>CM057458.1:322790000-325290000 GCA_016271365.2 Neoceratodus forsteri
TACCCGAGCAAATATCTTTTGAAACCAAAATTCAAAATGGTGACTCTGGGAATAATCCTTCCTTCTCTAAGGCGAGGGGACTGGCTAGGCTTCCTGGACTTAAAAGATGCCTACTTTCACATTCCCATCAGGTGCTCCCACAGAAAGTACCGCAGGTTCGAATTGCCTTCAGGCCATTATCAATTCAAAGCTATTGCCCTTCGGCCTGACATCAGCTCCAAAGGTATTCACAAAATGCCTAGCAGTAGTAGTTGCCTTTTTAAGAAGGAAAAATATTTCCATGTTTCCATACCTGAATGACTGGCTCATTGTGGGTCAGTCACCAGACCAAGTCAAGTCAGACCAGCAAGTGACTCAGCAAGTGCTCACTTCCCTAGGATTCCTTCTCAATCATCCCAAGTCAGTTCTCAAGCCTGTACAGCTTCTCACCTTCATAAGGGCAGAGTTGGATACAGTCAAAGCAAGAGATTTCCTTCCCCTTGAAAGGCCAAGGGCTATTGTAGAGCTGGCTTCTTCATTCCACCTTCTGGTCTCTTGGCCAGCAAGGTACTTTCTTCAGCTTCTGGGCCACACAGCAGCTTTTACAGCAGTGGTCCAAGGGACCAGATTTCAGATGAGGGACATTTAGTTTCACCTGAGGGCCTTTTGGTCTCAGAAGAAAGATTCTCTAACCAAACTAGTTCCAGTGACTCAGACTCTGATCCTGGCTCTGCAATCATGGCAGGATCAGGGAAAACTCAGGCAAGGAGTCCCATTCATCACTCAGTCTCACTCTGTGGTCCTAACCATGGATGCTTCTCTATTGGGGTGGGGACCTCATCTGGGGGCTCACACAGCCTAGGGACTGTGGTCCCCTCAGGAATCCCTTCTTCATATCACTCCCTTGAAACTCAGGGCAGTCCTTCTGGCCCTGCAAGCTTTCTCTCAGTCAGTGCAGAACAAGATGATTCAGGTCAGGACAGACAACACCACCACCATGTGGTACATGAACAAGAAGGGAGGCACTCAGTGCATGGCCTTGTGCACAGAAGCCATGAAATTGTGGTCCCTAGCTTATTCTCTGCAGACCTCTCTGATAGCAGTCCACCTTCCAGGGAAGGACAATGTGCTAGCAGATGCATTGAGCAGGATCTTCCAGGGCCATCACAAATGGTCCCTGGACCCTCTGGTGTTGAAAGTGATTTTTTCAAGGTGGGGCACTCCAGAGATAGATCTCTTTGCAGCCCCAGACAATCACCAACTTCCTCTGTTTTGTTGTAGACCCCCAGTCTTGGGCTCAGTCCCTCTGGATGCTCTGATTTTGAACTGGGAATGGAAATTTCTCTATGCCTTCCCTCCCTTTACTCTACTGTTCAAGGTTCTGGTCAAGATAAGGTCACAATCCTGCAAAGTGATTCAGATTGCTCCAGATGGGGCCAGGCAGCCTTGGTACCCCATGTTGCTGTCCCTAGCAGTCCATCTTCCCCTGTCTCTTCCCAGGAATTACAACCTGTTAACCTCCTCTCAGGGGAGGATTTGGTACCCCGATCTATGGTCTCTCAATCTCAAGGCACGGCTCTTGAAGAGTTAGATCATGCAGATGTGCATCTGTCTCATGGGTTTCTGGATATTCTCAAAGCCTCTCAAAAGCCTGCCACCAGAAAAACTTATAACCCCAAATGGAAAAGATTCAGCATTTGGTGTTCCAAGAAGCATATATCCCCAGACACTGCTGAATTGTCTACAGTTCTGGATTATATGGTTCATCTTAATGGCCTAGGCCTCAGACCAGCTGCTCTCAAAGTACATTTGTCAGCTGTTTCTGCTTTTCTGTCAGTGGGAAAGCCTTTCTCACTGTCATTTCACCCTGTATTCTGTACATTTTTCAGGGGATTGCTTCATACCAATCCCAGCTTTAGGGATCCTACTCCTGCTTGGGATCTTGGTGTTTGCATTGCTCAGCTTATGCAATCCTCTTTTGAGCCTTTGTCTTCAGCAGAGCTTAAGTACTTGACTTGTTAAACTGTGTTCCTGGTAGCTATTACCTCTGCCAGGCGTATCAGTGAATTGCAAGCTTTGTCAGTGGAGCCTGATTTTATCTCATTCCATAGAGATAAGGTAGGCCTTAGATCTAATAGGAGGTTTTTACCTAAAGTGATTTCAGATTTTCATCTGAACCAATCTATGTCTCTCCCTGTGTCCTTCACTGATCATTCTTCTTCAGGAGAAAGCAGTTTATACAGTTGGGATGTTAAAAGAGCCCTTAGTTACTACATTGAGCGTACTAAGGCTCACGGGTTTGATTCCTTCCAGTTGTTTCTCACTTATGGGGAAGGGCAAACTTGCAACTAAGAGAACTGTTGCCAGGTGGATTGTCTCTTGTATTCAATTCTGCTATGAGAAGCTTGGCAAAATACCTCCCTCAGGCCTGAGGGCTCATTCGACTAGAGGTACAACTGCCTCCCTGGCTGCGGCCAGGGATATTTCTTTCCTAGAGATATGTAAAGCAGCCACCTGGAAAACAGTCCATACATTAACCAAGCAATACTCTCTGGACATCCAGGCTAGGAGTGATGCTCAGTTTGGTACAGCAGTACTGCAGATCCTAGTCCCAAGGTAGGTTTGATTCCCTTCTCCATGGAGGTAATGCTTGGTAGTCTGCAATAGTCAGAATACAGCAAGACTTCATGTTGTTTGAAGAAAAAAATACTCACCTTAGTAATTGTGTTTCTTCTAATGGAGTTTTATTGTATTCTGACCTCCCTTCCTGCCTCCCCTCTCAGAACCTGTTTTTGGGAAGTGGGCTGGCAGATGCAGTGTTGCACCCCAAGGGTGCATTTGGGCACTCCCTCATTTTAGAGAGGGAGAGTGGATTATATTATTAATTTAACAGTCTTAAGTTGTTCACTACCGGGTTTTTGATTTTTGATTTCTTGTCTTGAGTCTTTTGGGGATCCAAAATATTCGGTTGCCATTTGGCTAATAAAAATGTTACAATTTCCACATATTAGTTAGTATTAGCTCATAAGAATCTGATCATTGTGCTTTAAAGTGCAGCAGACAGAGGTTTGAACCAAGCTCAAGCTCAATGTTCTATGCTCTGCATAGAAATTAACCCTATATTCTCCGGAGCAGTTTGAGTGCTGGGGCTAACTGCAATAGTCAGAATACAGCAAGACTCCTTTAGAAGATGCATGATTACTAAGGTGAGTAATTTTTTCTTTCCCCTGCAGGTTGGCTTCACTGCTTTGGACACTTTTAACTGCCATTCTTGGTCCTGGTATGTTGGCAAGTTTTTTTATTTTGAATTAGGTAATTATTTTTTCAGTGTCAGGTATACTACACTCCAGCAATACATCTATGGCCCCTTCAACAGCGACACCTATCAGTGGCCCTTTTGATCTGTCATCTGGAAAGACAGAAACCAACTGAGTGTCAATGTCAGCAGTCATTCCCATATTTGCTTCAACTGGCATACTCCTTTGTGACAGCTTTTCTTTTTCAAGTAAGAATCTGGCTTCTTCTTCTTAGGTTCTAAGGCTAGTAACTGGATTCTCCTGTGTTCCATTGCTATCCTGAAGCATTTCTCTTCCTCCAGGATATTACTATCAGGTAACAGCTTACTATGCATACTGCTTTGCTGTTCTTCTGGTTCAGTTGTGGTACCATTGCTAGCCACTGGGGTTTTAGTTGTCATTTTGTCTTGATCTGAAACAATGGAGTTTTCGTTGTCAACCTCTGCAGAGTTGGTAATGGGGGAGGATATCAGCTTCCTCGTACCTGCAGCAAAACCTACATCATCCTCCTGATGTGCCAGCTTGGCTACATGGCCAGAGTCTCCCCTTACTGCAAGAGTAGGGGAATTTTTATTTGGACCATAAAAAAACAAAATACGAACCAGTATTATATCATACAAATTCATAAAATAAAGAAAAACATACATGCATATAAAAGACAAAGAACCTCTGTGCACAAACACTGAGGCAATGGTTACTCCAAAGGGCATTTGGCTGGGAAGCCAAGTTCAAGGAAATTCAAAATCACACATGCCCACATAATGCAAAGCATCATGGGTTGCACATGCAAATCACCACAGAATATTATGCTGGCTCAACTTAAAGCAGAATTACATGATGCCGGAAGGCCTCTCACACAGTTTGCAAAGGGTGGTAACAGATTACATCTTGTAATAATACCAGACTTAATCCTCTCCCTTCCCACCACTAAGCGAGCGTTCGGATTTCTGTCCAATAACACAATAAAATATAGAACAGTGTTTACATCATACGAATAAAAAACCAAACAGAACAAAAAAGAGACCAAATAATCATTACTGTCAGACATATATCTAAATTATACTCAGAAATCCAGAAAAATTTGCCCTAAGGAGATCTCATATTTCTAAAAAGCACCCCACTATCTCCCCCCCCACTCTAAAGAGCAGAGGGATTTATATGCAGAGCCATAAAATATGTGCAAAATAACACAGTATCATATGGAAACGAAAGCAAGAAAGGTAAACATTCTACTGTATATACAATCAAAATCCTGCCATAATCCATCCCAATAAGGACTCCCAGACTCAACTGTTCATTCAGTTTCATACTACGGAGGTCCATAGACAGCGTATGAAATAAATCCAACACTGAAATTGACTGTTGCTGTACACCTAAGCGACATCTACTAATCCACAACCAATATAAAAAATGTACATGAATTACTCTGACTACTCATTCTTTCCTTTGGTATAACAGCAGTATAGATCCCAAAATATAATAAATCTGGTTATGGGGACTACAAACTCTGCCATTCCAAAGATTTTTCACCACATCCCAGAACTGGGTAACATATGGACAATAATAACACAAATGATCCATTCTTTCAATTTTTGTTATACAATATTCCCTCGGACAGTACCTATCCTGCAGGGCTTTATGTTTGTGATTGCCCCTTACATTCACTCTGATCCATGTTATATCCCACATGTGTGTCGGAGCCTTGGCATCTGTAATGTACTCAGCAATAAGCAATTGATTGGCTATCAAAAACTATGCAAATGGGTAATCCATAAAACAATAGACCAAAACATCCTCATAAAGTGCTTTCCAAGGTAATCTTAGAGTCATCTCACAGCTAATCTTCCATTGTATAATTTTATCAAAAAAACTCCCACCTCTTGACCAAACGTGGACACCATTTATTCTTCTGCAAGAATTTATCCTCTTGTCATTCACCTGCTGTAAGAGTAAGGGAAGTTTTTATTCAAGACCAAAAACCAACATATACAACTTCATCTTTTCTACTACAGTTCATCCTTTACCCTGCTTCCAAATACTTCTTAATTAATTTTATTCTCATTTCACTTCAAGTATATAATCTCCCCTTTCTCTATGTACACACTACTTTTTCTTCCAGTTTTAATCTAACATCTTTATCTTCCATAATTCCCAATTGCTCCCAACTAAATAGCTTATCTTCTCAGCAGCACTTCTATTACATATTTATCCCACACATTTAAAATTCTTCCACAACTGCTTCCCCTTTATCTTCCCCATATTTAATACATTCATTTTGAAAACATCTGTCCATTTCCACTTGTATTTTAAACAGTAAATCATTAACTGTTACATCTTGAGTTTGCAAAAATCTCTGACACCTTACTTACCATATTGCCCATTTAATTCTGGCCAACACTACATATACTGTACTGCTTGCCAAGTTCCCCCATTCTTCTGTTAGCTGTCGATAAACCAGAATTTCATATGTCATGTTTTTAAACATTCCCATACCCCATGCTCTGGCTATAAGAACCCAAAATGAGTTTATAAATTCACTCTCAAACAACTTGTGACTAATTGTTTCCTCTAAACCCTGGCAACTATTTTCTAGACAAACTCTTTCCTCAACCCTTTTGTGTTTCAAATTCCCTTTGACATTTATTTTCCCATGACTTAATAGCAAAATTACCTCTTTCAAATGTTTTTGGGTATTCTATTTTCCAGCATAGATTCTAATACTTTATCAAGCTTTACATTCTCCTCAACCTTAAATACATGTTTTTCATAATATTTCCTTTCCATAATTATCTTATAGATACCTTTCCTTTTCTTTATCTGTATTTCCTCTTTGAACACCTCCCATTGTGCTAAATATTTCCTCTACTCATTCATATATCCTGGGAGCTTATCTTGTTCACCTGCCTTTCTCTTTTTACCCCAGTTACACATGAACACTTCTACCCAGTCTTCTGATAGAAAATGCCATAGGCTTTGTTCTGCTTGCAATATAGGCCTTATATTTGCATATATAAATATTAATATAAAAAACAAAACTGGGTTTAGCATGTTCAGGCCCCGCTTCCTTCACTGGCCTATAAGTATGTGCTCCCTTGGCAGGATTTAACCTGCTACTCTACAACAAAGTAACACATACAGTTAAAACCTTAGTTTACATATCCCATGGTATTGGGAACACATAGGCAATATGTAAAAAAAACGGTATTACAAAAGTTGTAATCATATGAATTCTTTTCTCTTTTGTCATATTCCATACTTTTCATTTACGCACTTTATTTTCTGCAATTTGTAATTTCCGCATCCAGTTTTCTCTCATAGGACTCTCCCCACCAAACATAATTCCTAAAATTTCCACTTTCCCTTGTATTAACTTAATGCTACTTTGCTGTTTACTCACCCCTGCCCTTAGAAGAAATGTCCTACTCTTTCTTTATTAATTCCAATACCCATATATGTTTTTTGTTTATCTAACATCTGTACTACTTTTTCTCCTTCTATCTGATTCTGCACTAAAATTACACAATCATCTGCAAAGGCACATGTTTTGGGAATACACTGCTTTCCCCACTTTATTAGGGCTATCTGCTGCTCTGCTTCTATTTGTCTTAATAAGGGGTCCAAACACATTACATAAGAGGGCTCAATGGGCATCCCTGCCTTACCCCATTGTGTACATATGTAGATATATGTAGGTGCCCATTCACCAACGGACATGTCTATGCTTCAAAATATAGAGCCTTCATTAATTTCAAAAATTCTTCTGGCATGTTATACTGTTTTAATACCTCCCACATATATTCATGCTTGATGGAATCAAAAACTGTCTGCTGATCCAATACATACACCAAACCTTCTATTTCCCCTCTTCTCCCTTTCTCTATTATTTCTCTTAAGAAAATTAAGTTTTGTTTAATATTCCTTCCCCTCACTGCACGTCTGAGTTTCCATTATTAATTCTGCTGCATATTCTGTCATTCTTCTATGGAAGATTTTTTCTAAAATTTTATAATCTGCTGTTAGCAAACTAATTGGTCTCTAGTTCCCTATCTCACTCTTTTCTCCTTTTTTTATAAATAAAGACTGTTACACCTTGTTTCATTGACTCTGATATTACACCACTACTCATTATATTATTGTACAGTAATGTTAAAATTGGGGTTATCTCCTTTTCAAATGTTTTGTAGAAGGAATTACGAATGCCATCCAAACCTTGGGCTGTATTATTTGTTAAAGTATGTATTGCGTCTTTAACGTCTCCTTCTGTAAAAAGTTATTTTATCTGTTGTCTGTCCAAATCCTAAATTTGTGGCAGTTTTACTGTTTCTAAAAAGGACCTGCTCTTTCCTCTTTCTTTAGGGGTTTGGAATTTCTGTTTTAAGTGTTCTTGTACTATCACCATCATATTACCTATATTATTTGTTTTCTTCCTATCCTTATCAGCTAAGTTATACATTACCCTCCTTGTCTATTCTGTCACTATTGTCACAAGGGATTTGTCTGAGTTTTGTGCCCTGAGTCCCACATATCTGTTCCATTACTAGTGATCTAATTCCGACATACTGGTATCTCCACATTAGTTGTCTCAGCTCCTTCATTATTTCCCCATGATCCTTTCCATCACTATGCTGCTGTGTTAATTCTTTATATAATTTTGCTCTGTACCCTAAATATTTGTGATACTTAGTCCTTTCATTTTTCTGAGCTGCTTTTATCATAACCTCTTTAATATATTTTTTTAGTGTTCTCCCGCCATTCCATTAAATTGTCATATGAATAACACACCATTCCCCTTGCTGCTAAACTGTCCATAAGCTCATTCTGAATTTCTTCCTCTTCTAGCAGTTCCACATTCATTTTCCAATATCCTTTCCCACATATCATAGTAGCTCCTATGTTTATCTGTATGCTCACTGCTACATGATCTCAAGTTTCCATCGGTGTTAGGTATGCACTAGCAATTGTAGTATTTTAAGGGACAAAACAAAAATCTAACCTAGAGGATATTCTACCTTTAAACAAAGTATGTTCTACCTTCTTCCCTACAGTCTTATACACATCCTCTAATCTGGCTGTTTTTAGGATATTTTTTAAGTTCTGGGTGTCACAAAATATGTTGTGTTTGTTTTCCTTCCCAAATCTGCACTACTAATTCCACAATTAAAATCCTCCCCCCCCATAGAACTAATTTAGCTGTATAAAAAAAAGAGTTCTACCTGCTTCAAAAGAGAGATTCTCTGCATTTTCATCTGAGGATTATAAATATTTATTATTCTTATTTATTTCCCTTTAGTAATTACATCTAACATTAATGCTCTCCCTGGTGAAATATCCGTCATTTTTAGAACTCAGACTTCATGTGTATTAAATCCTATTCCCAAACCAGAACATCTCTCTAACCCTATTGACCAAACTGAGGACCCCCATCTCCAATCTTTTTTAGCAGCTTTTATGTCCTCAATTGTATATAAATGAGTATCTTGCAATAGTACCACATCCCCTTTTAGTGCACTTAAAATTTCAAAAGTCACTAACCTCTTATATTTATTCCTAATGCTATTAACATTACAGAAAGTACAGATTATTTGTGCCATAAAAGATTATTTCCACCCACTATCACCCTATCTTATCTTTCTTATTTTTTTTTGGAAGCTTGAGAATCCACTGAGTCACAGTCAGAGGGGTCATAGAAACATAGACTTTGACGGCAGATAAGGACCGCTTGGGCCACCCAGTCTGCCCATTTCCTTACCTAATGGATAAGCTGCAGATCCTAGTTAACCAGCAGCCTACTTCTTTCTACCCCCACCCCCTAGAATTGCCTTATGACTGTCCCATGCATGCTTCAATTCAACCACTGTTTTTGACTCCACAACCTCCTCCGGAAGGCCATTCCATGCATTCACAACCCTCTCTGTGAAAAAATACTTCCTTAGATTACCTCTGAGCTCCCCCCCATCTTCAAATTGTGGCCCCTTGTTCTTGCACACCTCTTTGGTTGAAAGATGCTACCCTCTTGGACTTTGTTGATTTCCTTGATGTACTTGAAAGTTTCTATCATGTCCCCCTTCTCCCTCCTTTCCTTGAGGCTATACATATTAAGCTCCTTTAGTCTTTCTTCATATGTCTTCTGGTGCAGACCCTGCACCATTTTAGTTGCCCTCCTCTGGACAGCTTCCATCATGTCTATGTCCTTGTGGAGATTGGGTCTCCAGAACTGAACACAGTACTCCAGATGGGGTCTCACCAGCTGTCTGTACAGAGGGATAACAACTTCCTGTTTTCTACTGGTGATGCCTCTCCCTATGCATCCCAGTATCCCCCCAGCCCTCCTTACTGCCCTCTCACATTGCTTGCCCACCTTTAAGTCATCTGATATGACTACCCCCTGGTCCCTTTCCCTTTTTGTTGTTGTTAGTATCTCAACCCCCATTGTGTACTCTTCCCCTGGGTTTTTGTTTCCCAGGTGCATTACCTTGCACTTCTTAGCATTGAATCTAAGCTGCCATACATTTGACCATTCCTCTAACCTTGCTAAGTCCCTTCTTATTCTTTCCACCCCACCTTGTGCATCAACTCTATTGCAGATCTTTGTGTCATCTGCAAAGAGACATACTTTTCCTTCCAGTCCCTCCGCAATGTCGCTTATAAGACATTGAAGAGGACCGGTCCTAATACTAAACCCTGCGGTACCTCACTAGTAACCCCCCTTTCTTCAGAGTGGACTACATTTATTATTACCTTCTGTGTCCTAGTCTCCAGCCAATTCTTTACCCAGGCTATCATCTTGGGACACACTCCCAGGCTGGCTAACTTGTATATTAATCTTTTGTGTAGGACTGAGTCAAATGCCTTGTCATCCTCCTCCTCCTCCTCCTCCCCCCATTCTGATAGAGAATCTCTCCATTCAGCTCCCTCCCCCCTCCTTCCCTTTGAAGAGCCTTGAACTTATTTTTTAATTTAACAATTTCTTTCCCCTGAAAGTCCATCTTTTCTTTCCTTGTTGTCTTGGCCTTTTGGTCCTAGATCTTGTAACCATGGTAAATTCTTCCTTTTTTCCCTCCACTATTTCTGCCCTTCCTTCCTCAGTTTGCACTTTGCTTTCTTCTGCTCTCACTGTACTTGCTTCAGTTTGATCTACTCTGAATTCACTTGTTGCAGGTTCTAGGTTGGGGATCTCCTTTTCTATGTCTTTTTCTTCTTCATCGCTTTTTTTTTGCCTGTTCCACCAGCTTTTCTTGCCACATGTTCTCTTTCTGTGCTAAGGCTAAATACACATCTTGTTCCCCTTGTTCCCCAGAGTTAGAACTGTTATGGGTTGCCCAGGGGCAATTAGGGAAGGAGTGACCAGATTCCTCACATAAACTGCATCTTATGTTATTCTTACATGCTGCTCCATAATGACCCAGCTGAGCACACAGGCCACACTTAATTTTCTCACAGGCGTTGCTAAGGTGCCTCCTATCCCCACATCTATAACACACCCTAGGCTGACCTACATAAAATACAACCCCTCTGTCCCTTCCTAAAAAAAAATTGTGTAAATTAAAAAAGTTTCCATTTTGTTGTTTCAAGGCCACTTTAAAACTCCAGCGTCCAGTCTATAAGTTCTCTTCATC
This sequence comes from Neoceratodus forsteri, assembly GCA_016271365.2. NCBI lineage: Eukaryota > Metazoa > Chordata > Ceratodontiformes > Ceratodontidae > Neoceratodus > Neoceratodus forsteri. The sequence continues at coordinate 322,800,892 of CM057458.1, forward strand.
CAGAATTGGCTCTGGGGGCCCTTTTAGTTCACATTTTTGTCTCAGCTAGAAGGAAATAGCTGCAACATTTACTCCCTCATTTCTGAATAAAACAGTTGCTACTTTAAATGTTGCTTTTGTCAGAGGGATTGCTGCAAAGTTCTTTCACAGGGTAGAGTTTTTTAACTGGTGGTACAATTTCCAAAATTTTTCTAGGCCAGTTGGATGTTTAAAACTAATGTCATACATAAGATCACCTGGAATGTGGATTAGCACATAGATCTCATCGTCATAAAATCTCATGCTATTTTTAATCAGTTGCTATCCCACAAGTAGCCTATCAGGAGCATTTACCGCCATTCCTTTGAATTTCAAATGTACAGCGTTTCATTTTTGGCAGGCTCATTCAGTCTATTCATCACTTCTGGAAAAAGTCTTTCCCTCACACTTTCTCCCCACAAATTATTGCTGTGTGTTCCTCTTGCTCATTTGGCTCTTTATCTGTTTGTAATGTTTTATCTTCTAGCTCCATAGAAGAGTCCAGTTCTGTTTGCACAATATTCTGGGCCCCCTCTTCTGCCATTACTGCTTCTATTTCACTTTACTTCTCTGTGTTTCCCTCTCCTGAAACAGTCTTCCCTTCTTCTTGCTCCTCTTCTATCCCATCCTTTACTTCTTCATTTTGCTGATGTATTTCAACTGTTTGCTCTCTACTGGGATCCCATCCCTTACCTTCAGGGGTTATCATCCAGCCTACACTCGTAAGGGTTTCTGCAATCCATTCAGGGGTGTTAGGTAACTCCACTGTTTCATCCCGTGTCATTACTTTGTTCCCCTTTTCCTCCCTTACTCTTAGCATGCTTTTCCTTGGTCATTTTTTTTGGAGTGCTCGGTTTTACATCACCACATGTTTTACTTTTCCCCACATTTTTTTCTCTGACCCTTCTCAAGCTGAGCCATTTCCGACTCCCACTGGCTTTCCCCTTCAGAGTCTGCGTAACTTCACTTGCTGCATCCTCATCATCTGTCTCATCTGAAGGGCCTGAATTTGCCATGTCATCCTGAAGCCTTTGATCTTGACAGGCCTCCATCTTCCTGTCACTCACTTTACTCGCTTTGCTTTTAGAAACATTATTTTTTTCCACAGCCTGTTTTTCACAATTTCTTGCTTGCTGTTTTGTTCCTCATCATTATACTTACCTCCTTCTTCTGTCTCCACAGAGGAAGCTGCAGTTTCACAATTCTCCATCACATTTCCAGTCCTCACGTCTCTAGCTTTGGGTTTGGTCCATTTTTCATCCACAACTCGCTTGCTCTGTTCACCTATATTCTCGTTCTCTGGCTTCATAAAGACCAAGGAGAAGACCCACTGCTCAGCCTCCAGCTCCTTACTCTCACAAGTCCACACCACTGCCACATCAGCACTTCCTCCTCTTCTACTGTCCGACTCCAAACTGAGCTCCTCCATGCAGCAGGAAGTCAAGTCCCCTGCTGGCAATAAGTAGGGGAATTTCCCCGGTGTCCTGGCCAACATTCCCCCTCCCATAAAACCAGTTTGTGGGATTGTCCAGTACTAGATGGTTGCTGTACTGTTGGGATGTGTTATCCTTCAGATGAGACATTAAACTGAGGTCCCTTCTATCCATTTCTGGTGCTGTCCTGGTGAAAGTCAAAGAACCCAAGGCACTTTCTGCAACAGTAGGGGACTTTCCTGTGTATCCTGGCCAACATTTCCCTTCCCATAAATCAGTTCATGCAACTTCCCAAGGCTGTGTGAGGGTGTTAATGTATGAAATTGCTGCCACTACCTGTTCAGTCACTTCACTACCAGTCTAGCATTGCTTACGAAGCACTTTGGAATACAATGTTTATGAAAAGTGCTATATAAATGTTGATTTTTCTTCTAACTGTATTTCTTTGGCACCCTTTCCTTGAGGCTTAAGGTGCCTTACAAAAGTATGATACACATTGATTACACCAGCAATATTCTCAAACAATAATTTAGCCCGGTATTTTACACATTGCAGAAGCCCCTGCTGATAACTTCCACCAATCTCAGATGACTCAGTTTATAAAACCATTGAAAAAAGGTGATACTTTAATCCCAGTTTAAATAACTTCACTAAGGGGAGAACCTCCCTTAGAGGGTGAGGTAGGTAAGTTCTAAAACAGTGAGCTGCCACTAAAAAGGTTCATTCCCTGGACTGCTTCAAATGCAGAATTTGAATGACCAACAAACCCTCCTTAGAGGAGGAAAGTGGGAGACAGAAGCATATGGACAGAGGACCGCTTTCAGGTAGCTCAAGCCCATTTGGTATGGGGCTTTATACTGTGTGTTAACAATCCTGTCTTTAACTAAACATGCCAACTTACCAGCAGGCAGTGCAACACCTACAAAACTGTGTTGATGTGCTTGAAGTCATCATTCTTCACCACATGCAAGTATTGCATCAAACCTCCAGATGGCCTGAGTAGCAAAGCATTGCCATAATCCAGATTGAGTTTGATGAAAGCATACACTAGTGTTTTCAGTTCCTCAGGTTCCAAACAGGGTTTGATCCAGGTGATCTTCCATAGATGAAAAACACCTCCACAAACTACTACCTACACCTGATAGTCTAATGTCAGCTGGCAGTCCATGATGCCTAAATTCTTAATCCTATCCAGAGTCATAAGAGGGGTGGAATTCATTTCATTTGCATTTAATTTTATTTTTGTTAACCTGGTAAAAAAAGCACTGTGCCACATGGCCCTTTTACAGGCATGATCTGGTAAGAGTTGAAGACATTCAGAAACATGTAACAATGAGAGTACAATAAATACATTTACATGTAGAAAGGTTGCATAGAAAAAAACCATAGCAGGGCAATGATAAATCACAGTTATAACATACAAAACAGTATGACCATGTAAGTTATGTGCAAAAATATCCTGAGATTAAAAATAAGTTCAGATTTAAACCATCTATATCTCCTACCATTAGTGCCACCATCTGATGACATGTTTCCACCAGAGCAACTTCCATCCTCTCTGGATTTAGTGTCAAGCAGCTGTTGGCCATCCAGTTGTGGTTATCAAATAGACAACTGTTCAGAAAATTGAAAGCATTTACCTCCCAATTGGGAAATAACAGACATAGCTGGGTATCATCTGCATCGGAGTGAAAATGCAAACTACATTGTCTAATGACCTCCCATAGAAGCAGCATATTCACAATGCATAACAATGAAGGAAGGATTGAGCCTTGGGACACTCCATAGTGAAGGGCACAAGGATGTATGGAAACATTTTCTAGTGGTACCTGTTGCATCCTGTTGGATAGGAAGGGTTCTATCCACTATGAAACAGTGCCTCCGAGTCCTCCTAAGTGCCATGGGGATCCAGTAAAATTCCATGGTCTACTTTGTCAAATGCTGAGGAGATAGCCAGGAAAACTAAGATTGGGGGGTTGCTGGCACCATTAGACTTCAGGAATATGTGAATATCACCATCATGCCATCATGTGTGATTGGGTAGTGGGGCAACCACTAGATGCCAGGGGATATAAAAATACTACCAGGATTGATGACCATTGGTGGAGGGACCACTAGATGTCAGAGAATTGTTTTTCAAAGGCCAGCATGGGTAATCACGGGGTTGGGGACCATTAGATGCCAGGGAATAGGTTTACAAATCCCAGAATGGACACATGGGAGTGGGTGCAACCATTACACCCAGGTAAGGGTAAAGTTTTGGCAACATTAAACAATGCTGTGATGGTAGCTGTTTAGAGTTGAATATAACAATGCACTTTTTATGGATGAGGGAATTCCTCATTTGCATACGTGTAGTGGTATATTCTGGACAGTAATGTCAGTATAGTGTAGTACACCAGGGGCCTCTAAAAATTGCCCCGTCCCCAAATCCTTGCTATTCACAGTTAACACCATGCTAACCATTAGAATATGGAGGCCAAAGCCCCGATATTGAAAATCAGGAGAGGGAGAGGACAGAATGCTGTTGCTCTTTTCAGAACATAGGGAGAGTCAGCCACAAAGACAGAATAGAGATAGAGATTACTTTGACAGTGTTAGTGACTCAGCAGGGTGCATACATTCTGGGCAGAAAGATCATTCTACTGATTTCTAGTCACACATGTCAAAGTTGAGCTAATACCTTATACTGACACTGTAGAGCAGCATGATGTGTGTCTGAGTGTGTGTGGGTGGGGGGGTGTTCACAGCTGAGATGCCATGATTTGGATAAGATACTAAGCCAAGGTCCTATCTGCCTATCTCTGGTGGTTGTCCAGATGGATGTTAAAGAACCCATCACTTGTACTATAATTAAAAACATAGAATAAGTGCACAGTATCACAATCACATTATATCATATCAAAACATACAAATCATAACAAAGTATTTTGATTTTTTGAAGAGATTAAAGGTGGGACAATAATCATGTACCACCATTTCTCTACCAAAGTCTCACTTTAAATGCTGTCTCCCCACCTCCCTCTCAAACTCACAATACACAATTCCCCATATTAGACCTAATACCCAATTTTTTTTCTCACTGTTTAATTTTTTTAAATGTTTCCATAATACTGTATATGTTTTTCCTTTTGTTTATACATTACAATTTACCCTTTAATAAAAAAGAAAGCCCACTCTGAAAATACAGTCCCTTAAAATCACATCCCTTTTTCATATTTTATTTCCTTTTTTATTTTCTCAATATCCAATTTATGTATTTCTACCACCCCAACTGTACCTTCATCACCTTTCCCATATCACCTAAATACATCCCCTTTATAGAAACAAAAATCACCAACTGTAGTAAAGTATCATACCACATTGTTTTGTATTGTAATGTCAACTGACATTTGGCTTGCCATAGATAATATCTCAAACAAGCATAAAAATACTTATAGCAATCATCTCTTCATTTTATTGCAGTATGTCTTCCCAAATATACCTAGGTATCACAGTTTTACAACTCGGAGTGAACAAAATACATTCTCCTGTCATACTCGCATGTTTCCAAAAGGTCACTACATAAGTGCATTCTAAAAACAATTTTGTTTCCAGTTCTTGTTCACATCCTAGCCTTGCAGTACCATGTCTCATTACTCTAATGCATTTAATTAGCTTTCACTCCATTTTTTCATATGCAATCAACCACACTACATCACCAATTTTAGAAGCATTGTTCCCCTCTAACATTTTTAACAATATGGTCATTACACTTGAGAGCAGCAGAGAAAATCTGAGACCACTTTAAACACAGTGTCTTGTATACAGTTATACTGTATATCTCTTTCCAATTACCTTTATGTACAATATTAAATTCACAGAGGTCTTCCATTTCCATAACTGTGCAACTATCTGCACTATATGTTTCAGGTATTCATCCAACCAAGATATCACTTCATCTCACTGTTCATGTTCCAGGATTTTTCATATGGGGTTACTGTCATTAAGGTGCAGGTCAGGATAACTTGGAGCAGTTATAATATTTTCAAGTAGTGTTTTATTTTTTTCCAAAACAATAGAATAAAAAAATGTGCAGGATATCACTTTATAAAGGCAGTGCACACAAAGAAAACAAAGTCCTTCAGCAAAGGGTATCTCTAATTCTAAATGTCAATGTCTCTTTCTCCAATAAACTTTGCTGCTATTTTTATAAGAAGTCTTTGCCTGGCAATTAATTTCTGCATCCTGAGCTCATTAACATACATCATGTTTCTCACAAAATGTATTAGAACTTTGTCAATTTCTTTCTCAGCAGGTGCTACAAAATAAAACATGGTGTCCCTGAACTAATGGTCTGTTGACAGCTCTGCAAATGAGTTTGTAGAGGTCAAACAGCATCTCAAAGTTAACCCCCTGAGTTTCAAGTAGCCCATTGCAATCATTTCAACAATACAACTATACACATTTTCAAACCACAGAATCCAGTTTCACATAAAGATCCATATATATTTTTATAGCCACAGACAAGCAAATGGGAAGAACATATAGAAACAGCAAGAAACTGCAAGTGATGGCAGGGAGGTAGCGGAGGGGGGAATCACAAGACCGTGACAGTGATCAGTTCTTAGGTCTCATTAGAAATTTTGATTGCAAAATCAGACAGACAAGAGACAGAAAAGGAGAAAATATAACATACCCTTGCCTTTAACTCTTTCTGTGTGACAAATTGGACAGAGCCTTATTCAGCCATGTCAGAGTTACCCATGCCTTTACCCATGGCACCTCCATGTTTATTACATCCTGGAGACATGCTCAAATTTTGCAGCAAAAAAATCTATAAATGGGGGCTTATCATTCCCAGACTTCCTCTATTCATACTCAGATATATCACATTCCACTTCAGTGGGTTAAGTCTACTCCCCGTGAACAGTAATGAAAACACTATATAGCCTCACAGCCAGTGGTACAGATCTGGGAAAGATGTTATGTATTAACTCCACAGAGCTCTTCCATTTCCATAACTGTACAACCATCTCCACTATATGTTTCAGGTGTTCACCCACCCATATCTTCTCATTTCACTTTCCATGCTCCAGAATTTTGTGATATGAGGTTACCAATGCCTTTACCCATGGCACTCACAAGTTTATCACTTCTTGGAGACATGTGATCAAATTTGCCAGCAAAAGGAACTCAAAAATAAGGGTTTATTATTCCCTGACCTCCTTCCTGCTTACTCAGATACATCACATTGCACTTCACTGGGTTAGGCTTACTCCATATGAAGCTGGAAAAATACTATATAGCCTCATAGCCAGTGAAACAGGTGGGGGAAAGCTATAACTCATATATTAGGACTATAAAAGTCTTTATTACCTTGATCTTCTTTAACTTAGAAATTTGCCAGTGCTTCTACCTATTAGCCTTCTGCATACAAATATCAAATTTCTCAATAAGTCAATACCATACCCCCATGTTAATTTTAATACTGTAATCCATACATTTATTGATCCTTTCCCACCAATAATATCAGCATCACCTTGTTGATTAGTTCTCAGTGCAAGTCCCATATTTTCAGTATAATTTGTTTTAGATCCAGATACCTTAGAGTAGTCCCATACCACTTCTATTACTTATCATATCAAGAACAGATTCTGTATGTATAAACTACTCTGTGTCATAGCAGTAGTATATTTGCTCTGGTCTCCTGCCCAACATTGTCCTTGTCAAATTAACAGGTAAACATAAAATACTTATCAGGACTCACCTGAAAATGATCTGTCCCAACTCAGTGTCCCTTTTCTGGTCAAATATTACAAAGAGATCAAGCACTGGGAGGTTAAATGACTTACTCAGGGTTCCATGTTTAGTTAGTGATGGCTGTGAGGTTAAAACTTGGAATGCCAGGGTTCACAAGTCTGTGCTCTTATCACTTATAAAATGTGTCGGAAATTTCCAGATACCTGATTGGCTAAATAAGTTCTGAGACCCATATGTTAATTCTCAAGAAATGCACAGGTTGAAACAAGTTCAGGCAGTGGGATTGGGAATTTGGCCAATCATACAAAAATTCATGAGCCACTACACTCATATCTGATTGCCGTCACAAACATGGCTACCACATTTACTGAGCAAAAAACTTTAACAAGGCCCTACAAAGTAAAACAATCTTAAATTTACAAAACAATCTTTCCTTTCTTGATACCTTCCTCTAACATATAAACACATTTAAAAAAATGAATGAGTATTCACAGTATAAATTCCTGGTGTTTCTTTGGTGACCTTGAGACACCCCCCTGCTGTCCTAACCTGCTTGTCCAGGCAATCTCTAATGGATACCCTGTCACAGAAAAAAAATGTGACATTGGCTTATATACTGTAAGGTTTTCTGTTGTATGTGGGGGTAAACATTCTGCCAGTAGAATTCTGCAGAAGTTCAAACTTCCACATCCACGACAAACAAACATTCCATCTCTTGACTGTGTGGAAAGACAGCTGATTGACAGGTGTGGAGTAATTACATTTTACTAGTCAGTCATAACAAACAAAAATACCTATATTTAATTAAAAAACAAGTTTTTTTGTTTGTTTTTCTAAATTGCTTTTTTCAGTTATCCATTTTGAAAGTGTGATAAGACATACTAGGTGGTTGGTTGTCTGGGGTTAATGTACTTTTAGGTGCTAAAGGCTCTTGGCACAAGTGCCTTATGCCTCACTATGCACCTGGGCAAGCATTAACCATAGACAGTCAATGTCCTGTTATGTCTTACTGCTTTTTTAATCCAAATTGCATCCCATTAGGACAACAATGATTCCCAATGTCAGGTTAATTCATGTTTGCTCATGTCAAACTGATTTATCATTGAAGAATTAGTAAGCATAGACAGAGAGATCACTTGCTAATTGCCTTGAATTGCCAAGTGTGTCCAAACATTATGATTAATCATCACTGAAGACATTGCAGCAAACATGTCAAGAGATCTTGTGACATTTTGGAACCTGCACAGGGCACGACTGTATTTGTAATTCATTGCTTTAAAAAAAAAATTAAAATTGACTTTACTGCAAGTATGTCTTTTGTGTGAAAGTTGTCAAATTACTATTGTAATGAAGCCTAATCATTAAGCATGTTTATTAATGTCAAGTAAACTGTAATGAGTTTGATGTTTTTACCTCAACAGGATTTATCTGGGGTGAAATTAAGCAGATGTGGGATGGAGGTTTTCAAGACTATATACATGACTGGTGGAACCTGATGGACTTTGTTATGAATTCATTGTACCTAGCAACAATTGCATTAAAAATTGTTGCATTTGTAAAGGTAATTGATTTTTTGTATATAATAGGAACATATCAAAAAATTCTTGATAGTTGCTCTACTGGAGCAAGTTATAGAAGACTGCATTCACTACTATGTACAATATATATCATATTGCATTCAATTATTTTCATTTCATTTTATTTGTAAACTAGATAAAATGTACTGGACAAAAGGTCAGCTTTCCAACATGACACACTCTAATAAGGCACACAAAGTAATGCAATTGTACACAGCAACAGATTATGATAAATGAGTACACAGTGCAAATTAGACAATAGGCATCAATTAAAAGCATCAACATAAGCATTGAGTTGAATGTTCTCTCAAGCATTTTGTTTTAAACTGAATGAGTCAAGATATCTCTGAATGAACAAAGAGTTAACCATTCCAAAGACTAAGAAGAGCAATGATAACTGGCTTAGAACTCTTTCCAGAGGTAACTTGGGGTACAACAGGGTAACCCTGAGAAGAGGATCTCAATTCCCAATACCATTCCTAAATTCAATAAACCAAATAGTGGGAAATTATTTACATCTTGAAGAGATTTAGCAGTAAAACAACAGAAAAACAAGTCATCATATCATTAGTGGAAAACTGATTTAACTGAGTATATAAATCAAAAGTATAAGTTTTATCAGGGACAGATCAGGTAAATAGATGGAGTTATAAATACTGTATCAGCAGCTGAGGCATGTATAACAATACTGCAGTCATAGTCAAAAAGTGGAAGTAAAGTTCTCTAAACATTTGCCAAGTGAACATCACCGGCTCAATTTTCTAAGGATAATGCAAGGTTTGTATCAAGCCCTGTGTCAGCCCTGGCCATTGATGCAGCTGCACCAATCCCTTTTGCCACAACTGCATCCGATTTTGGTAGGTTCATATGAGTTGTGACCGTTTTCCTGATTTACAGCAGCTTGCGCTAACTCTTTGGTGCAGTCACCTTAAAATGGGTCCTTGCGATTGCCACAATCCAGGCCAGGAAAAGTTGGTCTAACTTGCAGCACTTGGCACGTGGGAATGAAAATCTTGATTACCATCTGGGAGAGGTCTGCATGTCCCATGCACCATATTGTTAGTGTACCTGGGGCTTGCAGAAATCCTGAGGGTTTGAAAATCAAGCCCCTGAAGTCAGACAACTTAAGTACTTAAAAGCAATGTGACATTTCTTATTTGTGGTTTTATAAACATTGTTACTGTATAAAATGGGTGCAGGAAATCCTGTATTGTGATTGATCAAAAATAGTTAAGGTTCAATGATATCATCAGTGCACTACCCACAGTGAGAGAGTTTTTTGGCACCAAAAGAACTTTTTTTCACCTTTAACCCTTTGATCATTTAAATTTAAAGAAAAATAGTCTAAATACATACATTTTTATAAGTGCAATAACAGATTTAAAGATCATGTGCAACGGTTTTTGCATATTTTTAATAAAAGCTTTAAAAGCTGAAATTCAAGTACTTGTGTCATGATTAGTGTTTCCTGAAAATTGCATGCCGTTTGGTTTTGTAGTTTTCTTTAAATCAGCATTTGTTAACTTGCCCTACAGTGGCTGAAAACAGTGGAGTTATTTCTCTTCTCTCAGTTAAACTTAGAGTGCGATGACATCGTTTTGGAGTAGCTTGCTGTTTCAGATTCCCAATCAGAGCAGCACTCTGTAGAGTTTATGGTTTGCTGAGCTCCCCAGGTTCCTTACAAACGCAGTCACTGGTTTGTGTTTAGATAGATCAGCTTAAAATACATCATTCTCTTCCTTTACAAAGCTAATCATTTCAGTACCAATGTTGAACTGAAGTAGTGTAAATATGTTCTGTGAGAAATCAGCTTGTCTGTATCACAGCTCTGTTCTTTCTAATCAAACCTCAATTTCTTTCTGACTATATAACACATGGCTATTTAATGAATATTAAATAAATCTGAATTCTGTTCATTCACAGAAACAGTTTGTCTTTGATGTAGCCTTCATAAATACAAACATGTAAGAACTTTTTTTTTCATGTCAGATTGACAAACGTGCTTGTCACACTCTGTACAGTATTAAGCACATGTACTGTCAGAACTCACACATTTAAGCTCTTTGGTGGTTTCTGTGTGAAAATGCATCATGTACGTTTACAACTATAACCACCATGTGGCATTCTGATGCACTGTGTCTCTGCCCCACAGTTGAGGCAGCTGCAGTCTACTGCCACCAGTCCCCTGCCACACAAGCCCCCTTCCTTCTGCTCCACATTTGAGGCTGCTGCACCCTGCTGCCCACTGTCTTCTCCCACACAGTCATGGATTGTGCACCCTGTTGATCCCTGCCCAAATAGTTGGGGTTGCTGCACCCTGCTGCCCTAGCTCCACTGCCCTCACAGTTAGGGAAGCTGCACATGTTTCCCCCTGTTCCTGTCTCCACAGTCAAGGTTGCTGTGCTGCACTAGGCCCTAAAGTGCCATGTTCCCTGCCTCCATGGGCAGGGCTGCTGCACCACGTGTACCCCATCTCACAGTCAGGGCTGCTGTACCCTGATGCCCCATGTGTCCTGCCTCACAGTTGAGGCTTCTGCACCATGCTGTTTTCTATCACCTATCACCACAGACAGGGCTGCTGCACCCTGCTCCTTTCTGCTTAGTTGGGTTGCTGTGGCCTGTTGTACCCTAGAATCCCATGCCTCTACAGTTGGGGCTGCTGCACCATGCTGCAACTTGCCACAAGATTCAGGGCATTTGCTGCACCCTGTTGCATACCTCCACAGTTGAGGCAGTTGCACCCTGCTGTCCCCCTGCCACCAGAATTAGATCCTTTGCTACACTCTGTTGAGACAGGAACAGCGGGCAACATGTGCAGTGTCCCTGACTGTGAGTGTGAGAGAAAGAGAGAGAGAGAGAGAGAGACAGAGTAGCAGGGTGCAGCAACCCCAACTGTTTTGGGAGGGTGCAGCACAAGAGTAAGGGAATTTGCTGCACCCTGTCCCCTGCCTGTGGAGGCAAGGGGCTGTGTGGTGTAACAGGACACAACAGTGACAAGGGACAAAGGACAGCATGGTGCAGAAGCCTTGATTGTGGGGCAGGACACAGGTGGGCATCAGGATACAGCAGTCCAGACAGTGGTACAGGGAGTACATTATACAGCAGCCCAGCCCATTTGGGGCAATGGAAATGTGTAGCAGGGCTCAGCAGCCCCAAATGTGGATGCAGACATGAGACTCTAGGTTGTAGCACAGCACAGCAGCCCTGACTGTGGAGACAGGGACAGGGGGCAACAGGGTACCATGGCCCTGACTGTGAGCATGGGGACAGAGGGCAGCAGGGTGTAGCAGCCCTGAATGTTTGGGCAGGCAATAGGGGTGGCATCAGGATACAGCAGTCCAAACTGTGGGACAGGGTGCAGCAGCCATGCCTGTCTGGGACAATGGATGTGGGCAGCAGGGTGTAGCAAAGGATCTGACTCTGGTGGCAGGGAACAGCATTGTGCAACTGCCGCAACTGTGGAGGAATGCAATAGGGCACAGCAAATGACCTGCATCTTGTGGCAAGTGGTAGCATGATGCAGTAGCCCAAACTGCAGCGGCATGGGGAACTAGAGCACAGCAGGCCATGGCAACTCCATCTGTGTAGAAAGGAGCAGGGTGCAGTAGCCCTGTCTCTGGTGACAAGGGATAAAGTACAGCATGACACAGAAGTCTTGACTGTGCTGCAGAACACAGGGGGCATCAGAGTACAGCAGCCCTGACTGAGATGGGGTACAGATGATGAAGCAGCCCTGCCCATCTGGGGCAATGGAAGTGGGTAGCAGGGTGTAGCAAAAGCCCCACCTCTGGTGGCTAGGGCAGCATGGTACAGCAGCCCCAGCTGTGGAGGCAGGAGACCTGGCACACTAGGGCTTAGCATGGCATGGCAGCCCTGACTGTGGAGACAGGAACAGGGGTCAACAGGTTCAGCTTCCCTAACTGTGAGGGTGAAGGAGAGAGGGCAGCAGGGTGCGTCGTCCCCAACTGTCTGGGCAGGGGGTGGCAGGGTGCAGCCCTGATTCTTTAGGCAGGGGATGGAGGCAGCAGGGTGCACAATCCTTGATTGTGTGGAAGAAGACAGTGGGTGGCAGGATGCAGCAGTCTCGCATGTGGAGCAGAAGGCAGGGGGCTTGTGGGGCAGGGACTGGTGGCAGTAGACTGCAGCTGCCTCAACTGTGGGGCAGAGACACGCTGCATTGGGATGCCACACAGTGTTTCGAGTTGAACACGTACATGATATATTTTCACACAGAAACCACCAAAGAACTGAAATGTGTGAGTTCAGACGGGTGCCTGTCACACTCTGCTACAGTATTTCAAGCACATGTACTGTTTGTCAATCTGACATAAAAAAAAAAATGTTCTTACATGAACATATTTATGAAGGCTACATCAAAGACAGACTGTTTCTGTGAATGAACAAAATTTGGATTTAATTTATATTGATTAAACAGCCCTGTGCTATGTATCTAGAAAAAATCAGATTTTTGATTAGAAAGAACCGAAAACTGTGATACAGACAAGCTGATTTCTCACAGAGAAAGATTTCCACTACTTCAATTCAGCATTGAAACTGAAATGATCAGTATTTTATCAGAAGATAATGATATGATTTAAGTTGATCTATCTAATTGCAAACCAGAGACTGGGTTTGTAAGAAACTTGGAGAGCTCAGCAAACCATTAATTCTACAAAGTACTGCTCTGATTGGGAATCTGAAACAGTAAGCTACTCCAAAACGATGTCATCGCACTCTAAGTTTGATTGAGAGGACAAAAATAACTTCACTGTTTTCAGCCACTGTAGAGCAAGTTAACACATGCTGATTTAAAGAAAACCACAAAATCAAACAGCGTGACATTTTCAGGAAACACTAATCGTGACACAGGGACTTGAATGTCAGCTTTTCAAGCTTTTATAAAAAATATGTAAAAGCCGTTGCACATGATCTTTAAGGGTTTCAGTTGTGTTCTAATATACCCACTTACTAGCAGTTGAAACCACCCAGCTTCATCTTCTGGTTCCCATCTACTTGTTCCATGGGTGTATTAAAACACAACACACACCTCTCTCATGTGTGAATGATTGCATGATGTGATAAGAACAGGTGATACTAGAGTCAAGAAGGACACCTAAATACTTGAAGTTATCAACCAGTTCATTCAGGATTTCATCAAAATTAACTCTAGAGAAATTAAAATTAGAACCAAAAAAAGTATAGAAGAGCTCAGGCAGCACTGGGACAAAAACTCAAGTGCTTGGGTGTCTGATTCAAAATGCCAACTTTATTGTTTGAACGCTCGCATTTAAACCACTGTCCATTTCGAAGTATTTTCCTGCGCTCTTTCCTCAAGATGCTTGGAGAAGAGCACAGGAACATGCTCAAAACATTTGGTGATTTAGGTGATGCAGTGTAATTTTAAACAATAAAGTTGGCATTTTGAATCAGACACCCAAGCACTTGTGTTTTTGTTCCAGTTCTGCCTGAGCTCTTTTACACTTTTTTGGTTACAAGTTTCTATGACTGCATCTCAGTGCATGCATCTCATTGCCGGCTTTCTTGTTTTTTAAATTAAAATTAGAGTTCACTTTCCTAATCCTTAGTTTAAAGCAAAATATGTATCATCTTACCAAGTACTGAGCTGGAGCATCATCTGACATGAAGAGCACCACCTTCAGTTTACCTGTGGCGTCTTGGGCTTACCCTCAAGGAGCTAGAGGGCAAATTAGGGATGCCTCAGCATCAAATGTAAAAAGTAGGGGAAGGGCAGCTATTTCAGACCTGTCCTTAATGCTTGAGTAGTCATCAAACCAGCCTCTACAAGCTTCCATTGATGAGGGAGGATTATTGCCCCTTTATCAGTCCATCCCACCATCCTCAGCTCTGTGAATGTGCCCACAATGGTCCTGGGGCAGCCCAGCAAAGGTGGCACCCTGGTTGCCACAGGTGCTACCACATGCCTTCACAGGTGTGCTCCATATCTGATGTTTCTGGCTTGGGATGTGAACCCAGTTCACCAGCATGCCAGAACATAGAGAATACTGGATGGGCAACCATGCAGAACCAGTGTGTTCTGCCACAGAGGGGTTTGATTCCCTGTGACCTTGAGAGTGCAGCTCGAGAGGTCCAAGGAATCAAACCCTGAAGTGACAAAACACACTGGTTCTACATGGTGTTGCCCATCCTGTATTTTGTATAGTGTATGGTGCCCCTTGTATCCTAGTTTAGGCTTTCTAACTAAATGTTTTAATTGAAAAATAAACTGTAGTCTTCCCATTTTATATTTCGGGAGCTACAACTTGTTCTTGACAAGTTGTGTGGTTGCTAGGGACTGGGCATCCCAATGTTAGCAGCGCACACTCCAATTGGTTGCCACTGTAGTGTGGTGGTTTTTCAAAGAGAAAAAAAACATGGCAGGCAGATGTCTCGATTAGCGAACTTATCCACGAACTGGAGGCAGAGAAACTTCTTTTTTTATGATGGTTCTCATCACAGAGAATAAACTGCTTCTGAGCTGTGAGTGTTTTTAAAAAAAATACCACTCACAGCTTCCATGTTCGAAGCAGATTACACTGCTGTCAATGTGCAGCATTTTTTTATGGTGGCTTTCACACAGGGCTTTTGCTTTTCAAGCTAAATGAATGGAATGCTGTTCTGCACGTATGGTTAGTACAACATTCCATTCATTGTTGAGCATGTGGCTGAACAGCATTTCAGTATGGTGGAATTTCCAGTTAGAACAGCATTCCACCACACTATATATCCCCATCACTCTGCACCATGGAAATGGTCTTGCATCAGTTGTTAATATGAAATTCCATTTGAGTTTGGTTGATTTGACTGTTCTGCTTCAGTTTAGCCCTGCTGATTCTAATACTTCAACAACTCGAAATGTAATTGAAGCTCCAGTAAACACAGTTAAAACTAACCATCTGTCCCTGACTTTACAACAGTGCTTGAAGTTTAAGCTGTGCTTTAAGTCTCCCATGTGGAGCACCAAGTTTAACCACTCAGTTTAACCAAAAGTATAATTTTTTCTTCCTGAAGTTCGCTTTTGTAACAACTAGATACTGGTCTGCTTAGGTCAGGCATTTTTTTGTCTTCCACACATGTTTATTAATAATGACCACTTTACCACTAACTTGAACATCAAGACACAGGTGGCATAGCTAGTCGATAAGTATGCATATAAAAATATACCACTTAGCTAGAGTTGGTTAATTATTTTATAACTCAGCCTCTCATTTTCAAAACTATTTCTTGGACAAAGTGAAACAAGAATAAATATTCCTCCACATATTTAATACTTCAAATACTTTTCATGCATTCTGCGCATACACAAATGCATGCATACATACATACAAACATATATACATAAATACCTGCATACATATATGCATACATACAAACATACATACATAGATTTTTATAACAAATAAAAATTAAATATGTACTGTAATTTATCCAAATGGAAAGCTTTCCTTTAAGTTCAAGTGTAATACTATTAATGTAAGTAGTGATGAGTTTAGCAATTTTTTTGTTTTTTAATGAGAAGGAACACATAGGAACATATGAATATTAAACAGAAGAAGGCCCTGTGACCCACTGGAAGTATCCGCTGTATCTCCATGGTTAGTTAGCATATAGACACCTCCACCATGTGCCTCTCATCTCTTGATTTGAACAGGTCTGTGGTTTCCCCTTAACCATTGCTTCTGGAACACTGTCCTAGGTATTCACAACTGTCTGTAAAATGCTGAAGTGCTTGCTTTGTGCTGTCTTGTAATTTTAACCCTTGATTAGTTTTTGAGGCCTTCTAGTGATTGTCTTTTCTCTCTAAGTGTTATATATAACCATCTGAACCTTAGTTTTGTTTTTATTTCACATAAAACCCTTTAGGCAGTACCTATTTTCAAAGGGTTTATAGTCA
The DNA here is from genome assembly GCA_016271365.2 of Neoceratodus forsteri. Taxonomy (NCBI): domain Eukaryota; kingdom Metazoa; phylum Chordata; order Ceratodontiformes; family Ceratodontidae; genus Neoceratodus; species Neoceratodus forsteri. The sequence continues at coordinate 322,817,574 of CM057458.1, forward strand.
AGTACAACAAAAGTTACATAAGTCAGGTACAATAAAACTGCATAACACAGCTAGGTATCTGGTGATAAGGGAATCTGCTTGTAGGCTAATAGCACAAGGGTGAGGAAAAAACAATGACTGGTGGGTGGGCAACGTTCAGGGAACAGCGCTATAAAGGTGCCTGAATGCCATTCATGGCAGCATCATTATCGTGACTGGCAGTCATGGTGACAACAATTCCGGCAATGTATTATAATGTCAATAGCAATGACGGTGACTTAGGAAAAAGGTCAGTAGAGGAAATGGTGACTGTAGTCAACAAGAGTACAAAGACATAGCAGTTCATGAGTGGCAGAGGAGGCGCAAGATGCTCCCCCCGCTCCCCAGCAGTGCACAGACCAGGTATGCCAATCCCTCCCCCGGCAGCCACCGCTCCCAGCAGTGCACAGACCAGGTATGCCAATTCCCCCACCCAGCAGCAGAACATGGGTGCGAGCACCCCCCCAAAGCAGTGCACCGCCTAGTGCCTGTGGCATGGCCTGTCCCCACGACACATAGAAGAAGCACAGCAGAACCCACCTCCAAACCGCCACTGTAGCTCATGTTGAGGATTCACACCTCCGAAGCAGCACTGGTATTGTGTGTTCGAGTTCCACAGATACAGCCCACAGCTCAGATACCATGCTGTATGAATCATCCTGCCTGTACACTGCACATATAAGAAGCAGCAGCGACACAATGTAAGTACCACAACCTGATCACCTGTACTCACCGGGGACATTCACATGCTGGTCCTGTGGGGATCTGTCCGCACATACACCCACATCTGCACTGTGCCCAATGGCCACAGAAACTATAGTGTAGTGCCCACCCACTGCAATACTTTTTATGCTACAGAGCCATGGGGCCAGGGCAATGCACACACACCAGCATGCACACAGGTGTGTAACCACATGACCCACACCAGCCTGTTAAAAGTGTGCAGTGCAGAAATGCCAGCCTCCCAACCAAAAGGTGAATGGAACAGTGGACGCGATCCGCTATATTGTAAGCCAGAAGAAGAAACCACTCTTAGCCCACTGGGGATTCCTTTACCAGCAAGACAAGGAGGCTAAGAATAAAGTGTATTGGTGCTGCGTGCAGGACTACCAGATCAACTGTCCTGCATGTGTTCATACAGAGGCCGATGCGCTGGTGTTCATGGGACAGAACCACAACCATGTCCTTGATGCAGGGAGGTGGGGGTCCATGAGGTCCTCACCAAGGTGCATGAGCAGGCACACACAAGCATGAAAGGCATCTCCCAGGTGCTTGCCCCCTGTACCACCAGTGTGACCGATGCCATGTCAGGCAGGCTACCTGCGCTACCACTAATGAAGCAGACAGTGCAGTGTGTGTGGCAGGCCAGTAGTGATGGTTCTGCCACACCAATGTTGCTGCAGGACCTTAGGATACCCTCTGAGTATGCCATCACAGGGGATGGCAACACACTTCCTGCAGCATGACAGTGGTCCATCCGAGGACTGTGTCCTCATCTATGCAACCCAGAGATCACTGCAGTACCTTGCAGGTTGTGCAGACTGGTTTTTGGATGGCACATTTTGCTGCTTACCACCACGTTTTGGGCAGATGTACATGGTGCATGGATGTGGTCCTCCCGGCAGTTTACGTCCTCTTGCTGGCCCGGATGAAGTGAGCCTACAAGCAGGTGTTTGGGGAGGTCAGAAAGCTAGTGAGTGGTGTGCAGCTCAAGACAGCCATGCTGAATTTTGAGAGGACAGCTGGCATGTATTTGTAGCCACCTTTGAAGGGGTAACACTCAGGGCTGCCTCTTCCATTTTTGCCAGTCAGTCTGGCACAAGATACAGCAGATAGACAGGTTGAAGGAACTGAACATGTACTCCCTGGAGGAGAGGAGGGAGAGAGGGGATATGATAGAGACATACAAGTATCTTACAGGGAGGAACAGGGTGCAGGAAAACACTATTTTTAAGCAAATAAGATGTTTCAGGACTAGAGGGCATGGGATGAAGTTGGAGGGAGGACGATTCAGAGGAAACATGAGAAAGAATTTCTTCACAGAGCAGGTGGTGGACAAGTGGAACACCCTGCCAGAGGAAGTGGTGGGAGCTGAAACAATCACGGGATTTAAGAATGCATGGGATAGACATAAAGGAATTCTAGAGGTCAGGGGTAAGGGGAAATAGACTTCTAGGAAAACAAACTGAACTTACAAGCTCAAATGGGCAGACTAGGTGGGCCATAGGCCCTTATCTGCCGATACTGTCTATGTATCTATGTATCTATGTATGTATCTATGTAGATCCCTGGGTTGCATGCACATTATGCCAGGGAGGAGGAATTTGCAATGAACATCCAGATGGTCCTCGCCCTGGCCTACATACCCTTGCACACTGTGGAGGGGGCCTATGGTGACCTGCTTGACCAGCCCTTCTACAGGTCCCAGAAGGAGCTCCTTTGACCCTTACCTGAGTATATGGTGGTAACATGGGTCAGCTGGGCAATGGGCAATACGGCAAGCCACCGACCTCTATTTCCAGTAACCACTTGGAACATGTACCAGGCAACACTAAATGGGCTTGCCAGGATGAATAACTCTGTCAAAGGCTGATACCATGGTTTTACCACCAGGATGGGTGCCAGCCACACAAGCCGCTGGTGGTTTCTGGACTGTCTACTTGAAGAGGAACACCTGACAGGGGTCCAGATTGAGCAGCAGCTGTATGGTGTTGGGGCAGTATGCCTGAAGAAATTTTACTGTGACCTGACCAAGTGGATTGAGGCAATCGTCAGTGACTATGGCAAGAGGATCACATCCAATTACCTGTGGGGCCTCACCTATAATTTCCAGCTGCAAGTGTAGTCGGGTATGGCATGGGGCAGGATATTGCTCCTGTTCTGCTGGCCACCCTGCAGCACTGTCCCCCTTCCTCAAGGGACATATGACCCTCTGTCTCATGCTGTAGTGTGCTGCATCAGTGACCTGGATAACCCTGTCAGTGCCCATCCCCCTGCCGCCTTACTGGGTGCCCTCTATGGACATCCTCCAATGGGTGCACTGAAGCAAGAGAGAAACCCTGATTGTGAAATCCCTCACAGTGACAGTTTTGACAAGTTTTGAAATTGTTGCTGTGGGAGACCCGGGAGTAAAATTTCACTCTTTCGCCCCACCTTTGAGTTAACTCTGACTTAGAATTAACAATCCTTAAGAAGGGTGTGTGTGCAGGTTTTGAGGGGTGCAGCCTCCCAATAGAAACAACCCAATGTCTGACAGGTGAAATTTCACCTGTTGGCATCAGGTATCTTGCTATGCTGACCCACGACAATGGTGTTGTAGAGTTAGCATAAGTAAACCCCCTCCAACGCACCCATGTGGCACTGCCATGGTCATTGCTGTACCTCATGCCCATGGCCTCATGGTGGCAACACCATACTGCACACATACCTGGCTCTCTGTGTCCCCTGTTCCCCTCCAGTGCCCTTCCTCCTCATGGGTTTCCACCCTGTCCCTCTGCAATCTCCCCCCCCTTTAGTTTGGTGCTCTATTTGCGTTTGGTGGTGATGGCGGTGTTTTTTTTTCTTAAACCCTCCTCATTCATCATTCTGACATTCGCACCTGTCCCTGCACACTGTCCTAGTTCTCCCTGTTGTGCCTGTACACTTTTCCATGGGATCACATTCGCCCATCAGCCGGTCGTGCTGCTGCCTGTGCACTGTCTGGGTTTTCTCTGTCCTGCAGGTGCCCTGTCAGCGATCATGATTCCACAGTCACCCTTATTACATAGAACCCTACAGATATACAGTGATAACAACAAACATACAGTGATAGACACAGAAAGTAATAGCTGTACGAGAGGTGCTAGTATAATTCTTAATGTCTTCTAAAATGATAGTGCAGGATTTTCAGAATTTCATATTTGTAAAGCGAATGCTCTCAAGCAGAGTTTATGCTGCTACAGTACAAAGCTAATACAATTCTGCAGCCCCAGTCTCATTTACGAAGGGTCGCTGCACTAGAAAGGTGACATTCTAATTTAAAAAAAACTAGTCAATGCTGTCACTAGTCTACCCTTAACACTACTGAGATTCAATTCAAATTGGTTGGCAAGATGTTAGGGGGAACTAAAAGATGTTGCAACTGTTAACATACTGATGACTGTGACTGAGTCGCAGCATGGCATATAGTGCCAGCCATATGACACAAGTCCATGTACCAGCTTTGTGTTAACTGGTGTGCCACCAGAACATTTCCCCACTCCCTAACCCATTTTACCTTCTGACCTCAGTGGCACTGTCATGTTTTATGTCACTGGCTCAATGATTTTTTCTGTAGCAATGCAGTGGACACCTCCAACTACTCAGACTCCTCTGTACTCCCTGGTATAGCCTTAGTGTGCTCCTTCCAAAGAGTCATTGTTCTGCGGCATGTTTCACAGCTTATTACCCCATTGATGCTCCTTCTTTAGGTGCAGCTCTGTGACACCCTAACTTCTAGCCTGCAGCAATTTTTTTTGTGTGTAATTTAGTATATTTTATGCCCCACTGCACCTGATGGCCCTCATAAGCCAGTTCCCACCACCCAGCCTCATCATCCATCTTATCTGGTTCTTACCTACATTACAGGCCATCCCTGGCTTGCCCACAGGGTGTGGCTATGGGGGGTGGTTCTGTGTCCCTTCAATTGAGTTACAGTCTGGTTGGCAGTGGGTGCCTTGATCAGTGGTGAGTGCCTTATCAAGCTGTGTGGGGCCGGCATCATTTTGTAACATCAGTGTTTTTTTCTGTGTTCTTTCCCCATCCCCTAGGATGTGATATAGGTCCTAGAGGTGTGTGCTTGCACACTTGAGCATGACGGTGCACACATCCACTCTGATCTGTGTCTTTTTATTGGTCCTCCCTTCCTGAGTAGGAAAGCATCCTCTGGGAACTCAATTCTCCTCTACCAGCTGACTTTCTGATAACATAGGCTTGTTCCCAAACCCAAGTCATCATGAGCTATAGTGCTTCTGTTGCACCGACAGGCTGGCTTTTACCTGCAGTAGTTCTGTTTGGTTTTACAGTTATTTCTTGTCACCTGTCACTGATCCACTGAGTGGCTGAGCAGCCTCAGCCACCCCAGCCCTCTCACTCCAGCTTTCTGCTTGGATTTACAATCATGCCTCAGCTGCATGACCCATGGACTCACCAGGTGCAGAGTTTTAGGTTGCTGAAGACAATCATCTGAACCAGGGACTGACTTTTTCCTTCAGTTTTCTTCCACAGGGGAGTGGAAATGTAATGCTGCACAAAATGGCCCTGTGTGCACTTCTGCACACAGAACATCAGGGGCCATGACCCTCCTTGCTCCTCTCATCATGGTCCCTAGTTGCCTTGCCCCCAGTCATCACTAGAAGCCAGGCTAGCACTAGGCGCCATGTACCCCTGTCCCCGTGAGAGGAGAGCTGTTCCCTCCTTGACCACCCTCAGCAACCCTGGTCTGCACCCAAACCAGAGTTGCCAGTGTGGTGGCATCTGTGGCACCCAGAGCCTCAAGTCTCGACACCACTAGGCCAGCTTGCAGTAATTCTGTTGGCAGAAGTAGGGGGGGGGCACAGAAGACTGACATTGGCTTTGCAGCTGTCAGGCCATTTTTATGACATGTATATACTGCCTCCAACACAGCATAGTCACAAATACTTGTGTAACTATGCAGGGAAAACTTAATGGCATCCTATTCCTTCCTTGCATAGTTAGGAAAGTATTTGGAGAATGAGTATGGCATCACAGTACAAACAGCAGAGCTTCAGATATACTCACAATTTATTAAAAAACACATTGATATTCAAATTCTGTGATACTTACATAGCTTTTTATAATGCACTTTAATTCATTATACACTTTTTTGAACATTTTGCACTTTTGGTGTATTGCACTTTAATAGGTCAGCATATTCTGAAGTAATCATATAAATACTGTATTTTATGGTGCTATTTAGATGGATTGTTAGTTATTTATTTTATGGTTACAAGATATGGTGTGTACATAGAGATATATATTTTTAAATGACAATTTGATACAATGCCTTTAAATTTAATCCCTTGATAAGAGAGAGCCATAGCCATGTAACTCCACCTTGAAAAAGTATAAAGTAATACATGAAACATTGGCGTTAACTAAGGGGAGTATTTGCTGCTGCTGTGTGTTCTTTTTTAGAAGTTTTTGGAATAAATTATGAGTACTGTATATCTGAAACTCTGTTGTCTGAACTGTGATGCTGTACTCATTCTCTGAATACTGCTTGCTTTTTATATAGTGGCTCCAGACCTGCCTTCTATGTGCCGCCTTTCTTGTTCATAGTTACAAAAGTGTTTGTGACCATACTGTGATGGAGTGTGATGAGCTAATGCTCCAGTCTAGGAGAGAAAACTAGAAGAAAAACATGCTGGGATGCTGCAGGCTGGCATCCTCCGCAGGCACACACATTGCCAACATGGTTGGCCATCCACCCACCCACCCAAGGGTTTCTGTGCAAATGGTAGATAACCAATATGTCCATTAGAAGGTTTTTGATAGGCTTGGAGGGTGTGCCATTGGGCAGACTGGAGCAGAGAGCAAAATACTGATTGAAAAAAGCAAACAAAAAAAATAGCCATGAAGCCGTCTGCAACCTGCAAATCTGGAAGAAAATATATTTTCGTTGTTGAATGTAAAATGGTGACACATTACACTTTTAGGCTTCTAATCATCTGAAGCTGAAGGCCACATAATGTAATAAGGTTCTTATTTTTGTTCGTATGTCTTATTGTCCGACACCTGTTCCTCTTCCTCAGGCCCGGGGATTTTACCTCTGCAAGTGACATTTCCAGCTCCATCCAGCACTAATCCCACCACCACTCATGTGCTACTCCTTTATCCTGAGGGCTATGTGCTTTTATTCCACAGGTTTCTGCCCTGGAGTCCCAATCTGAAGCTTTGCCTCATGCCCTCCTATCTTGTGGTGCAGTGCAGCAATGCATGCATGCTAAGTGTACTTTGGCATGAGAAGAGCAAGCTCCCTCACCCTTCACCATGGGTCACTGCAATGTCAGACCACCAGTATCATCCTTCCCTGGCTGGGGAGTGCCACAATTGATGGCTTAGCTACACCTGACCACCCATGCACCAGCTCTTGAGTTTACTCCCTAAATCAGGTCACTGGCATGGCAGTGTAGTGTGCTGTTATTGGTCTTTCAGGCAGCCCTGGTTCTGACTTCTAAGAACTCCCTCTCTATAAAGAACACCTCTGTTACAAACTTCCTCTTATAGTGAACACCTGTTCACTAAGTAGGCAGATTAACACCTAACTATAGTGAACAACTGGTTATAATGAACACCTCTGCTGTCTCCCCAGGTGTTCCCTTTAGATAGGAACCATTGTATTTTATTGTCCCTTATTCAAGCAGACACTCCATATTTATAATACCTAAAATGTGTGACTCTGAATTGCAGTAACAATTATGAATCATGCTTATCATTATCTGGTTCTAAAAGTTATAGTTTCATACAAATTTGCAAACTCATTTACAATGACCTTCATGTTTTCTGTATAAAAAGTTCAGGTCAGACAATGTGTAATCCTTAACTTTTGAGGGTGACCTTTTAACTTCACAGTGCTTAAGTAGTAACACTTTGCATATGTATTTAAATGGTCAAACAGAGTAGATCCCTAAATCACTTTTTTTACACAGACTGCCATGATGATTCTTGTTGAGAAAGTAAAGCACAACTACAAAAATGTCTTTAATTGACACTGGAATTTCTTGTTTTGTTTGCAGTACAGTGGGTCTCGCCAACGAGAGCATTGGGAAATGTGGCACCCAACCTTAGTAGCCGAAGCTTTGTTTGCTATTGCAAACATCTTTAGTTCTCTGCGACTAATCTCACTGTTTACTGCTAACTCACATCTGGGACCTCTACAAATATCTCTGGGAAGAATGCTGCTGGACATTTTAAAGTTTTTGTTCATATACTGCCTGGTGCTGCTAGCATTTGCAAATGGCTTGAACCAGTTATACTTTTATTATGAAACAAATGCAACAAATTTTGATGACAAGAGCTGCAAAGGCATAAGATGTGAAAAGCAGAATAATGCCTTTTCAACGTAAGTTGTTCTCTGCTTCCTTTTTATTACTGTGCATATACAACATGTTATGTTGCAATTAAAAACACAAGAGATACAGTACTAATTTGCTCTTAAAAAGTTATATCACACAGTAGGAACTTTTCTTTTCAAATTAAATTCTCATTTATGTTCTGAGACCTGAAACTTCAGGGATAATGAAGTGGCCACCAGGGAAACTGCAGAGATAATTTTTCCTTGAAATGTGATGACTAAAGAATATTTTGAATGACACCCTTTAGAAAATGTCAGTTGTCAAACATAAGAAACTACCTTCGATTGCACGGAGCCATGAAAGTGGATTACTGCATAAACTTGCACAGTTCACTCAGAGCCGACATAAGAATTTGAAGATGGATTTTGGTTATCAGGCTCAGTATTAGATTAGAATAACAACATCAGATAAGAAGCATTACTGTAGGGGGTCCTACCCAGAACCTCTCCTGGTGCAAGCATTGAGTCATTAGTATCTTCCTACAGTAACCATTACTGAATGTTTCACAAAGTTCCAACTGAAGTTAGTAGGTCATTTTCCTATCAAGCCAGAAGTGAGATGCTGACAGTGGTGACAGTCTGTGTGTTTTTTTTGTAAACTATTTATGTTAATTTAGTTCTTAACATGTTGCAATATGCATGCATTGATATAGTAGTAGTAGTAGTAGATATACTGTATGTATTCATAAAACCTGAAAGGGAAAAAACCTGATTGAGCATAACTCATTCTCAACAGAGTCCCAGAATCACTCATAGAGTTACAAAAAAGTAATATACATGGGCCCAGATGTTCAAAAGGGTTGCACATGGTGCAACAGTGTTGCACCATGGGCAACTCACTGATGTGCCCTGGCACGATATTCAAACGGGAAAAGTGTGCGGCACAAATCTCAATGCGCTGGAGCGCATCAGTAATGTATGCAGGCACAGGTGGGGGTGTCTGCCCATGCATACCCTGCACAGCCCGATATTCAGCCTGGGATGTGCACAGCCATGCATGCACAACCCCTACCTGGGCCAGCACAAAGTTGATCCAAAAAAAAGGAACAACGGATGGTCACCCACAGGTGAGCTGCTGCATTGCAGGGTGCAACATGGCAGTTGCCACCTGTGGGTGGCCACCTGAGCTCCGGCTGCACCTCTGTGGTGGCACCCCCCATGCCCAATTGTGGGCATCAGTAAAAAGGATTTATCCAAAATCCCTGGTGGTCCAGTGGACCTGCCCGCCCAATCGTGGGCTAAGTAAATAGATAAAATCCTCAATATCCCTGGTGGTCCAGTGGACCTGCCCACCCAATCACGGGCTAAGTACATAAATAAGAATCATCAACATCCCTGGTGGTCCAGTGGACCCCCCACCCCACCTGCCCACTGAAACTCACCATCCACTTCCCCCCCATTCAGCAGCAGGGAGCAGCACCCCACTCACCTGCCATCGCGCCCACCGACTGACACCATCGGTGGGCTGTACCATTGTCTGCAGCGTGAGCCAATAGGCATGTAGCCCATATCGTACTGCCACATTCCAGACATAAATGGGATCCATTCATATCTGAATGTGAGCACGTATGGCTGCACGCCCATTGGCTCACGCTGTGGACCGACCGGGCATGCAGCCCCACTTGACGGGTGTCAGCTCTGCGGGCGGCAGGGCTGCAGGTGGTGGGGTGCTGCCACCCACCACTGACTGAGGGGAGCGGGAGGTGGAATTCAGTGGGCGGGTGGGGTGGGGTCCACTGGCCCACCAGGGATATTGATGATTCTTATTTATGTATTTAGCCTGTTATCGGGTGGGCAGGTCCACTGGACCACAAGGGATGATAGGGATATTATATATTTACTTAGCCTGTGATCGGGCGGGCAGGTCCACTGGACCACCAGGGATGATAGGGATGTTATATATTTACTTAGCCTGCGATTGGGAGGGAAGGTCCACTGGACCACCAGGGATGATAGGGATATTATATATTTACTTAGCCCGCGATCAGGTGGGCATGTCCACTGGACAACAAGGAATATTGGGGATTTCATATATTTACTTAGCCCACGATTGCGCGGGCAGTGGTCCACTGGACCACCAGGGATTTCTGATTTTCCTTTTTTTACTGCAGCCCGCGATCAGGCTGTGGAGCACATTACCAGCTTCAGGGGGCATCGGTCCCCGATGGCTGCTGCCTGGAAGGGAGCCAGGCGCAAGTCACCAGGGATCGGCACACCTGCATGCAAATGGGGCCTTAATGACATGCAAATGGACTCATTTGCACCTTGCATACATTATGGCCCGATTTGCATGTGCACTTTTGAATATCGTAGTTGCTGTGCATAGCACAATCGAACTTGTGCTAGCGCATCCCCTTGCTCCACTCTGTCCACTTGCGCTAGTGCAGTGCCACTGTACCATGCACACTGCGGTTGGCCAGGGTGCAATATTCAATGATGCTGTGCCATGGCACAGCTCCATTGAATATCACCAAGTCCACACCCCTGCGCAGCCAAGTTGCGCTGCGCCCAAACTTGTGCCACAGCCTGGCGCAGTTTGAATATCTGGGCCATGGAATACAAATTTACAAATACACAAAATAAATACATTAAAATCAAATAAATTAAATACAATAAAATGAAATAAAATATACAGTAATCATAGTAATCAAAAGGTATGGTTTATTGCAATATCAAAGATTGCTGCACAAATGTAACTATTCGATCCAGAAGTTTTATAAAACATTTAGGAGCATGTGCCAAAATAGAGCAAACTAAATCAGTTGTGATAGCCATGATCCAGAATGCCACATCACACATTTGGCTTGGCTGTGGATGAGAGGAACCACAAACCTTGTGTTTATTGGTGTCAAATGAGGTAGTGATTGTACTTAGGATCTCAAATTATGCAGAATAATATTCCAAGTTTTAACGCCAGTTAATGTAAAAAGCCATATGACCCTTTGCTTTTTTGCATGCTGAGACTCAAAATTCAATACACTCCAAGGATCTCAGACCTTTTCTGATTACCCTTGGCCTCAGAGGATCAGATATATATGCAGGTGTTCTTTGTCTACGGCAGCTGTAAACAGCACAAGCCATATGCAGCTGCCTCTGTTCAACCAGACTCAGACACCTCAAATCTCAGTATAGCTGACAGTGATGATGGTCCCAGGGGCATCCAGTGGGAAGTGGGCAAACCTGTTACATACCACATCCAGTTTCATCAGCTTCCTCCTGGCTGCCTTGCATGTCTGTGTAATCTAATAAGGAGCTTATAAAAGTATTCACCAACTGTTTACAAGAACGAAGATGAATGTTTTTTCCCAGTACCTAAACAATAATTCTACCTATGTACGCAGATTCTTAATCTGGGAATTTATGTGGGCTTCCCACTTACATTGGTAATCCAGCCAGACTCCCAAATACTTGTAGGAGTTCACCTTCATAAACTTACATCCCTCTGGACTTCAGATATTCAATTGTTTAAGACTTGACTCAGTGCTATGTCCTCCTCCAAATAATACCAACTGCAATTTTTTTGGGGGGGCGAGGGGGTAAAACTAATCTACGTGAGTGGAAATAACCCTGATAGTGGTCAAAAGCACTTTGTAGTGAGGTCTGAATTTCATTTATTATTGTATCCTCTGTATAAATTACAATGTCTTAAAGGAGACTTAAAGGAGACAGGAAATTATTTTTACATAGTTAACTGACCTTCCATCTTCCTTTCCGTGCCAGTTATGTATTCTGATATGCTTTGAGGGATTTTTGATAAATAAATAATCTAGCTTTGGGATTCCCTCAGATCTACATAGAGGTCCACTCTCCTCACTAGCTACTGCTCTTTTTTTTCAGATTTCTAAGACATTCTATGACATCAATAACTCCCATTCCATGCTATTCATCTGAATGGCCTGGAATGGTGTTACTGATGTCACAGAATGTTAATGCAGTATGAAAAAAGAGAGCAGCAACTGCTGATGACAGAGTGATTAAGGATAGTTACAAAGGCAACAAAATTAGACTATTAGTTTAACAAAAAAGTTCAAAAACATATCTAAATACATGGTAGCCAATAAAAGAACAGCTGGAGGACTTCTAGAGGTGTAAAAACTGTTTCCTGTCACCTTTAACATGATGCTGGGTCTTGTTCAAAAAATTCCCAGCACCATTTGTATATAAATTAAAAAGTACTAGACCAAGTGTGGATCAATGGGGCACTCCAGATGTTATACTACTGTACTGTAACCTGATTTCTTTCAAAGAAACCATTTGTTTTATATTTCAGTGTAGCTACAGAAGTTGGAAATGCTGTACTTTTCAAGTGCAGTATACATGCATAATCATTCTTTATTAACTGTTAGGGTATTGCCATACATTTTACCTACTTGTCTGTCCTCTATATCCACAGTACATTTTCACAATTTGTTTTTAATGTTAAACTGTTTTTTGGAACAATCACATATAACACATCACAGATTACATAGCATCCAAAGACAGAAGGAAAAAACATCCACGCAAAAAGTTACATTATAAAAGTGCAATGGAATGATCAATCAAGTGGAACCAGGAATAACAAGAACATCAAAAATCAATATCCTAGAAGTATGAAGAAAACACAAACTGGTCAAAACATGAAGTAAAACAAAGAAACAAGCCATTCATAAACATGTAAATAGCTATACCAAGACAATAAGGGTCTGGGAGTGAATGCCAATCAAAGGGAAGAAAGGAAAACCTCAGGGTGGTCAGGAACTCATAAGCAGGCCTAGGGAGAATAAATCAGGAGGAAGAGGAGGGGAACAAAAATTATTTATTTATGATGGGCACAAAAAAAGGGGAGGTGGGAACGGCATCATGGAAGGGAGAGCAATGTATTAGTCACCAAATATGCTACAGTAAATAGAGGGTCCAAATAGCCTCAGAGGTGGACTCCTGTGAAAGAGCCACATTCGAAAGGTGCTCCAAGGAGGTGAGCTGGCCAAGCACCAAAAACCACTTACAAAAGGAGGGGACCTCCATGGTTATCCCTCTATGAAGAGGGAGCATCTTGGAAAGGAGAACAGCTGCATGGCTCCATTGTATATGTGCATCACAGCAAGGTATTGTAGGAGAGGAAAGTCCCAGCAAAACAAAGGGAACATCAAGGCAGACATAACTTGGGAGAACAGTCTTGCAAAAATGTAAAACCTGATCCAAAAAAGGGCATATGAGGGGACAGAACCACAATAAGTGGGAGAGGGAACCTTGCTGCTGTTTGCAATGCCAGCATTTATCATGGGGGAGTATGCTGCGACCACACAACAACAGATGAGTCCAATACCAGTGATGCAGGATTCTCAGCTGAATCAATTGGGCCCAGAGATAATGACAAGTCATATGGGCATGGAATCAACAGGTATCCCACTATTGCTGAGAAATGGGAATGTTCAACTCTGAAGCCCTTTTTTTGTCTTTCAGGGGAATAGTAGGGTCTAAGCAGGAATCATGAAGCCAAATGTAGAATTTACTGGCTCTATTCCTAGGAAGGGCAGCCACTGAGATATTGGAATATCAGGAGAGGATGAAGGAGAGGATTTAAGCAATGAAGTAAGGGCAGATCGGCATTGAAGGTAATGGAAGAGTTCACTGGAGGGGAGGTGAAACTGGTGTTGAAGAGCCTCAAACGATAGTAAAGAAGCAAAGTCAGGAGTACACAGTTGATAAGTTGATACAGATAATAAATACCAGCACACTTCGATACTGCCAAGTCAATGGGTGTGCAGTCGATAAGGATATTGGGGTTATGCCAAAGCGGGGTGTATGCACAGGGAGGAGGAGGATTTCAATTAGTCCTACATGCAAAAGCTCACCAAGACTGAATAGAGATGGTGAGAGTAGGGTGGTGCTGAGGGACCAACATATTTGATAAATAAAAGGCCCATTGTGGGGAAGGGGCCTTGAGTGCAAAGCTTTCCAAATCAAGCCAAAGTGGAGCAGAGGAATGATGAAGAGAAAACCAGTGAAGGACTTGGTTGCAAATAAAGGATATGTGATAATTCTTAAAATTGGGAACATTTTCACAGTTTGACATTACAGTCTTGGTACTATGGTATATTCTGTGATCACTTTCTCCAAAGGATACCATACCTTATCAAATCACTGTGATTCTCTGTTTGCTTTAGGGCATGTCCTTTCCATCCACATGCAATGAAGTACACAGTTAAAGGGACAAATGCATGCAGAACTGTGAAACTGAAACAAAGGCACTTAAAAGTGTCTGTTTAATATAATGGACAGTAAAAGTTTTGCTATCAAATGCAAAGCAGGCACCCCTCCCATGAAGAAGTCCAAGAGGATGAAATATTGGGTCAAGTTTGTAGGGCATTTCTCAATCAATATCAATTCTTTTTTTTTATAATTAAAATGTTATTGAGTTTTAACAAAATTACCATATATCAAAACAACATCTTTACAGTACATACATTCTGGCCAGGGCTTTGCCTAGTGGAATTACATTTCTAAAGTAATTGAAACAAGAAAAACTAAATATATTCAACATGCCGATGCATATAAGGTGGTTGATTAATCACAGTTCTGACAAGTCAGCAACATTATCTGCTATATAGGAATGTAACAATATACAGATGGGGAATCATTTCAATAGTGAAGAGTTACTGGAACTGGCAGATTATTGATCAGGCTAGGTTGGCATGTGCTGTGCAATTGTAGCTAAGTTCACAAAGGTCACAGGTGTCTAGAGCTGCTTGAGCTGTCCATGTCCACTTTATTTCTGGCACCTGGTCAGGTGACATGAGTAAGTCCTATCAGTGAAACTGGAGTGAGCCATCATGGAGAGGCCCATTGGTATGACTAGCAGTAGGCTGATTGGGAAGAAAACAATCTGGCAGAAATTTGCAATATGCAGAATTGAGGCATGCTCCCCTGCTGTCCACATACAACTGTAATCTGTTCTGGTTGTCATGCAGCACCCTCTCATATCTGACAATTTTGTTCATTTTTAGCAGCCATTCCTGCACCTTTGGTGGGAGGAACTGTTCCTTCTAGTGCCATAGGAGGATCAGTTTTGCCATTACCATACCAGTGTAAGTAGTAACCATTTCATTTTCCCTGCGGGGATTCTTGGTTCTGCATGGCTAGGGTGATGAAGTTCCAGCATTACCAGCTGTGGTGGAAGGATTATCCTACTGGCCAGTACTTCACGACAAATGGATTGGATCTTCTCTCCAGAAGCCTTGCAGCTTTAGACAGGATCAGAGGACATGGATGAGGGAGTCTGCAGGAGCATTATTCCTCCAGTAATTGCCTGATGGCATGTGCCATAGGGTGTGGGTAGACAGGATACAATAAACAGACAAACCATTCACTGAAGTGCATAAAAAATGCTGGAAGCATTTATCATTTTATTTCTCAGATCAAAATATTAAAGTACAATAACAAAAGAATCAGGTTTACAGAATAACAGTACTTTTACATCCATAGTACTGCACACAGAGTGGATCCCTAAAGCCTTCTGGTCTACCTCTCACTGTGTTTCCTATCAGATCAATGTCTGGGACAGGTGCTCACAGCTAGAGATGCAATGAATTTAAAATCTGCCAGCGAAGTGAACGCGAAGTTGGCACTTTGCGTTGCAGCGGAGTGGGCAATGCAAAGTGCTCACTACACCTTGTCATTACCACTTCGCGTTAAGGTGGAATGGCAATGCGAAGTAAGGCAAAGTCATGGTTTTTAATGGATTTTGCATTCCTCATTATGATTCTAAGTGATCCACTTGGTGTTTCAGATTTGTCAGCCCCCACACATCACATGGCTTATAGTGCTGTAAGTCACATGCTATTTAGCTAGGCAGGAAGAAAGTGAGTCATACAAGCAGACATTTTTACTTTCTCCTGTGCAGATGGAGAAAGAGTAGTGTGTTTTGTGACTGCTGATACTTTGAGATCAGAGCGAGGAGGAGATGTAAACTTTGATTTAGACCCAACAGCTTTTTTAAAAGCTACATTTTTTTTGTCTTTTCTGTACTCTTTTTTACTTAATTTGTTCTTTCAGTAAATTTTATTTTTCTTACCTTTATAAGTAGTTAGTTCTTTGTCTGTGTCTGTGTGACTGTGTGTGTGTGTGTGTTGTGTGACAGTGTGAGTAGAGATTGCTCAGACTGAGGGAGCTCAGTAGGAGAGATGGACCAGGGTGAGGGAATGTGTGGGGCGGGGGCAGCTCTGGCAGAGCGTGGAAGTGGTAAGCATCGTACAGTGCGCATTTGTGGAGGGCATGGGTGCCCATTCCTGTTGGACTGCTCAAAACTTGTAAGTATCCCCCCCCTCCAGAAGCAGGACCATCACTGCCTCCTGTCCTGACTCTGAGGCAGATGAACCACCACCACCAAGTCCAGCACCAGGTCCTCTGGAGCAGGATGTGCCTGTTCCCCCAGGCCCAGGTGTGGATCGAATTGCTGTTCATCACCGTGACCAGCTGGCTGCCAGTTCATCTGGCTATCCCATGCCTGTGCCTGGTCCTCCCCGCACCTCCATTGTTTGGCAGTTTTTTGACTGTGTAGGGGGGGACAGCAGTGTGGTCAAGTGCTGCCTATGTGAGGTGGAGGTGCACTGTGGCCCCCAGGAGAGTCACCTGGGGACTGGGGGCCAGCACACCCATATGCTCAGTCACCAGCAGTTGGAGTGGCATGCTGCCACAGAATGGACCATGCCTGCATCTGCTGGCCATTCTGTGGCAGAGGGTGCAGCTGTGCATTGAGGCATCCCTAAGAAGAGGAGGGCCACAGCAACACCTGCTGCTCCACTAGCACCCCCACCCCCACCACCACCAGCAGATCAGCCTGTAGAACGTGTGGACCCCAGAGAACTGCATGAAACACAGGCTGACTTGGCAGTTCTCTGGAGTGCTGTCGAGAACAATGAGAGGATGAGTGCTGTGGAGCAGCAGCTGGATCACATAGAGGGACATCAGTTGCAAATTATGTCCATGCTGGAACTGCTACTGGATCACAATAGGATTCCACATTAAGTTTTTTTTCCTCACATCATGTGCCCCCACACACCTTCCTTGCTGTGTTATAAAATGTATTCCTCCACCATCCTCGACCCTTGTATGTAATTATGCCCTTTGTTTGTTGTCTTCCATATGAGTGACACTTTGTATTTGGAGCAGTGCAAGTATACTGTGCTAAACTGCATGTGTGCTGTCAGTCTTCTTTCCAGTCTGTGTATATACTGCAGACACTGTCCAACTTCCTGACTTAAAAACAAACATTAATGAGTACAATGGTGGGGTGGTGAAGTATGGAGAGATACTACAAAACAGGCTTACAGTACATCCAAGTAACTATTAAAAAAAATTAATGTTGTGATTCGTGGCGTGATTGTAAATCATGATTTGTGACTGCATTTGTGACCGTGATTATGAAGAAACGTAAATGTCTATAGCAGTTCTTCCCCAGGCCCCGATGAGGTGTGGCACAAAACTCCCCGACTTAAAAACAAATATTAATGAGTACAATGGTGGGGTGGTGAAACCTAAAGAGATACTACAAAATGGGCTTACAATACACTCAAGTGACTAGAAAAAAAATTAATGCTGTGATCCGTAATGTGATCGTGAATCATTATTTGTGACTGCATTTGTAACCGTGATGATGAAGAATGTGATTTGTATCAAGAGTGACTCGTGATGACGGTCCTGACTTAAAAATGCATTTTAATGAGTACAATGTTCTTGCAGAATTAAGCACCACACCTGTCCTGCACTCTGCAGGGAAGCCAAAGAAACAACTGTGACTTAAGTTACAGATGGAGATTGGGCCCTAAAGAGATGCAAATGCACAGACAGATTAAGATTGTGCTGTGTACTGAAGAGATGCAGACACAAAGGCACAACACCTAACCAGTGCTCACCATCAGAAATTCAAATCTGGAAAAGAATACCTTTGCCGGTTGGTGGGACGGGGGGCAGTGTACTGCACTGCTGCAGCACATTAAGTAATGCATAGCAAATTGAAAACTTCAGTAACATAACCACATATTTTAAACAAACTAAAATTATGCACCGCTGCAGTAACAGTCACTAGTACTAGTACCAGTAAAGATACTACAAGGAAGTATAAAAATCACACAGCTGCAGTGGACAGCAGCTTCACATTGCTAAAATTATTATGTGACACAATAAAAGGTGTTTGATTTGATGACAGGTGTCACACACATACTCACACACACACTAAGTAATGCATAGCAAATTGAAAACTTCAATAATATAACCACATATTTTAGACAAACTAAAATTATGCACTCCTGCACCACAACAATCAGCAAAAAAATGGTGAGAAATATTGA
The DNA here is from genome assembly GCA_016271365.2 of Neoceratodus forsteri. Classification (NCBI taxonomy): domain Eukaryota; kingdom Metazoa; phylum Chordata; order Ceratodontiformes; family Ceratodontidae; genus Neoceratodus; species Neoceratodus forsteri. Next base: position 322,836,033 of record CM057458.1, read on the forward strand.
AAATATTACTGTGTGTACATTAACACAGTTATATAAGAAAAATATCACCAAAACAGAAAGCACTGTCTTTTTCTCCAAGTTAATCTACCTACACCACAGATACACCCCTTCCCCAAAGCACACTTCCACCGTCTCTCAGCACACAGACTGAATGTTGTACATTAACATTCAAAATCCTTACACAAACAATAAACGCTCAATGATATGAGCACAGGAGGGTTTCCTATAATCGATGAATTAAAGTTTCAGCAAAAAAAATGACTCAAAAGGCTTTTTAACAGCTTTTTTAAGGTTTGAATCGCAGAGAGCTCTCAGAGCAGATTTTCTTCTATTGCTTCCTACACACACTACCCCAAACTGAGGCTGTGCAGAACAATCTAGAGCCCATGTGGCCTGAAATTCCATGAATCACTGCAAATTCGCCTTTGGAGCTTAAAACAAGGCAAAGTGAGGCGAAGTGCATTGTTTTCAATGTACTTTACCTTAAGAATTGGTGGAGTACTGGTTTGGGAAGGTGGAGTAACACAAAGTCATTGTTTTCAATGGACTTCACGTTACCCATCATAACGCGAAGTTCCCCGCTTCACGTTGCGGAGCACTCCACGAATTCCCCTTCACTCCGTGAATCACTTCACGGAGCAAATTGGGATCATTTCGCCCATCACTGCTCACAGGTCCTCTCCCTAGCTGAACTAACTTTGATTTCAAGAGAGAGATTTTATAGCTTTCAGGGCTGTCATCACTTAACATGAGATCTGCTTCCATTATGATCTGGGGTTGGGCCTCATGTGGTATAGCGCCTTATCCCTTTTTTCATATCACCCACAATTGTTTCACATAGCTGCATGCTTTCTATGCCTATGCTGCTCGTTAGCCCCACCTTTCTTAGGGGACTCCCTTAGCATTCTTTTTATTTAGTTAATGCCCTGTAGGCATTATTTACTTTTTATCAGTTGCAACTGAATCTGTTTTTTTATATACCTTTCAAGTTGTTTTCACATATTTCTATTTAGAATGACTCCATGGACAAAAAAGTGAATAAGCAAAGTTCAAAGGAACAGCAGGGAAATACAGCAGCTAGAAAAGTACTACACTAGGTGACCTTCTTAGGGAAGTGAAACAGAATGAAAAGTATAGAAATTAGGTGACTATTGCACAATAGAAGTTTTTGTATGACAAATGAAGAGAAGAAAAAGGAGGCAGAAAAGTGTCCAGCAGTCCAGACTCAGGGGGCGTAGCCACACTCTGCCACAGGAGGATGCCCCACTCTTGTAGTTTCTTTGGGGTTCTATGCCACCTGTGCATAATTTTAAATTGCATGCACCTATGTTTTTCTGTTCTTTATTGAATTCTGGACAGAAGTCCAGCAACTGTTCTAGATTTGTTGGGTGATTTCTTGCCCCATTTCCTTCATCCATTTGTGCATGACCCTTGAGGTAGGGTCTGGGACAAGGATCAGGAGGTGTTTATATATGTCCTTTCTCCTTACTGCCCTCTTGTCTTTAGGCTACAGTAGGGAATTCAGGGGATTAGATTCTATGGCTGCAGGATTTGGGCCTAGGATCGGCCTCAATGCATGCCATAGCTGGAGGTACTGCTAATGGTGCTGTTTTGGTGAGGCAAACATCTTGCTGCAGTGGGGCAAAGGATCTGAGCACATTGAAGGAAAGTGCATGATGTCTGAAAAGTGGTGAATTCCTGCCTCAGTCCACTCCTTCTACCGTGCAGGCTTGCCTCCGATACGCAGTGGCGGGTTCTCTCATAGGGGAAAATGCAGCACCTTCTTGGCCTCCCATTTGCTGACATTCATGCTAGGGTGGGAAGTGAGAGTGGATTCTTTAGTGGAGGTCTGAAGTGCATAACCTTGATTAGTGGTCCTCCCATCACAGAGACTTCACAGTCCACTCACAAAATCCAACAGTTTAAGCCCCCCCCTTTCTTTAACTCCTGCTGTAGCTTGGGCCAGCCTATTCATCTCAAGCCCTTTCCACAGAAGAATTTCTGCAGTTTGGAATATATTGTTTTAAAAATCTTTGGATCTATTCAGAGAGGTAGGTTATCTAGCACATATTGTATTTTGGTGCTGCTGTCATTTTGAAGGCATGTGCCCTTCCCCAGTGGGAAATGTGTAGCAGTTCCCATCTTCTATGATCTTAATCTAGCTCCTGAAGGAGTGGGTTAAAGTTATCTTTTCCTAGTAGTGGCAAGTTTCTGTGAAATTTCACTTCTACATACTGTAGTCTACATGGTGAGTGGCATGGTGACATCCCCATGGGTACTGTGGCAGGGTAGAAACCTGCTGGGTTGAGGCCAGGAATTGTGGTTTGGAGATGTTTAACTGGTATCCTGACAATTTGCTATATAGGCTGATTAGGGTCAGGAGGCCTGGCACCAATGTGCTAGGGTCAGTGAGGGACAGCAGGATATTGTCCATATAGGCCAAGGCCTTATGCTCCCCTCCCATTGTCACTGCTTTTATATTTGCTGATTGATGGATGGCCTGAAGGAGCAGTTTGATTGCCAGAATAAATAGGGGTGACAGCGGGCATCCTTGCCTGGTGCTCCTGCCAAGTTGAAATGGTTGGGTGGCACTACCATTGGTGACAACTTCGGCAGCAGCTGCCTTGTAGCGTGTGCCTGCTCAGGTCTTTAAATTAGAACCTGTGGCAATGGCTGTTTGGGCTTTGAACAGGTATCTCCACTCAACCCTGTCATAGAAACATAGAAACAGAGACTTTGATGGCAGATAAGGACCACTTGGCCCACCTAGTCTGCCCATTTCCTTACCTAGAGTATAAGCTGCAGATTCTATTTAACCAACAGCCTATTTATTCCTACCCCTGACAAAAATTGCCTTATGTCTGTTCCATGCATTCTTGAATTCTCCCACAGTTTTAGACCCCACAACCTACTCAGGAAGGCTGTTCCATGCATCCACCACCCTCTCTGTGACTTTTTAGCATCCAGGGAGAGAAAGATGGTGTGGGTGTTCTGTGGGTTAGATTTCCATAGTAGCTTGAACAGATGTCTCATGTTGACTCTGCCACTGTGCCTGGCGATGAACCCTACCTGATCTCTATGTACCAGTTTGGGGATGATTTCCTTAAGTCTGATCACCATGATCTTAGCAAAGGTTTTGCAGTCTGCCATGATAAGGAAAATAGGTCTATGGCTGCTGCAAAGGGTTGTGTCCTTCCAGGCATTGGCATCAAGGAAATCTGTGCTTTTCACATGGAGGCTGGTAAAATCCCAGTTTCAAAGGCCTCTGAGAGGGCAGCTGTTAGTGGGCACACAAGAACATCCTTGAATGCATTTAAGAATTTTGCCAGTAGCTCATCTCCACCTCTGGCTTTCCCTGCAGAGCACAGCCTCAAGCCCTGTTTGCTCTAGGAGCCTATCCAATTGTGCCTTCTTGTCGGTCTCCAGTCTTGGCTGTTGCAACCAATTGAGGAAGCTCTCCAGCTCTTGTTTGGTGGGATGGATTTCAGAGTAGTATGGGGAGCTGAAGAAGACATGAATTTCCTCATTCCCTAGGGTGGGTGTGGCATGCATATTTTTTTTTTGGGGGAGGGTATGCCGCCTACCAAAACATCAACTGTGAACTTCAGTGTGATACTGTTGCTAGAGGAAGATATGTTCCGAAAGAAGGCGGAGGGCTCCTACTACTCTTTCTGCTGGTTGGTGGGGCAGTGGGTGGAGTAACTGCTGCTTTCTTCGGTGATAGCTTGGTGCTGAGTATGATGATAATGCTGTTGCATCAATTACCCCTTTTTCTCTCTCTGGTGTTCTCTGATGGGTGGACTGGCCTTTAGTTGATCACCTAGGGGCCCTTTCCCCCTCTTTGGTCATTGGTGGTTCTGTCTTGGGTCTGTCCCTTTAACTTGTGTAGGGGTATATGTAGGCCTTTCTGCCTATGTGACTGTCCTTGGGGGAAGCATGGGTGGGGGGAAGGAGGGGCGCCAGAGAGTGGCTGAGTCACATGAGCAGTGAGGAAAGAGAGATAGTTTTCGAGTTGGTATTTAACGATGTGCCCGAGTCCAGACATGTATCCCAGTCTAACAGGCTAAAACCATGCAGGTGTAGAGAGCTGTCTGGTTTCTACACAGGATGAGTCTCCCCCCATCCTCTCAGTGGTATTGGTGGGATAAGAGCCAATCCCTCCCTAGGTCTCTGCTCTCTGGTAAGTGTTTTTGCCATACGGGTCAATCCTGCCATGGATAGTAGGGTACTGAAAGAGCTTGGGGCCTGGCTAAGTGTGTGCCTGTAGAAAGATGCTTTGCTGCTCATCTCCACTGTTAATTGTCATGCATAAATTTGAGAAAGTGTTTCTGCTCAAATGTGCACACACTGTTAGGAAATTTCAGGGTGCACCCAGGTGCAGTAGAGTGGGCACAGTAGTTCTGCTGTTTGGTGAGTGTCTGGGGGGGTGGAAGGGGGAGCTGATGTGGGGTTGAGGAAACAGTGGAGATTGCTAGCACTACAGCAGTTTTGTGATTGCGTGCTCCAGCTGCAGTTAGGCTTTGTATATCAGCCATGTCAGGTTCATGTCATCATGCCCCATTTAATCAAAATGGTGGCATGAAGGAGCATGAATCAGAGGAGGTATGGCAGCAGATCTCATTCTATGGATGCCCCCCCCCCATTATCATTACTCTTTGCAGATGTGAGGTGAGGGTTGATGGGGGGGTTGAGGGCAACAGTGGAGCTTGCTAGTGCTGCAGCAAGTTTGTGAGGGTGCACTCCAGCTACAGTCAGGCTTCAAACATCAGCCATGTTAGGTTGTCCATCATGCCATGTCTATCAAAATGGTGGCATGATGGAGCATGAGCCAGAGGAGGTATGGCAGCAGATTTCATTCTGTTGATGTCCCCCAGTTATCATTACTCTTGGCAGATGTGCCAAGGGAGATGAGCACTACACAGCATTACATGATGTGGGGAAGTTCATCTGGCTGTCTGCCATGGTCCTCTCAGTCAGTGGAGTATTGCCTCTTGTGTTCTGAACTGCAGGAGATGAGATGTGTGAGAGCCAGTCTGTTCTCACCTGACTTGTGAGAACCCCATTACTGGATCTCCCCCAAGGGACAGAAGCATAATCAGGGCTTTGTTTCAGACCATTACATAGAAACATAGAAACATAGAATTTGACGGCAGATAAGGACTGCTTGGCCCACCTAGTCTACCCATTTCCCTACCTAATGGATAAGCTGCAGATCCTAGTTAACCAACAGCCTACTTCCTCCTTCCCCCCACTAGAATTTCCTTATATCTGTCCCATGCATTCTTGAATTCCTCCACTGTTTTTGACTCCACTCCCTCCTCAGGAAGGCTGTTCTATGTAACCACAACCCTCTCTGTGAAAAAATACTTCCTCACATTACCTCTGAGCCATCCCCCCCTCGATCTTCAAATTGTGCCTCCTTGTTCTTGTACATCTCTTTTTCTGAAAGATATTACCCTCTTAGACTTTGTTGATTCCCTTGAGATACTTGAAAGTTTCTATCATGTCCCCCCTCTCCCTCCTTTCCTCAAGGATATACATATTAAGCTCCTTTAATCTCTCTTTGTATGTCTTCTGGTGCAGACTCTGCACCATTTTAGTTGCCCTCCACTGGGCAGCCTCCACCCTGTCTATGTCCTTGTGGAGATGGGGTCTCCAGAACTGCACACAGTACTCCAGATGGGGTTTCACCAACTGTCTGTACAGAGGGATAACAACTTCCTGTTTTCTACTGGTGATGTCTCTCCCTATGCATCCCAGTATCCATCCAGCCCTCCTTACTGCCTTCTCACCTTGCTTGCCCACCTTAAGGTCAACTGATACGACCACCCCAGGTCCCTTTACATTTTTGTTGTTGTTAGTATCTTACCCCCCCATTGTGTACTCTTCCCATGCTTTTTTTTTTACCCAGGTGCATTATCCTGTCACATTTCCTTATACAGTGAGAGGCACAGGGGGTCCAAGGGCCAGATTGGGAAAAGGGACAGACTAGGTGGGCCACATGGTCCTTATCTGCTGTCACCTTCTATGTATCTGTGATATTGGAGGGGGGTCACACCAATGCTGCTGCCATATCCCTCTGAGTGAAAGACTTCCCTGACAACACTGGCAATGTGCAATGGGCAGGACAGTACTGCACAGGAAAAATTCATACTTGCTACTTTCTGTGCAGGTTAGTTTGCTCTCCACCCCCATAATAATCATGGGATAAGAGTCTGTCTCTCCCTTCATGCCTGCCCACTAATAGAAGACCATGCTGTATGAGTCAGACCTGGGCTGGAAGTAGGGTGCTGAAGGAGAAGTGAGACCCCGTTAAATGTGTGCCCTCATATAGGAGTTCCTGTCTCTCATCACTGCTATTAGCCTTTATATGCATGTTCAAGGTGTTCCTGCTTGAAGTTGTGCACACAATCTCTCAATTACAGGGAGCGCTGTGCACAGTGAAATGTACGTGCTTCAGAGCTCCTGCTGGTGAGTGACTGAAGACAGTGGTGGGATGATGGGGAGGATTTGGAAGTAAAAAAGGAGGGGCTTGTCAGTGCTGTAGCTTCTCTGTGGCATGCCCCCCTAATTCTGGCAATCCACGTATGCCATCCATGTTAGGCTGTTTGCCTGGTCTTATCCAGCTTACAAAATGGCATCATGAAGGAGTGTTAATCAGAGGTAATATGGCAGCACAGGCCTGTGCATGGTTGTCACCCCTTCGATTGAGATCTTTATGTGTTATGTGGGACGGGGTGAGACCTCCACAGCCTTGTCCAGTCTTGAGGTCTGTCTGCATATTCCCCAGAGTCATGTCAGTCCTCAAGGGGAGTGAGATGACACATGTGTCGAGCTGTCCAAACCAAGACATTCAGAGATGCATCTCTAAGAGCACTGCTCGGTTTTTGCCCTTTAGGATTAAATCATTATCTAGGACAACCACCTGTGGGGGCATATGTACAGCAAGGGCCCTGCTTCAAATTAGTCTCTGTCCCAGGTCACTTTGGGTGAGTTAAGGAGGAGGTCCTGGGTATGATGAGTGATGGGACAGGGTGCATAGCACTACTGCTGCCACATCTCTCAGCCTGAAAGATTACATCTAATGACATTGACTATGTGCAATTTACGTGACCTCTCTGTGCCAGAGTTTTTGCATTTAAAGTTCAGGTTTGTTCTAGATAAATATGAGTGGGGTTGGGGTTAATAGGTTGAGGTATTACTCAGTCCAGGGGCTCATATCACAACCCTATGCACCTCTTTGTGAACTAGATTATCTGAACCCAAAGCTTCTGTGAATGTCTTCAGCTATGTTTGGGGTGGCTCTTTGGTCTCTGAGGTTTGCTCTTTGGTGCCAGTTGGAGCTGCAGATTGTGGTACTGCATCTTGTTCCTGCCACTTTGATTCTGGTTCTCCCATGAATTCTGATCCTGTGGATGAAGAGACTGAGTCCCTGTGTTGATCTCTGGTGGCGGGGGGGCCCTGGGTCCCTCTGCTGTGCCCCAACTTTTCATTACCCCTTTTCTTACATTTAGATTTAGTAGTCTGCCATTATATGTTGTTTGAATTCTGGTGATATTGTTGATGACCTGCTCCTCTTCCTGTATTGTGGGGTATCATGCCATGCATTCCTGCGGGTCTCCTTGTGTTTTTTGTGACTGATCTGTCTTACTGGAGGTTTGGTTCTGCCAGTTTCTGTCGGCATAATCCACTGCCTCCTCTGGGACCTTGAAGGTGTTAGAGACCCCAGGCATGATTTACAAAGCCCTGAGATTGACGCAAGGCACCTGCTCCAATCATAAATAGCGCAAGTGGCATCTTGCGTCAAATACTGCCCCCTGAGCTATTTACAAAGGCAGCCTGCATCAACCACAAGCTGTCTTCCACCAATGGAGCTTGTGCCACCAGTGTGCCCAGAACTGGGCTGCGACATGGAGCATGGGGCTTGCAGCAGATTCAGGTTGCCATAGCTCCATAATCAGGATTCACAAATCTCAACCAGAGGATGAATTTCTAAGCACTCTTAGACCAGCCAGGGCTGTTCTAAGTGTACTTAGAAATTCACCCTTTGAGTGAGATGAGGACTGTGCAGCAATGTGCCCCTATCCCGATCCCCACATATATATATATATGTATGTATATAAATAATATATATATATATATATATATATATATATATATATATATATATATATGTGTGTATATATTTCCTGGTAGTCTAGTACCACCCCCAATAGCCCATATATTAAGGTCCTATATCCCTGGTAGTATAGTATCCCCCCTTCCTGTTTTTGCTCATTATAATAAAATGAAAAACATCACCCTGTCCTGGTGGTCTAGTGCCCCCCCGACCCCTGATATAGCCTGGTTTTATATTAATAATTAATATGCCATGTCCTGGTGGTCTAATACCCCTCCTTCCCAATCCCTGATATAGTTGGTTATAAAATAATAAGTAATATGCCCCATCTTGGTGATCTAGTGGGCCCCCCTTCCCAATCCCTGATTTCACCCGGTTTTATGTTAATAAGTAACATGCCTTGTCTTGCTGGTCTAGTGCCCCCTTGATCCCTGATAGAGCCTAGTTTCATAATAATAATTAATATGCCCCATCCTGGTGGTCTAGAGGTCCCCCCTCCCCAATCCCTGATGTTGCCCAGTTTTATATTAATAATTAACATGTCCTGGAGGTCTAGTGCCCCCTTCCTGATCCCTGACATAACCTGGTTTTATAATAATAAGTAATATGCCTGATATAGCCTGGTTATGTATTAATAATTAATATGCCCTGTCCTGGTGGTCTACTGGTCCCCCCTGCTCAATCCTCGATAGTGCCTGGTTTTATATTAATAATTAAGTAACCCTGTCCTGGTGGTCTAGTGGTCCCCCCACCCCAGCTGGTAGTACCCACCACACCACTCCCCACCAATCCCAAAACACAGCTGGCAACCAGCACAGCCCACTTCTCACCTCCATGGCTGGCTGCCAGATTAACTGTCAGTGAGTGCCTACTGTATAGTGTATGTGCTCATGAATAATCATGACTGCATACACTATACAGTAGTTGCTCACTGACCGTTCAGTCTGGTGACCGGTCATCCAGGTGAGAGGTGGGTGGTGGCTGTTGTCGCCTGCATTTAGGGACTGGAGCAGGGAGGGGTTCTGGGCAATACCTGCAGGGGTGGGGGGTCACTAGACCACCAAGAAAGGGTGACTTAATTATTAATATAAAAATGGGCACTGGCCGGCCCAGGGGCACTAAGGGTTGAGGTGCTGGATGCCACACCTTGCACCATGCCAGCAACCTGGGTTCAGGAGTGAACTCAAACTTCCAGGCTTCAGTGGGGGAGGAGAAGATTGAGCATCCAATGGACTGCTCTCTTCTTCTGGTGCGGGTTCCAGGGGTTTCCCCACCTGGTAGCGGCTCCTAGTGGAGATTGGGGGCCACCATACTCCAGGGAGGAACAGCCAATGAGGATTAGTGTTGGCAGGCATCTGCAGGAGGGGGCAGGAGCACACCATCCATGTGCTAACACCATTGCACTGCTGCACCAATAGGGTGTAACAAAGGAGAAACACCCTGACTCCTGGTAGGCGATGGTGGGTCCACTGGTCAGCCCCCTAGCCCAATGCTGGACCTTCCAGTCCCGCTACAAGTACTCCCTGGATTTGTAAATAGAGCACAAGAGGAGTCGGCGGTCCCATCCCAGGGGCTTAGAGCTGGGGGGTTGAAGGACTGGGTGACACGGAGGGAGACGGGACGATTCCTGAAAAGCTGCAGCTAGAGACTTCGGGCCAGAGAGTATAAGGCCAGACCGAGAGACTACACCGGAGAGAATTTAGGTAAGTTAGTGACTAAAAGAAAGTTGACAAAATAAAAAGGACACTAAAAGGGATCAGAGAGGGGGGATCACTAGACCACCAGAAAAGGGCAAATGTTGTATAAGACTTTAAATTCACGGCAGAAAAATTTTGCGATTGTAATCCCGCTTATGTATTCGTGTCAGAATAAATTAGCGAGATTACAATGAATAAAAGACTGTCATTTCTTCACAATTCTTTTCTGCAGATTTTTGATCTTTACCTCACACAATGTCACTTCTATCCTGGTTGAAACCTAAGGCAATGAAGACTGAGTACCCACTCGAGGTGTCCAATGTGAACCCCGAGGAGCTTGCTCAGACCTCAGGTGTAGAACTGCAAGTGGCATCTGCGGTTGCTAAGAAGCTGTCCAACCCTCCACCAGCAAAAAAGAAGTGGCTGAATACTTATGCTCATTACATCCCCGAGCTCAGGTTTGAATTGGGACAATATGCAACTCAGCATGGCGTAATGTCTGCGGTCAGGTATTACCGCCAGAAAAGTCAGACTGAAATTAATGAGAGCACTGTCAGGAAACTTAAAAAAGATTACATGGAACAGCTAAATAAAATGCCTGACCCCTCTCAGCTGTCCCCTGCCTTGCCATGCAAAGCTCAAGGCAGACCTGCACTTTTAATGTCAGATGTCATAGCCAAGCTGCAGAAGATTGTGGTAACGCTGAGAAGCGAGGGCGCTGTTGTTAATGCCCGTGTGTTACTTGTTGTTGCCCAGGGGATTGTTAAGTATGACGCCCCACACTTCCTGAAAGCAAATGGTGGCACTGTTGAACTGTCCATGAAATGGGCTTGGCAGTTTCTTAATTTATTTATTTATTTAGATTTTGTTTACCGGGTAAGCCCACTGAGACCAATGGCCCCTTTTCCAGGAGCGACCCAGAGTTAGTTACAGAAAAGGACATACTGAAAACAGTTATATACAGTAGTTACGTTAGTTACATTTGTTACACAGTATTACATTTGCAATATTTATACAGAGGTAGAAGTCTGGTTCACATTTAGACTCACATATTATATACAGTGTGCATGGATTCACACATTATGCACAAATATGTACATTATTTACATCAGTGTACATTGGAAGCAGTGTATAGGGAAAGTAATCAGTTTACATAAGTTTGTCCATATTAGAATTCCATGACAAATTAGAGGGATTGTTCAAAGTAGTGCAGCAGCCAAACAAAACTGGCCTGGGGAGCTAGCGGTTACAACCACAGAGACTAAGGTTGAGAAGATATAGTTTGAGTCCATTTTTGAACTGGGTGATGGTGGTTGAGTTCATCAAGCTAGGTGGTAGGGAGTTCCATAGGTGGGGGGGCAGCAAATCTGAAGGAATAATTGCCATAGTTGGAGCACATCCTAGGGATGTCGAGGAGGCGGTTTGCAGTTGATCTCAGGGTTCGGGTTTGTCTTTCAGGGGACAGTAGTCCTCGAAGAGGGGAGGGGACCAAGATTAGTGAACTTGAAGGTTAGGCAAGCAACAGGATAGGCTAGTTTGTGCCGGAGAGTGGGCTGGTTAAGTTCCTTTAGGGCCTCACAAAGATGTCTCCTAGGTGAGGAGTTTGTGGCAAAACGAGCCACTCGATTATATAGTACGGAAAGTTTATTGCATTCCGACTCATGGAGGAACTGCAGCAGTGGAGCTCCATATAGGATGGATGGGAGAAGATTGCAGCAGGCAATTGCATGGCGTGCAGTAGAGGATAGAGAGTTTCCCAGATGGTAAAGGAGGCCAAGCTTTTGATGGGTGAACCTGGTTATGGAATCGATATGGGATCGGTAGGTCATTCCTGGTCTAGATGGATCCCAAGGTATTTAAAACTGGGCATGACCTCAACTCTTTTTCCTTGGCTGGTGCAGATCTGGAGAAGCTGGCTTCTGTCAGAGCCCAGGCATCTAGAGCCAAACAGTACAGCCTTAGTTTTTTCATCATTGAGATTAAGGGAGTTTGCGGAGAACCAGGCCTCAAGTGTGGAGAGACTATCCTGCGGTTTTGTTGAGATGACGCTAGGTTGGGAGTCACTGCAGTATATGACAGTGTCATCACCATATAGAATGAGATTGCTGTGGGGGAAGTTTCCCTCTATATTATTAAGGAAGAGTGAGAAGAGCAGAGGGCCCAGGATTGAGCCCTGGGGTACCCCAGCAGAAACTGATCTGGGTCCAGACTGTGTACCCTTCCAGCGGACTTTTTGGGAACAGTCACTCAGGTAGCTCTCAAACCAGGAGTGAGAGAGGCAATCCAGTCCTAGGAGCAGGAGTTTAGAGAGGAGGAGATTATGGCTAACCAGGTCAAAGGCCTTGGATAGGTCAATGAAGAGGGCGCCCATTGGGAGCCTTGGTTCATATGGGAGAGGATGTCCGTAGTGAGCCGGATGAGCGCAGTGTCGGTACCATGACCCTTTCTAAAGCCATGCTGAACATCAGCCATGAGTAAGTGCTGCTCAAGGTAGTCTTGTAGCTGATTTGAGACTAGTTTTTCCTGAATTTTCCCCAGGGGACTGAGAAGGGAGATTGGTCTATAATTTCCCAGTTTATCTCGGGGCCCACTTTTGTGGACAGGTGCAATGGTCGCTACCTTCCACATTTTTGGGACCAAGCTATCCTGAAGCGACCTATTTATGAACAAGGTGACAGGATGGGCGATGGCCGGGGCGGCAGCCCTCAGAAGGCGAGGCTCAAGCTGGTCATGTCCTATGGAGGAAGAAGGGTTAATTTTGCATAAGAGGGGTAGTACCTCTGTCTGTTTGACCAGTTTTAGGTGGAATTGAGGTTGAGGGAGAAACCATGTGTCCCCTGTGTAAAGGTTAGGCCTGGGGAGGACCGGGGAGGGAGACACACTCAGGGTAGAGAAGGAGGCACAGAATGCCTCAGCAATTACTGCTGGGTCATTTGTCAGAGAGTCCCCCAGCATGATGGAGTCCATTTGACTAGTTGAGGAGCCCTTGATAAGTTAGTTACTGTGTCCCCAGAATTTTTTGGGATCCTGGTAGGTGCCTAGTTTGTAGGTCATTTAGGTATTGAGATTTGGCCTTTTTTGAGGATTTCTTGCACTGATTTCTCAGCTCTCTATACTTTTCCCAGTCTCTGTTGGGCTGCCAGAGGATTTGAAAGTACCCCATGCTCTGTCCCGGAGGAGCATAGTATGCTTGAGGCACGGGCTCAGCCATTTATGACATTTTCCCTGTACCCTGAGCTTTTTTAACGGGGCATGCATATTTGATGCAGACAAAAAGATCTGGGTGAAGTATTCAAGTGCCTCGTTGAGTGTGGGGAGAGAGATGATATGGGCCCAGTCAGTGTGCCACAAATGGGAGCAGAAGTCGGCAGGTACAAACCTACTGTAGTTTCTCGCTTCAATGACCTTTGCAGCAATTTTTGGAGGCTTATTGGACCAAATGCAGAAAATAGGCGAGTGATCACTCAAGGAGTCAGCCATAATCCCTGCTGACAGTATACGGCCTGGGCAGGAGACGAGGATCCAGTCAATGAGAGAGTGGTTTCCAGTCTTGGGGTTATGCCTTGAGGGGAGGTCTATGACCTGGGTAAATGGGGAGCCAAGTAATGAGTTTTTAGTAGGGGAGGAGAGCAGGGACGGCCAGTGGAGATTGAAGTCCCCAAGGAGTATGGTCTCCCCCCGGGGAGTAGTCCTCAAGGTGGCTAGTTATGGCTTCCAGGGAGGAGGCAGCAGATTGTGGGGGGATGTAGACACCACCTATGGTAAGGGGTTTGGTGTTTCCAAGTAGTACTTTTATGAGCAGCATTTCAGCCAGGGGGGCACTGTGAGAGGGGGGAGTCCAGCTCTAACGCTTGAGGGAATTATTGAATGGGCTATAGTAAACGAAAAGGCACTAAGACAGCCCATAAGACACCATCTGATTTCCCTCATTTAAAAGCAGCATTTTTGACGTATATAGCAAATTGTGTGGCCCAAGAACTTATTCCAGTGGAGCTAGTCATTAACATAGATGAGACCGGTGTCAGTATGGTGCCTGTGTCTGAGTGGACCATGGCTGCTACCAACTCAAAACAGGTATCTGTAGCAGGACTTGAAGACAAGCGTCAAGTCTCCATGGTGTTGGCATGCATATTAGCAGGTTTCTATTTACCACCACAGGTAATCTACAAGGGTAAAACCCATGCATGCAACCCAGCATACAGAGTCCCTCGGAACTAGGATATTACACAGTCACCTAATCACTGGGCCAATGAAACCACCACCCTGCAATACATTTCAAATGTTATTGTCCCTTACTTTGAGTGTATTAAAGATAAAACTGAACTGCCCAGCAAACAAAAAGCTCTTCTGCTCCTGGATCTTTTTAGAGCTCATACTACGCCTGAAGTCCTGAAGGCACTAGAGTTAAACAATATCATGCCTATATTCATCCCAGCCTCTTGCACTGACCTACTGCAGCCCTTGGATATTGCTGTGAATAAGCTGTTTAAGTACAGTCTGCGAAAGCAGTTTACCGCTTGGTATGCTGGAATAATAGCAGACAATCTGGCCAAGGGTAGTGAAGAGTACAACATCGAATTCAAGCAGCATCACTTGAAGGAGCGTCACGCCGCCTGGCTAAAGGCTAGCTTCGCAAAGCTATCTTTGTGACAACAAGATTGTATCCGTGGGTTTTCTGAAGCTGGGATACTAAATGCCCGCAATAACAGCCTGAATTTGGTAGGTTTAATGATTTACTTACAGAAATTCACATCGGTTATCCCATTTCTGATTTGTTTTCTTTTCGATTCCCACAATGTAGGTGTCTGTATCGCCTGATGTCATCACGCCGAAAGACGCATCCATGGAGATGGGTGAAGAATGTGACCACGTGTCCAAAATTTCTGACAAGATATGAGGAAATGCTGATCGAAACAGCCATCAATTGCTTTTTTTGATTAAACATTAAAGTATTTTTTGCAGCAATAAACGTCTTCTGGTGTTGATTGCAATGTTACTCTGAGGAAACACGGAACTGGGAAACATGGGGAGCGACGGGAAAAAGCAGCTCGAGCTAGGCAAAAATAAGTTAAATTTCACTGGCATTTTATTTTCGCTGACTTATTCCATCAGTGAATATAGTGAAAATAAAATGATAGCGAAATGTATATCTTATATAGTACATTAATAATATAACAACAGGAGATATCAGGGATCGTAGAGGGTGGAACATTTGCCTTGTTACAGGAGCCTGCAGCACACCCCTCCAGTGCTCCACATGTTTGTTGCATGGGAGAGGTTGCTACAAATGTGGGAACTTAGACACTGGGACCCCTCCTGTGCCAGAATCTGGTGCAGGATCCCTGGCACCCCGGGCTTCGATGCAAGCTGCCATTTGCCACAGCTTGCTCTGATCTAATCCCCTTTTGTGAATTAGGCTCCCCATTTCTACTGATCAGCAGTCTGGCTGGGTGTAGTAGCCTATACAGGATTGGAAGATCCTGCAAGGCCTTTCTGCCATTGGTGTAGCCCATCTGCTTCCCTGCAAGCTCCAAGGAGTAGTCACTGAAGATGTATAGTCTGTGCCCCTGCTAGGTTAGGGTGCCCCTTTCTCTGGCAAGAATCAATTACTTTTTTGAAAATCTGGGGAATTTGATGAGGAGTGTCTGTGGTCTCCCTTCATCTCTCATTGGTGGTGCCAGTGTGTGGTGCACCCCCTTGATTTCAAAGAAGGGCTTCCAATGGTAGTTGAGTATTTTTAAGAGCTCTCTTTGTAGAAAGGTCACTTGGTCTCTACCATCAACTCAATCAGGGAAACCCACAGAGTGTAAGTTGTTTCTTCCATTTCAGTTCTCTGAATCGTCTGCCCAGTTCCACAGCAACTGGAAGAACCATTCTAGCTCCTGTATTCTGGCCTCATGCCTACTGTTCTTGTTATCTATATAGGACAGATAGATTCCTGCATCTTAAGTCTTATGCTGGGGGGCTTGTACCTTTTCCTCCAAATTTGCCACTGAGGATTTAAATGTTTTGATTTTGCTCAGGGCTTATTTAAGCAGGCATTTTTTTTCCAAACCTCTTATCTAGTGTGGCAGCAGAAGCTGGTGCTTCTCCCATCATTTCCATCATGGTTGCCTAGCATTCCCAGTTTTTGCTAAATGTCTCGGGTCTCATTTATTTTTTTAATTTGGAAATCAGTAGTTAACCCCAATTTTTACAAGCCTGTTGGTATCTGGAGATCATGGTTTGGCTTGGCAGGTGTCTGGTTATGTTTACTGATTTTCCTGGATTACCATGGAGCTTTTGTTAAAATATCCATTTTTTTAGCTGGCTTGTGCATGCACCATGATGAAAATAAATTCAAAGAACTTTAGAATATTCTGTTTCATCAATCTAGCTGGTTTGCCCTGAGACATGTCTTTTTGCTGCTACATTGCCCACACTGTCCACTCAAGTTTTTATGATGTAAGAAGACTAGACTGGTTTCTCACCCAATGGTGGGAAGCACATGCTCCTGGAATATATGCTATCCAACAAATCAAGCCATATCCAGTCTTTGGGAGTGCAATAATGCCATGAATAATCACTTTTCCCACCCTCTGCATCTGGATAATCAGGCCTCACAAAATCCCCCCACCGAATCCTCACCCTACATGACCAGTCTTGCCTTGACTAGCTGTCCTTTTCAATGAGCTGTCCCTCATTGATTGGGACCCTATCCTTTCCTCCCCTGAGATCACCTCTATCCTCAGTCTTCTCCAATCCCTGCTGATTTAAGTACAGGATAAACTTAAGGTTCTCACTAAGAGACAGGTTAAAGGGATACCCACCAGATGGTGGCATAGAGATTGCCTTGCCCTATTTAAGTTCAGGGACAACTGTTGGTGAAAATACAAGATTTCAGAGAAAAAACAAGACTTCAGCTAAACATGTGGACTGGCTGCCTTATAGTCACTTGCACAATCTCTGCAAAAGGGCAATTAGCCATGCCAAGAGCCATTGTCTGCTTGCAGAAGTTAATTGCCACCTCTAAAAATCCCAGAAGTTTTGGGGGGCATATAAAAGGCTTACTAGGGTGCCCATTCAAGATCTATACCAGCAACTTGCTAATAAACAGGGTTCACTGCAATAATCCTATAACCATTACCTGTGCTTTCAATTTACACTTTGTAGATCTCCTATCTGCTATGGCTGACAACCAGTCCCATCCTTCTTCTCCCACAGCACCTCATACTTCATCCTTTCATCTTAAGCTCACATCCCCATAGAAGTTCTCAAATGCCTAAGGTCCCTACTTAATAATATACTGTATTGCAGCATGGGCCCCAACGGGATTCTACCCAAACTGTTGCCCCTCAAGGCTCAGCTCCTAGCTCACCCACTGTGCATATCTTTAACTTGTTGTCACTCTCCTCTGGCATTGTCCTGATGTCTGGAAGATTACCATGATTATGCCAGTGCTAACAAAAGAGGACCCAGACCTTTTGAATAACTATTGACTAATTTCTAGATTCCTGTCTTCAATTGTCATTGCCTCATCGGCCCGGTGGTGCTGAGGCCTGAGGCGCTGGATGATTTACCTCATGCCACACCAGCGATCAGTGTTCGAGAATGAGCACGGGTTGCTGAGTGTCAGCAGGGAAGGAGAAGGAGAAGGATCAAGCATCCGAAGGACTGCTCTCCTTTTCTGGGGAGGGGGATTGCCAGTATTCAGCACAGTACTGGCCCCTGGTGATGGCTGGGGGGAAGGGGCAGCAATACTGTAGATAAGGGGGTGGAGAAGGGACAGACGCCTGGAGGAGTGAGTGTGGATGAGTATGCACTCCCTCGACTGGCATCCTGCACACTTCCTCTGCAAGGGGAGAAACGGGGAAAAAGGCCCTGGTTGTGCAGCTCGATGACCATTTTGATGACCGTGCACCTCCAGGACATTGCCGCAATACTGGATCCGGACATGGCAGGGAAGATGAGGAGCTCCATGCCACCCCACCATGGGGAGTATGCCATAGGGATAATCAGCAATGGTCCATACTGTGGAGGTGCAGGGATGAATGGTGGCCGGAGACAAGGATGCCTGGAAAAAAGAATTGCCAACCAGGGGCCAGCAGAGAAAAACAAGACTAACAATTGTCATTGCCTCCCAGTTTTTTGAATTTCTTTAGTCACACAACCTTCTCTCATTTCACCAGCATGGTTTTATTAAGGCACATAGCCCACTAGGGCCATGATATGTTTAATTAATGACATTAAATGTCCCATGGATGCTTGTTCCTTCACTGGAGCCATTTTATTGACCTCTCCAGTGCTTTTGGCACTCTGACTCACATCCAGTTGCACTGCAAATTACTTGCAACGGGCCTCTACTTCCATGTAGCATCTTGGGTTGAGAGCTATCTATCTGGGAGACAGCAGTTTGTCCACTTTAATAAAGCAGTCTTATCCCTCACCTCATTACATTTAGGTGTTCCACAATGGTCTAAACTTGGTCCCCTACTCTTCTCAATTTTTATAAATGACCCTCCCTCTGTTTTGTCTCACTGCTCCTTGCTCATGTATGCACATGATATTGTTCTGTACATTAGCTCTTCCTCCATCTCCACAGTCCATTCACAGCTACAGGACGAATTCACCTTGGTCCAATCATGGCTTATTCGGAACATATTAATCCTCAACTTCTCAAAGACCCATGGTATGCTAATTGGATCACAGGTCAGAATTCAGTTCTGCTCAACTATCCTTTCCATCATATGGAAGGATGGGTCCCTCTATCCACGGTGACAGAGTTCAGATATCTTGGGTTCATCCTTGATTTGAGCCTGGACTATTCCCTCCATTATCTCCCAGACTTGTAAAATAGTCAAACCTAGGCTTGGTCTAACTCACCATGTGAAATGCTGCCTCATACCCAAGGTCAGGCTTGCGACTGCCAGGGTGTCTCCTTCCACACCTGCTATGTGGACAGAATATGTATTCATCTGTCTACAAAGCAGCCCTTAGCAAGTGGGAAGTGTCTTACAACAACATCTACCATTCCTCCCCTCGCCTTGTGCATCATTCCTGCCTGTACACCTCCCTGTGCTGGATCCCTCTTCTGGGGCCCAGTTATTCTCACATGGGTGCTTTATTGACAAATTATGTAAGACTCCTTCTCCAATCCATTCCCCTCCCTCCTGCTCCGTAACAAGTCTGTTCACTTATATCAGTTGGGCAGCCCTGATACAAGTTCTAAAATATATCTTTAAGATGGGTGTCTTTGACCCAAAATACTGTAACTCTCTTCCCCTTGAAATGTCCACTTTCCCCTTGAATGAGCTATTTAAATCTTTATTTATTTATTTGAATTTTGGTAACCAGGTAATCCCACTGAGATATGACAGTCCCTTTTTCAGGGACAACCTGGGAAGAGCAGTACAATTGAAAGTGTCGCAGTAGATACAACAGTTATTCAGGTAAATTCATAGATAGATACATCAGAACAGAACTACTACAGCAAACAAGCACAGCACTTCAGGCAGAGATATACTGTATATACAGGTGTGCACAGTAACACACAGTATACTCAGGACTATGTTCAGGGCCACAACATAATTAATTGCACAGTAGTTCTGGAAAACTGGGAAGGGGAGAACAGAGGTGGTACGGTATGTCTTCTGAGCCATTATAGCAGTAAGAGAAGAGTTGGTAAACGCAGGTATTACCGAAAACATGAACAAATGGGGGCAACAAGGTGTGTAGGCAGAGCACTTTCAAACTGAGAAATGGAGGAGCAGGCCAGGATAGGTGGAGGCAGAGAGTTCCAGAAGGACACAGTTGAGTAGGCAAATGATTTCTGGGTTGAGGAGAGTCTCAGGTTGGGGACTGAAAGCAGAGGCAGACAGGCTGACCTTAAGGCACGTTTGGGACTTTTGCATTGGACTATCTCAGATAGGCAGGGAGGGATGAAGTGATAGACAAACTTGTGTAGTAAGCTTAGAGTAATATTGCATAACTTAGACTCAAAGGGTACCCAGCCCAGGGTAGACAGTATGCTGCAGTGATGATGCCTAGCATCAGTTCCCAGGGCAAACCTACTCACCCTATGATATACTTGTGATAGACCAGATAGATTAGATGCAGATGAAGAGAGTAGCAATGGGGCTTCATATATGAGGAGAGGTGGAAGAGGGGCACTTGCTATCTTGTGACATGATGTCATGGTGAGATACAGGCAGATTCTGTAGAGGACTCCTAGCCTCTGGTTGAGAGTTTTGGTAAGGGTTGTAACATAAACATCCAGTGAGATGGAGGGGTTCAAGGTGATACCCAGGTATCTGAATGACTGAACTTATTCTAGGGTGGCTCCAGTTTGTGACTGAATAGCCAGAGCGGAGCATGCACGGGATGCCAAGTTGATAAAAAGCATGCATTGTTTTTTTTAGTATTAAGGACCAGTTGCTTGTGAATAAACCAGTCCTCCAGGGTGAGGAAATCAGATGCTAGCATTTGGTTAAGCCACCCAAAGTCAGAGGAGGATTGGTATATGGTAGCATCATCTGCATGAGATGGACTGTGACACCACCACAGTTATTAGGAAGCTCATTAATAAATAGAGAAAAAAGCAAAGGGCCCAGTATAGAGCCCTGGGGTACATCATGGGTGATGGGTCGCGTCTCATATCGGGAGCCCTCCCATTTGACCTGCTGAATGCAGCTGATGAGGTAGCTTCAGGTCCATGTAAGTGCATCCTCATCTAGGCCCAGGTCATGTAGTCGATGTAAGAGCAGGTCATGGTTGACAACCAAGTCAAAAGCCTTGGACAAGTCCACAAATATCTCTTGGGTGACAAGGCCAGTGTCCATTGCATGATATATGTCTGAGGTGACCTTGATCAGAGCAGTGGGGGTGGTGTAATAGTTTTTCCTAAATCCATGTTGGGTAGATGATAGGAGTTGATGGTGTTCAAGGTAGCCTTAGAGGTGGTCATAAAATATCTGCTCTTGTATCTTAGGTAGAGGACAGAGAATTGATATGTAGCAGAAGTTTTCAACTACATCATGTGAACCATCTTTGTGTACAGGGACAACCGTTGCCACCTTCCATTTATCAGGGATGGTGCGGGTAAGGAATGATTTATTAAATAGGTCGCAGATGGGACGGGCTAGCGCATCTGCTCCAACTTTTATGAATCTTGGTTCAAGCATGTCATGTCCTGCTGAGCTGTCTGTCTTCAGGTTCTAAAGTAGATGGCAGACTTCTTTAAGAGTAGCCAGTTTTAGGTAGAAGGAGGGGCTGGTCTGGTGTTCGAATGCAGACAAGGGGTCTGGGGAGGACAGGGGTGGAGGGGCTAGAGAATAGAGAGGTATACATGTGCAGATCAGTGAAGAATTCATCGAAGCAGGATGCAATGGAGGAAGGGTTAGTATGGATAGTACCCTTGGCATTAATGGAACTGGTGCATTCAGAGGTCTTTTAAAAGTGAGCTGACCTGTCTCCAGAATTCTTTTGAGTTACTTAGGTGCTCAGTTTGGAGTCTCTTGAAATGGTAGCCTTTAGCTTTTTGAAAATAATTTTTGCAGCTATTCCATAGCTGCCTGTAAAACTGCCAGTCAGCAGGTAGGCCATTGCATTTGTAAGCCCTCCAGGCTTTATCACATGAGGTCATGAGCTGCCTTTACTCCTTAGAGAGCCAGGGAGCTCTGACCCCTTTTATCCTGCAGTTTTTCATTGGTGCATAGAAGTCAACAATGTCAGAGAGTTTTAAGACAAAGAAGTCATGGGCTGAATTTGCATCTGGTAGGGTGTTTATGCGGCCCCAGTCAGCAGCACGGATTGTGTCCATGAAAGAGTTGGGGTAAAATCTGGACATGTCCCGAGTCTATGATTTTGGGTGGGGGATTGGAGGAGATGTTTTGCCAGATGCACAGTGTTGGGGAGTGGTCACTTATGTTGTCAGAGAGCACACTAGCTGACTTTATTTTGGAGGGACAGTTGGTAACCACCCAGTCCAGGAGGGTATGGTTGCCCGACCTCGAGTTGATGCGAGTAGAGTCACTGATGGCATGAACCAGATTTGAGTCTGCCTGAGAGGCAGACAACTTGTAAGATTTTGAGTTCAACCAGTCGATTTTAAAGTCACCCCCGATCACGATATCCTGACATGGGAGGCTCACACAGGAAGTAATACAGGAGAAGAGGCAGGATGCTGCCACCTTGGGGGGCATGTATATATGGCCAACCAGGAGTTTTTTCCCTGACCAAAGGTGATGGAAAGGAATAAAGATTCCATCCCTGCTGGAGTAGGGTAAGGCATAGTAATTTGGGTAGCATCAAGATTGTCCATTACATACATGACACCACCGGCCTTTTTTCCCAGATGATCTGTCCAGAAGCACTTATATCCAGGCAATGCAACCTCATGCATTCTAATGCTAGGTTTCAACCAAGTCTCAGAGATACCTAGGATATCAGGAGTGTGACTACTGACCCATGCTTCCAGTTCCAGCATTTTGTGTCTAAGGCTACAGATGTTTAGGTGTGCTATTTTCAGTCCCTTTGGTAGTGGCTTACAAAGCACAGGAAAGGAAGGGGCAGAAGTATTCCCTATATAGGCATTTGTTCAGTTTATCAGCCTGTAACTGTGCAGGTTAACTTCCTGGCTTTCCTATTTCTTGTATTAGTATCCCATTTGGGCTATTTTATATTGTATTTGTTCTTCTTCTTGCTATGTACTTTTGTATGTTCACTTCCATTGATTGTTTTACATCCATTTGTGTCACATTTGGTTATATGCTTTTGCATTCTAGTCCATGCTTGTTCTATCATGGCTGCTAACTGTGTCATGCAATCATCCTGAATTTTTATTATCTGATGAATTCTCCAAGATCATAATTGAAAGAAGGCATTGACTTGTCTAGTGTACCTTAGCCAATAAACAAAAACTAATAAATAAATGGAAGGGTAGACATCTGGCTTCTTGAAGATGCTGTTTTCTTTGCCATGAGCCCCACTAATGCCCATAAGGTTGGGGTTGATCCCTTGGGATAAAATGGGAGGCAACTTTCAACTAGAAGAAGGTGCAATGGTTCACTGATTAGAGAGGTATTTGGGCACTGGGGTGTGGGACAGGGAGGAAGGAGGAGGAGGAGGAGGAGGAGGAGGAGGAGGCTACTAGAGGGAGGGTGAGGGAAGGACAAAGAGAGATGCCATACACCACATGCTCCAAGCCATCCAACTGAATGGCTGTAGTTCTGTGGGATAAAAGATGCCATTTTGGGAGTACCATCCTCAGAGATCCACCACCAAGTGGAGAGGAGGATGCAGGACTGGACTGGTGCAGGGAATTTCTTTTTTAATCATTATATAGTGCTGCTGCTTGGGCTGTGAGCTGTGTGGAGGACATGCTGGATTGGTGATTGTCTTGGGGCACTGGTCTGTGGGACAGGGAGCAGGGAGGACACCACTAGAGGGAGGGTGATGGAGGGACTATGACAAATGCCATACCCCACGTACTACAAGCCATTCAGTAAGGTGGCTATAGTTACTACAAAGACCCACAATCCTTAGCAACCCCAAATCATGAGTGCCACAAAGCAGGAGTGTGGCATCTGAATTGGTGGTATCTGGGATGCTGGCAAAGTATCTGCAGGGAGGACCACAGGCCACACTGGTCACAGAAGGAAAGGTAAGTGTAAAGGGAGGACAGGAAGTACACTGTAGGGGGTTTTCAATGATGTCAATGATCACTGTGCAATAGTCTGTGTGAGGTCTATTCCTAAGGTGATTTCAACCTCCAAGTGCATCTATAAGAGATGCTGAAGGAATTTTGATCCAGCAGCTTTCAGCTCAGACCTCCAGCATGCAGGCTGGCAGGACTTTTATCTGGCCCAAACTTTGGATACTGCATTTGAGAATTTCTACAAAATATTGCTCAGGGCACTCGATAAACACACTCCCTTTGTAAAAATCAGAACAAAAAGGAAAACGTGCCCATGGTTCACTGGCAGCTTGAAAGCAGCCTTACTGCATAGGGACTCTTTGTGGAAGAAAGCAAGAAAAACTAAACTCCCAAATGACTGGACAGCATTCAGGGCAGCCAGGAACAGATGCACTAAGCTTACTGGATCAGAAAAAGCTCAGTACTTCCAATCAATAATTGATAGTGCCTCGAATGACACTAAGAAATTTTGGAAAACTCTAGAGGACATTGAAGGTTACTTCCCTGCTCAATGACAAACATTCAATTCTCAAACTCCTAAATAACCATTTTGTCATGGCTGAATTAGCTTTTAATACCTCACAGGCCAATGTTCTTTGATCTCAGCCCTGTGCCCCAAATCCTGACTGGATTAATCTTAGCACAACAAACCATAGTGCTACCTTCACCTTCCAACCAGTCACTGTAAAACAAGTTGAGGATCTCTTCTTGATGCTAGACACTAGCAAAAGCCCTGGTGCAGACCAAATACAGCCGTACTAACTAAAGATAGAATGCTATGTTCTAGCTGTACAGGTAGCTCACTTTTTTAATTTGCCTCTTAGGCAAGGTTCAATCCCAGCATTATGGAAAACAACGCAAGTTATCCCACTCTTCAAGTCAGTTAGCTCCTGTGACTTAAATAATTATCGCCCAATTTCCTTACTCCCTATCCTGTCAAAAGTGCTGGAAAAGGTAGTAATATCTCAGCTTAGGCTCAATCTGGTTTCAGGCCTAACCACAGCACAATCTCTGCACTCGCCAAAGTCACCAATGACTGGCAGTTGGCCTTAGACAACAAAAATTACATATGCTCCTTATTCCTTGACCTGAGCAAAGCTTTCGACACGGTGGATCATGACCTCCTTATCACCACCCTGTGTACTGTCAGAGCAGACCCACTGTCAATCAAATAATTTACTAGCTATCTTACCGGTTGTCATCAACAAGTGAAAGCAGATGGCAATCTCTGTACTCTAAAAACTGTACAAAAAGGAGTGCCTCAATGGTCTATTTTAGGTACACTGCTGATTGCTGTCTATATCAACAACCTAAATGATGGAATATCTGAAGCTAGAATACACCTATTTGCTGATGATACCATGCTATACATGGACAGGCCCTCCTTGGACCAGGCCTACTATGACCTCCAGCTTGAGTTCAATCAACTGCAGGTAAACCTGCTGCATCTAAAGTTATTGCCAAATGCTAAAAAAACAAAGGCCATGCTTTTCGACCCAAACCTAGGTACAAATAAGATTAAGGATCCCCTCACAATCCCCACTATCCAGTCGCTATTTCGTGAGTCCCTAGAATTTGTGTAAAACCTCAAATACTTGGGGTTCTGGGTTGATCATAGGCTATCCTTCTTGGTCCATATTGAAAACTTAGCCAAAAGGCTAAGACAAAGACTTGGCATCTTCTTTCGGATACAGCATTTATTAACCCAGTAGGCAAAAATCCCCCTAGTACAAACTACATTCTTACCGCTACTAGACTATGCCGATATTCCATATGGACAAGGGACAAGTACAGCCCTAGGGAAACCTGACACCCTCTACCATTGAGTAATTAGATACAATACTAATTCAACATATTCCACACTCCACTGTACCCTTTACGCCATACTTGGTTGGAACTCACTCAGTCACAGATGGCACAAAAACACTATATTATGGACACTCAGACTTCTATTAAATTAACTCCCTAATTACATCTCTGACTGCCTGCCTCTCTGCCAGCAAGGGAGCTACCTCCTCAGAAGCCTTACATATACCTCCCTTGTAATTCCTATGATAAAATCACGATTTGGTAAAGCAGCCATAGGTCACTCTCTCCCTGTCCTATGGAATAAAATGCAAAATACACTAAAAATTGTTCTTCCAGTGAAAATACCCGCATTCAAATGCATCTTTGCAGAAGCTTTTAAAAAGCACTGCAACTGTCCACGTTAACCTAATTTCCCTGGAGCTCAACCCCCCTTAGTGTCCCAGTTATAGCTTTCTTGTTCTTTACTATCGGGATGACCATGTCCTCAAGCTGACAACTGTAACATAGGGTGTACTTAGTATCCTGTGTACCATGTAAATGTTGCATAGGCTGTAACTCAATAGTAAGACTGTAGAGCCACAGTTACATCTTTTTTCGACTACTAATCGGGATAACCATGTCTTCAAGTTGACAGCTGTACCATATGATTGTATTTATCCTCTCGTGTACCATGTAAATGTTGTACTGACTAAAATATTTGTAAGATTGTACCTATTATATTTGTATCATCTGTTCTTCTATAGTTACTTGTCTGTTTTATACCTGCACATGAGCCAGGTCCACCTTGTAAATGAGCCGTCTCTACAGTGTTTCACCTAGATAAATAAAGATTGATTGATTGATTGGAAGGGGATTGCAGCTGATCCCAATCTAGGGTCAGCTTATATTTGTACTGAGTATTAGGGAAGCAGGAGAGGGAATGTGGATTGAGGGAGTTTAGTGATTGCTGTAAGCATCCCTAACTGGGTTATTTATCAAGATACATATCTAGGGGTTAGGAGAAGTTGGGGCTGGGAGGATGTGGGGGAATAGGAGCATGTACAGGCATCAGGATGGTGGAAGGAGGGTGGTGTCCTGTAATAGTTGTGGAGCTGAAGTCTTCCTATGGATAATGTGGAGTACAGGGAGCTGCCCAGTGTGTAGGAGCCTGGAGCAGCTAAGGACAAAAGTATGACAGCTCAGATGGGAGCTGGGGAGGATGGAGTGGAGAGACAGAGGAACAGGGTTCTGGAGAGAAAGGCAGAGAGGAGGTGTCAAGGAGAGCAAGGTTCTTAGGCAGGGGAAGGGTACTGGGAAGATCATCTAGCATTGGGGATACCTCTTCTTCAGAGTTCCAGGGAGCCCAGGGAGGAGTAATGGCAAGTGGTAGGGGGAAGGGGTAGGACTGCAAGGGTTGCAACAAGAGTGGGAGCTATTGAAGTGGTGCTTTTAATGAATATATTTGACCCACTGTTTGGAAAAGGGGAGGGGCAACAGGAAGTGGAGCAGGAGGTTGGGTTAAGACAATGAGGTTGGGGGTAGCAGGAGGGGGTGGAACTCTGTAGGATTGTCAAGGTGATCAGGAAGAAGAAGCAGGCAAAGTGGAGCAGAGGGTGGGGGAGGAGAGGATAGGGTAGGAGGAAGAGAGAAGAAAGTGGAGGCAAGCACAGCTAGCCAGAAAGGAAGGGTATAGAGGGGAATAGTAACACAGTTGGAGGGATAAGTATAGCCTGCGGTAGGACATTAAACAGCGTGGAGGGGTAGCAATTAGGTGGGGTGCAGCTCATGTAACAGTCAATGAAGGAAGGAAGGGAGACATGAATGGAGGGGATGGAAGGGTGGTAATTTCATTTTTCATTTTTTTTATTTTCATACTGAATGATCTGTGGGCAAAAGCCCATTTTCACAGATGACCGGTGTAACAAACACAAACAATATACATAACAGACATTATCTACAAAAAATGAAAGACAGATAAATGCATACCGTCATAAAAAAGTCAGTTATAACAATTACACTCTGATTTTGTAAGCATACGACTCATTAAGTTTTTAATAAAACTGAACATTTTAGAACAACTAACTATTAAACTGGGAAGCTTGTTATATTGAATAATGAGGGGAAAAGTTATTGAATTCTCAGCAAAACTAGTATGATATAGAGAAACCATGAATGACGGTCTGATTTTCATTCCCATGTTACACTATAATGAAAGGCCATTGTTTAAAACCAGGGTACAGATACTACTGTGAAACAAGTCCAAGTGAATTTTTTGGAGAAACATTAAAGAACAAAAATTAAAATGATCCATTAGTGATAAACAAGTAAATGATTTATAAAGCAAACAATGATGAGTAGATTTCGGACAACCTATTGCAAAACGAACTATACTAATGTAAGTTGTATTCAGCTTAGTCAACATTCCTTCAGAGGTGAAGGAATATATGACAGCCATAGCCCAACATTGACAGTAATAAACTATGTTTTAGCATGTGTCTAACTTTATTTGTAAGATTTTTTTCATATTCTGTAAAGGTAACCCAGTTGCCTATGCAATTTACTAATTAACTCAATAATATGGTACTCAGAAGACAAGTGGGAGTCCAAACTCAGGCCCAAATATTTAAACACCATGACATGCACAATTTGATTACCAGAATTATCAAAGATTATTATCTCAGAGTCTGGTGATTTCTTAATGCTTGATAAAAACATTGCTTTGGTTTTCACTGAATTTAATACTAGTTCATGTGTTTCAAACAATGTGTGTAAAAAAATTAATTCAGATTGCTGTGTCATTTTTAGGGATGAAAGATTTTTACCTGAACAGAAAAGCACGGCATCATCTGCAAATAAAATTAACTCAGGGGCAGGATTCACAAAAGAGATGCACCTATCACATCCGAGATGCACTGCAGCATCCCCGACATGTGCCCAAAGGTGATTCTGGCATGGAGCCAAAGTGCTGGCACAACCCCGATGCATCAGTGCATCGCAGATGTCCCGCATACCACCAGAAATGACATGTGGCATGTCTGGAGGGGCTGTGAAGGGGGCATGCCCATGCATACAGAGTGCAACCCCAATCACAGTCCTAGTCTGTAGTGCATCCCCAGGGCAATCTGGGAATGCGCCACAGAAAAGATAAGTCTAGAAAATCTAGACTTAAGTGGGTGGCCACCCACAGGCAGGCTGCTGTACTGAAGGCAGCATCACTGCTGCATGCCCACCCTGGCAGGTCAGTGTGCCCCCCCACTTCAAGCCCCCGTAAGCAGCTGCTCCTGGTGGCAGAATGAATGAAACAACCCCCCACCTCAAGCCCCCATAGAATGCCTTTAGTGGTGGTGTAACTGCAGAACCCCCTGCCCCAGGCACCCAGTACATGCTACTCCCAGGGTGGTAAATGAAATGCAGAACCCTCCCATACCCCAGTAAAACCGCCCACAATGGCAGTGGTAACCAAAACATTGTACCCCCCTCCCAGCCCCAAGCCCCATTAAAACCTCCCTTGGCGGCGGCTGGTCATTACAAGAATACCCCCAGGCACCCCAACCCACCCCCTCTCCCCCCACCCCAACAGGGTCCCACTGTGGGAAGGCAGCTCAAGCCCACCCACACACCACCATGGCCACCCACCAACAGACCTGTCTGACAATGACAGCTACGTACAATGGGTTGTATGGTGTCACTAATCTTCAGGTCTCTGTTGGTGGTGCCATGGCAGTGTGAGTGGGCTGAGCTGCTTACTGAAAGGGAGACCCTGCTGGGGTGGGGGATGGGTTGGGGATGCCTGAAGTGGGGTTCATTCTGTAATGTCCAGCTGCCCTGGGAAGTGGTTTCAATGGGGACTTGGGGCAGGAGGGGTGTGCTCTGTTACCACTGCCACAGGGCGGCTTTACTAGGGCATGGGAGCGGGGTCTCCATTTCATATACTGCCACCAGGGAGTGGCGTTACTAGGTGCTTGGAATGGGGGTTCCCCAGTTCTTATACGCCAGCTGGGTGGCAGTCTACGGGGGTTTGGGGCGGGGGTTGGCTTCATTCATTCTGCCGCAGGAAAGCGGCTGATTATGGGGGCTTAGAATGAGATTACTACATTCATTCTGCTGCAGGGCGGCATTTACTGGGGCTTTGGGCAGGGTGGGGAGATGCTTGTGTTATGGGGGTCCACTGTTTGGCACATTCTGCTGGGGAATCCCTTCAGCCACAATGCAAATGGGGCCATAATGGCATGCTAATGGCCCGTTTGTGTCATGCTTGCCTAATAGCCTCATTTGCATGACCCTGGCTGTGGATCGCGTTTTTGGGCGCAAGACATCCTGAGATGCCATGCCCTGAAGTGTTCATGGCCTTACATGGGGGTTGTGCCTGCACAGCCTGAGGTACCCCGGCACACCTGTGCCATTCACAGTGGGGATGCACCAGGGGCATTTCCCTGCACCTCCTCTGTGAATCACCCATTTTGCACTCAGGGCATTTTGCCTGTGCCAGGGCAGCCAAGATGCACTGAGCACATCTTCTTTGTGAATCCTGCCCTGGGTATTTAAATAGATCAGAAAGTGAATTAACAAATAAAGAAGAAAGCAGGGGACCCAGAATTGAGCACTGGGGGACTCCACAACTGAGGTTTAACTCATTAGAGAAAAAACCTCAGTTGAGGTTCTTTGATTCCTACCGGAAAGGTAGTCTCTGAACCAGATGACCACATCATCAGAAAAATGAACAGCCGGCAGTGGCTTCAATAGCTCAGCATTGTCCACTAAGTCGAATGCCTTGGTAAGGTCCACAAAGGCAGGAATCCTAGGAGACTCCTAAATTAAGGGTATTCACTGAGGAAGGAAGAGGACCAAAATGCAAAAAGGGAAGTGGTTTGCATGTCAGGGATGACAGCAGGGAAGGTGTGCCCAAGAATCTTGAATATGCTAATGGAAACCAAGGGAAACCAAACTGAGTTATAGTACCAACAAACTAGCTGGGGAAGAGGGGTAGGTAGTACAGAATGGATTCAGAGCATTAGGGAGGACCAGCAGGGAGGTAGTAACATCACTGGCATGCTCCGAGGTGTTACCAGTACCAAAGACCACCATGGTCAGGAAGATAAGGGTACAGAAATTCAATGTCTGGCTGAGGGGATGTTGCAAGAAGTATGGGTTTGTCTGTACTGGGGACTGGGGAGACCTGATTGAATAAAATGCTTTGTGCACCAGACCGTGTACACCTCAGTAGGGAGGGTTCAGAGGTACTGAGGGACAAAGTGGGATGGTACATAACCCCATAAACTTAATTTAAATTACTGAGGGAGAGCAGGTGGGCCTACAGGCCCAACAACTCCAGGAGGAAGTGGTCAACAGACCCTCCCATATCAGTAGAAGGAGTCAGACAGGTGAGGAGTGATTTAAACAGTCAGTTCCAGAGGGCAGGGGGAAGCACACAGAGGGGAGAAGGAGGAAGGAAAGAAGTAAGTGAAGGGAAGCAGGCTCAGATTCTAGGTGGAGGATAGTGCCCCTGAATACACAAAGTCTCATTAACAAGATGAATGACCTGCTGGAGCTACTAACAAAAGGGGGGTGAACATCAGTGCAGATACCAAGACTTGGGCCACACCAGATCATAACTGGGACCTCTCTATCCCTGGCTAAAAATTATGCAGGAGGGGCAGGGTAGTATAGTGAAAGGGGGTGGAGGGGTGGTGGTTTTCATCAGGGAAGGTATAACATGTATGAGGGAGGAGTTGTAGGAGGGGGAGGGAGGGAGGAAGCAATGTGGGTTCAGTTACTGTCCAATAGAGGGAAGAAGGTGACGTTGGGGATGGTTTACAGACCACTCTACCAGGAAGAGGAAAGGGACAGGGAATTGAACTTGGAAATGCTGAATGCTGCAGGGAAAGGACAGGTTCTAATAGTGGGGAAATTCAACTTTCCCAAGGCAGACTGGAGCATACCGGCCACAATATGTGCCAGGAGTCAGATGATCCAGGGAGCATTGCAGAATGGGTCCCTGACTCAGGGAGTCATAGAACCCACCCAGAAGGGGGCAATCCTTGATCTGGTGCTCACGAATGGGGAGCACATACAAGATGCAATGGTCAAGGGGCCCCTTGGCAGAAGTGATCATTGCACAGTGTGGTTCCAGTTGGATATGGGCAGGGAAAATGTCCCCACTAAGACCAAACTCCTTGACTTTAGGAAGTTAAACAAATTGTTAAGCAAGTACCTGGTGGCATCAGGGCAGATATAGAAGTGGACCAAAGGTGGCCAATCATTAAGGAGGGAATTATGGCTACAACAGAGGAGTGTGAGAGGAACAGGAGGAAGAACTCAAGGGCCAAAGTACCCAGCCATTTTAGTACTGAGGTTGCCCAGGCCATAAGGGACAAGAGGTCGTCCTATAGGAAATTCAGGAAAACCAATAAAGAGGACAGGAAGAATTACCTAAAGATAGCTAGCAAGGCAACTATGGTAGTCCGGTGGGCAAAGGTTCAGAAGGAACTGCAGTTAGCTGAGGGAATTAAGTAGGGGGAGAAGGTCTTTTTCACTATATAAGTGAGAAAAGGGACAAGAAGGACAGTATTGTTAGGTTTCAGAAAAGGATGGGAGGGTGAAGGAGAATGGGGGAAAAGCAGAGGTACTAAATGAATACTTATGTTCCATCTTCACCAGGGAGAAAGATGGACCAGTGCCAACAGGGGGAGAGGAGAAGCAGGGGGAAGGGGACCATAGATGTGGTAGTAGAGGGGGATAGATTGAAGAAAGGGCTGCTAGAACTAAAGGTAGATAAGTCACTATGCCTGGATGGAGTACACTTGAGGGTGCTGAAGGAACTTGCAGAGGAACTTATGGAGCCACTACCATGAAATGTACATGGTATTTATTAGTAGTGCACCCCTATTGACCATTCTACCAAACTGGACCAATAGCAGCCCTGCATGTTAAAATAAAATAGTCTGTTCTATGCCATATATATATATATATATATATATATATATATATACATATATATGTGTGTGTGTGTATGTGCCTTGGTGTACACAACTGTATAGCTCCATTAGAATAAGTTATCTGTCAATATCAGTGAAATATGGTTAGATTTCACATTAGGTGGTGATCGATGACAGGTGGGGTGTGGGACATAATTTAGTACTACTGGTCAGGATGACTATAGGGTGCATGGCAGGCAGAATTTCCATGAAAGTTGGGAAATGGATTTCAGAACTTTTGTGAAAGCAAAAGTCTGACTTTCCCAGAAATTCTGCCAGTGAATGTTTTTTTTTCCGCACATCTCTAAACAGAAGGGTGCAGCATATCCCAGTTCAAGTCCCCAATTAGTAGCAACTTGGAACCTGTAAATGGGGCTATTAACGAGCCTAAAAGCTGCAGAGAAACATGAGAAGCTGTAGAAGGCCTAAAGTAGGTGGAGAGAAGGCAGAGTTCATAATGTGAGAAGCCTGGAGGGGCTGTATCCAAAGTATTTTGTAGTAGCCAGAAGTGGGGAAATTGAGGTTGCAGGGTCATTCAGCAAACTGTGGGCAAAAGCCCTTCCATTGCCTGAACAGCTCTGGAAAATGTATGGCATGCTTATGCAAACTATTACTGTATTTTTGGCAGTTGAAGGAGTCCCACCCTTTAGTATGTGCTTCTGTGCACTTCAGCTAAAAGCAACTGAAAATGTCCAAAATGATTGGATGTGATGTGGTCAAGCTCAGGTGTACCTATGGCAAGCAGGAGTGAAAAAAAACTGGGGAGGGGATCTCTGGGAAACCAAGGCTATGGTTAATCTCCCTCTGGGTGTGCTAAGCATCTAAGATCTGGAATTGGACTTTACATAATTCTGTTAGAGCTTTGACACAGTATTTGAAGCAGGTGGAAATCCATCTTGCAATCATCTTGATGATATGTGGCTGGATGTTGCTCTGTGATGCCAAGAATGCAGCTCTGATACAAAA
This sequence comes from Neoceratodus forsteri, assembly GCA_016271365.2. Taxonomy (NCBI): domain Eukaryota; kingdom Metazoa; phylum Chordata; order Ceratodontiformes; family Ceratodontidae; genus Neoceratodus; species Neoceratodus forsteri. The sequence goes on from CM057458.1 coordinate 322,869,249, forward strand.
CGACTAACCAGAACAGTTTGCTTAGATGAATGCTACAGTAAGGCAACCATGACATTTTGAATTTGGATCATAAACCATTTGATGGTCATGAGAAAGTATTATTATCTTTGGTCCTGAGGGAAGTCTCAGAATGGAGCAAGATATCTAAGATACAGGTAGTAGAGATGCCTTGAATGCTGCAATAGTGCAAAGTACATTGTGGATGGTGAAATATGTAATGATTATGCCCTGCTTAGTTTGGTCTCATTTGGATTCAGAAAGATAAAGCAGGTAGATTTCTTCTGTTGTTTTCTGTAGGTCAGACAGTTTAGATGCTTAGTATGTGCAAATGATAATGATAAGCACAGAATTTTCCAGGTCACAGAAATCCAAAAAAGGCCAGAGTAATGGCTATTTCAAAATAAACAATTTGATGTGCTCTGTTAAGAAAGGGTACTACCACTGACAGTGTAATGGCATCAGAAAAAAAGAACCAGCACACACAAATGGAAGTCTACACTCTACACTGTAACAATGTTATGCTTAGTGACACTAGCACTTCAAAGCAAACTGCTCTCCACCCGAAGACACAGTGATGAAGAGCAATTTTACTCAAAGTGCCAGGGCAACAACAGATCAGCATCTGCAATTGTAAGAGGGGGTCTTTCCGTCATGCCCACCTGGCCCCCCTCATATACCAACTTATCTTGGGGTTGGCCTAGGTTCTTTTTGGTGCAATACACAAATTGAATACTGGTAATAGGTTTTGGTGCCTCCACCTGTGGAAGGATATAAAAAGCTACCCAACGTGGCCCTAATCTGTCCCCAGGAACAAATATTATTTTGCCTCCCCCACACAGGTAATTGTTCCTCACACAATAGTAATATATAGCAAGCAATAACCATGAACAATAATTAGAACATGAAATAACCTCCTATTAGTTATTTTGAACAGTATTTGTAGATTTAGTTTGAGGGTTCCTACATGTGGACTCATTTCTGTCTCCTGTTTAATAGGATGAATATTCTGCTGCTTTTACAATGTATTAATTACATAGCAGCTGTTTTTGCATGTTCTGTTTATCGAAGTTCCATACCTTCTTGTCTCTTTAAGAAATGTATCCAGTCTAAAGGTTTACACCCAACTAGGAACAAATACGATTTTCTTTCGTCTCCATCCCTGCCTAAACTAATTACTAGTAATCGCTCTTTCACTTGGTATGCTCCAACATTTTTAAATAGTCTGTTGTTCATCATCAAAACTGCAAAAAATGTCAAGCAATTCAAACATATGCTGAATGATCATTATCACAAGAATAACTTATGCAACTGTTATGTCTGAAGCACTGCTGGTGTATTTTATTACGTAAACATGTCTTTTAATTGTTATTCATCAGTCTTTGTATTTTGTATTGTATTTATTGTCAGGTGTGACTGAAAAAGGGCTAGGCCCAGTCACCTCCCCGTAATAAAATAAAAATAACAAGGATGGGGTAAAAGGGGAATAAGAATAAAATCAACAATTGTTCAAAGTTGTTCCCCACAGCCCCCATAACACCACCTGTGGGTGCACCTAGCTTTCTCATCATGGCCATAAAAATGTTAAATGTCCTTTGTGGTGGGTAGCTCACCAGGTTGCTGGTAGCTAACCAGATGATGTAAGGTTGAAGGCAGTTTGGGATACAGAGAGAACACAAGTCTTTTGAACTTGAAATGGCAGAACTTCGTACGGGGCCCCAAATGGGTTCCAACAAGGATAAAAAAAATTTTTTTTGGTAATCGTCTGCCTGGACATTTCCTGCAGATTAACAAAGTCCTTCCCAGGACTTCACTCCCTTTAGATATCTAACTAAACTGACTAACATTTAGAAAATAACTCCTTTGGGCTGCAGCCTAGAGGTAGTCACAGTTTCTGCAGGCTTCAGGGGATGCTGTGATGGGATAAGGCCTGGCAGTACTGCTCTGAATGCAGCAGACAGTCTCTCAGGGAACAACAACTGAAGGCTGAAGATCCTAGGCAGGCACTGGATTCTTCAACTCTGAGAGGCCATTCATTATCTTTGCCCCACAGATCTTTCATCATCTTCCAAAGGGCCACTCAGACTTGTGGTCACCCAGAACATCCAGGGCAAACAGCTTCCACTGGAACTTAAACACAGTCAGGCTTTTAACAGTCTCAATCCCAGCCCAAATATTATTTTATTCCCAGCTGGGAAACAGTTCAAATAGGTTACAGGCTTAAAAATTATTGAACAGCAGTTCAGATAAATACCACTGGGAAAAACAGCTGAGCAATCCAGTTCAGATTCCCTGCAGGTAAGCTGAGACAGTAGGCACTCTACCTAAAGTTTTTTTTTGTGCTGGGAGGGGTCTATCTGCACACAGGCTAGCCTACTGGCTCATGCAGCCCTCTGCCAGCAATCTCCACCTCTCAGCTTTAGGCCGGACTCCTCTCTGACCTCAGGGCTCTGCCTCATTTATAAACTCACCAGCTCCCTACCTGATTGGCTAGTACTTTTTCCGGCTGCTGAAGGTGCTGTCTGACCCTTGCCATCACCCTTGGCAGCAGGGAGATTCTCTGGGGGCTGTCATCTTTATTTACATTATGCTGCCTGTCTTTGGCAGCCTATCAGTCTATTTAGTAAGTCCCTTCAGGGGCTGTAAACTACATGCCCTGGCCCCACTTGTGCAGAAGTAGAGATACAGCGAATTTAAAATCCGACGACAAAGTGAAGGCGAAGTGGCCACTTCGCGTTGGCCCCATAGGAAGGCTTACTTTGCCTTGTTATTATTACTTCGCATCTTCATTTCACCCTAAACATGAAGTAAGGTGGAGTGACAACAATGTTGGCAGTACCCCACAGTCACCAGAATGAATGTGCATCCCCAAAGTGCTACTGTCTTGTGTCCAGAAAACTCCCCGGTGCTGATGAAGTGAAATGACAGTTTAACAAGAAATGCAAAGTCTCACAGAATTAATGGTGCACTCAGTCATGTGCACAGTGGTGAGGTCACACACAGAGTCACCAGAATTAATGTGCATCCCTGAAATGGTACTGTGTTGTGTCCAGAAAATTCTCCAGTGCTGACAAAATGCTACTGTCTTGTGTCCAGAAAATTCCAAAGTGCTGACAAAGTGAAATGAGAGCGTAACAAGAAATGCAGTCTCCCAGAATTAATGGTGCACTGCAAACGCACAAACAGATTAAGATTGCGCTGCAGACTTAAGGGATGCAATCGAAAAGGCGCAACAACACCTAACCAGTGCTCACAAGTCACAAATCCAAATTTAGAATGGAATACATTTTGCCAGGTGGGGGATTAGTGCATGGCAGTAACAATCCACTACCAATAAAGATACCACAAAGCAGCATAAAAAATTCATGCAGGTGAGGTGGATACCCAGAGGGAAGTGGAGTGTACACTTCCATCCTGAGTCTTATTTCAGTGTTATTTCAGTCCTGACTGACAAAGCACTGATTTTCATCAGTGCACTGTTAATACACTGCACTGACTTTCTGCTACTCTGTTGTACCACTGCTCAATCTATCTTATGTTTTGATGCAGTCTGTAAGAGCACTGCAAATAATTATCAGATTTTCATGCACACTTCTTTAGCACTGTATTTCCTTCACAAATATTTGCTGCACACTGCAGTAGTACTGGCAACACTTTATAATTGTTACCACACTTCTTTAGCACTGCATTGTCTCAGCAATCTGGTTACCCTTACTGAATTTGTCACAATGGCATTACAGTGGTATAACAATGGCAATACTGTGGTAAGCTGAAAAATCCACAATAGTACTACTCACTGGTACTCAGGTATCACAGTGGTAGGTGATATATAGATTTTCCTCTGTGCATTGGTAGTGCACTGGCAGAATGGTATCCCTATGGCATTTTTTACCATTTTCTCTGTCTCTCACACATACACTGGTAATACAATGTTATCACGACATTTTGAGATTGTTGTCGGCTCCCACAAATACAGGTACACTGGTAGTACAATGGTACTGCGTTATTTTGACATTTCAGTATTTGGTACCTCTCACAGCAACCCTAGACTCATGTGATAGCACAGTGGTACCAGTATTAATCTCATCAAACTCTGTACTCTAACGCATTGTTAAGATAAATTACATTATCAACCTCATGGAGAACAGCTCTCAATTCCATATTTGTATTTGTTCACTTGTCTTTATCTTACTGGTGATGGACTGTTATTGTTCACATAGACCAGAACATTCAAAGAGCATTTGCGATCGCTAAATGGGTAAGTGAATCTCAAACAACACTTTGCACCCCAAAAACAGGGTAAGATCACAAAATGATATCTTGAATAGCATAATTAGTGAGTCTCTGACCAGTTGGTAAATGGCTTTAAAAGGTGTTGCCTCCCTAAACCAGGTAGTATCACCTCTGCCTCCTACCACTGCCCCTTTGAGCTCCCACCATCAGTAATATCACACTTCCCTTGGTGTTCAGTGGTGCTGCTGTCCATTCCATACATTGGAAGCTGCCGATAACTACCTGCCCACCCAGTCCACCCTTCGCACCATTCATGGCCTCCACCATTTGTTTATGCACTCTCCTTATTAGTAATTGGTACAGACACTCTGCTAACCTCTGTGACCAACTGAGGACAGAACGCTGTTTTGCTTCTCATGTGCCTACTGTATAAGCAGCTGTGTACAGTTAGCACATGATTGTGAACTATCATCCATTTTGTGCCTGATCAAGGAGCTGAGAGGATGGTCTGTGCCAAATGTGGAAGGGTGTCAAATAAATAGTAAGGCTGGGGACCAGGGGGTAGTATTTGCTGTAAGAGTTAACTGGGTCATGGTGGGGACTTTGGATATACAGGGGGCAAGGATTTTCTCTCAACACACCACTACTCACTCTATCAGGCCCTGGACTGGCTTCCCCCATCAGCCCAACAGACCCATCTCCTGGCCAGCACAGTCAATAAGGCCATCCAAAACCGAGCTACCTCTCCGCAATCCCACATTCTTTGGCCAAAAGTGTTTGTTCTAGAGCTCTGCCTCACTGCTGGCCCCATGCTTGAGTGCCCCCTAGTCTCCACCGTATGAGTAAATGTGCATTCTCATCTGCAGCCCCTTTCCTTTGGAACAACCTGCCCACTCCACTTAGCACCACTGACTCTCCAGGACTCTTCCACTCTCTCTTTGGATCTCACCTTCTGTCCTCCACTACTTGCTCCTGCCCTCCCAACTTATTATCATGCCTCTACTTCCCTTCCCTTCTTTTCCATCGTGGTCCATACCTACACTGCCATGATGTACTTTTTCCTTTACTCATCTCAGATCATGCCTAATTTGTATTACAACTTGGCTACTACTGTACCTGCTATTGTCATAAATGTTATTTATCCATTGTGCTACAAGTTTATATATATCTTCATATAAATATCCTGTATATTTTTATTACTGTCTATTGTATGCCTTGTCCCAGACTCCTTTGTACTTGCTTTTATTCCTGTGCCATCCTCAATGGCCCAGGTCATGCTTGAAAATGGTTCTCGGACCAGTGCACCTACTCGGTAAATAAATGAATGAATAAATAAATAAATGGGAACCACTGAACATCAGGGATAGGAACAATCTACTGTATACCTACAGGGTGATTGTAGGATGGGGTAGGACTGTAGAACAGGTAAATTAATAACCTGGACCTGTGGGATAATTGGGGGAGGGGGCCCAATGGAGTCTGTTTCCCAGGAGGGCGCTTTGGTGGTGTAACTCCCAGGATACATTTTGCCTGGTGCTGTAATGTGGCTTGTGCTGTAATCGCATCAGCAACATGGCTGTCACACCAGCATTTGTGAACCCTTTCTCCACACCCTCCTGAGTGTTAACCCTATAACAGGTTTTGGTGGCATTTGCAAAAAGACATACCTTCCCATTCAGTTCTTCTGCAATTTCACTTAAGAAGACACGGAAGAGGCCCACTCCTAGTACTGAGCCCCACCCTGCACCATGCCTTTAACTAACTGTTGAAAGCCGTGTGGAGAGTCCTATCTTCTCTCAAGATGTGTATAGACAACCTTTTGGCAAAAGCCACCATGCATAGTTGAGGACCCTCCCCCTGTCCCTGAAATTTCCCTGCACTACCCCTACCCCATCCCTTGCTAGGTCATTTGTCCCCAGGTGGACAATGACATCTAGCTCCCTCTCATCTCCTGCTGCCTAATGATCCACTGTATCTGCTCTCATCCCTCCAAGTCAAAGTACCTCTCAGGTATTTCACCTCCCTCTCCTTTACCCCACCCTGCTCGCAAGTCTATCCCCCCCTAATTAAGTCCCCCACCAGCAGTTGCTTCCTACTCAGCTGGGGGCCTCTTCCTCCCTCTTTGTAACTGTGGAATGGTCCATGGACAGTCCTTTCCTTGGGGAAGGTTTCTCCAAGATCGAAAGGGTGGTTCAGCTGCAGGGAGAGTGGTTGGCTGGGTAGAGCCCATTTCAGATGCAGGGAGAGTGGTTAGTAAACAAAGCAGGTGAACTGAAACTCTGACAAACAAACTGGCACAGGGGGCAGAAAATGCAAGCCCCATAGGAAAGAACACAGTGAGGGCTACAATAAATCATTTACCAGAGAAGTCTCATGTCAGAGAACTACAGCTGAAGAGAACATAGGGAACAGGTAGGCATCGGAAAATGATGCATGGGGCAGTGGACAGACATGGACTCATGACGGCATGCATGGGAACTACAGATGCCAATGCTGGGGGTGCAAAGGCCAGCTTAGGTAGGTAGACACTGACCTGTAGGTAGAGTACACAACACACAGGGACCCCTGCATCCCTGAATGCTGGACAGCAGGGAAGTGTACCATGGAGCATAGCCCCACTGCAGCACAGTAGCTGATGGAGGCACAGGACATTGAGGACACAGAACTTGAATGTGACCATGGTGCACAGCACAGCCTTGAAGCACTGGGACTGTGGGCAGACAGTGGCACTACAGTACTGGTACAAACCACTCACAGACAAGTAGGAACTGCCACAGGTGTGGCCCATGGAGTGTGATGTGCAAACGAAGTGCAATCACACCCGAATGCCTGAGCTGGAACCAAAGCCGTTCAGTGTTACACAGTCCTCTGGCACAATGGAGGACAGCGTGGAAGCCATGGAGGGGCCAGGGTGCTCAACTGCAACCCCAGCAACATGAACAGTCTGTGAGGTGGTACCATCCAGGAAGGGAAAGTCCAAGCTAAATGTGAATGGCTACTTCCTGGTCCATGAATGGACATGCAATGAGACAGTGTACTGTTTTTTTAACATATTATAGTTTTCACCTGCTGTGGCACACACTCCAGCTTGGGGCATCCAGCAACCAGCTCCAGCCACCTGGAGAGCTGGGTAGCTCAAACTGCACCCAGGAGGATCAGGGATGGCCATCATGCCATCTTGCTGGAGTGCTCCCCCTCTGCCTCTACCAGCCAGGACAGCCCAAGACCCTCCTCAACAGGACTCCACCAAAGTCCTCCGGGTGACTCAGAGCACAGCCATCAAGCTGTAAGGTCATGCCCAGCCATTTTCCTTCGATTGGCCCCAGTAGCATGGACATGCAATGACATCCAGGGGCAACATACTGACATCTGCCGTGCTCTTATTCTAGTGTCACTGACACTAGTAGTGCCCCTGGGCATCCCCAGGGGGCTGCTACAGCACAGTGAAATTTCCCAGCCCACCACAGGACTGGGAAAGCAGTCTATGGATGTTCAATCCCAGTCCTCCCCTGCTGACCCCCGATGGCCCAGGCTCAATCCTGAACCTGGGTCACTGGCATGGCACAAGGTATGGCATCCAGCGCCTCAACCCTCAGCACCACCGGGATGGCCTGAGACAGTGTAACAGTGCTGCCAGCACCATAAGTCCAAGTCCTGCCTCAGACAGGCTATCACACTGCTCCAGGATGGCCAGCACCACCTAAAGAAAAAGAACGGGCACAGTCATACTCTGGAGGTGACAGATGCTCTACCAGCACAGGTGCTGGCTGGCATCAAGTAGAAGGCACACAACACCATGGCTAGCTCCACATAGCTACTGCAGAGTGAGGCAACTGCAATGACCACTGAGCTGTGGCAACAGTTGCCAAGCAAGAAGGCCCTGCTGCAGATTGTGAACAGGACCCGCTGCAAGGACCTCTCACCAGAACCAGTGACACTGGCTGACCTCACTATCCCCAAGCAGCTACAGATGGTGACTGGATGGCCATGGTACAGCAGGATCACTGGCAGCACCACCCACCAGGTCCTTCTACTCACCACAGAGGACAACATCAGGGACCTGGCATAGACACTCTTCTGGATGATGGATGGTATGTTCAAGACTGTGCCACACCTGTTCACTCATTGTACACCATCTATGCACCCATGGGTATGGGCCCTAACAACCTCATTATATCATTGGTGTATACACTGATGATGACAAAGAGCCTGCAGTGTTACTGCACCTTGTTCCAGGAGCTTAAATAAATATGCCAGTATACAGTCCTGCACCCTCAAACCACCTACGATCATCACTGACTTTGAGCAGGCTGTGATCAATGTCTGTAAGATGGAATTTCCGCAAGCCATAAACAAGGGATGCCTGTTCCACTTTAGGCAGATTGTGTGGCGGAAGGTCCAGAGCTTTGGTCTTGCACCACAATACAGAAGTGACCCAGACTTCAGCCTGAAGATAGATGAACTCGTGGCCCTCACCCATCTCCTGGCACAGGACATTCCAGCAGCATTCAGCCTCCTGAAGTCAACCTTTCTGCCCAAAGCCACCACACTCTTCTATTGTTTCGAGCAGTCACATGTGCTGGGCAGGATATGACTGTACAGTAGGGTGACCAAGGTGCCCACAAGATATGACCCCATGTTCCCACTCAGCTGTGGTTGGTAGCAGATCTCAATGAGCGAGGTATACCGTGGACCCAAAGCAATGTTGAGACCTGGCACTGCCATCTTCATGCCCTACACAGGAAGGTGCATATAGGGGTCATGACAATGCTAGCAGAGATCCACAGGGAACAGCAATGGACCTATGTTACCAGGAAAGGCATTTGTTGTGGACTGCCATGGACACCACCCAAGAAGAGCTATGAGGAGTGGATAAGGATGGTACTAGCATCCAAGGACAAGGGCAAGTTGCTGAAGTTCCTCTGTGGCATGGCATCCAACACCACCCTATAGGGTTTCCATGGTGACCTGGCACCTGACAGTTGTACACTCACAGTACATATCATGCACAGCCAATAGGTTGCCACCGTGGCCCCCTACTGTTGAATAAAGTTTCACCCCCACATTTAACATGCACCCCAACCTGGTGGTAATATCTCATCACAACACTGCTGGGTATCGCCAAGCAGACCACTGCACACTGCCACATCTGCACTGTGTGTTGCATGTCGCACAGGCCTGACTCTATGTGAGCCCCCTCAAAATCCTTTCAGCTGTTCATGTGTGCCTCACATTGCACAGGTCTGAAGCTGTGTGAGTGCCCACCAATCCTTCCAGCTTTGCAACTGTGTGGTAACAGCATTCCCGCAATGGGCCCTTGTGGAACCCCCCACAACACACCTGGCAGCCTTCATGCCACAATGGGCTCCTGTGGCACAGGCCCCCCCAAACACCTCCAGACTTTTTTCTGTGTGCTTACTGCAAGCCCATAGTGGGCTAGCATGACACGGCCACATGCACACATTGCATGGTTGGTGCGATGGCATGCTGCTCTGTGTCCTGGCATCCACATGTGGTGTTGCTGTGGACCATTTCCTGGTGCAGCTATCCATGCTCTTGCTGTGCTGCTCTGCTGTGTGCCTGCAGTGTCACACATGCACCAACCAACAGGCATGGTACTCCAATTCCTTCATGCATGCCCAGCTGGCTGTCAACTGACATAATCATGCATGCAGGAATGCATGGACAATCCGCCATGCTTCCTGGGATGGCTGGTCAACACACTGGAGCATGCACGGCTATTTGTTTTATCCCTGTCCCATGGATGGTAAGACAGTCATCCTTACCGGGGGGTCTGTAATCAGGTCAGTGTGTCCTCGGAGGGTGCATCACATAGGGGGTGGGTATTTTCACATCGTCCGTGCTGTTCAATAGTGGCTCAAGTCCTGGGATGGGCGGTGTAGGTCAGGATCAGGTGCTTCATGTGTTTGTGGAAAATCCACTCAACAGCCATCCTGACCTCCTCTGGCCTGACAGTGTGTCAGGTGCTGTCCTAGGTCAGGCCACTGTGTGTTGGGCTGTTGGGGCTGTTGAGTTGTTGTGTGTGGGATGCAGCATGTGAGACTAATAAGTGTTGGAATTATAAAAGGGAACCTAGCAGGGCAGTGTTTTCTATGTGCAAGGAGAGTGGTCAGTGGTGGGATGGGCAACTGGTATGTGGGCAAGATGGGTAGTCTGGGTGGGTCCAGCTGCAGAAAGAGTTGTTATCTAGGGGGTGCTGGTCCAGCTCTAAGGAGGGTGCTTTGTTTGGTGAGACTGGGAGGTTGGTCCAGCTGCAGGGAGGTGGTCTACTGAGGTGGGGAGGCAGGTCTAGGGGGTGTTCCATCTGTAGGAGGATCATGTCTGAGGGTAGGAAGGATGGCCTGGAGCAGCCAGCTACAGGGTGGGTGATAGTTGATGGGGAGAGGCTGGTTTGGGGCTTGTAGGGTGGACTAGCTGCAGGCAAGGTACACAACTTGGGAGAGGTCTATTGGGATGTTGATATGGTTGTCCAGCTGGGTGGTCATCTGGGCAGGGGGTGTTCAAGTTGTGAGCGGTCATGGGGGGGTGCAGGCCCAAAGGGCTGTACTTGGGAACCCTCACTGAAGTCAAATACCAAATTTAGTATTAAAGCATTCATTAATTTGCCTGCAAAAACTAATTTTAGTCATTTTTAATAATCTTTAATCATCATTCAAAAATACAACCACTAAGAATACTAAATTCTAAGAAGTATTTCAGCAGACTAGTTGTTTAGAGCAAGTCATTGCTAAATGAGGATTAGAAATAGATCTGTAATGCTCTTAAAAGTACAATTTTTTTTACTAACTGAATCGTAAATAGAAATTACAGTCAGCGGAGTAGTTTTAGGATTTAAATTAGCCAATCAAGGATGGGTACATTACCGTGCATTTCAGTTCCACTAAGCAAGGAGACAGATAAAACAACCAGCAACACCAATGAATTTTAGAGAAGGTAAGCAATAATAAAATGTGGATTTTTACCTGGAAATAATATGGTGCAAAAAAAGTTGACAGTATCCCTTTAAAAGTCTATTCTAAACTACTTTTCCCATAAGTCTACTTAGTCAGAGGCCTACATTTCCCAGCTTTCTTCCTGTCTGTGTCTAGTCTGATGAAACTGCACGAGCACTCTGTGGTCTCCATTTTTGAACAACTGAGGTTTCCTGCAGCTAAGATTTACATGTTAAGGTAAGAGCTTATGTTTAAAAAGTACATCTTTTTAACTCCCTGAAGTGTTAAATACAGTGAAAGAATTAGCACTCAGGTGTTTTTTTTTTCTAAATGAAATCCTGTGCAAGTATCACTATCAATGTTTTGTCTTGAAAACATTTTCTCTTCTCTGCACTCTTGGCTAAACTTTGAAATACACATTTTATTTTCAATCAACCCCTCCCCCCCTTTAAAGTGTTTAGGAAGCATTGTGCCTCTAGATTACTTGTTATTTGTGGAATTTTTGCTGATTTAGTTAATTTAAAGTAGTGTTGGTGGGGGTAGGAGAATGAACAGCAGAAAGATTGTATAACTGAGCAAATTCAGAATGCATAGAGAAAAGATTACAACTTTTTTAATTTGAGAAAATCTGGAGATAAAGGAAGAATTATTTACTGCAGATATTTGAGTGTGTTTGTTGGGGAACTGTTTTTTTGCATTTAATATTTGTATTTAACAGTTGCATTTGTTAATCTATTTTGTAATCTGGGGATCAGTGTATTTTTTTTCTCTTTTGCTGAAGACTGCATTAATTTATATTTTATGTTTATTTTATTTCATTTTTGTTGACCAGCTAAGTGCACTAGACAGGTTCTTGTCTATTTTCAAGCACGACTGGGAGGGACAGTAATATAGATGAAAGTCAACTAACCTTGAACCAGATTAAGCTGTTGGTGGTATTTCTAGTGAATTGGGGGGGGGGGTAATTTGGCCAGGGCCCCGGAGAAAATTCCCCTGCTTTTTTTGAGAAGTGCCATGGGATCTTTAACATCCACCTGAACTACCACCAGAGCAGGCATATGGGACCTCAGTTTAACATCTCATCTGAAAGACTGTGCCTTAGGAGTGCATCCATCCCCCTCATACTGTGCTAAAGCATCAGTATTGGGATATTAACATAAGTGCCTGGTATGGGAATAGAACCCACTGCCTTCTCATCTCCCAGCTTAGGAGGTGAGTGTGCTACCTGCTGAGCCACTGACACTGCAAATGCAATGTGTTAGTGTCACTTTTTTTTTTAAATACTATGTTGAGAAGTATGTGGTCCATGGTTGAGGAAGGGTGATTGGGGGGGGTCTAGGTGTAGGAAGGTTCTGCTCTGGACGGAGGGTGTGTCCAGCTTTTGGAAAGGGTGTCCACCTCTGGGGAGGTTACTCAACCTGCAGAGGGGAAGGAGGCTGGTCTGTGGGTGGGAATGAACACAGGGGTCCAGCTGCAGGGAGGATTGTCTGCTGGGGGAGGCTAGTCCAGGTCATGAAAGAATGAGCCAGCAGCAGGGAGGGTGGCTGGTGGTGGTAGTGGTGGTGGGGCTAGTTCGAGGTTGGAAGTGAGGTCCAGCTGCAGGGTGGGTGGTTGGATGGTGAGGCTGGTATGGGGCTTCTGGTGGATCTAGCTGTAGGTTGAGTGGTTAGGTGGGGGACTGCTGGTCCAGGGGCTTGGAGAGACAGCTTCAGATATGTGGTCTGTTAGAGTGGAGGTTTGGGGTGGTGCTCCAGCTACATGGAGGTTGTATAGAATGTAGTTGGAGGCTAGTCCAGATGTAGGGAAGGTGGCTGGCTGGGTAGGCGGCTGGCCTGGAGCTTGTGTGGTGCTCTAGCTCCAGTGCTCATTATGTGAAAGGCTGGGGCTAAAAAGGCTGTCCAGCTGCATGGAGGATAGTCTGGTGCCTGGAAGGTTGATCTACCAGAGAGGATGGTGGTTGACTATTTTTTTTGGGGGGGGGCGAGGCTAAAGAGATTGATCAGCCTAGGAGGGATCCAAAGTGGTAAAATTAATTAGAAACTGGTTAACATGTGTGCCCTTCAGCTTAACAGTAGTGCTATGACCTGCAGCAGAGGTGACCTTAGTTCAGGAATGAGCTTGTATCGGGGCTCTCTGGGGAGAGGAGGAGGAGCAACTGTTATACAAGAGGCTCTCTTCTGGGAAAGGAGGACAGCCAGCTCAGCTGTAGTACTGCCAACTGAGTGACCACAAGTGGCAGTGCAGGTGGGAGCAGCCCATGGGTGGGAAGACATTGACTGGTGCTGTGCTACACATGTCTATGCACATGTTTATGCACCCTTGCCGCTTATGTCCTAGGGGATGGAAGAACATGCAAACGAATCCTGACTACCTAGGAAGCTGCTCCACATATTGGATTCATTCTATGGTGGAACAAGTCCTGGCAGATGCAGAGTGATGGTGTTGTGGAAGCTGAACAGAAGTGGGGGCGACCAAGTACAGGTTGGAAAATGGAGTAGTAGTTGGGGAGGGGTTAAGGTGTCGAGAGGTGGTGGTTAATGGCACTTATTACAGTGATGGGACAGTGAGCAGCTCAGCTCAGTACTGGCGCAGATCCTCTTCAGTGTCTTAATAAGTGACATTGCAGAAAAACTGGCAAAGAAGGGAAAGCCTTTTTCCAGACAATACCAAACTTTGTAGGGTGGGCACTAGAAGGGAGCAGAGAGAATGCACATGCCTCTTGGAGAAACTCAAAAAGTGGTCAAGATTGGGGCAGTTGGGGTTCAATGACAAAGTGCAGAATTGTGCACCTAGGGCATAGGAAACCAGGACCTGCTTTATAGGGTTGGTACTGATGATCACTAAGCAGGGGGGGACCTTGGAGTTATTATGATCTTAGAGACTTGCCAAGATACTGCCCTGCACCATACTCATCGGTGCCTTGCCAGAAGACCCCAAGGAAGTTAATATGTCCCTAAATTTATAAGCCATTAAAAAGTTCTGTCCCTCATAAAAATATACAAACTGAGTCCCAAGGACTTCCTGTTTTTTTTTTCTGCTGCACAAGCTCCACCCCATGCTCACTAGCAGGATGACGAGATGCCAGTAAGGGCGTGGAGGAGCACTCCATTATATGTAATGGGCGGTAGCTTTTCTATTGATTTTTAAACTATATAGTGGCTACCTGGCAATAAAATGTGGGCACTATTCAACTAACAAGGGCCTTGTTACTTGACTGATGCCCACGTTTCATTGCCAGGTGGTCACTAGATAATTTAAAATCAATATAAAAGCTGCCGCTCATGAATGAACAGCTTGCACCCAGCGCTCTCACTGGCATCTCGTCATTCTGCTGAAATAGTGGGAGTGGAGCTGGGGCAACAGCAAGCAACTGGGAAGTTGTTGCGACCTGGTTTGTATATTTTATGAAGGACAGAACTTTTAAAGGCTTAAAATTGAGAACATATTAACTTCATTGAATAACTCTGGCAACAAGGCACCCGATGGATCTAGTGCAGGGCCGACTGAACTTACCTTGGTGAGGTCTCTTTTAAGATACTGGGCTGTGTGACAAAGCAGTGGGTAGGGCTAGAAGGATGCTGGGGCTGCATAGGGAGGGGTATCTTCAGCAGGAGGAGGGAGGTGGTGGTGTTGCAAGTAATCCCTTATTAGTGAGATCCAACTAAGGCCCCATCCACACTGCACCTCTCAGACCCCATAACAGATAGAAACAGTTACAACTGTGGAGTGGTACAGTGTGTCCACACTGCCACAGTGTCCATTTCAGGACCGGCACCGCCGCTCCACACTTTGGGAGTCGGGCGACTGTTACCGTGGCACCCAATCCCACAATGCAGCTCGTGCTGCACTAGGGGACCAGTGCCACACGTCCACACTATGCCCGGTAACGTTACCCAGGCGTAACTGGTTTCATAACCGTTGTTGAAACCACCTCATGTGGTTTCAACAACGGTTACGAACACGCCTTCTGTAGCGTTACAGGTGTAAACGAAAACCGTTGTGGTAACAGTTTGGGCACTCTGTAACATTACAGAGGGGTAGTGTGGACAGGGCCTAAGGGTACTGTGTCCAGGTTTTGAGGCTGCACCTTAGAAAGACCATAGGGTGGAGGCAGTATAAAGGGCAACTAAAATTGTACATGGGCTGTGGCAGAAGCCCTGTGAGGAGACTGGGATCTCAACATATAAACCCTGAAAGAGAGGGTTCATGATGGAGACCCATAAGTACCTTACAAGGATGAACAAGGTGCTGGAGGGGGGAGCTCCATCAAATAGGAAAAAGGACCATGGGACATGATGAAGCTTATGATAGGGGTAAGATGGATGTGAGGAATTACTACCTCACTGAAAGGGTAGTAGACACCTGGAACAGACTGACAGCATTATAGTGTTGGAGGTCAGGAGTGAAATGTGGTGGGGGGGGGCTTAAAACATGTGTGGTATACAGACATAGGGAAAATCTCAGTAAATAAGCAGGGAAGAGGGAGGGCCATAAGGCCACAAGAGACCATTTAGAGTTTACAGAGAAGGACTTCACAGGAGCCTATGGTTGCAGTTGAAGCAAGGTCTGGAAACCACAGTAGAAGTGTGACCTAGAGTGAGGGATCATCAGCTGTGGGGTTTGCGAGCATGCAGTTTAAGGAAAAAAATATCGGACAGTTTCTATGTGCTGGGGAGCTCTGGTGGCAGTTGTAGCAAGGTTGGGAATCCAGAGTGGAAGAGTAAGAGTGAGGGCTTATCAGTTTCTGAGGAAGCAGTAAAAAAAAGTCTGGTTTTTATATCGAGAGGTGTGGCGAGGACACGGCAGCAGAATGCAGAGGAGTTCGACATCTGGAGCACAGTTTGGAGCAGTCAGTCGAAAAAGGTTTGGTAGAAAAGCAAAAAAAAAAAAAACTATTAGAAACAAATGAACAAATGATTACTGTATGATAGTGGGAAGAATCGGGAGAAGTATGACTAAATGGCAGGTGGCATGGCTGAGGGACAGTCAACCTGGAAGAAATAAAACTAAAAGCAAGATACCAGTAAGCAGTGTCAAACAACAGGGGTGAGGGATGGGGATGTGTGATGCAGTCCACTATGCACACTAATTGAGGATGACGTAATAAATATATATGTAAATGTAAGATTCTGCATGTATACACGTACATGCTCGGATAAAATGGATTTATCACACTCCATTTAAGTCCACTCCTATTGCATAAATTTACTTAATATTTATAACCCATCAGGGCTCCTTCTCTTTAGTGCTCTGTGTTTTTAATTGTGAGCTGTCCTGGACCTTATGCTGTTCTTTTCCTCCCTCAAATCCTTTTGTTAGCCCCTGGTACTTTGACATTAGCTGCTGTGCGACTCTATTGTATGCAGTGCTTGCTGCGTTCATGGTCCCGTCAGGGAGCCCACTGATTTCCCCTGTTTGCCTCCCACCCACAGCTACTTTTAAATCAAGTTCAGGCATTGCCCTTCAGCTGCACTGTGGATTTTCCTTTGTGGCCTCTATCTTGTACATTTGCCCTCCCAGTGCCTTTCTACCAGGCCCTCAGGGCACCTACAGTCTGCCACCATGCAGCTTAGCTAAAGGTTCCTGCCACCTACTGCTAGCTGCCCACCCTCCAGACCCTCTTAACCTGCCCTGTAGGGGCTCTTCACATGCCACTTTGTGGCTGATGGGGTAGAGGGAGGCATATTTGCTCTAGTCTCTTCCCCCTACCAAAAATATCCCATCTTCATTCCCACACACATGGAGCAGGTTACAGCCTGAGCTCTGTGGGCTGACTCATAGACACATAGACCTTGATGGAAGATAAGGACTGCTTGTCCCACTCAGTTGTCCCATTTCCCGACCTAGTGGATAAGCTGCAGATCCTAGTTATCCAACAGCTGACTTCCTCCTACCCATCAATAGAATTGGTTCATGTCTGTCCCATGTATTCTTGAAGTCCCCCACTATTTTTGACCCCACAACCTCCTTAGGAAGGACATTCCGTGTGTTCACCACCCTCTTTGTGAAAAAATACTTCCTTATGTTGCCCCTGAGCTGTCCCCTCTATCTTCAAATTTGGCCCCTTGTTCTTGCGCATCACTTTTTCTGAAAGATGCTACTCTCTTGGACTTTGTTGATTCCCTTGAGGTGTTTGAAATTTTCTGTCCTGTCTCCCCCGGCCCTTTTCCTCCAGGGCATACATATTCAGCTTGTCTCTCTTTGTATGGCTTCTGGTGCAGACCCTTCGCTATTTTAGTTGCCCTCCTCTGGGCTGGCAGTTGAAAGTGCCTGCCATTAATGTCACTGTAGTTCAGTAGCACTAAACTGGCTGCCTAGCAGCAGCTGCAGCATTTCTGGTCAGCAGTTTTCTGAACAGTCTCCTGCCTGCTACATACAGTCTGGGCCCAAGGACATCACCTCCCACATTAGGTTCCAGGGAAAGATAATATTGAGAAAAAAAAATTGCCAGTGTCCATGAGGGAGTGACCCATTATATCACCAGAGCTATACCTTTCAAACCACTGGCCTCCTGGGACAACTCAAGACTCCTGAACCACTAGTGTCCCCTATTTTAAATAATATAGGGGTCACTAGCCCAAATGCATTCCCACCAGCCCATCTGGACTACTTCTTAAATTTATTGGCTACCTGCAGGTCACCTAGGGGCACTAAGGGGGGGGAGGTTGCCGAGTCCCAAATACCACTTTAATGTCTGCATTTTTTATTCCATCTCTAGTTTCCTTACTTTGACCTAGTTTGTCTTTTCCTCTAAAACTCCTCTTCCTTTACTCCTGTGCTACAGGTATATACCCTTTTTGTATCTCTCTATTCTTGCTACTATAACTTCCCCATACTGATCTACTTTCCCTTTATTTCTACAGGTCTGGCCAAACATACCAATCAGATAAGTATCTTTGTTTAATTCTAACACTCTAATCTCTCCTCTAGCACCTCCGACCCTTTGTGTCCCTTCAACCTTCTTTGTTCTTCCCTTTCAGGTCCTACCAGAATACCCCAAACCAAGGACACCCCAACTCTGGACTCCCCTACTCTGATGGAACAGGTAAGTCCTAATTACTTAACTGCCTTAGAATCATAGAAATCTGGTGACAGAAAAGGACCATTTTGGCCAGTCGAGTCTGCCCCTTACCTCCACCCCCAATCATCATCTTTGTCAAGAGACATCCCACTCTGCCCGCTGGTCAGCTCCTGGCATCTGTCCCATGCCCCTTTGAATTTTTTCACCATTTTTGCGCACACCACCTCATCCGGTAGTCAGTTCCTGGACTCCCCCACCTTCTCAGTGATGTAATGCTCCCTCATATTGCTCCTAAACCTTCCTTCTTCTAATCTTGGTTTATGATCCCTAGTTCTAGCACTTATTTTCCTTGCAAATAAGCTTCCCAATCTCACCTTACTAGTCTCCAACGGATACAGATCAGATTCCCTCCACCTCTCCTCATAAGGCTGCCTATGCATAGCGTGCACCATCTTGGTTGCCCTTGTCTGAACCCTTTCAATCCTGTCTATCGTTGTGTAGGTGAGGCCTACAGAACTAAACTCCATACTCCAGGTGAGGCCTCACCATGGATTTATAATGGTGCATCAGCACCTCCATCTTTCTGTTTTATAACCCTCCGTATGCACACCAGAATTCTATTCACTTTCCCCACCACTGTGCTGCACTGTTTCTCTGCCTTAAGGTTATCTGAAATTATAATCCTCAGATCTCTGTCGTTCTGAGTTTCCTTACCCCCCCCCCGTGTGTGTAAATGGTTTGCGGCTTATTACACCCATGTGCATTACTGTGCACTTTCTGGCATTAAATTTCAGCTGCCAAGTTTCTGACCACCTCTCCAGAACCTTTAGGCCCTCCATCACTGCCTCCACCTACCCTACCAGGGTGTCTACCCTATTGCAGATCTTCGTATCGTCTACAAATAGGCACACCTTCCTTTGCAGTTCCTCTGCTATATCTAACATACTAAAAGCCAGCAGAATAGGCCGGATGGTCTGTTGTGTCTGCTCGGTAGCCAGCCTCCTAATGGGTTCTTTCTTTCCTACCCAGCCCCAGAGAGGGTCATCCTCTTCTTCAGTTTACCTTTGAACCTGTCCCACTCCCTCTTGAAGCCCTCCACTGTGCCCTCCTCCATGAGACTCCTGGACAGTGCATTCCAGGGCTCCACCACCCTCTCAATGAAGTAAGGTCTCCTGCACCCCCCTGTAATTTCCCTTCTCTAGCTTCCACTCATGTCACCTGGTTGTTTCCCACCTTCTTTAGTCTAAACATCTCTTTGGCACCGCCCCTGTTTATTCCTTTTACGTAGTTGAAGACCCTATCATGTCTCCTCTGTCTCTCCTCTCCTCCAGCGAGTACAGCCCAAGCTCTTCCAGCCTTTCCTCATTGGGCCTTCCTCACATGCTCTGAAGCATCCTGGTTGCCCTCCTCTGGACACTCTCCAGCAGTGTTGCGTCATCCTTGAGGTGAGGTTTCCAGAACTGCATGCAGTACTCGAGATGTGGTCTGACCAAGGCATTATACAGAGGGAAGATCACCTTCCTCTTCCTGGACATAATCCCCCTTGCTATGCAGTATCTGGTTTGCTTTGGCTGCAGTTCTTCTGCACTTTTTAGTGTTATTTATTTTGATGTTTACCACCACCCCTAGATCACTCTCACTTGTTGTGGCTTTCAGTATGACCCCCCCGAGTGTGTACATGGCCCGGGTTTCTGACCCTCGGATGCAGCACCCAACATTTCCCTGCATTAAACCTCAGTCCCCACCTCCTTGACCACCCCTCCAGGGTATCCAGGTCCCTCTGGACTGTCTCTCTCGATTCGTCCTCATCCGCCAATGCTCCCAGTTTTAAGTAATCCACAAAGAGACTCATCCTACTCTTAACTGCCCTCCCCATATCCAAGACATAGGCACTGAACAGGAGTGGTCCCAATACCAAACCCTGGGGGACCCCACTGGTGACCTTTGTGGGGGAGGAGACTACCCACCACTACCTTCTGTAGTTGCCCTGTTAACCAATTTTCTACCCATCTGAGCAACTGTCTTCTCACCCCCACCCCCCCAATCCAAGCAACTGTCCTCCACCCCAGCTTTATTAGCAGCCCATTTTGGGTGCAGATCAAATGCCTTACTAAAATCCAGGTATAGGACGTCCTCTGGTCTATGCCAGTCCAGGGTCCCAGTCATAAAAATCTATGGGGTTGGTCTAACATGATCTCCCCGGGATGAAACCGTAATGTTTGTCATCCAGTTGCCCCAACCTTTCAGCTGCCTCCTGAGCCTATCCTTGATAATGCCATCCAGTACTTTGTCCACCACAGACGTTAGGCTGACAGGCCTGTAATTCCCCATCTCCTCTCTAGACCCCCCCCCATTTGTGGATAGGCACCACATGAGCCACCCTACAGTCTTGAAGCACCCATCCTGTCAGCAGAGAGGTGTTAGAATGCTGCCAGTGATGCTGCTAGCTCATCGGCCAATTCCTTCATAACCTTCTGTTGCAGCCAATCTGGCCCCAGTGCCTTATCAGTTTTTAGTGTCCGAAGGATCTCCTTCACCCTTTCCACTGTGATTTCTCCCTCCTCCCAGCCCACCCCCTCATTTAATCACCCATCCCCTTCTAGACTTGGCCCAGCCTGTACCCCAACTTCTTTCAGTCCTCTCGACTCCATCTGACCTCTCGACTCTGCTGGCTCCCCTTCCTCCCATTGGACTGGAGGGATCCCCTGCCTCCCTCTGTAAATATCAAGGCAAAGTACTCATTTAGCACCTCTGCCTGATTCCCCTGCCTCCTGAGTCCATCCCTCCTCAGTCCTAATCATGCTGATCTGTGCCCTCCCTTTTCTCTTCTCCCTTGTGTATCTATAGAATCCCTTTCCCCCCCTGGATATCCTAGCCAGGTTTTGCTCCCTCCTCACCTTGGCTCCCCTCACCACTGTGGTGACCCTTCTAGCCATCAACTCATACCCCTCTCCCTATCCCCCTAGAGCGCTTAAAACATGCATAGGCAGCCTTTTTATCCCTCACCACCTCGTGCACCTCCCTGGTCCACCATCACGGCTTGTTGGCTCTACCATGCTTATGTCTTACCTTTGTACAGGAGTTGGTAGTCTCCTGCACCCTCCTTCTTAATGGCCTCCCACAAGCTGCCAGCTTCCATGTCCGGCCTAATCGTGTCCAAGCTCCCCTGCAGAATCCTGCCCATGCCCACAAAGTCCGCTCCCCTGAAGTCCACTACTACTGTATTAGAATGGTTATCCTCTCCTCCCCCCCCAGATACAGCAGAAACCAGATTGTAGTGCGATCACCACCTGCCAGTGAGCTACACACCTCCAGGCCTTTATCTGGTCCCTGTCTGCTAGGATAACATCCAGTATCCGCTCCTCCCTAGTAGGATCCCCCACCTGCTGGACCAGGAAGGCATATTGGAACACATCCATCAGTCTCTGTTCTCTAGCCATAGAGGATGCCATAGTGTCCCAGTCTGTCCCCAGCATATTAAGGTCACTGATGATCACCACCATACCCTTTCCACGGTCACAGTGCACCTTGATGCTCTCAACTAGTTTGTCCTCCAGGGCCTCTTCCATCGCTGGGGGTTCTGTACATCACCCCTATTTTCAATCTCTTACCTCCCATCATTTGTAGGGTTACCCAGATCTCCTCCACCTCCCCACAGCCTCCTCCACTCCACTAACCGCTATGTCATTTTTGACTATTAGAGCTACACCCCCTCCTCTTTCCTCTCCTCTATCCTTCCTGAATATTTTGTAACCCACCAAATTTAGGTTCCAATCATTTTTCTGAGTGGCCCATGTCTCAATAATTGCTGTCACATCCACTGATCCCTCAACCAGCATCACCTGGAGCTTGGGCATTTTGTTGCCCATGCTCCTAACATTGATCAGAGCCGTCCTCCACCCTGACCCCTCTCCCTTCTCCAGTAGTCTCAGCCCTGAGCAGTCCCTAGATGCCCTTTCCTGCACAGCTCTGGATGGATTTAGATCGCAGTTACCTGCCTTCTTTTCATGCCCTGGACCTGGACCCTCGAGCAGCCCTCCTGGAGCCACTCTTTTACTTAACCCCCCTTTACAAGTTTAAACTCCACCTCTCGACCATGAATCCAGCAAGATTTAGTTTCAAGATCTCCCTCCCCTCCAAGATGAGGTGTAGTCTATCCCTGGCATATAACCCCTTGTCTTCCCATTTATCCCCCAGTCCCTCACCAGCCCATACCCTTCTGCCCTGCGCCAGTCCCTGAGCCACTGGTTCGCACCTCTAAGTTTATGTTTGGTCTCCCTGGACGCCCTAGGTACTGGCAGAATCTCAAAGAAGGAGATTGTGCTTCTATAGAGTGGTAAACCCTGGCCAGTTCCCAGAATCTTGCCTGGATTTCTAGTTCACTGTTCCCCAGATATTTAGTTTGGGGATTCCACGCATTCCAATGCTATTGAGTATAGCTGGAATTTGGCCTTGTGTACGGATAGGCCTGGGATACATTTAGCCTTGACTGGGCTGCTTTTTCCCTCCCCCAACCCCTCCCACTGGATGCCCCAGGTCATGGAGTCACCCAGCAGGATCACCTTCTCCTCCACCCCCCACTTTACTGTCCCATTAGATTCCATCCAGGCTCTTCCTTCTGTCATCAACCCCCAGCTTACTTTTCTTGCCCCCTCAGCCTGGGGATCACAAGCCTGTGCTTGCCCTACCATGCTAATTTTTCTACCTGTAGCTCCCAGCTTGCTCCTTGCCCACCCCCAACCTCCTGGGTGGCACAGATTGCCCCCCACCCAGATCTCCGTGGACTCTCTTTCTGGGCTGGTATCCTCAGATCCCCCACCCAGGCTCCCTTCTACTGCTCTCTCCTTGCCCCCCAAGTTTTGCATCCTTCACCCCATCTACTGTGTTTCTCCCTACCCCAGTCTTCCCCCTCCTCTCCACCTCATCTGATTTCTCCGCCCAGAAGCTGGCCTATCTAGAGTATTCCTTATCCTAGGTTGACTTCCTAACCTGGATGCTTGCCCAACCCTAGTCCTCCCTCCTCCCTCCCCACCCTGGCTTCACTCTGCACTCCCCATCCTCCCCACCTCCCTCCCTCCCTCCCACCTAGGCTAATGTCTCTTCCCCCTCCCTTCTGTGGATCTGGCTCCTCTCCTGCCCCATCTCCCCAGATTACCGACCAAACCCTCTCTGTCTGCCTGCTGCCCTCCTCCCGCCAGCCTCTCCACCTCATCTCCCATATATAGCAAGGCGAATAGATTAGTAAGTGTGATGCTTGCCCCCGACTTGCTCTCTCCTGTCCCCCCTCCTTCTGGTCAGCAACCTCCCTATGAAGTGATTTCCATACATTGCTTATTTCGTGCCCCACCCCTCACGAGTAACCATATCATCCTTGTCCACCTGTTCCCTGGGTTATGCCATATTGGCCTCGTCTGCTCTCATGAGGTCCTTTCCACACCTTTATCCCCACTCCTCCCACCTTCCAGCTGCCTACTGATCCCCTCTACTTCCTCCCTAAGACCTGCCAACTGAAAACACGCTGGGCACCCTCTGAACCTCCTTGCCCAATTTAATATTATTGCCACCCAGCACCCTGTACACACAATCACTCTACTAAAGGTGCCCATTTTGGCCATCCCCAAGTCTACCCTTATTTTAGGTGAGTAATGCGGCCTTCTAACAGGAATAATTCAGTCAGTGTTGCACTAAAACCCAAGCAGTTTGCCCCCTTCAATTACAGCAATTTTCCCTCTTTCTTGACAGTAGCCAGTTTTCTAGCCCTAGCAGTAGACAGTTCACAAGCAAAATTAGCCCATCACAACACTAGCCAGCTCAGAGGCCCTAGCAATAATCGATTCACACATAGTTTGCCTACTCCCTCAGATGTAGTTGGCATACACAGTCATTTATACAGTCTGCTTCATTATGCCCCTTCCTGGTAGTAGTCAGTGTTGCCCAAGCAGCACAGTGTACAGGGCCCTTTTCCCCCAATCAGTAACAGTCCAGCTTCCTAGTGTTCCAGTTCGCCCAATCTAGACTTATCCTCCTCCAAGGCTCCGCCCTCACCGACCATTTAATAGAGGTCAGGGCCAGGGTGGGTGGTGTGGACAAAGAACAGCTCTCCACCTCTGATTGCGACTGGATTATTTGCCTTTTTATGGCCCAGTCACACAGTCAAAGGTTCGCTCCCTATTCACTGACTGGCCTCTCCTTCCTGAGTCACCGGCTTACAAAGTTGTGGCTGATGTGGACCCGGTATGCATGGCCTGTCCCCCACAAACAAGAGCTTCCTTGTCGATCACCAATGTGATCCTATCCTGTCCCACTGCCGATGCAGTCCCAGAATGCCTGCCCAGACCACTTCCACGACAAGCCCCGGTCTGGAAAGAACAGCTCTCCTCCCCTGATTGGAACTGGGCTAATCGTTGCTATAGATATTAAAAAAGGATGGGTCCCAGCACTGACCCCTTGGGCACACCACTGCCACCCTGGAATGCACCCTATTTGCCTTACCACCACCCTCTGGTTTCAGTCTTTTGAACCAGTTCTCCACCCACCTTCTTATTTTCTGTTCCACCCCTAAGCCTTCCAGCTCATTTACCAACCTTCTATGTGGCAAAGTGTCAAAGGCATTGCTGAAATCTGGGTAGGCCACATCCTCATCCATCCACCTTCCTTGTTACCCAGTCAAAAAACTCAGTTAAGTTTGTCGGGCACAACCTCTCTCCCATAAAACCAAACTGCCTTGGGTCCTGGTGGCAGTATAGCACATTGGGTAAAGGTTCTGAGCTACAGATCTGGAGACCTGGGTTTGAGTCCAACAGCCATCTAAGTGCATACGGTGTGATTCTGAGCAAGTTACTTAACTCCCTTGTGCTCCAGGTTGCATCTGGAAACAAGCTCCAGCTTAG
Source organism: Neoceratodus forsteri (assembly GCA_016271365.2). Lineage (NCBI taxonomy): Eukaryota > Metazoa > Chordata > Ceratodontiformes > Ceratodontidae > Neoceratodus > Neoceratodus forsteri. The sequence goes on from CM057458.1 coordinate 322,894,343, forward strand.
TGTGCTACTCCTGGTTAAACAATGTTCCCTTCCCCCACTTTCCCTGTAGACCATTAACAACCAGGTGCTCCACTATTCTTTCCTTCAGCAGTATTTCCATTACTTTTCCCACTGTTGTGGTCAGACTGACCAGCATCTTGTTCCTGCATCCTCCTTGTTAACACTTTTGTATAGTGTGACCACATCAGCCTTTCTCCAATCCTTGGGCATGTCACCAGTTCGCAAAGACAGGGTGAACGGGGTAGTCTGAGGCCCTACTAACACCTTCCTTAGCTCCCTCAGTATCCAGGGATGCATCTGTCTGGCCCATAGCCTTATTGCTGCCAGTTCCATGAGGATCCTTTCTTTTGCAAAGGGAGCTGTGTCCTTTTCTTCTATGATCTCTCCATCCTTACTAATGCTGGCCCATTTCCTGCCCCCTCCTTTGTAAAAACCAAACGGAAGTATTCGTTCAGTATTTCTGCTTTTTGGTGGTCATCTTTTACCCTCCCTCCATCCACCCTTTTCAGACACTCAATATCTCCCCTTGCCTTCCTTTTCTCCCTGATGTACCTGCACGTAAAAGGTTTTGTCCCTCCCTCCTTACCACAATACCCACTGGCTGGCTTGTGTCAAGGGTCCCCACACAAGTGTGGGTCTGGTGCCAATGTGCACTTTGCATGTGGAAACATTTTGGTTTGCCTGATGTGTGCTGTAGTGTAGTGGATTATGATGAACTGGTTTTGCTGGATTCTGCACTGACAGCTTCATTTGCAGCAGATCCTGGAGTCCTTTGTGGTGGGAGACTGTCCTACAGTGCATGTTAAGAGTTTATATAGGCTCTCATCTTTGGTTTACTGGCCCCACTGAACTCCCTGGGCTAAGTTCTGTCATGGACTGACTTATTCCCTGGAGAAGAGCAGAAGTGGAAAACATCTAATCAGAGATTGTGTAGGCTCAAATGTGCACTGCAGGCTATTGGAACTTCTGTTGCCTGTTGCCAGCTGAAGGGAGTTCTGGGACTGGTTGTGTCTGCTTATATCTGCCTAGAGATGGTCACAGTTGGCCTGCTGCGGTGTGCTATACTGCAATGGATGGTAGTTGGAAATTCCAAATTGGTTGGGGGGGACATAGAGGAAGGGTTAGGAAGTACTTCTTCACTGAGAGGGTGGTGGACAACTGGAATGGGCTGCTGAGGGAAATGGTGGGAGGGTTCATGAGGGCATGGGATAAGCAAAGATGGCAACTGGCATTGGGGGGGACTACAGAAAAGGCCTAGTGGATATCTAGGCAAATTGGGCAGACTAGGTGGGCTTGCGGTCCCTTTCTGCCGTCACATACCTGTGTTCCTATGTATTCTACAGGCAGATTCGGAAAAGGGAAGGGGGATCCACTACACCACCAGGGAAGCATTCATTGTGCCTTGAATATCTGTCCCTTGGTGTCTTTATCCTGTCCTGTGTTGGTTGATGTGTGGAGCAACATGATGGCCTACCCCCAAAAAAGATCAGTTCTAGGGGCATGGGCAAGGAGTCCTCCTCCCTTCCCCAACCATGACATCCCCTGAGTGACCGAGTCCATTCTAAAAGCCAGGTTGATGGTGTGGTACAGGTCTGGTATCTCCCCCCCAACCCACTTTTTTATTTTAACCTCTACAGAGCCTTCCCAACTGACATAGCTGATCAGTATTTTTATTTTTCATACTGACCCATTTTCCCTTTTATATCTACAGATCTGACAGGACATTGACTGGGAGTAGGAGGACACTGACCATATGTATCAGATAAGTATTTTTTTTTGTTTACCCTACATTGTTTGTCATATAATAGTTCATAACGAGCTGCAGATCCTTTGTGAGCCCATTTCTGTTCTTGTTTACAGAGTACGAATGGCTGCTATGGGAGGCACTGGGTTGGAGCTGTCCTTGTGCTTTAGAAAGGAGGCTATGGGCTGGGGGTATGGGATGGGCATCAAGGTTGGGAACTCCAGGGAACACCACACAACCAATTTGCCAAGACTCGTGAGGCTCAAACCCTGTTTTTCGTTTTCTTGCTTTGTGTACTTTGTATTCTAATGCCTGCATTAATGTAGTGTTTTTGTTTCGCAACAAGTACTGTCTCATATATATATTATATATTTGTGTGTATGTGTGTGTGTGTGTGCATGTAATAGATAACCCACTGTAGGGTGTGCAGTCACGCTGTGATATACGCACACCTTGGTGTGTGTTGTTACACATGAGACCGCGGGCCAAGTGCATCAACCATCCAAGCCGTGTGTATATCACTGCCTTCCACACACCACACAGTGGATTATCTATCTTATAAAATGGCAAAATTGTTTTGGAGGGGAGTAAAAGTGCAGGTGTGTGGTTGCACTCCAATATACGCTCAGTCACCTAATGGTGTTTGTCCAATGCGATTGATAATCCCATTATAGATATAGATATAGATATATATATAGATAGATATATATATATATAATCTATATCTATATATATATATTTATATATACACATACTTATACTTATACATACACATACACATACACACACACTTCACTCGAACAGCCCCTTGATACCGAAAATAATTTTCTACACTGTGCATGTCCTCCCAGTCTGAAGAGGCTCTCTTCTCCTTTTGAAGATAAACCTGGAAATACTGGTGAAGACCTGCATATCAGGGAGGCTCCCGTACCATTTTCTGCAAACCAGAATGATTGTTGGTCATTCCTTTAACTAAATGTCCACCCCCTTCCTTGTGACTTTAGGTCAAACATGGAGTAACAGACTTTAGTACCTCCTATAGACATAGCCCTCAAGATCTCCATCTTCTTTGGAATTCACAGACGACTTTCTCACTCAGGAACCCTTAAGCAAAGCTTCCTCTGCTGAGGTTGCAGATACTTGCAGATGAATACTGTTTTGTTTTTGTTGAATTTTATGCGACGCCATCTTTAATGCAGCCTAATACACTGAAACAGAACTACAACACTGCTGACAGGTGCTACTAAAATCACACTGCACACTGAAGTGCACTACAGGTGTTGATACAGTGCTAATTAACATAATTCGCACACACTGAAAAAGCAGTGCAACACTGCCTCAGGCAGTGTTGTTGACACAACACTGCTTCTGCCAGTATTGCTACACCAACACTGCTTCAGGCAGTGTTGATGACAAAACACTGCTAATTGCAGTACTTTTGCAGTGTGATTACAGTGCTAATTAACATAATTCGCACACACTGTATCACCACTTCCGCACTGGCCGAGGTCACGAATGAGTGGTTTAGAGCCTTGGATACCAGAAACTATGTATGTGCTCTGTTTCTTGACTTCAGCAAAGCCTTCGACATGGTAGACCACTCCTTGCTAATAGTTGCCTTAAGGGACATTGGCATTAATGCAAGGCTTTGGAGTGGTTCATTAACTACCTCTCTGATTATCATCAGCAGCTCAAGGCAGGAGGATCTCCCACCCCCACCCCCAGAATATTACCTCGAGGAGTTCCTCAAGGGTCCATACTGGGGCCCCTCTTGTTCGCCATCTACATAAATGAGTTAGACTCTGGAGTCAAGTCTGCTGACATCCACCTTTTTGCGGATGACACCGTTTTTTACATAGCCAGACCTACATTGGAGCTTGCATGCAGAGACTTCCAAACAGAATTTGATCACCTTCAGAGTACTCTACTTTACTCAAAACTCCTGTTAAATGATAAGAAAATGAAGGCCATGATCTTTGCTCCTGTAGCAAAATCCTTTTACCCTGCCTTTATAGGATCCACGCCGCAAATTCACTCCTTGCTTGGTGAAGCTCTGGAATATGTCAACTCCTTCAAAAACCTGGGGGTATGGATTGATCCCAAACTCTCCTTCAAAACCCACATTGATGAGCTCTCCAAAAAGCTCAAACAGAGGCTCGGGATTCTCTTCAGAATCAATAATCTATTAACTTATGAGGGGAAAATCAGGTTGTTACAATCTACATTCTTACCTCTTATCGATTACGCTGACTTTCTGTACAGACACAGCTCCAGCGTTGCCCTCATTCAACTCGACACTCTTTACCATAGGGCACTAAGATTCATCACTGGTGGCCCCTACTCAACACACCACTGTACCCTATATAAAAACTAAGTCTGGGACTCTTTTAGCCTCGGACGTCATAAGAACTCTGTTCTCTGGATCTTCAGGACCATCTCCAATAAACTGCCCCAGTATATCAAGGATTGCCTACCTTTATGCAGTCCTGGTATTTATCTGTTAAGAAGATAATCTAGAATTACTCTTGTCATCCCCAAAGTTAGGATAACACTGCTCAAAAGGTCCTGCATCTTATCATACCCAGTTCCTTAGCTGCCTTTAAAAAACTTGTCCAGCGATCCTTTACTGAGTCCTATAACTGCTTCCATCACTGATCCATTGTCACTGCCATACTCCTACATCTCCCTCCACTCTGATTAGATACTGTACTAGGGGACATGTAGGTACGGTGGCTCTGGGTTCGGCTGCCTCTGTAAGTTCCGCTGTCCTTATCAACCATCACCTCTATCCTTCATCTCTATTTTCCGCTGATGATTATCTGCTCCTCTGTCTGTCATATCCTGCAATTATTGTGCCTTATTTACTGCCTTGTACTTTTGCCCTTACTGCATACATCAGGGCATCTAGCTTACCAAATGTGGTACTTACATTTTCAACTTATTGTACATATGTATCAATTCTTATTGTAGTACCTGCCTCACTGTTTTTGTATACTGTGTTCATTGCTGTTAACCTGTTACAACTCATGTTCTGTTGTCGTATGAAATACCCTATTATTCTGTATTATATGTAATCTGTATAGTGCCCCAGGTCCACCTTGTAAATGAGTTTTTTCTCAATGATGTTTCGCCTGGTAAAATAAAGATTGATTGACTGACTGATTTACTGATTGAAGGCAAGCTAAAGAAACAACTGTGACTCAAGTTACAGATGGAGATTGGGCCCTAAAGAGATGAAAATGCACAGACAGATTTAGATTGCGCTGCACACTGAACAGATGCAGAAGCCAAGGCACAACACCTAACCAGTGCTCACCATCAGAAATTCAAATCTGGAAAAGAATACTTTTGCCTGTTGGGACAGGCCGCGGGGGGGGGGGTGGCAGTGCACAGCACTGCTGCAGTAACAGTCACTAGTACTAGTATCAGTAAAGATACCATAAAGAAGTACAAAAATCACACAGCTCAGTGGATAGCAGGTTCACATGGCTGAAATTACTATGTGGCACAATAAAAGATGTCTGATTTAATGACACGCGTTACACACATACTCACACATGCACAAAGTAATGCACAGCAAATTAAAAACTTCAGTAATATAAGCATGTATTTTAAACAAACTAAAATTATGCACTGCTGTACCACAACAATCAGCAAAAAAATGGCAAGAATTATTGAAAATATTACTATGTGCACACTAACACAGTTATACAAGAAAAATGTCACTAAAACAGAAATAACTGTCTTTTTCTCCAAGTTAATTTACCTACACCACAGATACGCCCCTTCCCCAAAGCACACTTCCGCTGTCTCTCAGTACACAGACTGAATGTCGTGCATTAACATTCAAAATACATACACAAACAATAAAAGCTCGATGATATGAGCACAGGAGGGTTTCCTACAATCGATGAACTAAATTTTCAGCAAAAAAAATGATTCAGAAAGGCTTTTTTAACAGCTTTTTGAAGGTTTGAATCACAGATAGTTCTCAGAGAAGCCTGTCTCCTACAGCTTCCTACACACACTACCCTGAACTGAGGCTGTGCAGAACAATCTAGAGCCCATGCGACTTGAAATCCCATGAATCACTGCAAAATTTGCCTTTGGAGCTTAAAAACAAGGCGAAGTGAGGTGAAGTACATAGCTTTCAATGTACGTCACCTTAAGAATTGGTGGAGTAGTGGTTTGAGAAGGTAGAGTAATGTGAAGTCATTGTTTTCAATGGACTTTGCGTTACCCATCATTACTGTGATACTCACTTAGGTGTTCACGGAACACTCCTTGATTTGCTTTCACTCCGTGATCCACTTCCCGGAACGAATTGGGGCCTCTTCACCCATCTCTACTCAGAAGGGGCCAGGAAAACTCTTATTTTACTGGAGGGAAGCCTTGTTCACCTATCAGGGCTTCCGAAAGGAAAGGTGCATTTTTCATGCCATTTAGAGTTGCTGGTGCAAATTCGCACCTCGTTATTATGGTTTCCAGTCCAATGTGGCCAAATGATGACCAGGAAACCTCCAGCAATGTTTCCAGAGGCATTTTCCACTCGATTCCCTGCTCCACTGCCTGTCTTGGAGCTGAAAATGTGTTTTTTAAAACTTCGGCTGCTTGGCCACACTGGTCACATGAGCCATGGCTCCTTTAAGGCTGGCTGTGCATGCGTAGTCACTGCATGTGCAGCTATAATTGTTTACATTCTGGTCCAGGCAGGGACTTTATGGGTGCCCAAAGGCACAAACTACATCAACAGACCTTGGCCTTGTATTCCTTATGAGGCCAAAGAACAGATACAGTAGGCAGTGGCTGTCATGAAGATTGGGTGGGAGCCTTGGCCAAATACTGCTAGTGACTCCTTAGGAAGCCCTCGGGTCCCAAATTCAAGCAGCATGGAGCCTGGAGGCAGAAATTGGACATTGGGGTAGCAAGGGCCATAGCCCATCTCAGGTAATCCCTACATGGGGGTGGACTTACATATTCCCCCCACTAAAATCTTGGTGACCTCGACAAGACACTGTCTTAATGTCCATATTGTCCAGAGTCCATCATGGCAGTGTCAAATATTACATTTTAGGAACAAAACAATCAGTTCCTAGCTATCAAGCATTTCAGCATATTAGAATTACTTTTTCATTTTCTAACTAGACGCCTGCATCCTCTCTATCAGGTATGCATCAGCTTTAACACACATAAACGTGTTAGCAGTGTGTTTGGCATAGGTTTTAACCCAGTTAGACATATTATCAGTACATTTACCAACTCCAACATACAGTTCAGTACAGCAGTGGCCTACAATGGACATGGAATAAACATTGGGCATCACGTACTTATGCACCACTTGTATAAGGATCTCAGAGGAGGCACCAGGGAGGTCATAAGTGAATCCGATGGTTGATTTACATGCTCTACTAGATTTTCAGGGTACTACCACATCATCCATAGGAATAGAATGTGCACTGCCTACTCCGGGCACTGTGTCCAGCACAGAGGCCTGATTTGGAATAATAGGTTTACACTCAGTCTTTGATACAAAGTCCTCCACTACTGCTTCTACATCCATGTCCACAAAACAAAATGGTTATATTAAATGCACACTGAAAATAGAAAATAGAATTAAAAAATATACGTTTCGACCTTAGGTCTTCTTCAGGAAATATCTAAAAGAGAAAAAAACAAAGTTAGTGTCATGTCTGTAAAAGGTGCTTCTTGCTCATTGACTGGGGTTTCATTTGGCACCAGTGGTTCTGTGTTAGGGTTTAAACTGTACAAAGTGACTGTCTTTTTATGACTGGCTTGTGGCTACTCAATATCAATCAATCAATCTTTATTTGTAAAAAGCACCTTTCTCAGAACCAAGGCGCTTGTACATATATAAAACAAACATAATAAATTATCATAATAGATCAATTAAAGTAATAAAATCCAAATATTATAATGGTAGCCTAAAAATCTGGGTATGTCCAGCTAAATAAATAAGCTTTAAGTGCAGTTTTCAAACTCTGAACGGTCAGGCAATCTCGCACCCAACGAGGTAGAGAATTCCACAGGGTCGGGGCTGCAAAATCAAAAGACCGGGCCCCAGATGTCTTTAAATGAGCCATGGGAATCTCTATCAATCCCTCATTGGTGGATCAGAGAGGGCGGAGGGGACAGTAACGGCGAAGAAGATCTTGCAAGTAACTAGGTCCCTGATCATGTAGGACTTTATAGGTCAGCAACCCAACCTTGAAGGTGATCCACCACTGTACTGGCAGCCAGTGCAGTCTGCAGAGCACAGACATTATATGACTGGTCCTAGAAGTGACAGTCAATAGCCTGACTGCCACATGCTGCATTAGCTGCAAGCGGCGGATATCAACCCCCGGTAGCCCTAGGTAAAGGGCATTGCAGTAATCAAGGTGGGAGGTAAGGAAGGCGTGGACCAGCACAGGAAGATCATCAGGAGGAACCAGATGTTTCACCCAGGCGATATTTCTCAGATGGTGAAAAAAGGTTTTGACAACTGACGACACCTGGGATTTAAGGGTCAGGCCATCATCAAAAATAATGCCCAGGTTCTGCACCCGGTTTGAGGTAGTCAGCTGAACACCCCCGAGCCATAGTCCAAAGGGTAGTCCTGCCAACAAACCCACCTTCCAATGATCTGGGTTCACAACCAGCAACTCAGTTTTAGCCGGGTTCAACCATAGCCAGCCCGGCTAGGACCGGGCCAATCTTATCCACACATCCTACAAGAAGGCATGTTGGGCCAAGATCCAAACTTCAGCTGGTTGGTCACAGCGTCTGGATGACTATCACAATGTCAGTGATTTCAGGTCGGCTAAAATCAGACCAGGTAAACTGGATGACCGATATCTCCTGCTGGCCACTGCAGCTCCCATTAAAGGGAGCCAGACAGGTGCCAGATCTGATTGTGGCAACCTTATCTGCCAAGAACCAAGCAAACTCATTACACCGCTCTTGTGAAAAGGCTCCCCCAGGCTGGAGACAGATTGGATTGCATAATCTGTCTACAGTACAGAAGAGCTGAGCCAGTCAGTTATGCGCAGCAGCAATCTCCCTGAACAGAAATTCTGTCTTCTTTCTGGTGGCTGCTGATTGATAGGCCACATAATGGTCCATCAATCTAAGTCTGTCACACTCCAGGCTCGATTTCCACCAGCTCCTCTCTAGCCTTTGTTCCACTCTCTTCAACTCCTTCAAGGTCTCATCAAACCATGGAGACCTTGAACAAAGAGTGAGGGGACGAACACAAACAGGAGCTGTGGAATCCAGGGATGCCACTACTGCCTTATTATAGGCAAGTACTGGATCCCTTGGATCCATGCATTTACTTGGTACACAGAATAGATCCAGCACCACCATTAGGCCATCTGGGCTAACACCCCTCAAAGAGTGATGCCGGACCATCTCTGTAGGGACAGGCCTACTGAGGGGAGCCACAGAACTGAACCCAATGGTGTGATGGTCAGACCACCTGACTGGCTCCACCACCAAATTGGATATCTCCATCCCCAGGAGGAACAACAAGTCCAATGAATGACCACCAATATTGGTTGAGGAGGTAACAACCTGTGTAAGACCCAACAAACTCATTAGCTGGAGGAAGTCTTGACCAAATTGCGAAAGTTCATTGTCAACCCAGGCACTGAAATCCCCCAGGATCAGCCACCTGGGGGATCCCAATGACAAGTCGACAATGAAGTCCGTGTCTTCTTGCAGGAAATCTTTCCCATCTCCTGGTGGACGGTCGATGAGAAGAATCCTGCACCCTACACCCTCACCCATGATACATTCAAAGGAGTTGGTGATCCCTACTAGAACCACCACAAGGTTCAGTTCTGATCTAAAACAGATGACTACATCCCTACCCCTATGATCCATCCTTGGGCAGTGTATCACCGAGTACCCAGCTGGAATTGCTTGGGCTAACAATGGGCCAGCATTTTCATCTAGCCAGGTCTCGATGATGCAAGCCAGGTCCAATGACTCAATAAGATTCGCTATTAAAACAATTTTGTTCTTAAGGAAGCTGGCATTGCATAACACTGCCTGAGTAGGATAAGTAACCAAGGAAGACCGCATTTCTTGCCTGCTGAAGGCAGAGCCCTTGGGTATGGGAACCAGGCAGGGAGGATCCTTTTCCTGGACCCATTTTGCCCAGGACATCTCTTTGTTCCCACTATCCCAATCCACCCACTCCTTTCCATTCCCCTGCCAGACCCAGCCTCCGCCCTCCTCCTCCTAACTATCTGCAGAACCGGATACCACCTATATACTTCTGGGGACAGTGGAGGACAATTAAAAGGATGGAGGTCCCTGAGCCTGGAGGGGGAATAATGCCTGACCATCACTGCACCTTCCCAACACATCTTCACAGCACACAGCAACCACCACAATATTGAAAAACCTCCCAAATACACATGCACTTCTCACTCGCAACTTCACACCTAACCCACATAACACCCACACCCCCAACTACTCAACCACCCTAAGATTACTCCATCAAACTTTCACACACTGCACACACACCTTTTACAGAATACTATAAACTCAAACACACATAGACTTCCAAAACAAATTTTTGAAATAATAATAAATTTAACAAAAATGTGTCCTGCAAAAACAGCAGTTCAGAATCAAGAAATAAAGACTCATGACAGCATAACACAAGTAAAAAAAAGTAGTCTTTTAAATTCTCGGATGAATCTTGTAAACCCATAGAGCTCTCACCTCTTTTGGAAATGAACCATAACTTTATAACTTTATCCAGTCCAACCTCTCACATTTGGCCTAGCATAAGCATTAAATAAACAGTAAATCTATCAGGCACTCTCGTTGCCTAAGACAGACTATACTAAAGTCACATAACAACAGTTTTGACCAGTTTGGGTTGTGAAAGAAATCACTCACATAGTTCAGTTCTCAGCTGAAGAAATCTTCATTAATCTCCTTCGGTAGAAATTCATGCAGCACAGCACAAAAAGAATGGCACCAACTGATAGGTCACGCCTTGAAGGCTCAATCCACACCCAAATCTGATGGGCAGTCTCTACGGGGCAGAAACTGACTCTATGACACCTGGAACTCCATGGGGTCACCAATGTGCTGGGTACATCTGTGGGAGGTTGACACTACTACCTTTCCTTGTTCTTCTCACTGTTAGAGCCGTCACTTGTGGCAAGCAGTGGAACTGGGTCATTGCACACTGCAGGGTCAGTAGATGAAGATGACACATTTTCCTTGGCTTGGCTAACATTTCCGGTTCTAGCAGGTCTCAGCCAGGCTCTGTTATAGTTTCTGAAGTGGGCTTGAGCTGACCAATAGGCAGAAGGTGGCTCCGTTGGATAGTTTTGACAATCCCCTGGCCATGTTCTTAATGGATGTGGCATATTGGTAAATCAGTTAACTTCTCTAACACAACATGTGGCTCAGAAGACCAGTGGTCAACTATCTTGTGCTTTCATGGAGGCCAAGATTTCTGAGAAGAACTCTATCTCCAACTTTTAAAACTTGATGACTCACTTTCTGGTCATATCTAAGTATATTTACTTCACTCACTTCACCAGCAACTTCTGAAGCCAGCTGATAGGCTTCTTTCAGTTGCTTAATGAGGTGTTTAGTATACTCAAGGTAGGACTCTTTTGTGGTTCTATCAGCAGACACTCCAAAAGCCAGGTCAATTGTCATATGGGCTTCTTGGCCAAACATTAACAGTAGGGTTGGGCGGACTGTCCCAAGGGAGATCCGAACCCCCGGATCGAACCTGCAATCCACGGACCTGGATAATTACCACCTTCACCATAGAAGTCTGGTCCCAGATCCTTGGAGATGCCATTTGCTGCATTATGTTGTCTGTTGCCATGGGAATACTATCAGCATGTACATGCAGCTGGTGGCATCCAATCAGGCAACAGAAGGTCATGTGACACACTCACAGTATATAACCATACTGAGTGTGCCTTGTGGCTCAGAGGCCTGAGAAGGACTGGAGAAAAGCTGGAGAACAGCTGCACACTCAGCAGCAGAGCCAGAGAGCAACAAAAGTGACAAAAAGCAAAAAAAAAAATCATACCTCCAGAAAGATAATGGGGGGGGGGGACAACAACAGAAAGGAGGGAGAGAGAACCCGATTGTTGCGGGTGGGTGAAGGCGGGTCAGGGATTCAGGAGTCAGGACTGGGGAGATAGTGGTGGCTTGGGGGGGTGAAGTACTGTACTGTGTGATGGCGTGTGACAGACTGTGAACAGGCCGGCAACATTTTTGGCTTGTGCCATTCTATCCAGAAGAGGGAAGGAGAGACTACTGGAGGCCCAAGAAAGATTACAATTACAGAAAATCCCAAATTAAAGTTTTTTCTTTTCTTGGCCTCAGACAGTGTAGCCTTGTGTACAAAAAGGGCAGGCTTGCAGAATCTTTGACTTTTGCCATTCCAGATCCAGAGTGAGGAGAGATGGAGAGACTGCTTGGGGCCCAAGAGAGATTACAGTTATGGAAAATCCCAAATAAAAGTTTTTTTTCTTTTCTTGGCCTCAGACAGTGTCGCTGTATGTATATACTGAGAAAGGGCAGGCTGGCAAAATCTTTGACTTGTGCCATTCCTGATCCAGAGGAGAGAGGGAGAGACTACTATGGGTTACAGAGAGATTTTGCAGTTATATAAAATCTCCAGTTTTTTTTACTGGCTTCAGTGCAGCTGTGGGAAAGGGCAAAAGGGTGGCAAAATAAATCTTTATGATGTCCAGAGGGGAGAGATAGAGACTACAGGGTGGCCCACAATAAATGTAACAGTCTCAAAAATCCCAAATATTTTTTTTCTGGCCTCAGTGCAGCTGTTTGTACAGGGCAAGGGCACCAGGGTGGCAAAAGAAATCTTTGACTGTGACGTCCAGAGAGGAGAGAGTGAGACTGCAGGGTGGCCAACAATAAATGTAACTGTCCCAGACATCCAAAATAAAAATGTTTCCTGGCTTTAGTGCAGCTGTGTGTAAAGGGCAAGGGCAGCAGGCTGGCCAAATAAATATTTGACTGACATCCAGGGATGGGGTGGGGGAGGATGGAGGGCTAGAGAAAGAGGAGAGAGAGAGACTGAAACTGCAGGGTGGCTTACAATAAATGTGAGAGTCCCAGAAATCCCAAATAATTTTTTTTTCATGTCTTCAGTGCGGCTGTGTATGCAGGGCAAGGGCAACAGGGTGGAAAAATAAATCTTTGACTTATTGTGATGCCAGAGGGGAGAGATTATGAGACTACAGGGTGGCCCACAATAAATACAGCAGTCCTGGAAATCACAAGTAAAAGTTGTTTTTTTCTGGCTTCAATGTGGCTGCGTGTACAGGGCAAGGGCAGCAGGGTGGCAAAATAAATCTTTGATGGTGACGTCTAGAGGGGAGAGAGAAAGACTGCAGGGTGGCCCACAATAAATGTAACAGTCCCAGAAATCCCAAATAAAATGTTTTTTTCCTGGCTTCAGTGTGGCTCTGTGTATAGGGCAAGGGCAGCAGGGTTGAAAAATAAATCTTTGACTGGTAATGTTAAGAGGGGAGAGAGAGAAAGAGACACATCAGGGGTGCCCATGATAAACATAACAGTCCCAGAAATCCCAAACAAAATTTATTTTCCTGGCTTCAGTGTGACTGTGTGTACATGGCAAAGGCAGCAGGGTGGCAAAATAAATCTTTGACTTGTGCCATCTGTTTGTATCTGTCTGTCTGTTTGTCTGTCTGTCTGTCTGTCTCTCTCTCTCTCCGTCTCTCCCAGCACACTTATGTCATGGACCCGAGCAGGATATGCCACTATTATAGGCCAGCCATGAAGGGGCGAGTAGTGACTGATTACTTTTTTATTTAGCAGTTTTACATTAATGTTTTTATACAAATAATCCATTAAATTATTTTCTTTGGAACTTTGTGTCAAATGTGAGTGACTTTGGCCACTTTTATGCATTTTTTCACATTTTTTTCAAATATTAGTCAATAAATCTGAACTAATCAGGGTAAATCAGAACTTCACTGTGTTCCGGTTCTTATTTAATAAGGGTCAGAACTTCACTGAGTTCTTGTAGCTCTAATTAACAGGTACAGAGAAGCATCTGTAGCACTGTTTCTGGTACAGTCATGGGCGTGCACCAACCTGTGGACATGTTGGCTCTAATTTCTTTGCTATTCTGGGTCCAGCATACCTAACAGCTCTAACAAGGTATGATTACACCTTTCCAGATGTGGGTCCCCTTTAGGATGGGAGGGCATGGTGCATGACTGCTGAATTCCATGTGCTGTAAGAAATTTTCTCACTAGTCGGCTCTGAAAGTCAGGACCTTGATCAGGGTAAATACTCTGGGGTATACCATAATGCATTACAAACTTCTTGAGTTTTCTGCACAACAGTCCATGCTGTCTGATTTTTTTTAATGGGTAGGCCTATGCATGCCTTGTACAGTGGTTGATAATGACTGAAATGTGTCTATAACCTTTACTGTCTGGTTTAAGTGACAGAAAACCTATGCAAACAAGTTCCATAATATTCACTGGTTTTAATTTTCACAAGTGGTTCTGCCTTTTGGAGCAAAGTCTTTCTCTGGACACACCTGGCACAATTCTTGCAGTGCTTTTCCATGTTGGATGCCATTCTGGGCCAATCAAATCAGCTTTGCACAAGGTTCAAGGTATGCTTGAACTCGAGGTGCCTCATGTCAGCCAGAAGCAGAGACATCCTGGAAGCCATACATGGGGCAGGCCTCAGGCAGTTAGAGTTAGAAACCACCAGAGACAGGGCGGTTCTGGATCTCGTGCTAACCAATGGAGACAGAGTCAAGGAAGCCTGGGTGGAAGGGCACCTGTGGTCCAGTGACCTCTACACCATATGGTTTAATATGGGTACAGGGACACAGTCACGCCACAAAAAGGTGAGGGTCTTAGATTTCAGGAGGGCTGACTTGGCTAGGATGAGGATATGTATCCAAGAAGCATCAGCAAGGAAGGAAAGCAGAGAGGGGGATGGAGGAACAGTGGGCACTCCTAAAAGGATCCATAGTGGAGGTAACAAACCAATGTATTAGGCAGAGAGAGACAAGGGAAATGAAGGAAAAATACACTGTGGTTCTCAAAGAATGTGTCTGAGAAGGTAAGGGCCAAAAAGTTGCCTTTCAGAAAATATAAGGAGTCACAGAAGGAAGAAGATGGGGAGTGTACCTAAACAGAAAGAGGGAAGCAAGGAGGGCAGTCAGGAGTACAAAGGAGTAAATGGAAGAAAGGATAAAGCAGACAGTAAGGGAAGGGTTTATGACATTTTATAGATACAGCAACAAGAAAAGGAAGTCCATGGGTGGGATTGTAAGGCTCATAAGGGTAGAATATGGTGATTGAGCGCTTGCAAAAAGGGTGACTCTATCATGGTGCCTGTGCACAGGGCTACTGGGAAGGGATGGTGACCGAATTAGGGGAGGGTGGGCAAATATAGCAACAGAATGCCGCTATATATAGATGCGCATGGGGGGGCCATGCCATGTGATGGGCAGAAGGGGAAGGAGGGTTTGTGGGGTGTAGTACGGCACTAGGATGCTGAGCTGGCCATGTAGCATCGTGGGTTGGTGGCAGGCTAGGGCTGGGAGGGTGCCAGGTTTGGTTCTAGGCAAGCGCTTGTTTTTTGCGCAGGTCTGGGAATTACATTTTTTTGCCTTTTACACCCTTCTAACATGCATCCACCCTGGCATTGAGAATCCTTTGGTAGTGGGTGTGGGGGGTGAAATCTCTGGCACCCTTTTGCGGTGTCCCACAAGTGTACATCACTAAAATTGATTTTCGCCAGTGTACACTCACCCAAACTGCAATTGCCTTTCCGTGATCGCATTATGACATGGAACTCTCAGTAGGGAAGAAGGGGAGTGTGTGGAGGGTGACCAAGAAAAAGTGTCAATACTGAACAAATACTTTTGTTCTGTATTCACTGAGGAAGGGGAAGGAGAGGGGCCAAAACTAGCCACCAGGATCAAAGGGGGGGAGGTCAACACAAGTCCTTTTACAGAAGAGAAAGTCCTAGAGGAACTCACAAAACTGAAGGTGAACAAAGCAATGGACCCAGATAACATATACCCCAGGATATTAAAGAAACTAAGGATGGTGCTAGCAGAATCACTGGCAGACCTGTTTAATGAATCCCTCAATACAGGTGTGGTTCCAGAGTATTGGGGGAGGGCTCATGCAGTCCCTCTTTGAGAAAGTGGAAGCAGGGAGGAGGTGGTCAAATATAGGCAGGTCAGCAATACTGGGGAAGATTATGGAGACACTTCTTAAGGAAAGGATTGTGGAACACTTGGAGTCCAGTGGAGCACAGGATCCAAGGCAGTATGTATTCTCAGTGGGGAGATCATGTCAGACAAATCTGATAGATTTCTTTGACTGGGTGACAAAAGAGGTAGATCAGGGTGGGATAGTAGATGCTGTCTACCTCGATTTCAGCAAGACCTTTGACACAGTTCCACATAAAAGGCTGGTAAACAAGCTGGGGAGCGTGGGTGTGGGCCAAAAGGTGTTGAATTAGGTCAATAATTAGTTGAGGGACAGACAGCAAAGGCTGGTGGTTAATGGGGTCTAATCTGAGGAACTGGGGGTGGTCATTGGGGTATCACAGTTATCAGTCCTGCGGCCAGTACTTTTTAATATCTTTATTAGTGACATTGCTGAAGGACTGGAAGGGAAGGTTTGACTATTTGCAGATGACACCAAGATCTGCAATAGAGTAGGCACGCCAGAAGGGTTGTAGAAAATGAGGAGGGGCTTAGAGAAGTTGAAAAAATGGTCCGAGGTGTGGCAACTAAGATTGAATGCAAAGAAGTGCAAAATCATGCACCTGGGGTGCAAAATCCCTGAGGAGAGTTACAGGATGGGGGGAGCATTCAAATTTTGGCTAAAATCCTAGCTTCCAGGATCAATGTGGTTTGGTCAGGGCTCGTAGGCCATGAACAAGTTGGCTGATCATTTATGCAACTGTCCGGGATTCCTAAAGTCTCTGCAGCCCTGGTCTCCCGGGATGTGGAGAAGTAATTTGATAGAGTTAATTGGACCTTTTTGTTTGCTGCTCTGGAGAGGTTTCGCTTCCCCCTAGAATTCCTTTCATGGCTTAAGATAATGTATTCCTGCCTGAGCTCCAAAATATACTGCAATGGTGTATTTTCTTCAACTTTACCCTTATTTGCTGGAACTTGCCAAGGCTGTCCCCTGCAACCTCTGTTATTTAACCTATATTTGGAGCCTTTGACATAGAAGCTCAGGTTGAATCCTTACTTGACTGGTGTTCAAGGTGGGGCTTGGAATTTACAGATATCAGCCTATGCTGATAATATTTTATTGCAAGTGTCTTATCCAATCATGTCTATCCCAGCAACTTTAGCCACTATTAAAGATTTTGGCCTGTTTTCCAACTATAAGCTTAATCTTGAAAAATCTGTGGTTATGCCTTTAAACTTCACCATTTTCAAATCCGATGTCTTAGCGTTGGGTTTATCTTGGGCTCCAAAACAGTTTAAATACCTCGAAATTTTCCTTTTAAGAAGCATTGCTCAACTTAAAAAACTTAATCTTGATGATCTGTTCACTGTTATACAGCAGGATCTCGACAAATGAAAGTCTTTACCACTGACCTTATGGGGCAGAATAAACATTAAAACTAATATTCTTCCCCTTATTTTTTACCCACTTAACATGCTCAATGTTTTCTTCCCCACAACATGTTTATTTATAGGATGATTACTAACTTTATATGGCTGGGGAAGGCACCAAGAAGGGCTTATAACCAGCTTTCAGCATCTAAGTCATTGGGCGGTCTTTGGCTTCTGCACTTTCTTGTTTATTATTTGGCTAGTCACGCTAGCAAATATCTTAGGTGGCCAGCTCAGAATCCCCCAGGAGGGTGATTCCTCATATATTCCTATTTGGCTTGATGTAGAAAGAGAACAGATTAAAGGGGCTGGACTATTTCCCTCAGCTATGTTTTTTATCCTCCCCAAAATTCCTTCCTACACATCTTCAAGACTCAGTCATAGGTATCTCTGTACAGGTGCATATACACTTAGGAAAGTTTCTGCAATATAAATTCTCTAAAGCTGTATTTCAACCCATCTTTTGCAATCCAAATTTCAAAGTGGGTGGTTCCGTGCTACCAAAAGATTGGCTACCCAACTTGCTGCAATCCGAGTCTGTGACACGCTTCATGACGGTACATTAAAATCATGTCAGGATATTATCTCATCTTACTGTTTAGATACTAAGAAAATATTCACGATATTTCAACACGTAGCCATGTTTTGCTTCACTGGTTTGGTTACATGCCCTGGGGAACAAATCACAATCAGTCACTGATAAAGCATTATGACAATATGCTGTATCACATTTATACACACTCCTTCTATCAAGTTTATTTCCTGCTATCACCGGTGAATCCCCCTACTGGATTGCAGTTTTTCCAGCTCTGGTTTCCCAGTGGAATAAAATCTGGGAGGATCTCTATGTTTATATTTCTCATAAGTCCCGTCTTGTTCAGTTTCACATTTTGCATGAAATGCATTTTACACCTCCTAAATTAGTTAAGATGGGCAGATTGAATTCTCCCCTCTGTACAAGATGTGGACAA
Organism: Neoceratodus forsteri; assembly: GCA_016271365.2. Taxonomy (NCBI): domain Eukaryota; kingdom Metazoa; phylum Chordata; order Ceratodontiformes; family Ceratodontidae; genus Neoceratodus; species Neoceratodus forsteri. Next base: position 322,912,713 of record CM057458.1, read on the forward strand.
GCTGATGGTACCCTGCTACATATTTTTTGGGAGTGCCTTAAAGTGGCCTCCCTTTGGAATCTGATTGAATCAAGGACTGACCCTCTTCTCAGTTTTGAAGGGGCTTTTATACCCCAAATTTGTATAGTCGGGGACTATAGTGGGGTCTCTATGATGGAAAGGATATACTACCTGGCCATGATTTCCCTCTCGATCAAGAGTGTAGTCATTCATTATTACTCCTGACATTGGTTCATGTCTATTGTATTAGAGGAAAATGAGACTAACCCCTAATGCTGTACTGAATGACTAGATAGTCACCATCCTGTGTAATGTATTTTTGATTTTTTAAGCTGTATACCTACTCAGGATATTTGTATTTTGCATGCTCAAGTACTAGATGCTATAAATAAAAAAAAGAAAGAAAAAAGAGAGTAATCCTTTCAAATTGGCTTGATCAAGTCTTGATTACTGATAAAGTATGGTTGTAGGAACTCTTACTCAGATTACATTTAGAAAAAATGTTGTTGCGTATACACAATAGACTTTCATTACATAATAGAAGATTAAGCAAGCTGCACCTCTTGTATATGATTTAGTCCAATCTGGAACAGCCCTAGTAGGACTTGTGTATGTTTTCATTTTTGGTATCTTTTGCTATATAGATATTTTTTCCTTATGTATGCATTTAAGATTTTCAATTTATATGGGGGTCATCTGGTCATTTGGATATTAGCTGTTTGTTGGTGGGGATATTTTAGATCTCACTCCACTGGTGGGGGGTACTTTGGGAGGGGGGTGTTGGTTTGTTGTATGTTGTTTGTATGTATGTTGTTTTGTTTTATTATGACTTTTGAAAACAATAAATTGTATTGAATTAGAAAAAGGATGGGGCAGTAACTGACGGTCACAAGAGAAGAAAGGGATTCGGGAATAATCATCTCAGATGACCTAAAGGTGCTAAGTAGTGTACAAAGGCAGTGGGGAGGGCCAATTGTATGCTAGCATGCATAGGAAGGGTAATCACAAGCAGAAGAAGGGAGGTGGTGATGCCACAGTACTGAACACTTGTGAGACTTCATCTGGAATACTGTGTTCAGTTCTGGAGGTCACATCTGCAGAAGGACATAGCCAGCATGGAGATGGTTCAGTGACGGTGCAGGACTTGCAACAGAAGGCATATGAGGCGAGATTAAAATACATATATATATATATATATATATATATAAAGACAAAGAACCTCTGTGCGCAAACACTGAGGCAAGGGTTACCCCAAAGGGCATTTGGCTGGGAAGCCAAGTTTCAAGAAAATACAAAATCACACATGCCCACACAATGCAAAGCATCATGGGCTGCATATGTAAATCACCACAGAATGTTATGCTGGTCCAACTTTAAGCAGAATTGCATGGTGCCAAAAGGCCTCTCACACAGTTTGCAAAGGGTGCTAACAGATGACATAGACACGTGTTTCGTCCTACCAGGACTCATCAGTATGCCTCATCTGTTTGACACACCAGTGGAATGGACCAGCTACCCTAAGACAGTGTGTCTTAGATATGTTGTGGTGAACCCATTAAAATAAAAAAAACTATTTAAAAGACAAAGAACCTCTTTGTGCAAACACTGAGGCAGGGGTTACCCAAAGGGCATTTGGCTGGGAAGCCAAGTTTCAAGACAATACAAAATCACACATGCCCACACAATGCAAAGCATCATGGGCTGCATATGTAAATCACCACAGAATGTTATGCTGGTCCAACTTTAAGCAGAATTGCATTGTGCCAAAAGGCCTCTCACACAGTTTGCAAAGGGTGCTAACAGATGACATAGACACGTGTTTCGTCCTACCAGGACTCATCAGTATGCCTCATCTGTTTGACATCCCAGTGGAATGGACCAGCTACCCTAAGACAGTGTGTCTTGGATATGGTGTGGTGAACCCATTAAAATGAAAAACTATTTAAAAGACAAAGAACCTCTTTGCGCAAACACTGAGGCAAGGGTTACCCCAAAGGGCATTTGGCTGGGAAGCCAAGTTTCAAGAAAATGCAAAATCACACATGCCCACACAATGCAAAGCATCATGGGCTGCATATGTAAATCACCACAGAATGTTATGCTGGTCCAACTTTAAGAAGAATTATAATAAAGTCCCCTAGTAACTTTTTACCTTTTTCAAAAACATGTAGCGCCATGGTATTTTCAACATTTACAGGTTTCATACATTTTATGACATAGTGCTATTCGCAATAGTTCTCAGACTTTGTCACAGTGAGCCTCCCCAAATCCATGGAAAAGAATTTGAGCCTCCCCAAAAAACTAAAATAATGTTGGGCCTTCCCAACAAAAAATAACATACTGTAGTTTGTGCAGTACACCATGAATAAATTGAAACCCCTTTGAGTACTTGGCTCACATTCACTTCTCTGTCTTGACATGAAACCTTTGAAAAAGAGCTCATGTGCTCAAAGGTGTTATCTGAATAACAAATAAAATAAATATTATTATTCAGCTTATTGTACCCCCCAACAGGCTAGCCTACTTGCTCCACTATTTTTATTCTTGAACCATTGTTACTCCTTGTTTGAGTCCCTTCATGGGTCACACTACTTTCTCAGTTTTCTCCTGAAATGAGCCTTGGCTCATTCACCTTCCCTTGTCACCTGTTAGTAAATAAATACATAAAACTCATCTACTATTATCCTCTTTCAGTTTACTTCATCTCTGCACACAAAATATATAAAACTCAAAATGTAAATACAGTACCCTTTCAGACTTGCTTGAGCCTCCCCTTGAACACATTGGGGCTTCCCCAGGGAGGATGGCCTCACCATCTGAGAACCCCTGTGAATTGCATACTAAATCCAACAGCAAGGAACATAGCCTATTATTTTACATCCACTCAGAGGCCACCACAATAACCTCCTTGAACAAGGACCTGAGAAGAAAATGGAAAATTAGAGAGAACACTATAGCATAGTCAAGGAAGGGGAAGGGGTGCCCTAGGTGGTCAACCTTTATGGACTAGAAATTGTCAAGGATAGATAGGCTAAGAATTAGAACTGTTGCAACAGATTTAAGAAAAGGTTGGTCCTCAAGTGTGGCAGGATCTCACTGTCACATATCCTCCACCTAAAGAGGGAAGCAGTTATTTCAGACTGCTTACCACCTTCCTGTCCCATGAAGAGATGGAGCATCCACCAATCCATCTTCAGAAGCTCCATTTAGGGTCCCTATTAATGATAAACATTCCATCATAAACATAGTGGATATCATCATTCTTTACCCTGAGGTGTTTAATACAGTTCTCAACAGTGACTAATGGTCATATCTGGACATGAAACCAGCATTTACATGCTTTGTCCCTGCCCTATGAGACACAGTAAATCGATAGGGCTAAAGAACTATGTACCACCGCATTATAAGGTACAACCTTAAATTAAGCCCCCCACAAGTAATATTTCAGAGACTCAATAGCCCTCTTCAGAGCTAAGCATTCTTTCTCTATGGTAGCATATATTCTCTCCCTCTCATGTAGCTTCCTGCTGATATACATGATCGGATGTTCTTCCCCATCTATTTTCTGATATAAGACTGCCCCAATACTATTCTTTGATGCATCAGTTTGAACTCAAACACTTGGTTGAAGTCAGGGCTTTTCAATAAGGAGCTGTACATAGAATGTCCTTGATATTTCTAAAAGCCTCATTACAAATGGGGTCCACTGAATCTTATTCGGTCACCTATTTTTAGTGAGATCAGTCAAAGGACTGGCAATGGCCAAGAAATTAGAAATAAATCTCTAGTAATAACCAGCCAGGCCTAGAAAAGATCTCACATTGAATTGAATTGAATTGAATTCAATTTTATTTTACCAGGAAAACACCATTGAGAGAACTCATTTACAAGGTGGCCCTGGAAGGACAAATACAGAAAACAAGAGGATTCAAAACAAATAAGACAGCAGAGTCAAAAACAGTGGTGGAATTCAAGCATGCATGGGACGGTCATAAGGCAATTCTAGGGGGTGGGGGTAGGAAGTAGTAGGCTGCTGGTTAACTAGGATCTGCAGCTTATCCAGTAGGTAGGGAAATGGGCAGACTGGGTGGGCCAAGCGGTCCTTATCTGCCATCAAATTCTATGTTTCTATGTTAGATGCAAACCACAATAGTTCTCAAAATACAGGAGCAGAAACTCTTAAAAAAAAAGTAATAATAATAAGGTTTTATAACATTTAGTTGCAATGGGAGACATGGTAACATACACAATAGAATTACATATCCACTAGGAAATATATGTAGCTACTACTGTTGATAAGGAGGATGGAAGAAAAGAGGCAGTAAGAGGGGAAGGAAAAGCTGGGTAAGTGAGTCAGAAGAGTAGGTAAGAAGTAAGGTAGAGGGAGAAGGCAAGTTAGAGGAGAGGGACAATGAGAAGGGAGGAGGGTAGGGCAGGAGTAGTAAGGGGAGAAAGAGAACTAGCGTAAAAGGTAGCAGTTGTAAGTGTTCATAGTACTTAGTAGGGTTCAAAGGGTTGGAGAAAACAGGGCCACCATAGATTCAAGCAAAAGAGTTACAATGTACCATCAGTGTTCATCCGAGCAGAGACTTGAACACACTTAGTTCAACGAGTCACTTAAGTTTAAGGTTATCTTATAACGTGTTCCGTGCAGATGGGAAAGCATGTCTTATTGATGCAGAGCCAAACCTTGTTCTAATCCAAGGACTATCAAAGGTTATTTAAGAGAGTTTCCTGAGGGAGTAAGCACAAGTGTCACATTTGAACAATGAACAAATGTAAGGGGGAAGATTCGAAGTAAATGCTCTATACACTCAAAGTCCTGCATTATGCCCCTTCCTAGCATTAAGAGAGGACCAACCAATCATTGTGTAGAGGGCTCAATGATGTGTCCTGTAGGGAGCATTAGTTACAAATCTTATGGCCCTATGATGAAGAGTGTCCAAAGTGGATAGAGCTGATTTAGGGCTGTGGCTATAGAAAAAGTCCACATAATCGATCAGTACCAGCCTTAATTTTGCATCATATATGAGCAAATGCTTTATAGGGTAGAAGATTCCAAGCCTTTGCTATAATTTTTTGGTAGTTTCTTTAATGTGCGTGGCAAAGGCTAGTTTATAATCTAACCAGAATCTGAGATATTTGAATTTACTGACAGGTTCAAGGATCTTCCCAAGGATAGTCCTAATTTGGTATTTACTATTCAGAGGGTTAATGGTACTTCTATATTATTAGGGGCGAGAAGCATGATTTTTGTTTTTTTGGCATTAAGAAGTAGCTTTAAACAGAGAAGATTTTGTTGTAGTTGGTCGAATTTATGTGTAGCTTAAGACAGGCAAGGTGAGGAGAGGGCCTTGTGACATATAACACAGTGTTGTCTGTGAATAGGTGGACACTAGCTGCATTAATGCCGTTATTCTATACAGGTCCAAGCATGGATCCCTGCAATACTCCTCTCAGGAGAGGTTTTAAGGGAGGAAAAGCATCATCGGCTTTCACCTGTTGTCACCTACCAGTAAGATAACAAGAAAACCATTTTACGGAAATGTCATCCAAGCCAATATTATATAAAATGTCCAACAACAACTGGTGATCAATGGTATCAAAAGTCTTGCTTTGGTCTAGGAAAAGGGCAGAAACATCATTTTTAGCATTTAATGACATTAACCAATCGCCTGTAACTTTTGCCAAAGCTGCTGCAGTACTATGTTTAGGCCTGAACCTGGATTGGAAGGGGTTCAGGTGGTTACCGGCTTCCAGGTAATCTCTCAATTGGCCATTGACTAATTTTCTAGTAACTTGGGCAAAATAGGCAGTAATGAAATCGGGCGGTAGTTGTTATGGTTGTTTGCTCTCCAGATTTGAACAACGGGATAACGTGAGCTATTTTTTATTTTTTTTTATTTTAACTCTTTATTAATTTTAGTACGTGAGCTATTTTCCAGACCAAGGGAATGTCGCCTTGTGAGAGTGATAGATTAAATAGATGAGTAATAGGAGGAGCCAGGAAGTAGTATCCTACTTTTAGGAAGAACGGTTCCAATGAGTCGGCTCCGACGCTTTTGTTAGGGTTCAAGGCCAGTAGCAGGTCTTCAACCTGTTTAAGGGAGACAGAACTGAAACTAAATTGAGTGGATTGGTGCCTGGTATTTGAGGAAAGGTGGGTAGGATAGCTGGCAGGGGACTTTGGGACTAACTTACTGGCTCAGGATGAATCGAACACCAATCCGGCATAGCGAAGTGATTGTTCAACTGATCCAGGATATCCTCACTGTTTGTGAAAGTTTGTGACCCGGCTATAATTTTAGTAGGGAGGAGAGAAGATGAACTGTGACCTTCAATTTCTCTCAGTATTTGCCAGAATTTGGCAGCGTTGCTTTTGGATGATGTCAGTGCAGCCCTATAGTAGTTAGCCTTTTCTGTCTGAATATGCCTTGTACAAAGGTTCCTTACCGCTTTAAAGGTGACCTAGTCTGAATCTTCTTTAGTCTTATGGGCTTTCTTCCACAAGCGGTTTCTGTTTTGTAATGCCAATTTTGGTGTATCACAAAACCACGGACAGCTTCTTTTCCTAGATCTGATTTTTTCATTGACACATGTTTGTTGATCACATCCAGGGCCAAAAATAAGAAAGTGAGTACAAGCCTCTGCTACAGATGCTGCCAAACAGAAGTTCTACCACTGAATCTTACCAAGGTCTGCCAAAAAATAAGTTATATTAAATTTATGAAGGTTTCTTTTTGAAAATAAATTTGTCTTGGTAATTCTCTTTTGAAGGGTGCCTCACACAGGCAGTGGCACTATGTTTACTGATATCATTGTGAAATACCTCAATGTGCGTAATTTTGTGTGGCCTATTGGAAACAATTAGATCAAGAAGGGAACTACGTTCTAGATTATGTAAGTTAGGCCGTGTAGGTTCGTAGATTAACTGGGTGAGACTAAATGTATTACAGAGAGTGTTTAATGGTTTGGGACATCGGGAGTACTGATCCAAGTTGAAATCACCCATACAGAGGCATTCAGAAGAGATGTCCACTAGAATCTTTTGTAAGTGGGGGATAATTCCAAGGCCACTATAAGGGGTTCTGTAACACCCAGTAATAAGAACACGTTCACTAGAGGGAAGGGATATTTTTAAGATAAGGCTCTCAAATTCTTTAGCTATGGAGGTTGAGTCAAGAACAGTGACTTTGTATTTGTCCTGGAATTAGATTGCAACCCCCTCCCAAGCTGCTCTATCTGTTCTATATATGTTGTAAGAGGGAATGTTGATACCCTGATTTGCTGTAGAAGTTTTTAACCAGGTTTCAGAAATTACTAAATTGTCTGGAGAAGTGTGAGATACCCTGGCTTGTAGTAAGTTGAACTTCTTAAACAGACTACAAGCATTAATGTTCAGGAAGCTAATGCCCTTTAGGGAAGGAAGGTCTGTAGGAGCCAGAATTGGTGTAGATGGATTGGGGTTTAGTTCAGTATTTCCTGAACACAATAGCAATGGCATGAGGAATTTCTTGAACTCATTGAACAGTGATTTACATAGCAACCGGTGACAGTTGATTGGATAGTGAAACCTGGGGGGGGGGGCACACAAATTCATACAAGTGCCGGAGGGGGATGCTATACCAAAGACAGCCACATGAATAGGGATCCTTACAGAAGAGGAACAAGCATAAAAAGTGGCCAGGGATTGGCTTGGCTCAAGTTGACTCAGATAATAGGTGCCTAAAGGATAGATTGCGATATGTGGCAGATGTACATTAAATGAGGGAAAGATACAAACAGGCTGCATTGGCAAGGTACTGCAGGGGTTACAGTCTGTGTGCCCCTCTAGGACTGGATGCTGTAAGATGAGAGTGACTTAAGAAAAGACTAGTAGGTGGAGTAACAGGAGGTGTGCAGAGCAGGGTGGAGGCATTTAAAAAAAAAAGAGTTCAGGAAGCTAGTTAAAGTCTGTAGCAGGGTACAGGGGCAAGGGGATTAGGCATGGCTATTCAATTGGAGTGCTATGTTAAGGATCATGACAGACTTGTCAAGCAGCCAAGCTGTAGTAAGTGAACTGTAGCTAGACGGCACCACAGAAACAGCCGACACCCAGTGGCAGCTTGACTTCTTGAGAGATGATGCCAGTATTTGCACTGGCTAACAAAAGATGAAGGAGGTTCCCCAGGGACAACTAAAAAGGGATCACCAATAGGATACGTGGAGGTGGAGACATAAGCTGGGAAAGAGCATTTAATAAAGGCTGAGGGTGGAGGATGGGAGGGCATGTGAAAATTCTTCTATTCTGAGCTGAAGTAGCTAAGTTTCAGTAGGGCTGATCTTTTCTTTTTAGCAGGGCTGTTGTAATCAGCCAAAAAAGAAGTATATGAATTTTCACTAAACTCAGTTAGGCTATGCAGTGTAAATGAACAAATGGCACCAGCTAAGCTGTGCTAATTTAGGTAGAAATAATTGGCACCGACTGAGGCTACAAGTCATACAGCTAGACTTAGATTAATTTAAACAAAGGGCACCAAATCAAATCAATTTTATTTTTAAAGCACTTTTCATGACCTAAGCACTGTACAAACAATAAATATCAAATAAGAAACAAAGTTAAAATAAATTAATACAATACAATTACAGTAAAATTAGCCGAACTTAGGGAAAGCTAAGTCAAATAAATAAGTTTTTAATTCAGTTTTAAAACTGTCAATGGTCAGGCACTCTCTCAACCAATGAGGCAGAGAATTCTGCAGGGTTGGTGCAAAAAAAGAAAAGGCACGAGCACCAGATGTCTTCAGTAGAACCCTGGGAATCTCCAGCAATCCCTCATTGGTGGATCAGATGGGATGGATGAGGCAGTAAGGTACAAGAAGGTCTTGCATATAACTGGGTCCCTGTTCATGTAGGGCTTTAAAAGTCAGTAAACCAACCTTAAAGGTGATCCACCACTGAATAGGCAGCCAGTGCAGTTCGCGGAGCACAGGCGTAATATGACTAGACCGAGAGGTCCCAGTCAAAAGCCTGGCTGTCGCATTCTGCATTAGCTGAAAGCGGTGGATATTAACCCCAGGTAGCCCTAGGTAGCGGAAATTACAGTAATCCAAGTGGGAAGTAACAAAGGCATGGACTAAAACTGGAAGATCATCAGGGGGAACCAGGTGTTTCACCCAAGCAATATTCCTCAGAAGGTAAAAAGAGGTTTTGATGACAGTCGACACCTGAGAGTTAAGTGTCAAACCCTCGTCAAAAATAATACCCAGGTTATGCACCTGGCCTGAGGTAATGAGTGGGATATCATCAAGAAACAAATCTGACGGCTGTCCAACCTTCATACCTGCCCCGAGGCGACCAGAGTCCACTACCAACACCTCAGTCTTATCAGGATTCAGCCTCAGCCAACTGGTATTCATTCAACATCTGATTTCAGCAAGGCAATTATTTAGGACAGAGGGTGCATTATTCTGTGTGGGTAGAAAAGACATATACAGCTGAGTATCATCTGCATAGCAGTGAAAACTCAATCTGTAACACCTGATGATATCGCCTAATGGAAGCATATACACTGCAAACAACATGGGGGCTAAAATGGATCCCTGTGACCCCACAGAGCAGAGGTTTAGCACCAGAGGAATGAATTCCAGTGGCCAGTCTCCACGATCTGCACATGAGGTAAGAGTGAAACCACTTGAGGACTGTACCAGACACTCCACAAAGAAGCCGCAGGTGATCCAAAAGAACATCATGGTCTACAGTGTCAAATGTAGCAGAAAAATCAAGAAGGACCAAGATGTACATGCCTTTTGATCTCTGGCCATTAGGATGTTATTCAATACCCAGACCAGAGCAGTCTCCATGCTATGCTTCTTCCTGAAAGTCCAAAAAGGAACAGCAAAGCAGGCAGATGCAGCCAATCAAAGGCTAGCTGTAGTTGTAGACAGCCAATACAAGCCACTGTTTTCAAGCTGCCAGGTCCTGAAGTTGGAGGAGCATACCTGTGGTTGTTCAGAGAGCAGGCGGGTGGTCTTGAGGTGTGCAGCTGGCCAAAGGAGGGGGCAGGGTCATGGACCAGCGGAAGGACCCCAGTTGGGCAGGAGTTTGTGGTTGTTCAGAGAGCAGGTGGGCGGTCACATGCTTTTTTGTCATAGGTATGGGACTGTTCTCTGATGCTTTCACCTTTTCTACCTTGGGCTTCACCTGTCCATTGCCTGAAATGAACCTTCGGTATCTTATCTCGCTCTTTGCTAGGGCACACTTAGCAGGATTAATGGTCAATCCTGCATCCTTTATGGCTTGCGATACCTGAGACAAGTGTCTAACACGGGATTCCCAGTCATGGATGAATATGACCACATCATCCAAACAAGCTGCACAGTACTCAGTGTGTTGTCTTTGTATGTGGTCCATAAAATGCTGAAAAGTTGCTGGGGCCTGATGTAGTCTGAATGGCATTGCAACAAACTGGTATAAACTGATTGCGGTGCTAAATGCAGTTTGATCTTGTGACTCAGGTGGCAAGGGGATTTGCCAGTATCCCTTAAAAAGATCAAGGGTGGAGATTTACTGTGCATTGGCTAGCCTGTCAATGTCATCTATTTGGGGTATTGGGTAACCAACGAATAGTGATGGATTGTTAAGCTTTCTAAAATCTAGGCATAGACATATCCCACCCTCTTTCTTGTCCACTATGATTATGGGTGAAGACCATGCACTCTTTGAGGGCACAATTGTGCCTAACTGCTCCATGTTTTTGACATCCTGAATCACCTCATCCCTCACCTTCATGGGCAATCTGTAGAGTTTTTAGTGTATGGGCTTGTCTTGGGTGGCAATTATGGTGTGCACAGTTCCTTTGGCACTCCCTGGGATGTTTGTGAATATGGGTGCAAATTTTTGTAATACCCCCTGAAAATCTTTCTGTTGCTGAGGCTCCAGTTCAGGGTTTATCTGGATCTCCCACACTGTCTTGACTGCTCTAGCCTTTTAAAGGCAACCTCCAGCTCTGACACCTTAACTTCAGGATGGATATAAAGGGAGGAGTTAGGCTTCTCACTCAATTTCTGAAGGAGGTTCACATGGTACATTTTCTTGTGTGTGTCTGGGGGGGGGGGGTCTCTTTCCTGGCACGCTAAGCAAATAATTCATTGCTCCTATTTGCCTTAAAATGGTGAAGGGCCACTGCCATTTCATGAGTAGTTTTTTTTCTCTTTGGAGGGAATGAGTAACAACACTTTTCCCCTGACTGAAATGCTTTAGTCTTCAAATCCTGGTTGTATCTTTCTGCAAGTCTTGCTTCTGTTCTAACCTCTGGTGTGCTGAGTTGATATACCTCACCAGGTGTTTTTGTAACTGAGTCATGTACTCTATGACTTTAAGATGTCCCACCTCCGTCCATTCTTCCTAGTGTTCTTTAACCACATCCAGTGGCCCCCTGGGGTTCCTCCCACACAATAATGAAAAAGGAGAGAAACCAGTGGATGCTTGAGGGATTTCTCTGCAAGCGAAAAGTAAATAAGGGAGATACCTATCCCAATCTCTACCCTCTTCTTTTACATGCTTCCTCAACATTCTCTTTAATGTCTGATTAAACCACTCTACAAGGCCATCAGTCTAGGTGGAATGGGGAAGTACGCACTGCTACCACGACCAACAGGTGATACAGTTCCTTTAGCAGGTGTGCATTCAAATTACTCCACTGATCAGTAAGTACTTCCTGGGGGATTTCCATGCAGCTAAACACCTTTGCTAGCTCCTCTGCTATCCTTGTGGTGGTGACAGTTCTCATGGGGATAGCTTCTGGTTAAGGGGTAGAGTAATCACATATTTATTTATTTAGCTTTTGTTAACCGGGTGAGTGCATTAGCCACAAAATGACTATTTTCAGGCACGACCCGGGAGAGTACAGACATGCAGAAACTTAACAGGATAACAAATTATAAGTGCTTTACATACAATGAATTAAAGAGGATACAATATATCAAAACATATAAAGTAAAGCGCTTTACATACAATGAGTTAAAGTGGATACAATATATCAGAGACATACAGAGTAGACCATTCATAAGTTCATAGGTGTCTACCTATGCAATGAATAGAGAGGACCTTGGATGATAAATTATCAGGTGGCATATCATATGAACAGAACAAGGTACACAAAAACAAAAACAGGTAATACAAAAGGAAGAAATAACCATGAGAGCATGGGGTGTCATTAAGCAAAAGGTCAGTAAGTGAGGAAGAGGGGAGCAAGCCATGAAATTAGATTATATGAGTGTATGTAAGTGTAAGGGAGATGCCTGTAGTGCAAGATTGTATATGGGCAGGGAAAGGGAGCTGGGACAGGCAAGGCAGTAAGAGGGTTATATAGAGGTGCAGAAATACTATTGTATGGCCCGAGACATCAGTCATTAGGTAGGGTAAAAGCAGGAAAGGTATCAGCAATCAGCAGATTTGAGCGCAGTTTTCTCTTAAAGCATGTGTGGAAGCTAGAAAGTCTAATGTTGAGAGGAAGGGAATTCCACAGCTGTGCAGCGGCATGCTCAAATGCAACAGTTGCTTTCCTAGTGCGGCACCTTTGCAAATTCAGAAAAGATTTATCAGCTGATCGTAGACCATGGAGTGTGTCCTGAGGAACAAACGTAGCTGCAAGACACCTAGGGGTCTGATTTCGAATTATCAAATCAGTAAGAGAGCCAAGGTAGTATTTCCTACTAGCTAATGGAGACAGCCAACCAAGATCACTATAAAGCTGACAGTGGTGTTTAAGCCGAGGAGCAGAAGAGGCATAGCGACATATGTTGTTATACGTAATATCCCATCTGAGTAGGTCAGTTTTATGAGCAGCCCCAAATAAGGGAGCCCCATAGGTTAGGGTGGGGAGCAGAATCCCCCTCACAATGGCCATTTTAGCTGATGGCATGAGCATATAACTAGTCTTTCATGCAACACCCAGTTTGGAGTTGACATCTCTGCAAACAGACTGTATATGAACATTAAGATCAAGAGATTGATCTTGCCGGATGCCCAGGTACTTGAAAGAGGTCACACATTCCAGTAATTGACCTTCTAAGTCCTGCACCGTCAGTGCTGTTGTGCAAGCCTGGAGCTTTGGGGCCGGTCCAAGCAGCATGGCTTTAGTTTTGTTAGTGTTGACAGCCAGTTTGTGGTCGTATTGCCAGTTTTTGGATATTGTTAAAGTCAAAGGAAAGGGATGTGTTGATAGTGTCTATATTAGTAGAACTTGTATAGATGACAAGATCATCAGCATATAGAATAGCAGAGCAGGATTTTAGAGCAGCTGCAATGTTATTTATATAAAGAGAGAATAGGAGGGGCCCTAGGATGGAGCCCTGAGGTACACCAATGTTAATGGTGGTACTGTTCGATAGAGATGAATTAAATTTCACCACTTGAGTTCTATTTGTCAGGTAGCTTTCATACTAGTTAAACAAAGAGGAGGAGAAATGCAGGTGTAAAAGCAAGGAGAGAAGCAAAGTGTGATCAACAAGGTCAAAAGCCTTTGTGAGGTCAATAAAGACAGCCGCAGTCAGACTGCCAGTATTCATTTTTGAAAGAGTGTCTGTGGTGAATTTAAGGAGTGCAGTCATTGTGCTATGTCCTTTCCTGAAGCCATGTTGTGTGTTCCGAGAGCAGGCTGTGCTTAAGTAGATAGTCAGTTGTCTGAGTTGTGACAATTTTCTCCAGGATTTTGCTCAGTACCGAGAGTATGGCAATTGGTCAGTAGTTCATGACAACCTTAGGATTCCCTTTTTTAAGTACAGGTGTGATCCGAGCAGCTTTCCAGAGGTCAGGGATCACGCCACCTGAAAGTGATAACACATAAATTTTGGCCAGTGGTAATGCAATAAGGGGAGCTGCAAGTTTCAAGAGGCGGGGTTCAAGGGAGTCTGAGCCAGAGCTGGTATGGTCAGAGATGGACCTCACGAGCTTCAGGACTTCCTTTCTAGACACAGCCTTAAAATAGAATGGAGGAGTATAAGGAGGCACAGGGACAACACTTCCAGCTTATCCAGACAGGTTCCTGATGAGGAGTGGGGAGACACTGCAGTGGGATCAAAAGAAGAAGTATATTGGGAGAGATCAGAGAAAATGCAGGTTGGAAGAATTAGCTTTGGTTTGTGAGTCATTGCAATGCACATCATTTATCAGTGTATCACCAGGGGTAGTTGACCGTGAGGATCCTAGGAAGGATTTGATGTGTGACCAGAATTTTCTGGGATTATTGGCCGAGTTAATCAGTAGGTCTCTACAGTACTTGCTCTTGGCAGCTCTGACTTGTCTTTTACATAAATTACATAGTGTACGGTAAGCGTTGAAATCTGTTTGCTGGCCTGATATGTTGTAGCGCTTCCAGAGTTTATCTCTAAGGCACAAATTTTTGAGCAAGTCTTTGTTTAGCCATCTTGTTTGCTTACCCCTTCTCTCCAGGTGATCTTTGAGGCATGTTTACATTGAACCGTACAAATGACATATGACCAGTACAAATCTGTTACCCTGGGAGTTCTTTTCCAGGGAGCCCACTACATCCACGGTTTCCCTGTCAAAGGGGTTAGTTACAATGGGGATGGGTTGTAGGGGTACTCTGTCCCTTTTCCCTGCCTGAGCTATGTTCTGACACTCAATACATGTTTTACAGTAGTCAGCAATCTTCTCATGGATAGAGAGCCAATAAAACCTGGGCAATATCCTGTTCAGGGTGCTATCTCTGCCTGCATGGCCTGATAAAGGGATGTCATGCACCAGATACATGATTTGGGAGAGGAATTTTTCTGGAACCATAAGTTGGTCAGCTACCTCTCCAGTTCTGGGGTTAGTGTACTCTCTGTAGAGTATTCCCTGTTTTACAACAAACTGAGGGGAACCTTTTTCCACTGTCGTCCCCACCTGTGAAAAAAAGGGTTAAGTGAAGGGTCTGCTTTTTGCTCATGCTGCATATCACATTTCAAAGTATGTGCCAAGTCTGATTGTACACCAACATGAGTATCAATCCAGTCCTTCTTTAGCTTCCTCTTCTTCACCTTAGTTTTACAGTCCTTGCCAGGATCCTCAAAACCATCATCATCATCAAATGGGAACACAGATGGTAAATGTCCCTGCTTCACTTGAGCTCTGCTGGTTACAGCAACTACAGCAGAGTCCTGGGCGACATGACAATGTATAAATGAAGCAAAGCCTGGGTGATCATGCCCAATAACAACTGACACGGGTCAGCGAGGTGCCAACCCCACTTCTACCTTGTGTGTCTTTTCTTGAATAGTCATCTGTGTGGTGGCTGTAGGGTAGCAATGGGTATCACCGTGCACACAGATGACTGCTGTATCTGGGCCTTTATTATTCCCAGTCACCAGATCTGCTCGCACAAGAGTCTGGCGGCTCCCTGAATCATTCATTCTCATCATCTGCTGTGATACAACCTGCACAGTAGCCATAAAGTGAGCCCAGTTCACTAAGACTAGGTGAACTGTCTTTATTTATATTAGGACAGTTACTTACATAATGTCCCTTCTTCTGGCACCCATGACATACAATCTCTGCTACAGGAATTTGCCCCGCTCTCCAGTCCTGTTTCACTGGGGCTGGATTTGACAGTTTATAAGTAAAAGGCTTCCTTACCAGATTGCTGGTGGTTGCAGCTGCTGATGTCCCTTGGAACACTCTGGGTCTGGATGGTCAGGCTTCCAGGAAGTCTTCGCTAATGTGATGGTTTTATCAACAAAATCAGGCTTATGCTCCTGAACCCAAAGTTGTACATCCTGGGATAAACCTTTAATAAACTGTTCAATAATTACTGACACCAGAAGTTGGTCCTTGCTGTTTTTATCTGGCTGCAACCATTTGTAGCAGAGTTCCTTGAGGCGGGCATAAGTCTCTCGGGGGAGTATCCAGTGACTGCATTTTAAGAAACCTAAACCTCTGGTGATAGGTTACAGTGTTTATGTCATAGCACCTGAGGATCTCCTGCTACACACAGTCATAGATCGATGCCTCTTGGGAGTCCATGTGGCTATTAACCAACTGGGCACTGCCTGTCAGGTGTGGTGCCAGTTGAACAATCCATTGTTCCCATGATTATGCGCATGTTCAAGCAATCCTCTCAAAAGTTGTGAGATATGCTTCAATGTCATCACTGTCTGATAGTTAGGCTAGTTTAATGTTTTTTTGGCTACTGGTTCTTTCAGTTTGTTCTGCATCGATGGCATGTAAGACCCTCATGGTACCTGCCCATTTGGCATCTTGCCTTCTCCACTCAATAGTTCTGTCTTTTTCCATCTGCACCTGTTTTATGCAGAGCCATCTCGGCAACTCACCTACATCCTCAGGTGGAGCATCTTCAAGAGGAGGCAGTTCCCTTGATTTTTCCTCATCCCCTTGCATTTCTTCATCATCTTTAGGACTGGCCTTCCTCTGAGCTTGCAATTCCAGTCCAGGCAGCAGCTTCTCTCACAGACTGTCTGCCATGGTTCTGGTCTGAACTCCACTGGCTTTCTTCTCTGGGTTCTCCTCCTAGCGACTCCTGGTGCATCGGTCCACCTGAGATATCTAGGTGATATCTGCCAGAAAGTGTCCCCAGTCACTTCTTTGTCAGTCTCGTTCCTCAACAGGACATTACTCATCAGAGCTTCTGGTAGATGTACTGGGGGCTGGCACCACCCCTCTCTACCAACAGGCTATTCAGTTGCTTGCCTTCAGAAGGCGTGTCCACAGTGTAAGCAAGGCTTCTGGCAGGTGACTCAAATTCCATCTCCCCCATCACCTTCCAGTCAGTACCTGGAGGTAAAACCAAAGGTCAGGCATTTCTTCTATGAATCACTCCTACTATTTCTTTGGTTTCTGTCTTACCAGAAGCAGGCCCTTTCATATAGACACTTTGAATCCAAGGATGTATCCCAAGGCTTTGTATCCACTGTGGATGCTTCATTTCTTGACCATGCTGAGCGAATCACTGAAACATGTTGATGTCGGTACCAACCACTGTTGGAGTCTCACCTTTCATTCCTATATACAGGCATACCAAGGCAAGAGTTTCCATAGGGTCCTGGACCCCTGTGACACTTTGTGGAAATTCTATTTGAATAACAGTATTCCACCAGTACAGGTAAGTTTGATTGCTCATTCCCCAGACAGCCAGTCCTTCCAAATGTCTCAAAGGTACATGATACAAATACTTCTGGTACCATTCTTCAAATACAACAGTCTCTTTGACACCACTATCAAATAGCACAGTGAAATCTACCCCTTCAGTCTTGACTGGGAAAATGGCAGATGTTTATATTAGTTCTGGGGGATACTGGGGCCAGTAATGCTAACAGGTTGTGTCTATTTCATGGAGCTGGTTTGGTCCAGGATCCTTCACTGGGTCCTGTGGTCAGTTACCCGACATATGCTTCTCTTTCAACAACTTTTGCACTACCAAATCAGGATTCTCTGGCTTTTTTGCAACATCTCTTTTGGTGAACATCCTCACCACACTGGTAGTAGAAAAAAACATCACTACAGGCAATATGTACTTTCTCAGGCTCTGTTGGGGCAGACATTTGGCCAGTATAGTACCTCTGACTCCCTGAGAATGGAACTGTCTCTCACCGTGTTAGTTCTCTGTCAGCCCTTAGAGCAGTCACATGTTCATTCAGTTATTTTACTCATCTCTTCAAATCCTCAGTTTCACTGTTGTCTTGCCCAGGCAAGTCATTGCTTAGAAGGGTCTCTATTTTCTCAGAGATGCTGCAATTGGTCCTTGCAATGTTTCTCAGTCATTTTTCTCTCAGACCTCATGCATAAATTCACCATAGGAAGGAGGGGTTACTCGGCCATTCCTCCAATTGCAACTTCAGCAGGAGCATTTCTGAGTGCCCATCTCCCTCTTGGATTTATTCCATCTGCAGCCTATTCATGTCTTGGGCAGTCACTGCTCCATTATGGTAGGCTCTCCGCATCAATGGCTCGAGAGGTATCAAATATTCAGACAGCTTCGCACCTTCTCCTTGCACTGTCCCTTGCAGCTTTCTCAGGACACGTGTGCCACTTTCAGTGCTCCTGAACATTCCCTCCAGGGTATTGAGGTATATTTGAGCAGTAGCATCAGTTCAGGTAGTCTGAAAAGCACCAATAGCATCCATAGCAGGTCCTCCAAACTCTCCAGCAGCTGACGACTCTTCTTGTCTTCAGACAGTGGGGATCCTGCACAATGGGAGTGGTCTAACCCTTCCATGTTTCAAAATCATATTCTCCAGGTGGCATGGATTTTCTACCAGAGAAGGGTTTTAGCCTTGGGTAGGACCTTGTTCCTCTCCCCATTGCCCAAGCAGCAAACCAAGCCAGGGGTTGATGAGGGGCAGTGACACTGTCAGATTTATACAGTTCTGGCACTTCTTGAGGAGTCTTCCCCTCCAGTTTCAAGCATGATTCATATTTCATTTTACAATCATCCACATCTGAGGGATCCTTGAGCATTTTCTTGGCACTGTTATGAGTGGTTCAGGTGGACCCATCCGCCCATTGGGAAGAAAGTGGTGAGTAGCTTCGCAACATCAGTTTTGGACTCACTCTTGGTCAATGCACTTACACTGTTACTACTACAGTCATTTCTTAGTCCTTGCACCTTTAATTGTCAAAACATTCCAATGCCTGATAGTCATCCACAATTTTGCATCTATTGAACCTTTCTGAAATCCCAGTCACTAAAAGGATTTTTTTACAGTCCAACTGGTCCCCTTGGCATGAATCTTCTAAGTATTGCAGTGTAATTTTGCCTTTGCCAAGCACTGAAGGATAATTCTGTGGGGCCAACCTTTTCCTTCTCCAAATTTAGTTTTGGGGGCTACCTGTGTGGGAGTATCCCAGTGGTATCTCCACATGTAAGTGGGGGTCTTACTGTCATGGGCACCCTGGTACCCCTCATACACCGTCCTACCTTGGGGATTGTCTAAGTTATTTTGGGTGAAATAAACAAATTGAATACCAGTAATAGGTTTTGGTGCCCCTACCTGGGGCATGGGCATATAAGGCTACCCAATGTGGCCCTAACTTCCCCTAGGCACACATATTATTTTCCCTCCCACACATAGACAATGTTTCCCACACAATAGTAATACACACCAAGCAATAACCATGAACAATAATTAGAGCATGAAATAACCTCATATTTATTATAATGGTGGGGTACAATGGGGAATGAAACAGCATAAAACAAACAATTGTTCAACAGATGTTCTCCACACAGTCCCCGTACCACCCCATGTGGGTGCACCTAGATTTCCCATCATGGCCGTAAAGATATTAAATGTCCTTTGCAGTGGGTTGCTCACTGGGTTGCTGGTGGTTAACCAGATGACATAAGGTTGCAGTTTGGGATACAGAGGGAACACCAGTCTTTTGAACTTGAAATGGCAGAACTTGGTAAGGAGCCCCAAATGGGTTTCAACAAGGGTAAACAAATATTTTTGGTAATCTTCTGCCTGGGCTTTTCCTGAAGATTAACAAAGTCCTTCCAGGACTCCCCACCTTAGATATCTAGCTAAACTGACTAACTTTAAAAAAAAATAACTCTGCAAGACCGCAGCCCACAGGTACTCACAGTTTCTGTAGTCTTCTGGAAGTGCTGCGTAGGGATATGGCTTGGCAGTACTGCTCTGAATGCAGCAGGCAGTCTCTCAGGGAACAACAGCTGCAGGCTAAAGATTCTAGGCAGGCACTGGATTCTTCACCTGTGATAGGCCTTTTGTCATCTTCGCCCCACAGGCCTTTCTCTGTCTTCACCCCATGGACCTTTTGTCATCTTCAGCCCATGGGCCTTTTGTCATCTTGCAAGGGAACCACCCAAACTTGTGGTCACCCAGGATGTCCAAGGCACACAGCTTACACTGGAACTTAAACACAATCAGGCTTTTAACAGTCTCAGTCCCAGCCCAAATAACTTTTGTTTCCAGCTGGGAAAACAGTTCAAATAGGCTACAGGCTTACAAATTATAGAACAGCAGTTCAGATCAATCCCACTGGGAAAAAGAACAGAGCAATTTAGTTCAGATTCCCTGCAGGTAAGCCAGGCCAGTAGGCACTCTGGCTAAAGGTTTTTTTCTGTGTTTTTAGGGCCTACTCTTCCAGCAGTCTTCACTTCTCAACTTTTGGCTGGACTCATTCCCAACCTCAGGGCACTACCTAATTTATGTACTCCCACAGCTCTTCACCCAATTGGCCAGTACTTTCCTGGGCTGCTGAAAGTGCCCTCTGACCCTTGCCATAACCCTTGGCAGCAGGGAGATTATATGGGGGCTGTCATCTTTATTAACATTATGCTGCCTAATTTTGGTGACCTCCCAATCTATTTAGTAAGCACCTTCAGGGACAGTAAACTACATGCTTTGGCCCAACTTGCTCAGAAGGGGCCAGGGAAAACCTAATTTTTCTGGAGGGGAGCCTCATTTGACTTTCAGGGCTCCTGTAAAAAAGGAGCCCTTTTCACACTGTTTAGAGTTGCTGGTGCTCATGCACACATTGCTGTTGCAGTTCCTGGTCTCAAGTGGCCAAACAGGGACCAAGAACCCCCACCAATGTGCCCATAGACATTTTCCACTTGATTCTCAGCTCCACTGCCTGCCCTGGAGACGAGAATGTATTTTTCAAAACTACTGCCGCTCGGCCATACTGGTAACAGGAACCGTGCTGGCTGCACATGTGCAGCTACTTCATACATGGCCAAAAATGTTTATATCCTGGTCCAGGTAGGGACTTTGTGGGCAACCAGAGGTGCAAACAACATCAACAATCCTCGGCTCCATGTTCCTTATTGGGCAAAGGAACAGATACAGCTGGTGGCTGTTGCCACAAAGGTCAGGCAGGAGTCCTGGCCTAAATACCACCAGGGGCTTCTTGTGAAACCTTCCAGTCCCCAATCCAAGCAGTACAGAGGAGCGAAGGCAGAAATGGGACATTTGGGCAACAAGGGCCATAGCCTATCTCTGGTAAGCTCCACACAGGGGTTGGAAGCTTACACAATGAAAAATAAAATTGGTATATTATAGCCTACTGTTTGTGTTTCATATCTTTTTTATTTTATAATGACTTTTGAAGTAGTAAATCAGCATATGAGGACATGTAATCAGCTAAGAGGCACTGAAATATTGTTTGGATGATTAAAAGTGTGATTGCATTTCTACGAGGTTTAGCAAGTGATAAAGTATATCACACACCTTGAAGAAATGCTTTGATGAGTTGTTGAGTAGTGAAAGAATAAAAATGTGTTTATTACAGACAAATTGGATACCTGTAGAAATGTGGTGAAGTTGAGACATTTGCCTTTACAAATAACTTTGCGAATTGCCCGCTTTACCACTTTGTCACTTGGCAGTGAGTTTTCCTGTTATGGATTTTGTAATGGGATTTTATATTGTGTTTCATATGTTCTGGGTCATGCCTGTTAAAGGACCATGTGGCCCAGAGTGGCTTATCCAGTTAACAATATTTTAAATAAATAAAATCCAACATAATATATTTTCAACACATCAACAATTTGTTGTATCATCACAGTTCACTACCAATAGTTTTCTGCCTGCTTGCATAGAGACCAGGAGGCAGTATAACACAGTAGTTTAAGGTTCTGTGTTGCAAACCTGGAGATCCTGGGTTTGAATCCCACAGCCCCCACTTGGATACTGTGCGACCATAAGCAAGTCACTTAACTTCCTTGTGCTCCCAGGTTGCACCTGTAAACAAGCTTTCAGCTGAGTGTGTCTCTCCTGGTAAAAAAAAAAAAGACCATTCCCTTTCAGTCTGTCCCCTTTCATTATTGCCACAGGATCCTTTTTAAATTCTTGAATCTTCTCCCATTTCACAGTAAAAACTTCTCAAACATGGCACAGTTCTAAGTTTGTGATGTAAATTGAAACTTCACTAAACTTCACAAAGGTGAATTTTGTTCACTTTACGGCAACTTGGCTGGTGAAGTTTAAATTTGCTGTGTCTTTAATACCAACAGATGTCAATAACCCTGCTGCTACATTTTGTACTATCTACAGATGTTGGATCTAATTTGCAAGCTTGCTTGCAATTAGTTTTATAATAATAACATTGCAATGAGGCAAAAGCATGAATGTATACCTTATGTTCAGGGGTATCATTAACCCTTGCTGCTGCATTTTGCAGTAACTGCAGGCATTGGAACTGATTTTCAAGCACATTCACTTGGAGAGCATTACAATAACCCAACTGCAATGATACAACAATATGAATCACAATCTCATGTCTGAGAATATAAGGTAGGACTTCATCCTAGCAATGAGTTTGTAGTACTAGAAAACATTTCTCAGAAGGCATAATGTCCCCACCCCCGTGGTAGTTGCAGAATCAAAAGCAACCACAAAGTTGTGAATAAACTTTACCCTTGCTAGAAAAATTCTGACAAGGACTTAGAGCTCCAGTGATTTGCTAGTGCTATCAAAACACTGACATGAACAAACAGGTATATCTTCATGTTATACACATTCAATTGGGGAGAACTGACAGATAACCAATAATTTTGTTCAAAAATTGGGTAGGCAAACTCTTGTAAACTGATTTGTTCGCACAGGTCTCACGGGTTTAATAAAGTTTCTCTGACTGCACATTTAAACTTAGAGATGCAGCAAGGTGTTACTTTGCTGGCAAACTTTTGGTGGTCCCCCCCCCCAATCACTGGCCACAGTGTAGTAATTAAATCCATGGTGTGTATTGGCCCCCATCACTGATCGCTGGCCACAATGTAAACAAGCATTTGTCAATGCCAAGTGTTGCTTGCTGTCATTAGCAGTGGAAGTGCAGGAGTTAGACAGATGTAGTATAGGAATGGCAGTGAAATACTGAACTGATGCCAACTCCACCGCTATCCTGCAGAGATGTACAGGCATTGAGCTGTGCCTTTGGGTCTTCATCCATAACGGTCATGACATTTCACCTCACCCTGCCCTGCAGACACTTACAAGTGTCAAGGTGTGCTTTGAAGTGTTCAGGCTTTACACTCACCTAATTCCATAAGGAAATACATTGAAATGGGTGCAGTATAGGAGAATGGAGTGAACTCTGGGGTCAAAGGGTCCAAGGCACACCTCGATACCTGCCACTGGCTGCAGAGTGGGGGTGGAATGGCATGAGCATTACTGTCGACAATCCCAAGTCACACCCCTAACTCCTGTCAGTCCCTACAGGGTAGGGCGTTATGGTCAAAACCCCTAACACCCTAGGTGTGTCTTGGTATTTTGACTCCAAGTTTTCAACCTGGACTTCTTGTGATCCCACCACATGAACAGTGACACTATCAGTTTGTTAGCCGAACTGTGATTTTCCATAGTGACTGCACCATTTGACGCCACAGGTGTGAAAACACATTTCAAACAGGATGTGAAAAATGACAGCTGCACTGTTCATGAGGAGGAGTAAAAATGGCAATGTTGAAAATCTGGAGTGAAAATATAAAAAAAACTTGTGAAGTCACGAGTGTGCTTAGAAATTGCGCAACGCACACCTGTAATGTAACTAATTTGGGGATTTTTTTACAGCAGATTTTCAACATAGACATTTTGGGACCTCTGCTCATGAACAGTGTCACAGTGATTTTGTTAATCTATCCCAAACACTGATTTCCCACAGCGACTGTGCTATTCTGTGCCAGAAGTGTGCAAACACATTTCGGCCAGGGTGTGAAAAGTGACAGCTGTACTGCTCATAAGAGGGTGTGGAAAAATGCCAATGTTGAAAATCTGGACTGAAAAAATTACTAATTTGTGAACTTACAAGGGTACATGGAAGTTGCACAATGCACGCTCATAACACAGTCATTTTATGGACTTTTGTCACCAAATTTTCAACATAGCCAGTTTAAGACCTCTGCTCATGAACAATGTCACTGTGATTTTCTCCATCTGTCCCAAACATTGATTTCACACACTGACCATGCCACTGTGTGCTATTTATGTGAAAACACATTTCAGGTGAGATGTGAAAAATGACAATTGTACTGTTCATGAGGAGGTGTGGTAAAATAGCAATGCTGAAAATCTGGAGTGAAAATATTAAAAATGCACGCTCATAAAACAGTCATTTTGGGGAATTTTTTCACCAAATTTTCAACATATAGTTTTTGGGGGTCTAACTCATGAACAGTGTCACTGTGATATTCTTAATCTGTCCTGAACATTGATTTTACACACTGACTGTGTCATTGTGCCCTACATGTGTGAAAACATTGCAGGTGAGATGTGAAAAATAACAGCTGTACTGTTTATAAGAAGATGTGGTAAAATGGCAATGTTGAAAATCTGGAGTGAAAATATTAAAAATGCTTGAAGGTACGAGCTTACATAGGAACTGCGCAGCACATGTTCATAAAACAGTCATTTTGGGGAATTTTTTCACCAAATTTTCAACGTAGGATTTTTGAGGGCCTACCTCATGAACTGTGACACTGTCATCTCATTAATCAGTCCCAAAAGGTGGTTCCATGCCGTGATTGCAAAATCACCTTTTGGGACCTAATAACAAAATGACAGTGACTGAGTTCATGAGGTGGGGTTCCAAGAACCCCATGTTGAACAACTGGGGAAAAAATTCACAAAAATGGTCGAGATATGCACCAAAGTTAAAAAAAAAACATTTATGCAATTATGCAGCTTACTGGCATCTCTTCAGTTCGCGGTTGGTCTTGAAGAGTTAAGACATGTTCCCAGTCCACCGAAAATCATCATGCCGGCCTTTGGAGGTAAATATGGGGTGAGGGGGGTGTGGAGAAGTGGGTATGCAAAGGGTGGGTGCGGGTTGGGGAGGGATCACTGGAATCAACAAGGGACTGTTTTCTAGTTTACAGGTTTATTTATTTATTTATTTTTTAAACATCGAAGGAAGGTTTTCTTTTTTGCAGGGACATTTAATTTTGGCATGCTGGAGTGGGCTGTCAGCATGTGACATGAGCGTTTGGGGGAGGCTGTAGCTGACAGGGGATTGGGCATCCCGTTGGTACATATCGAGTCCTGGGGGGAAACAGGAACTGAGGGGCACCCCCCTCAGCACACAAGAAATTGTGGGGGGCATTATGCCGACAGTGAGTGGGCTCCCCCATTAGCAAAATTACCAGAAAGGGGGCATGCCAACATGGGGATTGGGCACCCCTGTCGGCACATGTAAGTGTGGGTGGGGTGACAAAAGCCAAGGGGGATTGATCACCCTTCAGCACACAACACATTTGGGAGGGAGGACATTATGCTGATGGGGAGTGGGCTCCTCCATCAGCAAATAGAACTGGAAGGGGGTATGCGGACAGATGGTTTGGGCACCCCGTTGCTTTTATATTTTTTTTATTTTATTGAAATGTTTCACCAGGAAGGCACACTGAACAGTGGGCATCAGCTTCCTGGGGACTGTGAGAGGCCGACGGAGAAGCCATCGCCATGGGGACACCAATCAGCTCTTTTGGTAGCTTGTAGTGCACCAAAACAGCCAATTGTGTGGTGATGTGGCCCGAATTTCCTGGCACATTTAGGTATTCTCCCTAATTGCTGAAAGCAATGTGTTTCTTGCACATGCATGCAAGCAACAAAAAAATGATATATTTTTAATTAAATCCCTGGTGATCAGTGGTCCCCATTGCTGCCCACAGTGTAAAAATATATATAGTTTTAATTAAATCCCCAGTGTTTAGTGGATCCCCACCACCACTCCCCATCAGGGAGTGCCCCACCACCCCACCTCCCTCACCCTGACCCGAGTGGATGACCACCACAGCCTTCCTCTCTCCACCATGGCTGGCTAACTGACTGACCTGGAATGAATGAGCATGTGGTTGTACAAGCACATGCTCATTCATTCATTCTAGGTCAGTTGAGTGGTCAGTCATGGTGAGGAGTAGAGGGCTGTTCTGGTAGCCCACTCAGGGTCAGAGTGAGGGGGATCGGGGTGGTGGGGGACTCCCTGAATGCATAGGATGGGGGCCACTAGACACCAGAGATTTAATTATTACACTGTGGCCATCGATCAGCAGCCGGGGGGGTACACTAGACACCAGGGATTGAATTAAAATATATATATACCTTTTTTTTTTACATTGTAATGGGGGACTACTACACATCAGGGATTTAATTAAAAAGATATATGTGTGTGTGTGTATATATATATATATATGTGTATATATATATATATATATATATATATATATATATATATATGAATGGGATATGCGTAGGGTGACAGTGTGATAATGGATTTATCTTGTGTAGTTGACAGTGACCTTAAGTAACCTCATGAGTGGCGTAGTCCATTTTCACACTGTCACCCTACGTATATTCGATTTATGCAATAGGGGTGTCATGGGTGTTTGTATTTTTACTGGTATTTGTATTAGTTTGTCATGGGGTTTGGACTACTTGCTAATGTAGTGAAACGGCGCTATCAGTTTTTGGTGCTTCTGCTGTCTGTTTGATTGGGTATTGTGTTGTAGATTTTGATTTGATAAGGTTTGGTTGTCGGCGTGGTTTTGGTTTGTGGCGATTGGTTAAGGGGTGGAGTTAAGAGAGTGGAGTTGCATTGGGATTGGTTGAGGGGCCGGGACTTTTGTAGTGCAGGAATTTTTTGTTAGTTTGGTGAAAGTTGTCGACCAGGAAGGATGTCTGTAGAGGTAGCGTCTTGTAGTAGTGGAGGAGGCGACATGGAAGGAAGGCGAAGCTGCAGTGCTGGACTTGGGGCATGTGGAAGGCAGTAGCAGTGTGCTTGGCCTACCGATGGACGGGACTCTTCGTGTTGAAGATCTGGGACGTTACTTATGGCAATGAAGATTTTTGGAGGAATGACAGATCGTTTGTGGCGTTTTGACATTGGGGTGCATTTTTTTTACTCTTTTTGCTAATTTCGAGTGGAAGTCACATTTTTATGTTTTTATGGTGTTTTTGTACGATGGAGTTCATTTTTCGGGAATCGCTGAAGAAGGGTCTATGTGTCAAGAACACTATGGATTTCAAAAGTACGAGTGGATTTTTTTTTAGTATGAGACAGTGTGTTTGGCAGAATAGATTTCGTTTTCTTTTTTTAAAATGTTTGATTTCCATTGTGAAGAGTGGACATTTTTTTCATTTGGTTGGATATATTTTATTTGGGTGCATAGAAGCTGCGTATTGGAAGGAACAGAGACCAGGTAAGTAATATGCAAACAAACTTAAATGAGAAAAACATTGTGTTTTTTGAACAGTTTCTTTGGATATATGAAGGACTTTGTTATGGGAGTTACACATTGGTTAAATACATTTTTAACTAGAAAACAGGCTGTTAAGTAAGCAACCAAAGTTAGTACAATCTGCAGTATATATACTTAACTTGTGGGACAGTAAGGTAGTACAGGGAAAAAAAGCTGGTGCTGTTAGCTGCATTTATAATTCTAATAAGTATATATACAACTGTTTATTTTAGTACCACAACAGTGAGAGATGAGTTGTTTTTCTGAACCAAACAAAGTAACGAGAAGAGGCTGCCATATATTTTATTGTTTTGACTGTGGCTGAAAGTTTTGTCTATGCTTAGCACTTTCTAAGTTACATATTATAACATTTAAATGAAACAATTTTTTACAGTTTCTAAGCAACCACTTTTATAGTAAGATGTATTCTGTTTCTTCAATGTATACCACTGGTTTATGGTTGCTAAAGAAAAAGACAACATCATTCTTTTGTTCATTTTTCTTATGGTGTGTGGCATCTGATGTGTTGATGTAGAAGTCAATGAAGTAAAATGAAAGGTCTTGTACTTTTTCAAATGTTAGGTAACTGTTGTCCTGTTAAGTGCTTTGTTGAAATATCCATTTGTGAAGCTGGTTACATTATAATGGTGTGAGACAGGTGGAAGATCTCTGTTGGCTTTTTGTTGTTCTTCTTTCTTGTGCAGGTAGATGTTGTGTCCTGGAGTGAGACAGAAATGAAGAATATGTGTTAGATTTCTGATGTGTGCCTTTAAAATAGTTTTGTTTTCTTGTGATTCTATGAGGGATATTAACTATGTGAAATAGGTGTGCGGCCTAGTGAGAGGGTGGAAGAAGTCACATGTTCTAAGTGATGGGCATGTGAGTATTGAATTTTATTTTGGGGGGCTAATATAATTTTGTGAAGTGATCTCAGAAAAAAGGTGATGTTTGAATCAATCTTCACATTTCTGTTACATTATGGAGAGAGTTAATGTGCAATTGGGTAATTAATATAGAATCAATCTTTACCTGGTTGCTACTATTGCCTTTTAGTAATGTTTAGAAACAGTACTGTACTTTTAGTCACTGTCACTGTCGGAAGAAATTTGTTGTGCTCTTTTTCTGTTTGGGGTACCATAGCTGTTTTCTGTGGAAGAAAGGGGAAAAAATGGTATTTAGTATGTTTAGCTGACATGTGGATACTTGAAGGTCTATACATTTTTTTATTTGTTAGCATTTCTTGTTTCTACATATTATCTTCAGTATTTTTTATGTTTGCATTTCAGATGTTGAATTGCTTGTTTTTGTGAAGTTGGGATACATATGATCTGGATTTATATCTCAGCATTTCTTTTAATATTTGCTTACAATTGTAAGCTGCTAAAGTGGCAATACATTTTTTACTGATGGAAAGTCATAATAGTTTAGTTTTGGTGACAACAAGACTCCTGTTTCTTCTGCTCAAACCTCCCAGACCCCTTTGTGCTGCTAAATCATTTCACAGGGAGCTATAGGAAAGTATGCTAAATTGAATGTGTTAATGTTAGTTGTGGGTGATATTATCATATGGTGTTCTATGTTATTGGTTTAGTTGAAGGTTTTGTGATGCATAAAAAGAAGATTACCTTGAACAATGTTAAAGGTGATGTTTTTTGCTGTTATATTTGGTCTATTGAAGCAGGAACCCAGGATTTCCGAATATTTGCTGGAGATGGTAGATAGTGGTTGAGACCCTTGTTGTGTTGGTGTTATAGATGCTGAGCTTAGGATTCTGGAAATCTTCTTTTGTTTGTCCTCATTTAGTTTGGCATAGTCATTTAAGCTTTGCAGTTGTTTATGCCCTGAAATTTGAATGATTTCTGTGGGGGCAACACCTGAGTCTGTTAATTTTTGGATTAGATGTTTGTGGACAGAGTGGTTTGTCAAGAGCTTGAGGATTTATTGTTTACCATGTTTTTAACTAATTTTGCAAGCTTATTCACACCTACTGGCTGATTTTTGAACCAGGGACTTTCTATGTTTAATGAAGAATGGTGGTTTGTAGCTAGAAAAAACGGAGCATCTTCTAACAGTGTGTGCTGGGGTCTTGCTTTTTTGTAGGCTATGTAGTTTTCCACTGGACATTTCTTGGGATTTTCTGGGAGCTCATATGCTCATGGTTTTATTTTTCAAGTGTCTTTTGGATTGGCTCCAGAACAAGGTTTTGTTTTCTTTCTTGACAGTATTGTAAAAAATCTATTCCCATTGTCATCTGTCTTTAAGGTTATGTCACCCCATTTTACATTGCGCATTTCAGTATTTCCTGACTCCAAAGTACATTTTGATTGTTAGCCACAATGTGTTTAGGAGTGATTCTGGTGAGTCAGGTCCAAGGAGTCCTTCAGCATATAGGGTTTTTTATTGCATTGTCTGTTAGTTCATCAGCTGCCATAGGTTTTGAACCCTTGCCTTTTTTTGTCTACATTGTAAGGCTTGCCTGGATTTTTTTAATATAGGGGAAGTTGAGAGAGAGTGAGCATAATTTTTATTTTTTAAATAACGTTCTAAGCTTTGGAAAGTTGAACACAGCGTTAGTCGTTCATATAGAGTACCATCCTTATTTCTGCATGACATGAAGTAGTGGCATAAATACTGGTTCATTTCTGAAGGGTTGATTTTATGTAGTGGCTCCTGTAGCCTGAAATGTTCTGTGAGGAATCTTAAGAACATGGCAACATCTGCTTGTGACTTTCTGGCAGTGTTTATATTTTTACCTTTATCAATAAAGTTTTCTATATCTTCCATGTTTATGGGGTTTTTGTATATTGTGGTGTGTTGTTTCATGTTCTCAGTCCTGGCAGACCTTTTTTCGTTGTCCATGGTTGCGTCTTGAGGAACTGCTGAAGTAAATGGTAGACTTGTATCTAGAAGTGGCTCTGTGTCATTTTCTAGTTGAGTCATTATCTGACTTAGTTCAAGGTCAAATTGTGTATTGTGTGGTGTGATGTTCATGTCTTTATTTTTTCTTTTATTTTTGTGAGGCTTTAAGATGAAAAAGAAAGTATGGAATGTAACGGTGGTTTCTGGTTTGATTTCAGTATTAGCTTCTTCAATGGTGCAATTGTTTCAGTTTGCTTTGCGGTGGTATGTTGGCTCGAGAGAGCAAGCTTTTTTTTTAGCTTGTGCTGGGTGCTGCTCTTGTGATAGGGTGTTAAGAATTTTTTTAAATTTATGAGTTATATTTGCTGTGTCATTTTTTTAACATTTGCTCAGGTTGGAGGCTGAAGTAGTTATTCTTATTTTTTTATGTGTGTCAGAAGAACAAGGCGCTACATGCTTTATATTGCTCTGTCATCGCAGTGTATGATTTCCGGGACATGGAGGAGAAAGGTATCTTATTTGACATGTTGATACAGTGGTGATTTTTTTTATTCATGAGTTTTTGAATGGGAGATGAGATTGTGGAGTGAGATGGAGCAAGTGCAGTCAGGTAGTGGGCTGGTGTAGAACCTGGAGAGTAGGTAATTGTGTAAACATAGGGAGAGAAATGTGCTGTAAAGATGGGAGGTGAGTTAAAAAAAAAAGTAGGCAAATGTTTTCTTGTACTTTGGGTGTTTGCAGTTTGTAAATAGTTGCTTGGGGGGGGCTGGTGTCTGGCTGTGTTGCCACGATTCAGTTGGTATCTAAGGTGAGTGTGGTGAGTAGCAGTGAATCTGGCTCACTCTTTCATTTTTTTGGGTTGTGGGTTTAGAAAGTAGTCCGGCACTGTATGTATAATTACATGGTCACTGTATGTATAAATTTATTTATACATACAGTGACTCAGATAAATGCATTTTATATGTCCACACATTACTTAAATATATATATATACTGTATATATGTGTGTATATATATATATATTATTTTTTTTTACACAGTGGCCAGTGATAGGTGGGGGGCCACCAGACACCAGGGATTTATATATTTTTTTACACTGTGGCCATGGGGGAGACCCTCACTACTATACCAGGGAAGTATGTTTGTGACTGAAATTCCACACTTTGCATTCCATCCGGCACTCAGTGAATTGGTAAATTTTGTGAATTACGCTTCATGAATTGAGTGCAATTTGAGAAATATTTTGCAGAACGAATTTTGCTGACTTTGAACATCACTATTTAAACTGCACAGTACAAATATGTATAGACAGCAACAGCCACTGCATGCAGGAAATATTGTATGTTTGCAATGAGTAAAGCTACTTAATTTAGTAACAACAGGGCAGTAACGGTGAACTTCTTTTTCTTTCCTTCATTATCTGTTTTCTCTGCAAACCTTATTTTTTCTCTATAAACATGAAAGAAAAAAACAACAAATGACATTTCAGAGTACAGCTGGGAATACATAAAATTCTCAGTTGCTTAAAGGCACTCAGCTATGCTACATACCAAATAGCCACCTCAGGTGCACATACAGTATGTTCCCTAATGACCTCACACCTTTTTATGTGTGATCCTTACTTAGGTAGTGTTCCAAGCACTTTATTGAACCAGAAAAGTCTGAACAGGGCCACTCTGAAACTCCATTGCTGAGTACAAAAATTACCTAGCCATACATAACGCAAAAATTTCACCGCATTGCCCACCAGGGAAAAATCAGTCCAAACTAACTTCTGAGTTGCAGTGCTAGACAGATGTTTATTAATGGGCACACAGATGAGATGTCCAACTTCTAACAGTAAATAGAAGTGGCTAAGCTCCCCAAACATTTCTCTCAAATGTGCTCATTAATTGAACTACATGAATCTGAAAACAATGAGGCCCCCATATTCACAGCTGTCTACTAACACAGAGCAGCCAGCTGTGCTATGCTTGCAATAGTACAGTGTCAACTCTCAGCAATATTCAGTTACAGTGTGCCAATGAAGCATACTAAATGACTAAACATCAGGCCACGTTGGCACAGCGCTAAGTGGATACATGCTACATTGACATAGAGAAGACTGAATATTGCCCACAGGAGATACCGCTGCCCAAAAGGAGATAGTACCATGGCTCCTGTGGGCCATATTCAGTCAAGCATGCAAATGAGCTCATACAAAGTGTTATGGTGACATCTGCATGCTCATTTTGTGCTCATCTGCATGGGTGCAGCCAATCCCTAGTGCTGCTGCAGGGCAGCAGTGGTAATAGTTTCCTGGTGTCTAGTGATTCCCCATCCCTGAACACCTGTGCTGCATTTTATATACATATCCCTGATATTCTAGTGGTCCACCTGCCCATGATCACCAGGCTGTGCTTTTTTATTCATATCCCTGGTAGTCTAGAGGACCCACGCTCCTCCAACCTATTGTCAACCACTCATTCACCAGCTTAGGACCCCCACATTGACTCACCTTCACCCTGATGGCCCATCACTGCTATGAAAGGTGCAGAGCAGCGGACGGTACAACCCTACATTCATCACCTCAACCAGCCACTGTCTAACAGTCACAGAGTATGATAACATACATAGTTGGCACTAACCTTCCAATATCAGGCTGTGGGAGTTATAGCTGAATATCATCTGCACAGCAGTGAACATTCAGTCATAACCCTTTCATAATATCGCAACTTTTTTTTTAATGGAAATAAACCATAAGGTTACGGAATCAAGCACAGATGCTTGGTCTCTCTTTTTATGTTCAGTGTAAATAGTTGATTTTATTGGTGCAGTGTTATATTGTGCATACACACCACTATTGATTAAATATCTAATGATACAACTTACAAACATTTCTGCATACCTAAAATCCCAAATGTATATTTATTATTGTGATCTTTGCATAATGTATAGTATTCTGTTGAAAATGGCTATGTCACTTTAGTATTGTAATGTACTAGGCACTTTCAGTTCTGACTTTTGGCTGCTTGTGTCTTGGTCATCTTTAAAGGAGTACTACAGTCAAAATTTGCAAAGCTATATATTGTGCAGAGTGGACCAAAGTGTGCTAGGGCACATAGATTAAGCATCAGATTGAGCAGAGAGCATACTGAGGGTGAGGAGCACAGTTAGCCCAGATTTAGGGAGTCATAGGCAGGTGGGGGAAGAGGAGAAAGTGTGAGAAACAAGGACAGAAGTTTCAGGAGGAGGAGTGACAGGTATGGGGGGGCAGGGATATGCTTTAGCAGGCATCTAAAGGTATGGAGTGAGACAGAGACAGATGAAGGGAAGAGGGGAGTAGGTTTCTAAGGGAGAAGAGACTGTAGGAGAAAGCAGCTTGGCCAGCACATGAGTGAGGATGGGGAATGGAGAAGGTACAGGAATTCCAGGAGTGAAGGGAGTAAGAAGAGAAGAGGCAGGGTGAGAGGAGTGAGGAGAGCTAGGAAGGAAGGGAGCCAAACCAGTATTTTGCAATAAAGGTGGAGCATTGGAACTGGTAACATAAGGATAGTGAGAGGATGGAAAGGAAGGAATAATGGGAGCAGTGGTGAGTATGGAGTGCAGAATGGAGAGTTGGTAGCAGTACAACACAAGGCATTACAGTGGTGTCCAATCTAGCAAGAGAAAAGGAGAGAGCGGTGACATAGACCACGACTGCATAGTTGAAAACTAGGAGGACCTTTTCAGTTATCAGCTCCTGGCAGACCTGGAGGGAGAGGCAGTCCTTGTTGCTGTACGAGGCACCAAGCTTGGCCTGGATGGTGTCAATATGGGCAGAAAAATCAAGCCTGCTATCTAGCCACACACCAATATACTTGAAAGCAGGGATGGCCTCCAAGTGTCATCCGAGGTGAAGAAGACAGGGGAAGGTGAAAGCCTTGCCAGTTTCTGGCTGGTGCCAAAGGTCATAGGAACAGTCTTTTTGGTGTTAACCCTGAGCTGGATGTTATGAAACCAGTGTAGCACTCTGTGGAATTTATGCTGGAGTGGGAGCTCCACAACTGAGGTTGAAGAGCTGGAAGTGTAGATGACTGTGTCATCTGCATACATGTGGATATTCAAAAAGACAAAGGCAGGTGGAGGTCATTTTAGAAAATTTAGAATAGTATCAGACCCAGGATGGAGCCCTGTGCGATCCCTGCTAGAATAGGTGGGGGGGCAGAACACCACCCACCTGAACTGTTGACAGCATGTAAGGTATAAGCAGAACCAGTCCACAACTGATGATGAAAGGCTAGCAGCAAAGTCCTGCTTGTCTAGGAGAAGTGAGTGGGACACTGAATTGAAAGCTTTGGCTAGATTGATGAATGTGGCTGTGGTGATCTGTCCCTGATCCATCCCAGTGAGAACAGAATCAGTTACATTCAGTAGGAAAGAGATGGTAGAGTGGTTCTTCCTGAAACCAGATTGTTAAGGTGAGAGGAAAGCTGAGGAGCCAAGGAAGTGACAAGCCTAGAGTAAACAATGGTGTCTTGAAGCTTAAGAACAGAGGGGATGAGTGAAATTAGCCTTTAGTTGCCTGAGGAGGAGATGTCATCCTCTTTGTGCAGAGACAGACCTTAGCAACTTCCTTGGCCTGAGGGACAGCAATGGGGGAGCAGGAGAGGCTCAGAAGGTGAGAGAGGGGGAGGGCAACAGCAGGAGCAGAGATTTGTAGGAGTATATGGTCCAAACCATCAGGGCTGGACTTTGAAGGGTTATGTGACATTAGGGCAAGGAAGACTTCGGGAAGGGAAGACAGGAGGGAAGTGATAGCCTTCTGGCAAGTGGGGTGTAGGAGAGATAGTGTGATCAGGCAGTGGATGACTGGGTAGTACACAGGTTGTGAAGAATTTGTTAAAATGAGCAGCAATGGGTTTGGGGAGGTGTTGGAGACCAGGGAAACATTCACTAGGAGGATGGTGGGATGGATGGACTTGTCTGGTGTCATATAGGGAGAGGATAACCTTCCAGAATTTCAATGAGGAGTTTATATTGGACTAGAGGCTGGACTTGAAGTAGCAGGCCTTTGCAGTGATGACAGCTTTCATAAAAGAGTCCCTGAGTGTCCTGTTGTATAGGAGGTCAGACATGGATTGGGAGGACTTTTAATATGCCCAATCAAAGTCCCAGAAATTGCACAACTTGATAAAGTCAGATGTAATCCAGGGGTGGTGGGAGTGTTTAACCTTGGACTTTCTAAGGGGGGTCATGAGTATTCTAGGTATTGTAAAGATGACAATGAAGAGTGATAGGGCTGTATCAATGTCTGGGGCTGAGTAGACAGGGGACTAATTGGAATAAGGAAGGTCATTTAGTACAGCATTAGTGTCAAGTAACTTGAGAAGCCTATACAAAGAGAAGGATTGAGGAGGATGCACTTTACTGATGTAGTAGGTTAGGCAGTGGTCACTAAAGGTGTCTGGAAGAATGCCTGCAGCAATGATTCATTGGTGGTGGCAGAAGTGCAGCCAGTATAGCAGGGAGTAGTTAATGGAGTGAGGATTGAGTTGGGTGGGTTCAGTGATTAAGATTCAAGCACTCAATCCTGTGGAGAGATGGTCTGGAAGCAGCAGAAAGCCAATTTAACCCTTGCTGTGCTGCGGACATGTATACTCGTCCTAAAAACCTATACATTCTAAGTCTGCTGGCAGCCTATGGTTTACGTTGAAGTCCCCAAGGACTTAGTAATTATTAATTATTAGGGACTTAGTAATTATAATGCCTTAGTAATTAACTTAGTAATTATTAGTGATAATTATAAATATCTAAATGAACAGTATCAGAGACAAAATTGTAAAATTTAGGAAGGACAAAGGCAATTTTTAAGTAAACATCAGGGCCTTTTTTTAATATCAGCGAGCGTAGAGAGGTATGACAGTGTCATGTGCTATTGTATTTTTCAGTCAGTGTAATCTGCATTATGAAAGCTTGGGCTTGACTGGGATGGGGTGAAGAGTAGAACTGTAACAGTAAATACGACTTCCTGAAGGGGTGGAATACCATTATCTTAAGGATAGTGTTGAGCCAGATAGGAAATTCTGATGGCAATGATGCAAAAGAAGAGTACAAGACAAACAAGTTGTTCCTATAGGAAGTACTCTGGGCTCTGAGAATGTTAGTTTATAGACACAAAATGCTGTAGTCCCAGAACACTCAGAACCGCATAAATGTTTGAAAAAAATCACTCCACAACCGTCCCTATGAGCAGCTTCATCTGCTCGTTATCAGCTCTCCCCTTCCCGCTAACAATCGGTGTCCCCACCCTGCTAACAATCAGTGCTCCAACCCCCCAAACTTCAAAACTAAAACAAAATCCCCACATTGCGGTCCTATTCAGTTTTTTTTCGTCACATGAGGCTCACCCACTGCCTTCCTCACAGATGTCGACACAATCTCCTTCACAAACAGTTACCGCTTGCAGCAGTGCATCCACAGTGCTGTCACTGCCTTCCTTTGAACGGATCTCTTAAAAAACACAGAATATTTTTTTTCCCTGCGATGACCTACTGACAGAAACTGACAGTGTTGTAACAATAAAGAAACCGTCAATGTGTGTGCTGTTTAAAGCACCACGCTCCACGCTCCACATGCCTTTCCTTGGCTCTGTTTCCCTTTCCCCCACACACAGTCAGCATAAGTTTTCCAGCATCTCCTGTTTTCAAAATATTCAAACATGCAGCAGTTTAAGTGAAAGTGGAGACCATCAGTTTCAGGGTTTAGGGGGGAAGGGACAGGACGGCAAACCAAAGATACTCAGTAAGACCTGGGCACACAAAGTGTGGGGAAGGAGTTGTGAAGCAGCAGCCCCATCTACAGG
This sequence comes from Neoceratodus forsteri, assembly GCA_016271365.2. NCBI lineage: Eukaryota > Metazoa > Chordata > Ceratodontiformes > Ceratodontidae > Neoceratodus > Neoceratodus forsteri. The sequence continues at coordinate 322,949,585 of CM057458.1, forward strand.
ACAAAACTGAAGATCTGCACTATTTTTTCCCTATGTATACCTACTCACAGAAATACTGAAGCACAGAAGTTGACAGCAGACAAGGACCACAAGACCCATCCAGTCTGCTCATTCTTTTTACCTTATGAATGTGTCATAGGCCTTTACTCTGTCAATGGCCCATTTATTCATACTCATCTGTATTTCTCCCTTATGCCTATCCCATGCCTGTTTGAAACCCTGCACTGTATTCATATCCATCACTTCATGAGGTAGGCCATTCCATGCATCCACTATCCCTTCAATGAAAAATAACTTCCTCACATTACTCCTTAATCGGCCTGCCTCAAATCTCATGCCGTGTCCTCTTGTCCGCTATTTTTCTTATATTAAAACATGTTAGACTCTTTCACCTTGTTAATGCCCTTAAGATGTTTGAATGTTTCAATCATATCACCTCTCTCCCTCCTTTGCTCTAGGCTATACATATTGAGCTTCATTAATCTGTCTTCATATGTTTTCTGATGCAGTCCCTGCACCATTTTTGACAGGGTAAATTATAGTAGCAAGATAACATGCAGCAAGATAACATACTCATTAAAAAATTACTAAAAATATACTTTTAAATATATATATATATATATATATATATATATATATTTACTTTTTCACACAAATGAGCCATTGTATAATAGGAATAATGCATGACAGGGTGGGAGTTATGCTGGGATAAACAATGTTTGATGCCCTCAGCCTGCGACCTCAGACCCCACCACCCAAGGTGGGATGTTATCCCACCATAACTCCCACCCTATTGTGCATTATTTCTTTATTTGTAAACTTCTTATTGTCCTGTCCCAGTATCCCATGTGGATTACATTAACCCACTAGTGTACCTCAGGGTGACTGCTCTATGTCTAAATGTATTTGATTCCAGTGGGCACAGTTTCTTCTATGTACAGTAGGTCAGTGATACATAATGGTAACTTCTGACAGGGCTTCCAAGTTCCAAGGATAGAGCTGGCAAGTGTGTGTGAGGTGATGAAACTGGAAGCATTATCTTCTTCCCTTTAGTCATGTCTTATAACAATTTACAGCATATGATAAATTCAGTGGAAAATAAATACATATTCAAAATATACAAGTCTGTCTGAAAAGGATCAATACTGCAGAGAACCTATTAAGTATAGTTACCATGGATGGAACCCTAAGACATGTTGGAGGGTGCAATAGAAAACATATTTCCTTATGGAATGGGGTAAGTATAATGCTAAAAGATCCTAAAGCGCACCACAACACTTGTCAGTGTCTACAGGGTAGGGTGAGGTACAATGGCATGAGAGTTATAGCTGATGACCCAAAGGCACACCCTAATGCCTGTCACTCTCTACAGGGTGGGGATGGGGGTGGGGTTGGCGTCCCTTCAATACTTCACTGTCATTCCTATTATGCATCTCTAGCTCTGGCACTGCCAAAGCCAATGCCAGTGCGACAACATTCGGCATCGACAAATGCTTGTTCTGTTTCTGTCAGTACAAAAAACTACTGTGGGACTTAAAATGTTCACTGTCAAATAATTTAGCTATTTTTGCTAAAACACTATTTAACAATAAAATTAATTTGCACTATTAAGCATTATTAGCAATTTTTCATTATAGGGAATGGGTCGATAATGACTTATCACTAAATTAAATTTGTGCAATTATGGTTGCATTTGTGATTGCAAAAAAAATGACTGCTTGAAAATAACTAGTTTTGCAGTATGATATGATCTTGGCAGATTACTGTAGAACTGGTTATTTTCACGGTAAGTAATTTTAGAGCAACCACAAATGCAACCATAATTTGCGTAAATTTATTTTAGCGCTAAGTCACAATCACCACATTTACTATAACGGGAAAAATAATAAAAGCGCTAGTTAGAGCAAATTTATTTTCACACAAAGTGGTGCTTCAGTGAAAATAGTGAAAAGTATTTGACAGTGAACATTTCAACTTCTACAGTATTATACCTGTCTTATATGACCACAATTGCATGAGGTAGTCAAATTCAGCACCATCAGTTTGGTGGTTATATTTGTTTATTTATTTATTTTTATTTTTTTTTTATCTTTGAAAGTCAGATTTACAACCTCTGAGTCAGGGACTCATTTACAAAGGCACCTCATTGCAGGGAGGGTAGACATGGTTACAGTGTGAGATACTACAGTGGTAACATACAGGTGCAATGCAGGTAACAAAAGAACACAATACAACAGTGGTTTATGGGATAAAGTTACATGCAGCCGATACTTTTCAGATTTTGCAAAGATACTCCCTTGGACTCACCATGTTGTAATACAATGTTATCGAGAAATTGTTTCAGAGAAATCTGCTGATTCATTGGTCTGAAACATTATTTAGGAATCTTGTGTGTGTGCAGGTTTGCTGCCTATAGATCAAAACATAATGTAAATGAACTGTGCTTGGTACAAATCCCCAGTTTAGGTTTGAATGCTAACTTGTCTTAAACCATTAAGGATTAATTCTAAACCTTTGCTGGAAATCATTTATTTGTGCTACAGAAATTTTTGCTTCCATACTGCTACCTCCCCCTTTCACCAGGCCCTTGTGCCATTAACCTTCTAGCCCCATCTGCTGTTCTCCACACTGGCTCAGCTAGTGAGGATCAATATAATGTGTGGCTTGAGAGTACCAGTGACAATCATATACGTTTTTTCTCATTTCCACCAAGTCGCATCAACAACAAAGTTGTCAAATGACTTCACAGCAACATCACTTTGCCCGATGGTGATTGTATCACTGCGTCAAAGTGTCGACAGACCATTGCAGCACCAGAGTCCTTTACTGTTTGCAGTGGGCTTCACCCCCACACCCCTCCCACATCCTCTGGAATTATAGATCACCAACTCTGGGGTGGGGGTGGCAGATATGGGAGGACAGTGGCCAACACCGGGAGTCAGTGCATCGGCACATCACTCCGACAACCTGTTTGACACTATGGATGTCAAATGGGTTGTGTTGCTGTGATGGTTTTACTGCTGGGGGTTTGCTCTCCTGACATAATACTGTTTTTCTCCATTTCCCAGACCCTCTCACCTTCCCAACACTGGATGATTCCCCATCAGGCCTTTCCCACATTCAGCAATGACCCTGCAGAGAAGACAAGATCCCTATCCCACTGAAAGGGTCACTGTGATGGGGGGAGCCACAGCACTATCCCTCTCTAGCTGGGATTGCTGTCAGATGGCAGTATTACTCCAGCCCCTTCAGCCCTCTGACACAGCTTCTGAGGCTGCTCCAAAATCTTGGTCATTTGCGTGGGTGTATGACTTGCTACCCACTGGGACATTAGGCTGTTTCACTGGAAATTATTTCAGATCTGAAATACCTTTCCATAACAAAGATAACCATTTGTATACTGTATATACTTCTGGAACTCACCATGATAACTTACATTTGAGTTCTTTGCCAATTCTAGTATGATGGGTTTATTGTTTTGAAGCTGCTAACCATTACAAGTCAGCATCATTTGTAGATTCTAGTTCTGTTCTTCCTCCTTCAGTTTTTTTTTTCTTTGAATTTTTTCCACATCACAGTTTGTGCAGTGGTGTTTCTCCATCTCCTTTCAAGGATCTGTCATTACCTCTATCCATGGAGGGCCCATCTCTCGCATTTTGTCACACTTTCCTACTCACTTTGATATCGGGATGACATCTTGGTCTGTGTTATGAAGCCCCAGTCTGCATTTGCACATGCAATTTCATTGCTCAATCAAACTGTTTTCCCATAATGCTCTGTTTTCAGCATGGGCAGGCAGGCTGTCAGCCCTGTCCCCACCCAACTGACAACAACTCCCTAAGACTTATTGCAGAGTTTACTCCATGGACTTATTTTCCCCATGATGGGGCCTGGGGGGGGAGGGCTGTCCTCAACTCTGGAGATCCCATCCAGATATCATCCCAGGTAGTGCTGCAGGCCATTGAAAGGCAGGCAGAGCTTCATGAAGCCTGTGCTACGTTTTCTTTGTTCTTCCCAGAACCTCTCTGCTGCTGTGCAGAGGTATGTACATCCTGAATCAATCCAGCAGGTTCCTCCCTTCTGCTTTGTTCACACCTGCATGGTCAACAAGCCTCCACCTAGTGGCAGTCAACAGAAGAGCGGTGAGCCTCCCCTTCCTCAGAGGAGGTGAGTAGTTCTTTTGATGCTCGATCCTCTAGCCCCGGCCAACCCCCAGCTACCCAAGTCTGCTCTCAAAACCCATGTCACAGTTTGGCAGGTGGCAACACTGCCACTGAGCAACTAAGATGGAAGTCCCATCAAACTTTAAAGACACTAGGTCCTTTGGAGTCATCAGGGATGTCACTAAGTGGTCAGCATGACTACTTAGCACCACCAGCAACATTGGTGCAGGAAACGTGAGATTGCAATCCCATCAAGCTGTGATCAACATGGGTTATGACTGCATCCCAGTTCTGAGTGATGAACAGGTCTTTGCAACCTATTGGAAAAATAGAGGCAGTGATCCAGCCCAGTGGCACTCAGGTTTGAGGCGCTGGATGCCACACCTCGCACCACACTGGCGACCCAGGTTCGGGAACAGACTTGGGTGCCGGGGGTCGGCAGGGGAAGGGTTGAGGACTGAGCACCCATGTGATGCTCTCCTCCTGGATCAAGGGGATGGGATGTCTCGGCAAGCCACAGACCTCTGCTGGAGACCAGGGGTACTGCAGTAAGGCAAACACTAGTGTGGCCGACGCTGGCAAGGTAGCCGTGTGCCAGATAGTGTTGTGGCGTGCTTATGCATGGGGGAGAGGACAGAACATGGATAAACTCGGTCCCAGGGTAGGTGATGGCACCAATCCCCATGCCCACTGCCAGGCCTGACCTCGCCAACCTTCATAGATCCTCCGCCCAGGGCCCACATCTGCAGCTGGAGTCTATAAAGTTTGAAGTGCACCCAAGGTAGGAGGGGTGGCCCCAACCCGGAAGGGTTAAGCTGGGGGTGCCAGCTGCAAGCTGCGGGTAGAGGTGAGGAAAGGGTGGTCGAGGGGGGCTTCAGGCAGGGCAGTATACAAGTTGGATGCCTGAGAGAGTCGAATTGGGATCATGACAGGAGTGAAAAATAATTGACAAAAAAAAAAAAATGAGGGGCAGGGTCATACTGCAAATGACCTGTAGGATCATGCCTAAAGGCATGACAGCCCTCACACACAACTGGTATCAGACTCATATGCTACTCCAGGTTGCAGTTTGGGAATGACAGGTGGTAATGGGAAGCTCAGTGAAGACTCTGGTGGCAGAAGCTAGAATGGTGGATAATATTTTTAAGCCAAAAAAGAAAAATAAAGTTTGTGGTATATTAGTCCAAGGGGTAGACACCAGTGACTTTAGAAACATTGAAAGTGATGGCAGAAAAAGACCCAGGGATCATCTATTCTGCCCAGATTTCTTACCTTAACCCCTTGGCTTATTGTTGTAGAAGACTGTTACCTTATGGCTTACCCCTCTGTTCCCACATCTGACCCTCCTCCACTTCTTACTTCCACACTCCTTAATCCTCATTTGGTGCTACCAACCCCTGTATCTGTCCTACCTTATCCTGAACCCATTAATAGATCCTGCCTCTACCACATCTCAAGGCAATCTATTCCATGGTTCAACCACCCTCTCAGTGATGAAGCACTTCCTTACACGCCTCTTAAATCTCTCACTGACAAGTCTCTGCTCATTCCCTCTTGTCACTTTTCTATTATTGCTGAACAGGTCCGCACTGTTCACAATGTTTACCCCCCCTTGGGAAATTGGTACATTTCTATCATGACCCACTTCTCTCCTTTGATACTGGTAGAATCAGGGGTCCACTTAATCACCAGGTGACTTTCTCTTGAACCACAAGATGGTGGAACCACTAGTTCAATAGGTCCCATATGCCTAGGGGCAGAGGAGACTTAATGATGGGATGTCCATAAACTGCACTGTTCCAGCTTGTTAACAACATGAGATTCTGTCATATAACTTGATATAGCCCCATGCTACAATTTGCTTGCAGGACCAGTCCAACCTGATCATGGGTATCATCGCACCTGAAAATAGGCACATGGATGTCTAGTGTGACTTACCCAGTAAACAAAAGCAAATGAATAAATGAATGGGTGCAAATCCTGTTTATATCCTCTAGTAGCTGGATAGGAAAACTGTTTTGTGTCTCTGTTACTGGGGTAATTCCTTCTCACTCATAGAAACATGGAAACATAGAATTTATCAGCAGAAACAGATTATTTGGCCCACCCAGTCTGCCCAGATGTTCCCTGACTAATCTGTCTCTGCAGACCCTAACTGGTTTCTGAGGGCTCTCCCTCCTACCTCCCTGTTTTCAAATACACCCTTAAGCCCATCCCATGCATGTATGATGCCACCTATTGCTTTTGCTTCCACCACTTCTGCTGGTAATCTGCTCCAAGCATCCACCACCATTTCAGTGAAGAAATAGCTTCTTGTATTTCTTTTAACTTTGCCCTTCCAGTTTCATTGCATGCTCATTGGTCCTGGTGTCCCTTCATTTGAAAGAAACTTCTCTTCTGCATCCTTTTCACCCTTTGAGGTACTTGTAGATGTCTCTACCATGTCACACGTCACTTTCTTCTCTTCCTGGGTGTAAATGTTGAGATCCCTCACTCTCCCCTTAGGGCTTCTCATGCAACCCCTGCACCATTTTAGTTGCTGTCATTTGGACTGCCTCCACCCATCTATGTCCTTTCTGAGGAGAGCCTCCAAAACTGCTAGCCTCCACCCTGCTGATCCTCTTATACAGAAGGATCACATCTGGTTTTCTCCAGTCCTCTGGAATAATGCCAATTTCCCGTGAGCTTTTGAGCATTGAACAAGGCTGTCAGTGGGCAGCTAACACCTCTGAGTTCCTTTAGAACTCTTGGATGCATCCTGTCTAGTCTAGTGGCTTTGTCTGCCTTTAAAGCTGCAAGTTCCTTCTGGGCTCTTTTGTTCTGAAAATGGACTTGTGTCCAATCCACATTCCTGCTACTCCCTGGTAGTCTGTCCTACCTCACTCCGCTGTGAAGCCTGAGCAAAAGTACCTTCTCAGGATGTCTGCTTTTTCTGGTCCTCTTCTGTGCAGTATCTTCCATTTGCCCTTCTAATTCTCACTATACCTCCCCTTGCTTTTCTCTCCTCACTTACGTATCTGAAGAAAGATTTATCCCCTTCAGTGACCCGTTTGGTGATTGTTTCCTCTGTCAGCACCTTGATCCCCTTACTGCCTTGCTTCCTTCCCTCAGCTTACTAGGTATATCTTCCAGTCCTCCTCTCTCTGTCTTTCCTTATACCTCCTGAATGCCAACCTTCTTTCCTTTACCACCTTCCTTAGAGTACCATACATGTCTCCTTTTTCTTCTGCTGTTACACTCTTCCTTCAAGCAGAGCTTAGCTGATTTAGTTATATCCGCCCTTGATTTTACCCACTGTGCATCCACCCCTCCCTGGCACCCCCTCACCCTTTGTGTCAATTTCTGAGGCAGTCCCAAATTGTTTTTCTAAATTCACCCAGCTAAAGTCTAGGACCCTTGTCTTTGTGTGATTAGTCTCTGTTCCTGTCTTAATGTTAAACCACATTGTAAGTGACCACTAGTACGACGGGGACTGCCCACTGTGTTGTCTATAATATTGTCCTTGTTTGTAAGCATCAGGTCCAGCCCGACTCCAACTGTATTGGGTTGTTTCACTAGCTGCCTGAAAAAAGTCCCTTATTGGGAGTGAAGAATAGCCCTACTCCTTTTGGAATCTGCAGTTGGATGGCTCTACTCCATATCTGTTAGAATAAAGTCACTGACAGCTTCCCCAAATGCTGTATCCAACTCCTTGCCTTGTGGTGGAGGCCTGTACACTACCTTACCACCAACAGTGGCCCCAGAACCTGCATCCAGAGTGACCCACAGCACCTCCATCCCTTCATTTTCCTCCTGTTGCCCCATGTACCTCCATGGCCTTGATTCTGTCTCTCTCTCTCTCTCTTTACATATAAAACGTTGAGGCCCAACACCCATTGCACTGCACCACTCTCATGACCTTTCATTCTTTTTCCTAAAGTTTGTTCAGACTTCTCTGTACCTTTCTGCCTCTTTCCTATTGCTGTTGTACTCCTACATCTTCCTTTCCTGAAACTAATTTGTTACCCTACCCTAGATAGTGTGTCTCTTGATTTCACTTTATTTTGACATTCCTACCTAGATCTACAGTACTTTACACTGGGTGTGCACTATTCCTTTTCCACTTGTAGTATGGCTACAACCTGTAGTTAGTTTCCAATTTACTGCTGTAAACAGTATCTAGTAATGTGTTACATCCTTACCTTCATCTTGTGCCCCTGTAGAGGGTTCTGTGAAATGTGGACTATCTGCAGAAGTTCTCTATGTACCTTCAAGGAAGATGTTCCTCTCCTGCTCTGTCCCTCTCATGTTATGAGACACTAGTGTGCTGGGACATGCTGGTTGTTGTTCCCTTTGTTGCTTCTCACTACGTCCTGGTGTCCCCTGATTTTCTGTCTCCACTAAGCCTATGGCAGCTACTCCCCCTGATCACTCACCTGATTCACAGGGTTTTCTTAATCTACTCACCCACAAGATTATTATCCTGAGCTAGGTCCTCTGCACCACCTGTTACAAATTTAAAGAAAAACCTTAAAGTATCATAAAAACTCTGACTAAAAATCTCTTTCCTCCATCTACACACTTACAATGATACATTTAAGAATGGAAAGAAAAAAAGGAAAAAAAATATATACTGTATATAGTTCTAGGTTTCTAGTTTAAGTTGGCTGCTTAATCTCCTGTGTGTCAGCAATTCCAGCACAGATCCAAAACTAAGACCTAGAGTAAGGTGTCATAAGTATGGTCATTAAATATATATGTGATACAAAGTTAATGAGGATGGGAGATTCCAGAGAATTGGAAGATTGTCTTTAGAGGGACATTAATGTACTGCAGGGAGAGAACCAACAAGTGGCAAATTCAATTCAATAAGAACATGTGTAAAGTAAAAAGGTCCTTCACTTGTCTTAGATCAAAACATTGCCTGATACCCCCCATGTCTCCCTTTCCAAAAAAGACACAAACACCCATGTTTAGGGGAAATGGCCACAGCCATGTGTTTATTGAAATACATACACCATACATCATCTTGAGCATGGGTGCTGCTGAGAGAATGCGCTCCCCTACCTTCTGGGGAAGGTAATATGACCAAAGTTGGTGGCTGCCCCCGTCCAGCACTGCCCGCTGTCCTTGCAGAGTTACCCGATGAGGCTGGACTGCAACACCCACCTGGGTCATAATCTAGCAGTCCCCTGGCCTCATGCTGACTGGGCACAATGAGGCCTTCATGAGAATTGGGCTCGTTATCCCCCATGTTTCCCCGATACATTTAGTCTGTGCTCCTCCCAAGCCACCATACATGATTGTGACAGTTCTGTTAAGAAACAACCACCTATTCCACCCAATGTTACCAATGTTTACATGGACTACCTAGGTTAACATCCATTTGGAGGAGGTGAAAAACCCAGAAAAAAAACTTATTAACTGTGAGAAAACTGGGGAAAGTCACTCCCAGACCCATACTGTGATCGCTCATAAAGGGTCAAAGGGGGCCCTACCTCCCTGGCCCCTTACCCTGCTTTGACAATGGTGGGCAGGTGGGGATCCACTAGAGGGAGGAGAGAGAGGGAGATCTTCCAAGGGAGCAGGGCAAAATATCTCCCCTGTCTCCTCCCACTTGTAATGCCATCCCTCCCTGAGAGCGACCTGTTGGGGACCTCCTCCTGGGCTGTGCCAAGTCTTGTGTTCCTCCCAAGTAGAGGTCCCCTTATCCTAACCAGGTCCAAGGAGGAGGCCCTAGGCAAATGGCCAGCTGCTGCGATAGGCTGGCTGCCTCTCTATTGCCTGGTACTCACCCCATGTCTTCCTTGCCCAAAAAGACATAAACATCAATGCTCAGAGGAAATGGCTGCAGCCATGTGTTTATTGAAATACATACATCATACACCATCTTGAGCATGGATGCTGCTGGGAGGATGTGCCCTTACTTCCTGAGGGAGATCATATGGCCAAAGCTGGTGGCCGGCCCTCATCCAGTGCCACCCGCTGTCCTTGCAGAGTCACCTGATGAGGCAGGACTATGACCCCCACCTGGGTCATAATCTAGCTGTCCCCTGGCCTCATGCCAGCTGGGAACAATAAGAGAATTGGGCTCATACCCCATGTTCCCCTGATACCTTTAGTCTGCATTCCTCTCAAGCTGCCACAGGCTGGACCCTATCTGACCCCCCCCCACACCCCTCACTCAAGATGTTCCTCCAAGACCACTCATGGCTAGCAGCATGTTATCCAAACCTACCACCTGCAGCTGTGTGTCCTCACCAATTAAAATGGGCCGATGGGAGGCCTGATGTCCCTAGGTCTCAAAAGTGTACCCCCTACAGAAGCCCAAATGGCTCCCACCCCCAGTTCACTGTGTCCATGCTCGATTCAGCACCCTTGAACTCAGGCATTCTTTGGATTGATCACTACCACAGGTGCAACCAGATAAGAACCACATGGGACCCCAGTCTTGAAAGGCTCGCCAATCTTCCTTCTTTTTGACAGGAGGTTCACTGTCACCCGGAGACCTAGGTCTTCCCCTCCCTAGTGGATTGGCAGAAATCTGGACTGTGTCACCGGTCAACCTCCTCTTGCAACCCTGGAATCAACCCCCTCAGTGCATGCTTCCTTGCTGGGCCAAAACATCTGCACTGCCTGCTGTGAATTGCCAAGGCTGCTTCCCCCACGCTGTTGGCCAGCACACTCTCTGTCATCCAGTAGATTAAGGTGGCCCAATCAGCCATACATTCTGAGGGTCTTGCAACAGAAACAAAAGGGGAGATTATTGCAGGTGAGGATGATCCTAACCCCAGAGGGCTCAGGCCTTCAGCAACCTAGTGGCTAGGTGCCTAGACTAACCACCCTTGGCTCGAGAATTGGTGCTCCTTCAATCAAACATGCATGAGACTAAACCACTGCACTGCCAGTGTCATGCATTGAATTGATAAGACGGCACCCCATACCCATTGTAATAACATAGGAATGCCTCCCCTTATGCCGGCAGGCCCGTACATGCCCCCAACCTTACCATCATGGCCACAACACTCCAGGGGGAGACCATTACCTATACCAGAATTGTGGCCCTGTCCGTTCTACCTGAACTTCTGAGAATTGTCACAGACCCTGTTACCAAATTCACCACAATCCTTACCTGCCAGCCAAGCGACCCCAAGACCACATCCCCTGGATCACTTCCACCACCAGTAGCCCATAGCCCACAGTCTCAGGCAATCTAGTCCCGTAGGCACTTCCACACTCAAAAGGCTATGGCTCCCACTAAGAATCTGGACCACTGTAGGAATTGGCTGCCTGTCCCTGCCCTGATCCTTCGTGACCTTCTACACCTTTCCTACAACTTACCAACCTAAAGAGCCCTGGTATTGTCAGCCATGCCCCAAAACCTAGTCCGCCCAAAAGGGACTGCTAGTGGCACCTCAAAACCCGGTGACTGACCACCTGTTGAAGCTTTCCAAGACCCAGAGTTGGTTCCTTGGGATAGACATGGCATCCTCCCACTGTGCATCAGAGTAAGCAAAACAAGTTCCCCTGGGATTCAGCCTCTCACCCTTTGCTTGACAGAAGAGTACATAGCAACGTCCCACTGGAGGGCCCCTCTTGTGTGAAAGTATTGCGGTCCCTGTCCCAAGGAAGGGGAACTAAATGTGGCCATGGTCCACTACCGGGTCAGCTCCTAGCCTCTTTGGACCATATTTGAGAAGAGTAGCCTCCCCTCCTACTGCACTATGATATGATACCAAGGACCTGGCTCTGGGCAAAATGCACAACCTAACTATCTACCAGTCTCAGAGGTGAGCGTGCACCCGCTATGCTCTGATGCTGCCTGCTGAGGACTGGACAATGCATCTGCAATTCCACCATCCCCAAAAGGTACCTGCCCTGCCTGAATTTGAACCTACAATAGTAGCCACAGACATTGTTAGCAGTTTCCAGACATTTCAGTGATATTTCTAGAGAAATCTCCTGCTTTCTGCATTTCCACAGTAGGGGCAGCAGAGAGAAACTCTTTAGAAATTTTGCAAAATATCTGGAAATAGCTGCCAATGTCTGTGGCTACTACTGTACAGCGACAAACATGTATCACCCTAAGGGTACCCACGAAAGGTAGCAAGAAGGTTTTCCTAACTCTGAGGGCCTCTCAAACTTGGCTTCGCCAAACCATGTGCAACCTGAGGACATGGGCTTTGCACATGCCGTCCCCAGCTCTAACTTAGGATTCCCCCCCGAAGACAAAGCATTCCTAGCTGAGCTAAAGGGAGGCACTAAAGAGATGTGGCCCTGGTCCCAAGAGCACTGGCCTGCTACTCTGCCCTGAGTCTCAGGCCTACATGCTGTCTGCTCTGTCTTACCGGGCCTCCCGATCTGAACAACTCTGGCCGTGACTTGGGCACCCCCCCCCCAATACTGAAATGCTGAAGTGGGTCTTATACTGCCCCTGCCCGTGGTGCACCCCTTATGACTTTAACTCATGGCAGGTCACCCACCTTGCAACTGAACAATGTCACAGGCTTGGCCCTTGATGACTGTGTACGGCAGTTTAAACCTCCCTGAGGCCGGGGGGGGGGAGAGACTGTATCCACATAGTCCTGAGGCCCTCTGGCATAGCCAATCCCAGAAAGGAGTCAACCGGGGGCGGCAGGGTCTGTGATCACTCCAGCCACTGGATGTGGTGTCCCTGCCACCATCATTGTCAACTAGGAGCTAACTGGGTCCCTTTGCCCTGGGTCCCCAGTCCTATCCACTATACCATGCATTGGCTTTGGTATCCTCCAGCTTCACAGATCGAATAGGCCCTTATCTGTGGGCCATCTGAGCCCTTCTTACCTGTAGCATGAATCTCCCAACATAGATGGACCGTCATCCAGGCATACCATGAACTACGCTAACACATCTGAATCTCGAGGCTGGCTGCCTCACAGCCGAGGTGTCTTCATATGTGAATCAGACAGGACCATGTATGACTTCAAACTCTCGACCTCTTGATTATATAGCTGTTGAGCTCTCTACTACACCACAAAATCACTTTAATATATATTTCTTTCAGTTTATTTTTTTATTTTTGGAGGGGGAAGGTGAACTCCCAAATCCCACTAGGCCAGTAGGCGGGGAAAATGATTGAGCCCACCCTTAATGGGAAATAGGAAGGCTGGAGTTGAACCTTGAACCCTTACACCCACCTAGAGCTCAGCCATGCTCCATAGGCCAGGGTCTACTGAACCTGTGCCCAGTTCGCTCTCTTTGCAACCAGGGTGCCTGCTCATGATAACTCCTACCATGGGGTTCCCTATCTTGCAAAAGCATCACATGGTACAGAAAGGAGTAACCGACAACCAACACGAACATGTCAATGCCCCTGGAGGGTTTGCCTTATCCTGTAACCCCAGGGAAATTCTTGTATCCTGCTGAATCCATTGTTTCATAGCTAACAAAACTATGGTAGAGCATTCCTCCTGGTAGCTCCCAGTCCACAAGAAATGAATCATTCTCGACAGTTCAGAATGCCCTGACCTGGCAAGAATTCAAAGGGGGGGCATGATCCATCAGATACAACCACTGCAAGACAGGCCAGGGGGTCAGGTGACCCCCGAACCTCTAACCTCTTGTATTAGCAATCCTAGCACTGATCTACAAAATTCCTAGGCACAGGCCAAATTGTGAAGCACTGCTGCTAATCTAACATGAAAATCAGAAGACCAGGAAAGAACCCTGGTCATCAGTACACTTCCCTGCCCCTATATAGTAAGCAATGGGAAATGTCTATCTCAAGTAGTACAGTGATTCAATCATCAGTACCTCCAGAAATAATCATTAACACTAATAAGATCATCAGTAAGATCCATGAAGAGCATGAGTCACTGATTGGGGAAATTGTGTCGCTATGGGAGAATACCCGCAGTTGAGAGGTGGGATGATCCTTCACCAAGTAGTTGAAGGCACTGCCCTCCTTTTTTATGGTATACTGCCAGGTGAGGTAGCATGAGACTGTTGGGTGGTACTGCAAGTAATTGATGCCAGCCCACAATCAAGGCTGGCTGGTATCTCCCTGAGCAGGGGCACTGTCACCCCGAATGCTGACCACGGGCCCAAATTGCACCTTGACTCCCAGAGGGAGATTTCTGTGCAGGACAGAACCTTGAGCTTTGGCCTAAGGCAGCATTCCACCGCTGCCTACCACAGAACCCACCGCCAAACTGCTGACAGCTCCCTGCTGTGATGCAACCACTCCCAGCAAGGGGCAAATTCCACAACTTGATGTCTAACTATTCACACTGTGTTGACCCAGGAGCACTGAGGAGATAAGAAAGCTTGTGCAATCATGCAAAAATGCAAGTGGAGGTTGTGGGAGCAAACCCAGGTCTGCTAGATGTACCAGGCTCATACACAGCTTGCTACCCTAACCTCTAGGCAAACTGCCAGCTTGGAAGAGCAACCTGAAAACAGCAGGAACTGAAGTGACTAGCTCAGAGTCACACAGTATGCAAGAAGACAGGGAGAGCGGAGGGGTGGATGTCCGATCTTCAATCCCCGAATGACCCCCCCCCCCGGTGCAGAGCTCCTGAAAGTTGGGATGGGGCCTGAAAGAGAGGGGAATGGGAGGTTAGTGACCTGCTCATAATAACGCCGTGTGCAAGGGGAGGATAGAATATGCTCCAAGTCTCCTGCATTTTGCTGGAGTCTACAGTATTTACTGCATCATTCAGACCTTTCATCAGCATAAATAACTGCAGCATACTAAGCTGGAGGGCAGGTGTGGTGGGGGTACTTAACAAAAGTGGGTTGTGTGTTCATATGAAGCACCACGATGCATCCCAGAGCATCTAAGGCCCCAGAACTTCTGGGAAGCTAGCAGCCCTCAGAGCCACAGCATTATAAAACTATTTCCTTCAGCACAGGAAGCAAAGATAAAACAAAATCCCTAAATAAAGAAAGCGCAGCTCCCAGCCTGAGTGGGCCCAATGGCAGCAGGAGTGACCCCAGACCTCAGGTCCCACCAGTCTTCCGATCTGCTCCTCCACACGAAGAATCCTCCTGAAGCCCACCCAAGCGCAGCTCCACCGGCTCTCTTGCTACCGCACTCTGCATTGGAAGCTGCCCATCCTCCCCAAATGAAGAAAGCACAGCTCCCAGCCCAAGCAGGCTCAATTGCAGCAGGAGTGACCCCAGACTTCAGGACCCACCTATCCTCCGCTCTGCTCCTCCACACGAAGAATCCTCCTGAAGCCTACCCTGAGTGCTGCTCCACCGGCTCTCTTGCCACAGAGCTCTGCCTTGGAAGCTGCCCACACTCCCCAAACAAAGAAAGTGCAGTTCCCAGCCCAAGTGGGCACAACAGCAGCAGGAACAGCCCCGGACCTCAGGACCCACTGGTTCTCTGCTCTGCTTCTCCGCCCAAAGATACCTCCTGAAGCCCACCTTGAGGGCAGCTTCACCGGCCCTCTCGGCACCGTGCTTCACCTTGGAAGCTGCCCACCCTTACCAAACAAAGAAAGTGCAGGTATACTCCCCAGCTACAGCAGGGCATCCATGGCTTGAAAGCCTTGATTTTCATTGGATGATTTGCGCTGCAGCAGACCACCTATTGGCTGCTACAGCGTTTTCAATTTTTCCTTGAAATTGGCTTTCGCCAGCTGTGGTGTCCCTCTCTGACTGCCTCTTGACTCCCCTATAAGTTGTTTCTTGGTTAAATGCCTGCTTTTCCACAGTAATTTTCTTGTAAAATACTTGAGTTTTAAACTTCAGCTTCTGCCAATTTATTTTGTACTAACTGTGCCTTCAGAGTGGGAATATCACTGTTCTTAGTATCAGTTTTACAGCCTTTTCTTCTGTGTTTAAAAGTAGTGCTTAGCCAGGATATTGAACTGTTACTAATTGTCTAGCCAGCATAACTTGTTCTTTCTCTGCTTCATACCTCTAAACTCTCCCTCGCTTCTCCTATTCAGCCTGTACAATTTTCTTTATTTCTGACATGATCTAAACTACTAACTCTCCCTCACTACTCTATTCTACCTGCTCAAACCGCTTGTTCTGCCTTACACTCCTGACTCTCCCTGCCCCCAGATCTAGCCTGTCCTCTGTCCCTATTCCTTCCTTCTACTATCTTGGCTACCAGGTCTTTTTGTCTTGCTAATTTTTAGCAGCTGGTACCAGCAGTTTAGCTGCCCCACCCCTTGTTCTAATTATTCTTTCTTGCCCCATTTAGCACCTCTTCTAGTCTAATTTAACTTCTCCTTGCCACTGTTGTGTGCCTGACCTGTTTCTTTCAACCCATTGTCCCTCCCAGCCACTTAATCTCTCTTTCTTCACCTTCCCTTGCAGCTCCCAGCCCCAGTGAGCTCAATGACAGCAGGAGCAGCCCCAGACCTCAGGACCCGCCGGTCCTCTGCTCTGCTCCTCCACCCAATGAATCCTCCTGAAGCCCACCCTGAGCACAGCTCCACTGGCTCTCTTGCCACTGCTGCCTGTCTTGGAAGCCACCCAGCCTCCCCAAATGAAGAAAGTGCCGGTACACTTCCTGGCTACAGTGGGGCATCCATGGCTTGAAAGCCTTGATTCTCAAAGGATGATTTGCATTGCAGCAGACCACCTATTGGCTGCTGCAGCATTTTCCATTTTTCCTTGAAATTGGCATCTGCTAGCTGTGGCATCCCTCTCTGGCTGACTGTTGACTTCCCTAGAAGTTGTTTCTTGGTTAAATGCTGGCTTTTCCACAGTAATTTTATTGTAAAATACCTGGGTTTTAAACTTTAGCTTCTGTCAATTTATTTTGTACTAACTGTGCCTTCAGAGTGGGAATATCACTGTTCTCAGCATCGGTTTTACAGCCTTTTCTCCTGTGTTTAAAAGTAGTGCTTAGCCAGGATATTGAACTGTTACTAACTGTCTAGCCAGCATAACTTGTTCTTTCTCTGCTTCATACCACTAAACTCTCCATCGCTTCTCTTATTCAGCCTGTACAATTTTCTTTATTTCTGACATGATCTAAACTACTAACTCCCCCTTGCTCCTCTAGTCTACCTGCTCAAACTACTTGTTCTGCCTTACACTCCTGACTCTCTCTGCCCCCAGATCTTGCCTGTCTTCTGTCCTTATTCCTTCCTTCTACTACCTCGGCTACCAGGTCCATTTATCTTGCTAATTTTTAGAAGCTGGTCAAGGAGTTTAACCACCCCACCCTTCACTCTAATTATTCTTTCCTGCCCTGTTTAACACCTCTTCTAGTCCAATTTAACTTCTCCTTGCCATTCTTGTGTGTCCACCCTGTTTCTTTCAACCCATTGTCCCTTCCAGAGTACTTAATCTCTCTTTCTCCCCTTTCTCTTCCAGCTCCCAGCCTGAGCTAGCTCAATGGGAGTAGGATCAGCCGCAGACCTTAGGACCTGCCATTCCTCCGCTCTGCTCCTCCGCCTGAAGATTCTTCCTGATGCCCACCCTGAATGCAGCTCCACCGCTCTCTTGTCGCTTCAATCTGCCTTGGAAGCTGCCTACCCTCTCCAAATGAAGAAAGCACATGTATGCTCCCCAACTACAGTGGGGCATCTGCAGCTTGAAAGCCTTGATTCTCATTGAACAATTCGCACTGCAGCAGACCGCCGATTGGCCGCTGCAGCATTTTCAATTTTTCCTTGAAATTGGCACCCACTAGTTGCAGCGTCCCTCTCTGACTGACTCTTAACTGTCCTATAATTTGGCACACCCTCGCTCCCCATCCCTGACCTCTATTAAATGCTCTAAGTATCTCCTCCTCTTGCACTCTATTGGTTGGTCCTCTTAGGCTTTCCTAGTACACTCTCTCCTATTAAAGGGCTACTCTACCTTGGACTACTGCCTAGTATAACCTCTATAATGTCTCCAACGGGTGCACTGCTTGTGAGGAGTGCTGTTATTCTTACCCTACTGAGCCTACATAATAACTTGCGCATCACTCTGATTCCTGGCTCAGCTCATTCCCTCCCAATGACATCTCTTAATATGTACTCCTCTGCAGCAATGTCATATAGTGTCATATTATCTACTCCCATTAGGGAGCTGAAAACAGCTAGTTCACTGGAATATCACTCATGTTTTCCAAGGTGCCTGCAACCAATGGCCCTCTATCTTAGGATTCTCAACTTAAAAGAAAAGATACTCATACTACCAAAACCAGTCTAGGCAGTGGAAACTCAGCCACAAACTTCTAAAAGAATATCTTTGCCACATAGCCCTCCTGCTCTTGCTGCTCTCCAGAAATATTCCCCCCAACCTGAGCCCTCAATCTCCCTCGACAGTGCCGCAAGGTACTATTAGTCAACTTATAATTGGCTACTTTAATATATGTAGTCTCTGCCTGAAAAAGGACAACTTGTACGCTTGGTCACAGCAACACAACCTGGATATCTTGTCAGCAGTAGAGACATGGCTCTCCCCCCCAATATTGCAGATGCCTCAATCTCTATCCCTGGGATACACCGTGTTCAGTGCTGATCACCTTACCAAAAGAGGTGGTTGTTGAGTACTCTACCTCAGGGATTACTTATAGGCTCACATCCTGCCCTTACCTGACACTGGGCTAGCATGCAAGTCCTTGCAGTAAAAATATTTCTAGGCAAGCATAACAAAACCCTCACTGTCCTCTCTGTATATATCTCACCTGGCCTGAAAACCTCTGGGCTTGACTCATTACTCAAGTGTCTCAGAACCCTAAACCTTAACACTGAAACTCTGCCACTAGGTGATTTCGATGCTAATTGCCTATCCCCTGCAGTAACTCTATACAGGGATGCAGTGACAGTGGTGCACCTCTCCCAACTTGTCTCCTCACCCACACGGGTAAACTACAAGACTGACACATCAGCATTACTGGGCTGGGTTCTATCAAATCATCCAGAAGACATCTCCCACACCACTGTCCTACCTGATACTTATAGTGATCACTTGCCTGTTCTATTACACTGGTCCTGCACATACTCCAAAGCCCCCTACTAGAACTGTCACAAATAGAGTCCTTAAACAAGGTCTCCTTGACCAACTCAGAGCAGACCTCAGTCAACAGAACTGGTCCCAAGTTTACTATACCACTTCTGTTGATACAGCTCTGGAGTGTGTTATCCTGTTATTCAATGTGGCTTGTGACAAACACATGCAACCCCCTTGTCCCCAGGGGTTACTAGAATCCCATTAGAATCAGTGGTAGGCAGGGACAGGCAGCTAGTGAAATGCCAGTTAAATGGATTTCACAGTGTCATTCTCTGGTTTCAGTCTCAGCTGAGCTGGAGGATGATGTAATTATAGAACTGTCATAGGAGCATAAGCTACACTGGAAGCTAGCTGCAGGCAGATAGCTTTAGAATGTTCATGGTAGAGTGAGTCAGTCTATAGTTGGAGTCAGTGGAGGACTTTGCAGGTAGTGCAGCCTCTTTCTCTTTAGCTCTGTCAGACAGCTACCAATAGTGTTTTTGTTTGTTTCTTTCCCTAGTGTGAGCCAGTACAGCCTAGTGGTGAAGTGGTGGAAACCAAGCAAAGTGGTTTTCGCAGTGCCCTATTCCAGGACGGATGGGGTGGATTCCAGGATTCAGGGGAAATTCCCTGGTTCAGTCCTGGACTGTGTTGTAGCTGCCTGAGATTCAACTGCTCTGCGAGTACCTGTGACTTTTGTTTGGAAAAGCCCTTGGGCACATGCATTCCTTGTGGTGAATTGTCTCTGTCAAATGGATCCTGTCACCTACTGTAGACTGTTTTCTGTTTAAAATTGTTTGCTAAAGTTGGGGTCTAATGAAGAGACAGTGCCAATTACAGAACTTTAACCTTCTGACACCTCAGAGGTGTGTAATGTAGTATGTTAAGTGTGAAAGACATTTCAAGATAGCATCTACAAGTTTTCTGTGAGGGTTTTATTAACTAGATGAATGGCTGAGTAGACATTTGGAAGCAAAAGATGGGAGACCCCCATCTGGAGCAATTAGTTTACCTTTCTGGGTTCAGTTTGGGTGCCTGTGTTTTCATTCAGTGCATTTGGCCAGTGTCTGAAGAAAATAGTTTACCCAGATGTGGGTTGGATTCTCTGTGAGCCTGTATGTGCTCTTTGGTGGTCAAGGGTGCCACCCTTAATTCCTCATGAAATATGGGAAAGTCTCCTAACACTGGCCATGTGTGCCTAGTAAAGGGAAGTGTACCATTAATGGCCGTGTGTGCCAATCTTCTCATTCAGAACCAGAGAGCTCCCTGTTCAAGTCAGAACCTGGGGGTTCGCTGTGTGTGTTCTCTGTACCTCAGTAATCTGCATTACCAGTAGGAGTAGCCCTGTAGGGGTCCATCTTCGCTTTGTGATTATTCTATGTGTATGTGAATAAAAGCCACAGTCTAGAATCCCAGCCTGGTTTGGACAGTAGTGTTATTGCTTCTACTGTGTCTGGATTAACTTGGGTGTCCATGACAAGAAGTGCAAACCTAGCATAATTGTGAGCAAACATTTTCTCCCAGGGACCTAGGTTGATGGCCAGGGTAAATGATCCCACCAGGTGTGTGCCAGGTAGCTGCCACACTTGGCGAGCCTGTCTGAGTATGGAAGGATCAGAAGAAAATGTACTAGTAAACTGAATTGTTAGTGACAACCCCCATCCCTGTCTTTGGCACCATGTGGTGAAAGAAGCAACCCTGCTAGTTAGACAAGGAGGGCTGGTGGGGGTGGGTTACACAAGCCCCAATAAAAAAGTGAAAATAAAAGGCCGAAGCAATCCTTGGTTCTCACCAGAACTTCTTGAGAGCCTGAAAGCAAGAGACAGGCTATGGTATAGAGCCCAGGAGACAGGCAAACAGGTCAATTTTCAACTCTACAAAAAGGTTTACAACAATTGCTCTATGGTAATACATGCAGCATAAAACCAATACTACAAGGACATGCTCACCCAGTCTTGGAGTGACGGTTGAAAATTCTGGGCTAACCTCAAGGAAGTTACAGGGAAAGATACTAAATCAGCCTCTATGATGCTCAACATTGATGGCCTACTTACAACTGACCTGGTAATAATCGCTAACTTATTCAACAAAGCGTTTACCGCTCTCACTGGAGTGCTACCCCTTGGATTCTTCCACCCTACTAACTCCTCTGTCACAGTGCAAACAAAGGACCAGCCACCTTCTAACCCTCTGATTAGTTTCAGAACCACCTCTTTAAATGAAGCCAGGAAATACATTCTAAAGGTCCTGGGAAAATCCCAATACAGCGTTGATTCCCTTGACCTAAAATTTGTAGCCATATCCTTGGAAGTCATTCTGGAGCCTCTGACTCACATTATCAATGCCTCTCTAAGATTCTTTCAGTTCCCACAGCTATGGAAAGTGACAATAGTGACTTCAGTTTTCTAGAATGGTGATCATTCCTCGCTAGGAAACTATAGACCCATTTCGATCCTCCCACCCCATCAAAGGCTTTAGAAAGGACTGTCATGGATCAATTCATTGAATATCTGGAAAAATACAACATTCAGTGTCCTGAACAACATGACTTCTGCAAAGGTCATAGCACCACTACTGCTCTGCTTGAGTTTACATGCTATATTCACAACTCCCTTGAGCATGGTGAACTGGTTGGTGCAACATTTATTGACCTGTCGAAAGCATTTGACATGGTTAATCATGACCTCTTAGCTGAACAATTAGTTACTACTAGTCTTTCCGATAACACTGTTGGATGGTTCAAATCCTACCTCTCAGGCAAGTCCCAGCAAGTTAGAATTGACAGTGTCTTATCTGACACTAGACCACTTCACTCTGGTGTCCCCCATGGCTCCATACTGGGTCCCCTAATGTTCAGCATATTTCTGAATCAGCTTCTAAGTGCCTGCCACAGCAAAAGTCTGCTCTATACAGATGCTGCTGTCCTTTTTTCTAAAGACACTGACCCTACTACCCTGCAGCACACCCTACAGGACAGCTTCACTTCAGTGGAAAGGTGGTTTAAGGATCACAAACTTATCATGTATTATAAAAAAACTAAGGCTATGATGTTCTCCAGTCCGCAGAACCAGCACTGATCACACCATCTTACCATTACGAATGTCAACGCTGCATCATTTGACCAGGTACAACAATTTAAGTTCCTGGGGTTATAGTTGACAGCACCATGTCTTTTGTCTACCATACAGACAATATTCTAAAGGCCCTCAACGTAAGTATCAGCCTTCTACACAGGCATAAGCATAGTCTTACCCCCGAAGCACTAAACTTGGCCATCTGCAGCTCAGTGGTCTCCCTTGTTGAGTATGGAATGGTAATCTATGGGTCTGCAATGGACACAGCCCTCCACCACATCAAAGTTGCCTTAAATAAGGCATGCTGTCTCTCCACCAGTTCTGAACGGCAATCACACTCTTGTGACCTCTATGCCTGTGCCAACTGGCTCCAGTTTGAGGGCAGGCTTCAGTTCCATACTTGCCTGTTGGCCAAAAAAGCAAGTCTAGGTATGCTGCCCACCAGTGTCCAGATGCTCCTTACCCCCTGCAAAAGTAGCCACCCCACAAGAAGCTCTGAGAGTATGGTCTTTAAGGTTCCCAGATGTTGCACCTCACTAGGACAAAGAACTTTTGCCCACCGGGCGCCCAACTGGATTAACAACCTGCCTTCAAGCCTCTCTACTAAATCAGCATTAGGCACCTTTAAACATGAGCTAAGAACTCATCTGGTTGCTAATGCTTGTTGCAATTGTTTCCAATAAGGTCTCTTGTCCCCACTGACTATTGCCCAACCTCAGCACCGCCTGTCTACCTTCTCTACCTTCCCTACTTCTCTTCCCTCCCTTAACTGTCCTACTCTCCTCTCCCTCTTACCTTCGACCCTCCCTCCCCTCGTCCTCTCTCCACCACACTCCCTCTGCTCTTATCCCACCACTCCCTGAACTCATGCATACTACTGTGCTGGCCTTGCTCCACCCAAACACCTGGCAGCTTTTGGTAATCTGTACCTGCTACAGATACCGGTATTGCCGGTATGCTCAGTATAGATATTCCTTATCTCCTATGATGAGGCCCTCAATTCTGGGCTGATTCATGTCGTATATTCTCTTTGTAGTTTATCCTCTCTCCCCCCCAGCCTATGCCATCCTCTACTTTTGTCACTCTTTCATCTTCCCCTGTTTCTCTCCTTGAGTTTTCTCGTTCTCAGTGTATATAGTGTTATTTATTTTTGTCATTGCCCTGTAACTTTTTTGCTTAAATGCCTCCATTATTATCAACATTATCTCATGACTTAACCGTAAGCTGCTGTTTTGATTCTTATTGTATGACCCTGATGTGCAACCTATATAATGAGCCTGTTCTCAAAGGTTTAAACTGAGATCTTATAAATAAATAAATAAAAAAAAGAAATAAATAAAACTACTTGGATAATCCCATGGAATGTATGGGATATGGGAATCAGGATCTGGACTGCTGTTAACCAAGTTCTTACACTGCCAGTACTCAGAGAGAATGGTAGGGGGGAACAGAGAAAATTATAGCCAAGAAAAAAGAGACGCATCCTGAGATCAGGGGGTAGTGGCAACAAGTGCAGCACAATCTCTATAGAATGACTTGGCAGGATCACACAATACACAAGTGAAGGCTATGAGAATCGAAGTCAGATCTGCTGGGACAACCACACACATCTGTGGCTCAAATACTCCAACCCCTGGACAAACTGCCATGCCAACCCTAACGCTACTCGATGCACATCCTGTCAAAGCAGGGCGAGCACATGGAACACTGAACGCTATGATCCATGTGACAAGATGGTGAGCCATATGTATGGCGCCATCATGCAGTATGGCCAATACTCCCACCGTGAAGCTGCAAGGTGCAGGAGGGGAGGAGGGCGGGCCAGGCCCACATGAGGCCCACCAGGAGAACCCTGTGAGTTAACCCAGAGGTCAAAACTTCCCCTCGCATTGCAGCCAAAGATAACCCTTCAGGACCACGCAGGAGGAGCCACTGGCCATCTTCAAAATCCAAGATGGCTGAAGGGATTCCCATACCTGGTGAGAGAAGCCAGCTCACCAGATCTTACAAGAGCCAAGAGGAATGCGAGGGAAGTGCACTGACAGAGCATGTAGGATCTCTCCCACATGGCAGCTGAAAGTTTCACAGAATTCTGCCAGGAGCTTCCAAGTCTGCAGCCTGCCCAGTGACCCAGGATCCCAACAACCCCTAATGAAGTATACCACCGGCCGCAACTGCCGGCACT
This sequence comes from Neoceratodus forsteri, assembly GCA_016271365.2. Lineage (NCBI taxonomy): Eukaryota > Metazoa > Chordata > Ceratodontiformes > Ceratodontidae > Neoceratodus > Neoceratodus forsteri. The sequence continues at coordinate 322,973,917 of CM057458.1, forward strand.
CAAGAATCCCCCCACCCAGGCAGGGGACTGATCTTTCTGAGCAACGACTGGCCGGGAAAGCACTTACTGCCAGAAAAGAACCAGGGAGTGCAGGCAGGAGCCTCAGTGGATGAAAAACATGCTTCCTTTGCAAGATGCAAACCCTGTACTACAATACCACGATGAAGGACCAAAACAGAGGTAAGGGAAGTGATACAAGGGAGGGAGTATGGGCGCCCAGGGCTGATTGGAAAGTGGTGAAGCCAACTGCTCACTCTGATGCTATCGCCACTGTGAGGAAGGATTCAAGGGAGCTCTGGCAGGGGCCAGAAAGTGGGACCAGCACTCAGGGAAAATTTAACATACCTGACACACTGGGAAGCCCAAAATGTGACTCATAACAGCAGGCAAACCTGCACTCTGGCACAGAAAAACACATTGGGAGACGGGGATACAAACCATGATCCCCAGGCCTCCACTGCACCTGCTCATAACAGAAGGCCAACTAGGCCCTTACATGAGACTGTGCAAGGTGGCTGAGCATTCCGTTCTGATCCACTGGAAGGAGGAGACAGAGTGAGAGAGACCTGCCAAGAGAGTAGGACTAAATATCTCCCCTGTCTCCTCCCACCAGCTATGCCATCCCTCCCTGAGGATGGCCTGTTGGGGACCTCCTCCTGGGTGGGGCAAGACCCTGTGTTTCTCCCATGGAGGGGGGTTCCCCTATTCTGACCAGGGCCAAGAAGGGGGGCCCAGGCAAATGGCCAGCTGCTGCAACAGACTGGCAACCTCTCTAATTCTGGGCAGAGGTGCTATTCAAAGAGAAATTAACTAGCAGCAGTGGACCATGTAGAAGACACTAAGGGCATAACTGATGGAAACTAAAGCTGTCACCACAATGTGCAGCTGTATTAAGTAAGGCAAACTGAATTTTAGATGGCATTAGAAGTGAAAGTGATGTGATTCTGCATGTTTATAGGGTATGTGCAAGGTCTCACTCTGGAGTACAGTGTGCAATATGGATATTGCAACAACAGAGATGGTGCAACTCTGAATAATTAAATGACTGAGGGATTTGAGATTTTGTCTTGAAGCTGGGTCTCAAGACCCAGGGGCTAATTCGTAAAGCATTTAGAATGATGCAAGGTGCCTGCATAAAAGAAAAAAAAAAAAGATGCAAGTGGCACCTTGCTTGAAAATATGCATCCCAAGCTATCCCCAAAATCAGCCTGTGACAAGTGCAGGCTGCTTGTGGCAAAGGGGACTTGTGCCAGCCTTGGCCCATAAAATAGTCTGGGGCATGGTGATAGGTGGTTCGTGGCAGATGCAAGCTCCACTTCCCCTAAAATGGTATTCTGAAATCACCCACAGAGGACAACTGTCTAGGTACATTTAGACCAGCCAGGGGCTGGTCTTAGTGTACCTATGTGTCCTCTGGCATTGCGCCAATGTGCCACCAGGGTCTCAATCCCCCATAGTAGATGCATCCCCCCAACAGCCCAGATCGCTGATATTATTATTTAAATTGCCCTGGAGGGCTATCAGCCCCCCAAAGCCCTGATCCCTAATCATACTATTTCAAGTGCTCTGGTGGGCTAACAGAACCCCCCCACCAAGCCCTGGTCCCTCATTTTTCCATCTGAACAATATATTGGTGGTCCAGTGGATCCCCTAAGCCTGATCTCCCATTACATATATATGTAACATATGCCTGGTGGTCTAGTGGACCCCCACCTGGCAGTGCTCTACCACCTCACTCCCTCAAACCCATAACCCAGCCAGCGACTGGCACAGCCCACAGCTCACCACCATGGCCAGCCACTGACTGAGCTATTCATGAGTGTGTACTGTACATAATATGTCCTCAGAGATTGACAGCAGCTGTCAGTCACTGAGCATGTACTATGTACAGAATGTGCTCATTCATAGCTCAGTTGGCAGCTGGCCATTGGCTGTGCCAGTTGCTGGCTGGGTTAGGGGTTGGGCAGGAGCAAGCTAGTAGGGCACTGCCGGGTGGGTGGTGGGGGTCCACAAGACCATCAGGTATGTTGCGTATGTATGTAATGGGGGATCAGTCTTGGGGCATCCACTGGACCACCAATAAAATGTTCAGATGGCAAAACTGGTGAAACTGGGGCTTGGGAAGTCCACAAGCCCACCAGGGCACTTTAAATAATATGATCGGGGATCAGGTTGGAGGGGCTTCTAGGCCACCAGGATGTTTTAAATAATATAATCAGGGCTGGGGGAGCCGCTAGCCCACCAAGGCACTTTACATAATATGATTGTGGCTGGGGAGCTGTTTGCGTTCTTCCTCTGTTCACTGCCGCAGGCTTGTGGCATCCTGTCCAGGTGTGCCTCTGTTTGGCACACTGCTAGTGTTGCTGCAAGCCACGCGACTTTGCTAACAGGACCTTGCCCTATAGAGAATTGGGCACAGGTCCGGGGTGCATCAGCAACCGGTGCAAGTCACCTTTGGTGCGGCTTGCGCTGACCCTTTGAGAATTGACCCCCCAGTTTATAATCTGTTATCATTCCATCTTTTCTGGTCTTTTATTGAATGTCATGAGTGTTTCTGATTTGCACATTAGTGGCAAGGAATAATTGGAACTGCAAGATCCACCCCACCTGGCAGAGAGTGACAGGCATTGGGGTGTGTGTTTGGGTTACTGGCCATAACGCTCATGCTGTTTCACCTCACCCTACCCTGCAGAGTCTGACAAGTGTCACGTTGTGCCTTGGGGTCATCTGGCCTTATGCTCACCCCATTTCATAAGGAAGTACATTGAGATGGGTGCAGCATAGGAGAATGGGTTGAACTTTGGGGCTGAAGTGTCCAAGGCACACCTTGATGCCTGTCAGTGGCTGCAGGGTGGGGGTGGAGGACCAATGGCATAAGCAGTACAGCAAACAATCCAAAGACACACCCTTGATGCCTGTTAGTCTATACAGGGTGGCACGTAATGGTTAAAAACCCTAATGCCCTGGGGCGTGTGTTGGTATTTGCACTTCAAATTTTAAAACATGGCTTTTAATGAGTGACACCACCTCATGAAAGCATTTGGGACCTCTGCTCATGAACAGTGTCCCTGTGATTTTATTAATCTGTCTCGAATGTTGATTTCCTACAGTGACCGCACCATTCTGCACCACATTAAAAAGTCAGCTGCACCAATGATAAGGAGGTGTGAAGAAATGGCAATGTTGAAAATCTGGTGTGAAAACATTAAACATTCTCAAAGTTATGAGTGTCTGTGAAAACTGCGTATTGCACGCTCTTAACACAGTCACTTAGTGGAATTATTTCACCAAATTTTTAACATAGCCTTTTTGGGTAGCTCTCTATGTAAAGGAAGGGATAAAAGCAACTGAATAAAAGAGTAAACAGGGAGGAGAGGAGGCACTGTGGGTCACCTTGGAGACTGGAAAGGGCACCACAATCCGCACATGGGTTGTGTACAGATCCTCATGTCAGGAGGGAGAGAATGGATAAGAATATGATAGAAGGCATTCTAAGAATGGCAGAGAAAGGAGAGACACTGTTGATGGGAGACCTGAATATGCCAGATGTTAACTGGAGCACATTTGCTGCAGCCACATCCAAGAGCAGGGCCATTCCTGATGCCCTACAGGTGGCATGCCTCAGACAGCTAGTTTCAGAACCCACTCATGAGGGAGCAATCTTAGACCTCATACTCTCAAATGGGGGCAGTGAGAGGATCTCAGATCTAGAAGTGGGTTGCCATCTGGGAACAAGTGACCATCAAACAATGTGGTTCACATTAAACTCAGCTACAGAGTCAAGCCATACAAAAGTGAGGGTACTGGACTTTAGGAGGGCTGACTTTGGCAAGATGGGAGAGTGCCTCAGAAAAGCACTAGCAAACAGGCAAGAAGGAGGTGTGGAGCAACAATGAGGAATCATCAAAACTGCCATCACAGAGGCAACAAGCCTTTGTGTGAAGCAAATAAACAAATCAAAATGAAAGAAAAAGCCACCATGGTTCTCAAAAGAGGTGGCTGTGAAAATCAGGAAGAAAAAGATAGCATTCTGGAAGTATAAGGAAACACAGAAGGAGCAGGACAGAGAGCTGTACCAGTTAAGGCAGAAGGAAGCAGGGAGGGAAGTCAGAATAGCAAAGGCCCAAACTGAGGAAAAGATAGCCAACTCAGTTAAGAAGGGGGATAAAACCTTTTATAGGTACATCAGCGAGCATAGAAAGACAAAGGGAGGGATAGTGAGGCTGAATAGAAAGAACGGTGGGTGGGCAGAGGGGGACAATGAAAAAGCAGGGATACTGAATGAATATTTCTGCTCAGTACTCACAAAAGATGAGGGGGAAGTGCCTAATCCAATTAACAGAAGCACTCTTGATAGGGAGGTCGATCCCAGTCCTTTCACAGAAGAAAGGGTTCTGCAAGAACTCCTAAAACTGAAGGTGGACAAAGCAATGGGTCCTGATGGAATTCACCCCAGAATTCTAAAAGAATTAAGGGAGGAACTAGTGAAACCACTGGCTACTCCTTTTAATAAATCATGGGAGGATGGTGTGGTACCCAAGGACTGGAGGAAGGCGGATGTGATTCCCCTTCACAATAGTGGGACCAAGACAGAGGCAGGAAACTACAGACCTGTCAGTCTGACCTCTGTGGTAGGGAAAGTGATGGAGTCACTTCTGAAGGAAAGAATAGTTGAGTACCTAGAGGCCAGTGGGGCACAGGACCCAAGGCAGCATGGGTTCACAGCGGGAAGGTCATGTCAGACGAATCTAATAGATTCCTTTGACTTTGACTGGGTGACCAAAGTAGTAGACCAGGGAGGGGCTGTGGACATGGCCTACCTAGACTTTAGCATGGCATTTGACACAGTCCCACACAAAAGATTAATAGTCAAATTAACCAGCCTGGGAGTGGGTCCCAGGGTGGTAGCCTGGGTAAAATATAGGCTGCACAACAGGACGCAGAAGGTAATTGTAAATGGAGTCCACTCTGAAGAAAGATGGGTTACTAGTGGGGTACTGCAGGGTTCAGTATTGGGTCCAGTCCTTTTTAATGTCTTCATCAGTGACATTGCAGAGGGACTAGAAGGAAAAGTATGCCTTTTTGCAGATGACACAAAGATCTGCAACAGGGTTGATACACAAGGAGGCGTGGAAAGAATGAGAAGGGACTTGGCAAGGTTGGAGGAATGGTCATAAGTATGGCAGCTAGGATTCAATGCAAAGAAGTGCAAAATAATGCACCTGGGAAACAAGAACCCAGGGGAAGAATACACAATGGGGGTAGTAACAACAACAAAAAAGGAAAGGGACCTGGGGGTAATCATATCAGATGACCTTAAGGTTAGCAAGCAATGTGAGAAGGCAGTAGGGAGGGCTGGGGTATACTGGGATGCATAGGGAGAGGCATCAGCAGCATAAAACAGGAAGTTGTTATCCCTCTGTACAGACAGTTGGTGAGACCCCATCTGGAGTACTGCATCCAGTTCTGGAGACCCCATCTCCGCAAGGACATAGACAGGATAGAGGCAGTCCAGAAGAGGTCAACTAAAATGGTGCAGGGTCTGCAAGAGAAGCCGTATGAGGAGAGACTAAAGGAGCTTAATATGTATACCCTTGAGGAAAGAAGGGAGAGGGGGGTCATGATAGAAACTTTTAAGTACCTCAGTGGAATCAACAAAGTCTAAGAGGGTAGCATCTTTCAGAAAAAGAGACGTGCAAGAATAAGGGGACACAATTTAAAGATAGAAGGGGGGCAGTTCAGGGGCAATGTGAGGAAGTATTATTTCACAGAGAGGGTGGTGGATGCATGGAACAGCCTTCCTTGGAGGTTGTGGGGTCTAAAACTGTGGGAGAATTCAAGAATGCATGGGACAGACATAAGGCAATTCTTGTGGGGGGTAGGAAGAAATAGGCTGTTGGTTAACTAGGATCTGCGGCCTATCCTGTAGGTAGGGAAATGGGCAGACTAGATGGGCCAAGCGGTCCTTATCTGCTGTCAAAGTCTATGTTTCTATCCTAAGACTGGATAGATAGTGACCAAAAGAGATATGTACATACTGTAGATGCTATTGTTAAGGACCCTGGAATCATACAAGTCCATGAGCTCATAACTGGTTGCAGAGTAAGCATCCAGTCTTAGAATTTAGTGCCAAATAATTCAATATTATTTATTTATTTATTTATCTCATTTTGGTAACCAGTTAAGTCCTCTGAGACCAAGGTCCCCTTTTTCAGGGGCGACCCAGAATTAATAACAGTTATACAATTAGGGTAACATTTCATATCAGATGGGTAAGCAAACAATAGTCACAGTAAGTGCTATTACACAAAGAGAATAAGAAATTTGACATTGGTTAATAACATATTGACAAGGAAGTGATAAATAGCACACCTTGTTACACAAGAAAATAACTTGGGGGGGGGGCAGCTGCTAAATAGGGAGCTATCTGCAATCTCGAGCAGCCTAGCTAGGCCATGATGGCCTTTTGTTGCTGGCAATTTTTGTATGTTCGTATGTTTGTATAACACAGATACAACACATTACATTAAGCAAGCATAGCAGTAACATTATCTTGACTAAGAGAGGTCAATCTACGATAACATGTACAAAGTCTCTTTTCTAGATAGTAGATTTTCAACCCCTTTTTGAAGCTATCTAGGGAGTTGGCCATTTGCAAGGATTTCAGGAGGGCATTCCAAAGACTGGGAGTCGAGTAGGTGAATGAATTGCTCCGCAATGAGGTCCTGACCCTAGGCACCTCAAGCAAGCTTTTGCTGGACATTCATAGCATTCTATTGGAATGCTTAGAGACAAGTAGACCTTCCAGACCAGGAAGCTGGAAAGTAAAAGTGAGTTTGTATGCAGTACATAGAACAGATTACTGTAGCTGGTGGGCTAAGGATGGCCAGTTTAGGGAAGCCAACATCTCACAATGGTGCTGCCTCAGATGGGACATCATGGTGCAATCGGTCTATTTTGTTATACAGCAATTGCAATCTATTGCTCCAAGACTTGCCAATGGACTGCAGGACAGGGCAGCATACCGTATGTGAGCTTAGATAACAGTACACTGCTTGCTATGGTGATTCTAGACTCCTGGAGGAGGTGGCTGTTTAATCTATATAGGAGTCCTAGTTTTTGCTGGATTGAGCAAGTGACCTGATCCACATGTGGCTTAAAGGTGAGGGCTTGGTCAAGCATCAATTTGAGGTATTTGATTGTGTTCACCACTTGAATAGGAGTGTCAGAGGAGGTTGCGAGAGGGAGTAGAGGAGATGTATCAGGGCCTAGGTTTCTGGGGCCAAGCAGAACAGCCTTTGCATTTTGGGCATTTAGCACTGGCTGATTCAACATGGTTCACTTCTCAAGGGCAGAGAAGTCGGACTGTATCTGAGATCTGAGAGCCTTAGCATCACTCGAGCTCCTGTATAGAACAACTTCATCTGCGTATAGCATGAGATGACATTTACCATAATTTTTGCCCAAATCATTGATGAACAGGGAAAACAGTAGTGGACCTAATATTGAGCCCTGACGAACACCATCTGTGACTGGTTGCTACCTAGACAAGGCTCCATGTCATTTGACCATCTGGGTACGGCATGTTAGGTAATGGGAGAATCAGGTGAGCACCTAAGAATCTAGGCCGATATGTCTTAGTTTACTAAGGAATAGACTGTAGTTGACCAATTCAAAGGCCTTCCTGAGGTCTATGAAGATGGTCCCAGTAGGAATACCACAGTCCATCTCCTCCAGAATGTCTGTGTTGAATTTAATTAAGGCTGTGTCTGTCCAGTGACTGTGCTTGAATCCATGCTGCTGTGGGGACAAGAGATGGTGCAGCTCAAGATAGTCCCACAGCTGGTTGCATAACAGCCTATCTTTGATTTTGGCCAAGACACAGAGCAAGGAGAGCAACCTGTAGTTGCCAGTACTGTATCTTCCCTAAGACCACCCTTGTGGACTGGGACAACTATTGCTTCCTTCCATTTTGCCAGGATCTCTCCATCGAGGAAGACCTGTTAATCAGCATGGTTACCGGGGATGCAATGGCTGGGACAGCTGCCCTCCGCAGCCTAGGTTCAGGTCTATCCGGTCCAACAGAGCTGCTGATCTTCATTTTCTTGAGGAGGGCGAGCACCTCCTTTCGAGACACCAGCTGTAGGTGAAATTTGTAGTGATTTTTCTTCAAAACATACCGTTCCTATGGGCTTGCTTTCACTCTTTCTTCATCCTGAAACCCCTCCATGGTGCTCATCAACTGGACCTGATATTCAAAGGTTTGTGTGGGCACAAATGGGTGTTTGCCCACGCAAACTGGTTGCTGCTCCCAAGTGCAATATTCAAAAGGGGCAGTTGTGCATGCTAACAGGGTTAGCATGCACACCAAAGCATAATGTATGAGGGTGGGTAAAGGGGGAGCAGGGACAGGAATATTTGCACAGCCCAATAATTGTTGTATTTGCACTGTGCAAAAGGTGTTGGCACGCTCATGTTGTGCAGTGCAAATACTGCTGAACAAAACCCTAGCTTACTCCAGGCAACACAAGCGATTGCTGGGGTTACTGCAGCCAACAACCAAGTTGACCAGGGGAAACACACCTGCCGCATGGTGATCTTTGGTCCCCCCTTACACCAATTGCTGGCCCCTATATGACAATTGTATCCCTGCTGGCCAGTGGTTACAACCTTCCTAAGATCACTGGGCCATCGCTGAAATAGTGTATCCCTTGCATTTAGTGGTCCCCCAATTCTCCAATCCCCATCCCTGTTAAATTAAGGTAATCCCCATTGGCCACTGGCTAGTGTTTCCCCCTGTCCTCCGCACCTTTTTTCAGTTGAAAGGAGATATATCTTTGGTGCCAAGTGGCCCCTCCCACCCTCTGATTGCTGTCCCATTTCAGGTAAGAGATGACCCTGGTGCCCAGTGGTCTCTCCCAGTCCCCGATCCCCAGCCTCATCATGTAAAACATATTCTCAGGTGTCCAGTGGTACTCCTCCTCCTTCTGTTGTCTCAGGTCCCCAGCCTCATAACAAAGACAACACCCTGCCCTAGGTATATGATAACTGTGACTACAAAGTAAGCTGCATTGCAAAAGCAAACCAATATATTCCCCTCATGTCCCATGGTACCCCTCCACTCACTCATCAACATTCTCCACCCCACCCCGTGTGACTTAGGTAATCCCTGCTGTCTAGTGGCCTCCACCACCACAGCACCATCCACCCACCCTGCCAACTCCTACAGCTGAATTGTAGGTGCCATGGGAGTCCATATGGTGACTGGCACAGCCCTCCTTTCACCTTCTTGGCTGGTAGCCATATGAACAGACAGGGATCAAATCTCCATGCATAGTATGGAGCGCCTATCTCTGTACTGTGCAGAGGAAGCTTGCCTTGTTCTATACATAGGATGCCTGCTCCCAGCCTGTTCATGTAGCAACCCAGCTGAGGAGGTGAGGTAGGTCTATGCCACTTACTGTATGGACCTAGCAGCAGCAATGATTCAGCTGGGGGGGTAGGTGGGTGGTCAATGCAGTGGGGGGGCCAGGGATGCCAGGATTACCTAAGGACATGGGGGACAGCAATCAGATGGTGGGGGTACCATGGGACACTAGGAATGTGTGTGTTTGTTTTTTGCACTGCAACTTACATTCTTTTCACAATTATAAACTCAGGGCATGGTGTTTTCTTTGTTACAGGGCCAGGGATGGGAGACTGGGGGAGAGGATACCAGTGGATGCCAGGGAATATGTTTTACGTGATTGGGCCAGGGTTCAGGGAATTGGAGGGACCACTGGATGCCAGGGACATCTCTTACCCTAAATGGGATGATGAATGGAGGCTGGAAGGGACCACTAGGCACCAGGGATTTATCTCCTTTCAACAGATGGGGGATGGAGGATAGGGGTGTACCGGCCTCTAGGGATTGCTTTACATTTAATGGGGCCTGAGATCAGAGACCAGAGGGGGAACCACTAGGCATCAGGGATATACTATTTTAAGGATGGCCCAGTGATCAGAGGGAGTGGGGACCACTGAGCAGCAGGGATACAATTGTCTTATAGGTGGCCAGTGATTGAGGGTGGGGGGAGCACTAGGCACCAAGGACTTTTTTAGAAACAGTAGGGAATGGTGATCAGAGGGTGTGGGGGATCACTAGCCAGCAGAGAATTATTTGAAAACTGTCAGGATGGTGATCAGAGGGTGTGGGGAAACACTAGGTACCAGGGAATTTTTGGAAACAGTTGGGATGGTGATTGGAGGGTGAAGGGACCACTAGGCACCAGGGACTTCTCTTTCTAGTAAGGGACTGGTCAGTTAGGGTGGGGGGGTGCCACACAAACCTGCCACTGCTTCCCATGCAAATAAGCCCATAATAGGCATGCAAATGGCTTCTTAGCATCTTGCAAACCCAATGGGCTCATTTGCATGGGTCCCCCTGAGTATCATACTTAGCACTCTGGCACTATCAGGTCTGGTGGTGCTGTTCCCTGCACAGCAGGGATCCATGTCAGGACAGTGCTACTTCACTTCACACTGTGCCAACATGCCCCTATATTCAGACCAATAGCGCCTTTGCACTATCCAATGGAATATAGCATCCTTGGACGCCTGGGTAATGGCACAGTACAGTGCAAATCTTTCACTCTGCTTTGCCTGGTTTTGAATATGGGGCCCCTGGTGACTTAATAAAATCAAGACTATCTTAGTCAGTGCCTGACTTGCACTGTGCAGCATGAGTGAAAACTTCTGCCACAGAAATGAACAAATGCCAATGCAGAAGTTTAGTAACCCTGTCACTGAAATTAGAACTAAAGTGCTACTGAGAACTGTGGTCCCTGGCTATAATTGCTCAGTTTGCTATGAATTTATCTCTGTTCTGGATTGTTTCTGTTCCTGTCATGTTTTCTGTACCAGTTCTGTATCTTGTCATGTATCCTATGCCACTACTTTGTAACACTTACTTACTTTGATTATGTTTTTATACTCTGTTCCACTACTTCGTAACCTCTCGGATCGTGTCTGAAAATAGTCATTCCTATGGCTAACACACCTTACCCATTTAACAAAAATAAATAAATAAATAGTACACATTAGGTTCCAGGGCCACAGCAGTTCTTTCAACAGCTGTCCTGGAAGGCTTAACAAAAAACAAATGGCTCAGTTTTCAATCAGCCATTATATCGTGGCAAAGTGCACCGATCTATTACTGCGGCAAACTCCAGGTGTGTCAGAGATCCTGCACACTTTTCTAGAAAACAGGGAGTCCATGTACCAAAGTCCTAAGAGTTCCCTCAGCTACAGGGTTGTGTCAAACATTTGGCACATCCAGCGGGGTTTGACAAATGGTCCTGTCAAGCCCCCTCACCTGGTACAACCCTAGAGGAGCCAAGAAGGTGGGGGGAAGGTTAATATGACTAGAAAGTTAGGTCTGGGATCAGAGTGACCAGTGGGGTGCAATATAAGGCAATGGGGCCACAGTGTGGAGGTACTAAGGTGTCATCCAGTGGGGGTGCCCTGCTCTGTGTTACAGAGACAATCAGCTGGGGTAGAGGGGAGTGGCATGAATGGACCATGACCCAGACCCCAGGTAGCAACAGCCCTAGCACCTGCCCCAGAGGAGTCACAGTCCCCAACAGTGTAGTCAGGCATTAGCCTGTCACCATGAGAAGGGCTGTGTACCAGGAGAATGTTTTGGTGCCCAGGTAATATACGCATTCATTGACTGCACCCCGTAACCTGCAACAACTGCCACCGGCTGCATGTAGGGGACTGTGTCTCCCCTGGAGCAGGTGCCAGAAATGTTGCCACCTGGGGTCCAGGTCATGGACTGTCCATGCCAATTCCCCTCTGCCTGGGCTGATCGGCTCTGTCCCTCAGAGCAGGGCACCTCCGCTAGGTGCCACCTCAGAACCCTCACACTGCCATGTTCCTCCATCACCCTCTAAGCCAGCCCCACTGCTCTCTCAATCTCTGGTCCACACCTTCCAGGCTCCCCACCCACTCACTATCCCCCCAAACCCATTGCGTAGGGCTCTTGGACCAGCTACAGGCTGGCCTAAACTTAACCCCCTCTTACAACCATGATGGGGCTTCTAAAATCCCAAATAAAGGGATGGTGCAGTCCCACTGTTGTGGAAGCCCTCTTGCAACATGGTGCAATGGTTTTTCTTCTGTAAGAGTGGCACAGAGCAGCTGTTATGCAAGGCATCCTAATTTTCAACACAGCCTGCATTCAAAAATTGTGATTGCTGCAAACTTTGGCACCAGGTGCCACTTACGTCAAATTCTTTTGGCACAGACACCTGGCACCACATTTCAGGCTTTTGAAATTGAACCCAAAGATTTTACTTGAGATACTGTAAAAGCAACAGCAGAAATCATATGTAATGTTTAAACAGGTGAGAATCATGAAATCATGAGGTTTATATATAAAGTATGGATTTCTAATAGAAAGAAGAGGGCTAAGAAAGGAAGCGATTAAAGCAGAGTTTGTAAAATATTTGCCAGGGAATTGACATAGAAAAGATGAGGCATAGAATGCATTTTCATCAATTTTTACATTATTAATGTAAATACAGAACTACTGAATTTGCTATACCTTAGGTGTACAGTCTGGTGTCTCTGTTCAGAATGCCAAGGAACCAGGTAAAGACACTCCTGTTTAACCATTCAGTGTTTTAACAACACAGCTTTACTGCCTCTGTAAAATGCCTGTGCTGATCCAATAAAATGCATAATGTCCAAGAAGACCACTTTTCCTCTTGAACCAATATAATAAATAAAATTATTGCAATGTCTGAAACAGTTTATATTTTGAGCCTTGGTGACACATAGGATAATTTAAGAAGAAATGGATACTACACTATAGTCTGAAGCCATTCTCTGTAGTTGGTGAGAGTGCAAGCTACTATTGCGGCAGAGCTGAGTAAGTTATAAAAGTTATGCTCCTTTACAAGTGATAATACAGTGTGTATTTGAGTACGACCATTGCATATTACATACATACAGTGTCAGTTTAATAGATTTTAATTTCAAATTTGCTGTTTGAAGATAATAATTGTTTCTTTTTGATTTCATCTGCTGGCATCAGTGCTGCTCAAGGCAACTGTGAGGCCATCAGCATTCCGAAAACTGTTCTTTGATTGGTTTAGTATTTAGTTTCATTCATACTAACCATAAAGATATCCACTGTGGCAAGAGTAACATAAACATTTTAGATTTTTTTGCTCTTACAGTTGCCACTAACCAATACATCATGTTTAGTTTGCCATGTATACCTCCAATCCTGTTTTGTTTATTGAGATGTACTAGAAACTACCTCTAGCTTCCACTGTACTACAAATGAATTCTGCCAGCGTCAGTGGCTCAGGAGGTAGTACACTCACCTCTGAGGCCAGGAGATCAGAGGGCTGTGGGTTCAGTTCCCACATCTGGCACTTGGGTTAATATCCCAATGCTGACACTAACACTGTAGTGCAGCATGAGGGGGGCGCTGAACTTCTGAGGTGTCATCTTTTGGATGAAATATTAAACTGAGGTCCCATCTGCCTGGACTGGTGGTAGTTCAGGTGGATGTTAAAGATCCCATGGCACTTATCGAAAAAGAGTAGGGGAATTTTTATTGTAATCATAAAAAACACATCAGTACAAATCTATAGCAGTATGGATATACACATCATAACAACAGAAAAACTTAAATTAAACAATAAATCATATATCAACCCCTAATCCAACCAATACCCGCCCAGAAAAAAGAAAACAAAATATAGCGTAATGCTGCAGACCCCTTATGAAGTCCCCAAAAAACCCATAAAATAAAAATAAAAATCTCGACCAAGTATTCCTTCATACTTAGATAAAAAATAAGGGAAAAATAAAACAGACAAAAATAACAATCTATAATTGAAGCAAATAGTCCTGTGGGATAAAAAAAGTTAAATTAGGTTAGATTAGATTAATTAATAATGTAAACTGTAGTAGACTATCAAGGAATAAACCCCCATAGCTCTACCATCCATTCCCAATGCCCCCCCACACAACACTTCTCCAAGACTAGAAAGCTCAAAAAACTCACTCCTTATAGCAAAGCAAAATGAGCCCAGTTCTGAGCCCAAACCTGAGGACAGCATCGTAATTGTTCAGCATATTTAAATTTTCACAAGTCTGCCAGTACTAAACAATTAAGCTCTATTATTGAGATATCCATTTGTTGAAGTACTAGTCTATAATGGCCAATCCAAATCCAATATAAAAAATGAACCATTATCATATGAAGTGTACTATGAACAACGTGATTTGCAGAGTTAGGAATTATACCAAAAAATAAAACCATTGGATCAGGAGGAAACTGTAATGATAAAGATCCTGCATCCTGAACTAACTCCCAAAATTGTGTTACATAGGACATGCAACATATAGATGGTGCATGGTTTCAATAGTTGTCCCACATGTTGATCTTGGACAATATCGATCTTGCAATTACTTGTACTTCTGATTGTCTCTAACATTAACCCTCCCATGGATTGACAACCATGCTGTGTCCCTCATTTTCCCCAGAATTCTCTCATCTATAATATACGTTGAAATTGGTTTCTGATCTGCTACTGAAAAACCAGCAAATGGATACTCAATAAAGTAGCCAAACAAAATGACATTATATAAAGGTTTCCTGGGCATGGACAACACAGTGTCATATTTAATCTTCCATTTTTTCACATCATCCAAGACCCTTGTCCATACACAATCGAGGTGTGGATGCCATTTATTTTTGTGTAAAAAAGAATCCATTTGCCATTTCTTTAGCATTCCCTGTAAATTAGCCAAACCCCACTGTGTCCACAAACTGGATTTCCTCTTCATCAACGGGATTAAGTTAGCATAAATAAAGATCAAGGAAAACAACACAATAGGGTGTATTATTTTCACTCCCCCCCCTTTCAAACTTAAATATAGCACATTCCATTTAATGGGATTTAACCGACTCCCCCCAAAACACACAAAAAAACAAGCCAACACCTTCATTTCCAAATTACATGGAAGGGAAAAAACCGTGTTGACATACAAAAAAACAGGGATCAGAAACATAGTAATTAAGTAAATTCTCTTTTTTTGGACATTTTTCACACATTCCAATGGGCTACTTTATCTATTCCTATCCATAAAACAGCATTCAAATCGTAACCTGCCGTGTCCTCACCCCAAAATAAATACCCAGAATTTACACATATTCTTAATGACTGGGATGCCTGCCACTTCTGTCAGCAATGGTGAATATCCCTGTATTGCTAAACCTTTAGATTTCCCTGTGTTCAGACTAGCCCCAATAGTTTTCCAAACGGCACATAACAAATCATAAGCCACCTGCAGAGAGACATCATTTTGTGCCAATAAACAGATATCATCTGCATGCACAATAGATACAATATTTTGTAAAAAAATCCAGTCCCGAGACCTCTGATCAGAGGGGACCTCTGTAATAGTCTCAATACAGGATCAATATGAAAGACATATAAAATGGGGCTCAACAGACACCCCTAATGTACCCCACTTCTGTATCCTACATTTCTTTCCCATCCTACCATTCTCATATGGTTTAAAGTAAGCCAGTATATAGCACAGCTTCAATCATCCTATAAAAAGCTCAGGAATACCATAAACCTCCAAACATTGCCATAAAAAGGAATGGGAAACCCCATCAAACACCTTAGCTTGATCCAGGCTCAGTACAAAACCCCTTCCCGTAGATCATTCTTATGGTTACCCCCTTCAGCCATAATTTCCCATATCAAAAACAATGCATCAGAGATATGTCTCCCTTGAACGCCACAAAACTACACTGGACTAATTAAATCTTCCATCACTGAAGCTGATCTATTTCCCAGAAATCTGACAAGAATCTCAACGTCAATATTCAGCAGCATTATCGGATGCCAATTTCCAATATTCAAGGGTTCACCTGATTTAAATAAAAACATTTGTAAATCTTCATACATTTTAGTGGGAAAACAATAGTCCTTCAAGATATAATTACAAAATTCTAATAACTCCTCTGACATAAGTTCCCATAGGAGTTTATAAAGCTCCCTTGGTAGATCATCAGAATCAGGAGAAGTATCAGGTTTTAAACTCTGGATTACCTGTTGAAGCTCATTTTTTGTAAATGGGGAAGTTAAGCCCTTCCCTTGAAGCATCAAAACTTGTGGGAGATTAGCAGCATTAAGCAATTAAGGAATAAATGATGAATCCAAACCCATACTTCCAAAGGTTTTCTCAAAATGGCCTACCAAAATCTGCATTATACCCTCATTATCCATTATAGAAAGTCCTTGGGCCTTCTGTAATCCTAGAAAACATTTATTTTCCCTTCGCGTCTGACTATCTGAAAACAGATTAGTTTGTTCTGCCTTCCCCTGGGTTCCAAAGGATTGTTCTTTCTGTAGTGAGAGCAACCTATTATATTGAAAGGAAGACATTTCTAATTTTAATTTGTCTATGATTCGCTGATTATCAACCCCTTCAATGTGATGGGTTGACAATAGTGTTTGAAGCCGGGCTTTAAGGGCCAAATACATAGCTTGTGAAGTAGCTGCTTTAACACCAGCCTTAGTTTTAAAGTATCTGGTAATACATAATTTCAGCTCTTCTCACCAGTGAGTAATTTCCCCTTCATATAAAAACAATGTAGTCCATTTGTCTTGGATCAAATTAATCAACCCCGATGTTATATCAACATCAGTCAATAAAGACATATTTAACCTCCAGTATCCAAGTCCTGCCTCTCTGAAAGGAGGGATCGCGATCTGAATACCAATAAGCATGCGATCAGATGAGTCAGTCGGTACAGTGACCATATCTGCCACCTCCAGCGTCTGTTTTAAAAAATGAAATCAATTCTGGATGATAGCTTCCCCCTATAATAAGTAGGAACTGCCCTCTTAGTCCCTATAGTATGTGCATCTCTTAATCCTGCCAGTCTCACAATTTTCTAGAAAAAAGATTTGTCACAATACTGTTTGTGGTCCAGGTTTGTCTGCTGAAAATTGACATTAAAATCCCCACTGAAAAATATCTGTCTACTAGTGTGTAAGAAAGGTTGCACTTTAGATAATAAATCTACCTGAAGAGCTTTTGTTTGTGGTCCATAAATATTAACTGAACGAAAACATAACTAATTAATTTCTACATCCAACATTAAAGCCCGGCCAGGGTCTATATCCACTAAATGTTTGACATGCAAAGCATGTGAAAAAAACACAATTCCCACCCCACAACATATCTCTGATCCCAGTGACCAAAATGAAGGCCCCCACACCCATTCTTGAGAATCTTTCTTAACTTCTGCCACAGTATGAAGCCTGGTATCCTGCAATAAAAAAATATTAAACTGCAGTTGTTGTAATGCAGCAAATGTAGTAGTACATTTTATAGGAGATTAATACTGTTAACATTCAAGCTAGTGAGCCGTAACCTAAATGGCTCGGGGGGGTTATCAATTTCGTACTCAATCTTGTACATCATTTCGAAGGCTCTGTTATGGGGGACAGTCCTGGGGGACCTTTCCCTCTTCCCCTACATCAGGAGTTAAGTCTGAAACTCCTTCCATCGGGTGTTCCACCCCCACTCTACCACCCCAGGATGCAAACACTGCAAAGCGGTTCGACAAGGGTAAAGGCGAAAGGATAGTATCTTTAGCAGGCACCCAATCTGCACCAGGGAAGATACTGGGGGGGGGGCTTGTCACTCCAAGAAGCATTTGTATATCCTGTATTTAAGCCCCTTCCACCACAGAATCATCGGTAGCAATGTCTACACTCTGAATGGGGGAATCAATTTCAACACAATCTAAGATTCCCGGAACACCTGGGGTAATGCCTTTGTCAGAAGTCCAGTGTCCAAATCACCCTCAAAGTCCCTCAGAGGTGATAGTATCATGGTAGTCTGGTCACCTGATCTGCCAGAAAATGGAGGGTGTTGTCTTATAGGTTCTCTGGGCCAAGACATGCCCCCCAAACCTCACCTCTTCGGCGAGGGAAACTAACATCAATCAGCTCTGAGTCAGGTGGACGAAAAGACCGTCTGGCTTGTGAAAGTACACCATCCTGGTCTGAAAGTTCCTCTGAGTTATGGGCCACCCAAGGGCATTCTTGAAACATATGTTCCTCATCTCCACGTAGGTTGCATACAGGACAGGCTGAACAGAGTGCCGCAGGAAGTCCCAGCAAGCCACACTGAAAGCATTGCACTGTGTCACAATCAATGTTCAGCTAGGACAGGGACCAACAATGATAGCAGCTTTTACGTTGGCCCACATAGAATAAAATACCTCTATCTCAGCTAAAATAAAAGGAACTGGGCAAATGTTGTATGCGTTGCTCTGTTTGGCGTAATTGTATTTGAAAAGTCCATCCACCCATCCAAAAACCATTGTCATCCATGATGGGGTTAGGATGACCAATGATCCTGCAACATTTTTCAAGCCAAAATATAATAGCTTTAATATCTGCCCCTTCATTTTGAAATAATAAAGTCACTCTTTTTTACAGTTGGTTTGGTAATGAGTATGGTCAAGAAATCTCTCCATTCTTCAGTTTCTTTAACAGTGTAATAAAGTCTCCAGAATTTGTCAAGCAGTCATTGTACAAAAGCTAATATCATAGACATGTTCCCCAGGAGTGTATAAATGCTTACACCTCCGCTGGGGTGAACCCCATTGAATCTTTTAATAAAACTTTACCCACCCAAAGTCTATTGGGTGTCATTGGGGCCAACCCTTTATATCTAAGATGGACTAAAAAACATCTCTTGGCAGCCATGGATGGTTTGCGAAAAAGGCCAGTAAAGGACTTGGGATGCTGGACACCTGTAACAGGGTCAAGCGCTTCCTGGCACCAAATCAGTTCTGCCCCCTTCTCCTGCCCTGTACCTGCAAGTCCTTGGTGCCTGTCAGGACCAGACTCCACCGAAATGGCAGTTGATAAGGAATTAAAAATAGAACTTCTCCCAGAACAAGCCATTTTCACTGGGTCTCCTCTTCGAGGAGCCGCATCTTGCATAACAACCCCATTTGCAGCCTCTATCTCAGGCAGCGCAGCTGCAGATGGGCTAGAATTGAACTTGGTTTTGATTGAGGAGCTTCCCCCATTGATTTTTGGATTTGATACATCTCCTATGTTTGGATGCATTGTTTCTGGGGCTCCAGGAATGGGTATTGCAGGGTCAGGGATCCATCGACCATTTATAAACATCCATCCAGCTCTGTGCAACACTTCACCTGGAATCCAATCTGATGGGGTGCCACTGAAATTCATCTCCTCATCTGAAAGCACTGGGATTGCTGGTCCACCTTCAATGAGTCTGTGCTGGACTGTTTTTACTGGATTCAACTGCAGTGCTGCTCGCAAGCGACAAGGTATGCTAGACGTTTCATTGAATGAACTTGTGCTCCCCTGCCTGCTGAGATTGGAGCCACTGATTTGCCCTCCCGACTGGCCAGAACTTTTACAGTGTGAGAGACTGTACAGTGAGTCCTCCTATTTCCATTTGTTTCGATGCGTTGGGGGAGCCGATACCAGTCTGCTGGAGGGGCCGGGATTGTGACATAGTTAAATTGCAGCGCCACTCGCAAGCTGCTAGTCTGTGTTGGACTGTTGTACTGGATTCAACTGCAGTGCCACTCACAAGTGGCTAGGTGTGGTGGACATTTCAGTGAATGAACTTGCGCTCCCCTGCCTGCTGAGATTGGAGTCCCTGATTTGCCCTCCCAACTGGCCAGGACTTTAACAGTGTGAGAGACTGTACAGTGAGTCCTGCTATTTCTGTTTGTTTGGAGGCATGGGGGGAGCCGATACCAGTCTGATGGAGAGGGGGATTGTGACATAGTTAAATTGCAGCACTGCTCACAAGTGGCTAGCCTGTGCTGGACTGTTGTACTGGATTCAACTGCAGTGCCACTCACAAGTGGCTAGGTGTGGTGGACGTTTCAGTGAATGAACTTGTGCTCCCCTGCCTGCTGAGATTGGAGACCCTGATTTGCCCTCCGACTGGCCAGGACTTTTACAGTGTGAGGGACTGTACAGTGAGTCCTGCTATTTCCATTTGTTTGGAGGCATGGGGGAGCCAATACCTGTCTGCTGGAGGGGCAGGGATTGTGACATAGTTAAATTGCAGCGCCACTTGCAAGCGGGTAGTCTGTGCTGGACTGTTGTACTGGATTCAACTGCAGTGCCGCTCGCAAGTGGCTAGGTGTGCTGGACATTTCAGTGAATGAACTTGCGCTCCCCTGCCTGCTGAGTTAGGAGCCCCTGATTTGCCCTCCCGACTGGCCAGGACTTTTACAGTGTGAGAGACTGTACAGTGAGTCCTGCTATTTCCATTTGTTTGGAGGCATAGGGGGATCTGATACCTGTCTGTTGGAGGGGTGGGGATTGTGACATAGTTAAATTGCAGCGCCACTTGCAAGCACGAGTGTGTGAGTGGCGTGAGCACTACTCAGCGTTGAAAAATTCCAACTGACGAAGATGGTATAAGGGCACGTTATTTCCTGTGTGTTTCCTAGCATTGTGAGAGTTAATGTTTTATATCCCGCTGTTTAATTTATTATTGTGAAGCGTTTGTCCTGCACTTGATTGTTGGTTAATTGTATTAGTTTGTTTATTTGATTAAGCTAGGCAGACTTTTTTAGCTGTTGTTTAAATTGTGTTTGATAAATTCTGATAAAGTCGTTTACTGTATCTTGAATTAGAACATTTTTTTTAAGGGTGTGTAGGGGTTACATGGGGGGATTTAGGGGGGGCTAGGATTTCTTATGGGAGCTCACTGTTACATGATATGCATCCTTTTATCCCCCCACAGTCTCAGACACCACAGCTAGACGCTGTTGGGAAGTGGGGATTGGAAGGAGTCGTGTTGATTGGGGACAGTAGGGTGACCCATGTATATCAGATGGTGGTAGGATAGAGGTTGTTGGGTCCAGAAGGCACCCTGGGTTATAACAGGCACCTGGCAGAGGCCAGACGTGGTTGGTGCCCATCTCCAGGGAATCCAACAGACTGAGTGGTCAGGTAACCCGAGGGGCTGCTTCACCCTCCAGTCCCCTGAGGGCAGTGCTTTGCAATGTCAGATCGATTAGAAATAAGACAGCAATTATTGCTGACTTGATTTCTTTGGTCGATCTGGCTTGCATCACGGAGACCTGGGTGAGAGATGATGTGGGCCCTGTTTTTGAGGCCACAGTCCCTCCTGGGTATACCATGGTTTACTGCCCCAGAGTGGAATGCAGGGGTAGCAGTGTAGCTATCTGTTTTAGATCCAGCCTGGCCTTCACCATGCACCCAATGGGAACTCCAGGTTCATTTGAATGTGTGGCTATTAGTAGGGGACCAGGCGTGGGCTGCAGAATCTTCCTCATCACTGATCACTGAATTCATCGTCGACAGAATGTTGGAATCCCCCAGATGTGTTTTTCTGGGGGATTTCAATATTTGGTTGACGATGGGTATCAACGGTGTAGTTATGATTTTCTATAGACTATGTCCTCCTTAGGTTTGACACAAGCTGTTACTGCAGCAACTCATCAGGATGGCCACATGTTTACCTGGTGTTCTCACTGGGGCTTGAGATCAGCCATCTCAGGATTGAGCTAGTACTTTGGTCCAATCACTTCATGGTGCAGTTCATGCTTGGGGCTCCCACCAAAAGCCCTTCCCCTGCTGAGATGATGAGCTGTTGCCCTTTATGGGGTTTGACCCCTGAGGGTTTTTTGGCGGCAGCTAAATTATCTAGTGTGGGTGTTGCATGTCTCGGAGGTGTTGGTGCCGGGGTTGACACCTATAACAGGGTGTTATCTGACACCATCAACTCCCTCACACCTTCTGTGTATGACCCAGAACTTCATACCTGAGGTTCCTGTGGTTTGACGAGGATCTCAGGGAGATGAAGAGGATGGGTCAGAGGTTAGAGCACTGCTGGAGGAGGTCTGGCCTGGAGAGGGACAAACTGGTCCTGCGTATGCATTATAGTGCATACTAGGAGGCAATCAACCATAAGAAGGCAGTGTTCCTGTACAGGGAGATTGCTGCTGGGAAGAACAGACCAGCTATACTCTTCTGGGCTATAGACAGGCTACTCCATCCTGCTTGTCTGCAGCCCGGGAGGGCCTTTTCTAGTATAGAGTGTGAAGAGTTTGCTCGGGTTTTCTCAGACAGAGTGTCCATGATCCAGCAGGTGGCTTCTTCAGCCAGCAATGTTATTGCTGACAGTGGTTGCCTTATGTGTTCTGAGTGCACTCCACCTAGTTGGGGGTAGTTTAGACCATTGGAGGTTAGTGAGGTCATTGAGGTGGCAGTCAATCTGAAGCATTCCTTTTGTGAGCTGGACCCGGTGCCAGCGTGTTTCTTAATTAGATATGTTGACTCTGTTGGCCCGGTGTTTGCCTTGATTGTTCGGTGTTCCTTATCTGAGGGGGTCTTTCCAGATGCCTTGAAGGAGGCACTAGTGAGATCCCTCTGAAAGAAATCATCTCTGGACCCGGAGGTCAAGGCAAATTACCGACCTATATCCAACCTTCCCTTTTTGACGAAGGTGATGGAGAAGGTGGTAGCGCTTCAGTTGGAAGAGCACCTCGTGACTAACGAGTTGTATGAACCCTTCCAGTTGGCATTTCAGGCTAGACATAGCATAGAAAGTGCGCTTGTTCAGGTGCAGAATGACATCCTCAGGGCAAGAGATCAGGGGGACAAGACAGTTCTTGTTCTCCTTGATCTCTCTTCAGCGTTTGACACTGTGGACCATTGTGTGTTGCTTGCCTGCCTTAGGGAGTAATGCGGACTCACCAGTACTGTCATCCACTGGTTTGAGTCCTTTTTTACCAACAGGAGGCAATGGGTCATGATGGGGAATTCTTCATCTACACCCAGTCTCCTATTTTGTGGAGTCCCTCAAGGATCGATACTGGCCCCAATGTAGTTTGCAGTGTATATGCTGCCCCTTGGAGGGATCATTAGGAAATATGGTCTGAGTTTTCATTGTTATGCCAGTGATACCCAGCTATATTTGTCCTTTGCCCCAGGAACATCCAACGCACTGGATGTGCTAAATATCTGTCTGACTGAGATCAACGACTAGATGGCCTCCAGTTGGTTGCAACTGAACCCTGACAAGATGGAGGTATTGGTAGTGGAGTCGAACAGAGTACATGATAGGATGGCCTCTGACTCAGCAACTGGACTTGTTCTTGGAGCTGTGTCATTGAAGGCCTCCTCTTGGGTGCGAAATCTTGGAGTAGTTCTGGACAGGAACTTTAATTATGGAGGCTCAAATATCCTCCACGGTTCGTACCTGTTTTTTCCATCTCAGAAATAGCGCCAGGATTAAGCCCCTTGTTCCGCCTCTGGACCTCCCTAGCTTGATACATGCCTTAGTCACATCTAGACTTGACTACTGTAATGCGCTTTACCTCAGGGTCACAGGGGGATATCTCCACAGACTGCAGCTGGTGCAAAATGCAGCTGCCTGGTTACTTACTTACTGAGCAGCATAAATTTTGCCATATTACACCAGTGTTGCGCAAATTGCACTGGCTGCCAGTCAAGTGGATAATCCTCTTTAAGGTGGGTCTTCTCACCTATAAGGCCCTACATGGGCAGGGCCCTGGTTATCTGTTGGACATTCTGACACCTGCTGTCTCTATCTGCCCTCTCTGTTCTTCTAGTGCGGCCCTCCTGACCATTCCCAGAACGAGGCTTAAATCTGCTGGCGATAGAGCCTTCAGTGTTGTGGCTCCCATTCTGTGGAACTCTTTGCCTGCTCAGGTCAGGGGAGCACCCACTGTGGTTACATTTAAGGCTCGCCTGAAGGCACTACTATTTTCCCAAGCTTTTATTGTATAAATTGTAAATTGTAGCAGAATCTGAGATTATTTATTGGAGTTACTTATTTTATTTTACTTCTAGCTTAAATAATTCTGTGATGTTGTTGTTTTGTTTTGTTTTTTATGCTGTTTTATTAATATTTTGTATGGCACCCATAGTCTCTGGGACTGGGCGTCTTTTAAATAAACTTTGCCTTGCCTTGCCTTGCCAATGTCAGGTAATGATGATTGAGAGCAGTCCGGTCCAGCACCTCCTGGCAAACATTTGCTTGCTGCCTGCAAAGAGCTTACTAAGGGCCATTTTCATTTCTTTTTTTCTTCTTCTAGTTGAGATTTGCCATGAAAGTATTTGTGTTCAGCTGCTGACAACATTTCTAGCAATTCTTGCTTCTTTCTATCTAATTCAAGTTGCAACAATGCCTCATCAGCCACAAAATCCCCTTCCAGTAAGACTTCAGAAGTCTGCTCTCCGTTATTCTGGACAACAGAAGGCCCCATAACATCACTTGAAACCTCCATATCTCCTGAATCAGGTATCAGAATTTCTGAGTCTCCACCAACAGAACCTTCTCCTTCCACAACCACCTTCAGAGTGAGGTCCTCCATCTCTCCTGCAGTGTCTCAACGCCCCCTGCAGAAAGAGTAGGGAGATTTCCCCAGTGTCCTGGCCAAATTTCTCCCATTCACTAAAAATACCATCAACAGCTTAATGTGGTTCAATTTCAGTTGCTTACCATTTGTATCCCCTCTCCCCCCCGGTCGCCTGTGAAAAAGGGACTTCTAGACCAAGTGGGCTTACCAGGTCAACAAAATTCAATAAATACATGCTTTCATATTATTATTATTATTATTAAGAAAAGCTGAAATGTTTACCATCCCCTTAGACCAAGAATTCTAGTTAGAGAGTGCCAATGGCATTAAACAGAACAGTAACTAGTGTTCTGTATTTGAAAGAGATAATCTTGGTGTCTGTACTGTACCAGATGCAGAATACATGTATCTTATAAATTCACTTTTTATAGTTAAGAGTGAAGCGCCTCTTTAAAAAAAAAAATTGGTCTGCATAATTTTAAAATATGTAATAACATGTATAATAATGTATGTAATTATAGGATACTCAAGAAGAAGAAATTTACTTCGAAATACAATATACTGTAATTGTATAAAAAGAGTCATGTATTGCACCATTCCCAGTTTGTGTAGTATATTTTGTCTACTTTTCCATGAAGTACTGTATGTGTACAAAAATGTTTAACAGGATTTTCTGACTTCATACCAGAGTGATTCTGTTATCTTAATGCTTGCCATATCAGTGGATCTTGTTGTCAAAAACAATTGTGACATGCAAGGGACAATCATGTTCTTGAAACAGACAGCAACACTGATATTTGTCATTGAGAAATATTTAAAAAATGTCATTGGGATAAATGCAAGTACTGTAAACATCCTTTGCCAGATTTTCAAAATTGATGACACAGGCACAATTCCTCATTTCGGCCTGTGCCAGCATCATCAGAATTGTTCCCAAACATTTGAATACTAGTTTATATAATGTTGACACTTTTGAAACAGTTTCCCTGCTTTATGGTCACTTTTATCGAAAAAATGAGGCATCAGTTGTGTCAGCTACAAAAAAAAATTTAGACCATATTACATCTGATCTTATTTTTTGTCAAAAGTTAGTCAATTGCATTTAAATGGTGCTGCAAATCCCAGCCATTTTTTTATTTAAATCCATCAACATGGGTATTAAGTAATAATTTATTTTAATGATAAAAAGGCAGTGCTTGATTGCCATTTAGGAATAAAGCACCTAGGACCCCTTACTGAAAAGGAGTACTGAAATGACAGATAGCTTTTGTAAAGTACTTTTCAGTAAGTGTACTTATTGTTTGCAGATCTAAAGAACATAGATCTCTGGTCCATCCCTGCTGATGTATGACCAAATGTGACAGATATCTAAAAAGAAGTCTATCGCTAGATTAGTGGACATTATCTTTGGATATGCAAAAAATACATAGGCATAAAATAATGTGTTTTTTGAAAGGCTATACCTATAGTTCAATGGGCAGGCAATGAGCCTCTCCCCTTTCCTGAGCTATAGAAGCAGTTCCTCCCAACATCTATCTGAAGCACTTTTCCTTTGCTGGCCAGAGGCTCTGTTGGTTTGTTGTCTCACTTTGGACCTGCTGAGGTCTTGCTTATGGCCTTGCCCCCACTCTTCCCTCTGATTTGTTTGTGTACTGGACTCTGCTTGGTGTCTACTGGCTGTGTTCATGTGTTTCTCCTGCTTTGGTTAGTATTTGTTTTGCCTCCGGCCTCTGTGTGCTTCCTTTTATGCTTGTTTTTTTTGTTGTTTTCCTGTGTTTATCTGTTTTTGTCCTTTCTTTTTGGAGTTTTCACTCCCTTTGTATGTGCTGTGTTAACTGCCTCCACCTTCAGTTTGTGCAATTGTATGTTTCAGCTATATTCCAACTGCTCAGTTGCTGCTGTTTCCAATTCATTCACTACACCTGGTCTAGGCTTCTACTATCAGCTAGCTGCCACTTCCTGTTGCAGCTCTGCTCACAGTTTATCCGTGCTAGCTGATGATCAGATTGCAAACAGCCCTTTTGGGGATTTACATCTGTGGATTCAAACCAGCTTACATGCTATTGTACCAAGCTGCTATTGCTGTTGTTTTTAGTGCATTGCCTCTCGTTACAATTCCTATGTTTGTTCAGCTTAGCTACTTCTGGAAGCTTTAACTATTTGCTGCTGGATGCTGCTCAACTACTTTTGTACACTGCTTCAATATACTCTGAAGGTCAGCTCAGCTACAGCTGTTACTCTAAACTAGTTATAAAATCTGCATGTGAGTCGTGGAACTTTATCATGATTTCATTTTTTTTCCTATGGTGGAGGACTAGGGGTTTATAGTGGAGAGTCGTGGCCCCATGTGATTTGAATACAGTCTTTGCTGCTAAAATCCTCTGAATATTTATGTCACCTTTAACTGGCTTCCTAAATGGAAGGAGATGGCTTGCCTCCCTGAAAGTCATGTGAATTGCTGCCTCAAAGACCTACATGCAGGTTTAATCATTGCTTACTCTGACCTTGGAGGTTTAGTCTGCTATTTACTTGCTATAAAACATGTATCACCTACGTGAAGGTCTACAGTGCTCACACTTCCTTTAAGCTCTCCTTCTTATTTTGCCTCATCCATAATCTGAGGTATGCCAACCATGACCACTAGTTACCATGGCTCAGGGCCTGCCCTGTAGCTAACAGTCTCGCTCTGCACCCATGAACTCCACATCTTGAGTGTGTGAAACTCAGAGTGGGGTCCTTTTCATCTTGTCCATACTGGGAATGTCTTCATTCCAGGCAGAGTTTTAGCCATGCAGGCATATCAGTGGCATCTCTTGATGTAGAATTTAAGAATTCAGCTCAAAAGAGTGGGGCCTTGAGCACAACAAGAAGCTCCTTTAGCTAGCTGAGCTACTTTAGCAGCGACTTTTCAGCTATTCTCCTTATGACTGCCTCTGGTTCACCTGGTTTGTTTCTTAGATTGGAAAGCCAGCTGATTGCATCAGTCATTGCTCTCTTCCACCAACTTTGGATGGATCCTGTTGTAGAGAGCTTGCTCACAACCCTTCATGGTGTTCCTGTTACAGGGATAGAGTGAGAACCTTCTTCCAAATTGGAACATTTCCACCCCCTTCAATTGGATTTTCAAATTGCAGCAGCAGAGCCATCACTAAATAAAATATTCCAAGCCTAGCTGGAAGGTGACCTATGCTTTGTATACCCAGAGATTTCCTCCTCAAAGGGTATTTTTCTCTCCTCTGTGCCATAGGTCATAATACTTAGTTATTCTTTGTCAGCATTCCCTAGTTTACTTGGGTAGATTCTGCTGTTGGATGGAGATAGATGGTGTCCTACTTGCCATTCCCTCTCTCTCCTTAGAAAGCCCCCTGCAGTCATCAATGCAATCCATTGTACCCATGCTATTCTGCTAACCTGTGCATCTCATTTATGTTTCCTTAAGTTGCCTGTTGCTGTCACTCTGCTTCTCTGCCTCATAGTCTATGATCACTGCTACTCTTCTTTTTGGCACTATTACAGTTCTTTTGGGGGTTCTTCCTAAGTTACCTTTAGCTAAGGGAACCTTCCCATAGCACCTCTAGTGGTGGAAACCTCTTTCAGGGTTCCTTGCCTTTGGTACCCCTACAGGGTGCTAATTCCTCATGGAATAGAAAGTGCGAACGACCAAAACAAGGTAACACAGTTGCATAAGCATTACACTATACTGGTTGAGAAGGCCATTGAATTGAAAGGCTATGCTTGTAGTTCAAAGGACAATCAACTAGCCACTCACCTTTCCTGAGCTATAGTATATAAGCAGTTTCTCCTAGCCGCTCTCTGAAACTCTTTTTCTTTGCCCCTCCATCCTTCCCTCCTCCCTCCCCTCCAGCAGTTCACCTCTTTCCTCAGGGGGTTTCTTCCTAAGGTACCTTCAGCAAAGGGAACTTTCCTGTGGCACCTATAGGGGTGAAACCATCTTCCAGGGTTCCTTTCCTTTCATTTCCCTAAAGGGTGCTAATTCCTCATGGAATAGAGAGCGTGAACAGCCAAAACAAGGTAACACAGTTGCACAAGCATAACACTATACTGGTTGAGAAGGCCATCAAAATAAACATTAGGTTTGAATTACAGTAGTCCAGTTCCAGACTGAAGCCCAGATGCTTCCTTACTAAACAAAATGCAGGAATTGTTTCCTTTCATAGCTGGCATGAACTGCTGCTTTATACATTTTATTTCAGTGCACGTTAGAAAAAGTTCCCAAGGTTAATCTTAAAGTGCTTTAGACAGTATATTTTATCAATGTTATACACAATTCTAAAAGTCTAAATAATTGTGTTTCATTTTCTATTGTAGGTTATTTGAAACACTTCAGTCATTATTCTGGTCTATATTTGGGCTGATTAATCTGTATGTGACTAACGTAAATGCGCGTCATGAGTTTACTGAGTTTGTGGGGGCCACTATGTTTGGAACATACAACGTCATCTCCCTTGTTGTCCTGCTCAACATGTTAATAGCCATGATGAATAATTCTTACCAACTTATTGCTGTAAGTTCTTACTCATTATTTATACCCTTAAAAGATGAAACACAGCATTGGGATTACCCTGTAATATGTAATCCCCTTTTCTCTCCATTGTGTTATTTAAAATAGATGGCAAGCTCTTTTGGAAGATGTAATGGTCTTTTCCAGTTTTAAATATGGTTTTGCTATTTTATGGGTGAACTGTTTTCTAATGATGGCAAGCTTTTTTGGAAGATGTAACAGTCTATAAGTATTTTTCACTTTTAAATACAGTTCTGTTATTTCATAGATGAACTGTTTTCTATTACATTTTCTGAGTCACAAGTCTTTTTCCTTTAATGCATTTTTTTGTTATATGATGTTTGAAAATACTTTTTTTGTATAGTTGTCCATGTTACTTTTGCATGTTATTGCTCTTCAGAGGAAGTAAAGCATAGTGCTTAAGATCACTGAGCTGCAAACCTGGAGACCTGGGTTTGAATCCTATTAGGGACAACATTGACACTGTTACTGAGACATGATACACAGGGAACCATGACTGGGACATGGCCATGTCAGGGTATGCTCTATTCCGAAAAGATGAAGTAGGAAAAAACGGAGGAGTAGTGACTGTCTACGTTAGGGAGAAAATAAAAGCTACAGAAGTACAGGGCATAAGGGAGGAAGCAGGGTCACTGAGGGTCATGCTGGAAACAGGAACTGGTACTGCCATTCAAGCAGGCATGATCTATAGATCTGAAGAACACACGCTTGGTGTATTAAGATGACGTGTCCATGGATCAGTCAAAATAAGCAGATAATCAGTCTCAATACACAACAAACAGTGGTTCACAGGGACAGTGGCTTTTAAAAATGTATTTAAACATGAACAAACATTGAACATTAAACATGAACAAACAAATGATTCCTTGGTCTGACCAAGGAAGTTCAAGTTGATATCCTAGAATTTGTAAATTGTTCCACAGAGCACATAGTGTATGTGGCACAGTGCCCATGCCCTTTACTCTATGTGGGCAGGACTGTGAGACATGCTACTGAAAGATTCCTGGAGCACATTAGGGGTATTAAAAATAACAATTTTGAATGTGCTATGGCATCACATTTTTTTGAAAGCCACAACAGCAATCCCTTGCTATTAAAATTCATGATTATTGGCCATGTGAACCTGCCCCTGCATAAAGGTGACAGAAGGCAGTTATTACTACAGAAGGAATCCAAATGGATTTTTACTTTGGGCTCACTTTACCCTCATGGTCTGAACAAGGAACTTGATTTAACTGTGTATCTGTAAAATTATGTTGTAAAAATGTGTTTTGTCTGACTTAACCTCTTCTTTTTTTCTATATTCCACACTCTGGTTTTAATTCTACCCCACTCTAATGCTCTTTTCTCTTTAATCTCCTTTTTACTTCTGAAATGAAACATTGTTTTCATAATTTTTGTCACTCTAGCATTGTTATGAAAAGTGTTACAATACGACACTGTGCAAAATGAATTTTTTAAGGTGTTTGGCACTACACAGCAGACCCCCTTTGGTTATTTATATAGAAAGCTGACAAAGTTTTATATAGTATATGATACTTTGATATATTGTAATTAAAATGGTATATAAGTTCCTTTTGCAACACTGTCATATTTCTGTAGGACACAATTAATTTATTAAATAGAAAGCTCAATTAACAGTATTTAAGCTAAATTATATGCCTTCAGTGTACATTCATTTTTCATTGATGCATAGGTTGCAATTTTAATTAATCTGTTATATACACTTTTTTGTAGCATGGCACTCATTTGTATTTTGCACTTTGCATTTTTTTGCACACAATTGACATGCTACCTGGTGATTTTATGTGATTGGACCATTTGGTCACATGTTTTGTTATACTGGTGTATTTAAATGGTGATGTTTGTAATGGACTCCACCCCCCAATGTAGAGGGTTGTTACCCTCAAAGCGCAGGGGAACCGTTCATTTATTCATGTTTAAACACATTTTTAAAAGCCACTGTCCATGTGAATCGCTGTTTGTTGTGTATTCTGCCTGATTATCTACAGACTTCCAGGACAGGGGGAGGAACTGGACAATGTGCTAGTGGAAATCAGCCACAAAAATGGCAGCAAAGGGGGAACTACTGATGGGATATTTCAAATTGCCAGATATCAATTGGAGCACCTATACTGCAGCCACAGCAAGGAACAATGACAACCTGGAAGTTCTTCAGGGGCAGGACTCAGACCGCTAGTGGTAGAACACACCCATGAGGTGGCAATATTGGACCTGGTGCTCAGCAATGGAGACAGCATGATGGATGCAGAAGTGAGGAGTCACCTGGGGTCCAGCAATCACTGTACAGTGTGGTTTAACATGATGACAATGGAGGAATCCAGCCACACAAAGGCAAGTGTCCTAGATTTCAGAGGGTCGATTTTGCAAAAATTGAGGTATGTCTGAAGAATGCCCTAGGGGGCAGAGTGGGAAAGAGGAATGTAGAGCAGTAATGGCCACATCTTAAGGGACCCAAAACGGAAGTCATGAGCCTTTGCATTAGGCAAACAAGTAAAACAAAGAGGAAGGAAAAAAACACTCTCGTTCTCAAAGGAGGTGACAGGTAGGGCGAGGGAAAAAAGGTTAGCATTCAGAAAATATGAAGAAACACAGAGGAAGGAAGACACAAGAATGTATCTAGAAAAGCTAAAGGAGGAGGGGAAAGCAGTCAGAAAAGCCAGAGCACAGACAGAGGAAAGACTAGCCAAGGCAATTAAGAAAGGAGATAAGACCTTTTTCAGATACATTGGAGAAAAGAGGAAAAACAGGGGTAGGATTGTGAGACTAAAATGGTAAGGGGGGGGGTTGGCAGAAGGGGAGTAGGATAAAGTAGAAATCCTGAACAAATATTTGTGTTCTGTGTTCACAGCAGAAAGAGAAGGGGAGGGACCACAGCTAGGTGTAAGAAGTACCAAGGGGTGGGGTGTAGACATCAATCTGCTTACAGTAGAGGGAGTCTTAAAGGAACTAGAAAAACTGAAAGTAGATAAGGCAATGAGGTTGCATGGAATACATCCCAGAATTTAAAAAAAAGTTCAACAAATCATTAGAAACAGGTGTGGTCCTGGCAGTTTGGAATAGGGTGAATGTTGTCCCTCTACAGAAGAGCAGGAGCAGGGAGGAGGCTGGTAACAATAGGCCAGTCAGCCTAACCTCATTGGTAGTGACACTGATGGAATCATTGTTCAACAAAAAGCTTGTGGTATACCTTGAATCCAGTGGATAGCTGGATCCAAGACGGCATGGTTTCATGGCAGGCAGGTCTTGCCAAACAAACCTGATAGATTTCTTCTACTAGGTGACAAAAGAGATTGATTGGGGGGAGGGGGGTAGATGTGGCCTACTTGGAATTTAGCAATGCCTTCGACACCGTCCCACATAAAAGGCTAATAAACAAGTTGAGCAGCCTGGGAGTTGGATCAGGGGTAGTAAAATGGGTTCGAAATTGGTTGTGTGGTAGGACACAAAGGGTGGTAGTGAATGGAATTCAGTGGGTAGAGAAAGAGGTGATCAGTGGAGTGCTTCAGGGATCAGTGCTAGGCCCAGTCCTCTTTCAGGTCTTCATAAGTGACATTGCAGAGGGGCTGGAGGGGAAGGTGTGCCTTTTTGCAGATGACACGAAGATCTGTAATAGGGTCAACACATGGGGGGGTAGAAAGAATGAGAAGGGACATGGGCAAGCTGGAGGAATGGTCAAATGTATGGTAGCTGAGATTCAGTGGCAAAAAATGCAAAATTATGCACTTGGAACACTGGAACCTGAGGGAGGAATACTCATTGGCAGGGGAGGTACTGTCAGCCAACAAGCAGGAAAGGGATATAAGGGTGAATTTTTACAGGGACCCAAAGGTGGGTGGACAGTGTGAGAAGGTTGTTAGAAGGGCCAGCGGGATGTTGGGGTCCATAGGGAGAGCCATCACTGGCAGAAACAGGGAAGTCGTGATGCCACTATACAAATCATTGGTGAGACCTCATCTGGAATACAGTGCTAGTTTTGGAGGCCACATCTCAGAAAGGACATAGACGGAGTGGAGGCAGTCCAAAGAAGGGCTACAAAAGTGGTACAGACCCTGTACCAGAAGTCATATGAAGAGAAGCTGAAAGGACTCAATATGTATTCTCTGGAGATGAGAAGAGATGAGGGAACATGATAGAGATGTTCAAATACCTTAAAGGGATAAATAAGGAGTTGGAAGAAGCATCTTTCAGGAAAGAGGATGGACAAGCACTAGAGGACATGATATGAAGTTGGAGAGAGGTAGAATCAGGGATAATGTGAGAAAGTACTTCTTTACAGAAAGGGTGCTGAATGCTTGGAACAGCCTCCCCGCAAGGGTGGGGGTGGCAAAAATGGTGGAGGAATTCAAAAATGCATGGAACAGACACAAAGGAACCCTTGAAACAGGGAGGAGAAGGAAAGCTGCAGATCAGTTACAGTCTGCAGTGTAAGTAAAAGGTAGAAAAAATGGGCAGACTAGATCGCCAGGTGGTCCTTATCTGCCAACATATTCTATGTAACTATGAACAGTATCTATCAGTTGTGGCAATGGCAGTTTAATGCAAAGAAGTGCACGATCATGCACATAGGGGAAGAGAAACCCTGAAGTTACCTATCGGTTGGGAGGGGAATTGCTGGCAATCACAAGGGAAGAAAGACTTGGGAATCATCTTCACAGATGACCTGAAATCAACCAAGCAGACCACTAAAGCAGTGGGTAAGGGAAGAGGGATGTTGGGGTGTATTAGTAGGGGTATCACAAGTCATAAAAAGGAGGTAATAATCCTTCTTTACAAGATACTGGCTAGGCCCCATCTGAAGTACTGTGTGCAGTACTGGAGGCTGTAGCTACACAAGGAAATTAACAAAATAGAGGCAGTCCAGAAAAGGGCAGCCAAAATGGTGCAGGGACTGCATCAGAAAACATATGAGAACAGATTAACGGAGCTCAATATGTATACCCTAGAGCAAAGGAGGGAGAGAGGTGATATGATCGAAACATCTAAATATCTTATGGGCATTAACAAGGTGAAAGAGTCTAACATGTTTCAATATAAGAAAAGTAGCAGGACAAGAGGACACAGCATGAGATTAGAGGGAGGCTGATTAAGGGGTAATGTGAGGAAGTTCTTTTTCACAGAAAGGGTGGTGGATGCATGGAACAGTCTACCTCAGGAAATGGTGGATATGAATACAGTACAGGGCTTCAAACAGGCATGGGATAAGCATAAGGGAGCAATACAGATGAGTATGAATAAATAGACCATTGACAGACTAAAGGCCTATGGCACATTCATAAGGTAGAACAATTGGGCAGACTGGATGGGCCTTGCGGTCCTTATCTGCCATCAACTTCTATGTTTCTATTTTTCTATCAGCCCCCACTTGCATGCTGTGTAACCCTGACCAAGTTATTAAACTTTTTTGTGCTCCCAGGTCACACCTGGAAATGAGCTCCAGCTTAGGCTGCCTTTACTAGTTAAACAATTTCCCCTTTCCTTTTCCCTTCAAATGCTCATGACATGGGAGGGTGTCCAGATTGTAGCAATACTTTATATAACACTGCAGTAGTAAAATAATTCCAGAACAGTCTAAATGTAAATGAAACTCAGCTTTTATAAGCTGCAAACTTCATAACTGTCTGGAAGCAATATAAATCAATGAACTTCAGTGATAAAACTCTCACATGCTGACTTATTGATTACAATATGGCTTTCTGTAAAACAAAGCAGACTTACTACATCTATGCTCTACAGCATAAAATGGAAAGCGACTTAAATAAAACAGTACTGTGTCGACAGACTAATCTTTACAAAGCCAAAATTCTTGGCAGGAAAGAAAGTCACTTAAAAAGTGCAGAGCCACACGGTAATATAGGCCCCAAGCTAAGCAAGAAAAAAAATATGTTTTAAGTTTTCACAGTCACAGGTTGGGATATTTCACATGCCACTTGAGTATGTATCCATCTTTATATTTTATCAACAAACTGATGTGTATTTTACCTTGTGTGAAAACATACTGTGAAATACTTCATGTTGCAGTTAAAGACATGCACTTGAAATAACATTATTTATATCAACACTCTTCTCCAGCTCTTTTGTATTCTCAACTGATTTACACAGTAATTACTACATATGAGGCAATAAAGTAACATTGGTCAGAGTTGTCATCTAAATATAGTTTTTTGGGGGGACACCATTAACAATTGATGAAAGAGGACCCCCAAGTTACACCTTTACAGCCTTCTTTATTCCAGAAAGCACCATTTGGATGAGAATATAGGGGACACTTGCCCCACAAGATGCTATGAGTATGAGAGTCCTGTCCAAATGGTTTTGTTGGGCAAGGTGTTGCAGGTGATGATGTAGCAATGCAGGGAGTAGACATCTAGCTCCCTCTGTGTACGTAATGGGTTCCACCATGAACTGCTGCTAGTGTGTTGCTACACTTACATTCAGAATGTGTCCATGGATTATGTACAGTATGGGGATACTAAGTAGTGAAAAATAAAATGTAAATATGGCCCATAAATAAAATAATATTATTAGCAAGATAACATTTTGCAAATACAAAGAATAAACATGCAGGCATTTATTCTACAAAAACATGGATCTATGTATAAGTGGGACACTATTATTGGTGGGCACAGTAGTAGAAAACATGTTTATTGCTGACTTCAATTGCATGACAACCTATTCAAAATACTCAAATGCAGTGCTAGTATCTGTTTATATATATTAAATATGATGTTTGTATATTTGCTCATCTATAAGTAGTTTACAATTTCTTCCAAACCCTGTGATTAAATGTTGCAGGACCATGCAGATATTGAGTGGAAATTTGCAAGAACAAAGCTTTGGATGAGCTACTTTGAAGAAGGAGGCACTCTCCCAACACCATTCAACATTATCCCTAGTCCAAAGTCAATGTGGTACTTATTTAAGTGGATAAAGAGACATGTATGCTGGAAACAGGCTCGGAGGAAACCTGAAAGTTTTGGAACCATAGGAGTAAGAAAATTCATTATTATTCCAAACTAGTTGGATGCACTCAAATAGTGCAGTGCATGCGTAAACAAGAAGTGTACAGTGAAGTCTGCTAGGCTGCAATGCAGTGTCGTAGAATACTTATTGACAAAAGGGAATAACTGCCAATGAATTTGCGCTGTTTCCTGCAATAATTCTGTAGAATCCAGCAGTATTCTGCATTGCATCCTGGGGAGCTCCACTGTATATATGTGAATTAAGAGATATGTCTTGATTCATTGTGTATGTGGGTTTGCCCACTGTATGTGTACTGTGTATGTCAGTTCTAGATTTATCTGCATACTAACAGCTCAGATTAGTCACTACTTAATGGATTAGTATTCACGCTGGATATGTAAATGTTCAAATGGATTAGTATTCACTTGAGATATGCAGATGTTCTGTTAAACAGACCAACCATAACCCTTTGTATTGTATTCTTAAGGTTTATGCACTTACTAGCTACTGCCAGCTCTTGAAGGTCTATTAAGTACTTTGGGATACAGTGTATATGAAATGTGCACTAGAGTGCCAAATTCCCATTCTTTCCTCTTCAATGACTCTTGAGAACATTAATTACACAGCATACTTTCACAAGATATCAGCCCACTGCATGACATTTTACTGCAAAATGCCAGAGTATTTATCCTTAACATTAAACAATGCATGGGGAAGGTTTAGACGGGTTGCATGCATTGTCCCTAGACAAAAGACAGTAAAGGTGAAACAGTATATTAGTTTTTATTCTTTAATGGTGGATCAGACAGTGTTGCATTGCTCAAGACTAATTTCTCATGGAGAATAGCATTATTGGGTACAGCAGCGAATTTGTTAAAAATGTGATTGTCATGAGGAGTATTTCTGATAGCAGAATCAGTATGCTGGGAAGGAATAGGCAGATCACTTGGTCTGTGGTTTCCAGAGGTATGGTGGTGGAACACTGGTTGGTTTCCTGTCCACAGTGCCAAATCATATACAATTTACTGTTACCCAATTGCTTGTAATACTATATGCTAAAACAGTCTGGGTAGCAGGTGGTAAACACAATGGACATGGTCTTGTTCATTTAGCATCTTCTATATTTTTACATATTTGTGTCATATATAAATAAGCATATTTACTCATCAGTTTCAAAGACATGCTCAGAACATAGCATAGACTTTCATGTGATTAAGCTTGCATGCTAAGGGGAGCATCCCATAAAACTTGATTGAATAACTGAAACCTATTCCATAAGAAGTGTACAATATATCTTTCATTAAATTCATTCATACTAGCTGGGCTCTTTCCAAAAGAAAATACATTCAGTTTAATTTAATTTAGTTTATTCATACTGCTGTAAGTCATTATGATAGAGATAAAAGACATTTTGCAACATCCAGCAAGTAACAAAATATAAAATATATAGATAAAAATATTTCAATCAATCACCACATTGCACTAAATAATCAGGTCTAATCAGACATTTAAAAGAGCAATACATATTCAACAATGCCATTTGTAAGTATCTTTTAGCAGAAATCAGTTTTGTAATAAAATGGCCTGCAACATTATAATCAATGCCCCAAGGATTACCCCAGGAATCAGTCCTTGAAATTCCTGGCTAGTTTCCCTCTAGGATTAAATTGTTGGCACTTTAAAATAAATTAGAAATTGTAAAGCGCTTTTATTCTTTATTTCCTGTCCATGGTACGAGCATTTTCATATACTCAAATACAAAAAGACTGAAACAGTTAACACGCCACAACCTACAATCACTACAGCTAATGCCATTAAAGGCCCATTAGATTTATCCCAAATGATCATTGTCAGATATTCCCAATGAGTTTCTGGACTCAGCCATCAACCATCAACTTCTTAGAGTTAAACGTGGCAATGGCATTAGGCCACACAAATAAGTATGAGTCCAATTCTGCAGCCTTCAAAGTCCAACCCAAAATAACAACAATATAGTCCCTGCCTCTTGCACCAACCTAAATGGTGTCCATAAAAATAGGGATCCTCGGACTACACTTACTCCTTAATAAGTCTGGACATCAGTCACACACTGGACCACTAACCTGAGGTCTAGGCCAAACCACAGCTCATATTTCCTCTTTCAAGATTAAAACAGTAGGGTGCATGTCTTAATTACAATGGCTATAAAGCAATATCTCTTGGATCGTACCACGTGTCCTAAAATAGCTCAGTCATATAACAGATTTGTGATGTTTGCAGTTATATAATCCTTTCAGCATTTAAATTATAAAATTATCTGAAAAATGTGGATTCTATCAACAGTAAGGGTAGAAAGCATATTGAATAGAGATTTCTTGGCAGGCCAAACTGTATCTCTAAGGGAGCACCTGAAGCTTGCTTGGCAAATAGTTAGTATGCTGAGTTATTACATGCTGAAATCTCAACAATATTGCAAGAGCATTTGAAACTAATTAACCACTTCTTCTAAATTGATATGACATTTAGACCGCAATACAGTATTCTTATCAATGCACAAATAAATATACAAGCATATGACATAAACTGGGGAAGAATGCCAAGACTATCAGTTTTCATCACATTCTTCATAATCCTAAAGTTCATGTGAGAACTGTTCATAAAATTCAAACCCTTTTGAATTTAAAAAATAAACAAGCAGATTCAACATATAAGTTCAGGATTCTCCATCAGAGTCTGTATAATTGCAGCACACATT
This sequence comes from Neoceratodus forsteri, assembly GCA_016271365.2. Classification (NCBI taxonomy): domain Eukaryota; kingdom Metazoa; phylum Chordata; order Ceratodontiformes; family Ceratodontidae; genus Neoceratodus; species Neoceratodus forsteri. The sequence continues at coordinate 323,012,623 of CM057458.1, forward strand.
TATCACAAGGTCCAGGCTAATTTGGTAGCAACCCTACTTGAGGACATTGTCATATTTTATTTATTTCACAACTCACAAGTTAAAAGCTTGTTCCTTTGAAAAAAAAAAATGGAAATGTAAAAGTGGAATGCAGTACCTTTAAATGCAATGTCTCTTTTGAGAGTCTCCTTAATGCAATCGTGAGCAAATAAAGATATCATCCATACAGGACAGTTACACGGGTTCAAAAGCAGCCAGCACTTTAAGGAATATATTTTGGGCAGGATTCTCAAAGGACTTACACTCGACGCATCTCGGATGCCCTGTCACAAATGAGGTACCCTGAGCACAAACAGTGGTATTCACAGAAGATGCACCTGGGGGATGCTCCTAGTGCACCCCCTCTGTGAATACCACTGTTGCACCCTGTCCAGAATGCGCTGGTGCAACCCCCTGGTCAGGCTGGGTACACAGTGGGGCAGTGCATCTCACAATATGCTATACTGAAAGCTGCCATTCACAGACATGGACATGCAAATAGGGTCATTAGGCATGCAAGGTCCAATGTTGCTATTTGCATGTCATTATGTCCCCATTTACATGCGACTAGCAGGGTTTTGCCCTGCAGAATGTGCCGGGCCCCCTGCAAGGGCTGTGCACTGTACAGTGCACCCATGACTGCCAGGACAACCAGCACCCACTCCCACCCACCCCATCCCTGTTATAGTGCCGCTCTCTGTGGCGATAATGTTGAATATAGACCTCCCTCCCTGCCCTCATCCCCATTAACCTGCTCCTCTCTGTGGCAATAATGTCAAATATAAGAACCCATCCTACCCACCCAAACCTGAATGGCAATCCATAAGCCCCCAGTAGCCGGCATACCCCCCCACTCACTCAGGCACCCCAACCCACCCAGCTCGCCTTCCCAGATGAGTTCCACCATCTGCAGGCAGCACAATCCACCCTCATACCACCATGGCTGCCCACTGACAGAGCTCTTTGTGAATGGCAGCTACTGTACAACTGTAAGTCCATTGGTTGACCATGTCGACCAATGGGCTTGCAGTGTGTGCTGTAAACTGTCATGCACAACTCTGTGAATGACTCACAGTGATCTAGAAAAGCTGGAGGAGTGGTCAAGAGTGTGGCAGCTGGGTTCCAGTATCAAGAAGTGGAAAATCATGCACTTGGGGCACAGAAACCTAGGGGCATAGTACAAAATGGTGGAGTTGTATTAACCACTACCATACAGGAAAGGGACCTGGTAATAATTCAGTGGCCTATGCAGCCAGTATGATGTTATGCTTGTGCAACTGTGTTACTTGGTTTTGGCCATTCACACTCTCTATTCTAGAGGAATTACCACCCTGCAGGGGTACCAAAGGCAAGGAATCCTCGAAGAGGGTTCCACCCCTAGAGGTGCCGCAAGATGATTCCCTTGGCTAAAGGTACCTTAGAAAGGATCCCCAAAAAGAAATGCAGTAGTATGAAACATGCTGCCCAAAGATTTTAAACTCACTCTTGCAATCTCTAGCAACCCCTCGTCGGCCAAGTGGAGTGATTGGCCAGGGTAATAAGGCACCAGGAGTTCTTTCAGATAGGCCGGACCCTGATCGTGAAGGGCTTTAAAAGTCAGTTAAATGATTTTAAAGGTGATCCACCACCGTATAGGAAGCCATTGCAGTTCACGCAGTAATACGACAGGCCCTACTTGTCCCAGTCAAAACCCAGGCTGCTGTGTTCTGTACCAGCTGTAGGCAATGGATTTCAACCCCAGAAAGCCTAAAGTATAGGGCACTGCAGTAGTCCAAATGTGAGGACACAAAGGTGTGGACCAACATTGGCAAAGATTCAGATGGAACAAGGTGCCTAACCCTGGTGATATTCCTAAGCTGGTAAAAGGAAGTCCTGACAACGGCCAACACTTGAGACTGTAGAGTCAGCCTGTCATCTAAGACAACCCTAAGGCTACGCACCTGTTCAGAGGTCGGGAGTGACATGCCACCAAGGAAAATTCCAGAAAGCGTGTCAACACGCGACCTCTCTATCTGACTGCTTGGGTCCACAGCCAGGACCTCTGTCTTCTCTGAGTTCAACTTTAACCAACTAGAATCCATCCAAGCCTGGATTTCTTCCAGACAGTTGTTAAACACCATGAGAGCTCCATTCTGGTCAGGTGCAAATGACAGGTATAGCTGGGTATCATCTGCATAGCAGTGAAACCTCAGCCCATACCATCTTATAATGTCTCCGAGGGGTTGCATGTACTCCGCGAATAAAATGGGTGATAGCATGGAACCCTGAGGCACCCCACACAACAAAGGAGTTGGGCCAGAGGAAAAAATTCCTGACACAACTCTTTGTGATCTCCCATTGAGGAATGAGGTCAACCATTGTAGAACAATTCCTGACATTCCACAAATTTGCCTCAGGCATGCCATCAACACAAAGTGATCTACAGTGTCAAAAACTGATGAGAGATCAAGGAGAACCAGAATGGAACATCTTTTCTGATCTCTTGCCCTCAGAAGATCATTAAGCACCCGAAACAGTGCAGTCTTGGTGCTATGCCTTTTATGAAAACTGGATTGAAAGGATTCTTAGATGTTGTGGATGGTTAAATGGTCTTCCAATTGGGCTGCCACTACCTTTTCAATAACCTTCCCAATAAAGGGAAGGTTAGAGATAGGTCTGCAGTTTATGAAACAGTCTGGGTCCAAGGTAGCTTTCTTCAAGAGTGGTGTCACCACCGCCTCTTTCAGGGAGCTAGGAAACTCTCGTGACTCCAGGGAGCACCAGACTATTTGCACCAGGACTGGACCGATGATATCACTACAACCCAAGATTAGGGGAATCGGTCCAGGATTCAAACTACAGCTTGTAGGATGCACACTATGGATGATCCTTATAACATCCATGAAATCAGGTCGACTAAAGGAACTCCAGGAGAACTGAGGTACTGTGAGCTCACACTGTTCTACAGCATCACACTTAGAGATTGCTGACGCAAGTCCACCCTGATGTTGGCCACTTCAGTTGCGAAGTAACGAGCGAGCTCCTAGTACTCTAATTGCGAAAAGGCTTTTTGAATTTGCAGACAGGCTGGGTTGCACAGTCTGTCTACAGTTCAAAACAGTTGAGCTGGTCAATTCTGAACAACTGCAATCTCCTTGGACAGGAATTCTGCCTTCTTTACGGGTGATTGCAGATTGATAGACAGAATAATATTCCATCAATCTAAGGTGGTCGGCTTCAAGGGTGTTCTTGCACCAGCATCACTCTAACCTTCACCCCTGTCTCCGCATCTCCCTCAAAGTCCCATAAAACCAATGGGACCTGGGGTGAAGGGATAAGGGACACTCACGAACAGGAGCAATAAGATCAAGGGCTGCTGCAACAGCCACATTATAGGCCGACACCAGCATCTCTGGATTACTGCTCGCCAACATGGGGGACGATAGGTCAAGGACTGCCGCAAGTCCTAGGGAAGGAATATTCCTTAAAGGGCGGTACCTGACCATCTCCACAGGGGAAGGCCTGCTCGGGGGGGTGTGCAAAAATTGAACCTCACGGTGTAGTGGTCTGACCAGGTGACTGGTTCCACCCCCATGTCGGATGCATCAATCCCTAAGAGAAAGACCAAGTCCAGAGAGTGCCCAGATTAATGAGTAGCAGTGGAAACTACCTGTGTGAGGCCCAAAGAAGACATTAATTGGAGGAAGTGATTACCAAATTGCAAGAGTTCATCATCAACCCAGGCGTTGAAGTCACCCAGAATCATCAATCTGGGTGACTCAAATGACATGTCGACGATGAAGTCTGCTACTTCCTGTATGAAGTGTTTCCCATCTCTGGGTGGATGGTAGATGAGTACGATTTGAACACCTACACCCGCTACTACTGTGCACTCAAAGGACTCAGCCTCTCCCACTACCACACTGGTGAGGCCAATTTAGTCTTAAAACAGACTGCAACCCCCCCTCCCCTGCGGTCCAATATTGGGCGGTGTAACACTGAGTACCCGGCCGGAGTCATGGCCTCCAGTATGGGGCCTGAATTTTCTTCCAGCCAAGTCTTGGTGATGCAAGCCAAGTCAGCTGAGCCAACAAGATCAGCAATAATGCTGGTCTTATTCCTGACGGACTTGGCATTGCATAACACTTCCCGAGTTGGATGAACCTTGGAGGCTGTCAGGCCTATCTGCCTACTAAATTCAGTAGTGCCATTAGGTATGGGCACCCCGACATGGTAAATCATGATCTGGGATCCATTTCACCCTAGGGCACCTTCTGGACTTAATAACCCCGATACGGTGGCCTCCCTCATTCATCCTCCCCTGTTCGCACACCCCCTCCCTTCTCACTCTCCTGCGAACAATTCCCAATGCTCTACAGCACTGGTATGTATCAAATTGTAGGGGAGGAGTATAAAAAGGATGGAGGTCATGAAAGAGAGGAGGATGAATAGCGCACCACTGTGGGGACTAAAGGCCGACACATGTCGCTGCTAGATAAAAACAAAACAAAACAATAAACCCCAAACACTAAAGTAATCAATCTTAACAACATAAAATTAACCAAATAATCCCAAGCTTAACCCACATAAATAAACAAAATCAAATAAAACAAAAAACCTCGCCCCACAGAAAACCGAGTCTGGACAGGACATGAAGACTCACAAATAAAATAAATATAAATACAAAAGAATATATAAATATAAATGTAAATGTAAGGGTACTCTCACCACCCCTACTTAACCAACATAAAATAAAATAAAATTATTTACCCCCCCCTTAGTTCTCTCACAGCCAAGGAGAGAGAAAAAAAATCCTTTAGCACTCTCACTGCAAGGTATAAATATTATAACAAATCCTAAAACAATATAAACTACAAACAAATAAATAACGTGCCCCTTCCCCCCAGCCCTCTCATGACCCAGGGAAAGGGTAAAGTTCTAAATTAAATTAATGGACACAAGGTCCTCTCACCAACTCAATTGTCCAGATAATAAAAAGTCTTCAGATTGCCAGGCACAGAAATGGATTTATCCGCAGGTTTGAAGTCAACAAAAAACACATATAAATCATTTCAGAGGGCATCCAAAGTAAATCCAGCAAATCAGACAGGTCCATCCTTGATTTGAATAAGGCTCTTTACCTCCAGCTGGGCAGCCACACAAGAAATAAAGTGGACCAATACAACACCCAAAATCAGGCCACAACAGTGGTCCAACTTGGGGGTCTGGGGGCAGAGACCCCCAGTCAACTCCTTGACCAAAGGCTCCGAAATACCCCCTTTGGACCACCAATCAGATGAGGCCCAGCAGGAGGTCACACCTCAAACCGATCTTAAAGAAAAGTCGCATTCACCTTGGAATCCAAAACAGATTTAGCAAATCTCTCACTCTTTCCCAAAGTCACAAGGCACAAGCTTCTTTGAATTTGTCTTCATAGAAATCACAGCCCACAGGAACCAACAGACAGTCTAATCATTCCCCGGCTCAAATACAACACAACAACAGAGTACCTCAGTCCAGGGGAAAAAACAGCATCTTACAAAATTTCTCGAGACAATGAGCCCTCAGTCTGCTCTGCATCCGCCTCCATGCCAGCTTCAGCAATGGAACACCAGCCACAGGGGTGCCCTCTCCTCTCTCTTTGTCCCAGCAAACTCCCAGCAGGACCCAGAAGAATTCTGACCCAAACAGTTAAACCAACAGGGCAAGGGACTCCACACTCCACTGCATGTCCCCCAGTTCAACTCACGCAGTGGGGTGCCAAAAATGTCTGACTCGAAACGCCAGGCCAAAACATCGATTTCAAGTCCTGTGCAGTGACAGCAAAGGGAAGCCTCACAATCTGGAGACCAGCAACTCAAAGTTGGTTTACCAGGGTTTCCAGGGTTGAAATCCGTCACTGGACCGAGAGCATGCTCCTCCTCTCAATCCACAAACAACAAGTGTCCCCCAACCAGCCCGAGGAAGAAACTAATTTGAACAAAGTGCACAAACATAAACACTCAAATGAACTGAACAAACTAAAATAAACTCAAAAGCAAAAAAATGAAAAACGTACAACAGATCACAACTCTGCAGCCAGCAGCATGCACAACTGACGAAGCAGGCGTGAGCTGCATAGGCTAGGGTTCAGAGTGAGCCTGAACCAGGTGAAAATAATTAAGGTGCATAGCAAAAAAAGCAGCTATGTGGAAGAAGTTGAAACACACAGATAATGATTGCAGTTCCATTGTGAGAAAATGTGAACAAGTAGCATGAGCTCTGGCTTAGCAATATACAAGGAGTTTATAAACAGAATGCCCCAAAAAGTAAGCAAAACAAAAGAACACAAACACAGAAGAACAGGGGACAAGCAACACAAAGAAGCACATAGCCACAGGTAAAATACAAACCAAAGCAGGAGACAGACAACAGAGTCGAGCAGAAACAAGCAGAAGCCAAAACAGCAAAGGGGGGGGATTGGCCCCAGCCAGCAGCAAAGGACAGATCGACAGAGTCTCCAGCTGCAAAGAGAAAGTGCTTGAGATAGAGGGCCTCAGAGGAACTGCTTATATAGGAGAGGAAGTGGGAGTGGCAGTCTACTTGTCCACTGAACTACAGGCATAGCCTTCCAGTTATGTCGGATGACCTAAAGGTGGCCAGACAGTGAGACAAGGCAGTGGGGAGAGGTTGTGGGATGCTGGGGTGCATAGGGAGGGGTATCACCAGTAGAAAGAGAGAGCTGGTGATACAGCTGTATAAATCACTGGTGAGACCTCATCTAGAATACTGCATCCAGTTCTGGAGACTACATCTACAACAGGACATAGACAGGGTAGAGATGGTCCAGACAATGGCAACCAAAATGGTGCAAGGTCTGCATCACAAGCCCTATGAGGAGAGACTGAAGGACCTCAATAGGTACACCCTGGAGAAAAGAAGGAAGGGTGGGATAAGACAGAAACATTCAAATACCTCAAGGATATAAATAAAGTTAAAGAGAGAAGCATTTTTCAGAAAAAAAGATGCTCAAGAACAAGGGCACATGCTATGAAGATGGGGGTGAGACTCAGGGGAGATGTGAGGAAGTACTTCTTCACAGAAAGGTTGGTGGATGCCTGGAACAGCCTCCCAGCAGACGTGCTGGGGGAAAAAATGGTAATGGGCTTCAAGAATGCAAGGGATAGGCATAAAGGAACCTTAGAAGTAATGGGGGGGGGGTAAAGCCAGAAATTAAATAGAGTCTATGAGCCAGCCTGGTGGCACTGAGGGTTAAGGCGCTGGATGCCACACCTCATGCCATGCCAGCGACCTGGATTCGGGAATAAGCCCAGGTCATCGGGGGTTGGCAGGGATGGGGAAGGATTGAGCATCCCATGGACTGCTCTCCTTCCCTGGGGAAGGGGCTATCCAAATGCCGATGCATTGGCAACCTCTGGCGGAGGTTGGAGGTTCCACAGTGTTCGGCTGCAAGAAAGCAGGGGAGTAAGCTACGGCGGACATCTTTCAGGTGTGCACGGGAGTGTGCACCAGCTGAGCTGGACATCATTGCATGTCCGAGCTTAGGGGGTACGTAGAACAGAGACAACAATGACAGCACCTGTCCCCCATGCCCTATGCTGGGCCAACCCTGACTGGCCTTCCAAGTCCTCCACCTCAGGCCCTACCTTGCAGCCAGAGTCTGACTCTTAAGAGCACCCAGTAGGAGGGGGCGACTCACCCCAGGCAGGTTATGCTGGGGGTGCTGGCTGCAGGGAGGGGGGGGAGAGAGGAGGCACAGATCAGGGGGGCTTCAGGCAGGCAGGACTTGGACCAGGATGCCTGAGAGAGGTTCCATGGGGCCGCGACTGGAAGGAAACAAAGTTGAAAAAAAAAAAGTAGAGTCTGTGGCCTTTCAGTAGGTAGGGAGGATGGGTAGACTGGATGGGACAAGTGGTCCTTATCTGCTATCAGTATATGTTTTTTGTGTTGCTGTTGCAACACTATCCTTCTGCTGATTCTGAGCAGTATGGTAAATGAGTAATCATTAACTATAAAAAAATGGGCTAATAGGGGTTCACACTAGGTCACCACAAGGCCACTTTTCAGTTGAACCTTTTGAAACAAGCAACAAGTTAAACATTTCTTGCTGATGAACAGCAGAAATAAAAGTAGGCTGGTGTTTATAATGCCACAAATTCAGGAGTTTGTAGGGAGTTTTTCTGTAAATTTGCTACTACATTTTTTATACAGGAACAATAGTTATATTTACATAAATATAATAAAAAGTAATCTAGTAAATACTAAAGAAATTGTTGTTTAGAAAAAGCTGAACAAACACACGCACGCACGCATGCACGCACGCACACACACATACACACACACACACACACCATAAAATTAGAAAATATTGATAAGGATTAGATGATAATACAGGGGAGATTTTAGTACTAGAAATGTGCATTTTATTTATTCACATTTTAACCTCTTCCACTCACTGACACCTTGACACCTGCTTCTCCTTCAGGCTCACTTGCCCAAATGTTCCCATATCACGCTGTGGTTATCTTGGAAGTCTCCACTACAAATCCATTTCACTCTTATTCCCTGGGACTTCAGTGCTTGCTTCCACATGATGGGGCCCTGATGGCCACTGCTGGAGCTGGGCAGAATCTACAAATTCTGAATTCATAGAAATTTTGCAAACATTCACATACCTCTGGGCATTCTTGAAAATTCTGACTGCTAAAATCTGAACCTTACGAATGTGTTTGACTATGACTAATATTTGCTTATTCCACAAACTTGGTTGAATTACAAAATAATACACATGAACTGCAGATTGACAGTTCTGAGGAATTTCATTCTGCAGTTTAATACTGTACATCAATTTGCAATACATGTAATCATTCTTCATTCCAGTGATCAGTTTTGTGGAATTTCATTCCACAGTATAATACATTAATCTGCAAGCCATTAGTCCACAATTCATACATTCATTCCACAGTTTAGTGACTCACAGAACTGTGGAATGAATGTATGAATTGTGGATTAATTTATTAAACTATGGAAAGAAATTCTGCAGAACTGTTCACTGACAGGAATTTGTTCTGTGGAATTTCTTTCTGCAGTTTTGTACATTAATCCACAATTCATACATTCATTCCACCATTCTAAGTCAGAATTTCTTCACAAGTTGCTAAAAGTGTATTCTGAAATTTCATTAAGTGAAATTCTTTATTTTCACACAACACTAGCTGCTGCTCTCTGACAGCCGCCAAGGTGAATTCCTAAGCTGGAAGGGAGATTGGGTAGGAGGGATTCCAGAAGTTTCAAGAACTCCTGAAGTGGTCAGGACAGAGCATGGTTACTCAGTCAGATATTTGTCTTTGCTTTGCACTCTCTAACCACTTGGGTATCTGTTTTTGGCCACCTATGGTGCTGGCCTCTGCATGTGAATGACTTACATCATGTGGTCATCCACAATGTCAATGTCATCTCTGACCCACCAAAGGAAGCACACAAGCTGCAGGGGCATGATCTCCTTTCCCCAGGGTCAGAGTGCAATGCATAGGAAAAAATAAAAGTAATGTGCATTAATTTATCGAAAGTGATTTACTACAGTAAGCAATACATTCATATGTACAGTAATTTTATTTACAAGTATGACCTGGGAAGTGAAGGATAAGAAATATAGATTGGAAAAACATGAGTATGCAGTCAGTAATTAAAGCATTTAAGAAAAGACAGCTGAAATCCAACTTTGAGAGGAACTTCATACAGTGGCACTGTGCTATAAAGTGCAAAGAGGGACCTCAACAGGCTAAGAGTATGTGAAGTGCCTTGGCCTGTGAATGGGGCTGGGTTAAATTTATTTTTTGCCAGTGGAATTCTGCTGAAATGCTTATCTTGCTTCCATGAAATTTCATGAAATGTCCACAAAAAAGTTGCAACATTTTGCCAAAATTCTTATTTTGGTTATTTCCATCTAATTTACAAAGTATCCATCCACACTGCACCACCTTTGGTATCATGAGTTTGCCATTACCCATACAGCAGTGCACTAAGTTTCATATCTCTATCTCTACAGGTGCCAGAGTTATAAGCCTCTCAACATTCAGGAATTTTAAAACTACAGTTAACAGCTATGTAAACTAAAAGTCTTTTTCCAAATTGCATCAAATTTGGTGTGGTGACTTTGTCAATGCCCATACATATATGTGATATGTGTGTCAAGATTCAGATTGCTAACTTTAAATCTGACTGAGTTATAATCCTCCAAACTTTCAGAAATTTTAAAATTACATTTCACTGGCTGGCCCGGCGGTGCTGAGGGTTGAGGCACTGGACGCCACACCTCGCACTACGTTGGTGACCTGGGTTCGGAGGCAATCCTGGGTCACCAGGGGTTGGCAGGGGAGGGATAGGATAGAACATCCAGAGAACTGCTCTCCTATCCCGGGAAGGGATCCAGGGTCCAATCACTCTGTAGAGGCCCCTGGTGATGACTGGGGGGGCACTACTAGAGTTGTGTAACAAGGGGGGATGGAGTACGGCAGATGCTGGCTACGTGCCTAGAAGTCATTGCACGCCAGCACTCCACAAGGAGGAAAATAGAAAACTGGGTTCCAGTCAGGCAGCATGAGCTTCCGACCCCCCGCTGCCTGACCAGAACGGTGCCTCTTCATCCTGATCCTGCTCCATTAGGTTGAGCTGGGTAGCCATGGGGGTTAATGAGGAGAATGGCCTGATCTAGGGTGTCAGAGCTAGGGGGGCGGTCGGGATGTTAACGCTGACTGGAGTCCTGGAGAGAAAATATGAAATTAAAAAAAAAAAATTACATTTCACTATTACGTAAACTGCTGAATTTTAGACCCCTATATGTTTAAAGCTAGGGAATGGAATATAACCAATGTTGTTAGGTTAAATGACCCACATTATTAGGCTTTAAGACAGCCATCATGGCCCAGCATGCTGCCATGCTGATAACCAGGGTTTGGAAGAGAGCCGGGGAAGTCATATTGGGAGGCAGGTCATGGCTAAAACTTACAATTTACATAACCAGTACTTCTCTATTTAGCAGTTCATATGACTCTTCCAAGAAAGTATGAATCTAAGATTTCAATTATCTAGCTCCAAAGTTGGCTAAATTGTAAGTATAGACGTCAAAAATGTTCACATAAATATTAAATTGCCAGACTTTGAGCCCCTATAACCTCTCCACCCTTCATCTAAATGTTATGAAACTTAGCAAGCATTTAGGGTATATAAGAGACAGTAAAGCATGCTAAGTGTCTGATCTGTAGCTTAACATGGTCTGAGTTATAACCAATTAAATTCGTGAAATTTCATGACATTTTGCAGAATGTCATGAAAATTCCACAAATTAAGAATTTGATAATTTCACCCAGCTCCACCTAGGAAGTTACCATCTTTTGTGTAACAGAGACACATAGAATTTGACAGCAAATAAGGATCACTTGGCCCATCCAGTATACCCATTTCTTTCTACCTACAGTTTTACTACAGACTGTGCCAAATCTACAGCTCTTTCCTCCTCACTCTCTTCCTTTCCACTATGATTTTCTTGCATTTATCCCATGCATTCTTGAACCCCACCACTGTTTCTACCCCCCAATGGCTCTGCTGGAAGGCTGTTCCTGGAATCCACCACTTTTTCTGTAAAGAAGTATTACCTTACATCTCTCCTGACTCCACCCCCTCCAGTTTCATAGAATGTCCCCTTATTCTTCAGCACAATTTCTTCTGAAAAATATTCCCCTTGTGTGTCTTATGTACCCCCAAGAAATATTTAAAGGTCTGTATCATATTCTCCCCCTCCAAGGTGTACATATGGAGGTCCTTTCATCTCTTCTCATAGGGCTTTTGATGCAGGCTCTCTGTCCTAAGTGCATTATTTTATACTTTTGCATTGAAACCCAGCTGCCATACACTTGACTATTTTTCTAATTTTCTCAGGTCTCTGTTCATCCTGTCCATGGAGTGTCCACCCTGTTGCAGAATTTGGTGACATCTTCTAAGAGCAGACCTTCCCTTCCAGTTCCTCTGCAATGTCACTTACAAAGACATTAAAGAGGACTGGTCCCAGCACTGATCCATGAGGCACCCATTGGCTGCCTTCCATTGCTTGCAGTGAACTTCATTTACCACCACCCTCTCTCACCTATCTCTTAACAAATTTTTAATCTACTTTACCACCTTTGGACCCACTCTTAAGCTACCTGGCTTGCTTACTAATCTCCTATGTGAAACGGTGTTGAATGCTTTGCTGAAATGCAATATAGTGTTATAGTATAGTGCAGTCATTTAAGACTCTGAGCTGCAGGAAGACAGTATAGTGCAGTGGTTTAAGGCTCTGAACTACAAATCTGGTGACATCCAGCAGACTAGACCTGGGTTTGAATCCCACAGCTTCCACTTGCATACTGTGTGACCCCGAGCAAGTCTCTTAACTTCCCTGTGCTGCCAGGTTGCACCTGTAAAAAAGCTTTCAGCTTAGTGTGCTACTCCTTGTTAAACAACTAAAAAAAGAAATCCAGGTAAGCTACATCTACCGCTCCACCCTGATCTAGTTCTTTTGTTGCCCAGTCAAAGAACTCTATCATATTTGTATGACTTGACCGCCACTCTGTGAAACAATGCTGTCTCTGGTCTTGTAACCCACTGGGTTGCAGATATTTCACACTCATTTTCTTCAACAATGATTCAATTAACTTTCCCACCACCAATGTTAGGCTGACTGTCCTGTAACTGCCAGCCTTCTCCCTGCTACCACGTTTGTGTAGTGGGACTACAGTTGTCCTCCTCCAATCCTCCAGAACCACTCCTGTTTCCAGTGAGCCTTTAAATAGAACTGTCAGAGGTGCAGCTAGTATTTCCCTGAGCTCCCTTCATACCCTTGAATGCTCCCCATCTGGCCACATTACATTGTCCCCCTTTGGATTATCAAGTTCCTTCAGGACTGCCACCTCTAAAAAATTACTAGTGTCCATCTCCCTACCTCCAAAGCTTTTGTTTACTTTTTGTGGCCCCTCCCCTTCTACTTCCTCTGTGAACATTGAACAAAAGTATCTGTTTAGGATGTTGGCCTTTTCCTGGTCTCCCTCCGCACAGTTGCCCCCTTCCTTTTTAATCTTACAATACACACCCCTGGTCTTCCTCATTTCACTAACATGCCAAAAAAATATCTTGTCTCATTTTGTTACCTCCTGGGCTATTCTCTCCTCAGTTTGCATCTTTGTGCTCCTTACTTTTCCTACTTCCCTCAGTTTCTCCAATACACCTCTTTATCCTCCTCTCTATGCATATCCTTATACCTTCTGAATGTTACCCAGTTAAATTTTACCTTTTCAGCCACCTCTTTTGAGAACTGTAGTGGTCTCTTTTTCCTCTTTCTTTTGCTCACTTGTTCGATGCAGAGGTGCTCCTTTTTGTCTTAACCCACTGTTCCTCCAGCCCACCCAGGTCATCCCCTCCTGCTAAGTCATCTCTCAGGCATTCGCTCAGCTTTTTAAAATCTGCCCTGCAGAAGTCCAAGACCCTCACCCATGTGTGGCTCAGTTCTGTAGTCATCCTCATATGGAACCACACTGTACAGTGATTGCTGGTTCTCAAGTGGCCTCCCACATTGATGTCTGCAACACTGTCCCTGTTAGTGAGCACCTGGTCAAGTATTGTTCAATCATCAGTGGATTCATTGACTAGTTGCTCGTGGAATGCCCTCTGCAGAGAGTCCAGCAGCCCAGCTGGAGAGACAGGGCTTTGAATAGCGGCTTGAGCTACAGCCACAAGGATGGTCTGCAGCAGTTAATTGGTGGTAGAGAGCTGAAACGCCCACATCCAATTGGTGGATAGCCTGAAGGAGGGAGGAAGAGCCAATCAGGAGCAGCCACGGCAAGTCTGAAAGCATAACCTGCACTTGTTCCAGGGAAGGAGCCAGAGGTCCTGAGGGAAGAGGTGACTTTGTACCGCCTAGGAACTCCCTCTTCTCCTCACAGCAAGAGCAGCAGCAGCAGCCCAGAGCAGGAACCCAGCAGGAAAGACAGGGCTTTGAAAAAAGCCCATTCACCCTTCCCCTCCAGCATGACTTCTTAAATGCTCAGAGAGCTGAGCAGTGATTGTAAGTCTTATGTAAGGGAGGACAAAGGGGGCAAAGTTAAAGGAAAGAACTGTTCTCCTGGAAGAGCTGATCACTGTGAAGCTAAGTAAATGGAACCCTACAAGGTCTCTACAGGAGAACTCTGAAAGGACTAAATGTCTAAAATGTGGGGTTATTTAGAAGAGTATTCTACAGAGGTATGGATGCAATATAAGGGTCTGAAGGTTTATGCTGCACAGGTATAAATGCAATATAAATGTTTAAAGGATATGCTAAAGGTGTGTGTTTAACTAGGTAGTGAGTGTTAATGGTACAGAGGCTGGCTGGGATACAGAGACTTGCTGGGGATTAAGGGAACTGCACCTTCAGAAGGGCACCAGGGCAAAGATTATACTGAATTTAGGCTGAATATGTGCTTTTTATTGTATACTGTAAATGTGTGGGGAACATTTAGCAGAGTAGAACAATCTGCATTGAATGGGAACAGCAGTACCAGTACTGTAAAGGTTTAAAAGCAGTTTTCATAGGTGTCATTTGCAATTTAGGCACCGTATAGGTTTAGGGGTATGTAGAGATAAGTCTGCAGTTGGTCAAGTGAAGGAGCAAACTGTCCTTGGTGTGTTTAAAGGGAGAATTAATTTGGTTGGTGGGGCAAACTTTGCTTTTGTTCTCCCTCTCCAGCATTTTCCCCCACCCCAGTTTTCTTTCCTATGTGCTTTTGCCCCCATATCACTCATTATGCATTCCTCATCTGCCTGCCCCTTCCTTCCTGCTTTAGGTGTTCCTGTTGTCAGCTTATGTTCCTGCATGTTCCCATTGGGGTTGGGGGGTGTTCCTAAGCCTTCTGACCCTCCTGGCTCTCCCCCCTTGGCCAGTTTAAATGGTCACAGCTGAAGCATTTAAACTCACAAAGGACCAATGTCCCCTTCTTGGACCAGTGCAGGCCATCCTCCTTAAATAAGCTTGCATCTGCCCAGGTCAGGCTCCAGTCCCCTATGAAGTCAAACCCCTCCATTCCACACCAATCCTTTAACCAGGAGTTTAAGGTACAGATGTGGAGTGCCCTTGCGTCCCCTGTGCCATGGACAGGTTGCACCTCTGAGAATGAGATGGAGCATAATATCTTGTTCAAGTTTTCCCCCCAGCTTCCTGAAATCCTCCTGGACTCTGGCTAATTCCACTCTTCTCCTGACCAAGTCATTGGTTCCCAGATGGACAATAACATCCAGCTGCTCCCTTCTAGCTATTGCTGTAGCAATCCTATGGATCCGCTTCCCATTCCTCCATGCAGCACTTCGTGGGAGGCACTTGACCTCCCTCTCTCTCCTGCTAGATGTCCCTAACTCCACTACCTGGACAATAGAGTCCCTCACAAGGAGAAGTCCCTGCCTCCCTTCCCTGGGGCTCCATCCTTGAGGATCCTCCCATCCTCCCTGGTTCCAGCGTCAGGTTCCTGAGTGGAGCTTTCCTGTTCTTCAAAAAAAACCCTCCCTGAGCCCAACATAGTCCAATCACTCCTCTTCCCTGGCATCCTTTGAGGTACAAATTGTGGATCTGGTGGTCTCTGAGTGGGGGTGGATGCCGCCTTCAGCTTGTCCAACTCTGCTCAGAGACAGGCAACCTCCTTCCTCAGCCCAAAGAGGTGCCTGCAGATAGGGCAGCATTGCAGCCTCCAGAATGTCTCCCTGAAGATAGCTGCTCCACAACCACTGCACTGCACTGCACCACTCCCATCATGTATGTTTCCCTCCTCAATTAACTGCCTGCTTAAGATGGCTATTTATTATCTCCCAAATATTTTTCCTTTCATTTTTTTGTTATGCTTTCTCTCTCCGCTACTTCCTGTATGGATGAGGGATGTTGCAAGGCCCTATGGGACCCAACCTATAAATGTAGGGCAAGTTCTGGGGTGGGCAGGTTGTGGGGCTGGAGGGTGGGACAACACCACAGGCTATGTCCAAAAACCATCAGTCAAGGAGTTCTTTGGCAGTGGCTCCTCACTTCACTCACTGTGGTCTGCATATAGTCAATTACAAACACACAGTTACAAACTTATCAGCTAGAATCCCTCAATACTGCCCAAACGAAATGGAAAAGCATACAGAAATGGCAGTTAAGAAAAATCCTCAAATTCAAATGCAAACATGCAGTCACAAACTCACCAGCAAGAATCCTCAATCCTGCCACAACTAAGTGAAGAATCAAGCTGAAAGGGCAGTTAAGACCTCACATTTAAACTACACTAATCCCTGTAATATGATGCCTATACTTAAAGTTCAGACACAGCCAATTACAAACACACAGTTAAAAAACTTATCAGCTAGAATCCCTCATTACTGCCAAACTAAATGGAAAAGCACACAGAAATGGCAATTAAGAAAATACCTCAAATTCAATTACACACACAATCACAAACTCACCAGCTAGAATCCCTCAATGCTGCCCCAACTAAATGAAGAATCAAACTCTACACTAAGGATAGGCTTCACTTAAGTGAGGAGTGAAGGAAGGTACAAGCCACCCCCTCAGACAGACGAGGTAGACAGGGAACTGGCAGGACAGATCAGAATGTCTTTCAAGAAAGATAATGCAGTGATTGTGCAGGGACTTCAGCCTGCTGGGCATGGATTGGAGTATCCCTGCCACCACAAATGGAAGGGAGCAGGTAGTTCTGGATGCCTTCCAGGATAGCTTCCTGCTGCAACTGGTCAGTGAGCCAATCAGGTTAGTGAACATCGTAGACCTTGTGCTGGCAAATGGGGAGTGCATGAGAGAGCAGAAGGTGGAGGAACCACTGGCTGGGAGTGACCACCGCTCAGTGTGGTTCACGATAAATATGGGCAAGGATGGAGCAGCAACAGGTACAAGGGTGTTAGACTTCAGGAGTGCTGACTTTGAGAGGATGGTGAAGTAGTAAAGGGGTATCTGGGCAGAATCCATCCAAATATGGACACTAACCAGAGGTTGTAGGTCATCAAACTAGGAACTGAGGAGCCAATCAGAACCTGTATCAGGGTCCAGACAAAAAGGACCATGGCCAAGAGACCAAGCTGGGTGAGCAAGGGGGTTAGGGAAAAGGTAAGGAAGAAAAGGGTCACCTTTAGGAGGCACAAAAGAATGGGGGGGAGGACAGAAAGGCTTACCTGAAGGAGCTGAAGGAGGTGACAAGAGCAGTAAGGGCAGCCAAGGTGGTTAGGGAGCTCAGGCTGGCACAGGCATCCAGGATTGGAAGGACTTCTTCAGGTACATCAGTGAGAAAAGAAGCTGTGAGGACCAAATTGTAAGGATTAAGAGGGATAGGGGGTAGGTGGAAACAGGTGCAGAGTAGGCAAAAATGCTTAATGAATTTTTCTGCTCGGTGTGCACTAAGGAGAAATGAGGGGAGGTGCAGGGGGGTGGGAGAGCAGGCATGGGGGAGAGGAAGTGACAGATGGAGGAATAACAGTGGGCAGGGTATTGGAGAGATTGAGGGCACTGAGGGTGGACAAGGTGCCAAGACCAGATGGCATACTCCCCAGGGTGCTGAAGGAGCTGGCAGAAGTCCTGGCAGAGCCCTTGGCGGACCTGTTCAACGTCTCCTTGGACTCAGAGAGTGTACCTCAGGACTGGAGGATGGCTCACGTAGTACCCCTCTATAAGAGCGACCCCAAAGAACGAACCTGGGAACTACAGACCAATGAGCCTCATAACCATCATAGGTAAACTAATGGAGATAATCCTGAAGGAGAGACTGGTTTCCCTTCTAGAGGCCAATGGGCTGAAGGACAGTAGGCAGCATGGGTTTGTTGCAGGCAGGTCCTGTCAGACCAACTTGGTGGATTACTATGACTGGGTAACTAGGCAGTTAGACAAGGGCCATACAGTAGATGTGCTGTACCTAGACTTCAGTAAGGCATTCAAATTGGTGCCACATGGGAGGCTAGGAAGTTAGCTGGAGGGCACAGGGGCAGGGGTGAAGATGATGGGATGGGTAGTGAACTGGCTGCAAGGGAGATAGAGGGCTGTGGTGGGATGGGAGCCCTCAGCACCGAGGCCAGTGACTAGTGGGGTGCCCCACGGCTTGGTTCTGGGGCTGGTGTTGTTTGAGATATTTATAGCAGACATCTGAATAGGCATCAAGAGCAAAATCAGTCTGTTTGCAGAAGACACCAAGATGGGTGAAGTAGTGGATGACCTAGGAGAGTGGCAGGGGTTGCAGGGTAATCTGTCTAAATAGGAGACCTGGTCAGGCACTCGGCAGCTGGGATTCAATGGCAAAAAGTGCAAGGTGCTACATTTTGGTACAAAAACCCCAAGGGTGGGGGCTACCAGTTGGGAGGGGTGTTCAGCTAGCTGTGACAGAGGAAGAGAGGGACCTGGGGATGATCATTACAGGCTCAATGAATAACTCAGCACAATGTAGGAAAGCATCTGCAAAGATCAACAAGATGCTGGGTTGTATTGCCAAGAGTATATCCTCCAGGAAAGGAGAGGTGATCCTACTACTATATAGGTTGTTGGTTAGGCCACACCTGGAGTACTGAATACAGTACTGGTGCCCATACCTGAAGAAGGACATTAGGTTACTGGAGGGGGTGCAGCGCTGGGCTGCAAAGATGATACAGGGACTGGGGGACATAACCTATGACAGCAGGCTGAGGGAGTTCAACATGTACTCAGTGGAGGAAAGGAGGGACAGAGGAGATATGATTGAGACTTTCAAGTACATGAAAGGAATAAACAAGACTGGCATTGAGGGGCTTTTCAAGTTAAGGGGGACACTCAAGGCCATGATCTGAGATTGGGGGGGTAGGTTCAGGGTGGAAATGAGAAGACACTTTTACAGAGAGGGTGGTGGCTGGGTGGAATGCATTGCCTGCGGAAGTGGTATCCTCTAGTACAGTGGGCTGCTTCAAAAGGGGATAGGACAGGGCAAGGGGAAGGGTCAAGGGAGGGGAGTGGGGAGGGAGGGGCAGCTGCAGTTTAAGGGTTGCTGACTGCACAATTGAACAGACTTGATTGAACATAAGACCTTTATCTGCTGGCAATTTCATATGTTCATATGTAGGATGTAGCTGCTTTTAGCTGAAACAGCAGCCGGAAGGCTCCAATCCACATCTTGCAGGTTGAAGATCCCCCGCCAGCGGCACCTCCCCCTTTTCTGCCATCTTGTCAATGACTTCCACCAGTACCTTATCTAATTTCACCATCTGTGCTGGAGGTATGTAGATCACTGCAGTGCAAAAAGTGGCTCCATTCCCTATCTCCAGGGTGACCTACAGTTCCTCAGTGAAGTTTTCTTTTCCTTTCTTTTTTCTTTTCTTTTCTTCTCTTTTCTTTTCCTTTCCTTTTCTTTTCTTTTCAAAAAAAGTAAAAAATCAATTTTCCTTCTTTCTACCCTCATAACATCCATGCCCATCTTCCTCCTTCCTACCTAGGCCCCTGAAAACAGTATTGAATCATCCTCCAAACCCTCAGGACAAACAACGTCCCATCCTCGTCCCTTCACAAACCAGACTTTTCATGTAAATAGTGGTTAGTAGTAGTTACCTTCCCACATCCTGCACTCAACCCCCTACCCATTTCCAAGTTAAAAAATACAAGACCCTACATTGCACTGTCCAGCACCCTACCCCCTTTAGAGAGATGGCAACTGGCAATGCCCATCACTCACCAACTCATCTAGTAGCCATAAGAATGAATGAAAGAGCAATCCCAAATCAGCAGTTCCTGGCCAACTTTCCTCCATGACCAACTGGTGAAGACAGTTGTTGTGGGTATTTTGGGTGACTCATCATGCACTAATTGCTCAGGTGATTTGGTCTGTATGGCTGTTGATGCCACTTTGTTTGTTGGTGGCAGTGTAGGTGTCTGGGCTTCTTGATGCTCAGCTATACACTCCAGTATCACCCCCATATTCCTAAGTTTTGATTTCATGCAATGTACTACAGACATGACTGGAAAGGACTTGTCCCAGTCCACATTCTACTGAAAAATTAAAATACAAGCCAACAAATGAACAACAGATGCATGATATTCTCCTTTGTTGCATGCAGCCTGTCCTTTTCCAGCTGATAGACCATGGGGTAGTATATGAGTTGTCTGTTGGTATGACGGGTCTTTTATCAGCTGTATCTGTCCTTGTTGGTTGGTCCCTCATTACTGCTGTCCAGATCTGGTTGTGTGGGGGTCTCACATGAGTCTGTGCTGTGCGTGCTACTATGCTCTTCCTATACCAGTCCCGAATATCCAGTATGGCCAGTGTGTGTGTGTGCTGTTCTGTTGGCTTGTCACTGGATGTGTACGGAGGTGATGACTGCCAACGCTGTTGGTGCACCTGTGGCCTGTGAATGTCTGTTACGGTGGTCAGAGGGACAGTGTTGGGACCCTCATCATGTTGTGACACATGTCAGAATAAGGTATTTGGCAAGGAGGTGTCTGTTGCTGTTTTTTTTGTTGTTGTTGTTGAGTCCAGGAATGTGTTTGTATTCCTTCCAGGCCTCATTCACCTAACCATTGTATTGCGGACCTGGACATAATCCCCATGTTCTGGACCCATACTGCCATCTGGGCAGACTGCATTACAATAGTCATGATGCTAGTTGTGGTACAGCAATTAGGGATGTTTGTTCTGTGGAAAGAAAATGATCCATACAGCTGATGAGTGTTCTGCTTGTGTGGTGGCACTGGATGGTGGCTGTGGGCCCACCTCTGGGGTTATTGCTGGTGTCTCCAGGTTCCTGTCTATGGGTACATCATCTGAGTGCATCTGGCACTTTGTCAGTGGAATACAATATGATTAGTCATGCTTGGTGTTGGGGTTGTTGCATGGTGAGTATGTTAATTTACCTATATTTTACCTAGGAGAGTTTCTGTGCCTTCCTCCTTACCATGCAGTGATGCTTGTGTTATTGTGCCCAGAACTATCATCCCTATTGTGGTGAGATCAGACATAGGTTAGGGTAAGAGAAGTCCTTCCCTTATTTATGTTATGGATTGTTTAGTTGCCATAAGTTCCCTTTTCACTGCTGCACTGAGGTCGCAACATGTGTGGTTTATAGCCACTAGTGTGCGTGCATCTTGATCACTTACATTTACTGTCACCTGGATATATCCATCCATATCTCTGCTTTCTGCTCAGCAGAGGCCTTGAGGGAGTTTGACTTATACAGTGTGGTATGGAGTTATTAGATATCCAACACCATTTTGGCCACTGTTTGGTGAAGAAGTTTGCGGACTGTGATTGGCTAGCTTCATAGACACTGTCATGCCCATGTTCTATCCCCCATTCACTGGATATGTGTTCTCTGCCCTCCTTTATCAGCCATCACTTGGTAGTGCTCTGTTAGATGCTTATCTATGTTGCTGTTGGCTTTCCTTTGACATACCCATATTCACAGATCTGTTTACAGACCAAACAGTGTGCAAAGCCTTTCCTGTGTGTTTCTCAATATATGGTTGGGTCAAAGAGCATGGCTGCATATCTTTACACCACCTGGTGTATTCTCTGCACTATCCCACATATTACTATGGAGGTGTCTTTGTGCACTTTCTGCACTACACACTTGCACATGCAGAGTACTGGTCCACGGTTAGGCACCATTCATGGCTGGCCAATCCAGGTTTCTGACTTGTTTCCACACACAAAAGGAATGTTAATGTTTAGGGAATAGTGGGAGAAAAACTCTTCACACAGACACTCTCTACAACCTTTTATCACAATGCATGATACTGTAGACTACTCTTGAGTTACAAGGAAATATGCGTCTGCATCACTAGGAAGTTGCTAATCTCCCTCACTCACCATCAGCCATATCAGTTGAATGAGAACCAAACTTAGAACAACACAAAAGATGCTCTGTATAATGATGTTTACGACAAGAAATTGTTGTATTCACTTCTTCCTGTCTTTTTTTAAGAGGCGTGCAGCTGACAACGTAAGAAGAAACCATCAATACCAGGTAATTTACCATGTTATTAAGCAAGCAGAAACATGAAACAGTAGAATTAATATTTGTTCTCATGTGTTCATGTTGGGGTGATTTAATGGCTACACTAAAATCAACTACCATGCTAATTTAGGGATCTTCTTCTGTACTTGGTTTGATAAAAATAACACTTCTCAAGCTTAGTAGGAAGAGGTATTAGTAAGCTTGAAAGTTCAAATCCGGAGTAATCTTTTTGAAACAAGATGCTTGGAGGTGTGAAACAAGATACTTGAGAGTGTTTAGCATTTGGATTATGAGGGATCTACCATGCCGGTTCAACATACTTTATGTTGACTGGCATTTCACCGACAGGAATCATGATCAACTTGATTCCTGTGTCTCTCCTGGTCCTGCTTTTTAATTGGGGGGCTTCGACCCAGAACCCCCATGCCCCTCGTCTTTTGGATTCTCAAGTCCAGTCACAGTTGAGTCAGGGCAGGAGTGCAGGACTGGGAGACAGCATACCCCTGTCTCAGGCACATCAACACAGCAACCTGTCAGCAAAGTTTTGATTTTGCCAACAGGTGTGTATTTCGCTCTGTTGTTGTCACCATAAGGGGGCATAATGGTTATGAGAACACCACACCTTTTTAACTTGGGATGTTGATCACCATTTGAGCAGGGCATTCATTTATAGAAAACAATTTATTATTACTTGTTGGGGGTAGGGAGCAGTATGGACCCCATATTGAAAGGGTGAGGTTAGCACTGCACAAAGTCCCTTCTGTCTGTGCCATTTTGCATGTTGGATTAAAGGTGGTGTAACTGTACAAGAGCCACTGTAAGTGCATAAACCTATACAAATATGCTCCCCAGACCGCAGCACATGCACTTACAGTTTTGTGCAGTCACAAAGCAAACAGCCTGCTGACAACTGAAGGGTATGACACTGGATACATAAGAGGCACCCCTGTGAAAAGTATCAGTTATTATGTCCCAAATATATTAGTGCTGTTTTGTAAAGGTGGTTTATTCAACTGTCCCCATGCAAATGTAATCATTCCCCATTCAAGACACCGAGGTGTCATTACCAGCTCATTATGCAATCATTTCAATCTCATTAACAGCACTTTTGTCCTTGGATTTTGGGGATATTGGGCTAGAGCTCAAAGTTAACAGACAACTATTAAAAGTGCCCCTACTTTAGCTGTCCATGGCACATCAGTCCTTTCTTCTACAGCAGAGCTCCAAGGCTACCGTGGTAGTGCTTGATAATTTCTGCAGCATGCATTTCTCATATTTGTGGCAGAATTCCATCCTGCTGTTGGCTAAAACATAACGTGAAGTTTTCAATGACTTCACTTGCTGAACACAGAAGAGGGAGCTTGGCACGGTGACAAAATTGTAAATCATAATGAAAAATTCTCAAGAGCACTAATTCTGCAGAACAACATACATTCTGTGGCATGATATATGTGTTGTGGAAAATTCCATGGCTATAGAATTGCAGAATTACAGAGGTCTTAGTTATAGGGGCTGCAGTGCTACAGAGTACAGTACTAAGCAGCACTGTCATTGACTTCTGTGGAGCGAAGTTTATGGTTTTGAATCATTCATGTGTGTCAGTACATGTGCTATGACTGAGTTGTATGGTACCTAGAGATGCAGCGAATTTAAAATCCACTGGCAAAGTGAATGCGAAGTGGCCACTTCTTTTGGCACTTTGCTACGTGGAGTGCCCCATAAGAAAGGCTCACTTCGCCTTGTTATTATTACTTTGTGTTGTCACTCCTAGACTGTCATCATACACCCTTTGTATGCCTCTACTAGTCTCTCTCCTTGTGATTTTTTCCTACTATCTACTAAAACATGGTTTTCTGCTTGGAGTAACTATACCATTCTTGCTCACTACATCCGTGAATGTCTCCTGAACTGGATTTCTGCAAAACATCATCACCAGGTATCTGCATTTTTCATTTAAAAATCAACTTTTTGGAAGCTATCCCAAGCAAAACATAAGTCAAGCAACTAAGTCTGACAAACTCAGTGACTCTAGATCCTGCTTGAATCCACATTTTCATCTGACCTGCTCCATGATCTGTAAGTGGGCTTTTCAACAACCTCTTTGAATGACAAAGAAGCATGCAGACAAAAGGATTTCACATCCTGCATATGCGCAAGCACAGTTCATCACCTTCAGGAATTCTAACACATTCTGTGACTCTGGACCTCAGCTGTTGATAATTTCTTTTGGCTTATGACTTAACCACCAGGTATCTACAAGATGCTGAAATCCTTTCTCCTACAATTTCTCCTTATGCTGCTCCTGCTCTCAGGAAATGTTCACCCCAACCCAGGACCACCTGGGCAGCCAGCAGTGGCACCAAGCAGAAGGACAGGGACACTCACTACGGCATCCATCAATGCCTGCAGCATCCTCAACAAACTTGATTCCCACCAAACATGGATCCTACAGCACAATCCTGATGTCCTCTCAGTTAGGGAAACATGGCTAAACCCTAAAATCCCTGATACCTCAGTCTCTGTCCCTGGCTACTGCATTTTCAGGCAAGACAGGATCGCTAAACGGGGCGGGGGCTGCGCCATCTATCTTAAGGATACCCTTATGGGTCACATCATCCCATCCCCTAGCCTGAGCAACTCGTCTCAGGTCCTCACAATCAAAATCCTCCTTGGTGCACATAACAAGGAACTCACTGTCATCTCAGTTTACCTACCCCCCAAGAGACCAGGCAGCTGGCTTCCATAGCATCATGGAATATCTAAGGGTCCAGCAACATAATTCTGATACCATAATCATGGGTGATTTTAACATTAACTGGCTCTCCACTGAGCACGCTACCTATAAGGATGCAGTCGTGGTGCATCACCTCACTCAACTGGTCAATACCCTCACTAGGTTTAACTATAAGACAGGCTCCCTTACGCTTCTAAACTGGATTCTATCTAACCGCCCTGAATGCATCTATAGTGTTTCTGTACTCCCGGATACAATAAGTGACCACTCGCCTGTCATCTGCTCCTGGTCAAACAAATACCACAAGCCCCCTCCCAAGCTTATCTATGTTAGGGTTATCAAACAAGGGCACCTCCAGCTGTTAAAATCCCACCTAACCAGGCTGAACTGGGCCGTGCTTGACTCCCTCAGTGACACCAACAAAGCTCTGGACCTATTTATCAAACGTTTCAATGAAGCCTGTGACATCTATGCACCAGTGAAAAAGATGAAGGTCAAAAGACAGACCAACCCCTGGGTTACTGCTGACCTTTAAACTCTGCTCAAGCACAGAGACCACCTCTGGCATTGTGCTCATGTAACTCCAACGCAAGTAAACATACAATTATACAAAGCAGCCAGAAATGATTGCACTCGAAAAATACGGAATGCTAAATGCAGCTATTACATAGAGGTTCTGACCAACTCTTGGGGCCAGGGAAACAAATTCTGGAACAACATGAAAGAACTCACAGGCAAGGATCCCAAAGCACCACCCACTATGCTCAACCTTCATGGCACTCCTACACTCGACCTAGGTACCATCACCAGCACTTTTAATAATGCATTTACAAACCTGGACAGTGTCCTTCCACCAAATTTTTTCGACGACCTCCCCTCCAGCTCCTCTCAAGTTACCCCCCAACTAGAACGTACAACCCCAAAGTTTTTTTTTAAGGAGGTCCCACCACAAGTAGCTAGAAAATGCATTCAAAAGGCCATCAGCAAACAAGGGTACAGTGGTGACTCCCTTGACCTGAAACTGCTGGCACAAGTCCTCAATGAAGTCTTAGAACCACTTACAAAGATCTTCAATCTCTCGCTTAGATTGGGCCATTTCCCCTCTCTCTGGAAGAAAGCCACTGTCACACCAGTTCACAAAAGTGGAGATAGGATGCTGCACACCAATTACAGACCTATCTCACTCCTCCCCCCACTATCTAAAGCGCTGGAGCAAATAGTGTCGGACCAGCTAGTTGAATTCCTGGATAAGTACAATGTACAGTTCCCAGAGCAGCATGGCTTCAGAAAAGGGCACAGCACCACCACTGCACTACTGGAATTTACAACCTTCATCCATGCCAAGCTTGACAAAGGGAATTGTGGAGGGGCAGTATTTATAGACCTTACCAAAGCATTCGACAAAGTTAACCACCCCCTACTGCTCAAGCAACTGTCCTCCATTGGGATCTCCAGTGATGCCCTTCCATGGTTCATCAGCTACCTTGATAATCAGATCCAACGTGTAAGGATTGCAGGGATCTCTTCAGATGAGAAACCGGTCCGCTCTGGAGTCCCCCAGAGGTCTATTCTGGGCCCTCTACTCTTCTCCCTCTTTATCAACAATCTCCCCAGTGCCTGCGACCAAAAAATATTACTATACGCAGATGATGCAGTCCTGTTTTCCAGCCACCATGACATTACAGTCCTTGAATCCCAGCTGCAGCTCGACTTCAAGTGCATCGAAGACTGGTTCAATTCTCATAAACTTGTCCTGAACCACAGCAAGACTAAAGCTGGTCCTTCTGTAACCGACGGGGCAGGCACAACTCTCTGTCCCTCACCATCAAGAACCATGCTGGGTACCCACTCGAACATGTCAAGGAGTTCAAGTACCTTGGTATTACCCTGGATAGTACCCTCTCCTACACTCGACATATTGACACTGTTGCCAAGACCGCCAATATACGGATTGGACTACTACACAAACACAAGCACTGGATGCCTACGGATGCCCTTAAACTAGCCATCTACAGTTCTGTCACCTCTATCATTGACTACGGCCTTGCCATCTATGGCTCTGCCTCAACAAGTGCCCTCTGCAGGATCTCAGTTTCTCTCAACAAAGCCTGTAGACTACTAATGGGTGCGGCCTGACAAACTCACACCTGTGACCTCTATGCACAGGCCAGCTGGCTACCCCTACACAGCAGAATACAATACCAGACCTGCTTACTTACCAAAAAGATTCTCCTCCGGTCTCATGCCACCTGGTGTTAGCTCACTCCTTACTACCTATAGTGGCACTCAACAAACATGTGGTGCCCAATCTCTAACCTTTCAGGTTCCCAGATGTCGTACCTCCATGGGTCAGCGGTCCTTTATCTATAGAGCTCCTCAATGGTTCAATTCCCTCAATAAAGAAGCACTTTCCTCTACTACACTTGGACCCTTCAAAAGGAATCTCAAACTTTACCTCACCTCTAGCACTCAATGTGACTGCTTCTCTGAACAGAGATCTCTCTAAACACCTCCCAGCTCACTCATGTCTCACAGCCCGCCCTTTCCCCGTCTCATTCCCTCTGGCATCGGGTCTTCCTTGTGACTCCTTTCCTGCTTCACATCTCCACTGGTACAAGACATTTTCCACCACCATTGGACAGTGGCCCATGAGCCTGCCAACTTCCTCTCCCAGTCACATGCCTGCAAATACTAACTGCCTATGGTGCCCTCTATCTCTTATTGTTACCGCAGCCAGCTGCCTACTCAAGCTGCTCGTTATATGAATATTATCTCAAAGTATGTTATAACTGAGTATCTTTATTTTTCTTTTTAGTTGTTTTGGTTGTTTATTATGCATTCTTTTACTACCTCTGTATGTATGTTGACTCTCATCCTTTGACGTGGAACCTTTGTAAACGAGCAGTATCTGCTCAAAGGTATTTGTAATCTGAGAATTTAATAAATAAAAATAAATAAAATTCCACCTTAAAACGTGAAGTAAGGTGGAGTGATAACAATATTGGCAGCATCCCACCCTCACAGTCACCAGAATGAATGTGCATCCCCAAAGTGCTACTGTCTTATGTCCAGAAAACTCCCCAGTGCTGATGAAGTGAAATGAGAGTGTAACAAGAAATGCAAAGTCTCCCAGAATTAGTGGTACACTCAGTCATGCATGCAGTGGTCAGGTCACACACAGAGTCAAAAGAATTAATGTGCATCCCAAAAATGCTGCTGTCTTGTGTCCAGAAAATTCCCCAGTGCTGACAAAGTGAAATGAGAGCGTAACAAGAAATGCAGTCTCCCAGAATTAATGGTGCCATGCAAACACACAGACATATTAAGATTGCACTGCACACTCAAGGGATGCATATGAAAAGGCACAACACCACCTAACCAGTGCTCACAAGTCACAAATCCAAATCTGGAAAGGAATACATTTTGCCAGTTGGGGGATTAGTGCATGGCAGTAACAATCCACTACCAGTAAAGATACCACAAAGTTGTATAAAAAATTCATGTAGGTGTGGTGGATAGCAGGTTCACACTGCTGCAATTACTCTTTAACACAATGAAAGGTGTCTGATTTAATGACACGCATTGCACACTCACTCACACGCACACTCAAGTAATGCATAGCAAACTGAAAACCTTTAGTAATATAAGCAAATGTTTTAAACAGAAAAATTGTACACTGCTGCACCACAACAATCAGCAAAAAAATGTCAAGAATTACTGAAAATATTACTGTGTGTACATTAACACAGTTATATAAGAAAAATATAACCAAAACAGAAAGACTGCCTTTTTCTCCCAGTTAATCTCCTTACACCACAAATATGACCCTCCCCCAAAGCACACTTCACAGTACACAGACTGACTGTTCTAAATTAACATTCAAAATCAACACACACAATAAACACTTGATAATATGAGCACAGAAGGGGTTCCTACAATCGATGTACTCAATTTTGAGCAAAAAATATTACTCAAAAAGGCATTTTAAACAGCTTTTAGAGGTTTTGAATCACAGAGCTCTGAGAGCAAACTGCCTCCAGCTACCACTGCACACACACTACCCAGGCCAGAACTGAGGCTGTGCTGAACAATCTAGAGCTCATGTGACCTGCAATCCCATGAATAACTGCAGAATTTCATTAGGAGCTCAATTAAAGGGCAAAGTGAGGTGAATTACATTGATTTCAATGTACTTCGCCTTAAAATTGGTGGAGAAGTGGATTGGGGAAGGTGGAATAAAGCAAACTCATTTGTTTCAATGGACTTCACGTTCCTCATTATGAAGCGAAGTACTCTTCTTCACATTGTGGAGTTCTCCACGGATTCAACATTACTCAGTGAATCACTTCACAGAGCAAATTGGGGCCACTTTTCCCATCACTACTTACAGTACTGTAACTCACATGCTGTACAGTAAGGAATGCAAATGCCTATGGCTGTACTTCCCCGATGGGCTGTAGCACACAACTCCCAGACTTAAAAATGCACATTAATGAGTACAATGGCGGGGTGGTGAAGTCTGGAGAGATACTACAAAACATGCTTACAATACATACAAGTAACTAGTCAAAAAATTAGTGTTGTGATTCGTGATGTGATCGTGAATATGATTTATGACTGCATTTGTAACTGTGATGATGAAGAACATGATTCGGTGTCGACAGTGTGAGATAAACAATATGGAACTGTATTGGGAATGCAAATGCCTACTGCTGTACTTCCCTGATGAGCTGTAGCACGAACTCCCAGACTTAAAAATGCTCATTAATGAGTACAATGGTGGGGTGGTGAAGCCTGGAGAGATGCTACAAAACAGGCTTACAGTACATCCAAGTAACTAGTAAAATAATTATGTTGTGATTCGTGACGTGATGGTGAACAGTGATTTGTGACTGCATTTGTGACTGCGATGATGAAGAATGTGATTGACTCGTGATCATGAGTGACTCGTGATGATGGTCCTAACTTTAAAATGCATATTAATGAGTACAATGTTCTTGCAGCACTATGCACCACACCTGTCCAGTACTCCGAAGAGAAGCCAAATAAACAACTGTGACTTAAGTTACAGATAGAGATTGGGCCCTAAAGAGATGCAAATGCACAGACAGATTAAGATTGTGCTGCACACTGAAGAGATTCAGATGCAAAGGCACAATACCTAACCAGTGTTCACCATCAGAAATTCAAATCTGAAAAAGAATACCCTTGCCTGTTGGGGCGGGTTGCGGGGCGTGTACTGCACTGCTGCAGTAACAGTCATTAGTACTAGTACCAGTAAAGATACCACAAAGAAGTACAAAAATCACACATCTGCAGTGGATAGCAGGTTCATATTGCTGAAATTATTATGTGGCACAATAAAAGCTGTCTGATTTAATTACACGCATCACACACATACTCACACACACACACTAAGTAATGCATAGCAAATTAAAAACTTCAGTAATATAACCACATATTTTAAATAAACTAAAATTATGCACTGCTGCACCACAACAATCAGCAAAAAAATGGCAGGAAATATTGAAAATGTTATTGTGTATACATTAATACAGTTATACAAGAAAAATATCGCCAAAACAGAAAGCATTGTCTTTTTCTCCAAGTTAATCTACCTACACCACAGATACGCCCCTTCCCCAAAGCACACTTCCACTGTCTGTCAGTACACAGACTGAATGTTCTACATTAACATTCAAAATCCATACACGAACAACAAATGCTCGATGATATGAGCACAGGAGGGTTTCCTATAATCGATGAGCTAAAGTTTTAGCAAAAAAATGACCCAAAAATGCTTTTTCAACAGCTTTTTGAAGGTTTGAATCACAGAGAGCTCTCAGAGCAGATTGTCTCCTACAGCTTCCTACACACACTACCCCAAACTGAGACTGTGCAGAACGATCTAGAACCCATGTGACCTGAAATACCATGAATCACTGCAAAATTAGCCTTTGGAGCTTAAAAGCAAGGCGAAGTGAGGCGAAGTGGAAGGCGGAGTAACACGAAGTCATTGTTTTCAATGGACTTCGCGTTACCCATTATAACACAAAGTACTCTGCTTCGCATTGCAGAACATTCCACAAATTCACCTTCAGTCCTCCTATCACTTCACGGAGTGAATTGGGGCCACTTCGCCCATCTCTAATGGTACCATAGCCCCGTGACATGTGCACATCGGGATACTCAAAATAATTTTTCTAACCCCTTTTTAAAAAGTCCTACTTCCATTATGATTATAACGTGCAAACTTATGCCTGTGCTTTTCCATGCATTGCAATCCTCAGAAATCAGTGTGTGCTGTTTGAAAGTTTCCTCTGCATTATGTACTAAGTTAAAACATATCTTTAAAACACAATAATTTGTGTTCTGCCAAACTATACTTAGTGCCCTCGGAATGCATTGAACATAGCTTAGTGCACAGTATGTATGTCCTCTCCACTCATTTGCATGTCAACAATGCCTAGCTGTGTGCTGCTGACCAATCAACCTATCACAATGAAAACTGAAACTTTCAAACTAGGCAGTCCCCTGCTACATCAAGACTGAATAGGCAAACCTCAGTTTGCATTGTGCAAAGTAAGGATGAGTGGATGGTGAATTTGGATTCAGCGAAACTCTCAAAATCTGAGGGGTTGAATACCAGTGAAACTGGTTTGAAAAAAAAAATTCCCCCTCTGAACTTTGACACATGAAAGTCATGATGCAACATTTTTTTCATGGTGCACAAAGTGAGCATATCAAACTGTTAACAAACCACATAAAAATGCAAGTAGCAGCAGCAGAACAATCATCAACAGGTATTTTTCCTGTTGCTCACTGTTTGGACTGTAGCTACTTCACTCGTGTTAGTGGGATGTTGGGGGGGGATATTCATTCCCCTCTTCTCAAACTTGTACCGCTTTTCCTGTGGGACCAAGTCATGGTGTAAGTGGCCTGGGACTAGAGCTGAGAAAAATTAAAACATTCCATTTTGCACAATACTTCAGGAAATGTGAACAATATCCATGCAAATGTATACACTTTGTATATACTTTTAAAAGTATGATTTTATGTTCCTAAAATCTGCAATGCTAAAAATAGCATCTTTCTGTGTGAAATGTGCAGTTTCACACACAGTATTCGAAGCATAAAAATCCTATGCTGTGCATTTTTAAATGCTGGTCTTAAAAACAAACACGAAACAGAACATAGAAACATAGATGTTGATGGCAGATAAGGACAGCAAGGCCCATCCAGTCTGCCCATTTTTTCTACCTTATGAATGTGCCATAGGCCTTTACTCTGTTAATGGCCTATCTATTCATGCTCATCTGTATTGCTCCCTTATGCCTATTTCACACATTTTTGAAGCCCTGCACTGTATTAATATCCACCACTTCCTGAGGTAGGCCGTTCCATGCATCCACCACCCATTCTGTGAAAAAGAACTTCCTCACATTACCCCTTAATCGGCCTCCCTCTAATCTCATGCTGTGTCCTCTTGTCCTGCTATTTTTCTTATATTGAAACATGTTAGACTCTTTCACCTTGTTAATGTCCTTAAGATGTTTGACTGTTTCAATCACATCACCTCTCTCTCTCCTTTACTCTAGGGTATACATATTAAGCTCCATTAATCTGTCCTCATATGTTTTCTGATGCAGTCCCTGCACCATTACGGTTGCCCTTCTCTGTATTGCCTCCATTTTGTTAATGACCTTATGCAGGTGTGGCCTCCACTACTGCATGCAGTACTCCAGATGGGGCCTAACTGGTGTCTTGTAAAGAGGGATTATTACCTCCCTCTTACGACTTGTGAGACCCCTACTAATACACCCCAACATCCCTCTAGCCTTACCTACTGCTTTAGTGGTCTGCTTGGATGATTTCAGGTAATCTGTGATGATGATGATGCCCAAGTCTCTTTTCTCCCTTGTGATTGCCAGCATCTCCCCTCCCAACCTATAGGTAGCTTCAGGGTTTCTCTTCCCTTTGTGCATGATCTTGAACTTCTTTGTGTTAAACCTCAGTTGCCACTCTTCTGACCATTTTGCCAGGTTTTCCAGATCTCTTCTCAGTTTGCCCATCCCATCTGGATCCTCAACTCTGTTGCAGATCTTGGTGTCATCTACAAACAGTCAAATCTTACCCTCCAGTCCATCTGCAATGTCACTGATAAAGATATTGAAGAGGACTGGCCCCAGGACTGATACCTGAGGTGCTACCCCACTTGTGACTTGCATCTCTTCTGACTGTATACCATTTATCACCACTCTCTGTTTTCTGCCAGCCAACCAGTATGCCACCCAGTTGACCAACCTCTGACCCACCCTGAGCCTACCCAGCTTATTAATCAATATTCTATGTGGAACATTATCGAAAGTTTTGCTGAAGTCAAGGTAGGTAACATCAACTGCACCCCCCTTGGTCCACCACTCTGGTTACCCAGTCAAAGAAATCCATGAGATTAGTTTGACAGAACCTTCCTGTTGTAAACCCATAATGTCTTGGATCCTATGCTCTTATGGATTCCAGGTGTTGCATTATCCTTCCTTAAGGAGTGCCTCCTTAATCTTGCCCATTACTGAGGGTAAGACTGACTGGTCTGTAGTTCCCTGCCTCCCCCTGCTGCCACTCTTGTGGGGCAGGATCACATGAGCCTTTCTCCAGTCTTCTAGGACCTCTCCTGTGCTTCCAGACTCACTGAACATTCCTGCTAATGGCTCTGCTAGTTCTACCCTCAACTCCTTAAGTACGCTGGGATATATACCATCAGGTCCTATTGCTTTGTCCACCCTGAGCTTAACAAACTCTTGTAGGACCCTTTTTTCATGAAGGGACTTGTGCATACATCTCCCATGTCCATGGTGCTGAGTTGTGGGCCCTGCCCCACCTTATCCTCAGTAAATACTGAGCAGAAGTCTCTATTTAGGATAGATGCTTTTCCTTGGTCCTCCTCCACACATTCCCCCTTCTCCCTTTTGACCTTAGCAATACCCCATCTGGACTTTCTCCTTTCACTAATGTATCTATAGAAAGTGTTGTCCCCTTCTTTTACTGTTTGTGCTAGTGTTTCCTCAGTTTGGACCTTTGACTGCCTTCCCTGCTTCCCTTCGGGAAGTTTCGTATGCCTGCCTATCTTAGTCCCACTGTGTTCCCTTCTTTTTCCTGAAGGCTAACCTTTTGGCTATGATTGTTTCTGCTACTTTTTTTGAGAACCAAAGTGGTTTCCTCCTTCTTTTGCTCTTCCTTTTCTCCCTAACACAATAGGATGTTGCTATAAGTATTGCATCCTTAATGCTTGCCCACTTTGCCTGTACCCCTCACCTGTATTTCTTCTTGCCAGGGCTAGCTTAACTCTGTTGGCCATCTTATCAAAGTCAGCTCCTCTGAAGTCCCATATTTCTTGCCTTAGAATGGGATGATTTAGTTCTAGTGTCCAAACTGAACCATTCTATATGATGGTCACTGGCCCCCAGGTGACCTTCTACCTGGAGATCTGTGATCCTTTTTTCATTAGCCAGTAATAGATCCAGGATAGCCCTGTCTCTTGTGGGTTGTTGTACCAATTGGTTGAGGCCCTTCCCCTGCAGGGAATCCACTATGTGTCTAGTTCTGGCTGATGTTCCTGCTGGTATTGACCAATCTGTATCTGGCATGTTGAAATCTCCCATTATCAGAACCTCCCCTTTAGCTGTCATGTTTTGCATGTCTTCTAACAGTAATGTGTCTATGTCCTCCCCCTGGTCTGGAGGCCTGTAAACAACCACAGTTCGTATGGCTGTCCCATTTCCTGTTTCCAGGCTGACCAACAGTTCTTCTGGCTCCTTATGTGTATTCTGAATTTCTGCAGCTTTGATATTTTCATTGACATGAAGGGTCACTCCTCCCCCCTTTTGCAATTCAGTCTCTT
The DNA here is from genome assembly GCA_016271365.2 of Neoceratodus forsteri. Classification (NCBI taxonomy): domain Eukaryota; kingdom Metazoa; phylum Chordata; order Ceratodontiformes; family Ceratodontidae; genus Neoceratodus; species Neoceratodus forsteri. The sequence continues at coordinate 323,047,260 of CM057458.1, forward strand.
GTGAACAGTACATAGCCGAGTACCGAAGTTTCCCAAGTGCAGTTACTGGTGAACCATGTCTGGCTAATGGCTACTATGTCCAGTTTAGTCTCTGTCATTGCTGCCTTCAGGTCTGTGATCTTGTTTCGCAGACTGTGGGCATTTGTGCATATGATTTTCCATTGGCCAGATTTCAGTGCCGTTAGTTGTTGAGCAAGGTCTGGCATTTCCCCATGCGTCATGTGGGGATCTGGACCTTTTTGCTTACCTGGTGATGTAAATGAACTACTAACATGCTGACCTCCTGTTTGATCACTAGCTGAGGGGGGAGTGATGTTCTTCCCATTCAATGTGTTGGGTGCTGCATCTCTCTCTCCCCATTTGCTAGTTTACATTTTCTGCAAAGACATCAAACTTCTGCCCCAATGCACTGACTACCTTCTTAGTCAGATGCAGCCATCAAATTTAAAGAACTTTCACTCCCAAAATTGTTGCCAGTTACCTATACATTTGTGTCCTTTTTCCTTGGACAAAAAAATAGCACTTTCAATGATTTTGCATTTAAACATTAGAAACTGTGCATTAAAAAAGCTTTTCAATTTATGTACATTGTGTAAAAATGATCCAGATTGTGGAGTTCTCCCAAACTGCTCTTAGTTTCAAAAAATGCTCAATTTGGGCAAAAGCAACTACTGTTGAATTTGTGTTATTTTTGTTCAGTTTCACCAAAATTGTTTGAATGCAAAAATGGTAGTTTGGGGCTATGGTACAGGTATAATTAATACATTTTCAAACACTATGTGGGATACTATTGACACAAATCCAAAGCTGAACAACATGATGCCAAAAGCTTATCCAGTTTTTGTCAATTTGAGGGAGAATCATCCATACTGCATGTGTCAGTTGTAGAAAGCATTCCAGAAACAGGAGGCAGCTTGTAGTTGCATGTGGGTGCTGGCATTTGAAAATGTACCCTTAATGCCTCAGGAAGAAACATAGAAACATAGACTTTGATGGCAGATAAGGACCACTTGGCCCACCTAGTCTGCCCATTTCCCTACCTACAGGATAGGCCGCAGATCCTAGTTAACCAACAGCCTATTTCTTCCTACCCCCACAAGAATTGCCTTATGTCTGTCCCATGCATTCTTGAATTCTCCCACAGTTTTAGACCCCACAACCTCCACAGGAAGGCTGTTCCATACATCCACTACCCTCTCTGTGAAAAAATATTTCCTCAAATTGCCCTGGAACTGCCCCCTCTATCTTTAAATTGTGTCTCCTTGTTCTTGCACATCTCTTTTTCTGAAAGATACTACCCTCTTGGACTTTGTTGATTCCACTAAGGTACTTAAAAGTTTCTATCATGTCCCCCCTCTTCTGTCCTCAAGGGTATACATAATAAGCTTCTTAAGTCTCTCCTCATATGGCTTCTCTTTCAGACCCTGCACCATTTTAGTTGCCCTCCTCTGGACTGTCTCTATCCTGTCTATGTCCTTGCGGAGATGGGGTCTCCAGAACTGGATGCAGTACTCCAGATCGGGTCTCACCAACTGTCTGTACAGAGGGATAACAACTTCCTGTTTTCTGCTGGTTATGCCTCTCTATGCATCCCCAGTATACCCCAGCCCTCCTACTGCCTTCTCACATTTGCTTGCTAGCGCTAAGGTCATCAGATATGATTACCCCAGGTTCCTTTCATTTTTGTTGTTGTTACTACCTCCCCATTGTGTAATCTTCTCCTGGGTTCTTGTTTCCCAGGTGCATTATTTTGCACTTCTTTGCATTGAATCCTAGCTGCCATACTTCTGACCATTCCTCCAACCTTGCCAAGTCCCTTCTCATCCTTTCCACACCTCCTTGTGTATCAACCCTGTTGCAGATCTTTGTGTCATCTGCAAAGAGGCATACTTTTCCTTCCAGTCCCTCTGCAATGTCACTTATACAGACATTAAAAAGGACTGGACCCAGTACTGAACCCTGTGGTACCCCACTAGTAACCCCTCTTTCTTCAGAGTGGACTCCATTTACAATTACCTTCTGTGTCCTGTTGTCCAGCCAATGATTTACCCAGGCTACCACCCTGGGACCCACTCCCATGCTGGTTCATTTGACTATTAATCTTTTGTGTGGGACTGTGTCAAATGCCTTGCTAAAGTCTAGGTAGGCCATGTCCACAGCCCCTCCCTGGTCTACTACTTTGGTCACCCAGTCAAAGAAATCTATTAGATTCATCTGACAGGACCTTCCGCTGTGAACCCATGCTGCTTTGGGTCCTGTGCCCACTGACCTCAAGGTACTCAACAATTCTTTCCTTCAGAAGTGACTCCATCACTTTCCCTACCACAGAGGTCAAACTGACAGGTCTGTAGTTTCCTGCCTCTGTCTTGGTCCCACTTTTTTGAAGGGGACTCACATCTGCCTTCCTCCAGTCCTTGGGTACCACACCATCCTCCCATGGTTTATTAAAAAGAGTAGTCAGTGGTTTCACTAGTTCCCCCCTTAATTCTTTTAGTATTCTGGGGTGAATTCCAGCAGACCCCATTGCTTTGTCCACCTTCAGTTTTAGGAGTTCTTGCAGAACCTTTTCTTCTGTGAAAGGGCTGGGATCGACCCCTCTATCAAGAGTGCTTCTGTTAATTGGATTAGGCACATCCCCCCTCCTCTTTTGTGAATACTGAGCAGAAATATATGGTATCCTTTTGTTCATTTGAAAAAAAGAATGGGAACTTCATCTTCTTTTTTTCTTGTCTTTTATTTTTAATCAGTGGGCCATCTTTGTGCCATCTTAAACTGTACCCAGATATTAATGGCCTAGAAATGCTTTAGTATCACAGATTGCACAAACAGGATTATTGACAGGGATGTGTAGAATTTTCAAATTCTAGTGGAATGGAATAACCTGAAATTTCAGAAAACCCCACTTAAATTTGTGGAATTCTGCTGGGTGTGGAATTCTGAAATTCTCAAAATGGAATGGCTTTCATAGATTGGCAACCACAGGTTTACATAAACAACTGATTTTTTTGCTGTGATCTACTGAAAATTATTCAATAGTTTAAATGATCTGGCAAAAGTTATTCTGCAATTTAGATAGAAATGCTTTTCAGAATTCCACAGACATCAGAGGAAATTCCAAACAAAATTTCAGAAGCAGAATTATCATTTCTTACACAAGTTTCACCAGTGGAATTCCACATTTCACACAGTTGTCTGATTTTCTGCCCACAATTTGCACTCAGGTAGACTAAACGAGGTTTAATATCAGAGTGCTATAGTAACTATGCACTAATGTCCAGTTTTAATGATCCCAACATTTTTTGCTATAGGGGACCTCTGTTTTGTGTCCCCTTTTTTGTTAGTTAAAATAAATTGACTTCTTTTAGATACTGGAAAATGTGCTTTAGATATTGTTGCTTTTTTTTTTTTTACATTAGATAGCATTTTCTTTATGAAACCACAAAGGAATGTACTGATGTTTGCATTCTAATGACTTACTAGTACCGACATAACTTACATTAGTAAATTAATTCTTCATTTTCTTCTGGTGCTACCAACTCTAACCGCACCACATCATGAGTTATCTTAAATTAATTCCTGCTATGCTCAATTGTTCAAGCAATCCACAAATTGAAAGATAGATCTTGGAGATGATTTTCATCATAGAAGATGGTATGTGTTCATTTTGTAATTAAAAGAAGTGGAATGTGCCCGTTTATTAAAAACAAACAATTTTCTACAATTTTGCAGTCATTTAAATTGTCATCTTTCATTTTTTCTTACACTGTTTTTCTTTTTGTTTCATTCTGTGACTTTCACTGTAACAACAAAAGAAAATCTAATGTGTGTGCTTAGTATATAAAAACTACAAAAGAAAAAAATTTTTTTTTATTGTCTTCTTTTAAAATGTTAGACTTACTGTATGTTTCTCTGTATGTTCTCCTACAATGCCGCTATTTGATTACATACATTACATCAGAAGCAGTACATAACATCTGAAATGGTGCTGTTTGTCTTGTTATTGAACTTTAGGAAGCCATGAGAAATCTAGTGAAAAGGTATGTTGCGGCCATGATTAGAGATGCAAAAACTGAAGAAGGCCTTACAGAGGAGAACTTTAAGGTAAGTATTGCTACAAAGGAACCACCGAAGATCAAACATGAAATATTCAGTATTGTGGTCTATGTCACAGTATCAATACATAAGAGAAATAAACATAGAGGATAATCATGGGTAGCAGAGCTGTGCAGAACAAAAAATTTTGACAGAAGAATTCTGGCAGAATGGCAGTTCCACTTCCAAAGTTCTTTTCACATTTATTTTTTAATTCCATGGATTTCTAAAAACTATTTTTATGTAAACCATGGAATACATTTCTGTGGACTGTGAAAAAGGAATCTACAATTTGTGTACTGTGGACTATGGATTATTAATCCATGAAAAGCATTCTGCTTTTGAAATGTTGTATTCTGCTACTGACAGAATTATGTGGAATAAGGTATAATGTTCTGAAATTCCATATAATTCTGTTCTGTCAAAATCTGACAATTCTACATCACTCTAATGGACAGCCATGAACAACAAGGCTGTATTTCCATTCATGGGTTCTGATCATGGATCCATGACAGTCAGTCGACAGATTAGTTCTCAACTGATGTTACAGTGACACCTTTATGTTGACCACATTTGCAGTCAGCATAAAGCTGGTCACTTCGGACTGTGTTTTCTTCAGGGGGCTTTGCCCCCCCTCCCCAAACTCCCCATGAAGGGGAATCTGGCCCCACATCCCCGTAACTAAAGTAATCAACTCCAAGCCAGAGTTGATTCAGGGAGGGGGTGCAAGACCCCCAGAAAGCAGTGCCATGGTCCCACACTGACACTACAGCAACCTTTCGCTGTTGTTGCTGTAGTGTTGGTGGCAGTAAAATTGTTGCTGCAGTGATAGCATAAGTCTGATAGCATCATAGTAAGCTCAAGATCAAAAAGCCAAGCTGTTTACAGCTGCCAATGTCTTAATTTGTATAGTGTGTGATTTCAAACATAAAATAAAAGTTACAGCATATTTTCTTTCCATGATATCATGGGTTTATTTTTTTTATTATTGAAAAAACACAAACCCACTCTCACCCAACTGTTCAAAACCCATGAAGATGAGGAGTGAGTTTCTGTTTTTTTTAATTATGTTATAAGAAAAGATGTTATGTTTGGGGAATGTTTGAGTTCTGTGTGTGTAAGGAAGAGATGAAAGTAAAATGGCAGATGGCATGAATTTCCATTCTGTTTAAAAAGGTGCTCACCATAGAACGGTACAACAGCATTCCATAGCATTTGAGCTGTGATACAATATTTCACCCATGCTGCAGCAACAAACATGTTGCCGAAGCTGATTATGGAGCAGGCACCATGCCACCTGGCATTACACCACCAGGTATTATGTCTCCCAGAAGTTACAGTGCCAAAGTGCCCTCCCAGGAAACAGTCAGCCCCCCCATATCCCCAAAATTAAATGTAACCTCCTGCAGGGTGAGCATATCCCTGAGGGGGCAGAAACTGTGTGGGCACAAATGGCAATGTGAGTGACAGGTGATGTAAGATCAAGATCACCCGTTTTTCTGTTGCCCTTTTTGCGACAGTTTAATTGTGGTGTCAAAATGTACTCAGCAGCTTGATGGCATAATGGTATGACAGCTTTTTAGTTAGGAAGAAATCTATGCACAGCATGGAGTAGCCATATACTTTTATGATACACTGCATATGCAATATTTATTTCCCCTTCAACTGTGAAGGTGATTGTTGTCAGTTTGCTATAATAAATTAACATGCTTTTCCCCAGTCTCTCACCTGTTGCCCCCCCCCAGACAGACTGACATTAAAACAAAAAGGTTGTGTGAGCAGCTCATCCTTGGTTGATGCATGGGGGGAGGTGGGCTTTTTTGTATCAGGCATCTGACACTTTCACTTAGGTGAATGAGAGAATTGTACTTGGTTAACATGCCCAGGATAGGGGCTGAGAAGTGTAAGCCTATCCTCAAACCCTGGTCATTGAAATGGAGGAACACAACAATGAGGATTTGTCACTTAGCCAGCTTCTTAGCATTATTTGTCATTGTCTTTGTAATTAGCTGGATGGAAAAATGAACAACTGTAGGTCATTCTCCTGAGTTACCTGCATTCTTTTTTAACCACTCCTCTGTTAACTGGCTGCACTCTCAGTTCTAAGAGTTGTAAAATGATTTCAGTGCTTCTTTTGTTTTGTTATGTTTTACCATTCTCTTTTCTTAATTGCTTTTTTTTTTTACTTTTGAACATCACACCTCTCTCTACCCACATGCCTACTAGCCACACTGTGAATCCTGTCAGGGGTAAGTCTTTTACTCCAAAAGCCACCCATGCCAAAAAGCTACAGCTTGGATTAGTTTGTGACCAGTCACAATGCCGCTGTGCTATTAAATGGTGCCATTCCAATCTAATCTGTGCCATTTCCATTAATTTTGTTTGGTGGCATTTACCCACATAAAGAAGAATGCTGTAATTCACAATCAAATGGGGGCGAAGTGGTGCCCTTGCCATCAAGGCAAGACCCTTCCTGGTTGTGACTGCATGAGTGTCAGGGAAGGACCTGGTACTGGGGCCTTCATGCCCTGGAAGCAATTGGCACCTTTTATAACCTCTAATGTCATGAATGGGAGTTGGACTAGGTGTGGTTCACCTTGGAACAGCTCCTTTACTTCATGGGCCACAAAGGGGCAGCCAATCCATAAAGATTGGAGGGAACCAAGTGCTGTACTTTCTTTTAAATTATGTAGTCTCCTGATTGGAAAACAATCTGCCAAGCATGTTCTAGTTCAACACTGAAGGTAGTTAGTGCAAAATAGGCTAAAAGTGCTACTATACAAAGATAATAGCTAAGAAAAGATACAGAGAGCTAAAAAGAGAAAAGCTGGCAGAATCACCATGGATTATTCAACTACTAGCACTTCCTGTTTATACAAATTAGATAGGCTTCATGGCTGTACCTCCCTTAAATCACTTATAAAGAATGTGTGTCAACAAGACTCGCGCTTGAGTGCTGCAGAGTCAGACATAGGTAATATGGGATCTAGAGTGTTTTTGAAAAATCTCTACCAGTCTCCATATCATCCAAACCCCAGACAGAGCAGCAGAATCAGGTGCAGGAACCAAAACTATGTAAACAAATGAGAAGTAGAAAATCACTCCTTACAATGATGGTAATGCAAACAGCATATGTCAATAGCATAGGACTGGTGCAGTTGATGCACAAAACTCCCAATACCTGAAAAATCAGAGCTTAAAAAAATAACTTCAGAGGCTCTGCCAAACAATTTTTCTGAAAAGCACCATGTGATTTGCGTAAAACATAAGTGAGCATGCCTAGATGGCATTGTAGCTTCTGAGTTCATGTATATGGCTGAAAGGAGTTGGGTAATTTTTTTCTGTTTGGGGGTGTCACTAACTGTACGCACAATGCTTTTGTGAGTATTAAACATTTTGTGAGTACTTATCAATATTACACTGTTATTTTATCAGTAAAATGTTGTTTTGTCTTTCTTTGAGTGCATGAGTGTGGTACAGCATTTCTTTTTCTAAACTAAAAACAGTTAACTGCCACAACCTCAATCCTGGTAATCCACACACAGATTTATAGTCTACTTATTAGCCCCCCCCCCCCGTGGCCTCAATCAATATCCCCCTATTAAATGCTGACCTCACTGATTGCAGATCATCTTTCAGGGGTCCCTGCCCTGACCTCTTGGTCTACATGGGGTTAATGAACAACAGTACTGTAAGGAAATACAACAGATTGTCTGTGTGGAGGTCATGGTGAATTGCCTTTTTAGGACTGTTGGGGGAAGGAAGGGTGGGGATGTTGATTTTGTTTCTTGCTTATTGGTGAGGGGTGGGGCTATCCTGTAGTACTGCATATTGCATGATTTTTATCTACTCTATACAACTGGGTATGATGGATACATTTTCTGGATAAAATGTATCTACTCTGTCTTGTTTTATAGTAATCAATAACATCTCTTTATTCCAGCATAACTTATACTGCATACAGTACAGAGGAGCTAATTGTTCTTTCAGCTACACAGACCAGACTGTCTCCTTTTACATCCTGCTTCTCACATGACCTGTAACTTTCTACATGTGACTTAGACCACTGCTACATTTGCATTTATTAAAATTCATACCTTTACTTGTATTTTTTCAACACATTTGCTTTTTCTAATAATAAATGCATACAGGTACATACATTTTTTAACAGAGACCAGAGTTTACATATTATTTATGTTTATGCCCTCTAAATAAAATTCAAGCTACAGTTTTTTTTTCACAAGAAATCATTTTCTATCACTTTATATTTTAATATGAATCCGAGAGTCTCTTTGACTTTTTATTAGCCTACTATATCTCGATCTACCCAATTGCTCAATAGACTTAGTACTAACAGTTTCATTAGATATCTGAGCACAAGGCTTTTAACTCAGTATTGTCATTTGATATTTCAGGAAAGCTAGGTAAAATCCTGATAGGAGAACAAGAAATCCTTTCCTGTTCATGATCATCACTCACAGGCATTTCACTTTTAGTATACTGTTTTTCTCATAAGTTTTCAGGTCTCTCAGGCAAATGCACTGGTTCAATAGATAAAGTCACTGGTGGTACATTAAAGAGTGCTGGGTTTGAAGGCACAGGCATAAAATGTCTCCTGTTTCATCCTATAAAACGTCCATTTTCAGTAAGTACAAAATAGGATCTTGTAGCCACAGGTCAGTAAGGAGAGCCAGGGGATACTGGGATGCATAGGGAGTGGTATCACAAGTAGAAAAAGGGAAGTGGTTATCCCTCTGTACAGACAGTTGGTGAGAGCCCATCTGGGGTACTGCGTGCAGTTTTGGAGACCTCATCTATGCAAGGACATAGACAGGATGGAAGCAATCCAGAGGAGGGCAACTAAAATGGTGAAGGGTCTACATCAGAAACCATATGAAAAGAGACTGAGAAAGCTTACTATGTATACCCTTGATGAAAGGAGGGATGGGGGGACATGATAGAAACATTTAAGTACCTCAAGGGAATTAACAAAGTCCAGGAGGGTAGCATCTTTCAGAAAAAGAGATGTGTGAGAACAAGGGGGCACAATTTAAAGTTTGAGGGGGGACGGCTCAGGGGTAATGTGAGGAAATTCTTTTTCACGGAGAGAGTGGTGGAAGCATGGAACTGCCTTCCTGGATAGGTAGAGGGGTCTAGAACAGTGAGGGAATTCAAACATGCATAGGACAGACATAAGGCAATTATAGTGGGGGGTTGTAGGAAGTAGGCTGTTGGTTAACTAGAATCTGCAGCTTCTCCAATAGGTAGGGAAATGGGCAGACTAGGTGGGCCAAGTGGTCCTTATCTGCCGTCAAAGTCTATGTTTCTAGGTATCTGAACCATTTGCCAGTTCTATCCAGCAACCATCACTTTTCACTCAAAATGTTTCTCCAGTTTACAATGGCTTGTGACACTTTGCTGTTTTGTCATATGTATAATGTTGTTTCTTAAATTGCAAATTCTTGTTCTCAGTATATGTTATAAGTGTAACATTCCAGTTTTAACTTAGGCAATCTGGTACAAATCTGGTGTTCCATGAGTAATTCATCAGGTGATTTTCCACACTCTAATGGTGTTGCTCTGTAATTCAGTAAAGCAATTGGTGGGTCAGTGTTTGCATCTCTAGGCTTCTTCAGTAAAACCTTAATTTTCACTTCACATGCTGCTAACCCATTGCCTTGTGGATACATAGGACTAGAGGTGATATAATTGAAACCATAAGATTTTGCCAAAGCTTTAAATTCTGCACTTGCAAACTGATGAGGTCCATTATCATTCCTTACAATCAGTGGTATTCTAAATCTTACAAAAATTACTTTACACTCTTGTATCAATAGATATGGATGCCTTAAGTTTAACAACTTCTGGGTAGCAAGAAAATCACAGCCATGTACTCTGACAGCTAGAGTAAACTGATCTGCACCTACATGTCTCCAAACTTTGGCATTTTCTGAGCCTGAAATCAAAGATTCCTTCTGCAGGGCAGGCCAATATTTTTGACATATGCAATGAGCAAAATTGTATTTTCCACATCTTTAATGATCCCATGCCAATAAATGACATCTCTTGCTCTGTGTTTTCATTTTTCAATACCCATATGACCTTCATGAATTTTATGTAACATTGCCTTTGTTATGTACTAGGAACTACAGTTCTATCACCTTTCAGTAATACTCCATCAACCACAGATAGATCAGTCTGAAGTGACACATACTTGTATGGTATATACTGTCCTTTTCATTCACTGTGCATTTATTTTACTACTGCTTGCAAAGCTTCATCAGCTGCAGTTTCAGATTGCAATCTTTTTCCACATCTGTGCCAAAAACAGCTCCAATTTTTTATTCTGTTTATGTGAACATCCACTTTGGTTTCCAAGTTTTGATCATTGCTTCTGTGAGTTTCTTCCCGAGTTCTTGACAAAGCATCAGCCATAATCACAACATTTCTGTGATGTGTATTCTAGCTAGTAATCATCCTTCTGCAGTTTGATTAAAAAGTCTTTGTATCTGTAGTGACCTGCCATAACTCTCTTTTGAAAATAGTAATTAGTGTCGTATGATCTGTTTCAACCATAATGGGGGTTTCATAAACATTATTATGAAATGTGTCACATCAAAATGCAATACCCAGCATCAGTTTTTCTATTTCAGCATATTTATATTCTGTTTTAGAGAATGCTCTGGATGCATGGACAATAGGTCTTTAGCTTTTATTTCTGAGTTCTAAAAGAACAGATCCCATACCATACTTCAAGGCATCTATGGAGACTTTTGTCACTCAAGAGATATGAAAATATTGCAAAGTAGGTGCTTGTCAAAAGTCTTTCCATTTCTTTCAGTTGTTGGTCATACACCTCGGTCCAGGACCATTAATTTGACTTCAACAGCAGTTTTCTCAGGTTACATGTCTTATCAGCTACATTGTTAATGACCTTTGCAAGGTAGCTTACTTTTCTAAGAAAATGTTGCAGATCTTTTTATTCTTTGGCTGTTGTATCCTGTGCACTGCTTGCATCTTGGCCAGATCAGATTTTATACCCTTAGCTGAAAGAATCTCACCCAAATACAAGATTTATGTTTCCTTTATCTGGCACTTTTCTTTATTCGGTTTAAGTCTCTTTTCTTTGGCAGTTGCTAACACTTTTTTCAACTTGCAATCATGTTCCTCAGCTGTCCTGCCCCAGATCCGAAAGTCATTACAACTCTTTTCATGCATTCCAGCAGTTACTGCATTGTTCTATGAAAGATTTCAGGTGCAGAACAAATGACAAACGGTAATCATTTAAAACAGTGTCTTCTGTGGGGAGTGTTGAAAGTACATAAGCAAGTTCTTTCAAGTGTCAGTGATATATCCTGATGAGGAATCCGATATTGAAAAATACTTGGCCTCAGTCATTTCACCAATAATTTCATGTCTAGTTGAAATATGGAAATGTTCTCTTTTAATGCAATAATGTAATTCATTTGGATCCAAACACAAATGTAGTGATCCAGTTTTTCGCTATGATCACCAAAGAGTGAACCCAGGATGTTGGTTCCTCCACCTTTTGTATTACGTCCCTTTCTATTAAATGTTGCAATTCTCTTTTTACTCTATCTCTCAGCGCAACAGATACTCGGGAAACATGTATCACTGGCACTGCATTCTACAAAATTTAAATCTGATGTGTACTCAGTAACTTGTCCAGTCCTTAAAAAACATCACTGTATTCAGACACAATATTGTCAGTGGGAGGCAGTTCCTTTTCCATTGTGAATCATGTTTATATCAGGCCCAACTTCTGACTGGTTTTGAGTGCCAAAACTGGGATAATGACAAAATTGTATTTACTGACTGACCTTGTCTTTATGCTTCAGGTGCAGTCTACAGTACACTACTGTGAGTATACTTAGTCCAATGTATGCCTTTAAAACTGTAGTCTGTTTTTTGATCTGTGGTCTGTTTGGTAGCAGACACCACAGTCAAGCTGGAAGTACATTTATTTTTGCACCGGTCTTGATCATGTACCTCCAGGCTATTAGTATCTATTTGAATAGCCCATTTATTTCTCCCTGAGAAGCCTTGCTTTTCTCTTGTCCCTATAAACAAGTCATTTTCACTGATTGACTCTTCCATTTCAGTAACAGCATGTACAGCTTTTTTATGTCTACAACATCTAGTGAAATGATTAAATTTTTCAGAGGATCTGCAATGCTGTCCAAAAACTGGACATTTTCTGTAGGCATGCTCTTTTCTACATTCGCTGCACTCTTTACCTGTAAAGTTTATTTGCTTGGTTGCAGTCCTTCCTTTCACATTTTGTTTTATGTCTTGCCTTATTAAACTTGTAGGAAACTTTGCACTTGCTTCTGTGCTGCATGCGATGCTGCTACATCAATTTTGTCTCTTTTTACTTTAGTACTGTTAGTCACTTCCATTTGCATCTGAGTTTGCTCTGTGGCCTGGCAAATCTGAACAGCTTTTTCCATTGTAAGCGCTCAGTCTCTTAGTAAATGTTCTTTCACTTTTTCATCTTAACAGCCCATAACAATTTGGTTTCATATCAAAGAGCACCAAAATTGCAAAGACTGAGCTTTTAGTTTCAGGTCAGTAACAAATTCTTCCATAGTGTCTTGCTCCATCTGCATTCAGGATCTAAATATTTGTCTTTCATAAGTCTGATTTGTTCTTGAGACACAGTAAGCTTCAAACTACAATACTACAATATCATACAGCAATCCTCACTAGCAGCTGCAGACATTTAAAAAGTATTGTATATGTCTAGAGCTTCTGAGTCTACCAGTCAGTAATAATGCTACTTTTTCCGCATTGTCCTTCCTTTTTACCCCAGTTGCTTTTAAATACAAATTAAAATGTTGCTTGAAACATCTCTGTGTTTCTTCTAAATTGCCCACAAATCTGATCTCTGGTGGTGGTCTTAGTTGTTCCATTTCAGCAGACTCCAGAATCAATACTACCAGTGAGCAAAATCTCCATTCACCTGGTCAATTATTGCTGTGTGGGGAATACTTTGCCTTTTCCACAAGAGTTCACCTTCTTGCTTGTTTTTATTTATTTTTTCAGAAAAAGTCCCAAAACTACTCCTGGTATCATGTCTTGTTTTATTGTAATCAAAACAAAGAGTTCTTTTGATTCTTTTAACAACATTTCATTCCAGCATAACGTGTACTACATACAGAGAAGCTAACTGTTCTTGCAGCTACACAGTCTCCTTTTACATCCTGCTTCTCACATGCCATGTAACTATCAACATGTGTATTTGAACACTGCAAAAATGTGCATTTATTAATATTCATATCTTTACTTGTATCTTATCGACATGCACTCTAAAAACTCTATCCTTGTTAAATGTGGTGTGGAACGCCCATTATCAATAATACTTACCCGGGTCTAAAATCATGAAATATGATCTGAGTGTCCTGAAAGCTCCATAGATTACCAGGACACCCCTTCTTAGTGCAGTACTCAGGAAAAGAGTAAATGATTTCAAGGGGGCAATGGGCAATACTATAGGACATAAGTAAAGCAAGAGAAGTTTTGATACATCTGCTAATTACTACTGGCCCTATACACTCTCATTTATCATAAAGGCATGGCTGACTGCAGTGATGTCATGGTCTGTCTGTGCTGGTTGCCACTGTGCTGGACAGGATTTACTAGACCTTTTTATCAATTTTCCTTTCACCTCAATGGCACAGGGTGGTGCTTCAAGGATGGGAAGTTGGTGGAATACAGTCCCATTAACTGCTCAGCATTGGGAAAAGGGTGGACACAAAGTAGTCTTTGGAAGAATGATACAATGGTAGGTTACATTATACAGTTACTGGCATTCTTCCACTTCACTTTGCCAGAGCTAGGGGGTAGTAGAAAGGCTTTTGGGTGCTACTCATTTGGGGGGGGGCAGGGCCATATTTATGGTCTGAACTGAGAGGAAATTTAGTTGTGAGACTGCAACAAAGGTGAGAGTATCACTGGTATCTTTTAATGTGAGTTTTAAGAAAAGAAACCTTCATGAAGTGGAACTCCATTGGCAAAGTGCCTTTTTTTCACCTGGTAAAGCACTACACAAAGTGGAAGCTCACTGGAAAAGTGCCACTTCATAAAATCTTCTAAAGGCAAAGAAGTATGGGAAGTGCCACTTCGCACCATGCAAACTGCCACATGTGTGTGTAGTTTTTCACAAAGTTTCCTGACTTCACACACTCCTTCTCATAGGTTTGTGCTGAGGACACTGTTTTAGGTTTCTGGTGCTTTGACAAACCTGTTCAGAAAAAAAATTTTGTATATACCTTGGGGATGGACTTCACCTAAAAAAAATGGGGGAGCTGATGTGCTGGTGGGGAGAATTAATAAAGTGGTAGAAGGGATTTTGAACAGGGAGTGTAGAGTGTGCAGACTGTTGCAGGCAAGCAAGAGAACTGCAGTGGACTACTTCTCTAAAAAGGGAAGGGTTAGCTGATTAAGAGGATAATGGGGCATAAAGAAAGAGTGGTAGCTTTAGAAATGATTGTGAAACAATATTAGCATTGGATGGGGTTTTATAAAGTAGAGTCTGAAAGAAATAAAAAGAGGAAGTGTGTTTACACAAATGAAAAAGGTCAGAATGGTAAACTAAAAGAGCCATCACATAAAGAAAAAAATAGACACACTGTAATATGAACTAAGGAAATGTGTTGGTATAACAGTGATAAAAAGTGATATAGCATTAAAAGGATTCAAATAATTCAACAAGGGCCAGAGAAGTGAGACAATAGCAGGGGACATCATACAAATTGGAAAATGTCAGTATCAATGTTGTCTCAGAGTGAGGGCAGTAAAAAGTAAACTGTGCTAGGGCTTTTTATAAATCTCCTAACCAGGGCACTAATCTTGGTAGGGGACTCTAAGGGAATGCAAGACATTCAGCACATGAGGAGTGTCTTTTTAATCTTTAGTATCTGGGTAAGGCCCACTAGGCACAAGTGCTTATTTTTGGGAGTGACAAAGGAGCAGTGGGAAGGTTAATTGACATGCTCAGAGTCATAGTGAAAGAGACTTGGGCATCATCATCACCGATGACCTGAAATCATCCAAGCAGACCACAAAAGCAGTAGATAAGGCTAGGGGGATGTTAGGGTGTATTAGTAAGGGTATCACAAGTCAGAACAGGGAGGTAACAATCCTTCTTTACAAGACACTGGTTATGCTCCATCTGGAGTACTGCATACAGTACTGGAGGCCACACCTTCACAAGGAAATTAACCAAATTGAGGCAGTCCAGAGAAGAGCAACCAAAATGGTGCAGGGACTGCATCAGAAAACATACGAGGACAGATTAACTGAGCTCAATATGTATACCCTAGAGCAAAGGAGGGAGAGAGGTGATATGATCGAAACATTCAAACACCTTAAGGGCATTAACAAGGTGAAAGAGTCTAACATGTTTCAATATAAGAAAAATAACAAGAGGACACATCATGAAGTTAGAGGGAGGTCAATTAAGAAGTAATATGAGGAAGTTCTTTTTCACAGAAAGGGTGGTGGATACATGATACGGCCTACCTCAGGAAGTGGTGGATATGAATACAGTGCAGGGCTTCAAACAGGCATGGGATAGGCATAAGGGAGAAATACAGATGAGTATGAAAAGATAGGCCATTAACAGAGCAAAGGCCGATGGCACATTTATAAGGTAGAAAAGAAATGGGCAGACTGGATGGGCCTTGCGGTCCTTATCTGTCATCAACTTCTATGTTTCTATGTTACAGAGTATGCTCAAGGGGGTCGTGGGAATCAAATCCACGTCTACTGGATGTACCAAGCTTCTTCAGTGTTGATGTACTGTAGTGAAGATCAGTTTCTCTGCAGTTAAGTTTAATATAAACAGTGAAAATATGAGAGTTTGTGCTAGCTTCTAAGATATTATAAAAAAGCTGTTTTATGGTTTAATTAGTGAGTTAGGAAACAAGGATAAGAGGAAGAAAGCTATACTGGATTTGAAGATGATTAACAGTGAAAAGTTTGTTTCTGAGCTTCAAGTTGGGAAAACCTTGGAGACAGCAACCACTGTATGTTAAGATTTGTCAGATCAGTGGATTTGGAAGGAGGGATTAAACTGCTACGCAAATGTTGAACAAACTCTCAGTAAAGTTATCTTTCACAAAATGAGGAAAATAGTTGGTAGGAAGGGAACTAAAGCAGTCAGAAGGAAAGGCTTGGGATAAGGAGATGTTGTCTACATTAAAATTGGTAATTGAGAAGGCCATGGAGAAATATTGTCCCTGGAGGGAGTAAGACAGTGAGACCCTAAAGAGACCCTTACATGAGTCAGGCAGTGAGGGAAACATTAAGGGTAAAAGTAAAATCATTAAAACAATAAGAATGAAAATGTCAAAGAATGCTAGGGTAGAACATAACATTTTACAGAGAGTGCAAGAAGGTTCTGTGGATGGCAAAACAAGACTCAGAGAACAGCACAAACTACCTGGAATATGTGATCTAAACTTATCTTAAAACCAGAACATCCAATTGCCCCTCCTAATTGACCACTATGAACCTCTGCCTGCTATTTCTGGTGCCAATCTCCATGAGTGGCCTACTGCTGGTCACTGATTACTGTGCAAGCATACTCGTACTTGACCAGCAATGCCTCTACCCAGGCCACTCATCATACTCCCTACCTGCTACCACATTGTTTGGACCTATGGATGATCTTATTCCAATGGTTTCAGCAATCCTGGCTCTATTAACCAATTATGAATACCGTTTGCTTGGCCTTTTTAGCCACTCCCTCTATACCATCCCTCCATGCTTGCTGCCTTCCTCTTGTCCACTCCTGTCCCTCCTCCTCCTTGCTCTTCTTGTGGGCAATGTGGACTGCAACCCAGGCCTAACTAACATTGCGATTGACCATACCAACATCACCTGGGCCAAGAAAGGTGGGCTTAGAGTCACACATTTGAACATATGCAGCTTGCCTTCAAAGTTGGCAGTACTGGAGGCATGGGTGGCCTTATATAAACCTAACATGCTTGGTCTTTCAGAGACATGGCTAAAGCCATATCATGATGCTGCCTTGTACCAACTTCTTGGGTACTCACTACCCCGCTTGGACAGGCCAGGCAGGAAAAGGGGAAGGGGAGTTGCACATTTTGTTGTAGGAGAATGTCTTTACATCCATCATTAATAACTCTACTCCAACTCCCCAAGCGAATGGATCATAGCTCAGTTAACCCTTGGGGCATCAAAGAAACTTCATATAGGCTGCTGCTATAATCCCCCACTGGGGCAGGTACAGGGCCTATCAAACCTCCTAGAGGGCCTTGCCTCTGTCTCACCTCCGTGAGACACCATCCTTCTTGGGGACCTCAACATCAACTAGTCAGGTGTGCCCAACACTGACTATGTGATGCTCTTGAACTCCCACACCATGGAACAAGTCGTTTCCTCACCCACTAGATACAACCACCGCTCCCTAAACTATACTACCCTAGAGTGGATTATTACAAAGCAGGCTGACCTAGTGCTCCAGGCAGGCAAGATGGCTGATTAAATCAGTGACCACGTCCCCACCTATCTTGTGCTGACCACAAAGGCCAGCTGTCCACCTCTTAAACTCCTGTCCACCAGAAAGTGTAACAACCAAGACTCTAGTGCAGCCCTGGTTGATGACAGAAGCATAAACTGAGCAACCCTCTACCTCCTTAATAATGTCTCCTCAACAGTTACCTTCCTCACTGATGTACTGCAGAGGCAACAAGACAAACACTTCCCGTTCATCACCAGGAGGGTCAGAGGGGGCTGCACCAAATGACTACTAGCTCTAATGAAAGCTAGGGACTCCAAATGGAGGTCCTGCAAATCTTTGCCTTCTCCATAACTCCCGGAGGCTTACAGGTACCTGTGTAACACTTGTAAAAAAGCAGTCAAGATGTTGAAAAGCACCTACTTCACTAACATACAAAAAAGCTCCTTTGGGAACCCCCGGAGCTTCTGGGCCTCTATTGACTCCCTTATAAATCCAAAGCCATATAAGAGAATTACACAGCGCATATCCCCCACTGGCCTAATCAATGACCCCATTGAGATCGCTGTTACCTTCAACTCTATGTTTACTGACCTAAGCACATACCTAAGTATGCTCCCCCCCAGTCCACTACTGGACCTTATAGAGGCACCCATGGTGCCAACCCCTGCTCTTCAGCAACTTACATCTCCACTCCTCTCTTCTATTTTAAGGCCTTTGGTCACAAGGTCACCACTAAGCTGTTGAATGCACTCCCTAATAGGGGAAGCCTGGGCAGTGATGGGCTACACCCCTCCATCCTGAAGATTATCTCCCAGGCTCTTGTCAGACCTTTAACCTACATAGTCAACCTTGCACTCTCATCAGCAATGGTTCCTGACTCCTGAAAACATGCACTTGTCATGCCAGTTCATAAATCTGGTGACCCCTCACACCAGAAAACTACAGGCCCATCTCCCTCCTCCCACACCTTAGCAAAACATTGGAAAAAATCATGCACTTCCAATTGTCAGAAGACCTATATGAACACAATCTCTTATGTCCCCTGCAGCATAGGTTTCACAAAAACAGCACCTCCTCAGCCTTGGCACTCTTCACTGACCATGTCCTCAGGAACATGGACTAAGGAAAGGCAACAGGTGCTGTGTTTGTGGACTTGTCAAAGGCATTTGACCTAGTCAATCCTCCGCAACATCCAGTCTCACATTGGCTGCTCCCCAAATGCTGCTGCTTGGTTTCACAGCTACCTTTCCAACAGGCCCCAGTCCATGCTAATTGAGAAAGACTCCTCTGCCTCACTTCTCATTCACACTGGGGTACCCCAAGGATCCTTCCTTGGCCCTCTACTGTTCTCTGTGTTTATCAGTGCTCTCCCAGCATCCAGTCTGGGTTGCAGTGCTCTATTGTATGCTGATGACCTTGTCCTACACAACAGTGACAAGTCCCTGCAATCCATCTCCTCAACTCTCACACACAATTTCAGCACCACACATAATTGGTTCCTCTCCAGCAAGCTACTTGTAAATGAGAAAAAAATTAAGGCTATGCTCTTCAGCTCCAAAACCTTTCATCATCAAGGTCACTAAATCCAATACATCACTCACTGTACTCACTCCTGCAGACTCTCCCCTTGAAACTGTCTCCACGTTTAAATACCTGGGGGTAATGCTTGATCCCTTTCTTACCTTCAATGAGCATGTAAATCTCACAGTGAGGAGAATTCACCAAAAACTAAGTGCTGCCTACTGCATTAAACATCTCCTGTCCTCTGAAGCTCATCTGGCAATTGCATATGGTAATTTCCTGCCCATTTTGGACTACTGTTCCCCTATTTACTCTGTCATGCCTGCTTCTCTTCACTCCCAACTTAACACCACTTACAACTCCATATGTCTCTTCATCCTCCTAGATCCTTATAACACCCATCACTGTGTGCTCTCTCAATCTCTTGGCTGGCTCCCTCTCCAAGGCCAATTTGACTATGCTATGGGTTGCCTGGTCCACTGCATTCTTAGAAATTATCTGCAGTCCCCCTATGCTCCACTCATGGCTGAAGGAACAGCCTCTAGAAATCTCAGGGACTCCTCTATCACCCCTTTGGAAGTACCACACATCTTGACAAAGATGGACAGTAAGGCCTTCTTTGCCTCAGCCCCCTCCCTCTGGAACCATCTCCCATTGTCAACTCACTCATCATCCTCCCATCTGTCTTTCAAAACAAACTTGAAGGTCTGGCTTCTCACTGAGTCTATGTGCAAAGGCTCCTCTGACAACCCTCGAGCACTACAACAACCCTAGCTCCCACAACGAATAGGAATTAATGTTTCACCATGTCTTTTTCTGTACTACATTATTGCTCTATACTAGTCAGTCAACCATGTCTTAGACAGCTTATTGAATGTTGGGTATCGTGCACTCCTGTAACAGTTACTGATTGTATTATCTGTATTTATTATAGAACATGCTGTCTTGTTTTTCTGACCTCATGGCATAGTGATACTCTTACTTGTATTTTCATGTACTTCTAAAAGCTGTCCTAATAGAAGTATATTGTATCTTACCCATGTTATATATTTTGTTGTTTATGCTTGTTACCACTCTGTGGTCCAGATCATGGCTGAAAATGGTCCTTTGGATCTACTCACTTACTCAGTTATCAAAAACAATAAATAAATAAATAAGAAAAAATGAACACATGTTTAGCTATGTTAGAGGTAAGAAGGGTGCAAATGAGAGGGGAGGGCATAACATTAGTCAGGGCAATAATGTTTTAACCAGAGAGATACCAATTGCAGAGGAACTGAATGCTTTTAGGTCTGCAGTGGGCATAGCCCTGCAGACCTCTTGCTCTGAGAAAAGGACTTCCAAATTCCTTGCATTCCTTGCAAACAAACAACATGTTGGAGTTTCAACACTGTCACCTCCACATCTGTGAAGCACTCCACACTGCACTATTTTACTCTTGGAGGTCAATATTTTTTTATTATCCATATCTCTCCCACCTAACCCTCCCTCTCAGCACCCCCCACACCCCTCCCAGAAATGTAATAGTGGTACTAGGGGGTGCCCAAACCCCATTGGAGAAATCCTCATTCCTCTTACTGACCTGACCCCTCATCCACTGCCATGCATGCATGGTTATTTCTGCTTTTTAAATGTATTGTTTCTCCCCCACCTGAACTTCCTCTCAGCACCCACCACCCCACTCCCCCAGAAATGTATCCATGGTGCTTGGGGTGCTCAATCCCAGTGAAGGAATCCTCATTTGTTTTCCCCACCTGACCCTCCTCTAAGCACCCTCCACTCCCCCAGAATAACAGTGGCACTTGGGGATGCCAATCCCAGATAGGAATCCTCATTTCTTCTTACTGACCTGACCACCCTCATCCAGTGCCATGTATGCATGATAATTTCTGCTTTCTTTTAAATTTTTTGCCTCCCCCCACCCAACTCCAACCTTCCCTCTCAGAATGCACCACCCCACTCCCCCCAAAAAACATAATCATGGCACTGGAGGATGCCCAATCCCCCAATGCAGGAATCCTCATGTGTTTTTTTTACCTAAAAAAAGTCCATCAATGTCTTTTGTGGCTGTTGTACTTTTGTTTAACCCATAAAATAAAAAAAACAGCCATTGATGTCTTTTGGCAATTTCACTCCCCACCCATCCCTCCCACTTAGGACTGATTATCTCAACCACCCCGCAACCCCAAAGCTCTTACTTACCCATCAGGGTCCAATGCCATAATCCTCTATGGACCACAGGCATGTCTTAACCCTTAGACTGCCAACAGAATTAGAATGTATTGGAGTTCTGGACAGATATATCAGTCCACAGCCCTGTAAGGGTTAACTCTTCAAAGCCAGACTATAAAGTGAAACAGGTATGTGGTTCAATGTGTTTCAATGGGGTTTTGAACTTAGTGGATTCATTTGGCCATTTCATTTTTATATTTTTGACTCAGATTTTCAACATGCCTTTTTTGGGACCCCACCTCATGAACAACTGCACTGTCACTAGGCAAATCTATCCTGAAAGGTGATTTCCTGGTCCCTGCAAGAAATCACCTTTTGGCAGGAGTTGAAAATTTTCTCTGCCCTTGTTCATGAGGTGGGGTCAGGCTATATGGAAAATTTGATGGAAAAATATTTAAAAAAATCAAAGTTTTGATCCTACATTGAATTTTGTGAATGCAGGCTCGTAACTTTGGTAATTTTCAATATTTTGACACACATTTACAACATAGTCATAGCTTTATAGCACCTCATGAATTTGCCAGCTGTCATGTTTCAACTCTGGCCCAAAATGTGTTTTAGCATCCCAAAAGTTGATTTTGCAATCCCTGAGTGAAATCACATTTTGGACAGGACTTGAACATTTGCTCTTCCCTTCTTCATGAGGCAGGGTCATAAGAAAGCTATTTTGAAAAGCTGGTGTACAAATATTACAAAACAATAAATTTATGCGCCTATGTTACATTTTCCTAATGCAGGCTCATAACTTTGGTAATTTTCAATATTTGTACCCCAAACTCCTCCCATGCAGCCCTATTGGCTGTAGCCAGGGTTTATTTACATCAGTCTTCACTGGGTAACCTGGGGTGTCCTGCCAGTAGAAGAGTGTCACTATGAAAAGGGTCACAGAGTAAAAAAATAAAATCAAATGGTAATTACAACACAGATGGTGATAAAATATTTAAATAAATGACAGGTCTATGTAGAAAAGAAGTCAATAAGAAAACAATGTCCCATGATTTTCAACTTAGGGGAGAAAACATTAAATCAACAAGAAGAGGTAAAGGGTTTACACAATGAGTGGTATCAACATGGAACTCCTTGCCTGAAACTATTGTCCACAGTAGCAACATGGATGCATTAAAAAAAAAAAAAACACTAGATAATTATATGGGAAATAAAAGATTTGAATACTACCACCGATATGTGGTGTGTTATGTGAAGGCTAACGCCAACTAACTCAACCTAACTTCTATGATTCTGTGATAAGATAGATGTAAGCAAGATATCAGGTCACAATATTAAAAGAACCTGGGGAGGCAAGGCCACTGGCAGAGATCTGTAGAAAATCTTTGGAAACAGAACAGATGCAGGGGGATTGAAGGATAATATTTATGATCCCCTTGTTCCAAAATGGATCTAAGGATGATTCTAAAAATTACAAATCAGTTAGTCTGACCTCAGTTGTAAGTGAAATGTTGGAGGCTAAATGTTCTGTTGTCTACTTCGTCCTTGCACTGGCTAAAAGCCATTCCTGAAATTTTTGAGATCAATTCTGATCTGATCTCCACTGTAGTCTTAGAGCAATCTTACCATATTAGAGACAAGTTTCACAACTTTCTAACTTTTGTCTAAAAATATGACTAATAACAAATGTCTATATATGGGTTATTTTCCATTTATTCGTACTTCTTCTTTGCTCTTAGGAATTAAAGCAAGACATTTCTAGCTTCCGCTATGAAGTCCTTGGTTTGCTAAAGGTAAACAGATCATCTACTTCTAAAATCAATAAAGGAGCCTACAGTTTAGCTGATCCAGAGGACTCAGTAGCTGATGATCGAGGAGGGTGTGAAAAAGCACAAAAGAGCCACCTGAGTTTTTTTGATGTTACTTCCATGATTCAGTCAAGATCAGCTGCAGCTATAAGAGAATCTTACAATGGAATAAGCAATGGATCAGTGCTTTCAGTCTCTGATGTTCCCAAGGAAAAACAAAAGAAAATAAATTTTGTAAAGGACATGAAACATTTTGGTTTATTTCACAGACGGCCAAAGGTCAGCAGCACTGAACACTGCAGCAGTAACATATATTCTGTTTCCGAAGAGGTTGACAAAAACCAGTGGGATGATGAACACTGTAGCACTGGAGAGATAATTGCAAATGACTGTGAGCCAAGTCAAAAAGATCCAGGTAAACATGCTGCTTCATTGGAAAGCAGTCAACAAAACACTCCTGAGGTTATGCAAGAGCATTCTTGTGACACTACACCTAAGGATTGTACTTTGGGGACTGCAAATGACTTCAAGGAACAAGAATCAGAATGGAATCATGACTCCACAGTCAAGACAGAGACAGTCCCAGAGGGGGATTATGTAACAACACGATTGTGACAAATAGAAGGAAATAAAGTGACAAAATATATATTTTACATAGTACTTTTTTTGGAATGGTAAACAATCAAATTAGAATTTTTTTTCACTTCATCAAATCATTTAACAACTGTATCACTGAATCATTGTCAGTTTACATAGACACCATGAAACTGTAGCTACAGAATTTTGTTTTGTATCCCGCTTCAGCTTCCCTATTTTGTTTGTCTTAAATTTCTAACAATCATATTTATTGCAATAAGCCACAAACACTTTGTTACTATGTTTTTTTCAATGAACCATGTTTATCTCTCATGTTCATGAATTCCAATGATAAATATTTTTGTATGCAAAAATATAAAGTTTGTTAACTATTCTGTAAGTTTTCCCTTATTTAAAAATGGCACTGCTTCCTCAGAGATCTTTTTAAAGGAAGTACACACAATCTCTGTCATTACATCCATACTGTATGTTAATGGGGGTTACTGGATCTGTTCTAATTCAACATGGCTGCTTTTTCTAGCTTTATTTACATAGTGAACTCAATGAACATGAAAAGTAAGAGATTGATAGCACAAGATTTTGTTGCTCTTTCTGTATTTACAGGCCAGAAACAGCATTGATTATCACTGAGGCTATTTACATAGAAGCACTGCCTGTAGCTGTGAGTGCTCCATTGGTGGGGAAGTGCTAGTGTGATAACAGACAGCGCTTGTAAGATAATAGGCAACATTAAGTGTATACCAGTCCAAGTAGTCCCACACTCAACAAAATACCACTGCAACAGCTTAGGTGTAAAAGTGAAAAAGCTTTATTTAATTACATAGAAAACATGGCAGTGAAGCTAAAAGGCTATAATCAGCAGTCACCCTGGTGTTTCAACAATTAGTCTTCATCAGGGGGTGGGTTTCTGGTGAAGGATCCCTGCCTTAAATACCTGAGGTTCATGGCATCTACCAGTTGGGTGAACCATTTACAATTAAATTCCAGGTAAGGTGGGACTCAAACCTATTGCTTTCAAAATCAACTGTTGCAAACAAAGAACAATGCATTAAAAACAATGCAAAATCTATCAGGTCAGATAAATGCCAAAAAATTGTACAGACAGCTCCATGGCACCACAGGATAGGGTTTTGCCTGGCATGATGGCTACCCAGGTTTGTGCCAGAGCCTGAGATGACAGGAGCAGAGGCTGACGGGGAGGGCTAGTAGCATCCAAGGGATGCTTTCCTCACTGGGGAGGAAGGGTCAAAGTCAGAACCACCCTTGAGCAGCTCCTAATGACCAGCTATGGTGACACACTTTGCATTGTGGGATACCACATGCTGCTTGTGTGTTCAGTGAGGATGCTGCAGGCGTGCGGCTCAGGTGGGCAGAGAAAACTTGACAAATGGCTGCCTGGCCATCCAGATGATGGTGGCCCACCCTTCTGTTCACCGCGATAGCATGGAAGAGTCCATGCTGCACCCTCGCCACCTCCCGGTGAGGACTGGACTAAGCCTTGAGCAAGTCTCCCCTGCTGGTTGTGACCATGGGAGGGGGCCCCCTGACAAAGGGATATGTTGGGCCAACCAGGAGCGGCATGATGAGGAGCAGCAGATGGCAATGGGAGGAGCTCCATGGTGGGGTGGAGACTGGCCACCTGAAGGAGTGGTCAGTCAGGAGGGCCATGGGGGCCAAAACAGATAATACAAAAAGAAAAAAAAAAACAATTGTTCAGTGCTCCATAGATTAATGTTATAAATATTGTTCTCCTCATATACACAAAGGGAAGCTCACAAAGGTCACACTGTTAGTCAACCTTAAAATTCTATAGTTGCAGTACTTTAAAATGAATACAAAAAGAAAAGAAATTCAGCAACAACTTTAATGGATGGCATAAGTAATACTTGGCATAAGCAAAAATGCATAAATACATTTATCACACATGCAGAGAATCAACAGTGCATTGCATATCATAGATAAATATTATTTTAACTCACGCATAATAAAAGTTCAGATTACAATACATGCCATTCATAAGTATGGTTTTACATCCCAGTCATGGCTGAGACCTTTTGGTGAAAGTGACCCAAGACAAAATATGAAAAAACTTTCTTGTTGAAGCAGTTTTTTTCTGTCTGTCAACCCTCATCCCAAAAATGTATTTTAATATGCTCAATGCCCATAAACATCTACAAATCAGGCTTACCATTTTGGAAAAGTAAAAAGTGTTCTCCCACTGGTGCATCAAATGTCTGATTTATAATGTCCCTGACATGATACTGTATTCTCTGGCATACAGGTCTGACCATTTTTCCAATGTACATTTTGAAGCATGGGTACCAGGGGGCACAGACTACAAAGTTAGTGCCAAAAGTAATAAATTCACAGATGTCTACAGATTTTTCAATTCCTTGTAGTTTAAATTCTTTAGCTCCATTGCCATTCTGACAGACACTGCATTTGCCATATTTACACATTCCAGCAGGCTTTACGGGTAACCAGTTCTGAGCTGTCATGTGGCTCAGTGTTTTAGTGAAACAACTATGTACAGCTTAATGTCCTATACTTTGAACTCCACTGAATTAAATGATGGGGATATCTCCCACCACTGTTTTAAGTTTCAAGCCACTAGTTAAAATTGACAAAAATGTTCTTACAACCACTCCTGTCTAATCTGCCACATTGCTGTAATCAGTGATGAAACAAGTTCTTTTATCAGTTTTGTCCCTGTGCCTGTATTTTGGTGTCAATAACTGTCCCCTCTGCAGATTAAAAGCCCTCTGGTATCCATCTTCATTATCACACTCCTTATATCCTTTTTCCCTAAATAGGGTTACCACCTGTCCAGACTTTCACAGGACAGCCCTGATTTGGGCAGCTGTGTCACTGCCAAAAAAAACATGAAAAATACTACATGTCCTGACAATAGAGTAGAAAAAAAATGTCCTAACATTCCTCTAAATGTTGCAAAAACTACAATACCTTAACTAAAATACCTTAAAATGATAAGAAACAAAAGAAACAATTTAAAAAAATACAACACTTAGTCTTAATTCTAATTATTTAGAGAAAACAAGTATGTTGCATTGGTTGAGGTTGCGAAAAATCATGTTTCAGTAAGACATTTCCCACTTTGGGCTTCTTAAAAGGTGGTAACCCTATCCCTAAAGCATTTCTTCCATTCCTCAGTTTGTTCTATAAATATTGCTTCATTAGAACAATTCCTTTTCTGCCTTTTGAATTGACCATAGGGAATTAGTTTAACATGGAATATGGGGTGGAACTGTCAGCACATAAGAGAACATTTGTAGCTGTACTTTCCTATAGGTTTTAGTTTTCATAGTTTTGCCCTTCTTACCAGAGAGGGATGTCCAGAATGTCTAAATTGCTGTCATTAATATGGGCAGTAAAATGTAAGCCAAAACCATAGGTATTTAACCAATTAACAAATTCCTCTGCCTGTAACATTAAGTGTAGTGCTTCCTATTGTCATGCTAACATTTCTATGCCAGCAGACTCTCCCAATGAAAAGCAGCACTTACATGTAAATTGCCTGATAGTACATTTGCCTTATGCAGACATTGCTCCACAGTTCTGATGTACTGGAGCAACATTTTCCTGTGTAGGAAGGTTGCACAGCCTTCTAGTCAGTTCAGTCCCAAACCTGTTTGCAGTAAAGATTGCCAGTTGTGCCAGTGTGATTATAATGTCTGGTATTACCACATGAGTTGCTGCTTTGAGTAGTTTTTGAATGCTTTGTTTTTCACTTGAGTCTTAATCCAGAGTATGAAAACAGGAGGTAGAAATCTATCCTTCTGAGTGCCTGGCACCTTTGTAAATATCATACAGGCCATATGAGAGCCCTGCCATTCAATGAAGCAGAGATCCTTGCATAAAGCAATGGAAATACTTTTTTGTTAAACTTCAAGAAAAACACATTTCACAATAAAGGTAAACAAATGTTGTAGGTGCCGTATTGGTCCTTTTAAGAACAGATCCAGAAATAAATGATTTGATACCTTTTATTGGACCAACATGGATGTTATAGAAAAGAACAAAGTTCTCTAGCTTTTGAACCTACCCGGTCCTTCTTCAGAAGCTTTATGGCAGTTATTTTGAAAATCCCATACTAGTAACACCAGATTATGTTGAAAAAACAGAAATAATTCTCATTGGTTTAACATTTACATTTAAAACATAACAGGAGATTACATCAGAAAAGTTAATTAACACCAGTATGCTTTTAACTGAAGAGCCTCAGAAGAGCTAAGGTTATCAAGAATTCTCAACAACCATCTGAGGCTCCTCAGTTGAAAGCATACTGGTGTTAATTAGCTTCATTGACATAATCTTCTGTTATGTTTTAAATGTATATGTTAAACCAATAAGAATTATTTCTGTTTTTTTCAACATAATCTGGTGTTAGTAGTATGGGAATTTCAAACTAACTGCCATAAAGGTTCTGAAGGACTAAGTAGGTTCAAAAGCTAGAGGACTATGTTCTTTTCTGTAACATCCATGTTGGTCCAAGAAAAGGTATCAAATCATTTGTTTCTGGAACAATAGAGGTAAGACACTCTAGGGGG
This sequence comes from Neoceratodus forsteri, assembly GCA_016271365.2. Taxonomy (NCBI): domain Eukaryota; kingdom Metazoa; phylum Chordata; order Ceratodontiformes; family Ceratodontidae; genus Neoceratodus; species Neoceratodus forsteri. The sequence goes on from CM057458.1 coordinate 323,075,534, forward strand.
TTGGTCAGCCTTTGCTAATTTCATGTCTGATCTGACCAGCATTTGGGTTCACTGTGTGCCATTTCTCATGTGGGAGAATGATTACCTAGTAAAATTGTAGCTAATACTTGGGGCCTTCCTCTTTAATCTAAGCCTAGCACAGTCCTAGATTCCAAAATATTGCACCTTACAAAAATCTTCCTCAAAGGTTCCATAAAATGCAATTTTTTGTATGATTGTTAATGCTTTATCCAGGATAGCTCAACTGAGGTGCAGAATTTCATTGTAAGTACATTAAGGTCCTGCTTGAAGCCAGTTTTATACCAGGGAGGATGAATGCACAGGGAAGTGAAGTAACTTGTTCTGTGTCATAGGGTCAGTGGTTGTTCTGGGGTTTCACCCTGTGTCTTCTGGACTACGAGCTTGTACCGTAACCACAAACTGCACTGCCTATATGAGGCCTTTGGTCACAGAATGCACTGCTTTTAGCATCATAACTGGAGTGGGAGCCAAAACACAAGGGGTAAAAACAAAACATTTCTAATGTTGAGAGCTCAACAGTCTACAGTTTCAGTTTCTTTGGTACAAATGGACCCTTATCCTTTAGAGTTATAAACTGGGTCACGGCGGTTGGGGGATCTACTGCAGGGTGTTGTACTGCAGTGAGGAAATTATATTTGTTCTCTGCCTGCCAGGCCCGAGTAGAGCAGGCATATAGCAATGGAACTGATGTGGTCAATCTCTGGGAAATAAGCAATCCAGTAGGGATCACTCATCCCTTTCTGTTTCTGCCAAAGGTTGGTGTTGGAGATATAATCTAGTATGTGAACACACTACTTAGGAGGGAACATTTTATACACACTGTATATCATAGTTCTCTACAAGCCATGAATAGTGATCTCAGCTGTTAGGGGAGCACAGGGAAGTTAAGTAAGACAGTGAGAGCTTAAGGGAGAAGCAGCTTTATACAGTTACTCTGCCTGTCTTTGTGCCAGTCAGCCATCTGCTACATTGCAACCCTTTGGGGATAAAAACACTTCCTTCTCAGTTGCAGAAGTGTTAATGACCATGGGGGTAAGAGACAGGACCACACTTTCCTGATACCTGCTCCCCAACACCTGTAGATCTACTACATGCAGCTTGGTAAGGGGGATACCAATTTTGTGACCAGAAGAGAGGTACAACTAAGGGAACCACTTGGGAAGGGGGAAGCATGGCTATACAACAGGAACAGGTTATTGAGGGGCCACTGGTTGCCAGAGATTTGATGGTTCTTTTAAGATGGGGTTGGTTCACTGGATATCTAATCACAATGGCATTCGGGAAATGAACATTGGTACCAACTTGCTTACTGATGCCATAAGGTAAGTGGAGATGGTAGAGGTGGGATGGAGTGGAGGAGACTTTCAGGTGGCATTTCCATTCACCCCTGATTCACTGCATGATATAGCACCATACAGTTGATGCCATGCGAAGGAGCAACTTGACGGGTGTTGCTAACCATCTATTTAGCATATTTAAACTCTGTTCGTACCCTCTATCATCTGAAAAACTTATATGTATTGAAATGCTGTTACAGGGGGATGCTTTCCACAGCAACTAGAGAAGATGCTTGTCTATAGTACAAAAGGGTGCCAGAAAAATGAGACAACTAATCATGCCACCCTTTGCAACTGTGAACAAGTCTCAGGAAGCTAAGCACAAAGATGTACAGGATCTTGCACCTCAAATGGATTCTGCCCATTTCTGAATAAACAGCTCTGGATGACCTGATATGGGTCACATGGGTCATGCCCACCCACTCCCACTTGCCCCAGAACAAACACACAATGCTGCAGATCAGCTGGAATTTTGTGTGTGTGTGTGTGTGGGGGGGGGGGTGTCCACCAACTCTGTGACTGCTGATGGGTGCTCCACATATGTGGAAAGGGCAATTCCTGACTGGTGGCAGTTACCTACATCTTTTGTGGGCCAGGACCTTCATAAGTTGCAGAAGATCACAGACAGAGTAAATGGCTTTTTTCGTATTTGAACCTAGGTCTCTATTCTCAAAGCCTTGCATTCTAACCTAGGCTACACTGACTAAACTTCCTTTTTTTCCATACTGTATATTGATTTAGATGCTTCTTGACATAGCTGTTGTTTGCCTATTAAATATTGATAGTTCTACTTTTATGTGTTAAGAACAGCTTTGGTACAGGACAGCAGGTACAAATTGGCTCTTCTGAGACTTCTATTGTTCTTTGTTTCTTTCATCCCACTGTTTAATGTGAGTAATCCACATTGTATTGACTCCTTTTAATAGTTGTGGGATGTAGCAGACCTCTTCTTTCTGGACTAACATACTAACATACTATTTGCCAGCAGATTAGGCCTTACGGTCTATCGAGTCTTCTCAAACTTTAGATCCTTAGTTGGGTGCCGAGACCCTCCCATCCCTTGTGCTCCAGAAACCCGTATCATCCATCCCCACCCCCCGTGGGACAGGACATCATCTGATACATCCACTTTCTGTGTCTGTCCCATCCTCTCTTGAAGCCCTGCACTGTGGATCTCTGAACTAGCTCACCAGGCAGTGCATTCCAAGGGTCCACCACCCTCTCAGTGAAAAACCTCCTCCTCTTTTCCCCTCTTACCCTTCCACCTTCCAACTTCAAACCATGCCCTCTGGTGATACCTCCCTGCTTTAGTCTAAAGATCCCCTCCATGTTTACCCTATTTATTCCCTTGAGGTACTTGAAGACCTCAATCATGTTCCCCCTGTCTCTCCTCTCCTCCAGTGAAAACAGGCCGAGCTCCTTAAGTTGGTCCTCCTACGTCATATCCCCTAGCCCTCGTATCATCTTTGTTGCCCTCCTCTGTACCCTCTCTAGGAGCTGTATGTCCCTCTTTAAATGTGGTCTCCAGTACTGTACACAGTACTCAAGGTGTGGTCTAACCAGTCCATTGTACAGCGGCAGAATCACTTCCTTGCTCCTAGAGGTGATCCCCCTTACAATGCATCCCAACATCCTGTTTGCCTTGCTAGCCGCTCTCCTGCACTGCTCAGAGTTATTCATACATGCATCCACCATGACCCCTAGGTCTTTTTCCCCTATTGAGGCCTCCAGCACCTCCCCTCCCAGGGTGTACCTGTGTTTAGGTTTCCCGACCAAGATGCAACACCTTGCACTTGGTGATATTGAAATTAATTTCCATGTGTGAGCCCAGCTTTCCAGGGTGTCCAGGTCCCCTTGCAGGACAACCTCCCTCTTCTCCCTCAACTACTGCTCCCATCTTGGAGTCATCCACAAGAGACTCATTTCACACCTATACCCTCCTGATGTCCGATATGTATGCATTAAACAGGATCGGACCCAGGACCGAGGCCCTGCTGTACCCCACTACCAACCTCTCTGGGGTTCGAGAGCTCCCCACAGACCACTACTCTCTGAGTGCGTCCCAGCTAGCCAGTTTTCAATCCATCTGACCATCAAAGGGCCTACTCCTAACCCCATCAGTTTCTCCACCAGACCATTGTGGGGGACAGAGTCAAACGCCTTGCTGAAGTCCAAGAATAATACATCCACAGGCTTACCCCTGTCCAGTTCTGATGTTACCCATTCATAGAACTCCACAAGGTTGGTTTGACATGATCTACCTGGCACAAACCCATGTTGCCGACTATCTAGACCTCCCACCTCCTCCAAGTACACCCCAATCGTTCCTTTAGTATACTCTCCATTAATTTTCCCACCACGAGGTCAAACTGATGGGTCTATAGTTACCTGATACTTCCCTCGACCCCCTTTGTGGATTGGTACCATATGTGCCTCTCGCCAATCCCTAGGTACCCACCCCTGTCTCAAGTGACCTGCTGAAAGCTCCGCCAGAGTGCAGCAAGTATGTCCTTAATTCCCAGAGTACTCTCGGATGAATGCCATCCGGCCCAGGAGATTTGTCTTTCTTTAGGGCCTTGAGGGCTAACCACACCTTTTTGGCGGAGATAGCATCATCCGTCCCCTCCGCCTTACTGGCCTTTTTATCTTTACCCAGATGTGATACCCCTGGGGTACCTCTCTCTCCCTCTTGCTCCATTTTTGTTGCTCCCCTGATCCCACTTACTGATGTTTCTATCCTCTTTGTGCCTTGCTTTGTAGATATCCCATCCCCCTCCCTAGTGAACACAGAGGCAAAGTACGCATTAAATACCTCTGCCTGGTCCCTCGCCTCTTCCACCCACCCTCCTTCTGATCTCAATCTGCTGAGATGGCCCTTAGTTTTTCTCCACTCCCCAATGTACCGGAAGAACCCCTTTTCCCCTCCATGTATCCCCTGTGCCAGCCGCTGCTCTTTACTGGACTTTGCTCCCCTCACCATACGGGTGACTTTTCTAGATGCAAGCTGGTACATTTCCTTATCCTATCCCTCTTGTTGTTTTATATTTTTGTAGGCCTTCTTTTCTCTGACTCACCTGTACCTCACTGGACCACCAGCATGGTTTATGTGACCTTGTTCTTTACGTTTCAACTTAGTGCAGATCCTGACTGCCTCAAGAAGTCCCCTGCTTTATGACCTCCCATCTCCTTTCCACACTTGTCATTGAGGTAATCCCCATCAAGTGATCCTTGAGAATATTTCCCATGCCCATGAAGTCTGCCCCCAAGTCCACTGCCAGTGTCCTAGATCTCCCGCCTCCCCCATGCTTATTTGAAACCAGACAGTATTGTGGTGCGCTCCCAGTCAGGGGTCTTGTACAACCATGTCCCTTACAGATCCCCATCTGCCAGAACCACATCCAGGACATGCCCCTCCCTTGTGGACTCCATCACATGCTGTGTTAAGAAAACATCCTGGAAGCCATCCAGCAGCCTCTGCTCCTTGGCCACCTTAGAGGACATGGTTCCCCAGTTTGTACCTGGCATATTAAGGTCCCCCAGCAACACCACTCCTTCCCCTTTTGGTCCACACTGGGCAATGATGTTGTCCAGCAAACCATCCTCTAGAACCTCACTCATCCGGGGGGGCCTATATGGTACACCCAGCTTGACCTTATTTCCTGCTGAGGATCGTAAAGTGACCCATAAGGCCTCCACGTTTCCCTCTGCCTCTTCTACCCTAGCAATTTCTATGTCATCTCTAATGAACATAGCCACTCCACCCCTCTGCCCTCCTTTCTATCCTTCCTGAGCATAGTGTACCCCCCGTCACGCTTAGGTCCCAGTCATGGTTTTGTTGGCCGTTTGCGTGACTTCCGCCACATCCACCCCCCTGAACAGCATGGCCTGGAACTCTGGCAACTTGTTTCCCAAGCTCCTGGAATTTACTAACACCAACCCCACCTCTTATCCCTGATTCTCTTTGTCAAACCCCACCCAGATTCCTTATACTTCCATCCTCCCTCTGCTCCTCCTGAAACCTCCATCCCCAATCTGTTTCCCCCCTTCATCCCTTGGGCGTGAAGGCTACTCCCCTCATCTGGAGGAGAGGGCTTCTGGTCAGCCCCTCCCTTATCCCTCCCCCCCTCACAAGTTTAAACCTCACCTTTCTTGTATGTAGTCAGCCATCCCCTGTTTAAGGACTTCCTTCCCTAATGGGGCAAGATGAAACCTGTCCTGGCATATAGTCCCTTATCCTCCCAAACTCCATTCCAGTTCCCTAACACCCCCAACCCACTCTCTTCACCCCACTTCCTGAGCCAGTCATTAACCTCTGTGAGCTTCATTTTTTTCTCTACTGAGGCCTTTGGTACTGGCAATATCTCCTAAAAGGAAATGTTGCATCCATTATCCTGACAGACTCTGGCAAGTTCTTGGAACCTTGCTTGGATTTCCAAAATGCTATTTCCCTCTAGATCATTAGTTCCCAAATGCACCAGGAAATCCGGTTTCCCTCCACAATCCCTAACCATTTCATACACCATGAACTTTGCTCTGTGCAGTGTCAGCCCAGAGATACACAATACCTTCACCTGGCTATGGCATCCACCCCCCTGTCCCTCCCACTGGATACCCCTAATCATCGAGTCTCCCAATAACAGAACCTTAACACCACCATCATCCTTATGGTTACCTCCATTATGCTCTCTCAGCCCCTCCCCTTTATTCATGATCTCACTTTGTGGGAGTCTTCTTGCCTTACTAGACCCCTTGTCACCTCCCTTTCTGCCTCCCTTGCTATTTTGCTCACTTAACTCAAACTCCTCTGAATAGGTGTCCCTTTAACCTCTCTTATCCGAACCATTTATCCTGGCCCTGATGGTTTCTCCTCTCCACACCACCATCCTCCCCCTTGTAATAGTACCCCTGTCTCCAGAGGCTCTTGTGGGTCCCTTAGCTAGGGCCCCACTCCTGGTACTGACCCCCTGCTGAAAGGGGACCTCTCCCACCTCCTTGTCTCCCAGTTTCTTCCAATCATGCTCTCCTCTCTCATGTCTGGAATATGTTGCATCTCCCATTTGCTTAACATATAAGTTCCCTTCTCCTCTGGGACTATTTCTATCCTTTCCATTGCGGTCTGTGATGCCCTATGGGTATCAGACTCCCTCCCCGGCCTCTGTATAAGTTTTCTCATTTCCACCAACCCTTCCTCCCCTCTAGGTTGCTTAGTAGCTCAAATTTATTGCGACACTCTATGTCAGCCTCCATCAAGTAACCGAGATTCCCTGACTGCACCTCTAAACTTCCTCTTCTTCCTCTTGCTCTGTTCACCTTAGGAGCTCCTTCCCACAGTCTGCTGTTTTAGGCTTCCACAGACAGCCCCTCCTGACTCTTCCCCTCCACTATCTTTGTATTCAGAATGTTCACCTTACGCTTTCCCTTAGCATCAACTCTCCTATCTAAGGGTCCTCTGTCCCTAATATCCCCTCCTGCTTGCTGTAACATAATGTCCTGTAATTTCAGAGCGTTGCCCCAGCCTCCCCTCAGCCCCACCCTTCTGCTGCCCATATCCACACCCCTTATCCTTGGACACCCCCCCAGCTCCCCCAGCTTACTTCTTAACCAATATACCTCACTCCTGATACAAGATAACTGTCTACAGAGTGGGATGCCTCCATCTCTCCAGGCCCAATTTAGAATTATTGCCATCCCACAGCCTGTACAGCCTACAACCCTTCCAAAGATGCCTGCCATGGTAGAATATGGCCACCCTGTTTATCCCCCTCTGTTTTTAATGGCACACCCCCTTTCAGTCCTTCCTGGAATACAGTTTCTCTCTCATACTGACTGTAGTTGTTTACAAACCCAATTTCAACCCGACCAATAGAGTTCCAAAGTCTCACAAACACATACAGTGCAGTGTGTGTTCAGTCCCACTAACAGTGTGTGTAAGCAGACATCAGGTACTGTATGATGTCACAGGCCCACCAGCTGCTGTTGCTTCAAATTTCAGTCCTAAAACAGAAATACTCAGCCTTTCAATCCCAACCCCCAGTGGTTTTTCAGTATTTAAGAAAGCCTACAAAACAGGGTGGGTGGGAGGGCTCTACCAAACACCAGGCAAACAACACAATTAAATTTCCCTCTAATTAACCCTGACAAACAACTGTCCCCAAACCTCAAAAAGTTACAATATCACAGCCCAAGTAACAGTTCTAATTCAAGGTAATAATTTTTACCACATAGAGCTAATTTCACTTACAAACTATTCCAATATATCAGTTAAAACAGAATATAAACCCAGACCTCTGTCCAACCAACCTGCTGCTTTGAGTTCCCAAGTGAACAATGGAGGCCAGGGTAATTCCTGTTTAAAGACAAGGTAATTGCAGCTAATGTCCCTTCCCCTAACACCAGGCAAACAACACATTTAAATTTCCCTCTAATTAACCCTGACAAACAACTGTGCCCAAACCTCAAAAAGTTACAATATCACAGCCCAAGTAACAGTTCTAATTCAAGGTAATAATTTTTACCACATAGAGCTAATTTCACTTACAAACTATTCCAATATTTCAGTTAAAACAGAATATAAACCCAGACCTCTGTCCAACCAACCTACTGCTTTGAGTTCCCAAGTGAACAATGGAGGCCAGGGTAATTCCTGTTTAAAGACAAGGTAATTGCAGCTAATGTCCCTTCCCCTAACACCAGGCAAACAACACATTTAAATTTCCCTCTAATTAACCCTGACAAACAACTGTCCCCAAACCTCAAAAAGTTACAATATCACAGCCCAAGTAACAGTTCTAATTCAAGGTAATAATTTTTACCACATAGAGCTAATTTCACTTACAAACTATTCCAATATTTCAGTTAAAACAGAATATAAACCCAGACCTCTGTCCAACCAACCTGTTGCTTTGAGTTCCCAAGTGAACAATGGAGGCCAGGGTAATTCCTGTTTAAAGACAAGGTAATTGCAGCTAATGTCCCTTCCACCTAACACCAGGCAAACAACACATTTAAATTTCCCTCTAATTAACCCTGACAAACAACTGTCCCCAAACCTCAAAAAGTTACAATATCACAGCCCAAGTAACAGTTCTAATTCAAGGTAATAATTTTTACCACATAGAGCTAATTTCACTTACAAACTATTCCAATATTTCAGTTAAAACAGAATATAAACCCAGACCTCTGTCCGACCAACCTTCTGCTTTGTGTTCCCAAGTGAAAAATGGAGGCCAGGGTAATTCCTGTTTAAAGACAAGGTAATTGCAGCTAATGTCCCTTCCCTAACACCAGGCAAACAACACATTTAAATTTCCCTCTAATTAACCCTGACAAACAACTGTGCCCAAACCTCAAAAGTTACAATATCACAGCCCAAGTAACAGTTCTAATTCAAGGTAATAATTTTTACCACATAGAGCTAATTTCACTTACAAACTATTCCAATATTTCAGTTAAAACAGAATATAAACCCAGACCTCTGTCCAACCAACCTGCTGCTTTGAGTTCCCAAGTGAACAATGGAGGCCAGGTAATTCCTGTTTAAAGACAAGGTAATTGCAGCTAATGTCCCTTCCCCTAACACCAGGCAAACAACACATTTAAATTTCCCTCTAATTAACCCTGACAAACAACTGTCCCCAAACCTCAAAAAGTTACAATATCACAGCCCAAGTAACAGTTCTAATTCAAGGTAATAATTTTTACCACATAGAGCTAATTTCACTTACAAACTATTCCAATATTTCAGTTAAAACAGAATATAAACCCAGACCTCTGTCCAACCAACCTGCTGCTTTGAGTTCCCAAGCGAACAATGGAGGCCAGGGTAATTCCTGTTTAAAGACAAGGTAATTGCAGCTAATGTCCCTTTCCCCAAACACCAGGCAAACAACACATTTAAATTTCCCTCTAATTAACCCTGACAAACAACTGTCCCCAAACCTCAAAAAATTACAATATGACAGCCCAAGTAACAGTTCTAATTCAAGGTAATAATTTTTACCACATAGAGCTAATTTCACTTACAAACTATTCCAATATTTCAGTTAAAACAGAATATAAACCCAGACCTCTGTCCAACCAACCTGCTGCTTTGAGTTCCCAAGTGAACAATGGAGGCCAGGGTAATTCCTGTTTAAAGACAAGGTAATTGCAGCTAATGTCCCTTCCACCTAACACCAGGTAAACAACACATTTAAATTTCCCTCTAATTAACCCTGAGAAACAACTGTACCCAATCCTCAAAAAGTTACAATATCACAGCCCAAGTAACAGTTCTAATTCAAGGTAAATTTTACCACATAGAGCTAATTTCACTTACAAACTATTCCAATATTTCAGTTAAAACAGAATATAAACCCAGACCTCTGTCCAACCAACCTACTGCTTTGAGTTCCCAAGTGAACAATGGAGGCCAGGGTAATTCCTGTTTAAAGACAAGGTAATTGCAGCTAATGTCCCTTCCCCCTAACACCAGGCAAACAACACATTTAAATTTCCTTCTAATTAACCCTGACAAACAACTGTCCCCAAACCTCAAAAAGTTACAATATCACAGCCCAAGTAACAGTTCTAATTCAAGGTAATACTTTTTACCACATAGAGCTAATTTCACTTACAAACTATTCCAATATTTCAGTTAAAACAGAATATAAACCCAGACCTCTGTCCAACCAACCTGCTGCTTTGAGTTCCCAAGTGAACAATGGAGGCCAGGATAATTCCTGTTTAAAGACAAGGTAATTGCAGCTAATGTCCCTTCCCCCTAACACCAGGCAAACAACACATTTAAATTTCCCTCTAATTGACCCTGACAAACAACTGTCCCCAAACCTCAAAAAGTTACAATATCACAGCCCAAGTAACAGTTCTAATTCAAGGTAATAATTTTTACCACATAGAGCTAATTTCACTTACAAACTATTCCAATATTTCAGTTAAAACAGAATATAAACCCAGACCTCTGTCCAACCAACCTGCTGCTTTGAGTTCCCAAGTGAACAATGGAGGCCAGGGTAATTCCTGTTTAAAGACAAGGTAATTGCAGCTAATGTCCCTTCCCCCTAACACCAGGCAAACAACACATTTAAATTTCCCTCTAATTAACCCTGACAAACAACTGTCCCCAAACCTCAAAAAGTTACAATATCATAGCCCAAGTAACAGTTCTAATTCAAGGTAATAATTTTTACCACATAGAGCTAATTTCACTTACAAACTATTCCAATATTTCAGTTAAAACAGAATATAAACCCAGACCTCTGTCCAACCAACTTGCTGCTTTGAGTTCCCAAGTGAACAATGGAGGCCAGGGTAATTCCTGTTTAAAGACAAGGTAATTGCAGCTAATATCCCTTCCCCCTAACACCAGGCAAACAACACATTTAAATTTCCCTCTAATTGACACTGACAAACAACTGTCCCCAAACCTCAAAAAGTTACAATATCACAGCCCAAGTAACAGTTCTAATTCAAGGTAATAATGTTTACCACATAGAGCTAATTTCACTTACAAACTATTCCAATATTTCAGTTAAAACAGAATATAAACCCAGACCTCTGTCCAACCAACCTGCTGCTTTGAGCTCCCAAGTGAGCAATCTACAGTTCACTACAGTAGCTGTTCCATTTATTTCATTTGCTGTAGCTATTGTCTTTGGGAAACTGAAGTTCCTGGGACTAGACCCAGCATTCCTCAGTAGTTATTTATAAATTGTACACTAGGTTGGGACCTCAGGGGGATAACACATACTATATAGTGGCACAAATTTTCAGAGCAGCACTAAATTAAGTTTTCTGATTAAAACGAGGTACTGTGTATAATATAAGAACTGAACATACCACTACAGAAGGAGAAGGTGCCCATCTTATAAAGCCAGATATAGTTCCATCTTTGGGTAACTTAAATTGTGTTACATCTGATCCTCCACTTGGGTAGACAGACCTCCAACTGTTACTGGGACCCTAATTCCCAAAGTTATCACATCTAGCCTTTAAGCTGTAGGTAAATTCCCCTTAGCTGGGAGATGAGAAGGTTCCTTCAAATGGCATCATTGCTTTTCCGTGGGCTACCACTAGTCTGCAGTGCTTTCAACTGTTACTTACAGATTTCACTACTAGATAGCATTGGTTTGCTCTGATTCGTTTTCTCACAAATAACACACTGCTGCCTGAACTGGGAGGTGTTTTAATGATGCCCACTTGTGGCTATTCATGTTACTGACATTGACTACATTGCTATCTATGCTATAGAACCAGCTTCAATAAAATAGCTAATAGATTTCTACTAGCTATGCCATTGAAGCTGTTTCTTTAATTCAGTTGGTAGTACTCTTGCCTTTTGGTAACTAGGTCCAAGGATTTTTTTCTTCAACTCTTGTTTTCCCCCTTCAGTACACTTGCTTGACTGTGTCCCAGTTTCACCATGCCACACCTCTAAGCTACTTTAAATCTGAAATTGGGCTGAGCTCAACAACCTGTCTCTATGGTGAGACTCAGCTATTCAGTAGTATGGGATACAGAATGGAGGATGGCCAGGTTGAACCCAAGGTTTGTTTGGTGGGTTGCACTAGTCCTGGAAGAAACAGCAAGAGCTTAATTCTTGCCTTCTTCCATTCCTACAGTAGAGAAAACTATCACAGATGTTGACACATTGTTGCTCAGGGTGCTGTGTCTCTGGTGGACATGCATTTTTGATGCATCACCACCTTTGCCATCTGCATTGCAACACGATGTCAACCCCACAGTCTGAAGAGCCAGCACACAATGCATCAAGACACCTCTGGGATGTGCAGCAGGGGTTGCTACAGTTATGGGATGTCATGTTCATCTCTGGTACATGGGATGTACATTACTGCCATTGGCAATGCTACCACTCCTAGATACTGTATGCAGATCAAGGTTCAAGAGTGGAGCACTACGGTTCCTCCACATCATGCTGCTGCCCTGTCCCTAGCTTTAAAACTAGCTTCTCTCTAGTACAGTAATTTCTAAATTTTGTATTTGACAGAGTAGGACCCTTTTGGGACTAAGGGGTGTTCCTATCAATATCTAATATCTCTGTGATTCCTCTTCCACTGTATCACCTAAAAGAAAACCATCACTGGCCTTTAGAAAATGTGCTTGGTATCAACAAGTGACATGAGCTGCCATTATGGGAGTTTTTTTGCCCAATGTTGAGGGCTGTGATACTTGTAGACCTTTGAAAATTCAGTCCCTGTCTCCAGAAATACCAGTTATTCTACCAAGCACCTGGGCTACACCCTGCCCTACAGAAGTTGCTGTTGAAATTGCGGAGGGACTGACTGACTAGTAAACATTATGCAAATGCTTATTTCTATAACTATATTAACTATTAAAAAAGTAATGCTTGCAAGTAAAGTATTTCAAGTGCCTAGGCCAGCAGCCATTTTTACACTTTAGAGTACATTTTAACCTTTATGTCATAGTTTATAGAGTATTTGTAATGCCAAGAAATACTAGCAGTTCCACTAAATTGCAGTTCTGGGAATTGTTTCTGCTCACAGTAACAGAAAAACAGTAAAGCAAGTTAATGTTCTTTCATTCAGATTTACTCCATTGGTAGGATGACTGGAATGGAAACTGAACAAACAACATAAATGCTAAACTCTAAAGGCAATGACATTTAAGATAACAGAAAAATGTTTACATTCATAACTATATCTGGTAGTAATTTATGCTGCCTGTCTTACCTTTGCCCATGTCTATGACTTTTAAGAACAAGACATTAGAGTATTATAATTCCCCAAATGCTTTATATCCAACAATCTTGACAGAACAACTTTTCCACCACAAAAGAAACAATATCATTGTTAAAGAAATGAAGGAACTACCCAATGGAAATAGGGAGTTCTGTTTTATTTACTGATGTTCATTCATTGCCATGAAAACCAAACCAAGAAAAGTCTTTAAATAACCCAGTGAGTGGTCCAGGTGACAATGCAATGTTGCTTGCAAAATTTGTTCTGAAGATATTATAATTCCATTCTATTGTACAGTAATGAAATGTTAATTGCTAATGCAGTATTTTTGAGCTGTATCACTGAAGAATTATTTATTCATATGATTCTGTGAGAGAACTAAAGGGCTTAGTTTATATACAGCTGGATATATATGCTAATCTGAACATCTTACCTCATAACTACAAAATAGGCCAAGAGACTCATTAGAATTCGGTCTCTCACTGATCCCAGCACTATTTCCCATCTTCATCTTAAAAGATGTTTTGGAAGCACAGGGAACTTATGAAAATTGGGGTCATATCCCATGGGAAGGTTCCAGTCTCTGAACAAGGTGAGACAATAAAAAACGGATGCACTTCATGAGTAGTTAACTGGATAGTAAGTGCATTATCTGCATCCAAATCAATGAGCATAGATCCAGCTGCCTGTAAACTAAGTGTGTATAATAGCTTCCTATGCTGTAGAAAAGCTCTCTGCAGTCTGGAACACTTCAGATTGGATTAGCCTATGCACTTTAGGATCCAGATGGTTAATACCCCTTTCATCCTTAAGCTACAGCTAAGCATGCTCATAACATTTAATTGGTCTGTACTTTCCTTATATCCATTAAAACATGAAAAGTGCTTGAAATATACTGAATTTACAAAATAAAATGAAAAGAAACTGGCAACCTGCTATGGAGATTCTGTTTCTTACAATGTGAATTATTAATCCATGTTAGTCCTTCCAGTCTTCAAGATCATTTTAGTCAGTCAATACCTTCATGTCCCATCACCTACTATCCTGGCAGCAGAGATGACCAAAGTTAACAAACTTCTCTCCATGGATTAATCTTCAAATTCAATGAAATTTCATTAATTCTACATGGTAAAGTTCCACCGCGAAGTGCAGAATCCCTCCTACAAACTGTGGACTTTTGCCCGCGAATTGTGGAATTTAGCTGAAATTCTGCACTTTGAGGGTGAAATTCTAATGTTCAAGGGTGAAATTCTACACTTTGCAGCAGAACTTCAGCATTTCAAAGTTCCTGTTGGTGGGGGAAATGTTGCCTTGTTCCGCAGAGCTGAATTTCAGCTGCTTCTTGGCAAATTTGCCCACAAATTTAAATTTCAGCCCATCTCTACCTGTCAGGCCACAGACCCTGCAGGATCAGTGGATGACTGTGGCCTGAGAGTGGTAACAGCTGCCATTTAGATGGCAGCAGTGCTTTCCTTCCATATTTTCTCTCACAGACCCTTCAACTTCTCCAGGTGCTGTTCACAGCCTATGAGTGGCTGTGGAGCACCAACTTCACCTGTGTCTGGAATCTGGTGGGTGAATCCTCTAGGACACAACTGCAGAGGTTGGTGGTGATGTGGAAACAAGGTACTGCTCTCCCAAAATGGGGACACATTGCCACTATCTGCAAATGTCAACCTCAGCTTCCCACTTTCCAGCAACACTAGCTTGCTCCTGAATCCTTGTTGCTGTCATGGACACATGGCACACTTATGCCAAGTTATCGGGCAGCCGGTGGATATTTTGTTTTGATAGCAAGTTGAATGTAGAAGTGAAAGTCTTCACACCATCAGTACAGCGTTGCTGGGTTTAGTTTCATACAGAAACCCTCTCTGTTGAATACTAACATACTAAAATGCCAGCAGAATAGGCCTAACGGTCTTTCTTGTCTGCTCGTTTGGTCAGCCCCCACCCTGGGTGCTGACCTTGCTGTCCCCCTCGCCTTCTCTGGCTTCTCCCTTCCCGGTTCCGGATATTCTTGCTGCATTGGATTTTGCTTCCAGAACCCTTCCCCTGTACCTGTCCCACCCCCTTTTGAACCCCTCCACTGTCTCTGCCTCCACCAGCCCCCTAGGCAGTGCATTCCATGGCTCCACCACCCTCTCAGTGAAGTAGCACCTCCTCCTTCTCCCTGAATCTTCCCTCCAGCTTCCACCCATGCCTCTAGTGGCCCCTTCCTCCTTCCTTCAAGCACCCTGACTGTTCCTCCCTATTTACCCTCTTCATGTACCTGAAGACCTCTATCATGTCCCCCAGTCCTTCTCTCTTCCAATGTGTACATATTTAGCCTTCAAGCCTCTCCTCATAGGTCCTGTCCCCAAGCCCCAAATCATTTTGGTTGCCTCCTCTGGACCCTCTCCAGGATGTTAATGTCCTCTTTATGTGTGGCCTCCAAACTGCACGCAGTACTCAAGGTGCAGCCTCACCAAGCAGTTATACAGAGGGAGTATCACTTCTCCTTCTGGAGGTGATCCCCCTTGCGATGCATCCCAGCATCCTGTTGGCCTTGGCTGCTGCCCTCCTACAAGTCTCAGAGTTGTTCATCTTGACATCCACCACCACCCCCAGGTCCCTCTCAGCCATCGAGACTTGTAGCATTTCCCCCCAGGGTGTACACTTGGCCTGGGTTTCTGGCCCCCAGGTGGAGTACCTTGCATTTCCTTGCATTGAACCTCAGCTTCCACTTTATAGACCATCTTTCCAGAGCCTCCAGGTCCCCCTGTAGGGCCACCCTCCCCTCCTCCCCATCCACCACCGCCCCCAGTTTCGAGTCATCTGCAAAGAGACTCATCTCACTCCTGATTCCTGTCCTTATGTCAGATACGTAGGTGTTGAACAGAAGGGGCCAAGGACTGATCCCTGTGGGACCCCACTAATGACCCTCCTTGGGGATGAGACTATCCCACCAACTATGACCTCTGGGTCCGGTCCTGGAGCCAATTGCCTATCCATCTGATCATCTGGTTCCCCACCCCCATTTCTCCCAGCTTATCCAACAGGCCCACGTGAAGAACAGAGTCAAATGCCTTGCTGAAGTCTAGAAAGAGGACATCCACTGGTCTACCCAGGTCCAAGGCACTTGTCACCCAGTCATAGAACTCCACCAGGTTTGTCTGACACGATTTCCCTGGGATGAATCCATGCTGTCTATCGTCCAGGCACCCTGACTTATCCAGGTCCCCCCTAGCCTCTCCTTGACAATGCTCTCCATCACCTTGCCCACCACCGATGTCAGGCTGACAGGCCTGTAGTTCCCTGCCACCTCCCTTGATCCCCCCTTGTGGATAGGCACTATATGCACCACCTTCCAGTCTTGGGGCACCCACCCTGTCCTCAGAGAGATGGTGAAAAGCTCTGCCAGGGGTTTCGCCAGGACATCTGCAAGTTCCTTCAGCACTCTGGGATGTAATTTATCGGCCCCGGTGCTTTCTCCATCTTAAGGGAGCTGAGGGCTTCCCTCACTCTCTCTGCTGTGATTTCCACTTCCGGTACCTCTTCTCCCTGCTTAGCCCTCCCCCCACCTGCCAGTGATGCCTCCCCCTCTCCCCAGACCTGCCGATCGGTAAGGGTCCCCCTCCTCAGTATCTCTGTCTCCTCCCCTGTATGATGCAGAACCCCATTTTCCCTGGTGAAAACTGAGGTGAAGTACTCATTTAGTACCTCAGCCTGCTCCCCCGGATCTTGTGCCCATCTCTCCCCTGATTTAATCCTGCTAATCTGCCCCTTCACCCTTCGTCTTTCCCCAATGTATCTAAAGAACCCCTTGTTCCCTCTCCTAATTTCCCTGGCCAGGTTCTGTTCCTTCCTTGCCTTAGCCGCCCTCACCACTCTAGTGGCCCTTCTAACCATCAGCTCATACTCCCCTCGATCCCTTTCACTCCTTGAGCACTTGAATTGCTTATAGGCTGCTTTCTTTCCCCGCACCACCTCCTGGACCTCCCTGGTCCACCAACAGGGTTTTTGGGCCCTACCGCATTTTTGTCTTACTCTTGCACAGGTGCTGGTAGCATCCTGCACCCCTCTCCTGATGATTTCCCACCTACTATCAGCGTCCATGTCTGACCCAATCCCATCCAAATGCTCCTTAAGGATCCTTCCCATTTCCTTAAAATCTGCCCCCCTGAAGTCGGTTACTTCCGTCTTTGTGCAGCCTTCTACCCCTCCTAGGTCCAAGCAGAACCAGACCGTGGCATGGTCACTCCCCGCCAATGGGTCCCTTACCTCCAGGCCCCCAATCTGGTCACTGTCTGCCAGGACCACATCCAGTACCCGAGCCTCCCTGGTTGGTTCCCTCACCTGCTGAGTTAGGAACGTCTTGAAAGACATCCAACAACCTCTGTTCCCTGGTCACAGAGGATGTCATAGTCTCCCAGTCTGTTCCTGGCATGTTTAAGTCCCCCAACACCACCACCATTCCTCTGCCCAGTCTGCAGTGTCTCCTATTATCTGCCACCAGACTGTCCTCCAGCTCCTCCACCAGGGCAGGGGGTCTATACACCACTCCTATTTTTACTCTCTTGCCCCCCCTTGTTATCAAGGTGACCCAAATCACCTCCATGGTTCCCTCCGCCTCCTCTACTCCCCCTATGCCAATGCAGTTTTTGACTATTATTGCTACCCATCCTCCCTTCCTCCCCTGTCCTTCCTGAACATAGTGTAACCCTCCAGGTTCAGGTCCCAGTCATGTCTTGCAGTGGCCCAAGTCTCAGTGACCGCTGCCACATCCACTGCTCCCTCAGTTAGCATTGCCTGGAGCTCAGGCATTTTATTGCCCAAGCTCCTGGCATTTAGCAGGACTACCTTCCACCCTTTTCCTATAGTTCCATTTCCCCTGCTCGTGTTCCCATGGGGATTCTGTTTTCCCCTGGTCTACACTTTGCCAGTTGGCCTTTTCCTGCAATCCTCCTGGTCCCCAGGAATCAGCATTTTACAGTGATCCTCGCAAAGATAGATGATCACTTTAAAGAAGGCTGTTTTTATATGGTCAGTCACTTATGTGGCTTGAGCTGTTTTGCAACCAGAATGGAAGGAAGGCATATCACACATTTATTTGCTATCATATACAGCAGTTTCAACTGGAATGTTCCATTTTAAAATCATTGCTAAAGATTGTTACTTTTATTTTTTTTTTTATCAAAAACAAAACAAAATTTTATGAATCTCAAGTGGTTTATAACAGGTTGATAGGGTCATTTTCAGGTGTCTTGTGCAATAAGAGTAACATCTCAGGTACATGAAGTGTCAGATGATAGAGATACATGGCCTTCCTTTGTGGTCGTCTTCCATGGGATAACTGTCATATTTAACAGAGATGGGGCAAAGCTTCACCATGACAGCTAAAGTCACCATGATCTTAATTGATTCATTTTAAATAAACTTGAGGTAAATAGCCTGAGTTTGGCTTAGACCTTTAGAATGTGCATTTTTCTTAGCAAGAGTGATATAACGACCATGAAGATAGATGAGAGAAGGTGGCTCTGGTTGGCTTAGTTGGAGTCCATAATGTTGCCTTGGGCCAGGGTTTGTGTGGGAGCATCCAATTACACAGGATACTGTTACACAAACCCTACACAACAGCAGTATGACTGACTATAACTAATGCATGCATGGGCTTTCCTCCTCATACCCAGCCATCTTCCTTGGCTTGTGGCTGTTTTCCTTTTGCTTCCTCGGCGTAATGGGACATCAGCAGCAGCTTGTTGATTTACGGGAGGGATGGTTCAAATGTTGGGAACACACACAGCAATGCCCTGAAGACCTACATTAATGTGTTTGTTTCTTGAACTGCGAGTGGGATCTTTGACGGAGTGAGTAGCATGGCCTTCATTGTGCTGCTTTCCCCATAATTATATAACATTTGGACAGAGGGGTTGGAGCATGGATGAATAAAGCTGTACCCCTAGAAGGTCTAAACATATTTTTTAATATTGGGGAAGATCTTTGAAGTAGCAGGGAGCATGGCCCTCAGAGTGCTGCTCCTCATCCCCAACAATTAATGGATATTGAGGCAGAGTGGTTGGAGGATGGGGATATGCAGTATGCCTCCTAAAACTTGGGCAGAATGTTTTGTTTAAAAAGTTGGGGGATCTTTGAAGTGCTGGAAGCATGGCACTCATTATGCTGCTTCTTCTCCCAACACCTACTGCATGTTGGGGTAGAGGGGTTAGAGGATAGTGGGCACACATAACTGTGACACTGAAGATTGGACCCTGTGCTTTTTTATTCATGATGACATCAGGCCAGATGGTACTCTATTGTTGTACCCCTCTCCATCTGGGATGCAACAGAGAGAGAATGGGGGCAGCTACTGCTGTTCCCCTGAAGATGCTGAGGTAAGAGGAATGGAGTAAAACGTAGTTCAGGTAGGCAGGACATTAGTTTCAAGGGGACAAAATGGTGGAAGTGTTTTTTGAGCAGCATTGCATGACAAGAATGTTACCCTATTGTGTTGTAATGTCACACAAGGTACATATTCCTACTAGGGGATAATTAAATGACTCATGGGAGTACCTTTTTGTGATCAGAAATTTTTCTAAATAAAAAGCAGCATCTTTCCTTGTTGTCCCCATTCTGTGGTAATTGTAAGCTAAAGTACTTCCTTTACTTTTGGTGGTTTCTTTTGGAGCATTTTGGTTCTACATTCTGAAGTTGACTGGGCACTTATTATTGCATCCAATCAGTTCCTATGATTTGTGCACAGCATGAGGTAAAGTGGACAAGCAGGGAAAATATTCAGAGGAATGTGGCAATGTGCAAGACAAATGTAAAAGGGGGAGCACTAAAGGTTTGTGCCCATGGTTGTTGCAGCAGGAACTAAGATGTTGAAGTAGAAGACTGGGGGAAGCATGTGTAATGATACACAGTGTTCACAAGAACTGCCAGTGGGGTAGTGTAAACACTGTTTCTGAAGGTAACAGTTACTACTTAGCAATATTGGGTGGGCTTACTTATACTATTGCTTGGCAGGTGTGTTCATTAAAAAGAAAATTGAACAAAGCACGTGTACTGACATGGGTTGACAATGTGATCATCAGGACTTTCCCGTTGGTCTTCAGTATAAATACTGTTATTGGAGCCTGTGCATGAATGTGCATGAACTGTGCCCATATGTGCAGTAACAGTGGTGCACACATACTCACTGTGCAGGTAGGTGGAGTTATGTGCTATGACCAAACATGAGTGCAGGACAGGCTGAGACATGGGTGGGGTGTACAGACATGCACAGGACTGTGCAGAGCAGACAGCAAGTGAGCCTGCGGTAGGCAGCCATATCCCTTGAACTCACCATATATGGACATTTGCACCACCCCATGCTCATCAATGGAAATGAATACCAACATATAAGCTGAGGGATATGTTGTGTCAGAGGACAGCAGAGGAGAGGCACTGCCTGCAATCCCTGGGCTAACATCAGTAACTGAAGGCACTGAGTGTGGCTGTTCAGTGCCATAAGGACATGGATGAACACATGGGGCTAGCCCATAATGGTCCTCTAACTATTCAAGCAGGCAGGTGGCAACCATGGCTACTGTCGTGAGGCAGTACTATGGCATCTTGTATGGAGAAAAGTCCCTTAAGGCATTATCTGAAAGGCCAGGCTGTGGCTTGACATTCAAGCCACCATGAATGCTGATGGGCTGAAGGCATGCTACTGGAAGTGATCAAGCACAGGTTGTTTGGCCTCTGGTCCTCCATCAAGTGTAAGCTGACAGTTGTCAAGTGGTCACAGACCACCATGGGTGGTGGCCCACCCACACAGGAGCACAGCCTGTCTTCTATTGAGATGATGGTGGCAGAGAACCTCACAGAGGTGCCCCTGCATGGCGAGGAGGAGGAGGAAGGCAAGTATGTGGCACACTGTATGGACCAGCTGGGGGGGGCAGGACAACACAGGCATACTAACCATTCCATGTTGCACATTACAGACCCTGTGTTGGGATCACTCCCAACATGGAGGTGGCAACACCCATGGATGTGGGTTCACACCCAGAGAACAGTGCTGATGGCCACAGTCAACAGGATGGCAGAAGTAAGTTGTACTTTCAGGGCCCACAATATACCCTTGGTATGCCCACAGCTTTTCCACAGTCATTAACACCCTGCTTGTCTCCTTCCAGGTACACTGCAGGAGCCCTTGGCCACAATGGAGGAGGAAAGTGTACCAGGACATGGGAGGACAAGGAAGAGATGAACACCCCCCCACAGACAGCCACCCCCACAGTCCAAATCCCAAAGCCACAGACACTCCCTGGGCAGCCAACTTAGCCTGGGCTACAGGGCATAGTGGAACCCTGTTTGCAGCCACCCATTGAAGGCCTGCAGCCATGGACTGCCAACACCATTGGGCAGATGCCCACAATAGTTCATCTGCCCACCCACCAGTGGTGGACAGCAAAACATGGGACCAGAGGCCACACAACTTCCTGGTGACAGTAGGGACAAAGACTTTTCCAGCTGTCCCATGTACCAAACAATAGGGCAGCCAGTAGGGTATACTGCACAGATTTTACCCTGAGGTAAAGCCACTTAAATCAGATGAGCTCAATGCACAGCAGGACAGCACAGAACAGCTGAAGGAGCGGACCGTGGAGGTGAGGGAGCATGTGTCCAGCACTGATTGCATAAGGGACGTAGTGGAAAGCCTAATGAAACACATGCTAACCAGGTCCATCATGAGAAATCAGCCTGTACCAGAGGCACCACTGGTAGATACCATGCAACACAGAACTGCCTGACCCAGTATCCCTAAAGGGCAGGAAGTTGGTACCCCCAATGTCTGGTATGCACCTGGACACATGGGGCAGTGCAGTGGGAAAGGCACACAGCAGAAATGTGACATTTGGGCATGTGAGCATCCACATGCAAAGGGCATCAGCCAGTGAAGAAGAAGTGATTCCTGCCACCACCCACCACAAGCACTGAGTTCCACACAAGCACATACTGTACATCCTTCCAAGACATATATCCATCAACAAACATATCCCCCTGCCACATATCCCCCTCCACATATATTCCCAACCCATAGATTCCCCAAGCACAGACACTGATAGCCCCCCTTTCCAATGGATGGTGTGCCACTCAGTGTGGGACACCACTCTCCCAGTGGCTGAATGTCCCCTGCGTGAGTCCATGCCATGTTGTTCATCCTGACAGTGACTCCGCTCCTCAACCCTGGAAGGATCTCCTCCCCAGTTACATGGTCCCCCTGTCTGTCCTGTGGCATGAGTAGCTGCTGCCCCACAGCTGTGTTGTGCAGCATGGCACATGCTGTGAACACTCTGCAAGCCTTTCCGGGGGTAAGCATCTTCATGCAGCCTGTCAGATCCAGGCATCAGAACTGCATCTTCAGTAGCCCTATCATCCTCTCATTCACAGATCTTGTCTTCCTATGTGCCTTATTGCATGCCTCTTCCACTGCTTTGTGCATTTTCAGGTATGGGTTATGAGGTATGGCCATAGTGGATATCCACTGTAATCTATGCAGTGAATAATCAAGATGGTTAGTACCATCCACAAGAGCAAGGCCCTTTCAGAACACTGTTATGGTGCCACAGCAATAGATAACAAAGGAAGATAGGCAACCCATAGCAGGGATAGGATTTAAAGAAACCAAGTTTTGGAACTGGATAATCATAGCAAAAATCTTGGAAATGGATAATCATAGCAAAAATCTTAACTCACATTTGATATCCATAAACAGACAATTGCAGTGTGTGAGACAACCCCACCTCCAATGTTTCACGTATGCGTGCACTTTACTGAGAATATCAGTTGAGGCTGCACTTCCTTACTTTATACATAGTAAGTAAAGTGACAGTGCATAGTTGATTGATGAATACATCACTATAAGGTGCAAACAACATGACATATAGACAGAAAACCATAACAAAAGTGTACAATGTAAAAGTGCCATTCAATATTAAAAGCAAAACCAAAAAAAAGCAATTAGAGAAAGGAATCCACCAGTGCACCACCTGTATATGTCTCTTGTGAGGCCCCACTTGGAATACTGTACACAATTATGATCACCAAATACTAAAGCAGAGGCACGTGCTCTTGAAAGATTTTGGAGAAATGCTACTAGAATGATTTCTAGCATAAAGGATTTGAACTATGAAAGTATGATCAGGGCTCTGGGATTGTTCTCTCTGCAGTACAGAAGGCTGAGGGGTGACCTTCTTTGCTTTTCGGAGCACTTATCAATGGCAATCTATGGGATTGTTTGGGCTGTGAGGTAAAGATATAGAATTATAATAGAAGAACACATGGCTTGCAGCTTATAGGGGAAATCTGTATCACATGGTGAAGGGCCCACTGGTAGAACCAGAGAATACAGTGGTAGATATAAAAAATTTTCTTAGTAACAAGGTATACCTTGGAAGGTGTGGTGCACCGAGCAGTAAGTCTGCGTATTCATAGAGGCAAAATATGTGTTGAATTGAAATATGGTTACTTTAATGCAGTTTTAAATTAAGTTTCAAAATGACTTATACATTCTTACCAAGGTTTATGCAATTGAATTAGCCTTATAAATCAGATTTGTCACAAACACAGAATTTTATTATGTAGAACATTTTCATCAGCAAGCAATTACTCCAGAAATAAAACAGAATTGTTGAATTTATTTGGCTATAGCATGCAGTGCAGAAGGAATAAATTAACCATCTGACATGATTTCTATAAAATCACATAGCCTCACTACTAAATCTTTATATGTATGGTTACTCTGCTCGTCCACCATCTTAACTGCTTCTGGGGATGCAGGTTCCTGAGGGCAACACCTACAGAGTGCTGCATATAAATTCTAATATAGAGATTAACTCTCTTTCGGTTAACTATTGTCTCTTTTATTTGTGGAATTACAATGAGAAGGGATGAAGATCTTTTGCACTATCTGCTTTTTAATTTTATGTGAGGGAAACACATTCTTGGTGAAGACTTGAAATATTAAAAATCACAGGCGATCACTCTTAAACCAGCCCATGCACACATTTATCCCTGCTGAATTGCCCATTCCAAGTTTGTCCGACTATTTCAGGGGACATGGGTACCAGCAGGTTATCTGGCTGGTAAGGACTAGTGAGCCATCTCCTCTCTTTTTGTTGATGCAGGCTTACAGCACCCCATTACTAGCCACCTGATGTAATTTTCCTATTGGTAATTAAGTTGAAGATGGCAGATGTCTCAGAGATCATTTCACCCATCCACATCCTCCTTTGCTGTTCATCTCATGAGGCTTCTGCTATTATAAACTCTTGCGGAATAGCCCTCTACAAGTTCACACAACAATGTTAAGGGACATGGGTATCAGTGAGATCTCATTGTGGCAGGGGCTGGAGAGTCACCTTCTCTCTTTTTAAGTGTATGTATGGCTTTTATCATCATAGCCACCATTTTGTTTGCCGCAGTGGAACTTAGCCTAAGTTAACAATGGCAGCCCACTAGTTTGAATCAGGTCGCTGTCAGTACCAAATCTTTATATGTATGGTTACTGTGCTTGTCAACCATCCCAACTGCATCTGGGGATGCAGGTACCTTAGGGCAACACCTACAGAATGCTGCAAAAAAACCTTTGAAATTATAGAGCTTTACTCTCTTTCGGTTAACTGTTGTCTCTATTATTTATTGAATTACAGGCACAAAAAGGGATGAAGATCTTTTGCACTATCTACTTTTTATTTTCATGAGAGGAAAACACATTCATGGTGCAGTCATGAAATATTAAATACAACAGGCAATTACTCTTAAACCAGCGATAAGTAAATCCATTCCACACTTTATATTAAAGCCCATTACCATAACTACTATCAAGAGGTACAAACTAGAATTGGATAACAGGGATATTAAAACTTTAAGAATTGCCAGGTTGGCCACCATGACAAGAAAATTAGTATAGATAGGAAGTTAGAGGAGTAGACAGGAGAGAGCAAAAATGAAAACAAAAGGGAGGGGGGGATCTTGAATTTCTCTTCTTTTTGAAACTTTTTTATTTTCTGCATAACAGGACCCTGTTACATACCTCCCTGCACAAGAAGGCAACATAATAAGCTTTTATTCTGTTGACTGAGACACTTCATCCTTGGAAGGTTGGAACTTTCACCCACCCACTCTCAGAAGTTCCACCTCAGGGACACTTAACATATCAGAACCATTTACCAAATATTAATATGTACATTACAAATATGGTTCCAGTTATCACAATTCCCTGAGGTGTGCATCTAATAGTTTGCAACTATTATTTAACATTTTAGATGTAACATCATCCATTTTCTTTTCCTGAGACATCTTCTTTCCGCTGCAAATCTAGATAGGAAATCTGCAATTTTGTGTTGGGATCCTGCTCGATGTTTAACTGAAAACTTGTAAGGCTGCAAAGAAAAGTACCACCCCATTATTCTCATATTCTTGTCTTTCATCAGATTAAGCCAACATAAGGGATTGTGATCAGTTACAAATGTAAATTCATTCCCCCATAGACAATATTTTAAGGCCTCAATGGCCCATTTCATAGCCAGACACTCTTTCTCTATGGTGGGATATCTTTGTTCACTTTCATGGAGCTTTCTACTTAAAAAAAAAAAGAATAGGATGTTCCCCATGCTTGTCATATTGGGTAAGAACAGCTCTGATGCCTGTATCTGAGGCATCTGTTTGAACCTCGAATGGTTTGGAGAAGTCCGGACTATATAATACTGGCGCAGAACATAATATCACCTTTATTTTTCTAAAAGTGGCATCACACTCTGCTGTCCACTTCACCTTAGTGGGTCAACAATTCCTTGTTAGATTTGTTAAAGGTGTGGCAATGGTTGAGAAGTCTGGTATAGACCGTCGATAGTAACCAGCTAGTCCCAGAATGGCGCAGACATGCTTTTTTGTACTGGGCACTGGACTATTTGCCACAGCTTCAATTTTACTGACTTCTGGTTTGATAGCCCCGTTTCCAATAAGAAAACCTAAGTAACTGGTTTCAGTTTTAGCAAGGGCTCATTTTGCCAGATTAATCGTTAAGCCAGCATCTTTCAGACTCTGAATAACCGCACTTATGTGAACTAAGTGGGTGTCCCAGTCTGGGATATAGATAATTACATCATCTAGATAAGCGGCACTATATGTTTTATGGGGTCTTAACACATGGTCCATATATCTTTGAAAGGAGGCAGGGGCCCCATGTAGTCCAAATGGCATGGTTGTAAACTGGTATAGCTCAATTGGAGTACAGAATGCTATTAGTTATTGTGCTTGGGTTGCCAATGGGATCTGCTAGTACCCCTTTGTGAGGTCAAGTGTACTGATATAAAGGGCAGATCTGATTTGGTCCAACAGATCTTTAATTCTGGGCCTGGGGTACCCATCAAACTCTGAGACAGCATATATGCATCTAAAATCCAAGCATAACCTCACTCCACCTCATTTCTTACTAACTACTACCAGGGGTGAAGACTATGATCTGCATGATGGTACAATAACCTTGGCTTGCTCCATCCTTTTCACTTCCTCCACTACCTCCTGTCTGACTTTTTCAGGAAGCCTATATGGTTTCTGGTGTATGGGCCTGGTCTGTGACAGTTTGATTTCATGCTCCACACCCTTTGCTCTTCCTGGGGTGTTTGTGAAAGTACTTTTAAAATAATCTAAGAGATTGTCAATCTCTTGACGTTGTGCTGGTGCCAAATCTGGATTAATGTGAATGGCTGCCTCTTCATGACAAGGGTCTAACAGTTCATATGCAACATCCAATCCTGTGTTACCCTGTTCTTGTTGGATGTAACATACTACTTCAGTTTTTGGTTTTTCTTCCCATTTTCTTAACAAGTTGGCATGATGAATTTGTTTTAAGGGTCTATGCCTGGCATCTCTATTTCATAATTTTATTTATTTTTATTTGTTTTATTTTATTGAAATCTAGGATTACAAATACCTTTGAGCAGGAACTGCTCGTTTACAAAGGTTCCTCATCGAAGGAATGGGAGTATACATACATAGAAAGGTCAACATAGTAATACATAGTTACACAATAAAAAGTAGTAAGATACTGAGGCTTAGGAAATTCCAGCAATTTAAAATGTGCCAAATGTTAGGTAGCATGACATACCAGCCAAGGGCAAACTTAGAAATAAGTGCTGCAGGTGTGCAGGGGGATATACAGGCAGGAAAGCCATTGTCGGAGGGTAGAGGGTGAGGGTAAGAACTCTAAAGGGGAAGGAGGGGAGGGATAAAAGTCAGGAAATGCCTGGGGGGCAGGAAAGGGAGAGGAGGCAAGGCGGTAGGCAGGTAGGAGGGGGCAAGATGGGGAGAGGTAGCTGTCAAGACTGAAGTAGAGGGCAGTGAGCAGTGGGCCCTGATTAGGCAAGGCAGTCACAATGACTAGTTGAAATGAGATGAAGTCAGAGTTGTCTCTTAAAAGGGCCAAGGAGCAGCAGCAGTAAGAGTTTCTTTGTTGAGAGTATTGTACCACTGTGGTGCTCTGTGGGCAAAGGCCCTCTGGCCCATGGTAGTCTGGCATCTGGGGACAAGGAAGGTTAGTTGTTGTGAACTTCTAGTTCACTGGTTGCTGTGGTGGTCTGTAAGGAGCTTTTCAATGCCTGGGAGCATGACCCCGAGGAGGACTTTTCTGGCTAAGAGGCAGGTTTGTCACTGTATCCGGCTGATGAGAGGAAGCCATCCTGCCCGAGTGTACTGGTCACAAGTGTGTGTAAGTCAGTCAGCCCCAGTTAGCAGCCTGCATGCTTTGTTGAGTGCAACTGTAATTCTGCAGAGGGCAGAGGTGGAGGCAGAGCCATAAATTGCTAGTCCGTAATCGATGATGGAGGTGACAGAGCTGTTGATAGCCAACCGGAGAGTGTCAGGAGTCATGCTGTGTTTGTGCCTGTAAAGCAGGCCAATACGGATGTTGGTGGCTTTGGCAACAGAATCTATGTGCCAATGGTAGGAGAGTGAGCTGTCCAATGTGACACCTAGGTATTTAAAATCAGGAACATGTTCAAGTAAGGTCCCTGTTTGGTTTAGGATGGTGAGGTCACAGGATTTGTACTTGCTCCTGGCATTGTAGAGGGTCATAACCTTTGTTTTGCTGTAGTTTATGACCAGTTTGTGTGACTTGAACCATTCTTCGATGCACATGAATTGAAGCTGTAATTGTTTCTCAAGGAGCTCTGCATTTTGGTGGATGGTGAACTTGACTGCGTCATCAGTGTAGAGCAGTAATTTCTGGTTGCAGACACTGGGAAGGTCGTTGAGGAAGAGGCTGAAGAGTACTGGCCCCAGGATAGACCCCTGTGGAACCCCTGAAAGGACTGTTTTTTCCTCCGAGGTGACACCAGCAATCCTAACCCGCTGGACCCTCTCCCCAAGGTAGCTTGAAAACCAGAGCAGCGCTTCATTGGAGAGCCCGATGTTTGATAATTGCTTGAGTAGGAGTGGGTGGTTCACAGTATCAAAGGCTTTTGTAAGGTCGATGAATACTGCCCCTACACAGTTTCTTTGATCGAGCGTGGTATGGATGAAGCCCGTGAATTCTAATAGTGCAGTGGTGGTACTGTACCCTTTTTGGAAACCATGTTGCTCAGGACACAGGATGTTGCATTTTTCCAGGTACTTGACTAGTTGGTCTGAAGCGATGCGCTCCAGGGCCTTAGACAATGGAGGGAGGATGGAGATAGGTCTGTAGTTGGAGTGCACTGATTTGTCTCCACTTTTGTGTACTGGTGTGATGGTCGCCTGTTTCCAGCAAGATGGGAACTGGGACATCCTTAGTGATAGATTGAGGACCTTTGTCTGGGGTTCAAGGACTTCCTCAAGAACAAGTGCTAACAACTTCAGGTCAAGGGAGTCACCGCTGTAGCCTGCGTTGTGAATGGGCTTCCGAATATAGGTTCTGGCTTCATGCACTGGGATCTCCTTGAAGTAGAATTGTGGGGCAGGGTGTAGGAGAGGAGTAGTTGCAGGAGGGTTATTACTAGAGGGGGCATCAAAGAAATTAGAAGGGAGAACACTTTCCAAGTTGTAAAATGCATTGTTAAAGGTGGTGGTGATTGTGTACAGGTCAGATGTTGGTGTTCCATTTATGTTGAGCATGGTGGGTGGTGACTTAGGGTCCTTACCTGTAAGGTCTTTCAAATTACGCCAAAATTATTTTCCATCACCCCAGCAGTTGGAGAGAGGTTCCTTGAAGTATTTGCTTTTGGTGCTCCTAACTGCCCATGTGCACTCATTTCTGGTGGCTTTATACTTTTGAATATCTCCAGGTTTGGGATGTTGCACGTGCACAGTGCCAGAGATGATCCCTATGTTTGAGTAAAGTGATTAGATTGGGGGTTATCAAAGGGTTTGCTCTGCCCCTGACCTTCAGCTTTTTGAGAGGTGCAAAGATATTGCAGGCTGCAGTGAAGTGGCTGATGAAAAGGTTTAAGGCTTGGTTTACATCAATGGCAGAGTTGATTGGTGTCCAGTCCAGGTGGCTTAGGTGTGCCTTTAGTAGTTTAAGGTACCCCTGCTTTAACACTCTGGTGTAGATTATTTTCAGAGGGGGCTTAATGAATTTGTTTGTCCAGGTACATGTGACCGGTGAGTGGTCACTGATCCCATCAGGGAGCACTGAGACTTTTGAGATTTGTTCAGGGTGATTAGTAAGGATCCAGTCCAGAAGTGTGTGTGACCCTGTCCTATAGTTGCATCTGGTGGGGGTGGTAACAAGCTGGGTGAGGTTCTGTGACGTGACAGCATCCTTGTAGTTTCTGGCCTCCAGCGATAGCCAATTTATGTTGAAGTCACCTAGTACTATGAGTTCAGAGTGATGGTGTAATCTCTGTATGTTTTCCAATATGCTTATAAATCCATTGAGCTGATCTTTAGGGGGTAGGAACACAGAGGCAATGGTGAGCTCCTTGTTGTACGTCCCGAGTAGAACTTTAATAGCGAGAGTGGTTTAGGGTTTGAGAACGGGAAGACTTGACACAGATAGGAATTCCTCAGGTAGATGGCACAGCCTTCACCTCGTTTGGAAACCCTGTCCTGCCGTAATATAGAGTATCCAGGGATGGTGACTGCAGCATCTGGTATCTTGGGGTTAAGCCATGTTTTGACAACAGAGAGTACATCAGGGCTATTTTGCTGGACTCAGGTTTGCAAGATGACAAGTTTGTTAAGGAGGCTGCAGACATTGATTGAGGCTAATGTGAGGGACCCCTCTTGCCTTTTTGTGGCATGGGGTGCTTGACTGGTAGGTCTCGGGTTAGGAATAACATTTCTAGATATCAGAAGTAGCATAAGTGGTATCCTAAGAAGGTACGCTTTAATCATTTTGCAGACTAGTTTTGTTGTAGGGCATCTAATCCTCTTGGCTTGCTTTATCACCCCTGTTTGTCTGACAACGTCATAGGGGCTTTGCCAATGCATTAACAGTGTATTCTTAGTCGTAGGTATAGCAACAATATTACTTTTTCCCCATGCTTGAATTGTTTTTCTTTCAACCCTACATCATATCTTTCTTTCTGAGCCTGGGCCATATTCTCATGTGCCAGTGCTATATATGTCACCAATCTTCCCCTTAGTGACAGCATATATTCAATAATATTTGTGCCCCCAACATTTTTTCCAACCTCCCAGTGTTCTTTCACTACATCTAGGGGCCCTCTGGGGTTGCACCCATACAACAGGGTAAATGGGGAGAACCCAGTAGTGGCTTGGGGTACCTCCCTATAAGCAAAAAGAAGGTAGGGAAGAAATTTGTTCCAGTCTCTTCCTCTTCATGCACAAACTTCTGGAGCATTTTTTCATGGTTTTATTAAACCGCACCACTAGTCCGTCTGTCTGGGGATGATATGGGGAAGTTCTAAGGGCTGTAACCCCTAGTAGTCTATACAATTCTTGCAACAGGGCTGATGTAAAATTACTGCCATGGTCTGTTAATATTTCCCGGGGTATTCCCATTCTACTAAAAACTTTGGCCAGTTCTTCGGCCACTCGAGTTCTCTTACTATCCTCATTGGGATAGCCTCAGGGTACTGGGTGGCATAGTCACAGATTACAAGAATATACTGATTACCTTTTGAACTTTTAAGTAGGGGTCCCACCACATCCATAGCTACCCAATCTAAAGGGGTGGTAACATAAGGGATAGGCTGTAGGGGTACCTGAGCTTTTCTCCCTCCATGTGCTACAAGCTGGCATTTAGCACAGGCTCTACAATAAGCAGCCATGTCCTGATGAATCCCTGGCCAACAAAATCTGGACAGGATTCTGTGAACAGTTTTATCCCTTCCTTCATGGCCAACCATTGGGATGTCATGAGCAAGAAACATCACCTGTTCTCTGTACTTCTGGGGCACCATCAACTGTTCAGTTTCAAAATAATTTTTTTGGTCAGTAGATATTCTGTATAGTATTTTATTTCTCTGTATGAAATAAGATTGTCACAGTTGTTGCTCTTTGGACACCTGTGAAAATAAAGGTTTCAAAGAATCATCTGCCATTTGATCTTCATAAATATGGTTACAAGACAACCCTGGTACCGTATACTCTGTCCCTTTTTGGTATTGTTCTTTCCAAGCCTTCTTCTCCCTTCTATTTCTTTTTGGGACTTCCCATCTTTGCCCCCACTTTCAAAATAATCTTCTTCAAAGGGAAAAACAGAGTCTAATTGGGCTTTAGTTTGAGATCTGGTAACCACAATAACAGTCTCCATAAAAGTCTGGTGATTACTCATCAGTGTTGAAAAAGTGGGGAAATCTTGCCCAATAATGACAAGTACTGGTAACCGTGGTACTAGACCAACTAGTACTTTACAACAGTCATTATATATTTTAATATCAAGATGGGCAGTTTTATACTGGTGAATGTCCCCATGCACACATCTGACAGTAGTATCCTGCTGGTTTATGGCACAATCAGGGGCAAGATCAGTTCACACTAATATTTGCCTGCTCCCAGAATCCAATAATCCCAGGGTTTGAAGGTCTCCAATCCTCATTGTATCTACATAGCCAAAATTGGCCAGAGCCAAATGAGCAGGCTCTTGTCTTTTATTAGGACAATTTCTCACAATGGGACCCTTCCCAAGGCAACCATGGCATATCAGTTCAAAATATGGAATTCTAGCACCTCTATCCCTCCTGTTACACTGTGATTGTCTCTGATTCTGCAAATTTTGGGAATATAAGGCCTTACCGGAGGTGCAGGTGGTCCTTGGTTACCTGGTTGTCCTCTGGGTCTGGTTGCTCTAACTGCTAGGTAATCCTCACCTAGCTTAATGGTTTCTTCTGCAGTTTCAGGTTTGTGCTCCTTCACCCATACTTGCACATCTGGAGCCAAAACCTGGATAAATTGTTCAGTGGTAATAAGTTCCATAATCTGGTCAATAGACTTTGTGGTGGGTTGTAGCCATTTTATACAGTAATCCTTAAGTCTGGCATAGGTCTCCCTTAGCGTGTCATAATGGAACATTTTCTGTGACCTAAAGCACTGACGGGTAAGTCTCTGTGCTGTTATTACATCTTCTTAAAATCTCTTCCTTTACTTTAGCATAAGTGGCAGCATCAGCCACACTTAATTGATTATATACAAGCTGAGCCCTCCCAGACAAGTAGGGTACCAATCTTATCACCCACTGATCTTGGGGCCAGTTGCAAGTCTGGGCTATTCGCTCGAAAGTCATCAGATAAGCTTCTATATCATCACTTTAGGTTAATTTAGTGAACTTAATATCTCTTGGCACCGTTCATTCTACTTGCCTTTGTGACATCTCCTGCATCGCCTTCAGGGTGTCAGTCCATTTTTAGTCCTGTCTTCTCCTTTCTTCAGCTTGGAGTCTTTGGTCCTCATCCCTCAGCCACCAATCTTCGTCTCTCTTCTTCTCCATCTCGATCTGCCACATGCATAGCCACCTTAACAATCCACTAGGATCATCAGCAGCTGGCAGTACCTGTCGTACTTGTGGCTTTGCTGCTGCAGCTAGTACATCTTCTTCTTCTTTCCCTGCATTCTTCATTTTGGGTCTGGTTCCAGGGTTAAGCCCAGGCAACAAAGGCTCCCTAGTCCTTTCTCTCACTGACCTGGTGAGATGCAATGCACTTTTGTCTGACTGTTCCCCTTCGTGCATCTGTTAGGGTGTTTATGCTGCAATACCCCCTGGTACGCCTCCCAGGCAGCCTCGATGCACCAGGTTGAATCCCACTTCTGACACCAATGTAAGTCTGTGGGTTCAATAACAGACACCAGTCACAAAAATGAAGTGCATAAAAAATGCTGGCATAGCGTTTATCATTTTATTTCCAGAAAAAAAAAATTTTTACAGAAAAGAAATAGGTTAACTTTCACCAAAACAAAAATAAACAAAAACCCAGGCAAGTCTTGCAGTCAGACTCCCTGCTCTTCTCAGTATCCAATACTTCCAAGCTAGTGTGTATGCATTCACACTTCCATTCCTTCACCTGATCAGAAGATACTGACCAGTCTCCTTCCTCTCCCTATCTGACAAGGGCTTCTGGTGGAGGCCTTATATAGTACTCAAAAGGGGCGGAGTTTGAAATTGGCTCCACCTACTCTCTGACATCACCTCCATTTGGTTGCTATAAAGGCAGCCATTTCGTGGGCTGCCAACCCTATAAGAAGGCTTCCCAGATGACTTTACCCAGGTAAGTAAACCATAATAGAGAAAAGAGAAGTAATCTAAATATTAAATATAAAGAATCTAGAATCTTTAACCAAGGGCAACAGATGAGGGGTGTGCTTCCTATCTTGTTTCCTGGTAAGGTTCTAGATTTTTTAATAAATAGCCAGTTTGATGTTCTAGTGCAAAACCCAAAGAAAAAAAAAACAGTTCATATTTATAAAACACATTGATTTCCTATTTACATACTGTAATTCTAGCTAACATAGCTTTTACTATATGTTTAGTTAACAAATATTGGGATTCCCCAATGGCTGCAATTCTCAGTCGACAGCTGCTCATTTTTCAGTCTTTTAACAGAAAAGCAGCACCTTCTTTAAACAATTACAGACCCTTTTTAATGAATATAGACACTGCAGGGCTTACTTCTTTATGCCCTCAGTGTCCTCACATAAATTCAGCTCCTTTTTATTTCCTTGGGGCAAGCACCAGAACAGGACTTCAGAGTTACTTGCTAGGGAGCATAACACTGCTCCTTAGCAACCTTTTCTTTACTGGTGTAAACCCTCTGCATAGAAAGCAGGGGAGGGGGCTCCTTTAGCAACATACTTTTGCTTTGTCTGAATTTTCTAACAAATGCTTTTAAGGGCAATTACACTTTATATTAAAGCCCATTACCATAACTACTATCAAGATGTACAAACTAGAATTGGATAACAGGGATAGTACAGCTTTAAGAATTGTCAGGTTGGTCACCCTGACAAGAAAATTAGTATTGCCAGGAAGTTAGAGGATTAGACAGGAGAGAGTGAAAATGAAAACAAAAGGGGGGAGGACATCTTGAATTTCTCTTCTTTTTGAAACTTTTTTGTTTTCTGCATAACAGGACTATGTTACCCCCATGATGACCAAAGGTAATAAATGTTCAATTAGGTTCCCTGTGAGTTTCACATAGATGCTCATATTAATTTATAACATATTTATGGGGCATTACCAACAGGGTGATATTACCTCAAATCTATATACTGCAAAAGGTTCTGATGCCCTGTTAAGTTTAAATTAAACAGGAGGTAATAAAAGGTCAATAGGGTTCCCCATGATGACTAAAGGTAATAAATATTCAATCAGGTTCCAAGTGAAGTTTGTATAGATGCTCATATTCATTTATAACATATTTATTTATATGAGGCACTACCGATGGTTATTTTCCCTTGTTAATTTGAATTATACAGGAAGTACTATTTAGTCAGATTCCCTGTGATTGCAAAAGTGATGAGAATGAGGAGGGGATGAGGGTGTGGGGGGGATAAAAATACAGCAGAGGAGAGAAGTGGGTTAGATAGTAGTACAGTGAGAATAATAAATAGTGTTGGGGGGCAATAGGGGTGTGAGTTGCCAACAGTCTTCTGCTGCCCCATCCCCTTCTCATTTTCATCACTTTTGCCATCATAAGGAACCTGGTAGAATATTACCTACTGTATAATTTCAAAATTAATAGGGCATCAGAACCTTTTGCATTACATAGATTTGGGGTAATTTTATCCAGTCGGTAGCGCCCTTTATAAATAAATATGAGCATCTACAGTATGTGAAGTTCAATATATAATGTGGCATTTTTAATGTTTATATTTCTTTCCTCTACATCCAATTTTACACTGATGTGTAAATGTTTACTGTATATTTGCACTATTACAATTTGGTATTGTTTCATGCTGGTATATTAAATGTCTGGGATGGAGCTTTGATTGTTAATTTTCACAAGTGGAATGCTGGACCGGTGGCACTGAGGGTTAAAGTGCTGGACACCACACCTCATGCATGCCAATGGCCCATGTTTGGGAATGAGCACGGGCCACTGGGGGTTGAGGAGAAGGGGATTGAGTGTTCAGAGACACTTGGCTGCTCTTCTGCATTACTGCTGCCAGGTGGAGGCCTGAGGGCAGGATGGGATGGGGTGCAAACAGTGGGAGGGTGCTGCAGGACTACATAGACATGTCCACCTCCATGTATGCATCTAATGCGTCATGCCCCAGCAATGGGGAGGGAAAGAAAATGGAAAAACACCTTGTGACAGTAAAGTGAAGATCAACCCCCTGACAGTCTCCTCACCAGTGACCAGGCAGCCTTTCTAAGCCATAGAAGGCTATGGTAAGATCCTGGAGTAGCCGAGTGATGGGGCTGAGGGGTCAGTCAGATGGGGGTCTCCACAGGGAGATCAAGAGAAACATGCAAGAAAAAACTTCACAAGTAGAATTTTCATGAGTTCTAATTCATGCATCTGCACTGTAGTGGGTGGGTTGAAGTACCATGGCTCAGGATTTCAGTTTTCCCTCTTTTCTTTGCCACAATAAATACTTTACAATTTACAGTCTGTGTTTCAGTGTTTGTTTAGAGGGACTTTGTCAACCTTTTTTGTATCATATTATTTTTAAGTAAAAACCCACATTTTATGATTGCTTGCCTTCGCTAAAATTCATTGATGTTTCTAGTTGTTTTGTCTGCCTCCTTGCTTATTAGAACTGAAATGATTGTTAATGTATGGCTATACCCAATCTTGTTTTGCTTCAAATCATTGAAACACTCTTACTACATACTTCCTGAACATTTAAAAGATCTTCAAACAGTGCAGCCACTCATGATATCATGGCCTCCTCTATTCCCACTGCATAATGAGTGGCTAGATTGTGTTGGGGTACTTCTGAGTCCAGAAAAGATGCAGTAGGAGTTTGTCAATAAATATAAACAAACATGTTTTGGTGTGGTAACATCAATATGGTGGGCACTATGTTTTTCATGTTTTAAAAGAAAAAAAAGGCTCTGAATCAAACTACCAGCTGCACCAATAGTCTCTATAGAATGTGAACAATCATAAAATGTGTTTTTAAACTAGGGATACTCTGAGGCCTAAGGGGATTGACAATGTCTCTTTAACTGGACTTATGTCCACATTTTTGCTCTGGTTTAGAAATAATTTTATGGTTATCAAATTAATTGTGCAGTAAACATAAAGTATATTAAGTAAAGTCACATTTAGGTTTTCAACATTTGGATATCTTATCCCCTAATTAGGGTGCTGGTAAGATCAGGGAGTTCATAGTTTATCCATCTGAGTACAGTATGTCACAAGTGATTTTTACTGGAACAGATAAGTGAAGCACTCTGTACTATGCTGTAACAAGGGACACCATTTGTAATTAATATCCAATAGGTAGGATGCAAATTTCAAGTAAATATGAGGGTGTCAGAGTGTGGTGGCATTGAATAAATTGCTTGATTCTAATCAGCAATACAGTACATTAATGTGATGAAATAATAGAATGCACCTATTTGTTGAGCATCTGCTGCTGTCTAGGTGATTACAATGTCACACAGCCAATCTACATAACTCACAATGCTCGCAAATTTATTTCACAAGACTTAGTAAAAAAAAAAGTGAAGGTTGCACATATTGTCACAGTGACATGTCCGGATGATTTGTTACAATGTGCTACAAACTGATACATTGTTTATTTGCTTTTAAACCAATAAACAATGTATCAGTATATAGCACACTGTAAAAATTGACATTGAGAGCATAAATATAATTTTAATAAGCTAAGCAGATCTGCCTGTACAAAACAAATAATAGTGTATACAATTTTTTTTTTAATTATTGAGTTAAAAACCCAGTTAGATGCTACGGGATTATCCCCAGATTTACTGTGTTGGTTTCGGAGCTACCTTACAGGGCGTGAACAATGGGTAAAAATATCTAATGCCCTCTTGGACTCACAGCAAGTGTCCACCAGTGTCCCCCAAGAATCCATACTAGGCCCACTTCTTTTCAGCTTTTTCTTATTACTCTCCTGCTAGCTTGCCAACATAAAATCCTCCTTTATGCAGATGCTGCAGTCATCTACACTAGTCATACTGATCCTGCCACCCTTGAACATAGACTTCAATATGTCTATAACAAGGTAGAGGCCTGGTTTGATCAAGCCAAATTGCTTGTCAACCATAAAAAAAACAAAACAAGACCATGTTATTCACCCCTGCCCATAATCGACATAAGGCATCCACCGTAAACATCCTAAGTATACAAAATGAAGCCTTAGAAATGGTACAAAGTTTCAAATCACTGGGTATCAACCTTAACAGATCCCTTTCATTCTCCTCCCACGTTGACTGGTAGCCTGGATAAAAAACTGGCTAGACAACAGGACGCAAAGGGTGGTAGTAAATGGAGTACACAGTGAAGAAAGGAGGGTTACTAGCGGGGAACCGCAGGGTTCAGTACTGGGACCAGTCCTTTTTAATGTCTTTATAAGTGACATTGCAGAGGAACTGGAAGGAAAAGTATGTCTCTTTGCAGATGACACAAAGATCTGCAACAGGGTTGATACACAAGATGGAATGGAAAGGATGAGAAGGGACTTGGCAAGGTTGGAGGAATGGTCAAATGTATGGCAGCTAGGATTCAATGCAAAGAAGTCCAAGGTAATGCACATGAGAAACAAAAACCCAGGGGAAGCGTACACAATGGGGGGTGAGATACTGACAACAGTAAAAATAGAAAGGGACCTGGGGGTAATTATATCAGATGACCTAAAGGTGGGCAAGCAATGTGAGAAGGCAGTAAGGAAGGCTGGGGGGATACTGGGATGCATAGGAAGAGGCATCAATAGTAGAAAGCAAGAAGTTGTTATCCCTCTGTACAGACAGTTGGTGAGACCCCATCTGGAGTACTGTGTGCAGTTCTGGAGACCCCATCTCTGCAAAGACATAGACAGAGTGGAGGCTGTCCAGAGGAGGGCAACCAAAATGGTGCAGGGTCTGCACCAGAAGACATACGAAGAAAGACTAAAGGAGCTTAATATGTATACCCTTGAGGAAAGAAGGGAAAGAGGGGACATGATAGAAACTTTCAAGTACATCAAGGGAATTAACAAAGTCCAAGAGGGTAGCATCTTCCAGAAAAAGAGATGTGCAAGAACAAGGAGGCACAATTTGAAGATAGAGGGGGGATGGCTCAGAGGTAATGTGAGGAAGTATGTTTTCACTGAGAGGGTTTTGGATGCATGGAACAGCCTCCCTGAGGAGGTCGTGGAGTCAAGAACAGTGGGGGACTTCAAGAATGCATGGGACAGGCATAAGGCAGTCCTAGTGGGGGGTAGGAGGAAGTAAACTGTTGGTTAACTAGGATCTGCAGCTTATCTGTTATGTAGGAAAATGAGCAGGTGGGCCAAGTGGTCCTTATCTGCTGTCAAATTCTATGTTTCTGTGTTTCTATGTTGACAATGTTACCTCATCAGCTAACCGGAAGCTTGGTCTACTATACAAGCACCAAAGCTGCCTCACTGAAAAAGCTCTCCAGCTTGCCATCACCAGTTCAGTTTTCTCAACTCTTGACTATGGCCTTTCCATTTACAGTGTGGCATCTGACAGCACCCTTAAGTGACTTGCCACTACATTGAATAAATCCTGCAGGCTAGCACTAGGGGCCCCTCGCCTCACCCACAGCTGAAATCTCTACCTGCAAACAGGTTGGCTAAACCTTTCTGAAAGGACCTGTTACCAAGTATGTCTCCTCCCCAAAAAAGCAACCCTTGGCCTACTACCACCTGGATGCAATTCCCTCTTTCACCAAACTGAGTCAACTAGGACCACCAGGGCATCTAACAAGTTTCAGTCAAGGTCCCCTTCCGGTGAACTACTCAAGGTCAGAGATCCTTTGAATACAGGACCCCACTCTGGCTTAGTGCACTTCCATCTGACCTTACTGCTATCAGCAAAATTGCTTCTTCAAATCAGCATTCAGATCACAGCTTACCAGCCAACAGACCTGCTCCTGCTTCCCCTGATTCACCACTACCTGTAAACTGACTAAGAACTCCCCCCACAGTTTGCACCTATCAGCTACCCACCCAGAACAGCTCCTACCTCCATTCCCATTTCCCCTCCACCACTCCCTCCTCCCTTCCCTATTCTTGTTATCCTCATCCCACCCTAGCCTCTGCTTTCTCACCCACTGTCTGCCTTAACAAAACTTAAGCACTATGACAAAGTGACCCTGTGCCTGAGGTTACTGCCATCCCTCCACCACTGCCTATGTCCACCACCCCCACTATTCCCGGCCTTAGTGCTGCCCAAATAACCTACTTATCCTACTTCTCTGCTATATTCTCTTATCTCTATGAAATGTACAGAAACTGCTATCACTTGTCCCTACTGTAGTTTAATTGCCCTACAGCCCTCTTTGCCTAGTTTTTTCAACAATTTTCTTGTATTGAATTGTATTGTACTGTGCTTATATGTCTGATGTGGAACCTTTGTAAATGAGCTTGTAGCTCAAAGTTGTAATCCTAGATTCCAATAAAAAGAAAAGTCCCAATGACATCCCCTGTATTGTTATTTTTTTTTTGGTTTTATTTTCCCTTGACCACAACATGCATTTGTCAATGCCAAATGTTTCCCGCTTGCATGATTCTGCAAACAATGGGCCCTATGTATGAATGGTGTGGAGTGGCTACGTGCCTATATCTGGGGTGAGTAGCCACCCCACACAAACTCTGCTCCCCATGCAAGATGCACAAAGGGTGAAGCACAGGAAATTTGTACTGATCTCCCAGCCATGCAACGAGCAATGCACCGGTGGCAGGTGAAGGGCAGACCAGCACTAGGCGCCATGCACTAAGGCACGTAGTACTGGCCATGGGGATGTGTAGTAGGTCACAGTGTATGCCACGGAGACCCAGCCATATACCCCCTATGCACCCTGTGCACACCCCACAAGACTGGATGAGCAGTCCACCAAAGCACCGGGGCCACAGATCATGGCTGCCTGTCACCACCCACCCCCACATGCAGCAGTGTGTGTGGCACACTCCCTCTACACCTATGATGCCCTTATCCCTCACAGGGGCACCAGAAATGGCTGATGCCCACCCACCTCAGTGGCACTGCATGACAGCACCCCTCATCACTACTGGAGGATGTGTCCCTCCACCCCCTGTTGGCAGGCATACCCCTTCCCCTCTGTTACAGGGCACCGCACCGGTGCTGATGGTGAGGGCTGTCAGTATTGCACCCCTGCCACCTGCCACAGCTGCTGACCTTCAAACATCCATGGGGTGTGCTGCCAATGTGTGCCCCGCTGCACAAGGGATCCACTGGTAGATCCATACTGAGCATCCGATTCAATGCCCAGCTGGGTCTGTGACTCCACCCTCACCAGCTCTGCACAGACCTGCCAGCTAGGGTGCATGGCTGCAGACAGGTGGCCAGCATTTGTGAATGCCAGTACTGGTGCAGCTGTCCATGAGTGTGCAGCTCCCCGGGTGAGGTAAGGGCATTTCCCGCGTACCCTACACTCCGTCATGAATTGGGCCCAATAGGAGTAGAGAAGCAGGCTTTCCTTTCTTATTAAAATTCAGAACAGTTCTTCTTTT
Organism: Neoceratodus forsteri; assembly: GCA_016271365.2. Lineage (NCBI taxonomy): Eukaryota > Metazoa > Chordata > Ceratodontiformes > Ceratodontidae > Neoceratodus > Neoceratodus forsteri. The sequence continues at coordinate 323,116,683 of CM057458.1, forward strand.
TATGGGGACTGCATTCTACACCTTGTTAATTATTACAGACTCAAGGAATCCACTTCTCCCCCGGCTGCCTTAATGGCATCTTAAGAATACTGAGTTGGAAAGGACTAGGGCACACCTGTAATCAACCCTTCCCCTAACTAACTTCAATCAGACATGTCAGTATTGTGATTAAGGAATGGAGGTCAACCTGCTGCACAAACAAGACAAACTTGGTTCCTATGGGGAGTTCTTCCTTGGTGAGGGAAGGAACAGCTAGTAATTTTGAACTCAATATTGCATTTGACATTTACATTTTAATCTACTGGGGACAGAGGGTTTAGTAGACTGTTGATTTACATGTGCTGGATTCACACAAATTAAAAATGTTATGTAGAATTTGTAGTCGTAGTCTAGTTTACACATTGTCAGTTTATGTAGAGGGCATCCACAATGAAATTCAGTGCATAGAACAGCGTTGTAAATAGCTTAATTCTAGCTGATTTCCCTGTGCAGGATTCACATTAAATAATGTTGTAGTACATAAGAAAATATGCAGGGAGCTTCAGTGCGGATGCAGTCAACATAAACTGGCAATGTATAAAACTAGACTGCCGCTATTAATTAACTACTATAAAAAAGTCTGTACATGTACTGTATATGGCCCAAATATATTATTATTTTCAGCAAAACCACACAATGCTTGTGCTTCTATAATACATAAATTATATTTACAGAGATTTAAATGTTACATATACACAAGCTTATTGGATCTCCTTGGTCTTTTAAGACAAGTCTAATTGCATAAATGAATTGCTTTTCATTTCATTATATTATTTTTGTGCTGTTAAAAATGTCTGCAATTAAGACTCTTCAGAGATGTTTAAAAACAATTGATTTGTAAACTGTATGTGAATGAAAAATCAAGAGCAATAGGATTTAAAAATAAAGAAAATGTAGGACTGGGCATTCTAAAAAAGAATACAGTAATGGGGTGACTGGAAGTCCATCCCTAATAGCTGGTCATACCTCCCTGCTTGCTGACCAATGCTGAGAGCCCACCCAAGCATTGTTGTTTCCTTGAACTGTATGTGTGTCTCTGCAAGACTGTCTCTGATAGCATATTTCAACCTCTGTCCCTGCAAACTTGAATCTGGCACTGGTAATCTATGAAGTGCCAGCAAATGTGTGCTGTGTTGTCAACAGGAGCCCATTTTAAGTATTCATTTCTGCCCTCAAACTCATATCTCTGCAAAGTGGTCATACAGCAGACCCCCTAAACCTAGTTCAGATGCTTGCTTGCTTCGCAGTCTTGGTGTCAGAAATTGTGTACAGTATATTGACACATGCAGCAATCAGGAGCTCATCACCGGTGGCACACCGGTCATGGGCACTCAGAAGTTTGGCATCACAAGGATCCAAACCCCAGTGCAGCCTAAGCCCTCCTTTCTCCCCATAGAAGTCAATTGGCACAAGCTATTCACTCATCTTCTCAGCTGTCCATTGTGTGAATTAATCACAATTTAAGAAATACATGCACAAAGCATTGTAGTTCAAAAATTCTAGTCTGTGATAAAAATTTCAAATCTGGATTTATGAAACACGCTTTTTGTGTGTATTTCCTAAATCACATTAGTGTAGTCAGCAAGATAGAAGATGACAGCCTGATATACAGATTGTCCTACTGTACAGTACTGTATGCACATACAGTATATTTCCCCCTAATTTAAAGTAAGGGGCTACATTTGATTATTGACACCTAAACCGCTGCCTTTTTTGCATTTTTCTTTGTGCCGTTGTGTCTGAAAATGGTCTCCAGGATCAGTGCACTCAACTGGTGAACAAATGAAAAAATACATGACTGAATAAATAACTAAACACATACATTTGCAGTCAGACTTGGTGTCATGGCATACTTATGCTGCCTACCTACAGTACTTGAAGGGGGTGTTTAAAACATGTTTATTATACATGCCATCAATTACATTACTTCTCCTCTTGCTCCCTTCTTTGATTTTTTTATTATTTATTTTAGCTCAGACAGCTCCACAATTTACATTACTTATAATGGGTAGGGGGATCTATTTTACCATAAAGAAAAGGGCCCAGGCAGCTCACACAGCTCATAAAAAGGTGCATTCCAACACTGCTTAAAAGTCAGAATTTTTATGCAGCATTAACAGTTCAACTTTCTGGCAGTTATGAACACAACTTTTCTCCTCCAAGTAAAAGCCTATAAGAATGACTGGCCAAAGTCACAGTGGTGCACTCTGCAGACAGTTGTGGGGGTGAAGTGAAGAAAAGAATAATGAGCTGTTGACAGAAAATGTGAGAATATCAGAAATTCAACACACCCCTTCCCCAACTCTTCACAACTTACAGTCACCAATGATCCTGCAGTGGGGGAGGGAGCTGTAGCGGGGGGGGACAGAGGATTTTATTTCCAACTCTGGTCTGCATTTTCCCCCCTTTTACTTATGAGAGAGGAGCAGTCCAGTCTGTGATTTCATTGGGGGAAGGAGCTACAGAGGAGGGAGATTTATTACGCATTAAAAAAAATGGTTGGGGGGCATCCAACTGCACAAAACACAGTAAGTGTCCAGGTTGTAGTGTAATTTATTTTCAAACATTCTTGCAGGCATTAAATATCACCCTCAGCATTTTGCCTCTAAGGGGGTGACGTATTGGGGTGGTAGGGACCAGACGACACCCTGGGGGTGAAATGGTGTCAAGACAGGGGTAATCCATGTCTTGCTCCCATACCCAAGAGCCCAGCAATTGACGCTGGTCAGGAGTCGAGGTCTTCCTCAGCATCTCGTCCAACCAAGGTGGTGTTATGTAATGCTAGGTCCATCAAAAACAAGACAGCCATTATAGCTGATCTTGTTGAAATGGTGGACCTGCCATGCATCAGTGAGACCTGGCTGGACAAACATGCAGGTCCAGTACTGGCTTCTGCAATTCCAGCTGGATTCTTAGTGATTCACCATCTGAGGTTGGATAGTAGGGGTGGGAGTGTAGCTATCTTTTTAAGACCGAGCTGGGCCTTGTGGATGTTCCAGTGGGGACCTCCATATCCTTTGCGTGTGTCATGGATGAGGGTGTAGGCCATAGGATACTACTCATTTACCATCCACCAGGTGATGGGAGCGTTATTCCTGCAGGAAATTGCTGACATCATCATTGACATGATGTTGGAGTCTCCTAGATGGATAATTCTGGGGGGACTTCAATGCCTGGGCCAATGACGAACTCTTGCAGTTTGGTCAAAATCTCCTCCAGCTAATGACAATGCTGAGCCTTACACAGGTAGTTATCTCATCTACCCATATAGGAGATCACTCATTGGATCTGCTGTTCCTCCTGGGGATGGAAATCACTGACTTGGGGGGGTGGAACCAGTCAGCTGGTCTGACCGCCACACCGTAGGGTTCAGTTTCGGGGCCCCCCCAAATGGACCGACCCCTTTGGAGATTGTCCGGTACCACCCTTTAAGGGCAGTTACCCTAGATAGTCTGTCAACAGTGCTGGACCTATTGGGACTGCTGGGTGAAAGCACACGTCCAGGGGACCTTGTACTAGCCTACAACAAGGCAGTGGGAGAGGCCTTGGACCTGATTGCTCCATTTGTGTTCGAGCACTCACTCTTCGCCCAAGGTCACCTTGGTATGATGGGTCCTTGAAGGAGTTGAGGTGGGTTGGTAGAAGGCTGGAGAGAGCATGGTGGAACAGGCTTAGATGGATGGAATATTATAAGGTCTATCAATCAGAAATCACCTGTAAGAAGGCAGAGTTCCTGTTCAGGGAGATTTCTGCTGTGCAGAACCGACCAGCAGAACTTTTTCACACTGTTGACAGATTGTGCAATCCAATCTGTCTCCAGTCCATAAGAGTTTTTTCACAAATTGAGTGTGATGAGCTAGTTCATTTTTTCAAAGATAAGGTTGCTAGCATCAGGTCCGGAATCAGCCCAGCTCTCACTATGAGGGATTGTGGAGGTCGATGGGAGGTGGTGAGCACCTGGTCTGTCTAGACAGATTTTAGCTGACTGGAATTCATGGACATTGTGAAGATTGTCCAGACTCTGCACCCAACCTGTTGTAGTATTGATCCGGGCCCTACCCCCCCTCTTTTAGTGGGTTGTGTAGATATCACCTGCCTGATTCTAGCTGAAATTGTTTGGAGATCCCTGGTGGGGGGAAACTTTCCAGACCCCTTAAAGGATGCAGTCATTTGACCACTCCTTAAAAGACCTTCCTTGGATCCTGTCGATCTAGCTAACTACTGACCTGTCTGTAATCTGCCATTTGTGAGGAAGGTTATTGAGAAGGTGGTTGCACTGCAACTGCATGATCACTTGGTAACTCACAATGTCTATGAAGCTCTTCAGTCTGGTTTCAGGAAGAGGCATAGCATGGAGACTGTCCTTGTTCGGGTATTAAATTATCTCCTAATTGCCAGAGATAGAAAGGCTCATACCATCCTGGTCCTTCTTGATCTCTCAGCAGCTTTTGACACTGTGGACCATGAGGTGCTTTTGGAAACCCTGCAGTTGTTTTGTGGACTGTTGGGTACAGTCCTTGAATGGTTTCAATCTTTCCCCATAGGCAGGTCCCAGAGGATGGTCACAGGAATTTACTCCTCTGATGCCCTCCCCCATCCTGCGGGGTGACGCTGAGCTCCGTATTGGCACCCTTCTTGTTCACATTGTACATGCTGCCATTGAAAGATATCATCAGATGATATGGCTTTAGTTTTCATTGCTATGCAGATGATACTCAGCTGTATATGTCCTTTATGCCTGGACAGGTCGATGTGATCTCTGCGCTAAATAGCTGCCTCTCTGAGATCAAAGACTGGATGAGCTCGAGTTAGTTGAGACTAAATCCAGATAAGACTGAGGTGTTGGTTGTGGATATGGGTCTCCCGGGTTCGGGTTTTGGGGCTGGGCACATATCAGGCCTATGGCTTGATGGTGTCCAGCTCATTACCTCAGATCGAGTGTGTAACCTGGGCATTATTTTTGATGACAGCTTGACCCCGAAGTATCAGGTGTCAGCTGTGGTTAAATCCACATTTTACCATCTGAGGAATATCATCCAGGTGAAACACCAGATTCCACCGGGAGACCTTTTAACATTGGTCCATGCCTTCATTACCATCCATCTTGACTACTGCAATGCCCTCTACCTTGGGCTGTCTGGGGCTGATATCCATCACTTGCAGCTAGTGCAGAATGCTGTGGCCAGGCTGTTGACTGGTACCTCCAGGACCAGTCACATTATGCCTGTGCTGCACAAACTGCACTGGCTGCCAGTTCAGTGGTGGATCATCTATATGGTAGGCTTGCTTACCTTTAAAACCCTACATGAACAGGGACCTGACTACCTGAAAGATCTCCTGACTCCCTGCCCCCCAGTTGCCTCTCTGGTCCACCAATGAGAGATTGCTAGAGATTTCCAGGGTTCATCTTAAAACATCTGGAGCTCGTGTTTTTTCATTTGTAGCACCAACCCTGTGGAATTCTTTACCTCATTGGTTAAGAGAATTTCTGACCATCAGCAGTTTTAAATCTATGCTGAAAACATTTTTATTTTCTTTGTCCTTCCCTAATTAATTAATTCATTGATTAACTAACTGATTGGTATTAAATAATTTATTATATCATTTGTGTTATATTGCATTGTATATTGAGTACAGCACCTTGATTATGAAAGGCATTATATAAATAAAGTTTGCTTATTTGCTTGCTTCACAGGTTCAGGGGATTGCTTAAAACATTAATAATAATTACATATTGTCAATTAAGTAGACTTTTTGTGGCATATTTTTGGCTCATTAAAACCATTGAATGAGTGAGTTTCATTGACTATACGACAAATCTGTGACTACAAAAGTGAGTAGTACACAGGTTTTCATTTGATTAATTTTTATAATATTTATATTTTATTTGAAGTCATTTATTAATTGGTAAATATTATTATTAGTGTTTTAGGCAACCTCCTGAAAAAGTCTGAAAAAATAGAGGTACAAGACTGAAGGTGACATTTAATGCCTGAAAGAATTGTTTGAAAATAAATTACACTGTAACCTGAAGACTGACTGCGTTATGTGAACCAGTATAAAACATCCTGATCCTCCAGCTGTGACCACAGAAACATTGAATGTGAAAGCAGATGGGGACCTAGTGAAAAATCCTCCTTACCATTATACCATGAAAGTATAACAGATGCGAGCCATAGAACTGAACCATAAAATTAAAGTTAGCAGATCTTATTTCCATCCAATAGAAGGCTGTGACTATGTCCTGATCAGATAACTTATGGATCAGTTACAAAGAGAGGTAATAATTATTTTTCCCTTTAATGTTTGGAGTTGGCAGAAGAAAAAAGCTGGCTGGATAAGCTTGGAAGCATCATGACCACAAAAGTGAGAAGATCATTTGTATGGCCCATTCTAATAGTTAAGCTTGGGTACAGTATGTACTCTTTGATAGATGGTATTTGCCAAAACACAAACGCCATGTGCCATTATTGAAATCAACACTCATATAAGCCCGCATTGGGCTTGAATTAAAGTTCCCCCAGCTACATGCCTATTTGGCTGACTGATGAATGTGCAACTACTGATTCTACATTTGTTTGTAATAAGCAAATTGAACCAGTTAAAATAATACCTCATAAGGCTAAAACTATAAGAGGTTGTAGCTGATCTCAGTGGTTGTCAACCTTTTTTGGTCTGGGGACCCCCTGGCCACCTGTCAGCCATGTCGGGGAACCCCTACCAAAAGTCCTAGATATTGCACTGTGTTTAGTGTTTTGTACAGCGTTTATACAGCTACCTTTAATTAATTAAACACAAGAAAACAGCAAACCAATGTTAAAAAAACTTGTACTTTTTTAAATAATATATGTAAGAAGTACAACAAATATACTGTATAAAGTACACAAGTATAAAAGTTTAAAGCAAACAGTAATTACATTGTTGACTGACTGACTGTCATTGCTTTTATGTGAGCGGGGGGGCATTCAATTAACTGACTGAGCAATATAAAAAGAAAACTCACAGAAGTTGCTGGTCTTATTGGATCCTACTACGGATGTTACATTTCTTTCCAAGCTGCTGTTTGTCTGGATATATATGTACAACTCATGAAATAAAATACTGACACTGCTGCTTATCCAGGCAGTAGGTAAACATTCACTATGAGAATCCGTGATTCTGTGACTCCACAACCCAAAACAGACTAGAACAGAAGTGAGCGTATGAAAACAGGGCAGCTTTGTTTTTATTTATTTATTTTTATTTCTGCAAGCAATGATCAAGGAGGGAGGACTGGATGCTAACAGAACAACGTGAATGACTGCCAATAACTGTACTAAGTGGGTAAGGGAATAAGAACCTAACTTACAGCAGGTGAACAGTGAGGAGCCAGAAGAGGAGAGACTGATCTATAGCAAGAGAGTGGAGAGACCAAAAACAGACCAGCACACAGCTCATAAGTCAGGCAAATGATTTCCTTCTCAAGGCTCACCAGCTGCAAATCGGGAAACAATAAAGTAATTTAGTTATGTAATTAATGTAGTTCACACTCTGTTAGTGAAACAATGTTAGATTAGGTTACTGAGCTAAAAGGAGCAAGACAGTGTTTAAATGTTCAAACTTGTTTTTGTTAACTCATGGTTACACTGCTCTTGAAAAAAAAAAAACTATACTGAGATTTCAATTGCTCTGTTTGTTCCGTGGACCCCAGGGCAGGCACTTGTGGACCCCCTGTGGGCCACGGACCCTAGTTGAAAACCACTGGCTTATCTGATTGACATGCCAATTACTGTTGAATTCATGAATGGGCTTAGCTGGAAAACAAAACATCTGCTTGTTTGGTGAGGTGAGCCCCATTTGCCATTTTAAAGCAGTGTGGTGCATTTGTCTGGTCCATATTTCTATGTACTGTATACACTTTTTATGGCTGCATTTTAACTGAATGGTTTATTTTAAAAAATATATCTGAGGCAAAGTGATTTTTTAAGCATTTTTATGGGTCAACATGTCCTCTAGTTTCGTTCTTATACTGTAGTAGTCTTGATGGTCTAAGCTCATTCACATTTCTTGAGGAGCTGGTAAGCCCCCTCTGGTGATCTCTCATCTGCAGCATCATGTATGTCTGTTTTTTTTCTCTATTTCAGAAGTTACTCAGATGCTGGATGGACAGGGCATTCTGGACCTGCTGGCAGCCATCAAGGAGTTTTGTTATCTTTTTTAAGTGCTACCCCAATGGTATCTGTGCCCTTATGTGCCTGTTTGAGTTGGCCTACTGTTTTGACATTTATGCTTGTGTCCTGGATTCATGTGTTGCCTGCAAGAGGATCCCAAATGTGGCATGCATTTGGCGCTAATTTTTGTAATGCTGACTAATGTGATCCCCCTGCTGGTGGTTCAGCTTGAAGATTGCCATTGTTTTCCGTATAATTTACTCCAGGTGTTGCCTCTCATACTGCATGTCTGCATGTAGCCTATGCAGATATTTATCCCTGTTGAATTGCCCATTCCAGGTTTTCCCAACCATGTCAGGGGGCATGGGTACCATTGGGTTCTCTGGGTGGTAGGGACTAGTGAGACATCCCCTCTCTTTTTGCTGATGCAGGCTTATGGCACCCCATTACTAGCTGCTTGATGTAATTTGCCTATTGGGACTTAAGTTGGAGACAGCAGATGTCTCTGATGTCATTCCACCTATACACAGCCTCCTTTGCTGTTCACCTCATGAGGCTCCTGCTATTATATACTCCTGTAGAATAGCCCTCTATGAGTTCACACGACAATGTCAAGGGACATGGGCATCAATGGGAACTCAGGGTGGCAGGGGCCAGAGAGTCACCTCCTCTCTTTTTGACCAAATGTATTTATGGCTTTTGCCACCATAACCGCCATTTATTTTTCCCCCGTGGAACAAAGTTAACAAAGGCAGCCCACTAGTTCAAATCAGGTCACAATCACCACTAAATTGGTGACCATTTTTATGTCTGAGACTCACTCAGCTTTGAGGACTACTTCCTTTCTTTATATGTATGGCTACAGTGCTCGTCTACCACCCCAACTGCATCTGGAGATGCAAGTTCCTGAGGGCAACAGCTATAGAGGGCTGCAAATAAACTTTAAAATTTATAGAGCTTAACTCTCTTTCTGTTAACTGTTGTCTCTATTATTTGCAGAATTATAGCCATGAGAAGGGATGAAGATCTGGTTTATATTTAATATCCATCTCCTTCTCTTCACTTCTCACTGGGGGGCCACAGTTGTGGGTGCTTCCCCCAACCCTTATTGGTGCCATCATATTTACTATGGGTGTCCATACTCGGGGATTTCATTATTGATCTAACTGCCAATGGTTTGGAAGGGACACTGCTGGGTGTCTTATTGCTCAGCATGATGAAGGTCTTAATGGGTGTTTTCCAAAGTTGTTTAAGCAGTTCTTTCTGTATTCTATATTCATTCTTGCCCATCCATTTAGTGTGAGATTTCTACTGTAGCCAAATGATGTGATAAGTGCTGATATTAAAACCCACAAAGGAATTAATTTAAAGTGATACAAGGTGCCAAGCAAAACAGTCTACTATTTCATCAGTGTTGAAAAGCACATTGCCTACATTGCTTGAGATGAATCTATGTTTTATATTTGGTAATATGAATGACTGCAGTTTCATTGAAATTGCTTTTCCATTCACAAGTGCACTCTTTATTTCGATGCAGCATGTGGTTTTCTGCAATCCACTCTTACAATCAAAGGGATTTTAAGAGAGCAAAATATAAGGTGATCCTAGGTACAGTAACAATATAGAGTTACCAAATGATAATATACACATGGGAACCAGACCAGCTAGATAAGAACTTCAAAAAATGCCATTGGGTAAACATCATGCAGAAAATGGATATTTCATGACAGCACTAAATAAAAGAAAAAAGGATTGAAAACTGAACCAATTGAGAAAATTATGTGAGATAACAAAAACTGCAGCAATGGGAATGGGACCCTATCAAGAAGGGATGGAGACAGTTAATATAAATAACAGTAACAAGTTTATTTATAAATATAGGGTTGGATTCACAAAGACAGCCAAAAATCCCACAGCTGTGGGAAAAAAGCCTTCAGCACTGTGGAAACACTGGTGCGAGATATTCTGAAAGAAAAATTGTGCATGTGTAGAAATCCATAAAAACAGCACTTGAGGAAATTCTGCAAGTGCTCAAAAATCTGCAAGTGTGCATCTGCAGCTGTGGAAAAGGCTTAGAAGGCACAACAACAGGTGATCCACATTAGCTGGAGCAGCAGACTTTGACAGTCTTGCCATAGAAGTTGCTGAAAGTACCCACAGAGAGACCAGCAACCATGCCCTCAATTGGGATGACTGCAGCACTGCTGGTACCAGCAAAACCATGCACCACAGTGGCTGTCTGTAACTGATGGTCATATCTCTCCCTGGAGTGTTTATGTTGCCTGCTGCAGTAGCACTCACTGCAGGCTGTTCAGCTTCTACTGTCTGTGGGGCTCCTTCATGGGCTGCACCGGGTCTGGTGGTTGTTGTCTGTTGTCTTTCAATGACTATGGTGTGCTAGTGTTGCTGTAACAACTGCCAATGATATACACCCACTGGTTTGCTATTACTTTTGCCTGACCTCCACTATAATTGTACTTCAATTGTTGGGGCACTGCATTTTGCTTAGGGAGTGTTACGCCTCACTCTTACGTGTGCAACATTTTTTCTGCAACTGCGGAGAAACACTGGCTGAGAATAGCCTTTAAGGGGATGTGCCATACTTATCAATTACTTTTTTCCTCAGAAACTTCTGCAGCTGCACTTTTTTCCACAGTCTGTAGTGTATTTTTTCTTCAGCTGCAGAAGCTTTGTGTATAGCAATCAGAGCAATTTCCCCTTTTTTCCCACAGCTACAGAACATTTGGGGACTTAGGGAAGGCTTTGCACCTTCAGATTTTTTGTGACTCCTCCCCATGGTCTCAACAGTTCCTAAAGAATGAATTATGTAAAAGGGAAAAAGAAGATGTGTACTTATCATTCAGTGTGCCAATGATTTACAGTAAGAAATCATAAATGGGGCAAATAATACAAGGTACAAATCATGTAAAAATATACAAAACAAAAGCAAAAGAATACAATTTTTGTATAAAAAGACTTGTGCATTGTATCTAGGCACTAATCCCATGTTTTTTGTTTTTTTAATTGCACTGTAGTGGTATCATGTAAAAAAGTAGAAAACAATAGCTTTTTTCTAGTTATTATGTTTCACTTTCTGCTCTGAATTGTTTGAAAGGTAAGTTGGATAAACTAAGCATTGCATGTAGACTTACAGTAATTGTCATTATCTATACAGATGTCTACGTCCTCCACTGATTAGCCGTGGGCTTTCTAGCCATCACATTATATCCCCTTCCTTCATCCCCATGTCTCTGGCCCTTCCTTCTTACCCCCCATCCCTCTTCCCCTGTCCTCTTGTACCAGTCTCACCAGGTCTCCCACTCCTCTCACCTCACCCTCCTCTTCATTTGCCATCTTCTTCAGTCAGTTCTTACCATGTCTCCTATTCCACTCTATATTTCTACTCATATTGGCAGCCTTCAATTGGTTAGCCTACTATTATTGTTCCATATCATTGACTAGCACTTATCCAGCTCATTATTTGCTTAGTGTGTGGTAGGTAATTCTCAAGTGTGTTCAATACTTGTATTATTATATAATACTCTATGGTATATATTTTATGATTTCCTGTGTTCTTACTAACTGTACTGCTATGTACTTCCCTGCACCTCTTATTTTTTTGCTTAACTGTTTAGTCTACCTCACCTCCTTTCATGTATTGTTGTTATCCGGTATATCTGTGTACTCCAGGACCACCTTGTAAATGAGTCTTCTCAATGGTGTTTCTCACCTGGTAAAATAAAGTTTGATTGATTGATTCAAGTGGTGTTTTTTTTAATAGATAATGACAATTATGGCAAGTCTGCATCCAATGCCTACTGTAGTTTGCCCAAATTGCTTTCTAAATAATTACAAGCAGAAAGCAAAACATAACTGTAAGAAAGCTGCCACTTTCTATGTCTTCTACATAATACCACAATTGTGCTAGTCAGTCCCCCCCCCAAAAAAAAAAAACTACCAGCTTGTCCATATGGCTCGGTTTCCTATGTCTGCTCTTAGCTTGGGCCACCTGCAGTTTCATCTCTGTTATAAAGCCCTGGCTATTGTAAAGGTCCAAAGTGGCAATTCCATAGGTGAGAAAATGAGGAGAAGGGCTCAACAGTAGAGGCTGTCCCAATCATCCAGTTTAATGGGGACCTTATTGCTTGTATTCTTTTCACTGTGCCCCCATAAATGGTCTGAGCATGATTCCACCTGTCTCCATCTTTTCCTAACCACTCCTCTCCAAGCTGATTCAGTACTCAGCTCTTAATCTGTGAAATCTATGGAAAAACCTTTTAAAAACATAATATTTAAATACAGTTCTGCATATAACTGACATATTTTCTACATTCTTTATCCCCCTCTTCCTTTCTTACTAGGTGCAGCTGCTTGAAAATCAGATCCCTGTCCCAAGCTCTTCACTTGCTCCTGCTCCTACTGTCTGTCTACATGCAATGCCATAATCCTCTGTTTAGAAATCTCAGTCAGTTGCAATGGAAATGATTATGATGTCATAAACAGGAGATTATGACTTGACTTTTAAACAAGCAGCAGGGGCAAAATAATTCCATTGATCAAGGATCCTGTTCCCATGCAAGTTTTTCTTAGTAATAAAGGCTCAGGTGAAGAAAGCACACAGAATACAGGAAATCCAATTAGAATTCTGGAGAATTGCCAGTTATCCCAGGATAATTGCAGGCTATTCAGATGCAAGGGTGGATACTGGGATTATTTTTTACTGTTACAATTTGTATTCTCCACAAGCAGAACAGGGACCTCTCCTGATTCTTATGATATTTATGGAGGCTCATTCTTAAACCCTTTAGTTTTTAATGTGTTCCATATCAGATTGTTTTGCTTGATCTTGGAGCTGTGATTTTAATTTGCTGAATGGTATTGTTATAGGCTCAATTGAGGGACGGTTCAAGAAAAAATCAGATAAATTCTATCAGGAGAGGTAAAAAGGATTATGGCATCTTCTAAGCAAGCATAATGGATGAAAGTCTACCCAGCTCTGTAGAATTCCTATGATTCGTATGATATGATTCCTATGATAATCATACCCTCAATTATACAGAATCCTGAAACAGAACAAAACTTTAATTGGCACACTGAACAAGTTTTACTCTGTTTTCAGAAGTAAACAGTAAAAGCATGATTCATGTCCAAAAATGTAAAATTAAAAGTTTCCATCCTGTACGAGGCTAAACTATGTGGAATAGCTGATACTAACTATTTAGAAAATTAATCAACCTAAGCATGGGTCAGATCATTTGTTACTGTCATATAGAAAATTTGAAAGGAAAAAAATGCCCGAGATGAAATGAAGTAGTGTACAGTAGCTAGGTTTTTATTTTTTGTTTCTCAATAAAGGGCAGTGAAATAGAATGCTATCTGCAGGTACATGAAGAGAAAGAAAACACAATAGCACTGTAGGCAGCCAGTACCACTGAGATGGCTTGTGGCAGTAAATTCATCCAAATAGCAATTATAACATATCACCTTAAGGCTCCTCATCTTCACCACTGCACCGCACAGAGTGGTATGGAGTGATACTGAACGATATACTGCAGTACCAGGAAGCTTTCTGCTAACTACCACTCTAGTTGCAATCTGGAATGGTCGTCCACCTGATGTGGTGGGCAGCAATGATATGGAGTTCTTTAAGACAAAGCTTGAGGCTTATTTTGCATCCTGATCCTTAGCATTCCCCCTTTTGTAATGGCGTAGCATTTTATTGGCCCTTTCGGTCTCCTGTGCTTGTAACATTTGATAAGAACTGTAAGAACATTAGTGATGATACCCACAAAACCACAGCCTATTTGGTAATTGACTCTGTGATACCCTTTGTGATTACAGTATGCAAATCTCATATGGTACCAGAATCACCACGTGTGTACAGCCAATGGTTCTCAGTACATTGGGAATGCCATGCATGGCATAGAATTACTCTTTTTTAGACTGCATGTCAGCCTGTGCTGTAGGGCACATTATGTGCTTATGCACACACAAAAGGAGGGTGTCAGTGACCTGGTGCAGTGCCCTGGACTTGGACAACTGGCTAATGTTCATGACATTCCCTGCCACCAGATAGAAGGATCCTGTGGCCCAGTATACCAATGCATGTAATACCATTGTCGATACCAACATCATCCACTACCAAAGGGTATGTGGGGCCACATGGGCAAGGACCATAACACACAGCCATGTGATCTTGGCATGGTTGAAATGAAATCTCTTGGGTCATGCAGCAGCACCAGCAAGGATGCAATACAGTAATTCTGCAGTATACCACAAAATGCTGCAGTATATTGCAAGGAACAGTGTAATTAAATGGCAATTAAGCCCTTTTGGCATGCAGTATTTTGTGACATGTCACTTAGTACAAATTGCTACATTGCATTATGGCTGGTTCTGCTGTATCTGTTCTACGGGGAATTTGCATCCAGCCATCGTCAACATGTTATCATGGCCTTGCCCTTTGTACCTGCATGTGTTTCCTCTCACCATCCAGCAGGAGGACGTTCAGTAGTAGCCCTAGGCACAGCCTTTGTATCCCTGTAGAGTGGCATTGGAACGGCTGCCAGACAGTTTGTGTCACATTCCCATCTGTGCTTCCCCAGATCATGGCCCTGAAAAGGATGCTGCACAGATATTCCATGTGGAAATGAGCTCCTTTAAAGGTGCATGTACCAAGCATTCCTCTGAGTTGAGGTGGTGAGCATAGGCATTGCTGGTCATTTAGGAACAATAGTATAACTGAGATGGCTGCTGCTTTGACTGGGTCTGTGATCTCCATGGGGAGAGTGTGGGAGCACCCACAAAAGCTTTGGCAAATGTCAAAACTATTGCATCAGGACCTGGAGGAGGGTGGTGCTGTCTGGGAGGTGAAGGAACTGAGGGAGGTATGTATACAAAAGGCAATGGGGAGAGAGTGCATGCATGCCATGCATTGTGAATACTGGGTCAGTGATGCTGTTCCATCATTCATGTTTCTGCTGGACTTCTGTGGCATGCCAGGAATGTTCATCCTGGAGCAGCATGAGCATCTGGGTGGGGGGTGGCAGAGGGGGTGGCCGCCAGGCAAAGTGGACACTACAGCTGCCAGACTATCTGTCCTGTAGGCAGCCAGTACACTTGCATCTAAGTATGATGTGGGGGAATACTGGACCCTGGCTGAGCACTCCAAGGTAAGTGATGTGGGGAGGAGAGCACTGTGTATCAGCTGTGTTGTGCTGTAGCCCTGCATGTGTATCCTGCTAATTACTATGCTCTGGGTTCCTCTCATTCCAGTGGTGTTGTGGACCACTTTGTTGTACACCCTATCCACTTCAAGGGGATCAAATGAGCATTTACAGAAGAAGGAGGAGGAGTCTTAGGTGGTGGCCACACCCCATCAATGTCCCAGGGTTGCAGCAGGGGCCTCTCTGTATTATAAGTGTGACTGTCTTTAATCTGTATCTGTGTTTCTGTCTGTTGACAGGAACATAACATTTTGCTATGTAACATTGCCATGCACTGGACTGGCTCTGCCCTGTACAGAAAACTTTATTTTTTTTACAAATGTCTTGAATCTCAGTATGTCTTCCAGTCAATGGTGGCATGCTGATGCCTGCAATTGTCAGGTCCATGATGGGTGCGGTGTATCCTGTGGGGCACTGCCCACAGGTCTTATTATCAGCCTGCTGGCTGTGAAGATGTGAGGCAAACACTGTGGGGCATGCAATGTGCACAGTGCCCATGTACCATGTTGGGGGCAGCATGGGCACATACATAAGGGGGCAGTTCCTTTGTCTCTTGATGTCCTAAAGTATCTTTGTGTTGTGCCTGCTTTGTGGGCTCATATTGCACTATTTACCTGCTATTACACTGCCAGGATCAAACCTGTGTAGCACTGCAGGTCTTCTACAGTGGGGGTCCATCCAGTCCAATATATCCATATCCTTACAGTCCCAGCAGTCTGTCCTGCACATTGTATACCCTGTATGTTGGCACTGGCTGCATGCAGTTTACTGCAGCCCTCCACATTGCATAGTTAAATATTATGCAGAACCTACTTGTCAAACAAAAAATGTGATGATTATGTTATTCTCCCCTATACTGGTCTAATTAAGCACCTTATGTATTTAAAATGATTCTATAGATATTTTTATATGTGTCAAGTGGAATTCTTTCGTATGTTATTTTGTAATAGCCTATGACTGATCAATAAACTACTACTACTACTGCTGCTAGTGCTTTCTGTGCAGTCCCATGTGCCAGAGCAATATCTTGCATGTCATGAATGTGCATTTGTGTGCCACACACATGCTGTTATGTGGCCACACCCCCTCCCCATGTATAGTGCTGCCCCTGTGCAGCATACATGCATGCTGCATGGCTGAGGCCTGAGATTTTGGGTAAGGTATACCCATACACATGGCAAATACACACCATGCAAGAACATCAGTACATAGGCTCCATTGTGAGATTCAGTTTACTACTTCTTCAGATGACCAGTGTAGTTTTGGGTGTTTCACAAGATAACATAGCACTACCAGTAAAGACAGACACTGAATTGAGGAAATGGATCCTTTCATTTAAGGTGGAAAAACTAGGTGGCACTGCAGAATTCATTTACAGGCTTATTGTTTTGGAGACCAGTGTGTTAAAGAAGAACACTTGTTCTCCCAGAAACCTGACTTCCCAAAGCAGAATTCCCTGATTAGGCTTTTCAGCCTAAAAAATATATTTTTCTTTACCTCCGTATAGTAACAGCAACTACGATATATTCAGCAGTAAGGTAACATCGCCAGAGCAGCTCAATGCCCTTTGACATGCTTAGCACTGCCCTGTGCTACTCCACCATATAATTGATACCATGGGGCAGTGCGGAGCTGTGCTGAGCATGCCAAATGGCCCTGCACTGCTCCAGCCATGTTTCCTTATGGCTAAACACATCAGAGTTGTGGTTTTTATGTGGAGGTGAATACAACATTAATTTTTAGATTGAAAAGCTTAATTGGGAGTTCTGCTTTGGGGAATGGGGCTGTTGGGAGGACTAATGTTTTCCAATAAGGACAGTTTTATCAATGGCAAGAAAAATGGTTTTATATAGTTATTTTAGCTTGTAAACAGTGTACAAAGTACTAGGGGTATTAGTGTGAGAAGGGAGACAGTACCAAGTAAGATACATTAGTAAAACAGGTTTTCTCCTTACAATGGGGTGGATTTTGAAAGGGTGATGCAGGGCTTGCATCAAGCCTTGCATCAAACCCATTTTTTGGTGCAGCTGTGCCAAACTCCTTTGCTGCAACTGCAACCAATTTTAGTAGGCCAGGTGCAGTTGTGATGCTTTACTTGATTTATGGTGGTTTTCACCAAATATTTGGTGTGAACCGCATAAAAAGGGTACCCGGGATTGACGCAAGCTAAAAGTTGGTCTAACATGGAAATCAGTGCATGGCATGGAAAATCTTGAGTGCCAGATGGGAGAATGCCACAAGGCTTGAGCACCATTTGTTTGTCATACTTTGGGCTTGTGCCAATCTGACCACTCTAAAAATATGTTCTAATGTCTTATTTTTCTTTCTGATATTGTATATTAGCAATAAATATTAGGACAGGTAAAATAAGTCCAAACTGAATCCATACTTGGCCTATATTTAGCAAATCCAAAACCAGAGCCAAAACCACCATGGCCTTGCCCATCCCTAATATTCAGGAAAGAAAACTACATCTTGCAGCAACCATGTATACCAATAATTAACATCAATCAATAAATTAAGAAAGCAATTTTTTTATCCAAAATCTCAAGGTGCTAAACATAAAATCCTCAGAAAACAAAATACACATGCATCAATAAA
This sequence comes from Neoceratodus forsteri, assembly GCA_016271365.2. Lineage (NCBI taxonomy): Eukaryota > Metazoa > Chordata > Ceratodontiformes > Ceratodontidae > Neoceratodus > Neoceratodus forsteri. Next base: position 323,134,699 of record CM057458.1, read on the forward strand.
TTAAAATAAGTTAAAACAATAAAAAGGCCAGTGATATGTAAACAGTTTAGCCAAAGTAATCAAACGCCTGTGAGAAAAAGTGCTTTTGGAACAGATTTACAAACATAAACTGATGAGTTGCAGCACAGCTAAGGAGAAAGAAAAATGTATAGCCAGGGGAGCAGCTACAGTGAAAGATTTCTCTCCACAATTATTTCCGTCAGGCTTGTGGATTCACCAGTTCTCCCTGGTGGAGTGAAAAAAGTAATTTTGTGCATATGGGTGCACGATGTCATTAATGCAACCAGCGCTGATCACAGGCAAGGCCTTCAAAACCATCAAGAAAATCTTGAAGGACGTGCACAATCTAACCAAGAGTCAATAAAAATTTTGCAGCAAAGGCATGACATGATAAAAAGTATTTGTACCAGATAGCCTTTCTACAGTGTTCACCACATGGAGATGGTGCAATATACCCACTGAAAGCCCTTGATATAAAGTTGTATAGTAGTCAAAGTGAGATGTCTTCATGGCATGCTCTTCAATCCCAGGTCCTCATGTTGAAGATAGGTAGGGCTTTAACCAGGGTATATTTCTTAGGTAAGAAAACCTACAGCAAACAACTGCTGCAATATTGAATTCCAGTGACAGTTTGTAGCTCAGAATGGCCTCCAGATGTTTTGCCCAATCTACGGCTTTGAGGATTGTGCCACCCAGTGAAGGCAGACAGATATCATTTTCATTGATGTTTTTGGAGGTTCCAGTCATATAAGTAACAACTCTCTCTTACCAGCATTGAGGCTGAACAGGCTGGCAGCCATCCAATCACTCAGTTAAGATAAACCATGACTTATATTTGTGACAGAGTCTCCTCAGTGTGGTGCAATGAAGAATAACACAAAGGAGATGAAGCAGAATTATCATTTATATAGTGCTTCTCATTCACATTGTATCATAAAGAATTTTACAAGCAATGAAAAACTAGTAGTGAAGTAACAATAAATGTGTAGTGGCAGCCATTTCTCACATGAAATTTAGGGATACTAAAATACTAAACTCCCAAGACTACCGTCGGTACCCTAAAAATACCTGAGCCCAGATATTCAAAAGGGAAAAGTGCGCCACACAAATCCCAATGCGCCGGAGCACATCAGTAATGTATGCAGGCACAGGTGGGGGGGCGTGCCCATGCATAACCTGCACAGCCCAATATTCAGCCTGGGATGTGCAGAGTCATGCATGCGCAACCCCTAACTGTGCCTGCACAAAGTTATGCCACAAAAAAAAGGAACAAGTGATGGCCACCCACAGGTGAGCTGCCACATTGCAGGATGCAGCACAGCAGCTGCCACCTGTGGGTGGCCACTCAAGTTCCTGCTGCACCTTGCGGTGCCCCCCCATGCCCCATGGCGGGCATCTATAAGCTAACCCCCCCAAGTCCAATATCTCTGGTGGTCCAGTGGACCCCTATGTGCCCGATCACAGGCATCAGTACAGTCCCCCCGTAAGTCCAATATCCCTGGTGGTCCAGTGGACTGATTGCTGCCCGATCACGGGCATCAGTACCTCATCAAAGGCGCCCACTACCCTGGTGATCTAGGTGTACCCCCCACCCCACTCGCCTACTGAGCCCAACCACCCTAAACCCCCCCGTCAGCCGGTGGGTGGCAGCAACCCAACCGCCTGCCGCCCCACCACCTGCTGACTGACAGATCGGTAGGGCTGCACACCCATTGGTTCACAGCATGAGCCAATGGGCGTGCAGCCCATACCATACTATTCAGTCCAGATATGCAAATGAATTCATTCACATATCTGGACTGAGGCACGGGAGTGCACGCCCATTGGCTTATGCTGTGAACCATCAGCGCAGTCGGGCGGCGGTAGGGGCAGGCGGGTGGTGCTGCCACCACACGCTGACAGGGGGATGGCTGGTGGTGGGGCTTAGTGGGCAGGTGGGTGGGGGGTACACTAGACCACCAGGGTAGTGGGGGTCTTTGATGAGGTACTGATGCTCGCGATTGGCAGTGATTGGTCCACTGGACCACCAGGATATTGGACTTGGGGGTTCGCTATAGATGCCCGCGATTGCTCAGTGTGGTCCACTGGACCACCAGGGATATTGGACTTTGGGGGGACTGTACTGATGCCCGTGATCGGGCACATAGGGGTCCACTGGACCACCAGGGATATTGGACAGTTTTTCATTTATATTACAGGAATGCCCACGATCAGGCTGCAGGGGGCATCGGTCCCCAACGGCTGCTGCCTGGCAGGGCGCCGGGCGCAAGTCGTCGGGGATTGCTGCACCTGCATGCTAATGGTATGCAAATGGGGCTATGATGAGATGCAAATGACCCCCTGTGCTCCTTGAATAAATTATGGCCCCATTTGCATGTCCCCGTTTGAATATTGCAAGTGCTGTGCATGGCACAATGTCACTTGTGCCAGCGCATCTCCATGCTCCACTCTGGCCACTTGCACTGGTGCAGTGCCACTGCACCATGCACAGTGGGGGTGGCCAGGGTTCGATATTCAAAGCTGCTGCACCATAGCGCAGCTCCGTTGAATATCACCCAGGCCACTCCCCTGCACAACAAAGTTGAGCTACACCCTGGCTTGCGCCACAGCCTGGCGCAGTTTGAATATCTGGGTCCTGGATGAAAAACAAGTAGTAGGATTGGGTGTGGTAGTTACTTCCTGACCCATTCTACTACCCGATTACCAAACCCTGACCATAACAAAAATCACATGAAAGACTGTGTTTTTGGACTATTAGACTGCCTGTTAGGTGCTCTGAGTTATTATACCCATGGGGGCATTGCTGAGGCAGGTATGAGAGGTGCAGCCACTCTAACTGAGCCCAATGCTATTTCCAAGAATGATACCCATGGCAGACATTGCTGAGGCAGGTACAAGAGGTGCAGCTGTTCTTAGCGAGCCTGTTGCTGTTTTCAAAAATTATACCCCTGGTAGGCATTGCACAGGCAGGTAAGAGAGGCACAGCTGCTCTTAGTGAGCCCGCTGCTGTATCCAAAAATGATATCCATGGTGGGCATTTCTGAGGTAGGTACGAGAGTTCCAGCTGCTGTGATTGAGCCTGCAGCTGTTGTAAAAAATTTTACCCATGGCTGGAATTGCTGAGGTAGGTATGAGAGGAGCATCTGCTGTGATTGAGCCTGCTCCTGATTAAAATAAATTATACCCATGGTGGGCATTGCTGAGGTAGGCACAAGAGTCACAGCTACTGAGAGTCAGGCTGGTGCTCTTCCCCGAAACCATGTTGGGAATCAATTAAACTTACATAATATAAAATGATGACTGACAAAAGAAAACTAAGATAAGTACTAGTGTGGCACAAGTGGCTGGCATGGTGGCAGTGGCGATGGTTCCATTCATTTTATACACAACCTAGTCATCATATTCAGTATCACTGTTTGCAGGTTGTTGTTCTTGTTCATGGTCAGACTTGCATAATTCTGTATTTGTGACAACTGGGACATCTTCAGCATTCATTTTGAGAGATGTGAGCTGCTTCACATTTATAGGACTTAGCAGCGTTCTGTGGTTAATTACTTCCTCTAGGTGCACTAAATATGTGTTCTGAATATACGCTTGAAGGTGGACAACTGAAGCACAGTTTTTCAAGATTTGCTTGATCTGGTCATACTGTTCTGCTTTGTTTGAATACAGTGATGGATATTCCTTGAAAGCAATCACAGCATGGTTGGCAAAGTAGTTCAGGATTATTGTGCTGTGTGTGATGGTTGCCAGTCTGGCAGATGAACCAGCTGCACCTTCTGACCTTGAACATACAGTAGGATGCCTGAGAAATAGCTGTAGATATGCTTTCCCTCACTGATGACACTACTGACTATTAAAAATTGATAGATGTGCTCTTGTCTGTGCCACAGGTGCACTCTGATGGTTCAGCTGGGTTGGACTGCTGTACATCTGGTAATGGTGTTTGTAGGAAACTGTCACATTTGGTTAGCAGAATATCTCTCCAATACACAGTATCTTCCCTGGCAGGAAGGATGGCTTCAATATTGCATTTAAAGCAGGGATGTAGCAATGTAGTCAACACATACTGTGCTATAGGTGTCATTCTTAAACATTACATTTATTCTCTGATTAGTCAACAGTCTGAGACCCAAGTCATCTACCAGCACAACAGTGGCAGTGAAGTTTTTTGACTGAAGTCTTTCTTTATGTCATCAATGAAACTGTCCATACTGACATCACGTGTGGCAGCCTCAAATGGCTCCAATAGGGTGACCATACATTCCAGTAGAGTCCAGCTGCTGAAACTGAACATGATGTCTACTTTACCTATGTGATTCTGCATTGTGTAGTCATGTACAGCTTTTTTCTGTTCAAGAAACCTTTCCAACATGTTAAGTGTTGAATTCCAGTGGGTTGGAACTACTTGCTTCAATGTATGCAAGTTTAAGTTGTTTGACTTCTGCAGCCCCTTCAGGATTTGTTGTGCTTTCAGAGTGGCTGTAATGCCCATATATTTTCCTTGCAAGACCGAACACGTTTTCAACAGTTCTGTTTTCATTTAAGAAACTATGCATAGCAGATTTAAACAATGTGCAAAACAGGGTATGTGCTGGTAGTTGCCATCTCTAACAGCATTGACTATGTTGGCACCATTATCTGATACTATGAACCCTGCAGATAAGCAATATGGAGTATGCCATTTCTGGGACTGATTTTGCAGCTCCTGCAAAATATTCAGAGCAGTGTGATTTGCCTCACAAGTGGTGACACATAATGCAGCCTGCTTCCTACTACTTATGGTACAGTGGGAATTATTACTTTCTGACTGAAAACTTGCCCAGTGAGCTGTAACAGTCATGTAATCAATTGCTTGGTTGTTGACCTATATATCTGTGGTTATGTGAACCTGCTTTACCTCAGAGGGTTTCAACTGTTTAGTGACCATACTACACACCAAGTCATACAACTGTGGAACAGTCTTTTTGAGAAATAAGTTCTTCTGGAAATGGTGTACCATGGTTCAGTCCAGTTCATGAACTTGAGGAAACCTTTTTGGGCAATAAAATCAAAAGAGAGTTGACAATCAGCCAACAGCTCTGAAATGGCTCTATTTAACAACTGGCATGCTAGATGCTTGTGGGTAAATGTTTATATCATTGCAACATTTTTTTTAATGTTAGTTGATGAGAATGATGAGATATTTTTAATTTAGGGGATTGTACTTGTCATGCCTTTTTCACATTGAGTACTACTGCTGGATTTTGTAGTGCAAGTTGATGTTAGAAGAAAACAATCTATGTTTGTCTGGGAAGACTGTAATGACACATTAAGTGATTCAGTGTTAGTTCCTGCTTCCAGTTCATTGTCACCATGGTCACTGCCACCACAACCTCTACTGGCGCCCAACCACACCGTCCCTTGCTCTGCTCCACTCACTTGGGTCTTTTGCATTCCAATCATTTCTGATGTTCCAAAATATCCCACTTCGCCACCATGACTGACATTTCTTTTGCACAGACTGCATACAGCTCAAGAATTCTGTGCAGGGTCCATGTAAAATAAATTCCACATGGAAGATGTACCCTTTTTGCTTTGTACTGTGGTACCTGGCACTATTTCTAGTACAGTCAAGAGACCTGGAGGAAACCCTACACTGCTATTCCTTGTTCACATGAATTTTTCTAATTCATGTTCATCTTCTTATTCTTACATTTAGTTTATGATTTTTTCTGCACTTGCATCTCATGCCCTATGACAGCATCCTTTCCTACTCCCTCATCAAAACTACAGACTGCATCACTGCAAGATTCAGAAGAACTGGAATTGGTATTATAATCATGTGGGACATAGACTGGGCTATCCCATTCCCAGTCACTGCTATCACCACCATCTTTATCAGCATTTGCTCTCAGCATCTGAGCTTATATTTGAAAAGGATGCCTCCTTGTCCTTGCATGCTGCTTCAGCAGTTGGACATAGCCTGAAATGTGGCAAAATGTTCAGTACCTCTACAAGTAACTTCTGTCAGATCTTTCCAAAACTCTACTATCATTTCATTGCTAACATGCTTTTTTGGATCAGGAGGACATTTGGTGCCAGTACTGGTGATGTTATTATTGTCACTATGTTCTTCATTAGTGCTAGGATTAAAATTGTCCACATCATTTTCAGTTGCACGTACAGCAGCACTGTGCTTCCTTTTAGTAGACTTAGACTGGGAAATACAAGACATAGTAGACACAGCCATGGTTTTCACTATGCCACAGAGAGACATCACATACAATGTAGCCATGACAGAACTCAGGACACCTAACAGGCTAACAGACAGTGGAATACAGCCTAAATGGCTTTTGCTATACTGCAGAGACACATAGAGTATCTATGTCACAGGAAGGGTTCAGAGCACCTAACCAACAGTGTGAAATACAGCCCATATTACTTTCACTATACTGCAGATACACACAGGGTAACTATGTCACAGACAGGGATTGGGGCACCTAACAGACACTGTAGTACAGCCTAGATGGCTTCCACTATACTGCAGAGACACACAGAGTAGCTATGTCAAAGACAGGGCTTAGGGAACCTAACAGACAGTGTGTAATACAGCCTAAATGGCTTTGGCTATACTGTAGAAACACACAGAGTGGCTATGACACAGACAGGGCTTAGGGCACCAAACATGTGTAATACAGCCTAAATGGCTTCACTATACTACAGAGAGACACAGAATATTAGCTATGTCACAAACGGGGCTCCAAACACCTGACAGATAGTGTGTGTGTACAGCCTAAATGGCTTTCACTATATTAAAGACACGCAGAGTAGCTATATGGCACAGACAGGGCTCAGGGCACCTAACAGACAGCGTGTAATATACAGCCTAAATGGCTTTCACTGTACTACAGAGACACACAGAGTAGCTATGTCACAAACAGGGTTTGTGCACCAAACAACAGACAGTGTATAATATAGCCTAAATGGCTTTCACAGCTGATGCCAGCAACAAGCACCTTTCCACCACCCTTTCTCCTAATCTCCGAAGCACCACACTCAATCCCCCAGCTATTACTCTTCCAGTCCCCAATCCTTGCTCCTTAGCCTCCTTCATAGACTAAAGTTTGTGGTTCTGTTTTTTTTTTAGTATAAACTTTTTTTTCTTTTTTCACCATGGTTGCAGCAAGCACCGATCACTCCCTCTCCCACCAAACTTCAAATCTGTTCTGCATGCTCACACAGCAGACAGGGAGCTCAGACACCAGCATTGACCAGTTGGATTGTTAGGATGGTATCATGTGCTCCTTTTTTCTTTGAGGACCCCACCGGTTGCTGTAATGCCTGATTAGAAGTTTGGAAGAGTCCCAGTACCACACAGGCTGCCTGTAATGCCAGTTTAAAACTTAAATTACCGATTACCTGACCCACTATCCCAGACCTTGAGTATTTTTACATCCTTTATCCAGTGAAATGAGATGTCTAAAATACTGTATAATAATCTAATACACTGCCTTGTAATACAGTAGGATAGGTCAAATTTCCATCATGATAACCAGGGAATCTACTATTCTCAATTCCAAAATGTAATGTAGTTAGCATATCCAATAATTGAGTTCCATGTTTATTTATCTTTTTGTCTACCAATTTTCTTATAGGTATACTAAGAGCATCATCCAAATTCCATTAATTTCCTGGATGTTCTGGAATATTGCCACAATACCCTCACATTAAAAGCTCCACCAATTAATATGATAACTCCTTGAGATTCCAGTTGTAATCTTAAAATTAATTCCCTCAGGGTGCAGATTGATTTTCCAACGGGCGATGTCTTGGATTGTGGAGCTATATACACTTTCAATAAAATATATAAGGGTACCTTTGCCTTAGATAGTCCTATATGTAGGAAGAAATACTTGTTATCTTTGTAGATACATCTACTGCTCAGGGCTAGACCAGTGTTTACCAGGATACATACCCGTCCTGAGGCTCCATCGTATTTTGTTATTTTTTTGAGCTTTTATTTCCCAAGATTGAAATAACAATATGCAATCAGTACAGCTGTGCAGAATATAAAACCGGAATGCCCATTCTAATTCTGTGGAATTTCACAAAGCTTTAAATTTCAGTTATTTTGCTATAATTTTAAAAGTCCACATCCAGATAACACCAAATTTGGAATGTAAGCAGTACACTAGGGCTTACAAAAGTATCTCAAATTTCAGAATTGTAAATAAGAAGGGGGCAGAGTTATGTGTGGCCAAGCATTTAATCAAAATGTTATTTTCAGTTATTCTGAGATGATTTTAAAATTACTTATCTAAATTTCTCCACAATATCAGGATTTAGAGAAGCTCATTGAATGCATATATGCACCATGTTTTAAGTCTCAAGCTTTAATGGGAGCTGAGTTATAGGTAGCCAAATATTTTGCCAAGATTTGGATTTCTGTAATTTTAGTATAACTTTGGTAGTATTCATTGAAATATTACAAAAATTGCCAGGTATTCAGGGTATCACTACATTTGCATATGCACATAGTTTCAGATTTCTAGTTTTAAATGGGACTGTGTTATAGCCTTCCAAACATGTTGACAACATTTAAATTTTGGTTGGTTCCCTCTAATTTTAAAACTACATATTCAAATTTTTTTTGTAGACTATGTTTATGTTCCCCCTGGACTGGGCATCCTTCTGGGGTGCACATGCGGCTAGGTCTGCTACTTCCTGAATGAACCCTGCAGTCTGAATGGAACTCCCCTGACTACCAGACAGCCCTAGTGCACTGGATCACTCCCAAGCTGGGCCCACTCACCCCCAGTGGCCTAACTGAAATTAGAGAGGGCTTACCATAGCTGCCAGGTCAGCCAGGAGTCCAACGGAGATCAGACCAGTGGTGGGATGTGTGTCCTGACTCTAGTGCCCCCATCATCTCCACAGTCCCAGGTGGGTTTTTTTCTGTAGTTGCTTCTTTGGGAGTGCAACGTGCAATGACGTCCATGGACAGCTCACCTGCTGACATCTGCCACACTCCCACCTCCTATTCTGGCTGGCATACCTATGCTGCCCCCAATCTCCATCAGGGGTCACTAGGATTCTGAGCAGCCCTGGAATCCTCCCCAGAGATAGGAAAGCAGTCTTCCAGATGCTCAATCCTCTCTCTCCCATGCTGACCCCTGGCAGCCGAGGCTCACTTCTGAACCCGGGTCACTGGCATGGTGCAAGGTGTGTCACCCAGCACCTCAACCCTCAGCACCACCGGGCCGGCCACATATCCAAATTTAGCCAGAGTTAAAACATTTAAACTACTACACCACATGATCATTTCTGAAAAAGTTCATATTTTTAGCTTTAAATGGGATTGAATTAAAAGAAGTCAAACTTTCACAACATTTAAAACTTTAATTTTGCAAGAACGTAAACTACAAATTTATAAACCCCTGAAACTTTAAAACTAGTGAATGCAATGCCATTAAATCTAGTAGGTTCTTAGACCTTACAAGGAAACTGTGTGTGCCAATTTTATTAATTGCTTGCTGTGAGAAATTACAAAATTACATCTGTACTTAAAGTCAAATCCCATGAGTCTTTGTGAAAATTGCAGAATTTCATGAAAAATTCCACAAAACTGGAATTTTCTAATTTCACTCAGCCTTATCTGGGGGGTTCTTTTTTGTAATTCAATATACTTTAGTATTTTAAAAAACATGCAACCATGTGCAGTGACAGTCTGGACATATGTATGATCTGCAAAAAGTAAAACTTGTGACTTATAGAATACAGGGGGACATATTAAAAAAATACATAAACAAGTACATACACAAACATATTCCACTAAAACAACTCCCCACCCTCTTCCACTCCCAACCCCCCCCGAGACATGGTTCAAGATGATATAGACATCATGGCAGTACAGTATACTGTATCAGCAATCAGCAGTAAACTACAGAAACCAAATATTCAGAGGGACAGTATAAAGAAGACCTGAGGAGAATAAATCTGAATTCCTGGGAAAGAGATTTAACCATTACTAAGAAGGACAAGCTATTAGGAAGGCTTCCAATTTTCCCCACCTTTTAGAGTATGCTGGAGATCAAAGTCTCAGACTAGCGATTGTTTTCTCTATTCTGAGATTGAACAGGATTTCATTTAACCATTCAGAGTAGGTAATGGTTTCCTGATCAAGCCAGTGTCTAAGAGTCATTTTTTTCATAGAAAGTGCTATCAATGATATATGGTATCTCCTCTCTAACACTGTTATGTCTGCTACCTTTCCCAGAACACAGATTTCTGGGGTAAAGTAATCATGTAGGCCTAAAATGGGGTCTAAATACCAATTTAATCCTTTCTCATAGAGGTGTAATTTTTGGACATTCCCATAGAATATGAAAGAGGTGACCTTCAACTCCACCACACCTAGAGCAAAGGTCATTGGGAAGTTTCCCCATCTTATGAAGGTTCTGTGGAGTAAGGTAAATGTTGTGCAATATATAAAACTGCATGAGGCACAGTTTATCATTAGTGATGAAGCGATATGTATCTGCTCCTAGTTTATCCCAATTAAGGGAAGAATCAGGGAAGATGGAAATCCAGTAGTCAGATTTTTCTGTAGCCTTCGGGAACAACTGTTCAAATAAGTATGAAACCAGATGAGCGACAGCGTGGGGTTGGGATGTTAATGTAGTGATTTGGGTAAGGAGAGCATTACAGTCAACATCCCATGTATTAGGACCAAACCAGGCAATTAGCATGTGTCGGAATTGAAAACCTTGAAAATACTTCTTGTGGAGAGATGGAGCTGAAATAGAAGGTCTCGGCTGCCAGGAATTAATCCCCCAACTAGGAGACAGGACACTAATTTGCCTTGCAGTTCTGGGAAATTCAAGTGAGACAGCATACGTAGCTCCACCTAATTTAAAGTTTGGGTTACCCCAAAGAGGGTGTGAAACATCTCAGGAATTATTATAGCATGTGGCTTTACATAACTAAGAATGAACAAGTAGGGAAGAATTAATTACTGTATTTTTGAGACTGGTTGGTAGATTATGTGGGAGCACATAGAAAAGACTGACCAGAGTTATAACCGACTGTTGTAGTTGCTGCATTTCAAACTGGAGCCAGATCAGGATATATTGAGATTCTGGACCTACCGAAAATCATCTTGCATATTTGGAAAGGTGGCTAGCCAGGTAATAAATGTAAAAATTAAGGAGTTTTAGCCCACCTAAATGCCTAGGAGCCCCCAGTTTAGTAAAGGCCCCATTAGGGTGTTTGTCCTTCCATATGAAACGTGTAATGATGGAGTTGAGTCTTTGAAACCAGTTACAGGTCAGAAAAACATTTAGCATATTCAGGGGGTAAAATACATGAGGGAGAATGTTCATCTTGACCATGCTAATACATGCTTGTAGAGAGAGGTAAAGGGGATTCCACCTATCAAGATCTTGTTTGATGGTTTCTACTATTTTACATAAATTAAGTTGCTTTATTAATTAGTGGTTTCAGGGTAAAATAATACCAAGATATTTCAAGCTTGTCAACCAGGTTAGCTTTAGGTAGACATACTCAGTAGGGACAGTTTTGGTATTCAGGGGCATAATTTTGTTTTTTTCTACATTGAGTTTGTATTCATATAATGTCCCAAATTTATCTGGGGGGGGGTTCTAATTAAAGGATAGTGTTATAAGAGGTAGGTAACACAAGGGGTCACCAGGTTCTGGAGTTAAATGCACAGTTTCACCAAGAAATGAACAGATGAGCTGGGTAGCACAACAGTGGTAGACCCCCAGATTGGAGCTAAAAAGCACAGAGTGTCAACAATTCCAACCTGAATGCAGGCTATTTAAGGATCACATCCAGTAAATTTATGATCCAGGGAACCTTTTGTACATGCAGGTCTAGGACTTATAGATACTCAAAAAAATGTAGAGGGGGAAGACAATATCTTGGGCAACAGGAAGAAAGAATTCTAGCTATTCCAACAGGGTAGGTCAATAGGAAAATAAGTAGGTGACTCACACTTTAAGGGAGCTTGTCACTGTAAAGCACAAAGAGGATATCAGTGGGATCAGTAGTTCTACTGAGTCAATCCAACTATACAAAAAGAGAAGTGGGGGTGATAGTCACCCAGTGAGGAACAGCAGGACTGCAAAAAGCTCAACCCAGCTTATCAAATGAAGTAGTGATATGTGCATTGTTAATGCTAAATTCCACACAAAAAAAATCTGAATGCCTCATCTACAGAATATGCTATCATAAATATGTGAGAAAATGTTAATAATAATTTTTGTTTCTTCTGCAAAATTAAAACTGCTTAACCAATTTATTCAGTTGTGTTATATACTAGGATACATGGACTATGACTATGCATGTCAAATGTTAACTATATGCATGCAAGACCCAAGATGTTACAAACATCCACATGTTTGATAGCTTTCATAAAGTTTTGGAAATATTTACATAGTAAGGTTTTGAACCCCTGTAACTTCAAAATCTCTTATCTAATTCTCTCCATATTTAGAGCATTCTATAAGAATTAAAAGAGGTTATTCATACTAATTTACACATGTATAGCTCCAAAGGTGCCTGAGTTATATGCAGATGAATTTTTTCATGAAATTTCCTGAAAAAAATAAAATGACAGATTTTGAGAAGATATAATTTTGAGACAATGCATCATATTGTCTTAAATCTGGTACATTATTAGAACACCTATCACCAAGAAATAATGCAAAATTTAAGATCCCTAACCTAATAGATGGTTAAGGTATATGCAGATAAAAAATGTTCATGAAATTTCGCACAAACAATAAAGTGACAACATTTGAGCACCTATAATTTTAAAACTGTTTTATCATATTGCATGATGTTCATCACATCTATGGCCATTGACCCACAAAGTATACATTCCAAATTTCAGAGCTTTAGCCTGAATGGTTGATGAGTTATAACCATATTAATACATTATAAAAAGTCTCTGAAATTTTGATGAAATTCTACACAATTTTGTCAAAATTCCACGGATTTGGAATGTTTCCATTACGCACAGCTCTTGCAATCAGTGGATTCCATCAACCAAGTTTCCTGTAATATTATTATAGAAATCTTTTTAATAAAATTTGTACACCCCAAATCTTTAAAGTTTTCAGTAGCCCTGCTATATTCCAACACAGTATTTTCAGAGAGTCACCTCTTTCTATTAATTTGGGCCTTCTCTAGTCAGACCCTAGCAACTAATATCTATTGCTTTCCATTAGTTTTAAATTGATAGGGTCTTCTGTGAGAGCTTCATCTGAAAATATGGAATTTTCCTCTTCCAACTCCTCTAACACCAAGCAATTATTAATCTTTTCTCCTTTCTATAATCTGCCCCTTATAACTTTACAATGTTCTTGATGTATCATAGTATCATCCAGCACTAGTGAGTGTTCCCTTCCCACTAGAACCATATAATTTGTTATTTTTTATTGATTTTTTAATTTTGTATTCTGATTAGCTTTAGGTCCAATTTTTTTTACCACCAAATTCTTTCTGTGTGTCTTTTAGATCCTCTATTTTCTGGTGAACTATTCTGTTTTTTTTTTTATTGTTGTTTCTATGAGAACTTTCTAATTCTTCAGTTTTTTTCTTTTCATTTGGAGTGATCCTTCTTGACATTTTAATACCGTTTGCACAACTAAGCAGATCAAGCCACATCTTTCTTTAGTTTATACCTACTGACACTTTGCCCTGGCAACTTTAGAGCCCACAATACACAATTATATAGTGCAACTTTTAAAGTGGCCCCATTCTCATTTCTGGCTTTTGATAGACCCCCAAAAATAAACTGTAATACAGCCTCCTTCTATTAGTAGCTCTTTTATTTCTTCTGATAGCTTTCTTGGATTTTAAATCATCCATAACATTATTTTCTTTTATTGTGCCTGCACATTTCTTCTGCACTTGGTCCTGTCTCTTGCCTCAATTACTCCATATTTTTGATACTCCTTTGTACTCCAGTGTAATCATTTTTTCAACCTTCCTTACTTTCCCTGTTTCTTCCAACATTTCTTTTGCTACTGTATTGTTACCCTGACCTGCTTTATTTCCTCCTATTTTTTTCTTTTATTTTGCTCTTTTGATTTCCTAGTCTCCTGTTCCAGTTTGACAGCTCTGGTGCCTTCTATTAGTTTAGCCATTTTCCTTTCTTCTTTTCTTGCTATATCCTCTGTTATGCTTTTGATTGTATTTGCATTGTTCCTCTTAACCTCTTGGGGCACTACACCACTACTCTCTTCTGTCTATAATGGGAGCTGAAGGTTCTGTTCTACCTCTTTATTTAGAAACACTCTTTTAATAGGGATATCAATTTTATTAGCAGCTGATTACGTACAGCAATTTACTTCTTAATTTCTACTAGGTTTTCTGTGATACAGATGCTAGCAGCCATAGCTATATTCTCTAAACCATCTTCTTTCTTACCCTTGCTCATTGTTTCTTGTAATCCCACATTAATTATATTTGGTTTGCTATAATTCCAGAGATATGTAATATCAGGGGAGTACTGGGATGGAAGGTCCAATGTACAATAAGTCTATTTGTGTAAGGGGTTAAAAGAGCTTCAAAATCCTCAAAAAAGTTATTTTCATTACATGATACAATTTGTTACTATTTTGCTTACTGGTCTGCTATATGTCAAATATACATTTCATAGAGCCTGCTTCTTTTTTATCTACTGTATGTTTTCGTTACTTTTATCATTACAGTTATAGCTCACTTGTGCTTCAATCACAGTTGCTTTCTTTTGATTTACTTGTTTATCCAGTGGGGTTATCTTGCCGTTGGGGTACACTTTATCCTGTTATTTTTTGTATCTTATTTCTGTTTTGACCTGTCTTGGCCATCTGTTCAGTTGGGGGCACATATTTCCCCTCTTCCTTGGTCCTAATTTCTGCTAAAAATAGATGATCTTGTAGATCATCCCCCTTATGCTTCCTTATCAGAGATGAGGCTATGGGGTAATACTGAGCTTTGAATTGTTGAACTCTCTTTTCTTCCTACTTGATCTGTCTGATTGCCTGGCCCAAAAATATAAATTGTTATTTTTTGCTCATAAACCTCTCTTTTCCTTTTTCATGTTACTTGTACTTCTTTTTGTTTTTAAGGAATATATTGTAACAGAAATCTTTTTCTTCTTCTGTCTTGTTTCCATTTTTCAACCCACAAATATATATCCTAAAAAAAATAGATATTGCACAAAATCTTCCATAAAAAACTAAATACTGCACATAAATAATATGCAATATTAACACTGCATTCAGTTTTCAAGATCTGTAAAACTGTGATAATAATAAAAAACTTTGATTTCAGTAAATATTAATGTTTATCAACAAAAAATACCCTGAATTGCTCAATCAGGGGTATATGAATAAATAGTATAAATAATATAAAAATGTTCCTTAAAAATAAAAACAAAGGCTTTGAAAGGGCTTTATAATTCCTCAGAGTTCACCCTCAAGCCAAATGATTTTCAAAAAGTTTCTGATATGATCAGCCTCTTGCCATTGTTGTTCTTTTATTGTTTGTACTTTCAGCATGCTATCCTGATAAGCCAGGTATGTCAGGTCACATTCAGTTATTTTAATTTTAATTGGCATCCAGTCAGAATTGCTTCTACACTCAGTATGCGCTACTGAAACAAAATTATTTTAGAGTTACCGACAGAAGTTTAAATGTGATGCCCCTAAATGCCTTTATTTCTTAGAGAGTATATTTCTTATTCTGTGTACAGTGAAACTTTAGAAGTACTTTTTATGTCTGTGCTTAACGTTAAACAAAAATTAATTATTTATTTTAGAAATAATCAGTCAAGTTATTACTGAACTAAACTTACACATCTTCCTTTCTGTAAACAGCAAAACAGAGAGAGCTCTCTCTCTCACTTATGTCCAAACCTTTCTGATTATACAGGTTAGCTGCTGCCTGGATTGCTGATCAGCACACATGTTCACAAGAGGTGAAAGACAAACTGCCAGTTGTGCGGCTACAGGTTGTGAGCTATACATAGCTTTCATATAAGATTCTCTACTTGTTCTTCTATCTGGTGCCCCAACACACATAAAATGTAACACTTTTAAAGATTTTCTGTTGTTTTGCCTGTTCATTGGTTTCAGGAACTGACCTTGCACTCATTCTCATGCACACTGCTTCTTCTCAAGAGTTAAGTTATAGCACATAGCAAAAAATCTCCTCCCCAAACATGTGTTTTGTGATTAGCCTACCAAAAGATGCTCTGCGATTTGTTAGTGTAAGAATGTTCAAAACTTAAAAAATATAAAAATATGAAAAACAAGCTATTTCAGTATCAAGTTACAGACTACAGTAACCTGAGTAATCACTATTATCCAACCACACAGTATGCCACACAGTATGCCCAAAAGACTGCCTTAGAAAGATTCTGCTACTAGCTTGGCAGAAGACACCAGGAGGAAGGAATGCTGTGTGACTGGACTTCTCTGCTGGGACTAAAGAAGTAGAACTCTTGTACTTGGACCTTTAATTTAGGGCAAAAAAAACTAACAAAACAAACAAAAAAAAGTGTGTGTTTGTCTGAGTTAACTGAACTGAATGGATCTCTGAACAGTTATCTAGGTGTAAATCTCAGGTGATTGAAAGGATTTGATAGCTGTGAGGTTTAAATTACTTCTACAAAGATCTAGTAAGTAGGGGGAGTGGCTTAGCTAGAAGGAAGCTAAATTTAAAGACTGCCTTAGAAATATTCTGCTACTAGCTTGGCAGAAGACACCAGGAGGAAGGACTGCTGTGTGACTGGACTTCTCTACTTGGACTATATTGCCCTCCACCCTCTCACCCAAAGCTAGTTCTACTTTTATAGGCACAGGATTTGACTGACAACAGGAACTTCCTGTTTGGGAGCAGGAAGTGAGTGATCACAGAGCCACCAAAGACCCACCATCCTAGAAGGGCAAGATTAGCTCTCCAGCCCCCTCTAGCTGCTGGAGGTCTGCCTCTGAGCAAGTAAGGAGTCTACTGAGAAATATAGGATATTCTTGTCTCAGAGCAGGACAATCGGGAACTTAAAGGGCACACAGGTATAAAATAAGAAGAGAGAGAGAAGAAAAAAAGCAGAGGAAAGAGTAAGGATTGCAAACAGTTAAGGGGCCAGAAATAAGACATGATGGGAGTGGTGCAGTTCAGTGGTTGTGGAGCAGCAGTCTTCTGGGAGACATTCTGGAGGATGCAGTGTTGTCCCATCTGCAGGCATCTCTCTGGGCTGAGGGAGGAGGAGGTTGCTCATCTCCAGGCTGAGTTGGCCAGGATTTGTGGGACCTCCTCCTCCATCCCGGGACCACCAGTGCCACTGCCGTTGCCTCAGAGATTGCCAAGAAAGAGGAGTGGTTGGACCACAGTGGGCTCAGGGAGGGTGAGGGTGGTAGAACAGAGGTGTATCCTTCCAGTTGTAACTCTCCACAATTCCTATGCCATTCTGGCAAAGTGTGGTTCCTCTATGGAGGCACTCGCAGTGGAGACCAAGGAGGATGCTGGGAACATCCACAAAGGAGACCCAAAGAAAGGTGGCAGGGGACCCCACAGAGGAAAGAAACAACTCCTGGTGGGGGACTCCATCATTAGAAAGGTAGAACTGGGGGAGGAAGGGGAGAGGGAGGTAAGGTGCCTGCCTGGGGCCATGGCTTGGAGGGACAGGGAGCGAATCCTCAGGATTGCCAGAGCAGCTGCACATGGGAGGGAGCTGGATGTCATTGTCCACCTAGGGACAAATGACCTGGCTAAGAAAGGGATTAGAGAAGTGCAGGAAGAGTTTGTGGAATTGGGGAGGCGCCTTAGACAAGTAGCATGCACGGTAACCTTCTCGGAGGTGCTGCCCATCTATGGCGTAGGAGAAGCTAGAGTGTTCTGCACCATGGAATTCAATCAGTGGTTGAAAAACTGGTGTGGAGCTCAGGGATTTGGCTTCATTGGGGACTGGGGAGCCACCTGGAATGATGCAAGCCTATACTGGCATGATGGGCTTCATCTGTCCAGGAGGGGAACCAGGATGCTAGGTGATAGGTTTAAATGCTTCATTGGCAAGCATTTAAATTATCAAAGGGGGGAGGTACTGGAAAGGAGCAGGGAAATCCTAGCCCCCCAAAAGTCTCGGTAGTAAGTGCGGGAAATACCAACATAGAGATGTCAATAGGGAGAAGCACAGGGGTAAATGGAGAAAGTGAAAAATGCAATAAGAACAGGGATGGGTCAAAAAGAGGTAAGGCCATAAAGAAATGGAGGGTAATGAGTACCAACACCCGTAGTCTGGGCAACAAGCTCCCTGAGCTGGTGGCCTTGATGGAAGAGGAATGCCTGGATATCGTAGCAGTCACAGAAACATGGTACACAGAGAACCATGACTGGGATGTTAACATACCAGGGCACATAACCTACGGGATAGACAGGCAGGGGAGAAGAGAGGGAGGAGTAGCTCTCTATGTAAAGGAAGGGATAAAACCAACTGAACAAAAGAGTAAACAGGCAGGAAAGGAGGCACTGTGGGTCACCTTGGAGACTGGAAAGGGCACCACAATCTGCACAGGGGTTGTGTACAGACCCCCATGTCAGGGGGAAGGAATGGACAAGGATATGACAGAAGGCATTCTTAGGATGGCAGAGATAGGGGAGATACTGTTGATGGGAGCTCTGAATATGCCAGATGTTAACTGGAGCACATTTGCTGAAGCCACATCCAAGAGCAGGGCCATTCTTGATGCCCTACAGGTGGCAGGCCTCTGACAGCTAGTTTTGGAAACCACTTGTGAGGGAGCAATCTTAGACCTCGTACTCTCAAATGGGGCAGTGAGAAGATCTCAGATCTAGAAGTGGGTTGCCATCTGGGAACAAGTGACCATCAAACAGTGTGGTTACATTAAACTCAGCTACAGAGTCAAGCCATACAAAAGTGAGGTACTGGACTTCAGGAGGGCTAACTTTGGCAAGATGGGAGAGTGCCTCAGAAAAGCACTAGCAAACAGGCTAGAAGGAGGTGTGGAGCAACAATGGGGAATCATCAAAACTGCCATCACAGAGGCAACAAGCCTTGTGTGAAGCAAATAAACAAATCAAAATGAAAGAAAAAGCCACTATGGTTCTCAAAAGAGTGGCTGTGAAAGTCAGGAAGAAAAGATAGCATTCCAGAAGTATAAGGAAACACAGAAGGAGCAGGACAGAGAGCTGTACCAGTTAAAGCAGAAGGAAGCAGGGAGGGAAGTCAGAATAGCAAAGGCCCAAACTGAGGAAAAGATAGCCAACTCAGTTAAGAAGGGGGATAAAACCTTTTATAGGTACATCAGCGAGCATAGAAAGACAAAGGGAGGGATAGTGAGGCTGAATAGAATGAACGGTGGGTGGGCAGAGGGGGACAGTGAAAAAGCAGGGATACTGAACGAATATTTCTGCTCAGTATTCATAAAAGAGGAGGGGGAAGTGCCTAATCCAATTAACAGAAGCACTCTTGATTGGGGGTTGATCCCAGTCCTTTCACAGAAGAAAGGGTTCTGCAAGAACTCCTAAAACTGAAGGTGGACAAAGCAATGGGGCCTGATGGAATTAGAATTCTAAAAAGAATTAAGGGGGGAACTAGTGAAACCACTGGCTACTCTTTTTAATAAATCATGGGAGGATGGTGTGGTACCTGAGGACTGGAGGAAGGTGGATGTTATTCCCCTTCATAAAAGTGGGACCAAGAAAGAGGCAGGAAACTACAGACCTGTCAGTTTGACCTCTGTGGTAGGAAAAGTGATGGAGTCACTTCTGAAGGAAAGAATTGTTGAGTACCTAGAAGCCAGTGGGGCACAGGACCCAAGGCAGCATGGGTTCACAGTGGGAAGGTCATGCCAGACAAATCTAATAGATTTCTTTGACTGGGTGACCAAAGTAGTAGACCAGGGAGGGGCTGTGGACATGGCCTACCTAGACTTTAGCAAGGCATTTGACACAGTCCCACACAAAAGATTAATAGTCAAATTGACCAGCCTGGGAGTGGGTCCCAGTGTGGTAGCCTGGGTAAAACATTGGCTGGACAACAGGACACAGAAGGTAATTGCAAATGAAGTCCACTCTGAAGAAAGAGGGGTTACTAGTGGGGTACCGCAGGGTTCAGTACTGGGTCCAGTCCTTTTTAATGTCTTCATAAGTGACATTGCAGAGGGACTGGAAGGAAAAGTATACCTCTTTGCATATGACACTAAGATCTGCAACAGGGTTGATACACAAGGAGGCATGGA
Source organism: Neoceratodus forsteri (assembly GCA_016271365.2). Lineage (NCBI taxonomy): Eukaryota > Metazoa > Chordata > Ceratodontiformes > Ceratodontidae > Neoceratodus > Neoceratodus forsteri. The sequence continues at coordinate 323,154,954 of CM057458.1, forward strand.
AAGGATAAGAAGGGACTTGGCAAGGCTGGAGGAATGGTCAGAAGTATGGCAGCTTGGATTCAATGCAAAGAAGTGCAAAATAATGCACCTGGGAATCAAGAACCCAGGGGAAGAATACACAAAGGGGGAGGTAGTAACAACAACAAAAAAGGAAAGGGACCTGGGGGTAATCATATCAGATGACCTTAAGGTTAGCAAGCAATGTGAGAAGGCAGTAGGGAGCACTGGGGGTATACTGGGATGCATAGGGAGAGGCATCACACAGCAGAAAAAAGGAAGTTGTTAGCCCTCTGTACAGACAATTGGTGAGACCCCGTCTGGAGTACTGCATCCAGTTCTGGAGACCCCATCTCCACAAGGACATAGACAGGATTGTGGCAGTCCAGAGGAGGGCAACTAAAATGGTGCAGGGTCTGCAAGAGAAGCCGTATGAGGAGAGACTAAAGGAGCTTAATATGTATACCCTTGAGGAAAGAAGGGATGGGGGGACATGATAGAAACTTTTAAGTACCACAGTGGAATGAACAAAGTCCAAGAGGGTAGCATCTTTCAGAAAAAGAGACATGCAAAAACAAGGGCACACAATTTAAAGATAGAGGTGGGGGAGGTTCAGGGGCAATGTGAGGAAGTATTATTCACAGAGAGGGTAGTGGATGCATGGAACAGCCTTCCTGAGGAGGTTGTGGAGTGTAAAACTGTGGGAGAATTCAAAAATGCATGGGACAGACATAAGGCAATTCTTTTGGGGGGTAGGAAGAAATAGGCTGTTGGTTAACTAGAAACTGCGGCCTATCCTGTAGGTAGGGAAACGGGCAGACTAGATGGGCCAAGCAGTCCTTATCTGCCATCAAAGTCTATGTTTCTATGTTTCTAAAGCATACACAAATCAAATACACCCTAATACAGCTTCACAAAAACAGCCATGGAAAAGATGGGAAAAACACAGTATTTTACAATGTTTTACAAAGTTTTACAAAATTATACTTAGTGACTTTTGTGATTCAGTCTTAAATGTATGACTGTTCAATGTAGTTGCTTAGAGGAGTTGCTCCAGGTGATTTTAAAATATGTGCATGGTTCTTAAGATTACAAGTGTCTAAAACACTTCTTCTGCCTGCATGTTCTCTCTCTCCTCTCTTCTTTCTCACATTATCCTGTTTCCTTCTCCTCTCCTTTCCTTTCTGAGCATCAAGCCTCTCTGCACCTGGTGCCAATACACTCTAAGACTAGTGTTCTGGTGCTTGTACTGGGACGGGTACACTGATTAAAAATTTATGCTCATTGCTCCCAGTGTTGCGCCTGGCTTTGCTCACTGCTTGCTGCTCCCGGGGCATCATTCAACTCCATTCCAATCTTTCCTTCAAATTGACTAAGTTTGATAATATAAAAAACAGACAAAAACATTTTGTGAGGTAGACATATCCATACTAAAAATCAAATAAATGAATTCAGCCCTTCACAGTTAGACAAAGATGGCATATCAATTCAAGCTCATAGTAAGGCATAAAATCATGGGATATGCCAGCTACTTGTCAGTGTTCAGTCCTCTGGTCATCATTACACACAGCTCAGGACTAATGTACAGAAATATTGACAAATTTAGTTGTCATAGATGTAGTAAATAGCCAGGGTAAGAATAAAGCTCCTGAACATTCTGGGCTGTAGAGCTTTGGCCACACTTATCAGTTACATAGATAATTATTACATTTTTTATGATGTATTTCCCATTTTTAGAGTTGGGCAAGATCTACTGTATGCACTTCATTTCATACAGTGTTTAGGAAATGCATGTAATTTTAACAAAAAAATTTACACTTCAACATAGACTGTTTAAAACTGCAGTATTTGTTAGTAATAATGTTTTTTTTAGTAATAATGTATTCAGATACAAAAACCACTATTCCATTTTTCTTTTAATAGGTTTTTTTATTCCTGAACTGATATGTGATCTTGAACCTTTTAAAGTTCTTGCTCCCTTGTAATGTCCACCAGGAAAAAAATTAAAAATCTTTGTGTGGTGTAGTGTGGTGTGGTGTGTTGTAGTTTTGTGTAGTGTTAACTACCATCACAAACCTACTGTACTGCATGCTAGCACTGTCATAATACATACACAGTATAAGTCTGGAATTTATAGTCAAATGGTGCTCTTAATGAAAGATTTTAAAGTACTGTGAGTGGTGGCCATCTTTAATAACGTGAGCCATTAATTAGAAAAATAGTTATAAAGGCTGTTTTTAAATATCTGGTGCATTTAAAAACATACTCATGTTGAATCTTAGGTTGTCAGAAATACATTAATACATTTTTGCTGGAAAACTATATGATGAAAATATCTGCCAGCTAACAAATACTGCTGACATAAGAATGACTTGTTGCACCTAAAGTGTACAGTTTTGAAATTGTGTGATATACAGTAAAAGTGCAAGTATTCTGCTTTTTTGGCTATTTCTAGTGTAGTGTTGTGAAAAATTGGCATTTCTAAGTTGTGAAATATAAAACTGCAATAATTGAGTACTTTGGCTACTATCAGTATATCTTTCATTAAACTTCACATTTGTAAAGTTGTTAATAAAACTGTGCATTTACAAGACAATGCATACAAGAGCCAATCTGAATCTTACCTATTGTTTGGTCAAGTTTTGTAAAATGTGGAATAACAAAATAGGCAATTTTGCTGGTTTAAAGCACACTTTTCCACAGCTTTATCCAGAATCACACACTAAAATGCAACATCTTACATTTATTGGAAAACCACTTACATCCAGTTTTAGTGCTGGGAGAACTGATACATAAGGATGAGTGACTAGCTCAAGATCACTTGGCGAGCTAAGCACTGTGAAATTGTGGGCTGTGGTAGTATCCTGTAAACAGGAATTTTTTTAATTATTACAGTCTCAGTACAACAGCAATAGGGTGAAACTGCACTGTGACTTGCATTGTAAATTACTGGAACATTTGTGGCTACTCATGAAAAATGTATGTTTTATGTATGCAATTATACCACTTTGGAAAAACGTTATCATGCCAAACTTTATGCAGTTGCTACTTAGTTTTCACACATGCAAACTAACAATCAGAAAATGTATTTTTTTTTTTACATTTTTTAAACCATCTATTAGAAGTTTACATTGCTGTATTGGTACTGTACTTTTTGCACGGACTACATTAATGTAAGACATATATTGATATATTTCTTTTACATCTATGTACATTCAGAGGCCAATATCTAGATGCCTGTATGTGATCAAAGCTGATGTTATGCACTAATGTCAATGGGAGGGTCACATCCTTCCAGTGTTGCATAGCATACTTTTTACATCATGTAAGGTTCAAAAGATATTTGCATCTGAGTTTTCATTGTCCTTACATTGATGTAAATAATAAGGTACCAATACATACCCTTCACCTTTTACTGTACATACAATACAACTAATGAACAAAGTAGATTGTGAGAATACATTCAGCAGGGCTGCTGAAGTAAGCACATGGGGACATGAGTGGAAGCTGGCAGGGGAGATTCAGGATGGATGTGAGAAAGTTTTATTTTTTAAAAGTTTTTATTAATAGAATTTTCAATATTATTCATTCTGGCAGGTTGTTTGCATGTTGTTCATATTATATGCATACAGATTTAACATAGCAGTAAAATAGTGATATTGATAGTTACAATACAGTTTAAGTCTGCACGCTGCCTGAGGTGGGGAGCAAATGTTAGAATTTTATAGACAGCAATTCATTCTATTTAAAAGTCAGACATAAGGATGCACAAAAAAAAATAAAAATAAAAAACGGAAAAAATTACCGTCTACCAGGCAGGTTAATAGGAATTAGCCAAACTTTCCTGCAGTCTTAAACAACTTATTACAACATTAACTAAGATATTTAGATTATTCTAAATCGATATATACAAGGCCCCTCCAATCAAAGCATAAACTCAGTTTGAGACATCACAATTCAGATAATGTTCAAATAAACACAGTGGCCCAGATATTCAAAGGGGTTGTGCCTGGAGCAACAGAGTAGCGCCGGCGCAACCCCGCATTGCGCTCCAGCATGATATTGAAAAGGCTGCCCAGTGCAGTGCAACTCCTGATGTGCCAGGGTGCAATGTAATGGTATGCAGCACAGATGCAGGGGGCATGCCCATGCATATGTGACACATCCTGATATTCAGCCCAGGATGTGTGGCACATATGCTGCTGCAACCCTGCATTGCGCCACATGGGGGGCTCAAAATTGAGCTCTTGCAGAGTAGGCACAACTCCTGGCCATCCAAAGGTGGGCTACAGTATTGCAGGGTGCAACACAGCATCCCAGCCTTGATTGGCCACCAGCTCACCCAGAACGTCGTCCACAAGCACACACTAACCCAGCCCCCTGCCTGTAGCCGCGACCACGCAGCAGATGTATAATACAAAATCTCTGGTAGTCTAGTGGCTCCCCCAAGTCCCCGTTACCCGATACATATCATACATGACCATCCCTGGTGGTCCAGTGGAACCCCCCGCCCATTGCCGGGATTACAGTAATTGTATATTACATCAATCCGTGTCTGGTGGACCCCCCTCACTCCGGTCCTGATGGCTGTTCGGTGCCCACATGAGCGTCCCGGTGATCAGTGGCACCCCTCACCCATCCACCCACACAGGCCCCTTGCCCACCCTGCTTCCCCTGTCATTTGCGGGTGGCTTGCATCAACATGCATACTGCCTGGCCACCTGCCGAATGAGCAGGTACAGTATGGGTGTAAGATCATTGATCCCGTGTGGACTAATGGGCTTGTTGAGACATTAAATTAGACAGTCCCAAGTATGTGAATGATTCATTCATATATTTGGGACTGTCTAGTACAGAATTCCTTGTAAGTCCATTGGTCCACACAGGGGACTAATGGATTTACAGCCCATACTGTACCTGTCATTCGGCAGGTGACTGAGCTGTATGTGGGTGGGATGCAGCCACCCACCGATGATGGGGGAGGGGGTGGGCAAGCAGTCCTGTGTGGGTGCGAGGGGTGGGGGGTGCCACTTGATTACCAGGGATTTTTGTGTGGGTATTGAACCATGATCGGGGACTCGGGAGGGAGGGGGGTCCACTAGACTACCAGGGAATGTTGTACCTTACATTTACCATGATTGTGGCAATGGGAAGGTTCCACTAGACCACCAGGGATGGTCATGTATATTATTTACTGGGGTATCGGGGACTAGGGAGGACCACTAGACTACCAGGGATTTCTTTGTATACATCTATCCCATGATCGTGGCTCCAGGGTGGGGGATGCCCTGTGATTTCCACAGCTCATGTAATGCTGTGCAGGGTGCCAGGTGCAAATCACCAGGCTACCCTGCACAAGGCATGTAAATGGGGCCATAATGACATGCAAATGGACCCATTTGCACCATGCATATATTATGGCATGATTTGCATGCCCCCTGCTGAATATCGTGGGTGAGGAGCCTAGCGCAGCTGCACTTGCGCTGGCACATCCCCGTGCTCCCAATCTGTGACTTGTGCTGGCACAGTGCCACTGCACTATGCACAGTATGCGTGATGCCCCTGCCATATTCAATGGGGATGCACCATGGTGCATCCTCATAGAATATCACTTGGACCCAGTGCATCACAATTGCGCTGCACCCAGGCTTGTGCCACTGCCTGGCACAGTCTGAATACCTGAGCCTCTATTTCAATTTCAAAACTGTATTCTGAAATGCCAACTAAATAAAGTATTCATCACCTAATAGCCATTCTTTCCAGATTCTGTAATATAGCTTTTATGTATAAACTAAGAGTGCTCTGCTTAGAAAAAAATAAGAAAGTAAATAAAGCTATGTGTAATATGACTATAATTAAATGAGTTCATGTGCAAGTTCAAGTTTATTGGCAGGGAAACTCCATTGATCATGCTTATTTACAAGGAACTCCTGTTAGGACAAGGTGATAACAATATACAATACTCAAAACTGGCAGACAATACAGTAACATTAACTAGCATAAAATACAGGTACAATAGAGAGACAGTAAAAAATGGTATACAATACAATTATATTGCAAAGACAATAAGAGATTCAGTATAGGGGAGCAGTATAATAATATGACTATACATACTGATCGTGTAACAGATACAGTAGGATAAAGAGAAGTTCTAACAGTAGCTAAAAGTAGAAAAAGGGGAATGTTCAACATGGATAGGTACATATTAAACTAGCTTTATCAACGCTGGATGTGCTAGCTAAGGTGGCAATGGTAAGTATCCATAAGTGCCTTGTTAAACAAGGATTTAAAGGAGTTTAGGGAAACTGGTTCTGATAGATTGAGTGAAGCCTGTATTGTATTCCAGGTGGTTGGGATGGCATAACTAATTGCAATTTTGCCATAGACCCTAGGCTTGGTGCATTTTAACGGAATTATGACAGCATCCCCCTTCCAGCCAGGAAGAACATTGTGAAAAAAATGATCCTCCCTGTCCTTGACTATGGGGACATAGTCTACGGCGGCGGCCCAAAGACCACATTAGCCAGGCTGGACCATCTCTTCCACTCTTTCTGCCACTTCGCCCTGAACAGCCCCTACTCCACACACCACTGTGCCCTATATCAAGCAATGAACCTCACCTCTCTTGACAATCGCAGGCTAACCCACTGCACAAAGATCTCGGCCAAGTATTGGTCACAGTGTCTCCCCATCCTACCTCTCCGACATCTTAACAAACCCTAGCACACAAGCATACACACTCAGAAACTCAGACTCCAGATCCCTAGCCGACCCCTACCAGTCTACTACCACAGGGCAGTGAGGCTTCAGCTACCACATTCCCATACTGTGGAACTCCCTTCCAGCTAACATTCGTCACTTCACCTCCCTTTCACACCTAAACTCAATGCAGTAAGCTCAAACTCATTTCATCCCTACCTGTGCTTGTGTCTAGGCATTTTCCAATCACTAGTAAAATCTCAGGGTATGTCTGCACTTAGCAAATTGCAATTAATAGGTGCCTAACTATTGTTCACTCACCTTATACTGTTTCTCATATGGCTCAAAGTTAATTTATTGTATACTTGCTGTATTTAACTGTGGTTACCAACTGACTCTCTCAATCCACTACAAACATGGAATCAGAACCAAATGTTAGTGATCTTCCACTATGTATTCACTTGTCTATATTGTCTTCAACTGTCTACCTCATGCCGTATGTACTGTGGTTACCAATTGACTCTCTCAATCTACTACTGACTTGTAATCAGAACCAAATGTTAGTGTTCCCCCACTATGTATTCACTTGTCTATACTGTTTTCAACTGTCTACCTATGTTCTTCCCTCCCCCAGGACACATCTGAAATCGAGCAGTATTCTGCTCAGTATGCCTTTCCTGGTAAAATGCTTAAATAAATAAATAGAGGGTACAGAATTTGGGGACATCTAGGAGGATGTATTCACTTTTCTGAGTGCATAGTGGCTGAATGTTTGATGATAAAGGGAAGTAATGTAAGGTGGGAGCTTGTTAAGTAAGGCTTTGAGGGACCAGGTACCAGTGTGGAGCAGCCTCCTTGTGGTGAGTGATGACCAGCCCACAGCTGAATAAAGGATGCAGTGATGTGTTCTAAATGGTGCCTTGGTTATGAAACATATGGCACGGTGATACAGGATGTCTAGTTTGTGTAGATTGGATGCTGAGCTACAATTGTAGATAATGGGCCGGATATTAAAACTGCGCCATTCTGTGGCGCAAGCCCTTGCACTGCTCAAAAAAGTTGCGCGGGGTGTGGCCCGGGCGATATTCAACGGAGTTGCACTATTGAGCAACTCCTTGAATATCGCCTCCGCCACAGACACTGTGCATGGCGCAGTGGAACTTGCACTACTGCAAGTGGTCAGAGTGGAGCATTCAGATGCGGTGGCGCAAGTTCCCTTGCGCCATGTGCAAATCTGCGATATTCAAAAGGTGACATGCAAATGGGACCATAATTTATACAAGGCACATGGGATGCAATTTGCATCAAATTACGGCCCCATTTGCATGCCATTAGCATGCAGGTGTGCCGATCCCCGACGACTTGCGCCTGTCGCCCTGCCAGGCAGCAGCCGTCGGGGACCGACGCCCCCTGCAGCCCGATCATGGGCATAAAGTAAATCTCCCCCCCACTAGCTCGATCCTGGGCATAACGTAATAAACCCTCCTTCCCACGACCAGCCCGATCGTGGGCAGAACTACACTCCCCACCCCGACTAGCCTGATCATAGGGCAGAACTCACCCTCCCACCCCAACTAGCCCGATCATGGGAAGAACTCACCCCCACCCCGACTAGCCTGATTGTGGGCAGAACTCACCCCACCCCCGATTAGCCCGATCGCGGGCAGACACACTCCACACCCCACTAGCCTGATCATGGGCATAACATCAATCCCCAAAGTCCTGGAGCCCCACCACCCTGGTCCCTCATCAGCCGGTAGCGTACCACCGCAGCTTACCGCTTCGACCGACAGCTTCAGACTGTACACCCATTGGTTCAGAGCAAGAGCCAACGGGTGTGCGCTCATACTAGCCACAAGCGGTCCAGATATGTGAATTCATTCACATATCTGGACTGACTGTATAATAGTGCACACCCATTGGCTCTTGCTCTGAACTAATGGGCGGCAGCCCTACCGAGCTGTCAGTTGGTGGGGCGGCAGGGTGGCAGGTGGGTGGGGTGCTGCTACCCACTGGCTGACAGGGGTATCGGGGTGGTGGGGCTCGTGGGTGGTGGGTAACTACTAGATCACCAGGGATATTGGACTTGGGGTTTGACCTTATGCCTGATCGGGCTTTGTGGTCCACTGGACCACCAGAGATATTGGACTTTGGGGGATTGACGTTATGCCCGCGATTGGGCTAGTGGGGTGGGGAGTGTGTTCTGCCACGCATTGGGCTAGTCAAGGAGGAGTTGTAAGTATTACCATGCCACGATCGGGCCAGTCGGGGGGTTGTTTTACCATGCCTGGCGATCAGGCTGCTGGGGAGGACTACTCTGCTGCCTGTGACTGGGCTATGGGGGTTACTATTATGCCCATGATCGGGCTGTGGGGCACAGGAACAAGTGGAGGACCACCCACAGGTGGTAGCTGCTGTGTTGCACCCTGCAACATGGCAGCTCACCTGTGGGTGGCCCTCGACTTAATCCTTTCTTTTTTTGGCTCAAAGTTGTGCAGGCGCAGGTAGGGGGTTGTGCCTGCACAACTCTGCACGGCCCAGCTGAATATCAGGCTGTGCAGTTTATGCATGGTTCCTCCCCCTCTGGTTGAGCATGTCTTCATTAGCATTGCGCTGTTGCTCAGCAAGACTTGGGGGGTGCAACTGCCTCCTGCTGAATATCGCAGAATGGCACAATTTTGGACTTGTGCAGGTGCAACCATATTGCACATGGCTCAGCTCTTTTGAATATCTGGGCCAATGTCTGCATAATCCAGCAAGGAGAGGAAAGTGGCTTGCACAAACCTTTTCCTAAAGTCTGTGGGGAATAAGGAGTTATTCCTGTAGAAGAATCCCAATCACGTTTTCAACTTTTTAGTGAGGGATTCAATGTGTGGAGTGAATGACAGTTTACTGTCAGCCATATTCCTAAATACTTAATTTTTTTTACCATCTCAAGTGAATCTCCAAGAAGTGTTATAATGGGCACTGGTGAGGCCTGCTGACTTAGGGATGTTGAAGGCTGTGAATGGTGGAAGTACATTACTTTGGTCTTCATAGAGCTTAGCAGTAATTAGAAGTTGAGGAGGTTGCATTGTAATATGTTGAAATTGGCCTGCAATTCAGAGCTGATAACAGACAGGGTGGGTTTAGAAGTATACAGCACAGTATTGTCCATGAAAAAATGTAGTTTAAAATTTAGAATGTTGTTGCTGAGTGGGTTTATGTATATAGTGAATAGTAATGGCCCTAAAATGGAGCCTTGGGGGACCCCTCTTGTGAGCAGAAGTGGGGAAGATAGAGCCTGTCAGTTTTAATGCATTGCAGTCTGTCAGTAAAGTAGACAGCCCACTGAGGGGGTATACAATGCAAGTTCTGTAAGTTTGGTTAACAGTAGGCTATGGTTAACCATATCAAAAGCTTTACTTGGATCAAAAAATTCAGCTCCTGTGGCAAGTTTATTATCGAGTGAAGTAAACCATTCATTTGTTGCTACAGCTAAAGCAGCAAGCATGCTGCAGTTTTGTCTGAAGCCTGAGTGTAATGGGTTAAAGAGGTTTGAATTTCTAGGTATTATAAATCTGCTACCAGGAGACTGATAGTATTACTGTTGCTGCTCTCAGGTTCAGTACACCCTCACACTGGCCCCGTTGCCTCCTCTAACCTTATTCCTGAGGCCTTCACTCAACAAAACATGGATCTGAAGCAAGTTAATTCAACTCTTAACATAGTCCATTTGAATATTCAAAGTCTTCGGGCTAAATGCTTCCTATGTGAAGCATGAGTTTTTCAGCACAACTTTGGTAAAATCACTCTCTCTGAAACTAGGTTAACTAGCAAGATTGATGATGCAAAAGTACGTTTGCCTGGATATAACTTTTTTAGAAAAGACAAGAAAGCTATAAGGAGAAGGGGAACATTAATTTATACAAGCTCTAAACTCAATTGTTCTACTATAGACTCATCACCTGATAACCCCAAGTGTGAGTTGGTTTCAGTTGTTTTGACTTTTTGACAAAATAAACACCTTGTAGTTAGTTCTGTTTACATTCCCCCATGACATATTAAGGAGGGACTAGATATGTAATCTAGATTTAAAAATACTTGTATTGCTAATAAAGCATGGATGTTACTGGGTGACTTTAATTGTAACTGGGAATTAGAAACAAATCTTGCAATTAAGGAGACATTGTTAGAGATAGGGGTTTATCAGATTATTAATGAAACAATAAAATACAATCATAAAACAGGGTGACCCTGCAATGCAGTTGGTCAATTAAGGTGCAAAAAATCCCCTGGTCTTTATTCAGACCAGGAACTTTAAAAAAAATTAACATCTGCCTTGGTTAATGCTGAATGCATTAAAATCGATTGGTCAGTTCTTAAAACCATTAAAAATGTAGATGTTTATATTCATTTATTCTCCCAATTGGTTAACACCATTATGGATAGAATTGTACCAATAAAATGCACGCTCATCAGGGCTAATAAGACTAAGTGGGTTTTATTAGCCATCACAGAGGCAAAAAGCCTTTGTGTGAAGCAAATAAACAAATCAAAATGAAAGAAAAAGCCACTATGGTTCTCAAAAGAAGTGGTGGTGAAGGTTAGGGAGAAAAAGATAGCATTTAGGAAGTATAATGAAACCAGAAGAAGCAGGACAGAGAACTGTACCAGCTAAGGCAGAAGGAAGCAGGGAGGTAGTCAGAATAGCAAAGGCACAAACTGAGGAAAAGATAGTCAACTTGGTTAAGAAGGGGGATAAAACCTTTTATAGGGAGCATAGAAAGACAAAGGGAGGGATAGTGAGGCTGAATAGAATGCATGGTGGGTGGGCAGATAGTGACAGTGAAAAAGTAGGGATACTGAATGAATACTTCTGTTCAGTATTCACAATAAAGGAAGTGGGGGAGTTGCCTAATCCAATTAACAGAAGTACTCTAGAGAGGGGGTTGATCCCAGTCCTTTCACAGAAGAAAGGGTTTTGAAAGACCTCCTAAAACTGAAGGTAGACAAAGCAATGGGGCCTGATAGAATTCACCCCAAAATTCTAAAAGAATTAAGCAGAGAATTAGTGACACCACTGACTACCCTTTTTAACAAATCATGGGAGGATGGTGTGGTACCTGAGGACTGGAAGAAGGCTAATGTGATTTCCCTTCACAAAAGTGGGAGCAAGACTGAGGCAGGAAACTACACACCTGTCAGTTTGACCTCTGTGGTAGGGAAAGTGATGGAATCACTTCTAAAGGAAAGAATTGTTGAGTACCTAGAGGCCAGTGGGGCACAGGACCCAAGGCAGCATGGGTTCACAGCAGGAAGGTCATGTCAGATTAATCTAATTGATTTCTTTGACTGGGTGACCAAAGTAGTAGACCAGGGAGGGGCTGTGGACATGGCCTACCTAGACTTTAGCAAGGCATTTGACACAGTCCCATACAAAGATTAATAGTCAAATTAACCAGCCTGGGAGTGGGTCCCAGGGTGGTAGCCTGGGTAAACATTGGCTGAACAACAGGACACAGAAGATAATTGTAAATGGAGTCCACTCTGAAGAAAGAGGGGTTACTAGTGGGTACCATGAGGGTACTGGGTCCAGTCCTTTTTAATGTCTTTATAAGTGACATTGCAGAGAGACTGGAAGGAAAAGTATGCCTCTTTGCAGATGACACAAAGATCTGCAACAGGGTTGATACACAAGGAGGCATGGAAAGGATGAGAAGGGACTTGGCAAGGCTGGAGGAATGGTCAGAAGTATGGCAGCTTGGATTCAATGCAAAGAAGTGCAAAGTACTATAATGCACTTGGGAAACAAAAACTCAGGGGAAGATTACACAATGGGGGGAAGGTAGTAACAACAACAAAAATGGAAAGGGACCTGCGGGTAATCATATCAGATGACCTTAAGGTTGGCAAGCAATGTGAGAAGTTGGTAGCGAGGGCTGAGGGGCTACTGGGATGTATAGGGAGAGGCATCAGCAGCAGAAAACAGGAAGTTGTTATCCCCCTGTACAGACAGTTGGTGAGACCCCATCTGGAGTATTGCATATAGTTCTGGAGACCCCATCTCCACAAGGACATGGACGGGATGGAGGCAGTTCAGTGGAGGGCAACTAAAATGGTGCAGGGTCTGCAAGAGAAGTCATACGAGGAGAGACTAAAGGAGCTTAATATGTATACCCTTGAGGAAAGAAGGGAGAGGGGGGACATGATAGAGACATTTAAGTACCTCAGTGGAATCAACAAAGTCCAAGAGGGTAGCATCTTTCAGAAAAAAGAGATGTGCAAGAACAAGGGGACACAATTTGAAGACAGAGGGGAGATGGCTCAGGGGCAATGTAAGGAAGTATTTTTTCATGGAGAGCGTTGTGGATGCATGGAACAGCCTTCTTGATGAGGTTGTGGGGTCTAAAACTGTGGGAGAATTCAAGAATGCATGGAACAGACATAAGGCAATTTTTGTGGGGGGTAGGAAGAAATAGGCTGTTGGTTTAAGCAGGATCTGCAGCTTATCCTCTAGGTAGGGAAATGGGCAGACTAGGTGGGCCAAGCGGTCCTTATCTGCTGTCAAAGTCTATGTTTCTATGTAATGAGGAGCTCTTAAAATTGATGAGACTTTGAGATAAAGCCTGGAATGCGAACAAAAAAAAACATGATCATTCCAGTCTAATGATTTATAAACAATTGAGGAACCTATGTAAAACAGAGTCTGTAAATCTAAAAGAAAATATTTTCTCTCTGAACAGGCAAGATATTTTCATAACCCCAAAAAGACTTGGCAACTGTTAAATGCTTTAATGGGAAAGGGATATAAAAAAAGCTGAGTTTGCTATTAAGGATGGTGATAACCTAATAAGGGAACCCATTCACCTGGCTGAACTATTCAACAATTGTTTCGGTGATCTAGAAAAATACCTTAGTAATATCAGTCCAACTACACCCTTTATTGATATCTCAGTATCTAGCCCCAACCCCAGATTTTATTTTAAAGCATTGACCCCTGCCGTTGTTAGGGACTATATGCTTTAGAATGATCCTAAGCTGAAAATTGGTTATGATGACTTTGACTTTAGGTTTCTTAAATTGGGTATTGATGTTTTGGCTCAGCCCATATCTGACTTGTTCAACCTTTCTCTTTGTTCAGGTGAATTTCCCAAGGTGTAGAAAATGGTCATTATAAAACCAGTCTTTAAGTGTGCTAGGAGGAATAGTCTGTCTAATTTTAGACCAGTTTCCCTTCTACCACCATTATCCAAAATACTTAAGAACAGTTATCGATCGATCTATGGAACTTTTGGATAAATATGATTTACTTTCTAAGTTTCAGTATGGGTTTAAACAAGCCCAAACACAGTACTGAGGTGGCCTTGGTGGGGTTCACCAGCTGACTACAGAGTTCCCTTAATAAAGGGGACTCTGTTGCAGCTGCTTTCGTGGACCTCACCAAGGCCTTCAATCTTGTTAGTCATGATTTGGTACACTCAACACTTCATATGGTTAATTTCTCTACTGGAAGCAAATTACAAACCAGTAAGCCTAACTTCTATAATGGGTAAGGTAATGGAGAGACTAATTAAGGAAAAAATAGAAAATTAAATCAAGAGTTTGGATAAAATAGATCCATTACAACATGGGTTTACAAAATAACAGGTCATGTAGCACAAACTTAGTTTCCTTTTATGAAAAAACAAGCATATGCCTTGAAAAAATATTCCTACAAATGAAATTTTGTTTGCTTTCAGCAAGGCATTCGATAAGGTCCCACATAGGGAATTCATTTATAAACTCAGGAACTTAGGGTTAAATATGTACATAGTAAACTGGGTTGGTAAATGGCTATACAATGGAACACAATGAGTAAGAATTAGGGGGTTACATCAGACTCCACAGAGGTGACCAGTAGTGTGCCTCAGGGGTCAGTCCTAGGCCCTGTTTTGTTTAAATTGTTTGTATCAGGCATGGATGAGAACATACAAAATCTTATAACTAAATTTGCTGATGACACAAAACTTGCTACGGAGGTAGACACGGTAAAAAAAACATTCATTATGTTCAGATCTTTTACAGATAAGCAATTGGTGTAACCAAAATAAAATTTCACTTAACCTAGATAAATGTACTATGCTGCATTTCAGTAATATAAACCCAATGTGCCAATATTCCTTAGGAAATAAATATATTAAAACATTAGAAAAAGAAAGGGACTTATGAATAATTATAAATGATTTATCAATGAAAGATCACTGCAAACATAATGCAAGCATAGCAAACAGTATATTAAACAAAATAAAAAGAACCTTTTCTAACAAAAGTGAGTCAGTAATAGTACCTCTATATGACACCTATGTAAGGCTGATCCTTGATTTTGGATCACCTATTTGGAACCCCTATTTAAAGAAGCACATAAACCTCCTTGAATCAGTTCAAAGAAGGGCCACAAAAATAACTCCAGCATTAAAAAATAGAACCTATGAAGAAAGACTACAGAAAACAGGTTTAGTTATCTTAAAAGGAAGGAACAGAGGTGACATGTTACTCATGTACAGACTATTGGGAGATGATACATTAACTGGATCCTGTAACTTAAAATTCATGGACAGAAAAAAGGACCTAAGAAGTCATAATAAACAGTTACATTACTCTAACCCAACACAGAAAAAGAAAAAAACTTTCTTCACTATAAGGGTGGCAAAAATATGGAATAGCTTTCCACAGGAAGTTGTGGTTTTGGAAACCTTTAAAATTTTCTAAAGTACAGTACAAAGTCACATTAAACTGTTCCTCCAATGACCTGGTTTAGCATTTCTGACCGAGTTGCTGGATTCAGCACAAAGCCCTGCACAAACCGTTTCTTTAGATTTAAAACTCAGTTTTGCATTGCTTTGAGACTGAACTGCTGATACATTCCAATTGAGTGGCAAAATATTTTACAAACATTGCTCTTGTGCTGGTTAAATACTGAAAAACAGTGCAATATGAGTTGCCAGTGTATTGCCAACTGGAAAAAAAATAATACTAAACCAACTCATTGGTGAAACAGTTTAATGTGACTTGTACTGTAGGTTGGATAAATATTTGAGGTGGTAGAAATCATAGGCCCACTTGTCAGTGGGAGATACCAAAATTGGCTGTAGCTCCTGTGTCTGAAAATACCAAGATATCAAGATACTGAGGTTTCTGATTGGTTTGTTAACTATCTCACTAATAGGACCCATAAAACTGCCATTAATGAGTTACTATCTCAGTCTAGAGAAACGAAGTGTGGAGTCCTCCAGGGCTCCATACTCGGTCCACTATTTTTTTCACTTTACATAAATTCTGCCCCCCAAATTTGCCAAAAGTCTCAAATGATCCTATTTGCTGATAATGCCGTTATCATTCTAATAGAGATCCATCAGTTGCAGTTAATGTTGTCCAAAGTGACTTTCTGTTATTTCATAATTGGTTAGCTTCCAAACAAATGATACTTAATGTTAAAAAAAAACAAGTATATGGTATGTTCTGGTTCCAAGAAACATGCCAGCTCTCTACCTTTGATGGCAGATTTGCATGGGGACATGGTAGAGAAAGTTGATCACTTTAAATACCTCAGGGTTATTTTGGACACTAGATTAACATCTGAAACTCTTATTCTTACAACAATAATGCTAATTCACCACAGATTAGGGGGTTTATATAGAATTAAACAGTTTTGACCTCTTCATCAAGGGTACAGCTTACACATGGCTTTCTTTTAGTGGTATTGGACTATGATATCCTTATATATTCATCAACCAGTGAAACATTTCTTTCAAAACTTAAAGTTACATGTAATAGTATATTAAGATTTGCTACTGGTCTTCCCCATAAGACTCATGGATTTGATTTATTAAGAATGGCCAATCTTCCCTCAGTGGAAAATAGAACAAAGATAAAACTTGACACTTAGTTTTTTAAGGCCTCTACGGGCCACCTTCCCACTACCTTATTGTCTCTATTCCCTTTGGGACTAGGCACCAGAGTAAATTTCAGTTTATGATTCCTAAGATTAAAAAAAAAAAAAAAACTTTCTGTCAGAAATCATTTTCATTCAGAGTCACTGTATTTGTTTTATTATATTCCCACAGTCATTAGCAATTGTCTTTCACCTACCATTTTTAAAACAAGACTTAAAGCATGGCTGGAAAGTTCCACCTCTTGTTCATGCTCAAGTAGTACTTCTAGGAATTATCTTTTTTGTTTGTTATGTTTTTATAATGTAACTATGCTATGTATACTTACGTATTTTGTATTGAATGATTATGTCTGCTTTATGTACTACTTGCCACTTGTGAAAATGGGCAGTGATGCTCATCAAGTTATCAAGTATAAAACAATAAAAACAATAAACACAAAGCACATTTTCTTGACCTGGAAGGACACTACTTGTTTATTCAGCTGTGAGCTGTGTGAGAAATTTTATATTGCACTTGATATCTGCAACAACGTGCACTTTTGCTTAATTCTGTGGGAGGTGAAACTAACTACCCTTGGTAATTGCTTTTTATTCACATATTTATTTAGTGTTTAACCAAGAAGGGGCTTGCAAACTCTGTTTATCTTGTTAGTAACTTCAGAAGGATTTAAATACTGCATTTGGGTAGATCGTTGGAGGTAGCTAGATTGTCTACTAGGATTTTCTGACAGTTAAACAATTTTTAAATAAATTATAGATGGCTGAGGAGTTGAAAAAGGAGCTTGCAAACTCTGTTTATCTTGGAAGTAACTTCACAAGTGTTTGAATACTGCATTTTGGTTGTCCCTTGGGGGTAGCTGGGTTGACTACTAGGATTTTAGGACAGAAACTATTTTTAAATAATTTACTGGTGCATAGGAGTTTGTGATAGTTAAACTATTTTTAAATACGTTACTGTGGTTAAGGAGTTGTCATAGCAAAACCTGCAGTGTGAAACAGGAAAAGACAGTCTTTCAAGCAACAGAGGGAGGTGGATCTAGGTTTATGTTTGTTTGTTACAATTCTTAAGATTTTCAGTGCAGGAAGAGTTTAAAGCATAGCTGACTTATTTTGGGGCTGACAGCTTTCAGAGCACAAACCACCAGGCCTGTTTTGGGGCTGGGGAGGTTTACCTGTGTCTGACTTGGATGTGTGGATTTTTCTGTTTGATTAGCAGGGTATTTTCTCTGTCAAATTGTTGTGTAGGGCATCTTGCTGACAGGAAGGCACTCATCGCAGCGGTGGGTCAGAGCTTTTAGCTGATTGTTTTGTGAGGGCACAGTTTAGGCCAACCCCTTCCCACCCCTCACCCCACCCACCCCGGAAATAGTTCCTTTATACCTGGGGTTCTGACATAATTTCCTCAAGAGTGCAAGGTGCATATCACTGTCATATCCTCTCTAGCACACTGCACTGACAATATAAGCATACACATTGTATAATATATATATATATATATTTTCTATATAACAAACCAATCACACACACACAAAAAAATAATGTGGGAGTAGTGCAATGTAATGGCTGTGGGGCAGCAGTCTTCTGGGAGTCTTTCTGAGGCTGAGATGCTGCTCATTTGCAAACAACTCTCTGCCCTGAGGGAGGAAGTTGCCCGTCTTCAGGCCACACTGGTCAGTAGTAAGGGAACCTTCCCCCAGGCCACACTGGACGGTAGGAAGGGAACCTCCCCCATCCAGGAAGCACCAGAGCCACCAACACTACCTCAGAGGTTGCAAAGAAAGCACAGCAGTTGGACCACAGTGGGATCAGGGAGGGTGAGGGTGGTGGAACAGAGGCACACCCAGTCAGTTGTTCCACACCACAATCCATACACCATTCTGGGGGAGCATAGCTCCCCTATGGATGCACCCGCAGAGGAGACTAAGGAGGCTGAGGACAACTGTCACAAGGGAGGCCCACAGGAAGGAGGCAGAGGACACCACAAGGAAAGGAAGCAGCTCCTGGTCGGGACCCAATATTAGGGGATAGAACTGGGGGAGCAGGGAAAACTGAAGTAAGGTGCCTGCCTGGCGCCATGGCTTGGAGAGACAGGAAGCGCATCCTCAGGATCACAAGAACAGCTGCACGGGAGTCTGAGCTGGATGTCATTGTCCACCTAGGAACAAATGACTTGGCTCATCGTGAGATTACAGAAGTGCAGAGGGACTTTGTAGAATTGGGGAGGGGCCTAAGTCAAGTAGCACACACAATATCCTTCTCTGAGGTGCTGCCTGTCAATGGCATGAGTGAGGCGAGGGTACTTTGCACCATGCAGTTTAATGAATGGTTGAAAAAATGGTGTGGAGCACAGGGGTTTGGCTTCATTGGGGACTGGGGTTCCACCTGAAGGGACACCAGCCTATACTGGCAGGATGGTCTGCATCTGTCAAGGAAGGGAACAAGTCTTTTGAGCAATCGGTTTAAATGCTTCATTGGCAAGCTTTTAAACTAGTCAAGGGGGGAGGCACTGATAAGCAGCAGGAAAATCCCAGCCTCTCTCTACAAAACAGGGTACTAAATGAGAAAAAGACAGAAGTCGAAAGGTCAGTGGGGGATGCTGCAAAAGAAGGTAAAGCCATCAAAAAATGGAGAGCAATGAGTACCAATGCCCGTAGTCTGAGTAACAAGCTTCCTGAATTAGTGGCCTTGATGGAGAAGGAACATCTGGATATCGTGGCGGTCACAGAAACATGGTACACACAAAACCATGACTGGGACGTAAACATACCAGGATACACTATCTACAGGAGGGACAGGGAGGGTAAAAGAGGAGGAGGAGTAGTTCTTTACATAAGGGAAGGAATCAAAGCAACAGAACAAAAGGAAAAACAGGGAGGAGAAGAAGCACTCTGGGTAAATTTGGAGACTGGCAATGGCACCACAATCCACACAGGGGTTGAATACAGACCTTTCTCAGGGGAGGAAATGGACAAGGAAATGATAGAAAGAATACTTAGAATGGCAGAAAAAGGAGATATTGCTGATGGTGATCTGAATATGCCAGATGTTAACTGGAGTGCAGTTGAAGCAGCCACTTCGAAGAGTGGGGTTATTCTAGATGCCCTACAGAGGCATGCCTTAGACAACTAGTATTGGAGCCAACTCGAGAGGGAGCAATCTTAGACCTGGTTCTCTCAAATGGAGATGAAGAGAGGATCACAGATGTAGAAGTGGGTAGCCATCTGGGAACTAGCGACCATCGAACAGTATGGTTCACAATAAACACAGCAATAGAGTCAAGCCATACAAAGGCAAAGGTACTGGACTTTAGGAGGGCTGACTTTGCCAAAATGGGTGAGTGCCTAAGGAATGCACTAGCAAATGGGCAGGAAGGAGGGGTGGAAGAACAATGGGGAATAATAAAAACTGCCATCACAGAGGTAACAAGTCTTTGTGTGAAGCAAATAAACAAAATGAAACGATGTAAGAAACCACTATGGTTCTCAAAGGAAGTGGCAGTGAAGGTTCAAGAGAAAAAGAAAGCATTCAGGAAGTACAAGGAATCACAGAAGAAGCAGGACAGAGAACTGTATCAGTTAAATCAAAAGGAAGCTGGGAAGGCCATCAGAACAGCAAAGGCCCAAACCGAGGAAAATATAGTCCACTCAGTTAAGAAGGGGGATAAAACCTTCTATAGGAACATCAGGGAGCGAAGGAAGACCAAGGGAGGGTTAGTGAGGCTTAATAAAGGGGAGAGAGGGTGGGCAGAGGGTGACTGTGAAAAGGAACAGATACTAAACAAATATTTTTGTTCAGTATTTACAAAGGAAGTGGGGCAGGTACCTAAAACATACAGTAGAAACACTCTGGATACAGAAGTTGATACCAGCCCATTTACAGAAGAAAGGGTTCTGAAAGAACTCGTAAAACTGAAGGTGGACAAAGCAATGGGCCTGATGAGATTCATCCCAGAATTCTAAAAGAACTAAGGGTAGAACTAGTGATACCACTGACTACCCTCTTTAACAAATCATGGGAGGATGGGGTGGTACCTGAGGACTGGAGAAGGGCTGATGTGATTCCCCTTCACAAAAGTGGGAGCAAGGCAGAAGCAGGAAACTACAGACCTGTTAGTTTAACCTCAGAGGTAGGGAAAATGATGGAATCACTTCTGAAGGAAAGAATTGTTGAGTATCTAGAGGCGAGAGGGGCACAGGACCCAAGGCAGCATGGATTCACAGCGGGAAGGTCATGCCAGACAAATCTGATAGATTTCTTTGACTGGGTGACCAAAGTAGTAGATCAGGGAGAGGCTGTGGACATGGCCTACCTAGACTTTAGCAAGGCATTTGACACAGTCCCACACAAAAGATTAATATACAAGTTAGCCAGCCTGGGAGTGGGTCCCAAGATAACAGCCTGGGTAACGAATTGGCTGGAGAATAGGACACAGAGAGTAATAGTAAATGGAGTCCACTCTGAAGAAAGGGGGGTTACTAGTGGGGTACCGCAGGGTTCAGTATTAGGACCGGTCCTCTTCAATGTCTTTATAAGTGACATTGCAGAGGGACTGGAAGGAAAAGTATGTCTCTTTGCAGATGACACAAAGATCTGCAACAGAGTTGATGCACAAGGTGGCATGGAAAGGATGAGAAGGGACTTGGCAAGGTTAGAGGAATGGTCAAATGTATGGCAGCTTAGATTCAATGCTAAGAAGTGCAGGTAATGCACCTGGGAAACAAAACCCAGGGAAGAGTACACAATGGGGGGTGAGATACTAACAACAACAAAAATGGAAAGGGACCTGGGGGTAGTCATATCAGATGACCTAAAGGTGGGCAAGCAATGTGAGAGGGCAGCAAGGAGGGCTGGGGGGATACTGGGCTGCATAGGGAGAGGCATCACCAGTAGAAAACAGGAAGTTATTATCCCTCTGTACAGACAGTTGGTGAGACCCCATCTGGAGTACTGCGTGCAGTTCTGGAGACCCAATCTCAGCAAAGACATAGACAGGATGGAAGCTGTCCAGAGGAGGGCAACTAAAATGGTGCAGGGTCTGCACCGGAAGACAAATGAAGAGAGACTTAAGGAGCTAAATATGTATAGCCTCGAGGAAAGGAGGGAGAGGGGGGACATGATAGAAACTTTCAAGTACCTCAAGGGAATCAACAAAGTCCAAGAGGGTAGCATCTTTCAAAAAAAGAGGTGTGCAAGAACAGTGGGGCACAATTTGAAGATAGAAGGGGGGGTGGCTCAGAGGTAATTTAAGGAAGGATTTTTTCACAGAGAGGGTTGTGGATGCATGGAATGGCCTTCCGGAGGAGGTTGTGGAGTCAAAAACAGTGGTGGAATTCAAGCTTGCATGGGACAGTCATAAGGCAGTTCTAGGGGGTTGGGGTAGGAAGAAGTAGGCTGCTGGTTATCTAGGATCTGCGGCTTATCCATTAGGTAGGGAAATGGGCAGACTGGGTGGGCCAAGCGGTCCTTATCTGCCATCAAAATCTATGTTTCTATGTTTCTATGAAATGAAATGAAAAGAAATAGGTGATCATATAACTTATTGTTAATTAATTTTTCTAGACACTTTGATAGGACCGGAAGAATTGAGATTGGTCTGTATTTATTCAAGTCACATGGGTTGCCAGATTTAAATAGGGGCAGTATGTGTACTGTTTTCCAACAGGTGGGTACTGTGCCAGATGAGATTGAAGGGTTTATTATGGGGGTGGTGAGACACTGAACCCCTAATTTTAGGAAAATAGGTTCAATTCTGTCAGCTCCTGTGCTCTTTCTTATATCCAGTTTTTTCAGTAGATCTTCAACCTGTTTGCATGTAACTGGGGAGAGGCAGAAGGAATCCTGGATCACAGGATCCATGTGAGCATCTTTAGTTGCAGAAGGGGTGAAGAGCCTGGTGGGGGGGAGGAATCAATCAATCAATCAATCAATCAATCAATCAAAATCTTTATTTATTCAGGCGAACATCATTGAGCATAGCTCATTTACAAGATGGACCTGAGTGGTCATAACAATAAAAGGTTACAAATTGTACACAAAAACATGATACTGAATAAGCACAAATACAATCATTTATGAATGAGACAGATATACAAATATTTACATATATACAAGGCAAAATGACAATAAACCTAAAACCTATTAAAGGAGAGAAACAAACAGTTTAGTAGGGATAAGGCTTGGATAGTGGGACTTGGGTGGGCATATATGTATGAAGTTTGATGGAGAACGAGCTAGAGGAACGATAGAAGAATAGGGGGAAGCTTTAAAAAAGGGGGGTGGAGGAGAGAGGGGGTGTGGGAGGAGTGAGGGTGTGGGAGGACTAAGCCTTGTGGAAGCAGTTGCATGAATCTGGGAATAGGCTGGTGTACAGCTTTTTGAAGGATGTTAAAGGAATCAGGGTATCCAGTTTCAATGTCTTTTGAAGAGAATTCCAGATAAGTGCCAAGTGCCAATCTAATGCTAAGCCCGCTGTTGCAAAATGTGTGTTCAATTTTTCTAAAATCATGCCATGATCAGAAATAGTATTACCTTGTGAAGTCATTTTTATGGGACTTGAATGAGGAGTTCTGTGGCCTTCCACAGATTTGATCGTTTTCCAAATTTTTGCAGAATTACTGTTGGCACCCTCTAGGACTTCCACATAGTAGTCACATTTGGCTGATCTGACAAGCTTTGTGCAAGCATTCATAGATACATACATAGATACATAGATACATAGACAGTGTCGGCAGATAAGGGCCTATGGCCCACCTAGTCTGCCCATTTGAGCTTGTAAGTTCAGTTTGTTTTCCTAGAAGTCTATTTCCCCTTTCCCCTGACCTCTAGAATTCCTTTATGTCTATCCCATTGCATTCTTAAATCCCGTGATTGTTTCAGCCCCCACCACTTCCTCTGGCAGGGTGTTCCACTTGTCCACCACCCGTTCTGTGAAGAAATTCTTTCTCATGTTTCCTCTGAATCGTCCTCCCTCCAACTTCATCCCATGCCCTCTAGTCCTGAAACATCTTTTTCGCTTAAAAATAGTGTTTTCCTGCACCCTGTTCCTCCCTGTAAGATACTTGTATGTCTCTATCATATCCCTCTCTCCTCCTCTCCTCCAGGGAGTACATGTTCAGTTCCTTCAACCTGTCTTCCTAGGATTTGTGATGCAACCCATGCACCATCTTTGTTGCCTCCTCTGAACCTTCTCTACCCTGTCTATGTCCTTACGTAGGTATGGTCTCCAGAACTGTACACTGTACTCCAGGTGGGGCCTCACTAGTGTCTTGTATAGCGGAATTATGACCTCCTTTTCCTGCTGGTGATGCCCTGCCTATACATCCCAGCATCCTATTTGCTTTACCTGATGCCTTGTCACACTGTTTCCTACCTTGAGGTCATCAGAGATTACAACCCCAAGATCCCTTTCCTGCTTGGTGCATGCTATATCCTCACCCCCAACTGATATATTGTGCCAGGGTTTTTGTGCCCTATATGCATTATCTTGCACTTCTTTGCATTGAATTTCAACTGCCAAACCCTTGACCATTCTTCAAGTTTCTGCAGGTCCCTCTCATTCTGTCTACACCCTCTGGTGTGTCTACTCTGTTACAGAGCTTTGTGTCATCAGCAACAGTGAAATTCTGCCTTCTATATCCTGTGCAATGTCACTGATGAAGATGTTGAATAGGACCGGTCCCAGCACTGATCCCTGTGGTACTCCACTGGTCACTCTTCCCTCTGTGGAGTGACAGCCATTTACCACCACCCTCTGTGTCCTGCCACCCAGCCAGTTACCTACCCACCACACTACTGTCCTGCCCACACCCATATTCCCCAGTTTGTGTAATAGTCTTCTATGTGGCACAGTGTCAAAGGCCTTGCTGAAGTCCAGATAGGCCATGTCCACTGCCCTCCCTGATCCACCTCCCTAGTCACCCAGTCAAAAAATTCAATGAGGTTGGTCTGACATGACCTCCCCCTGGTGAAACCATGCTGCCTTGGGTCCTGTAGTCCATTGACAACCAGATGTTCCACCAATCTCTCCTTCAGTAGTGCTTCCATGATCTTTCCCACTACCGAGGTGAGGCTGACTGGTCTGTAGTTCCCTGCTTCCTCTTTGTTCCCACTTTTGTATAAGGGGACTACATCTGCTGTCCTCCAGTCTTTGGGTACCTCCCCTGTTTCCAGTGATTGGCTGAACAGGATAGCCAGAGGTTCAGCCACCACCTCTCTTAGTTCTTTAAGGACCCTGGGGTGCACCCCATCTGGCCCCATTGCTTTGTCAACTCTTATTACTTCCAGTTCCTTCAGGACCCTTTCTCGTGTAAAGGGACTTGTGTCCATTTCTGCACCATTCCTTGCTGTTCTAAAAGCTGTTCAATCTACAGCAGCTTTGGTGCAGCTCACTTGAGCCCACAAAATCTTGTCAAGATAGGGCTGTTTTTAATTCAGCAGTAAATCATGGAAGAGATGTCTGTTTTACACTACAGCGGATGATGAAGGCATGCTTACTTGCCAAGTTTATAAGTTTATATGGTTTAAGTTGAACAGCCTCATCTACTGAGGCGGCCAGGTAGAAATTCTGCCAATTTGTGTTTCTGAGATCGGCTAGACAATGTTCAGGCATAAATCTGCAGAAACTTTGCTTGGTATTGAATTTGGAACCAGGGGAGCATTTTTCTAGGATTCTTGTGCATACAACTATGTTATGATCACTTAGATCATTGTGAAACACTGCTGTATGCTGGAGTTTGTGTGGTCTGGTTGTAAGTAT
The DNA here is from genome assembly GCA_016271365.2 of Neoceratodus forsteri. Classification (NCBI taxonomy): domain Eukaryota; kingdom Metazoa; phylum Chordata; order Ceratodontiformes; family Ceratodontidae; genus Neoceratodus; species Neoceratodus forsteri. Next base: position 323,180,318 of record CM057458.1, read on the forward strand.
CAAATCTAGGATAGAGCTTCTAGCATTATTTGTTGCATTAAGTCTGGTAGGTGATAGGTTATGAACTGAAAGACAATTTTAAAGTAGTCAAATAGTCCAGCTTAATATGTCAATACCAATATGAGTTCATTTTCATTTCATTTTCATTTGAGCTAAACAGTGTCTATTGTAATATAAAAAAAATCAGGCTAACAGCTCTGACAAAGTTTATTCACAAGCAGTTGACGGGTCAGTGGTTATGATTCCACACTCAGTTCTGGAAGCTACCACTGCATCTACAAGTGACCAGTGTTTCCACAAATTCTGATACAGAGTCTGAAGTAGAGTCCAAAGTAGAGAGACGCATCCCTCAGCTTCTTAAACCTCTAAATGAAACATCAGGAACTTTCTGCTGTGTGTCTTCAGGCAGACATAGAGATAAAGAAAAACCTTAGTATTGTTGAAATTAAGTGCTCCTTTTAGACAAGCCTGCTCTATGGCAAACTCTCTATTGCTCTCTTAGGCAAATTGTATCAGCACTGCAGCTGGTTATGAAGAATAGGTAGTAACCTCAGGAGCAATAGTTGTAGATCTTCAAGAAACTTTATTTATTTTTATTTATTGAATTCTCAGATAATACCTGTGAGCGGATGCTAGTTGAAAGGTTCCATGTCAGATACATTGGACGTCAAGATACAATACTGTGCACAAATATACAAATACTGAGAAAAATATTCATGGAGGTTACAAAAAACAAACATAAAGCACTAGCTATGCTGAGACATTGTACAGTGTATGCCCATGTCAAGAAGATAAGCAGACAAGGATAGGGAAGGATACAATGGGAGTGGGAGATCTAGGTGAGTCGAGCACATAAGACAGGGAGGGAGGGAGGAGGGTTGGAGAGGTCCAGAGGCAAGGGGCAGAGCCAGGGGAGTAGGGAGGTGGGTGAAGTGCTATGGTTTGACTATCCTGACATGACAGAGGCAAAGATAAGTGCTAGAGGCAGAGTGTTGCTGCGTGCTGAGTCTTAGCATGGGCACATGCAGGTACTTGTATCAAAGAGGTGCTGGCACAGTCTATGTTTAAAAGAGCCAATCATTGAGGTGCCAGAGATGTCAGGGGCAGTGCATTTACCCAGAGGGGTGAAAGGTGAGAAAATGCATGCTGTGCCATGGTAGTGCAGCATCTGGGCACTTGGAAAATCTGAGTGGCAGAGCTTCTGGTTTGTCTGATATTCATAGGCAGTGTTAGCAGGTTCTGCACTCCTGCTGGAAGCGGATTTACTGTGACTTTTTTTGGCAAGAAGGCAAGTTTAATACCCAATTCTGTCATTCAGTTGAAGCCAGCTAGCCCGAGCATAAAATTCACAGGTGTGTGTGAGTCTTGGTTCATTTGAGAGTAGGCGACAGGCTTGGTTTAACGCAACTGAGATCCATTGGAGAACTGTGTTGGTAGCAGAACTGTATATGGCCAGCCCATAGTCTATGAGGGAGATAACTGAGCTGCTGATTGCCAGGTTTAAAGCTTCATAGGTTAGACAATGCCTGTGATGGTAGAGGATTTCAATTCTGGTGTTAATAGCCCTTGCAGTGATATCGATATGCTGGGAGAAGGACAGGGAGGAGTAAATTGTAACCCCCAGGTATTTCAAATGTGAGACGAGCTCCAGTGTGTCACCACTGTCATTCCTTATTGCCAGGGGCTAGGTTTTTTTCTTGCTTTGGGCTGTCAAGTAGAGCATGGTCTTTGTTTTTTTTATAGTTCATGACCAGTCTTTACTCTTTAAACCAGTTTTCTGCCAATGCAAAGCCATTTTGGAGAACAGTTTCAAGAGTTCAGGATGCAGGTTTTTGGTAAAAATCGCTGTGTTGTCAGCATATAGAAGCATGCAGCAATGGCAGGAGGCCGGGAGATTATTTAAGAAAACACTGAACAGCAATGGTCCCAAAATTGACTCATGTGGTACACCAGATAAGACAGGTTGGCTGTCTGATAGCACTTCCCCAATCCTGACTTGCTGGGAGTGGCAGCTCAAGTAACTCCTAAACCAGTTCACAGTTTCAGGTGCGAGTACAATGTCGGGTAGGTAGTCTAAGAATTTTGGTGAGGAGTGTTTCAGGTGTATATCCACGAGTTGTAACAAACATGTCTCTTACCAAATCCCTGGTTATCTCAGGGGGTTTCAAGGAGGAGTAACCCTACCACTCTAAGGTTAAACTTACAAGCTATACTTTCAGAATTGTTTTTATCTCACATCCTGGGAGAATGTTATCCCAAAGCACATATTGTAGAAGAGCTGTGTTGAACTCAATTTTGGTTAGTATTGATGCTTACTCTTTTGTTAAAAGCCTGATCATGTTTTCTCAGTCGTCAAGATAGTGTTCTGCTGAATTGCACCTCATGGCCATGGCTTCCCAGTTTGAGTGCAGTTTTTGGATTGCTTTTAGAAATACATGATCACTTTATGGCCTTAGAAGAATCCAGCCTTGAAGGAAAAGTCTCTTAGGGGGAGTTTTATTTTACAGGGAGAGTGGCTGAGCCACTAGTAGCAGAGGTCGTGGTTGTAAGAACCATTAATGGCCTCTAAAATGGCTATGACAGAGTAAAAGGCTTAATAGTTACTCAGGGGAAAGCTGTAGGGCAGGATACAAGGTGGGAGGTGAGGGCAATCATCCAAACTAGACATTAGGTCCAGGAGTAGGATAGGGTAGGAATGGGTAGACTGGATGGACCAATGACCTTTTTCTGCCAACATTTTCTATGTTTCTATGTTTCGGTACAATATTAGAGCATGTTTTTTTTTTCTTTGGAACAGAGGAAGCCATGGTGAATACTAAACAAAAAAAAAGAACAGTCATATTAAGATTTGTTTGGAGCACTCATCATGGAAAAACAACCTTTTTTGGTTGTTGTTCCATGATGAGTGCACCAAACAAGCCAAAAACATTAGCCACTAATTAGCAACTGAAAAGGATGTATTTGATGTTGGCTGTATTGTACCAAATGAGCAAAAGGGAAAGAGTTCTCAACTTTCCTACATTCTGTTTGTTTGTCAAAGGGTCTCAGCCCAAGTGAGGCTGGTGATACTAGTGTTCGTAAGAAACAATTCTGGTCAGAGCCAATACAGCTACAAAATAATTGTACTGATGCAGCAGAAAAAGGTGAGAGGCTGCTTCACCCCACCTCATTAACCCCATTGGTGAATGTTTTCAAATCCCCACTGAAATGTGGTTCCATGCCACCATAACATCATCAGTGCCACACGTGCAAAAACACATGTTGGGCAGGAGGTGGTGTGAAAAAATGTTTATGTTGACAATTTAGGGATAAAATATTGAAAATTAGAGAAGTTATGAGTAAGCATAGAAAAATGTCAATGTACACTTATAACGTCATTTTTTCATAAATTAAACACAAATTTTCAAAACAGCATTCTTATGACACAAACTCATGAACAAGGGTGGTGAAAATGTTCAAATCCTGCCTGGAAGGTGATTTCAGAATGTGAGCGCAAAATCACCTTTCAGGCCAGATTTGCATAATTCCACCACATCAGTCATAAGGTGAGGTCCCAAAAAGGCCATGTTGAAAATGTGGGCCAAAATATGCAAAAAAGACAAAGTTATGCATCAAAGTTCAAAACCCCTTTGAAATACATAGAAGCACACTTACTTTAGTTTCTCATATTGCAGTCAGCGTTTCAAGAAGGAAGACGTGTCTTCAATTGGAGAGTGGATCTTCACTGTGGGACACATTCAGGTGAGTGAGGATGTGTGTGGGGGTTGTTGGGAGTAGTTGGTGCTGAAAGGGAGGTGGGGGGTCATAACAGTGAGGGACTGTTTCTTGTTTTGCAGGTTTAAAAAAAACATTGAGGGATGGTTTTCTTTATTTTGGACCAGGGCAGCAATCGGAGGGTGGGTGGTGCCACTAGACACTAGGAGTAATACTAGGAATTGTTAGAACAGTAGGAAGCCTGGGCCTATATAAACTGTTCTCACTATAAAGTGAAGGCATTCAGGATGCCAACCGAGAAGTGTCTATCCAATTTTACCTTAACAATACTAAAACTTTCTGCCTCCACTACATACTGTGGCAACTTATTCCATTCTCTTATAGTTCTAATCTTGAAACTATTCTTTCTTAGTTCGGTTCTATACTTATCCTCCATCAATGGGAGCTCATGTCCCCTAAGATTATGTTTTTGCATCCTATAGTGCAGTTTCCGTTCTTGCCTAAGTTCTTCATTATGTAATATTTTATGAAGTAACAACAAATGTCCTCTCCTTCTTCTCAGTTCCATAGGCCATAATTGGAGATTCATTTACCTTTCCTCATAGGGTACATTTTTGAATTCTGAAATTAATTTGGTAAAAGCTTGCTGTGGCCTTTCCTCCAGGATCTTGTCCTTCTTCAGGAATGGGCTCCAACTTATCGAACAGTAGTCCACAATTTGCCTTATGTATGTCTTGTACAATGGTAATAATATTCTACTGTCGTGAGAATACAAACTTTTACGGATGCAATGTACCAAGTTCATTGCTCTTTTAGCAGTTGCCTGACAATGCATCCCACTCTTTAAATTGTTGGAAATGTAAACCCCCAAGTTTCTTTCCCCAGTTGACTTTCTCATTCTACTCCCTGAAGATAATAATCTTGATGAATGTTATTCCTTTGCATACATAATATTCCACATTTCTCCAAGCTCAATGTCATTCCATTCCTAGTTGCCCAGTCCCCAATGGTTAATAAATCTTGACCAAAAACAAGCCTCTCTTCAAAAGTATCCACAACTCCTCCAATCTTAACAACATTCGCAAACTTACTAATTTTGTTGGAACTGCTAATATTTAAATCCCCTATAAAGATACCAAACAATATGGGGCCCAGAATGGACCCCTGTGGCACCCCACACATCACCCTCTGCTCACCAGGCAAATAACCATACACTCTTATCACCTGTATACAATCTGTTAGCCATTTTATAATCCATCTCAATATGTTAATATTAACTCTTAATTCCACCAACTTAGTTATCAATATTCCATGAGGGACCCTATCAAATGCCCTAGTGAAATCCAGCAGTGTCACATCCACAGCTCTACCGTCATCCAGTTTCTCTGCCACATAATCATGAAAAGTAACTAAATTGGTGCCACATGATCTATTCTTCACATATCCATGCTGCATTTTGTCATATAAGTTTTATTGTTTCAAATAGTCACTTATTTCATCCACTATCCTTCCTTCAATTATTTTCCCTACCACCGAAGTCAAGCTGATTGGTCTGTAATTGGCCACATCCATCCTTGTTCCCTTTTTAAAAATAGGCACCACAGTAGCTGTTCTCCAATCCCTTGGCACATAATCAATAGACAATGACATCCTTCCAATGGGTGCTATTATTGGAGCAATTTCTTCTCCCAGCTCATGTACAAATCTGGGATGTAGCCCATCATACCCAGCTGACTTGTCTACTTGAAGTTTTTTTTATTTTAATCAAAACTTTCTCTGGGGTAATTAGCCCAAAAAGGTTATTTTCAATATGTGGTAACTCCTTCACCTGTCCTAACTGATCTTCGTTAAACATACTACAGAAGAAATTGTTAAATTCTCTAGCCATGTCTTCAGATTTTGATATAAATTCCCCTTCTACATTAATCAGCCCTACCTGTCTATTATTACTTCTTTTGTTATTGACATAGGCAAAAAAGCCTTTAGTATTGGCTTTAGAATTTGCTAACTTGAGCTCTACTTGTATCTTTGCTTTCCTAATTTCCTTTTTAGATGACATACAATATTTCTGTATTTCTCCCTATTCTCATACATTTGTTGCTTCTTCATTTTTCTTATACTGTTTCTTCTTTTTTCTAATTAGGCCAACTATAATCTTATTTAACCAAATTGTTTTTTTCCCTCTATTACTATATATCTTTTTTGTTGGAACACATCTCTCCACCAAATTATTAATTATCTGTATGAACAAATTCCAAGATTCCTCCACTGATAATTCTCGTGTCAAATCTACCTAGTCAATACTCCTTAGTTCTCACTTACTGTAATTGCTATATAGTTAGCCTTATTGTAAAGTACATGGATTGCATTTCTTCTTATTCTCTTTTTCTGTCTATTCAACTGAAATGTTATTATATCATGGTCACTTGATCCTAGGGGGGCTTTAAGTCAACAGTATTAATATCCTCACTTATATTTGTTAAGATGACATCCAAGATGTTACTACCTCTAGTTGCTACATGAACACACTGTTCTACTCCTACTGCTGTTAACTCACTATATATTATACTTGCCCTAGTATTGATATTCTCACCTTCCCAGTTGTTCTCCGGGATATTTAAATCCCCCATAACTATAATATCCTCTCATTGTGCCATATTAACTATATATTTTATAAAAGTATCTGAATCAGTGTTGTCAGTATCCAGTGGTCTATAAAAACGTATTAATTTAAACTTCCTACTTGATATTCCAAGGTTATCTAACACAATATTTTCTATATTACCATAGTCAGTTTCAGTCTCTATCTGTTGATGTTCGATATCTTTCTTTATGTATATGGCCACTCCTCCTCCCCTCCTCTCCAACCTATCTCTATTTATCAAATGGTACACCTCTATTTGTTTATTCTAGCTAATATCCTTGTTCCACCATGTCTTAGCCACTCCAATAATGTCATACTGACCCCTACTCCTTAAAATTTCCAAATTTGCCATCTTTTCCTTATTAAGACTTCTGGCATTAAGAAATGCCATTTTCACTTTCTCATTCTTCTTTAACAAATGTTTAGACCTGTTACATTTCTTAACAGAATTTTGACAATCTATAGAACCCATCATCATCCCCCGTACTAGTTTAAATGTTTCTGAATTTTAGCTTTAATTCTAGTCCCCAATATCCTGCTACCATGAAAATTCAAATGCAAACCATCCATATCATGCAAATTATATTTGTCATCAAAAGTATCCCAATGCTTTAGGAAGTGGTAACCATTCTCCTGGGTCCATCACTTAAGCCACGCATTTGTAAAAATTATCTTTTTCTGTTTGTGCATTGAGGCTCTGGGTTCAGGGAGTATCTCAGAAAAAATAACTTTCCCATCTTTCTCTTTCAACTTATTCCCCAATTCAATAAACTCCTGTTGTATTTCTGGTAGTTATTTCCTACTTAAATAATTTATTCCAGTATGCACTACAGCTAGTGGTCACACTCCTGCTTCTTTAAATATATTGTCCAACATGTTACATAAATCTTGCACCTCTGCCCCTGAAAAATTGCTCATCATTATATTTTCCTTATCATGTCTGTAAATGTATCTATCAGTGTATTTAATGATTGAATCACCTATTATTATTATCTGACAATTGCTAGTCCTTCCTTTGGGGGGGGTTTGTACGGTTTCCTCCACTTTGGGGGGGGATGCAGAGATTCCTCCACTTGATCCACATCCTCTTGAACAGAGGTATATTCTGTTAATGCTTGAAATGTATTTGTTAACTGAATGTTCCCTTGTCTGGGAGACATACTCTTTAAAGGGGTTCTTCCTCATTTATATGTTGGCGTGCTTGCACAGCCAACATCTTGCAGCAGTGGGGATTTGGAGGCATGGTTGCTGTTGAGCAAATGCAGGGCACACACCAGTAGGTGCATCCCTCATTCCCCAATCAGCCAGCATGCCGACACCACACCATACATACTAAGCTGGTGAGCACATCTAAGGAAAGGTCCGCTGCAATCTGAGCAAAGCTTGTCACATGTAGCGGACCCTTCCTACGTGCTCACCAGCTAGTAGCATGGTGGCATAGTGGTCACTACACTGCCAACAGTGCTGACATTGGGGGTGCTCAATCCCCCAATCAGCTTGCCCTGCCTCATGAAGTGTGTGCTGACAAGGGAGCCCACTCCCCATTGGCAGAATGTGCCCCCCACCTCATTGTTTACAGACGGGGGTGCCCAATCCCCATCGGCATCTGCCCCCCTTCCCGCTGTAATGTGCTGATGGGGGAGCCCACTCCCCATCGGCATGATGTCCCCTCCTTCTTCTGTGCTGATGGGGTGCCCAATCCCCCATCAGCTACTGTACCCCCCAAACAAAAGAAACCACCTGTAAAAAAGAAAACCATCTGTGATGGTTTTTTTTAGTACCTGTAAACAGAAAACAGTCCCTCGTGAGTCTCCCTCCCCACCACCCGCACCCACTCAATGGGCACCCTGCCTCCCACCCCCCACCCCATACTTACCTCCAGAGTCTGGCGTGATGATCTTTGGTGGAGCAGGAACACATCTGGACTCTTCAAAGCTGACCGTGTACTGAGGAAATGACGGTAAGCTGTATAATGGAATACACTGGGTTTTCTCAACTTTGATCCATATCTTGGGCATTTTTTGGAATTTTTGCACCAAATTTTCAACATGGGGTTTATGGGACCCCTCCTCATGAATTCTGTCACAGTTTTGACATTAATCGGTCACAAAAGGTGATTTCACAGTCACTGCACGGAATCACCTTTTGGGACTGATTAAAACAAGGACAGTGGCAGTGTTCATGAGGTGGGCTCTCAAAAGCTATGTTGCAAATTTGGTGGAAATAATCCAAAAAATGGCTGTTTTATGAGTGTGCATTGCGCAATTGCTACGCAAGCTCGTAACTTCACAAATTCGCAATATTTTCATGCCAGATTTTCAACATTGTCATTTTTCTACACCTCCTTGTGAACAGTACAGCTGTCATTTTTCACATCCTGGCCAAAATGTGTTTCCGCACTTCTGGTGACTGTGGTCACTGTGGGAAATCAGTGTTTGGGCCAGATTACAAAAATGACAGTGACACTGTTCATGAGCAGAGGTCCTAAAATGCCTATGTTGAAAATTTGGTGACGATACTCCATAAAATGACTGTGTTATGAGCGTACATTGTACAATTTGCACGCACTCTCATAACATTGTGCATTTGTAATATTTTCACTCTGGATTTTCACCATTGGCATTTTTCCCCACCTCTTGATGAACAGTGCAGCTGTCATTTTATATATCCTGGCAAAATGTGTTTTCACACGTCTGGCAAAGAATAGTGCGGTCACTGTGCAAAATCACTTTTTGAGACAGCTTGAGGAAATGACAGTGACGCTGTACATGAGCAGAGATGCTAAAATTCCTATGCTGAAAATTTGGTGCCCAAACTCCATAAAATGACTCTGTTACAAGTGTGCATTCGCATTTCCCACGCACCTTTGTAATTTCTCATATTTGCAATACTTACATGCCACATTTTTACAATTGCCATTTTTTAAACCTCCTGATGAACAGTACAGTTGTCATTTTTTACATCCTGCCAAAAAATGTGTTTCCACACTGCACTATCAAAGCCAATGCCAGCGCGACAGCATTCGGCATTGACAAATGCTTGTTTTCTTTTCACTGATGTTACTTTACACCAGTCACTACCATCCCCTTCATTTTCTGTATCCATGTCTTGCTGTTTCTTCCTTTTTGGCCCATACTGTTCTCCTTATATGACTTTTTCACTAGTCCCTCCCATATTTAAACTGGATAGGGCTCTCAACTTAACAATCATTTCATTCTGACTTCACCTTCCAGTCTTTCCAATATGGAAATAAGTTTATTAATACTTTTTTGGAATGCCCTGTTCTGGATACATTTGGTACATTCAGATACCACATAGTCTGTATTCACATCCACCAACTGATACATTCCACAAAGGAGACATTTAACTCCCAGGTCCCCATTTACTGTTAGAATGGATTCGGCCATGTTTAATCAATAACTAATGACTACAAGGAAATGAATGACACCTGGGTAAGAGGAGTATATTATGAGGATAGTAATTGGAGGGTGGGGTGTCACTAGACATTAGGGCTTTGTTTCAGACTGTGATTGTGATCCAAGGGTGAGGGTGCCACTAGACACCAGGGAAAGTGAAATACATTATGGGGACTGTGATCAGAGGTTGGGGAGCCACTAGACATCAGGGAAAGAGGAATACATTATGGGGATGGCAATTAGATGGTGGAGGTGCCACTAGACACCAGGGAAAGAGGGAAATAGTAAATTATGAGGACAGTGATTGGAGAGTGCGGGTGCCACTAGACACCAGGGAAACAACAACACATTATGGGGATGATGATCAGAGGTGGGTGGTGCCACTGGTCACCAGGGAAACAGCACTAGACAGCAGGAATGGTGATCAGAGGTTGGGGTATGATACTAGACTTCAGGGATACAATAATGCACTATGGAGACAGTGATAAGAGGGTAGGGGGTGCCACTAGACATGAGGGAAAAAGGCATACATTATGGACACAGAGATTGGAGGGTGGGGGTGCCACTAGACACCAGGGAAACAGTACTAGACAGCATGGATGGTGATCAGAGGGTGGGGCTGCCACTAGACACCAGGAAAATATTATTACATAATACCTACATATAAGGAGAGGACAAAAGTGCTCACTTTGAACAAATCACAATGTCTATGATACTCTCCAGTCTGTGTTTAGGAACAGACATAGCACCGAGACCACACTTGTCCAGGTTTTAAATGACCTCCTAATTGTGAGAGATCAAAAGGCTCACACTATCTTAGTCTTTCTTGATCTCTCTGCAGCATTTTATACTGTGGACCATGGTGTGCTTTTGGAGTGACTGCATCATCTCTGTTGTCTGTCTGGTACAGTTCAATACTGGTTTCGATCTTTCCTCACAGAGGGTTGTCACTGGAATTTATTCTTCTGACGCCATCGCTCTGACCTGTGGGGTGCCGCAGGGCTTCATTTTGGTGCCCATGTTGTTCGCAGTTTATATGCTGCCATTAGGAGATATCATAAGGTGATACAGTTTGGGTTTTCACTGCTATGCAGATGGTACCCAGCTGTATCTGTCCTTTATTCCTGGACAAGATGATATGATCTCCGTGCTTAACAGCTGTCTGTCTGAAATGAAAGACTGGATGAGTGCTAGCTGGCTGATGTTAAATCCGGATAAGACCGAAGTGTTGGTTGTGGACCCGGGTCACCTTGAGGTGGGTTGTAAGGCTGGGCTTCCATCAGGCTTATGGCTTGATGGTGTTCTGCTCTCGACCTCAGACCAGGTGAGTAATCTAGGCATTATTATTGACGATGGTTTGACCCTAAAATCGCAGGTGTCTGCCATTGTCAAGTCTTCCTTTTATCATCTTAGAAACATCACCCAGGTGAAACACCTGGTTCCTCTGGCTGACCTTCCTGTACTGGTCCATGCCTTCATGACCACCCGCCTTGATTAGTGCAATGCCCTGTACCTAGGGCTACCGGGGGTTGATATTTGCCACTTGAAGCTAGTGCAGAACGCGGCAGCCAGGCTCTTGACTGTGACATCTAGAACTAGTCATATTACACCTGTGCTGCACGGACTGCACTGGCTGTGGGTTCAGTGGCGTATCACCTTTAAGGTTGGGTTACTGACCTATAAATCCCTGCATGAACAGGGACCCCAATATCTACAAGATCTTCTTACTCCATACTGCTCCCCTTTTCACTCCGATCTGCCAATGAGGGATTGCTAGAGATTCCCATGGTCCATTTAAAGACATCTGGGGCACATGCATTTTCCTATGCTGCCCCTGCCCTGCGGAATTCTCTACCTCATCGGATAAGAGAATGCCTGACAGTCGAGAGTTTTAAATTGGAGATCAAAACTTCTATGTTTCTTAAAGCCTATGGTGAATGATTTTATTAATGTTATTTAATTGTTGTTGTCTTTTAATTGTTATTTTTAACTTCTATACAGCACTTTGGTTCTGAAAAGTGCTTAAAAATAAAGTTTTATTTACTTACTTACTTATTTCTGGGTGCCTCAGGACAAGCTTGGGGACAACCCCTGCTCACAGATCTTTTCGTTGACCACACAGTAATGTTGCCTTTATCGTAATTATTTTGATCTCTTTGTAATGTCTTAGTTTCTCGATCAATCACTTCCTGCTCATATTTAAGTAATTCAGTCTGTAGATATACATCCAGGTCTTTAAACTGAGGTTGTCTTTTTAACTTAGTACTTTGTCTTTTGCTTCTTTTAAATCAAATAGTAATGCATCAAATTTAAGGCTGTTGTCTTTACTCAGTAATTGAATAAAGATTCTGGAGCATTCGCAGGCTGCTTTAACCCATTCATCTTTGAATCTAAAGTCAGCAGTTCCACTGGATGCAGAAACTGTGAGTCTTAAGGCCCTAGGTGCAATCACCTTTCACTGTGTTCATCAAGTGTTGAAATATTCTACGTAAGGTCTATTTCTCAGATTTAGAAAAGCTGATATAATAGTGTCAAAATTATTCGTTGCAGTTGCCTCAACAGCATGTAATCTTACTCTTGCTTGCCTCCTCTGATGGTCAAGGTTACCAAAGTCCTCCAAGATGTAGATTGTTGGATCCTCTTGAGTAGCTGACATACCAGCCTGATTCATATTTATTGGTAAAATCCAGTGAAGCAGGATCACGAACCACAGAAGTAATGGCTAAAATGCTGTTTCTCTGACCCACACCACCACTGCCATGGTGCTTGTTGTCTGTGGCACACAGGTGAACCAAGTCCAACAGATTACAGCTATGACCAGCATGTAGGGACAGTGCTCACCACTAAAAGGGTGGCTAGACTTAACTGAGCAATTCAAACTAAAACTGTTTGTGGCGGCACATGGGACCAAAGACATGCAGGGTTGTAGTTTGAAAAAAAAACATTAAAATGTATTAAGCATGAAATAAAGAAAATAAAAAATAAAGCCAAACAAGTGATCCACAGTAATCACTACTCCAGCATACCCCATCACTTTGACTCTAACTCGAGTCTTCTTCAGGTGGTGATCTGGTAGGAGGACGTCACACAGAAAAAGCACATCTCATTAAGATTCAACAAAAATATTTGCATATATATTAACAAAACCTGGTATATTTCATTGCAATAAAAAGTATTATATAAACTTAAAATGAGACAAACAATACAATGCAAAAGTGCAAAGAAATTAAGAACAAAATCTGTCCCTGAAAAAAATGCATTAAATTGGGCTACTAGGAGGGTGAGGGACATGGGTGGGTTGACTCATGATGAGAGACTACAAGAATTAAATATCTACTCCCTCTAATATTGTAGGTTCAGGGGTGATATGTGTTTGGTGTTTAGAGCCCCCAAGGATGCATACCTCCAGGAATGCTTGGGGTTAACAGAAAGGCCGGATGACAGACCATGTAGGTAACACCTATACCAGCTTAAGAGAGACCACTACAATAAAAAACAGAGGGGACACTGGTTCTCGCAGAGGCAGATGCAGTGGTATCCAGTAGTACAATGAATCATTTCAAGCATGCGCTGGATGTTCACTACCATTCAATCAAGTATTGTTTCAATGTTTAATGGAGCAGGACTAATAAGACTTCTGCTAACTGTGCCTAAAATCAGTCTTATGAATCTTATGAAAGTCAATCTAATAACCACAGTTACAGAGCTGCTATCATAAGCACTCCTCCTAAATATCTGCAAGTTTCCTTATATAGTGATAGAGGTTAAAGTGTTGAAACAAAAGATGGGGCTAGACATCTTGATATTATGTTTATTCCAAAGCAACTATTAGATGAATTCCAAGGCAACCGTTAAGTAGGACCCCCATGTAATTAAGTTCCAGTGCCAACTGAGGGATGTGCAAAGGGATTAATAAAGGTCCAGATGAAGGGGACAAAAACTGCCATAAAGGAGGAGAGAAAAAAGAGAAACAAACATTTGAAATGGAAGGCAAAAAATATTTTTTTCTTTAGAAAGGGTTTTAAATGAGGGGTAGTGGTGGACCAAAATAAGTCCTTTGAACTTTGTGCAGATGCCTTGGTCAAAACATTTCATCAGAAGCTTAACCTTCTTCACAAGCTTATTCCCTGCCTCTCTAGAGCTGCTCGCTGAGCAACCTTTAGCAGCACCCTCTTGCCTATCCACTTCTGTGGACCCCCAGTTTTACAGTCTGCAAGTGAATCTGTTCTATCCAGAATGAAGACCCTCTATAACAGAACTTGGAGTTTTGCAGATGGTGCCACTCCAGATACCACCACTGTGGAGAGCTTGCAACACTGGGTGACACTCTTTTGAAGCAAAACTGCATTATTCCTTGTACTGTCAAACTTTTAAGCCACTGAAACTCACTACTCCCACTGTCTCACTGGAATAATCCAACGTTAACAGCATGCAAGGCCTCTGAGATCTGCAGCCAGCACAGTGTTTGGACATCCCCAGGCTGCAATATACAGTTAGATGGGAATCATTCTCCTTTGTAGCCTCCGCTCTGTGGAAGTTTCTATCTCATAAGATTTTTACCTGCCCCACCATTATACAATTTGAAAAGAGGCTCAAAGCCTTCTGCTGGGTGGTAGCTCCTTGTAACTTCAATCAATGACCTATTGCTACTTAATGTACTGTAGAGTACCTTAGGTGTATTATTACTTACTGCTTTATCTGTCTACCTCTCTGTAAAGACTGTGCATGATTTGATATGCTTTCTTTAAATGTTATATATTTTATTCACCAACTGTATATAACTAATTCCCCTGAAAAAGGAACTGTCTTGTCTTAGTGTGCCAACCTGGTCATCAAAATTCAAATAAATAAATTTGCTTTGCTTCAACTCCACTGTGGAAGGATACAGTCATGATGTCCGGTCACGTGCTTCTAGAGTCCCCCCTCTCTCTACTATATAATAGCAACAAATGGGGGGGTATAGGCTTAGGCTAGGTTTTGTTATTTGTGAATCTATGTATGATATACCTACTGTCTCTATGATGTTCATGTTTGTGTTTGTATGTGCGTTAACATAAACTGCAATAAAATTTGAATTACAAAAAAAAAATACTAGCAACACGTCAGCATATCTGTGCTATGAAGCCATAAAAAAATAGTGCAATTACAGTTTTTACATTTCCAAAGTCCAGGATGTTCCTTCTCACCTGATGTAAGATACTACAATGCCAGATGGATCAAGTCTGTAATATTACATTAGTTACATTTATACACTGCAGGATGTTTTTTCTCATCTGATTGAAGAGGGTATACAGTGCAAGGTGGGTTAGTCTATGCAGGTGGTCCAGTACTGACCACTGAACTAAGAAACAGGCATTGGTGACTCAAAATGAAAGGCAAACAAATAGAAGGCATGCTGTAAGAAAATTCTGAGTTGCTTATGTTGCTTCTGAGGTGGAAGCAAAATAAGTGTTAGGTGGATTGTCACATGGCAGTGACCCATTTGATGAAGGATAGAATGTTGATTTTCATTGGATTGGGTAAAGGGAAAGGGAATGTCGCTTAACCAGGTGTCTATAGCAGGTGCTGATGGAGATGACACTGATGTGGAAATGTATATTTCACCACCACCACCCTGTGCTCAAATAGTCCTCTAGATTGAAGAAAAGGAAGAAAGATAATATTAAGTTACACTCAAAATTGTATAAACTGTCTTCAGTTTCAGCTGTGGGGAATCACATACACTACTGTACATGAACAATGTGATTAGCTTAGGGTGAGAGGGAGTGATCACCATATGGTGTATCATTCCCATCATTAACCAGGTCTGAGCCCCAAAGCTCAACTACTTCATCCTGTTGTCTTTTCAGAAACTGAAAGGCTAGGGGATCAGTCACAACACCAAGCATCCACTTTGGATAGAAGTGGGTGATCCCCAAGTGTTTCATTTCTTTCTGCTAGTTTCTGGCCTGTCTAGTTGCCCCAGTACCATATCATTACACCCAACATCAGTTAATGTGTCACCCACTGTCTGTAGCAAAGTGCATTTGCTTTACATATTTATTTTGCAACTTTTTTAACATGATGTTTGCCACTATGGCTCCACTTTCCAGGATGTTCTTTAGTCTTCAGCCAGAAAACCTTGTTAGTACCCCCGAGTTTCAGCCCTGCGTTTAGTGCCATGGTGATCAACCTGGCCAGTAGCAAAGGAGGAAGCATCCGGTGGCCCTCCAGAGGTGGAAAGTGGTGTCCATAGAGGTATGATGGACATCCTTTACACAGTCAGCAGACCTTTTTTGCCCATTCTCTCCCCACTCCTTAAAGTATGCATTGTGATAGCATCAGATTTCAGCATGCCTTATTTACTGACATGTTAATACATATGCCAAACAAACATGCCATGACTCCCAGCTACAACACCACCCAGGTGAGGGTTTTGCAGCTGGAGACAAAAGTCTCCCAAGAGGTAGAGAGCATCTTGCTGGTGACCTAATCTTCCCCTGAGATGATTCTGTAATTATCATGGTTTATTCCCAAAGCTGGGGTCGCTGTGGTTGAAAATGGCAATACTATCATTGCACAATTAGCCCAGACTTTATTTTTGAAATATTTTTCCACTTTACTGTCTCATTTAGGTGTGACACTTGATTCAGATCAGGGATACATTTAGACAACCGTGACCGATGTCTTTGTTGTGGAACTGGTGGCACTGCACTTCATCAAGCCTAACTATAATCATTGAAATCTTCATCCACCTGTCATAATCAATTATTTTGACACAGTTACATAACCACAGTTCATGTATTCACTGAGACACTGTAATGTATTGGTCCCAACTGCCACTGAACACATTCAATCAGCCACAGACCATATTATTGCTGCAGGACTACAATTAACTAAGCCTTGCTCCCACTGTGCATTTAATGAATAATGCAATTCTCACTATTATCAACTAGTGTTTTGCACTGTACTGTTAGTGACACTTTGGCGGGGGGGGGAGGGATCCTTGTTTTTCTCCCTCCATCTAATGAAGGATTTTATGGGTTCATGGTAGGCACACTGTTTTCATTTGTTGGTGCATAATTTCCTCTGTACCACAACTATCTCATTTATTTCATTTTTTGAAACACACTACACACTATATAACTATGCCTGACAGACAGGCTTCATCCTCCTGCAGGAATCCCTATTAGTCTGACATTTGATCACAGAACTACACTGTTAACAGCATTCTCTGCCTGTACGTGCCCAGCGGCACAGCAATTGGATTTCCGCATGGGATGCCAGTGACCTGGGTTCGGGAACAGACTCGGGTCATCAGAGGACCGGCCGGGGAAGAAGGATGGAGTGTCCTTGGACAGCTCTCCTTCTCCGGGGGGAAGGTTGGGGTGAATGTTTGGTCTCTGGCGACACCCAGCGGAGGCTGGGTTGACCGCTGGTGATGCCGACGTCTGGACTGTAAGGGGCAGGGCAGATGCCAGTCATCATTGCACGTCCCCGCCTCTTAAGAAATAGGGAAGAAAAAAGTAGATGGGTTGGTTCCATCTCTGTGATGCCCTCCCCCTGGGGTCTCATTAGTATCCAAGGTCAGCTCCCCAACAAGATATTAGTTGTGGGGTGACCTTGGGGAAAGTCGCCGCAACCCCTCCCTCTGGGGGGTAAGCCATGGGTGACCGGGGAGCGCTGACAAGTTTGGATGTGGAGGCACAGGGGGGCCGTGACCAGGGCGGAAGTAAAAATGATGGAACTGACCAGAGGAAAAAAGTAAAGTAATTAAAAAAACCAAAAAAAAACAACATTCTCTGCCTAAAGCTGTACTATACTACTCCTACCTGAGCTACCTCCCACCTACCCTGCCTGTTCTTACCACTGTGTGAGAGCACATAGCTGTTTTGTTACTTTAACAAAGCACTCAGGTCATCAATAACACATTTATATTATATGTGGCCAGTAAGGCAGGCACTGACATAATAACTAGGATAACAGAAAATTAATCCTGGATAGAGCCTCAATTATTCTGCAAAATTGCCCTGGAGTAGATCTTCCCCAGATATCGTTAACCTCCAGATAAGTGGTGAATCTACCAGAATACTAATGGTATGTTTATTGCACAAGCCATGAAATACTTAGTGTATTTGCTGCTCCAATTAGTTCACCCCTTTCACTTTTTTGTTTGTTCTTATAGGTATTATCCATATTGTTCCCATCCTTACAGTACCCTGATCTATTTCGCTGCCACTTCAGTGTTTACCAAATGTGTAGTTTCCTCATACCACCAATAATTACAAACATTCAAAATAGGGCCTGAGAACAGAAATGTGAAAGATACCAGTTATGTCTGTAAAATTATCAGTATATTTAAAAGTATTCTGCTCTACCTGACATTCAGTCATACTGTAGTATCTTAGAAACATCATGATTTTGTTAGAATATACCCAATATACCATGTAGACTCAGGGTCTGTCAAACTTTACTACATATACTGTAAATGATTTATTTCAGCCACCAACCAAATTATTTCTTTTTTAAATACTTATTTTATTGAATTTTTCAGTTATAATAGCACACATTTTCTCAACAGAAAACTTTAAGGGTTACAACATTGTATAAATCATTTCATCACTGATGGAACACATTACTTGTATTTCAATTAAACCAAGGCAGAGACACCCTATCATTACACAAAAAAAGACTACCAGTGGAACATTTTCTATTAGATTGGTGATTCAAGTACAGTGTTTTCTCTCTCACAGGTAACCCTTCCATAATCCAGTGCCCTTGCATTTTCCTTATGGGACAAAAGCTGGGTGTTTTTCCGAAATGAAAAGAACCCAAGGGTGCCATCTCAATTCATAATGTGCAAAGCTATTGTTACATCTAGCTATCAACCATTCCATATAATACAGTTTTGTCATTATTTTTGTCCAATCCTGCATAGTAGAGGAAGTGTTATTTCTCCAAAGGCGGGTAATTGTCTTCTTGGCCGCCAATATATATGTAAACAACAGAGACCCCTTCATGGGTCATAATCCTTCTGGTGGAACTGCTAGTAAGACCAATTCTGGGGTAAGCACCACTTCTGGTCCAAGCAGCTGAGTCACGGCATTGACCATGTCCTGCTAGAATGGTCTCAGTACTTGCCATGCCCATAAAATAAAGAAGTGAGAGGCCATATGCTCTCCACAGTCTCTCCAATAGTTACCTATTGGAGGAGGGAGGAACTTTGATAATTTTGCCAGTATTATAAAGTATCTGAAATGGGCCTTAGAGGCAAATTTCCTCCAGTATGGTGCAAGTGATATCCCTATAGCTCTACAGGCATACTTCAGCCAACTCTCATAGGACACTGGGTCTGGTAATTCTCTATTCCAGGCCACCAGTATTCCTCTGGATGAATCTGACCAGTATTCCCCCAGCCCCTTGTATAAAAGGACAATTATATGCTGCCAAACCAATCCCCTAAGGGAAGTCATGAACATATTTAACAAGAGCGGTAAGGTTTCTGAAAGATGATTCCTTTCTGGGCCTTTGTGGATCAGGAATGTCTGGACTTGCATGTATCTAAAGTACTCTCTACTAGACAGACCATACTTAGTCTATAGCTGAGTGAATGGAACAGTGCATTTGGCATCTAGAAACTGGAAAATGAAGGAGAGGCCCCTCTGATGCCACCATTGAAATGTAAAATCAATTCTAGCCGATAAGAATTCTGTCTCAGAACTCAGTTGTCATAAAAAATAGAAAATCAGGGATAATGAAGAGAGAGCCCTAAGTTTGTACCAAATCTGTAACATGTTTCACATCCCCATATAATATCCACCTAGCCCAGGCAGTGTTGTAAGGGGGGAAAATATTAATTGTATCCTATCTTTTATCCCATTAATTGTGCATTCTATTTACTTCCATATTACCTTACAACTTGGGTTCAACCAGTTCAAAATCACCCCTATCACCACTGCATAGGCATATTGGAGTACAGTAGGAAGATTCATGCCCCCTTTCTCTTTATGAAGTTGAAGTATAGACCACCTAATGCAAGGTTTATGACCTGCCCAAACAAATCTTGCAAACATTCTATTCCAAGAAGTAAAATATGTGACTTTGGAAATATGGGGATTATCTGAAACAGGTATAATGTTCTGGGTAAAACATTTGATCTAATTATGTTAATTCTGGCATAAAAAGGTAGCCGTAATTGTGCCCATCTATGGAGGTCCATCTCTATGTTTTGTGTAAGGGGTTCATAATTTGTTAAGAAAAAGTTTTGCATCTTTTGGGGTAAATTGATCCCTAAACATTTAATTTTTTAGCTTCTCCATCGAAACCTGAGTAGGTTCTTCAGGATAGAAGATGAGGCAAAGTTCAGAGTCAGAACTTCCGTCTATGCTGAGCTTTTAACATAACCCAATATCTTAATGAACTCTCCCAGTATTCTCCATGCTGCAGGGAGCATCCATTCTAGTTCGGTGAGGGTGAGTAAAATATTATCTGCGTATAAAGCCAGTTTGTATTTGTCCTCACATACTCGAATTCCCTTAACTTCGCCTGACCCTCTGAGTGCTATAACTAGAGGCTCGATGTATAAGGCAAAAAGAAGGGGGGGAGAGGGGACATACCTGCCTAGTGCCTCTTTCTGAAACCAAAGGATTAAAAATAGTTCTATTTATCCTTATATAAACTGCCGGAGAGTTATGTAAGTTTTTTAACCAGGTTATCATCTCATCAGGAAAGCTAAAGGAGGCTAACACCCTTCACAGAAACCCCCAGACCACTCTATCAAAGGCCTTAAAGGCATCCAGGCCTACAAAGGTAGATGGCAATGACCTTCCA
The DNA here is from genome assembly GCA_016271365.2 of Neoceratodus forsteri. NCBI lineage: Eukaryota > Metazoa > Chordata > Ceratodontiformes > Ceratodontidae > Neoceratodus > Neoceratodus forsteri. The sequence goes on from CM057458.1 coordinate 323,200,901, forward strand.
TTTGTATAATCTAAAAGGTGAATAATTCTTCATGTGTTATCTGAGGTTTGTCTCGGTTTCAAAAAACATGCCTGGTCTATGTGTACCACTTCTTTAAGCAATTCTTCCAGGTGTTGAGCCCAGATGGTCATATAAAGTTTATAATCACAATTTAAAATTGAAATTGGTCTATATGCATCTACTGATAGAGGATCCTTTCCTGATTTTAAGATTGCTGATAGTACTGTATATGATCATGAAGCCAGGGAAGGGGAACTCTCTTTAACTTCCAAAAATGCTCCTCACGTTAGAGGTAGTAGGTGGGGAAGGAAGGTCTTATACCAATTGACAGGAAACCCATCGGGGCCAGGCCATTTCAGAGTCTTAACTCTGGCTAACCCTCTTTTAATCTCTTCTTCAGATGCAGGATTAAATAAGGAATCCGTTTGTTGGGATAATTTTGGGATAGGGAGGGTTGTCAAGAAAGCCGGTATCTGTTTCTCAGATGAGGAGATGGATCTGCATATAATGTTTTGTAAAACTGCCGGAATACCTCTACTATCTCAGAGGTAGTTCTGACCACTTCGCCTGTCTGTTTTTTTTTTTTTATTTTGTGTATACAGGCAGCCTGTTTAAATCTCCTTAGCCATTTTGCCAAATTTCTGGAACCTCTGGCGCCTCCTTCAAAATAACATTGTTTTAAGGTAAATGTAGGAAGTTTGGACCTTTTAGTCCAAAATGCCCTGAAGCTCAGACTTTATGGAACAGATTTCCTTTCAGATTTCTCCACTATCCCCTCGCCTCTCTCCTTGTTGTAATTCACTTAACCATGTCTGTAACTGTGCAAACTGGGCCTCTCATAGCGTTTGTTTCCGAGATGAGTAAGCTATGATTTCACCCCAAACTACTTCTTTCAAAGTATCCCATATCAATATCGAGGACGTATCCACAGATAAGTTGTCCTTTATAATCTGGGGGATACATTAAGTCATTTTATTGCCAATTCCTGATCTCTAAGTAACAAGTGATTTAAATGCCAGAGAGTGGATTTCTGGGGCTTCCCTATGTCAACTTTTAGCAAGAGAGGAGTGTGGTCCTACAAAACTTTTACATTTAATGACAGATCTCTTACCCTGTCTGTATGCTCTATAGACACAAAGAAGCAGTCTATTCAGAAGAATGTCTGAAATCTAGAAGATTCATATGTAAAGCCCCCTCTGGATGGGTACAAATGTCTCCAAACATTCACCAATCCTAGAGCTGGCACCTGAGTTTTAAGTAACTTTTGGGCTGGTGTGATCCTATGTTTCTGGGGGTGAGCTGAATCTAGTGAGGGAGATATGGTTAGATTAAAGTCCCCCCTAGTATCAAGATCCCCTTTTGTAAGTCCACCAGCTTATTAAAAAAATGTCTTAACCTCATCAGAGGAGAGGTCGGGGGAAGAATACATTCGCCAGGCACCTCCATTCCAAACATCCTCCCTTGAGAGATCACAAAGCACCCATTTGGGTCTACTTCTTCCCATTCTGCCACATAAGGTGTTGCAGATGGGACCATAGTTGCTATCCCTCTCCTCTTTCCGGTATTGCATGAGGAAGAGATTATAGAGTACGGGTTCCCCTTTGACAATTTTACGTGTTCCCTTTCAGACATGTGCATCTGCTGCAAAAATATCAAATCCATCCCTTTTCTCCAAATATGTTGGAGGAGTCTGGAGCATTTCACTGGGTTGTTGATCCCATTGATGTTTAAAGATAAAACATTCATCGGGGTTATAGCCATATTAATATTATGGTTGTGTTATCATTTTGGGGGTCACAGAGCCCTCCAACTCCCCCTCCCTCCTGGATTGTTTAGCTACCTGGAAAATGAAGCTACTGCTTTCTATGTCTCCAACTCTCCAATAATCAAACCCCAGTCTCAACTGGTCTAAACCAGAGGGAAGTAAATCTGTCTCACTTGTATAGGTAGTTAGAACTGCCCAGAAAAAAAAATGTTGTACCCGTCTTTTTAGATTTATCAGACAATCTGTGAAATATTTCCTCTTACTGAAAAAAACATTTCGGTAAATATTTAACTCTAATACGGCTATATGGCAACAGTGCTCACTTAAAATAAAAAACTGACAACAATAATACTGTATATTGTGTCCTGCACACAAGTTTTTGTTTGCAGGTAGAATATACATGCATACTGTAAATGATGTGACTTCCAAAGTAGGGGAGGTTAATGGTAGCCTCCCTATCTCTTCCAAGGGGAATCCACCTCTAGATAGGGTCCACTAAAACATAGAAACATAGAAACATAGAATTTGACGGCAGATAAGGACCGCTTAGCCCACCCAGTCTGCCCATTTCCCTACCTGATGGATAAGCTGCAGATCCTAGTTAACCAGCAGCCTACTTCTTCCTACCCCCAACCCCCTAGAATTGCCTTATGACTGTCCCATGCATGCTTGAATTCCACCACTGTTTTTGACTCCACAACCTCCTCTGGAAGGCCTTTCTATGCATCTACAACCCTCTCTGTGAAAAAATACTTCCCTAAATTACCTCTGAGCCGCCCCCCTTCTATCTTCAAATTGTGCCCCCTTGTTCTTGAACACCTCTTTTTTTGAAAGATGCTACCCTCTTGGACTTTGTTGATTCCCTTGAGGTACTTGAAAGTTTCTATCATGTCCCCCCTCTCCCTCCTTTCCTCGAGGCTATATATTAAGCTCCTTAAGTCTCTTTTCATATGTCTTCCAGTGCAGACCCTGCACCATTTTAGTTGCCCTCCTCTGGACAGCTTCCATCCTGTCTATGTCTTTGAGGAGATTGGGTCTCCAGAACTGCACGCAGTACTCCAGATGTGGTCTCACCAGCTGTCTGTACAGAGGGATAATAACTTCTTGTTTTCTGCTGGTGATGCCTCTCCCTATGCATCCCAGTATCCCCCCAGCCCTCCTTGCTGCCCTCTCACATTGCTTGCCCACCTTTAGGTCATCTGATATGACTACCCCAGGTCCCTTTCCATTTTTGTTGTTGTTAGTATTTCACCCCCCATTGTGTACTCTTCCCCTGGGTTTTTGTTTCCCAGGTGCATTACCTTGCACTTCTTAGCATTGAATCTAAGCTGCCATACATTTGACCATTCCTCTAACCTTGCCAAGTCCCTTCTTATCCTTTCCACCCCACCTTGTGCATCAACTCTGTTGCAGATCTTTGTGTCATCTGCAAAGAGACCTCCACTTTCCTTCCAGTCCTCTGCAATGACGCTATAAAGACATTGAAGAGGACCGTCCTACTACTGAACCCTGTGGTACCCACTGCTACAACCCTTTTTCAGAGTGGACTCCATTTACTATTACTTTCTGTGTCCCATTCTCCAGCCAATTCTTACCCAGGCTGTCATCTTGGGACCCACTCCCAGGCTGGCTAACTTGTATATTAATCTTCTGTGTGGGACTGTGTCAAATGCCTTGCTAAAGTCGAGGTAGGCCATGTCCACAGCCCCTCCCTGATCAACTACTTTGGTCACCCAGTCAAAGAAATCTATCAGATTTGTCTGGCATGACCTTCCCACTGTGAATCCATGCTGCCTTGGGTCCTGTGCCCCTCTGGCCTCTAGATATGCAACAATTCTTTCCTTCAGAAGTGATTCCAACATTTTCCTACCACTGAGGTTAAACTAACAGGTCTGTAATTTCTTGCTTCTGCCTTGCTCCCACTTTTGTGAAGGGAATCACATCTGCCCTCCTCCAGTCCTCAGGTACCACCCATCCTCCCATGATTTGTTAAAGAGGGTAGTCAGTGGTGTCACTAGTTCTAGCCTTAGTTCTTTTAGAATTCTGGGATGAATCCATCAGGCCCCATTGCTTTGTCCACCTTCAGTTTTAAGAGCTCTTTCAGAACTCTTTCTTCTGTAAATGGGCTGGTATCAACTTCTGCATCCAGAGTGTTTCTACTGTTTGTTTTAGGTACCTCCCTCTTCCTTTGTAAATACTGAGCAAAAATATTTGTTTAGTATCTCTGCCTTTCACAGTCACCCTCTGCCCACCCTCCCTCCCTTTACTAAGCCTCACTATCCCTCCCTTGGTCTTCCTTTGCTCCCTGATGTACCTATAAAAGGTTTTATCCCCCTTCTTAACTGAGTTGGCTATCTTTTCCTCGGTTTGGGCCTTTGCTGTTCTGACTGCCTTCCAGCTTCCTTTTGTTTTAACTGATACAGTTCTCTGTCCTGTTCCTTCTGTGATTCCTTGTACTTCCTGAATGCTTTCTTTTTCTCTTGAACCTTCACTGCCACTTCCTTTGAGAACCATAGTGGTTTCTTACCTTGTTTCGTTTTGTTTATTTGCTTTACACAAAGGCTTGTTACCTCTGTGATGGCAGTTTTTATTATTCCCCATTGTTCTTCCACCCTCCTTCCTGCCCATTTGCTAGTGCATTCCTTAGGCACTCACCCATTTTGGCAAAGTCAGCCCTCCTAAAATCCAGTACCTTGTCTTTGTATGGCTTGACTCTATTGTTGTGTTTTATTAGAACCATACTGTTCGGATGGTCGCTAGTTCAGATGGCTACCCACTTCTACATCTGTGATCCTCTTCATCTCCGCTTGAGAGAACCAGGTCTAAGATTGCTCCTCTCGAGTTGGCTCCAATACTAGTTGTTCAAGGCATGCCTCTAGGGCATCTAGAATAACCCCACTCTTAGAAGTGGCTGCTGCAACTGCACTCCAGTTAACATCTGGCATATTCAGATCACCCATCAGCAATATCTCCCTTTATCTGCCATTCTAAGTATACTTTCTGTCATTTCCTTGTCCATTTCCTCCCTTGAGAGGGGCTGTATCTAACCCCTGTGCGGATTGTGGTGCCATTGCCTGCCTCCAAACTGACCCACAGTGCTTCTTCTCCTCCCTGTTTACCCTTTTGTTCTGTTGCTTTGATTTCTTCTCTTATGTAGAGCTACTCCTCCTCCTCTTTACCCTCCCTGTCCCTCCTGTAGATGGCGTATCCTGGTATGTTTACGTCCCAGTCATGGTTCTGTGTGTACCATGTTTCTGTGACTAGCCACAATATACAGATCTTCCTTCTCCATCAAGGCCACTAATTCAGGAAGCTTGTTACCCAGACTACGGGCATTGGTACTCATTGCTCTCCATTTTTTGATGGCTTTACCTTCTGTAGGCAACCCCCACTGACCTTTCTACCTTGGTCTTTTCTCATTTAGTACCCTGTTTTGTAGGGGAGGCTGGGATTTTCCTTCTGCTTATCAGTGCCTCCTCCTTTACTAGTTTAAAGGCTTGCCAATGAAGCATTTAAACCGATTGCCCAAAAGACTTGTTCCTTCCTGGACAGATGCAGACCATCCTGCCAGTATAGGCTGGTGTCCTTCCAGGTGGAACCTCAGTCTCAATGAAGCCAAACCCTGTGCTCCACACCATTTTTTCAGCCATTTGTTAAACTGCATGGTGCAAAGTACCCTCGCCTCACTCATGCCACTGACAGGCAGCACCTCTGAGAAGGATACTGTGTGTGCTACTTGTCTTAAGCCCCTCCCAACTCTCTACAAAGTCCTTTTGCACTGCTCTAATCTCATGATGAGCCAAGTCATTTGTCCCTAGGTGGACAATGATGTCCAGCTCAGACTCCCGTGCAACTGTTCTCATGATCCCTAAGGATCGCTCCCTGTCCCTCAAGCCATGGCACCAGGCAGGCACCTTCAGTTTTCCCTGCTCCCCAGTTCTATCCCCTAATAATTGAGTCCCCACCAGGAGCTGCTTTCTTTCCCTGTGGTGCCCTCTGCCTCCTTCCTGAGGGCCTCCCTTGTGACAGTTGTCTGCACCCTCCTTAGTCTCCTCTCATGGTGCATCCATGGGGAACTATGCTCCCCAGAATGGTGTATGGATTGTGGAGTGTAACAACTGACTGGGTGTGCCTCTGTTCCACCACCTTACCCTCCCTGAGCCCACTGTGGTCCAACTGCTGTGCTTTCTTCGCAACCTCTGAGGTAGTGGTGGTGGCTGTGGTGCTCCCTGGATGGGGGAGGTTCCCTTGCCACTGTCCAGTGTGGCCTGAAGATGGGCAACTTCCTCCCTCAGGGCAGATAGTTGTCTGCAAACAGGGCAGCATCTCAGCCTCCAGAAAGACTCCCGGAAGACTGCTGCCCCACAGCCATTACATTGTACTACTCCCCACATAACTGTCTACCTTGTTTAGTTTTTTTTTTTTTTGTGTGTGATTGGTGCGTTATATAGAAATATATGTATTTATATAATGTGTATGCTTATATTGTCAGTGCAGTGTGCTAGACAGGATATGACAGTGATGTGTACCTTGCCCTCTTGAGGAAATGATGTCAGAACCCCAGGTATAAATGAACTATTTCCAGGGGTGGGTGGGGTGAGGGTGGGAGGGGTTGGGCCTAAACTGTGCCCTCACAAAACAATCAGCTAAGCGCTCTGACCTACTGATACCGATGAGTGCCTTCCTGTCAGCAAGATGCCATACACGACAATTTGTAATACTGCTTCAAACCAATTTGACAGAGAAAATACCCTGCTAATCAAACAGAGAAAAATCCAAACATCCAAGTCAGACACAGGTAAACCTCCCCAGCCCAAAAGAGCCTGGTGACTTGTGTTTGAAAACAGTCAGCCCCAAAACACGTCAGTTGTGCAGAAGGGCAGACAGAAAACAGTATTTAGCCTATGTAGGTTTAAACTCTTCCTGCACTGAAAACCTTAACACTTGTAACACAAGTAAAGCAAACTCCACCTCCCTCTGTTGATTGAAAGACTGCCTTTTCTGATAATTCTAAGTTGCTTATTTCACCTTTCAGTTAGAAGTATCCTCCACCTGAAGAATATTAACTTTCCTAAGGAATCTGCTTCAAACCAAAGACAATTGTAAATTGTAAAGTTCACATCCCTCTGTTGTGAGCACTACTCACTTTCTTGCAAATCTTAAGTCCAGTGTTGCAGCTTGCAGACAGAGGTAGCTTCACCTGAAGACTAAAGAAGAGGTATTTCCCAAGTTAGCTTCACTCAGGGCCTCTTGGGGGCCAATGTGGCCGCAAAGGAAAAAAGATTCAGTAAACGAAAACAACATTTAAGGGTAAGGTTAAAAAAAACACCCTCATTCGTAGGATCCCAAAACAAGCATTTCTCCATACCGACCCCCGTGCTATCAACCAATCAAATTCTAAAAGGAAGATAAATCATGGATGCAAATGTTAGATGCATCTTTAGCATCTATGTCCTTTTTTGATAGGTCACACCCAGGCCCTTTTTCAAGTGAAAAGCAAGACTGTATTCACTTTCCTTGATGATATCACAATGGCCTATGCTGCACTTAAAGCATGGCAGTAAAATCAAGCTTTATAATTACATTTATATTGTATAAATTGTTCGCAATCAAAATATGACCTCAGAAAAGGCTTACCATTACTTAGATGAGCAGGATTTATATAACTGCCTGGTAGCTCTTCCACACATGAGTTTTATAGCCCTGCCTCCTCACTCATAATGATCAATGGAACATTCTGAGTCAGGCCATTGCCTAGCCAATAGTTATTCAGGAACTTCTATACATAATCTATTAGTGAAGATTCTAGAGGTAAGCTAGACTGGTATGATGAAAATCTTTTATCTGTATGTCTGCTTCAAAACGTTATAATCCACTGACATACCCCAGTATAAAAGCAGTATTTCAGCAGATGTTTCTACAGTAATTAAAGTACTGTACATGCCTGAGGCCTAAGAACAGTTATGGTAGCAGATATTGTATTTTAGAAGATTAAATAAAAACTCATTTCAGAAGCATGGAGGAATATGTTACACATCAAAACTATTTATTGCTACTAGAGTTGGCTAACAACCTTTGAGGTACAGAAACAGTTGCATTAATGAACCCAAACAAGGGTGAGACACATAGATACATAGACAGTGTCGGCAGATAAGGGCCTATGGCCCATCCAGTCTGCCCATTTGAGCTTGTAAGTTCAGTTTGTTTTCCTAGAAGTCTGTTGCCCCTTACACCTGACCTCCAGAATTCCTTTATGTCTATCCATGCATTCTTAAATCCCGTGATTGTTTCAGCCCCCACCACTTCCTCTGGCAGGGTGTTCCACTTGTCCACCACCCGTTCTGTGAAGAAATTCTTCTCATGTTTCCTCTGAATCGTCCTCCCTCCAACTTCATCCCATGCCCTCTAGTCCTGGAACATCTTTTTCGCTTAAAAATAGTGTTTTCCTGCACCCTGTTCCTCCCTCTAAGATACTTGTATGTCTCTATCATATCCCCTCTCTCCCTCCTCTCCTCCAGAGAGTACATGTTCAGTTCCTTCAACCTGTCTTCATAGGACTTGTGATGCAATCCATGCACCATCTTTGTTGCCCTCCTCTGAACCTTCTCTACCCTGTCTATGTCCTTACGTAGGTATGGTCTCCAGAACTGTACACTGTACTCCAGGTGGGGCCTCACTAGTGTCTTGTATAGCAGAATTATGACCTCCCTTTTCCTGCTGGTGATGCCCTGCCTATACATCCCAGCATCCTATTTGCTTTACCTGCTGCCTTGTCACACTGTTTCCCTACCTTGAGGTCATCAGAGATGATAACCCCAAGATCCCTTTCCTGCTTGGTGCATGCTATATCCTCACCCCCAACTGATATATTGTGCCAGGGTTTTGTCCCCATATGCATTATCTTGCACTTCATTGCACTGAATTTCAACTGCCAAACCCCTGACCATTCTTTAAGTTTCTGCAGGTCGCTTCTCATTCTGTCTTCACCCTCTGGTGTGTCTACTCTGTTACAGAGCTTTGTGTCATCAGCGAACAGTGAAATTCTGCCTTCTAGGTCCTGCGCCATGTCAGTGATGAAGATGTTGAATAGGACCGGTCCCAGCACGTGTCTGTGGTTTGTTCTTTCTGACTTTAAAGATTGTTATTTTAGGTCTTTGGCACCAAGCTATCCTGTTAAGAGAAGTTCCTCAGTGGCAGTTTGAAGGAATGTTCTTGTGTGCATCGCACTCAAGAGATATGCAAAACCTTGTGCTGCTATATGTGCTAATCCAGTTAACTGATCCACTTGTATGCATAATATCAAATGGCAACACCACTGAGCAAGTCATTTTATGCAAACATCTGTGACTCTGGCTTGATATATCATACATATACAGTACATACGTCAATCATATCTAAAATCATCATTAGGTTAAAGGTCAAAAAGGTTAATGTCAGTTTTCTATACAACAAGTCTAAATGATCTCTTCAAGCTCAAGTGAGAACTCAGGTGGTCCCACTCCCTGTTCCCTTCCATCAACAATGGAGAGATCATATACTGGTGTGCAAACAAAACTACTCTTCTTCCTCAGATCATTTGTACAAAGAGTTGTACAGGTTCATCCTCTCCAGTGGATGGTCTACCTGACCTCGTCTGCTGTATGTCCAGCTTCACTGGCCAAGTTCCTCAAACAAGCATGACTGCCACTGATTTCTCTGCTTTACAGCTGTGAACATGAAAAAATCCTGATTAGCTCTTAAGCCACCTCATAATGATGAGCAGAGCCTATTCACTCCATTCACCAGCAGCACTTCCCTTTTGAATTCCCAGGATAAAGTGTGAATTTGTTAGAAAGACCTTCACAGTTTCAGTATCAGCTGTGAAGGCCTTTCTAACAAATTCACACTTCATCCTGTGAATTGAAAATCAGTACATTCCTTCTCAGTTCCCAGGATGAAGTGTGAATTTGTTAAAAAGGCCTTCACAGTTTCAGCATCAGACTCCTAGAATAAATTCCCCCTCTCTAGTTAAAGCATGCTTCTAGTTTACAGCATGTCCAATCTGTCAAGCAACCTTAGAACTCCCTGTATTAGCTTTGCTCCTTTCCCACTATAATAATGTAGTATACCAATGTACTTGCTCGATATTTCCTGTCACACCACTTTGCTAACTTGCTTTGATTACCATTTCGATGTGCTTTGCTTTACAGTTTGTTTTCATCAGATATGTTTTGGCCTGTATACTGTATAACTATTCCTTCTGGACATTGGTAACTTGTCAATTGCTCCTGTCCTCCCTGGGACCCTCATAAAAATGAGATGCTGCAGCTTGTAATTTTTCCAGTTCGAGTAATTTCAAATAAATAAATACATAAATAAAGAGATACTTTAATAAATATATAAAATACATACATATAGAAATATTGCAGGAATCTCTATCTTGGTTGCTTTCAGTCTCAAACTTATGGTCTGCATAGCTATAGTTGCAGACTGATTTTGTAATAAGGCAGACTCTACATTTCTATTCACATGAAAGGAAAAGTGAAGGCTGTATTTCTCTTATGCTTAGGGGCATGTTTAAACAACATCTGGATGCCAGTATAATATATGCACTGATCTGACAGGTAACTAGAGTCTAGCGAAATTAATGCTGTCTAGATGTTATGAGCATGTCTGGCATCAGCTTAATGGCTATAAATAATTTAATTGTGTTTAACAACAGGGATGAACAACCTAGGGATAAATATGATATGTTCCAGAACACAGAAAGGTCAGAAAGTTGAGAACAAGTACAACCATTCATAGAAAGCATGACAAGACATGCATCTACTACATTGCCTCTAGTAATTCATATCTGTAACACAGCTGTCTTATAAATAGTCTTTAGACAGACAACTTTCTGCTTTTTGTTTGATGAATCACAATACAGCTTATATAGTATATTCTTTTTTTGATTATAAAATATTATGGGGAAGAAACATTTTCCATATTTTTACATACAGCAAAAGTTTCAGGCCTATCATATATCTATATTTAACTGAAAAGATATCACCCACAATTACAGTTGTACATTTATTTTCTTCCTTCCTCTACTGTATCTCCATCCTCTATTATCCTTTGAAAGGGAGGCCAGCTCCTACTACAGAAATATGTAAGTTTCCAACTACACTGTGCATTTTTTAGTTCTGTAAATATTTACTATTAGGTTGAGCCATGTTTTCTGCAATGGGGCCTAGCATCCTTCCACATCATTTATATACTTTTTTTGCATTGACCACACTAAGCTGCAGGAGTTTGATCTGTTTATTGATGAGATTGATTAGTTCTGCACCAACCGCTAATAAAGTAAGACCCAGGTTTTTAGTGATATATTTTGCTAGATTCATATTTATTGTACTTAGGATTGCCTCCTAAAAATGACCTAGTTGCTTGCCAGTCATATCATGTATAGAGGTGTGTGAAAAAAAATGTCCACTGGCAGAATTTCCATCAAAGTTGGAATTTCACTTCCATGAGAGTTTGGAAATCATTTGGGCAACTTTTGCAGAATTCTGACTTAGAAATGTGGGATTTTTGCATGGACTGTGAATTTTTATATTAAATTACACAAAAAAGAGTTCCGCAGAACAGATTACCCAGTTTGTTTGGAAAGGTGAAATAATCTGTGGATTAATGTGTACTTATCTACTGCCACACTCGCAGCAGTGGAATTTTGACTTTGCATGTCTCTGATTATTCGGTATGTCATGGTTAGTAGCGGAATGACTCCCAAAAACCCATGGTCGCAGTGATGTTTTCTGCATGTTACATATTTACATATTACACATCTACAAGGTAAAATAATTCTGCAGTTTTGTAAACAGCATCCCAATGTGAACTGTGGAACTTTCTGTAAACTGCGTTATAAAAAAATTCCACATATCAACATCCAGAAGTGCATAACTAGCTTGTTCTGTGTGGAGACTGAGAGAGAGATAGAGTCTGACAGACAGAGAGAAATAAAGAGAAGACAAAAATTTTACTTTTGGAAGTTTCATTTTGTTTTAATTAGAGAGAGACCACCACTCAATCAGGAGGAGGGAGACTAGAGACTACTGGGGAGATATACTTTTCAGTTTCTTTTTTTTCTGTACATTGATTAAAAATGGCAGCAGCAACAGCAGAAGGATTGGGCAGGAGCCAGGAGGAGGAGGAGGAGGTAGACCAGCTGCATGGTGGGGACCAGCAGAAGCAGCAGCAGGGCCAGCAGCAGGTAATGGGTCAGCAGTTGGAGGGACATGGGTTGGTGTCAGCATAGCAGAACCTGGAGCAGCAGGCCACCTCATCCTCTGCTGGCAGAGGGAGAAAGCGGGCACCCACAATCTCCCATAAAGAGGTTGCAGTATTGGTGACGGAGGACACCTGCCATGCAACAGAACCTGCATGGGCTAGACAGGCTGCCTCTAAAGAAGAGGGAGAAAATGTGGGTCACCATAAAGGCCACCCTCAACACAGATAGAGGGGTAATTATCACCAGAACCATTCAGCAAATCAAGCATAATTGGGATGACCTTCAGAGAAGGGACCCCGAAGTTCTGGAGGTGCTGGGCAGAATGGTCACCACTTTCACATTTCATTTATTAATATTGCAGGTTAGTATACTGGAATAAAAGCATTCCATTTTCAGGTACGATCTGAAGTTAAGATAACATCTACACACAACATATGGCTATATATAAAATCATTACAAAAACAAAGAAACATTAAGTAAAGCAGGAGTATAAACAAGTTGATTACAACTTTCATGAACATACCTTTGTATTCTTAAAATGCTGAGTACAAGATTAAACAGATGATTTAGCAGATGAAAGGAGCTTAAGATTTGTTGGTAAGTATTCCATAATGAAGCAGCACAATATGCAAAAGTTCTTTTGCCAGCATTTGTACAAACAAATGGAATAACTAACTATAAATTTTCAAATGAACATGAATCATATACAGAAGCATACTTACTTAATAAACCACGAAGGGAGATGGGAATGCCAGATTTCATAACATTATACATCAAACATGCTAAATCATAGAATCATAGAATCATATAAATCTGGTGGTAGAAAAGGACCCTTTTGGCCCATTGAAACTGCCCCTTACCCCCCTCCCTATTCATCTCTTTTGTCCAGAGACATTCCACTCTGCCCATTGGTCAACTCCTTGTGTCTGTCCTATGCCCTCTTGAATCCCTCCACCATTTTGGCCCCCACCATCTCTTCCAGTAGTCTATTCCAGAAGTCCACCACCCTCTCAATGAAGTAACATCCCCTCACATTGCCCCTAAATCTACCTCCTTCTAATCTTATACTATGACCCCCAGTTCTAGCGCTTACTTTCCCTGTAAATTTTTATTTATTAATTTTGATGATCAGGTATGCCCACTGAGCCCCGAAGGTCCCTTTTTCAGGGGTGACCTGGGTAACTTTACAGAGTAGATATATCACAATATACAATACAGAGTAGGTACATCACAAATTACAGGTGGTTATTATGTCATTCTTCAGGACAAGCATAGTGGCAAGATAGTGAAAAGATATAAACTCACATTATTTGGAGTACGGAGATTGAAGAAGGGGAGTGAGGTACAGAGATAAGGAGAGACAAGCTTAGGTAAGGTTGCTTGGCTATAATTAGGATAGGGAAAGGGGGGAGATCTCAGGTGCTGTGGCAGCAGCATATGCTGGGTGCAAGCATGTGGGCCTTGAGTCTAGTGTGGAATGTTTTGATTGAGGGGGCTTCCTGCACTGTAGGAGGAAGTTTGTTCCATAGAAAAGAGGCAGTGTAGGAGAAGGCCTTTCCACCAGCCTTGGTCCTCACTCTAAGTACCTCAAGAAGGGTTTGGCTTGAGGTCCAGAGGTTCCGTGGATTGTGCTTGGGAGCAAAGAGCCTAGTGAGACTGGATGGAGGGGATGGGCTCAGAAGCTTATATGCAAGCTTGAGCAATTGGTACTGGAGGCGAGTATCCAGAAAGGGCCAATTTAGAAGTGCTAGGGTGTCACAGTGGTGACTTCTGGAGTGAGCCAGAGTGGAGAACTGAGCCACCTTATTGTACAAGATCTGCAGTCTATTGATCTCAAGCTTTCCCAAGCCATGCATGATGGGGGCAGCGTATGTCAGTGTAGGGAGGAGGATGCCTTGGGTGATCGAGATCCTGGCTTCTGGAATCAGCTGGTCCTTAAGGCGGTAGAGGGTACCAAGTTTACTGTGAATGGTTTTGGCAACCTGGTCAATATGGTTTTTCAGGGAGAAACCTTGGTCGAGTGTGAGACCTAGATATTTGAGGGAGGCCCCACTTCAATTCTGTTGCCAAAGACAGAGGTGAGATGTAGGGCTTGTGTTCTGTCTTGGCCATGGGATCTTGGTCCAAGCACCATGGCCTTGGTTTTGGTGGTGTTGAGGACCATTCTGTTCTCTTTTAGCCTGGACTCCAGTGACATTAAGTCAGATTGGAGGAGGTGGCCATGGTCAGCCAAGTTGTCCAGAGACCTGTAAATGATGGCATCGTCAGTGTACTAGACAACAGAGCTACCTCCACAGTGCCCATTTAAGTCATTTGTGAACAGGGAGAATAGGAGGGGGCCCAGTATTGACCCTTGCGCTACTCCCTGTTTCACAGGAAGCGAGTCAGATACTGCATTCTTCCACATGACTGTCTGTGTATGCCCAGTTAAGTTGCTCTTGAACCACTTGAGAGAGTGGGGATCAAGTCCTAGCCTACCCAGCTTAGACAGCAGGAGTTTGTGGTCAACTAGGTCGAAGGCCTTGGAGAGGTTGATGTAGACCGCACCCGTTGGGACCCCTTGGTCCATGGCGCAGAGTACATCAGCCGAGAATTTTGTCAGGGCTGTGCCTGTGCCGTGGGTTGTTCTGAAGCTGTGCTGGGAGGGACTGAGAAGCTGATGTGTCTCAAGATAGTCCTGGATTTGTCCGTAGACTAGCCTTTCCTGTATTTTTGCCAGGATACAGAGCAGGGAGATAGGCCTGTAATTGCCAATTGGTTCTCGAGGGCCACCCTTGTGAATAGGAACTACATGGGCCTGTTTCCACAGGTTTGGGACAATGCTCTCCGGAAGGAATTGGTTTATGAGCCAGGTCAAGGGTTTGGAGAGGGCTGGGGCTCTAGCGATGAGCAGCCTAGGGTTTATCCCGTCAAGTCCTCCTGATCCCTTTGGTTTCAAGGACTTCAGAAGTATGAGAACCTCTTTTGCCTTGACCAACCACAGATGGAATGCCGGCAGGGAGACTCCAGTGTGCTGGACTTTGAATTTAGGGGTGGTAGTCTAGTCTTGTATGCATCCAGCTTGGTGAAATGGTGGTTGAGAGATGAGGTGATTAGGAGGTCCTCACTCAGCAGTTGTCCACTGACCTTAATGGGGCCAGTAACAGACTTGCTTTTGTCCTTGATCATTTTGTTGATATGGGACCAGAATAATCTAGAGTTGCCTAGATTATGATTTCTGGAGGTGCATGACATACTCCTTTTTAGCGAGTTTCATGGCCTTCTTACATTTGTTTCTGAGGGTTTTGTATGACACAAGGTCAACGGGGAGAAGGAGTGCCTGTACTTTTTCCAGGCCTTGTCACCGCTGATCGTCATGTTCTTAAGAGATGGGGTGATCCCCTTGTAGCAGCTGCCTTTTGCACGGAGTGTTTTCAGGGGTGCAAAGAGGTTAGCTGCCATCATGAATATTTTCTGGAAGTAGCCCAGAGCCTCATCCAGGGTAGGAAGGAGTCTTAGTGCACTCCAATCAAAGTTGCTTAGGTGGTCATTGAATTGGTCAGCTATGAATTTGGAGTAGTCTCGCATAGTGATTAACCTAGGTTAAATAAAATAAAAAAATAAAAATAAATACCTTAGGTATACTGTTTTTCCAGACACAGAAAATTGGGGAATCGTCACTCAGTGCATCAGCCATTGTGCTGGCTGACCAGATGTTGGCAGGAATGGACACCACAGCCCAGTTCAGGATGGCGTGGTTCCCTATTTTATAATTTAGTCTTGTTGGTTCCGATATTACTTGTGTAAGATTTGCTTCCTGTATGAGGGACTTTAGGGCCATGTTTGAGTCATGGGCCCAGTTACGATTAAAGTCCCCAAGGATAAGGAGTTCGGATTAGAGGTCATAAGCTAGGGTTTTTGTGATAGTCTCGAGGGACTGGAGGGCATTCATGGTAGGGTTATAAACACGCCCAACTGTGAGGTGCTTTGACTGGCCTAGGGTGACCCTGATGAAAATCAACTCACTATCTGTGCAGATATTGTGCTGCAGACAGACGAGCGATGCATTAAGTGTATCCTTCACATAGATGAGAACACCTTCCCCTCTTTTGTGATCCTGTCCTTACAGTGGGTGTTGTATCTAGGGTCAGCAACTTCATGCAGGGGGATATGGGCCTTTAGCTAGGTTTCTGAGATGGCGAGAATGTCAGGCATGTATAGGTCTAGCTACACTTGTACATTATGTATCTTGGGGCATAGACTGCAAGCATTCATGTGTGCAATTTTCATCCCCTTAGTGGACACCCAGTGTGGGTCCTGAGGGGAAGATATCGAGAGATTGGGGATTGGGGGACCTGGGTTTGGCTGTATGTCCCCTGCAAGGAGCAGAAGAGTTGCAAGCAGACACAGTAGCTTAGGGTTGATGGAGGGAAGTAGGTCTCTCCGGAGAAGTCTACTGGAGTGCCGGAGCGTGGCATAGCAAATGCCCTTCTTGGCCAATTCATAGGCAATGAGGAGGGAGTTAGTGCTACAGGGGGTAAGGCAGTTGTAGTGGTGGATGGGATGGGTGTTATGACATGGGGTTCCTTTGTTTTTTATGTCTCCTTGACCCATAAACCCGTCCACCCAGAGGAGTGCTAAGATGTACAGAGATGCCAGTAGTATGCCCTTATTGGGAACACAGGGGTAGTGCTTGCCTGTCCTCATTGTTCTATATTTCAGTGGGCTAAGAACAGTGGGGGGTGTTTTAGCCTGGGCTAACCCTCGGTTTGAGACACAGGCAGTCAGTATAGTTCGATACTGGGTAAGGTTGTAAGGATATTAGACCAGATTAAGAACCAGTATTCTCAAGGCTTTTAGATTAAAGTATAGCAGCAATATAGGTCTTTGTTGCTCTTGAGGCTAAAATTGGTACAGAACTCTGCAAACGACAGTTTTACCTTAGATCATCAGTAGGAGGCTAATTGTCCTATAATAACATGCATTAACAGGTCTACTGACTGCTGTTGGTGGAGAACTCTGCAAACAACAGTTTGACTTTAAGCAACATGGAAGAGGCTTACTAAACTATACTAAATTGCTTAACAGGTCTACTGATTGTTATTTGTGGAGAACTCTGCAAACAACAGTTTTACTTTAGATAACCTGGAAGAGGTTTATTGTTATATAATTACTTTCTTAGCTGGTATGCTGACTGCTATGGGGTAGTCAGAAATCTGGCAGCTGAAATAAGCTCCCCTCCCTCATCCTATTAATCCCCTTCATGTACTTAATCATTTGAATCATGTCCCCCCACTCCCTTCTAGAGTCCTGCGGGTACAGATCCAATTCCCTCCACTCTTCTCATAGGGCTTCCTATGCATACCATGCACCATCTTGGCTGCCCTTCTCTGAACACTTTCAATCCAGTCTGTATTCTTGCATAGGTGAGGTCTCCAGAACTGGACCCCATACTCCAGGTGAGGCCTCACCATGGATTTATAACGGGGCATCGGCATCTTCCCCTTGCTGCTTGTTTTACCGCTCCATATGCACACAAGCATTCTATTTGCTTTGCCCACCTTCTTACTGCAATTGGTTTCCCACTTTAAGGATACCTGACATTATAATCCCCAGATCCCTGTCCTGCTCAGTGGTTTTAATCTCCCCAAGTGTGTAAATGGCTTGTGGGTTATTACGCACCATGTGCATTACTGTACACTTTTTGGCATTGAATTTCAGCTGCCAAGTTTCTGACCACCCCTCCAGAATCTTAAGGTCTTCCCTCATTGCCTCCACTCCTCCTAGTGTGTCCACCCTATTGTAGATCTTCTTATCACCTGCAAATAGCCAAACCTTCCCCTGCAGTCCCACCACTGTATCACAGATATAGATATTAAAAAGGATGTGCCCCAGCACTGACCCCTGGGGCAGCCCGCTCATCACCCCTTCCTCCCTGGAATATACCCCATTTACCACCACCCTCTGGCTTCTGCCACATAAAGATATTTTATAGTTGTTCAAAACTGAAGGCCAATTAAATCTGTCCAAAATTAAGCAGTGATGAGTCCTAAGTGGTGCTAGGATTGCACATTTACCACATTTTTGGAAGCAGTATCTCCTTCCTGTAAAAGAATTATGAAGGTTCAGTGTCAATGATTGTGGATGCATAATTCAAGGTAGCAAAAAGATTTTGCTGAACTATGGTGAGCCTAGTTTCTTGTGTTAGAAAATATTGTATATGGTACAATGTATCAATTTTTGAGTTAATTTTTGCAGTGACTTTATCAAGATGTGCGTTAAAAGTGAGTAATGGATCCAAAACAATGCCTAAATATTTAAATGAACTTACAGATTCAGTCAGACAACCATCATGAGTATATTTCTTAAAGTCACTAGAAGAATGATTCAATTTAGGAATTGAACCAAATAGCATAGACTTTCTTTTTGTTTTATTTTAGACAAGATGTTTTTGGCATAGTAAATTTTGCAGCTTAGCGAATTCACCATTCAACACTGGGGATCAGGGCTAGAAGAAGAGACAGCAGGAGTAGTCCAGAGGATCTTCTGGAGGCAAAAGGATGCAGGTGGAGGACAGCATCACCAGTGAGTATACTAACCTGATCCTTCAAAGTTATTTTCATCAGTCAGTACTGGAATTACACTTGATGATCTTTGTGACTGTGAGATAGGGTGGCCCATAAAGGCACCACTGGTAAATACAACCCCTCTTTTCATCATAACTCAAGACTGAATGGCAAGGATGAATGAGCTTGAGCTACCAGGGCTTACTGCAGAGCTAGGTGGGGCTAAGCCCTGGCAAGGCGCCCTGTAATTCCAACACTGGTGTCATAAATAATTAAACAAAATAACATATACCCTGATACACTCAAAGTAATGCTGTCTTTCTGTATTAAGGAATTACATTTACATACTGTAAATAACATTTTAAGAACAATTAATAACTCTCTGTGTTCTTACCATATCTACATGTGATGGCATGCCTGATGGACAGCACCTGACCATAAACCCTCTTTGAATGTGATGGTGTGTGTGTCCCATGTGGGCATACTGTGTCTGAAATAGTGTCATCCAATTTCATGGTCATGCCACAGCACTGCCATATTCCATACATGGATCTGCAGGGACCAGCACATGAACTGAAAGGCTATAGCATCTGTTTTGGATTGCTTTCCAATAGGTTGTTGTTGTCCAACCTCGACATTGTTAGCATTTGTTGTGTCTGCAATTATGTACATGGTAACTGTCTCCATTGTGACTATTTCTGACTTGCCGCATGTGTCATGCCTACCATCTGTGTCCTCATGCAGATTGTCCAGTGAGATGGGCAGTGTGCAGGATTGCCCACCGCTCCACACATCCCCTCTCATGGCAGCCCCTGTAGCATGGAGGGAGGGAGCAATGCTGCCATCCGCTGCATATGTGTGCTGTACTGTGTGAATCCTGATTTCCAATCCTCATCCAGAACACTTATGCAACTCGATGGCTGTTTCCAACAGCACTCCTTATCTGAATAGTAGATGTGCACTTTTCTTTGCTGAACCCCTTAGTGTGTATCCTCCTGACCTCCCTTCATGGGATTATCTGCAGTGTTCTGTGGTTAATTATTATGGCACTGTGCTTTCCCCACATAATTGAATGAGTTTGATTACTGCTGCTTTAATCTTACGTGTTCTAACTTCCAGCATTGATTTGAACTAGTCCTGTCCATTTGCAACAGGTGGCACAGGAACTTCAAATGCTCCATCCATCGTTGGTGATTCCACCACCAACGTGGCAGGACCAGGACTGAGAAGGTGCAGCTGGGAGCCTGCATCTGGTAAGCTATTTATATTGTTAACAAACTGAATGCAGTGATGAAAAACTGATTGGGAAAACTACAGTTTTTAGTGTTGCACTGCAACAAACCTCTGGAACACTGTCTACACAGTTGTCAAAAGACACTACTGTAAAAAGTTTTCATCTGCTTTGTTGTGAAGGTGAAGTGCTCCTAAGCAACAGCTGACTGCCCAACTACTTTCCCTGTCTTTGTGCTGAATAACCACTGATATTGCCATGTGGGCCCTGTGTAAATCATGACAGAAGTAATTGAAAAACATACCTCCCTTTCAATCTATGCAGCAGGGTGGTTGCGGCGGGGGGGGGTGGATCATGCCAGTGGTATGGGTGTGTGGAGCTCAATATCATTGGGACCAGGCAGGGGACGGCATCGGGCAGTCAGCTCATGTATCTGATCCTTATAACTCATTATAAAATACCAGTTGACAACTGTTAAAATTGGTGACTTTGCAGTCCAGTGCAGGTTATCCACCTGTGGCTCCATGTTTGCTGGAAGACGGGGCCACTAATTCCATGGTCAAGGCCATATCACTTAAAAAAGTGGCACAGCCTTGCCTGCCCCAATCAGTTATTTGGATGTTGGTGATTCATTACTTGTGATAACCATGTCCATGTCACTAAACTGCAGCATTGCAGTAGGAACTGAAATAGTTATTTGTCATTACCCCCCTTTGTGGAATGTATAGTGTCATCTGCAGAATTTGGAACAGTGAATGGCTAATGGGTTTGGCGGGGTGTGTGGGCTGATCATGGACTGCAGAGTTACAGCACAGTGCTCAAACTGTGACAATGAAATAGAAGGGCCATCCCAGGCCATCTGGTTGATATTGGGAACTAGTCAGAAGAAGCTGCTGTCAGGGTGAGAGGGTTAGCATTGCCACCTCTGGGTGAGGTCAGACAAGACTTTAAAAGTGATGAGAAATCATGTTTTTACCATTATTTAATTATGTATTACTACGTTAGGACACCAAGTAAGTAAGAGGGCCACTGTACACTAGACTAATTTACAAGTGTGACCTGGGAACACAGGGAGGTTGAGTATGTTGCTCATGACGTGCCACACAGTTTGTAAGTGGAGGCTATAAGAGTTGAGAATCAAACCCAGGTCTGCAGGATGTACCATGCACATTCACAGCTGAATTGCTGTAACCAGTTGCAAACCCCTACCATTTTCTTGTCATTCAGTGATAGCAAAGTATTGTGATAAAATGTTTGACACAACCACTTGTTGATAAATTCATCATCATCATCATCATTGCCAATGTTTGTCGTACTACATCAATAGTGCATTGGTTCCCTTTGAAGCTGCCCATGACTAGTGCCTACTGCTGTTTCATTTCCTATGTCAAACACATGCCACAACCTGTGACAGACACCACCAAAGGTCATCCTGAATACAACACTGTGTCCAATGTCCACTTATGGGATCTTTTAGAGGAGAGATATATACACACACAGTACATGGTTCAGCAGACACTGTTTATTATCTAAATGAGTAGTGGGTCCACTTAACCACACACATCGTATGAGGCTCAGATTGGTACACTAAACATGTAGTCGGCCCAGGCAGAAAAGCAGCATTCATGCTCTGTGTGGGCAACGTTCACTTGACAGACAAATTTCCATCCCAGAAAGGGATAATCATGGTGGTAAAATGTTCAGAACTACAGAACATAGATGGAGGGGGTGACAAAACACAAGGTATATGAATGTAAGAGGGGAGACCTTTCAATGGATGGCACCTTAGAGAGACAGTGGTTGAGGTGCTGATCAGTGGACAACCTAGCAGAACTTGGTGCTGAAACATTGGTTAAACCTCAGCTTTCACGTACTTATGGGCTTGATACTTCCCATCGTCTGTGGGATGTGGTGGGAGTGGTTCACGTGCAGCAAGGATCAAGGAGAGTCAACAAGAGCAGAGACTGTAAACCATCAGCCGAAGGTCAAGGTACAGTAAGGTTACACTGGATAGAGTACCGTAGTACAATTACTGATTTGACACATGCACAGTTCATTCTATCAGTGCACCTACCCGGTTATCAAAAACATAAATAAATAAATAAATTCTGTTCAAACTGAAGTTTCTTTCTGTACTACAGATAACACTGACACACTACCATCACCAATGCCACATCAGAAGATTCAGAAGATTACCAGCACATGGTCAAGGAAGTGTTTGTAAATGATCCAGAGGGAGCAGGAGAAGGCTAGTGGTGAGGGATAAGCACCAGCAACCAACACAGAAGGACACGGTGCCAGGCCAGTGCCACCTGCAGCACCAGGTGCCCAAGAAGACATGCCATCAATACCAGCACCCTCCCAGCAGGAAGACATCTGTGCCATCCACACGGACATAACCAAATTATAAAAAAGGCGGCATCACTGCAGACTGGTCAGGCAAGACTCAAAGCCAACAGGTGCTGCATTTTGCAGCTGCTTAAGAAACTTTCCACCAGGGGAAGGCCACAGCAAAGGCCAGCAGATGGCCACCGATGCCATTGAGTGCTGGTCAGGAGCACGTATTGACCTAAAAATTTTAAATAGTTCTGTTGCTGGCATCTTGTAAATAGTTTTGTTTTCTGTTTATTCTTTTTATAGTTCTTTGTGTTTTTAGACCTTTTTTTCTTAATATAAACATTTGCTTGTTTACAAAATATTTTCTTGTTATGAGTCTCTTTACTAGGTGTGCAGGATGACAAAAGTTCAGTGAACATATTGTCTGACTGTTTTTGTTTGAATCAGCTTCTGTTTCCTTGTATAATCACTCTTTCAAACTTTACAGTACTGGTGGTTCAGGTAAAGAACATGATCTGCCTGAAGTGACACTGATTTTGACAGCAGGGGTGATGTGATAATGAGTATGACTGGAGTGACTAAGTCAGAGGTACCCTGGTGGGGGGGCATGGAGGCACCTTGGTGGCGGTACAGGTGGGCATGAGTGGGCTACTGGGGAACCACAGGATGGGTTTTGGAAGAAAAATGAAAGTGCATTGCATGGATAGTTGCACAACAGCTTTCATGATATAGAAGTACATGAGAGAGGCAAGGACCAACAGTGGCACATGGCACCATTTTTACTGGTGTCCTCGGGTGATCATTTGTAATGGGCAGTAATGTGCTACTGGCACAAAATTATTTTTTGCTTATTGGCATATAGGACTGTGTAGATTATTGTTTTACTGTGATCTGTTTGATTCAGATCATATGCAAATGAGAACATCACATTCTGCTACTTGCGAGGCGTGAGGCGTAACTGACTGGCCCACATTATTACGAATTCCCATAGGCTACACTTCACATAGTATAAGCCATCAAATACACATGTATACACATAAGCAACGCATTTTTGTGAAGGTTGCTGTCCAACAGTACAACAATTGGGCCCAACATATCTGTCATTGCAAGTAGCATAGCAAACAGAGGTGGAGAACTGTTCTTCAAACAATTATGTAGACATTTTACTTTGGACACAATCCTATGCAAAGTCATTTTGGGCTGTGGTTCATGGTCGCAGCAACACCACATGGTCAGAGGGTTTGTATGATAACTGCGAAAGCCTGAAGGTGATCCTCATTATTGCAAAGTCAGAGTGCCAAAAATTAATTTTGGCACTCTGGCTCCCCAGCACACAGCAAAACAGTGCTGAGGACTTGCATTTTTAATTGTTTATGTGGGGGGCTTGCCCCCATACCCCTACTAAGATTCTCAACTCCAGGGGGTGCATGTGGGGTGCAAAACCATTAAAAAAACATTTGGGCTGGGTGCAACAAAAACACGCCAGCTCCCAGATCTGAACCCAGTACCCTGCCCACCAATGCTGCCTACCCACCCACTACGTCACAAGGCAAGATCACCAACTCACCATTCCACCACACCTCACAATCCCTCCCGCCCCTCCTGCTGTGCGTGTTCGCTGCCCCCCGCACATGTACATATAGCGACATCCAGTCGCTATATTTGCCGACCCCCCCATCCAGCCGACCTACCCTACACTAGCCCCAATGACATGCTCCGAAGATTGGGTCACCGTTATTGTAAGAGCCCATTCGCTGACACCCATGTCACAGGCTACCTGGTTGGAAGAGCAGCAACAGGGACATTGAACATCAGCGGCAGTAGCAAGAATACATCAAACACCCATGGTTTATTTCTTTGACTGTGCAACAGTGATAACTCATGGATCACTATTTTCTCAACTGAGAGGAAAAGGACACTGGATGGCCTTCAGCGAAATCAGCATCTGCATTGAAAACAGTAGACTTGCACTGCACAGATATGAAATAATAAAAATAGTTTTACTAACTACATGACAACACAATGTACCCACACATGCACACACACCATTATCATCATTAATGACATGATGATACATATTACTTGTGCCAGAGTGGTAGCTGGATGTAATTTATGTCAGCAGAAGATACAGCTCTGTTCTCTTATTAGAAATACTGAAAGGGTTAAGCACAGACAGTGCTGGAAGCATCCACGAGGGAGATAATCAAATACAGCTGCAGTCAATTTTGATTAGGGGCAGTGTATAAAACATACCTTGGAAGCACATGAGGAGGGGAGAGAGAGAGAGAGAGAGGGAGAGAGGGAGAGAGAGAGAGTGAGAGAGAGAGAGAGAGAGAGAGAGCGCGAGAGAGAAAAGAGAGAGAGAGAAGAGAGAGGCGAGAGAGAGAGAGAGAGAGAGACCTGGTGGAGGAGGTAAGAGGAAATTATGATACTACCTGGAAGTTGGGAAGCAAGGTTGCTAGTAACCACAGGTAGTGAGGGTTTATTTTGTTTAGATGGAGCTCCAGACATGAGTCAGATGTTGTGTATGTTTGTTAAAGGAGCAGCAACCCCAGTCAGTTGGAGACAAAACTGCCTTAAATAAACTGCACTGTCATTTTACATTGGACTGTGCATATTCTCCTTGCACACATGAAAACCAGCTCACCCTGGAGCAGAAGTCACTGTACCACATACTGTAGTGATGTGAAAGACACATAACTGAGCTAATGAAACCAGTGCTTGAAGAACGTTAATAATAAACTAAGACTGAACATATTACTTACTCTATGACTTGTGATGGACACACAATGAAGCCACAGGGCTGGCAGACTACATAGGGATCTCAGCAGCAGCAGGTAGCCGCAGCATCCCTAAAACCTTATACAGAAAGACCTAAAACATAAATCATACGGAGAGTTGCACAAAGATGAGGGAAACATGGCATTGGTTAGCAGAGACCGACAACCAGGGAGACTGGCCCACCAAGTCTGAACATCTTCTCACTGCCTAATCTGCCACCACAACTGGTCTGCTCCTGTGGCAGCTCCCACCCCTCACCTGCCTTGGTGTCAATATGAATATACACCTATCCCATTCCAATATAATGACCTGTCTAAAAAAAAAATGTAAAGTGTAACAAACATTAGTGCTTACTTGGGCACTTGTGCTGGACACACTATGAAGCCACTGGGCTAGTGGATACATCATGATCTCAGCAGCAGCAGGCAGCATCATCATCTGTAGATCCTTACACAGACAGACCTGAAAAGAAAATCATACCGTGAGTTCCACAAACACACAGGGGCACATGTACAGTAATCATAAGAACATCATGGTAACTTGGACAAGCAGCCAAAACATTGCATAATTTGATATAGTCCTTTGTGAGCTCCATGATAATGAGCTAAAAACCAGACTACATTTAAGCAACACTAAACTTGATGAAGAGATAGCCAAATACTGTAAGGACCCTAAGAACCAGTTATTCTGTCTAAAACCAGACAGGTGGCAACATTACCCACGCTAGAGGACTGTTATTCGTATCCAACAACACCATCAGTGAAGAAATACTGCCTGGCAACTCACATCCCAGTCTTAAACTGTAATAGCCCCCAAAAAGGTGCTCACAAAGTTAACATCACCCCCACTTCCAGAATATGGTAGCACAGCCAGCCAGTGCCCTTGCCTTCTGCCCGCTGTAATGAGCTTGAGCAGTGCACCTCTGTCACCTGTCAAAAAAAAAATACAATTAATTGCAAAGAGATTTTTTACTTACCTTCTTCAAATGTACATGTTGTAGACCATGCACAGAGGAGGGTCAAATCATCATGGCAATAGCAGCAGATGGAATCCAAGGTATGGACCTGGAAAAGGGAGCATAACAATTTACAAACAATTCTTTTAGAAACAGTAGACACTTATCAGTTATATGGCCCTGCCAGGCATGTCCTCGGGTCTAGAAGCAAGTGCAGCAAAACAGATTAGGTGGCTGTAAACAGTGTTAAATTGTACCTTGAGCCACACACCCTCCAAAAGGCCACTTGATGATCTTGAACCACACAGGGGATAATCATAATGCCACATGCGCATGCAAAGGACTGCTGTCCAACAAATGAACACTGTGATTTCCTGAACATGGGTCTACAGTAGACCAGATAGTACTGACCAATCTTGCATAGCAGCACCAATGGGGTGCTGGGCACACTGGGCAGAATAATGACAGGTCATCATCACACTAAACTGAGTGCTGCATGACAGCTGCATGTACATTAATGTACTTATTGAAAAATACACAACAGGGAAATGCACATGGAGCTGCAGCTCATATCCAGGTGGGAGAGAGGAACAGGAGGAAGCAGGAAGACACTCTTGCTGGTGTCCTCCCAAGGCAGCCAGAGACTCAAGAGGAAGGGGGCAGGGAGAGGCAGAGGGAGGAGAGGAGCAGGTTAGAGATGGAATGGACCAGGCAGGAAAGTAGCTGACCAAACACTCCAGCACCAGCAGTGATGAGATAGTGGTGACCTGGGGTATGGATAGCATACCAATAACCTAATAAGCACTACACGGTGTCATCATACTAATAAGACAAGTCAGGAGGAATCATCAGTAGACAAAACAAGAAATTATTTCTACTAACCTGTGTGACAGTGGAAGGAGATGTGTTGAAGAGGATATCATCACAGTCAGAGTACCACAGCAGTAAATCACCTCTGTGGTATGGTGCTGCCGTTCATCTAAACCCATAGGCTACAGCAGAGCAGTATGATTAGCATGCCTTTCATCATTCTTGCACATCATGAATACTGCACACATTACATTACTCAAGTCATGCCATGCAGTATCCTGAAATTACATCTAGTGAGGCCACATTGGTGTAGTACCTGTTGTTGTTTTGTAGGTTTCATAGAGAGGAATCAAGTCAGTCGGCGCTAGCCAATAAAGACTCGCCACATATCAGTGTTGTTACACAGACTGCACATGTTTGTCCAGAGCTGCTTTAAATGTCTCCATGGTTGTACAGTATAAAACCGACTTCGACAGGGAATTCCATGTATTCACTATCCTCTGATTTATCCATCCCCCTTTCCTATTTGTTCTAAATATGTCACCCATTAACTGTAAACCATGTGATCTTGTATTTTTTATGGATATTTTATTTAATCTGGCACATCCCATAGTCCCTCATCCTGAAAAGCCTTGAATATTAGGCATAAATCACCTCTTGACCTCCTATACTCTAATGAGAACATGTTCAGTTTGGTCAATCTCTCAACATAAGGGTCCCTATTCAGATTTCTGATTAATTTTGTAGCCCTTCTCTGGACACCTTCAATTAGGCTAATGCTGTCCTTTTTTGTGGTGCACAGAATAAATACAAAACTCCAGGTGTGGTCTAACCAGCGAAGAGTAACGCGGCACCTTGACTCCAGGTTCCCTACTTTTAATGTGTCTTAGTATGCAGCCAAGAATCCTATTTCCCTTTTGGGCCACCTCTCTTGCATGGCTGTCGAAGGACAGGTTATCTGTTATAATAATACCTAAATCTCATTCCCTGGTGGTCATGGCTATTTCTTCCCCATTAAGGAAATATTTGGCTTCTTTGTTATTGTGACCAAATGCATCACATTACATTTATCTCTGTTAAATTTAAGCTTGTGTTCTTCGGCCCATACTTTCAGGATATATTTTTTTTAATTATTTATTCTATATTGCATAATTCATATGAAACATACTATATAAACTAGCAACAAAAATGTCATAAATACACATTAATACAGTGGACAAAATAAAAAAAAAATATCAAAGCTATAAAGGAAACAACTCCAATCAAATGTTTAAATAAAAAAAAAAGGAAAACACTCTCCCCAACCCCACCCAATGACATCGGATAACAATATATGTGAGTTCACTATCAATCTAAAACTTCTAAACAGAATAGTTCCAGCAGAGATTCAAATTATACTATTTTCTATTCTCTCTGTCTCCCGTGTGTGTGTGTGCGTGCGTGTCTGTGTGTGTGTGTGTGTGTGTGTGTGTGTGTCAGTGTCACTGTACATACATGTAACCCCCTGCCAAAACGGGGCCTTACCTGCAGCCCTGTAGCTCCTGTCCTGCTCTCCTTAGTGCCATCATGAAGTGTCTAATTTTTTTTTCCTGTCCCAGCCAGCCGAGTAATTCCAGCCCTCCTGGGCTCCAAAAGGCAAAACACGATAACCCGCACTGCCAGGCGCTCCAGTGCAGCAAGGATCATGCAGGTGCAAGTGGCACCTTTGATCTAGTGACCGCTTGCATTGTGGTCAAACCGAAAGGTGTTCCGTCAGTCCTGGGATCCCCATTGGCTAAGTGGAACCTGGTGACTACGGACAGGGCCCTGAGCACCCGCTTACTTTAATAAATAAAAAGATCTAAGAAGTGTTTTCAATTGGGGCCCATGAATATTAATGAGCCAGAGCCCCCATCACTATGAATATTCATGAGAGTCTGTCTGCCCTCGGGGAAACTTGTTCTTGGCTGCGGCCGCAAAAAGGGAAAAGAAATGTGAGAATAATTTTGTAACTGCAATATATGTTTAGGGATTCATGTAGCAAAGGGTGAAAAGTGTTTAAATAACTGAATGCTTTGTTCCTGGCTGTACCAACAAAGATTGGGACTCAAAGAAACAGCCTGTCTTCTGCTGCATGTCAGTGAGGTAAAATATTGGCAGCAGTGGCAGGAAAATGGACTGAGCAATTGATTAAACCTGTGCAACAACAGCAAGTACACCTTCAGGGCTAATGGACTTTGAGACATTTGGGCAAATAATCATTTTATTCTGGCTGCACCAGAACTTTAATTTGAGACTGTACCTAATCCGCTTAAGGACTGTGTGTTTACAGCACCCATTACAAGCAGTCACAGACAATCAGAAAGCCAGGCTAACCAAATCAGGACTTGTGGAACATTAGCCAAACCTCATGGAAAAATAACAAGTACTCATGGGGATTGCAGGAGCCTAATTTCAGGCCCCAAAACAACAAGCCAACTGTGCATCGAGTGAAGTTCACGAATAATTCATTTTCTTGATTGACATGCTTGTCAGCCAATCGGAGGTCATTCACCCAAAAGCTTCAGCCAATCCGAAGCCTCAGGAGAGCCCTATAAGAGACTGTGTTTTCCAGCATTTTGCCACATTCGAGTGGGAACCCCCACAGGGTTGGGGGCTCTGGCCCCCAGCCATGCAGCCAAGCCTGGAGAGCCAGCCAGCTAGTCCTTTCCATCCTGGAGGGGGTATTTGCCTTCTTAGTAGTTAAAGTTATTTAGTTTCACGCAGTTCCTACTAGCCTGGGGATTGCCAGACTGTCCCGCAGGTGCTAGACCTCCCTTTCATGTTGGGGAAAGACATGAACCTGCAACCAGATGACATCAAGCCAGCAGTGAGCCAGCTAAAATTGCACCTCAGTTGTGAGAGAGCTGAAGACATTAAGAACCTTGTTTGTGGAAAGTCTACTGTGAGGAGCCAGAGTGAGTAATCTTGCACCCCCCTGGTGCAAGAAAGAAAGAAATCTTGCCAAATTGGTGAAGCCTTGCCCAATTAACTGTTCAATTGAAGATCGTTCTTTGCTTTGCACCCTGCTCAGCTGTGTATAACCGTAGCCCAGCATGGGTGGACTTCTATTGAATTGTTTCTGTTGATCTGTGACTGTCCATTGGGTCTGCACCCTATGGATCCATATAATCTTAGCCCGGCAGGAGTGGACCCCTATAGTAAAACTGTTTGCTAACCGAGACTGTTCTGGGGGTACCCATAGTGAGCCCAGAACAGACTAGTAATGTGCTGATATGTACTTGAGTTAATTATCTGGTTGAGATTTCCGGTAGAGCTGCCAGCCATAGCCGCAATGCCTCATTAACGGACTGAGACCCTGAAGTTAATTCAGACTGTCCTATATAACCTGGAAATGACAGCTTTCCACCTTGCTTAATGTAAGCATGGTAGCCCTCTTGGCCTCTGATGGAAGGCTTTCCCATTCTGTGACTGTGCCTGATTATGTCATGAAATATGAATGTGCTGGATGTGATGTATAATGTGCTGAATATTCAGGATTGCCAATTTAAGTTACAACCAACATAAGTGGCTGGTTACCTCCACCTAAATTGTTCAGTCTGCCACATACAGGGCAACCCCTGCTCTACTGCTAACAGCAGGGCAACCCCTGCACTACTGCTAAAGTGAAAAAGTTGTTTGTTAAAATACTTTAAAGTTAAAAAATGCTGTCCTGTCTTTTAAATCAAAGCTGTCCAATGCCACAGCTGCAGTGCCCACCAAGCCTTCAACGATCTACAGGACTTTGGTAACTGGGTACCCAGGGTCAAGTGTGAGACTGTGGGGTTTCATGCAAGTCTGGGAACTGGTACCAGTGGTGGGGGTTAATGCAATGTGTAACATCTGATTATCAGGATGCAGCTAGATAGCCAGGGCTCTAGATATCATTCTGTTGGTGTATGGTGATTCTTTTCTGCTTATCTGATATCTAGCTAGTTGAAAGGTTTTCACCAGCAACCAAACCAAATTCAAACCAATCGCTTATACACTTGTAAATATAATCATTGCATAACCTCTACTCCTCCTGTTTCCCTATTCCTAACTCCTGTGCCCCCTAAATAAATATTATTGTTACTGTTTTTGCAAATGGTTGTCATGAGCATATTATTAGAGAGATTCTTTAATTACAAAAATGTCTGAAATGTGGGGAAATGTTATTGGGTCATGTGTTGGGGTGGCAAATGGTTGTAGTCGGTGGTATGACATCCCAGTGGGGTTGTAACAGGTATAGCCCACTTAAAAGTCAAACTCTGGGTGGAGGCACTACACAGCATGTAACCATAAGGAAAATAACCATTTTTTTTTTTTACATTATTTTTAATTGTGAATGTAGAATAGTTTAAAGTACATCCAGAATGCTATACAGTTATACAAATGACATATGGGTGACCATACAGGGCAGTAGACTGTCACTTAGCTATACAATGTTTAAGATTAGAGAGGGATAGAGAGGGAAAGCCATTGACATAGGATAAACTCTGATCTCCGTACAAATATACAACCTGAGTTACAATACAGATGCTCTAGTAAAACTGGAGGTACAAAGCAGGTGCACAGGTGTTCAAATGTTCGAGTGCCTCCCCCTAGGGGTCAGAGAACTCCAGAACGTTTTGGACAGCAAGTACTAATCAAGTATGAAACCCGCCTCCACAGCTGTAAGCCATGGTTCCGAGGTTTCCAAAAATTGTGTTGTTTTACCTTGGGCACCTAATTGTGCCCATTCTAACACCATACAAGCCTTCACATTTTGTACCCATCTTGTAATTGTTGGTGGGGAAGGGGACATCCATAGCTGCGCAATAGTTCTCCTAGCATTAATCAGTGTGATTGATCATAGGGAGTTAGCTTTCCTCTGGGTTGAATTGGAAGGGTATGCGCCCAACAGCAACTCCAGAGGGGATTTAGATGGAGTGTACCCCAACACTTGAGACATAATGTTATGTAGTTGGTGCCAAAAAGGGGCTACTTTAGAGCATGTGAGTTCTAGATGGAGAAAATCAACCTCAACGGTTGTACGTTTGGGCACATACTGTAGGTGACCTTGTACTATCCACCCTATTCAGCCATCTAGGGGTCACATAGGCCCTGTGTAAGAAGCACAACTGAATTTTCCACAGTTGATTGCTGCAAGAACAGTGCAGATAATGTGAGCAAGCCAATTCCCATGTTTTTTGGTCCAGTGTCAGGGACAGGTCTGCACTCCATTTTTCCTGGCTTGAACTGCACATAGGGGAGAGAGCACCCAAAAGAGCCTGATAGTAAGTAGTCAGTGGTTTACTGGTAGGCTGGGGGATGGAAAAGTTCTTCCTCCGAAGGCGATGGGTCAGACCACCCATATGCAGCTGAGAGGGAAATGCCACACTTCTGCCGAATTAACAGATAAATAAAGAAATCACCGGTGGGGATATTCCACTAAGTACGCAGTTGTGCAAAACTCTGTATCAATCCCTATTATGCAATTGATTAACTCTAGCTAGCTCCCTTCTCCTCCAAGCACATAGTCTCTGCATCATCCTGGTGGTACAACCCCCTACGGACCACATATAGGTGAGTATACTCAGGTTAGGAGAGTTATCGCCTTCAAATCCTATTCTTTGGTGAGCATATGTCCACATAGACTGAGTGGTGGTGGTGAAGGGGTTACATAAACATATTACTTCGGGGTTCCTTAGGATCCCATTCAATGTGTCACTTCTAAGATTACCCACTAACATGTCTTCCTCTAGACTTAACCAAGGGAAGTCAGATTCTGTTTCCTCAATTGGTATTAAGACCAACTGTGCCACCCAGTAATAAAATTTAAAATGGGGCAGTCCCACCTCTTATCCCGATTTCCTTTGCAGTGAGATCCGCGGGATCTTGGACCGCCCAGCTTGCCACAGGAATTTATGTATGATCACCTCTGAATGTTCAAATGGGTTTGTGGTATCCTGATGGGAAGGGTCTAATAAAAATATGAAAGTTGGGTAATATTGACATTTTAATGACCCCAACTCTGCCCAGCAAAGAGATAGACAGAGCCGCCCACCTGCTGCAGTCCTCAGTAATAGCAGTCAGGAGAGGTTTCAAATTTAATTTATAGAGGTCCCCGGTAGTGGCAGATATCTCTACCCCTAAGTATTTTAATTTCTGAACCAACTATAGTCCCCCCAAATGGGTAATCAACTGTGCACGGTCCAAAGTTCCCACCAGGAGCAGCTCACTTTTAGAGTAGTTGTCCTTGTGTCCCAAGATGGCTCCAGAGGCATGCATTAACTTATGGACTGCTGGCAAGTCCTCCGCTGGGTTCTGCAAATACAGCAATTGGTCATCAGCATACATAGCAATTTTATGTTCCCTGCCCCCTCCCCAAAACCCCCTTAGGC
Source organism: Neoceratodus forsteri (assembly GCA_016271365.2). Lineage (NCBI taxonomy): Eukaryota > Metazoa > Chordata > Ceratodontiformes > Ceratodontidae > Neoceratodus > Neoceratodus forsteri. The sequence continues at coordinate 323,233,957 of CM057458.1, forward strand.
CTTTATACACCCTTACAGCTGCTCCCAGAGGTTCCAAGGATAGGACATATAGCAAGGGGGACAGCGGACAACCCTGCTGTGTGCCTCTACCCAGATAGAAGGGGCTGGACAATTCACCCCTGACCAAGACCTGGGCTGATGGACCATGATAAAGCACCTACATCCATGAACAAAAAGTAGGGCCCCACACCCAATCTACCAGGGTACTAAACAGGTACCCCCACTCCCCTTGGTCAAATGCCTTCTCGGCGCCAAGTGCCACCACCGCTGCACCATGTGACCTCTTAGTTCGAGCTCACCAGAAAATAATGTTCAGGGTTTGCCTAATGTTGTGTTTACCCATGCGGCCTTTAACGAACCCAGATTGATCTGGGTGTACAATATCAGGCAGTATCACCTCCAATCTAGTGGCAAGGGCTTTGGCCCATATTTCATAATCCACCGTGAGCTGCAAAATCGGCCTGTATGAGGACTATAGGGCAGGGTCGGTCCTTACCCAGTTTGGGCAGTATGGTAAATGTTGCAGACCATGTGGATGGGGGTAGTTCGCCCTTCCACAGTCCCTCCTCCAGTGCGTCAAACAGGGATTCCAAAAGTTGGCTCTGAAATGCTTTATAAAAATCTATAGGGAGGCCATCAGGCCCCGGGGCTTTCCCACTTTTTAAAGATTTCATGGCTGCCCAAATTTCTTGTTTGGTGAGAGGCTAGTCCAGATTACCAACAGCACTCTCAATGATCTTATTAAGGGGGGGGGCCCTCCAAAAAACTGGTCATATGCATCTTGAGTGGGGCTGCATTCAGAAGTGTAAAGGGTTTTATAGTATGCACCAGACGTATCCCCTATGTCCCTGGTACCCCTTACTATGTTACCCTGGGTATCTTGAATCTGGCTTATAGATTTTGCCACCTATTTCCACTTTAATTGCCATACTAGGTATTTCTCAGCTCTGTCCCCATCGAAACACTGGCCTGCATTAGACAGGAGTATAGTTCTCTCCAGCTGGGCACTGGACAGTGTATTAAATTTCCATTTTAACTTTTGAACAATGGCATAGAGGGCTGCTGTGGGGTTTAACATATGCGCCCTCTCACAGGCTGCAATTTTACTCCTAAGGAACTCTAGGTCTCCAGTGGCAGTACGTTTGGCTTGACCACAAATGAAATAGTTTGCCCCTTACAAAAGCCTTCAGGGCCTCCCAACAAGCACAGTGAGAGGTGTCTCCCCGATGGTTAAATTTTAAAAACTCTTGTAGCATGGCCTCCATATAGGAAAGGTATTCTTGACTCCACAAAAGGAGCGGGTCTAAATTCCAAGCCTTAGTGCCTGCCACGGATCCAATTCCCTGAATGCCAATATAATGAAGGGCATGATCTGAAATAAGCATTGGTGAGTACCCTGAATCCCCCAATTGTGACAATAAGATGCTCAAGAGCAATAGCCTGTTTATGCGGGCATAGGAGTTATGAGCATGGGAATAAAAGCTATACTCCTGCCCTGAGCGATAGAGGTGATGCCATGCATCCACCAAATCAAAATCACCTTGTAGGACCTCAAGAGCCTTTGCATTGGGAGACTTGTGTATAGGAGTTCTATTAGACCAATCTAAGACTATGTCTAGGACACAGTTATAGTCCCTACCCAATATCCAGGGTCCCTCCCAGCTGGACATATCCAATGTTAACTTCTGAAAGAATCCAGGAATGTCTACATTTGGGGTGTAGATTGAGTGTGATAGGGCGCAGGTGAGCAGGGTGGACAGCACTGATAGCGTGACACGATGGCAATTCTTTATAAAGTTCAAATTTATTTCTTCCTGGATTTCTTCCAAGCAGGACACATTAATTACAGTGAACTGGTTCGACAGCAAAAAATATAACGGCATAAAGAAAAATTAGACAAAGTCCAACATAGTTGGACAGAGAAGGCCAGAGAAGGCGAGGGGGGCAGCAAGGTCAGCTCCCAGGGTGGGGGCTGACCAAACAAGCAGACACGAAAGACCGTTATGCCTATTCTGCTGACATTTTAGTATGTTAGTATAGTGGAGCGTTTGGCAGCGCTCCCTGGAGTTCTTCTCCATACCCAAAAATCCTATCTGACTACCTGTTCTAGGTGCTCAGTTTATATACAATGCAGGGGTCAGGTGACTATTTAACTCCACCACTGTACCTGACTTTAAACTCTATATCTTTATTTTACATGAGTTTATGTTATTTACCACAGCAATATACCTTTAAATTAATATAACAACATATATATTAACATAAAAGTGAATTACATTGGTTTTAAATGTTTTAACCATTGATTTTGACCTCATGAAGCACCACCCCTTCCAGCAGCTGCATAAAAAGATGCAGATTGTGGCCGGCCAGCTCTTAGCAGAAAATTGGAGCTGACAGAAACTGAACTCAGGACACCAGAATGCCAGCAACACCCCCGCTCCACAAAAGTCCCGTTTTCCTTTACTAGTCACCTCAGAGTGAAGGCTATAAATTAAACACACCTAACCACTTTAACACCACAACAGTGTTCTATTCAACCCAATTATGCGGCGATGTATACTAACAGAAATTCTCAAGACAGTAGCCAGAAGGCACTCACAACAGCCTGTAGAGAAAGGCAGGGGGAGCTTAACTTTCATCCCACTCCTTACTACAATAATTTACCAATAATTCAAAAGCCTCACTTGATCACAGAACCACACTGTGACACTCCTCATCACTAGATCACTAGATCTCCACAAGGTAAGAGATTTAAGATCAACATTAAGGAAGTTTGCAAGGGCATTGGGAGAGCTAAAGTCCTTGAATAAGGAACCAAAGTAGAGACGCATTACAGCTGGGTATCGCAAAGTGAAGTTAATGCCTCTTTGGTGTAGAATCTGCTTTAGAGGGTTATATTCTCTCCTTCTCACAGACTGATCTTTTGAAAAATCCCTGTAAATTAGAATATTGTGATCTTGCCACATTAATGAACCCACTTCTCTGGCACACTTCAGAATTAGCTTGGTATGAGCATAATTTAAAAAACGGGCAATAATAGGTCTAGGCCTTTGATCTCGTTGTGGTCTGGGGCCTAAAGTTCAGTGGGATCTTTCAATGGTAAGCACTACATTAGGAGGTAGCTTGAGCATTGCCAGTAAGACATGTAGAAGGAGTGCAGATGTGTTCCCCATCTCAACGCCCTCGGGGAAATAAAAAAAAAGTAAGTTATTCCTCCTATTGCAATTTTCAATGTCATCAGTTTTAGACTGCAGAGATCTAATTGTTCGATCTTGATTCCGAATCGTGGCCTGAAGAGAGTGAATGGAGGTCATATTTTGTGCAGTCGAGTTCTCCGTTAAAGTTATTCTGTGGCTCACAGATTCCAGTGTAGCTGCGTTTTGGTTGGTGGTGACTTTTAAATCGTTTTGTATCAGACATTAATTTAGAAAACACAGCCTCCACTCTTATAAGAGAATTAAGCTGGGTGCTTTGGTCGGCCATGGTGATAGGCAACAAGGCCTGAAATAAATAGGACTGAAATGGCCAGATACAGTGGTTTAGTTGAAATAACTTACAAAGTATAGCAGAGTGATGGTTTACAGATAGATCTTGAGAGCTGGCACCGAAAAAGAAGGTTAATTAAGGCTGGATGAAATTAGATTACATCTTTCTCTGCAGAGAAAGAGAATTAAGCTGCCATCTTCTGCCTAGCTAGGCCACGCCCCCCTTAGTTGTATTTTAGTAGTCAGTTTAGCATCAGGTTAGCAGTCATTTTGAGCTTATTTTAATGTTAAAAACTGTTAACCATGTTTACTGTTATTAACAGTCATTAGCATTTAGAAGCAGTATAAAGATTCCACAGAACAAAATTATGTCTTCGGTAAATTTCCTAATTTCCTTGAGCCAGATATCAACCAGCTGCTGAAGCCTGATCACCCTGAAAACCATGTTACTTTGATGAGAAGTAGGGGAAGAGCCTAAAATGATGCCGATAGGCATACAGACCCATTGGAGCAGTGCTGATCTTTAACATTCAGCTGTACATAAGCGGTAGTATAGTAACCCCTTAACATATACAAGTGCCTGCAAATGAAAATACTGTAACAATGTTTAAATAGGGCTGGCACTACCCCTCATCAGTTTGTATTCATATTAGTATCACTGCAGTCTCTTCCCTACTTTGCATCACCCTTTGAGGCAGGCAGGAACTCTGGAGCACAAGTAATGGTGAGGGAGTGACCAGTCCAGGCCAGCAGTGCAGCATGAGTCCCGTGATTGATGGACTGGGGGTCGAACCTGTGTCTGATTAAACGTGCCTGGTAGGGCCAGGGGTTAGGGTGACCATGGCCCTGGTGTTGCCGTCATGAGTGGCCAGGAGGTTTGTATGACAGAGCGTTGGTTGTCGCCCAGGCCAGGCCAGGGCAGGCAGCCAGCCAGGTGCTGAAGAGGTCAGAGCAGGAGGAAAAGGATCAGACCAGTAGTCGACCAGAAGAGAGCACCACACCACACCGTGGGGTGGAAAGTAACTGATCCCCCCTCCAAGTCGACTACAGTAGCAGGAGCCAGGTAAGATGAGGAAGCCGAGGTGGGCCCAAAGGCTGTTTTTTCATTTTCTTGGCCGGCACCCCAGCAGTGAGAGAGAGATCCAGATCAGGACTGGTTGAGTCAGCTGACTGTTCCTAGGGTAACCAGGCTACTAGGCCAGCACAGCAGCACTTCACAGGGGCACAAATGACTTAAATTGCAAAGAAGTGGACCTGCCTTATGTGCCACATTCTGCCGCTGCCCTGGCCCAGCAGTGAGGATGAGGAGGTTGAAGTGTCAGTGATTACTAGGCTGGAGTCAACATGAGGTGTGGTCATGGCAGCACCCATGTAGAGTGCTGATTATTGAGTGCTGCACTTTTGAGCGACTCAATAATAGCGCTCTACAAGACAGCGAGTGGTGCAATACTGCGCTATATCCTGTATAGCAAGTACAGCAAGGAGCTATGCTCACTATTGCAGGATATAGTATCCTTTGAGGTCAATTTCCACTCAGCTGCTTGCATAGCGTAGTGGTGTACACAACTGTTAGCAATGCAAACAGCCCCAGGTTCTGATCTGGCTAGCGGCAGAATAAGTTTTTTTTTTTCTGAATCCAGTAAATTTCCCTGTGGTCCGCATCCCCCTCGGAGTTGATTATTTAAGTTTGGGGGTGTGGGGCTGATCCCCATAAAAAATATTTTGTATGGTTTTCTTAAGTATTGTAGCTGCACCACGCTATTTGCATGTATGATCGGTACAATATCCATCGCCTTTGACCACTGGGTCAAGTTTGTTCACTTTATGTGATAGGCGGTCTTTCAGACTCACATTTATCACATAGAACCATGGTCATCCTTTGTCTGTATGCTGGCCATGGTGGTGGTGGTGGGCTGGGCTGCTTGTGCTTGGTGGCCGAGTGGGGATGGAGAAGGTAGCATTATTGGAAGTTAAGGATTGGAGACTGGAGACTGTCTAAATCCTCAGTGCCCTTACCTACAGTAGCAGCCACAGACACTGCCAGCTATTTCCCGAAATTTCTGTGATATTTCCAGATATATCTAATGCTTTCTCCATTTCTACAGTAGGGGCAGCAGAGAGAAACTCTTTAGAAATTTTGCGAAATATCTGGAAATAGCTGGCAATGTCTGTGGCTACTACTGTAAACTTATGGTACCCTGCCAACTGGTTGACTATCTGCCTGAAGTAGCTACCTGGACTGATCTGGTCCCATGCCCTTTCTGCTTAAACAAACTGCATGAACTTGTGTGAGGCTGCCTTTTGCTTGGACTGACTAGCTGAATTTGTGCAGTGTCCTGTTACTCAAAATAGCTACGTGCTAAACTTGGTACCCCCTACTTTCTCAAAGAAATTACATGAACTTTTGTGGTGCCCCTTGTTGTCGTCAGTCCCTCAGAACCAAAATGCCCACAACACAGGGCAAACCCTCCTATTCCAATGGAAGAAAGGCCCCTTGCTTCCACTAGCGTAGGAAGGCCCATCCCATGCCAAGGGGCAGTGTAGCTCCGAGGGGGCAAGAAGAAGTGCTCTTAGTAATAAACTGACACAGTGGGATATCTGGTGATTAGTAGGAGAAGCCACTAGTACTATTCCCCCCATGAGAAAATCTACTTGTTTTTTGTCAAGCAATTGTTAATATGAGTATATCAGAATCTTTTTGGAAAAGATAGGAGTCAAAATCAAAACTGAGCTGCAGCAACCATTTACAGCCTTTAATAAATATTGGTTTTATTGATTTAGTGACATAGCGCTGGATGTGTCCCTTTCAATAGGATGCTTTTTAGGCCATTGGGGTTTTTCTGCTGACATTGCAATGTTTTATAGTGCTGTGTAACAAAGTCTCGGTTTTTAGACAGCCCACTTGCAAAAGTCCCAGTTTCTCAGTAGAAAAGTCATTGTTTCATGTAACTTTGAGTAATCAATGACTTTTCTACTGAGTTTTTCCTTTTTCTGTTATTGCTGCATGCCCAAAATGTAGCTGAAGTACTCTTGTGTGTTTGTCTGTGTTCTGTCTCTAGGCAACCGGGGGGCACCTGTGTCTCTTTTGTTTGAACAGACAGCTTACCTGACCCACTGATCCCTCTCTCCCCTCAAACAATCTCAGGCTCCTTCCTTCACTCTTTGGAGTTGGTCAGATTGTTTGACTCCTCCCCGTGATGTTAGTGCATCTGCGACCATTAGGATCAGATGATAGGAGAACCAGAGAAGTGGCTAGTGCATGGATTTTTTTTTTTATCGATCTTGAACAGTATGTCAGGTTGCCTCTCTGCCTGCCGAGGTCCTGCCAGATGATCCTGAAGTTTTCATCCTCGAGATTACCTCCTGGCCTGATTGACAAACGCACTCAATACAGCCACAATCAGTACTAGTTGCCACCAGGCCCGAATGTTTGCCCAGCTCAACTGTGGCCTGCTGCCACTGTGGGTCATCGATCATCGAGTCATTGATGGGTGCTCCATCCTCCGGCTCCCTCCCTCCCTCCTGTCACCAAGTCTGTCTCAGTCTCGGGGCCACCCCCCGCATGGCGGCCAGGCACATGGCAGGCCCCTGGCCCCTCTGCCCTCACTCGCTCTCCTGCCTGCCTCGGGCGGCATCAGCTTGGCACCTAGTCCTCAGTCCTTAGATAAAAATATTCACTTCCTTTCCTTTTCAGGCAGTAATGTTAATTATACATGATTGTTGTTGAAATATAGGCACAAGACAAGTGCCTGCTGCAGCCTCACCAGCCTGCCTGGCAGCTGGGCTTGCCCTGGCCCTGGCCTGTTTTCTTTTCAGGGGCGACCAGCCAGGAGCACATCTAGAGTACATTGCGCGCGGGGGTGGGTGGGGTATTTAAGTGACTTGCTCCTCAGAGTCATACACACAGACTGCTGCAAGTTGTAGTTGGGATGAGGATATTGTGGGGGGTGGATCAAACCCAGGTCTGCTTGATCTGTAGACTGTACCAAATCTTATTTTCAGCTTATTACGCTAACCAAGGGGATAACATATTTGTGCATGTTTATCAAGAAAATGTCAAAAAGAGAGCTTGTAGTAAAGGGTGGAGGTGCAGCTCTAACTGTACTAAGTGATCTTATTAGTTCTGTGCTGCTATACTGTATTATAGTGGAGGGTAGATTCTGCACTGAGTGGGGAGTGGTATGGATACTGTGTCCATTGCTTTTTGCTGCTACTGGTTTATGCTGCAGGGTGAGGGTAGTATGCTGACTGGAAGAGGCTGTGTTCAGTGCTCTGAGAAGGAGAGGTCTGTGATTAGTGCTCTTTTCTGCCACTGGCTTCTACTGGTGGGTCATGGTTCTTCACTGACTTAGAAGAAGGGACTTTGTGTATTGCTATATATGCTTCCATTGGATTCTATTGAATGGTGGGGGTACTGGACTGGGTGGGAAGAGGCCATGTAGCACTTTGTGTGGTCTATGTGTTATACTGGATGGTAGAGATACTGCACTGAGTTGAAAGGGAGTAGTGCTCTGTACTCTAGCCACTAAAGCACGTAGGTTCTGCATCTGCACTGAGAAGGGCCATGCCCAGTGCTCTGTGCTTTCACTGGGTTCTGGTGGAGGCATTGAGATGGAAGGGTCTGTTTCCAGTGGCTGTGCTTTAAATTCTAGTGGAGGATGGAGGCATTGATAAAGCCATCCAGTTGTTGTTCTAATGCCTGAAAGTCATAAGAATCATGCGGCATTAACTGCATAGTAGTGAAGTATAATAAAACGCCCAAAACTCACCACAGAGCATCTACAACCCAATGTAAAGCAAAACTCTGCCCAATAAGTAAAATGCACAAGACTTGTTTCCTCAAGCCAGCATTCTGAACTTATATGTATGTTTGATCAGACTTGAGGGTGTACCACATTATGATGGTAGAAGCCAGTGCACACAAAGAGCGGTTTCTTTACATTTATTTAAAGGGCAACAGTGTGCAAATTACAAACCCGGATGGAAAACTGGGTAGAAAAGATGCCAAGAACACAGAAACCCTGTGTGCATTTGGTATTAGGACATCTTAATCAGGGAGTCAAAGTGCTCCTTGTGTGCATGTTCTCCTTGGCTTGCATACGAACATACAAAACCGCCAGCTGAAAAAGGCCATTTGATCCATCAAGTCTGCTCAATTTTGCAACTAGCACCCCTACTCTGCAGCTGCCTCTCCAACCCTACCCCCCATGATCCCCCCCCTTTTGCCCTATCCCAGCCCAGCTTGAAGCATCCCACTGGTTTACAGGCCACCATCTCTGCCGGTAGTGCTTTCCACTCTGCTACAACATGCTTAAGAGTTGTAGTTTTGTCGCATAGATGCACACAGCTGGTCGTGGGAGGGATGTGCTTGTTCAAAACTACATGTCCCAGAAGTCCCAGCATGAAGAGTCACCAGTCCCTGGAGTGCATGAATGCACGTCAACATGGCAGACACTGTTGGGTGAGAGAGTATTGCATAATGAGAAGAACAGGTGGGCCTTCAAGGGCAATAGTCCTTTGCCAAGGCTGTAAAAAAGAGGAGTAGCAGCCTGTGATAGTGGAGTCACAACATACTGAGACCAAAAGGTGAGTCCAAGAAGCCCATGGGCAGAGGCATACTGAAATCACCACCTGTGAGGAGGGAGAGGACCAGAGACATCATGTGGAGGAAGGGGGTGGGAGCATGTGTGGGGCCTGTTGTTGGAATCTGTGGCCCAGTGCGGCTTGTGAGTAGAGAGCCCCTGAGGTGGGCAGGAGTGAGGGGGTGATTTGCTCAGTAGGTACGGAGACAGTGGTTTGTGCTGAGGCATGAGGGCTTGTGCTCATAAGCACATTAATCATAATTTTGCTGCTTGCTTGATCATGAACCAGTCACTGTGGGAGTGGAAAGGAAGTACAAAGCTGAGTTAAAGCCCCCTGTAATAATTTGCAAAGAACTGTAAACTAATGAAATGCATCTCAGCTAGGCAGAACATTAAATGATAAATCCCCAGTAGTTAAGTCCTTGTGTTTATTTATTAGATCATCGGTTTACAGAACTGTTGAGTCAAAGACTCATTTATAAAGGTACCTTGTCAAGACAGCAATGCATCACAGCAAACAAAACAGTACAGTACATAACGCTTACATTAAAAAAGCAACCAGTGTTACAAGAATTCACTGGTGGTACAAGCTTGGTAATAGGTAGATCACAGCATTCATAATATAGGTACACGAGTACCATGTCAGGTAGTTGTGTTTGGTAGTGTAGCTTCAAATAATCCCCAGCTGTACTGCTATGAGCTTCCATTTGGTCCCAAGCTCAAACTTAGGGACTCCTCACACCAGATTTGTGCTGCCTGGCATCTGCAGTTCCACATGGGCCAAAAAAGAACGCCCTGTTACCTGACAACCTACAGGCCTTTTTCTTCTAAGCCTTCTACCCTCCCTACTGAGACCTTTCTGCTAGTCACACCAACCTGGGAATCAGCCCTCTGCTGCCCCCCAGCTTACCCCCTGGTGCTGGTTATGCCATCAGCTTTTGGAATTTCTTTCCCGCAGTCATCTGGCCGGGGGTGGCGTGAAGATGTGGATCTGATCCAGGAGTGCTGCAGCTAGGGTCCTATGCAGGAGTAGCCTGATGCAGGGGCTTCATCTGCCTGGCATTTGCATGCTGTTTCCATGTCCCCCCCTCAACTGGGAGCAGACATCGGGATTGGCTGCTGGTAAGTCCTGGTACAGCCAACCCGTGGGCATACTTCAGTGACCCTACCTATCATTCATGGATTTTGTGCACCACCACCACCTGTGGGCACCCAGGTGGTGCTAGAGCAGTGGGATTCGAGACCCCTCTGGAGGAGGGAAGCGTCCTGTCCTTCTCTCCTGGGCTGGTCCTCTGACTGTCCAAGCTCTTGGCTGTGTCTGTGGGCCATCCCTTATTTGCTTATGACTTTATTTCCTTTGTATTTGTCTTCTTGCTTTTTTCCTAACTGTAACTTATATCTAAGCTCTCTTTCTCTTTACTCCTATGCTGTCATATACCCCTTTCATATCTCTCTGCCTTAGCCCTTGCTTCTGTATTTTCCTCATATTAACCTTGTCTGTCTTTATTTTAACAGGTCTGACAGGATGGATGATGACTCCTTATTTATTATAACCTATTTTTCTATTTTATTTTTTACAGGTCTGACAGGACGAGGGTTCCTAAATCTCATCAGATAAGTATATTTTTATGTCTGTCCTGTCCCTGCCTCCCATTTGAACCCCCTAAAGAGCTGAAGATCCTTTGCGATCTCTTTTCTATCTTTTATTTTACAGGTACAGTGCACATCACCCATTTGGACTCCTACCTATGGCTCCCTAAGGCAGGTAAGTCCCTATATTTTACTTATTACCAAGCTATTAGGATGAATGTATTATGGAGACTAGGAGGGTGTTCAATCTGCCACAAGCTAAAGAGGCTGGAGGGAAGACTGCAATGGCTTGGCAGAGAGCTGGAGAGTGTGCTGGCAGAGAGAATGAGAAAGGGGCCAGGAGGGCCTCTCCCTGGGGGTAACAGGAGGGAGCATCAGGAGAAGGGCATTAGGTGGAGGGAGGGAGGGACAGGGAGAGAGTGCAGGTTCACATCTGGTAGGGTGTCAAGTGTTGAAGGCAGGTCAAGGGACAGGGGGAAGACTCCAACGCAGGATAATACAGTGGTGGCAGGCAACAGGCTTACAGTGCTGGCAATAATGGTGGAAGAGGGGGAGTTGGGGGAGCACCAGGTGAGGGAGATAGGGAAGGGGAACGGAGGGCACAGGGGTCAGGCAGTTAGAGGAGGGTAGCAGGGGGCAGGGGGAGAGGGGTACAGCTGAAAAGCAGGGGATGGAGGGGTACATAGTAACTAGGGTAGCCTTAAACTAGGAAAGGGGGGTGACAAGTGGAAAGCTGGTAGGCAGAGATTTCAAAGTGGGGAGCCAGACAAGCCTACCCCCCTAAGCTACAGGGGAGGGCATCAGGGTAGGAGCAAAGGGGGATAAATCGGGGTGGGGAAGGGATAGGAGAAGGATGGAGGGTAGTGTCGCTAAATACAAGGAGCCTGGGAAACAAATTGGCTGAGTTGCAGGCTCTCTTGGTAGTGGGGCAGGTGGACATTGCAGGCATAACAGAAACTTGGGCCACCCAGTACCAGGACTGGGACATGATGATCCCTGTATACAGGCTATTCAGGAAGGAGAGGGCAAACAGGAAAGGTGGAGGGGTGGCAATCAACGTAAGGGAAGCAATTCTGTGCATAAGGGAAGAGAGGGAGGAAAGCAGGGCAGAGGCCCTGTGGATGCAGTTTCAGGATCCAAAGGGCAGGGTACTGAGGATAGGGGTGGTGTATAGGGCACCAACTCAAGGCGAGGAGCTGGACAGGGAGTTGGCAGATCAAAGTAGGAGGGTTTGCCAGAAGGGAAACAGTGGTGGTAGGGGACTTCAACCTACCTGGGTGGACAGGAGCACATCAACCACTGCATGTACTAGGGAGCAGGTTATACTGGGGGCTTTCCAGGATAGCTTCCTGGTACAGTTGGTGTGTGAGCCAACTAGGTTGGGAAGGACTCTGGACCTAGTACTATCAAACGGGAAGGCTGTAAGAGACCTGGAGATTGAGGGCCCACTGACTGGGAGTGATCACCACTCAGTGTGGTTCACACTCACAATGGGAAGCAAACTGGAGGTTCAGGTACCAGGGTAATTGATTTCAGGGGGGCAGACTTCAAGAAGATGGGGGAATCCTGATACGGCATCTGGAGGGAATCCAACCCACCATGGATGCCAATCAAAAATGGGGTATTATTAAGGCAGGGCTGGCAGAGGCTATTGAGGCATGTACTAGGGTACAGAGCAAGAAGAGGAATGGCAAAGAAGCCCAGCTGGCTGACCAAGGAGGTAATGGAGTGGGTGAGAGCCAAGATGAGAGCTTTCCAAAGGTTCAAGAGATCAGGGAGGGGGAAAGATGGGGAGGAGTATACAAAGAAGTCCAGGGAGGTTACAAAACTAGTCAGAGCCACCAAGGCATCCAGAGAGCTGAGGCTGGCACAAGACATTAAGGACGGAGAGAAGGACTTCTTCAGATACATGGTGAAAGAATGAAGAACAGGGATGAGATAGTGAGAATTAAGAAGAACGGGGGGTGGGTAGAGAAGGGGGAGGAGCAGGCAGAGGCACTGAATGAGTACTTCTGCTCTGTATTCACGATAGAGAGGGGGACATGGGGTGGTGGAGAGGGAAGGGGAAGGGGAAGGGATGACAGATGGAGAAATTACGGAGGGCAGAGTACTGGAAGGGCTGAGGGCACTATGGGTGGACAAGGCACTGGGACAAGACAGCATTCACTGTAGGGTACTCAAGTAACTGGCAGGGAGCCTGGCAATACCACTGGCTGACCTGTTCAATACTTCTCTTCACACAGGATGTGTCCCACAGGACTGGAGGTTAGCCCATGTGGTGCCCATTCAAAAAGGTGGCCCAAGGGATAACCAGGCAACTACAGACTGGTGAGCCTCACATCAGTTGTGGGTAAGCTCATGGAGACATTCCTTAAGGAGAGACTGGTGACTTTTTTGGAGGACAGTGGACTCCATGACAGGCAGCAGCATGGGTTTATCTCGGGCAGGTCCTGCCAGACAAACCTGATTGAGTACTATGATTGGGTGACCAGGGAGCTGGACAAGGGCCATGCAGTGGATGTCCTATACTTGGACTTAAGCAAGGCCTTCGATTCAGTTCCACATGGGAGGCTAGGAGGGGAAGCTAGAAGATGCAGGGATGGGTACTAAGCTGGTCAGATGGGTCACGAACTGGCTAAAGGGCAGGCAGCAAATGGTGGTGGTGGAGAGGAAACTCTCATCACCAACAGCAGTAACAAGTGGGGTGCCACAGGGATCGGTGCTGGGGCCAGTGCTGTTTGGGATATTCATTGTTGATATCTCACACGGGACCCAGAGTAAGATCAATCTGTTTGCAGACTATACCAAGATGATATCTGTGGTGGATGACATCGAGGGGTGGAGAGGACTGCAGGGGGACCTGACCAAACTACAGGAGTGGTCAGAAACATGGCAGTTGAGGTTCAATGCCAAAAAAGTGCAAAGTTATGCACTTCTGAGCTAAGAACCAGAAGAGGAGCTATCAGCTGAGAGGGGTACAGTTGGGGAGCACAGAGGAGGAAAAGGACCTGGGGGTGATTATAATGGGCAATATGAACAACTCAGCCCAGTGCAGGAAGGCAGCAGCAAAAGCCAACAAGATGCTGGGCTGTATAGCTCTATTACATGGCAATCATAGCTTACAATATGCATGAGCTTTAAAAAGATCAATTGTGATGGTGTTGAAGAAATCAAATACTTCTTATAGTTTATGTAACACTATACACATAAAGACTGAATTATGTGAAACACACTATAAAAACACTGCAATCTGCACTATTGAGGTTTAACAAGTTGTAATGTAAACAGCTAAAAACGCAATTAGTGTGCTGTGTCAGATCATGATCCATCCTCTATATTCAAGGGAATTGCATGCTGATGGATACTGTTATGCATCAGTGTTTTTGGTCACAGTAATTAGCTCATCAAAAACAAACTTAATGGTGAATTCTAGTGCATAAGAGTCATGGCTGAATTCAGTACAAATAATGGCCCATTAAAATACATGGGTCATACTGGCATTGTGTGCGATTAATGGGACCATTTAAAATGCAAAAATACCATTAAAAGGAAACTGGCCAATAAAAGGGTGATAACAATATAATGGTGCCGTTATTTATGTATCGATTAAGGGGATAGTAATGGTTTTATTTAATGGATTAGAGACCATTAATTCAATCATTAATTTATCAGTACAGTTTAATGGCCATTAATACTGTGATTCAAAATCAAGATTACATCAATGGCAGTTTTAATGGAGCTTCTAATGGCCATTACTTTACTGTAATGGCCAGCACATTTAACGGTTGAAGGACCATTAAAATAATGCCCATTAAAATATATTAATGGTAACAAAATTTAATGGATACTAGACCATTAAATTAATGGCACTTAACATCAATTAATGGCCAGTCAGTTCATGGCTACATGGCCATTACATTACCTGTTAAATTCGATTCCCATTAACAATTTAATGGCATGATTATACTGGAATAACACATTAAATTTAATGGTATTTTAATGCTTTGATAGTACTTACACTGTTTATTGGGCCATTATTTATGTACCGATTATTGGGAATTTAATGGGAAAACTTAATGAATTTGTAATGGGTTTTTAATGCCACTTTAATGATGTTAAGTGCGGTAGTTTATGTTTCCATTTTTCAATGTTTGTTTATTCAGTTTTCTGTTGAGTTTTTCTGTGCATAGTTTCCCAAAACACACAGGATAATATGACACACTTACTGCACAATATTCTGAAAAACGATCCTTTTCTTACCTTCAGGCCTATAAATGTAGGGAAATATGGTGTTAGGGTTTTCAACCCTAACACCCCACCTCCAAGCAGCAAAAGGAAAAAACACTTTAGGGTTTTGGGTCTACAGAGTCTTGACAAATCAGAAGCATAGAAACACAGAATTTGACGGCAGATAAGGACTGCCTGGCCCACCTAGTCTGCTCATTTCCCTACCTATTGTATAAACTCCAGATCCTACTTGGTTTACAGCCTACCCCTCCCTCCGCCCATAGTGTTGCCTTCTGCTGCCCAATGCATTCTTGAATTTGCCTACAATTGTTGCCCTGGCAACCTCCTCAGGGAGCTGTTCCATGCATCCACAGCCCTGTCTGTGAAAAAATACTTCCTTAAATTGCCTCTGAGTCTCCCCCCAGCCTCATATTGTGACCCCATTTTCTTGCACATTTTTTCTGAAAGATACTGCCCTCTTGAACTCTATTGATCCCCTTGAGGTATTTGAATGTCTCTACCATAGCTCCCATCTCCCATCTCCCAGCTGGCCCAGTGGCACTGAGGGTTGAGGTGCTGGACACCACACCTTGCGCTATGCTGGTGATCCGGGTTTGGGAATGAGCCTGGGCCTTCGGGGGTTGGTGGGGGGAGGAGAAGATCCAGCATCCAGAGGACTGCTCTCTTCTCCTGGGGAGGGATCTGTGGGATACCGTGCTCAGTGGCAGCACCTGGCAGAGGCTGGGTGCACTCGCCCAGCAGCAAGGTTAGGTAGAGGGGGTCTGGTGATGGCAGGTTGTCTGTGGGCAGTCCTGCACTGACAGAGATTTCATGCTGTACCGGGGAAGGAACATATGGAAAAACCCTCTGCCTCCTGATAGGTGAAAGAGAGTCCAGGGGCTGGCCAACCACGCCAAATGTTGGGTCTCTTTGCTCGCTCCTCTGCTCTCCTCCCTGCCTGGTCACTCATCTAGGTTATAGATAGAGCACAGAAGGAGTAAAATGGTGATCCCACCTTGGAGGACTCAAAGCTGGGAGATTGGCTGGCTGGGTAAGTAACTGGAGAGCTGGGGCCCCAAGAGGAGATTGAGCGGAGGACTTCAGGTGGGCTGGATAATGGTCCACACTGAGAGACTCTCTGGAGAGTGTTCAGGTAGGCAAGAGAAATAAATGGAGTTTGAAAAAAAATATCCCCCCATCCCTCCTTTCTGCCAGTGTATACATATTGAGTTCCCTCAATCTCTCCTTGTATGGTTTCTGGTGTAGCCCCTGCACTGTTGTCTTTGCCCTTCTATTGACTGCCTCCTGCCTGTCAATGTCCTTTTCCAGATGAGGTTTCCAGAACTGCATGCAGTACTCCAGATGAGGCCTCACCAACTGCCTGTACAGAGGCATCACCACCTCCTGTTTTCTACTGGTGGTAGTTCTCCCTATGCACCCCAGCATCACTCCGGCTTTCCTCATTGCCTTCTCTCATTGTTTGGCTACTTTTACATCATCTGTTATGAATACCCTTGGGTCTCTTTCAAGTTTGGTTGTTGTTAGTACTTCCTGTCCCATCATGTATTCTTCCCCTGAGTTTTTGTTCCCCATGTGCATGATTTTGCACTTCTTGGCATTGAATCCAAGCTGCCACACTCTTGACCACTCCTCCAACTTGGCTAAGACTCTCATCTTCTCCACTCCTCCGGAATGTCAACCCTATTGCAGATCTTGGTGACATCTGCAAAGAGGTATATCTTTCCTTTGAGTCCCTCTGCAATGTCGCTAATAAAGAAATGAATGAGGACTGGCCCCAGTACTGAACCCTGTGGCACCCCCACATGGTTACTCCCCTTTCTTCAGATTGAAATCTATTTAGCACCACCTTCTGTGTCCTGTTGCTAAGCCAATTTCTGACCCAGTTAACCACCTTGTGACCCACTCCCAGACTGCCCAACTTGTTTACACACCTCTTGTGTGGGACTGTGCCAAATGCCTTGCTAAAATCTAGGTAGGACATGTCCAGTGCCCCTTCCTGATCTGCTACCCTTGTCACCCAGTCAAAAAAATGTATCAGATTCATTTGACAAGACCTTCCTATTCTGAATCCATGTTGCCTTGGGTGCAGTGCACTGCTGACTTCTAGATATTCCACAATCCTTTCCTTTAACAGTGAATTCATAATCTTTCCCACCACTGAGGTCAAACTGACTGGTCTATAGTTTCCTGCTTCTACCTTGCTTCCATGTTTGTGAATGGGTATCACGTTTTCCCTCCTCTAGTCCTCTGGTGCTACTCCCTTCTCCAACGATTTGTTGACTAGGGCTGTTAGTGGTATCAGTAGCACCTCTCTGAGAACTTTTGCTATTCTGAGATGTATCCTGTCCAACCCCATCACCTTGTCTGCCTTCAGTTTCAAGAGTTCCTTTAGGACTCCCTCTTCTGTGAATAGTCTGGTATCCACCCCTCTTCCCTGTATGTGTCTGTTGGATAATTCTGATCCCTCTCCCTCCCCTTCTTTCATGAATAGTGATCAAAAGTATTCATTCAGTATCTCAGATTTTTCCATGTCCCCCTCCGCACACTCCCCACCCCCTTCACTTAGCCTCACTATCTCTCCATTGGCCTTTCTTCTTGCCCTTATGAACCTGAAGAAGGTTTGTTCCCCTCCTTCTCTGTCTGGGCTAGCCTTTCCTCTGTTTATGCCTTTGCATGTCTGTCTGTTTTTTTATCTCCCTCTGCTTAGTCTGCTAAGTTTCCTGTCTTCCTCCCTCTGCATTTCCTTTTATTTCCTGAATGCCAGTTTTTTCTCTCTAACTGTCCCTGCTACTTCTTTTGAAAACCATAATGGTTTTCTTTGTCTTCTTGCTTTGTTAACTTGCTTCACACAAAGGTTTGTTGACTCTGTTATGCCCTCTGTTATGGCTCTCTTGAGGTTGCCCCACCACTTTCTCAGTGGCTTTGTCTATCTTCAGGATGTCAACCCTACTGCTGATCCCCTCCCCCAGCCTGTAGCCACTTGTCTGAAGCACAAGTTAGGGGTTCAAGCCAATGCCTCATAGTGGTACACTCTTCAAAGGTACAGAAGTATGTTTCACCATACGTTGTCAACACAATCTATTGTAACTTTCTTCACATCTGGCCTTGCTTGCTCCGGGAAGTGGTGGGCATTAGGGTTGGCAACCCCAAGGAAGACCCCACCACTGATTTGCTGTGACTCTGGATACCCCAGACCCTAATGTGTTTTCCTTTGGCTGCTTGGGAGTGGGAAGTTAGGGTTGGAAACCTTAACACTACATTTCCCTACATGTGTGTCATTGACTTGAACCCTAACTGATGCCTTAATGCACGTTTATCATTATGGGATGGTGATCAGAGGGAAGGGGACCACTGGGCACCAGGGACATTTTTTTCAACTAATGGGATGGTGATTGGAGGAAAGGGGACCACTGGGCACCAAGAATACATTTGGTCTGTCATGTTTATGGGTTGGTGCTTGGGGGGAATCACTAGATGCCAAGGAATTCCTGATTGATGTGTGACCTGACAATCAGGGTGAGGGTGGAGCCAGTCACAGGGGCGCAAACCTGCCACCACTTTCCATGTAAATGTTTCCATAATGAGCATGCTAATGGCCCTTTGTGCCTTACATGCCAATGGGCTCATTTGCAT
This sequence comes from Neoceratodus forsteri, assembly GCA_016271365.2. Classification (NCBI taxonomy): domain Eukaryota; kingdom Metazoa; phylum Chordata; order Ceratodontiformes; family Ceratodontidae; genus Neoceratodus; species Neoceratodus forsteri. Next base: position 323,252,495 of record CM057458.1, read on the forward strand.
GGGCACTTCTAAATATCACGCTGGATACCAGCACAATCGGGTCTGGGGGCACTATTTCCTTCACTGGCAAGATCCTTGTTGGGGCAGTGCTATTCAACTTATTGCTGTGCCAACATGGCCCTATGTTCATTTGAATAGTGCCAGTATGCTATCCAACTTAATATAGTATACTCAGGGGCATGGGCAATGAGCAAGCGCAATGCAACACTTTGTGCTCCATTTTGTCTGTTTTAGAATATTTATTTATTTATTTATTTTATTTATTGCACAGTATCAGAATTACAAACCTTTGATTCAGAGACTCATTTACAAAGGCTCCATGTCAAGGAGAGACAAGGTTGCAAAAACAATGGATACAATAGTTTACAATGAGTAGTATGGCAGGTTAAAGAAGACAGTTTACAATACTCATTACACAGTTAAAATCGAACAATCAGAAACCAGATTGCAAATACAGTAATGCAAAATGAATGGAGTAGCACAGGCAGTATGGAGGTCCCTTGTCAAAGAGGGCTGGGTGGGGGAGGGTGGTGGCCTTGATATGTTTAAAATGCTGTAATTAGCTGAGGCTTATGAGTGGCAAGGGAAGGGGAGAGTGGAGGGAGTGGGGGTCCCTTGTCCGGGAGGAGAAGGATGCGATTAGTTAGTGGCAGATGCAGACATGAGAGTTGAGCAGATGCTCCCTAAGGAGGATTTTGAATTTCCTGAGTTTGGGAGTCACAGCAATATGGGCAGGAAGAGAGTTTAGCCATTTAAGGGCATGATAGCAGAAGGAGTGTTGCCCTAATGCAGTTCTGAGACATGGTTCTTGGAAAGAGGGTTTAGTGGAGCTGCAGGTAGCTTTTACTATTGTTGAAGGGTGAAGGAGAGAGGAGACATGCGGTGGGGTATGGCCACTGAGAATTTTCCTGGTGAACAGGCAGCCCTGATACCTTAGTCTTTCATCAAAGCTGAGCAAATTAGCTAGGCCATAGAGAGTGCAGGTATGAGTGAATCTGTCACATCCTGTGATTAGGTGACACACTTTGTTTAGAGAGACCCTAATTCTATGCAGGGAGGTGACATCAGCAGATCCATAGACAAGAATGCCATAATCTACAAGGGACAATACAGATGAGGATACAGCCAGTTTAAGGGCCTCGGGGGGACAGTGCCAATAGCAGTAAAGCTGTCTGTGTCTTGCATTAATAGAAGTGCCAAGTTGGTGTATGTGAGTTTTTAAAGTAAGGGCAGGGTCAAGGATGATCCCAAGGTATTTAAAGTTCTGGACTTGTTCGAGAGGTTGATGATGCTTGGTGTGTATCAGGAGAGGGGAATTATTGGATTTGTTTTGGTAATGGGAAAAGAGCATGACCTTGTTTTTTTTTACTGTTTAGTACCAACCTGTGATCAAAGAACCAGGGCTTTACTTTACTGAAGTAGTCTTGTAGGGATTGCTGTAGCGATGTATTGGGATGTGCAGCAAAGAGGACTGCATCATCTGTGCACATAAGAATATTTCCAGGACAGGCTTTTGGAAGTTTGTTTACAAATAGACTGAACAGGGTGGGCCCTAATATAGAGCCCTGAGGTACTCCAGAGTGGACTGGGAGGCAGTTGGAGAGGGTCCCACTTATTTTTACACATTGAGACCTGGAGGAGAGGTAGTCCTCTAACCAGGCCATGGTGTCACTTGATAGGCTGAGTTGGGAAGAGTGTGGCCATTAGGAGGTGGTGATTAACAGTGTCAAAAGCTTTTGACAGATCAATGAAGACCACACCAGTCAAATATCCCTTGTCCAGGGCACAGTGAATAGAGTTAGCAAACTCTAACAAGGCAGTGGTGGTGCTATGACCCCCTACTGAATCCGTGTTGTTTGTCACAGTGGATGTTGTACTTAGTGAGGTAGTCTGAGAGCTGATCAGAGGCTATATTTTCCTACCCTTTATAGAGTGGGGGGAGGATAGAGATAGGGCAGGAGTTCCTGGCCAAGGTACGGTCTCCACTTTTGTGAATTGGGGTGATGGTGGCTGTTTTCCATACTGAGGGGAACTTATCAAGACAGAGGTATTGGTTTAGAATAAAAGTGAGGGGGGAGAGGACCTCATCTAGAACCAGTCTGAGTATTCGAAGATCTAAAGAGTCACTTCTGTGATGGGTGCCACTGAGGACTTTGAGGAGGCAAGGCTTTGCTTCATGGGCATTGATGGCACAGAAGTAGAAAAGCAGGTAGGAGAGGGTGGGGGATGGGGATTGAAGAAATGTGGGGGGTGAAGTGCGCTTAGGTCCAAGAAGGAGGCATTTAGGGTACTGGCTATCTGCTGTGGATCAGTAGTTAGGGAGCTGCAGATGTTGAGTTCAGTAGGAGGGGGTGAGACAGACTTGCCATTGAATTCCTTTAGGTTGTCCCAGAATTTTTACCCTGAGCCCCAGGTAAAGGTTAGGGATGTTTAATAGTGCTCTGCTTTGGCCTTGCGAGTGGCCCAGATGCACTGGTTGCAAGCTGCTCTGTAGCGTTGTTTGTTGGAGGACAAACCAGATTCTAGCGCCTTGTACCAGAGTTGGCCAAGGTGGCGCACCTGGTCAAATAGCGTTTGCGTGATCCAGGGGGTGTCAGTCCGCTTGATTGTTCACTTGCTTAAGGAGGCAAACCTGTCACATGTCTGGTTGAATATCAGGCCCTTTGTCTCAAATGGGTTCTTCTGCACTAACAGGATGTTGATTGCTATATGGAAATCTCCAAATCTTTCTACTTTTTCACACAAATCATCCCTATATATAATATTCTTTGCAAAAAAACTGTGTTAACACACCAATTAGGGTTCAACGTAGAGCAACAAGTGTACTGAAATCTGGCATTAGGGTTTCCAACCCTGACTCTCCAACCCCACAGAAGCAGCCAAAGGGACAAGACAACACAAGCAACCATGGACATCCATCATCAGGTAAGAAAAACAACATGCAACTCTCTCCAGATAACATAAGAGACATCCGTCACCATGGTTCAGCGCTTCTGTAGCCATGGCTACACATGCACACTTCAGCACATACTGTATAAGCCCATTTCTGGCTGCTGTATTTGATGTAATATGTGACCATGTCACTCTACTGTACTTGGTAAGTAATTTCTGAAATGTTTCAAATATTTAATTTGGATTTGAGTGTAAACTTTGTTTTATACTATTTTCAGTTCCGAGAAATAGGATCAGAATTGCATGCAAATGGTCATTTTTCTTTTATTTTGAGGTTTTCAATGTTTCCAAGCTAATGTCAGTGATATGAAATGGAAGGAAATTGTACTAGTGTTCCCTGAATTACAGCTTGGTTATATTAGTGCACTGGGATCAGAATTGCATGCAAATGTGCCAAAATGTTTTGTTACAGACAACATTTGCATGCAGTTGTGATTCTATGGTAATTTCAGTATGAGGAATCATAGAAAATTATAACGTTGGGTTTACAAATACCAATGAATAACATTACTACATTACTACATTAGAAAGGATCCAAATTTCATTCAAATGGTTGATTTTTTTTTTCATGACATCATAATTCTTGAGTAAGATGTAGAGAAATAAATGGAATGAAATGTTAATAGTGTGATCAGAAAACAGTAATCATGGGCATCAGAGTATCTGGATCATGATTTCAAGCAACTGTACCAAATTGTTACATTTTTGTTATGGTTTCCACATACAGTCATGAGCACATGATAGTGGGTATAGTAATATAATGATACCAACAAAACCAATTTGTGTGTTCAGAATTACAAACTGTTAAGAGTATTCACTGGGACCATAACTGCATGCAAATGGTAATTTATTTTTTGATTGAGTTTTTCCTTTGTTCAGCCTCATTTCTCTCCTTTCTTCAGCCAACCAGGGAGCCAGGATAAGCTGTGGCATGATTTTCTACCCATAGCAGTCTATTTAAGGGCCAAGGGTTTCCGCTAGCTGACCATCACTTGCCACACAGGTGGCAGCAGAGTCCTAAGGGGCAGCAGTCGGCAGCCATCTGGAGAAGCTGTACATCTGCTGAGGAGCTGATTTCTCACTGACAGCATAAGGCGTTCCAAGGAGTGCCACAGTCAGCAGCAGCAGCATTGGGGGATCAGGTGAGCTGCAATCAGTGGAGGCTGTTCTGGGAGCCACACAGAGAGTTGAAACAGCAAGGGCAAATAGTGATGGAGCAGGAGAGCCGATCTGCTCACTGCATGAGGATTTTCCTTTATGGACCTTCCAACCTTAGCAAGCAGCTCTTCATAGACATATTACTGGCACAGTGAGAAGCCAGTCAGACTGACTTTGATTTGTCTGTTGGAAGCTGAGAACCTTGCTACACTGCAAAGAACAAACTATAATTCCGTTTAGGACCTAGAAACCTGGTAAAGCATAATATTGTTGGGGACTTGTTAAGAAGGGGAGCTATGCTTTCTACAAAAAGTTTCTTTTTTTTTCTTATTGGCATTACGCAGAGAATTGCAGGATTCCATTAAAAGTGTAGTAATTTTATAACCAGAGGGAGTGAGATACAACTGAATTTGCTTGATTGCTGGGGTTGAGACCTAGGATTTGGAAGGATATTTTTGCAACATTTTAAAAGTGTCCTGCTGGCTGAGAAGTTAAGTTTTTATCCCTGGTTTCACTGAAAGGTTTTGTGTATTGGAATCAGACATAGCAGAGTGCCTACATTGAAAGGCCTGCTTACATCACAGGTGTCACTAGTCAATCAATTGGCTCTGGGTGGAGTTTCATCACTGTGCTGTCTTAGGCATCCTTCACAGTTAGAAGCCAGTAAGACTGACTTTGATTTGTCTGTTGGAAGCTGAGAACCTTGCTACACTGCAAAGAACAAACTATAACTCTGTTAAGGACCTGGAAACCTGGTAAGGCATAATATTGTTGGGGATTTGTTAAGAAGGTGAGCTACGCTTTCTACAAAAAGTTTCATTTTTTTTCCTTATTGGCATTACGCAGAGAATTGCAGGATTCCATTAAAAGTGTAGTAATTTTATAACCAGAGGGAGTGAGATACAACTGAATTTGCTTGATTGCTGGGGTTGAGACCTAGGATTTGGAAGGATATTTTTGCAACATTTTAAAAGTGTTCTGCTGGCTGAGGAGTGAGTTCATTTTTATCCCTGGACTCAGTAGAGTGGTTTGTGTAAGAGCAGTGGTCTAGTAAATTGTGGTGTTAGTTGAATTACTATAAAGGGCAGTACTCACCAGGGTGGTGGAGCAGTTGGGTATTTGATTGTTTCAAACAGTCACCAGTGGCTGTGGACTACCCACCCACCCTTCCCCACACCCCTCCCAGGCATGGCATTTCCTTTATAGCCAAAGTTCTGACATCACTTCCTCAACAGGTCATGGGGCTGAACTGTCATATTCTTAATAACCCAGCACAGTGCATAACGGGTAGATACACACCACAAATAATAATACATATATATATATATTACATATTGTATATTATAAGGGAGAGGGACATGTGGGGAGTGATGCAATACATTGGCTGTGGGGCAACAGTTTTCCAGGAGACATTCTGGAAACTGCATTGCTGTCTTATTTGCAGGCAACTGTCAGCTCTGAGGGAGGAGGTTGCCCACCTCCAGGCTGAACTAGCAAGGACTAAGGAGGCCTACCTCACCCAAAGAGCACCACTGCCACAACCACTGCCTCAGAGGTTGCCAAGAATGAAGAGCAGTTGGACCACAGTGGGTTCTGGGAGGGTGCGGGTGGTGGACCAGAGGCGAAGCCCCCTAGTTGTACCTCTACACAAATCATATGCCATTCTGGCAGAGCAAGGTTCCTCTATGATGGCACCCTCAGTGGATACCCAGAAGAATGCTGATGACATCCACAAGGGAGACCCACAAAAGGGTGGGAAGGGACACGACAGTGGAAGGAAACAGCTTCTGATAGAGGACTCAGTTGTTAGGGGGGTAAAACTGGGGAAGGGAGAGGAGAAGAAAATAAGGTGCCTGCCTGGTGCCATGGCTTGGAGGGACAGGAAGTAAATCCTAAGGATTGCAGAAGTAGCATCACAGGACAGGGAACTAGATATCATTGTACACCTTGGGACAAATGACCTAGCTAGGCATGGGATCAGTACATTGCAGAATGAATTTGTGGAGTTGGGGAGGGTCCTCAGATGGGTAGCAAGCATGGTAACCTTCTCAGAGGTGCTGCCAGTCCATGGCAGGAGTGAGGCTAGGGTACTGCACACCATGCAGTTTAATGAATGGTTGCAAAACTGGTACAGAGCACAGGGCTTTGGCTTCACTGGGGACTGGGGGTCCACCTGGAGAGATAAAGGTCTATACTGGCACAATGGTCTGCATCTGTCCATGAAGGGAACCAAGCTCCTAGGTGACAGGTTTAAATGCTTCCTTGGCAAGCTTTTAAACTAACCAAGGCGGCTGATAAAAGGCAGGAAATTTCAAGCCTTCCCCCACAAAACATGGCAGGTAGTAAGGTAAACACTGAGGTACAGAGCTCAACACAGGGCAGGACAGGAGTAAATGGAAAAACAGACAAGGGCAATAAGATCAGGAATGGGGGAAAAAAGGAATGGAGGGCAATGAGTACCAATGCCCATAGTCTGGGAAACAAGCTTCCTGAGCTAGTAGCCCTGATGGAAGTTGAACAATTGGATATTGTGGCAGTCATGGAAACATGGTACACAGAGAACCATGACTGGGATGTCAACATACCAGGGTACACAATCTGCAGAAGGGACAGGGAAGGTAAAAGAGGAGGTGGAGTAGCTCTATAAATAAGGTAAGGGATCAAAGCTACAGAACTAAAAAGTAAAGGGGAGGACAAGGTGCACTCTGGATCACCTTGGAGACAGGGAATGACATTACAATCCGCACAGGGGTTGTATACAAACCCCCGTCTCAAGGGGAGGAAATGGACAAGTAAATGATGGAGGACATTCTCAAAATGGCTGAAAAGGGGGAGATACTGTTGATGGGGGACCTGAATATGCCAGATGTTAACTGAATGACATGTACTGCAGCCACATTGAAGAGCAGGGTCATTCTCGATGCCCTGCAGGGGGCAGGCCTTAGACAGCTAGTGTTGGAACCCACTTGGGAGGGAGCAATACTAGACCTGGCACTCTCAAAAGGAGAGAGGATCACAAATTTAGAAGACAGTAGACATCTGGGAACAAGCGACCACTGCACAGTGTGCTTCATAATGAGCACAACCATGAAGATAAGCCATACAAAAACAAGGATACTGGACTTTAGAAGGGCTGACTTTGGCAAAATGGGTGAATACTTGAAGAATGCACTAGCAAATGGCCAAAAAGGAGGGGTGGAAGAACAATGGAGAAAAATCAAAACTGCCATCATAGAGGCAACAAGCCTTTGTGTGAAACAAATAAAGAAAACAAAGCGGAGTAAAAAACCACTATGGTTCTCAAAGAGGTGGCAGGGAAGGCTAAGGAGAAAAAGGCTGCATTTGAAAAGTATAAGGAATCACAGAAGGAGCATGACAGTGAACTGCATCAATTAAAGCAGAAAGAAGTGGGGAAGACAGTCAGAATAGCAAAGGCCCAAACTGAAGAAAAAATAGATGACTCAGTTAAGAAGGGGAATAAAACCTTTTATAAGTACATTAGGGAGCATAGAAAGGTTAAGGAAGGGATAGTGAAGATTAATAAAGGAGAGGGGAGGTGGGCAGAGGGAGACAGTGAAAAGGCAGAGATACTGAATGAATACTTTTGCTCAGTATTCACAAAAGAAGATGAGGAGGAGTACCTAAACCAGACAATAGAAGCACTCTGAGTAGGGGGGTTGATACCAGTCCATTCACAGAAGAAAGAGTCCTGAAAGAACTCCTAAAACTCAAGGTGGACAAAGCAATGGGGCCTGACGGGATTCACCCCAGAATCCTAAAAGAACTAAGGGAGGACCTAGTGACACCACTGACCACGCTTTTTAACAAATCATGGCAGGATGAGGTGGTACCTGAGGACTGGAGGAGGAGGGCAGATGTGATTCCCTTCACAAAAGTGGGAGCAAGGCAGAAGCAGGAAACTATAGACCTGTAGTGTGACCTCAGTGGTAGGGAAAATGATGGAATCACTTCTTAAAGAAAGAATTGTTGAGTACCTAGAGGCCAGCAGGGCACAGGACCCAAAGCAGCATGGATTTACAGCAGGAAGGTCATGTCAGATGAATCTAATTGATTTCTTTGACTGGGTGATCAAAGTAATAGACCAGGGAGGGGCTGTGGATATGGCCTACCTAGAATTTAGCAAGGCATTTGACACAGTCCCGCACAAAAGATTAATAATCAAGTTAGCCAGCCTGGGAGTGGGTCCCAGGGTGGTAGCCTGGGTGGCAAACTGGCTGCACAAGAGGACACAGAAGGTAATAGTGAATGGAACACATTCTGAAGAAAGGGGGGTTACTAGTGGAGTACCTCAGGGCTCAGTACTGGGTCCAGTCCTCTTTAACATCTTTATTGGTGACATTGCAGAGGGTCTGGAAGGAAAGGTATGCCTCTTTGTAGATGACACAATGATCTGTAACAGTGTTGATACACAAGAGGGGTAGAAAAGATGAGAAGGGACTTGGCAAGGTTGAAGGAATGGTCAGACATATGGCAATTTAGATTCAATGCAAAGAAATGCAAAGTAATGCACCTGGGAAACAAAAACCCAGGAGAAGAGTACACAATAGCAGGGGAGGTACTAACAACAACAAAAATGGAAAGAGACCTAGGGGTAGTCATATCAGATGACCTAAAGGTGAGTAAGCAATGTGAAAAGTCGGAAAGGAGAGCCAGGGGGATACTGGGATGCACAGGAAGGGGCATCACAAGTAGAAAAAGGGAAGTGGTTATCCCTCTATACAGACAGTTGGTGATACCCCATCTGGAGTACTGTGTGCAGTTTTGGAGACCTCATCTACACAAGGATATAGACAGGATGGAAGCAGTCCAGAGGAGGGCAACTAAAATGGTGCAGGGTCTGCAGCAGAAACCATATGAAGAGAGACTAAGAGAGATTAATATGTATACTCTTGATGAAAGGAGGGACAGGGAGGACATGATAGAAACTTTCAAGTACCTCAGGGGAATCAACAAAGTCCAGGAGGGTAGCATCTTTCAGAAAAAGAGATGTGTAAGAACAAGGGGGCACAATTTAAAGCTAGAGAGGGGACGGCTCAGGGGTAATGTGAGGACATTTGTTTTCACAGAGAGAGTGGTGGATACATGGAACGGCCTTCCTGAGGAGGTCTTTGGGTCTAAAACAGTGGGGGAATTCAAACATGCATGGGATAGACATAAGGCAATTATAGTGGGGGTTTGCAGGAAGTAGGCTGTTGGTTAACTAGAATCTGCAGCTTATCCAGTAGGTAGGGAAATGGGCAGACTGGGTGGGCCATGTGGTCCTTATCTGCCGTCAAAGTCTATGTTTCTATGTTTCTATATCCTGGATCTCCTTTCTTCAGCCAATCAGGGAGCCAGGATAAGCTGCAGCATGCTTTTCAACCCGTGGTAGTCTATTTAAAGGCCAAGGGTTTTTGCCAGCTGACCATTACTTGCCACACTGGCGGCAGCAGAGTCCTGAGGGGCCACAGTCGGCAGCATCTGGAGAAGCTGTACATCTGCCGAGGAACTATTTTCTCACTGATGGTATAAGGGATCTCTGGGAGTGCCACAGTTGGCAGCAGCAGTGTTGGGGGATCGGTTGAGCTGCAGTCAGTGGAGGCTATATTGGGAGCCTCACAGGAGAGCTGAAATAGCAAGGGTGAACAGCAGTGGAGCAGGGGAGCTGATCTGCTTACCACATGAGGATTTTCTTCCCACCAGCCCATGGGCCCCAACCCCGACCTTTAGTAAATCCTTGAGGAAGGAGGCAGGTCATATAAAACCTGTGGCTGGTTTCTCTGGACCATGGTGCACTAGCACTGTATTTTCTGCACTTGACCTTGTGCACAGGCATTGACTCTGCTCTCAGCATGACTTTCGGGGCTTAAACTGACTGATTGAACAGTCTGTTCTGGCATTTGCAGGTACTGCATTACTTTGGGGGGGTTTAACTGCTTGGGCATCACAGATTATTGCTTGACTGTTTAGTATGATACTGCATTACCCTGGGGTTGAATTGCTTAGATTGCTTGATTGTTTAATATGATACTGCATTACCTTGGGGTTAAATTGCTTAAATTGCTTGATAGATTAGTATGATACTGCATTACCTTGGGGTTTATTAACTGCTTGGGCTTTGCAGGCTTTAAATTGCTTGACTGTTTACTATGATAGTACAGTTAGCCATATCCTGATATTTTCCTTGCACCCAAGTGATAACTTTGAATCTCAGCACAACTTTGCAGGCTTACATTGTGTAACTGTATAGTTGGAGGACGCATCTACAGCTAGCTAGCCATTGCTTTGCTTGGGTTGATCTGACCTGCCTGGGTTTGTCCTGCTTCCTGTGGCAAGGGAGTCACTGGTTATTTGTCAGTACCCTTGTTGGGGATCAGGGTCACATGGCTGCAACAAATTGGGAGCAGGTTAGGGGAAATTGGTATAGAGGGAGGGTAGCCCAGAAGGGAGCGGCAGGCAGGCAGGGGAAGCTTTACTATGAGGGGTCATTACTGGGCTGGGAGTAGGACTTCATTTACAGGATGCAGGAGAAGCAGGCTAGTGGTTTGCAGTGGCTGTGGAGCTGCAATGGCCATGAGTAAACTGTGGAGACTAGGGCACTGTCCTATATGTGCCAGGTTACTGGGATTGGAGGCTGAGTTGCGCAGGCTCAGGTATTAACTAGATAGTTGGGTGAGAGGCATGAGTGCAAGGGAGGGGAGGCATGTATCCTCAGATAGTTGGGGTGAGGGTGCCTGCAAATGCAAGCGGGAGGTTGGGGGGCCACCACCAGAAATCATAGTAGGGTTGATCAGACCTGGGGCAGTGATGGGTAGGGATCCAGGAGATTGGACAAGAAGGAAGGTGAAGGATGGCAGAGTGTGGGAGCCTTTGTCAGAGTGGCAAAAGGGTCTCCAGGGTCCACGGCAAGGGGGCTGACCTCACAGGAAGGAAGCTCTGGTAGGCAACTGACTGGAGGGGGGTCCTGGTCTTACATATATACTTGCCACTGGCAGACACCGTGGTGGGTGGGGCCTCAGAAGGAGCAGGGGGCACAGCCAGCAAAGGACAGAGAAGGGGGATGAAAGTGTGTGGGGCTTTGAGGGCATGGGCTCCTCGACAAGCAGGGGAGTCAGGGGGCACATGGGAAGGGGGGATAAGAGTAGGGGGTGCCTGGCAAGGGAGGATGAAGGGACGGTGAGAAGGAAGCATGGATTCCAGGGGAATTGGGACCAGCAGAGAGTAAGAGCAGAGGAGACAAGGGATAAAGATGTTAGGGGGTAGAAGCATGAGCCCATGGTGGTCAGGAGGGGCCACAGGCTAATGGGAGGGCTGCTGAGACAGACCAGGGTGGTGAGGATGGAGGGAGCTAGGAGGAGAGTGGTCAGATGGGAAATAGCTGGAACGGGGGGGGGGCAATGGTGGATGTTGTAAATTACATTGACAGGACGGCCACAGAAAAAGGAGAGGTGGTGAGAGTGAGGGTGTGTGTGGCAGAGGAGGGACTTAGGCCCAAGGATGAGGATGAGGTTAAGATCTTCCTGCTAGTAGACTCCATGATCATGGGCATTAAGTGGGAATGGAGGATTGAGGAGCAGGGTCAGAAGTATATCTGGCTTGACCATGCACAAGGCCAAGCACTTCATCTAAGCATTGGTGAAGGACTGTGGAGGATCCCCTAACATACTGTATTAGTACACCTAGACACTAATGACATAGAGGGAAATAGTGTGGAGGAGATACAGGCAAGGTTCCAGGAGCTTCAGTGTGTGTCATGCTGTGGGGTGCACAATCTCTTTCTCGGAGGTTCTCCCAGTGCCTAGAGCTAGCGTGGTAAACAAGCAGAAAATCAGGGAGGTTAATGAATGGCTCAGGGCATGGTGTGTGGCTAGGGAGTATGGGTTGGTGGGGGACTGTGGTGAAACTTTGGAGGGCAAAGGACTATATGCTAGGGATAGGCTCCACTTAAACTTGGGGGGAAAAGAGGTTTTGAAGCTAAAACTGACAGAATTCATCAAATCTAGATGGGGTTTAAACTTGTGAGGGGGGAGGGCTGGGGCTTGAGGCTGCTGTTGGCAGGCACTTCAAGGAAGGACTTGGCCATCTCCCCCTGGTTGTGAGGATGGGGTACTTAACCGGGGCACCCAACAGGGTGCAAGGGAGTGGGAACTTGAGGTCAGTTGGGGCTCTCAGGTTGAGGGGATGGGTGAGGGCAAGGGGTTGGGATGGAAGGTGGTTCTGATTAATGCCAGAAGCATGGTGAACAAGATGCCTGAGCTACAGATGATGCTAAACAAAGGGGCTGTGGATGTGGTTGCAGTCACTGGAACTTGGGCCACTCCTTGGCATGACTGGGGCCTAAACCTGTTGGGGTACACTGCATTCAGGAAGGACAGGGCTGTGGGCAGTGGAGTAGGTGTGGCATTCTTCATCAGGTACGGCATTGAGGTAAGCAGGGTGGAGAAGGCAGAGGGGAACATTAAGGCATTATGGATTACCTTGCAGGTGCCTGGGGATATAAGGGTCAAACTAGGGGTGGTTTATAGGCCAACCACACAGGCATAGAAACTTGAGGAGGGCCTGGTAGAGAATCTAAGAGATCACTGTGGTCAGGGGGAGGGTAGAACTGTGGTGCTGGATGAGCTGAACATGCCAAGGGTGAATTGGGGCATTATGGCATCTTCATCGACTAGGGACCAGTGCTTGCTGGACATGTTTCAGGAAGCATTCCTATCCCAAATGGTTGCTGACTGGATTAGGGATGGATGCATCCTGGATGTGGTCCTGTCAGATTCCGATCTGATTAGGAACTTGGTGGTAGGGGACTCACTGGCAGGGAGAAATCATGCCACAGTTTGGCTTTTCCTGGTCCTGGGGGAAGGTGAAAATTGTACCAAAATGGTGGTGGTTCATTTTAGGGGACTGGACTTTAAGGGTATGGATGGTATCCTCAAGAGGCATTTGGAAGGGCTCAGACTGGACATGGACACAGAGAGCAGGTGGGAAATTATTAAAATAGGGCTCCTGGAAGCTACTAGGGCCTGCACAAAGGTTCGCTGCAAGTTTGGTAGGGCCAGAAAGCCAGGTGGTGGTCCTGGGAGATCCAGGTGGTGGTGAGGGAGAAAAGAGCAGCTTACAGAAGATATAAGCACTTATGAGGGGACATGGACAAGAAGGATTATGAGAGGATATCCAAGGAGGTTACCGGAGTGGTGAGATCAGCCAAGGCAATGAGAGAACAGAGGTTGGCTCAGGGGATCAGAAATGGGGAAGAGGGGTTCTTTAGGTATATCATGGAGAAGAGGAAGGTGAGGGGGCAGATTAGCAGACTGAGGTCAGGGAGTGGGTGGGCCAAGGAGGCAAGGGAGCAGGCAGAGGTACGTAATGAATACTTAGCCTCGGTCTTCACAAGAGACGATAGTGGGACAACACCATATGGGGGAGGCAGACTTGGAATGAGGCAAGAGGGGGGAGCTCCTTGATGTTGAAATTCCTGTTGGTAGGATGAGGGAGACCCTCAAGTCCCTGAAAACAGATAAGGCACCGGGTCCAGATGGCCTTCACCCCAGAGTGCTAAAGGAGATGACAGATGTCATTGCCACAGCTCTAGCGGACCTTTTTAATTCCTCCCTTTGGATGGGTTAGGTGCCTCAGGATTGGAGGATGACACATGTTGTGCCTATCCACAAAAATGGCTTTCAGGATGAACCAGGTAACTACAGGCCTGTCAGTCTGACGTCAGTGGTGGGCAAGATGATGGAGACAATCTTGAACGAGAGGCTGGAGTTGTTTCTGGAAATATGGGGTGATCTGGACAATCACCAACATGGTTTCGTACAGGGCAGATCGTGCCAAACAAACCTTGTGGAGTTCTATGATTGGGGGACAAAGAAGCTGGACCGGGGAGGCCAGTGGATGTCCTCTTTCTAGACTTCAGCAAGGCATTTGACTCGGTGCCACACCTTGGGTTACTGATTAAACGGGGGGAAATGGGGGTTGGGGAAAAGATGGTGAGGTGAATCAGGAACTGGCTATAAGGGTGACTTCAGAGGGTGGTGATTGAGGGGGGGAGATATCATCTCCTAGAAGGGTTATCAGCGGGGTCCCACAAGGGTAGGTGTTGGGCCCACTCCTGTTTAATGCTTACATCTCAGATATCAGGGACAGTATCAGAAGTGAGATGAGCCTCTTTGTTGATGACTCAAAGTTGGGGACAGTGGTGGACAGGGAGGAAGGTAGAAGAGCCTTACAGAAGGACTTGGAGGCATTGGAGGGATGGTCAGGCACCTGAAAACTGAGGTTTAATGCTGAAAATTGCAGTGTTCTCCACTTGGGACTCAGGAACTGTATTCATGGGTTCTTTTTAGGTGAGGAGAAGCTGCAGATTTTGGTGGGGGGATCTTGGGGTGGTCGTGGATGCCAAAATGAATAAGTCGGGGCAGTGCAGGAGGGCTGCGGCTGAAGCAAATAGGATGCTGGCGTGCATCACCAGGGGGATAACCTCAAGGACAGGGGAGGTGCTTCTTCCTCTGTATAACTGCCTGGTTAGACCACACCTAGAGTACTGTGTGCAGTTTTGGCACCCATACTTAAAAAAGGAGATTGCACTGCTGGAGAGGCTTCAGAGGAGGGTGACCAGGATGATCCAGAGCATGGAGGAGAAGCCTTATGGGGAGAGACTTGAGGAGCTAAACTTTTATTGCATCGAGGAGAGGAGGGACAGAGGGAACATGGTCGAGATCTTTAAATATCTAAAGGGAGTAAATAGGGTCAGGCTGGATAGGGTATCCCAGCTGAAGAAGGGTCCCACCAGGGGGCATTCCAAGAGGCTGGCAGGCAGGAGGCTCAGGGGAGAGACTAGGAGAAGCTATTTCACAGAGAGGGTGGTGGACCCCTGGAATGCACTTCCAGCAGAACTGGTGGCTGTTGATGCTGTGGAGGGATTCAAGAGGGGCTGGGACAGGTACAAGAGGAAGGTTAAGCTGAGAAATGTTAGATCTGAAGATGTAACCATGATGGGGGATGGGGTCGGGGGGGGGATTTATGGGGGAGGTGTGGGGGGCAGCAATGGTGTCCTGACTCAGTGCGGATTTTCAAGCAGACTCGATAGACCTTTGGGCCTACTCTGCTGGCATCTTAGTATGTTAGTATGTTAGCCTCACTAGATGCCACCACAATGGACATCAACATCGGGGGTCCAGAGACAGCTGTATCTGAGTTTATTCATTCAGCTCTCATCCTGCAACAGGATCACTCTTAAAACATTTATCATTCCAGCTCCTGGCGATACCAACAAGCTGCTCCACACTATTTTTTTGCCCGCCCAATTACTAACAAGGATTCTAAATTATGATTGACACTAGATTCGCTGCAGTCAATGATGAAAGGACTGACGTTTTGCAGTAGGAGGAGTCTTGTGACATTGGTGCTGTAGGAGCTCACCTTAACAGGGTTGGAGGGGCTCTACTGACTGTCTCTGAGCCTTCCTCCATAATTGCTTTAGGAGTCTCATCAGTCTGTCTTGTCAGTGTGTTTCTTCTGCCATAAGGAGACTCCTGTTGTCCCAAGCTGTGCCACAACAGTTCTCTGTAACTTTTTCTACAGCAGCAAGCAAACCAACCAACGACTGTGTCAGGCTTTGTTTGTTTTTTGCTTCCCCCCCCCCCAAACAAGTACTTATTTATGTATTTATTTTTTTTTATTTAATAACATTCGAATTACAACCCTTTGAGTCATAGACTCCTTTACAAAGGCTCCATGTCAAACAACAATAAGGACATACATATAGTATTAAGCAGCACAGTATTCAGGTAAAAAATTATACAATATTATAAGTACAGTGATCATGGGAGAAAGATAATGCACAAAAATGCACAAACGGGATACTGAAACAATAGTCTTTGGGAGAGGAGAACCCAGTGTCATCCATAATATGCATAATATTTAGGTAGCGCATGAATACATGTTTTGCTTTCCATATATATCATAACATTTATGATGAGTTATACTACAGAGCCCCACCAAGGGGGCAACAGTGGAAAGAGAGTTAGAGATGCACAGGCCGAAGATTCAAGTAGATGAGTTTGAGACTGGTCCTGAAGGGACCGATCGTGGGCTCCAGGGAGATGGGGGGGCTGTTGAGCGAGTGGGGGGCTCTGTAGAGAAAGGCTCTTTGTCCAAGGGAAGTTCAGCAGTGGGGGACTAGTAGGGAGGTCCCGGTAGAGCTACAGGAGGTCCTGACTAACGGGATGGTTTGGATGAGGCTATGCAGAGCAGGGGGACTTGACCAAGGTGGATTTTCTTGGACAGGAGGCAGGTATGGTACCTAAGACATGTATCAAATGGCAACCATTCAGCAGACTTGTAGAGATCACAGGAGTGTGTCCATCTGTCACAACCCGTGACCAGTCTGCATGCTTTGTTTAGGGTGACTTTGCTGCATCATAATGCCATGGGGTCAGCAGTGCCATGGATGACAATGCCATAATCTATTAGGGAGAAGACTGAAGAGGTAACAGGCAGGTGGATAGTCATTGGGGGAAGGCAATATTTGTAGTGGTACAGAAGCCCAAGTCTGAAGTTGAAAGCAGGGGACAGTTGTTGGATATGTGCATGGTAGGTGAGAGATGTGTCAAGGGTGACACCTAGATATTTGAATGAATCAACCAGCTCAGGTTGGGGTCCTAGTGAGCTGGTAATGGCCGGTGGGAAGTCATGATGAGGACTCTGATGGTGGACAAAGATCATTGATTTTATTTTCTTATAGTTTAGAACTAAGTGG
Organism: Neoceratodus forsteri; assembly: GCA_016271365.2. Lineage (NCBI taxonomy): Eukaryota > Metazoa > Chordata > Ceratodontiformes > Ceratodontidae > Neoceratodus > Neoceratodus forsteri. Next base: position 323,269,365 of record CM057458.1, read on the forward strand.
TGGGAACTGAACCATGTCTCAGCTTCAGTGAAAAAACCCTGCGGGGCACAGTGGAGAGAGTCAGGGCTAGGGTGGCTTCAGAAAATTACTGCATCGTCCACATAGAGCAAAATTTTTCCAGGGCATAAGCTGGGGAGGGAGTTTAGGAAGAGGCTGAAGATGAGGGATCCCAAAATGGAGCCTTGGGGTACTCCTGAATGTACCTGAAGGCTGGATGATAGCGTGGAGATCAAGAATGCATGGGACAGACATAAGGCAATTCTAGTGTGGGGTAGGAGGAAGTAGGCTATTGGTTAACTAGGATCTGCAGCTTATCCATTAGGTAGAGAAATGGGCAGACTAGGCGGGCCAAGTGGTCCTTATCTGTCATAAAATTCTATGTTTCTATGAAGTTAATTTTCACCTGCTGGGATCTGTCAGAGAGGTAACCTTTGAACCAAGTTATTGTTTCATCTGAGAGCCCCAGGGAGGGCAGGAAGGCCAGAAGCATAGCATGATTAATGGTTTTGAATGCCTTTGTGAGGTCGATGTACACCAACTCCACTAGGTGACCATGTTGAGGGCACCGTGGATGTAGGAGGAGTATTCTAGGAGGGCAGTGGTGGTGCTGTGGCCCTGGCAGAATCCATGCTGTTCAGGACACAGTAAGTTATGTTTAGACAAGATGATCCATCAGTTGATCATCCACAATTTTTTCGTGGGTCTTGGAGAGGGGAGGTAGAAGGGAGATGGGACGATAGCTATTAGGAGAAAGGCAGTTGCCACTCTTGAAAATAGGGGTGATGATGCTCATTTCCAGAGGGCAGAGAATTGCCTTAAGCTGAGCGGCAGGTTCAGAAGTTTGGTGAGGGGTTGTACGATCTCCTCAAGGGCTAGCCAGAGGAGCTTCAGGTCAATGGGGTCACTGTGAAAGTGGGACTTGGCAAGGGCTTTGGTGAGGTATCTCCTAGCCTCCCACATTGAGATAATTTGGAGGTGAAAGTGAGGGATGTTGGAAGATGGGCTGCAACTGGGGATGGGGTCTAATGGGGCAAAGAAGTTGGGGGGTAGGACACCACTGAGATCTGAGAATGTGGTGGTTAGGGTGTCTGCAATGGACTGGGGGTCCTGTGTTAGATTACCATTAACCGAGAGATGGGCAGGTGGGGGGGAGCAAATTTCCCATTAAGTTCCTTTAAATTTTTCCAGAATTGTCTTCCAGAGTCCCAGTTGGAGGGGAGTGCCTCTTGATAATGGATTGCATTGGCATGGTAAATGGCCCAGGTACATTTGTTTCTGGCCTCATGATATCATTGTCTATCCAGTGGGAGTTGTGAGTCTAAGGCCTTATGCCAGAGATTATCACGGTGTTTCATTTGGTCAAGCAACTGTTGCAATATCCAGGTGGTGTTATGGTTTTTAGTGATTTGCTTCGAGAAAGGGGCAAAGATGTCACAAGCGGTGTTGAAGGTATTTATAAAGTGGGATCAGTGATTGACTTTGGAAAGGGAATATGTTATTGGGACATGAGCTAGAATGTAATGTATTGCTTATTTCTTTTTATTTTCTCAATGTTCATCTCAGTTTTGCTTGACTTATACTGCGATAACAGTGACATTTCTCCAGGGCTTAACTAGAGATCTAAAGGCCACAGCCTTATTTCCCTAGATTTGCTCTATCAGCTTAATAACTCTGTTGGCATCTCATGGCTCAGCCCACTACATCCTGTCCCCAGCAGTGTCACGTGCCAGTATATGCGTGCACTTCAGACCTATAGGGTCATGTCCTAGGGTACCATGTGGTGTGTGTGGATGAAACCAGCTCCGTGGTTGGCAACCTGACATTTGTGACAATACTGCCAAGGGGTCATCAAGCAAACACATGACCAGGGCATGATAATGTGTCACCCATGCAGTGTGACAGCTCCTTGTGTATCCAGCAAACCTCATGCACAAGCTTGACTCTGAACAGGGACATGGCTCACCATTCCATATCTGTGATGCACTGTGCTATGTACATCTGCCTGCACACCCAATGGCATGCATGTCCTGTGTTCCTGTGGTGTCCAGGTGGAGAGCCCCAGCATGAGGGTGTGGTGCTCTTGCACATCGGCATGGACAGTTGTGTGGCCCATGTGTGTTTCACCACAGCTCAAGTCACAGTGGTGGCTCTGCAGGCCAGGACATTGTGGCCTTGTCCAGTGTGGCCCACTGTGGCTGGCTCACATCACTCAGTAGTACCATTGCTGTAGCTGTTCACATTGTATCACGCAGTCCCCTATTGGCCTAGTGGTCGCCCTGGTCTGAAGCTCCTGTGATCAGCCTGTGGGGCATGCCCATGGGCATTTTCCCATAAGATAGGAGTGGGCATGAGAGGTTACCGTCAACTGCTCAACAGATGTGCACTGTTACTCAGCTCATCTGCCCTGCTCTGGATAGGTTTGACTAAGCTGATAACACAAAGGGGCTACATGACACTGACCTCTCTCTCTGCTGTTCCCCTAGCATGTGCTGTGCACGACAGGGACAGGCTCCACACCCACAGTTTCAGCACCCTGGAGCTTGAGGTCCTAGTCTAGGCCTACTGGGACCAGGAGTCTGTCATCAGGCAATACCGCAACACTGATACCATCGTATACCAGGTGTGGCAGATTGCTGATGAGGTGAATGCCATTGGTGGTAGAGACAGGACGGTCGACACAGTGCACAAACATTATGGTGATCTCCACCATCATGGCAAGTCTAACTGTACTGTAGAATGAACAACGTGCCACTGATGTTGGCCCTCCTGACCATGCAATGTACTGCCCCCTTGACATTGTTGGGGAGGCTGTGGAATCATCATTCTGGGAGGTTGAAGTGTCCAGGGTGCCTGTCAGGGGCTTTGAGACATACATACCAGCCAATGAGCCACTTAAGTAGTACACTGGCATCACCATTGTGTTGGCATGCACCACCTCACTGGGTGTACCACTGAAGTTCCATGTCACATATCTTTGGGCCACCACTGCTATGGCTGGTGCACACCTTTGTAATGGTTTCTGTGTGTGACCCTGGACGGTCCAGGGCCTGCTCCCGATGTCCGATAATGGCTGGGACAGCCCCGGTGGTTTGGGACCACACTGTGCACAACATGCACCCTCTAATGGTATCTATGTCTCCATGATGCAGTGTGTGTAACTCCCCTCCCACTCCTCCTACTGCCTCCACTATTGTGTGTACCCCCCTGCATGCTGTGCCCTTGTGTTCTGGTGTGTCTGTTTATCCTTTGTCATGACCCACTGCATTGGGCGTACTGCATGTCCATGTATGTATGTGTGTAGATCCCTCACTGTGTGTTGCATAGTGGCTGTCTACACTTCCATCTGCGAGTGTTGCCTGGTCACAAAGGGCACATACACAGGGTACTGTCACGGTAGTGCTGCAACATTACTCTGTCAGTAGGCTTTGCCCTGCATCATGTACCATCCCTCTCAAACGTGTTCCTATCCCCACAGCTCCTGACACAGAACACTCACAGCCAGCCAGCTCACAGCCAGCAGAAGAGCAGCCTGGTACATACCATGGCATCCAGGGAACACACCCCAGACAAGCAGACTTCCCAAATGGAAAGTGCCATAGACTCTTTGGCAGATAGTGACATGGACACATGGGTAGCTAGCCAGAAACTCTTCTTGACATCCCTGTTGGCAGTGATGGATGCTACTTTGCTCCCCACCACCACCATGGATTTCACCCAGCACCCTGCCATGACCATCCATTCCACCAGCACCACCTTAGAGGCCCATGAACCAGACACAGCCTGGCCATCTGACACCTCTGTACCCATCTCTGTTACCTCAACTTCCCATCCCCCATTTCCTGTGTCATACCTGCTCACAGACTGGCATTCTGGAGTACGGACTACAGCGGGCACCATAAGAGGCCTCAGCCAGTCCCCCCCTCCAATCAGATGACATACCAAGCCACAGAAGCTCCCTCAGGAACACAGACTACAGCGGCACCTTAAGAGGTAAAGGATACCTCTTCCCTCCAGCTGCATCTTTGTGTGGGATATTAGCTCGTCGACACTGTGTGTCTACTGCCCCGCCCAACCCAGCCACTCTCCCACCCAAAACCGACCCTCCTTTTATTGTCCCCTTCCTATGACATCACTTCCTGGCACTCAATTTCTCCATTTGCAGGTTATACCTGAAGGCCACTAGAGGGGTTTAGTCCTCCTTGGCTTACCCACTATCACTCTCTTTTGAGCTAGAGCCCTTCTGTCCCACCCCACCACTCCACTGCCCACATCAAATCCTAACACAGTTACTGCCCTTTGCTATACCCCCCCCCCCAGCCTGATCTTTTCATCTCGGCTACCACTTCCTCTACCCTTCAACACCCAACCCCTCCTCCTACCCTCCTCCCTGCCAACCACCTATTCCACATGCCACCACTAGGAGTTGCTATTTCACACCCTGTTTCTAGCTCCTAACCCTGCCAGCCCAGCCACCGTGGACACCTGGATCTCTACTTTACCATAGCCCAAAAACACCCACCCCACGGGGGTCTTGAACCTGGTACCCTATGCTCCAAAGTCCGCAACCCTACCCACTACTCCAATATGGTAGTCACCCTTGCTGAAGCACAGCCCTGACCCTTATCTTTCTATCATGACCACCACTATAGGCAACATGCACTCTCATCCTTTACCACTGCACATTATCATCTTGGCCCTCGTGGTGCTCGCCTCCCTGCAATCGGACCATACAGGTAGTCCACCGAGTTCAGCACCTGTTGACTACCACATCACTCCCAACCTCCCCCTTACCCTAGATCCTGGATCCTGGCACCCTCCCCTATCCACCCTCCAAGTTCCCTACCCCCCAGGCTATCCCTGGACCCACCTCCTCACCACCTTTTCAACCCTCCGCTCCTTACCCATTCCCTGCACTCTAATTACTCAGCCCCATTCTCAACATCGAGTCAGGGTCACCAACCACTACCCCCCACTAGTAAGAATTCTCACTCTATTATTATTACTCTCGGGCAATGTTCACCCCAGCCCTGGTCCCACCCCCACCTGCATATCCAGGACACCACCCACAGGACTCTGAATCATCTCTTTGAACATATGCAGCCTGCCAAAAAAATCTGCAGCACTCTGATGTTGGGCCACCCTACACCAACCAGATATCATTGCACTAGTTGAGACATGGCTCTCCAAATCTACTCCTGACTCCTTTGTCTCACTCCCCAGGTACACCTTACATCAGGAAGTCCGGTTGGGAAAACATGGGGGCAGCTGTGAGATCTACATCAGAGATAACATTACTGGCCTCATGCTCCTGCCCCCCCAAGCTGAAAAATGGAGCCCAAGTCCTCACCTTAAAAATCACCCTGGGGCCCACTATACCTCACAGTCTCCTATGTACCCCCTAAGAACCAGAAGCCAGCTATCACATCCCTCACTGATTATCTCTCTTCCCTCCCACACAAAGCTGAACAGACACTAGTAGGGGACCTAAATGTCAACTGGCTTGGTCCCTCAGCTGCACCAATGAAGGACTCCTTCACCACCCTCGGCATGATCCAGTTAGTCACCCAACCTACTAGACTTCATCATTTTACTGGTACCAGCACCTTCCTGGATATCATTATCTCTAACCACCCCCTCAAAATGCAGAACATAAAAGTTCTTCCCAACTCCTTAAGTAACCACTCGCCAATCCTATTCCTATGGACCTCCTCCACCCCCAAACCCATAGCCCAAACCACCTTCCGAAGGCATCTCCACCGGGGGGGGGGGTTAACAAAACTCAAACAATTTCTCACCCAAATGGACTGGTCCCCCTATTAATATAGCCCCCAGCATTGACATTGCACTCGATCTGTTCATGCAGGCCTTCACTAAGGCCTGTGATCTCTATGCACCACTCACGAAACACCACACCAAAAGACAAAATGCACCATGGATCACCACCTCCCTACTCCAAAAACTGAGGGAAAGGGACAATCTCTGGTACAAAACCATGGAGTCTGGCAGGTCGGCTGACAGACAATCCTATAATGCCACACACAACGGATGCATGCGAGCCATCTGCAAGGCCAAAGCGGATTACTATCAAACTACTCTCACTGCCACTTGGGGGTCTGCATGGACCTTCTGGAATAATAACAAAGAACTTAATGGGAAGTCACAATCCCCACCTCCCTCCCAGCTCACCATAGACGGCACCATTTCCACTGACCCACGTACCATTGCAAACTGTCTAAACACCACCTTCACAGATCTCAGCACTGTTCTCCCCAGTTGCTTCTTTGACCCTGTGCCCGAATCCCAACCCCTAACCCTGCAGTGCCCTCATTTCCTACTGCACAAAATATCTACCCATGAAGCTCGTCCATACCTGCAAAATGCACTAAATAGCAATAACCCTAGCAAAGACCCCCTAGATGTCAGGCTCCTTCAGCTAGTCCTCGATGAGGTCCTAGTCCCTCTAATGAACCTACTCAACAGATCCCTTTGCCTGGGGCAATTCCACAGTGTCTGGAATACAGCCGTCATTACCTCCATTCATAAAAGTGGTGACAAATACTCCCCCAGTAACTATCATCCCATCTCCATCCCCCCCCCCCAAAGCTATAGAAAAAGTGGTTGCCACTCAGCTCACTTAATACCTAGCCAAGCATGACATATTAAGCCCAGAGCAGCATGGCTTCCACTCAGACCATAGCACTACCATAGCCCTCCTAGAATTCACCAACTTCCTACACTTTCCCCTAGACTCCGGTAACATTTCTGGAGCTGTGTTTGTAGACCTTTCCAAGGCCTTTAACATGGTCTGCCATCCACTCCTTCTTGACTCCCTCTACCAACTGGCTTCTCCATGGGTCCCCTGGCATGGTGTGCCAGTTACCTCTCCACCTGGTCCCAATGCATCAAAATAAATGGGACCCTATCTGACACACTACCTGTCTGCTCCGGGGTGCCCCAGGGCTCCATCCTGGGTCCACTACTCTTCCCCTTTTATTTAAGCACCTTGCCAAAGGCCTGCTCTGAAAAAATCCTACTGTATGCGGATGGTGCAGTGCTCTATGCCCCACATCATAAACCTACTCTCCTCCAGGACTCCCTCCAACACACCTTCTTCCAGGCCAAAACATGGTTCAAGGACCATAGACTGATCATAAACCTAAAAAAGACGAAATTGATGATTTTCTCCCACCACCAAAACAAAGCAAAAAGTGCACCTCTCCTCATCCTCCCCAGCACCCAGCACCCCCTTGAACAGGTATCCATCTACAAATATTTTGGGCTTATCCTCAATTCTGCCCTTACCTTCCATGACCACATAAACACCCTAGCGACTGCTGGGAACACTCAGATTGGACTCCAAATGTCCTTAGGCTTGCAGTTACATCCTCTATACTGTCCCTAGTGGACAATGGGCTCCCTGTGTATGGGGCAGCAGAAAATTCTGCTATCCAGAAAATTCAAATCTCCCTCATCAAGGGCTGCAGGCTCCTAACTGGTGCTCCTAGGCTCACCCACACCTGCTCCCTGTATGCCACTGCCAATCTCCTCAGCTTTGAGGAAAGACTCCACTACCAGACCTGCCTACTGACCAAGAAAATTCTGCTCTGTCTCTCCCCTCCTGGGGTCACCGCCACTCTCCAACTTGCCACCCCCGCTATCTCCAATGCTATACTGGCGATACCCAGGGTTAAAACCTCCCTTGCCCAGAGATCCTTCTGCTACAGGGCCCCTGTCTGGTTTAATGCACTCCCAGCCAGCCACCATCACCAGCACACCCAAGATTGCCCCTTTCACAGTCACTCTCCACAACCACCTTCTCAATGTCCACTCCTGTCACTGCAACTAGCCTGTGCTCTTATGCCCTCATGGGTCCAAACCTCTGACAAAGTCAATTATGGACTGCCACCACTTACAACAATGTCTAATCCACCTCTGACTCATGAATAAGATAGATTATACTGTAATGGAAGCTCTCTCATGGTAACAATGCTTTGCGGTGCTTATGTAAATATCTGTATCCAAAACTGTATTTTAATGTCTGTAAACAATGTCTGTAACCTATACATGATGGCTATTCCATTGTAACTGTACCATCTCTGTGTCTGTCCTCCATGTGACAAGTACCTTTGTAAATGAGCCAATGGCTCAAAGGTTGTAAATCCAATACTTCTAATAAATAAATAAACACACAGAGTTTGGGGTCCCCACCCTGTCCAGGGACAGCATGAGTCCAGGGACACAGGGTGATGCACTTCACCCACCTCCACCTTGGCTGCCACTGACTACTGGTGCTGTCTCAGGCACACAGAGACCTCCTCTGGCAACTCATCCACGTAGGGCCACTCCAGAACCTGTGCCCCCTGTCATGCAGTGCACAGAGCATAGTGCCCATGAGATGATGCGTGCTGCCATGGACACCCTGGCCACAGCCCAGAGGGTCCTCGAAGAGATGCAGGACCTGCTGCATCAGTACCTTCACCTCCACCAGCAGCAACACCAGCTGGAATTGCAGTGGGCCTAGGAGTCTGCAGAAAAGCTCCTAGGAACCAGTGTGCATCTGCTTATGGGCCTCCTGAGAGCAGTTGGCTGCTAGGAAAATGTGCATCATGCAGCTCAGTGCCATGCTCAGGGCACGTCTGCAGACAGTGGACAGTCCCCTGTCTCCGGGTGACAATGGTGATATGTTTCCACACCATGCGGGGATACATCTGGCAATGGTAGCACAGCTGATTCCCCCACATCTCTTAGTCGACCATGCATCCCTGGTCAGCAGGTGTTGTTGCAAGCATTCACATCCCCACACAGCTGCACTGGCTCTGTGGTGGTGTCCTAGACCAGTGTGTCCTCTTACTCAGCATATGCCACCACTGGGGCCAGAACAACATCACCCCATCCTGTGCACCATGGCACTGTCTGTACATGTGGCAGCCTCCGGAGGTCATAGCCTGCTATGTCCCCACTCCCCCCCTTCTCCTCTCAGCCAGGTCCTGTGCTTGGGTTTCTTTTTCCATTGCCAAATTCACCATATGCTTCCTTACTGTGTGGTGTCCTGCATAACATGGCTAGGCAGTGTGTCCCTAGCTACATCTGTGACATGTGACATAATAGTTCTTGCATTGTGTGACCTTTCTGTTTAACTTCATTTCTTTGAAGTACAGCTTTGCTTCTTCTATTTTCCCATACTCCTGTGCATTTATATTCAGTTCCAGGCTGCATCATGTCTTGATTGCTACTGCATGTTCCTTTGTGTGCTTGGTTTTACTGTGTCCTTTAGTTTCCATTTCTGTTTTGTGGGTCTGTGTATGTTGTGCATTGCGTACAATAAACAAGGATCATATATGGTGCCATATGTGTTGTTTTCTTATTACTCACCTTCTACTGGCTTCCAGCTGTCATATGATGTTCTGCTTGTATTCCTGGGCCCTCCAAGCCATGCATGGATCTCTTCTTTGCATCTATTGTGCCTCCTCCTACCCCCTCTGGCTCCGTGTCTGTGGCTGTCTGTTCTTCTTGGACCAGCAGTGGTATTTCATGGGCTTGTGCCATGTTGTGTAGCATACAAAAGGCAAGGAATTTGCCACAGGCCTTCTAAGGTGTGTACTGTAGGGCACCGCCTGAGTGGTCCAGGCAATGGAAATACATTTTAAGCATGCCAAGACCCACTCAATGATATTTTGCGTGGAGGTGTGTACTGCATTGTACCTTTCCTCTGCCATGTTTGTAGGGTGGCGGATGAGGAGCCAGGGACCCAGGGGGTAGCCACTGTCACCTGTAAAGGACAGAGCACACATGTGAGATGGGACACGTATGTATTACACTACTCTGGCCCATATTCCGGAACCTTCTGGCATGCTCCTGCACATCCCCCACCTACGCCACATAGCCAGGCCCCATTTATGGGTTTGGCAGCCGTGCTGTGGTGCATTGTCACATTGTCAGTGGCCCCTCTGAAGGCCATGTCACATTCCTGCCCTTTCTACCTTGATAGCTATTGTGGTCTTCCCACATTCTGGAACCTTCTTAGGATTCCCACCCCCTTTCCCCCCTTCCATAGGATGCAGCCCTGTGTGATCCACAGGGATTTCCAGCCACAGCCCAGTTGTTGAACTGGAATGGAATGGAATGGAATGAAATGGAAACTTTATTTATAAAAAAGCACCTTTCCAAAACCAAGGAGCTTGTACATAATTCATTAAAATAAATCAAAATAAATAATTAAGACCATAAATAAACAGGTTAAAACTCATGGATGCAGCATTAAAATTCAGTATATGCCAGACTAAAATTAAATGTCTTCGATGCTACTTTAAAACTTTGCATGGTTGGGCAATCTCGCACCTGATGAGGTAGAGAATTCCACATGGCTGGGGCCATAAAACTGAAAGACCTGGCCCAAGATGTCTTTAAATTAACCCTGAGAATCTATAGCAATCCCTCATCAGTGGATTGGACAGAGCAGGAAGGACAGTATGGATGAAGGAGATCTTGCAGGTTACCAGGTCCCTGGTCACGTAGGGCCTTATAGGTCAGCAAATCGACCCTGAAGGTGATCGCCCCCATACTGGCAGCCAGTGCAATCTGCAAAGCACAGGCGTTATATGACTGGTCCTTGATGAACCAGTCAGTAGCCTGGCTGCCACATTCTGCACATGCTGCAGGTGGTGGATATCAACCCCCGCTAACACAAGGTAAAGGGAACTCACCCACTAGGTGTCCCAGAGGTATTTCACCTCCTTCAAATGTCTGTCACAACGAGGAGTTCTGCCTGATGAAGGAGTCATGGGTGCTCCCAGAGTAACACACCACCACATTGGTGATGCGCACAGTGGCATTGCAAACCACCTGGCAGTTGATGGAGTGGAATCCTTTCCTGTTGAGGTAGGCATCCAACTCTGGGCCAGGGGTGCACGGATGGCCACATAGGGGCAGTCAATTGTACCAAGTACATGTGGCAGTCATGTTACCAGGTAGAACTGCCACACTATTGCTGTGCAGTCCTCTGCAGTGCTTGTGAATACTATGACTTCCCTGAAATATGGCAGCAGAGCATCTAGGAATTGGTTCTATGTGATAATGGCGAAAGCCTAAAGGCAATCTCTGTTAGTGCGCAGTCAGAGTGCTGATAACATTTTCAGCACTACTGACACCCCAGCGCACAGGACAATGGCACTGGGGACATACCTTTCAATGCTTTCTGTGGGGGGGGCTGCACCCCCCCACCCCTCATGCGAGGGGGCTTCAACCCCCGCATCTCCCTACTAATGGATTCTCAACTTCAGGGGTGCATGTTGAGGGGGTGAAAGCATGTAAAAATAAAGGTTTGGAGCCAGGCGCCAATAAAATTAGCACCAAGCCGGACCCGAACCCAGTACCTCAGCCACCCCAACCCAGGCCAACCCCTGGCGCATGGCGCTGCTCAGCAACCCACCGCAGTGCCACCCCTCAGCTCCTCTGCCCCCAGCCCATGCTCACCATGCTCGCTCCACCCCAAGTGTAAATATAGCTATATCCTGTCACCCATTTTGCCCACCCCCCATCCTGTTGCCCTACCCTCCCATCACTGTGAGGGATTTCACCAAGAAGGAGTTGCCATTACAGATGGCACCTTTCCCCATGCACCTTCCTCATGGGCTACCTAGGAACTCAGCCAGCAGATGTGAGGTGGGTGGCTGCGGCACTCCTGTGGTATCCCCAATGGGAATCTAGAAGATGCCTGTTGCCAGGAGGCAAATGGCAGCAGTCACCTTCACCTTCACCATCTGGGCATGGCTGTGATGGGTGGTGGTGCACAGGTTTGCTCCAGGAGTTCGCACAGCTGCCTGAGCATGGCCCAGTTGACATGGTACCAGCCAACCAACTGTTCATCGGTCAGTGTCTCAAAGGAGACTCTTAGCCAGAACCATCTCTGTACGGCAGGGTGCCTCTGCTGGCAACAGATGGGCCCAGAGTGTCCTTCTTCCTGCTCTTCCCACAGAGCCTCCCCCAGCATGTACAGCAGCTTTGGGGCAGTGTCAGCCATTGTGCTGCCTGATGCAGTTCCACCTTTGGCCTCTGGGCTTTGTCCTGGTTAAGATGACTGTTTTATAAGTGGCAATTTACACGGTCAAAGTGCCACGCAAAACAGTTTGCGTGATGGAAAACCTTTGTGAATTACATTGTGCCTGTATGCATGGCCACTCCCCTCCCTTTTGTGCCATGCATAACTTATGTTGTCACTATTGTGTAAACCAGTCTGCCCCAGGTGATTGTCCTTTTGTGAACTGCTCTGTGGTGCAAACGCCAGGCAAACTGCGCAAACGCTTTGCACAATTCGCAAAGCTTTTTGAATCCTGCCCCTGTTTTTTATTGACATGCCTACAGTATATAAACAGCACTTAGTGTTGTAGCAAGACATTCTGAGAAAGCTCAGGGCTCACCTCAGTGAAATGTCAGTCTCTGGTGCTCAGTTATGCTATAACATCATACACGTGCATCGGCGGTTTTTCCACCACTGGCTTTATGTGAATGTAAGCTTCACTATTTTTCATTAAAAATGGTAAAACAATTTACTTATTCTAGTGTGGACTCTTTTTGCATTGGGTGCTTTGGTGGAGCTTATTTTAGGTTATCATTTGATACTTTATCACTGCTGCTGTTTTCTTGGTGCTGGCTTTGTTTGTTTTTGAGGGTATACCATTAGGACAGTGACTTAATATTGCTGCCTTCATTACAATGACTGCAGGTTGTTGTGGGGCACTAATGCAACCTGGGCTTTAGAGCGCCTACTGTTTTAGGCATCTGGATGGATTTTGCATGCAGTGATGTGCATGCAGGGTTGCTGAGTGGTATCAGGTGAGATGTCAGGTGTGTTACTGTAGTCATGGTGCCCATGTGTTTTGGGTGTCAGGACCAGCAGAATTTATGCCTCCTGTGTCTGTTTTTTGCTGCTTGAAACTCTGTGCCACTGACCAAAGTTACTACTCCCTAGCAACCATGATGTGACCGTGGAGTTAGTTATATTAAGTGGAGGGGTGTAGGGGAGGGATGGAGCCCTCCGCAATACTTAAGTTTTCTGTCTGTTGTGCTGTGGGATATTGTGGGATGTGGTGGGTTATTCAGGTGTTGATTGGGCATTTGTTTAACTTGTTGCTCGTGTCTGTATGTCGCTCATGTTGTGGAGTGCTCAGGTTACATGTTGGTGATTGCAATATCGGCAGAATGCTTTCGCTGTGATTGCCGACGGCAAAAACATTGTCACAGTGACATGGTTGAACTATTTTTCAGTTGCCAAGGCATCCAGAAGTGGCAGGGAAACAGTCCCTGTGGAGGCAGGATTGACTGAGGATGACTGCTTCAGAGATAAGGAAGAGTTTGTGTGACTGCCTAGTAGAGATCATTGCAGCAGTAGTGGGTTGAATACTAGCACCCTGAGGCACCAAAGCATAGCAACTCCAGTGCAGAAAAGACCCCAAATCACTATTTTCATTCAAGCAGCATTCATGAATCTCCAGGAGTCAAATTCTGCCCCACCAGCCCCGCCTCCATACCGAGTCCAGTTGCTTGGTAGCCTAGCACCCAGAAAGGTCTAGCTTACTCTGCATAACATGTTAGAACATCATGCTAAACACTGTACAAGTCACATTAAACTGTTCCTCCAATGAGCTGTTTTAGCAGTTTTGACTGAGTTGCATAAGTGTTGCTGGATCCAAAACAAAGCCCAGCGCAAATTGTTTCTTAAGAGTTAAAACTCAGTTTTGGATTGCATTGTGATTGGACTGCAATGCAGTCCAACTGGGTAGCAAAAACATTTTATAAACTTTGCTCTTGAGCTGGTTAAGCACTGAAAAATAATGCAATATGAGTTGCCAGTGCATTGCCAACCATAAAAATCAATGCTAAACCAACTAATTGGTGGAACAGTTTAATCCGAATTGTACTGTACCTACCAACCTAGAGATGTTGTGAAGTTTTTAATTTGCCCATGAAGTTGAGGTGAATTGTCAAACTCCACCATTGTGGATAAATTCATGAATTTTTGTCCCTATGCTAAACATTCATGAATTTCCAACTTCACTTTATGACATTGCCTTGTAACTTCTCCTCTGGTGTTGCCAATGTGCATTTGAAAATGAGGCTTTTTGGAAACAACTTGTCTAAAGGTCACAAGGAAGAACTTCTGCAGGTCACATGTTACCTTTATTTACAATGACTGCCTGACTTGCTTCCAGTTTCTCTTTTCTAGTCAGACAGAGAGAGTGGAAGGACCCTGTTCTGCGCAAGAGAAAAAAAAAACATGTATTTCAAACGCTGCTTACAGCGATTTCTTTATCTTGTTGTCTTTCCTGTATTGTACTTTAGTTAGGGAACACTTTTTTGATAGTTAATCTTTATTTTGAATCTCTTTTTTTAGACCTATTTGTTAGCTTTAATTTCATCATTGTCTTGGTAGTGAGGAAGAATGGCCCTCCATTCCTCCTGCGTTGGAGCAGCAAGAACCTCCTGTGCCCCCCATCATGGTTCCAGCACTGGCACTATCACCATCCCAGAAGAGCCCCACTTGTCATCCTGCAGCTTCTCTGTTCATTCAGCTGCAGTAGCTCACCCACATCATCGGTATCTCAAATATTCCCTGGTGCTGGATAGCCGGATGGCGCTGGATATTTTTGCTACTGACTTTAGTGACCACAGTGTGGTCAATTGTAATTTATGCAAGGCCCAGGCCAGCCAACATGAGCAGGGAACCTACTTGGGCACTGGAGGTCAAAGGCTGCTTTTAAAAATAAATAATTGGGCCAAGTGGGAGAAGTAACAGAGGGAAGCAAAGAGCAAAAAGGTGGTGGAGGTAGCGGTCCATCTGTACTGGCAGCGGTCTGATAAACTGGACATAAGGGAAGTTCACATTGCAGAGTGGAACAATGGGTAAACTCTTAGAGGTGTGTGGAATAAGAATATTATGAATTCATGGAAATTTGATGACATTTTTTGAAATTCTATGGAATTTCATGGAATTTTGTTGAAATG
Organism: Neoceratodus forsteri; assembly: GCA_016271365.2. Taxonomy (NCBI): domain Eukaryota; kingdom Metazoa; phylum Chordata; order Ceratodontiformes; family Ceratodontidae; genus Neoceratodus; species Neoceratodus forsteri. Next base: position 323,284,365 of record CM057458.1, read on the forward strand.
TCATGGAATTTTGAAAGTCTATTAGTTTGGTGATAACTATGCTGTTTATTGAGAGAGAACTCTGAAATTTGGCATAATTAATGCCTTGGAGGAGTTCTAATGACATGCAAAATATGAAATTAGTATGGATTGTCTCAAAATTATAGGTGCTCAAAGTATGTCATTTAATTTTTTGTGTGAAAATGTATGAACATTTTTATCTGCATATACTTCAACCATTTATTGAGCCAGAAATCATATATTTGACATGATTACTTGATGATTGGTGTTCTAAAGACATGCCAGATTTCTTGACATTAGAATGCATCATCTCAAAATTATACATGCTTAAAATCTGTCATTTTTTTTTTGAGGGAAATTTAATGAAAACTGTTATCTGCATATAACTCAAGCACCTTTGGAGCTAGACATGTGTAAATTAGCATAGGTAACCTTTTTGTAATGGTCACAGATGGCCCGGTGGTGCAGAGGGCTGAGGCCCTTGACACCACACCACGTGCTACGCCAGTGACTCGGGTTCTAATACGGACTCGGGTTGCTGGGGGTTGGCAGTGGGAGGGAGGATTGAGCATCCCAATGGATGCTATCCTCCCTCAGGGGTTGGATACCAGGGATGCACCAGTGCCCAACACCCCCGTAGAGAGCTGGTGGAAGCACTGAGCCTTGAAGGGACTGGCTGCTCCGATATTCAGGAGTTGGGGAGGGGGGGACATCATATGGTGCATGAGAGGAAGATGTGTGTCAGCACATCACCACGCTGGATGAAAGTCCTAAGTGCCATTATCGTAAGGGGGCTGGGAGAGGGAACACACAAGATGGAAAAAACACCCTCGTGGTCTTAGATGATGACCGCTCCAGCCGCCCAACCCACCAGTGCCAGGACAGACCCCTCTGTGCAGGAAGATGAGGGAGCACTCTAGGGGCAGATCCGGGATATGGGGGTCTGGATGAGATGAGCAGGTCCAAAGGAGGAGACCTCGAAGGCAAGAAAAAGGAGGATACAAGAAAGAAATTATAAAAAAAAAAAAAGTAATGGTCACAGAATCTTATAAACATGGAGAGAATTGGATAAGAGATTTTTAAGTTACAGGGATTCAAATGTTTACTATGTAAATGTTTGCAAAATTTTGTGAAAACTCTCAAAAATGTGGATGTTTGTAACTTCTGTGCTCTTGCAACCATAGTCACGATACAAAAAAGCTGGTCCCAAACACTTCCAATGAAAACTAAGTCAAAAAGCTGGCCCGCCGACTCATAGGCAGTCCGTTCGTCTCCGACGACCCGCCTTTGGGAATGGACTTGGGACATCGGAAAGCCATCCAGTGGAGAAGGATTGAGCATCCTAGGGACTGCTCTCCTTCTCTGGGGGAGGTGGAGGGTAGTGTAGCTGGCATGCTACAGACCCCTAGTAGAGGCTGGTGGGATCTGCTGTGCCAGCGCCATACTAGTGGGGAGGGTGGAGCGGATGCGGGCTGTCATTGCATGTCCCCACCCTCCGTACAGGACACAAAATATTGGCAATGAACATGAAACCCATCTCTGCTATCTCCACTGCCAACAATGTCCACTGAGTGCAGTCCAGCTGCAGTGGCTCACCCTGTGGGGGTAAGCCAGGGCACATTACCTTTGACCTTGGGCAGGGGGCACCTACCTGGTGACCCTACTCAGGGGGTAAGCCTGGGCATGGGAGGCAGCAAACAGGAGCTGAGATCCCCTGCAGGGATTTAAAAAAAACAGGGGCCACAAAAACAAAAACAAAAAAAAAAAGAAAACAAAGTCAAGTTCCTTCATGAGATTTGAACATTTATACATGCTTGAATATATGAAAAAAGCACACACCAAGAACATACACCCACAGTACCGTCTCCTCTTTCCTCTATGTTTCAAGCCTCTCTGGTTCTTTGTAAAGAGAGTGTGAGTTCTCCAAATTCAAGGTTTAAGTATTCATCAAATCACATGTTACATACAATTAATTATGCTAAACCTTTAATTATAAGCAATCAGACTCATGGGGTTACAATCAAGAACTCACAGATTTACAAATACATCAACTTTAAAAAGTTGCTTAGTGGGGGGAGGGTAGAAAATTTGATAAGTGGAAAACAGCTATACCACAAATAAAAGCAGCTGTAGTTAATTTATAAAGCTCATTTTTATAAAGGATTTTAGTCAAAAATCAAATTCAATATAAATTATTGCTTATTTCCTATATGTATGCTTTGTTAGCTGCTTCAAAATCTAACAGTGTCTCAGATTTCATAAGCTAAGCTGAGCTAAACAGATTTTATGCTGAAAACAAAATTAAAAAGAGAATGCTCAGTTAATTTTATTATATTGCACAGTCATAGCACCAATCTATGTAGTTGATGTTTGCCTTAATTGGGGGGGGGGTGGATTTTGGAAGCTGGATCGATTGTCTGAGACCATTAAGTACCATGATTCCTGTATTAAGAAGAAGAAGGACAAGAAATTCCTGAAAGATAAAAACCATTATGAGAAAGGTTGGATTTTAGACTGGAGCAAAAAAACGAAAGAGGCTCCTAAATCTATTTTGCGCCCCCAAATAACATATGCTGCTACATCTAGTACTAATGAAGAACAACCAAGAGACACGTACAAGTTGGGCAGCATTTTGGATGAACCAAGCTTGAATCACCTCTTTTATCTCACTATGGGGAGCACCAGCCTCAGGAGCTATCTGCTGTACAGATGAACAAAGTAGGACCCATGACGTGGAATCCACATTGCAGGAGCCCAAGATTTGTCTGATTCCAGCAACCACAGCAGCAGTAACACCAACAACAATTTGCAACCTTTCAACACACCACAGGGCAGCATTACCTAAATGCATAAGGAGGGGGATGAGGAGGCCAAGACACCAACGAAGGAGGTTACAAGAGATGGCAAATCAAGCCCAGGAAACACTGAACGATGACTCCAGCTATGACATTTGCAACATGGTTAATATCAGTAAATATATTTAATCTCATATTGAATTAAGTATTCTATCTAAAGGGCTAACCTTTGTACCAACAAATATTATTAATGAATTTCATAGTGCCATTGACTTACACAAGTTTACTAGAATGAGTTTACTAGAAGTTCCCTCTCTTCCACTTGGGTTAATGGAAATAAGTTTTGGGATAATATAAAGGATCTGACTTGTAAACCCAGCCCCCATTGCTAAATATCAATGGCACTACTACCCAAGACCTGCAGCTCATTGCTGACACCTTCAATTCTGCATTTACAGATCTTAGTGGTGTTATCCCTCCGGACTTCTTTAATAACGGTACCAACCCAATAATTACTTCTGCCCCCACAGACATTCCACCCTTCCATTTTAGGACTGTTACATGCAGAGAAGCCAAATCCTATCTAACATAAGTCTTGGGGAGACCAGACTTAGTGGTGATACCTTGGACCTGAAGCTACTGCAACTGGCCCTTTAGGCAGTTCTTACCCCCTCACCAAAATGTTTAATCTCTCCCTCTGTTTAGGCCAATTTCCTACACAGTGGAAGTCTGCGGTGGTAACCCCCATATTCAAAACCAGTGACAGAACCTCCTACAGTAACTACTGCCCCATATCTATCCTCCCCCTATCTCCAAAGCCCTTAAATGGATAGTATCTGACCAGTTGTCTGAATACCTTGCAAAACACAATCTTCAATGCCACCAGCAGCACTGCTTCAGGAAGGGTCACAGTACCACCTCTGCCCTTCTGGAGATTACGGACTTTATACACAAAGCTCTTTTGGCCATGGTCATTTAGTAGGGTTTGTTTACATAGACCTTACTAAAGCATTTGACTTGGCAAATCACACTCTCCTCATTGCATCTCTCCCGTCAATGGTCCTCTCAAAAGATGCCACCACTTGGTTCTCCAGCTACCTCAGTGGGAAGACTCAGAGACTGAAAATTCTGGACACTCTTTCTTCTAGCCTACAGGTACACTCTGGTATTTCCCAAGGTTCAATTCTTCAACCACTCCTCTTCAGTCTCTTCCTCCATTCTCTCCCCCAGCATGCTCTGGCCACCTGCTACTGTATGTGGCCGATGCCATTGTCCACTCCAGTCACCCTGACCCCATCCTCCTGGAAAGCAATCTTCAATTGTTCTTTACTGAAGTTGAATCGTGGTTCTCCCATCATAAACTAATTTTAAACTATAGAAAGACTAAAGTGATGTTGTTTGCCAATCCACAGAACAAAAACCAAAGTCTTCCACCTACGGTACTCAATAACCAATACCAACCACTGGAGCAAGTCACTAGCTTCAAATACCTCAGTATCACCCTAAAACTCCTCCCTATCCTACCACGAATATGTCAATCTGGTCTGTAAAGCATTTAATACCAGAATTGGCCTACTTTATCATCACTGGTCATGCATGACATCCGTTGCCCTCCATCTGTCTGTAACCAGCTCAGTGCTGTCCGTAATTGACTATGGTGTTGTCATCCATGGCTCCATAACCGAAACCATGTTATACAGAGTCAAGGTCACACTCAACAAAGCATATCAGCTTGTAGTGGGAGGTCACAAGCTCACTCGCACCTGTGACCTCTTCAATTAAGCAAACTGATTACATTTTAAGGGCAGACTTCTCAACCAGACCTGCTTACTGGTGAAAAGACAACTTTGGGCCTCTCCCCACCCTTAACACAGCATCTCCTCACTACTTCCCCCACTCACCAGGCAACCAGAAGCTCCACCAAGGCCTCCTACCAAGCCCCGCTTTGTAGGACAGCCCTGAGGCAGCAAGCTTTCATGTATAGGGCCCCTATCTGGATAAATAACCTGCCTTCTGAGGCCTTTCCTGAAACAAAGATTGGCCCCTTTAAACTTAAACTCCAGCAGCACCTCCTAGAAATAAACAACTGCGACTGCTCTTAGCCTCTCTCCTTCCCTCTGTCTTGCTTTCCTGCTCACCCCTAATTTATTTTCTTGTCCTGACAATGTCATCTTAGACAGCTCCAGCCTTAATTCCAATTCCCACATAGCCACTATCCCTCTCTCTCATCCTCTTACCCCTGGCTACCCCCTCTCTCTCTCTCTCTCTGTACCTCCCTGGCCCTCCTGCCTGTCTAGGGAACTAATGAGGGCACTTTCACTAGGACTTAACTTATACATGGATATGGATTGCCCTATCCATTGTACCAGAACCATTTAGCATTGCAATGTGTACGCTTCTCCACTCATGCACTTTAAATTCAGTCCTGCTCACATACAGTATGTTGTTGTAACTTTTAGTTTGACATGCTTTTCTCCTGCCAAGATGTATCTTTGCCACCTAGTTGTTGTAACCTTATTGTACATTGCTATCTCCTGACCCAATGTAACCTGATTTTAACTTACTTGGAATGTAAATGCCTTGTCTCTTGTATTGCAATTGTATTTTGTACTATTTGTCCCGATGTACCATTGACGTGGAGCTTTTGTAAATGAGTCTTTGACTCAAAGGTTTGTAACTCTGAAATTCTAATAAAATAAAAAAAAAAGACATATCATGTTAAAAGTGATTTACCAGCCACAAGAAGATGAGTTATGAACAGAAGGGGGAGAAATAGAGACAAAAGAACTAAAGAGAGGCTCGCTCTACTGAGGGTTTGAATGACAAGTTTCTCAGAAAAAAATCTACTTGTATCCCATAACAATTTCCAGCAGTTACAATGTTTGAGCAGCTTTATTTAAAAGATTCCAACCCCTCTGTAGTAAAAAGCCACCTCCCAGGTATTTCAACTGCACAAGAGAAGAAAAAATGGATATAGAATCATTAAAAAACAATACATCTAATTTTGATCAAAAAAGCAGATAAAGGGAGATATACTGTGGTAGTGGATCAGACATTCTATGAGAAGGAGGTCAAAGGTCAATTAGAGAATCGAGATTTTTATCTTAAATTAGATGCAGACCCTACAGCATTACAAAAAAAATGAAATTGATTACGTCCTGTATGAAGCTTTATGCACTGATCTAATTGACCAGCATACCTACTGTATGAATTTTTATCAGTGGACTATCCAAAAAGAGCAACTATTTATTGCCTACCAAAGATACTTAAGCATCCCACTCTCCCAACTGGGAGACCAATAGTCTGGGTGGTGGACAAGTGGAACACCCTGCCAGAGGAAGTGGTGGGGGCTGAAACAATCACAGGATTTAAGAATGCATGGGATAGACATAAAGGAATTCTGGAGGTCAAGGGTAAGGGGCAACAGACTTCTAGGAAAACATAAACTGAACTTACAAGCTCAAATGGGCAGACTAGGTGGGCCATAGGCCGTTATCTGCCGACACTGTCTATGTATCTATGTATCAGCATAGGGTTTCTGATGGAGGTATTAGCCCAGTTTGTTGAGTATCACATCCAAAAGGTATCCACACTATTTGAAGCATACATAAGAGATGCATCACATACAGTATGCTGGAAATATTAAATACACAGGACCTTCAACCTTGCTGGAAGCTAATGACTATAGATGTACAATCATTGTACATTAATATCCGCCACAATGGGATTCTGCAGATCCTGGAAGGAGCCCCTTTGAGCCCCTCATATAAAACATGATTTTACTGGAGTTTTACTTGAAATGACTGAAACTGTGTTAAAATCCAACAGTTTTACCTTTCTAGGCCAGTACTATCAGCAGACTAAAGGCACTGTGATGGGGCAGCATTTTCCCTCAGCTATGCAAACATCTATATGGCCATGTGGGAAGAAGAATGCATTTTTATTGAAAAGGTTAACCCATTTTCAGTAAACTTCATATATATAGAAGGTTTATTGATAATGTATTCATTGTATGGAAGGGCACTAATTATGAATTAGTCCAATTTCTGAGTTTTGTGAACAACAGCAATCCCAACCTTTCATTTATAATGAATATGCATCATGAAGAAATTCCCTATCTGGATTTGAGAATCTTTGTGGACCATGACTACAAAATATAGACTGATCTGTACAGGAAACCTATGGAAAGGAACTCCATCCTACCCTTCACAAGCTGAAATCCAAGAATTGTAGTACAGAACATTCCTACTGAGAAATTCATTAGAGCAAAAAAGAATTCCTCAGTACCAAGTGACTTTGAGAAAAGAAGTCAGGAACTTGTGAATAGATTTGAAGTCAGAAGGTATAGTACAGAATCTATTTTAAAAGATGAAAACAGGGCCAGACAAATGGAGATGGATATTAGAACAATAAATGACAGAAACAGAAATACAAGGCAATTAAGATCTAATCCTTGTTTTGTCACCACATATTCTCCCCAGGACTATGAAATCAGAAACATCTTACAAAAACATTGGCACATTTTACAGACAGGCAAAAGGTTACAATCATGTTCAGATGGTGGTCCAAAAGTGGTGTACCGAAAAGGACAACATTTAGGAGACATACTCACGCAAAGCTTACATACAAGGGACATAATCAACAATCAAAACAAACCAACTGGATGTCATCCTTGTGGCAGCTGTCACATGTGTAGCCAGGTTGCAAAGAAAAAAACTATGTTCAAGTCCCAATATAGCACATCTATTTCAAATAAAAGACTTGATAACTTGCAGCACTGAATCCATCATTTATATGGCAGAATGCACAAAATGTAATGCATTCTACATACTGTAGGTAAAACTATATGACAGTTCAGAGAACACATCAGGAAACACATAAGGGCAATTACCAATAGACATTTGGAACAAAATCTTAAAAATACTCTCGCAATCCATGTAACACAGAAATGTCATGAGCATAATTTCAAGTTCACAGCTTTAGAAAAAGTGACTCTGGGGCCAAGAGGTGGGGATTTAGACAATCACTTATTGGAAAGAGAAACTTTCTGGTAATACGCACTCAGAGCACTTTATTCTCCAGGACTTAATGAAGGATTTCAGCTGAGACCATTTCTAATTAGAAAAAAATTATTTATTAAATCTTGGATTACAACACCTTTGAGTAATAAAACTCTTTTGCAAAGGTTCCATGTCAATAAGAGTAGGACATTGACAAACAATGTTATACAACAGGAAAACTAAGTAAGATAACAACAGAATTTATACATTTAGAAGATACACAGTAAATGGGATTAAAACACTTTTTGGCAAATCAAAAATAGAGAGAAGGAGATAAAGGGAGGAGAGGTATGAGGAACAAGAAGAGGGAGCAGCCTAGAAGGCCTTGTCAAGTTAGATAGAGTAGGTAGGTAGGTAGGGAGGTAGAACAGAATGGAGGGGGAAGGAAGGAAGTGGGGATAGGGATGTGAAAGGGATATGAGTAGTATGAGAGGAGTCAGGGGTTATACAATAGAGGTGGGTGTGGGAAGAAAGGTGGGATGGGGTGGTGACAAAAGGAGGGAAAAAAAGGATAAGACAGGGGAGGTGGGAGGGGTAAAACCAAGGCTAACAAGATGGGGTAGGAAGTTAAAATGCTTGTAGGATAGCTAAATTTGCACTGGAGGCTGTTATTGGAGACAGTCACATCTATTGTTTGCAACTAGCTGTTGATGGAGCTTATGTTTGAATGGGCCTAGCTTTAATTCAGAGTTAATATCCTTATGCAGAGAACTGAACCAGACAGGAGCTCTATAAGAAAACTAATGCTGACATACAGTTGTGCGGCATCTCGGAACATTGAAGACCTGTGTTATAGAGCTATCTGGAACTCTTGTAAATATATATCAAAAACCTTTTTCAACCTTTATATGAATCTTTTTTCCTCTGTGCCCCCCATTAAGGCAAACATCAGCAACATAGATAGGTGCTATGACTGTGCAATATAGTAAAATTAATTGATCCTTCTCTTTTTAATTTCATTTACAGTGTAAAATCTGTTTAGCTCAGCTTATGAAATCTTTATTTTTGTCTTTGGTAACCGGGTAGGATCCACTAGGCACAAGTGCCTGTTTGCAGGGGTGACCCAAGAACACAGGTTGGTTAAATGACTTGCTCAGAGTCACACAGTATGCAAGTGGAGGTTGTGGGAATCAAACCCAGGTCTGCTGGATGTACCAAGCTCATTCACAGCTCATTACTCTACCCTCTAGGCTATACTGCAAGCCAATCTGAGATGCTGTTAGAATTTGAAGCAACTAACAAAGCATACATAGGAGAAATAAGCAATAATTTATATTGAATTTGATTTTTGACTAAAATCCTTTATAAAAATGAGTTTTATAAAATTAACTACAGCTGCTTTTATTTGTGGTATAGCTGTTTTTCACTTATTGAATTTTCTACCCCGCCCACTAAGCAGCTTTTTAAAGTTGTTGTATTTGTAAATCTGTGAGTTCTTGATTGTAACCATATGAGTCTGATTGTTATAATTAAAGGTTTAGCATAATTAATTGTATGTAACATGTGAGTTGGTGACTACTTAAACCTTGAATTTGGAGAACTCACACTCTCTTTACAAAGAGCCAATGAGGCTTGAAACATAGAGTAAAGAGGAGACGGTACTGTGGGTGTATGTTCTTGGTGCATGCTTTTTTCATATATTCAAGCACGAATAAATGTTCAAACCTTATGAAGGAACTTGACTTCATTTTCATTGAAAGTGTTTGAGAGTAGCTTTTTTGTCTTGTGAATGTATATTGTATGCTGATGATCCACTACATCACTTTGTGAGGTTTCCCTGAGTTTGCATCTTGCAGGCTTACACTTAAAATTTGACATGCATATCCAATGTGTATGCTGGTGTCTAGCACAATGAGAAACACTGGTTTAGCAGTTTTAAATTTATGGTGGAAAACAATTATTGGTAACATAGTCTCAACTATTTAGAAACATCCATAATTCTTTTTGTGGAATTTAACATTCACAATGCATGTATCACTATTTCATTTAATATGCTGGGCTAAGCTTTTTGCAGTCCTGCTGTTCCTCTCTGGGTGACTATTTTGCTCCCTCCCCCTTAGCACAGCCAGATTGACTCAGTAGAACTACTGATCCCACTGATATCCTCTTTGTTCTTCAAATCGACAAATCCCCAAAAAAGCTACTGATGTCTCAAAGAAAACTTAAAAAAAACAAACATAATAATTACATACAATTCTGCCTGCATTCCATTTATATTTTATATATTTTTCCTCCCCATTTTTGTTACTAAGCACATTTGCATGATATACTGTATGATCTTTATCCATTAGTTCCTCTAGAGTCCATCTGCCTCTATAGCTTACTCTCTACTTCGTTATAATCCTCTGTTGTGACATCACCATCTGTTGCCATAGGAGTCATTGTGATATCACAAGCAGAGCTCTATGACTTCAGGTTAGGAGAAAGCAACAGGGATAGATTAACTCTTCAAGAGCAAACATCATGTTTTCATAGACATAACCTCAGTAATAAATACTGGTTAGGAGGAATGGAACACTAATGGAAAGTATAAGCTGGATTGTGTCTAAATATTAGGTTTTGTAAAAGTTCTCCTGAACGTGCCACCAGCTCTTTAAAATGAGAGTCGGCTACTCCTTTTCCTATCAATCTATCCTGTTGGAATATCCAGAATTCTTCCTTTCTGGTGCCCCAGATATTGTATTCCCCAATTACAACTTTTTGAGTACCTCTAAGTCCCAGACATGCATGTATGTCAGGTTTCCTGGATCATCAATTTACTAAGTGTGATCCTTATATATCCTGCATACAGTTTGGAATTGTTGACACTCTGTGCTTCCTTCCTACAACTCAAGGGTCTACCATTAGTGTGCTACCATGCTCAGCTGTCCATTTCTTGGGGGATCTATGCATATAACTCCAGCAACTGGTGGCCACCTGCACTATCTCCCTCTTATATCCTTATCCTTTAACTTGAATCCCCCAGACAAGGCTGACTGAAACTAGCAAATTCCAATTTTATGGACTTTTCATGAAATTCCACAATTGTTACAAAGACTCATGGAATTTGACTTTAACTATAGATGTTATTTAACAATTTTTGGTGCAACAATTAATAAAATTGACACACAATTCCCTTTAAAGGTCTAAGAACTTGCCAAATTTGATGGCATTACATTCTCTAGTATTAAAGTTTCAGGGGTTTATACATTTGCTGTTTACATTCTTGCAAAATGTAATTTTAAAATTTTGTGAAAGTGTGACTTCTTTTAATTTAGTCCAGTTTAAAGTTGTAAATATGGACTATTTCAAAAATGATGATGATGTGGTATAGTACATTAGTTTAAATGTTCCAAATCTGGTTAAATTTGGAAATATTGTTTTAAAATTAGAGGGGAAATAACTGAAATTTAAATTTTGGCAACATTGTGGCACAGAGCTCTCTCTGACTTCTTTTCATCTGTGAAGCAGAAGAAGAAAACAGTATTGTCGGCAGACACCAACTGATTGGGTTTTTTTTTTTTTAACTCTCTGCCTCCTGTTTTTGAATGGACTTACAGAACAGCACACAAGAGGGGAACAGAGTGCCTTACAGTTATGGGAACACAAAGTGCTGGGTTCTAGTACTTACCTCCCTCTTGCTCACCCATGGGTTGCCAAATTTATCAGTGACTAAAGCAGTCTGACAGACTAACTTCCTATAAGAACAGGAAGTGGTAAGCAGCCTATTCCCACCTACAGGAGGAAGAAGGGGAGGAGAGAAAGAGGGAGAGAAAAAAAAAAGATTAAAAAAACACTTTTATTTTAAAGGGATGCTTGGTGGAGACCAGATACACTGGAACAAGAGACTAATCTACAGAGGGATCAGATAAGTTAAACTACATCAAGGAGCAAGAAGTTTACATAGAAGGAGATATGGAGGTTATTGGATATTGTGGATGTGAGGCACTAATCTGCAGATTTGTTCTCTGGAGACTCGGCATGGCCCCATATGAAAGACCCTTGGCGAGCTCAGAGTGCAACTAAATGCAGCATGGAATAGAATATCAGAACTGCAGTACCCAGTCAGAATGTTGAATCACCTATTTCACTGCCCTCTGATCCTGACTAGAAGTCCACCACCACAGAGGAAACCAGAAATGAAGATTAGAAGGTGGAAAGGAAGGAAGGAACAAGATACAACCAACCAGAGCAAAAGTATCTCCATTAAAAACTGCTTTGCACCTCTCACAAAGGAAAGAGATCACATCAATGAGGGAAGAGACAAGCAGCCAGTCAAGGAAGAAGGACAGGGTCCAGTTAGGGCAAACAGTGAAAAGAAATCAATAGGAAAAAAGGTACTCATCATGAAAAATTCCATGATATGAGGAGGAGACCCACCTAACCTACAGGGAATGAACAAGTGTGATAGTCAGATGCCTCCCAGGAGCATCAGTGAAATGTGACACCAAGTGCATCAAAAATATGACAAAGAAAGAGGGGAATGACCTAAAGATCTTGGTGCACCTGGAGACAAGTGACCTGGCAGGGCAGTTGATGGAGGAGACCAAACAAAACCTAATCCCACTAGGAAACCTAGATTGGCCAGTCAAACAATCACCCCAGTCTTCTCCTAGGTCCTTCCTGTGTGGGGCAAAGGCAACAGCAAAGGAGAAAATCAGAAGCAAGGAAATCATGGATTCCAATAAATGGTTAAGGAACTGGTGTCAAGATAGAGGTTACCACTTCTCTGGAGTGTGAGAAGACTTCTGGGAAAGAAATTTCTTTAAGTACGATGGGCTGCATCTAATGAAGGAAGGAGTATGAGCACCGGGCCAAACAACTGGTGTGTATGTTGGGCATTTAAATTAGAAGAGGCAGAGCTGGTGGCTATGGACCCTATCAAAATCACCTTAAAATATAGGAACTTAGCTGTATCTCCCCTAGAAAAGGAAATGATCATGGAATACTAAGAGGGACCAGTAACAACAATAAGTGAGGTCAACGAAACCAAACAGATGCGAATCACAGTAGCATGCCTACTGAGAAAAGGCCAGAAGAAAACATAGGGTCAGGGAGAGGGAGTAGAAAAAAAAGGGACAGAAAGTGCAAGCCATGAGCACAAATGCTCGCAGTCTGACAAATGAAATCTCAGACTTAATGGCCATGATGTCGGAGGTGTACTTGGACATTGTTGCTGTTATAGAGACATGGCTCATGGGGAACCATAACTGGGACATGGCTGTGCCAGGATATGCTCTGTTCTGTAAAGACAGGATAGGAAAAAAGAAGGAAGGGTGGCTCTCTACGTGAGGGAGGATGTAAAAGCTACAGAAATTCAGGGCATAATGGATGAAGTGGAGGCACTATGGGACACACTCAAAACAGGAAATGATACTGCCATTAGAGCGGATGTGATCTACAGACCACCGGCATAGGGGGAAGAGTTGGATGCTGAGCTAGTGGAAATCATCCATGAAATGGCAGCAAAAGGGGAATTACTGCTGTAGGTGGAGTTCAGCTTGCATGTTGTCAATTGGAGCACACATTCTGCAGCCACAGCAAGGAGCACAAACATCCTGGAAGCCCTTCAAGGGGTAGGGCTCAAACTGATAGTAACAGAACCCATGCATAAGGGGGCAATTTTGGACTTGGTCCTCACAAATGGGGACAGAGTGGGGGGCATAGAAGTAGGGAGTCATTTAGGATCCAGCAGTCATGGTATGGTATAGTGTGAGGACAGTAGAAGAATTCAGCCACACCAGGACATGAGTCTTGGATTTCAGAAGGGCAGAATTTGCAAAACTCGAGGTATGCCTGATGGAAACCCTTGGGGGTAAAATGGGAGAGGGAGTGTAGAGGCACAATGGGCACATCTTAAGGGTGCCATAATGGAAGCCATGTGCTTATGTGTCAGATAAATAAGGAAAACTAAGAGGAAGAGAAAACCACTCTGGTTCTACAAAGAGGTGGCAGGAAGGGTGAAGGGAAAAGATTAACATTTAGAAAGTACAAGAAAACACAGGGGGAGGAGGACAGAGGAAAATATCTTGAAATGCTAAAAGAGGCAGGGAAGCTAGTCAGAAAAACCAAAGCACAGAGAGAGGAGAAAATAGCACAGGCAATAAAGAAAGGAGACAAAACCTTTAATAGATGCATCAAAGAAAAGAGAAAGACCAGGGGTAGGATTGTGAGGCTAAAAAGAGAAGGGTGGGGGGGGGGTTGCCAGAGGGGACAATGACAAATCAGAAATCCTGAACAAATATTTGTGTTCATTATTCATGATAGAAAAGGAAGGGGAGGGTCCAAAGTTAGGTGTAAGATGCTCCAAGGGGGAAGGTATTGATATAATTCCGTTCACAGTAGAGGGAATCCTAAAGGAACTAGGAAAACTGAAAGTAGACAAGGCAGTGGGACCAGACAGAATATACCCTAGAATTTGAAAAGAACTTAGAAGGGTACTAGCAACACCACTCACAGCCCTGTTCAACAAACCATTAGAAACAGGGTGAAAGTTATAGACTGAAAAGGGCAAATGTTGTCCTTTCCATAAGAGCAGAAGTAGAGAGGAGGACATAGACAGGGTGGAGGCTGTCCAGAGAAGGGCTACAAAAAATGGTACAGGGGCTGCACCAGAAGTCATATTAAGAGAGGCTAAAAGACCTCAATATGTATTCTCTGGAAATGATGAGATGGGGGGGGGGGGGCATTATGGAGATGTTCAAATACCTAAAAGGGATAAATAAGGTACAGTAGGAGAGCATATTTTGGAAACAAAGATGCACTAGAACTAGGGGAAATGACTTGAAGTTGGAAGGGGGTTGAATCAGGGGCAATGTGAGGAAGTACTTCTTTACAGAAAGGGTGGTGGATGCTTGGAATAGCCTCCCTGCAGGGGTGGTGGGGGCAAAAATGGTGCAGGAATTCAAAATTGCTTGGGACAGGCACATGGGAATGCTAGAAACAGGGAAGGGGGAACAACAGATCAGCTACTGCCTCCAACATAAGTAAAGGTAGGAAAGAAATGGGCAGACTAGATGGGCCAGACAGTCCTTATCTGCCAACAAATTCTATGTATCTATTTATCTATGTAACATATTTGTCAGGCTATAACTCATTCCCCTTTGAAGTTAGAAAGCTGAAACTTGTACATATATAAATGTATTGATAACCTGTATACCTGTAAGCTATTATAACATTTCAGTGAATATAGTCAAAATTATACTTAAAAAACAAAATCTAAATTTTGGCAAAATATTTAGCTACCTATAACTCAGCTCCCTTTGAAGCTTGAGACTTGCAGCTTGGTGCACTTGCCCATGTTGTTTGCTTCTCTAAAGTTTGCAACTGTGGAGAAATCTGGGTAAGAAATTTTAAAATGAAGTCAAAATAAATGAAAATCAAATTTTGATTAAATGTGTGGCCACCCATTACTCCTCCCCCTTTCAAATTCTGTCTCTGGTACACTCATGTAAGCCATAACTAGTTGTCTGTGTGCAAAACTTGGTGTCTTTGGATGCATACTTTTAAACTTAGAACAATATAATTGAAATTTAAAATGTAGCGAAATCTCGTGGAATTTTTACTCACATTCCACAGAATTCCATAGAAGTGGCATGATAATTACACAGGCATTCTGCCTGCAGAATTTTATATTCTGCACTGCTCTACAAACTCTCTTGAAGCAGCTTCCTCTTGGTTCTGCTTCAAGCTGCTGAACCAGCAGCACCAATAGCATCTGCACCTCCAGCAGCAACAACATCAGAACTGGAGTTTGCCAGACTAAGGCAGGAAGTGGGGGACACCCCTCACCAACTCAGAGAAGTGGAACAGGATATTAAAATTATGCTCTCTGGTTAAGAGAAACTGCTTGAGGGGGATGGGTGAGCTCAGCTATGGCAGTGCTGGTGCTGGTACTGGTGGAATTCAGTCAGCTTACAACTTGTCACTTGCTTCAAAATATTAAAGCAGGTTAAATCTGTTACACTTTATTTCCTGTCCTCTTTCTATTCTTTCTTTCCAACTCACATACTCATTTGACCCCCTATAAAAAAAAGTTTAACAATGCAAACAAATAAATATTTTCTAACTGTAATGTTGTACTTATTCTTGTCTTTGTTCTGTACTCTTACTACTGTCTTAACAACAAAAAAAAAACCCTGGTTAGAGCAAAGAGGGCTGCAGAGGGATATTATTGATGGTGGTTGCATTCTAGGTAGCATATACTTTGTGAATACTGAAGAGCAGATACCAGCTGGGAAGGTGTCATCTTTCAGCAGTTTGAAAAGGTGGCTCCTGATTGGCGTGCTTGCTGGATTTGTAACTTGCTGGCTGATGTGCTGGCTAATAGTAGATTTGCAGCTGCTTATAGATCAATGGCATTGTTGTTGTTTTTTTCTTATACTGGGTGGAATTGGTGTGTACAGTACAAAAAATTAATCACTGTAATCAAGTGCGTGTGTGTGTGTGTACATGTGTTTCTATCATATATTCAGAAATATTAGTGGTACAGTACATAGAAACATAGAAACATAGAAACATAGAGGTTGATGGCAGACAAGGACCACAAGGCCCATCCAGTCTGCCCATTTTTTCTACTTTATGAATGTGCCACACACCTTTATACTGTCAATGACCTATCTATCCATATTCGTCTGTATTGCTCCCTTATGCCTATCCCATGCCTGTTTGAAGCCCTGGACTGTATTCATAGCCACTACTTCCTGAGGTAGGCCATTCCATGCATCCACCACTCTTTCTGTGAAAAATAATTTCCTCACATTCCCCCTTAATTGGCCTCCCTCTATTCTCATGCTGTGTCCTCTTGTCCTGATATTTTTCTTATATTTAAACATGTTAGACTCTTTCACCTTGTTAATGCCCTTAAGGTGTTTGAATGTTTCGATCATATCAACTCTCTCCCTCCTTTGCTCTAGGGTATACCTATTGAGCTCCGTTAATCTGTCCTCATATGTCTTCTGATGCAGTCACTGCACCATTTTGGTTGCCCTTCTCTGGACTGCCTCAATTTGGTTAATGTCCTTGTGAAGGTGTGGCCTCCAGTACTGCACACAGTACTCCAGATGGGGCCTAACCATTGTCTTGTAAAGAGGGATTATTACCTCCCTCTTACAACTTGTGATACCCCTACTAATATACCCTAACATCCCCCTAGCCTTACTTATGCTTTAGAGGTCTGCTTGGATGATTTCAGGTCATCGGTGATGATGATGCCCAAGTCTCTTTCTTCCTTTGTGATTGCCAGCAACTCCCCTCCCAGCCTATAGGTGGCTTCAGGGTTTCTCTTCCCTATGTGCATGATCTTGCACTTCTTTGCATTAAATCCCAGTTGCCACTCTTCTGATCATTTTGTTAGTTTATCCAGATCTCTTCTCATTCTGCCCACCCCATCTGGATCATCTACTCTGTTGCAGATCTTGGTGTCATCTGAAAACAGACAAGCCTTACCCTCTAGTCCATCTGCAATGTCAGTAATGAAGATATTGAGAGGACTGGCTTGAGACTGATCCCTGAGGTATCCCACTTGTGACTTGCATCTCTTCTGACTGTATACCATTTACCACCACTCTCTGTTTTCTGTCCATCAACCAGTTTGCCACCCAGTTGACCAAATTCTGACCCACCCTGAGCCTACCCAGCTTATTTATCAATCTTCTATGTGGAACAGTGTGGAAAGCTTTGCTGAAGTCAAGGTAGGCAACATCAACTGCTCCCCCTTGGTCCACCACTATGGTTACCCAGTCAAAGAAATCTAGGAGATTAGTTTGACAGGACCATCCTTTTGTAAACCCATGCTGTCTTGCATCCTGTGACCCTATAGATTCCAGGTGTTGTACTATCCTTTCCTTAAGGAGTGCCTCCATAATCTTGCCCACTACTGAGGTAAGACTGACTGGCCTGTAGTTCTCTGCCTCTTCCCTGCTACCACTCTTGTGGAGCGGGATCACATGAGCCCTTCTCCAGTCTTCTGGGACCTCTCCTGTGCTCAGAGACTCACTAAACAGTTCTGCTAATGGCTCTGCTAGTTCCACCCTTAGCTCCTTAAGTACCCTGGGATGTATGCCATCAGGTCCCATTGCCTTGTCCACCCTGAGCTTAGCGAGCTCTAGTAGGACCCTTTCTTTTGTGAAGGGAGTAGTGCTCACCTCCCTACCCCCTGTGTCCATGGTGCTGAGCTGTGGGCCCTGCCCTACCTTCTCTTCAGTAAATACTGAGCAAAAGTATCTATTTAGGATAGATGCTTTTACAGGGTCCTCCTCCTCCTTACACGCCCCCTTTTCTCCTTTGAGCTTAGCAATACCCCATCTGGACTTTCTCCTTTCACTAATGTATCTATAGAAAGTCTTGTCACCTTCTTTTACTGTTCATGCTAGTGTTTCCTCAGTTTGGGACTTTGCCTGCCTTACTGCCTTCCCTGCTTCCCTTAGGGCAGTTTGGTATGCCTTTCTATCTTCATTCCGCTGTGTTCCCTTATATTTCCTGAAGGCCAGCCTTTTGGGGCTGACCTTTTCTGCTACTGTATTTGAGAACCAAAGTGGTTTCCTTCTTTTTTTTTTGCACTTCCTTTTCTGTCTAACACAATGGGATGTTGCTTCAAGTATTGCATCCTTAATGCTTGCCCACTTTGTCTGTACCCCCTCACCTGTGTTTCTTTTTGCCAGGGCTAGCTTAACTCTGTTGGCCATCTTATCAAAGTCAGCTCCTCTGAAGTCCCATATTTTTGCCTTGGAATGGGACGATTTAGATGTAGTGGCCAAATTGAACCATACCATGTGATGGTCACTGGCCCCTAGGTGACCTTCTACCTGGAGATCTGTGATCCCTTCCCTGTTAGTCAGTACTAGATCTAGGATAGCCCTGTCTCTTGTGGGTTGTTGTACCAGTTGTTTGAGGCCTCCCCTGCAGGGAATCCACCATGTGTCTAGTTCTGGCACATGTTACTGCTGGTATTGACCAATCTGTATCCGGCATGTTGAAGTCTCCCATTATCAGAACCTCCCCTTTAGCTGTCATGTTTTGTATATCTTCTAACAGTAATGTGCCTATGTCCTCCCCCTGGTCTGGGGGCCTGTAGACAACCCCAGTTCTTATGGCTATCCCATTTCCTGTTTCCAGGGTGTCCCACAGTTCTTCTGGCTCCTTATGTGTATTCTGAATTTCTGTAGCTTTGATATTTTCATTGACATACAGGGCCACTCCACCCCCCTTTTTGCACCTCGGTCTCTTCTGAACAGTACATAGCCAGGTACTGAAGTCTCCCAAGTGTGGTTACTGGTAAACCACATCTCATTAATTGCTACTATGTCCAGTTTAGCCACTGATATTATTGCCTGCAGGTCTGGGATCTTATTTCCCAGGCTGTGAGCATTTGTGTACATGATTTTCCATTGGCCATATTTCAGTGTGTTAGTTGTTGGGTGAGGTTTGGCATTTCCCCTGTGCGTCGTATGTGGAGATGGACCTTTGTTCCTACCTGGTGATGCAAATGAACTGCAAACATGCTGAATCCCTGTTTGACCACTAGCTGAGGGGGGAAGGGTGTTCTTCCCATTCGACGTATGGGGTGCTGCACCCCTATCCCCATTTGCTAGTTTAAATATTCTGCAAAGACGTCAAACTTCTGCCCCAATGCACTGACTCCCTCCTGAGTCAGATGCAGTCCACCAAATTTAAAGAACTTTCACTCCCAGAACTGTTGCCAGTTCCCTACAAATCTATGTCATTTTTCCTGGCACCAGCCCTTGAGCCACATGTTTAGCTCCCCTATCTCCACCTATCTGACCTTCTGTCCATCTGCCCCCCTCTCCCAGACTGGAAGGATCTCAGAGAAGGAGATGTCAGACGAAATGGATGATAGTTTGTCACCCAGCCTGGTCAGGTGTTCCTTGGTCTCCACAACTGACCGGCTGGCAAAATCATTAGTCCCTATGTGTACCAGGATGTCAATGTTTTCTCCTACTTTGTGAACAATTTTAGCAATGCGGTCAGTGTCTCTCCACGCTGATGTACCTGGGAGACATCTGACCATTACCCCTGGCTGGAGGTGGATATCAACTCCCTGAATCATGGAGTCTCCTATGATCAGAAGTTTTTAGGATTTCCTCTTTGCTTTTGAATAGAATGGTCATTTCATAACAGCTGTTACTGCTTCTGCTGTTCACTTACTCTTTGAGCCAATCAGACCTATTCATATTTATTCAAGGCAATTGCATGCTTGGAAGCGGGGCAGCTCTCGAGCAGTGCTCTGGAAAACCCAACCAAGAACCCCAGCAAGGCTGTGGAGTACCTCAAGGAGCTGAACACAATTATCAAGATGCAGCAGGAGTTGTTGGAGAAGCAAAAGAAGTGGATTGAGGAGCTGGAGCATTAAGTGGCTGAGCTGTGCCAGACAAATGCTCGTCTCCAGGATGATCACTAGCTGCATCTGGTCACCTGCAGTCTGCAACCAGCAACCACTCAGCCTGCCTTGGGCTCCATGAAATAAACTGAAAAGCGGAAAAACTAAGTAATGGTATGATGCCTTTACTCCTGTACCGAATGCAGTTGGTTGTAACATAGGGTACTGCAGCATTCAAGCACCAACTTGCTATTGCATTTCATTTCAGAACAAAACATGCAATTTAGGTAGATAAAAGGCCATGAATAATTTATATTTTTAATTGATATAAGATGGCAAGTTGTATCTCGTAAGTCTGTTGCTAGGATGCTCCAAAGCAAAACTGCATTGCATAGTTCAGGCAGCATATATGGGTATACAGTATAGTGACAGTTTGAAGCTCCTTGATGTTAAGTTACAAGGCATGGAAATAGCAGCCTGTCCACTAATATACACAGCATCAGGGTTGCCCAGCTACCTTAGTTTTTTGAGAACATCCATACCTCTGCTAAGTCAGCAAAGTATCCATTGTGGAAGGCAAGGGCAAAACTCAGTACCAAAACATCCTGTGTGGGCAGCCAAGTTTATATGAACATATGCACATATGAACTTGCCAGCAGATAAAGGCCTTTTGGTCTATCGAGTCTGCTCGACTGTGCAACTAGCAGCCCTTATACTGCGGCTATCCATCCCTCCCCTCCCCCTCCCAGTGACCCTCCACCCTTCACTTTAGGAGAGATACAGTAGTAGTCAGCAGTTAATAAGACTGTGCCTTTTTGATGTATCTGGCCAGGTCGGTGATACCTGGCTATAGATACCAAGCGTTGGTTAAAACCAAACAATAGAAAAGAATGCAATGGGGAGTTGGGACTAAACAAAGGCAGTAGCATGGCCATGGAATGCAAGTCTGCCCCTGCTCCAACTTAGCTAAGGTAAGGTGTTTCCATTTGCTCCCAGTGCTGAGCTGCCTACTGCACCAATATGGAGCAGTTCAAATTCTCTGCTCTTTAGAGGATTTGTGTGGAGGATTGGGGGCCAGTACTGACTCCCCCTAAGTGAAGTAAACAGAAAATTGAATAAAGTTGGCATCAGTTTGTACTTGGGGAAGTACTGACACTGCTGGTTGTGGTCATGCCACCACTCTGAGTGCCACCCAAATTAAGGGGCCTGGCCCAGTTCTTAGTTTCTTAGACCATGATGCTGATATGCAGACGAAGGCGCACAGTGACTATATTCATCAGCCTGTTCCCTGCACTACAAACTGCTGCTTTATGTCAATTTAAAATATTAATTTCAAAACCTATTCCATTTTCATAGTGATTCCCCATGCAAATGTCTTGAATTGATTCTGATATCCCCATAAATAGAATTCATTTTTTTGTCCATTATGGGACCTATGTTTTAAGCCTCTTTTGCATATGCATTTTCTTTAATGAAAACTCCCTCATCCCCCTTGGTGTTTCTAAAATGGATATTTATTTTATGAAATTAAGATAGTGTGATGTGGTGGGGGGGGAGTGAACTGAATTTAAGGGCGTGCTATAGATGTCCCAATATGGGAGCTTTCAAAAACAAACAGGCTTCTTAACTCTGGGCTCACTCATGGACAGAAAAGTGAGGAGCCATGAAAGGGAGAGCACATTGAAAGGTAAATGAAACCTTTTTGAAGAAAAAACTAAATGAGAGAGTAACTTAGATATAAAATTGCATGTGATGAATGAAGAGTTTTGAAAAATGGCAAAGAGATGGATTAATTAAATTCTACACAGAAGGCTACGAAAACAAACATCTTGTGTGCAGGAATTTGTTCTGCTGGTTGCTTGAATGATCAGCACTGTTTGATGGAGACCAACTCTAATTTACATCAATTAGCCAGATTGGACTTCTGATGTGCTCACTGGGAGCCCCATGAAAAAAAGATGCTGCGTCTCGAGTGGCTATCACACTTTAGTTAGGGAGGAAACTCAGGAGCTATGATCATTAGGACAAGCTAGAAGTAGCACAAGCGGTTTGTATTCAGAAAATAATAAGAATGAGATTGTGAACAGAAAAATTAACTGACCAACTGCATCAAGAAACAACTTACAACTTGTTCACTAAAATGTGTGAGCCATACAGAGTGGCTACATGAAATGCATAAAAAAAGGGAGGGGGTTTGAAACCCATTGATTCTCCTTCACTACAGCTTTACTGTCACCTCCATTTAAGAGCTGGTAATTTATGTACTGAAGGATACAGTTTTGACAGGCAGCTGTAAATGTGACCTGGGCTCACCCTAGTGTGAGAGAGAGGGTGTTCATATTTGACATCATGAGCAGGCTCCTACTTCACTTGCTCCTTCATGAATCTAACTACTGCCATCACTGTCAGAGTCACGGCAGTGGGAATGCGCTTTGAGAAAGTATGAGGAGTGGTATTACTGATGGCCCACTCCAAACCAAGATTTCAACTAAAAAAAATGTTTTCTAATTTTTTAAAAAAGCTTGTCACCACATTTAAATAACACCACACAGACACCTTTTGAGACATACTTGACTTTACTACAAAAAAAAAAATCTGCCACGATGCAGCTGACAGTGTCCTTTAAGGAGTGATGGCTGTATTCCATTCTGCACAGCGTAGTAGGGAAATGGAGTCTAAGCTTAATTGAATGCTGAATTAAAAAAATAAATATAACAAATATTAATTTTACACTGTAGGAGCTTGATGGGAGCTACAGATATTGGAACTCATTTACAGGCAGTGAATGTCTAGCCAGAAGAGTGACCTGCACACACACACACACACACACACACACACACAGATGCAGAGTAGCAGCAGAGCATCAGGAGTGGCGTCTGAATTCTGTTCCCCAGAGCATAGTAGGGGAACAGAGCCCAAGCTCAACTTAATGTTGAATTAAAAAATAAATAAATAAAACAAAGATGATTCCTTTTAAACTGCAGTAGCGCAATGGGGCAGTACAGACAAGGGAACTCATTTACAGGTGGCAAACGTAGCCAGAAGAGTGAAATCAGGCTTTCCAAACTATGGGAGTTCGTCACGTACCACGGAGGAGACTGTAGTGCAACTCGACAATGTTGTTTGGTCAGAATCCAGTGAGTCCCTTTTTGATCTTTTGATCCCAAGAGGACTGCAGGGCTCTGCCCAACAGCAGCACTAAAAAAGAAGGGCCACAAAAAAATGAACAGGCTGCTACATTCTACCACATCATAGTTTCCATTGTGTAAATGCCACAGACACTCATGTTGTAACTCACTTTGTGTTAATTGTGTGTTAATAACAATTCACATGAATTTTGTGAATTCCAGAATTTTCCTGTAGTGCCACAAACAATCGAAAAAGCTGCTTCATGCTGCTACATAATAGTTCAAGTGTGTAAGTAACCCAAACACTCTTGTAGTAATGCACTTTGTGTTAGTTTTGCATTAATCACAATGCACATTAATTCACTTAATTACATAATTTTCCTAAGTACAGGGTCATTCTGCCACAAGTCAAAACAGTGTGGCTAAAAATGCCACAGCCAAACACGGCCCAACAAACACAGAGTTGGACAAAACTCTGACCTGTTCAGAACAGCGTGCCCATTCAAAACAATGTCTTTTTATGTTTTTTTGTGGAGGCTTTGCCTCTTCAACACCTCAGAACTTAAACAACTAACTCCCGGGGAGGGGGGACCTCGGGAATGGGGAGAAACATGGGAGGGGGGACTTTTTTTTAAAATCCCCATAAAAAAATGAAAGTAACTTACCATCACAGCAGACAATGTTGGCCTTTGCTGGACTTCTTGTCTAGCTGCCTTGCTGGGCTGATTGGCCTGCTAGATGCTTGATTTGAGGTCTGGCTTGATAGCTGGTGGACTGACTGGCAGGATGGCTAACTGGCAGGATGGCTGACAAGTTGGCAATTGGACTGGCTAACAGGCTGGCTGATGACTTGCCTGGCAGACTGGCTTTCAGGCTGCTGATGGGTTGGCTTGCAGGCAGAATGGCAGAATTGCTGGAAGGATGATTGGTAGGCTGACTGGTGTGCTGGCTGATAGCCTGGACAATTAGTGGGCTGGCCGGTAGGATTGCTGGCAGGCTGGCTAGATGAATGTTGGGTAGGCTGGCTAGCAGGATAACTGGCTGATGTAGTCTTCAAAGATTTTCTACTTTGTCTATGGGTATTGAACAGGAGAGGGCAAATGGTGTCAATCAGAGGGATGTGTACAACATCAGCACCACTTGGTGAAAACTCTTCACAGGAAAACAAAACTGAATAATAAAGAAAAGGAATAAATTGATAAGGAGGAAAGGAGGGATTTAACACATTTCAGTTTATGTGCTACAGTCATCATCAGGGAAGCAGACCTCATAGTCTTCCATACTGGAGTTGTCCTGCATGGGAATTCCTTCTCCATTGCTGTGTCATCTACCTCAGTGGAAAGCAACTTGCCAATGCTGAAACAACCAGGCTGTACTTATTTTTTTTTTATCACCACTGACATCATGTGGCATGAACACAGACATAATTGTGTTACATGGTATATGCCATGCATTAATTTTCATAAATGTTAGCATGTCAAGCATTTCTAGGAGACAGGTTTGTATGTCAGACCAACACAATGACCCCCAATGAACTGAATACCCTCTGCATGCTGACACTCAAGGGTGTACTGCTGATATATTTCACTGCTATGAAGGTCAGTGCTGGCCAATCAGTGGCTTTGCTACTGCAGTACAACAGAGGCTCTTCCAATATGTTATGGTGCTTAGTGTCTGTCAAATATGCATCCACCATGCCTTGTGTTGCACACAATCCTGCTGATTTATCAGCTCCTCCCCCTTTTCTCAATGTCTTCAATTCCTACCTGGCACAAAGCACCTCAAAGTGGATTTATTGGAATTTTTTCTATTATCAGGCCTGTTTTTGCAGCCTCTTTAATTGAGGTGGTAGCAACACCCTGTGGTGATCACTTTCATGTGTTGTGATTTCAACATCTGTGGCTCATGAACTCATCTTATTAGATGATCAGCTAGATTTTGTATCTGATCACACCCACCTTCAGGTATCGATGACAGGCTTTTTATAGCTGCAGTGAGAAGAGCCCTGCTGACCTCTTGCTATGAGAAAAAGGATTACTGCATTTCTTGTGAATGAACAACATGCCGGAGTGAAAAAAAAAAGTTGCCTCCACATCTGTGGAACACTGCGCTTGCACCATTTTTTTTATTTTCAGCGATCTGTGACCGCTGAAATATATAACCACCCACCTGATCCTTCCTCTTAGCACCCACCACCCCATACCCCCCAGAAACATAATATTGGGGTGGGCATTCCAACAGTGCCCAATCACAAAATCCCCCTCCACTACTGTGCATACATAGTTATTGCCTTTTGTTTTTAACATATATTTTTATAGTTTCCCCCCACCTGACCCTCACTGTCAGCATCCACCACCCCTCTCCCCCCCCAGAAACATTGTTTTGGAACTGGGGGTTGTCCAATCCCCCAGTGCATGAATCCTCATTCCCTCCACCTCCAGTACCGTGCATGTGCAGTTATTTCTTTTCTTTTTTTACTTTCCTTCCCTCACCGGTGCCTCCTTCTCAGCACCCACCACCCCACCTCACCAATAAACATAACTGTGATTCTGGGGTGCCCAATCCCCCAGTATCACAGTCTGCATCTTGGTCCTGTTTGTGTTTGTTTTGTTTTGTTTTCACCTATAACAGGAAAACCATCCAGTGATGTCTTTTGTGCCATTTCTGACCCCTACCCAACACTCCCACTCAGCATCCACCATCCCATCCCCAAGCGCTTATTTACCTATTGGGGGTCCAATGCCGTAATCCTCTCTGGACTGCAGACACATCTTCATTCTTCAAAGCCAGACCATGAACTGCAGAAACAGGTATGCCGCATTTCAGTGGGGGTTTGAATGTAGAGCCATAATGTGGCCATTTTTGCATATTTTTGGCCCACATTTTCAAAATGCCTTGTTTGGAATCCCACCTCATGAGCAATTGCAGTGTTGTTAGGCAAATCTGTCCTGAAAGGTGATTTCATGGTCCCTGCACAAAATCACCTTTCCGCAGGAGTTAAACATTTTCTCTTCCCCTGTTCATGAGGTAGGATCATAAGAAGGCTATGTTGAAAATGTGGTGTAAAAATATTCAAAAACAACATTATGAACCTTATTTGAATTATGTGAATGCAGCCTCATAACTTTGGTAATTGTCAATATTTTTACTCCAGATTTACAACATAGCTGTATCTTTACAACACCTCATGAATGTGACAGCTGCCATTTTTCAAATCCTAGACAAAATGTTTTTTTACATCCCAAAAGATGTTTTGCATTCCTTGTGTGAAATCACCTTTTTGGCAGGAATTAACAATTTTCTCTGCCTTTGTTCATGAGCTGAGGTCATAAGAAGGCTATGTTGAAAAATTGGTGTAAAAATATTAAAAAACAACAAAGTTATAAACCCACGTTGAATTTTGTGAGCACAGACTCATATCTTTGGTAATTTTCAATATTTTTACCGCAAGTTTACAACATAGCAATATCTTTCCAGCACCTCATGAATGTGACAGCTGTCATTTTTCAAATCCTGGCCAAAATTTTTTTTTACATCCCAAAAGGTGATTTCACGGTACCTGTGCAAAATCGCTTTTCGAGCAGGAGTTGAAATTTTTCTCTGACCTTGTTCATGAGGTAAGGTTATAAGAAGGCTATGTTGGAAATTTAGTATAAAAATATTAAAATTCAAAGTTATGAGCCTAAGTTGAATTCTGTGAATGCAGGCTCATACATTTGGTAATATTCAATATTTTTACCCCAAATTTTCAACTTAGCCATTTTTTTACAGCACTTCATGAATGTGACAGCTGTCATTTTTCAACTCCTGCCCAAAATGTGTTTTAGCATTCCAAAAGTTGATTTTGTAATCCCTGTGTAAAATCACCTTTAAGCCAGGAGTTGAATATTTTCTCTGCCCATTTTGGCAGGGTCACAACAGGACTATGTTGAAAATTTGATGTAAAAATATATAAAAAAAAAATTACAATATTTTTACCCTGAATTCCTCAACTGCAACCCTATCAGCTCTGGCCAGAGTTTGTTTATCATAGGTCCAACATGATGGCAGTACCAAAATCTGTAGACTGCAGAATGCTGGAAATATGGTATTGCAGTCAAATACATGCAGCATGTGTTATGTTAAGGCACAGCTTCCCCTATCATCACTTGCCCCTAGCACCTGCTGTACATTTAACAGCAACTGTCTCAGCACTCTTAGAAGTGGGATGGCCTGAATTATATAAGCAGTATCCCCACTCACTCTCTGTGTGACTTGTTCAAATGCCCTTAGAATCATGTATGAGCCATCCATTTGTCACCATTGACCTGCTGTCAGATATTGATACCCTGGAATGGTCACGGTTTATATGCAGCAGCAGGTATTCAGAGATAACTTTGTACTGTTCGTACAAATGCTCAGTCATGCAGAGTGTTGAGTTCCATCTGGTAACAACTTCCGGCTTCAGATAGTGCTGAAGCACCTTGTTCTGTGTCTGTAGGTGCCTTAGATGGTCATGGGCCTTTCCGGAACAAGGAAAGTGGGCCCAGATGCAACAGGCCATAGTCAACATCGACTTGATTTCAGGATATGATAGAAACTCCTGCACTACTTGATTATGACAGTGTACCATGCATGGAACCCTGAGAAACCCCCTATCACTAATGCATTTAACCACATTTGAGCCAGAATCACTCATAATGCAACCTGACCTCAGGGAATGTTGGTGCAGCTGCACAATAATCTTGGTCAGGAACATTTCTAACATTTTCTGATCCGTTTGTGATCCACTCACACTCTTCAATACCAGCATGGAATGCTGGTGAATACCTGGAAAGGTGCTACCACTGCAGTTTGGCTTCATATCATTTTTCTCATTTCCAGCATCAAATACTATCCCTGGCACATATGCCCAATCGACTGTAATAC
This sequence comes from Neoceratodus forsteri, assembly GCA_016271365.2. Classification (NCBI taxonomy): domain Eukaryota; kingdom Metazoa; phylum Chordata; order Ceratodontiformes; family Ceratodontidae; genus Neoceratodus; species Neoceratodus forsteri. The sequence goes on from CM057458.1 coordinate 323,312,572, forward strand.
ATAGATAAGAGCTACCAGCCATTTTGCCACTGGTCCACATAGCCATGCCAGGATGTATGTATGGTAAAGCTGAATGTTGCAGTGCATGTATTACTGCGCATGTCACAGCCCTATAAAGGTCTGGCATGACACTGGTCAAGAAAAACATATGCATGCCATCAACCTTCAGAATCCCACATCCTGCACAAAAGATATTGGCAATAGATCAATTTCCAGCATTTCAGTGGTTGCTGCATTCAGTTCCCATGCAATAGCATGATTGGGTATGTATTTGGTATGGTTCTCAAACATGCTATGCCATGTAAGCTGCACCTCTCAAGGTGCTGTGGTACCAAACAGCTGGACACTGCACACTGGGAGCATGGCTGGTGGAGTACCTTTTGACTTGGGGGGGTCACAGATGCTGAACAAATGAGTGATGTGATTTTTTGTGTGTTTTATGGGCTGGGGTTGATGTGCTTCTGCTACTCTGGCTGCTACTACTCAAACCACCACTGCTACTATGACCACTACTGGGCAATCTCAGTGCTTCCTCCTTTTCTCTGTAGTAGTCCTCTGCAGTTACTTCTGACTGCACCAACTCAGTATCCATGCCATTTCAGGATGTCTTGCACAATGAAGATGGAAAGGAACAAGCCCCCCCCCAAACTGGCTTCCCTTTGGTGCTGAGTCCGGAGTAACAGGTGCCTGGACATGAGGTGTGTATGTTGCCCACAAGTGTCTAGATGGCCTTCCTTTTTCCTATGACTAACACACACTTGACACAGCTGGCAGATAGCCATTGTTTCATCAGCTGGGTCAAGCTTATAAAAATCCCAAACTAGGAAATGTGTATCCATTGCTTTTACAAGGCATTGGACAGTACTGGGACATAAGTAGGGCTGAAATTGTCATTTTGGAGGATGATCTTTGAGCTTCTGTCACAGTAGGTGACTCATGTTGTGTTATTATTTGCTCAACAGTGTTATCAGCAACAACTACTGGAGGACTGGATGGCTTTGGTGATTCCATGAAATTGTGGTGTACACAGAATGTCAGGTTCAGCAGTATGACACTTACATTTTTATTTTTCCAGTCCCCATAGAGGGTCCAGATGAGCATCTCCATCCCCCATTGAGACTGATAACCTCATTTATGAGATCTGTCATCTTCCTCCTCCTCCTCCTCCTCATCCCACTTTCTCCATCCTCTATTTCCTTCTCAGCATCCCTACAGACAACAGTCAAATCTCCTGCATCATGCTGTGAGTCATGATTAAGTGCATCAACACCACCAACAGCAATCATCAGAACAACGTCAACCACCTCATTGTCCTCAACCACATTTCCAGAGCAAGGCATTTTTGGGGTTCTTGAACTGATCCTATTGTTTCTGCCTCCACCACCAGAAGTGCCAGCACACACCAGCACTGATGTCACAGATGTGGCTGAGAAAGGTTTGGCCACACTAATATCCCACTACTTGTGTCAATTATTCATTTTTGAGTACTAATACTACTGGCTCCTGATGAATCTGCAGCAGAAGTCATTGTTTTAGATAAAATACCCTTCTGAACCACAGAACCTGCTCCTTTCTTGGCAACATCACTACTGTGAGCAACTTTAACTTTACTCGAGTGTCTCTCTGGGTATTTTTATATGTGGATTTTGGAACACTGCATTTGAAATTAATACAGGCGGCAGCAACAAAGACACTAAAACAGCTCAGCAGAGAACTGTGATTTAAATAACACAGTACAACAGTTTACGGTGCTTACAGTAGCTACAATAAAAAAACAACACAAAAATGTTATTTAAAGCAGCAATACTACGAAAAAATTGCACTTTTTTAACAGTTTATTTCCTGTGCCCTGCTAATCATATACCTGGTACTCTTTCTCGCCGGCATTGTACTACCTCTGAGTAATTTGCTCAGTTATTCTCTGCTTTTGTTTACATTTATGCCACTAAGCATGTTGCACTGGAACCCCCTCTGCTGCCAAGTGCACATCTATATGACTTGCTGGGACATTGGGAATGGTCAGCAGGGGGTCCCTCTGCTGTTGTCAAAAGATGTGATGCGACCTGAAGAAAAAGCGTAGCTGAAATTAGTCAGCCACCATATTTGTTTTAGTGCTACAACACTTCAAATAAATTGCAAATATCTAAAAAACTTAAGACAATTGGAAAAAAAACATTTGCAGGTATGGAAACTGGAACTTTTGCAGCATGCTTACAGCTGAAAACAGAATTTTGATAGCTCACTTCCTGATTTCATAGTACTGCTGCTTTAATTAATTTTTTACATGAAAAATACACTAAAGGGAATGAGACATACAGAAACTGGGGTAATTATAAAGATGTCACTGTCACTATTACAGCAAAACTGTTATTTCAATAACTAAACAAAATAACTACAATCAATATAGTAAAACTGGACTGACAAAAGGAAAACCAGACTGACAAAAATAGTTCAATAAAACACAACAAATTTGTTCTACAGAATTAAAATTGCAAATCACAGAAAACAGAAAAAATAATTAAGACGGAACACTGATGAAAACAGCACTAATGCTCATAGACAGGGCTGCCTTGCTTGCTGCTAGCTATAGCAGCTGGCATAGCTCCCATCCCTAGTAGCACTGCTTTACTACACAAAATGAAATAACTACTTTAAAGTAAATAAATCAGAAAAAAATTCCAAAACTGATTGCTAATCTAGAGGCACAATGCACTCTTGACACTTTTAGGCATGATTTTGTTCCAAAGACTGTGTGTTTAAAGTACTTTTGAGAGGTTCTGGAGCAGAGAGTCAGAGTAGTCTTGACACCAACTCTTTCTTCATAAGATTGCACTGAACTCAGCCTACACATGGTGATGCAGCTCATTGCAGTACCTTGTGACTTCCAATCCCATGGTACTTTGCAAACTTCACTTGTGGGCTCCAATTTGCAGATGAAGTTATCAAATTTGCCATTTGTGAAGTTTCACTATGATACAAACTAAAACTTCACGTTGCAGAGTAAATTCACGAATGGAGTAGGATTCACAAATTTACTCTGTAAAACAAAGTTTTATAAATTCACACATTTCAATACACACCCAATCATGCTATCACACTTGATCTGAGTGCAGCAACCACTGAAATGCTGGCAATTGATCTACTGTCATTCTCTTTTGTGCAGAGCATGGGATTTAGAAGGGTGATGTTGCATGCCTGTCTCAAATGGTGGATTTCCTCATGAACCTATTTCACTACTTGTGTCATTCCTGAACTTCATGAGACAGTTTCACACGTGGCAATCTATGCCCTGCTGCATTCAGCATCACTATACATAGAACTTAATATGGCTATGTGGACCAGTGGCCAAACTGCTAGTAGCTCCTATCTGTGCATTATAGTATATTGGGCACAGGAAATTGTGGTAGCATTTGATGGTTGCTGCGGAGAAAATTGTACTAAACTCCATTGTGGTGGTAACAACACTCCAGGTATTCACTAGCATGCCACTCTGAGAATGAGGTGTTTAAACAGATCACATACAAGTCTGAAAATTATAGAATTTCTCATGACTGAGATTGATGAGTGGCTGCACTCCTATTCATTGAAAGCATGTTTCATTGTAAGATATAAAGGCTTGCATATAGTGAAATAATTCGGTGATGGGGGTTTCTCAGGATGCCATGCCTGGTACACTGTCTGAATCTCAATGTGCAGGGATTTTTAGCATATCCTGATATAACGTCCATGTTGATTGTGGCCCATTGCATCTGTTCCATTTTGCCCATTCCAGTAAGGTCCGAGACCATCTCATGTGCTGCATATCCAGTGCAAACTGCCTCAGTACTGGATGAAGCTGGAAGTTATTACCAGATGAAATGAAACACTGTACATGACTGAGCACTCGTATGAGCAATACAATGCTATCTATGAATAGCTGCTGCTGCACACAAGTTGTGACAGTGCCAGAGTATCAGTGTCTCTGGCAATAGACCAGTGGCAACAAATGAATGGCCAGTTCATGATTCTAAGACCTTTTGAACATACAACACAGGCAGTGAATGGGGACATTTCCTGTATCATTCACGTCATACCACTCCTTTTGGTGCTGAAGCAGATGCTGTTGAATGTACAGTAACTCCTGGAGGCAGGTGGTAATATGAGAAGCTGTGTCTTAATGGAACACATGCTCCATGTCTTTGACAGCAGTACCCATATTTCCAGCATTGTGTAGCTTGCATATTTTGGGATTGCCACCATGCTGGAACCACAATATAACAAGCATTTGTCAATGCCAAATAATTGCTTGCTGGTAATAGCATTGGAAATGCAGGAGTTAGACAGATGCAGAATAGGAATGGCAGTGAAGTATTGAAATTCATGCCAGTCCCACCTCCATCCTGTAGAGATGGATAGGCATTGGGTAAGTGTTTGGGTCGACGCCTTTGATGGTCATGCCATGTCACCTCACCCTATTCTGCAGACACAAACATGTGTTGAGGTGTGTCTTGGGGTGTTTGACTTTACAGTCACCCCATTCCTTAAGGACATACACTGAAATAGGTGCAGCATAGGATAATGGGGTGAAGCCTGGGGCCGAAGAGTCCAAGGTACACCTCGATGCCTGTGAGTGGCTGGGGGCTGGTGGTGGGATGGCATGAGCAGTACAGTCAGCAATCCAAAGGCACACCCCGATGCCTGTCAGTCTGTATAGGGTGGGACATTATGGTTAGAAACCCCAACGCCTCAGGCATTTGTTGGTATTTGTACTACAAATTTTCAACATGGCCTTTTTGTGATGACACCTCATGAAAGCATTTGGGACCTCTTCTCATGAAGAGTGGCAGTGTGATTTTGTCAAAGTGTCCCGAACTTTGAGTTCCAACAATGACTGTGCAATTCTGCACCACATGTATGAAAACACAGATTGGGCAGGATGTGAAGAATGACAGCTGTACCATCCATAGGGAAGTGTGAAGAGATGGCAATGTTGAAAATCTGTAGTGAGAATATTAAAAATACTCGCACTTTTGAGCATACGTGGAAACTGTGCAATGCATGCACATAACACAGTCATTTTATGGACTTTTGTCACAAAATTTTCAACATAGGCATTTTAGGACCTCTGCTCATGAACAGTGTCACTGTAACTTTCTTAATGTGTTCTGAACACTGATTTCCCACAGCAACCACGCTATTCTGCACCGGAAGTGCAAAAACACATTTCTACCAGGATGTGAAAAATGACAGCTGTACTGTTCATAGGGTGGTGTGGAAAAATATCAATGTTGAAAATCTGGAGTGAAAATATTTAAAATGTGCGAAGTTATGAGCGTGTGTGGAAACTGCGTAATGCACGCTCGTAACACAGTAATGTTATGGACTTTCAGCACAAAATGTTCAACATAGGCATTCTGGGACCTCTGCTCATGAACAGTGTCACTGTGGTTTTCTTAATGTGTCCCAAACACTGATTTCCGACAGCAACCACGCTATTCTGTGCCGGAAGTGCAAAAACACATGTCGGCCAGGATGTAAAAAATGACAGCTGTACTGTTCGTAAGCAGGTGCAGAAAAATGGACATTTAGAAAATATAGAGTGAAAATATTGCAAATTCACAAAGTTACGAGTGTGCGTAGCAACTGCACAATGCACACTTGTAAAACAGTAATTTCTTGGATTTTTTCCACCAGATTTGCAACATAGACTTTTGAGAGGCCACCTCATGAACACTGGCACTGTCGTTTGTTAATCGGTCCTGAAAGGTGATTCTGCACAGTGACCGCAAAATCACCTTTTGGGACAGAATAATGCCATGACAGTGTCTGAATTCATGAGGAGGGGACCCAGTAGCTCCATGTTGAAAATCTGTTGCCAAACTTCCCCAAAATGCCTGAGATATGCACCAAAGTTGAAAAAACCCTATTTATGCCATTACACAGCTTACCGGCATTTCTTCAGTTCGCGGTCGGCTTTGAAGAGTGCAGACATATTCACGGTCCACCGAAGATTGTCGAGCTGCATTCTGGAGGTAAGTATGGGGTGAGGGGGTATGTGGGGAGGCAAGGTGCACAGAGGGTGGGCGCAGATTGGGGGCGGGGCTACCGGAGTCAACGAGGGACCATTTTCTGATTTACAGGGGAAAAAACAAAAAAAAAACATCATGGGATGTTTTTCTTTTAAACAGGCACATTTGGCATGCTGGGGTGAGCTCCCAGTGTGCCACCTGAAGATTTTTGGGGGTGGCTGTAGCCAGAGGTTAGGCACCCCATAAGCCATGGGGAGTTGCAAGAGCTGAGGGGATGGGGCACCCCCTCAGCAAAAACCAACTTTTGGGGGGACATTATGCCAATGGGGGTGGGATCCCCATAGCAAATTAAACTGGGATGGGGGCGTTATGCCGATGGGGAATGGGCTCCCTGTTGGCAAATTAAACTGGGATGGGGACTGAAGCCAATAGGGTTGGGGCACCGTCGGCAAACAAAGACTGTTTTAGGGAGGTGCATGCTGCTGAGGATTAGGCACCCCTCAGCAGTAGAGCTATATAATATTGTTTGTGAACATGGCAGTGGCTTGCCACCACATTCACAAGCAATATTACACTAGGTAACGTTCCGCCCTGCAATGACGGATTGTTCCCTCATTGCAGCAGAATGGCTGATGCTGCAATGACGAGGCAGCCCCTGATTGCTGCGGCGAAAATGTTACAAGTTGGTGTCACTTTTGGAAGCCAGTGTCATCAGCACACTGTGCCTCCATTGGTCCACCAGTGACAAGCCCCCAAATGCAATGCCTTCGTTGGTTGCCACAGTGCCGCGCCTCCACAACCCCGCTTCTCTCCTAAACTGCCACATAATGTTTCTTGCGCATGCTCACAAGCAAACATAAAAATGGCTTGTCATCAATACTTGAGGGTGGCTGTGATTAGGTCCAAAATTTGACAGCTCATCTAATAAAATGGGTACATGGGGCACAGATGCTAATGTCTCAGTTATGTAAGGCACAACACGAAAGTGGGTGTTGCTACCACCTTGCATGGTAAATTGGCTGATAAAACTTGCAAGGCAATATCAAAAAACAACAACCATTCCACTCTGGGATGTTTTGCCCCAGGTTGGAATTGAAGATGTAGAGGAAAATGACAAGGAGGCTGATGAGGCAGCAGGATTGTGGGAAGCAGAACAAATGGTGGATGCATATTCTGCAGATACCAGGCACCTTACCATTGTGGAAGAGCCCTTACTGTGCTGGAGTAGCAAGGTAACTGATTGGCCAGCACTGACCTCTGTAGCAATCAGGTAACTGAATTGTTCACCCTCAAGTTTCAGTCTGGATAGGGTATTCTGTTCTGCAGGGGACATTGTGCATGACAGGTATACAAATCTGTCAGGTAGAAATGTTGGCATGCTAACATTTATTAAAATTAATGCAGGGCATATTGCCTGCAACACAATCACATCTGCATTCCTACCACATGGAGGTAGCAGAGGAGACAAATCTGAAGTGCCTGATGTTATCATCATTGGAAAATTGCTTTTCTTCTGAGTTAGATAAAGCATGGATGGAGAAATAATTCCTATGTGGGGACAACTTCAGTCTGGAAGACTGCGAGGGCTGTTTCTTTGATGAGGATGATTGCAGCATAATAAGAAATGTGTTCCTTCCATTCCTCGTCATTAGGTAAATCCTTTTCTTTATGATTTAGTTTTGTTTCCTGTCATAACAATATTGGCCACATCCACATCATGCATCCAGACTGAAAAAACTGGACTCTTAAAAAGCAGCTGACATCAAAATGCCAGTGGGTCAGGTAACTCATGGTAAGAAGCTGCCTGCCCAAGGACCTAAATAGCACATAATGTGAGTTTTTTAATGCAGGTATTTATGAGAAAATTTACTTATATAACCTGTGATTTTACTTCTGTGTTCAAGAAAGCCACTCAACTCCCGCCACAGCCCTGCCCCTAAAATCATCGTTTTGATGACGCTAAGTTGGGATCATGGCTGCATGGCTTCTAATGGCTATCGATAGCAGACAGGGGCAGCAACACAGATTGGCATAGTTTACCTTGTAGGCACTTACACATTTAAAGGGTGTATAAATGTAATTCTACCCTCTTAACATGTATAAGCACCTACAAGGTAAACTATGTGAATCTACAGAGTGCTGCTGCTTCCGACTGCTATCTATAGCCATTAGAAACCATGTAGCCCTGTTACCTACTTAGCGTTGTCAAAACATCGATTTGGGGGCAGGACTGTGGTAGGAGCTGAGCAGCTTTCTTGAACACCAAGGTGAGATCACGGGTAATTTAACTTAATTTTCTTTTAAATGCTTGCATTACAAACATCAAACATCATGCAGTTTAGGTCCTCGAGTTAGGCAATTCCTTGCCATGAGTTGCTTAACCCAATGTGTCAGTAGCTCTTTAAGACAGCATAAATGCCATTGCAAGCCATGCAGAGCCAATATCCCACAGTAATCATTACACCCCCTCCTCTTCTGTCCTCCACATCCACCAATAATATGGGCTACTGCCACAGTCACCACATGCATGCATAGAGACAGAGCAACCTTTACTCATACCTCCACATAAATGCCAGCCATTCAGACCACGTATTCTCCAGTAATCAAGACACAAACTCCTCCTCTGCCTCTGGCCTGTTTGTGTACTCCACATCCACCAGCCACATGGGCCACTGCCACCTTCACTGAATGCCTCTAGACTGAGAAACACATACTTTTAAGCCAGTGTAAATGCTGTTACTGTGCAGACCTCCAGCCAGTCAGGCAACCCTCAAGCTGAGTCTCCAACCAACCAGCCAGCCAGCCAGCTCATCAAGGCAGAAATACCAGAGGTCCAGCAAGGCCCAAGTTTGTCTGCTGTGGTAGTAAGTTACTTTCAATGTTGTTCACACTCCTTATCCTCACTGTTGGTGTTGAGTCTGACCTAGCACAGGAAGAGCTTTCATCTTCTTTGCAAGACATTAAAATTATATTCTTTCTTTCAGTTTGTTTCCTTTCACTGTAGGATTCACAATTCACAGGGTTGACTGGCAAGCCAATAATGTTAAATGCAAGGCTATGCGTTCCAGCCAAAAAACATCATGGCAAAGTACAAATTGAATTACAAAGTCCTGGAAAGTACAGTTTCCGAAAGAGACCTTGGGGTGTTTGTAACAAATACATTAAATTTTGATAACCATGCTGGTAAATGGTAAAAAGGGGTAACAGAATTATGGGTTGCATATTTAAGCATATCAAGAGCAGAGACCCAGAAGTGACTATTCCTCTGAATTCATATCTGGTTAGGTCTATCCTATAGTATTATTCTCCCTTTTTTTGCACTCCAAAATATAGGTACAATAAAAAAAAAGTGATAGGGTGTAACATAGGCCTTCAAAGAATATTACAAAATTTAAAAAGAAATCATATGAGGAGAGGCTATCTGACCTTGGTTTCTATTTTTCATACTACCATGGAATAAGAGGGGATCTCTGCTATGTTTATAAGGCATTTCACAATGAAGATCTATGGGAGAATGCAGGTTTGGTAAAAATAAACTAGTGATAGATTGACCAGGTCCCAATGTTTACAACTATGGGGCGACTTTTATAAATCAACAAGGAGAGGAAGGTGGCTCAACCAAAGTTGCTGAGAAGTTGAATCCCTTACCGGTCAGTGGTGCTGAGTGGTACCATGGATTCATTCAAGAAATCTTTTGATAATTTAATGGGTGAAGTCCATATTAGACAATACCAGTGATAAGTAGCAAGTCCACATCATGGCTAATGCCAAAGGACTCGGTCGCCATCCTATGAACCTATTAAAGCCAGACAGCTTGCAAGGCACCAACTCAAACTATGTTTTCTTCCATCACCCCTCTCTGTGGCACTGTAATGTCAATCCACAACATGGTCCTCACTAATGCCTCTCGCAGGAACCCCCTCACAAGCAACCACGCTTCAGCTGCTCACCTGAGCACAGGAGCAGACTGCCTGGGGACCAAAGGTAAAGACTGCACCTCTCCCTCATGGAGCCTTTCTGGTTGAGACTGTTTACCTGTTGATGCTTTGCGTTGACTCCCCACCTGCCCCAGCCACCCACCAACCCAAGCTCGACCCTCAATTTACTGTCATCACTGGTCATGTGACCAGTCACGTGTCCCAACCCATACATTTCTAAGTGTCCACTCTCCCATTTGCAGGTTATATTATCTGGCCAACAGGTGTCAGTCTTGAGCCCAATTTTTCAACTACTTCCTCCCAGTGCTTCCTAGGCCAGCCCTGCCTTCCATACCTTCTCAAGTTGCCCTCCTCCCTCCTTAGCCATTCTTTCAGGTACAAGCTATCCCTTCCTGGGACCGGATTCAAACCCTGCACCTTCGGCACCCGAGGCAGATACCTTTCCACTTAGCCACCATGCCTGCACATACTTTCCTCCACCATAATTACGTAATCACTCAGGGTGATAACCTCCCAGAATGCACTATGGTACAACAATGGCACTACTTGCTCTTACTTTCTGGTATGCCCACTCTTCTCATGCCTCTCTGCTTCCTGCAGCCCAGTCTGCCTGAAACCCTAATCACATACACATTTCCCATATCAACTCCGGGCACCCTGTGCCCTGCAATGAAGCCTAAACACCCCTTACAAGGCCGGCCCGTCGGTGCAGCGGTTGGATTTCCGCTTGCGATGCCGGCGACCTGGGTTTGGAAACGGACCCGGGTCATCAGAGGGCCGGCCGGGGGGAGTAGGATTGAGCGTCCTATGGGCAGCTCTCCTACTCCGGGGGGAGGGTGTGGGTAGTGTTCGGTGCGGTGGGGACCCCTGGTGGAGACCAGGGATTCCACGCAGCCGACACTCAGTGTGACTGGAGGCGGGGCGGACGCTGGCGTCATTGCATGACCCAGCCTCCCCAGGGGAAAAAACCGGAAAAAGGAGGAGGAGCTGCCTGCCGTCACGGATGAAGTTCGCCGTGGCTTCAATGTGCTTCCAGGCTGGGTCCCTGACCTAATTACAGTGCCCGCGGCATATATGGGGCCGTGTGTCGCGGGCCCCACCATGGGGGGTAAGCCACGGGGTATCTGGGGCAGCGGCCGATTTGGAGGCAGAAGCCAGCGGCCCGTGACCGGGCAGATGGATAAGGTGGCGGGCGGCTCCAGGAAGGAGGAAAAAGTTAAATGAAAAAAAAATAAAAATAAAATAAACACCCTTACCCCCAGTCTGTCAAATTGCCCCACTGCACCTTCCCCTCATATACTTCTCATAAAATCTCTATGGAAAAAACCCATCCCCACGGTTAGTGATAGCCCACCCACACATCACAATGTCAGCCTTGCAAAAATTAGACTATTAAGGGCTACCTACTGCACCACACCATCTTCCTTATCCTCCTATCAGGCAACGTACACCACAATCCTGGCCATCCCCCAGCTGCAACCCTCCACAGCAAAATCCTGAGTGGGTTATTAATTGCCTCAATCAACATCTGCAGCCTGTAGAGCAAGCTCTGCCCTCTACAGGCCTGGCTTGCACAACACTCTCCTGATGTTCCAGCCCTGACCAAAACATGGCTCTCAATAAACACCCCTGACTCAGAGGTCACTCTAAATGGGTACTCTTTATTCAGGGCAGACAGACTAAGTAAGAAAGGGGGGGGGATGCATGATCTATATAAAAGATACCTGAAAAGCCATCCCTGTCCCTCTTCCCTCCCTGAGCTAAGGAGTCCAAACCCTCACAGTCAAATTACTACTAGGTAACCAGGCAAGACCCTTTATCTTATGGTCACCTATATCCCCCACGAAACCAAAAACAGGTGCTCACAGAAATCATGTCCCGTATATCGCAAATTCCCTCCAACAGCAAAATCATTGTAGCCTTGGACTTTAATATTAACTGATTGTCTCCCTTGTCCTCTGTCTATAAGGATACAGCAGCAGCCTATGCCCATTCTCAGGTTGTCCAGACTCCTACCAGGTTCAATGACAAAATGGGCCCCTCTACACTTACTGATCTCATTTTCACTAACCACCCCCAGAACCTATCACTGGTCAAAGTCCTCCCCGAAACCCTCAGTGACCACTACCCAGTCACCTGCCACTGGCCACATAAGGCCAACAACACCCCACCTGTAATCCCACACCAAAGGTGACCCAAAAAATGGTCCCTCACAAAACTTAAATCCTACCTCAGAGCCTATGATTGGTCCCCCATCAACTTGGCTCATGATATAGACATTGCCCTCACCTATTTTATCAACACCTATAACACCGCTTGTGACCTCTTTGCCCCTTTTCTAAACAGTATGCAAAAAACAAGAACACACCCTGGATCTCACAAGCGCTACTTGACTTGATGCGCCTCTGGGATAATCTATTGCACAGAGCCCTTGACATTCGCCTCTCCCTAGATAGGCAACTGTACAAAGAGGCAAGAAATAAATGCACCTGGGCCATCCACCAAGCAAAAGCATCCCACTGTCACCAAGCCCTCACATCCACATGGAACTCGGGGTGGACTTCTCTAAAAATATTAAAGAGCTTAGTGGGAAGGTGGTTCCCCCTTCCCCCCTCCAGCTCAGGTTAATATAAATGGCTCCAATGTCCAGGCTCCCCAAGGCATCTCAAACACCCTAAACGAAACCTTCTCTGACCTTAGGAGTGTTCTTTCTCACAATGTTTTGACCCTCCACTTCTGTGACCAACCGTGGGCACCACATGCCTAACAACATTCCCCCTTTTTGCCTCCGGATCATTTCCACATGTGCAGCTAGAAGATACCTAGCCAACTTTCTGAACAAATCGTGACACAGTGGTGATACGCTGGACTTAAAACTCATCTGCCTCACATTAGACAAGGTCCTCTCCCCTCTAACTAAAATCCTTAACAAGTCCCTATGCCTAGGGCAATTCCCCACACTCTGGAAATGTGCAGTCATAACCCTAATACTTAAAGGAGGGGACCATACCTCTCCTAATAACTATCCACCCATCTCAATCCCCCCCCCCAACAAAGCCCTGGAAAAATTGCCTCAGATCAATTAACAGACTACCTCAACAATCACAACCTGCTGTCACCTGCAGAACACGGTTTCCTTCGGGGACACAGTACCACCACTGCACTCCTCGAATACACATCCTTCATAGACGGTCCCCTTGACAATGGACACTTGGTCGGATCAGTCTATATCGACCTCCCAAGGCATGCGATACATTAGTCACAACTTGCTTCTTGACACTCTCCCCTCCATGTGCCTCTCCCAAGACTCGGTCTCCTGGTTCTCTGACTATCTAACTAGCAGGACACAAGTTAAGGTTGGATCCACTATTTCCTCCAGTCGCCCTGTTCTCTCCAGTGTTCCCCAAGGCCCAATACTCGGCCCCCTCCTTTTAAGTCTCTTTTTAAATTCCCTCCCTAGCTCATGTCCTGGTAAACTACTTCTCCATGAGGATGATGTGGTCATTTTTAAGAGTTCCCCCCACCCCCCATGCTCCAGCAAACCCTCCAAAACCTATTCAGTGAAGCTGAAAAATGGTGTTTGGCCCACAGACTAATCCTAAATTAGAAAAAAAACAAATCCATGCTTTTCACCCACCACCAGAACCCAAACTGTGATTACCATCTGAACCTCCATAACTCCACAAATGCCCCACTTGAGCAAGTATCCACGTTCAAGTACCTGGGTATCACTCTTGACACAACACTCACATTCCATCCTCATATTCAGCAACTGTCCATGGCCCTAAACATCAGAATTGGTCTCCTAAACCGCAACAAACACTACCTCACTCCTGAAGCTCTCCGAATAGCAGTTACCTCATCAGTCCTCTCCCTCCTGGACAATGGCATTGTAATATATGGCACCACTTACCAAAGTACACTCCACCGTATCAAAACCACACTAAACAAAACCTGCCAGCTATTCACTGGGTGTGATAGGCTCACGCATACATGTGCGCTCTACAACTCTGTGAATTGGCTTAACTTTGACGGGAGACTAAAACATCACACCTGCCTCATGTCAAAACAAGTCCTCCTCAGACAATCCCCACCTGGTCTCAGCTCACTAGTCAAGCAAGCCCCCCCCTTCCCCCTCTAGAGTATCTAGGAGCAATATCAGATCACCAGTCTCTGTGCCCCACTATCAGACCTCCCTATGCCAAAGGGCATTCCTTTATTGGGCACCAAAAAGGCTAAATAACCTCCCCACTGCCATTGCCTCAGAAACTAAGCTTGGCCCTTTTAAACTGGCACTGAAAAAACACCTCCTTATGGGTACCTCGTGTGACTGCCCCTAGACCCATCAGGTCCCGTGGATACCCCAAAAAGTCACCTATTTCTCTGCTGCTTCCAAATGGACTTCATGTTACAATCACCTTATGGGGCTTCTCATGTTGGATGATGGGTAATTTAACTACCCTAGTTAATGTTTTCTGCTCACTGTTAAACCTGAACAACAAGTCTGTCTGAATTAAGATTACATGATTGTTATCATTCAACTCACCTTATTGTAGTTGATACTTTTTTCTTTTCCATACTATCGTATCTAAATGAATTTGTTGAAACCTCTGTATCACCTTGTACAACATCTGTATTGTTGACAAGGAGCCTTTGCAAAGGAGTCTATGACTCAAAGTTTGTAATTTCCAATTATGCAGAAATAAATAAATAAAAAATAAATAAATAATATGATAGTAAGTATCATTACATGATTTTTTTCTTTTTTTTGTACTAATCCATTTACAGAGGAGAGAGTCCTAACGGCACTCACACAACTATAAGTTGACAAGGCAATGGGGCCTGATGAGATACACCTACAGATATTAAGGGAGCTCAGAGAAGAACTGGCTGTACCTCTGATGGTCCTATTCAGCCACACACTGGAGACAGATGTGGTACCAGAGGACTGGAAGAAGGCAGATGTAGTCCCGCTTCACAAAAGTGGGAACAGGGAGGAGGCTGGCAATTACAAGCCAGTGAGTCTGACTTTGGTGGTGGGAAAATTAATGGAATCACTACTGAAGGAAAGGATAGTGGAATATCTTGAATCCAATGGCTTATAAGATTCTAGGCAACATGGATTCACTGGGGGGAGGTTATGTCAAACAAATCTGATAGATTTCTTTGACTGGGTGACCAGGGAATTAAATCAGTGTGGAGCAGTGGATGTGGCCTTCATAGATTTTAGTAAGGCCTTTGACACCATTCCACATAGGGGACTAGTGAACAAGCTGGGCAGCATGGCAGTGGGTCCAAAGGTGGTAAACTGGGTAAGTAATTGGTTGGGGGTCAGGGGATAGATGACAGTGGGTGTTGAAAAACTGAGTTCACTCCATGGGAAGAAGGGTGACCAGTGAGTGCATTAAGGATCAGTACAAGGATTGGACCGCTTTAATGTCTTTATTAGTGACGTTGCAGAGGGGCTAGAAGGGAAGGTACTGTATACCTTTTTGCAGATGACACTAAGATCTGCAATAGGGTAGACACTTTGGGGGTGTTTGGAGAAAAAATGAATAGGGATCTAAGAAAGCTTGGGGAGTGGTCAAGAGTGTGGCAACAAAGTTTCAATGCAATGAAGTGCAAGATTATGCACTTGGGGTGCAGAAACCCAGGGGCAGTGTACAAAATGCGAGAAGTGGTACTGGCGACTACCAAACAGGAAAGGAACTCGGGGTAATCATATCTGATGACCTAAAGGTGACCAAACAGTGTGACAAGGTAGTGGGATGCTAGAGTGCATAGGGAGGAGCATCACCAGCAGAAAGAGGGAAGTAGTGATACCGCTGTATAAATCACCGGTGAGACTGCACCTACAGTACTGACCACATCTCTGGAAGGACATAGACAGAGTAGAGGTGATCCAGTGGAGGTCAACTAAAATAGTGCAGGGTCTGCATCAAAAGCCCTATGAGGAGAAACTGAAGGACCACAATATGTACACCAAAAGTAAAGAAGGGAAATGGGTGATATGATAGAGACTTTCAAATACCCTACAGGTATAAACAAAGTTCAAGTGGGAAGCCTTTTTCAGAGACAAAGATGCTCAAGAACAAGGAATCATGCAATGGGGTGGGTGGGCATAGGCTCAGGGGAGATGTAAGGAAGTACTTCTTCACAGAAAGAGTGGTGGATTCTTAGAACAGCCTCACAGCAGAGGTGGTGGGGGTAATATCTGTAGGGGTATTCAAAAATGCATTTCATAGGCATAAGCAAGGCTCTAGAATTCTGCGGCTGCAGAATTTTGTGCAGAACTTGTAACCTACCGCAGAACTTCTGTAGTGCCACAGAATTCTTTGCTCTTGGTGATTCTTTATTAATATTTCCATTTATCCATAGAACCTGGCTCCTGTTCCCTCTTGTTATATCCAAAACCCCTCTATGCTCAGAATGTGATGTTATTAATGCTATAACATCATACATTAGCTAATGAAATGGCTGCATTCTGCCACAGAAATGAATAGTCACTTATCTACCACAGCTCCCACTGCCAGAGGCAGTGGCACATCACATGAGGCAGAGTGATATTTGTTCAACCTGCCCTGCAACCAAATACAATTTTCAGTCTTACATTATTGCACAGAACCAACTTAAACAAAACCCGACAATAGCATAGACCTGTTAAGTCCGTACCTTACTTTGTGCAAATTTATTTTTGCCTTTAAGGTATAGAGATGCCATCTGAAATGAATAACTGATAAAATGAATTAACCTGTCATTTTTAAGAAAAATAAAGTAATTAGACCCAGAAAAGTGGAATATAATAATGTGCAGACCTGTTGAAAGGATAGATCTGTTAAATAAATAATTGTGCTGTACACATTTTTGTCAGGGTTATTGATTGCATATTGTCATTGGTTGATAGACTCACCTAAAAGTTATGGAGAAATGTTGAGTGCTGGGCCAGCTGTTGGGCCAGAGGGTAGCATGTTGTGTTCCTGTGCCAGCAACTCAGGTTCAGAGATGAGCTCTGGGAGCTGGCTGGGCAGCATAAGGATTGGGGGAGCACAACACTGCTCTGAGCCTGGGAATGTATGGTGCAGTGTTCTGTCACATGGGGGACACATTGTGTTGGGCTGGAGAGCTTTATCTCACAATGGGTTCACTGTCATGGCCTGAAGGTGTTACATAGTGTGTCAGGGGAAGCGGGTTGGCATGAAAAATTAGTTTTGCAATAACTCCTCTATTCTGTTTATTACATTTCCAAGGGACCTGTATGAATGAGGATACAATTTCATGGAAATTTAAAAAAATAATATATATATATATATATATATATATATTAGAGAAAAACTCCATTTAATGCATCAGTTAGGGTTGTTCCACAGCGACAAAGTGAGGAAATTGCTGTTAGGGTTGAAAACCCTAACTCAGTCACCCCAGCACCACACACACAGACACACACACACATTCAAGTATGGGGGAGGACCAAGTCAACACAACCAATGACAGACATCCAGCAGCAGGTGACAGAAATAACAAACAATTGTCTAAATGTACTACGAGACATCCCCACCCACCTGACCAGGTACTGCATGCTGCATGCTCAGTGGAGATCAACAGCAAAACTGAGGCCATGTACACCAAATGTACACATCCCTGATTGCAGCTGCACACAACGTACCACACTTAGTAGTTGCATGGCCTTACCTACCGATGCCCCACACTACACCACAACTGGTGCTGTGCCGTTATTCAATATAAATGCTGAAGGTGCATGATGACAGTTGTAGAAGGTTTTAACACTAGTGAGTATACATTAATTAAAGAAGCACATAAATTAACTACAAGACACTAGCATGCTCAAGATAAAAGTAGTGATACATTTAGTAGGTGATTTACATAGTAGTACATTTACTGCAATGGTTTACTCAACATAGAGAGGCTGATGTAAACATATGGAAAAGCATTGCCTGTTCAACGCTGTGAAATTCGTACTGCCAATATCACATGCATTCTTACTGATGAAGGTGTACTGCTGATGTACATACATAGACCTTCAGTGTGTTTCAATACTAAAGATGCATTAAGTATTCTTTGTAAGAAACATTGTGATTGCATGGATCAGGCCAAGCAACTTCTAAATATCATAGCACTACTGAGCCAACAATGATGTACCTGTATCGGAGATGTATATAGGATAGATTTTCCTATAGGCACTTACTGAGTATGTTGTACCTGCTAAAGACAATCTCATTGCATCTGTGATGACTAACTTATTCAAATAGTAATACATTTACTATTGTTGCAATGAGTGATCTATGCCACTTATGGACACAGTGTGATTTTTTTTAACAGTTGTTTCATACTCAGGCTGTATGCCTACTGTTTGGGTTTGCCACACTTCTGTCACTGATGCTATCAAAGTGATAACTATGTTAATTGTGGTACAACAGGAATCAAGTAGGTATGGTGTAGATATAAACAGAATGTATTTTAGTATTGATTTAACTCACAATGGGGTAAGTGTAGTAGGACAGCAGGGGTTATCCTCTATCACTGACTCTGTCAGTTATAATCACACTAGGGTTTCGATGACTGTAATGATCAAGTTACACTGTTCATCTTCATGAGTTCATATTCACAGCCATTCTCCAGTAACTAGACAGTGTATGGTGTAACTGGGTGGGACACTGTGTAGCAAAGCTGCTGCAGTGCATAGCAGAGGGATAGTATCTACTCATAAAGACAATTAAGCAATAAGGCATGACCAACAGTTATGTTAAATGGTCTGTTAATCACCCTGTAGGGGTTTAATGTTGAATGAGGCATAGCCGAGTGCCACATGTCGCTAGACAGTGATAAACTGACCATTAACATAATACCTGGGAGTGGCTTATTGCTATCATAATAAAACTGTTTTTAAAACAACATTAAACCATGTTCATCATATGGTTAGGCTCTACATGTATGTTAATAAAAACTAAACATAAGGCTGTTACAATGTTTACAGTCAATTAAAAGCTGCATTTCTCAAACCCTTGTTATAATCAGAGATATTATACCTGTACAGCTCCTTGGTTTTGCTGAACTCTATTGCTCAGGTGGCCCACCACAAGTGGTGTGGTCTGGTGTGGGAGCATCGGTAGGTAAGGCCATGCAACTACTAAGTGTGATGCGTGTGTGCAGCTGCAATCAGGGATGTGTCGTTTGCTTTACATGGCCTCAGTTTTGCTGTTGATCTCCACTGAGCATGCAGTACCTGGTCAGGTGGGTGGGGATGTCTCGTAGTACATTTAGACAATTGTTTGTTATTTCTGTCACCTGCTGCTGGATGTATGTCATTGGTTGTGCTGACTTGGTCCTCCCCCATACTTGAATGTGTGTGTGTGTGTCTGTGTGTGTGTGGTGCTGGGGGGGTGAATTCGGAGTTAGGGTTTTCAACCCTAACAGCGAATTGCCTCACTTTTGTCACTGTGGAACAACCCTAACTAATGCATTAAACGGAGTTTTTTGCCTCTAATTTCCCTTCCTTTTGAGAATGATATTGAGAAATAGTGAATGTAATGCAGTGGTGGGCCCCGTGCTCCCGCCACATGATGTCTTGTGGCATAGTAACAGGAGCAGCAACGCAAACAGAAATGCTAACGGTGGCACACATGGTAACACAAGCTCGAATGAGAACAGAAAGGGTAAAGTACACGGTGGCGTAGACGGGAATGGTGTGCCACGTGATGTCTTGTCACATAGTAACATGGTGCCTGTAAATGGAAATGTCAATGGGCATGGTGACATAAAGTGAAACAGAAAGAGAAACAGTCACAGTACACACAAATGGCAAAAAATAACAGAAATGCAAGCGCAAATGAAAGCATAAAGGATGATGCATGTGGTGGCATTGGGGTGTGCATTGGGATCATCAGCCCTAACTCTCACCCCATGACATGTAAATCAGCAAGTATAGGAGAATGGGGTGAGTTAGGACCCTGATCCAATGCACACCCAAATGCCGGTTGGGGTGGGTGGGGGGTGCAGGGGTTTTCAACCCAACAGCTAATTTTCACTTTTGTCGGCTGTGGAACAACCTAACTAATGCATTAAACAGAGTTTTGCCTCTAATTTCCCTTCTTTTGAGAATGATAACGAGAAATAGTGAATGTAATGCAGTGGCGGGAAGCGTGGGGCCCTTTGGGCCCCGCGCTCTATGATATCTTATGTACACTAACAGGGACAACAACGCAAACAGAAATGCTAACAGTGGCGCACATGGTAACACAAGCGTGAATGAGAACAAGAAAGGGTAATGCACATGGTGGCGTGAGCGGGAATGGTCTGCCGTGATGTGTTGTCACATAGTAACATGGTGCCTGCAAACAGAAATGTCAATAGGCATGGTGGCGTAAGTGAAACAGAAAGATAAACAGTACTGTAGACAGAAATGGCAAAAAATAACAGAAGCATAGCGCAAATGAAAATGCAAGGATAGCACATGGTGGCGCGAGGCGTCAGCGGTAAGTGAAACAGGCGGAACCGCAAGCGGAAAGGGCAACAGTAACAGTAATGTAAGCGCACAGGCTGGTTTTCCCCAAAACCTGCATAGAGAAAGACAGTGAGTACAAATAATGTATGCATAATAATGAGTATCGGCGCAGAAAATGAGATCTTGGAATACTAAATACATTATATCTCAGGAACCGTACGACGTAGAAAAAAAATTTAAAAGTCATATTATTTACAACTGTCCTGGCTAATTTGAATCTTATCCCCATTGTGGGGCTAAGAAGTTTTCCGACTAAAAGTCATTATCTATACCGTTTCGAGATCACGGGCCCTGAGCACTTGTGACGCCCGTAATGTTATCCTATGGGAAAAAAGAAAGTTCGGAGCGCCATAACTTTGCCTCCCTGTAATGTTTTTTCACCAAACCACTGAAAGGCACATCTGTGGGCTGTTGGCTGTCTTCCCTCCAAATTTCAGGAAAAAAGACCAAACCGTTATTTTGCAGCAGGGATCCAAAGGATTTCTGCAATGCGTCGGGCGTCGTAATGTTATCCTATGGGAAAAACCGTCAACTTTGGAGTGCCGTAACTTTGCCGCCATGTGATATTTTTTCACTGAACTACTGAAAGGCACATCTGTGGGCTGTTGGCTGTCTTCCCTTCAATTTTCAGGAAAAAAGACCAAACCGTGATTTTGCAGCAGGGTGCCAAAGGACTTCTGTAATGCGTCGGGTGCCGTAATGTTATCCTATGGGAAAAACCGTCAACTTTGGAGTGCCATAACTTTGCTGCTGTGTAATATTTTTTCAATACAACACTGAAATGCACATCTGTGAGATGTCGGCTCCGTTCCCTCCAAATTTCAGCCCAAAACTCCCAACGGTTCTTTTGCAGTGCAGTGCCAAAGAATCGCTGTCACTGTCCCACAGATGGAAAACTACTGTAAGCAATTTGCGAAAACTTTCATAGAAACATAGAAACATAGAATGTGGCAGATAAGGACGCTTGGCCCACCAGTCTGCCCATTTCCCTACCTACTGGATAAGCTGCAGATCCTAGTTAACCAGCAGTCTACTTCTTCCTACCCCCACCCCCCAGAATTGCCTTATGACTATCCCATGCATGCTTGAATTCCACCACTGATTTTGACTCCACAACCTCCTCCGGAAGGCCGTTCCATGCATCCACAACCCTCTCTGTGAAAAAATACTTCCTTAAATTACCTCTGAGCCGCCCCTCTCTATCTTCAAATTGTGCCCTCTTGTTCTTGCACACCTCTTTTTTTGAAAGATGCTACCCTCTTGGACTTTGTTGATTCCCTTGAGGTACTTGAAAGTTTCTATCATGTCCCCCCTCTCCCTCCTTTCCTCGAGGCTATACATATTAAGCTCCTTAAGTCTCTCTTCATATGTCCTCCGGTGCAGACCCTGCACCATTTTAGTTGCCCTCCTCTGGACAGCTTCCATCCTGTCTATGTCTTTGCGGAGATTGGGTCTCCAGAACTGCACACAGTACTCCAGATGGGGTCTCACCAGCTGTCTGTACAGAGGATAATAACTTCCTGTTTTCTACTGGCGATGCCTCTCCTATCATCCCAGTATCCTCCCAACCCTCCTTGCTGCCTTCTCCATTGCTTGCCCACCTTTAGGTCATCTGATATGACTACCCCAGGTCCCTTTCCATTTTTGTTGTTGTTAGTATCTCACCTCCCATTGTGTACTCTTCCCTGGGTTTTGTTTCCCAGGTGCATTACCTTACACTTCTTAGCATTGAATCTAAGCTGCCATACATTTGACCATTCCTCTAACCTTGCCAAGTCCTTCTCATCCTTTCCACCCCACCCTGTGCATCAACTCTGTTGCAGATCTTAGTGTCATCTGCAAAGAGACATATCTTTCCTTCCAGTCCTTCTGCAATGTCGCTTATAAAGACATTAGAGGACTGAGTCCTAATCTGAACCTACGGTACCCGCTAGTAACCCTCCTTTCTTCTGAGTGGACTCCATTTATTATTACTCTCTGTGTCCTATTCTCCAGCCAATTCTTTACCCAGGCTGTCATCTTGGGACCCACTCCCAGGCTGGCTAACTTATATATTAATCTTTTGTGTGGGACTGTGTCAAATGCCTTGCTAAAGTCTAGGTAGGCCATCTCCACAGCCCCTTCCTGATCTACTACTTTGGTCACCCAGTCAAAGAAATCTATCAGATTCGTCTGGCATGACCTTCCCGCTGTGAATCTATGCTGCCTAGGGTCCTGTGCCCTTCTGGCCTCCAGATACACGACAATTCTTTCCTTTTTCCTTTCGAATTAAAGTTCGACACTTTCGTGAGCACAAAAGTAATTTCTTGAAAGTACTTTTCCAGAAATTTGAAAACATATTTCTGGGATGTTTCTAAAATAAAGACATGGCAAGCATCCGGAAATACTACAAGTCTCAATGGCTGAGAGGGACCTGGGGGTGGTGGTGGATGTCAAGATGAACAACTCTGAGACTTGTGGGAGGCAGCAGCCAAGGCCAACAGGATGCTGGGATGCATCGCTAGGGGATCACCTCCAGAAGGAGGAAGTGATACTCCCTCTGTATAACTGCTTGGTGAGGCCGCACCTGGAGTACTGCGTGCAGTTTTGGAGCCCTTGCCTAAGAGGGACATTAACCTCCTGGAGAGGGTCAGAGGAGGGCAACCAAAATTATTTGGGGCTTGGGACAGGACCTATGAGGAGAGCTGAAGAGCTAAATATGTACACTTTGGAAGAGAGAAGGGACTGGGGGACATGATAGAGTCTTCAGGTACATGAAGAGGGTAAATAGGGGAGGAACAGTGAGGGTGCTTCGAAGGAAGGAGGAGGGGGCCACTAGAGGGCATGGGTGGAAGCTGGAGGGGGGAAGATTCAGGGGAGAAAGGAGGAGGTGCTACTTCACTGAGAGGGTGGTAGAGCCATGGAATGCACTACCTAGGGGGCTGGTGGAGGCAGAGACAGTGGAGGGGTTCAAGAGGGTGGGACAGGTACAGGGAAGGGTTCAGGAAGCAAAATCCAATGCAGCAAGAATATCCGAACTGGGAAGGAGAAGCCAGAGAAGGCGAGGGGATAGAAGGTCAGCACCCAGGGTGGGGGCTGACCAAACGAGCAGACACGAAAGACCATTAGGCCTATTCTGCTGGCATTTTAGTATGTATGTATCCTCAGGGTCCGACTAGGTGAATACAAAAAGAATTAGGTTGCTAGAGGGTCCCAAATTTAAATGCCAACCATTTTTCTGATCACCAAATGAAAACAAAATGGCCGATTTGCAAAAGTAACAGGCCCATTTGCGAAAGTAAAAATGCATTTGCGAAAGTGTTGAACTTTTTGTTAACTTTTCCCATTGACTTATAATGGGAAACTGTTTTTTGAATAACTTTTGAACCGTTTAATGTCTTTTCCACGAAATCTTTGAAAGGCACACTGGAGACCCTGGCCGCATGTTCCCTGAAGATTTTGGACTGGTCAGCAAACCATACGACCTGTAGAAGCGACTTAGAATTTAAAAGTTGAATGCGTCTACAGATCACGCTTAATAACTCCGCAGCTGTATATCCGACCACTACGAAACTTGGCAGATCCCAAGGCCTATGGCTCTTGATCATGTATTCCAAAGTTCAGCTAAATCTGTCAAACGGTTGCAAAGTTATTAAGGTGCAAAGTTTTGGGGTTTAACATAGAAATGGCTCCTCAACCCTAAATTGTCTTTTGCAAGGTGTATCTTCTGTTACTGCTTTATTTTTCTCTGGAGCAAAGTGTTTCTTACAGGGTATATCTTCTCTGAAATTACTGTATTACAGGCGGAGCTTACATTTTTGTGACTTTTTTATCATTGGGCTAAGCAAAATTACTGTTTGACACTGTGTTTTATTTTATTCTTGTTTGTTGAAAAGGTTTGTTGTCTCAGGGGTGTTTCAGTCTCCTTCTCACATTGAAGGAGCTAATTGCTTTATCCCACAGCTCTTCCAAAGGATTAGGTGTGTATGTGGGAGTGGAGCTGGCAAACTGTCAGTAATTTCCAACAGAAAGAAGGGTTAAAAGTCAGGTTAGTTGATATCTTGGAGGTAGAAGACTTGGTTTGCTGGCCAAGGCACCTAGCTTCACCTGAGCTCTTTCCTTCTAAGACTGCTTGAAAGGCAGAATAGAGAAACTTACCAGAGCAAGGGAAAAGATTAAGACTTAGTTTGGCTAAGCAGATTTACTGTGTGGTGGTGTTTTTATTTTTTACTCACAGGGATTGCTACTGTTTGTTGCTAACATTTCATTGCTTTATTTTTCTCTGATTCAAATTGTTGTTGCTGGTATACCTTCTTCTGCATTATTACAAGGTGTGCCTACAGGTATGTGCTAACAGATTACTCCTGTAATCTTCTGATTCAAATTGTTTTGCAAGGTATATCTTCTGTTACTGCTTTATTTTTCTCTGGAACAAAGTGTTTCTTACAGCGTATATCTTCTCTGAAATTATTACAGGTGGTGCTTTACAGGTTTTACAGTTTTATCTAACATTAGGATAAGCTTTCAGGGTTACTGCATTTGTTGTTGACTGATTGTTTCTGCTCTTACCTCCTTGTTCTTTCGTCCGTGGTTCTTCTTTTTAGGCAGGGGAAGGGTCCAGCCACCCACCCCCATCCCCAACCACCCCACACTACACTCCTTTTATAGGGTACCACAGTTGTGACATTTCCTGTGGCAGAGCAGGAAGGGGCGGATCAGTGGGGCCTCCACAAGGTGATCTCATTTACAGGGCACTAGTAATTTAACTTGTTATAACAAGTTAAACAAAGCACAATTAAACCATTACTTGCATTTTTTTTCCTTTTTTTCCTTCTAATTACTCTGACTAGGTTACAAACCCAGCAACTTATTTGGAATGGATTTCATTAACTGCAGGTACTGTGGAACAATTTTCAGAAGGACAGTCTTACAGGATTTAGGACACTGTCCTACGTGCTGGGCCTTTGGAGATCTTAGGGCTCAGCTCCGGGCAGCGTGGGCAGAGATTGCATGCCTCAAATTTCATATTGAAGAGGAAATACATTATGAGAACCACCCGCCATTTCCCCAGCATCCAACAGAAAAACCTCGACCGCAGAGGGTAGTTGGTCCAGGAGGTTGGCAGGTGGTTAGGAGGAGCAAATCAGGTGCCCCATCACTCTCTGTTCTCCAACACATTACCTCCAAAAACCATATAAACACTACAAACAGGTATCTGCCTCTATCTCTGAAATCAAATAAAGAGGCAGAAGACACTGCAGAGCAGGACACTGCAGCACAGGAGCTAGCACAACAAAACTCACCCAAATCAGGAACCAAAACAAAACAAGCACAAAGGAAATCCAAAAAACTTCTGATCATAGGAGACTCCATGATTCGGGGAGTTGATACCCATCTCCAGCCAGGGGTGATGGTCAGATGTCTCCCAGGTACATCAGCATGGAGAGACACTGACCGCATTGCTAAAATTGTTCACAAAGCAGGAGAAAACATTGATGTCCTAGTACACATAGGGACTAATGATCTCGCCAGCCGGTCAGTTGTGGAGACCAAGGAACACCTGACTAGGCTGGGTGACAAACTATCATCTATTTCGTCCGGCATCTCCTTCTCTGAGATCCTGCCAGTCTGGGAGAGGGGAGCAGATGGACGGAAGGTCAGAGAAGGGGAGATAGGGGAGCTAAACACGTGGCTCAAGGGCTGGTGCCAGGAAAAGGACACAGATTTGTAGGAACTGGCAACAGTTCTGGGAGCGAAAGTTCTTAAATTTGATGGACTGCATCTGACTAAAGAGGAGTCAGTGCATTGGGGCAGAAGTTTGATGTCTTTGCAGAATATTTAAACTAGCAAATGGGGAGGGTGCAGCACCCCATCGTCAAATGGGAAGAACACCCTCCCCTCAGCTAGTGGTCAAACAGGAATTCAGCATGTTTGCCATTCATTTGCATCACCAGGTAAGAAAAAGGTTTTCTCCCCATACGATGCACAGGGGTAATGCCAAACTTCACCCAACAACTAACACACCAAAATCTGGCCAATGGAAAATCATGTACACAAATGCTCACAGCCTGGGAAATAAGATCCCAGACCTGCAGGCAATAATGTCAGAGGCTAAACTGGACATAGTAGCAATTAGTGAGACGTGGTTTACCAGTAACCACACTTGGGAGACTTCAGTACCTGGCTATGTATTGTTAGAAGAAGCGAGGTGCAAAAGGGGAGGTGGCCCTGTATGTTAATGAAAATATCAAAGCTACAGAAATTCAGAATACACATAAGGAGCCAGAAGAACTGTGGGTCACCCTGGAAACAGAAATGGGACAGCCATAAGAACTGGGGTTGTCTACAGGCCCCAGACCAGAGGAAGACATAGACACATTACTGTTAGAAGATATACAAAACATGACAGCTAAAGGGAGGTTCTGATAAGGGAGACTTCAACATGCCGGATACAGATTGGTCAATACCAGCAGGAACATCTGCCAGAACTAGACTCATAGTGGATTCCTGCAGGGGAGGGCCTCAAACAACTGGTACAGCAACCCACAAGAGACAGGGCTATCCTAGATCTAGTACTGACTAACAAAGAAGGGATCACAGATCTCCAGGTAGAAGGTCACCTGGGGCCAGTGACCATCACATGGTATGGTTCAATTTGGCTACTACATCTAAATCATCCCATTCCAAGGCAAAATATGGGACTTCAGAGGAGCTGACTTTGATAAGATGACCAACAGAGTTAAGCTAGCCCTGGCAAAAAGAAACACAGGTGAGGGGTACAGGCAAAGTGGGCAAGCATTAGGAAGCAATACTTGAAGCAACATCCCATTGTGTTAGACAGAAAAGGAAGTGCAAAGAAGAAGGAAACCACTTTGGTTCTCAAATACAGTAGCAGAAAAGGTCAGAGCCAAAGGCTGGCCTTCAGGAAATATAAAGGGAACACAGCGGGATGAAGATAGGGAGGCATACCAAACTGCCCTAAGGAAGCAGGTAAGGCAGTAAGGCAGGCAAAGTCCCAAACTGAGGAAACACTAGCACGAACAGTAAAGAAGGTGACAAGACTTTCTATAGATACATTAGTGAAAGGAGAAAGTCCAGAGGGGTATGCTAAGCTTAATGGAGAAAAGGAGCACGTGAGGAGGAGGACCCTGTAAAGGCATCTATCCTAAATAGATACTTTTGCTCAGTATTTACTGAAGAGAAGGTAGAGGCAGGGCCCACAGCTCAGCATCATGGACACAGGGAAGGAGGTGAGCACTACTCCTTCACAAAAGAAAGGGTCCTACAAGAGCTTGCTAAGCTCAGGGTGGATAAGGCAATGGGACCTGATGGCATACATCCCAGGGTACTTAAGGAGCTAAAGGAGGAACTAGCAGAGCCATTAGCAGAATTGTTTAGTGAGTCTCTGAGCACAGGAGAGGTCCCAGAAGACTGGAGAAGGGCTCATGTGATCCGCTCCACAAGAGTGGTAGCAGGGAGGAGGCGGGGAACTACAGACGGTCAGTCTTACCTCAGTAGTGGGCAAGATTATGGAGGCACTCCTTAAGGAAAGGATAGTACAACACCTGGAATCCATAGGGGCACAGGATCCAAGACAGCATGGGTTTACAAAAGGAAGGTCCTGTCAAACTAATCTCATAGGTTTCTTTGACTGGGTAACCAGAGTGGTGGACCAAGGGGGAGCAGTTGATGTCGCCTACCTTGACTTCAGCAAAGCTTTTGACACTGTTCCACATAGAAGATTGATAAATAAGCTGGGTAGGCTCGGGGTGGGTCAGACGTTGGTCAACTGGGTGGCAAACTGGTTGATGGGCAGAAAACAGAGAGTGGTGATAAATGGTATACAGTCAGAAGAGATGCAAGTCAGAAGTGGGGTACCTCAGGGATCAGTCCTGGGGCCAGTCCTCTTCAACATCTTCATTAGTGACATTGCAGATGGACTAGAGGGTAAGGCTTGACTGTTTGCAGATGACACCAAGATCTGCAACAGAGTAGATGATCCAGATGGGGTGGGCAGAATGAGAAGAGATCTGGATAAACTAGCAGAATGGTCAGAAGAGTGGCAACTGGGATTTAATGCAAAGAAGTGCAAAATCATGCACATAGGGAAGAGAAACCCTGAAGCCACCTATAGGCTGGGAGGGGAGTTGCTAGCGGTCACAAAGGAAGAAAGAGACTTGGGCATCATCATCACTGATAACCTAAAATCATCCAAGCAGACCTCTAAAGCAGTAGGTAAGGCTAGGGGGGTGTTAGGGTGTATTAGTAGGGGTATCACAAGTCGTAAGAGGGAGGTGTTAATCCCTCTGTACAAGACACTGGTTAGGCCCCATCTGGAGTACTGTGTGCAGTATTGGAGGCCACACCTTCACAAGGACATTAACCAAATTAAGGCAATCCAGAGAAGGGCAACAAAAATGGTGCAGGACTGCATCAGAAAGCATATGAGGACAGATTAACGGAGCTCAATATGTATACCCTTGAGCAAAGGAGGAGAGAGGTGATATGATCGAGGCATTCAAACACCTTAAGGGCATAAACAAGGTGAAAGAGTCTAACATGTTTAAATATAAGAAAAATAGCAGGACAAGAGGACACAGCATGAGATTAGAGGAGGCCGATTAAGGGGAATGTGAGAAATTCTTTTTCACAGAAAGGTGGTGGATGCATGGAATGGCTTACCACAAGAAGTGGTGGCTATGAATACAGTGCAGGGCTTCAAAGAGGCATGGGATAGGCATAAGGGAGCAATACAAATGACTGTGAATAGATAGGCCACTGACAGAGCAAAGGCCGATGGCACATTTATAAGGTAGAAAAGAAATGGGCAGACTGGATGGGCCTTGTGGTCCTTATCTCGTCCAACTTCTATGTTTCTATGTTCTATAGTAGCACTACTGTGCTACCATATATATATCTATATATATATATAGATATATATATATATATATATCTATATATATATATAGATATATATATATATATATATATATACACATAATTACATACACACACAGACTACATACAGTATCTCTCTCTCACTATACACAGACACACACACACACATATATATACATTTGTATGTATGTTACGGATTGCATATAAATATATAAGTGCTACATAGTGGAGACTTCATGAGTGCTGTAGACAGCACATATAAATATATAAGTGATGCACAGTAGGTTCTTCATGAGTGGTGTAGATAGCATGAGTGTCGAAATAACTTATTTATCACATAAGTTCCCCTCTGCATATTTCATTTAGGCAATATGCTAGGACCTTAAGGGGTAGATTTTTTTTTTGCCTTTTTAGGCATAAAATTATTTCTATAAGTCTGTTATTTTTTGAACTAGTGTTACTGTGCTTCCCCCATCCTGATTGCTATAATCACTGCCCTGAAAGTGAAGTCAGGATTACAAACTTGACACTGCGATGTGGTAGTTTGTTAGTGCCGCAGAACTTCCCCAGAAATTACAAACCTCCACTGCAGAAGTTCTGTGGCAAATGGTAGTCTTGCCGCAGAACTTGGTCCCTGTGTGCCGCAGAAAAGTAGGGGCCTTGGGCATAAGGGAACCTCAGTGGCAAGTAATGGGGGGAACCAGAGATCAACTAGGGTCTGTGGTGTTACACTAGATAGGGAAAATGGGAAGACTAGGTGTGCCAAGTGGTCCTTATCTGTCATCAGTTTCTATGTTTCTATGTAGTTCACTGATGTCCTTTTTCCGCTTTACTGTCCCACCCCTCCTGTGGTGCGTAAGACTAGTGCATGGAGGTGCACCCGACTTATGTTTCCCCACAGTGCCCTCCGTTACTCTGCCTCGCTGACCTGCTCTACCCCCTAGCCTCCACCTCGGGAGAGCTGAGGCCAGCAGGACATGCCTCCCCTCCAATGGAGAGAAGAGCAGTTCCTCAGACTCTTAATCCTCTCCCTTCCCAGCCAAGCACCAGTGACCCGCGTCCATTCCCTATCCGGGGTCACCAGTATGGCAGAAGGTAAGATGCATTGCAGCACCTCAGCCCTCTGTGCAACTTTGCTGGCTTGGTTTGCTGGCCAAAGCACCTAGCTTCACCTCAGCTCTTTCCTTCTAGATTGCTTGAAAGGACAGAACAGATAACCTTACCAGAGCAAGGGAAAGAATTAAGACTTCTTTTGGCTAAGCAGATTTATTGTGTGTTGTTATTTTTATTTTGTACTCACAGGGATTGCTACTGTTTGTTGCTAACATTTCGTTGCTTTATTTTTCTCTGATTCAAATTGTTGTTACTGGTATACCTTCTTCTGCATTATTACAAGGTGTGCCTAAAGGTGTGTGCTAACAGATTACTGCTGTAATCTTCTGATTCAAATTGTCTTTTGCAAGGTATATCTTCTGCTACTGCTTTATTTTTCTCTGTAGCAAAGTGTTTCTTACATGGTATATCTTCTCTGAAATTATTACAGGTAGTGCTTTACAGGTTTTACAGTTTTATCTAAACATTAGGATAAGCTTTCAGGGTTACTGCATTTGTTGTTGACTGATTGTGTCTGCTCTTACCTCCTTGTTCTTTCATCCGTGGTTCTTTTTCAGCAGAAGAAGGGCCCAGCCACCCACCCACCCCATCCCCAACCACCCCACACTACAGTCCTTGTATAGAGTACCACAGTTGACATTTCCTGTGGCAAAGCAGGAAGGGGTGGATCAGTGGGGCATCCACAAGATGAGCTCATTTACAGAGGCACTAGTAATTTAACTTGTTATAACAAGTTATACGAAAACAAAACACAAAATCAAACCATTACTTGCATTTTCTTCCTTCTAATTACTTTGACCAGGTTATAAACCCAGCAGCTTATCTGGAATGGATATCATTAGCTACAGGTACTGTGGAACACTTTTCAGAAGGACAGTCTGACAGGATTTAGGACACTGTCCTACATGCTGGGCCATTGGAGATCTTAGGGCTCAGCTTCAGGCAACATGGGCAGAGATTGCATGCCTCAGATTTCATATTCAAGAGGAAATACATTATAAAAACCACCCGCCATTTCCCCAACATCAAACAGAAGAACCTTGACCGCAGAGGGTAATTGGTTTGGGAGGTTGGCAGGTGGTTAGGAGGGGAAAATTGGGTCCCCATCACTCGGTGCTCTCCAATATATTACCTCCAAAAACCATATAAACACTACAAACAGGTATCTGCCTCTATCTCTGAAATCAAACAAAGGGGCAGAGGACACTGTGGAGTAGGACACTGCAGCACAGGAGCTAGCACAACAGAACTTGCCCAAATCAGGAACCAAAACAAAAAAAGCAAAAAAGAAATCCAAAAAACTTCTGATCATAGGAGACTCCATGATTCAGAGAGTTGATACCTATCTCCAGCCAGGGGTAATGGTCAGATGTCTCCCAGGTACATCAGCATGGAGAGACACTGACCGCATTGCTAAAATTGTTCAGGAAGCAGGAGAAAACATTGACGTCCAGGTACAAATAGGGACAAATGATCTCACCAGCCAGTCAGTTGTGGAGACCAAGGAACACCTGACCAGGCTGGGTGACAAATTATCATCCATTTCATCCGGTATCTCCTTCTCTGAGATCCTGCCAGTCTTGGAAAGGGGGCAGATGGATGAAAGGTCAGAGAAGAGGAGATAGGGGGACTAAACACGTGGCTCAAGGACTGGTGCTGGGAAAAAGGACACAGATTTGTAGGGAACTGGCAACAGTTTTGTGAGCGAAAGTTCTTTAAATTTGATGGATTGCATCTGACTAAGGAGGGAGTCAGTGCATTGGGGCAGAAGTTTGACGTCTTTGCAGAATATTTAAACTAGCAAATGGGGAGAGGGCTGCAGCATATGTCAAATGGGAAGAACACCCCTCCTCCCACAGCTAGTGGTCAAACAGAGATTAAGCATGTTTGCAGTTCATTTTCATCACCAGGTAAGAAAAAAGGTCCGTCTCCACATACAATGCACGGGGGAAATGCCAGACCTCACCCAATAACTAACACACCGAAATCTGGCCAATGGAAAATCATGTACACAAATGCTCACAGCCTGGGAAATAAGATCCTAGATAATAATATCTAGATAGGCAATAATGTCAGAGACTAAACTGGACATAGTAGCAATTAGTGAGACATGGTTTACCAGTAACCACACTTGGGAGACTTCAGTACCTGGCTATGTACTGTTCAGCAGAAGAGACCGAGGTGCAAAAGGGGGTGGAGTGGCCCTGTATGTCAATGAAAGTATCAAAGCTATAGACATTCAGAATACACACAAGGAGCCAGAACAACTGTGGGTCACCCTGGAAACAGGAAATGGGGCAGCCATAAGAACTGGGGTTGTCTACAGGCCCCCAGACCAGGGGGAGGACATAGACACATTACTGTTAGAAGATATACAAAACATGACAGCTAAGTTGGAGGTTCTGATAATGGGAGATTTCAACATGCCAGATACAGATTGGTGAATACCAGCAGGAACATCTTCCAGAACTAGATACATGGTGGATTCCCTGCAGGGAGAGGCCCTCAAACAACTGGTACAACAACCCACAAGAGACAGGGCTATCCTAGATCTAGTACTGACTAATAGGGAAGGGATCACAGATCTCCAGGTAGAAGGTCACCTGGGGGCCAGTGACCATCACATGGTATGGTTCAGTTTGGCCACTACAACTAAATCATCCCATTCCAAGGCAAAAATATGGGACTTCAGAGGAGCTGACTTTGATAAGATGGCCAACAGAGTTAAGCTAGCCCTGGCAAAGAAACACAGGTGAGGGGCACAGGCAAAGTGGGCAAGCATTAAGGATGCAATACTTGAAGCAACATCCCATTGTGTTAGACAGAAGAGGAAGTGCAAAGAAGAAGAAACCACTTTGGTTCTCAAATACAGAAGCAGAAAAGGTCAGAGTCAAAAGGCTGGCCTTCAGGAAATATAAAGGAACACAGCGGGATGAAGATAGGAGGCATACCAAACTGCCTAAGGGAAGAAGCAGTAAGGCAGGCAAAGTCCCAAGCTGAGGAAACACTAGCACAAACAGTAAAAGAAGGTGACAAGACTTTCTAAAGATACATTAGTGAAAGGAGAAAGTCCAGATGGGGTATTGCTAAGCTCAAAGGAGAAAAGGGGGCGTGTGAGGAGGAGGACCCTGTAAAAACATCTATCCTAAATAGATACTTTTGCTCAGTATTTACAGAAAAGAAGGTAGGGCAGGGCCCACAGCTCAACATCATGGACACAGGGGGTAGGGAGGTGAGCACTACTCCCTTCACAAAAGAAAGGGTCCTACAAGAGCTCGCTAAGCTCAGGGTAGACAAAGCAATGGGACCTAATGGCATACATCCCAGGGTACTAAAGTAGCTAAGGGTGGAACAAGCAGAGCAATTATCAGAACTGTTTAGTGAGTCTCTGAGCATGGGAGAGGTCCCAGAAGACTGTAGAAGGGCTCATATGATCCTGCTCCACAAGAGTGGTAGCAGGGAGGAGGCAGGGAATGACAGACCAGTCAGTCTTACCTCGGTAGTGGGCAAGATTATGGAGGCACTCCTTAAGGAAAGAGTAGTGCAACACCTGGAATCCATAGGGGCACAGGATCCAAGACAGCATGGGTTTACAAAAGGAAGGTCCTGTCAAACTAATCTCCCAGATTTCTGGGTAACCAGAGTGGTGGACCAAGGTGGGGAAGTTGACATCGCCTACCTTGACTTCAGCAAAGCTTTCAATACTGTTCCACATAGAAGATTGATAAACAAGCTGGGTAGGCTCTGGGTGGGTCAGACGTCAGTCAACTGGGTGTCAAACTTGTTTAATGGGCAGAAAACAGAGTGGTGGTAAATGCTATGCAGTCAGAAGAGATGCAAGTCACAAGTGGGGTACCTCAGGGATCAGTCCTGGGGCCAGTCCTCTTCAATATCTTCATCAGTGGCATTGCAGATGGACTAGAGGGTAAGGCTTATGCAGATGACACCAAGATCTGCAACAAAGTAGATGATCCAGATGGGGTGGGCAGAATGAGAAGAGATCTGGATAAACTAGCAAAAATGGTCAGAAGAGTGGCAACTGGAATTTAATGCAAAGAAGTGCAAGATCATGCACATATGGAAGAGAACCCCTGAAGCCGCTTATAGGCTGGGAGGGGAGTTGCTGGCAGTCACAAAGGAAGAAAAAGACTTGGGCATCATCATCACCGATGACCTGAAATCATTCAAGCAGACCTCTAAAGCAGTAGGTAAGGCTAGGGGGATGTTAGGGTGTATTAGTAGGGGTATCACAAGTCGTAAGAGGGAGGTAATAATCCCTCTTTACAAGACACTGGTTAGGCCCCATCTGGAGTACTGCATGCAGTACTGGAGGCCACACCTTCCCAAGGACATTAACCAAATTAAGGCAGTACAGAGAAGGGCAACCAAAATAGTGCACGGACTGCATCAGAAGACATATGAGAACAGATTAACGGAGCTCAATATGTATACCCTAGAGCAAAGGAGGGAGAGAGGTGATATGATCGAAACATTCAAACACCTTAAGGGCATTAACAAAGTGAAAAAGTCTAACATGTTTCAATATAAGAAAAATAGCAGGACAAGAGGACACAGCATGACATTAGAGGGAGGCCGATTAAGGGTTAATGTGAGGAAGTTCTTTTTCACAGAAAGGGTGGTGGATGCATGGAACTGGCTACCTCAGGAAGTAGTGGCTATGAATACAGTGCAGGGCTTCAAACATGCATGGGATAGGCATAAGGGAGCAATACAGATGAGTATGAATAGATAATCCACCGACAGCAAAGGATGATGGCACATTTATAAAGTAGAAAAAGAAATGGGCAGACTGGATGGGCCACGCAGTCCTTATCTGCCATCAACTTCTATATTTCTATGTTTCTATGATTAGACACTTCACTGGCAGCCAGTGCAGATCAAGCAGACTGGGGTCACATGACAGGACCTCAGAAGACCAATCATCAACCTGGCCCCAGCATTCTGCACCAGCTGCAGGTGTTGCAGGATCCCTCCACTAACATTGAGGTGCAGAGTGTTACAGTAGCCAAACCAAGAAGTCTCAAAAGTGTGAACTACTGTAGTGAGGGCAGTTCATCAGGTAAAATAAAGGTTTTAATCCTAGCGACACTCCTGAGACGGTAAAAAGCTACCACAGAAAACTGATGACACCTGAGACTCAAGTTGCAATCTGCCATCCAGAATGACCCCTAGATTCTTCACCTTAGCAGATGCTACAAGCTGAGAGGAACCAACCACCACGCCACTCACCTCCCTTGGCACCTCTGAACCCTGTTGATGACCAGGCCAATCACCAGAACCTCCATCTTGTTCAGGTTTAGCTTCAGCCAGCTAGAGGGCATCCAGTCCTGGATCTTAGCCAGGCACAAATTTAGTACCTCAGCCTTGTCAAACTTCCCCACTGCAAATAACAAATACAGCTGGGTATCATCTACATAACAGTGAAAGCTCAGACTGTAGCATTTCATAATCTCCACCAGTTGTAGCATGAACACTTTCAACAACATGGGTAAGAGGATCGAAATATGAGGAACTCTACAGGACAGGGGTTTAGGGAGTGAGGAAGAATTCCTTATCAACACCTGTGTTTCTCCCTGGCATTTCTGAACCCCCTCCATTGTTTTTGCCACAAATACCTCCACCAGAAGACTGTTACAGGAACTAGCTGTCTCTAGATCAGGGAATAGGATATGTGAGATGAGAGGTGTAGGACAATTAGTTGAAAACGGAAAAGTAGAAAGTTAAAATGGAAATAGTCTATGCATTCAATAATAATAAAAGTAATAGAGTATACTGAAGTTAGGAATCTTTGACAGACAGGATGGACTGGACACCAGGTGGTGATAGACCTCTCAGGTGTGATGGTTGCCTGTGGGGCATGATCAGAAGAGGCAGTGGTGGTCTACAACAGGGCTGTTGCTTCAGATCTTGATTCTGTCACACCAGTGAGAATGAGACCCTGGTCTTCTAGCTTGATGATGTATTTGAAACATACTCTATGCCAGTTTGGTGGCCCTTTGCTGGATCACCTCTACTCTGTCTATGTCCTTCCTGAGGTCTGGTCTCCAGAACTGGACACAGTATTCAAGGTGTTGTCTCACCAACAATCTATAGAAGGGTAGCACCACCTCCCTCTTTCTACTGGTAATATCCCTACCTGCTGTATGCATCCCAGCATCCCACTCACCCATCCAACTGCCTTGCCACACTACCTGGTCACCTTTAGGTCATCCGATATGATTATCCTAAGGTCTCTTTCCTGCTTTGTCTTTGACAGTATCATTCCGCCCATTTTGTACTCCACTCCTGTGTTATTATGGCCCAGGTGCATTATCTTGCACTTTGTGTCATTGAAATCCAGCTGCCATATTGTTGACCACTCCTCCAGTCTTTTCAGATCTCTCTTTATCCCTTCCACCCTTCTCTGGAGTGGACACTCCAGAGGGTGTCCAGTCTGTTGCAGATCTTGGTGTCATCGGCAATTAGACAGACCTCTCTTTCCAGCTCCTCTGCTATGTCACTTATGAAGACATTGAAGAGGACCAGACTCAGCGCTGATCCCTGAAGTACACTGCTGGTCACCCTACCTTCCTTGGAGCAAACTCTGTTTACCACTACCCACTGTGTCCTATCTGCCAACCATTTTTTTACCCAAGTTACTACCTTATTACCCATCCCTAAGCCATCCATCTTGCTTACCAGCCTCCTATGTGTAATGGTGACAAAAGCCTTGCTGAAGGCCAGGTAGACCACGTCAACTACCCCACCCCAATCCAATTCCTTGGTCACACAGTCGAAGAAATCTATCAGATTTGTTTGGCATGACCTTCCCACTATGAATACATGTTGCCTTTTATCCTGTAATCCACTGGATACAAGATAGTCCATTATCCTTTCCTTGAGTAGTGTTTACATTACCTTACCCACCATTGACGTCAGACTGACAGGCCTATAGCTGCTTGCCTCCTCCTTGCTACCACATTTGTGAAGTGGGACTAACTCTGCCTTTCTTCAGTCACCAGGGACCACACTAGTTCTGAGTGATCTGTTAAACAGGTATGTCAGAGGTGCAGCCAGTACATCCCTGAGCTCCGTCAGCATCCTTGGATGTACCCCATCTGGCCCCAAAACCTTGTCTACCTTCATGTTAGCAAGTGCTTTTTGGACTTTCTCCTCAGAAAACAGACTGGTGTCCACTTCTTTCTCCCCAGAGTTAATGATGCCTTTTCAAGATCCCCCCACTCCACTTCTACTGCAAATACTGAGCAGAATTATTTATTCAAGATGTCTGCCTTTTTGAGATCCCCTTCCGTACAATCACCCCTTCCCTCCTTAATTGCACAATCCCTCCCTTTTTCTTCCTTTTCTTGCTTACATACCTGAAAAATGTCATGTCCCCTTCTGATATTCCCTGAGCTATTCTTTCCCCAGTCTGTGCCTTTGTGCTCCTTACAGCTTTGCTTGCCTCCCTTTGTTTTACCAGCTAAACCTCCCTATCCTCCTCCCTCTGGGTACCTTCTGAATGCTATTCCTTTAGCCTTTACTTTTCTGCCATCTCCTTGGGGAACCACAGCAGTCTCTTCTTTCTTTAATGTTTGCTTACCTGCTTGGCATATAGGTTTTTTGCCTTCACTATCCCCTTTTTTAGTTTGGCCCATTTTTCCTCATAGGTTTATTGCCTTCACTATCCCCTCTTTCAGTTTGGTCCACTTTTCCTCCACCTCTTCAGGTCCTCACCACCTTGTCAGGTTATTCCTGAGGTATTCCCCCATCTTTATGAAATCACCTCTTCTGAAGACCAGGACTCTCACCATCATGTGGTTGGATTCTGCAGCAGTTCTTATGTGGAGCCACACTGCACAATGATCCCTGGTCCCTAGATGACTTTCCACCCTAACATCCTCAATCCTATCTGCATTTGTGAGCACCAGATCCAGTGCTGCCCCATTGTGAGTGGGTTCACTGACCAGCTGCCTGAGGAATGCCCCTGCAGGGATTCCAGGATGTCCCTGCTCCTAGCTGAAACTGCTGCAGGAAGGCTCCAATCTACATCTGGCATACTGAGATCCCCCACCAGTAACACCTCACCCTTGCTAGCCATCTTGCTAATTACCTCTAACATTTCCCTGTCTAGGTCCTCCCCCTGTGCTGGAGGCCTCTAGATCACCCCAGTCTGAATAGTGGTGTTGTTGCCCGATTCAAGGGTAACCCACAATATCTCGGCCTTCTCCTAAATCCCCTGTATTTTTGTCACTTTTATGTTATCTTCCAATAAAGCACCACTCCCTCACCTTTCTTTCCAATGCTATCTCTCTTGAACAACATGTATCCTGGTATGACCATGTCCCAGTCATGGCTGGTTCAGCACAATGACTTGATAATGGCCATGATATCCAGGTCAGCTTCTGCCATGATGACTTCTAGGTCCAGGATCTTATTTCCCAGACTTCTAGAATTAGCACACATGGCGTTCCAGATTTTGTTTGTACACTGCTTGTTGGTCCCCCCTCTTTCCTTTTGTGCCTCCTTTCTACCTCCTATCTTCTGACCCCATCCCCCATTACTAAACCCATTTCATCTTGACTTTCTTGCTCCATGATGGGACTCTCACCCCCAATTTCCTCTGCACACTACATCTGTGTGTGTGTGTGGGGGGGGGAGATTCTGCCTCTCCCTCTGTCTCCCCCTTGACTAGTTTAAACATTTAGTAAAGTAGCATTTGAACCATCCACCTTCGGGAAGGATGCAGGTCATCAGCATTGTATAGGCTCTTATCTTCCTTTGTGGTTCCCCTGTCCCCAATGTAGCTGTACCCTTCCAATCTGCACCATTCCTTTCACCATGGGTTGATGGCACTGGTGCAGAGCTCCCAATCCCTCCCCTTCTTCCTGTTGTAGACAGGCAGTACCTATGCAAAGGCTAAAGAGTGTGCTATCCACTTTAGACTTCTTCCCACCTCCCTCAATTCTCCCTGGACTGTGGCTGCCCCATCCCTAGCCAAGTCATTGGTCCCCAGCTGGACAATGACATCCAGCTCCCATCCCTTCCTACTGCTCAGACAATCCTTAGGATACGCTTCCCATCCCTCCTTGCCATGGCACCAGGTAGGCACCTGACATCCCTATATGCCCCCTTTCCTACTCCCAGTTCAATCCCCCTGACAATTGAGTCCCCCACCTGAATTTTCTTCCTCCTTCTTCAGGGTCCTCCTTCACCTAATTTGAAGCATCCACCTGTGAAGGCCCCCCCCCAATCCTACTTGACCACTTCCACAGGTGCCTCTTGGCAGCCCCGCTTCACTAGCATGACATAGGAATTTTTCAGTGGAACCAGTTGGGAATTTACCTGTGACTCCACACCCCCAACCTTACAGATCCTTTCACCCTTCCCCCCTCAAGCCTACCTTAGTCCAGCAGCACCTCCTATTTGGCAAACTATGAGGTAACGGTGTCAGACTAGGTGGTTCCTGGGTGGGACAGAAAGTTCCCCAACTTCCAGCCAGTGCAGTCTTATGTCTACTGACCTCCTCCTAGCTCATAGTCAATGCAGCTCCCAGTCTAGAGACCCTGTCTGCCAACCCAGAGAGGCACACACAGATGGGGCAGCACTGTCATCACCAGAAAGTCTCCCTGAAGACTGCCACTCCACAACAGCTGCACTGCACCACTCTCCACATTACCAATTCCTGCACTCCTTATGCTTTCTGTCCTCCTGACCCAGAAACCAATGAGATGAAGCTGTCCCCAGTAGCAATTCACCAACGCATAATACACCTGTTTAGCACAAAAACACATTGTTTTCATTGTTTGTTGGCTTAGCATCCCCCAACCTAGCATTCAGTGTAGTCACAAAACACAACATTTTACAGAAACAGTTACCAGCGAGCACCCCAACCCACAACACAGTTTTTTCCCAGAAACCATTTCCATCTAACCCAACCTCCACAGCCCAGGTTATACCTGGAAACATTTGCTAGCAACCCCCCCCCACCCAGCACACACTTTTACCCAGAAACAGTTTTAAGGAAACCTCACTTCTTCAACCCAAAATTATCCCAAGAGTAGTTACTAACAAGCCCCCCACCCACCAACACAAGGCACTTGAGGAAGAAGATGGATGTGGTTAAGCAGATAAAGAGGGGAACAGAGGACCAGAGATTAGGAAAACTATATGTTAAGGCAGCTTGGCCCATGGAGCTTTTCCTGGAATGAAGGGAGAGGGAATGGAAAGCAGTGTTCTGGGGGGCGGGAGATAGGAGAGTAGAAAGGTAGGGAGGGAGACAGACAAACCAGAATTTGGAAGCGAAGATAGGTGAGGCATCTGGTATCAAGTGAAAGGAGTGATAGGGGTGGAGTAATAAGAGCTGTGGTGTGTACGAGAAAGGCAGTCCAAAGCAAAATGGCAGAATTAGTGAAAGAGGGGAGCCAGCCTGACAAGGGGGAACTTGGGAGCTAGACCACGGACAATGTCACCATAGTAGGAGTGTGTGCAAAGAAAAATTTTGCCAGCAGAACTGAAGCAAAAGTCAGACTTTCGCTTCTACGAAAGTTTGGAAATTCATTGCTGAACTTTCATGGAAATTCTACCCCCCCCCCCATAATTCACATTAAAGAAGTTT
Source organism: Neoceratodus forsteri (assembly GCA_016271365.2). NCBI lineage: Eukaryota > Metazoa > Chordata > Ceratodontiformes > Ceratodontidae > Neoceratodus > Neoceratodus forsteri. Next base: position 323,353,645 of record CM057458.1, read on the forward strand.
CCCCGTAATCCCTGGTGGCTAGTGGTCCCTCCCCTCACCTGATAGCACCTCGCCATTAATAAAAAATCCTGAATCCCCCATAATCCCTGGTGGCTAAGGTAATTTCCCACCCATCACCCATCCGCCATTAAAAAAGTTTCTCTTGTAAACCCTGGTTGATAGTAGTCCCTCCCCCACCCAATCACCCACCCACCCAACCACATCAGGTCAATGACTTCCCATCCGACCCCCCATCATACAGTCACACACACAAAATCAATAAAATAAACTATTTCTCCCTGGTGGTCTAGTACTCCCCCGATGAGAGAGGTGTGCTGCTGGAGGAGGAGGGGAGGATGGTGTGGCAAAGAAAAAGTGCTTCACAGGGAAGCTGGGAGGAACTGCTTGTAGATCAGGAAGGGGGTCTATGCAACCAGACTAGTGTTATGCTTGTGCAACTGTTATACCTGTTTGACCATTCACACTTTCTAGTCCACAGGGAATTACCACCCTGTAGGAGTACCAAAGGCAGGGAACCCTTGAAGAGGGTCCCACCCCTAGAGGTGCTGCAGAAAAGATTCCCTTGGCTAAAGGTACTTTAGGAAGAAGCCCCAAAAAAGAACACTGAGCAGTAACATTGACTACGAGGTAAAGAAGCAGATTGACAACAATGAGACAGCTTGATGAAACACAAATGAAATGCACAGGCTGTCAGGATTGCAATGTTAAAATGGATTGCACTGATGACATCAGGGGGTTTCCTAAAGAGAGAAGGAATGGTGAGTAAGGCCGACATCCATCTCGATCCAACAGCAGAAACCTACCTATGGACACTAGGGAATGTACTATAAACAACTACAGTAACTACATATTTTGACCTTTGTCACAGAGGAGAGGAAAAAAAACTTTTAAAAGGAGAAAACCTCTGGGAATCCATGGCCTAGGTTGCCTTCCCCTGATAGGGGTAGTTTATTTAGTGATGGCTTTACTACTGCAATTTAGAAACCTAATCAAAGGGGAGGAAATATTCCAATTTGTTGGAAAGCTCTCACAATCCCTCTAAGGGGAATGCCGTGAAGGGTTGCAAGAGGCCTCTGCAAAAACAGGCACTCTGAAGTAAGAGCGGACCTCCTAGGTGGGAGGAGGAAGCAACGACCACCAAAGCACTCAGCTGGCCTACAGACTAAAACAAACTGGGTGAACCTGAGGTGTTCATAGGAAAAATAGCTTTCAAAGGTGCCACGGCTATGCCATAGCCAAAGGAGTACTTTTGGGCTGTAAGGGCCCCACCCCTCAGTGGCTGAAGTCTTAAGTTCTGTATCAAGAGGTGCACCATATGACTGCATGCTAAAGTTCCACCTGGAGTGAGGACATTCCCACTATGGCCCAGATGAGAAGGACCCCGCCCCATGGTACACATTCTCAAGATGCAGACTTCATGAATGCAGAGTAAGACCACTGTCTTACAGGGCAAGCCCTGAGCCAGAAAAGGTAATGTACATGGTCAGCATGCCTCCAATTTATGAATGAGAGCATGAATTCACTATGAGTGTTAGACAGGAGGAGGCCAGGTGAAGCCAGCAGCCGTAGATTAGTTCAAGTTCAAGTTCAAGTTTATTGCAGGAAAACTCTATTGATCAAGCTCATTCACAAGGAGGTCCTGAGGCAGGTATACAGACAAATACACAATACATATAGAGAATAACATAACAGCACTTAATATGCAACTTAGGTCCATATGGTACATTAGCTAGCACACTATTGATGATGAGGCAGGATGAAGCCAGCAGCTGTAGATAGTGATGAGGAGGCTGTCCTTGAAAGGTTGTGAGTGAACTCTGCAACAATGAGAAATACCAAGGCAGGGCCTGGGTGAGGTAGGAAGTGCAGTGTGAGCCAACATTTGGTAGTTTGATAGTAGCAGCAACCAACAAAAGCCAAGTCAACCATTACAGAAGCCAAACTGATAGTGGCATAGAAGGTAGGTGTTTAGACAGTGAGAGCCTGTGATTCCAGCGATTGAATCAATGAGATTTAGTGTAATTGAATGGATGAGGTTTAGCAGATGATTACTATAGCTTCAGCATAGATAGTGAATCGATATGATTTGCATGAATACCTTAAATGCCAGTAATGCAGAGTTAGGTTATTCCAGTAGGGAGCATTACAGGCAGTATGTATTTGCAATCCAGTAATGAAATGAAGTGAATATCTGAAAGCCATATAGGCTGTGAGGTAAATGTTTTGAAGCATGATAACTGAAAAGCCATGTAGACAAAGGAGCAGAGCAAATATATAGCTCACATAAAAGCATGCTCCTGCTACTTGGATTTACGATGCCCCTCTGTCACATCACAGTCCCCCACCCTAGGAATAACAGGGAAGCCACAAGTTGAGCACCATGAGACCAAAAGCAACTGTAATGTTTGGTAGGGTAGGAACCCCCCAAAATAGAGGCCATTGTACAGGCAAGGTCCTAGTTAAGGACAGAGCCATATGATAGCAAGCTGTCAGGGTAATGTGAACAGTTGAAACAAAATAATGACTGAAAGGTACAGAATAATGAAATTCGGTAATGGACTGCTAAAATGTCTGCAGCTGTATGTTGTGTCAGTATAATAATACAGCAACATGAACATACTAGAGCAGCACAAAATTAAAAGCTGGGAGTAGTGGCCGCATGGCTGATCAAACACTGAATAAATTGAGTAAATCACACTGAACAATACTGAATGAACTGAGCAGAGCTGACTGAATGAATTGATCAGAGTGGCTGAGAACAACTTAGCACAGCAGAGAATGCTGAGCAACAACATAACACAGCAGGAAGTGGCAGCCAGCTAGGAGCAGAATGAAGCCTGGACCAGGTGCAAACATTTAAGGTGAAAGCAAGGAGAAAGCAGAGGCAAGGAAAATAGCAGTTTGAGATGAAGCATACAGATAACAACTGCAGTTGAACCGAGAGTTTATGAAAATCTGGTGAAAAAATGAGAGCATCAGTAACACAGTGCAGCTATAGCACAATACAAACAAAGGGCAATAGGATGCTAGGAAAACGAGAAAGCCACCAAAGAGAAAAACAAACAAACAAACATGAAAAAGATAAACACTGGTAAACAGGGAAACAAGCACAGAAAGTAACACACAGCAGCCAGAGGCAAAATAAATACTAACCAAAACAGAAGAAACACGCAAACAGGAGCAAGCATAAAACAAGCAGAGTGGGTGTTGGGGGGGCAATCCCCAGCAGGCCTGAAGGGAGAAGACAGACTGGCAGAGCCTTCAGCTAGCAAAGAAAAAGTGCTTCAGAGGGAAGCTGGGAGGAACTTCTTATATAGCTCAGTAAGGAGGCATGGCTGGTTGCTCACCCCATTGAACTACAGGCATAGCCTTTCAATAGCAAATGCTTTAGTTAGCTCATATGGGGCACATTGACACCACATTTCTGGGATTGGGGGCATGTAACAAAGAAGTCCATCCCATCTTATGTGTACTAATTATCCAAATAATATGCACAATTCAATATTTTGTTTCATATTTTCACAAGCATGATACTGGTCTTAATTAGGTATCATAAACAATAGTCCCAGGGCACATGTTAAGAATAATGTTTTTAACATCTTTTTATAACTTATTTATCCAGGATATCTTACCTGCGATGGAGCATCTTATTTTTAGTGTGGTCCTGGTTCTATCCACTTCCACAGCTACAGTAGGTGGACTGAAGCAATGGAAGGGTTAAGCTACTTGCTTAAGGTCACACAGTGAATACTTGGCTCTGGCTGGCTTTGAACCTAAGATCTACTGGCTTCCAAGCTCAAACCACTAGACTAAACTGCCTAACAAATATTAACATGTATTTTTATTTATATGAGGTGAACTAGGATTCAGACCCAGATTTTTCTGGTTGATAGTCTTGTACTGTATCCCATACCGACTGCTGAATTTTTAACACTTTCAAATACATTTAACACCACTCAATAGGGTTTGTACACCCTTTTAACTATTTATGGTTATATCCATCCTTAATATTTATAAAGGCTTTGGTGCCTATGCATGAACGAGCGTAAAGTGATTGCAAAACTGTCAAATCTGCAACACACAGCAATATGGCACGCAAAGCACCTACAGTATGTGGTATGCATGAATGTCCATGTGGTACGCATTGACCCAGGAAGCAGGATGACAGGGGATGCATAGCAGGACACACAGCATAGAAAGGCATGCAAAGGGTTCATGGACACTCCCCTTGACCCCATCATATCAGAACAAGGTCATCGCACTAAGCAATGGCATGGAAGTGAATTCCGTGTATGAGACAAACATAGATACAATGGTGGAAAGTGAGAGAGGCATGAATGGATGCACCCCACCACTGGTGCAGCCCAAATGGGCAGCCCATGTAGGCATACAGTATCATGGCCATGTCTGAACATGAGGCAGAGCATGTCCCTTTGCAACAAACTTCACTGGTGCCAAGTGGTGTCCATGGTCACTGACATCTGGATGCACTACAGGAAGCTGTATGGGGCACAATCCCTGTCAGTGCTCCAGAGGTAAAGGCATGACTTTGGCTGGACATCCAGGCTGGTGTGAACACTGCCAGTCCAGAAATCTGGACACTGTCGGCCATCAAGCATAAGTGGCAGGACATGTTCCCCGTGGTGAAAAAGAAAATCACCGCAAGTGCACGGGCATGCCAGGGCACCAGAGACAGCTCATTCAGCATCAATAGCCAACTGACACCAGTGGAGATGATGGTGGCAGACACCCTTATAGATGTCAGTGTCCATGGTGAGGTGGAAGGTGTAGACACCATGGAAGGTATGCATGCATTAGCAGGGCACAGGTACCCCAGGGATGCAGCAGCATTCATGTACTAACAGCCATGTGTTTCACCCACAGACACAGCCTCTGATGGATGCACAACAGTTGGGGTAACAATGCACAGCCAGGACACACCGTCACTGCAGGTGGGATGTAAAGAAACCAGGCAGGAGGATGAAGGCACAGGTGGGTAACCAGTGACATGCACCCCTGCAACAGGCAACAGCAAGCGATAACCACAGCTGGACTAACAATCCCTATATTCCCCATAGATACCGAGCTGGAGATGGAGATGCAGCTGGAGTCAGAGACAGACCTGGAGAGCACACTGGTGGCACAAGATGAAGGGACACAGGAGCCTGGTGAGGTGCTGGATGGAGGGCACACCATCCATGGGCACCAGCATGCCTCAGGACAACAGGCATGGACTGGTGCTGACAGACCAGTCACAGCACAGCAACAACTGGACCAGAATGGTCAAGCCAGCTAGGCATGGCAAGGGGAGGAAGGGCACCCCCATGCCCTGTGGATAATGGTGATGAAGGCCTGTAATCATGGCCAGTGGGATGCACACGATCAGCATGCAGACATGCCTGCGTGGCAACACAGTACAGGGAGCTGTGGCAGCCGGAGCTGGACATACTTGAGACACAACGCCACAACACAGAGGAGCTGGTGGCCCTGACTGGTGAGGTGTGAGACAAGCGGTATGAGATTGACCACCTGGCAGATGCTTATGAGAGGCTCATGGATCACCTGGTTGGAAGGGATGTGCCACATTGGCAGGCAGTCCACACACTGCCCTGCATGACACATGCCCACACATAGGTGCCCTCAAGCACAGCAGTGCCAGAGCAGAATGTGGACACACAAGTGTGGAACATGGACAGCAAACAGGTGGATGTGACACAGGGCGCAGGCATGGCACACATGTGCCTCACAGGTACACATAGTGTGAAGGTGCCGGGATATGGCACAGGCACTACACAGGAGGACATACACGGCCACCATGACAGTCATAGCCCTACAACCAAGGATGCCATGGAGGGCCAGCACACTGAGCAGTCTCATGCCTGCAGGCACCAGTGGGGCATCCCCATCAACATGCACCAGTCAGAAGACTGGGCACACAGTCTTTGGCATGCCTATAGGTGAAGCCCTAAGACCCACATGGGCAGTGACACTTCACAAGCACCACTCACCACACATGTATAACACAAGCACTTTGTGAACACACCCTGCCACTGTACATGCCCCACACATTCAGTGACACCACAGTGCAGCTCCTGCCACACATACTGCATGGCATCTGCCACCACACATATGCAGTGAGCACATGCCACAGTGTGGTTCAGTGGAAACCTCCAGTGCAGCACTGAAAACATGGCCACCACTGCATGTCCCATGACCTGCCACACCCACCCCACCACACTGCAGCTCCTGCCATGGGCTGCATCCCTACCCATGCTGGACATGCATGCCCTTGCGACTGCACCTCTCTGGACAGGTGCACTCAGTGTGTGGTGTCATCATCACGAACTCACCACCCATGACAGACAGGGCACACACACACACCATGATACACTGATGTCACAATAGCCATATACACAGAGGCTTAAGCATTGAGTGCACATGCACAACAGTGCCACCGCACATGGCATACAGCCATCTGTCCAGCAGCAGTGCCAGTTTACACCACTACTTCTGGGATGTGCCCTGTACAAGGGCATTGTGTGCTGCATGGACACCCACTGTCTCCTGCCCTATGCACAGTTCCCTCACCACCACCTCCAGAGGTGCATTTTGCTGGTGGTCCTCCGGCATGGGCACATTGCATCATTGGGCCATATTATGGAGCATGGCACACACAGTGAACACCTTGCATGCTCTTCCCTGGGACAGCATCTTTGTCCCCCCAGTATGGTCCAGAAAATGGAACTGTATCTTCAATAGGCCAATAGTCCTCTCCACAATGTTCCATTTCTTCCTGTGGGCATGGTTGTAGGCTTCCTCCGCTGCACTGTTCGGCATCAGAATTTGTGTCACCAGGTATGGACACAGTGGGTATCCTCTGTCACCTGTTCAGGGGACAGAAAATAATGTCACTGACATGCGTGCAGCATTATGGGTCACTGTGCCACACATGGTGTCACCCCTATACTCACCAACAGTCATCTGTTGAGCTGAACGGTGCATAGCAGGGTTCCGAGTAGTGACATGTCTAGTATGTATGTGTCGGTGCATAAGCAGGGGTATTTAGCACATACATTAATGAACATACCACCCATGTCACACACCACCTGACAGTTGACACTGTATAACCCTTTCTTCTTCCTGTATGCCTCCTCACGCACGGATGGTGACCGTATACCAATATGGGTGCAGTCTACTGTGACACATGCATTTGTCATACCATGCATGGCATGGCATAGAATGCCTGTTTCATGGCATGGACATTGGCATCCACTGTTGGAAACCTGATGTGTTCCTGTTCATGTGCCACTATAGCATCCATCACCTGCACTGCCCATGACATGGAGGACTGACATATGCCCATGGATTCACCAGTCACCCGCTGGAATGATCCTGTTGCATAGTATGACAGGGCACATAACACCTTAGTCTCCACGGTCATCGCATTGGACCGCTGTGTCCTTGGAGCAATGTTTTTGCCGACCATGTCACACAGCTGTGCAATCATGTCACAGGGGAACCTGAATCTTTCAGTGCTGTGTGTGTGCCTCAGCAAAGCCACATCCAGTCATGGTTTGAAGATCCTGGGCCATGGTCCCACATGCCTCCGCCACTTCATCTCCATGTAGAGCAGGTGCACGTTCATCAGTAGCGTGGGACACATCCTACCCCACAATTACAGTTCCCTATCAACTTGTGCACATAACACTGTATCCACTTTATCTGCCCCTGTTCACCTGTGTGTACCTTTAAGTGGGTGTAGCAGGGACAAATGCACGCTGACATTACCTGTGCACCGTGTTGCCCCTGCATGTGGGTGGACTTTTGTGACCTGGATGTTGGGGCCTTGCTTTTTATATGTTCCACTATGTTTATGCTGTTGTTGACTGTGATTAATGTTTTGATGTTACTGTGTGGAGGACAACTGTACAATTTTCATTTTGTACATTAAAGGTTTTATGTATGTTCACCTGTGTGGCTGCTGTATCCTGCACTGCGGGTGGTGGGTTGGGGTGGTATGGTGGTTTCTGGGGGTGGTGGTGGGTGGGGCATCCTGGGTAATGTGTTAGAAGGGCGCATTATGAGGGGACATCATGGGGGTGGGCAACAAGGCTGCTGGTGAAGGTGTCCGGCATGTGAGCCATGTGTGGCATGGCAGGTGTTCCCTTTCAGGGTCACCCATTTATGGGTTTTGTGCATTTCTGGGGGGGCACTATGCCATTGGTGGCATGCATGCACCTGGGTTACTGTGCACCCTCCTTGTGTTGCACATCAGGACCACTGTGTACTGTCCCTTCTGTGTGACACTGACACCAGTGCTCATGGCAGTGCCTTGGCCATGCCATCCCACCTAATGACAGTGTGCCTGGGGGAATTCGGGGTCTGGGGTCTGCTAGTGCCCTCGGTGTCAGCATGCCTACATAGGGTGTGCTTTGTGCAGCCTTGTGTCGGGTGTAGGAGTACCACAGCATGTAGGATGCCATTGGTGGCATTGACCATGCCCCTTGGAGTTTCCCTTTCATATGTGTGGACCAACCTGCACTGTTTGTTGACCGTGGCAGCCCAACATGGCACTAGATCAGAATGCCATAATCAATTCCAGTGCAGTCAACAACTATGCAGGAAAAACAGGGCTGATAACAGCACCCAATGAAAATATCACCTGCAATAATAGTGCCAATGGTAGTGGTTAAAAAACACACAAACAACCACTACCATGGTGAACTAACAAAATTCAACTTCACCCCCCCCCACACCCCCTGATATTAATGTAATCAATTCCATGGGGAGGTTGAACAGGGGTATGGAACTCGGGGACAAGGAGAATCTTGGGTGGGAATCAGACAACGATCAAGGAAAAAACATAACACTTTGGGGGGAGGAATAGAAAAGAAGACAGTCGGGGGACCGAGAACTTAATGCTGGTCTCCAGGTCTCAACTGCTCTTGCTGCTAGTGCATTAGCCTCTCCACCACAGAAGCAGCTTGAACAGGCACCATGCTGCTACCCACTCGTCCACTTCTTCCCCTCTGCCTTTACAGGTACAGGAGTAGTGGTAACTGACTTGTGCAATACTACCCCTGTCGCTGTCAATACAGATGAAGTTTTTGAAATGTGGTTTTGGCAGCACTACTCTTGAAATGCTATTTTCACCTGGTATGGTCCCGCACACATGCTCAGTGCATCACACATGATGTGTTTGCCTGCTTGGACACTGGGACTGGCGTGCATGGTGTGGGGTCAGTGTTGGGGTGGTCCTGGTCATTCTGTCCAGCTGCATCCACTACTGCACCTCAGCATGCACAACCCTCATCACATGTCCCCCTTGTGTGTTTCAGCACATGTGCACTGTTACATGTCCCAGTGTCTGGGTCAGAGAGGTGTGGGTTGTTACTGGCATGGGGTCCAGGGTATGCCATGCAGCCCAGTGTGCTTGGCTGCTGGCCACGCTTTGCAGACATCTACGGCAGCCCTCCACCTGCTGTACATGTACACACCTACCACCGTGCACCTGGCTGTAATACCTGGTTTCATGCATGTGCGTTGGTGTTTCTGCACATGGCACTACATGGCCACATCCCCATATACCTGCCATGCATTGTGGTCATGGTGCTGTGCATGAGTTGTCAGCATGGTCTCCTGCACCTGCATTGTGCATGCCTCGCCGGAGTGCCATACGTGGGGTTCTCATGTAGCACCTACAAACACTTTCTGTGCACCCTTGTGCACGTCACACTGCCATCATTCATAGGACCCAATTGTTGTTTTTTTTTTAACTGGTACTCTGTTATGATTTCAAAAGGTCTTATCTGTCTAGCAATTTTACCCTCTCAAATGCTGTTGTCAGTAATGTGGCTTCATAACCCCTACCCAAAAACGTTTTTGTTGTTCCCCTGAGTGTTTCTTGAAGTCTGAGATATCAGTGCAATTATGTCTGAGGAGTAGATAGTGTCAATATGAAATTGACTCAGTGAAGCTCCTGGGATGTGAACTATCTGTTCTTAAAAGATTATTGGTGGCAGTCGGTTAGTAGAAAGATTTGGTTTTAACCTTTTTTCATGTTGTTCACATCCAGAGTGACGTCTAGGATGTTCAAACTGCTTTTTTCTACACATACTGGATTTAAATCATTGTAATTCAGCCATTTGACAAATTTGGTAGCTTCCTGTTCAGTCCCATCCTACACACAGACCATGTCATCAATAAGGCAGTACCAACAAATGATGTGATCTGTGTGTGGGTTGTTGCCTGGGTTATGAACTACTTTCTCATTCCAGTATCAAAGGAAAAGATTTGTAAAGTAGGGCACCATGGACATCTCCATTGCTGTCCCTCATACTTCTAACCAGACCGCCATTAAATTCAAAATAGTTTTTGGTTAAAACAAACCATTATGCTTCCAGCAAAAAATCTATGGGTAATCTGTCACTGATGGGACATTTTTTTTTCCCAGGAAATGTTGACAAGCTCTAATCCCCCTCCCCATGACCTATTGAGGTGTAAAGAGAATGCCCAAGAGTATGTAGGTTTTTATTATTTTATAATTTCTATTATTTTGACCAGGTAAGGCACACTAAGCTACGATAGTTTGTTTCCAGGTGCATCCTGGGAGGTGGGTTGCATAGACCTGTTTTTTGAGAAGGGAAACGTTAGCCATGATACCAGGGAATCTCCCCTGCTCTTTGTCAGTAAATGCCATGGGATCTTTTACTTCCACCTGGACAGTGAACAGAGATGGGCTGAAGGGACCTCGGTTTAACATCTAATCCAAAGGAAGGCTCCTCTCCAGTGCAGCACCACTATCATACTGCACTACAGTGTCAGTTAGGTGTATTACCCCAAATTCCTGATGTGGGGCTAGAACCCATGGCCATCTGATTTTCTGGCCCCAGAGGACAGTGTACTACCTACAGAGTCACTGACTCCGATAGGTTTCTAAATAAACTTTCAGAATTTCTTGACGCCATGCATGGTGTCTTTAAGGTGTGAAGAAAGGGACTCTACACTCTTCTTCAAGAAAAAATAAAGTTGCTTACATTTTCTGTTTATGAATTAGTTCCTTATACAGTGGGATGTCCTGGGGGATTAGTCATGCTTTTGTGAATTTTTTGCAGGATGTATAATGTGGGGACACATGGGTCGTCTTCCCATATCTACATAAATTCCTCTTCGCTTATATATCCTTGCCTTTTGCCACTTTCAAGCAGTTTGAGAAGTTCCTTCTGAAATGTTAGTTTAGGTTCACCCCTCAAGCTTTTAAAGTATTTTTCATCACTGAGCAAGTCAAACACAAAAGGTCTGATGTCATGAGGACAATGTTGCCCCATTTGTGTGCTGATTTTATAACTGTGTCAGATAGATTTTGTAATAATTCAAATAACACTTTTAGGGTAATCAGTCCGCCACAAGACACATGAGATCCATATGGGATGTACCACAGCCAGTTCCTGTACTATGGCTGCCTGTACAGCTGCTGCTGCTGGTCTGTTGGAGCTTGTGAATCAGCTGCTGTCAGTCCAACAATGTGTGGTTCTGCTGTGGAGTCTGCCCCACTGTTAACATCTGGAAAGGGGAATGATAGAGTGGGTGTAGGAGCCTTGCAGGGATCCCATCTGCCACCGGTTTCTGGGGCAAATATACACCTCCCTTACTGTGCTGCAATCTCTGCTCCCCACCATTACACCCACAGGTGCATTAGGCAGTCTTGATCCTACTGGAATACGTGACTGACTCTGCAGTATAGGGACAAGATGGTAGCAAAGCATCTGCTACTACATCTGGTTCTCTGGAGAATGGCACAGCTGAAGAAATGCCTATAGAGGATCAGAGAGTGGTAATGCCTCATGGACACATATGTCCCATTTGCTATACTTGCCAAGTGGTTATGGGTGCGCGCTGTATAATGTGAGGCTCTTACCACCTGCCACCATCTGCAATTTCTGTCTAGGATGCACCATTCCAGAGTGGAGACTGACATTCCTGGCATGCCAGTGCACTGTTACCCACCCTACATACTCACTGAGCAAGACCTGTGTGTCCTAGGGCAGGTACTGTGTACTGCCACAAGCCCGGGCAAGGGCCGTACCCACCTGTGTACCTGGTGAGATGGATGAACTGACACCACATGATTGTCTTGTCCGAACAACATGGCTTGCTGTGTTGTGCCAGTAGTATACAATTGCATGACAGTGTGCAGTAGTGGAAATGAGTGCAGATCTGTATGCTCAGTACCCAATGCTAACACCCATGCCCATTCCCCAAATTACTTGATAAGTCACTGTTCACAGTGGTTCTTGGCAGAGATTGAGTGAAGTGTGAGAAACCATACACCTAGCCATACTCATACTACTTTGGGTACCTCTTGGCAGCTCTATAACAAACAAGTACTGATGACAACTAAAGAGCACTCTCCTATACTGTCCCCAAACTCTTTCAGGTAGATGGGGTACACTACATTGCAGTATCACCAGAGCCACCCTGCAAGTGACAGCTGAGGCAGGTGTGGACCTGTGCATCAGCCTCACTTGTGCCCTTCTTTTTCTGATGCAATAGATCTCACCACTGCAGGCATCTGAATGCCACACTCTGCCCTTTCCTACTGTCAGGGACCCTGTTTGGTGCACCACCTCCAGTGCCACTGCTTGGGTTGGGATCAGGCACATTGTCCTGCCATATGCTCTGTACTCAAAATCCTGAATGGGATGAGTCCTGTGTGGGCTTGTCTCCAACAGCACCTGCCATCATGCAGTGGGACATGGCACCATGGTATGTGGTCTCCACAACACTCCTTGGGTGGCAGCCTGCCTTGAGGTGTCCTGCAGACAGGGCAGTCTGCCTGCTGTTCACCACTGTGAGATCTGTTAGACCAGCCCTGGCAGGTCCAACCACAGTCAGACCCCTCAGGCTTAGAAAATCCCACATAAAGGGATGACCCAGTAGGGTCTGCTGCAAGCCCCCTTTCCACCGTGGCGCAGGCCTGTGGGTGGCGCAGGCATGGCACAAGCCCCTTTGATGCAGGTGGCCCCCTGTCAGTGCAGGCTCCATTTGAAAATCAGGACTGAAACAACGTGTGGTGCTGGGAGCCCCTTGCGACAGTTCTGCTTGACACAAGCACCATGTGTCAGTCTCAGGACTTTGAAAATTGAACCTTGGATATTGTTTGAATTGTACAGATTTTCCAAAAAGAGTTCCTTTAGGATAATGAAAGTTCTACTATCCTGCTCATTCTAGTCCAAATATGGAAGATACAGTTTCACTTATGTGTTACGGATGTTTGTTTCAGGTATGTGGGGACTTACTGCCTCTTGTGTGGAACTGTCCAAATCTTCCAAAATAAAGCCAATTTTACCAGTAAATTCTTGCTTTTTAATTAAATAGTCTGTTAGATACAATTTCTGGAACAGCCTGAAAGTGTTATTTTTTAGATCAAATAAATCACGGCTTTTGGAGGACAAAATTTAGACCCTTTGATAAAACACTGGTCTGTGCTTCAGTTGCTGATAGTTTGTAAAGTTTACTATTTATTCCAGTCTTTTTGTCCTGTTTCTGTTGAATATAATGTTTTGCCCCCTCCTCTTCAGCCTCTATGGATCTTGTGTTTCCTCTTTGGTTATTCCTGTTTATGTTTTTCTTTTTTGCCTTTTGTTATGCTCGTTTTGGGGAAAAATTAACCTCTCTGCATCAGAATTTTCTTCTGCAGAATTATCACTGACTTTAAGTATTTCTGAGGTCTTAGATTTGTTAGTATATCTTTTTTATATCTGAATCTAGATCTGCCCCTGTACTGAAACCTTCCTTTCTAGCCCAGTTGTAAATTCAACCTTCTCTATAATTAGCTTATTTATGATCAAGTTTATGTTGTTGTCTCTTTATTACAGTACTTCTGCTTGATGTTTGTTGATTTTGTTATTCAGTTATATTTCTAGTTCCTGATACTTATGGCCTTTGTATTTTTCAAGTTCTTTTTTTACAGCTTTCAATTTTAGCACTAATTTCCTGATGTTTCAATGTGTTTTCTTTAACCAATAGCTCAAGGAAACCTTTTGCAGGAGCTCACAGTAAGTGTATACCATTCCTCCCTATTTCTGAACTTCTCAAAGCCACCTGCTAGTTGTGTAACAAGTTTTAATCCACTTGGTGCTTGCTGTCACTCAATGCAAGTCTCAAAAATAATTATATTATATATAGGTTTAATTTCAGTAATAACTACCTTAGTCTTTCAAGGTCTGAAAACAGTCTCTTAATGTCACTAGTTTCAGTGACTGTCTTGGGCACTGCTGTATTAATGTTAAGTTTGCTTTTAGCCTGAAATTTCCTTGCTGACAAATCCGTGGTGTTGCTAAGGCAAACAATTATAATACCAGTGCCACCCCCCAATAAAAAAGTTGCTTTAAAGCCTGCAATTCATTCCAATCAATTCAATATTCTTACTTACTTTTTTGTGCATCATTTTAACATGTTAGAGGGGTTCTTGATCTCAATCGGATGAACTACGATCACACTGACCACCAGTGGCAAGGTGATCCACTCATCGGTCAGGAAAAAGCTTCATATTTTTACTATGCCATTATGAGCTGAGGTTCCCATGCTTTCTGTCTATCTTATGGGGAAACCACACTCTAGTTTCATTTCTTATATAGTATGTTCTTTGTTCTGGCCAATGAGAGGCTCACAGATAATCACTGGGGAGCTCACTAATTAGGAGAGGGTCACAATTTTCCCACCTGCAACTCAACACTAAAGGTTCAGCAGTCTCAACTTTGATCAATGCATACAGACCCTTATCACATTTATAATGGATCTTAAATTTTTAATGTTTACGGGGGGGGGGCACCTTTTGTGTGACCAAGCAAAAACAAACAATTATAATGCCAATGCACCCATTAAAAAGCTATTTTAAAGCCTGCTCTTCATTCCAATCAACTCAATATTCTTACTTGATTTTTATGCATCATGTTAACATGTTAGAGGGGTTCATGATCTCATCATTCAGATAAACTATGATCACCCTGACCACCAACGGCAAGGTGATCCACTCATCATTCAGGAAAAAGCTTCATATTTTTACCATGCCATTATGACCTGAGATTCCTATGATCTTTGTTTATCTTATGGGGAAACCACTCTCTAGTTTCATTTATTGTATAGTATGCTCTGTGCTCTGGCCAATGAGAGGCTCACAGATGGAAACTGGGGAGCTCACTAATTAGGAGAGGGCCACAATTTTCCCACCTGCAACTCAACACTAAAGGTTCAGCAGTCTCAATCTTGATCAATGCATACAGATCCTTATCACATTTATAATGCATCTTAAATTTTTAATGTTTACAGGGGTGCACCTGGTGTGTGACCAAGCAAAAACAAACAGCTATAATACCACTGCCCCCCAAAAAGATACTTTAAAGCCAGTAATTCATTCAAATCAATTTAATATTAGTATTTGCTTTTTTCATCATTTTAACAAGTTAATGGGGTTCTTGATCTCATCATTCAGCTGAACTATGATCAGCCTAACTACCAATTACAAGATGACCCACTCATTGATCAAGAAAAAGCTTATATTTTTACCATGCCATTATGAGCTGAGCTTCCCCTACTTTTTCCCCTTCTTATGGGGAAACCACTCTCTAGTGTCATTTATTGTATAGAGCACTAGGATGATACTTCAGGAGCCTGGGCTCAATTCCCAGTAAGCTCACATTGCTGAATTTCTTTCTTATTACAATTTGTGTTTTAAATGCTTAGCAACTGGCTCATACTAAACTAATAACTAATTTAACAAACCAAAAATACAGCACCAGACAAAGGCGTATATGCATAACATAAATTTATTGCACAAACATTGGTTAAAAGTGCAAAATAACAAAGTGTCCAGTGACAGTGTAAATGGGTCACACCCCACAGCAACCTCAACCAGATTTGCCAGTAAAGTGTCATCAGGAGGATACATGTCAACTGACATCCTCTGTTTAAATAATGAGATGAATTAAAGTGACAGTGTGCTTATTCTTAGAACCAAGGAGGTTTGCCTGATTAAGGGCAAGACGTTTTGTCCCAGGGCACCTGACCAGAAAGGGTGGCTTAGCCTGAGAAATAATGCAGAAGGGAGCTGGTAATTAGAAAAGAGGGGAGGGGTGGAGCTAGGGATGACACAGTGAGTGGGGACTGGTAGGAAAATGGAGAGAGAGATTGGAAGGGGGATTAAAGGGGCTGCTCACAGCATAATAGCCTCACAATGTTTAAAAATATGACAGTGCCAGGGAGTCTGAGGGTGAGTGGGCCATGGGGGCAGGAGGTTTGCAGAAATGTTGTTGGGGTTCCAACAGGGCATATTGCTCCTGGACAAACTGCCAGTTCCAGCATGCCTGCTCTAAGTGTGGGGAACCCACCTGGTCTCCTGATGCAGGATTTACAAGGGCAGGAGTAGCTGGAACAGTTTTGAGAGCCAGCCCTTTTTGGCTGGTCACTCAGGTTTTCACAGAGCAAACTGGGGGAGTGGGGGGTGAGGAAGGGCTTTTGAAGGGGGAGGGGAAGGGGCAAGGTTCAGATAGTGAACAAGGGTACATAGTAGGGATGATAAGGAAGAGGAAGTATCATATGGCTAAGTCACCAATTAAGCTGGATATATTAAGGGAATGGGTGAAGGATTACCTGGGTCAAAGAACTGTGAAGATATTAGAGGAAAGTTTCCATGAGGGGGTTTAGCCTACATTTCCAAGGGGAAGGCCATGCATGAGAGATAACACTTAGGATCAATAAAAGATAAGGAAGTACTACTAGGTGAAAAAATATATAAAGATGTGAAGGCTGGCAGAGTAGAGCTACCATTTCTGACCCACCCTTTCAGCAATTTTAGAGTGTTAAAAATGTTTTTTTCAATTGTTTAACCAGGTGAGACACACTAAGCTGAAAGCTTTTTCACAGGTGCAACCTGGGAGCACAGAAAATTTAAATGACTTGCTCAGGGTCACAAAGTATATGCAAGTAGGGGCTGTGGGATTCAAACCCAGGTCTTCAGATTTGCAGTTCAGAGCCATAAACCACTGCGCTATATTGCCTCCCTCGGATTGGATTTAGTACCCAAGAAACAGCCAGTGGAGTTCTTCATGATCAACCACCTATCATGTCTGGAAGGGGGGGGGGATTGGTGAATGACTATATTGGTGAAGAAGATAACATGGTGACCTATGCGACTTTAGAGGAGGCAGTCAAGATGATTAGGGTTATAAAGGGGGCATGGCTGGCCAAGACTGACATTGAAGCAATGTTTCATTTGGTGCCAGTGCAGCCCGAGGATTGGGATCTGATGGGTTTTTGCATAGGGAGGCAATTCTACTTTGATAAGGCCAAGCTTATGGGCTGCTCAGTGGCATGCACCACATTTGAGACATTCAGCTCCTGGTTGCAGTGGGTATTCCAGCCCATTATGGGCTCAGGGCCGTCCTCCACTATTTGGATGACTTTCTTTTGGTGGAAGACGGAAAAGCGCAGGTGATCAGATGTTAGGATGCTTCTGGGAAATGTGTGACAAATTGGGGGTTCAGCTAGCTGTGGACAAAACAGAGGGGCTGAGCTGGTGCCTGGAATTTTAAGGGACTGAAACTGATGTAGAAGTAGGTGTTTTCCGATTACCAGGTCAAAAAATTCAGAAGCTGAAAGGGTACCGGAGGCCATGAAAGGGCACAGAAGAGCACTTTTGCAGCTGTTGCAGCATGTGTTAGAGCACACCTCAATGTTGCATGCTGAACAATAGCTCTAGAGTGGATATTTACATGCCATCTGGTGAGGGTGACCCAAGGGGCCACCAGGCCCCTTAACTGGGTGGACATAACAAAAGGGGTGTGGGAGGACTTAGATATTTGGGAGGAATTCCTCCGGAGATATAATGAAGTGACCTTCTGGCAGGAATACTGGATTTTTAATACAGACCTAGACCTATATACAGATGCAGCTGGGGGGATAGGGATGATAGCCTATTTCAACGGAAGATGGATTTTGGAAGCATGGCCTGGGGAATGGACATAGCAGGGACCAACAAGGGATATCACTTTCTTGGAGATCTTCCCCATATGGGTAGCCACACTACTATGTGGAGAGGAGTTATGAAACCAAAAAGTGACATTTTGGTGTGACAAGTCCATGGTGGAAGTTCTGAATAAGAGGAGAGTGATGTCTGTGACAGTGATGAGGGTATGAGACAACTAGTACTTCAAGGACAGAAACTGAACATGTCTTTTTGGGCTAAGCATATTGAAGGAGTGTGAAACAGTGGGGTACAGCTCACCCCAGGGACAGATGGCAGAAAAACAATGATACAAATGTACATTTGGAAGATTGGCTGGAGGGAACCGAGCATTTGTTTCGGAACTCTTGGTCACCAAGGACCTTGAGGACTTATTAGGGCTCTTGGAGGTTACTCCAGGCTTTCTGGGAAAGCCAAAACATGGAGATAAGTGGAGCAGGCACAGAGGACCAGGTGGAAAAGTTCATGGTCAATAGCTAGAGGAATGGAATGGCACATTCGACCATGGGAGTACACCTCTCAGCCATAAGTTTAATCAGTAACCTAAAGGGGTGGGATGATCCAACAAAGGGAAATATGTTAAGGAGAATGAGGCAAGGGTGGATAAGAGTAAAAGGGAGGGATCCTGGGTGGAGGCACCCAGTCTTGATGGTATTGTTGGAGAAGCTCGTTGGTGCCCTTCCTATTTTATGCCATTCGATGAATGAAGCATACCTTTTCAGGGCTATATTTACGGTAATGTTCCATGGAGCTTTTTGGGTCAGCGAAGTTTCAGGTTTTGAAAGAGGGGGAGAAAATGTGGGGTTTACTATGGGAAGAAATGCAGTGGCAGGGTGATGTGGTTGACCTTAGATTGAGAAAATCCAAAACAGGAGACCACATGATGCAGGCAGCCTGGTGCTAGCTCCTTTTGGTTGCTCCAGCCACCCAACAACTTTTCCGTCAATTTTCTGAGCTTTCAAACAATTACAAAAAAATGGGAACTCTGCTCAGAAGGTGTCTGAAGTGCCTAAGTATCTCCTGTTTTGGCAATTTCCTTCATGGAGGTAGAAATGAGGAGATCTCTACCAAAATGCACCCTGCCTACTACGCCATAGAAAGGCCCGAAAAAGCATAGGGCTGCAATTGCTACCGACACGGAGGGGGCTGCTACCGTTGCTTCTGATCAGGAGCCTCTCACCCTAGCCAGATGTCTGGCCAAATTTATGCCATTTAAAGAAGAATTAAAATCCCTGACTATGGAGATAAAGTCGATGGCGCACGGACTAGAGGATATCTGTAGGAGAACGACTGATTCGGAAGCTTGCATATTTTCTCTTGAAAAGCGCATGGACAAAGCAGATCCTGAGCTTGTGGCCACTAATCAAAAACTTGCCAGGCTGGAAAGCAAAATAAAGGACCTGGAGGGGCTCTTCCGCAGAAACAATGCAATAGTGATTAGGCTACCTGAGGCAGCTGAAGGGTAAGGTGTCATTCTATTTGTCCAAAAATTCATTGAGAGAGTCGCTGGCCCCTCTCCCTATGGTCCCAAGTACGTAATTGAGAGGTCACATAGGGATCTCAGACTGAACCCTCCAGCTGTAGCTTCTCCGAGACCTTTAATGTTTAGGTTCTTGAGCTACTTGGAGCAACAACATTTTCTTACTAGGGTCCGAGAGTTGCAGGAAGTTCATTGGGAGGGTGCCAATGTGAGGATCACTCAGGATCTCCTCGCTTCAGTCTGACTGCTTTGCAAGGCCTTTCATCCCCTCGTTTCTAAACTTATTGCTGCAGGGGTTCACTTTTGCATGAGTTACCCAGCAAAACCACAAGTTCTCATAGCTGACACGTCATGGGTATGAAGATCCAGAAGCAGCTTGCACAGATCTCAAGTCCTTGCTGCCTGATCGCTTCCAAAATGCATGACTCTGCCTGTCTCTGGTGAGTTCCATTTTTCTGTCCAGTTCAGACAGCCTGGGATGTCCTGAACATTACTTGGGATGCAGGACATACATTGAGTGATGCCTCCTGGCTATTTCATTATTGATCACTCAGTTTCTCTTATAGACTCATCCTCTTTTGAATCTCTAGGTCAATAGTTCTTAGACTTTGTCACAGTGAGCCTCCCCAAACCCATGGAAAAGATTTTGAGCCTCCCCTAAAATCTGAAATAATCTTGGGCCTCCCCAAAGAAAAATAACATGCTGTTCTTTGCACAGTACACCATGAATATATAGAAACCCCTTTGAGTACTTGGCTCACATTCAGTTCGTTGTCTTATACTGACGTGAAACCTTTGAAAAAGAGCTCCTGTGCTCAAAAGTGTTATCTGAATAACAAATAAAATAAACAAATATTGTTATTCAGCTTATTACTTTGCTCCTTCCTGCTATTGCTCTTAGCACTTCTGTGCTCAACCCTTGTATTTGGGCTGTTCTGTTATCAGGCTACAAATTGATCAATTGCCACCACTCATTATTAGTTTATTGTTCATATTTGTTTGTACTATTGTTCATTGTGTATTTCTTGATTGTTTTGAAGTTACCTTTTGAAATGTATTCACTCCCTATCCTTCCCTGGGTACACCTGAGATGAGCCTTGGCTCATTCACCTTCCCTTGTCACCTATTAGTAAATAAATACATTAAATTCACCTACTATTATCCTCTTTCAGTTTGCTTTATCTCTTCACACAAAACATATAAAACTCAACATTTAAATACAGTACTTTTTCAGACTTGCTTGAGCCTACCCTGGAACAGGTTGGGGTCTCCCCAGGGAGGCTGGCCTCACCATTTAAGAACCCCTGCTCTAGGTGGATTGCCTTTTGCTCCCGAGTTAAGGGTCTTACTAGTTCATGGCCACGGGTCATATCCAATTTACTTTTTAAGGAGGATGAACACAATTATCTTTTGAAGTTTTATTTTTCACTCCAAACTAGTAAAGGCATTTAAAGAACTTTAAAGCGATACCTGCATACATTAGTTTGGACAGTGCCTTATTTTGTCCACTAGAGGGCTCTGGATGTCTATTATTTCAATAAGCAGAACTAGATATTTACTTCTGGAATTGTTTTTTTTTTTTTGCATTGTTTTTCATTTTAGTTATAGCCTTGACTGAATGCAAATATTCTAAAGCTCATAGATTTTATGTTTAATAAGAATGTTGTGTAGGGAGTCAGCTGAGCTTAACAATGCTGATATTTTGAGGGTGTTTATGATGCTTAGGCTACAACTGCCCCCTTCAGAACTCCCTCAGTTTGATTCCTTCTCACTGGATTTATTTTATGTAATTCTTAGTGGCTATATTTAGTTGTTTTTCAAGATGCAGACACAATTAGAGTTATTTTTGGGTGGCTGGAGGGAGGGAGCTTTAGTGAGAGTATACTGTGGAACACAGTCCTCATTAGATTAGGGAGTGGGTGGGCTGGGAAACTTGTTTAAGTTCATCTCTTTACTTAGCAGATGTAGGTTTTCTGGATTCAAGGATGGAAGGCTGGGTTAATAGGGACAAGAGGGTGGGTTGGGGCTTCAACACAGTCATAAGGAGAGTTAGGTCATTGGTATATTTTGGGGAATATACTGAACACTCTGTTTGCACTTACTCATTTTAATGTGTGCAGCTAATTGTCTTAAGATTGCTACCTGGAATGTTAAAGGTCTTCGACAAAAATTGAAACAGTATAAAGTCCTCAAACACTTAGCCCTGTTATCTTTAGATGTCATTTTTATACAGGAATTGGACCTGTTGGAATCTGAAGTGATGTGTATGAGGAGACTACAAATTGGACATGTAATTGCTGCAGAGGGTTCTTCCCAAAGCAGGGGTGTTTTGAAATTGATTAACAGAAGGATCCCTTTCTCACTCATCCAAACACTCAGAGACCCACAAGGGCGATTTGTCCTTATTCATTGTATTTTATATACTACGGAGATGGTGTTGGGCAGCCTTTATGGGTCAAATATAGACACTCTGGGCTTCTTCACACAGATGGTTGGAGTTTTATCCCCTTTTCTAACTCTACCTATTCTTCTAGGAGGCGATATGAACATAGTTTTTGATTCCAGTTTAGACTTCTCTATTGGCCAGTGCAAAGGGCTTTCACCTGCTCAACGAGCTTTTCAGGAGCTGGTTGACCAACATGGTCTTTGTGATGTTTGGTGAATAATATATCCCAATAAAAGGGGGTACACATTTTTCTCCCCAGTGCATGCCACAGCATCTCGTATTGATTATCTCCTTTTATCCCATACTTTGTTGCCTGGAGTTTTGGATGCTTCCATCCAGCTGGGACCTCCCTAAGACCATTCATTGGTAATTTGTCACTTCACCCTGTTGTTTCTTCCCAAAAGAGTTGCACGATGGAAAATTAACAACCAGCTGTTGAAGGACCCTTCAGTGATCTCTGTTCTTATTAAACATATTGAACATTTTATTGACACCAATACTGACTCCATCTCTAGACCTGACTTTTTACAAAGATACATAGACAGTGTCGGCAGATAAGGGCATATGGCCCACCCAGTCTGCCCATTTGAGCTTGTAAGTTCAGTTTATGTTTTCCTAGAAGTCTGTTGCCCCTTTCCCCTGACCTCCAGAATTCCTTTATGTTTATCCCATACATTCTTAAATCCCGTGATTGTTTCAGTCCCCACCACTTCCTCTGACAGGGTATTCCACTTGTCCACCACCCGTTCTGTGAAGAAATTCTTCCTCATGTTTCCTCTGAATCATCCTCCCTCCAACTTCATCCCATATTCTCTAGTCCTGGAACATCTTTTTCACTTAAAAATAGTGTATTCCTGCACTCTCTTTCTCACTGTAAGATACTTGTATGTCTCTATCATGTCCCCTCTCTCCCTCCTCTCTCCCTCCTCTCCTCCAGGGAGTACATATTCAATTCCTTCAACCTGTCCTCATAGGATTTGTGATGCAATCCATGTATCATCTTTGCTGCCTCCTCTGAACCTTCTCTACCCTGTCTATGTCCTTATGTAGGTAAGGTCTCCAGAACTGTACACTGTACTCCAGGTGGGGCCTCACTAGTGTCTTGTATAGTGGAATTATGACCTCCCTTTTCTTGCTGGTGATGCCCCTGCCTATGCATCCCAGCATCCTGTTTGCTTTACCTGCTGCCTTGTCACATGGTGCACTTTTAAGGCCCATATTAGAGGGTTATTAATCAGCCTAGCTTCGAAAAGAAAAAAGACCAAATAATGAATAATCTTCTTTCACAAATTCGTTCATCAGAAATGAAGATGACCCCTAATTCATCTGATGTCCACCAACAAAATTTGGCTAAACTAAAAGATGCCTATGTAGAAACTCTGAGAGAAAAGGCGGAATTCGCTATACTATGATCAAAGGCATCATATACAGATCAAGAGGAAAAAGCAGACCACCTACTAGCACTCAGAATCAAGCAGTAGGAGTCTGCTAGGTATATTCCATCCATCCACTCTCAAGCAGATGGCACTTTAAAAACATCCCCTTCAGACATAGTGTCAGAATTTTCTAGATATTATACAGAACTATATAGTCCTATGTCCGATCCTCCTTCTGAACAAGCCCTGGACGAGTACCTGGCTATATCTGGACTACCTTCACTCTTTGAAGCACAGCAAAATCCTCTCATATCTCCATTTTCTGATAGGGAAATTTCTAGAATAATCCAAAGTCTACCTTCTGATAAATCCCCAGGTCCAGATGGCTTCTCAGCTAATTTCTACAAGAAGTTTCAAAAACAATCAATCCCTCTCTTAATTCCATTATTTCAATATATGATATCAGGTGCATCGGTGGACACTACTTTGTCTAAAGCCCTAATAGTCCTGTTACTTAAACCTGATAAGAATCCTGAGTTAACTACAAGTTACCGCCCAATATCTTTATTGAATCAGGATGTTAAAATATTAGCCAAATTGTTAGCAGACTGAATTCATTTAGTATTGCCGGACCTTATTGGTCCTGAACAAGTGGGATTTATGAAAGAGCACTCATCTGTTGATCACCTTCACACACTCTTGCATGTTTTCTTGGTCTCCAGAGATGCCCCTTATCCTGCCACCTTGGTCTCTCTGGATGCCCAAGAAAGCTTTTGATCAAGTTAACTGGACTTTTTTGTTTCAAGCTCTTAAGGCCTATAACTTTCCATTAGAATTTCAAGGCTGGATAAAAGGTCTTTATTGTACACCTTTGGCCCGGATCACTGCCAATGGTGCGGTATCAAACTTCTTCTCGTTACACTCTGGTACTAGACAGGGCTGCCCTTTGTCCCCTTTGCATTTCAATTTATATTTGGAACCCCTTATTCGCCGTCTGGTATCCTGTGAAAGCATTCAGGGCATTTTAATTTCAGAATTCGAACTCAAGGTCTCAGCTTATGCAGATGACCTTCTTTTACAAATATCTTACCCATCGGCTTCCATCCCTTCCGTGTTATCCCTCATTGAAAAGTTCTGTCAATTATCTAATTACAAATTGAATTTAGATAGAACTGTGATATTTCCTTTAACCCATAAGGTAATTAAGAACACTGTTACTGAGTTTTGCCTTTCTTGGAAGCAGGATTCGCTACGATACTTTGTAATTTCCAGAAACCTGGCTACTATTCAAAAATTAAACTTGGTTCTTTTGGTGTGAATTATTGGTCAGGATTTGGATAGGTGGTCCAAGTTATCCATTTCCCTGTGGGGTAAAGTGCATTTGATTAAAATGATCTTTTCCCCAGACTTTTTTACCCTCTTCAGCTACTTAATACTTGGCTACCCTTAGATTGGTTCAGCAAAATGCGTGGTCTCATTACTAAATTTATTTGGGCAATAAACAAGCCAGGATTGCTTACTATAAGCTGGCCACTCCCAAAGACAAAGGGAGTTTATGACTCCCCCATTTAACCCTTTATTACTGGTCAAGTCATGCAGCCAAATATATTTGCTGGATGTCCCCCTTGGAAGAGTGATCACCTCTCCCGCCACTCCTAAGTGGCTTAAACTAGAAATGTCTCTCATCTGAACTAGTGGTTTAACTCAGTCCGCACTTCTCCATATCAAACCCAGTGTTCTACCTATTAGCTTAAAAGCAACCTCCATTAGAATTCATTCCCAGTTATGTGCTTTCCTTAACTATAAAAACACTCGGGACTTAACACAACCCCTTTGGGGCAGCCCAAACCTAAAACTGGACAATAAATTAATACCGGTTGGATGGCTACCCCCTCTGGTCAATATATCTCCTGCCCAATTATTATCAAAAGAGGATGCATGGCTCTCCTCTTCTGAGATCCTAAAAAACGTCAATATTTCCGCAAACAATGTATTTAAAATTTTTCAATTGCGGCACCTACTTATGCAAGTTTTTGATTAACCCCCCCCCCCCCCAAGCAGGGCCTTAAATCCTTTCTTAGTGAATTGGGCCCTTTGGTTGATTCACAGCACTCAGTATCCAATCTATACAAAAAATTATATCATTGGGGCTACTCGACCTGTTTTGCTCCTGTAACCTACTGGGCCTCTTTTTTTCACCACCTGTGAATTAGATTGGAATTCCTTATGGCACAATTCTCACAAATATATCACCTAAGATAGGCTCCGCCTTACTCAGTTCCATATATTGCACAACCTATATTATACACCCCAGAAATTATTCACATTTTGTCTTATCCCGTCACCTGCTTGTAATCGCTGTGAGCAAGCAGAAGGTTCCCTGTACCACATCTTTTGGGCGTGTCCCAAGGTTACACCACTCTGGTCTACTATTCAACAGAAGCTAGACCTCCTATTGGGTCTAGATGACCTCTTTACCCCAGAAATTTGTCTACTAGGTGATTATAGTGAAATTCCAGTGCTCATAAGAAGATACCACTTGGCTCTTATATCCATGTCTGTCAAAAAGGTAGTTTTACATCACTGGAAAGACAGTAACAAAATTTCCTATTCTGAATGGCTTGCTGAGCTCCTGGCAAATCTCAGAACAGAGAAAGCTAAAGCAAGCCTCAATAACAGACTTGGAAAGTACACAAAAATATGGGAACCTCTGCATACTTTGTATTCTCTTTAATATAACATCTTTAACAGGTGTTCAGCTTCTAGTTTTTATTGGCTGTATTAACTGACTGTGTTGAAGAGGGAAGGGAGGGGAGAGAGGGGATGGTTTGGATGTGTTATGATGGGGAGAGTTGGCAGAGGGGTGATGGGTGGTTGAGGAACAGTATCATTGCTTTTTGTATTTTATGAAAGTACTCTGATATTGAATGTTCCATGGGGTCTGTTCCCCTATTATTATTGTTAAAAATTAATAAACTTTGAATTATAAAAAAAAAAGAAAATCCAAAACAGATCAGGTAGGTCGAGGGATGACCATCACCCTACAGAGGCAAGAAAGAGTGGGAATATGTCCAGTAAGAGCTTTGAGGTCATATTCAGTGGTCAGACCAGCAGGGGTGGGGGCTTTGTTTAAACATGGTGATAGAACTTAGGCATTTAGCTCTCAGAAGGTGGCTGTGCTTCAGAAAGGTATGGAGTTCTTGGGTGAAAACACGGAATGTTATTTGTCCCACTCATTCAGAATAGGTGCAGTGTCAGAGGCAGCAGCCTGAGGGGGTCCAAAGAGGAGGTAAAGAAGGTGGGCAGATGGGCATCAACTGTTATAAAACCTACGTGCAACAATTGAATGGTTGACAATTTTTCTGTTTCTTTGCAGGAGAGAGCTGTTGGGCCACAGGCCATGATCAGGCCACAATAGCAGGCACACACCAGGTGGGAAAAGGGGTACAAAAAAGGGGGGTGGGATAAGGGGCGGGGTGAGAAGGGGGAATACCCACAATGGAGCATCATGTGTTTTTATTTTTGATCATAAGGCATGGAGAGAAACCAGAGGTATGGATTTGCAGTCACTCCTTTATATACTGGGCAGAGCGCAGAACCGAAACATGTAATATATACTAGGTGTAAAAAGGTTTTAATATATGTTGTGAAAGTGTATATGGAATTACATAAGCATGGAAATAACCACAAACAGTCAATGGTAATAATTGTTGTTTCTTTTTTCTTGAAAATCACTATTCTGTTTAAAATCATCAGGAATTTAAATTCCAGAGGTGGGGGGAGAACCTCTAGTGGTGTGGATAGCAGGCATGTCTTGCCTCCGTTTTTCACTTCCCTTTCCAGTCTTGCCACATGTTCCTTCCTGATTCACAACCTTTTTACCAGATCACACATGGATTCACATAGGAGCTGATGTGGTGACGTCACATTTGATGTCATAAGACTCCCCCCACCACCGCGGTATTTAAATATGGAAGTTAGCAAGTATTCCTCCCCCAGTACACGAGAAGGATACTACATGCTACCTTGAGGTAAAAATATACATTTTTTATGATATATCTTGTTAATTCCATTTTTATTCATGAAATCTCAATATATCACTCCTTTGGTTTTTAAGTAACCTGCGTTTGAACAGAAGTGAGTGCGTTTTGAACGATTGAAGGTTAATAGAGCTTGGCTACAAAAAGTAAAGTACACAAGGCGAGCAGCGTTTTTCTGTCAATAAAACTGCATGAGAAGTAAGCATATATTCTTTACCCTTAGCTCAAATTTGACTTTTCATTTTTAAACTAAAGACAATATATAACTACAAATATTGTAGCATGTGGAAGATTTTTAATTTTCCTTTTCTTGTACAAATAGGCTATTATAAAGCACTCCTTCTCCACCAGTCAGGAAGACTATTGGCATTTTTTAAGCCATTATAAACCAGGTATTTGCTTTAGTAATACCAGTTGGCTTGCTGTGATTTTCTCATGCATACTCTCACTATGGTATTTTATTGTCCATTTAGAAATCATATATGGACATTCATAAAGTGGGAACAAGTTTAAAAAAATCTGAAGATACAATTTAAGGTATTAATTTGTTATATTCTGATATCTCTGCTCATTTCTTGTCAAGTGTGTGTATATCCAGCTAATCAGAATTGACTCTATATGATTGATACATTATGTGAATACTTATATATATATATTTTATTGTTTTTACACTAGCAACACAGAGGGGACTGAGGAAGTGGAATATATCATGAAACTGTTGCCCAATTACAAGTTGTGTGAAGATACCATATCAGATAAATAATTAAGACTGATGCAGTGGAATTTACCCATTTATTTCTTTGTTTGTTCAGAGCGCAGAGCAGCCATGAAAATAGGGGGATGGCAGCTGTACCAGGATTGGAGCAGCATAAGATTGCAATGGCAAGGAATGAGAGGGATGCATTGGGCCCAGTTACTACCACTACTGCAGGACATGCAGATGTCAGCTACCTAAACCACCACCACATATCACCTTTCATCATTGACTATGCCCAGGAGGCATAGCCAAACTCAAACAATATCTAATTAACTGGGACTGGTTCCCTATTTCCCAAGCCCAGCATATAGATGTTGCATTGCACTACTTCACCACCACCTTTAATACCGCCTATGATGTTTTTGCACTGACCATCAAAGTGACCACCAAGAAACGTAGTGGCCCCTGGATCACCCCAGAACTCCTACAACAGTTCAAAATGCATGACAATCTCTGGCATTGTGCCACTGCCTCCGGTTTGCTAAGCGATAGGCAGGCCTATAATGCTGCCCGCAATAAGTGTAGCTGGGCAATCCACAAGGCCAAGGCAGAGCACTACAGAGCCATCTTAGCCACCTCCTGGGGTAGCACAAGAAAGTTCTGGGATAACATCAAGAAGCTTAATGGGCCAGCCCGGTGATGCTGAGGGTTGAGGTACTGGGCACCACACCTCGCACCACGCCAGCTACCTGTGTTTGGAAATGATCACGGGTCTCCATGGGTTGGCAGGGAGGAGATGGATTGAGTGTCCGATGGACTGCTATCCATCTCCAGGGAGGGGGGGTTCCAGTGGCCAGTTCCCCCAGACCCCTAGAGGTGGCTGGGTCTCAATGGCATGAAGCCACATACCATGGGGGAAGGACGTGGCAGAGGCTTGACAGAGGCACGCATGAGAGCGTGCAGGCACCCAGTCACTGGCATCATTGCATGCTGTGAGACAACAGGGGAGAAAAGTGGAAAAAGGGCACCCAGTCGCAATGGCTTGATGGCTGTCTGTGAGCACCCATGCTGGCTCCAGGAGGGGATCACCATGTGGATCCGAACTTGGTGGGGGGAAGTTGGCCACCCCCCTGCCACCCTGCCATGGAGGGTAAGCAGTGGGACAATTAAGGTGATTGCCCCCCAAGGAGACTGGTACGGGTCAGATGGCAGCCGGAGGAAAGGGATGCAAGGACAGATTGGCCGACTGGTGGTCCCAGGAGAAACAACACCTATAAAAAAAAAAGGAGCTTGATGGTAAATCCCGCTCTCCCCCCTCACAACTTAGTGTTACCAGTACTACCACTACAGACACACTTCACATAACTAACTGCCTCAACTCCACCTTCTCAGACCTTAGCTCAATCCTCTCTAGCAACTTTTTAAATCCAATTCAGCTTATCCCACCACCTGAGCTCCTCCACCCCCCTTCAGACTCAGTCATTACCCCTACAGAAGTGAAAGCCTACCTGTCCAAAGCCCTCCAGAGCTCCACTTACTGCAAAGACGCCTTCGATATGTGCATCCTATACCTTGCGCTAGACTCAGTTATCTTCCCACTCACGAACCTTCTAAATCTGTCGCTGCACCTGGGCCAGTTCCCAACCTCATGGAAGATGGCAGTGATAACACCAATATTGAAATGTGGCGACAGCTCCCTCCCAAACAACTACCGGCCCATCTCAATTCTCCACCCACTCTCTAAAGCCCTTGAAAAGATCATGACCAATCAGCTCACTGATTACCTCCTTGCACACAACCTCTTATGTAGGGAGCAGCATGGTTTCAGAGCTGGTCATAGCACTATAACCACCCTCACAGAATTCTCTAACTCCCTGAACTCCATGCTTGACAAGGGGCACCTCACAAGGGCCATGTTTATAGACCTCTCAAAGGCCTTCAACACAGTTTCTCACCCCCTCCATCTTAACACATTACAACAAATTGGGGTCTCTCATTGTCCACTCTCATTTTTCTTCAGCTGTCTTTCATCTACAGCCCAATGTGTTAAAATTAATAATACCATATCTACTATGTTGCCTGTGCCTTCAGGAGTTCCCCAGGGATCTATCCTGGGTCCCCTGCTATTCAGCATCTACTTCAACTCCCTGCCTAAATCCTGCCCCAGCAACCTTCTCCTCTACGTGGATGATGCTGTTCTTTATGCCACACATCCTGATCCTCTCTCTCTCTCTCTCTCTCTCTCTCCAGCATATCTTACAAAACTCCTTCTCTCAGATTGAACACTGGTTTGCTGAACACAGATTGGTGGCCAACATTAAAAAAACTAAGACGATTCTCTATGCCCACCGACAAAACAAATAAAAGCATTTACCCCTGGAAATACTCTCCACCTCTCTCATCCTACTAGAACAGGTCCAAAAGTAAAGTATCTGGGTATTATGTTTGACTCTTCCCTCTTGTTCCATGAACATATAAAAATCCTCTCCTCCACCACCAACACCCGCATTGGTTTCCTGTACAGACATAAAGACTGCCTGCCACCTGAAGCAATTCACCTAGCCATTACCTCCTCAGTTTTATCACTGGTGGACTATGGCCTCACAATCTATGCTGCCGCTGACCCTACAGTGCTTCATCAAATACAAGTAGTCATCAATAAGGCCTGCCAACTCCTCTCTGGTGCTGACAGAAATACACATACCTGCACCCTATACGTGTCCACCAATATCCTCTCCCTTGAGGAAAGGCTATTGAACAGTACCAGACCTGTCTCTTCACCAAAAAAATCCACCTAAGTTTAACACCAATAGGGATCATGGCTTCTCTTCAGGCATCCACACAGGCCGCCCCAAAAACTTTCTGAAAGGTGTCTTGGGTCAGGACCACCCTGGCCCAGTGATCCTTCCCCCTTAGAGCTCCATCCTGTTACAATGCCCTCCCACCGGCTGTCACATCAATCACAAATCTGGGTCCTTTTAAAGCTCTCTTAAGGGTCCATATGCTCTCCTCGCATCAATGCCAGTGTAACTGGTAACCTATGGATCCTGCACCACGCCGCTAGGCCACGCACCTGCCTTTGCCTGGCAGTGGAGATACCTCACTATTTCTAGCCTACAGGCTCCTCCCCTCCCTCAGTTACCATATAGCTGCACTGGACTATGAATGCATTGTATTCTGTATAAGACAGTGTCAGTGGCTCAGTAGGTAGCACACTCGCCTCTGAGGCCGGGAGATCAGAGGGCTGTGGGTTCAGTTCCCACATCTGGCACTTGGGTTAATATCCCAGTACTGACACTGTAGTGCAGCATGAGAGGGGTGCTGCACTTCTGAGGTGCTGTCTTTCGGATGAGACGTTAAACCGAGATACTATCTGCCTGGATTGGTGGTAGTTCAGGTGGATGTTAAAGATCCCATGGCACTTATCTAAAAGAGTAGGGGAATTTCCCCGGTGTCCTGGCCAAATTTCCCTTATTCACTAAAAATACCACCAACAGCTTAATCTGGTTCAAGGTCAGTTGGTATTCATCTGTATCTCCCTCCCCCGGGTCGTGCCTGAAAATAGGCAGGATTTGTCTAGTGCACTTACCCGGTCAACAAAAACTAAATAAATAAAATAAGACAAGGCCTACCTGAGGCGACTTACTACCAACTCATATCATGCATTGCTTTAGCTACCAATTGTATAGTTCTTAACTGCTCATTAGGTAAATATGTCGACAGCTCTTCCCTGTTTTAGCTACTAAATGTATAGGCATTAACCAGTGCTCATTGTATGTATACTCTGTATGATTGCTCACCCACATTTATTCTATGTACGTACGGTATGAATGTCTATGTCTTTTTCTGAAGTGGAGCCTTTGGAAACCGGTCTATGACTCAAAGGGTTGTAATTCTGATTTCCTAAATAAATGAATAAAATAAATAAATACCAGAGCCACATCAATTGATTATACAGTACACCTGGGAGGAAACGATCTAGGAATCAGACTGTGGTGGGACACATTTTTTCAGATTAAAAAGGACATACATAAAATAAAAAAATGGTGTCCTAACACAGTGTTGGTATGGTTGGAGATGCTACCTTTGAGAGTGCGGTAGTATGCACATGACCATAAAGCAATAGGTACAACACAGAGAAGAATGAACCAAAAGGTAGGGGCTCTATTTGCCTCATTGGGGGGAAGGAGCATAACATACAGGGAGATAGGTGAGGATGAGCCAGAATTATACAGGTCAGGTGGGGTCCATTTATTTGGATTTGGGGATTGATATATTCAAAGCAGAAATAGGGACAACCATAGAAGGATGGGGGAGAGAGAGGTGTATGCAATTGGAGGTGGGTTATTGGAAGAAAAAGTAAGGAAGGGGGGGAGGGGGAACCAGGCCTGGGTATACACCAAGACTGGGGGGCAGGTGGCTCTGGGTGTACACCAGGAGGGCCACAGAGCAGAAGAGAGGTGTGAGTGTACACACATACCTAGCAGCAGAGATGGGCAGCTGAAGAAGATAACCCAGATGTACATCTCAGGGTGAACAGGAATGAAAAAAGGATACATGAATTTAAAGAAAATGTATGGTTGGAATGTCAAGGTATATGAGTGATGAAGTGAGAATTTAGTTTGTAAACACAGGGTATATATTTATTGAATAAAATAATTGCTGACTGAGTACTTAACAGAAAGTCTGGTGTGTTCACTGGAAAGGAGATCCGGGGACGAGGAGGTTTGCCTGATAAGAGGCAAGTACTTTTGTCCCCAGGCACCTGACCAGGAAGGGTGGCTCAATCTTGGAAATAATCTGGAAGGGGGCTGAGGGATTAGAAAGGAGGGGAAGGAACCGGAGAGAAAGGGGGGGAGAGGGGATGAGTCACACAAAGGGGGCAGAGTTAGGGATGACACAGTGAATGGGGATTGGTAGGAAAGAGAGAGAGAGGTAAGTAGCGGTGTTTAAAAGGGGCTGCTCACAGCAGAACAGCCTCACAGTTTTCGCTAGGTGGTAGTTTTTCCCACCCAGCATCCAGATTAACAGTAGAAAAAAAAAATAGAAGAAAGGGAAAAGCGAGGGAGTTTTGGACAAAGACAGATTGCTGAAGGTGGATAGCAGAATCTATAAGAAGGCATAAGAGGAAAGTGAACCCCAGGTGGACTGCCAAAGGTGGACTTCAGGAAGGGGTCAAGAGTGGTCAAGGCATGGAGGAAAAGTAAGGAGAGGGGGAAGGGGAAGAGGAGGAACCTGGCCAGCATGTACACCAAGGCTGGGGACTGGTGACTCTGGGATTACATCCGAAGGACCACAGAGCAGAAGAGGGGTGTGGGTGTACACATATACCCAGCAGCAGAAATGGGCAGTGGAAGAAGATATCCCCAGATGTACATCTGGGGGTGAAGAGGAATTTTAAAAAGATACAATAATTATAAGAAATGTATGGACTGGAATGTCAATATTTATGAGTGATGAAATGAGAATTTAGTGTGTAAACACAGGGTATATATTTATTGAATAAAATTATTGCCAATTGAGCACCCAACAAAATGTCTGGTGTGTTCATTCAAAAGGGTATCCAGTGACAAGAAATCCATCAATCATTCACAAACAATTGAAATCACAGAATAACAGATTACTTATGCTGCACAGGAATGAGGGACTCCTAAACTAGATTTACAAAAGTGCCGTAAGGTGGTATTATACAGTCATTTATGTTTTATATACATAATCAATGTCCATTTAGATACACCCTGAGCACTAAGATCATGCAGCACAACAGCAAATGTCTCACAACAGCTGGAAGAAAAAACTAAAGAAAAATCAGCATTAGTTTATATTCTTGCACCATTCTGTGACTGTGTCTCACAGCAGTCATCTATTGTGAACAACTGGTAAATACACAGCCTGTCATTTAGCCCTGAAGGACTTAAACCACCCAGTTGAACAATCTAAATACTTTCCCTTTTGAGCAAAAGTAACTCAAGGTCACCAGCCCTCCTTCCTAGTACAACTTTCTTTATGGCACAGAACCTAAAACTGTGGTTATTTCTATTTTCCTGAAGTAATTAATATATGTTCAAGCTTTTATGGTGTCCCCCCTGCTGATGGCCCTTAAATATTCACTTCCTCTAATATTAAAAGTGCAAGAAGTTTTGTCTATTGTAAAATGCCCTGCACTCACATATTGCAATATAAACTATACTCCCTGTGTCACAGTTAATAGAGCATTATATATCATGTACTTCACTGGCATTAATGGGAGTGAATTTATCTGTGTGTAGCAAAACCTTACAAAATATTTACCTACCGCATGTATATGTCCCATTTGGTAATTTGGGCAGCCATGTCTCTATGTGTCATCTTTTTAGGGTTGCAAACTATGTACAAGCTGGTCATTCAGATTAGGAGCCCTCCTATATACTATTCTTGGATGTTCCGCTGTGTAGTTCTTATGGACAAGGTCTGTCTGTAAAATGGACCTGTTTTTTCTAATGACCTCAGAAATTGTTTTTGTCAGTCTACTGTAAGTAGTGACAAAATTAATCTTCAACTCTGGTTCTGTACTACAATCTCTTGCAGTAAGTAGAGCTGTCCTGTCATTAGAACAAGCAAATTGTCTGGTTTTCTTAATGTTTTTTTCTGTTATATCCTCTTTTCTGGATTCATGTGACCATTTCTTGGCTACATATTTCGAAATCCATTGGTTTGCTACAATTCCTTTTGATTCTGCGAAACTGGGACTTAGGTATATTTTCAATTGTATGGTGCAGGTGATCATTGGAATATAGTATTTCTGTCCGCAGCTTTGCAGAAAAGATCCATCTTAATAGAACCATCTGGCTTTTTTGATATAATCAGATCCAAGAAACTGACCATCTCAGTACTGACTTGTACTGTAAAATTTTGTGCACTATCAGTAACTAATTACCTGTTCCGAGACATGGCAATCTTTATACAGACATAAAAAAAAACTGCACAGAACCTGTACATCAGTTTTTTGTCCTGCAGCGCTGCATATTTTAAATGCTAGTTTCCATTATGTTATTGTTTATTCTTTATTGATGCTTGTGTAAATCCAAATGGAGCTTTTTGATTTACACACTAGTAAGAAGAATCAGTTTAGAACTGTAAGACAAAGTTTTTGTCCTGTTCAACCACATAGCTCTGTAATAGAACACAGATGTATTGTGCTGACAATTGAATAATGCTAAATCAGAGACACCCACTCAGTATTCTAAGAGGTGGATAAAGATGAAACAAGAACATAATCCAAACAGGTATTTGAGAAATATCTACAGAAATACAAACTTGTAGGTTAAATGCTATTCTTTAAAGAGCAGCTGACACCTGCTGAAGTTTAACAAAACATAATATGTGTTTCACATTAGTTCTATACCCCCAACCCCCCATTATTTGTTACTTTGGTCATTTGCAAGAAAATATTTTTTTGCTTCTGAAGAGTTCACCTATTCCTGTTGCTTTCTCCTTGCCTGAGGCCATAATGCACCGCTTGTGATATCACAGTTACTCCCATGGCAACAGATTGTGATGTCGCAACAGAGGATTTTGACTTGAAGTAGGGAGTAAGCTATGGAGGCAGGTGAACTCTAAGGAATAAAGATCATATACTCATGCAAATTTCCTCATTAATAAATAATGGAGAGGAGAACTCTATAGAATACTGTACATGAGGCACGCAAGTGGAATTGTACCTAATTATTATGTTTTTCAAAGTCTCCTTTGTGGTGGACGTATCTCTTTAAGGACCCTGTTTTCAAATGTTGCTTGCCAGTAGCACTTCAAAAACATCATTTAAGAAGGCAATTGATAATCTGCTACTACCATGCCATGTAGCATGCTATCACCACTGAGACAGTTGGCAGGGATCAGAACTAATGACCCCCTAGGTCTCATTCTGTCTTAATGGTGATAAGAAACAGTTTTTCACTTCTAGACGCCATCCTGTTTTCCTTTCAGTGTCTATGCAATATTCTGATATGTACTAACCTTTTATTTACATTAATAAACCTTATTGTTTCACCTCTGTAACTACTCCGAATACCTTTCATACTGCTAAGCTGAAAGAGATCCAGAGTATGTACATCGGCAAAAAGTACAGATTATTAATATAAACAAAAGGTCAAAACGTGTCAAAATATTGAAAAGACACTAAAAGAAAAACAGGATGGCATCTGGAGGTGTAAAAACTGTTTCTTATCATCAAGACAGATGGAGATCTAAGGATTCAATCGTTCTGCCCCCCTCACCACTATCTCACTGGTTGTTGATGGTATGCTGTATTCTATCACATGAGTAACATCATTCCAGAGTATTCAGATGAATTAGCATGGAACCGTGTAACTGATTTCATGGAATGTTCAAAAAATATTTTAAAAAAGGCAGTAGCTGGTGAGGTATGGAGCTTTATGTAGATCTGAAGGCACCAAGAAGCTGGATTATTTCATCAGGTTAAAGTGTATCAGAATACAGAATTGGAGCACATCCTTATTTGGAAAAGGTCCACTTCTGTACCCTGTTCGCATTGGAAGGTGCTTGCATGTTTCAATCATGTCACCTCTCTCTCTTTCCTCTCAACCATGGTGTACATGCTGAGATCCCTCAATCTATCCTCATAGGGCTTCCCTTGCAACCCCCTGAACAATTTTGTTTGCTCTCCTCTGGACCACCTCCACATTGTCTATGTCCTTTCTGAGGTGCAGTCTCCAGAAATGGACACAGTATGCCAGGTGGGGCTGTACAGTGGAACCCTCTTATAAGGGACATGTTTGTGTAAGCACATTTTGTCCAGTATAAGAGGTGTCTGCTATATCCTAAAATCTTAAAATGTAACTCTTCCATACCAGAGAGCAATACAGCAGCAGCACCTTCTCCCTTCTCCTGCTGGTAATGTCGCTCTCTATTCAACCCCTCTTGCTGGTGATACTGCTCTCTATTCAACCCAGCATCCCAAGAGCCCTGCCCATGGCCTTTTCATATAGTGCTGCCACCTTAATAATAACCTATATGTCCTTTTCCTGTCTAGTGACTGCCCATACGTAAGCCCATCCTATCCTCAGGAAATGAGTTCCTCAGCCCTCAGTGCGTGATTTCACAATTTTTGGCATTTAACCCCAAATGCCATGTCTTTGAACAATCTTCTGGTTTCCCTAGATCCCAGCACATTTTCTCCACCCCCTCCTGTCTGTCCAATCTTTTGCAGATTTTGGAGTCATCTGAACCTTATTAGTAGAGATGTGCAAAGTTGGAAAAATCTGCGTCACAAAAAATTTCACAGATTTTCCTAATTTCCTGGAGTTAATCTGCCATGTGGAGCCCAAATTTGCACCTCAAAGAAACTCTGCAAAATGTGGAGCAACTTCATCAGTGGTGTCACCTCCTCCCCCGATCTCTGCCCCAGTTACAATTAAATTACCTGGTGTCTAGTGGTCCTCCCCACTGATAGACGCCTGATAATAAATAAAGTTTTTTCCTCATGTCTAGTGCCCTCCCCCCACTTCGCCAATCATCTGCCTGATACTAAATAATGTTTCTCAATCCCTGGTGGCTAGCAGTCCTCTTGCCACCCGAACCCATGCCATGTAGGTGGTAGGAAGAAGTAGGCTGTTGGTTAACTAGGATCTGCAGCTTGTCCGTTAGGTAGAGAAATGGGCAGACTAGGTGAGCCAAGCGGTCCTTATCTGCCGTCAAATTCTATGTTTCTATGTTTCTGTGTAGTGTAAAAAGTATTCCCTTGTGTCTAGTTGACACTCCCCATCACCGATCGCTGGCATGATATAAAATAAAGAGTCCCAATCCCTGGTGGCTAACAGTTAGAGATGTGCAAAATTGAGAAATTTCATTATGCAAAATGTGAAATTTTGCCTGCGGAAGGTGAAATTTTGCCGTTTCAGGTGGAATTGTGTATTTCACTGCAAAATTTTGCCTTTTGCAGGTAAAATTTACAACTTCGCACTCGGTGACAAATTTCATGGAACGGTGGATTTTCATGAAATATTTTGCACTGCAAAATTGCCGACTTTGTGACAATTTGGTAGGCGAAATTTAATTTTGCAACATTTCTATTAGCGGTCCCATCCCCCACCTGAACCCATACCTCATTGTGTAAGAAGTATTCCCTGGTGTCTAATGGCCCCCTCTTCTCCAATTACCTGCCGGATATCAAATGAAGTTTCCCAGTCCCTGGTGGCTAGTGGTCTCCCCCACTTGAATCCATGCCCCATAGTGTAAAAAAGTATTCCCTGGTGTCTAATGAACCTTCCCTTCGCTGATAGTCGCACGGTATAAAATAAAGTTTCCCAATCCCTGGTGGCTAGTAGCCCCTCCCCCCCATCTGAACCAATGCTTTGTAGTATAAAAAAGTATTCCCTGGTGTCTAGTGGACCCCCACCCCATGCAGAGGTTACCAGTCAATGTGCTGTATGAAGTATAGCTAAGGAACAATAGCATGTCAAAAATAGAGTTTGCATTTATAGTGCACTGATTTTATTGTCATGTGCCAGCTATAGTGCAGACTGGAGTTGTTATATATATATTACAGGGGGTGGAGGAGGCAGAACCCCACCATATAACATCATAAAGAAATTGCTTCTGCCCTGGTAACACTTGTTTTCTATGGCATGGTTCCTTGCTTCTTTTGTGAGGTTTTGACTGCTCAGCATTTTATCAAGTAGCTGTTTTTGCTGTAGCTGTAGTTTCATAGCAGTTGTTGTTGGAGATGTTTTTCTTTTAGGCGTTTTGATATGGTGCCCTATGCAGGTACTCTCCCCCAACCCTGAGCAGACAATTGGCAAGCCCTCCACTCTCCACCATGGCTGGTCCCTGACTGAGCTTGTGGTGACCAGACTTAGTAGGCAAGCAATCTAGGGGAATGGGGTAGAAGACGTCTGTTGGTCAGGCCTCCCAGTGAAGAGGCCAGGGCCTCTGGGATGACTTTTCTGCAAAATGGGGTGCAGACCCTTTAAATCCCTGTGTGAACTCCCCTTTTCCTTATATACCTGCAGAGGCAAATTTTTTAGGCCTGGCTCATGCCTTTTGTATACGTAATAGGGTATGGCTGCTGGGCTATACACTAGGCCCAGGATTAGCTCCATCCCTTATAAATATTACATTTCTGGGCTGTAGTCTTGGGGTTCAGGGCCTGGGCATATCTCTGCCCCTCCTTCTCTTGAATCTGCAGAACCCAGTCTGCAATCCCACCCTCGAGCTGTCAGCGCAGATTTAGCAGCAGATTCTCACCCTCTCTTTGCCACTCTCCCCCCCACTCCTGTTGTTCCCCTTCAGCTGCCTCTGACAAATTGGAGAGCCATTATGGCACCAGACCTAACCCCTGGTGATCATGCCACGCAGTGCCCCTAATCAACTTGTAGTGGATGCCTTACCACCTTGTTTTTCCCTTCTCCTGTTCTCTGGTGCACTCGCCCCTCCTACAGTGCCTTTGGCACTGAATAAAATAATTTTTGGGCTGACAACCCACTCACCGCTTGGCCTGAGTCCTCCGCTGTTTGGGGAATCATTGGTGGTGTGGATCAGGGAGCCATGCTTCAACCCGATGCCTCCACTCTCCTCTTTTTGGCTGGGGTGGAACTTTCGACCAGGGGCAGCTATTTCCGACCAGATGCACTTTGCAGTAGCAATCAGCAGTCCAGGATCCAAACTGTTCCCCCCTCACTCCCTTCACCATGAGAGTCAGCCATTCACCTCAAGGACTGCTGGTAAGGCCGGGTGGCACAGGAGGGCGGGTTCTCTCTGGAAAGGGAAGGGATCCCATTACCCCACCAATGACAATTACCAAAGGACTCTGCCTTGATCGGGGGTAGCTCTGCTCAGCCAGATGGCCAGCAAAGGAGAAGGAAGGCAAGGAAACTATGCCAGGGAACTGGGGAAACAGACAGCACCCTCCTCCTCTCCTAACAAGCAGACACCAACCTGGGGGACAATAAACAAATGGGCCAGTATCCAGAGATGGGATACCAAAATAAAATATAAATAAATAGGAAAAAAAGAATTAACCAATCCTGAGGCACCACCTGCCAGCATGCAGCTGGTGTTAATGGCTGCCCAAGGAGTAAGGGGCAATAGAGCCCTCCAAAAAGAGGGACAAGAACCCAACAAACAAAGAGATGAACAGAGGAAATGCAGGGACAAACAAACTTATCCTAACCAACACAGGAGCAGGGGCAAGGGGGCTCAACCGCCTTTACCAGGCACTCCACCCACAGTAAACACAGAGATAAAATGGAAAAGTGAGACCCCCCCACAGGATTCCACCCCAGAAGACTTACCCAGATGTTCCTGGTCATTGGGAGGACCGCTGGACCTGCTGTGGAGTGGGACTAGGAGATGACTAGAGCTGCTGTTGAAGACCCTGGGGACCACTGGCTACAGAGGAGCACCCATCAAGGAGCTATGGACCTGATCTTCAGGTAAGCCACCAGGCACCCATACTCCTGTGCTCCTCAATCTATCAACCACCCAGTCCAGAACTGCCCTGCTGATAGCGGGGGAGACCCTTTTCTAGCCTAGAGGTGGACCTCGCTTCTAGCCAGACAATTGGGTCTCTGAATCTGGGAGCAGCCCTTCGGGATAATTTATGGCCCCCTATGGGTGTTGGCCAGAGACCTTTCCTGGACAAGACAAAGGCTCCAGCACAGGAAGACTCCAGGAGGGGAAGGGGAGAGGATGATAAGGACAGGAAGTAGTCAGCCAGCTAGCTTGATCAGCAAGCTGGCTGGCTGTGTATGGGGTGGGTGGGGGTGTTAACTCTTTGCCTCACAGAGGATTTCCCTGATGCCCAGAGGTTTTCCCTGAGGTGTCTGCTGGCAACCTTTGGGGGTACTGCAAGCTAGAATAAATGATCATGCTTGTACAAGCACACGCTCATTCATTCCTAGCTTGCACTCATTCATTGAGCTCTTTTGCGGACGCAGACAAGAGTGGAAGGCTGTTCCAGTCGATGTTGGGGGGATTGGGAAGGGGGGACAGCATCATGGATCCCAGAGGGGGGCCACATTGACATTCCCTCCCATCCCAACCCCCCGTTTCTGACTGGAACAGCCCTTCACCCTTGCCAGCATCCCCAAAAAAGCTCAATGAGTGAGTGTGATCTGACCTGGCTGTCAATGAAAGATCATGTACTTGTACAAGTATGAGCTCATTCACTGACAACTCAGTCAGATGGCCAGCTTTGGTGCAAAGTGGAGGGCTGCTGGTTTGTGGTCAAAGTGGAGGGGTGTAGTGATGGGGCACTACCTGCCAGTGTGGAGGGGTAGAGGTTCCACTAGACATCAAGAAATACTTTTTTACACTATGGGGAATGGGTTCAGGTGCAGGGAAGGACTGCTAGCCACCAGGGTTTTGGGAAACATTATTTTATATCGGGCAGATGATCAGTGAAGGGGGGCACTAGACACCAACGAAAAAACTTTATTTAATATCAGGCAGGTGGTCAGTGAAGGGGGTTGACCACTTGACACCAAGGAAAAACTTTAGCAGCAATCAGAGTTATCGGTGGGGGCACTAGGCACCAGGGAGTAGGACTCAGCAAGGCAATCAGAGAATTTGCCATTTGGTAACTTTGCCTTCCTTTTGGGTCTTTTAAGTGCAATTTGCATTTGAAAAAAACTCAAAAGCAAGGCAAAGTCACAAATGGTAAATTTCCAATCAAACAGTAAAAATGT
The DNA here is from genome assembly GCA_016271365.2 of Neoceratodus forsteri. NCBI lineage: Eukaryota > Metazoa > Chordata > Ceratodontiformes > Ceratodontidae > Neoceratodus > Neoceratodus forsteri. The sequence continues at coordinate 323,395,391 of CM057458.1, forward strand.
ATGAAATGATCCGAGGAGTGGATTTGGTTAATTCACAGAAAATTAATCCGCAAAGTTAAACTTCGCTGCATCTCTACTTATTAATGTGGGGCACTGTTGGGGAAAAAGGCTGACAGAAGTACCGTCCCATATCAGGACACTGTTCAAGTCCAAGTCCTATATAAGAAACAGAGAATGAATGGAAAAAAACATTTAGTGTGTGGGTAATTATGCTGATGTTGTAAACATCAACAGTGGTTAATGATGTTGTCTTTAATGACAGAGCCCATATTAGCATTTCAGTTGTGTAAATAAATACTTCTAGCTGCATATGGAAATGGAGGTTCACACTAATACAAACACTGCACCATCTAATTTATTTAACAATTATACTCAGAATAGCATTAATTGAAACAATGTTGGTATTAGGTAACTGTAAATGCTGTTTCAAACGATTTATAAGACAACTGTCAAGACCAGGGTCTAATCTGTTTTATGAATGAGGAATAAGCCAATATACTGTATATACTTACCATTTGTGTTGGGTCTTGTTGTGGAGATTAGGATTCTCATTAAACATTTTACAAGCGGGCAGTAAAACATTTATAGGAACAACTCTGCAAATTGGTTCTGCAAAGTTTATCTCTAGCCAGCAGAGGGAGTCCCCTGCACACCATATTCCTCTGTTGGAATGAAAAGTGTTGTAATCTCTAAATAGAGTTGTGAATGTTCAGAAGGCTAAATGTTCATCCATACATTTACAGTTCTTTGCAGGATTAAACATTTCCAAACATAGTTAACATACTAAAAGAAGAAGATTATCTCTGCAACATGCTTTTGATTTTGAAACTTGCATTTTAGAAAATCTCAGTATGGTGAGAGGTTTAAGGGATAGGGCCATCATAACCATGTTAACCATTTCCACAAAACAACTTACTGTTAGGTATTGGTTAGATAAACAGGTACTAAGTATGAAAGAATGGAAATCCAAAATTCTACTAAATTTACAGATTACTAAACAATTTATTTCATAATAATATCACCCATTTTTACACAAATGGGGGGATATCTATCACCTCATATAATAATTTAGCCCATCAGCCCCTCCATAGCTTCCTGGGTCACATCATTCTCCCTCTCTGGTGCTTAAGGTCAATTTGGTGTTTAAACACCTTATAGGTACAGGAAGCACAACTATTTCAGAATTCTTCTAGGTATCCCTTTGTAATAAGTTTATTTCAAGCCATGTAGTTTGGTGATAGGATTTGGGGTGGGATTTTGATAATCTCATTCATTGTAACCATCCTAGTTCACATTTTCTGGAAATTGGTTATGTTATGTATATTATAGATTTAGTCTAGTGTTTTATGGCATTGTTTTATAAAATGTTTATGAAATAAAGGAAAATTTGAAAAGTTAATATACTAAAAGACAAATAGAAACATAGAAATTGTCAGCAAATAAGGACCGCTAGGCCCATCTAGTCTGCCTGCAGGCCCTATACATGAATGCATCCACTCACCCTAAGTGGTCAATGGCTTTTCATAATTTTCTTCCCACCCAAGGTTTCTCTGTGCTTGTCCCAGGCATGCTTAAACCCCTCCACTGTTCTTGCTCCTTCCACCTCTTGTGGCAGACTATTCCAAGCACTCACCACCCTCTCTGTGTAAAAAACTTCCTCATGTTACCTCTTAACCCCTCCCCAAATTCCATATTGTGCCCCTTCATTCTGGTATCTTCTCTACATTGGAAAAATCTCCCACCTGCACCCTGTTTATGTCCTTGAGGTACTTAAAAGTTTCTATCATGTCACCCCTTTCTCTGCTCTCTTCTAGTGAGTACATATTGAGATGCCTTAGTGTTTCCTTATATGTTTTGTGGTGCAAACCATGCACTATCTTTGTTGCCCTTCTCTGGACAGCCTCCACCTTGTTTCTGTCCTTATGCATGTGTGGTTTCCAGTACTGCATGTAATACTCCAGGTGATGCCTTACTAGTGTTTTATAAATGGCATCACCACTTCCCACCTCCTACTAGTAATACCTCTGCCTATGTACCCTAGCATGCCACTGGCCCTCCCTGCCTGCAGCCTTTGCACACTTCTTTGATACCTTAAAGTCATCAGATATGATACCCATAGGTCCCTTTCCTCTTTGGTGATGGTCAGCACCTCCCACCAATCCTGTAGCAGTCCCCAGGGTTCCCCCTACCCAGGTGCATTATCTTGCACTTTTTTGCATTGAACCTTAGTTGCCACACCTCCGACTATCTTTCAAGCTTCTCCAGGTCCCTCTTCATTTTCTGCAACCTTCTGCAGTATCCACCCTGTTGCAGATCTTGGTGTCATCTGCAAATAGGCAAATGTAATAAATATTATAGCAGCACATTCACAGAATATTGTCCAACCAATTTTCTGGTTTGGTTTCCTGGACAGAAAATGAAATGTTGAAAAAATACATCAGTAGGTTAAAATAAATGTACAGTAACATGGAACTATGCATGCACTAGATGGCAGGATACAGCAACATTTTGAAGCTTCAGCACCAAAGTATCTTACCATGACTGAAAAAAGAAAGAGTACAACTGGCTGTAAAATCTATAAAATTATCCATGCAACATGTTTTGCAATCACAGCATGTATAACCCATGTCCATTTTGAACATTACTGTTTAGTAATTATTATGCATTCAAACTATGTGAGTATATACATATATGTATATATATATATATGTTTAAATATGTAGTCACTATATAAAACTCATCTATACTTAAGATAAAAAATAGTTATAGAGTGTGAAGCTTTATTAACTCTAGAGATAGTAGGTATTTGAACATACCAGCATGTGTGTAGTCCTGCACCCCCCAATCCATGTAAAGGAACACATTCATGGCAACCACACAGGATTCATACTGGAGAAAATCACCTCTTCTTAAGGCTACCTTGTACATTTTTAATTTGTAAAGAGTTCTCATAAAAACAGTGCTATGAAAATTGACTAAAACATCAGTAGCAGGGGTTTCATCCAAAATATACAACACAAGCATAGCTTCCAAAATTATACAAAAGTGTTCCATGTAAAAGTTAAGCTGTATAGTACATATGTAGGACTATGTAATACAAAGTTTAATTGAAACAGTGAAACATAAAGTTGGAGCTGGCCACATAAACTGTAGTTGGTAATTGAAACTTATTTCATGGAGGGTGGTGCAATGCATAGTATAATGCTGACACCCCCCTCCTCCTCCTCTTCCTCCTCCCACTGTTTTACCCATTGTATATAAACTCCTTATTCCCTCATACCAAATGCCAGTTCTCCTGTTTGACCAGCCAGTAGCAGAAGGGAGAATAAAGATGAAGCTTCTCTTTTTAGCCACATTTGCAGTGTTTCTGCTGTCTACATTTGACCAGGCAAATTCATCTGCCTATGACAAAATAGTCACCCACAGTCGAATCAGAGCAAAAAATGAGGGGTAAGAGTGTGTTTCTGTTATTTTTGACTGCATTGAGGAATACATCAAATTATCATGAAATACTATTAAAAAAAAATGTTTAAATCTGATGAGATCCAAAATTAACTGGAAGCATCATGTTTGACATGCTATAAACCTGGTTATTGCATGTAAACTGTAATAATGCAGCAGCCAATAAACTTCTGGTTAAAATGTGGAGCATTTGTAACTTCCAAAAATACTGCCATATGTCCATTGTAATGATCTGGAATGCAGATTGCAAAACTTTTATAGTGATGAAAGAGTGACTTAATAGACGAACATTTGAAAACATATTTCTAAACTAAAGTTCATCAATTACATAAAATAAAAATGAATGTGTTTTAATATATAATTACTTGACTGTTTATAAAATAGATTAAAGTGCCTTAAATATGTCAAACATTATATTTTGATTTGCTAAGTATTATGTTGTATGAATTGAACTTCTTTTGTCTAACATATAACCAGATTTTTGAAGAAACAGAATTTTGATTTAAATAAATAAATAAATCCCATTGCACAAATTTTTGAGCAGTCTGGATTTTATTCAATTTGGATTTTGTTAAATCTATTAATTTGTCTTAGTCTTGGTCCACAAAACCAATAGAGTTTTTTTCTTCTTTTAGCCCCAATGTATGTGCCTTACAGCAAGTTATTGGAACAAAAAAGAAATACTTTAGTACCTGCAGAAACTGGTATCAGGGATCAATCTGTGGCAAGAAAGCGTAAGTTAATTATTTATTTATTTTTAGAAGTTATCAGTTATTTGGAAAAATCTGGTGCCAATATGTTTTGAACAGTCACATGCAGATATACCTGTAACGAATCATATTTTTTTATACTTTAAATGTTTGTTATACGTTTTCTTGGTAACATTATCATGAATTTTTAAATAAAGATGGGACTGTTTTGCAACAGACCCTTATACATAAGTTCTTGTGAATACCATACTCTTACTAATATCTAATTAGTAGTGTCTATGTCAAAAAAACAGTATTACATTATACAATTATAGTAGACTGAATATATATTTATACAAATTATATGATTTCACATTTTAAAAACTAGGTATTCCTCAGTACATACAGTAGTTCTGCATGACTAAAGGCAGTATAAGACTAATCTGTGCAGATTCATTGTTTTTAAAATGATGCCAAGTGCTACGTTATTTATTTATTTGAATTTGACACACTAAGAAATCCCCATTTATGCATGGTGTCTACTTTTCAAGTGGATCTGAGGGGTACAGATATACCAGCAAGTAACTGTGCAACATTTCAAGACTAATAAAATGAGCAAAGCATACTGTTCTCATTCTGGTCATAAAACAAATGCTCTCATGGCTATGTTCAGACACCTGGCAACTTACAAAGGAGTTTCCCACAAGTTGCTGGGATTCCAGTTTGTAAAAGGTTGGAAATATGAAAATGGACATGGGAATGCCTTATATGGCACATAGCATATTTGCATATGGAGCCAATTTCAGGCTGATTTAGTAGAACTGAGCATGGACTAGGGTTTAATAAAAAACAAGCAATTTGAATTGAGGAGATTGAATAGATGCGTAGCAGTGTCTATAAATCAAAGAAACCACAAGTTATAGATTATCCCAAAAGGTTTTGAGATAATTTGCTTGAATAATGTGCATCTGTAACTTAAGTTTCTCTTAGCTATGATGTGCTTATTTATGTAACTGGAGTCATGACCTACCGAAGGGGATGTGGTCTAGGGTTTAAACACAGAACTACACAATGACATAGTAGCTTAAGGTTGGAAGGAACTCTAGCTTCATAAGACTCACTCTACCCCTGCCTTCAAGAGATCACAGGTTTAAATCTCACTACATCCACAGCCTCAGCGCAATATCTTGAGAAAATTACTTTACCCCCTAAGTATTACTCCTCCTAGCCATAGTATTTCTCTAAGTAGAAGTGGAACCTCATTAAAATAGAATGTCACATCTCAAATGGGTTATCCAGGCTAAATAAACACTAAACAAAGTGCATCCTGGTTGAAAATATATTTAATGGCATGGGAGACTGAAATTAAGTAAGAAAATTAAAACAAATATGTCATTAGCAGCTTTTATCTTTCTCCTGGGATATACTATACAGATGCAAATAGCATGACAGTCACAAATGCACAGTACAGAGGCTAAGCAGCTGTCCCTCTAGGTTTGCATATGAGCTTAAATCTCAGTTTAATACAGGGATCTTAACCAAAGGATCCCCTCTCTCTTCCACCTTCCTCCTCCTCCCTCCTCCTCTTCTTGCCTTGGCCTGAAAGAGGAAGTACAGTTCAGGGAGCTGAGCAAACATAGTAGCTGCTGTGATTAGCTAATAAAGCCAAACATCCTCAGAAGCAATTCTCAAAGATACTGCTATTTTATTGATACTGTGCCTGATTACATTTGCACAGAGGTGGTGTTAGGCACAAGCAAACCAAGTGGCCACATGGGATGCCAGCATAGGAGGGGTGCACTAAAGCAGAATGTATAAGAAGAGATCAGCTTGACATGCAAAAAGAATTAATGCAAAAACAAAAAGTGTTGATGTTCCCCTTGTATTCATATCATTTTTACCATATTTTGGATGTTAGATTGGGCAGAAGGGAGAAGAGAGAACAGTGAAAGTGGTGAAAGGGGTACCACAAGTAGTTCTGCTTGGGGTACCATTAGGTCTAGAAATAGTACTGCATTTGAACTGTTGTTGGGTAGGGCTTTGCAGTGAATAACTATAAATGTACTGTAACACATCTTTCTGCATTTGGCTAATCCATTGCAAATGTTCTTTATTTTGGATGCTAACTGCATATAATAGTATGCTTTACCAGAACTGACATTATCCCTACTCACCTGACAGGGAGTGTTCATGAATTAGCTGTCCCAGATCATTGTACTTTTTTGACACTGCATTATAATGAAAATGAATAAAAAAACTCCCAATCAGATTGACTGAAACCAAGGCAAAAATCAATGAAATCTGCCTTGATGTTCAGCAATACTATTCTATCTTCCCAGGAGACATTAAAATTATTGTATCTATTTTATGAACACAAGGAAAATGGAAGACAGAAGTTTACAAGAACAATCACTTAAACCATACGCTGCATCTAACTCAAATCAAACTAACAAAAACAATGCACTTTAGCCTAGCATTTTTCTGTTGCATCAGGGAAGCTATTGTATTGTAAATTTATAAGGGGTCAAAATGTAGTTAATTGTGTTCAAATTAACTGCCTTAGTTCAATTAAACAGTTAAATATTTTCCTACTGTACTAACACACTAAAATGCCAGCAGAATAGGACCTACGGTCTTTCACGTCTGCTCGTTTGGTCAGCCCTCACCCAGGGAGCTGACCTTGCTGCCCCCCTCGCCTTCTCTGGCTTCTCCCTTCCCAGTTCTGGATATACTCGCTGCATTGGATTTTGCTTCCAGAATCCTTCCCCTGTACCTGTCCCATCCCCTCTTGAACCCCTCCATCGTCTCTGCCTCCACCAGCCCCCTAGGCAGCACATTCCATGGCTCCACCACCCTCTCAGTGAAGTAGCACCTCCTCCTTTCTCCCCTGAATCTTCCCCCCTCCAGCTTCCACCCATGCCCTCTAGTGGCCTCCTCCTCCTTCCTTTGAAGCACCCTGACTGTTCCTCCCCTATTTACCCCCTTCATGTACCTGAAGACCTCTATCATGTCCCTCAGTCCCTTCTCTCTCTTCCAATGTGTACATATTTAGCTCTTCGAGCCTCTCCTCATAGGTCCTGTCCCCCAAGCCCCAAATCATTTTGGTTGCCCTCCTCTGGACCCTCTCCAGGAGTTTAATGTCCCTCTTTAAGTGTGGCCTCCAAAACTGCACGCAGTACTCGAGGTGTGGCCTCACCAAGCAGTTATACAGAGGGAGTATCACTTCCCTCCTTCTGGAGGTGATCCCCCTAGCGATGCATCCCATCATCCTGTTGGCCTTGGCTGCTGCCCTCCTACAAGTCTCTGAGTTGTTCATCTTGACATCCACCACCACCCCCAGGTCCCTCTCAGCCATCGAGACTTGTAGCATCCCCCCCCCCCCGTACAGTTGCCTAACTATGACTAATTGATCTTTAAAGAGTTTAAAACACAACAGTTTAAAGATTTTCCCTGCAAATATTGGGAAACTAAAACTAGTGAATGTTCCAAAGCTACATGTTTAATAAACATTGTCTGATAACTTTTTTGAATATGTGGTTGCAATATCCCCTTTGTTGACACTTTGGTACATACCAGAAAATGGACTTTTTAAGCTCATGTAAATTTGATCCACCTATTTTTTTTTTCTTTTAGTTATTTACTGGGAAAATGGGGTACAAAAACATGTCATTTGCAACAATGTCCCCTACTAAAGTGGGCAGGCAACCATCAGCTGTGCTGTTTAACACACAACTATTTCACGTTCAGTGCAATGTTCCTGTTTTTCTGTTTACTGATTTGAAAAGTAAGAAGTTACAGTTTACTTTACAAAGAGCTATCCTTATTATTTTTTTTTCCTGGCAAAAAAATGAAATTCTGTTAAAATTAACTTCACTGATATATTGCAACAAAAAAAAAAATTCATGTGGTTTACATAGCATTTTTCCATTGCAAGTTCAAAGCAACTTGTCAAAGCAGCATCTATACTAAGCTAAAGCCTTTCTGCCCTCTTTGTTAACCTGCTCAGATCTGTCACAGGCTTTTCTTCACATGTGGGTTGCATTTGTAAGATCTGAAGAAATTTCACATTGTTTCAAAAGGTACAAAAAGCAGTGCTGTTTTGTCCCATGTACACTTCCAATGAAAAGAAAGAAGGTGTTTTAGAAGTAAATGGCCCAGGTGCCCTTTACAATCTGCAAACCATTTGAAATGCTAAACATATAGAGAAAAGGACTGTCTGCACACATAAGGCAGAGGAGCACAATTAGATCATATAATGTGTAGTTTAAGATATGTACAATTACTATAGCATTGTTAAGCTGTACCTGCACCATTTAATACAAAATCAAAATTAAAGTTAGGCATACCTGAGGAAGTGTGGTCTACTGACAATAGACCACTGGCTTGGAATTGAGGAGAGCTCAGGTTTAAACATAATCAGTGTTCAAATTCTCAGTACATGACCTTGGAAAAGCCACTTAACCTCCCAGTGCACCAGTCTACCCAGCTGTGAAAATGGGTAGAAGCCAGGACCCGGTGAAAATGAAAGTTTTCATTATATGTGGGCTATCCTGGATAAATACATTGAAATGATCACAAAGAAGAATATCAGTAGTGCTACTTTTTGTCAAGCATAAATCAATGTCTTTTTGCAGTTATTTTTAGTATATAATAAAGTAATTCCTGCATCCCTGTGTGCAGCCAGTTCCTTTACAGATTCCAAATGTCAGTCATTAAATTTGAATCAGTTCAGTGCTTATTTTGAGCACCCATCTGAAAGTCATGGTAAGGCACTTTGAATAATAAAAACAAAACAACTGGAAAATGGAATTGAATACTATTACATACCTTTGAATTGAACCCACATCCCAGCATGCTGTCCAAGTGCTCTACTAGCTAAGCTGTCAGAAAAAAGGAATAGCCTGAATCTCCAATGATCATTTACAGTACTTCTGCAAAATGCAAGTCTTGTAGCTCAAACCATTTTTATAGTAAGGAATTGTTGGCGTAGTATTTGCCAGTGCTGAATATTTGAAATACTATACATATGTAATGGAAAGGAGATAATGTTATCTATGGTACATGAGGATTTAGAACAGATCCCTCGAAAACTATCCCAGGTATAGTAGCTAAGCAATCAAGCCAGATTCGGTTTCTTGCAGTTATTCTTTCTTGGATTACAAATGCTACATTTACTGTAGGAGCAATTCAGATAGCAATGATTATTTTGGAGCAGTATTAGCTAATTTGCTTATACTGCACTAATAATTTCTTACCATTTAAACATATTTTACAAATATCTGATTTCTTGAAATCTACTGCAGCTGAATGGTCTGCCCAGTGGTGGGATATAAAGAACAAAGACTGGGATATTAAGTGAGACATCCCCAACAGCCTATTACTTATATAAACATGCCTCCTGAAGACTTAGGGTATTATGTTTCATGATGTGCAGCTCTCAGTAGCTCTACTGTTGCTTGATAAAGAGTCTTGCTGTATACCCAGAACATTAGGTTTGATATGATGACAAACATTCTAGAATAGGGCCCTTAGCTATGAGATTTGGCCAGATTGATTGCTATACATGAATTATTTTCAGCATCAAATAAATATACTGAACAGCAAGTTATTGAATGCTACAACTGTAATTTTTTGTTTTGAGGTTTTTCTTTACTGAGATGGAAATACAGGAGAATGCCTGTGCAAGTGTGTGTTTTGAAGATTTTCACACACCCAAGGTGTGTGCTAATCCATAAATCCCAATAGTGAAGCTCTTTATTTACCTGAGGTGATCATATCAGATTACCTAAAGCTGGCCAGGCAGTGTGAAAAGGCAACTGGAAGGGCTAGTGGGATACTGGGGTGCACAGGGAGGGGTATCATCAGCAGAAAGAGGGAGGTGGTATTGCCTCTGTATAGCTCAATACTAAGACCCCAAATAGAGTACTGGGCCCATTTCTAGAGACCACATCTCTGGAAGGACATAGACAGAGTGGAAGCAGTCAAGATATGGACAACTAAAATGGTGGAGGGTCTGCATCAGAACCATAAAAAGGAAGACTTAAGGACCCAAATATGTGCACCCAGGAAAAGAGGCGAGAGAGGGAGAATATGATAGAGAGCTTTAAATATCTCATACGGGGAGAAGCCCTGGAGATAGTGGAACAATTTAAATAGCTGGGGGTCTGGATTGACTACAAATTGTCCTTCACTGATCACATTGAAGAACTCACTAAGAAACTGTGTCAAAGGCTAGGTATTTTCTTCAGGGTCAAGCACTCACTAACCCAGGAGGCTAGAAAACTCCTTGTCCAAGCTACATTCTTGCCTCTCCTAGACTATGCAGACTTCCTATATGGCTATAGTACTAGCACAGCTCTCTCCAAGCTTGATACCCTATACCACAGATCCCTTAGGTTCATTTTGGATGCCCTTTATGACATGCACCACTGCATCCTTTATTCCTCCATAGGCTGGAGCTCCCTTAGCTTCAGGAGGCAAAAGAATGCTATTCTATGGACATATAAGGCAATCACTCATGAATTATCTCAGTACCTCACACGTTGCCTAACTCCCTGCATCCCTAGTGTCTATTCTCTCAGAAGTCTTACTATCTTATCTCTGGCTGTCCCTAAAGTTAAAGCGCATTTTGGTAGAGCCTCAATAAGCTTCACTCTTCCTACACTCTGGAATAAGATATGAAAAACCTTAAGGCTCGCTTCCCCTATCACATTCTCCCTCTTCAAATCCTTGTTCCTGAGGATCTTCTCTGAGGCCTGTCATTGCTTCAGGTCAAGGTCTTAACATCACAGTTTGTTACTGTTTTAAATTATGGACTTAAACCTCAACCATTGCCTGAGGTGTCATTTGAGTCCTCCCTTCTGTCATTGTCCAAATCAAGGTCCCAACATCAAGATCTGTCTTTGGCTTCAAATATTGGACTTAAGCCCCAACCATTGCCTGTGGCATCTGTCATGTTCTCCCTTTGAACAGTCCTTCCTCTCTAGGCCATCATGTCCAATCCTCTCCTATCTCGTCCGACCTTCCCTCCCCACTCCCTATACCCCCCTTCCCACCCTACTTGCCAGGACATGCCTACAGTACTTACAAAGGACTCTTCCATCTCAATCTTCTTTGCACTGTGAGGCTAGAGGAACTGCCACTCCTGCTCACTATGACTCCTCCAATGATTTTACTGTATAAACTTTAGCTCATTACCTTATGTCCATATACTGTATCTGTATTCATACAATTGTATTTAAATGGCACTACCTACTGTTGAACCTATTGCTATGTTCTGGTGCAAGTATCTTGTCACATGGGATAGTTATATGTTATTATGTTGTTATTATTACTATGTAATTATATATGTTTGCTCACCCTGTTATGTTATGTCTTAACCCTGTTGGCAATTGTTTTGCCCCAGGTCCATCTTGCAAATGAGCTTGTCTCAATGATGTTCTGCCTGGCAAATTAAAGATTTTGATTGATTGATTAAGGTACAGGTGGGACGTATTTTTCAGAAAAAAGGTGCTCAAGGACAAGGTGGAATGAAGAAGCTGGAGGAGGTAAATTCAGGGGAGACATGAGGGAGTACTTCTTTAGAGAAAGAATGGTGGATTCCTGGAACAGTCTTCCAGCAGAGGTGGTGGTGGCAAAAACAATGGTGGGCTTCAACAATGCATGGGACAGGATAAGGAAATTTTAGAAAAAGGGAAGGGGTGGGTGAATGGGTCAGAGATTAAGTAAGATCTGCAGTGATACTACAGGCACCTAAAAATGGGCAGTCTAGATGGTCCGTATCTGCCAGCAAATTCTTTGTTTCTGTTTCTTTGTAGGGGATATGCAAAGGTCAGACTCAGAATATGCCATTTATATACAGTAGAGATGTAGCAAAGTTTTAATTCTCTAGCGAGGCTGACATTGGGGTACTTTGCACTTCACAAAGCTTCATGAAGCTCATGGACTTTACACCAATTTTGCCAGTGGTTTATTTATTTTTGGCTGAATAAACAAATAAAACACTCCCACTCTGTGGGTCATACTCACCCTTCTCCTCCCACCACACCACATATTTTAAAATAATATCTCCTGACCCATTCCCCCACTAGGCCTCCAACTCCCTTCTCCACCCTGTGTACCTGATGAAGCTGTGACAATTATATGAGCATGCCTAGTGCTTCTTCGCATGCAGATGGTCCAGGGGAGTTTACAGGGAACATGTCTTCACTCTATGCCATTCACAAAGATGTTGAGTGCTGAGTGAGGGGGCACAGGATATGGCAGCAGGTGCCCTGCCATAACTATTGCACACACCCTTACAGAACCCACCCATCAGCCATGGCTTACTGCCCCAGACTTGTGGTCCATCAGGGAGGGCTGGAGGAGGCAATTAGGGTGATCACTCATTACAAAGAAAATACCGGGATGCCTGGGTGTTCCACAGTCCCCTACTCCTCACGGTGCAAGGGATCCACTTTCAAACTAGGTTGGGAATCTGATTAGATACCTGCCTATGTCAGTCAATCTGCCCAGCATGCACCAATGTGCTGGGGGTGGGGCAAAGGACAGGCCAGAGTTGGCTAGCTATTGTGAATGCTGTGCCCAGCATGCCAGTCTGCAGGTGCAGAGCTGGGGGTTACAGTCCTGTCATGCATACCCAGTTCACATTAGTACATAGCCTCCAGTAAGTTTCAAATACAAGGGAGAGATTCACCAGTTACTATACTTTTCAAGGCAGAAGTATTTATTTAGAGCACAAAGTGTAACTAAACTATATAACTTTTAGATGAACAGCATTACTAAAACTAGACTGCATTACTTTTCAGTCAGCTATTGATAGTTTTGTGTAGAAATGCTATATTGTCCATTTTATAACAATGCATATCAATTCGTAAGACATGCAATGTTAACTGCCTGCAAAACATGCAGGCAGTATTACTTTACACAACTGTTGCTCTGCACATGTGTTTCATTTTGAGAAGTAAGGCAAGGAAAACAAAAAAGCATAGAAAAAATGTATTTAGAGTATGTAGTAAATATATGTTTTTTTCCAGCTTTGTTAAGGGTGTAACATTGTCTACAAAATGTAAAATAGTCCGTTCAAACATCCACATTAGTCTGAAAAACTTTTAATGACTGCACACGGAGGAAAGAGGTGTGCCGTTGCTGCATAGTTTTGGATCCCCTGGTGAGCTCTCTTTTGTGAGTTATACTGTCCTTTATCTAGATAAACTTCCTTACTACTCATGCCTATTCATATCTTTCTGTTGTGTGGCTTGAGATGTATAAGTTTGTTGCATCTTTTAATTTTAATTACTCCATGGAGATGTCTGGAGTCAGTTAGCATTTTCTTTCAATCTGAGATAGCTTTATGAAATAATTTTGCAATTAACTGAAGGGTGGTGTTATCCCTGTTGTAAATCAGAGCCATTCCAGACATATGGTTTGGGTTTCATCCAAGAACTCCTGGAAGAGATCTTTTTAAGTTTTTCTCTCCAGTGGCCCCACTAAAATACCAGTTCAGTTCATACCAGTTGAAGATAACCAAAGGAAATTTATAGCTCTGGTTGCTTACAGTTTAGACAGTCTGGATGTGAAGTCCAGGAGATATTATTAGATGAAGTATATCCTGAATATTAAACTGAATGCAATAATTGTTAGATAGTCTTTTTAGCTCCTGGCCAAGAAAATGTTTTCATTAGTTTTAAGACGGCATGGTTAATTTTTTAGTCTGAGTTACGGCTTCATCCTTAGTGTCAACCTTGATGAATTAAGAAGTTTATAAAACGTGTTTATTTCTGTGGCCAGCTAATCAAAGTACAGGAAACTGAATGTGAAATACTGTTTGACCAGGTGTGTGTGTGTTGGGGAGGGCAGTCACAATTATGATTAATTTTCAGTGCCACAAAACCCACTGAGTAAAGCTGAATTTATGCTTATGAATACTGCATGATGTTAGTTGGGGATAGCTGTATAAAACTGTCACAAGAGTTCAAGATCTCCTATTATAGCTTGGTGGTGTTATGTACCTTAGGAACAAGAATTTAATCTAAAAAAGAGACTGCATAATTGCTGAAAAGGGACACTATAAGCCTTTCTTGCCTATGTACAAGTCAGCCTCCCCCATTAGGGTTCCTTTGCACTACTCCAATTTGCCTCTTCAAGGGCTGATATTGACACAGGCTTTAAGTGCTGAATGATCTCATTTTTGGTTCATGAATCTATGATTCAGTGATTGCAAAGAGAAGATAGTTAAAGTAGGATTCATTAAAAATACTCTTGCCAGCTCAGTGGTGCTGAGCAGTGAGGCACCACAGCAGCATGCTGGGGACCCAGCTACACACCTTGGTTGACTGGAGCAGAGTCTAAAGAGCAAGGAGCAGACACTATCCTCCCCAAGATCCTGCAGCAGCTCCTGGTAGCTGCTCAGTGCAGGCCCACTTGGTGGTGTGGGTGACAATAGGCTGCCATGCACCCCCAGGCTGTCATGATGTGCAGTCATGTTGGGGGGAGGTGGGTAGAGGGATGGGAGGACATAGGATAAGGTGCCTCTGATGTACTGAGTGATGTCCATCTGCATCCCTCAATGCAGTCTGATCATCCAAGCACCATCACCATTCCCCCAATGTTGTTCCAAACTTCCCATGGTGCTTCCTTCTTGGTGGTTGCAGGGAGGTACATTGGCAGGGTTAAGCAGGAAACTGAGGTAGTGATAGATGATCTTGGGGAGCCCAGAAGTGAGCGATAGCAGTGGAGGTTGAGTTCAGCTGGTAGAGAGGGGCACTTGTGGGGTCCTAAGAGGGTTCCACCAAGGGGTCTTGGGACACAGCAAACAAAACGCTTTTAGGCCCAACTTATCAAGTGATTTTCCCCTTTCACACTGACTTTCCCTATATCAGGAAAATGCAAAGGAAGAAGGTAATATTCTCTATGAATATGGTCCTTAAGGAATAGTGAGAGGGAGCCCTCAGTTGCCCAGTAACAACATGTCACATTGACATTTTTATGACCAGGGTTTGGGAGTGAACCTGGTAGCTGGCATTGGAAGGCTGGAAGCTGGGAGTAATGCTCAAACTGGGAATGGCAATACGCGCCACTACAGGAAATGTTAAAACCATGGAGGCAAATTATAGCCCCAATGATGATGGCACCAGCACAGCCAAAGAGTCCA
Organism: Neoceratodus forsteri; assembly: GCA_016271365.2. NCBI lineage: Eukaryota > Metazoa > Chordata > Ceratodontiformes > Ceratodontidae > Neoceratodus > Neoceratodus forsteri. The sequence goes on from CM057458.1 coordinate 323,410,694, forward strand.
CATGCCAGTACCTTACTTGGTGGGGTGACACCTCTCCATCATCTCTGCCATTAAGGGCAAGCAATGGAGTTCTCTGGGGCTGCTGATATAGCTGAGGAGTACTGAAACCTGAAAACAGGAAGCTAGTCCAGAGGAAAAACACCTTAATAAAAAAAAAGCATTTTATTGCTGGGTGATAACATTCTAAGTTATTAAATTCCATTTTCCAACACAGTAAATGGAAGTTGTGCTGTGATTTAAAAAGTGTATGGTAACATTTCTAATATCTATTAATATCTAATATGTGTTTCATATGTGAAGCTTTATTACTTGTAGTACACATTTGAATAGCTACAACATTTAAATATTTTTCACTTCTAAGAATGTTGTTTTTCATTAGCCAGCAAGAGTAGCATTACTGCTGGCTAGTCTATCCTTTCTCTTCGTTTTCTAAACACTCATCAGTAATGGGCTATGGAACACTGCCAGTCCCATAGTGAAATAAAACTAGCTCTGGTCAGAGCCAATACAGCTGATAAAGCATGTTATTGATGGTGGTGAGAAGTGTGTAAGAATGAAGTATATCAATGATGAATGAATGAATAAAGGATTATTGTGGTCTATATAGAGTTTACTCTTTCTCACTGTACATGTGGCAGTGAGCGAAATAGCTGTGGGGATGGCAATAACTTCCTAATGGTCACACACTGAACATTGACACGATTTTTAACATAGAAACATAGAAATTATCGGCAGATAAGGGCCTTTGGCCCACCTAGTCTGCCCCATTACTACTAATCCTATCGACATCCTATTTTAACATCCTCTATGGTAAGGAATAATGTGCTCCTCTTCTTCTCTGCTAAATACTACACAAGTGAAATTCAGTGTGATGTCTCACAACTACTTGATATACCCAGCCTCTGGAATTTTGAGGTAGTTGGAGTTAGATAGTGATCAACTGTGCTTGTGGGAGGGTTGCACCAGTCATCACTTCTCCTCAGTTCAGAGATGACAACTACTCTTATAGAAGTGTAAAGCAGTGAAGTTGGGCAAAATGTGTAAAATGTGTAAATGTTATATTGGATGAAGGAGGCGTTGCTGTTATGGGATCTTTAACTGGAGTAACAAATAGAAAAGGTATTTGGGATGCAGTTTAAGTCATTGACAGGATGTTCCCTTACCTAGTCCCAGAATTATTGCCCTCCCTATGGTTCATGACCCCCACCCACCCACATCCACCATTGAAACAAACACCAGAAAAGGCACACAGGACCTTGGTTGAGTCATCAGAAGGCCAATCCCTTCCCTAGACCCAGCATTGTTGCCATCCCCACTCAACTGCTTGGCTTGTACACGGGGTTGCAGCAGTTCTGCTTTTGCTTTTAACAGGTGCAGCATATTCAGTTATACTGTAGATGGCATCTGTTCCTATACAGATGTGAAGCTATGAAACCTAGCAAAAAGTTTAAAATGTGTACATTTTATACTGGATGAAGGAGACTTTGCTGCCATGGGATCTTTAACTCCACTGGAACAACTACCAGAAAAGGCAGACAGGATCTCAGTTTAAGTCATTGGAAGGATGATCCATTCCCTATTCTCAGCCTTGTTGCCCCCCCATAGTTTACGGTCCCACTGCTACCACCATGCCCCAAGTGCCTGCCTTTTGTGTTCCCTAGTCTAGCATTGTTACCCTCCCCCCATGGTTCACTGCCCCCACCAACATGACCATAACCCAATTGCCTGCCTTGTGCAGGGGTTTGCAGTATCCCTGTTTTTGCTTTTAGCAGGCTGTGGTGGAATCTGGTTCCATGCAACATGTCAGTTATGGGGGCAGGATGTGAGAGGGCTTTGAGGGAGAATATCCAAAAAATGTATGAATGGAATGTTAATATATATTATATATATATATATATATATATATATATATATATATGTGTTCTTTTTGTCATTATTCTTTGGTTGCCAGGTAATATACAGTATGGTGGAGACTTAAGGCACCCTCACCGCAAAACAGCCTTATTCAGTGATGAAACCTGCAGGAAAAAGACTTCAATGCTTAATTATCAATGTACTTTTAATATTTTACTACAGTACATTAGAACTATATTTCTTTGTCACTTGCTTAAACAAGTGCATTTCTATATGGTGGAAGAGTTCATGTTCTGGAGACATAGCGGTTCTTTGAAAATGCGCTAAATTTAAACTGCAGGGATAAGTAAGGTCACCCCCTTCCCAAGATAACAGAATAACATAAGTGCTGTTACTCTCAGATGCAGACCAGATGGTATAAGAATGCCTATGTAGCCTAAATTGGGAATTGCAAAGACAGGGTTATGTGGTTGTGAGGTTGCCCGTGATAGGACTAGAAGGAGGAGGGGCTGTATGGGGGTAGCCTGAAGATAGGAGCTGAAATTACAGATAAACTAATTGTATGGAGCAGCAAATAAAAAAAAAAACCTGCAGCACAGTTGCAGTACACTGTGCCAACTGTTATAAGGTTACAGTGATAGCAAGAGACACATTGCACTATATATCCAGATGTATCGGTCCCTAGCATAGAAATTCAATTAAAATAAATCAGTATTTCCTGCGATATGTCATTATACATGTGGATATTCTGTATCATGTCACTTGCTACACTGTAAGTAGGAACATCATTATGGAACACATTAAATGATGCCTCATCTCCACTGAGCGGTGTAAAAATGGAGCTTCAGGAAGATTTTTAATCATGTCTTTTGTAGACATTATATAATTAGATATGCAAGTAGCTGCTATATCAGGAACATAGCTCATTTTACTTTCTCTAATATAATAGGAGTTACTTTCAGGACTCACAAGTAACTGATAAATTGCAGTATGTGTCACAAAAATGCAACCAATCATTTTATTAAATCTATAAAGTTTAACTGCAGCATTGCATTATGCCTTTTCCTGTCTCCGGGATAATGCTGATTTTCCATTAATGCCTTCTATAAATGTATTTGCCTAATAAAATGTTTTAAAAGTAACTTTTTACATGTTTTTATGTTATATTTCTGTACCTGATATTGCTGCTGTCTTCTCCTGCTTCTGAGTTGGTGCATTTGAGATGATGAGTAATGCTGATATCATCATAATTCTCTAAGCAGCACTAATTTAATCCACTACCAGGGCTCTGCAGAAAAAAACGTTTTTGGATGTGATTTAAAAACATTCCACCTTCTCTGATCATAAGGTGGGGTCATAACAAGACTATGTTGAATATCTGGGGTCAAACTATTAAGGAAGAAAACAACAAAGGTTTGAAGAATTATTGAATTGTTCCAATGTTTACTCATAACTTTATTATTTTTGCACGTTTCCCCCAAATGTCCTTTCTTTTTACCTCCTTTTCACTCTGGCATGCCCTCTTTCTTCCAGGAGCCCCCTCTACCCTCATCACCCACCATCTCCAGGTACTTACCCCATTCTCACTGCCCAATTAAAAGGCTCCATGGTGGGGCCATCAGGAGGAGGTGAGCCCTTGTACTCACCCATTGGTAGCTACATTGGGTTGAGGAGGGAGCCCAGTGGGTAGTGTAGGGCCTGCAAGAGGTTCCTAACATCATCCTACAGCTAGGGCACATTTTCCATTTGTTTTTCCTCCATCCTCCAGGATGCTTTGAAGGACCCAACACAGGCCACATGTGTAGACAGGAGCATGCAGCTTGAGAACGTCAGTTGGTGTTCCCTCTCCCAGAGCCACTCCTATGTGCATTACTATCCCAGGTGACAGTAGGAGAACACAGAGTTTCACCCTCTCTCCTTTGGGGCACTCAACACTCCTCTCCCTTGCCAGCCCCCAGTAGTCCATGCTTGTTCCTCAAGGTGGCTGACAGGTGTCATGAGTGGTAGCACTACAGCTGCACCAGCAGCCCAGCCCTGTCCCCAAATTATTGTCCCTTGTGTTACCCCCCCCCATGAGCATGACAGTGTCATTTTTCATATCCCTTTCAAAAACATGTTTAGGTAGCCACTCTGAAAATTATCTTTGGGGTTGGAATGTTAGAGACAAATACAAATGAGATATTCCCTCTCAGTTGGCCTATCCTTTGTAAATACATTGTAAAAATGAGTAAAAGCTGGGCCACCACTGAAAACATAGAGAATAATGGATACCCAGCTATCGGTAACAAGCTGGTTATTTATCGAGAGGTTGCCATGGCAACCATTTGAACCTTAAGAGTGTAGTTCTAGAGGTTCCATAGCCATGGGCAGCCTTGAGTGAACTAGCTCAGCTAGTTACCATTAGCTGGGTATCCATTGTTTTTTATAGTGTAGTATCCCAACTGCTAGGAAACGCGACTATTTGGGTGACTTACTTTGTTTTTTTTTCTCCACTTTGCTGCTCACTTCACTGTTGTTTTTACCACCATGGCCATTTCCTGGTCATGTAATGCACGCGCGCTAGCGTGTTCGATGTTGTTATGCTGTAGTGGCTACTCAGCTAGTGCAGCATAACAGCTGCGATGATGTAACTATTACAGCATAACAACATTTTGAAAGTGATGGATTTTTAATGCTAACAGCGTTCCATCATACACTGTAAAATATTACATCTGCACTGTGCTGTCCTGTGTAAATGCAATGTAAAAATGTGTACTAGCAGTACCACATTGAAAATGTGGTATTGCATCTAAACTGCCCTATTCTGGGAAAACACAGTTTAAAAATGTATAAAAGATGGATCCAAGCTAGCGTGGTAGCATAGCGGTAGTGCTACTGCTTGCTATGCAAGTGACGTGAGCACCCAGCACTACTCTCCTTTCTGGAGGTGGGGGAAGACACTATTCCCACTTTGTGACTGCCAGCTGGTGGAGACTGATTGGGAGAACAGTTGGGAGCACAAGGAGGGGAAGGGTTGCCGGCAGATGCCTGTCATTCATGCAGGCCATGGCATGTGTGCGTGACAGCCTTATAGGTTGCCTCTACCCAATCAGAGAACATCAGGTGGCAGGAGGAAACTGCCAGATATCCAAGCTGGCACCCCCTACAGGCTTGCACACAACCAACACGGCTGGCCACCCACCATATTGTGGTTCTGAGTAAGTGGTTGATAACCTGTAAGTCTATGAGAAGGTCAGTGATGGGGCTGGGTGGTGCTGCTGGACAAGACCAGAATGAGAAACACTTTGTGGAAAATAAAAGCAGGACCCTAGTGAAAACAAGATAGTGTGTATTAGTTGTGCTGTCGTGAGTAAACACAGTATACAGCTTTGTAAAATGAAAGCCCAATTGAAAATGAGATATTGCTACTGTTTTAACTTATAATATCACACAAGAAAACACATTTGGCATTGACAAATACTTTTTTTTATTTTTTTTTTAAGTTGGCATATTTTGTTAGATGCTGCTCCTGATAGATGTGGTAGTGTGTCCTTATGCCATGTGCCAGTTTTGTGCCTAAACTATTGAGCATTTTATTTATTACTCAAATTTGACAAATCATCTAATATTTATATAAATAATATAACCCTCAATATAGCTTACTGTTGATTTACTCAAGTGCTACAGTTACATTGTTGTAGTTTTTAAAAACTGTGGGTGGAAAATTAGCCTGCAAAGTACTCTTATTTTTTGTTTTATAAAGACTTATATATTGTACAGTACTGTACTTATATTTACCTTTGCCTGTCTTGTATTTTTTCTTTCTTGTTGTGTTCTGTCTGGTTTAGTACTTTTGTACTTGTTTCTGAATAAAATACTGCACTACATTTACCATAAGTGCAGCTGAAAACAGTAACTTCCAAACTGACTACTTGTTCTCCCACCTTTTAAACCAAGCACCACCTTCACTCCATATACTTCACTTTTTTATCCACCAATACTACAGAGGTAGCCATTGCCATTTTCAAAGAGTTTGTGCCATGGCGCCATGCATCATACTTGCAATGTCATTTTTTTTGTTTGTTTGGTTCCAGTATTGGAGTTTTCAGACACAGAAGTTCCTGCAGTGGCCTACAGATGTTGCTATTCAGCATTTATGCTGTGCATGTGGCACCCTCAAGCATGGTCTGTTGACAGCAGTGCAGGGACACACCAAACAATAGGTGATCTAGGGCAATAAACACTGTAATACACACATTGGAATACACAGGGGGAATGGTGTGGTGTCCTTTGAAAACACGCCATGCCTTTCCCATCTGAATACTAATGACAGGCCATGGGATTCACCTTTGACTGAAGAGAGGTGCATATGTCTCAACATTTTGTCACTCAAAATGAGGTACAGTATAAAGGAAATCTCCTCATTTCTCTGAGGAGTTGGGGCCCTTTGGAACACTATGACACATTCCCAGTTGAGGAGAGGGGACCCTTAAAAAAACACTCTGCCAGATTCCCAGCTGAATACCTAATGAATCAGCTTGCCAGGGGGTTTGCTTAGGGAGATGGGACCATGGAAGCTCTCTTGTCACACTCCCAATTAGAGGTGAGGGGGAAATTGGAAACAGTCACATTCCTAGTTGAGGAGAGGGGCCACTGGAAACAGTCTGTCACATTCCCAGCTAAAGGTGGTATGACAGATGTAGCAGGTGGCATGTCATCATCTGTTGGAAAAAAAATGATACAGACGTAGTACAGTATATCAATAAAATAAAATAAAATTGTCCCATCAATGGACCAAGAAAATACTGAAGCACAAATCACTGGAGTCCTAATCTTCCCCCTCCTCCTTCTGTGAGTCTTCAATGGAATCCTTGGGGGTGTTTGATGTATACTCCCTATCCATCAATACCATCCTTTACAGATGAGTACAATAGCCCTGCAATGAGAAGAAAACCGATGACAGTCATAAGCTGGCTGTACATGTAGGCCTACTGCTGTATACAGCTGACCCACAGTGCCCCCACCATGCACATACTGTACCTTTGATGGTGCTTCCAGGACCCACAGCTCCCCCACATCATGCTTATAGTGAGCATCCCAGCAACCCACCCTCATGGACAGGAACTCCAAAATGAAGAGTGGCCATGGCCACCCGTGCCTCCATGCCACCACCACAGATGTTGCCCTGTTGGATTGATCCCACCTTTTGAGGAGTAGTCATCCCAGATATTCATGGAAATTCTGTAGAAACAGAAAGATAGAGACATCATCAGTGACAATGCATGCATACACAAGCAGGTAAAGCATGCACCATCAGCCCGTCACAAGTGTGTACTCTAGTTACCTTTGCAGTCTCAGTCATCTACCAGTTCACCCACCTCCAGAGAATCCTGATATGTGGAAAAGGGGCACCATCCACAACTTTCCAGGATATACCCAAGCTTCCCCACACTCAATGCTGACACGACATGTACTTGCATGGCCACTTTGACAATGAACGGAATCAAATCTGGACAGCATGCCAAGTGTCAAAGGTCACATAGGGAAGATATTCTTTGGAATTCATACTGTGGAAGTGACATTTGGGAAAATGGTATGAACAAAGCTAAACACAGGCATCCAGCAAAGTATCACAGCTGATGAACAGCTCAATGCCTTTACCTCTATTGCAGCTACTGTACAAACATTAGCACCTGTCCCAGCATCCCACCTCCCAAAATGCAGTAGGTGGAACATGACTCAGCATCAGCATTTCCGCCAACAAGTACTATATCATTGGGTTTGATGGTGCATGATTGTATAGCATGCAAATATGGGACACTGCCTCTACATCACAGTCAGAGTTCCATCACCCATGGGGCTGCATTCAGAAATTAAACTTGACCTCATGTCTGAGAATTAGATTTAATGCACTTGCTCTGTGTTCGCATTATTACATTTACCTACTGCACACTGCCCCACGTACCCCATTTAATTAGAAATGAAGATGATAAATGCATAGAATTTCTGAGTTTAAAAGGTGGACATGATACCATATCAGAGCTTTCATAGCAGAAATTAGGAAACTAACAGCATTTTTTGATGAGACCCCACCCCCACAGACAGGATTAGCAAACCTGAAATCATACCTCAGGATGCTGACTGGCTAGGTGTTAAAACCTGACACCACTATGCAGTCTGGGTTACTATTTCATAGCTCTTCTGAATTTGAAAAAAATATCAAATAATGAAGTTGTTTGCTCAGAGAAATTAACTGTTTTTGGTATTGATACAATATGCGAGGACACACATCTAAACGTAAAAAAGTGGTATCCCCACACACTCAGTACAATACTGTATGTGTAATACATTTTAGAAACAGGATGTTGTATAAAAGTACCCTGTATCTGTCCATCTTTAACACCTTGTGAATTACTGCTTTACAGCTGGAATATTCAGTACCTTCTTTGTGTGAATGGCACCTGTTACCCAATAATTCAGCAGACCAGAGGCATACAGCTTTGTGTGAAATGAAGTATCTTTTTTGTACAGGCCTCTAATGTACTGTATAAGACATACATTTTGCTGTCAGTTTATTTTCACTATATTCACTAATTGGAAATTCCAGCAAAAATAAAATGCCAGTGAAATTTATCTGACAATATGCACCTTAGGAAAGGAATTTAGGAAAGTAATTAAATGTGTTCACCAGTTTCTCCTTCCAGCATTGTTAACTGGATTTGTTCATGCTTTCCATCCTGTCCTGTCACCCTCACCCACACCACTATCATCCTAGTCTTCATAGTCTGCTCCCCTAGTCTGTTCAGACACCACATAGACAAGGACAAGGAGTTGTATTTGGTGGCATAACATTTATTATATACATAAATGAAAATGAAAAAAGAAATATAAAAATAAAAGATTTTCTGTGTTCTCCTTCCACATTCGCCATTCTGCACTCGGCGTTCTCATTCTTTGACCATGTGGTCATTGCGTCAGCTGCATGTGTCATCACGCTGTCAAGTGGAGCATTGGGCACCTACATGGAAACAAAATGGATATTACAATGGATATTCTTCAAAAACAAATTACTGTAACTGGTAGTAAAAAAATAAACTTACCCAATACAGGCAATTACTGTGGGTGTGTAAAATTCTGGCAGCAGAAAACCCATGGATGCAGTCATCCTTTCGCATGGAGAGCACAGCAAAGCTCACCTCAAGCCAAGCAGCATGAAACTCTTTAAGATGACGCTGATTGAAATCAATGTTGAATTCCTGACTTCCCTTTGCCAGTGTATCTGTCATAAGTCCTGCATACCATGCAGTTAACTGGTTTCTGAGGTTATCTTAAAAAGTTCATTTATTGCAATGTCAAGTGGCTGCAGTAAATCAGTACAGCAGACAGGAATGAATACTGGCACAAAGTTGTTTTGCTCTAATAAATTGAGAATTTTGAATGTTGTGTGTGCTCTAAAAAGATCTAACAGCAGCAGTGCTTTTTGTTCAATTGGTAGTCAAAGTTTTTCTCTCACTGACGAAAAGTACGGCAAAATGACATTGGTAATGTACATGAGTGTTGTTGCTTTGTTAACCCAGTGATTGGGTGACTGTGTGATATCCCAATCAAGTGAGAATCTGTGTGTTGGGTGACAGGAATGGGTTTTACCCTTGTAGATCACCTGAGGAGGTAGAAAATGACCCGATAATGTGCAGGCCAACACCATGGAGACTTGCCTCTTGTCTCCCAGGCCTGCAATGGACACTTGCATACAGCCGGTGGCAGCCATGGTCCATTCAGATACAGGGACCATACTGACACCAGTCTCATCCAAATTTATAACAAGTTTGGGTGGAATGAGTTCTTAGGCTACACAGTTAGCAATAAGAGTCAGAAATGAGGCCTTCAGCTGGGCAAACTCAGAGGGTGCTTTGTGGGCAGTTTTAGTGCCTTTCCTCTTGCTGAAGCCCATTCTGTTAAGGAACTGCCATGCACATTTCATGACAAGTTCCACAGTTCCACCATTTTCCTTTAGAAGGTGTGGTGCATCAGATTTTACAATTGCTTGGGCTGCAGCGAGAACAACTTGGCCATTTACAATAGCACCCTCACTTCCAAGGGTGACAACAATCTTCTGCAGCTTGTCAATAACATCTGACATTAATAATGTTGGTCTGCCTCTAGCTTTGTGTGGCAGTGCTGGTGAAAGCTGTGAATTGTCTGTTTTTTTTTTAACTGGTCAAAGAAATCCTTTTTACATTTACGAGCAGTGCTTTCAGTTATTTCATTTTTAGTTTTCTGCCGATAATACCTGATTGCAGATATAACCCCATGCTGAGTGACATACTGACCTAGCTAGAACCTCAGCTTGGGGGTGTAGTGATCGTAGCTGTTTGGCCGCTTTCCTTTGGCAGCTGGAGGGTTGGAAAGTTCCTCTGCAACTGCAGCTGTGACCTGCGGTTCAGCCCCTGAGGTCTGTGCGAGTTGTTCGGGGTTAACATCAGTAACTTCAAGAGGTTATTCACGCTTGACAGCTTTTAGTTTAAGTCAGGATAGTAAAGACATTGCAGTTGGATGTAAAGAGATGTATTTCTGAACTGAGCTACAGCACTGAATGAAGCCCAAAAGAATTTGGGGAACCTGAGTGATTTTTATTTATTGTTGAAGTGTCAGCAGGTGACATTTCAGTAGCACGCTAATTCATTCTGACATGAACATGTCATCAGGAATTTGACCATGAATTCTAGTGGTCATGAATTCATTGTCTTATACAGTATTTACATCACTGAATCTATGATGCTAGAAATGCATTGTAGAGGTCATTTTAAGCCAGGAGAAATAGTCTGTCCTTTGATGCTGATGATTCTAGGGGTATTGACATATTTCTTGCTGGACCTTTTCTTTCAGTCTGCAGCCTACTTTATAATGATTCTTACAAGTCTGTGTTCTCCCCATCCCCATAGACAGGATTAACAAACCTGAACTTACACCTCAGCGTGCTCCCTGATAGGTGTTGTAACATCACACCACAACACAACACAACACAACACAATGCAACCAATTCAATAGCTTATCAGACTCTTTGACTCCCATCCCCCACAGCTGTGATTTGCAAACCTGAGATCACACCTCAGATTGCTGCCAGGCAAGGTGTTTGGCAAGAGCAGGTGTTAAATACTGACACAGCAAATATGTGGGATACAAAACAAAATAGCAAAACAGTTACACTTCTAAAATAAATTAAAATTTATCATTATTTTTACATTGCAGTGGCACAACCGTTGGCAGGAACAACTGTTAGTATGAGTTTATCCACATGATCAATGTGTTTGTTACAGTCTTCATCTGTCAGCAATCTTCTCCAAAACTGTATTATGCTCCATACTAACTGAGCACAATTCCATGGCTTAACATGCTTCCAAATGTAGTGCTTCATCTGATGCCACACCATCTCTATTGGGTTCAGTTGTGGTGAGTCAGGTGGTGTGCTGACTCAGTTTTCTACCCCTCGTCTTTTATGTACTGTACAGCCCAGATTCTGCATGCTTTGGATTATTATCTGTACAAGAGAAAGAACACACGTACTGTATAAGTAAACACATAAAACACTTTGCTGTATATCCCTACCATGAACCCAGAGAAAGTGTGCATGCAAATTGCTCAGTCTTAAACCTTGGAAAAGTCGATGCCCATCTGCAAACACTCGATAAAGGGCACCAATGCATTAGACAGTATCTCCTCTCGGAAGATATCTCCCTACATGATGCTACTGAATGGTAGCATCAGCCCTAGCCCACACCATGAAATGGCACAGTAGATGTGTATTTTCAGGGGGTGTTTGGGCTGTAGTGCCAGTACAAGAAATATTTTTTTCTAGAAAGAGATGGGCCAAAAAGACTGCATCATTATTGTAGTCTCATCAGTAAAGATAAAATTCACAAAATGCCTGTTTTCTTCCATCCATGCCTTAGCCTGTTCCAGCTGCTTATGTTTTTTTGGATTCATGGCTTCATGGCATATACAGCTGGGAGAAAAATGCAGTCAGTATCTTGCTCTTTTGAGGTATTGTGCAGTACATTACTTGCAGTACATATGGTACAAAACACAGATTCTTACATTGTTAGTCACTACATTTGCAAAAGATGATGAGCTTATAAAAATAGGCAGGCTTTAAGTTGCTTTTGTGGCATATGCTTCCCAAAAAAATCAATACGTACTGCACATACGTGCAGTGGGCACAGCACTGTACTTACTGTAATCTGCCATGGATCTATGATGGTCAGTCAACAATTTCATTGTCGAACAATGTTACAATGACTTCTTTATGTCAACTGCATTTGCAGTTGGTATAAAAGGAGTCACATCTACAGTAACTGTGCTTTCTTCAGGGGGGGGATTTACCCCCCCCCGAACCTCCCATGCAGGGGGCTCTGCCTCCTGCACCCCATGCTACTTTGATAATCAACTCTGAGTTGGAGTTGTGTCGAGGAGGGGGAGCAATACCCCCAGAAAGCAATCCTGGGGTCCCTCACTGACACTAACAGTGACCTGGCACTGTATTGTCAGTCGCAGTAAAGTTGTTGAGGAAGTGTCAGTAAAACAATCTGCTACAATACCATCTGTTTTGGTGTTACATTTATCTGATCGATGATTCATATACTGAGTTCTCCTGTTCTGACCATTCCTGGTGGACCTCTGATGCTCTGCTCTAATTATTTTCCATTGTTAGCTGAGCCACTATTTGGGAAGCTCACGCAAAAGACATTAATACACATTAGGTAATGACACACCTTCATGTTCCAAAAGTCTCCTATAAATTAAGTCATGCAATTTTGACATTAATTGCTTTTTCATTTTTTAGCATGGTCACAGAGGCAGCACTGCCTTGTAGTGTACTGTGGATTGCTCATGGTGACAGAGGCAGCCCTTGAAAATTTCACTGTTTTGCAGTGTACTATGGCTTACTCAGGGGGGGCAGAGGCCAATCCAGAACATTTGACTGCCTTGTAGTGTGCTATGGCTTGCTCAGGGTGACAGAGACAGCCCCAGAACATTTAATTGCCTTGTAGTGTACTGTGGCATGCTCAAGGCCACATAGTTAGGACTGGACCATGTTGCTTATGATGTGTATGACATCAAAGATGCCCACCTAGTGCATCACTGGCATAGATAAGTAAGTAATCTCATTGTTTATCAATAAATTCAGTTTTCAGACCCTTCTGACATGATTCTTTAGGATTCCTGAGATTCACTAGCTTGTGGTCTCTTATCATATTACAGATATTGGAAATCATTTTTTTTAGATAGTTTGTTTTCAAACAATTCCTCTAAAAGAGATCCCCTTATCTATCCAGAATTGACAACATTTCTTCTAATAATATCTTTAATTTGTAAACATGGTAAGAAACTTCCATCTGTTAAGTTACACATTATCTTAACAATATCAAACAAGAGAAATACACCATCCATATATATTTCTCTTAACTGGCTCTACTCATAGGATTTCCAACCAGCAATAAGTGACCAATAAAAGGTGGTTAAAGTTAGAGTTTTGTATGATATGAGTATATACTGGGGTATGGTTCTGATGCCCAAGAATAGTCAAAAGAAGCCGCTTATGGCCCAGTACTAGCACACTGAGCTGCCACACAGGTGACCAGGTTTGGGGGCAGAGCTAGGCTGCCATGTTGGGAGTTGGCACCTGCTGAGGTAGCTGCTGCTTAGCAGTGCACTTCAGCTGGTAAAGGGTGATGGTGACTTCTGTTACCGCTGATCAAGGAATCGTGACTCTCCATAGGGATACTGTAATGGCAAGGCTGACAGAGGCATGGCCCTTGTCTCTGGGGTGAAGGGTGGACTTGGGGAGAAACTGGAGAAGAGAAACATTTCCAGCTGTCTTCATGATGACTCATAGAGCCTGAATAGGGTATATCCAGATTACAGGGCATATACCTGAAAAATGGCTAGGACAACAATAGACTAAAAAAAAGTTCAGAAGTTTTTGGCCTATTCTTCATAAGCAATTTGTAGAATTAAGATATTTATTTAATCTAACAGATTTGTCTAGACTGAGATACTGTACAAGGAACTTTTATATGCCCATATTGTTTTCCATTGCCATCCATATTGGATTTATTTTATCGACATCCAATAACTGGTAAATGTGCCCCAGCAGAGCCACATAAAAGCATAATTGCATATCTGGTTGGCCCAATCTAGGCCTTTCAAGAGGAACATATAGCTTATTTAATGACAACTTTGGTCTTGTGCCTGACTATTGGAATTTACACACACATATTTCAAATTATAAGAGGAAGTGTTTGAAGTGGGAAAAGAAGTCTACTGTAACGAATATTCAATGCAATCCCAGGATCAAGTGGTATGGTAAAAATGTAAAAAATTCCTGTATTATAAAAGAGATTAATTGCCATTTAATCTGCACAGTTTCCTGAGAATTATTCGAAATCCCTCAGGATTCTGATGAATGCTGTGCTTAGTCCTGGCAGATGCCATTGTATTCATGTTTATTACAGTTGTTTGACCAGTTAAAGACGTAGGGATATTTCTCCATCTTTCCAGGTCAAGAAAAATAGTATCCAGCAGCTTTGGGATATTTTCCTTACGTAATAATTAGTGATGTACCAAACCTCTCCCACAGAAACCTAGCTGCCCTGAACGCATGCGGCTCAGTCTTCAGGACAATCTGAGCCAGCCCTTGCTGGCTCAGATCAGATCTCAGCTCTGTGCTCTTTTTTTTTACCTCCCCAGACTCCCATCTTGCATGCCTGTCCTGTGACAGGCTTAAGATAAGCTAGAGGAGGTCAAAGGGTACCAAGAGGAGTCCTTGCACACCATAAATAATCCAGTTTGCACATGCACAAACCAGAGTATATATAGCAGTGCAGCTCTGATCTTCACGCCAATTGCATTTCTGCTAGCGGTGGGGATCCTTCATGTTGGTGCTGTGCTCTACCTTGCTGGAGTGGGAAGATTGCTGCTCCGTTTTAGGATTTGATTCTCAGAAAGAATCAGGGAGAGGGAAGAGAGCAAGAGAAGAAAAACAGGAGGGAGAAAACAATGAAAAAAGACAGGATGGGTCAGAGACTGTGTGAGTTGGGGAGGGGGGCACATGCCAGACAGACAGAGACAGGGTCTACAGTCAAAAATAATAAATTATTATAAAAAGGCAAATAAACTGAGGAAAAAAGGACTGACAGTATAAGGTTTGAATAATAAGCTGTGGAAGAGCTTGCTACATCTAGCAGACCTGTGTTTTATTTGTATACTGTGTGCAGTGTAGCTGAGAGGTTAGAGTAAGGAGCTTGGCACATTCAGCAGAACTGGGTTTGATTCCACAACCTCCAGTAGCACATTGTGTGACTGTGAGCTGGTCACCTAATGACAGCATAGCTGAGAGGTTAGAGTAAGGAGCTTGGTATGTCCAGAAGACCTGGGTTTGATTTCAACAGCCTCCACTTGCATAATGTGTGATTCTGAGCAAGTCACTGACTTAACCACCCCAGTCCTCCTGGGTTACTCCTGAAAACAGGCACTTGTGCCTAGTGGGCCTTATCCAGCTACCAAAAGAATAGCAACACACAACACACACACACACACACACACACACACACACACACACACACACACACACGTGGAGACTGTGTGTGTGTGTGGTGGGTGGGTGGGTACCATATTCCAGTCCCAATCATTAGCTGTTAGACTCTAAATGAAAAAGCGGCCATGAATCCAAAACAAAAACCAGAACCAAAACCATAGGCGATCTGGCAAAACCAAAAGCAAAACCTCCTCGGTTTTGCACACCTCTAGTAATAATAAGAGCTTATACAGTATATTGTCTCTTACATGCTATATAGACTGTTTAACAGGGCTCAGTTGAGGATGTACAGTATCTTATAATGGTCATCTGGATTGATATCAATATACCAATCTCAGTTTTATCTAAGTTCAGTTTAACCGCTGACAAAGATCTATATTTTGAAGCTAGTTGCAAAGCAAAATCAAGAGATTTAACTACCTTGTAAATATATCAATACATCATCCAATTATAAGGTAATAACTAGTTCCAAATCTCCTTTTTTATTCCCTTAGTATCTCTCTCTAGTGGAGATAAGTGACAGCCCAGTCTTTACATTCTTTTTGTTTTCATTTGCTATGCTTTTCCCTCCTGCCTGGACCGGCCCCACAACAGCCCGACCTCTGCCCCTTGCCCAGTCAACCATCACCAGTCCCCTGCAACTTACCTCTCTGGTGTTCCTCCCTGGCTTATCCCCCAGAACAGGGCCTTTGGGAGGACCCTTTCTCCCTCAGTTTCCTACCCTGATGTCCGGGGAGCATCATGAGGCAACAGTGGGAGACCTGCAGAGCTAGGTGGGTGGCATACTGCACAGTCAGCATTTTCCACATTCTGTCCCCAAGAGGCATGGCAGGCAATGACATTAGTGGTAATCACACCAATGTCTACCTCACCTCCCCAATCTAGTGAGCTCTGACTGTCAGATCCCCAGCTTCCACCAGGGGTCTGTCGAGCACCAGCAGCTGACACACAACCCCTGGAAGAGAATAGCAGTCCTTAGGACACTCAATCCTCCTCCCCTCAGCCAGACCTCCGACTCCTGGGCTTATTCTCAAACCCAGGTCATCGGCATCGCAAGTGGTAGCTCTACTGCTGCACCAGTGGGTTGACTAGTCTTTTCATTCTTAATTAAGGAATATTATTTTAAAACTGAAGACTTTGTTCTAGTGTAGGCTCTATAGGCTCTAATATCTACCCAATTAATAAACTGCGCTCCCAGCTCTACTGCCACAGAGCTGCTTTTAAAAATACCCAGTTTACTCTATGTAAAGCTTTTTTGGCAGCAGGGTGGCACTTGAATTACTAGAGTTAATAATAATGTTAAGCATACACACAATGTTATTGAACAATCTTCTTCCTTTGACAAAGTAAGTCAAATCTGGTTCAACAGGTATATTTACCACTTCATCCAAATTGTTAACTAATACTTTAACAAATATTTTGCAGTCACAATTTAATAAAAGGATATAGCCCTATAAGAGTTATATTTTTAATATCCTTATATTACTTCAAAATTAAATAAATAATGGCTCCATTCAGGAGGGAAGACTTGCTTTTGTGGCCTTAGAATCCCAAATTAGAGAGGTGGTAGAAAGGTAAGAAAGGAGTTAATATTTAATGGAATTATTCATATAATTCTTATGTGAAGCCATCAAGGCTTGGTCACTTTACATTGGATAGTCATTTCAGCAGTTATTTCTTGATCAAATAACTGTTTATACTGCTTCTGAATTTGTTTCATAGCCAATATCGTTAGAAATTCATTGTGTTCCTGTTAGTCAGAATTAATTTCAAATGTGTATAATGTTGTACAAAAATCTCTAAAAATGGTTACTAATAAGGGGCACATTAACAAAGTGCAGTATTCATCCTGTAACAAAGTGATTCCACTTTTATTTTTATAGCATTTAATCTACAGGCCAGTACTTTATCTGGTCTTCCCTAAAGGCACAGTACTAATACCTAGGCTAACTAATAAAAAAATAAAAACAAAAATTCTCAGTGACTACTGATATTATCTTCATTGTGATGTGGAACACTGCAGCACACTAATAATGAAGACCCATTATCTCTGGATATTGATTTATAATTCCCAATCACTGCTGATATGATCTTGTGTGTGACATGATGTGATGCAACTGTCACTGAAGGAGCAGTACAGTATTAATACCTGGGCTAATGAAATAGAGTAACACCCAGCTACTTCTGATATTATGTTCTGTGTTGTATGACACAACACATCTTACTGTCATTGGAAGTGTGGTAGTGATGTAATCTTCTTTACAAAACAAGCCAATGTCATTGATGCATAGAAGGTTAAGATGCCAGCAAATTATTACCTTACTACAAGGTTACCTTCCACTGTCTGAAATGTCTATACGTATCTATCTATCTATCTATCTATCTATCTATCTATCTATCTATCTATCTATCTATCTTATTTGTAAAAATATGCATTAATGCACCAGTTAGGGTTCATCTTAATACCACAAAGTAGGGAAATGGGATGTTAGGATTTCCAGCCCTGCCTCCCTATTCCCCTTCATCAAGCAGCAGAAGGACAAGACTACACAGCAACCACAGACAGCCATCATCAGGTAAGACAAACAATTTACAACGTACAACTGTTTCTACTCCTGCTAGCCCCATATGCCAGCAAAACGTAGCCATCTTAACATAATCTGAACTTTCAAAGGTAACATTGGTCTTTTTCTGGGAAAGTGTTACCCCTAAATAAACCTGATACCACTTGAAAAATATCTAGATGCATTGCTGAAACCATGATACTAACATTACAACTGTACTTCTGTCTTCAGAAGTGCAGGCCACATGGGGCCTGTGCTTTTGCAGTCACATGTGCTTATGTAAGCTATACAACATACACACACAGGTGTGACTGCATAAGCACAGGCTCCTGTGCTTACGCAGCCACAGATACAAACTAATGAAGGTAGCTCATCAGTATTACTGCACTGTGTCATCTGGAAACAGTTATAAGTTGTTTGTTTTATTGGATGATGGCTGTTTGTGGTTGCCACTGTGGTCTTGTCCTTTTGCTGCTTGGGGAAGGGAGGAAGGTGAGTTAGGGTTAGAAACCCTAACACAATATTTCCCTACTTTTGTAAATTGAACCCTAACTAGTGCATTAACACAGATGATTTGCAAAGACTTTACTTTCTTTTTGAGCTAGTGGAATTGTAGCCTCATTCACACTGGTCCCAAACAGATGCAGAGATACAGTGCCCAAGGGAAGACTCTATCCACCTATAGAACTGCAAGGTCCTGTGGGTCCTGCATTCCTGTGCAGCAATTGATGTCAAAATGTTATGGAGATGTCTGGTGGGCTGTGGAAGCACAGGGCTATCTGGGCCACTTGCTCCCATGCTGTCACAGATACAGATGCACAGAACAAAAAGTCAGTCTGTAAGCAGCTGAAGTGTAGTGCCCTCTGGCAGCCACAGGTGCAGTGGTGCAGGGCCCTATGCTAAGAGAAGAGAAGAGAAGAGTCCCTTCAACATATGGTACTAGACCCATGCAAATAACCCTGTACCTTCACTTCCAAGGCTGGTGAAGTGATGTCACATGGCAGGGCTGCCCCCCCATCCTCATCCCATCAGGTTAGCTTACTGAGCTTGCCCCTGAACTCATCTCATTGGCATTGGATCACAAAGCACAACACAGTGGGATAAAGGCAGGCTCTACACACATTTTGTACTAATTATTATGTATTTTGCATTTTGACCCCAAATTGTCAAAATAGTTATATTTTGACTCCACCTTACAAACAAGACACATGGCATTTATAGCACAGTGACTGAAATGTCACTTTGCACCACAAATGCAAAAAACATGAATGAAGAATGACACCTGTCACATTTATGAGATGGGTGGAAGGCTGTGTTAAAAAATGTGATTTTCTATTGAAAATTATCAAAGCACTGAGTGAGTATCAAAATATTACAATGTTTACTGATAACTTGGTCATTTTACCATATTTGTCCACCAGATGTTCAACGTAGTCTTCTTATGACCCCACTTCACGACCCTGAGAGGTACCTGGTGCAGGACTTGCACCATAAAACATATGAGGAGTGACTAAGGGACCTCAACATGTACTCACTGGAGGAGAGAGTGGGGAAACATGATTGAGACATTCAAGTATGTCAAGGACACAAACAAGGTGCAGGTGGGGGACCTATTCCAATGTAGAAAAAGTACTAGAACAAGGGGGCACAATATGAAATTGGAAGGGAGTAGATTAAGAGGCAATGTGAGGAAGTTTTCTACACAGAAAGGGTAGTTAACACCTGGACTAGTCTGTCACAGGAGGTAGTGGGGGCAAGCACAGTGGAGGGGTAAGCATGCCTGGGACAGGCATAAGGGAACTTTGAGAGGGAAGGGAGTGATGAGAAGCCACTGATTACATAGGACAGTGGCCACATACAATGTATAGGACCTATGGGCAGAATGAATGGGCTAGGCGGTCCTTATCTGCTGACAATTTCTATGTTTCTAAGTGAGAATGTTCAAATTCTGCCAAAATGTGATTTTGCAGAGTGACTGCAAAGTCACCTTTCAGCACATATTTGTAAACACTCACCTAGATTGTTCTTGAGGCAAGGTCCCAAAAATGCCAAGTTGAAAGTTTTGTGGAAAATATTGAAAATCAGCATTGATATATTTCAACATTCACTCATAACTTCATCATTTTACATATCTGTCCACCACATTTTAAACAGTCTTCTTATAATGCCACCTCATGAACACGTGAAAATATTCAAATCCCACCTGAAAGGTGATTTTGTGGCATGAGCTCAAAATCTCCTTTCAGAATGGATTTGAAAATGTTTACCTACCTTGTTCATGACATGAGGTCCAAAAAAGGCCATGCTGAAGCTTTGGAGTGAAAATATTGAAACATGACAAAATTGTTAGTAAAGGTTTAAAACACACTGAAATGCCTAAAACAGACTCAGTTTGTTTTCACATATCACAGTCAACAGTTCCAGCAGTAAGATGTATTTTCAGATAGCAGCTTTATGCTATGAGACACTTTTAGATGACTGTGAGTGTGTGGGGGGTGGAGGGTGCTAATTGAGAGGGTCGGGTGGGGTGATTGGGGATGTGAGGGGGCAGATCATCAAGTGGTAATTTTCTCATTAACCCCAGTGTTTCCACCTATGAATTGAGGGGACAGGTGACCTGGATGGGAGAGTGCTGGGCAAGAGGTAGTAGTGGTGGGCACACAAGTCTGCTTTGGTAATACTGGGTATCAAGTATATTGGTGTATATTAGATACTGTGTATCAGGGAAGTATGAGGTATTTGTGGCTGAGCAGGGAGGGGGAGGGAATTTATAAAGTAAAAAAAACAGAGAGATAGAGAAATAAACAGACAGATAGATAGACAGAGGGGCAGCTAGATAGAGAGAGAGAGAGAGAGAGAGAGAGAGAGATCAACAATCTCTGGCTCACTTCTGGCACTCAGACTGACAGCAGCCCTTCATTTGCATCTGCAGAATCAAGAAAGTCCCACTGTTTACATACAGAAAACACAGGTAAACAGCTCCTCTTGCTTAGCTGGGCACCAAAGATTTTGGGGAGCCCAGAAACCTAATTTCTTGCATCATTTTAAAAAACAAACACCAAAATCTAGCTAAACAGATCCCATTTAGCTAGGTTCAGGTGTTTGTTTTATTAAAGCACACACATTTTTAGTTGAAAAAACAAGATGGAAGCTGTCAGAAAAAAAATGGTTGGTGAGAACCATTTTCCATTCCTGACACTGAAGTGCTGTGAACCAAAAATGCTCTATCAAACCAAAAAGGATCTGTTCATATCAGTGGGTCAACTCCAAACCCTACTGAACATGCTTGAAAAAAAAACTTGAAATTCTAATATCTCTGAAACTATGAGACATTTTTTCAAGAAATCTTCAAAAGGCACTACCTCAGCACATGCCTATTCTACCCTGAACATTTCCTGAAAAAAATCTGTGCCATCTAAGCTAAATTTGAGAGCAAAAAAAATGTATTAAGTATTTGGGGAAAATACACTTAATTAAAAACCGATGCTACATATCTCAGAAACTGTAAAAGATGCCATCACTAAACTTTTCACATCTTGAGATCCTGCCATCCGGACCATACATGCAAACTTTTGGGCTATATTTTCAGATGCCGTCAAAGTTATTAAGGTACAAATATTGGGGTTAAACACTAAACACCATACTCAACCACAACTATACTGGCACAACTGTGCCAGTATAATATACATATCCATTGTAAAAAATTAATTAATGCACCAGTTAGTATTCAACTTAATGCAACAAAAGTGGAGAAATATGACATTAGCATTGCTAACCATATCTGTCCACCTCTATCAAGTGGCAAAATGGGAAACCCACACAAGTAACCACACCCAGTCATCAACAGGTAAGACAAATAACATACAACTGTTTCTAGATGACAAAATGATATAGCACTTATGTGCTACCTTCATGATTTTGTGTCTATGGCATACACACTGCAAGACATACACACTGCAAAACATAGATACTCACCTGTAGTGCAGATAGAAATCCAGGACACTCAAATGACAACACTGCCTCTGTGTGCAGAAGCACAGGCCCATGCATCCACAGATATAAATCCATGATACGCAAATTACAAGAGTTCCTTTGTCTGCAGTATTGTAGCCTCAGGTACTCATGCACACAATAAGATATACACACACTTAACAGACCTTCACTTTTGCATCTGCAGGTATAAGCAATCCACACTGACTCACGGGCTGGAGAAGCACAGGAGCCACAAAATCCATAATGTCAAAATTGTGACAGATTTTTTGTCTGCAGAAGCACAGGCCCTTGAGGGGCTTGTACATCTTCAGACACAGGTGTGAGACATACACACCAACTTCTGGCTTCAGAGGGGGGCCTGCCATTACATAGAACGAAGTACTGTTGCAATGTGGGCATCATGGTTTCAGAAGCTCCTCTAGAAACGTTTTAAGGGGAAGAAGGTCTTCTGTTATGTAACTGAATAAAGGAAACCATGTAGTAGTGGGTAATCCTATCTATTGAGGTACCTCGTACAGAGTGAATAAGTACCTCTGTCTGCAGAGGTGCAGGACCCATGGGGCCTTCTGTCTACAGAACATGCTGTACAACATATACACAGATGTATGGCTGTTTAAGCACATGCCCCTGTGGAGCCTGTGATTATGCAACTGCATAAACAACCCCACAAACCTAGCACATTGAGCAAAAAAGATAGACCATAAGGCCTTTACCTTCTGGAATCTTCACATGTTTGAATGTATGTTTATAACAGAGTCCCTGAAGCCCTAGAGCTCCACTCTTGAAATAATGCTAAAGGTAACACCAATGTGAAGTCCACGATATCCATGTAACCAAATCTAGCCCAAATAAACTGTGATGTAACTAATCATGTTGACAGAATATCCAAGCAAGCCTCATGCTGACAATGACAGATAACTGTATATAATGCTTTTTTGTTTTAACATGAAAACAACTCATGCTACAAATATTAAATATAATTCTGTTAAGCAATGCTGCAAAGTTAAACGTCACTGGTGAAGTTGTTGCAAAGTGGGACACATCTCACTGTTTAAAATGTTCTGTAGTTTTTCTGCCTGGCATCAATTTCCCAAGGCAAAGTTTTCAAAAAAATAGTAAAGAACAGAAAACTCATCCCCTACACACACATAGTAGCACCTCTTGCAGCCTCCCTCCCTTAGCTCCAACAATCTTCTGTTTCCACACCCACACAGCAACCAATGCCAATCTCCTCTACCAGTCCCAGCAAAGTTATGCTTACTGTTTTGTGTTCTATTCAGTTATCTGCAGTATATGCATCTATCCCAAATCATTTTAAAATCCTCCATGCCCTAACACAGAAAACCCAAGAGACACCCCAACCCCCACGCTCCAGCCATCTAATCCCCCTACACTCCTATGATAATCTTGATAAAAAAAAAAACTGCAGAGATCCTCCAATGGGTGACTGCTGGCACACAATCCTCCCTCTGCCTTGACTGACCACCATCTTATGAATGAAAATGAGTGCATTCTTACAGAACAGTGAGCTTGTGTAATCTCATTCATAAGCCAGCAGTAAGCTTAGGTGAACTCTGTGTGCTGGTAGCCAGTTGCAGAACCTTTGCAAATTCTGTAATAAGGGTTGCATGAGGCAGGATGAGAGTTTTGGTCCTAAAGGATTGGAGTGTCTTGTTTTACTGAGTCAGGGTTTAGGGAGAATAGTAGGATGGGAGGATGCTATGAGGATGGGATGAAGGTATACTTAGTAAATTGAATAGAAATCAACACATCCATGTTTAACTTCAGTGGAGCTGCGGGAGGTTTCCATTAGGTGGCATAAGGGTTGGGGGGAATGTGGACTTTGTCTAGACATAGCAGGGGGAAAGATGATGTCAAAGAGTGTACATGGGAGATGGATGGGTGTCTTTATATTTATGTTGTCTTGCACATGCACAAGCAACATTTTGTGGTAGTAGGAGAAATGCAGAGGTGTGTCAGTGTTGGCGAATGCAGGGTATGCTTTAGTAGGTGCGTCCCTCATTCTCCAATTAACCAGCATGCTAGCAGTGACACAAGTGTTACGTAAAGTGCCACCAATTTGAAACAAATGTGCTGCTACAATCAGAGACAAGCTCATCATGCAGCGGCACAGATGACATGCCTCCCCTACGTGCCTTGCCTGGTGAAACATTTCAATAAACATGGTGGCAGTTCCTGCTGTCCATCTCACAATCCCCAGAAAGCAGACTTTGGGGGTATTCAATCCCACTGTTTGCATGACCCCTTCCCAGTTCAATTTGTTTGCTGATGGGGGTGCCCAATCACCATCGGCATACTGTCCCCCCAGTTTAATTTGTTTTGCTGACTGGGGTGCTCAATCCCCACTGGCTTCAGTCCCCCTGCAAAAAAAAATAACCCAGATGGCACACTTGGAGCCCACCCCAGTCCAGTGTGCCCAAATGTATGTTTTTGTAAACCTTGGAAAAAAAACTTTCCCCCAATGTTTTTTTATTTGTCCTCGTAAAAAAGAAAATGCTCCCTTATCATCAGTACCTCCTCCTCCCCAACCCGCACCACCCTCTGCACACCTAACTCCCCACCCCATACTTACCTTTGGAGGTCCGGCGCAGTGATCTTTGGTGGAGTGGGAGATGTCTGAACTCTTCAAAAGCCGACTGTGAACTGAAGAAAATCACGGTAAGCTGTATCATAGCATCAATTGGGGAGGGGGTTCAACTTAGGTGGATATCTTGGCCGTTTTTTTTTACTTCTCTCCAAATTTTCAACATGGGGTTCTAGGGACCCCACTTTGGGACCACTGACATTGTCATTTCATTATTCGGTCCCAAAAGGTAATTTCACGGTCACTGCACGGCATCACTTTTTGGGACTGATTAATGAAACAACAGTGCCACTGTTCATGAGGTGGGTCCCAAAAAGCCTATCTTGCAAATCTGGTGAAAAAATTCCAGTAAATGACTGTGTTATGAGCTTGATTTGAGCAGTTTCCACGCATGCTTGTAACTTCGGCAATTTCTAATGTTTTCACTCCAGATTTTCAACCTTTCCATTTTTTCCCACCTCCTTATGAACAGTAAGTATAGCTGTCATTTTTCAAATCCTGCCCCAAATGTGTTTTCGTACATGTGATGCACAATGCCACGGTCGTTGTGGGAAATCAATGTTTGAGACACATTAACAAAATCACAGTGATACTGTTCATGAGCGGAGGTCCCAAAATGTCTATGTTGAAAATCTGGTTAAAAAAATCCCAATATGATTGCATTACGGGCATGCATTGTGCAGTTTCTACACATGCTCGTGACTTCTCCAATTTTCCAGATTTTCACTCCAGATTTTCAACATTGCCATTTTTTTACACCTCCATATGAACAGTACAGCTGTCATTTTTCACATCCTGCCCAAAATGTGTTTTCACACCTGTGGTGCCAAATGGCACAGTCGCTGTGCAAAATCACCTTTTGGTTAATGAACTGATACTGCCACTGTTCATGAGGTGGGGTCACAAAACCCCATGTGGAACATTTAGAGTGAAAATACCAACACAAGCTCGGGGAGTTAGGGTTTCCGACCATAATGCCCTACCCTGTAGAAACTGACAGATGTCAGGGGTGTGACTTGGGATTGTTGGCTGTAATGCTCATGCCATTCCACCCCCACCCCCACCTTGCAGCCACTGATAGGCAGCAAGGTGTGCCTTGGACTCTTTAGCACCACAACACACCCCATTCACCTATACTGCACCGATCTCGGCATATTTCCTTATGGAATGGGGTGAGCGTAAGGCCCAAAGACCCCAAGGCACACTGCAACACTTGTCAGTGTCTGCAGGGTAGGGTGAGGTGAAATGGCATGAGCATTATGGCTGATGACCCACAGGCACACCCCAATGCATGTCAGTCTCTGCAGGGTGGGGGTAGGATTTGGCATCAGTCTACAGCTTCACTGCCATTCCTGTTATGCATCTCTCTAACTCCTGCACTACCAATGCCAATTCCAGCAAGACAGCATTCGGCATTGAAAAATGCTTGTTTAAATATCCTTTAAAAATAGTTCATGTAGTTGCAATTCACTGGCAAAGCGTTGCTTTTACTGGGTGAAGGACTACACAAAGTGACATTTCACTGGCAAAATACCACATTGTGAAATCTTCAGGTTTTGCAAAGAGAAGTTTCCTCACTTCGTACATCTTAATTTCAGTTTATAAAACTGTATCAATATAAACAACAAAAAGTGAGAAGTGACCTAGCTTTTAAAGCTTCTTCTTACAACCAGTCATGTACAGTACATGTAAGCTCCGCAGTATAGTATGGAGTAACTGAGTTGAGAGTAATCTATAATACATGTACTCTTCCTCAGTATTCTCTATAAATCCATACCAGTTTTCTGTACAAAAGGGAAACAACATGCTAAGCACTGCTTATAATTATATAGAAACCTAAGATACTCAATATCAAGCCTAAAAACAAGAAATATATAATTTTAAATGACTGTATACATTGTGAAAATAAAGGTGTATCTTTAGGCATGCAAATATTTTCTTACAATGTACAGACTTTTTTCTATGACAAACAGTAGAGTTAACCTTAAACTTAATGTGCAACCAGTTTGTCACCCCATTGACTTTGTTCAGTATGCGTTTAATACTATTTGGTTTGTATGTTTTCCCTCCAGCTGTCACAGTGTGACTTTCAACAGAAACTTTATTCAGGGAGCTCATTCAGAGCTCAGCAGAAACCAGCTAACAAACAGATAATCAGTAATTAAGAGATTGTCTATGCATATTGAGCCTTAATAGTTCAGATGCTAACAGGCTGATAACTGGTTGCAGAATACATTTAAAGTGAACTGTACTGCATATTTGGCTGCACAGCAGCCAGTAGCTATTTCTCATCACTTTCTTTGGGGGGGGGGGGTCTTTTTTTCATGTAAAGCCATAAAGAGTGACCCCAATCTTGTTTTCTTTTCTCATCAAAGGAACACACTGCAAAGCTAAGTTTACCCACAGGACTTATCTGTGTGCATAGATTGACAAAGCCT
Source organism: Neoceratodus forsteri (assembly GCA_016271365.2). Taxonomy (NCBI): domain Eukaryota; kingdom Metazoa; phylum Chordata; order Ceratodontiformes; family Ceratodontidae; genus Neoceratodus; species Neoceratodus forsteri. Next base: position 323,437,721 of record CM057458.1, read on the forward strand.
ATTAAGCTCTAAGAACATTATTGTTTAGACCACAGCCCTTCCTGTTTATTTGGCACAGACAGAAGTCTCTTGCAGTAGTAAGGAAGAAATTTCTGTAATGCTCCTGAAATGAAGGTGTGCATCCAACACTTTGACAGGTTACTCTTACCGTTTATATTTCAAATATCATATTTGCTGGTCTATAATTATATTTGCCTCTAGCATTCAGGACATTTTGTGAAAGTAAATTAATTTTGATGTGCTTTAAATAACACATGCCTTTGCCTGTTTTTAGATTTTATAAGTTAAAATGTTTGAACATTCACTTTCATTTGTATAGGAACATCTATTAACGAAGGAATGCATTGCTAATAAAACTTAAGTGAATTTTTACTACTTAAGAATTGAATTTAGATCCTGCTCTGCTTAGAAAAATTGAATGCACCAGCTGATTAAACAAAGCATATACTGTAGTCTTTCTTTAAATAACTATTTTCCTTTGACAATCCATGGGCTATAAAACTTTAATTTCTTTTGTACAATAAATTAATAATATAAGCTCTCACAATGTCTTAAAATGTTAATAGCTATGGTATTATATGTCAGATTTAAGCTTCTTGCAATATCTACTACAGTCTCTCGGCAGGGTCGTTTTGCAAAATTCTAAACAAATTCTCTTAAAGCAGCAGTATTTACTATTTGGCAAAAAAATATGTATATACTTTTAATTCTCTGTTTATAATGTCCTTCTATGCAACAGCTCAGCCACACCCTCATGGTCCTCCTACATGCTTGTAGCTAGGTGTACTACTGTCCACCCCCAGTACTCTGCCTCCACACTGCCTTGGTTTGCCACCTGGGTTGGGAAGGAGAGAGCACCCCTCTTTTACTGACCCCTACCTGCATAAACTTTCATCAGCAGGAAACCATGGGTTTCCAGGTTGGTCAGCAACTCTGGAAGCCATTGTCGGGCCAGCTGCATGTTCTTTTCTATAGTTTCTCCTATACCCGAGGATGTCAGCATGCATGGAGTCTAAGGAGCATACGCACGCAAGATGTGCTGCCATTCCTGATCTCTGTTGATGTCCTCCCCTCCCACAGCACCTGCAAACTGCACTGCCACGTGTGGTCACCCAGGTGGAAGTATTACAGCAGGATGGTGACCATCCTTCCCCAGTGGAGAAGAGCATCTCTGGGGCATTCAATCCTCCACCCTCTGGCTTGCCACCAGTGATCCGAGCTTACTCCCAAACTCAGGTCACTGGCGTTGTGAGTGGTAGTGCTACGCTGTGCTGACGGGCTCGCATTTTTATATTGTATTGCTTTTTTAGCAAAAACATGTTTTGGAAATCCTTAGGTTCATTTAGTATTCACAAAAGAAAAGAAGGGGGAGGAGTATTCACAAAAGAAGAGGGGGGGTACCTAAACCAAATAATAGAAGCACACTGTATGGGGGGGTTGATACCAGTCCATTCACAGAAGAAAGGGTCCTGAAAGAACTCTTAAAACTCAAGAGGAGCAAAACAATTGGGCCTGATGGGATTCACCCCAGAATTCTGGAAGAACTAAGGGGAGTCCTAGTGACACCACTGACTACCCTTTTTTGACAAATTATGGGAGGATGGTGTGGCACCTGACTACTGGAGGAGGGCAGATATGATTCCCCTTCACAAAAATGGGAGCAAGACAGAGGCAGGAAACTACAGACCTGTTAGTTTGACCTCAGTGATAGGGAAAATGATTGAATCACTTCTGAAAGAAAGAACTGTTGAGTACCTAGAGGCCATCATGGCACTGGACCCAAAGCAGCATGAATTCACAGTGGGAAGGTCATGTTAGATGAATCTAATAGATTTCTTTGACTGGGTGACCAAAGTAGTAGACCAGGGAGGGGCTGTGGATGTGGCCTACCTAAACTTTAGCAAGGCATTTGACACAGTTCCACACAAAAGATTAATAAGCAAGTTAGCCAGCCTGGTGAGAAGGCAGTACGGAGGGCTAGGGGGAATCTGGGATGCATATGGAGAGGCATCACCAGTAGAAAACAAGAAGTTGTTATCCCTCTGTACAGACAGTTGGTGAGACCACATCTGGAGTACTGCATGCAGTTTTGGACACCACATCTCCACAGGGACATAGACAGGATGGAGGCAGTCCAGAGTAGGGCAACTAAAATAGTGCAGGGTCTGTACCAGAAGCCATACGAAGAGAGACCAAAAGAGCTTAATATGTATACCCTCAAGGAAAGGAGGGAAAGGGAGGACATAATAGAAACTTTCAAGTACCTCAAGGGAATCCAAGAGGGTAGTATCTCTCTGAAAAAGAGATGTGCAAGAACAAGGGTACACAATTTGAAGATAGAGGTGAGGGTGACTCAGGGGCAACTTGAGGAAGTATTTTTTCATGGAGAGGGTGGTGGATGCATGGAATGGCCTTCTTGAGGAGGTCATGGGGTCAAAAACAATGGGTGAATTTTAGAATGCATGGGACAGACATAAGGTGATTCTGGCAGGAGGTAGGAGGAAATAGGCTGTTGGTAAAACTAGGATCTGCAGCTTATCCGATAGATAGGAAAATGGGCAGACTGGGTGGGTCAAGAAGTACTTATCTGCCATCAAAGTCTATGTTTCTATGTTTCTAATAAGCATCTTTTTAATTTCCTGTGGTATTTTAAAAAACAGGTTTTATAACTATTTCTGTAATTAGTGACTCAAGTCATTAAAGATGGGCACCACTTACAATATGGAACAACTTATTTTGTTAATAGTACCATTGGGCTGCACATAATAAATTTATACTGTGGAAGTAATAGGATGTTGTTAGACCTCATTTGTGATGCTAAATAGAACCATGCCACACCAAGAAGTTTTACTTGTTTTTCATAGTGAACTTTACTAGGGAGCACAAACTTTAAAAACCTTTGAAATCATATGTATCAGTTCAAGAATGAAAGAAAATTAAAGAAAAATTAGTATTTTTTCCACACATGCATTGTTATTAAAAAAAATGGCATGATACTGCTGCTTTGGCAGGCAAAATAAGCCTTGTTTGCCTACATGGGCACATGTTTCATTATAATATTTGTCCCCAGTGCACCAGCTTGTAGAGCTACTATAGATATCTGATAGTACACCAGTGTAACAGTGTTATAGCAAGCCAAAACACATGGGGGAACCTTCAAAAAAATGTTTCCAGCAAACAAAGTTCAGTGAAACAAAAAGTTACTTTACTTTGGCACCAACAAGCGTTCAAAGCAACTTTATTTGACAGGACAAATACAAAACAAAATACTTTTTAGCTTGATTCAGCTCTCCAGTTCACAGCAACCCCAAATCCTGCACCTGGCTGTGGTTTCCTTTTTTATGCAACCCAGGTGAGGCTCATTTGTGCCCTTCACCCGCAGGGAATTCCAAGGTTGCACACAGCCAATGCAAATGGCCTTTAAAGGGATAGGCAAGAAATTCTCAGGGCTGGGGTTCAGTTCACCCTGTTCTCCTGCTAGTTTCTTAATGGAGAGGGAGTCCCTGGTGAAGATTGTATAGACCCCTTAAAATACCTTCTCACTCAGAGTTGTGCCTATGGCATGCTTGGCACTGGTTACCATCGAACTGCCCCTTGGGAGAAAATGTCAGTATTATCATTCAGGGAATTCACCTTCTGGTGCACCTGGAATGAAAAGGGCTGCAGAGCCAGGTATAACCAGGTGGCTTGGAAATTGGTGTCCTGTATGGCATGCAACTGTTTGAGGGGTATGTGGTTAGTAACCAAGGTGAAGTGTCTTCCCAACAAATAGCAAGGCAGGGGCTATTTCTGCCTATTTCACTGCAAGACACTCTTTCTCTAGCATGGCATAAGGCTGTTGGACTAATAGAGGATAGGGTAAATCCCATCATCAAATTCTTGTGACAAGACAGCCTCCAACCCTACTTCTGAGGCATCTGTGTACAAAATAAATGACCATCTGGCCTGCTGGAACAGCAGTAGTGCTACCGCTTGTGGCACTGACAACCCAAGGTCAGGAGTGACATCAGGAGTTGGAGGGTCAACTGGAGGAGGAGGAGGAGGATTGAGCATCCCAAGGGCTTCTCTCCTCCTCCTCTGGGGAGGGAGGGGATTAGTGGCCAGTGCTAGCCTGAGCCATAGTGGAGGCTGGTGGTTGATGCACCAACACTGCACAATGGTGGGGAGGGCGGATGCAGGGCAGATGCCCGGTGTCCTGCACATGGGAACATGCATGGCACTACCTGTGGCACCATTGCACACCACTTCCTCCATGCCAGGGGAGGAAACCAGAAAAGATTGCCAATCAGAAGGATGAAACCAGTCTCCTACAGGCTCTGCACCTGACTAGCTGGGCACATTCTGGATCCTGTTCCCAGTAGGGCTATAGGAGTCCCACTGACCCTGTTGGGATGACATGCCCCAGGAGAAGGGCTGGACTAAGTATGTCACAGTGGACACTGGGGTTACAAGACTGGGGGGACCGGTGGATGGGGGCCATTCGGCATGGAGGAGCATGAAGAAATTAACAAAAAGAAATGAATGGACAGTTGAAATTCAGACTTTGTATGACAGGTCCCTTACACAACACAGTTTAGATAATTTGGATGGCCTTTTAACACTTTTAGGACCACTGAACCTTATTTAGGTAAACCTTTCTAGTCAGTTCAACTCAGTGGGACAGCAAGTATTGACAACTCTGGAATTAACAAACGATAATACCCTGCTAGGCCAAGAAGGATCTAAATTGTTTTATGTAGTTGGTATGGGTCAGTCAGCAAAGGGTTTTAATTTATAAACAACTGGGTGTACATGGCCATTCCCAACTGTGTATCCCAGGTATTCAGTTTCCTTTCACACTTACGCACATTTTACAACATTTGCCATGAGACCTGCCTCCCTGAGTTATTGAAGTACTACAGCCCCATCCTACAGGTGATTGCCATGATCAGAGCTAAATATGACAACATTATCCAATAGGCTGCTTCATATAACACATGGGGATAGAGGAATTGATCCATCAGTGTCTGAAATGCAACCTAGGCATCATGAAACCCAAAGGGCATAGACAGAGTGGAGGCAGTCCAAAGGAGGAAAACAAAAATGGTGCAGGCTCTGCATCCAAAGCCCTACTAGTAGACACTAAATGACCTCAATATTTACACCCTAGAAGAAAGGGGGGATATAATAGAGAACTTTAATACCTCACAGGGGTAAATAAGGTACAGGAGTGAAGTATTTTTCTGAATGAAAGGTGCTCATGAACAACGGGACATGCTACAAATCTGGAAAGGGTAGATTCAGGAAAGATAGATGTAAGGAAGTACGCCTTTACAGAAGGAGTAGTGGATTCCTGGAAAAGCCTTCCAGTGCAGGTAGTGGGGGTGAAAAGAGAGACTGGGTTGAAGAATGCATGGAATAGGCACAAGGGAATTGTAGTGGTAATGAAGGTAGGAAAGGGAAAGGAAATGTAGATCAAGTACAGTACAAGTCACATTAAACTGCCCCTCCAACTAACTGGTTTAGCATTTTTCAGTGTGTTACTGAATGCGTGCACTGCTCACTGCAATTAATTAATAAAAGTTATCTAATAGTTTGTCTCTAGCTGCTATTCAGTTTCAGCTTACTTTGCAGCTCTCAGGAAACATTTATTAATGCAGTCCAACACATTAAGCAGCCCATAAAAATCCCATAAAGATCCTGAAACACTGAGCTGGAGTCCAATTTCACTACTGCAGTGTGTAGTACAACTTGAATGACATGCCATTCTACCCAATCCCATAAAGAAGCTGTCACCCAATAGAAATCCTTCATTCAGACTGGAAACCCCGACCCCACCACAATGTTGTTTTCCTCACTTCCGAGGACTGCACTTGCTGCTGTTTTTATTTCTGTTGTGGCCAGTCTGCCCAGCAATTTCAGTTTTAATCTACAATGCTTCTTCATTCTTTTTTAGCCCGCCTTGTCATTCCAGTCAGCCCTGTCAATTATGTTCACTTTGTCCCATCCTTTTTTTTTTTGCAAATAACTATACTTTATTGTATTATCAATAAAACATACATATTATCCATCCCCCTGCTTCCTTTACATTGGTTACAATAAGTAGATTAAGTACACAGGATTAAGCGAGGGGAAAAAAAAAAACAATCGAGAAGAAAAGAAATCACCACCCCCACCTAGAACCCCCCAGGTCTGGCAGCCCAAACTTAGGGACATAATGAGAGAAACTCAAAATGCCCTAAGGGTCACTATATAAAAAAAATAAAGGAAACATACACCTTGGTATTACAATCCCTCTAACTTCACTCAGAATACAAAACTAAGGAAGAATGATAAATTGCAAAAGAGCTGGTAAAGCAAATTAAAGACGTATAATAGAAAAGAGGGATAAAGGAGGTAAAAAAAGAAGTAAAGGGAAAAAAGCGGTGAGAGGAAGGATAACCAAGCCCATTAGCCACTTCAGTTACTTTCCAGCGGACTTAATTAAATAAGGAATTGGGTACCTATTTTGGGAGTGTAAGGCCCTACTAGATGTTAATTGTACTAATTGACAAGCTGCCCTTCAAACGTTGGAATAGGTTACCCAACATTTGTCAAATTTCCCCTTGAATTAAAGAAAGAGGCCACCATTCTTTCATGCTTTAAGGCTTCCAAAAGTGTCCCACCATTCCTTACATGAGGGTATCCCTCCCTACGCCAGTAACGAAGGAGTAACAACTTAGCCACTAATGTGATTAATGCTATCTGGCATTTATGAACTGCAGATGGGATATGGGAAAAATTGCCAAGAATGCAAATCTCGAGGTTAAAAAACTGCACTACATCGCAAAAAGGAGTCATCCATAAATGGATTGATTCCCAGAACTTAATTACCTTAGGGCACTCCTAGAGTTTGTGCAGGGTGGTAGCCAAGGGGTTGCCACAATCTTGACATTTGGGTGACCTTTGTTTGTATATGCGAGAAAGTTTGGCTGGGGAAAGGTATAAATTATGTAAAATATTAAATTTTAGACCCCGTAGTCTATCTTGTTTTACACAGTTGTATAAATCCTTCCAAACCTTTTCCCAAGTTGATTCTGGCCAATTCAGGGACAGGTTCATTTCCCAATAATGCGGGACAGGAGAGGCCTTAGCATCCCTTAATGCAAGGATGAACTTGTAAATTTTAGATATCGCTTTGCCGGATAGTGCTAACTTCTGTATTTCCTTTATCAAAATACTTGCTTTCTCATGCCCTGTCCATCCTTCAAAAGGAGCAGACACAGTTCGTGTTGATATAACGGAACTTGTCCTTGGGGTCTATTCTCAACTTACCCATCAATTCTGACAATGATTTAAGTGTAGCCGCCTGAGGCGAAATCAACAATTCTGAGTTTTGGGGAGATTACTACGCTCCTTCTTAGCGGTTGGTTACCAATCAATAAGTTCAGGTTGTTGACGAGAAGTTGCATCAAATCTTTTTTGAGCGGGGTATTTAGGTACGAATATAACTGGTGGAGAGCTTTAGTGCTCCAGCCAAGTGGGGTGGCTTTAAGTTTAAGTGGTATTTTGGACCAGGAAGAAAAAAGCAAGGATTCTAGATCTAAGTTAGCACTCTGAGCCATCAGCCAATCGATAGTACCATTTGCTGTAGGCATCCGAGTTTCTGACGTCCATTGAGCCGACCTTACCACATGGCTTGCCAGGTAGTAAACATAGAAATCTGGCAGCTGTAGGCCTCCTTCCTCCCTATGTCGGGTGAGTTTACGATAAGCCCTACGGGGTGGGTTACCATTCCAGATAAAGTCGGTACAATATTTATGGCAGAGATTGAAAAAGGATTTTGGGAGATGTATATTGAGGTTGAAGAGGAAATAGGAAATTTTCAGCAAAATCATCATTTTTATCGTATTGACCCTCCCCCAAAAAGATAAGGGAAGTTTGGACCACCTTCCAAGGTCTTCCTTGATCAATTTGATAAGAGATTTAGAGATTTGATTTAGAGATTTTAATACCCAAATATAGGAGGAATTCCGTCTGCCAGCTCAAGCCCAAGGAGGAACACCAAGTTCGTTGTAAAAGTGGAGAAAGTGGGTAAACTAGAGTTTTACTTTTATTTAACTTATATCCAGAAAATTCACTAAAACGTGAGATAATAGAGAACAGCTGCGGGAGAGAGGACTGACTATGCCATGTATGGATTAGTAAATCATCTGCGAAAGCAGAAACTTTAAATTCCGCATTCCCAATACGCACCCCATGGACGCCAGTGTCTGTCTTGATGGCTCTGATAAGTGGCTCCAGGTATAAATTAAATAAATATGGTGACAGGGGACACCCTTGCCGAGTTCCCCTCTTTAATCGGAAGGGGAGTGAGATCAGGTTATTACAGGAGATTCTCGCGGAAGGGCATGTGTACAAAATCCGAATGTAACCCAAAAAGTTATCCGAATACCAAATTTAGAAAGCACCTCAAACATAAACTCTCCACACCCTATCGAGATGCCTTCTCTGCGTCCTAAGCGACCAGAGGCTTCTCTATCATTCGCAGGACTACTGTATTAAATTAAACAATTTTCTAAAGTGATCTGCCGGCATAATGCCCGCCACGAAACCAACCTGCTCAGGGCTTAATAGCCCTGTCCAAGCTCTTTCAACCCACTGGCCAAAATCTTGGCGAATATCTTATATCAATATTTAATAAAGATATGGGCCTATAGTTTGTCACCAGATCCGGGGGTTTATCTGGTTTTGGTAGAAGGATAATCCTAGCCTCAAAAAGGGAGTGGTCCATGTTCCCCTCCTTACACCAGAAAGTAAACAGTTGATGCAATAATGGGACCAGGGTCTCTTTGAAGGTTTTATAGAACAAGGCAGAAAACCCATCCGGGCCTGGTGCCTTGTCAAGTTTCAAGGCATCAATGGATTGTGCGACTTCTTCTAATTTAAGGGGAGCCTCTAAAACCCGACAGAGGTCTTGAGAGAGCTTAGGGAAGGAAATATCGGTGATAAACTCTTTCATTCTGGAGGTCACTTCTGGTTGCAACGGCTCACTTGAGTATAGGTTCTTATAAAAGTTAATGAAAATATTTAAAATATTCTCTGGATCAGAGGTCACCTCACCAGTCTGAGGGTGGTTTAGTGTAGCAACCCATCTTGCCGCTGCTCGTTGTTTTAGCTGCCAAGCTAACATCTTCCCAGCTTTACTACCGCTTTACTACCTTGCCCTATGTAAGACGCCTTCAAGCTATAAGCTGATCTCTCTACTTTCTCTTTCATGATCGCTTCATACCAAGTTCGTAGGGAAGCAAGTTCCTGCTCCTGGGAGATAGATCTAGATTTTTCACCTATGACGTCCAAGGCTCTAATTTTGTCTAAACAATCCATTGCTGAACGAGCAATGTTTTTCTTACGAATTGTTGCTAATCTAATAAACTCACCTCTCCAGGTGGCCTTCAGCGCCGCCCACACCTTGTCCACTGCTTGCAGTGATCCCCAGTTCACATTAATAGAATGGGACATATAGGATGTGAATCGTTCTAATAAGGAAGGGTCTTTTATTAGGTGGTTGTTTAAAGACCATGAGTATGATCTGGGTGGTAGGGAAGGTGGCCGGCACTGGAGGCCAACGGAGGAGTGATCGGAAATAACTCCTCAATGGAGATGATAACCTCATAGATCAGGGTGAGAATCTGGTGGCTTACTAAAAAGTAATCTATTCGAGAATAGCTCTTATGGACTGGAGAATAGAAAGTGTATTCTCTAGTCTTGGGATTAATTGTTCACCAAGGATCAGATAGCCCTAATGATGACATGAATTCGAGCAATGCTCTCTGGGCTGAAGATGGTGGGGAGCCTTTGGACCATGAACAGTCCAAACAATTTGATTGGACCAAGTTCCAATCCCCACCTAAAATTATTGGTTTGTCAGCTAAGGGAGCAATGAGAACCGCCAGCCGGGTAAAAAAGGTTGGAGATTCCTGGTTAGGACCATAAATTGAGCCTAGCACTAAGCTTGCTCCGGCCAATTTACCCACAACAATGATGAACCTACCTTCTGGGTCACATTACTTCTGATGAAAAGAAGGGAACATTGTTAGCCACTAAAACGGCTACACCTCTTTTGCTCGTGGAGAACCCCGCCCCAAAAACTTGGCCCACCATCTTTTTTTAAGAAAATGAAGCTGGTCAGGGGTCATGTGTGTTTCTTGTAAAAATACTATTGACGGCTTAAAACGTGCCAGGTGGTTGAGAATAATGTACTTTTTTTTTTGTTATCCCTTCCCCCTTTTATATTCCAAGAAATTATGTTCAAATCAAAACCCATATAATAAATAGTTAAGAGCAATTCCTAGATTATAGAGCTGTCAGACCTCCCCCCCCAATAACACCAGTTTACCAAAAAATGGAAAGAAAGGAAGCCTCCCTATTATCCAGATCCACCCCCTTATCCCAATCTCTAAAACTAACCTACCCCCCGGCCCCAAGCCGCCTCCAAGTTGCTGGACCGTGGCACACTCCGAAAGTGGGGCCTCTCACTCCCAGAAATAAAAAAAAGGAAATGGTCCATTAACCTCCCGTCTTTGAGGTCTAACATTAATATAAGAGCCTTAGAAGAAGAAGATGTTACATAACCCAAATAAATTATCCACCTTAAACCACTTTATGAGATTGCGGAGTAGGTATTAGCAAGAAAAAACTGAAATTAGGGCTGTAACCATTGCCCACTTTAAAAACAAACATAACAAATTAATCGTGCTTGCCCTAAAATGCATTAACCAGTCTAAACATCCAGGACATTGCACCATCGTTATACGTGGGAACTTCATTTTAACAGCTTGCCCCATAAATAATAGCTATAGATTCAGCAGGTGCATCCTAACCCTCTAACCCTGCTAGTAGCCAGCAAACTATGATAGGGTAATAATAGGGGAAGGGATCCCGTCTGACCCTAAAAGAAAGGAGGGGCTAGATAGATCTCAATCTAAAAGTGGTCTGGCCACCATATGCCTTTAGAGGCTCTGTACTGCAAAGGAGTAACTAAGAACACTGCTGTGCATAGAAGTGACCATTGTCAGACACGAGATAGAGACCTTCTATGTCCAAAACTGCACCAAACGATCCTCCCCAAAAGCCTGAACAGAAATGTGATTGGGACCCTCCACTAGACATAATGAATTGCATCCTTCAGAGATAAACTTAAACTTTTTAGATTTGTCATTTCTGTTATTAGATATAAACAAAGAAGTAAAACAAATGGGTATATAAAAATGGGAGGAAGGGAAGGGAGGAGGGAGGAGGAGGCAGAGAGGAGAGGAAGGGAAAAGGGGGAAAGGGGAGGGGGATGGGGAGGGAACTAAAGAGGGAGGGGGAGAAGGGGGAAGAATAGGGAAAAGGATAAGGAATATATAGTCCACTAGTTATTTAAAGTCCATCCTTTAAATATTTGTATAGAGAGCCATGTTATGTGATAACAAAACCAGTCCAGCCGACAAAATATATGCTGAGAGCTGCGACACAACAGTACATTTCAGGTTTTGTGGAAAAGGTCCAGAAAAGAGTCTTTTAACATCTTCAGAGCTTCATCTGGAGCCTCAAACAGCTTCTTTCCATCCTTGAAGGTAACTTCCAGCTTAACAGGGTACAATATACGGTGTTTTATTCCCGCAGCCCAAAGCTTTGAGGTAATAGGACGAAAACTGGCCCTTGCCATCCTGTTCTTTATTGTTAAGTTGGGCACTACTCAGAGTTTCTTGCCCTCCCAGAGGATTGCAGAGAGTTTCCTTGCTTTCTTTAATATATGCTCTCTGTCAAGATAATTCAAAAGCTTGAAAATTATAGGCCTCGGAGGATCTGCAGGAATGGGTTTGGCTCTTAAGGCCCTGTGCCCCCTTTCAATAATGTATTCCAGGCCATTAGGAGATGGGCCTATTGTTTTCTTCAAAAACTTTTGCAGGAAGGCAATTGTGTTAGGGCTTTCCTCCCCTTCTGGCAACCCTAATAAAATGAGGTTATTTCTGTGGTTCCTGCCTTCAAGGTCTTCCAGGCAATCTTCCAACTTTACCAGGGATCTCCTAAGATCGACCATGGCAGGGCCTTGCTTTTCGGTGTTTTGCTCTAAGGAGGAAATGCGGGCTTCTGCATCTGTGACCCGGAGAGCCAACTGGGTTAATGCAGGCTTAAATTCTGCGACGTCTTCTATTAATATAAAGAGGGCATCCTTAATGGTTGAGAGTTCCCCATATATACGCGATGGTGCTAAATCCTCCAGAGGAGCCGCCGGGGAGGTGCTGCGTCGAGGCCTCTTAAACTTCTGGTTCCATTTTTTATTCATCCATTTCGCCAATGACCGCAATTCCTTCTCTGATCGCTTCTCCAGCTTTTAACGCTACTGTATGTGCAAGCGATAGCTTAAAAAAAGACGAGAAGTTGTTAATTTTATCTAAGTAGCGAGAGAGAGAGCCCCTTAGACCTGCTACGCTTTCAGGTGCATCACGTGGTCTCCCTCACTTTGTCCCATCCTGAAAATCCATAAGCTTACCCTCAGGACAGTTCTCCTTTTTCTCTGTGCTCAGTATGATCCCTCTATTTGCTCTCCCCATGCTCACTATGTGCACATTTTTTACATTGGAATGGAAAACTGCCACTTCCATGGACTGTGCTGTCAGTGGCTCCATGCTTGATTTTCAAGCCGTGAGACAGCATAAACATCATGACTTCTCCGTTGAGCTGTCGGTCATTCAGCTGATCTGTCAGATGGCAGTACTGTACAGTGTGGTGCAAAGCATGGCTCTGAGTTAGCCATAAAGTTGAAGGTGTAAAACTGTACAGTACTCAGAGTTTTTTGAATATGTGCAAAACTATGCGCATTTTGAAAAATTTATAGTATCTTTTTTTTTTTGCTCCAGGCTAGGAGCTCTGTCACTTCACTTGCATGTGGTGCACACATCTGACCTGGTCTGCCAGGATGTACTCTATGCACCACAAGCAAGGGAAGCAACTCCTAGTATGGAGCAAAAAAAATAGATACTATAAACCATCAACTTGCTGAGGATTGCCATGTCATCGGTATGAATGCCTGTGTGTCTTATACCCGCGCCTACTGCTGGAGATGTTATAGGAACAGCAGTTTGTACTGTACTTTGTGGAAATCTGGTGAACTAATAGCGAATGTACATGATCTGTCACCCTCCATCTATGGATTAGATGTGGATTAGGCAATTGAGCCTCAAAGACATCTACAGGTAAAGTGACTGAATTTAAACTGTTCAAAATGAACATTGTTTTGCACATATTCAAAAGGGCTGCACATTTATTTCAAAGTGGCAGCTATTAATTGGATTAGCGTATATTGTCCTCCAAATAAAATGGTGTATGTACAAACAAGAGTGACATAAATTCCGTTTAATTAAGGAGTGCGGATAGACAGTGTTGCAATTTGATAACCTATCTAAATATTGGTTTCCCTGCTATTCAACACCCATTTTCTCTGTATTAAGTATAATAAAAATAAGGGTGAGCCCAACAAAAACACTGTCTGCTCTACAGTACAGTACTGTACTGTATAGTACTGTTCATGATGGAGGGAAATGCAATGAATGGGAGGAGACTAACAGCTCTAAGGATTACAGTACAGTTGAGTACAGTACTGTGGAAAAACAACCACTGCATTGAAAATGCTTTGCATCAACATTGCAAAGGAGCTGAGGACAGCTGAAAGTGAGTTGCATTTGAGTTAAAGGGTGGTTGGAAAACAGTTTACAGTTGCAGAACTTAGAGAGTTGGCACTGCATTGTCATCACAAAAGTAAAATGCTAGAGCAGTGAGCTAGTGGAACAGTTTAGTGTGACTTGTGCTGTAGGGTCTCAGGTGATAACATAGGTAGGGAAAAAATGTAGGCTGGGTGAGCCAGGCAGTCTTTATCTGACACCAGATTCTATGCTTCTCTGTTTCTAAGGGGAGTGCAGTAAACTGATACAGGTCAAATGGAGTGACAAAGATTGTTTTCTCCATAGATTCAGGAGTTACCACAATTTGCCAATACCCTTTCATCCCATGGTCAGGTCTAGGGTATTAATATAATGGGTCTTACCCAGTCTGTTCAGAAGTTCATCCAACCTAGGTGTAGGATATGTGTCAAACTTGAATACTGCTTTGACTTTCTTAAAGTCAATACAAAACCCAGTGGAACCATCTTGTTTTAGGACTAATAGGGGTAGACCAGTCACTCTGAGATTCCTTAGTGTTTTCCAGTTCCAGTATAGAGTGGATCTCCCTCTGCACTGTCTCTTAGACTTTTCTCTAGGAGCCTATATGGCTGCTGGAATATCCCAACACCTGTGTCTGTATCTGTGTGGTTTTGGATGAAGGAGGTCATCTCAGTTTTAAGGAGAACAAATCCCCAAAATGTCTTACCAGTTGTTAGTCTTTGCTTTTCTGGGTAATGTTGAACTGTTTGTCTAGAGTATTGGTGCTTGCTTCTTTTAATATGTTAGGGCTTAAGTCATGGATACCATATAGACTGTCCTCATTTATCTCCTGACTAGGGGTCCCCTTAGGTTCCTCTGGGTCAACTAACAAAACTTCCCTGTCTTTCAAGTTTTTCAACAAATTGACATGATAGGCTTGTTTTTCCTTTTTCTTTTCCAGTTGTAATAACATACTTAACTAGCCCTATTTATCTCAGGACCTCATAGGATCCTTGCCAGTTAGCAAGGAGTTTATTTTCAGGGCTAGAGAGCAGAATAAGTACTCTGTTATCAGGATTAAACTCCCATAGGCTGGCCCCTTGGTTATAGTGTCCCTGGCTGTATAAATTTTCTCTGGAAAATCTGCCAATTATGTCCAGTCTTTCTCTCACGTGCATTGCATAGTGGCGCAAGTTAGGGAGATAATGTGCCTGTTCTTTCCATATCTCTTTTAAGAGATCCAGCATCCTTCAAGATTATTGCTTGTGAAACAATTCACAGGGCAAGAAACCCATGGAAAACCGCGGCACCTTCCAAACTGCAAACATTAAATAAGGTAACAGTTCATGGTGTACTGTTATAAAAGTGATGCTGTTACAATGAACCCCCCCACAGCGACATGACCCATTCAACAACCACAATTTCGAATGGGTTGTCACAATGAAGGTCTGAGACACGGCTGCTGGTGTTTGCCACTCTCCCATGACATTCACTCCCCCTGGCATTGAGAATCTGTAATTCCAGGGGGTGTGGGGGAAGAGCCCCACACATGGGGGGAAGCCCCCCGCAAACAGTATATTCCATGTCACGCCGTTGCAGTCCTCGACACCTTGCCATGGTGATGTGATCGCTGTCGGCAAAGTGTTGTCGCTTTCAAGTTCTTCAACAACTTTATTGTTGAAGTGGCTTGGGTAAATCCCCAGTTAATAGCAGGCTTTTGCCTCAGCTGAAACAAATTTAGATAGCATACCCTCTAAAGATTTATTAAATCTTTCAACTAAGCTGATAGTCTGAGTTTGGTACACTGATGTGCAGATGGACTTATACTTCAGTAAAGCACACACCTCCCTCATAAGTATGAACCTAAAGTTGGTGCCCTGATCAGTCAGGATCTCTTTTGGCAGCCCAACTCAGGAAAATAGCTTTAACAATTATTGGCTACTGACCAGGCTGTAGTGGAGTACAAGAGAATAGTCCTGAGATATCAAGTGGCATAATCTACTATCACCATAATATACTGATAACTTGTTGAACTATTTATTAGGTGTCCCATCATATGAACCCTAACTCTTTTAAAAAGAATATCAATTATGCGCATAGGGATCAAAATGGTTTGCTTTATACAGCACTTCTGGGGTCAACCAACTGACTCTCTGGGCAGGAAGCACAAAAATCTACCACTGTCTTTCATATACCTGTCCAAAAAATGGCAAGTATGTGCTTTTCAGTTTTCTGTCAGCCCAAGTGACCAGCAATAGGCATGGTATGAGCAAGTCATAAACCTTAATCAGCTTTAATGCACCTATTGCAAAATCCACAGACCTGTGTCCCAGGACATAACCACTTAATTGCTGCATTGATTTTTACTATTGCTTGTACTGTATTAATTCAAGTTACCAACATTTCTAGGTGCTTGCCCATAGTTGTGCCAGACTTACCCAACATTGCTTAACTGTTACAACTGCTGTTACTATGTTCTGATTTACAGTGCAGTTTCCTGCAATTAGCATACTGTAACAATTTAATATTCCAATATAAGCCCTACAAGTTAACTCATTACTAAGAATACTGGTTGTTGGAGATTATAATGCCAGAATTGATGGCTATGATGGGCTCCTAAATAATTCCCTTTACACTTATAATCTAAAATCTGAAGATCTAAAATTCAGATATTTAAGGGATTGCAAGACAAACTTAGCTGGGGAACAGATGATTCAGATAATGGATGAATATGATTTATTTCCCCTCAACAGGAGGTTATCTGAAGATACTCAGGGAGAATGAACTTATTCCTCACCAAGAGGGGTATCAGTAGTTGATTGTGTATTATGGAGAGGTCTTTTGCTATCTTGGGAAAAAATTGTGGTCAGTGATCAAATAGAAAGCAACCACTTTCACATAATTCTAATCTCAAGCATAATTGGAAATAAGACAGACAATAGTTGTACCCCACAAACAACCCTGATCTAAGAGATCATAAGATACAAAAGGATAATATGGTGTAGCGAATCTGAATCTGTCTCAAGTAAAATATTATTAGATTCATTTTTAAGTAACCATCTAGATTATCTTCAGGAGCTAACACTGGGTCAATTAAAAAGCTCATTAGATGACCTATTTGATATCATTAAAGGGGAAGTCTCCCATAGTTCCACACCAATATTTTCCCCAACTCCTTATGTGTAACTGTTGTGTGCCTCCTCCAGTTGCCAGCAGTCCTACTGCTGCCCAGATCTGGATTATACATAAAAATATACAGCCCCCAAAAGTTATCAATGTGTTTGTCCTCCATTTTACCATCAATGTTGCTGGAGGATGATGTCATCAAAGCAACAGATAATGGTGCTGCACTAAATGCAGTCCCACCAGTAGACCAAACCCACAATGTTTGGTTCCCCACTTGAGTAATGGGGGAACTCTTCAAGTGTTGTGCACATCCTGAAGTTCAGGTCTAATAGGGACTAGGACCATGTAAGTGTGATGAAGCACTGATTTGAGGTATATACAGTATTCATATAAGGAAGTGCCTGTATGTGTTGTGTTACTGTTTCTGTTAGCAAAAGCAGTTTACCCAATAAATGACTCTGGGTACAACAAGAGTTTTAAGTGGTATTATGCAGCTGTTGTATTGTGGTGTGTGTGTGTGTGTTAACATTTTATGTTTTGATTGACACCAGCAGTGAGAAACAATCTTGCAAATAGGCCCCTTTCCCTTTGTAACTAGGCAGTCAGTGATTGGATGGTTGCAGTAAGGCAATAAAGAATTCAACTATGACAAGGAATAGGTTACCAGGAAAGCACAGGCACAAGTACTGGGGGACTCTAGTTCAAATCCTACTAGAGTTCCTTACTCTCTAGCCCTTAAGAAGTTACCCTAACCTCCTTAGAAACTGTGATGGTCCCTCAGGTCCATGACTTTAAAAGTGCCCCAATTCCCATTATAAATCACTAGCAATGATGTGAGAGCTATAGCACTTCACTTTCAAGGTACTAAGGATAAGCTGTGGCAGCCGCCCCCCCACTTCGTAATGCCAGCATTTGAAGTAGGATGTCCCTCACAAATCAGATGCTACACCTCAGCTGTTGTAGGTAAAGAAACTAATCAGTCTCTGTTTGTAGTGCTCTGTATTTGCTTAGCTTACTCCTCCCATACCATATGCATTCTGTGTCTTGGTATTTCCAGTCAGAAACTCAGGTTTAAGGAGCATTTGAAATGTAAAACAATAAACCTTATAAAGTAAATGATCTAGCTCTCCACTTTCAGGCTGCTGAAAGGGGATGTGTATAAGTCAGTCTTGTGTGATCCTTTGGTAAACTGCCCAGGCTCATCTTGTAACGAATCTTCTCAAGGGTGTTCAGCTGGTTCAATAGAGTGACTGATTGACTACGTGATTGATTGAGTGATTGGTTGGTTGATCGACTGATTCAGACTACTGCTTTCCACAACATGTTACAACTGTCTCACAGAGAGAAATGAGCAGTGCAAAGAAACAACTTTTGTTTCACGTGAATGCAATACTATTAAACGTATTATTTGCTCTACACATACAGCATTAAGGCTACAAGTACCACTTCCTGTGTGAGTTGCATGACAGAACTGTCTTAAGCCATTGCAAACTTAAACTAAAATCAGGATAGACAGCATTGATACCCTTATGTTTTGTTCTGCACTGTTGCTGCAGTGACATCAAGGAATGGGAGGGGCTGTATTACAAGTGACTCATTTGCATGTAAATGGAGGCTTGCTTGACATTTTACTACCTTGTGTCAGAGCCTCAAACTCTAGATATGTGTTGCAACAGAAGAAATGGCTGATCTCTTATTGACATATGTACAGTACTTGATGTAAAGTATAATAAATACATCAGATATATCCAAATCATACATATACAGGAGTCTTCTCCTTTAAATTAGCATTGGAAATACAGATAATACCCAAACAAACTAAGGGATAGTATGATGTTGATTGTAAGAAAAAAGAAGCAGAAGATTAGGAAGACATATAGGAAGTATAAGCAAGCTAGTGATAAACTTCTAATAAAAGAACTTGGACAGCTTAAAAAATATAAAAACATATTACTAGAAAAAAAGGTGTTTTATAAAAAACAGTGGAATGAGATGATAAGTGCAATAACTTTGAAGGACAGTAAGCAGTTCTGGGAGATTAGTGGCCAAAGGAACTAATAATTTTAAATTGACTATCAATGCCTATATGTCTGAAAGAAACTGGATCAACTATTTTAAAAATATGTTTTGAGAAGTATAGGAAATTCCCCCACACAGTCAATCAAATCAGAGTAATTCTATTTGTATTAAGATGGAAGAATTACTATTTGCAA
Organism: Neoceratodus forsteri; assembly: GCA_016271365.2. NCBI lineage: Eukaryota > Metazoa > Chordata > Ceratodontiformes > Ceratodontidae > Neoceratodus > Neoceratodus forsteri. The sequence goes on from CM057458.1 coordinate 323,456,706, forward strand.
TAACACTCTTAAAATAAATAAGGTGCTGAGACCAGATGGCATCCCATCAGAGGTATATAGATGTCAAACTACACGTTGGAGTAGATACCTTACATTTTTTCAATAATAACTATATAGCCTCAGAGATATACCCAGGTGACTGGAAAGGGATGAACATCATCCCAATACACAAAAAGGCAAGCTATCCGTTCCCTCAATGTACCGACCTATAAGTTTGCTAGATATAAATGTAAAAATATTTTCTAAAATTATTCTAGAAAAACTCAATTTAGAAGTGGTAAGAATGGGTGGTATATCTCCACTACAGGCTGGCTTCAGGAAAAATGCTTCAACAATAGATAATATCTATGTATTTAGACATCTGATAGAGAGCTATGTGTCTCTTAGAAAACAAAACATATATACTGTAACAGCCTTTACAGACTATTTGGCAGCATTCAATTCAATTTCAAGCAGACTCCTTTGGACAATATTCATTGGAGAGGAATAGATAAAAATGTAATATATATAATTAAAAGCCTTTTTTCACAGACATGGGCATCCATAAGGCTGGGCCATAGTGGAAAATTGTCTGCAACATTCCCCATGAATAAAAAAGTATGTTAAGGGTGTGTACTTGCCCCATTCTGTTTATATTATATGCTAATTCATTTTTAAATGACTTAAGTTCCCTCTCCTCAGATTCTCCAAAGATAAACCAACTTACTGTGTTGCATTGGTGTATGCCGATAATATTGTTCTACTCGCACTAACCAAAAAGTGACTCCAAAATAAACTATACTTACTGCAAGGTAAATCAGAAGAGTTGAAAAGGAAAGTGAATTTACAAAAAACTAAAATTTTTGTCTTTGGAGTGCATAGACAAAAAATTGTAGGAACCAGGTATTTAGGATCTGAAAAAGTCAAACTGGTCCCCAGCTATACATACTCAGGTATTCTATTTTTTTTGAGTTTTCTATTTTCTCCCCTACCATGCCCCTGATCCACCTCTCCTTCAGGCAGTCCTCCATTTGTCCCCCTCTAGCCCTCACCTCATATTGCAGCCAACCCCTGAGGTAGCTCAGCATTACCCTTTTGCCGAGTGGGTCCCTCTCCTCCGAAGGGGAAGGCAACAGTGGGGGTGGCCCAGCACACTATATTTTTTTTACTTAAGTTTTGGGGCTCTGCTGAGGTAGACTAGCCTGCAGGAAGCCTGGAGGGTGCCAGTGGACTGGATGCTGTCATCTGGACAATCTGGAGTGTTTTTTCCCATTTTCTGGCACTTCTTGCATTGCAGCGCTTTCTGCAGTGCTCCAGGTCTCCACTGGGGGCTGCTGCAGAGCAAAGTGGACCAGTAACCCACCACAGGAGAGAAGAGCAGTTCTACTTACACTCAATCCTCACCTTCCCCTACTGACCCCATGCGACCTGAGTCCATTCCCGAACCTGGGTCACCGGCGTGGTGTGAGGTAAGGTGCCAGCACATCAACCCTCTGTGCCACCGGGTCAGCAGGTATTGTATTTAAAGTAAATTGTACATGGATAAACCACTTTGTGGTCACATTTAAAAAAAAAAACCTTAAAAAACAAAACTAGTACTGGGTCTAGATAGTATTCATTATGGATACGGTGGACAGACAATCCATCCACTAATAACGGCTATAAGAGCTAAAAATCAAGTGCAACTACTATTTGGGGCAAAAGTATGGGATAACAATTTTACAGAAAAACTGGTTAGACTCATATATAAACTCATAAGAAGAATTTTAGGCCTTGGTTAATCATGTCCATCTTCATATATAAGGGTGGAACTAGGCTTAATAAGTACGAATCCCCAAACACAAAGTAGAAAAATCAACTACTAGATAAGACTAAATAATTTGGATAGTGAAAGTTTATCATACCAATGCTTAATGCAAAGAAAAGCTGGTACGCACTTGGCTACAAAAATTAGAAGTACTGGTATCCTTCGATGTTCCAGTTATTGAAGGAATATAAACTTAAGAACTTGCATTAATGTGTAGAGAAAGGAATAACTATCAGCAATGAGTACAAAAAATATTTTGCAAATACAATTTCAAATATCTGGAACAAAAGGGATATAGACAGTATACAGAAATTCTTGTACTCAAGGTGGTTCACAAAGTAAAACTATAGCTTTGGATTTAAACCATACTTGGACGTACTAGAGAAACCTTAATTTCAGAAAATATTTGTGAAATATAACTTTGAACAATTTCCTAGTAACATCTTAAAAGTGAGACATAATAACCTAACAAAAGAAAATGAAGCATGCTCATGCACAGAGGGAGGTAGAGAAGACCTTCTTCATGTCCTATGAATATGTGGTTGGTATACCAAAGAGAGAGAACATATTGGTTAGGCCTTTTCTTTGTTTCAAGTACACTATAGAAAAAGAAGCACTGACAAGTATTTTATTGCACAAATCTGATGAATGGTCTTTGGAAAGACTAGCTAAATATTTCAGTGTAATTTATAAGAAAAAACAAAGGCTACTTGCTAATGAAATACTTGCGTAAAAAAGTTTAACTTGACTTATAAAAAGTTAAGTATTAAATGCTTCTGGTAACCTGTAGTACAATTTTGCACATATTTTTGTCACTGACTATTTAATGTATTTATTCTCTGACCACATTATGTAAACATGAGTTTTCCTCAACAATATCGATATGAATTGTGTTTATTGTATGTTTATTTTACCTACTGTGTTTGGTTTTAAGAATAATGTGTGATGCTGTGTATCTGTTTTTGTCCTGTTTCTGTTATGCTGATGGCTTTTTTTAGCCTAACAATAAACTTTGATGATGATGATACTGTAACAATTACTTTTGTCTGCTATACCACCTACCTATTTATAGTAGTCATTCTGCCTGTTATATTAGGTGTTTGCCCATAGCTATGCCTGACTATATCACGGTAGTGTCCTACAATCAGACTTATCCAACTGTAGTAACATCTTGCCTCCCTTTCCACATACTGAATCATAGTCACTCTGTTAGCTAGGGGTTTGCATACAAGTAATTATAATAGCCATTATGCCTTTTAGCTAGGTGTTTGCCTACCGCTTTGCCTGATTTATCCAAATTTGCTCAGCAGTCACACTTATCTTTTCCCCAAGGTTTTCTATGTGGTCACTTGCCTTCCTAGTTTATCCAACTAGGGTTATTGTAGCAGCCCACTTTGGCACTCTTACCATCACTAACAAGTATCCCTGCAAACCTAACTTTCATAAGACCTCCTACCTCTAATCGTCTCTCACTATGCTCCTAATCCCCCCCCCATCTGCATCCTTTTTCTATCTTTCCTGCTCCCGTCCCTGCCCTCTGCTCCTTCCCTCTACTCCTCACCATCCTCCCCACTGGTTTCTTCTCACACCCCTTTCTCCTTTTCCACTTCCTAATCCTTATCCTCTCCCCCAACTCCTACTACACCACTCCCTCCTTTTCCCCCTTCCTCCCCCACTCCATTGCTCTACCATAGCCTTCTACCCTGGGCTACTCCACTTTCCCTCCCTCAGTCTGTAACTTCTCCATCATATTTTACCCTTGTCTTCAATCTCCCCTCCCCTCTCCCCATCACTTAAGAAGCAGAAGTCCCACTCTTTCCTCCTCCCTCTCTTCTTTCTTCTCCTCCTGGCTGGCAATGTTCAACCTAATCCAAGACTGCCTCCCCCAAAAGGAGCATATTCCACCTTAATGACAGCAGCCTTCTTCCAAAGTTTGACCTACTGAAATTATGGATCTCATAGTACTCCCCCAGCCTTCTGTGCATATCCAAGTCCTGGCTCTCCTTAAGAGTGCCAGACTCAAACCTGGCTGTCCCAGATCCCCACCTTCTCAGACAGAACTGTGGCAAGCGTGGTGGTGGAGTATTTTTGTATGTGTGTCAAAACCTATTCTACGCAGTCATCCTCAAAGAATAAATCCCTGCCTCTCATGTACTCCTACTTGTCAAACTATCCCTTCCCTCCACCCTCTCTCTTTATGTAGATATAATTTATACCTTACTTAAGATCTGTTAATCCTCCCTTCTCGATGCCCTGTCTTTCCTGGTCTCACATGCTGTCTCAGGTGAACTTATACTCTTGGGTAATTTCAACTTAAGTTGGCTTTCACCCACTTCCAAATCCACATTCCAAAGGATTGAGGCCCGAAACCTCACCCAAGCAATTTTGGAACCAAGATGACTCAACTCTCACTCCACCAATCACTCCCTTTTGGACTGCGTACTTGCCTCCCACCCTCATCACATCATAACAGTAGGCACATTGTCTGATGCATTCAGTGATCAAAGCATGACTTACTGCAGCAGGAAAGTGAGTCTTACCCACTCCACCTCCAAATACATATGATCTCAGTCTCTCAGATCTCTAGACACTCTATCCCTGCTACAGGACCATACTGCCTCTGGTCACCAGCATATCAATCCTCAGATGTTGATATGGCCCTATCCCACTTTCTAGTCATTCTTACTCACACATAGTAAACCTTCATGTCCCCTATGAAATTCAAGGGTTAAACATGCCCACTATCTGTGGGTCACTCCTGGCCATATTGTCATTTGTAAAACCTCTGACCAGGCTTAGGCCTGCTTCAAGTCTTCTCAATCCCTATCTGACCTTCTATGCTGCAGACTGCTCAACAATTCATGCACCAAGGCAATCTGTGCTGCCAAGACACTCTATTTTAAAAACAACCCTCAGCCTAACCTCAATTCCCCTGCAAAATACTCAAAAGTTATCCACTCCTTTTCTCCCCCCACTCATTTTCTCCCCCATCCTCATGGTGAATGGCTCACCAGTCTCTGACCCTTTCTCCGTCATCGTTACTCTGAGCAGCTTCTTCACCACCTGTGCCCTACCCTGCTCCTCTAGCCTCCTCCTCCTCACCAGTCCCTCCCCAGAACCCCTCTGCCTCAACTCCACCATCATCACCCAGAGGCTACCATTTCCCCCTGTCACCCTCACAAAGTTCTCCTTGCCTTTTCCTCACTCAATCCCTCTAGGTCAAGCCTTGATTGGTTGGACCCTAAACTATGACATATCTTGGCCCCAGTTATTGCTTCTCTTGTAACTCACATCCTGAACCTTTTCTTCTCATTCTGCACCATTTCCCATGAATGGAAAGTTGCCAAGGTATTCCCCTTACATAAAGGGGGTGACCCCTCCTTCCCAGGTAACAACTGGCCCATCTCACTCTTCCCTTCCCTTGCTAAGCTCCAGGAGTCCCATATCTACTCCAGACTTGCTAACCTCCTTCACTCCTCTAATTTCCTCTTTCCCTTCCGGTCTGGCTTTAGGAAGCACACTATTTTCCCTGCTGTGGGTTACTAACTCTATCCTCACTAGGATGAATCAGGACCACATCACCTTGGCTATATTCATCCATCTGGCCAAAGGCAGCACCCCCACAGCCCCCATGCAGGGAGCTCTGCTACCCACACCCTCATATTTTAAAATAATCAACTCTGAGTTGGAGTTGATTTGGAAAAGGGCGAATCACCAGGTGAAGCAACGTTGATGTACAGCATGACCATTACATCGACTATGCCAAATTTGTTGCTGTAATGGTCTTTGCTGTAATATTCTCAGTGTTTCAATGGTATACTGTATGCAGATGACATGGTTATCTACACTTCCATCCCTATAGCCTCTTCAGTGACCAGGCTCCCCAGCAGGATTTCCACAGTGTCCTACACTGGTTCCATGAAAACCAGCTCAAGGTAAAAACCAAAAAGACAGTAACAATGAACTTTGGCACCTGCTGGAAACTGGCCAGGCTCTCATCCCTCACCCCCATTTTCACCACTGTTGATGACACCCCTTTGGAAGTGGTCCCTGCATCCAAGTACCTAGGAGTCGGCTCACAGCAAACTTGATTTCTCCATCTAAATAGATACCTTTCACACCCAACTCCATCCCAAACTGTGTACCCAATTCCACAATAAAGACCGCATCTCTGTCCAGGTCTGCAAGGAACTAGTAACCAAAATGGTTCTCCAAGTCTTTGATTATGTGGATATAGTCTATAGCATAGCTCCCTCCTCCTCCTCCTCTGCCAGACTTGCTACCTTGTGCAACGTCTTCTGCTGTTTCACCACTGACTCTCCGCTCCGTACCCATGACTGTTCCCTCTACTTTTCCCTCTCTAGCCTTCCCCTGCCATCATGCTGCCTGGCCCACTGTGCTGGCTTTATCCCCAAATAATGGTGTGGGTCCCTCCCCTCCTGTATCTCCTCCTTGTTATCCATTGCTCCATTCTCAATCTACTTGCTTCACTTCAGGAATTACCACACATTCTCCATTTCCAACCCTCGCTTTCTGCTGTAATCAGCCTTCTCCTACCACCTCCCCTCCTCTTTGGAATCCACTTCTCCCTTCTCTCTCTCTCTCTCTCTCTTTCTCTCTCCCTGCCTTTAGACTCCACTGAAGGCAGCTTCCTGCACACCAGTATTACTGTCTATCCCCTTCATAACCTTATATCCTCTCCCTTGATCCTCATGTGCTCTGTCCCCTTCCTTACTACTATCCACCACAATATGCATTGTGCACTTTGCCTCATGCTTGATTGTTTCCTGCTCTCTGCTGTTTGCAGTGCTGCATGTATGTTATCCCAGCACATTTTACCACTGCCTCTATGTACACCAGTTATCCTGTAATTGCTATGCAGACTCCAAATTGTATTTGTTTCTCCCTGCAACTCCTTCATTGGGTTACACCTGGAAACAAACCTTGTCTCAGTGGGCCTTTCCCGGTTCCAAACTTTTAAATAAATAAATATATAAATAAATAAATACACTGAATACTTAAATAAATAAATACATACATAAATACATACATAAAACATTCAAACTTGCAGATTGGGGAACCAAAGCTGATAGTGTACAGTTGTACAAAATGTCAATTACAGATTAAACCTTGGAAATATTTGTGCTTTTTGTTTATCATGCTCATTGCCATTTACCACAGCTAGGTTCTGATAAGCATTTTTAAGAACCTCATAATTCCTTTGTTCAGAAATGATATTGACCAGATTTTAAAACATGTGTGGTCTGACCACTGGAGGTGCCTTGTAACTTCCCATTGATGTGGATGCCACTTCCTCATCTGACTCACTTCTGACCTTCCTTGAACCCAGGCCCTTGCAGCCCCATTACTACAACCTTGAATAGAGTGGTTCCCTTGTTTTTCTCCCTTCTTAGTGTCCCATGGAATTCATGGGCTTCCCTTCTGGGTGAAATAGTTCAGCATCACTAAAGGTAAATATTTGTTCTAATCTCCAGGTTGTCCTTCTCCCATGAACATACACTTTCAAAATTACTTTGTAGGAGGGCATGAAAACCATTACAATCTCATCCTAGGACTACTGGTCAAAGTACAGTTTTTGGAATTCCACCTTTATTATTCCTACTCAGTTGGCCATTTTTAGCCACACCGGGGCTGTAGGACATGTATGTGTCTCCCCATGTACACAGGCACTTTTTATCAGTTCTATCCAGTGGTCTAAACTGGATCCTACCAAAGATTCTTAAACAATGTCTGCCCACAACTCAAACCCACCAGAGTCATAATTGTTTGGTTCCCCACTTGTACAGGGACTGTATATGGATGTTTAGAATGGGGTCCACTGTTGTGGTCCATAGCTGCACATTCCACAAAGTCACAATCTGTATTGTCACAAATCTTATGGATATGTCTCACTTTACCACAGTGAAAACATTAAATGTTACTATCAAGTTGTTCACCTGCACCCCCCCCCCCTCATTTGGGTGAGTGGGGACCAGGGTCTTAGGACTGGGGGAATTACACTAGATACTGGGGTTATACCTTTTAAGTGTAAAGGGTAACCATTATTTCACCACTTGACTACTTAACCATACCAGTACGCTTATTCTCATACCCCCGTTGTGCTTTCTCCCCTGTTCTATGGGAATCTTGCCCTCAGGTTGCCACCTGAAGGTTGTTGTGGGTTATAATCATCTTAATGGCCTCAGGTCTCTCTCTTCCTCCAAATTATTCTTTGTGATCTTGATGACAGCAGCCAAGGTGGTTTCCTTATGACGACTCAGTCATGTACTCGATTTGGTAAAATGTTCAGTTGCTGCTCCAACACAAATAAATCAAATATGTCCTCTTTAGAACGGACCTCCGGTTTTAACTACCGAGTAGTCAAGTGTTTCAGTTTTTGAGCTGACAAGCTTGGTTGAGTTGTAGCTTTAAAATGCAGTTTGCCTAAGTTTCCTTGTTAGCTCTCTTCAGTTATCCCAGTTTGGTAGGGGATGACCACCTTTACCTGGTCATAGCCTCTTGCAGCAGCATTGTCTAGGCTATGATAAACAGCTTGTGCATCTCCAGTCAGATATGGTGCAATGTGAGTGACCCAACTTTCTTGTGGCTAGGCAGAGGTATTGGCAACGCTTTCAAAACACATAAGGTAGGCTTTGAGATCATCCTCAGGATCCACTGTTGTTAACATGGGAAGAGGTCCTACAGGGACTAATACAAAGAATTTAGTGCTTCTGGACATTTTATTGGAATGTGGAACTTAAAGGGACACTATCAACCCCTTTTTGCATCATAATTTACAATGATGAATTCTCAGTGGGTAGTACGTCCTCCATTGGGTAAGTGGTAACTGAAACAATCTGAAATGGGCAATGTGGACTTGCTCCTCCAAATATTTGTGTAAAAACTGATCTGAGGCTTTTTACAAAGTACACAAATCTGAGGTCCCATTGGCTTTATCGACTTTAAAAACCTTATAGAAGAACTTGTCCACTAAATCAACAGTGGGTTAACTGCCAACTAAGTAATTCATGTTTGGGACTGGGCACAGACTCTCAAGTCTGGGATTAGCAGCGCCTTAGCATACTGTTATCATATAACTGTGTTGTGATGAATGGGAGGGCTTGTTTCCTGGTATACATGCACACTCTAAAAGATAGGCAGGAGGAGTATTATTAATGTTGCTAACTATTAAATTAGTCACTCATCACCCACTATGCTGAAGAATAGATGTCATCTGGTGGTCAGTTTAAAAAATGGGGTATGGTGGAGCCGGAGGCTGGAGAACAGGAACTCATGCCATATTCCTGTGAAATTTAATTTTGTCAATTCTGCTTCAAAAAGGGAAAGTTATGCATGCTCTAAAGGAGGCACTAAGTCAAATTTGTTTAGTAACATAACTAACCTTAAGGATTCATAGCCTCAGATGAGACGGTGAACTAAATAGAATAGGTATCAATAGACTGAACTATAAAATGAGATGGACATGTCCTGCTTCCTGAATGGGCCAATATGTTCCATATGTTAATCCCTCACATATGTTCTTGGTTAAAAATGTTTGGGCAGTAGGAGTTAGACAAATCACATTATAGTTCATAGGTCACTTTACTCATTCCTGATTGTCTTCACAAACAAGGTTGCTTCCACCTTGGCTCAATAAAAAAAAAAAAACCTTCATCTAGACCCTAGAACAACACTCCCTTAAACGAAAAAAAAATCTTCCATCATGATCCCTCACATACATACAAATGAAAATAATAAAGCTGTACCCATAGCTTTAATTAGTGGTGTTGCTTTGCTGACTACTACTGTACCCCTGATTCTTAGCAGGGAAATGTCTGTTGGTTAAGCTGTCACAGGCAAATTTGGGGCCCTGGCTCCATATGAGGTTGTCTAGTGTGGAGATGGGGGGTGGGGGGGCCACATTCTGAAAGTGGAACTGAGCAGAATTTTAAATTTCATGTATTCCATGGTAAACCTTTTACTTACTGAATGTGGGGAAAGATGTAGAAAAAAGAAATAGAGTGTGGACCATGAGAAAATAATATAAAGAATGTGATTGAAAGTTAAGGAAACACTGGTAAATGGGACAGTGTAGGGGAAAATTAAGGAGACAGGAGATCATTTTAACAAACAATTTCACTTGATATTTTTGAAACTGAGATGGCATGTCAAAGCTAGTGTGCTTTGACTATGTCTGTACAGTAGGATAAATGTTTTGCAAAATTTATTAAAAAGTAACTACTTGGTGTGTGTGTATTTGTCATGTCCTACAAATCTGGGATACAATGTACAGATGCAATTAGACACACCACGGTGTCTATTATAGAGGGATAATGTCACTTCTTGGGTTGTTTAAGGCACTTGGTGATGTGCCATGCCTCACAAGACATCTGTTGTATGCCATTATCTCACAACAATGCACAGCTTGTCATGACTAATTACTTAGTTTTAAATCTATAATTTAATTAAATGGTTTTATAATGTCATAAGCTTCAATTGTGATTTGAGTGTGAGTTATGTCATCATACCCAAGATGGAGATAAAATTGTAAAGGGAAATTAGAATGCACATAACAAGTTACCGTAGTTCATTATGAACATTCATACCTATTGAAGCTACAGTATTTAAATTAGTGTTTATAGAAATATTTGTAGAAAATTTTTTTTTAGTTTTATTTGATTTTTGATACAATGTGATAAATTGATCTAGGCGTCCAGCGAGGCTCATAACATTACAAAAAAGCTCTCAGTTCACTGGTATTGCATCATACCAATTAATTACAATATTTATGATGTCATACCTGTGAATAATGACTTTTGTTTTCTTCTTGTCTCTGCTTTAAATTTAAAATGCTATTAATGTACTGTATGTTTAACTGAAATGCTTGTGAATCTGATTAGAAGATGAAGGAGTATTGTTTTCATGACTGACCTACTGTAGATAAACATGAGGGCAGGATTCACAAAAGGGATGTACCCAGTGCTTCCGAGATGTGCCGGTGCATCCCTGAATTGCACACTGGCATGATTCTGCAAGGGGACCAATGCACTGACACATTGCAGATGCAAAGCACACCACCCATAATGTTATGCGACACATTTGGAGGGGTTGTGCAGGGGGCGTGCCCATGCATATGGTGCGTAGCCTCATTCACAATCCAAAGCGGAGGTGCATCCCCGGAGCAAGTCTGGAGATGTGCCTCCAAAAGATAAGTCTACAACAAGTAGACTTAAGTGGGCAGCCACCCACAGGCAGGCTGCCATACTGTAAACAGCAGCACAGCAGCCTGCCCATCCTGGCAGTCCACTGTTTCCCCCCTTCCTGCCAGAATCCTCTACTGCATGCCACTCACTGCAGATGTACAGTATTACAATCAGAACTCCCTCCCAACCTGAATCCCCATTTGAATGATGCTCACTGTGGCAGTAGGAATGTAATAACAGAACCCCTACCCCCGCCCGACCCAATCACACCACCAACATCACTCCTCAAGTCCCCACGGTAGTCCAGCAGATCCCCCATCCATTCAGGCATCTCCAACTCACCCGCTTCCTCCATCCCAGGATGGTTCCACTGTCAGCAGTCAGCTCAACCCACCCGTATACCACCACAGCTGCCCGCTGACAGAGCTGTCTGTGAATGACAGCTACTGTACACCCTAAAGCCTATTGGTGGACCCTGCCAACCAATAGACTTGCAGTATGTACTGTACTCTCTCATTCACAGATGTGAATGATAGAGTACAGTACACATTGCAAGCCCATTGGTCAACAGGGCCCACCAATGGGCTTTAAGGTGTACAGTAGCTGTCATTACACAGACACTCTGTCATGCGGCAGCCATGTAGGTTGTGGGTGGATTGAGCCGCCTTGACATTGTGACTCATGCTGAGATGGGGGGCAGGGTGGGTTGTAGTGCTGAGTGGGGGGGTCTGCTGGGCTACTGGGGACTTGAGGAGTGCTGCAGTGGTGCGATCAGTTTGGGGTGGGGATTCTGTTATTACATTCCTACTGCCACAGTGAGCAGCATTCAAATGGGGATTTAAGCTGGGGGGGGTACTGATAGTAATATTGTACCACCACAGAGAGTGGCATGCGACAGGGCATTTGGGCAGGGAGGTGGGATTTGCATTAGCTATGGGACTTCTGCCACAGTGAGTGACATGTAACCAAGAATGATGGTGGGGGGGTGCTGGACCACCAGGGATACCATCCTGGTCTGTCCACAGAATGTGGCTGGGCCGAGGAAGGTCAGGGGGGTTTCCTTGTCTACATGGGGCTATGTGTGTGGACCACAGCCCTTGCAGGGCACCTGGTGCATTTGGCTGGGTGCATCCCTGCACGGGGCATGCACATGGGGCCATAATGACATTAGCCCCATTACATCTTGCATGCCTAATGGCCCCATTTGCATGTTGATGGCTCTGAATGGCAACTTTGGGCACAGCACATCATGAGATGCACTGCCCCATTGGATTCCCAGCCCAACCAGGGGGTTGTGCCCATGCATCCCAGTTGGGCATAACTGTTGTATTCACAGAGGGGATGCACCAGGGGCATCCCCCGGCACATCTTCTGTGAATACAACAGTTGGTGCTTGGCACATCTCATCTAAACCGGGGCATCCAAGATGCACCGAGCACAAGTGCTTTGAGAATCCTACCTGATTTGTTTATGTAAGGACTATCACATGACAGTGGGTGCAGTTATCAGGAAATAATGCATGCCTTGGGTTTTTGTTAGCCATGAGACACAGCCAAGTGCCACAACCACCCAAGAACTGCATTATTCCCTTATAACCCCACATACTAGAGTGTGGTATTCTACTTATAAAATGGGCAGTTATTTGTAAGAAAAATATGTAGTTTAGGTGAGAGTGTCAGAAAACTAACCAATGGTCATGTGACTTGTTTTGACCAATGAGGCTGCAGTATTTTTAGGGCCCATTTTATAAGTACAACGACGCCTGCCTTAATGCTGCAGGACGCTGTAGGGAACAATATAATTCAATGTCTACTAATCCTTTTTAACTCAGTATTTTATGATATGTCATTTATTGCAAGTTACTGTGTTGCATTGTGGCAAGCTCTGTGTGTAACTATATTGTGTCTATTCATGTAAACATCTTCATTTCAACTGTGCACATCAATAATCACACAAACTTCTATTTCTTTCCAGGACTGTTTTGTATGAGTGCTGCCCTGGTTACATGAGAATGGAGGGCATCAAAGGCTGCCCAGCAGGTACCTTTATTTATTATTACTAGTCTTTCCTCCCCTCAGTCTGACCAATGTCACCTCTCCAACCCCATCACTGACCTTCTCAAGGAATTACCAAGTATCCACCACTTGCAGAAAACTACAATGGGTGGGTGGCCTGCCATGTCAGTCATGCGGGAGCCTGTGGGGAGTGCCAGCCATGAGCAGCCCAATGTCTTTTTCCTCCATGTTTCTCCTCAGGGCTAGTAGCATCAGGAAATGTGCACTTGCCCCTCATGTACTCCTGCTGCACTCCCATCTGACCTATGCAGGTGGCAGTCTCTGCAGTGGGACCTGGTGTCCCTTCTCCCTAAAGAAAAAGAGCTGCTATCAGGTGCTCAGCCTTCCTTCACCCAGCCAGCCCACCGAGTGACTCTGGTCTGTTTCTGAACTCGGGTCATCAGCATGGGGAGCAGAAGCACAACTGCTCCACCACTGGGCCGGCACTGGTAGGTACCTCTTTAATTGTAAAACATTTTTGTTTTATAATCATGATACAGATGATAAATGTTATTTTAAAAGTACAGGAAAGCCACTCCCAACACACATTCTTGATTGTTCTTTTTCTTTTGCAAATTATATCTTCAAGTTTTTACGTGGATTTTGCATTAAGTAAGTCTAACCTCAGGCTGGAAATGTTTTGACTCCCACCAGCACATTCACACACTACCATAACAAAAAGAAGAAATGCATAATATTTTACCTTGGAGACTTTTACCAATTGCATTTAAAAAAAAAATAAGGACAAAAAGAAAATGACTGTTGAAATGTTAGCCCTTTAAATGGGAGCCGATTTGTAAGATCACTTCCAGTATGGCTTCAGGTAGTCTCACGGCACATCCACCTCCCTCTTCTCATTCACTAATGCAATATTTTCTGGTTTGGACCAAGGCCAGATCACTTCTGCAGTCTTTGGCAACTTAGTCAAAGATTTCAACTTTGCCATCATTGTCTCTGTTTCTGTGTTCATAAGTATTATTTTACAGAAAGGGTGGTGGAACAGTTTACCACCTGAGGTGGTGGGTGATAAAACCATTAATGGTTTCAGTCATGGCTGGGACAGACTGAAGGGTGTAGTGTTTTTTTGGGATGATAGAAACTGGGAGGTGAATGAGGATTGTAGGGAGGGCTAGGACCCTGGCTGTCCAGGAGGAGATGGGGTTATATGGAGTACCATGGGCAGACTGTATAGACCATTAGTCTTTTTCTGCCATCATTGCCTATGTTCTATTGTGCCCACCCCTCCTTCTGGACAAGCTTAAGGTGACAATCCTTTCTGCCTCCTCTGTCAGTTGGTTTCACTACGACCATGAGGGCAGGTCACAAGCTTCTTGTATTTCATATCAGAAGCATTCTATGTCCCCAACTCCCCTATCTGCTTAGGTAACCCCAAAGGGTCTGTCCTCAGCCACATTGTCATTTTCATCTTTCTGATTGTCTTCCCTACTGCTTGCCTCTCTACATTCATCCACATATATGAAGATGATTCATGCTCTTTGTTTCCAGCTCCTCTGCCAGTGGCCTCACTGCCTGGCTCCAGACAGATTTTGATAACATTCAGGGCTGGTTTCCATCAAACCAACTTTTACTCAGTGTGAAAGAAATGATATCCATGACAATTTACTTCTGGCAGAGGACTGCCAGGCTTACTCTATCCCCCTCGTTCCATACCCATGATGGTACTGCGATTGAGGATGTTTCATCCTTAATGTTGACTGGACTACCATCTCGATTCCTTGGTGCATGTAGATGCCATTCCCTTCAAACTACACTGCAAATGTGGTGTGCTGTCCAGGAATAAAGCAAATATCCTGCTTCCTAGCCACCATGAGACTGTCTCAATGATGATTCTCCCTATTTCTGACTAAAGCAACATTGTCTACAGCACCACTCCAAAGTCCATCCTTGCTAGACTGGAACCCCTCTTTACTGACTTTTGCCATTTTGCATTGTTCTGTTGACTCATACCTTCCACTGGTCTTCATACTCCTCCCTCTCCCTCCCCTCCCTTGATGTTAGGTGCCTCACCACTGTGTTTTTCTCATATATAAATTCTGCACTGGTTTCATCCCACCCAACCTTTCCTGTCTTCCCCCTTACTTCTTCCCCCTCCATAATACTGTTTTCTGTTACCTGTCCCTCTTCCCAGGAAATCTTCTGCTGGCCAAGCTGCCTTCTCATATTGCTTCTATAAACTGTGGCACTCTCTTCCCTGTCCATCCATTCTTCCTCTTCCCCATATACCTTTTGTATCGTCTTCAAGACTTTACAACTCCCTTCCACAACTGTCTATGACTGCTGTTCTCAGCAGTTGTCCTCCATCCCCTGCTCTTGGTTTACTCAAACCCTGTTGAGCTGGGAGTCAGCCCTGTTTGGGGTTGTTTCTCTACTCCAGTTCTAGTACAGTTTTTATCCCATCCATTGTCCCCTGTTTCTCCCTGAAAGCCCCCCCTGATGGTGACTCCCAGCCCTGTCATGCACTATTCTTGGCCTTACACTACTAGTTACTTACCTCAGTGGTAGAATGTGTGCCACAGGCAGTGGAGCAGAGTCTGTGGGGCTACTTGCCATCATTGTGGTGCTCAGTATTTTTTTTCCAACTGAGTTTTCATCCTTGCCCCAAAGTTGGGAATATGTGCCATGCTATGGGCATATGGCATGAAGAAGCCGTATGTACTCAATTACCTGCCTCTGACCCTCTAGTAAGCTGCCAGTAATGCCATGCCACTCAGTCTTTGCTGAATGGCAAACAAGCACCAGCTCACTGTGTATCCCCTCCGCAAAGGAGGAGAACTGTCTGTGGATGCTCAGTCCTCCTTCTTCTGGTTAACCCCCCCCCCAGTCCTGGTTCACTCCCAAACCAGGATCACTGATGTGGTGGGTGGTGTGGCACGCATTGCCTCAAGCAACTGCACCACTGGGCTGGCCACAGTTCAAGTGCAATATAACTACATTAGTCACCTTGTTGTTCTGTACCTACACTACACAGAATATTGTTTGCACATCTGTAATGTCCTTCTGTTTTGTCCCTTATTTTGCTTGCACTGTATTACTGAGGACAGAATAGTATTGCTGCATAAATATCAATGTATGTTTACTCTTGCACCTTACTGCCCTGTTCACCTCACTACCAGTACCCCTCCCCTGACCTGATGCCTATGGAAATAAGCTGTTACTGGCTCTATATATCTTTCCTGGTAAAATGTTTAAAATATATAAATAAATAAAAATGATTACTTTCTAGTGTCATAAACTTGCTCAGCCGGTCAGCCCTCTTCTCCCAAAGTGCCAACCTCTGAGCATATGTTTTGTGGTTAGTGAACAGAACATGGTAACCCTCTTGTCTGTTTTGTGGGTTCAAGTCACCTTAGTCTCAAGTTCTGGAGGGATTCAAACTGATAACCTCTTGTTAGCGTACCCAATTATCAGGCTCAGATAATTCTTTCTTCAGGGGGCCAGATATCTTTGCCTATGGGCACCCAACCAGGTCATTCAAATGAACCCTTAGAACTCTATGAAAAAGACTTTGGAGAACCATATCCATTTCCCTGTTTGGTATATCAATAAGCCCATACACAGTGTCAGCTGTAACCTTTAAAAGTTCCACTTAAATAAAAAGAAATGTCAAGGCACTCCAGGCACTTTCCATTGTAAAATATATCTTTACTTTAAAATATCAAAACAGAACAATAAATACAGAACAAATATCCCAAAAACTTAAATCTTAAAAACAAAACAGGTTTTTAAAGTACAAACTAAGCTCTCTTATCCACATAATACTTATCTTCTACAGTGCTGATGTTGTCCTTCTTCTCTCAGTCAGAAATAAAATCAAATGTGTCTCTCTAAGGCTTGCTCAGTTGGATAAAAGCAGTCCTGAGCCGGCCTCCTCTCTGAGGTCATTAAACTCCGCCTTGGAGTATTAAAAGTTATATTTTACAGCACAAGATGTCCCAACAAGATTTAAAAAAATGATAAGTGACATACTTTCCTCTCCTCAGGTTAACTGGTCAGAACTGTTTTTTGTTCTGCCACACACACACACACACACACACACACACACACACACACACACATATAAACAGTTTCTGTGATGTCCTTCCAAAGCATCCTGGGAATGTGTATTGGACCTTCCAGATTCATCTAGATCCTTGTTATCTACACATCAAAGGTCTTTCTGATATAATTCAAGGGCTCCCTGTGACACACCTCCTAACACAGGTTCTTCCTGGCAACTATTGCAAGTCAAAGAACCTCCCTGAGGGCATTATAAAGTGGATACTTTGGTTCCTGCCTTCAAAGAAAATTTATCAAAGGAATTGCATTTTAAATAGCTGCAGATTTAGCTATATCCTGTTCTTTGAACTTATCCCTGTTTTTATTTTTTTGATGTGTCAGTTCAGCAATACTGTGGGTCTTCTGACTGCCCTTCCCTTACATAAATTATATGTAATACAAAAATAAAATTGATACATGGATCAGAATCAGTGGTCCAAGTGTGACATCTAGCTCTGTCACTTTCCATCTTTCCATTTCATGTAACATTAACTCTATTAATCTGTCTGTCTATCTAGCCATCTATCTATCTATCTATCTATCTATCTATCTATCTATCTATCTATCTGTCTCTTCTTTGCAAAACAAAAACCTGCATTAATGCACCAGTTAAGGTCCAACCTAAACCCACAAAGTATGGAAATGTGCTGTTAGGGTTTCCAACTCTAACTCCCCACTCAAGCAGCTAAAAGACAAGACCATACAACCAACCATATACATGTGAGACAAACAACATACAGTTTTTTCCAGAAGACACAAATGCAGTAGAAGGTATGTGCTACCATTAAGGATTCATACTCTATCTGTGATATACACAATGCAAGACATGCACACTCACTGCTACCTGTAGATAGAAAGCCATGATACTCAATTCATAACACTACTTCTGGCTGCAGAAGCACAGACCACTGCAGCCATAGATAAAACTCTGCAATGCCCAAATTACAACATTTCTTCTGTCTGTAGAAGTGCATGCCATTATGAGGCCATTGCTTCTGTCACAACAGGTACTCATGCACACTGTAAGATATGCACTCTGACAACTGACTTCAGAAGAGCAAACCCCTGTAGGGCCTACCTTTTTTCAGCCACAGATAGGAATCCAGGATACTCAAATTGAAATAGTACTTCTGTCTGCAGAAGAGCAGGCCCTTGTGGAGCCAGCACATCTGTAGCCACAGGTACTCATGCACACTCTAAAACATACAAACACTTCTGGCTGAGGACTCAGAGACCCTCAAGCGGCCAGCTGCGAGTTTAAGACACACACCCTGTGGGGCCAGTGCCTATGCAGCTGCAGCTACTTAAGCACATTGGAAGACATAAACACATTTCTTTCTGCAAAAGTGTATGCCCCCATGTGATCTGCATTTCTGCAGCTACAAATACAAATCCACAAAGGTAGCACGTCAGTTATAATGTATTTGTGCCATCTGGAAACAGTTGTACAGTATTTTGTTTGTTAAACCTAACGATGGCTATTTGTGGTTGCTTGTGTGATCCTGTCTTTTTCTACTTGGGGGAGTGGGTAGTAAGGGTTGGAAATCAAAACATCACATTTTCCTACATTTGAGGGGTTATATTGAATCCTAACTCATGCATTAATGAAGATTTTTACAATGAATTTCCTTTCATTTTGTGATAGTGGCCCAGTGCCAAAGGAAGAGTCTGTCTACCTGCAGAAGTGCAGGGCCTCCAAGTCCTACACTTCCATGTTGCTACAGACACAAATGATTCATGGGGCTGTGCTTTTGCAGATAGAAGCAGTGTTGCAATTTGGGTATCAAAAATTTCAATCTGTGACTGCAGAAGTACAGGCCCCATAGGATGTATGTCCTAAACCTGCAACTGGCCTCATTGGGGCCTATAGGTCTTCAGACAGAAGTGTGTGGATGTTTTACAGTGTGTATATATTTACAACAAACAGAAACCACATTGGGACACCGGTGCCACTGACACAAAGACTGAACTCAGGAAAAGAAAGTTGTGGCGCTCACCACCAAAAAAGGCTGCCACATTCAATGTGTAAGTTGAAACATTTTATTGAGTAGTCAAGGTAAAAATGATTAAAATACAACTCCAGGAAAACAATGCCTAATGTGTTACAGATTAAATATACTTCTTCAAAGGCACAGCACCTAAGTGATGGCACCAGTTTATACTGACATTATTAAAGAGATATACATAAGGAACTCTAAAACCTCAATCAGTGTCATACATAAACAAGCATTTGTCAATGCCTAATGTTGATTGTGTTGGTCTGTTGAGCTCACTCAGTCTGTCTCTCCCCGATGCTGCAGGCTTCTCTTTTGTACCAGGCTCCTGCCTGTATTGGCACCTTGTTCTGCCCACTAAGAAATCCACAGCTGTCCCAACAGAGCTCCGTTGAGGTGGCTCACCCCCCCACTCACTCATTCTGTTTCTCCTGGTGCTGCAGGCTGCCCTTTTGTACTGGGTTCCTGCCTCTGTTGGTGGCTTTTTCTGCCCACAAAGAAATCTGCAGCAATCCTGACACAGGTCCGTTGAGCCTGCTCACTCCCCCTCTCTCACTCACTGGTTCCGTTTCTGCCAGCGCTGCAGGCTGGCCTTTTGTACTGGGCTCCTGCCTGTGTTGCCACCTTTTTCTGCCAACAAAGAAATCTGCAGCAGTCATGATAGAGCTCCGTTGAGCTCACTCACTCCCCCTCTCTCACTCACTCATTGTGGGTTCTCCCAGCGCTGCAGGCTTCCCTTTTGTACTGGGCTCTTGCCTGCATTGGCATCTTTTTCTGCTCACAAAGAAATCCACTGCTGTCCCGACAGAGCTCTGTTGAGGTTGCTCACTCCCCCTGTCTTACTCACTCATTCTGTTTCTCCTGGTGCTGCAGGCTGCCCTTCTGTATTGGGCACCTTCCTCTGTTGGTGCCTTTTTTCCCACTAAAGAATTTGCAGCAATCCCAAAAAAGCTCCATTGAGCTTGCTCCTCCCCTTCTCTCTTTCGCTCATTCGGTTTCTGCCGGTGCTGCAAGCTGCCCTTTTCTACTGGGCTCCTGCCTACGTTGTCACCTTCTTCTGCCCACAAAGAAATTTGCAGCAGTTACAATAGAGCTCCATTGAGCTTGCTCACTCTCCTTCTCTCACTCGCTCATTCTGGTTTTCCTGCCACTGCAGGCTGCCCTTTTGTACTGGGCCCCTGTGTGCATTGCTGCCTTTTTCTGCCCACAAGCAAATCTGCAGCAGTCCCAACAGAGCTCTGTTGAGCTCACTCACTCCTCCTCCCTCACTCGCTCATTCTGTGTTTCCTGCTGCTGCAGGTTGCCCTTTTGTACTGGGCTCCTGTCTGCATTGGTGGCTTTTTCTTGCCAGAAAGACATCTGAAGCAGTCCTGACACAGCTCCATTGAGCTTGCTCACTCCGCTCTCTCTCACTCAACTCATTCCATTTCTGCCAGTGCTGCAAGCTAGCCTATTGTACTGGGCCCCTGCCTGTGTTGCCGCATTTTCTGCCCACAAAGAAATCTGCAGCAGTCACAATAGAGCTCTGCAGAGCTCACTCACTACCGCTCTGTCACTTGCTCATTCTGTTTCTCTTGGCGCTGCAGGCTGCGCTTTTGTACGGGGCTCATGGCTGCATTGGCAGCTTAGTCTGTCCACAAATAAATTTGCAGCTATCCCAACAGAGCTCCACTGAGGTCACTCAGCTCTCTCTCTCTGTCTCTCTCTCTCTCTCTCTCACGTGCTCACTCTGTTTGTCCTGGCGCTGCAAGCTGCCCTTTTGTACAGGGCTCCTGCCTTCATTGGTGCCTTTTTCTGCCCACAAAGAAATCTGCAGCAGTCCTGATAGAGCTCTGTTGAGCTTACTCAGTCCCCCCTGTCTCACACACTCGTACTGTTTCTCCCACCACTGCAGACTGGCCTTTTGTACTGGGTCCCTGTCTGCATTGACACCTTTTTCTGCCCACAAAGAAATCTTCAGCAGTCCTGACCGTGCTCCGGTGAGTTCACTCACTCCCCCTGCCTCACTCACTCGCTCGTTCTGTTTCTCCCAGTGCTGCAGGCTGCCCTTTTGTACTGGGCTCTTGTGTTGGGGCCTTATTCTGCCCACAAACAAATCCACAGCAGTCCCAACAGAGCTCAGTTGAGCTCGGTCACTCCCCCCCCTCACTCGGTCGATCTTAATCTGTCCCAAACACTGATTTCCCACAGTGATCATGCTATTTTCTGGCAGGAGTGCAAAAACCTATTTTAGCCAGGATGTGAAAAATGACAGCTGTACTGTTCATAAGGAGGTGTGAAAAAATGCCACTGTTGAAAATGTGGCGTGAAAATGTTACAAATTTGCGAAGTTACAAGGGTGCTTGGTAGCAGTTCAACACACGCTTGTAACACAGTTATGTTATGGAGTTTCATCACCAAATTTTCAACATAGGGATTTTAGGACCTCTGCTCATGAATAGTGCCACTGTCATTTTCTTAATCTGTCCCAAACACTGATTTACCACTGCGACCACATTATTCTGCTCCAGAACTGTGAAAACACATTTCGGTCAGGATGTGAAAAATGACAGCTGTACTGCTCATAAGGAGGTGTGAAAAAATGCCACTGTTGAAAATTTGCCATGACAATATTACAAATCTGTGAAGTTACCAGCGTGCGTGCAAACTGCGCAACACACACTCATAACGCAGTCATTTTATGGAGTATTGTTACCAAATTTTCAACATAGGAATTTTAGGACCTCTACTCATGAATAGTATCACTATCATTTTCTTAATCTGTCCCGAACACTGATTTCCCACAGTAATCGTGCTATTCTGCGCCAGAAGTGTGAAAACACATTTCGGACAGGATGTGAAATAATGACAGCTCTCATTGTTCACAAGGAGGTTTTAAAAAATGTCAGTGTTGAAATTCTGGCATGAAAATATTGAAAATTCACAAAGTTACAAGTGTGCATAGCAACTGCACAATGCACACTCGTAAAACAGTCATTTTTGGGATTTTTTCCACCAAATTTGCAACATAGGCTTTTTGAGTGATGCATAGGAGCTCTCAATGTACTATCTCTTTAATCATGTCAGTTTAAATGAAGGTAATCACTTTCATGTGAAATGTGTCAGGCATTGTTCTACTGGAGCTGTATTTTAATCATTGTTTACCTTGGCAAGTGAATAAAGTGTTTCTAGTCACACTTTGGCTGCAATGGGCTTTTTTTGTGGTGACTGCCACAGTTTTATTTTCTTGAGTGTGTGTGTGTGTGTGTGTGTGTGCATGTGTATGCTTATGTATATATTTATAAATGTGTGAAAAAATCAGTATAGCTGCTGCCTCCTAATTGGACAAACCACGTCACATGACCACACATTATCCCTCAATGATCGCACACCCGCACCTCTTTCTATTTCCCCCTGCAAAACAGTTTTGGCCTGCTTATAAGACAGATAGACCACAACAGAGGGTGCAGTCATGCTCTGATATATGCATGTCTTCAGTGATTTAATGCACTAGGCCTGAGGCCTTGTGCCTCACAACATACTCCAAAGAATGTGTATATCAGAACATGGCTGTATAACCTGTAGTGGATTATCTGTGACATATATATTCTGTGCAAAAAAAAAAAAACAGAACCAGTTAGGGTTCACTGAATGCCAGAAAAGTAGGGAAATGTGGTATCAGGGTTTCTCACCCTAACTCCACATCCCCCAAGAAGCAAAAGGACAAGATCACAAAAGTAACCATAGACAGCCATCATCAGGTAAGACAAGCAATACACAACTATTTCTGGATGACTCAAATGCAGTAGCACCAATGTGCTACTTTTGTGGATCTGTATCTGTGATACGGTCATGGCAACACATTCTTACTCACTTCTAGCTGCAGGCAGATATCCACAGTACTCAAATCACATCACTACTTCTGTGTGAAGAAGTGCAGGCCCTGCAGCTACACATCCAAACAAAACATAACAGTAATATAACAAAAATACTCAACATGTCCCTGTGCCTAGGGCAGTTCCCTACACTATGGAAAAGTGCAGTTATCACTCCAGTTCATAAAAATGGTGACCGTTCCTCTAGTAGTAATTATAGGCCCATTTCCATACTTCCTCCCCTCTCTAAAGTGCTGGAAAAAGTAGCTGTAGATCAACTTACTGACTATTTAGACTCGCACCATCTACTGTGCCAGCAGCAGCATGGCTTTAGGAAAGGGCACAATACAACTACTGCCTTGCTTGAGTTTACCTCCTTTATCCATGATGCCCTTGACCAGGGAGCCCTGGCTGGATCTGTCTATATTGATCTGTCCAAGGCTTTTGATACTGTCAATCACAGTATGCTGATTAACTCCCTCCTCTCTGTTAGTGTATCCCAACAGACAGCTGATTGGTTCTCCAACTATCTCCATGGCCGTACCCAGCAAGTAAAAATAAATAGCACCCTTTCTACTAGCCTCCCATTTGGGTCAGGTGTCCCATAAGGGTCCATCCTTGGCCCGCTCCTTTTCTCGCTATACCTAAACTCCCTCCGTCTGGCCTCCTCTGGGGGCTTACTCCTTACGCCGACAATGCTGTGATCTTTAGCAGGCACCCAGATCCTACCCACCTCCAACAATCCTTGCAGGGCTCCTTCACAGAAATAGAATCATGGTTCTCCTCCCACAAACATGTCCTCAACTACGAAAAAATGAAGATCATGCTATTCGCCCACCCTCAACATAAACACAACATGACCACACTATCCATACTGAATTTCCAGGGCATCATGCTAGAATCAGTTGCCAGTTTTAAATATCTAGGGGTCACCCTAGACTCAGCCCTTACCTTCTGTGAGCATAAAGCATTGACTTGCTCTGCAATACACATTAGAATCAGTCTCATGTATAAATATAGGCCCTGTCTTCCTCCTGATGCCCTCAATTTAGCCATCTCTAGCTCCATCCTTTCCCTGGTAGACTATGGCATAGTCATATATGGCACCGCCTCTGACGCTGTCCTGACCAGCATTAAGCATGCCCTTAACAAAGCCTGCTGACTGGCCATAGGCTGCTATCGCCTCACACATACCTGTGACCTCTGCCAATGGTCATCATGGCTAAACTTTCAGGGGCGCCTACTCTATCAGACCTGCTTATTGGCCAAAAAGATTCAACTACGGCAAGCTCCCCCTGGCTGTCTCTCGCTCCTCCAGACGTGTTTGCCAGTGACGGCCACAAGACAGTCTATCACCACTGCCTTTCGCATCCCTTTTGCAAGGACCACTTCCAGCCAAAGGTCCTTTTTCTACAGGGCACCACTCTGGATGAACTCCCACCCTAATACTGCCCTATCTATTCCCAGCCTTTTAAATCTGAGCTACGTACCCACATTATGTCTAGCTCTAACTGCTATTGCAGATAAACTCCTCTAGCAATGGTTAAGTTCCATTACTAAATTTACTCTGATTCTACTTTATGTTTCACAGTTACACACCTTCGGTGTTTGCTCTGTATATGTATTATCCATTTTGTCTCTGCACTTAGTCACTTTTCTTATCATACTCTGTATTTGTCCACATTCAATGTATGATGTGGAGACTTTGTAAATGAGTCCCTGACTCAAAGGGTTGTAATTCCAAGACTTTAGATAAATAAATAAAATCTAGATCATTTATACCCATATTACAAGAGTTCTTTTGTCTGTAGAAATACAGGCCCTATGGGGCCAACATATCTGTAGTTAGAGGTACTTATCCACACTGTAAGACATACACACAGTTCTGCCTGCACAACTGCAGGCCCCTGAGGTGTCTAAGCCTCTGCAGCCACATATGTAAAACATAGCTGTACACACCATTTTCTGATTGCAGAAGTGCAAGCACCATTAAATCCATGATACCTAATTTGCAGCACACAATTCTATCTGCAGGAGGCCTATGCTTCTTCAGTCACAGGTATAAGACATACACATTGACTTTCTGCAATAGTACAGGCCCCATGTGGATTGCACTTACAGTATGCAGCTGTATGTAGAAAACCATGCACTAGCGGATGCAGTTATATAGTGAGGTACCACCCGCTATCCCCTAAGGCCTGCAAAACATAATTATTTTAATCTACTGTGATCTTTTACTTTTTGGGAGAAAGTGCCACCCTTAGACAAAATTGCTACCTCTTTAAAATGTTTCTAGATCTACTGATGAAACCATGATACCCAAATTGCAACAATACTTCTGTCTGAAGATGCAGCCAGAGGTATTCATGCATGCTGCATGACATTACTCACAGCTATGGCTGCAGATGCATAGGAAGAAGCAGATGCAGATACAAGTCCACAAAAGGTAGCACATCAGAGTAACTGCATTTCTGTCATCTGAAAATGCCTGAATGTTGTTTCTCTTACCTAATAATAATGGCTGTCTGTGGTTGCTTATATGGTTTTGTCCTTTGGCTGCTGGGGGAGGTGTGATAGGAAGTAAAGGGACCTGCATGAAGAGATGCAAGTACACAGGCTCCTCTGTGTTATGTCCCAAGGAAAAATCTGTCTCCCATGGAAGTGCAGAGTCCTGCACTACTATCTGGCAATGGATTTCAAGAATTTGTGGGTCTCTCTGGTGGGCTGTAGAAGTGCAGAGCCCTCTACTTCCTGTGCGTCCATTAGGTGACAGATAGAGATGCACAGAGTAAACAGTCCATCAACCAGCTGAAGAATAGGCCTAGTGGCACCCACAGATGTAGATGTGTAGATTCCTATGCCAAAAGAAGAGTTCTCTTCACTATAAGGTACTTGGGCCCATGCAGGTAATCCTGCAACTTCCCTTTCCAGACTGGGGGGTGGTGGTTCCACTTGATAGCGCCATCCTCCCAGCCTCCCAACCCATCCAGCTGGCTCACTGAACTCACCCTGCACTCAGCTCATAGGCAGGGAATTACAAAGCACTACCAACTGTGGTAAGGGCTGCCAATGCACACAATGTTTCTTAATATATATATATTTTTTATTTTGACCACAACTTTTCAAGATAGTCATTCTATGACTCCCTGTTATATACAGGAAAAATGGCATTTATAGAATAGTGGGTGAAATGTCATTTCATAGCTCAAGTGTGAAAACACATTTTGTCCAGGATTTGAAAAACAGCACCAGTCATGTTTATCAGGAGGTGTGAAAAAATGGCTATGTTGAAAGTTTGGAATCAAAATACAGTCAAACACACTTAAGTGAATATTGCTTTACTAAATATTTTGGTGAAGTGAATACATTTCCAAAGTTCTGATCGCTTTGCCATTCTTCTAATGTTAATTTGCTTGGTTAAGAAAATAGAGTAGCCTGCTTAAGTGTATACTATCTCAGCCTACTTTGGGCTACTTTCAATGGGCTGTCACTGCTCTTAATGCTTTCTTTGCATAAGTTACAACCCATTCACTCCTTAGAGATGGGCAAAGTGAATAAAATTTGCTTCGCAGATTAATTCACAAAGTTGGTGAAATTTGCGAAGTGCAAAGTGTTGACTGTGACATTTTTATAAGCCGAAGTTGCCCTTTTTCTATGCGAATCGACTTAAATTCATCTAACTATACCTAAATTTGTCAAACTTCACAACTTATCTAGGTGAAGATAGACGACGTTGTGAAGTGGGAACTTTGTGAAGTATTTCACAAAAGAGAATTTCGCAACTTCTCCAGAACTTTGCCGGTGACATAAAACTTTGCAACATCTCTACAGTATACACCTGCTTTATTTCATTAAGTTCAGCTGATGCAAGCTTAAGTGACAAACCCATTTGCACCTACATTAGGCAAGCTACTGAGGAAAGCTTTTTTGGGGGGGTGGGTATAAGACCAATTTCCTGTCTCACCTTAAAAAGCTCATGCTACAGAATTCTTTCCTGCTAAGATGAAATATTGGACCCCGTTTTGAGATCTGACCCCAGACTGCAAACCACAGCTAAAACCTCAGTGAGACTGACCAGATTTCATATGTAAATGAAAAAAACTCACACTGTCCTGACTCAAAGTTGCAGCTTTGCTGTTGGAATCGTCACACTGTGATTTGGGACCTTACCCACCCCCACCCCCCCCAACGACTGCAAGCTGTTAGTGAAACTTCAGTGTCACTGACTGAATGTGTTATTTAAATGAGAAAACAGTCACTCTGTCCTGACTTGAATTTGTGGCTCTGCTGTTGAAACTTCAGCTCATGTTGTGAAACCCAACCCAACCGAAAGCTGCAGTTGAAACTTTCAGACCACTCTTAGGGGCCTGACCCCCATCTGCAAGCTATGAGAACTGACCCCCAACAACAAGCTTCAGTGAGACTGGCCAACTTTTTATTTGATCATTCTAACATTTTTAATGCTTTTTAACATTAAAATCATTTTCTAACACAATTACTGTATACAGAGTGTGTGTGTGTGTGTGTGTGTTTGATGATCTATGACTCTCCCTAGTAAAAGCACTAAGTTCAAACAGCATCCACCTGCTTTAGTGAATAACCCACTTAAGTGAATATTTTCAACTGTCAAATTTGATATTCACTTAAACAGGTTCCACTGTATTGATAATCACTGTACTAAAGTCCTGAGGGAACATGGACATTTTCAATGTACCTTCAAAACTTTTGCATTTTTTAATATTCTGATCCCAAATTTTGAACATAGTCTTCTTATGACCCCACTTCATGAACCCAGTAGGTGGAAATGTTCAAATCCTGCCAGAAAGGTGACTTTACAGAGTGACTGCAAAATCACCTTTTAGGATGGATTTTACAAATTTTTTTTCTATCTTGTTCATTAGGTTGTGTCCTAAAAAGGCCATGTCAAATATCTGATGTACAAATATTGAAAAATGACAACGTTATAATAACCAAAAGTTCAAAATGCATTGAAATGCATCAACCTGACTTACCTTATTTTCTCATACTGTAGTCTTTTCAATCAGAGACTGTTCAAGTTCAAGTTCAAGTTTATTGCAGGAAAACTCCATTGAGCAAGCTCATTCACAAGGAGGTCCTGTGACATAAACACTTAAAGTACAAACACAGATAGGTAATAACAGTATATACATGAAATGCGCGTTACATGATACAGGCTGGATATACATACAAGGGTACCACATAGGGTGACCGCAGTGGTAAACATTGATATGAGACAGGGAAGCGACTTACAGGTTGCATACTGATAAATGAAACATGATGAATGGTGTGTGCAATACATATACAGTATTTTGGCAGCTAGAACAAACAACAGTCTACAACTGATATGGGGGGAAGGAGTGATTTGATAGAGTAGCAGTGGAGTGTAAGCAAAGATAAAGCCAGGAGTAAAAGGGGAAGGGAAAGCAGTTAATATGACAAATCAATTATACCTTACCAGTGGATAAATATAGCACACGTAGGGAAGGAAGAGACTTAATGACAGTTACAGGTGTCTTTTATTTTGGCTGAACTTAGCGATTTGTAGAAGTTTATAGAAACTGTGCTAGTTAGTTTCAGTACGGTTTGTAACTGGTTCCAAATGGAGGGAAGGGCATATGCAATATACGTTTACCAAAGGAAGTCGTGTCCTTGGTATGTCAAGCATAATAAAGTCAGATTTTCTTAACGAGTATGCACCATGAGATACTAATAAGGGAAGAGAGATAGTTTGGCAATTTCTGCAGGAGCAGTTTAAGAGTCCATAGCCCAGCATGGAGCAGGTGTCTAGGTAAGGATGTCCAACCAACAGCTGCATATAAGTCACAGTGGTGCGAACGGTAAGGGGAGTTGGTAATGAACCGTAACGCACGGTGATAAAGGATGTCCAGTTTACTTAGATTTGCAAGAGTGGTGGAGGAATAGACTACATCACCATAGTCGAGTAGGGGGAGAAAAGTGGCCTGTACAAGATTGTTTCGAGTTTCAAGGGGGAAAAGGGGCCTATTTCTGTAGAAGAAACCTAACCTTGCTTTTAACCTTCTAGAGACATCTTCGATGTGGTCACTGAAAGATAATTTATTGTCGATCCAGATACCTAGATATTTAAATTTGGTTACAACTTCCAGAGGCTCGTTTAGCGTGGTGACAATGAAGTCTTGGGCAAGGGTATTGGGGTGGCCTGTGACAGCACTGCGGGAGAATATCATCACTTTAGTCTTCTTAGCATTGAGCAGATTTGCCTTTATTAGATTATGCTCAACTTGTGCGAAGTCCACTTGAAGCACTCCCTTGACTTCAGATAACGATGAGCCAGAAGCATACAACACAGTATCATCTGCAAAAAAGTGCAGATTGGACGTAGATATGTTAGCATCTAAGTCATTTAATGTACAGAGAAAACAAGATAGGGCCTAAGATGGATCCTTGGGGGACTCCTCTTGCAACTGGCAAGGCAGCAGAAAAAAAGCCTTCCGCCTTTACTTTTTGGAATCTTCCAGTTAGGTAGCTAGAGAACCACTGGGTGGTATGGTATGTGGCACCCAACTTTGCAAGGCAATATGACTAATAGTTTGTGATCAACAGTATCAAAAGCTTTGCTGAGGTCCAAAAAGACTGCACCAGTTACCTTCTTAGCATCTATAACAGAGATCCAATCATTGGTTACTTTTGCTAGTGCAGTGATTGTGCTATGATTAGCCAGAAGCCAGATTGAGCTGGGTTAATGAGAGAGAAGGTTTCAAGTGAGATTTTAACTGAATATGGATCAGTTTTTCGAGAACTTTAGAAAGGATAGGCAATATGGAGATAGGCCTATAGCTGTTTACATCGCATGGGTCACCAGATTTAAATAGAGGGAGGATATGTGCTGATTTCCAGCAGGACGGCACAGTAGCAGATGTAATGGAAAGATTGAAGATGTGGAGAATTGGGGCAGTGAGATGGGCGTAGCCTGACCTTAGGAAAAAGGGTTCCAAGCCATCATCCCCTGCAGTCAGAGACTGTATCTACCTCGTGGGACCACATGTAAAGTGAGTGACGGTGTGTGTGTAGGGAGGGTGTTGGGTTGTGTGAGCTGAGTGGGGGGTTTAGGTAGGGTGGGTGTTGGGTGTGGGGGCTCAGATCAGTGAGGGTCAGTTTTCTTCTTTGCAGGTTTAACAAAAACAAAAAATGAGGGACTGTTTTCTTCTGTACGGGATCTGCACATGACAATGGGGATTGGGCATCCCAGTGTCAGCTTTTACTGTATGGCGGCACTGATGGTGAGCACCTCTGTGTCACCACCTATCTACTGGGGGAGCAGGTTATCTGAAAGGGAAGGGAGGTGATGAAGCAGTACTGGTGGTAGGCACTTTGGCCCATTTATGTTACCATAAACATATAACGCAATCAAGAAGGATGAGGGAGGGCTGGCTGAGTTGTGAGTGGAGGGAGTAAAATAAAAAAGAACTCTAAGGAAGACAGAGGGCTTGCTAAGCTGGGAGGGAAAGGGATTTGAATCAACAAGCTGCATAAGGAACAATGAGGGAGGGCTGGCTGTGGTGGGAGGTCAAGGGAACATGTAAATGATTTGGTTTGGGGTGGGATCTGAAAAATAAATTCCCCTGCTGCACAACATTGTTTGTGAAGGTGGAATTCATGAGTTACAGCACAAAAAAAATGGTTCATCTCACTAATCTTGGCACCCAGGATTTTGGGGAGCACAGAAAAAATATTTTTAGGCCTATTCAATAAAAAAAAAACACAGGAAACTTGCTAAATGGGCCGATTTGACTAGGTTTAGTTTTGTTTTTAATGCATAATGTTTAGGTATTTTCCAAGATTTTTAGTCTAAAGTAAAAAAAGGTGGTGGCCACCACAATATGAAAATGTGTCTTTTGTGTCATGAGGGCTAAGGGGTATGAAAGTAAAATGTTCTTGTGACACTAAAATTTTCATGTCATAGCAGAGAGTTATCCAAAAATCCTACTGAGCCTGTCCAGAAAAAATCTTTAAAATCATTATAACTCTGGAACTTATTAATATTAGTTTACCAAACATTCTAAAGGCTGCTTATACCCTAAACATTTTGGAAAACAAAAAATCTGTACCATCTAGGTAGTAGGTGAGAGAAAAAACTGTGTAATAATAGGTACAGAAACATTTTTTTTTTCCTTTTTCATGAAAAATCATTGGGCATTATGTACGAAGTGGGCAGGGATATCTGGAAAAGTCACATACCACACCCACAACCCTGTGACCCACAGACAGGAACACCCATACCGGCATTCACCAATGATGTCCACCTGTCTGTGGCTCCTCCCCACCCGCGTGCAGCAATCTGCAGGGCAGCTGTGGGCAGAGTCGAGGACCCAAGTGGGCATC
This sequence comes from Neoceratodus forsteri, assembly GCA_016271365.2. Taxonomy (NCBI): domain Eukaryota; kingdom Metazoa; phylum Chordata; order Ceratodontiformes; family Ceratodontidae; genus Neoceratodus; species Neoceratodus forsteri. The sequence goes on from CM057458.1 coordinate 323,488,035, forward strand.
CAATGGGATGTCCATCCCACGTCTAAAAGTGGATCCCTCACACTGAGCTGCATGGGTCTGAGGTTATGCTTGCTACTTAGGCACCCAGACCTGCGTGGCATGGCCCCACAGTTGGTCATATCTCTGGTCCAGCCTCGGTGAATGGCACCCTCCCAGCGCACTGCAGTACCCCGGTGTTTGGACCCCCCCTCTGGCCCGCACTTCCATGGCTGTGTCCTAACACCAATGTGGACCACCATACCCCTGAGCCCCTGTGGGGAGGCATATGCCATGCTCTGTCCACCCCGCAATATCCCAGTGCAGCCGCAAAGCTGGCATTATGGACACTGGCCTGTCCCACTGCCCCTGTCCTCACCAGCTGCCTAGTTGGCAGAGGCAGCATGGAGAGAACTGGCCAGGTCTCTTCAGCATCTGGAAGATGGGGACCACAGAGGGCATAGTGGGTTATGGCAGGATCTACCCTGTTGTACCCTGTGCCACCCTCTGTACCCATGTGGCCAGCACTACATGCTTTAGTGAATACTGTGTAGTGCTGGCACCCCCCCAGAATGCCCCCAGCATGGTACAGTCCACGGATGTGGGAGATCCAGTGTGGTGGGTCTATGTCCCCCCCCTTTGTGCATGTCACAAGGGGGGAACAATTGGTGCACAGTCACTATGCACCCAGTTACGTGCACATAGACACCCCACCCCATTCATGCATACTGCCCAATATTCCTTGTCTCAGAAACCACACAGGCTGCTTTCACAAATTTCTCATGTCTCAAGAATTTGCTTCTGAGACAATGCATGCAAAATTTCATGCAATTTCATCAAATGCCACCAGAGTTATTAAGGTGTAAATACTAGGGGTTAACATTAAATGCTCTATAGTACTCAACCCGAACTATACTGGCACTTCTGCACTATATAGTTTGTGAGTATGCATATGATTTAGACACCATCATGTGAAGTATGCTTTGTTAAATTGGTATCTATCAATTTTCCAAAGGTCAGTCATATACTTTATGGAAAACTGATCTGTGGACATTGTGCAGCAGAGCAGCATGATATTTCTAGAATGATCTCATTAATAGTCCATTCAGATGGTGCTGCTTACCCATTAGAGATGGTTAAAGTCAGCTAAATTTGCACTCTGAATTAATCCCTGAATGTTGTGCAATTCATGGAGCATGGATTGATCCACTAAGTGTGAAATTTTGCTGTGAAGTATGGAATTTTGCAGCAAAAGTCTTGCACTTCACAGTGAAACTGCACAATTTGTGTGAAGTCAAAGTTGCTGAGACATGAGAAAACTTTGTGAAACTCTATGAAGGAACATTTTTGCAACTTTGCCAGTGAATTAAGACTTTGCCACATCCCTATTACCCATGGTTACTAAACTTTAAGTAGCCGTTGACTGAATCCTATGATATGTGTCCTAATTTCTATCAAACAGGGTTGCGAAGTCTGAACATCCAATGATACACCTATAACTTTATGTAAACAGCTGAGCACTTGTATTATTTGCTATGACTACAGTTTTGCCATTAATTCAATATTCATATTAGTTTTGTTTTGAAGAGTAACGATTTGGCCTATTGATTAGATGACATAGTTAAGAACCTAGAGACCCAGGTTTGAATTCCTCAGCTGCCACTTACTCACTCTTACCCTGAGCAAGTCACTTAACCTCCCTATGCACAATCTCCTGTTGACTTCTCTCTAATTCATTTCTGGCCTGTTTGAATTTCTCAAACTGCATTTATCAGCTGCAACATTCTCTCTCCTCTCATGTATTATAGAATCTTTTGTTAAACAGTTTGGATGAAATATGTCATATAAAACATAATTCCTTTTCTTTGCTTCCTTCCATGAAGAGCTAATTGTCACATCTTGTTACTTACAGTTGCTCCTATTGACCATATCTATGGCACCTTGGAAGTTGTGGGAGCTATTTCAACTCAAGACTACGCTGACCAGTCAGGTCTCAGAGAAGAAATTGAAGGACCAGGTTCCTTTACTTTCTTTGCACCAAACAACGAAGCGTGGGAACTATTAAGTTCTGTAAGTGGTCGATATTTGTTTCTGTTTTTCTCATTTCTTCTAAAACTTCTCTTTTTGGTTATAATTTTACTACTGAAATATTTGCAGCTGTAGCTTTTCAATAAACTGCACATGGTGCACTACAGACAAACAATCTACTGCCTAGCTGTACTGTAGTGTTTGCCTTTTTTCCAGATGGTCCCATTTATAACATGCAGGACTATTTTTCAAACATCTAGAAACAGATGAAATCAAAGAGATATACATTCAAAAGCTTTCACTTATGAAACCTGATCAAAATCCATGCATCTGGAATTATTTCACTGTGGTGTTCCAGTCTTTTGGTATTTTAGGTTTTATTTCAGCATAAAAACTTGGGTATAAGCCACTGCTCATTTGTAATATCATCCCAGCAGTCACATATCAGTTGCAATAGCTGCAAGATAGAATAAATAAATGTCTTATAATGACACATATACAAACATGCAAAAGGCAGATTGAAAAAATAGGGCCCAAATTCATGTAAATAAAGTTATTTAGTAATCATAATAAAGAACACCCAGTGCACAGCTTAGCATAAGGCAAGCGACACCAATGTTTCAGAGTGCTCCTCCTTCATCAGGGATAGAGATGCAGTGAATTTAAATTCCACCAGCGAAGTGAATGCAAAGTGGGCACTTCACGTTGTCACTCCATTACGTGGAGTGGCCACTAAAAAAGGCTCACTTCACCTTGTAATTATTACTTCACATTGTCATTCCACCTTAACAAGAAGTAAGGTGAAGTAGCAACAATACTGGCAGCCCCTCACACACACAGTCACCAGAATTAATGTGCATCCCCAAAATGTTACTGTCTTGTGTCCAGAAAACTTCCCAGTGCTCACAAAGTGAAATGAGAGCAGAACAAGAAATGCAAAGTCTCCCAGAATTAATGGTGCACTCAGTCATGCATGCAGTAGTCACAAAAAGTCACCAGAATTCATGTACATCCCCAAAATGCTACTGTCTTGGGTCCAGAAAACTCCCCAATGCTGACGAAGTGAAATGGGAGGGTAACAAAAAATGCAGTTTCCCAGAATTAATGGTGCACTCTGTCTTGCATGCAGTGGTCACACACAGTCACCAGAATTAAGGCGCATCCCCAAAATGCTTATGTCTTGGGTCAAGAAAACTCCCCAATGCTGACGAAGTGAAATGAGAGGGTAACAAAAAATGCGAAGTCTCCCAGAATTAATGGTGCACTCCTTTCTGCGCAGTGGTCACACACAGTCACCAGAATTAATGTGCATCCCCAAAATGCTACTGTCTTGTGTCCAGAAAACTCCCCCATGCTGATGAAGTGAAATGAGAGCACAACAAGAAATGCAAAGTCTCCCAGAATTAATAGCACACTCACTAATGCGTGCAGTGATCACACATAGTCACCAGCATTAATGTGAATCCCCAAAATGCTACTGTTTTGTGTCCAGAAAATTCCCCAGTGCTGACGAAGTGAAATAAGAGGGTAACAAAAAATGCAAACTCTCCCAGAATTAATAGCGCACTCCATCATACATGCAGTGGTCACACACAGTCTCCAGAATTAATATGCATCCACAAAATGCTGCAGTCTTGTGTCCAGAAAATTCCCCAGTGCTGACTAAGTGAAATGAGAGTGTAACAAGTAATGCAAAGTCTCCCAGAATTAATGGTGTACTGCAAATGCACAGACAGATCAAGATTGTGCTGCCCACTCAAGAGATGCAGATGCAAAGGCACAACAACACCTAACCAGTGCTGGCAAGTTAAAAATCCACATCTGGAAAAGAATACCTTTTGCCAGTTGGGGGGGGGGGTAGTGCACTGCACAGCAGTAACAGTCCACTACCAGTAAAGATACCACAAAACAGTATAAAAAATTCATGCAGGTTGCAGTGGATAGCAGGTTCACACTGCTGCAATTACTCTGTGGCACAATAAAAGGTGTTTGATTTAATGCCACACATCGCACACACACTCACACACACACACACTACAAGTCATGCATAGCAAATTGAAAACCTTTAGTAATATTACCAAATGTTTTAAACCAATTGAAATTATACACTGCTACACCACAACAATCAGAAAAAAATTCAAGAATTACTGAAAGTATTACTGGGTGTACCTTAACACAGTTATACAAGAAAAATTTACCCAAAACAGAAAGACTGCCTTTTTCTCCCAGTTAAACAACCTACACCAGAGATACGCCCCTTCCACAAAGCACACTTCACAGTACACAGACTGACTGTTCTAAATTAACATTCAAAATACACACACAAACAATAAACACTCAATGATATGAGCTCAGGAGGGTTTCCTACAATCGATGTACTAAATTTTGAGCAAACAAAAATGTCTCAAAAAAGGCTTTTTTAACAGCTTTTATAGGATTTGAATCTCAGAGTTCTTAGAAAAACTGTCTCCATCTTCCACTACACACACACTACACAGAACTGAGGCTGTGCAGAACAATCTAGAGCCCATGTGCCCTGCAATCCCATGAAGCACTGCAAAATATGCCTTGGAGCTCAATAACAAGGTGAAGTGATGCGAAGTACATTCATTTCAATGCACTACACCTTAAAAATGGTGGAGAAGTGGTTTGGGGAAGGTGGAATAATGTGAAGTCATTGGTTTCAATGCACTTTGCATTCTTTATCATGATGCAAAGTACTCCACTTCGTGTTGTGGAGCACTTAGCGGATTTCACATTACTCTGTGAATCACTTTGTGGAGCGAATTTTGGCCACTTCGCACACCGCTAATCAGGGACACACACTGGTTAATTTTTCTAAAACTATCCCTAATGAAGGACCACTCTGACATGTTAGTGTTGGTAGTAGTAGCAGTAATAGCAGTACAGTTTATTTCTACTGGGTGCCCTTTATCAGTAGCTATATCAAGTCCCAAAGGTCTGCTCAGACAAGAAGGTCTTCAAACATTTCTTAAAGATCTTTATAGAAGGTGCCTCCCTGAGGCACACTGGCAACGAATTCCAGAGGACTGGGGCTTGTACCTCAAATGCCTGGTCCCCAGTAGATTTTAATCTTGCCCTGGGGACCTCCAGGACAGCCACTCCAGCCAATCTAAGAGAGCGAGATGGGCTGTAGGGATACAGGAGCTCCATTAGATAGCCCAGATCCAAACCATGTAGGGCCCTGTAGGTCAGAAGCTCTAAAAGTGATGCACAAGTGCACCGGCAGCCAATGCAGTTCACACATCATCACTGTAATGTGACTGAATCTCAACTGTCCAGTCAACAAGCAGGCCAAATCATTCTGCAAAAGCTGTAGGCAATGCATCACACCTCCTCTGACCCCAAGGTAGAGTACATTACAGTAATCAAGCCTCGAGGTGACAAAAGCATGTAACTGCATGGCCAGGTCATTGGGGGGGGATAAGGAACTTAATTAGGGTGATGTTCCCTAAATGGTAAAACCCAGTTCAGACAACAGTCGACACTTGAGCATCAAGTGTCAGCTCGTTATCCAGAACAACACTCACATTTTCACCTTTACAGAGGTCTCCAGTTCAGTGGGGTCAATAATCAACCCCAACCTATCACCAGGGGCCCCCACTCCTGCCCTTTGACCTGGCTCAACCACCAGCACCTCAGTCTTCCTGGGGTTAAGTCTCAGCCAGTTCAGTGAAGTCCAGGCCTGGATCTTGGCCAAGCATTCATTTAGCACATCAATTGCATCTGATCTTCCGGGTGCAAAGGACAGGAAGAGCTGAGTATCATCTGCATAGCAATGAAAACTCAGCTTATACCACTTTATGACCTCACCCAGGGGCAGCTTGTACAATGTGAACAACATGGGGGAGAGGACAGAACCTTGGTTAACTCTACAGGGTAGTTCCATTGGGACTGAGGGGTAATTCCCCAGTACCACCCTCTGAGACCTGTCCTGGAGAAAAGACTCAAACCAGCAGATGACTTTGCTGGTAAGTCCTACATACTCCCTCAGTCTGTCCAACAACACCCCAGGTCCACAGTGACAAATGCTGAAGAGAGAGAGAGATCGAGGAAAACAAGAATCTTTCATTTTACTTTATCCCTTGCCCTGAGTAGGTCATTTAAGACCCTAGCAAATGTGGTTTCTGTGCTATGCAAGGCCCTAAATCTGTACTGGAAAGGTTCATAGATATGGAAGTCTGTGAGGTGACCCTCGAACTGTTCCGTGACCACCTTCTCAAGAACCTTCCATAAAAAAGGGGAGGTTCAAGATAGACCAGTACTTCACCAGAACGTCGGGGTCCAATGATGTTTTTTTCAGCAGGGGCTTAACCAGAACTTGTTTAAGAGACTCCAGAAAAACCCTGGCCAACAAGGAACCCCCATCAATTTCAGTGAAAACCAGACCCAGAACCTCAATGCAGCCAGCCAACCAATAGATGTGTTGGGCCTGGGACAAGGTCATAGAACGTTGGTCTAAGCCCAGAGGTCACCCAACTGACCTCCACTATCATCACTGGCAAGAACTCTCCCTATGGTGACTGAGAGCATCAGTCCACTTGAAGGCCGCTACTGATGGAGGATGGTATTCTGCCAGGAGGAATCCCAGCCCTCACAGTGGACACTCTGTCTGAGAAGAACTGAGTGAATTCCTCACACTTGTGAGTTGAAGCTGCTCTGATGGGTTCCAGACATGCAGGATGTAATAGCCTGTTTACAACCCAGAAGAGCTGAGCCAGTCAGTTCTTCACAGCTGCAGTCATCTCAAACATAAAAGCTGCCTTTTTCTGGATGAGTGTATTCTGATATTCATCATAATGAGTAATTAGAATGAGCCTGTCCTTCATAGACCCCTGTCTTCCTCCAATGTCCATAGTTGGTTTGTGCTAACCTGTACACTGGTTGTTTATTATGATTACTAAATAAATTTATTTACGTGAATATGGATGAGTGAGCTCTCATTTTCCAATCTGTCTTTTGTATTTTACTTGCCTTGATTGGAACTGGGCTACTCCCTGATTGAGTGTTCTGTGTTTTCGAGTTTGGCTGTGCTGAAATTTGTTTTGGATTACATATACAAGCATGACATATGTTAGACAAAATAAGCATAGTAAAAACATTGAACAGTAAAGGGAACTAAAATCAAAATTAAAAACAAAAATGTTGTGCTGTGTTTTGATTTGTAGGCATTCTTCTAGTAAGTCCTTCCCATTGTTTGATGAAATCATTTTTTTTTTCTAAATTTGCTTGCTGGTTTATGGTCCCTGGAGATCTCTATGTTATTATTCTTTATCAGTCTTCATGTTCTTACCATCATCCTGTCTCATGTGACAGTGATGCATCCAGAACCATTGATTCAGAGAGTAGTAACAGCTGCAGCAGCAATCTACTGTTAGAAGCATGATATTCTGACTTCGACTAAATAATTCTGTCTTATCCAAACTTTTTATTTTTAGGTATGTGTCAAGGTCTTGCCAGCAGAAGTGAATGTTTTCTTTATAAAGCTTTTTGTTTGATAAAATTACACTCAACTATTAAAAAAAACACACAAATCACCCAAAGTCACAAATGCTATAACTAGTGAAGACTCTAATTGCTTCCTTACAGAGTAGCACACTAAAATATTCCTCAGACATTTGCCATCTGTAGATGCTGCCTTCATTAGAGCTTCCTGGAGAGCTTTACTACTATAAACTTGACAAAAAAACAGCTTTTTTCTGATTAATGATCCTGGTCACATCCCTGTTACATGGGACAGGAGGCACTGAAGGAACAAAAACAGCCATAAAGTATTCTAACATGATGATACCCAGGGGCCATAAAACCAGCAAGCAAATTTACAAACAAAAAATCCTTTAAGGAAACAAAGGGAAGGACTTACTAGAAGTACATCTCCAAATCAAAACACTGCACAACACATGTATTTTTTTGTGAATTTTTACTTTGGTTTTCCTTTAAGTACTCTATGATTAATTTACTTCAAATTAGCCTGGCTAACAAACTTTCAACACTGGGACTGAGTTTAAAAACTATATCTTCACCCTATATAATTGTTTTTTAAAGCCATTTGAATTATTCTGGAAAGATTTTTAAATGTGGTATTCAGATACAATTCATCTTGTAGTTCTTTATTTTTATTTATAAAATGACAAGAAAACATCTAGAAATGTCATTGGCTGAGAAACATCACTGGACCATGCATTAAAATCCTATAATGCATACCCTGTTGTGGCTTATTACTTATGCATATCTCCCCTCATTCTTCTACACTGAGGATATTTTGAATGGCCTCTTATATAAAAGAAGAATCAGTATGTATACAGCATTTTCATATACACTGCATCTCAAAGCACTTTACAAGCAATGATAGACTTGTAGCAAAGTGACTGAATGTGTAGTGGCAGCCATTCCACATATCAAAACCCACACAAAGTCTTGGACAACTGTATGATCCAGTTTTATGAGAAGGGAAATATTGGCCAGGATGCCGGGGAGAGTCTCCTACTCTTTGCGAAAAGTGCCTTGGTTCTTTTACTTCCACCTGGACACGTACCAGGACACCACCAGGATGGGTAGAAGGTATCTTGATTTAATATCTCATCCAAAGGACAGCACACCCTGACAGTTCAGCACACCCCTTATACTGCACTCGGGTGCCAGCATTTTAGGTATGAGCCCAATCCCAGTGTGGGACTAGAACCAATGACCTACAGGCCTAGAGATGGATATGTTACCAACTGAGCCACACTGACACAGGATATAGGCTTGTCTAAGGCTTTCATTTTGGTTGACCATCAAGTTTTCCTAAGAAAGCTAAAAACTGTAGGATTGTCATTTACACCCTGTCCTGGTTCTAGTACCAAAAGTCACAATATGTGAGAAAAGGTACTGTGAACTTTGAAACCCTAGTGTATCCATAGAGATTCCCCAAGAATGTCCTGGGTTATCTGCACTTTGCTTTGTTTGTATGGTAAATAACATCATGACCATTTGTATTGATGCTAATAATTTTTTATGTGGACCATTTTGTACCATGTTAACTGAAGTCCAACAAAAAGTATAGCCACAGGTTATACATCTGCAGAATAGTTTGCATTTCAGTCTCTTACTGGAAGAGACAACAACCAAAACAATGTGATTTTGTATATCACAAACCCAGTCAAAGTTACTGTAAATAATCCACTTACTAGTACCAGAATAAATGGTGTGCTACTAGAACAAGTTTCTTCCATAAGATATGTAGGTGTCTATTTGGACAGCTGTCTGAACTTTATAGAAACATAGACTTTGACGGCAGATAAGGACCGCTTGGCCCACCTAGTCTGCCCAGTTCCCTACCTACAGAATAGGCCACAGATCCTATTTAACCAATAGCCTATTTCTTTCTACCCCCCACAAGAACTGCCTTATGTTTGTCCCATGCATTCTTGAATTCTCCCACAATTTTAGACCCCACAACCTCCTCAGGAAGGCTGTTCCATATCAGGTACTGCAAGTTTAATATTACAAAAAAGGTTAATCAAAAAATTGTTTTGTTTTGTTTTTATATTGAAATGGGGACTCTCACTATTGATGCCAGAAATGTCATTGTCAAACAAACACTTTCAGCAAAGTCTGGAATATTAGAGTTACATGTTTGAGTGATAACATTTGGTCAGGAAGAATATACAAAGGAATAGCTGGCTGCTATGGATGATCAGATGCCAAGGCTGAAGCCAGTTATTCCAAGTATAAGCTGAGCAATTGAATGTTATTACTATTATATGACTAAGAAGTTTGAACCCAAGATTTTAGAAGTTCAGTGGAAGTTAAACTGGAAGGTGCATTTTCCCTAGTTTCTGTTAACTAAATGGATAAGCTACTCTGGCATGTATAGAATGCTGATAACCTACTGTGGGGGTGTCTAAAATGTGGTTTCAGTTATTTGTGGGGTATTAAATGACAGTTTTCCTTTTTTTCCCTATTGGTTTGCAATAGATACCTGTTGTATTATGTATAATATAACCAACTAAACCATTATCATCCTTGTGACTTAGCCAAAACAGAATTCTGAGTATGACATAATGCCAGCCATATGGTGCAATACCATGCCCAGTGTCCAAGGTAACTGGCTTGTCTGCTTTAGTCACTTTATTCATCTTCCCGCCCACTCATCCCTCACCTCTTGCTTCTGTTGGGGCATCTGTTGAATGAGTTTCAGTATGACTCATGGGTGGTCCAATCAACTCCATCCCATTTTGCTCCATTTGATTTAGTTTTACCTGGTTTATGGTGGAAACCTGTTCACTAGCTCTAATCCTTCTTTCCATACTCATTGACAGTACTGTGTGCTGCCTAACCATGCTGGAACATTTGTTCTGTTCCCCAAACCTGCAACCCCTGTAGAACTACAATTAGCACTTCTACCAGCAATGACTTGGGGCTGCTGTGGATTGTGACCGGAAGTGTGGGGGTGATGAGTTGCTGAGTCATTATTATGTCAGCACATGTATTTTAATTGCTGCTTCCACCCCTTTCCCCTGCATGGCTGATCTGCTCAGGGAAAAATTAGCCACCTCACTGTGTATAGCAGAAGGGGGAGCAACACAGACCAGTGCTGCAAAAGCAGTGATTTCTATCACATTGCAGTATGAACTAGTTATTGTGTGAGGGGCCCATGGTAAATTGGCCACGTGCAAATGTATGAAAAATAGTGTTAATACAAATAAACACTGAGTGGCAGCAAATTTCTAACTAAATTTCTCTGAAATAACAAATTTTTAAATTAACACTAACACAAATGCTCCAAATCTATTAATATTGTTACAAAAATATATTCTATATCGCACTCATAGGGAAAATTTCTCCCCTCCATATGGTTCAACCAGATGGTAGCCTAATGGACTGGGTGCCAGTTTTGTTCTGTAGAATGACTGTGGCCAAGACTCGGGGCCTCACTTCTTTGTTCAGATCCACCAATTACAAATACAGAGGACCTAAGATAAATAACTACTTATTTGATTTGTGTTAAGGAATCTGCTTAGCAGTGCAGATGAAGACCAGCAATCTGGAAAAAAGCAATAGATAATAATGTCAAAATATGTAAATGAAATGAGTAAGGAGTAATTGATAACAAAACTAACTTAACTCATTCCTTTTTAGGACATTCGTGAAGCCTTGCTCAGTAATGTGAACATTGAACTGCTAAATGCTCTTCACTATCATATGGTAAACAAGCGCCTGCTGACGAAAGATTTGAAAAATGGCCTTACTCTCACATCCATGTACAATGATCTTACGCTCCACATTAACCACTATTCAAATGGGGTAAGTTTATATTCTATTAGCCATGACTCATTTAATTTGGGTATTGTACAACACAAAGTTCTTGTGCTTTGTTAAAATACCAGCTTTACTGCCCATGAGCTAAATGCTGAATTGTAGCCCACATTTAGAATAGTAACACAGTAATTTAAGATCCAGCTAAGAAAGGACTATAGGTCTAGCATGTCAACCCTGTAACTTCCTACTGTAAGTAGGGATGAATACGTGTTCTTGCAAACAATACTAATAAGTAAAGTAATATGTTATGTACTTATGTGCATTGATTACCTACTCAATCTGCCATTGAGTACCCCCCCCCACACACACACATGATTTTCATCAAAATCAGCTTGTATCCAGTTTTTTTTCTTCATAAAATAATTTGCCCCTTTGGTTCCCCACTACTCGTATGAGTTCTAATATTAAGCAGCTTGATTACCTTTGCTGAACAGAGACAAATGGCTGCTAATGAGTCTCAAGCCAAGCAGGATGCAGCAAGTGTCCATAATTACTGACTAAATTATTTCTCAACTGGGTTGGGAGCACTTTCAAATGCCATAGTCAGCTTTTGCCATAATAGCCAGCTGGTTATTATGGCACAGTTGTCAGTCAAGCCCATTCATATAAAGAAAACACTTTTTCCCTTATATTCTATTATGCCACATAAACAGACTGCCATATCTTACAGTTGCACACAACAAAGCCACTGCTCATGGTACAAAAAGCCTTTAAACAAACAATTGTCACAAAGTGTGAAGTACAGCACTATGCTAGAAAATTAAAGTATCGCTTAGTGAATTTACATTTCTTTTCAGTGTGTGTTTCAGGTTACACTCTTCATTTTCAGTGGCATTTTCAGATTGAGTTCCCCCAACCCCTGCAACAAAAATAAATTAATAATGTATGTTTTTTTGGTCAGAGAATTTTTTCTCAATGTGTAAATGCTTGTGTTTATGCTATAGGTTCATCATTAAAGACAGTACATGGCAAAGAAAGTAAATTCCTCAAACTTTCACAATGCTTTTACAGCTACGGTTTTCCTCATAAAAAATGTCTCACACCCTCAATGTGTGACACCATCAAAAACCATCATGCTTTGCACCTGTGGTGTATGTTATATCACACGCCTCTGATGAGCAAAACAAAAACTCAGAGGCCCGAATATTCAAACTGCGTCAGACTGTGGCGCAAGCCTGGGCACAGGGCAACTTGTCTGCCCAGGGGCATTGACTGGGCAATATTCAATGGAGCTGTGCCATGGCACAACATCATTGAATATCGCACCCTGGCCACCTGCAGTGTGCATGGTGCAGTGGCACTGTGCCAGTGCAACTGGCCAGAGTGGAGCAGGGGGATGTGCTAGCACAAGTTCCTTTGCGCTATGCGTAGCAACCGCAATATTCAAAAGTGTACATGCAAATGGAGCCATAATGTATGCAAGGCACAATTGGAGCCATTTGCATGTCATTATGGCTCCATTTGCATGCAGGTGCACCAATCCCTGGTGACTTGCATCTGGCACCCTGCCAGGCAGCAGCCTTCGGGGACCGACGTTCCCTGTACAGCGCGGCAATGTACCCAACAACCCGATTGTGGGCATTTGTAAAATAATATCATGTCCTATATCCCTGGTGGTCCAGCGGGCCTCTGTCAGCCCAATCGTGGGCTTAAGTATGAATAAAATAAAGTCCAACATCCCTGGTGGTCCAGTGGACCACTCGCAGCCCGATTGCGGGCTTAAGTATGAATAAAATAAAGTCCAATATCCCTGGTGGTCCAGTGGACTGCTCGCAGCCCAATCGCGGGCATTTGTATAAGAAAACTACGACCAATATCCTAGGTGGTCTAGCGAACCCCCCTCCCCACCCCACCTGCCCACTGAGCCCCACTGCCCCGCTCCCCACCCGGTCAGCGGTGGGTGGTAGCACCCCACCTGCCTGCTGCCCCACCGCCCACTGACTGACACCATAGGTGGGGCTGTACACCCATTGGTCCACAGTGTGAGCCAATGGGTGTGCAGCCCCTACCGTACTACACATTCCAGATATGTGAACCACTCTCATAATGCTATAGAACAATCTCTTGGTGGCAGAGGTTGACCAGAACACACTTTACCTCTGTTTTTAAGACCATGAATGATTTCATGCTGAAGAAAATGTCCTCCTTAAAATAAGAACAAACAATGAACGGAGCACCTCTGGCAAATGGAGCAGTGCATGCTACAACAAATAGCAGCTATTGCAAACACACAGGCTGACAGCACTCGAGGGAGGTGGGCTTTTTGCATTCTTTCTGCATACTTATGTAGCCTGTGGTTTATTTTATTCTGTGTATATTTTTTTTAATCTCCCTTGAGTGCTGCCGGTCTGTGTGTTCATAATAATTCCTCCTTGAAATGCCTTGGCATTGGGATGAATCAGCACCTCACTTTCTCCAGCCACATTGATTCTCCTCCCAAAACTGGGGTATTATTGCTAATACAAATCTTATAACTCCCAACAAAAGGTTTTCATGCACTCTCTTATATACTATGGGTAACAGCCAGCATCCAAAAATAGGTCATATTGCTAGGCAACGATATTGAGTTTCAGGACAATAGGATTGCCAGTTTCTTTCGTGTTTTTAATTATTTGTACAAAAAGCTTTTTACAAACAGTGTGAAAAGGCAATTTCCAGCTACAACATTAGAAAACTGATCTGAGCTGTTATTCCTCATTCACATGTCTTGCTGCATACAAATAGTAACAGGCTGTAAAGTGCAAGCTGTGTAAATACAGCATTTATTGTCAAAAAGGAAGATAACTGTTTCCCAACTTGGTCAAGCCACTGACATTACCCCAGCATTTCACTCATCTTAAGCTTTATCAGGGGCAGAGTTTGGTGATGAGCTCAGGAACTGTATAGTGCTCACATAACCATTGGTTGCCAAATTGAATTTATTGCAATTTAAAGCACCACTGCAACAGTTGCAGGCCTGTGTCACCTCAGACTCATAGTGTGATAAGTAAATAAAATTACCCTAATGATATAACTATCCCAGTAAATAGTGAAACTCACAGTTACATGTAAAATTGCTTCTTCTCCTGGTGTTTCACACTGCACTTCTTGATATTTTTATATTGTGTTTTACTAGTATGTATGTAAGTCCTACCCTACAGTTTGTACCCCTTTCCCCCTGTTCACACCTGAAAAAAAGCATTAGCTCAGTGGCAATAAAATAAATTGTAGAAGGAATCCAAAGTAGAAATTGTTCCTCTGTGGGAGATAAATAATGGGTCAGAAGCAGTTTCTTTGGCCAACATAATACAAATAAAGAAAAAAAGATGCTTCATTGGAAAAATAAAACAGGCTTGCACTCACCATCCCAGAAAGATATATACTTCTTCAAAGAAAATGATTGTTCATCACTACTTTATACATAACAAATTCCTTATTGAAGAACAAGAAATGTGAATACTACAAAGTTATTTCATGCTCATCAACTCAACAAGCGGTTCACCCTACCATATCCAAATTTCTAGCACTCCAATAAAGCATCTTTTATGCATTAAACAGTAGAGAAAAGATTGTTTTCTTTTAAGAAATGTAAATTTTTAAGAATTTTATTAATACTAATTAAATAAAATAAATCAATTTGGGAGGCCATTTGCCTTTATGGTAATTTACAGTACTCTTGGTATCTCACTAAGGATTCATGGCATTTTGGGGATGTGTGCATTTATGAGGGTTCTAAAGACTAATGACTTTGCTGTCTGTGGTCTACAGACCAAAGATTAGCCCTAATACAGTTGCACTGAAGAGTTACATTTATAAATTATTTCTAGTGTAGGGTTCACTATATGACTTACAAAACTGGTATCTTTAGTTGGGTCATTTCCTTTGATTTATTTCTTTATTAGTTTTTTATTTACCAGGTGAGCATACTAGACACAGTTTTGCCTATTTTCAGGTACAGCCTTTGAGGGAGGGAGGTTACTAGACAGTGAATACAATAATGATACGCAATGATTTATTGAGTTGCAGTCCAGTAAGGACCATACATACAATAATTACAACACATTAAAGATCAATGCAGCAAATTAAAAAATACAACAAAGCATGTTATGAAGCAGAAAGATAAAACCACACATGTTTAGATTAAGACACTATCTGTACCAAACTAATTAGCCCTACAAGACTGATTAGCCCAAAGCTTGGTGATATGTGTCTGATGCTGCTGTTTGAACCTTTATAAACTCCTTATACAGTAGACTCATTAGTTTGACCTTTCTAACATCTTTTATTCCAGTGCAAGGTTCAAAAATCTTTACCATTTTCATGACAATCTCACACAGTACCTGTGAGGTGCTGCAGTTGTTAAACATGCATATCTATCACCAGTTTTGGAAGGTTATATTTTACTTATTTCTATATATTTTTACCGCAGTGCAATTTTCTCATTGTGATGTAATTATTGTATGAAGTTAACTGATTTTTACATAGTGCCATGTGAAAATAGAATTCCACCAGTGGAATATCACAAAGGTTGGAATTTTGCTTCCCTGAAATTTGGAAACACATCTTCATAACTTTCATGAAATTCTGACTGAGAACTTCTGAATTAATCAGTGAATTGAGATTAATGTTTTAGACTGCAGAATGGAATTCAGCAGCACCGTCTTTCAACAGTTCATGTGTATCATTCAGCAGTTCTCAAGTAAATGTTGTGGAATGAGACAAAATTTCACCAAACTCATTTGGAGGATTTGGATTTTCTCAAAGTCAGAATTTTGGAAAATGTCATGACCTTTTTGATATTTTGTGAACTATTTGTAAATTCAGAATTCATAGTTTCTGCTCAGTTATTTCTACAACATAGTTAAAAGCTGCAATGCATAACCATTCACACAGTTTTCTGTATTTTTCAATTTCTTCTGTAGATTGTTACAGTAAACTGTGCCAGACTTATTCAAGCCAACCAGATTTCAACCAATGGAGTTGTACATGTAATTGACCGTGTGGTCACTGCAATTGGTAATACAATTGAAGATTTTATTGAATCCGAAGATGATTTGTCTTCACTTAGGGTAAGTAAATTAAAGCAGCAGGACTACCAAATCATGAAGTGATCTATCAAAATTCTGCTTTTTGGCTGTAATCATGTGGCCAAAGTTGCAGTTTCCAGACCTGTAAATTGTTTTTTTCAGTCATCTTTAGTTTTTTAGATATTTGCAATTTATTTGAATTGTTGTGGTGCTACAATAAATATGGTGGCTGACTAACTTTCAGCTGTACTTTTCCTTCAGGTCACATCACATCTTTTGACTACAGCAGTGGGACCCTCTGCTGACCATTCCTGATGTCTCTGCAAGTCATGCACATGTGCAGTTGGCAGCAGAGGGGTTCCAGTGCAACATGCTTGGTGGCAGAATTGTAAAAAAAAGCAGAAGATAACTGAGCAAATTACTCAGTGATAGTTCAATGCCAGTGGGAAAGAGTACCAGGTATATGATCAGCAGAGCACAGAGAATAAACTGACAAAAAAGCACAAGTATTTTTTTCATAGTACTGCTGCTTTTTTTTCACCAAGTTGAGATTAGAATTTATATTTACCCTGGCTATGCCTCATACTTAATAGCATAAAACAGAAGTGTTTGAAAGCCTGGTGGACATGGTAATTCACTGTATTTTTCAGAACAGTGTATCCCTAACATTCTTACAATCTTCATCAAGATATTTCTAATTCTTTCAATTGATAGGGTTTATCCTGTGGTGGTGGTAGTTTCCATGTGACAATAGTGCCTGCAAAACTGCGCTGGTCAATAAAAATGAGGGCAAAACAGAAAATCACAAGTGGAAAAACAGCGCTGAGCAAGGATGGCAAAACCCCAGATAGGATTCACTGTCACTGAGGAGGGAAGGATGGAACTTGGGGTGGGGAACACAGTTGGGGACATATTTACTATTTATTTAATTTAATTTGCATTTTATTTATTTAACATAGCACTCTATTTCATTATGATCCAAGGCACTGTACAAATAAACAGATTCTATGTAAACAGTAAAATACATAAAATACAATATTGAGTTCAACTGATTAATTTAAATAAGCTTAAATCAACTGGAGGGGAAAAGCATCTCTAAACAAAAATCTCATACTATTCCTAACTTGGGGGGGGGTGCAACTCAGGGAGAGGGAGAAAGCCATTGATTGCCTATGGCAAGTGCTGTAAATATCAAGTCGCTCAAAGGACAAGCACTGTTTTGTACTCGCTGTTTTTAACTCGTTTTTGCTTCACTCTTTTGACACACCACCATGGTGGTAGGGGGAGCATGAGCAATCCCCCACACACAAACATTAAAAGCCCTTCTCCTGTGCCCTCCAGAGATGCTCATTCTTTCATTGGATCTTCACCTGCTGCACATCATGCCCGCCCTTTCAGAATCCAAAGTAATTACTGCTACAATTATTGCCACCTCAGAATTCATTGACTTCTAATCTTATAGGTTCTTCACTAGGGTTGTCAAAAGTAGTTCTAAAAAATTAGAACCCTTTTAGAGTCCAGTACTTTGAGTTCTTATTTATATCAAGAACATATATGGGTTTTAAAAATTAAGGGATTAACATCGTAACTAAAATATTTTTTTTTTGTTCCGACATTTCACAGACAAGATATGCCAATCAACAGAAACAGCCTATTAATTGGAAATTTCCTTTTATAATATTTTAATGAGATACACATATGTGAATGTGTAGCTCATATACTGTACCTGTTGTACTTATTGATTTATTTGAAATTTGTTAACTGAAAAAGAACTGACGTGGCCCTATATGCCCTTGAAATGATAAAAGTCTTGGTAATAAGAAAGATCAAGAAGATGACCTGGTTGTTGTTCAGGCAGTTACTGAAGGGATATATCATTACCCTCCTATTTGTACAAGCTCCCTTGCATTACAAATACCATTGTTGAGGGGAGATATTCTCATATCTTAAAATGAGATCATAAAGTATAACATAAGCATGGAGAAATGGTGGCCTAAGATGATGGCACCTTAGAGACATCTTATACTGGGGGAATCCTCATCCCTGAGAAAAAAACTATAATTACCCTGTTGCTTATACAAGTTCTCCTGCCTAGCCAACACCAGTGTTTGGGAGATACTGTCCAGCTTCAACATGAAAGCATTCAGTATATCATAAGCATGGAGGGATGGTGACCTAAGATGTTGGCACCTCAGTGGCATCCTATATTGTGGTGGTCTTGACTCTTCACCCCTGAGATAAAACCATAAATTACACTGTAAGTTGTGGTTGGAAGGTGATCAGATAGCTGTTCATAGGTCTTGCTGGTTTGTTCTTCTTTTTTATGGACTGGTCTCTGTCATATTTGCCAAAAGATTCCTCTTGCAATGGGACAGGTTTCTCTTAACACCTCCAAGGGTGAAACCCCCATTAGAAATATGGCAGAGCTCTGTAGCACCACTCCAAGGGTGACAGTCTTGGTCATGATGAGAAAGACAGAGTTAATAAACCATATATAATGCTACAGATATACTTATAGATACACTCTTTCCCAGTGAATTTAAAGAAATTCTTAAAACATCAAGGGGTGGCAGAGTGCAAATAATCCCCTCCAAGTGACAGCAAAGGACACAACTCTTTTATTCTCTATGAATGCTCATTTGTTTCATTGCCCTTATATCCTGTCCTACATCACCATTCTCTCTCTCTCTCTCTCTCTCTCTCTCTTTCTTTCTCTTGCTTTCTCTCTCTCTCTCTCTTTCTCTCTGTCCTTGCTCTGGAGAATGAGATTCATCACGATCACTGAAGGTTACTTTAAGAATAGGGCCAAGTCCATCTGGCACCATCAAAGGAGAACCCCTTAAAGGGAGTTGTTTTGGGTGAATGACTGAACTCTATCAGTCCTTTGTGAGGATGGTAGTCTTGATTATGAGATAAAAAGAGTGACCAACCAAATCACTTGTTACCAAGAATTCAGATATACTCATACTTGTATGCTGACCCTGTGGCCCAATTTGGAAACCATTTTAGTACCAGTTTTCCACATAACATGCCATGACAATAAATATGGAAGCTCCCAAATTTTAACAATTCCCGATACCACCCCTAAGATCTGCAAATTGTGTTCACAATGTGGATGTCAGTGTCGTGCTTGTATGCTTCTGGTGACCAACAACATACAACAGCACCCAGTCCTATTTGTATCTATAGCTGCAGACCTATGAAAGCTGCAGATGGTAAGAAACTTGACACCACGTGATTTTTCTCAGTAACTTAGAAACATAGAAACATAGAATTTGACGGCAGATAAGGACCGCTTGGCCCACCCAGTCTGCCCATTTCCCTACCTAATGGATAAGCTGCAGATCCTAGTTAACTAGCAGCCTACTTCTTCCTACCCCCACCTCCTAGAATTGCCTTATGACTGTCCCATGCATGCTTGAATTTCACCACTGTTTTTGACTCCACAACCTCCTCAGGAAGGCCGTTCCATGCATCCACAACCCTCTCTGTGAAAAAAATACTTCCTTAAATTACCTCTGAGCCACCCCCGTCTTCAAATTGGCTTGCTTGTTCTTGCACCTCTTTTTTGAAAGATGCTACCCTCTTGGACTTTGTTGATTCCCTTGAGGTACTTGAAAGTTTCTATCATGACCCTCCTCTCCCTCCTTTCCTCGAGGCTATACATATTAAGCTCCTTAAGTCTCTCTTCATATGTCTTCCCGCGCAGACCCTGCACCATTTTAGTTGATTGTAGATTGTTTTTCTATCAAGAACTGCATTCTACCAGATATAAGAATAGATCTCAAAACAATTCATTTTGTACAGTTGTCCTGCATCACCTGCTCCTGCTCCAAAGATTCAGTTTCACGCTATTACAATTTTTGGAATTGTTGATGTTTCCAGATGACCATATGATTGATTCTGGCTGTAGTGCTTTTGCCTCTCCTTTTAAAAGAGTTTAAAAGATTTAAAACAAGTTTAGGTTTTGGAGTTATGTAATTTGAAACAGAACACTTGGTAGTATAAAATGGGATATTATTTCTGTGCTATGGATGAAGCAGGTTTTTTGTATTTAATTCTTCAGATCATATCTCTTGCACATGACAAATTCAGCTCCAGCAACAACAACAACAAAATCTGACTAACAGTTATTGTGTATGCAGAAGGAAGTATTTTATGTAATTAGAAAAAATAAAACTCAGACACAAAGAAACAAAATCAATTATACATAGCTATTCAAATGTATGAAATGTGTTAGAGGACTTCTGAAATAGAATGCATTTTATCAAAGGCTATGACTGCAGTTCAACTGGTGGGAGCAATGAGCCACTCATGCTGCCTGAGCTATTTAAGTCAGCTCCCTGCAGTCTCACTCAGATGCATTCTTTCTTGCTGCAGTCGGAGGCTTTGCTGGTGCTCTCCCCCTCCTTCCCTTCTCCCAGAGTTTGTTTCCTGCTTCATTTGTGCTTTTGGGGATTTCTGCTGCCTTATGCCTCCACCTTTCTAGTTTTGTATTTTGCTTTTGCTTCCTGGCTGCTGTTTTGCTTTTTTTAGTTCACCATTCTTGCTCAGCTTCCTTTTTGGTTTCTGTATTTGTCTCTGCATTTTTTTTCCTTTTGGGGGTTCCTAGTCATTAGCATCCTGCCTTTATCATTTAATTTTGCTCTGTGCTTATTCAGGCTCTAGAGTTACTGAGTTTCTGTACCATTAGCAATCTCTCTGCTTATCTACACTATTTTGTGCCATTTGCAGTCTCTTGTTCATTTGTACTCCTTAATTGCTTACAACTGGCAACCACTCCCTTTTAGGTTTAGTGGTTTCATTACTCACTCCAGCAGCACACTGCTTCCTGGTTTAATTCCCCCATGCTATTACATTCCATATGCCACTGCATTCCCTAACAACATTTATTTGTTCTCTGCAGCTTTGGCATGCTGTCTCCTATTAGGCTCAGTGCTAACAGTTGCTCTCTACCTCATGCTGACTCGCTAACCACAGTGCTGACAGATGCACTTCACATCATGCAGTCTCATATACTCAGTGCTAACAGTTGCACTCCCACTTATGCAGTCTCTTAACTTACTGTGTGCTAACAGTTGCACTCCCACTCATGCTCTCTATTGCTGTTCTCAATTCTAACAGTTGCACTCCAAATTCTGCACTAAGTTACATACTTGTCTCTCTCTTTTCCTAGCATGGCTCTGCCCCCTTGAAGTCTGCATCTTGATGTTGGGTCCCTCACCAGGGGTGAGGGCCTTCTCTTTCTACCACTAGGACACAAGAAGGTATTCTGCTCTGTGGGCAGTCTTTGCCTGTGCAGACAGCATTGGTGGCTCCTCTTGATGTAGCATGTAAGACTTCATCTTCTGAACAGTGGGGCCTCCAAGTTCCGGGGGGGCCTTTAGCTGCAGACAGCATTAGAAGCACCTCCGAAAGCTATTCTCCCTACAGCTGCCTAAGGTTCACCTGGTTTTCATTCTATACATGCCTATGTCCTTCCTTCCTCTCAAGGGAGAAGATTGTACAATCTTCCTCTTCTCACCCCTCCAAGGCTCAGACTTACTCCACCTGGGTTTGGCATTGCCCTCACCCCTCCTTAGTTTGGTTTCTCTTTTAGGCCTTTGCTTAAAGGCAAGGTGGGTGCCATTCAGCAGTTGTCAGTCTCCTCCTCCACTAGGGGACTGGGACCCAGCAAGGTTCCCCTTTAGCTGCAGAGTTCATCGACTCACAGCACCCCCATAGCTTTCCTGTTAGAGAGAGAGAGAGCCCTTCCTCTAAAAATCTTCCCCTGAATTGAGTCTCCAATTTGCAGTAGTGAGCTGTCATTAATATCATCCTAATCCTGGAGGGAAGGTGACAAAGGTCTTGGATCCCCAGAGGTTCCCCCTCATAAGGAGTTTTTCCCTTTCTCCATGAAGAAGGTCATAAAGGTTAGGTTGTCCGTAGAAGGTAGTCCTCCAGTAGTGTATCTATATAGTACATTTTGACCCAGGTAGATTTCTGCTGTTGAGTTGGGGTTGGAAGGTGGTCTTCTTTCTCTTTTGCTGTTTCCTCTCTCCTTTTGGAAGTCATGCCTCTTTTGATTTCAATACCGATATCATCAGTCATTGCACAATCCCGCCTATGCCTATTACAAGTCATCACTACTGCTGTCAATCCATGCTCATCCAGTTTTTGCATTCACCACTTCCTGCTCATCTTTTTGGGGGGTTTCTTCCTAAGGTACATTTAGCCAAAAGGAATTATATTCCCATGTTACCTCTAGGGTTGGAATCTTCCTCAGTGGGGTTCCTTTGCCTTCATGATACCCTAACAGCATGGTAGTTCCCCATGGGACTTGGCATGTGACTGTTCAAAGTATCTATTTATCTCAGTCAAAAAACATAAGTATTCAAATTCTATCAGACTATCAATGAAGTTGCACAAGCATAACTCATCACTAACTCGCATGTGCACATTGAAATCAAAGGCTATCACTGCAGTTCAATGGGTGGGAGTAATTAGCCACACCTCCTGCTTGAGCTAGATAAGTCAGCTCCCTGCAGTCTCACTCAGATGCATTCTTTCTTTATCATGACATCCTCCCCTCCCCTCCCCCTCCAGCAGTATTCATCTCTCTTCCTGGGGCTCCTTCCTAAGGTACCTTTAGCTTAAAGGAATTATATTCCTGTGGCCTCCCTAGGGGTGTACCCCTTTCTCAAGAGGGTTTCTTTGCCTTCAATGTATCCAGACAGGGTGGTAGTTCCTCATAAGACAGGGATTGTGAACAGCCAAAGTATCTGTTTATCTCGGTCACCAACATAAGCATTCAAATTCCATCAGACAAGAAATGAAGTTGTACAAGCATAACTCATCACTACCTTGCATAAACACTTTGAAATGTAGCTTGAATTTATTAATTTTGGAATTGATGATTCATGTAGTACAGTATTTATTGGTGGTCTGGCAATGCTGCAAGCTAGTGTGATCTGACAGATCATTGTTTGTATCTTCAATAATTATAATACATTTTGCATCCTAATAACTTATATGTTCTTTGTTTAGGCTGCTGCTATTGCTTCTGGTTTGTTAGAAACACTTGGCAAACCTGGACACTACACTGTTTTTGCTCCTACGAATGAAGCTTTTGAGAAACTGCCTCGGGGAGTTTTGGAAAGGATCATGAGTGACAAAGTGGCCCTTGAAGGTAGCTGCTCTGACTTTTCAGAATGTAAAATTTAGCAACACATGCTGGGAGGGTTAGATGATGAGAATTATGAACTGAGGATCTGATTGGCCAAGAGCTCTTTGAAGCCATGATGATATCTAGCTACATCATCACGGCTTCAAAAAAGTTCCAGCACCACCAGCCTCTTTGCTCTCTACTGTCTGAGAACTATTTTTTTCAAAATGTACTCCTACACCACCCAAAAGCTCATTCATAAAATGTTTTAAAACCTGTTTGTTTTATTTTTTTTAATTTATAAATCTTCAAACTTAGTTCATAATAACAATATGTCACTCCAGAGTGTGGTAAATCATGGGATATCATCACTTCTCAGGTGATTGGACACACTTGGCCTGCAGTCTCATGCTCAACCACCCAAGGCGTGATGATATCCCATGATATACCACACCCTGTCATGCCTTATTGATTAATTATACAATGGCAATAAAAAGTCCTGCCCTCTGATTGGTTAGTGGCTTTCTCCTGTAGTGATATTATCCCAGCACAACATCACTGTATCAAGGTATGGCACACATATGACCACATCACACACATATATATATATATATATATATATATATATATATATATATATATAAGAATCACTCCATCTCTCACAACCTGCATGAAATGTGGCAGTTCAAACCCACACCAAAAAAACTTCCATATTCCTCAAATGAACATACAGAGTGCAAGTCAATAAAATCTTTTCTATACACCACGAACAAAATAGAATGTCATTTCAGATAAAGCCATCATTCCAATTGACTGCTTTGTAAATTTTGTCCCTGCTCTTCCGCTGAACACCATTAGCATGTGTGCTTTCTAAAAGCACATTATACTCCATTATCAATCACCAGATTCAGTTTTCTCTCCCACTGACTCTGCAAACTGCTCTCAGTATGCAGCCGACTGTGCCAGGAGAATAAGAATGAGCATGTAAACCATGAGAACTAAAGTAATTGAGTGAACCACACAAAGTGCAGCCCACAGATGGGGGAAGGAGAACATAAATATATTGTGCAAGTAAACAGAAAATGTAGATAGAGTTGAGGGGATAACAACATAAAGGAACAGAAAACTGCAACCTTCAGATACCATGAGGGGGTAGTGAAAACAGAGGGCCAGATTTAAAGAAAGATGGGAGGAGGGAGATAGAGAAACACAAAGACTTACAACACTTCCTACTAGCCAAAAACAGCACATCAGAACTTTTTTTTATGTACTCTATACCTCCTCATGCCAAATAAACTAAAAATAAATTTTAACCATGTATTTTTAAATCTTTTTTTCTTATACAAGGGAGCTGTTGTATAATGCCAATAATACAATCTAGAGGTGTGTATTGTGCAGATAAAAGCATTTCTTGAGGATTGGATGATCATGGCCTGCAGCCTCATGCTCAACCTCCTGAGGCATGACATTATCCCAGCATGACACACACCTATGTCATGCATTAATGTTTGAATGTATATATTGGAAGAGTGGTAATATAGGTGATTACAACTATTTTTCATAAAATCAGAAGAAATACAGAAAACAACACCAGAACAAATTCAAAATGGTGGCTAGTATTTTCAGATGATAGTGTAAGACTGATTAATGCAGTTATATTCAGAAGGGCTGTGCCTCTGAGTTCCTTCCTTATTGTCATTATATATTATATTCTCCTTCTTCTTTCTACCCTCTTCGCAACAATACTTTCCATTCTCTTAATATACCTCCCAGAAAATCTATTGTTTGCCAATCTGCTTTTTCTTACTGCTTTTCTAAACTTTGGTCTTCCCCTTTCTATTCATTCTGCCTCTTTGACTTCCTCACTAAAGTCTCTTCTTTTTGACTTTTGTTGTCTTACTTGCAACTGCATTTGACCCTTTCTCTCTTTCTCTATTCTCAGATCTTGCCCTTTTCTTGCTGTTTCTGTTTTTGTGTTTTTTGTGCATATTTGAGAGTGTTTTTATTTTTCTTGTTTGCCTTCATTTGTATCTTTCCTTTTATATTCATAATTCTGCCTGTATTACTATTTATTATATATCACCTTGCTATTGTATTGTTAGCTATCACCTACTCGCCTCTCCCCCAAGGTCTCAGCTGGAAACGAGCTATTGTCAGCTCACTATGTATTTCCTGGTTAAACTTTTAAATAAATAAATAAATTGTGTGTACACATACAAACCATATCAAATTCTGTATAAAAAAATAATACAAGGGGATGTCTGTGCCAATGTAATGGTTGAACCCTCATTGCTGAAATTTTGTTGGTATGGATAGTGTTGTTTTATGCAAACAAATCCAAGGAATTATTCATATCTAGAGAAATCAGTTGATTAAACAAAAAAATAATAACCCCCCTACAGAATACTGCATCAGCATATGTGCCGTAAACAAAACAAAATGGTTAGATTAAATGCTGCTGAAAAGAGAAAATAACATTAGAACCAATGTTTTATCCATATGTTTCTTTTTCATAAATTATCTATTTAAAAACAAACAAACAAACAAACAAAATGATTGAGGAAAAAAATAAGAGATGCTTTGATCTTAGAGTACCGTAAGCATAGTTGGTCCAAGGCACCGATGACCAACCAGTTTTGTGCCTAATTTGCAAGCACTTTGCCCCACTTTCCTACAGGTGAATTTATCCACTTACATTGTAATATTGTATATCTAGTTAATACACATTCAAACATCTATACCAGTAGTAAAATTGCTAGTCACACTAGTCTGGACTATACCCTGCCTATAGGCTTTAGGCAGCGAAATCTCTTGGTGAATAATAGCCCCAACTTAAACCAATGGACATCATGCACACAACTGTCTGGGTAAAATTGCATGCTGCTAAGACCTTCTTCCTTGTTACCTTCTTTTCAAACTACTACCTGGGGCATCCCTGTTATGGGGTTATACTGGAATTACCAATAATTAAGATACCATTATATACCTAAAACTGTACTCCTGGGAGATGGGGATGGCATTCCTCCTACAAAAAAGCAAGGCTCTAGCCCTTTCCCTCACTCCCCACCTTAGCCTACTACTGACCCCAGAATGGATGTCTTATTCCCCATATGGTCATCCTTTGTCAGGGCCTCCAATTGGTACTCAGTCACTGCTGCAAACCAGTAAACACCAAAGTCAACGTTGCTATAGGAAAGTTGTTAAGAAATTATTGATGATTCTCCTCCTATTGTCAGGCAATACCCATACCAGTCCTGGTCCCTCCCCTAGTGTATCCACTTTTAAGGCCCCTCCGAGCACTTTAAGGATCACTTCCCTTAATATTGGCAGATCCTACCCCGAATAGTACAGTTTGAGACATGAATGAAGCAAGATCAGCCTGATATAATTTCCATCACAGATTCATGGCTTTCCCTGAAAACTCCCAATGCCTCCACTTCTTTCCATGGATACAACCACTTTAGACAGGACTGACTAGGCAAAAGAGGGGAGCTGCCTAGTCTACCTGCAGGATATGCTGCAATGACATAAAACTGCCATAGATATCACCAATAGTGATTGAATGCCTATCAGTACAACTTCTGTTAAGTAACAAGAGAAACAATCTGATTCTCATCACGTTTTATATTTCTCTGGGCCAACAACATTTAGAATTAGAAACTTTTACAACTGCACTTTAAGCAGGCTAGCCAGAACTGGGGAAACTGTGGTGTTAGGTGACTTCAATATCAGGAAAATTCACCAAGACCCCCCCAGAAAAAAATAATCTATAGTAGGGTACTCTGTAAAGGGTCTATCAGTGAATTTAAAGTGCACCTGGCCAACATAGACTGGAGCTATTTGGACTCCACTCTCAACATAGATATAGAACTAGCTTTGACTACTTTGTCACTGAATTCAATGCTGCTGCCGATAAATTTGTCCCATATAGAAATGAGTTAGATGAGGGAATAATGCTAAGTGGGTTAACCCATTCCTTCTTGCACAGATGTGGGGCAGGGACAATTTATGGCACCAAGCTAAGGGATCTGGCACGCCAACAGATTTGCACTTTATATAGAGCTGCAAAAAAAAAACAGGTGCATCAGGTATATCAAACAGGCTTAGGCCTCCTTCTTTAAGGAACAGCAAGCAAGTAGTTTAGGTAAAGGGAAAGCTTTCTGAGAGTCCCTTAAGAATCTCATAGTGAACAGCGATAAAGTCCCCCCAACTGTGCTCAACTCAAAAGGATCTGTCACGTTTGACCCTACTGAGATTACCAATGCATTTAACAGTGCCTTCACTGACCTCAGTGCAGTACTCCCACATAGCAACGAGCCCACCCAATCTAGACAAATCCACCAAGCAGGTTTACCTGACATCACTTATAACCTAAGCTAACCAAAGTTTTACTTTAAAAACATCTAAGTTAAGGACATGATCAAGTATGTCAAGCAGGTGCTTGGTAAAACCAAGATAGGGAGTGATGCCATAGATATGAAATTAATTGCCCAAGCCCAAAATGAGCTAGCCCTCCCCTTAACCAAACTGCTCAACCTCTCACTCTGATACTCACAATTCCCTCACCAATGGAAAACCACCCTCATTACCCCAGTACACTAAAGTGGGGATCGCACATTGCTCTCAAACTACAGATCTATATCTATTCTCTCACCCCATCAAAGGAACTGCAGAGAATGGTATTGGAAAAGCTTGTTTCATACCTTTGCCAATACAATATTCCTTGTGTACAACAATACTGGTTTTGCAAGCTACATAGTGCCTTCACTCCCCTGACTGAATTTACAAACTTTCTATATGAGTCCCTTGACAAGGGCCATCTCATGGATGCCATTTATATAGACTTTACCAAAGCCCTTGATCTAGTTAATCACACATTACTGCTATCTAAACTCCCCACATTAGGCCTCTCTGATGACACTGTATTCTGGTTCAACCACTATCTCTCCAATAGATCACTGCAAGTCAGGATCAATGGAGCACTGTCTGACTCTAGACCTGTCTCTGTACGACAAGGCTCCATGCTGGAACTCATCCTTTTCAGCATCTTCATTAACACCCTCCCTGAAGCCTGACCACACTTAAGGGTACTACATTATGTGGATGATGCAGCCATCTGCTCTAGTAGCTACAGTCAGGAGGTGCTTACTCAGGACCTCCACATCAGCCTTGGTTCCCTTGAAAATTGGTTCCTGCAGAATAAACCTGTACTTACTGTAACTACAAAAAACATAGACAATGTTATTCTCCAGCATGAAAAAGAGAAATTGGGTCTGTCCACTCAACATCCACAATGTAAATGGGGTTGCACTAGATCAGGTAGACTTGATTAAGTACCTAGGACTTACTATTGACCAGTCTTTTAACTTTGCTCCACATGTTGACCAGATCGTACTGTATGCAACATCAATAGAAAACTTGGGGTACTCTACAGACAGAGGCACAATTTCACCCCTGAGGCCATATGTGTTGCAGTCTCCAGCTCCATTCTCCCCATAATCAATTATGGCCTCATAGTTTATGGAGCTGCTATTGATACAGTGCTTAACAGGGTCAACATAGTTCTCAACAAAGCCTGTCGCTTTGTCACTGGGGTGGACAGAACCACCCACACCTGTACACTCTATGCCCAAACAAACTGGCTCCCCCTACAAACCAGATTCAAGTACCAGACCCATATACTAGGTACAAAAACCTTATTATGCCTTACCTTCCTAGGAATACAAAACTTCCTAAGCCCTGCCCCAAAGCCCATACCCTACTAAGAGTGAGGCATGGGGCACCCTATCTATGCCATACTGCAGAACAAGTCTTGCTAAGCACTCACATGCAACCAGAGCACCACAATGGTTAAATGATTTTTCAGTGTCTCTGACTGGACTCTCAAAAATTGGCCAGTTCAAAAGGGAGCTACAAAAGGCAGTCTTACCTGGCACCATCTGTGGCTGCATCCAGCAAAAACTCCTTTCTCCCCCTTTCACACTCTGCAACTGCACCACTGATCACATCAGCCGTATCACCTACTTGACAAAGTACCAATGTGTGTTTCCTGTTCTCTGCAATTTTCCTTCTGCGAACTCAGTGCTTAGCTTGATAATGCCTCATGGTTCCAACTGTTTTCCCTCCATTGACATCTTGCATATGTTTGCATGACAATGCCTCTTTTGGCTGCTACCTTATTGCTCCATATTAATTGTAATCATTGTTGTGTATAAGTTTATTTTGTTATCAAATACTGATGAGGAACCTTTATAAATGAGCATGCTTCCTCAAAAGTATACATCCGATTGCTCAAATAAATAAATGCAAATAAATAAAACAGCAAATAGAAGGAATTTCACTCCCAAACTAACCCCCCCATGTTAGACAAAGTGCATATCTGCATGTCTGCTTGAAACATTAGGTAGGGGCATTATGTGTCCTGTTTGTAGGATCACCCTATTTTGCACAGACACAAATAAAGTATTACTTGCACTTTGAGTGTCTTTCCCCATTTTGCAGTTGGTGAGTTCCATCCCTGTTTTTTTTGCTTTGTTTACAGTCCATTTGGAACTGAACCCCATGCTCTCTCTGGATGTGGCCAGCCTTTTCACATTTCTAAGAAGTACTACAGGACTGAGATGTCCTTCTCTTTCTTTTATCATATCAAATATATTAATAGACAATCCTTTTTCAGTTCCAGTATCAACTTTGAATTATTTTAGCAATAACATACAATGGGGGTTATGTTAAAGTCCCTTAATCACCACCTGTGGATGTGATGTGGAATGAGGAAAAGCCAAGTGCCCTGTAACAATAGGGATGATTAATCAAACATTATACAATGGCAAGAAATAATCCTGACTTCTGATTGGTCAGTTGGCCATCACATCAGGGATGTTATCCTGGCATAACATCCCTGCTGTTCACAGCTCTGCTGTCATCATTATGGCAGATGAGCTTATGGCAGCTATAGCAGATCTTTTTTTGCATCTCCTCTTAAGAAACAAAAATATTTTTCCACACTAACAAAAACATTCTTTAAAATTATTTTTTCATTATAAAACAACAAGCCATTGTATAATAGGAATAATGCCCTCCAGGGTGGGTGTTATGCTGGGATAACATCCCACCTCAGGTGTTGGACACCCTCGGCCGTTGGCCTCGGGCCCAACCACCTGAGGTGGGATGTTATACCAACATAACACCCACCCTGTCGGGCATAATTCCTTTATTAAAATAGCCCTTAGAGTACCTCACTGCTATTTTTTAATCTTGTTCTTCATATGACTGGTCAATAATATGATTTAGAAAACAATTTCTGCTATTTTAGATGTTGTTATCCAAAAATAGTCTTTCCACCTTAGATTTTTTTCTTAATTCAGATCTACATTAGTTGGTTGACAAATAAAGGAATACATATCAGCTTCCAAGAAGAGAAACATGTTGACACATTGGGTACCAATAGTATGAACTAGGGACAAAGAGTGTTCAGGTCCGAATCACTTAGGTTGCTGTTGTTTCTCAGTCATGGGTTAGGATTCAGCATAGTATGAAATAAGAGTTATCACTCACAGCACAGACTAATGGTGTTCAGGTCAGAATCAGTTAGGTTGCTGGTGGTGTTTCTAGGCCATGAGTTAGGATCTAACAGCAGTCAAACACACACAGAAAAAAATTGAAAAGAAAAAAGTACTCATCAGAGTAACAACTGCTGCTGTTTAGTAAGAGAAATGACCACAGTGACTGCTGCATTTGAGTGCCTACATGGTGCAGCATGTTTGGGGGGGGGGGGTGATGGAAATGTTTCCTGTACGGAACCTGCAGAGAGGGAAAGAGAGAGCTGAAGCCACACAGTGTTTCTATTAAAAGGCAATGATTAATTAAGAAATAAGGCACGACAGGGTGAGTGTTACTGTATAATAATGTCACACCTCAGGTGGTTGAAGCTGCAGGCTGCAGGCTGAGTTCATTTAACCCCAGAGAAGTGATGTTATTACTCAATAACACACATCCCTGGAGTGTCATATTGATTTTATATAATGGTTTGCTTCTACAAAAAATTAAAAATATACAGAGAAAAAAGATTTTAAAACACTTTTGTAGGTGGTTTGGCACAGTAGAATCATATTTGTTTCAAAAAGATCCTGTTTTTGATGTCTCCAATAGATGGTGGTATTCTGTGGTGTACCTAGCTTTATGTCTTGTGACTGCTGTCTTAGTGATTCAAATCCCAAGCTGCCCTATAGCAGTCTGTGTGTGTTTTTTGATAAATGTTCCCAGTCCCAGTGCTTGTTCTGAGACTAGGAAAAGTTGATTTTTAATGCAGCTACATGTTGACTATCACTGCCATGGAGACTTCCCATTCTTAGGAGAAATCAGGTGACTTGTTTCATGCTGGGTACGTTTTGGCCCAAGTAAATGGTAAGAACATTTGAAACATTTCTTTTTATGAAAAAAGTCAGTTAGAATGTAATGCTGTGAGTTGCTTTATAAAACAATGGGCAGTTGAACACGAGCATCCCTCAGGTCCGCTATGTGAATGACGGAGCTGTACCCAGTGGCAGTTGCACTTACAAGTTGTGGTTTTAGAAAGCTGCAGGCAGTGGTGTTAGAGGAAGAACTTGTGGATTTGTCTGAAGCTGGGGTTATGAAAATAAAGTGAGATTTAAGGAGAGGCTGGTGATTTCAGTGTGACCTATTTATTTATTTAATTTTGTTGAATGGGTAAGCCCATTGAGACTAGAAGTCCCTTTTTCAGGGACGACCCGGAGGTGGGGATACAGATGGTAACCAACTGAAACTGAACCAGATTAAGCTGTTGGGGGTATTTCTAGTGAACCTACTAGGAGTATTGTCTTCCTTCCATAGACAGCAGTGCTCTCTAAATGAGTGGGTGCTGGGAAAACAATGACATAACTATAAATAAAAAGAACCAGCACTCCAGACCAAAATTTAATAGTGAGAAACTATTTTAATATGTAAAAAATCATATACTTACAATAAATATTGCAGTGAAAAGTATACAGGACTTCAAAATCATGTCCAGTTGAGAACTTTAGTTCACCTGCACACACACACACATCTTGCCCCTGCACTTTGGGATAACGTACCCCTTCCTTAGGAGTTCTCTGAGGTCCTTTGCATACTAAACATTTATATAGTGAAGTTATAGTCAGATAGCACTACTGGTGAAGGCAGGTGTTGACCAATCAAAGAAAAAGAAATTTTTTTGCCATTGTATAATTGTCCACTTTTGCAGTGCGAGACACATTATGAGTCCATCATGCCCAGCTGAAGTCAGTAACAAGTTCAGGCATCCAGAGTATGCATATTTGTGAGATGGATATTATGTGATGAGGTTCTACATGCATACTTATTTAAAATTAACATATGGGCCCAGATATTCAAAAGGGTTGAGCATGGCTCAACAGTGTTGCACCATGCACAACCCACTGATGCACCCCGGCACGATATTCAAAAGGGAAAAGTGCGCCGCACAAATCCCGATGCACTGGAGTGCATCAGTAATGTATGCAGGCACAGGTGGGCGTGCCCATGCATAACCTGCACAGCCCAATATTCAGCCCGGGATGTGCAGAGTCATGCATGCGCAACCCCTACCTGCGCCTGCACAAAGTTAAGCCAAAAAAAAAAAAGGAACAAGTGATGGCCACCCACAGGTGAGCTGCCACATTGAGGGCACAACATGGCAGCTGCCACCTGTGGGTGGCCATCCGAGTTCCTGACGCACCTGGTGGCACCCCCCAGGCCCCATCACGGGCATCCGTGTAGCGAAATCCCCCCTCTTATATCCCTGGTGGTCCAGTGGATCACGCTCTGCCTGATTGCAGGCATCGGTAATATAACCCCCTATGTCTAATATCCCTGGTGGTCCACTGGACCGATCGCTGCCTTATCGTGGGCATCTGTAACTCATAAAATACTTCTACTACCCTGGTGGTCTAGTGTACCCCCTCCCTCCGCCCACTGAGCCTCACCACCCTGCTCCCCACCCACCTGCTGCCCTGCCGCCCACTGACTGACAGCTCGGTAGGGCTGCACGCCCATTGGTTCACAGAGTGAGCCAATGGGCATGTGACCCATACTGTACAACACAGTCCAGATACTGTATGTGAATGAATTCATTCACATATCTGGACTAGTAGTCTCATTTCGGGCTACCGCTCATTGTCTCATGCTGTGAACCAATGGGCATGCAGCCCTACTGAGCTGTCAGTCGGCAGGTGGCGGGCAGCAGGTGGGTGGGTGCTACCACCGCTGGCTGGACGGGGCGGGGTGGTGAGACTCAGTGGGCGGGAGGGAGGGGGTACACTAGACCACCAGGGTAGTGGGGTATTTTTGTAGTTACAGACTGCTGCGATTGGGCAGCGATCGATCCACTGGACCACCAGGGATATTGGATGGGGAGGTTTCTTTTAGATGAATGCACACGATCGGGCTGCAGGGGGCATCGGTCCCTGATGGCTGCTGCCTGGCAGGGCGCCAGGTGCAAGTCGTCAGGGATCGGCGCACCTGCATGTTAATGGCATGCAAATGGGGACATAATGAGATGCAAATGGCCCCCTGTGCACCTTACATAAATTATGGCCCCATTTGCATGTCCTCTGTTGAATATCGCAGGTGCTGTGCATGAAGCAATGGCACTTGCGCTAGCACATCTCCATGCTCCACTCTGGCCACTTGCGCTGGTTCAGTGCCACTGCGCCATGCACAGTGGGGGTGGCCAGGGTGCCATATTCAAAGCTGCTGTGCCATAGCACAGCTCTGTTGAATATCACCCAGGCCACACCCCTGCGCAACAAAGTTGAGCTGCGCCCAGGCTTGCGCTACTGCCTGGCGCAGTTTGAATATCTGGGCCATGGTATGCTGTCTGTGACTGACCAATCATATTGTTGGATTTTACTCACCAACATAACAAGTTAGCTTGCCTTAATGATCTAACATGGATGCAGGTCAGTAAATTCTGTGTTTTTACATCTACATGTGCAACTCTGGATGTGAACCTTAACTCTTTCATCTTACTTTCAGTGTGCATTAGTCAGCTTTTGGGTACCATTTCATAGCAGTTCACAGTGCTCAGATATTGTGCATTGTGCAGGTACTTCCCAGTAAGAGAAGCACATCCACATAGAAAACATGCCTGCAGTTTGAGTCAAAACTTCATGACTATGGCTGTTTGGGTTTCATTTTGCCAAATCCCCCCTGGTTATAGTTCTGATTTTTTTCTCCGTGGCCAACCATGCATCCAATATAAAGAAATCCTCTGTTCCTTCATTTTAAAGTATAATAATAACAACTGGGGTCTGTTTTCCCCCATAGGGAAAGCCAGGCACCATTTTGCATTCTAACTAGCTGCTTATAATGACATTCATGCATTGGCTTTCCCTTACAAACCGTGTGCACAAACAGCTTTCCATATTTCCACAGCACAGCCAACTCTGTCAGAAAGAAACTCATCGTAACAAACCATTTTTTTTCTGCAAGTAATGTATGTAGTAGTTTAAGCCAAAAGAAAGCTGTCCTCAATAGTACTGGACACATAACTAATGAATCTTACTATTTCTTCTTCATGTATTTAAAGCCTGGCAGTTCTTGTTGGTCAGTTATTGTCATAACATGGACATGGACAATGCACCTGGGAAACAAGAACCCAGAGGAAGAATACACAATGGGTGGGGAGGTAGTAACAACAACAAAAAAGGAAAGGGACCTGGGGGTAATCATATCAGATGACCTTAAGGTTAGCAAGCAATGTGAGAAGGCAGTAGGGAGGGCTGGGGGCTATACTGGGATGTATAGGGAGAGGCATCAGCAGCAGAAAACAGGAAGTTGTTATCCCTCTGTACAGACAGTTGGTGAGACCCCATCTGGAGTACTGTGTCCAGTTCTGGAGACCCCATCTCCACAAGGACATAGACAGGATAGAGGTAGTCCAGAGGAGGGCAACTAAAATGGTGCAGGGTCTGCAAGAGAAGCCATATGAGGAGAGACTAAAGGAGCTTAATATGTATACCCTTGAGGAAAGAAGGGAGAGGGGGGACATGATAGAAACTTTTAAGTACCTCAGTGAAATCAACAAAGTCCAAGAGGGTAGCATCTTTCAGAAAAAGAGACTTGCAAGAACAAGGGGACACACTTTAAAGATAGAAGGAGGGCGGTTCAGGGGCAATGTGAGGAAGTATTATTTCACAGAGAGGGTAGTGGATGCATGGAACAGCCTTCCTGAGGAGGTTGTGGGGTCTAAAACTGTGGGAGAGTTCAAGAAGGCATGGGACAGACATAAGGCAATTCTTGTGGGAGGTAGGAAGAAATAGGCTGTTGGTTAACTAGGATCTACGGCCTATCCTGTAGGTAGGGAAATGGGCAGACTAGATGGGCCAAGCAGTCCTTATCTGCCATCAAAGTCTATGTTTCTATGTTTCTATTGCCCAGAATAAGGACTTTTTATCATAGTTTTCAGCAAAGATGGATTCTTGGTACTATAGCAGTAAACAAATCAGAGTGGATGTAGTTTACTGAGCACACATAAATTATCAAAAAAATTAAATAGTCCTGTTTTGTAGTTTAATTAAAAAATGGACACTGACACAGTTTTAAACAAAATCTTTAGTGCCATTACAGATAGGCTACTACCTTTTTAGAAGCCCAGAGTGTGACATTTCTTACTGAAACATGATTTTTCACAGGACAACATGTAACCATGACCAATGCAATAGAATTGTTTTCTCTAAATAATCAGAATTAAGACTAAGTGTTGTAGTTTTTTAGTTGTTTCTAGTGTTTCTTATCATTTTAAGGTATTTTAGTTAAGGTATTATAGTTTTTTGCAACAGTTAGAGGAAAGTCAGCAAATATTTTCTTCTACTATAAAGTCAGGACATGTAGAATTTTTCATGTTTTTTTGCAGGACACAGCTGCCCAAATCAGGATTGTCCTGCTAAAGTCAGGACAGGTGGTAACCCTAATTACAGATCCTAGGGGTGAATGAACAGTCCCCAGCAATTATATGAAACAAGGCATGAGTTGGTGTGTAAAACTCAAATTTAACTGACACTGTGTGGGATACTTAGACAAACCCCTTGAGCTTCACTTTCTGGATTTTTGCAGCATCACATACCCCTGTTGTCTGCAAAATTCTCATTATGCACACCTACCCATGCATCATTCTATCTTTAAAGAATAAAACAGATATAATATAGACAATAAAACAAGCTGGTAATAAGCATAGCAGATAGCATGTACCAGCTGTTGGTAGACCTAAGAATATCCTGCTCAGTCTTTGTTTCTGTTAAAGGCATGTTTGGTGAAATATTGTAAATTAATTTTCAGTCATTAGATTGTATGTTTTTTATATACCAAGAAGAGCTAAACATTTTTATTTATCATAGTCATTTTCAGTAAAACTATGCATTACAAACTTCACTTTTAGCCAATAATGCTTTGCCTCATCACTGTAACTCAGCCTGCTACTGTACTTCTTATCTTCAAAACAAGGCAAGCGGAAGCAGTTGAATAGAATACAGATGTGAAATCTATTAAAGTTCCAAAGCTTAGGTTGAAATAAACATCCTGATAAACAACGTACATTATGTTTTTATAATGTCTAAAATAACCTAAAGACACAAAAATGGTTTCAAGTAAAAAAAAATACATATGCAATCTCTTTCCACAACTTTCTTATATTTCATATCATTGCTTTCATATCTAGGAAAAACAGCAGTTCATATTATACTCACTACAGGTATACCAGCAATAGATTTGATAATCTAAACTATGTAAAGGGTCTCAGAAATTCTCCATTCTGTTTGGCTGTCAGCATTGTCAATGGCCTCACATCAATTAAGAGTAAGGCATTACAAGGGTTGCATTATGGTGGGATAACGGCCCATCTTAGGTGGATTGAAGTACGAGGTGAAGCCAGGTGCTTCCACCACTGGGAAGACCACTGTAACCTATTAACCCTCCCCAGTGCCTTATTACGATTATGAAATGGGTCCATTTAGTAAACTGGATGTATTTTTTAAATATTTATAAGCTTTACTTTAGTAGCTGGCCATTGTGCTAGGATAACGGCCCAGCTGAAAGTACATTTTGGCAATTCTAGAGCTAGCATGCTTTCTGACTGAATTGTGGAATAATACATTCTTATTCTGAATCAGCATTTTTAAACAGTTGGTAGATTAACTATTTTATTAAAATTCTCCATTTCAGTGAAGAAAACATTAAAACAATATTATTCCAAATTTTTTCTTTTGAAATCAGTTCTTTTTTTTTATAATAGCAATAAGGCACTCCCAGGAGTTAGACTAAAGCCAGTTAATCACCTCCTAGTGCCTCCTGCCACATTGCATCCCTAGTGGATAGTAATTTATTATTTGGATTACACAAATTGTAACAGACCAAAAAACACCAACATCAAGCATAAAGGTCTAAAGCTTTATTATGACATAATAGAAATCATCAACTTACAACAGACAACCAAGCACTCCTAGATTGCTTATTATAGAGGGAGGCTATAGGTAAAAGTTCAAAACTGATTACGATATAATAAGAAAATACTGTAAGTAACTTACAGCAGACAACCAAGCTCCTAGATTACTTATCACAGAGGGAGACTACAGGGTTGACCTACTGAAGTTCCTGGTACTCTTCTTCTGGAGTCACTAGCTAGCTCAGCTCACTGAGTAGAGTTTGAGCAGGTATTTATTCTATTCTTACACAGCTGCTGAGGCAATTACTTCCATATTTTGTCATAACTGAGGTGTCCAGTACACTTGCAAGAAAGCCTAGGCAGCAATTCTCCTAATATGGTTCTAGCAAGACACTAACTACTTCCCCTTTCCAGGAGTCAGGCAGTATGCCGAATGTATGGCAAAACCTGCACAGTGAAATCCCCCACAGTGACAATCTCAACAGGTTTTGAGACTGTTGCTGTGAGTGACCCAAGGGTGACAGTTCACCCTTTTGCTCTGTGTTACACCCCCTCTGAATCAACTCCAACTCGGAGTTGGGAATCATTAGTAAGGGGGGGGCGTGGGCATTACCCCCCACATGGGGAGTTGGTGGAGTGGAGCCCCCACAAAGAAACACACCAATGTCGGACAGGGGATATCGCTATGCCGAACGTTGACAACAGTGTTGTCGACTCAGTATAGATAAACCAAGTCAAGCAGTCTAGTGACTGTCTTAAAAAAGATAGGTCTATTCTAAGATTGTGGTAATTCTGAAGGTCTCATGCTCCTGTTGTCAAAATTTGCTTTCTCGTATAAGGCATCTATGCAGGGCTGCTATCATCATTTGTAATAGCACCCCTGTGTATGTGTAAAACTACCATGCTGAAAGCTTCTACAATATTATTAAGAAAGTTATTCAGTTAACTGGCTTCGACCTGGTTCTGTATTATCATAACTACAGTCAAAAATACATTTGGGCCTTATTGATCTTCATTAAAGATCCTAAGCAGCCACTCCATTACACCATCATTGTATGAATGAAAACTTCAATCAGCCATAAGTATACATAGTATTTTGGTAGCATATCATTGTGTCATTATATTGTAATTAACAGACTGCTAACCTAGTCCCTGATCATGCCTTATTGCTAACCCTTGCTGTGCTGTGGACTGATATATCAGTCCAGAGTTCCTTTATGTTCTAATTCTCTTGGTAGACCAAGGATTAAGTAACACTACCTGACTAAGGAGCCTTTGAATCTTCTGAGATACAATCAGAAGTTCATTTGTGCATCTCCTAGACTGTTGAAATCATTGCTGTCCACTCTTGAACCTGAATAACTCAACCTCTGGGAATGGGGTCTTGTCTATTAGATAGTTAACATTGCCTACATTTTTTTCTGATCAAAATTAATAAGCATTATTGATCATTAACTACAGCAATTAAGGAAACATAATAAACGTGGCAGAATATGTCAGAAAAAAGCCTCATGATCAAGAGCTGAAGATTAGTGCTTAGGGCTTGAAGAAAATAATTTTACTATTTCTTTACATATGAGACTACAGGCCTGATTTTCAAAGGGCCCAAGAATGCTGCAAGCCCATGGCGTGCGGAACATAGGGTGCATGGGGTAATGGCATTCTCCCAGCCAGTGATCAGAATTGTCCATCCTGTGTGTGGATTGCTGCAAGTTAGACCAACTTTTTCTGGTCTAGCTTGTGACAGTCTGAGGTACATTATTTACGGGGCTTGCGCCAAACATTTGGCACAAGCTGCCATAAATTGGGTAAAGTGTTGCAGCTGCACCTGATGTACCAAAATTAAGTGCAGTTGTGTCAAAGTTGTTTGGCACAGCTGCACCAAAAAAATGGTTTGACACAGAGGGCTTGATGCAAGCCATGCATCACCCTTTGAAAATTAGGCCCCATATCTGCAAGGTGTTGGGAAATTCCATGTTATTATTTGTAAAGCTTGAAAAGACAGATGTCTATAGATACTAATTTAAATTTCAGTAACTGAACAGCAGCCTCTTATGCAAAATAATATGCATTGTTTCTTCTGCTTTCCTACAGCTCTGCTGAAATTCCACATTCTTGACTCTATGCAGTGTTCGGAAGCCATTATGGGTGGTTCTGTATATGAAACACTAGAAGGAAATACCATTGAGATTGGCTGTGATGGTGAAAGTGTAATAATTAATGGAGTGAAGATGGTCAAACGCAAGGACATTGTGACCACCAATGGTGTAATTCATCTTATTGATGAAGTACTGGTTCCAGATTCTGGTAAGAGGCAGTTTCATGTTTATTCACTATAGAGAGAAAGCAACTAGGCCTAACCATGGCCTGATTTTTAAAATAATAACAAGTAATGAGATTGCACCGTCTTTTGCATAACAAATATTCAAAACAGAATTACATTTATTATTTTGTTTAAGATATGGTAAAGCATGTCCAAACGTTGCATCAGTTATAGTATTAAATAACTAATCTGTCCTATTTTAGATGGTTATGTCCTTTTTTAGGAACTCCTGGGGCTCAATTTTCAAAGAGCCCTTAGATCGCCACAGTTTGCGACAAACTAGGGCTTCAGGGACTCTGGGCCCAATTTCATAAAATTAGATGTCCCTACACTGAAGACCCAGGAGTTGCCACAACTTCAGGTCTGCCCCAAACATTGGGTACACCCGCAGAGTTTGATGGAGGGATCTGTCAACCCCCTCTAATGCACGCCCTTCAAGACTTGTGGAGGTGGGGGAGGACTTTGGCTGGGAGGTGAGGAATGGGGGCTGCAGGGGCAGTAAGGGTGCCAAAGGGCATGAGAGAGGTGCAGCAGCAGCAGCAGTTATAGTGAGTGGAGGAGGCACCTGCAGAAGTGCCATATGACATATCTGACAGCCAAGGAGACCAGGTAGGGGGGTGGTATGGCAATACTATTATGGCATAGGCCTGGGGGAAGCAGCCTTGGCACCAGCCCCACAAGACTGTGGGTTCTGTAGGGAAGGTGCCAGGGCTACTTCCACCTGGGGACAAGCCATAATATATTGCCGCACCAACCCCTCCTTCCCGGTCCCCATCGTAGCCAGATACAACAAAAGGCACCTCTGCCAGGTGCCTTCTCAGCTCACTGTAACTGCCGCTTGCCCCAATCATGCCCTATGGCACCCTTACTCCCCCAGCAGCCACTGTTCCTCACCTTCCAGGTCCTGCAGATCACTTGCTGCCCTGCCAAGCAGTGGCACAGGGCCCTTTGACCACCTTCTGGCTGGTCTTACATGAGTGCCCTGTTACAAACATAGTGGGGCTTATAGAATCTCAAATAAGAAGATGGTACAGCTCCACTGTGGTGCATCCATCTTTGCGATCTGGTGCACAGGTGCTTTTGCTGGAAGGGGGGTTTTGCTGCATGACATCCTGATTTCATCGCAGCCAGTGTTAGAAACTCATGAATGCTGCAAACTATGACACAAGGTGCCACTTGCATCATACACCTTTGGCACAGGCACCTTGCTTCATAGATCATCGTTTGAAAATCAAGCCCCTTTGCGTCCCATGGGACTAGTGATGAGGTCCAACATAAATCCATTTTTTTCTGAATTAATGAACACCCATTGCTATTCAGTAATTATCTGTCTAGAGGACAGAAGTAAACAGCTATTCAGTTATTTAACAATTAAATATGGATCATGCACCTATGTTGTTAAATGATGGAAGAATAAGTAAATAAAAAATATGTTAGATTTTTTTATAATAATGCTTATACTCCTGTTCCTTGTTTGTAGCCAAGCAGGTTCTTGAACTAACTGGCAGCCAACAGGCAACTTTCTCAGATCTGGTGAGTGAGGTTGGATTAGTTTCTTCCATAACAGGAGATGGGGCATACACTCTGCTTGCACCTATCAATTCTGCTTTTACTGGTATGTATTTGTGAAAAAAATAGTTTCCCTATTACTTATTGTTCTGTTGCTATGCCCTCAGTTTAAAATGCCAGGAATTACAGTAGTTTATAGAACTCCAGTGTTTTCTATTCTTCTTAATATGTTTATTTTTGTTTTACAATTTATTTACTAAAGACTGCCCAACCAAGATGCAAAATCTTGTTTTATTTGGGATGTGAGTTACCTTCTTTGACTGCTGGAGTCCAAGGTCATACAATTCATAAGAAACACTGGTGGGATTTGAATGTGGGGCTTTGGGTTTCAAAGGCTGTGTCCTAACCACTGCACCATAGTGCCTCAATGTTGAATTGCTTGTCCTAATCTATAATTTCAGAATAAAAATAAACAATGTGCTCAGTCACTTTAGACTAACAAATTAATTACTGGCCTTTTTAAATTACTTTGATAGTAGTTCCTAGATCAGTTTATTTACTTCACTTTGAGTAATTTGTAAGAGTTAGCACCTAGCAGCTAATCTTAAATGTTTATATGGCAAAGCTAACATACTGTATATTGAGGATACATTTGTTGTACATATTTTGAAAGCATGCAGACATTTTATATTTTAATTATAACAGGTTACATGTTGATTTTTTAATTAGACACAGTGTTCAGTATATGTGTGTTTAGTTTTTATGTGTCTTTAGGGAATTAAAGAACACAATTCTATTTTTGCTCTTCTTTACTGTTTTGTTAGAGGAGGTAATGAGCATGGATCAGCGTGTCCTTAAGCAGGTTATAATGAACCACATTTTGAAGATCAAAATTACTCTCAGTGAACTCTATCATGGACAGCGCTTGGAGACCCTGGGTGGGCAAGAACTCAGAGTGTTCATCTACCGCACAGTAAGGAAATTACCATTTTATCCGAAACTGTACTGGCAAGTTTATTAACAAAGCAAGTTTCACAACACATATATAGGAAAAAGTTAAACATGTGCATATAAAGCAAACAATACTAAACATGCGCCCTATACACGAATGTGCAAAGTACCTATGTGCTGTGTATCCACAGTGCATAGACACTCCGCACCCATTGTACCCCCATACAGGATGCATGAAACAGGGCATGCAGCCCCTATGCACCTGATACGCTGGCTGTGCAGAATGCAACACGCCAGGGGTGGGCAAGGGGCATGTCTGCACTACGTGCCATGCACAAAGGTGGGTAGTGTAACCCACAGTGAGGAGTAGTGGTGCAGAGGATATGCCAGGGGAACCCTGCTATAATCCACTGCTTGCCCCATGGACATCACCTGCTAGTCATGGCAGGACCTTGCTATGGCCCTTCATGCTGTCCCTGGCCACTAGACAGCATGAAGGAGGCTGGGGCACCTGATCAGGTAATCGAACATCTGATCACCACACAGCTCCTGGCATGGCGGATCCGAACTCCAACTTTGCAGCTGTCCATCATGTACCAGTGAGCCACACAACCCCCTCCCCAACACACAGTGTGGCCCCATCCCAGGTAGTGTGACTGCACCACTGCCCCAGACACAGCTGGGCACCAGCCCCAGTGCTATGCCAACATACCCCCCACCACATCTGTGCCCTGTCCCTGGGAATGTACAAGAAGCCCTCACCCCCCCTCCACCCACACACACACACACACACACACAATGGTGCCATGGTCCCATCGTGGTCTAAAACACCCTGACCAAGCACACAAAGGTGCCCCAGCAACAGTGTCTTGTAACCGACCCTGGTACCCCCACCCCCATTGGTATTCCTTGACCCACCTCCGTGGCACTGACAGCACCATCCCCTTTTCCCTGTACCTATATGTCAGTGCCACAGCCCCGGATGGCCAGTGGCACAGCCCTCCTCACACCTCCTCAGCCATCCAAATGATGCTGGGATCATGCTGTCATATATAAGCAGCATCATCCCAGCATCATTTTGATGGCCAGTGGCTGTGACACCAACATGCTGGTATGAGGAAAGGGGAGTGGTATTGTCAGTACCACTGGTGGTTAGGGGAGTGGGCCACTGAACACCAATGGGGGTGGGGGTATCAGGTTTGGGGTACAGGATACTGTTGCTGTGGCACCTGTGTGTTCGGAGTGGGGTGTTTTAGACCATGATGGGATCAGGGCACCAGTGTGTGTGTGTGGGGGGGGCTTCTTGTGCATTCCCAGGGATGGGGCATGGAGGTGGTGTGGGGTATGATTGCACAAAATTGGTGTTCTGGGCACAGCTGTGTCCAGGGAGTGGGTTCCGCCTCTGCCATGCTGGGTCTGTCATGTGTGGAGGGGGCTTGTCTACAGTGGGCACAGGGACACCCTGTGTGTGTAGATGGAAGGGTTGTAAACCTAGCATCTGGGTTGGGGCATGTAGGTGGAGGTGGGGGGGCATTTGGGATTGGGGTGGGTGTGCTTCCAGTGGGGGACATCCATGCACTGGGTGGGCATGCCCATTGTGGTGGGTCCCATGCCGGGCAGACCGCAGTTCAACGGGGCATGGCTGCACTGGTCTGATTGTACACAGATGCTATTCATGCACCCAGACCCATGCCAATGAGCGCAAGTGATCCACTCCAAGACCCAGGCACAGCCTGGGTCTGCAACTCTGCCCCCCCTGGCTGGCCTGAAGAGTCCTGCGAGCCAGGGGAGGTGGACCCATGGACAGGTGGTGGTCATTTGTGAATACCGGCTGCTGGGCTCCTGTCCATGGGTTCAGAGTTACACAGGTGCGGTGCGTGCCTCTGGCACATAATTTTCACCCATTTGTGCATAGCGGTCCATGTAATTTAGCAAAGATCCATTCACCTACCCCACCACCAGTTTTGTTTTTGTCTTAAAACTCTTTATATTGTTTATCTTTCACTCTTTTATTGTCAAAGTTGGTGACAGAATTTGTTAGAAAATGTGTAAACTGAT
Source organism: Neoceratodus forsteri (assembly GCA_016271365.2). Classification (NCBI taxonomy): domain Eukaryota; kingdom Metazoa; phylum Chordata; order Ceratodontiformes; family Ceratodontidae; genus Neoceratodus; species Neoceratodus forsteri. Next base: position 323,532,788 of record CM057458.1, read on the forward strand.
TTATAACACTTCAAATTCAAGACATCATTTATGGATAGGATACTGGTAGGAAACCTAGGTCCAAGCCCTCCCCCTCCCCCCATTTCTCTTCTCTCTCTCTCTCTCTCTCTCTCTTGCTCTCCTTCTTTCTCATGCTGGAAGACAGATTCTAACATGAGTTTGTTAGTGAAGCGTACATGAACAATGTCAAATGAAAATAACTTTATAAGGATGTTTTTTTCTGATAGAACATGATTAACTTCGACAAGCAAACAATGTATGGCTCTAACTGTTTAAAACAGCTTATGCAGGGAGTATGTGCAGTACAGTATGTTATAGTATTTACCATTTCACTTATTGCAAACTAGATTGTTCAGAATACTGTTAGGTCTATATCTGAAATGCATAGTCTCTTAAAAGGAGAATAGGCAGCAATCTTACTACAAGAGAATGTTAATTAAATGGTTGCCAACTAGATAATACATTTGAAATGTTTATGGACGTTTTTCCACTGTGCAGTCCTCCACCCCTAATGAGATATTCATGTTGAACTCCTGGGGCCTCTAATGGGAACAGAAGCAATTACAGGCACCCTGCTGTGTGTGCCTGTTAATGCTAGTTAACTTAGCAAAAGCACCACATATAAACAGCAGCATACTTTTATTATTACTGCTTTTTAAATACTAACATGAGGGATGAGCACTGCAATGTTCTCTCCATTGATTCTGGGTTCAGATTTGACCCTGGGTGGGGATCAAGTTGGCAGCTATCAGAATAATTTCTTTGAAAAATCTTTAAACATTAAAATCCTGATGAGCTGCAGCTGTTTATATCTGTAGCCATTACATTTAGCCCCTGGGACAACATGGGAGTTAAGTTTTTATCACTAAGAGAATTAGGCCCCTAGATCTGAAAAAAAAAATGAAATTAAATAATGTTACAATAATAACAATAGTCTATGCATTGATAGAATTTATCTACATGTGTTAGGAGCAAACTCTTAATGAATCTGAGAGAATACTTTTTTTTTCCATCAGTCTGTCTGTATTGAGAATTCATGCATGATAAGAGGAAGTAAAGAAGGAAGAAATGGTGCTCTACATGTTTTCCGGCACATTATCAGGCCTGCAGAAAAGTCTACATTTGATATTCTAAGAGAGGATGAACGCTTTAGGTAAGTAGCCCTCAATAATATAGAAAGACCAATAGGTTCCAAACAGGAAAATTACTGAGAGAAATATTTTTTTATCTAGTTTTATTAATTTTAAGTGTTACATTTGACTGATCCAGTGACCCATGTCTGCCTTCCAAACATCAGTACTTTCCCAGATGACCTCCCCAACCCACATGTGGATGAAAACACTAGGTTCTACCTGAATTGGATGTCAACAGACTGTACTTAGTGACAGCTGGAAAGGGGGGTATGGCCGCACTGAACTGTGATGAAAGTTCTGGTACTGCTTACCACTCCCTAAGGCTCACCCTGTAGCATCACTGGTGCAGAACGGTTCCATGTCAATTGAGAAATGTGATTATGATGACTGCAATTTGAGTGAATTTATAATAGCAAAGTCAATCTAAGCGATGATATAGCTCAGCAATGCACTTTTCAGTGACCAGATTACAACTGAAGCTGAGATTTATAATCTCGCAGAACAGTAAAGAACAGCCACAATCAGAGGAGAAACCCAAGCCTGAGGCAAGCAGGAGCCCCAATCCTCACCTCTCCAGACACAGATCTCAAAGCAGGAACAGGCAAGTGTGGAGATTGCAGTACTACCCTGCATCACCCCTGGCCAAATTCCCAAGAGATGACTCCATGCACATATTTCCTGTAACCCCTGCACCCATCCCCCCATCTCCAGAATTACCACACCACGCCGCACATGGACCCTGGGGAAAGCTACATATGTGGGGTTGCCTTACTGTCCAATTGTTGTAATATCCATTCGCTGTAATGTGCCAGTCACCTTTATTTGGTTTGTCCATCTGTACTTGCTCAAATTGCATTACTCAATTGACTTGCTACATGCAGAACTGCTTATGCTAAGAATGCACGACTGAGATGTATACTACAGTAGTCTGCATAGTGAGCAGAACCCAATGTGTGCTCCTGTCCTCTTTTTCCATAGAAGCAATGCAGCAAGATGTGCTGATTGTACAACACTTACTGTTTAATCTGCATACATGCAAGGTGGTATGCTGCCTTCCAGGCATGTGAATCCATTTCCATCTACATTGAATAGTGTTAGACTGAATTTGGAGAGTTATCTCATCTGAAAGCTAATGACAGAAAAGAAACAGCAAAGATGAGGAGGAGGATATGTTGTGCACAAACTTTCACTATTAAGTTTAACATCAATTCATGTTAAGAAAAAATGTGTATGAGGGCTGTCTGGAACTTTCAGATCCCAATGGAATTCCATCAGTAGAGGCCTTCTGACATTTTGAAAGTGGAATATATTTCAGTATGCGGTGGCATAGATAAACTGCAGGTTCCGTTTCTTCAATTTGTGGGATATTTTTCCATGATTTACATATTCTGCAGTTGACATAGGCAAGCTTTTTGGGATTCCATGGAATTCAAAAGAAATACAGGAAACCATTTTGGAAGCAGAATTGCCATTCTGCAGGAATTCTGCTAGCAGAATTCTATATTCTGCACCATTCTGTTTTGTTCCTATTCCTCATTTTATTCCAGTTTTGGTCACCACTTTCTCCTGTTATGTAAGAAACCCTTTCCCTCCTGTCTGAGTCTGCCTTTTTTAGATTTGAAATACTTAATGGGGAGCATCATTATCTATGGTTGCCATACAGTTTTCATTGATATTATGAGCTGCTTTTGAATACCCATGATTTAACATAATTTTTGGGTGGCTAAGATGAGGCAGAATGCACCAGGCACTGCTTTCTGACCTTATGGAACACTTCAGACACCAAGACTAACTCCAGACCCCACAGCATAAGTTTTACCAACATGTGGGGCTATGCAAGCTACTGGCATCATGAGAATGTGGATGGTTTGATGGAAGGGTGAAGGTAGTGCTAATGGGGAGGGCAGCATCAGGGTGGGAAGAAGGAGGAGGAGGTGCTCTGGGGTGAAATGGGAACTAGAAAAAGGTATGTCATGGCTGGTTCCCATACACAGGGTCTCCACTGGACCGAGTGAGCAGATAGGTTTGGAGCCGGTAGTCACTACTCATCCCATTCTGGCAGTGCTTTGCAATACCAAGTCAATAAGGAACAAGACCGCAATTATAGTGGACTTGATTTTCTCATTAGACCTGGCTTGCATTACAGATACCTGGTTAAGTGATAATGCTGAGCTATTCTTAAAGGCTTTGATCTCAGCTGGGTTCTGCATTGTGCATTGCCTAAGGAGGGACCATGTGGGTAGGGCTGTGGCCATTTGTTTTAGATCCAACCTGAACTTCTCTGTGCACCCCATGGGATCTACCTCATCATTTCAATTTGTGGCCATTGGGGTGGGGGGGTCCTGGTGCAAGCTGCAGAATCCTTCTCATGTATTGGCCCCCAAGGCGCAAGAGGGAATTTCTGCAGGAAGTAGTGGATTTCATCCCTGAGAAAGTGCTGGATTTGTTCAGATGGTTGGTTCTGGGTATCAACAATGAACTTTTGCAGTTTGGTCAAGATTTCCTCCAGATGATGGATTTTCTGGGCCTTTCACAAGCTGTTACTTCTGTGACCCACCTTCATGACAACAACTGGGACCTGGTATTGTCACTGTGACTCGAGGATGATAACCTCAACATTGATCCAGTCATATGATCAGATCATTGCACAGTGAAATTCTTATTTGGGTTTCTCTGAGAGTCTTCCCCCTGTGGGGATGGTCTGTTATTGCCTGTTAAGGGGATTGACCCCTGCAGGATGTCATGTGGTAATGGACCTATCATGAGTGTTGACTGTTTGTGACTCAGGGCCAGGAGTGGTGGTGGCAGCATATAATATGGCTGTCATCTCTGATGTCAACTCTGTAGCACCTGTCCATGTACGACCCAGGCCTTCTTGCTTGATATCCCCTAGTTCGACAGGAGCTCAGGGAATTGAAGACTAGGGGTCAGAGGCTGGAACACCGCTGGCAGAGATTCAGAGCTAAGGAGGGCAGATTGTCTTTGAGATCTCACTATACTGAGTATCACAGAGCAATCTCTCATAAGAAGGCAGAGTTCCTGTCCAGGGAGATCACTACAGGGATGAACAGACCAGCCTAGCTCTTCCAGACTGTAGATGGGTTACTTCATTCTGCTTGTATAGCTTTGTCAGCTGCTAGGTGTGAAGAGTTTGTTCTGTTCTTCACTGACAAGGTGTCCTCTATCAGATTGGTATCTCTCCTGGGGGTGGGCCTGCTGCAGCTGGTAGTTAATGAGTCTGGAGCTAAGAGAAGCAACCCTCATGTCTGGGGAGAGTTTAGGCCAGTGGGGGTGGAATAGGTCAGTGAGATAATTTCAAAGCTGTGGCCCAGAATCTGTAATCTGCAATGCATTGTCTCTTTCTTTTTTTATAACCTGGCTCAAGCCTGAAAAAGGGCCGTGTGGCACAGTGCTTTTCACCTGGTCAACAAATCTTATATAAATAAATAAATAAACTGGACCCAGTCCTGACACATATCTTGTGAGCTGTGTAGAGTCCACAGGCCCAGTGTTCACTGAGCAGGTGCGGTGTTCCCTCATGAAAGGGGTGTTCCCTAGCACCCTGAAAGAGGTGCTTGTGAAACTCCTTTTGAAGAAACTGTCTCTGGACACAGATTGCTTAGCAAACTATAGTCTCTAATCTCCTTTTTTGGGTAAGGCTGTTGAGAAAGTACTGCATGAGGCTCGCCTAGCTGTTTTTGACGTCTAGGTCTAGATTAAGGTCCAAGCACAGTACAGAGACTGCACTAGTCATGGTACAAGATGATCTCATTGCGTGAGATAGAAGTGAATGGTCAATTCTCATTCTGTGTGACATTTGACATTGTGCACCAAGGTGTGTTATTGGATCTCCTCAGGGAAGTCTGTGGACTCACTGTTACTGTTATCAGATGGTTTGAGTCCTTCCTTACAGACATGATGCAGAGGGTGGTTGTGGAGAATTATTCCTCCTACCAAAAGCCCCTGTCTTGTGGAGTTTCCTAGGGCTCAATTCTCTCATCCATGTTGTACAGGGTGTACATATTACCCCTGGGTGATATCATTGGACGTTACAGGGTAAGTTTCCACTGCTATGCAGATGACACCCAGCTGCATATGTCTTTTGCACCTGCAACACAGGGTGTGGTCTCTGTGCTGAATTCTTGCTTGTTAGAGGTTAAGGACTGGCTATGCCCCAGCTGTATAAGGCTTAACTCAGACAAGATGGAGGTACAGGTGGTTGAGCCTGGTCATCAGCAGGGAGCTGAGATGGCAGAAGAGAGGACCGAATCAATGCTTAGTTCTTCTTCCTTCGCCACCTCTGCTAAGGTGAAAATGCTGGGCATTTTACTGGATAATGAACTGACATTAGAGGCTCAGATGTCATCCATGGTCCCAAGTGTTTTTTACCACTTTATTAATAACATCCAGATCAAACCCTTTATCCTGTCCAATGTCTTGCTCTCACTGGTACACACTTTTCTGAAATCCAGACTTGATTACTGCAATGCCCTTTACCTTGGACTTAATGGAGGGATCCTGTGTCACCTGCAGCTAGTGCAGAACACATTGTCCAAGTTACTGATGGGCCTTCTGAGGTCCTGTTATGTGACTCTAGTCCTATGTGTCCTGCACTGGCTGCCAGTGAGGTAGCAAATCTCCTTCAGGGTCAGCTTTCCGATCTAAGAGGCCCTATATGCTCTGGGCCCTAGGTACCTGTGTGACCTCCTGACTCCTCACCAGACCTCCCACCCTCTCTGTTCCTCCTAGGCAGGCCTACTAGTGATTTACAGGGCTCAGCTGAATTGATACTTATTAGATTATTTATTATGCGGTATTTTAACATTGTGGTTGTCTGTGTTAGTATCATATTGTCTATTTTCATTATGTTAATTCTACTGTATGATGCATGTTAAGACTATACAGCACCAGAGCTTCCAGGAATGGGCACTGTAGAAATAAAGATTTACTTATTTTCTTAGTATGCACTGCCCAGGTCCAGGTATGTGTATGAGGCATGTACCCAGATCATACAGCTGTGCACCCGTACACAGATGCGAGGTGGATGGCATGCACATTTGTTGGCTACTGCAGGGCACCTGTCCATGGCTGAACCCACACATAGGAATCATAGGATTCATAGGAAAGTATTCAAGCAATTATGGACTTACATCCTAATAGCTTGCTACATCCCAAGATATTTTAGTGCTTAAAATTCATAAACACTTTCCTTGAATTCAATATCCAATCTAGTTTTAAAAGTATCCATATTTGGACTCTTTATAACCAACACAGGAAGATCATTCCAGGATGAAACCACCCTTTGGCTGAACCAATGTTTTCTTATTCTTAAATTCCACCTGGGTTGAAAAAGTTGTTTAGGATGTTTCCTAGAGCTTACTCGATCAACCTTAAATGTAATTCCCAGCTTCTCATGCAACAAAGAATTCCCTATAGCTTTATAAAGCATGCCCATGTCCCCCTCTGAATCTACGATAACATAGTGAATATAGGCCCAGAAATTCCATCCTTTCCCTATAGAATCTGGTTCCAAGTCCTGTGATAGCCTTAGTCATTCTTCTTTGAATACCCTCGGGCCTAATAATGTATTCCCTCTTATATGATGACCACACCTGAGCACAGTACTCCAGGTGGGGCCTAATCAGGGAGCTGTACAATGGGATCAGTACTTTGGCATCCCTGCCGGAAATATGTCTGAGGATATTATTAAAATTTTGATTCACCTTTCTTATCTGAATTGAGCAGTGATGACTGATCTTAAAATCAAGAGTAATCATAATACAAAAGTCCCTTTCTTGTATGGTGACAGTTAGCATATCATTCCCAATTTTATAAGCCGTATTGATGTTTTTATTCCCCAAATGCATGCTCTTACATTTTGCAGAGTTCAATTCCAGTTTATTTGACTCAGTCCATGCCTCTATGTTACCAATAGCTATTTTAAAAGGATAATACATCAGTCGGGTTATTAACAAAAGCTCCTAATCTGCAGTCATCTGCAAATTTAGATACCCAAAAAATTTAAAAATGTAAAAATAATTCCTTCTTACCACCCACTAGCACTCTCCTTCCTTCTCTCACCACAGTCCCAGCGAAGTTCCACATTCAGAGGATTTGGATTTTGGCAGGGTCAGAATTTTGGAAAATTTCACAAAATTTCTGTGAATTTAGAACTGTCAGTTTCTGCCCAGCACAGTTACTAAGGCAACATAAATCACTCAATAAATAACTAAATATATAGACTAGCTTGTAAAACTCTTGGTGCCCATTATGTGACTTTTTTCATAATTAAATATTAAGGACACTGGCCCATGTGTAAAATAGTGACAATTTATTGTGGCAACTAATAGGAGTTGAGCTCCATCCTGTATTTCCCTTCATTTGTATAGCAGTGACTTTATTACATTTGTGTATAAAAACTCAAAATAATTTGAAGTACCATACAAAGCATACAAAGAGTAACATATGTATATTTTTTTATTCCAGTATATTTGTGACACTGCTTGAAGCTGCAGGCTTGGCAGATATGCTGTCAGAAGAAGGAGACTGGACTTTGTTTGCTCCAACCAATGAAGCCTTCAAAGATCTCTCTGAGCAAGAGATGGAAATATTAACAAGTAAGTACCACTAACCACTGTTACAGCAAGTGTGCATTTTTCATTTCATTGTACAGGAAGGGCTACAAGGAAGTACTACAAACAAGAATAGCATAATCGACTCTTGTATTTAGACCATGTTAGCCCAATTATATTCACAGTATATTTAGGCACTGGTATATTAACATGTATACCCTTGAGGAAAGAAGGGAGAAGGGGGGACACAATAGAAACTTTTAAGTACCTCAGTGGAATCAACAAAGTCCAAGAGGGTAGCATCTTTCAGAAAAAGAGACATGCAAGAACAAGGGGACACAATTTAAAGATGGGGGGGCAGTTCCGGGGCAATGTGAGGAAGTATTTTTTCACAGAGAGGGTTGTGGATGCATGGAACAGCCTTCCTGAGGAGGTTGTGGGGTCTAAAACTGTGGGAGAATTCAAGAATGCATGGGACAGACATAAGGCAATTCTTGTGGGGGGTAGGAAGAAATATGCTGTTGGTTAACTAGGATCTGCGGCCTATCCTGTAGGTAGGGAAATGGGCAGACTAGGTGGGCCAAGTGGTCCTTATGTGCCATCAAAGTCTATGTTTCTATGTTTCTATTCACACAAGTATCACCAAGACTAAAGAAATGCAGTGTACTCTGTATTGAGCTTCTGCAGTTTGTTATCATCTCAGCAGCTAGATTATTAAGGGGAACTGATTGATTTGACTGTACAAACACTAGTACTGCATAATCTGGTTTAGTTATGTGGTAGAGTTTGAACTGATTTTAAGGTGTTAATGCTTTCATAGAAACACAGAAAAACATAGAAACATAAAATGTGCCTGCAGAAAACAACTGCTTAGCCTACAATGTCTGACAAGATGTTCCCTGCCTAGTCAATTTCCACAGACCTTAACCGGTCTGTACTGACTGACTCACCCTCCTTTCTGCCCATTTCCTAATATTTCCCTATGTATATCCTATGCATGCTTGAAATTCTCTACCTTTTCACCTCCATCACTTCCACTGGCATTCTATTGCAGGTGTCCACCACTCTTTCAGTAAATTAGTAGATCTACCCCCCCCCCACCAACTTCATCACATGCCCTTTGGTTCTGGTGCTGTTCCTTATTTGAGACTCCCTCTCCACCCTGTTCACCCCCATGAGGTATTTGTAGGTCTCTATCATATCCCCTCTTTCTCTCCTGTCTTCCAGGGTGCACATATTGAGATCTCTCTATCTCTCTTTATAGGGCTTTTAGTGAAATCTCTGCACCATTTTGGCTGTCCTCCTTAACACTGCCACCACCCTATGTCCTTTCTGAGGTACAACCTCCAGCACCGGGCATATTACTCTTGGTGGGGTCACACCAGTGAGCAATATAATGGCAGTACAACATCCATCCTCCTGCTGAGTATACCTCTCCCTATGCATCCCAGCATCCCCCTGGCCCTACCCTCTGCTTTGCCACAGTGCCCTGCCACTTTGAGGTAATCAGATTTGATAACTCAAGGTACCTTTCCTAGTCAGTGACTGACTGTACCTCCCCACCATACCATATTCAGCTCTTGGGTTCCTATGCTGTAAGTGCATGATTTTGCACTTTTTGGCATTGAATCCTAATGGCCATTCTCTTGATGACTCCATGAGTTTCTTAAGATCCCTATGCATTTTTTCCTCCCTTTCCTTATTGCCCACCATATTGCAGATTTTAGTATAATCACCAAAACAGGCATGCTTTCCCTTCCAGTTGTTTTGAAATATAACTTATAAAGACATTGAAGAGGATTAGTCCAATACTGAGCCCTGCAGTACACCACTGGTCACTCTCCCAGTATTTCAGTGAATGCCGTTAACCACCATGCTCAGTTGCCTATCTGTTAACCAATTTCTAATCCAGTTCACCACTTTGGATTCCACTCCCATGCGGCTCAATTTCTTTATGTCTCTTGTACTGCACAGTGTTGAAAGCCTAGCTGAAGTCCAGATAGGTCATGTCCACTGCATTCCCCTAATCTATTTCCCTGATCACCAAGTTGAAGAAATCAAATAGATCATCGGTCATAACCTCCCCCTTGAATCCATGCTGCCTTTGGTCTCACAGTCCATTGGATTCAATATATTCTTCCAATCTTTCCTCTAAATGTTTTTCCATAAATTCCCCTGCCCCCAACTGAGGTGAGACTGACTGGCATATAGTTGCTAGCATTAATATGTATCAGGGTTGGATACATCAGCTGCTCAAATTTCTAATTAAACTGCCATTTGTGCAGCACGTTTTTGTAACAGTACTGAGGAGAGACACATATGAATTAACAATGCCTGTAAAATCCAAAGACCTTGAAGCTGTTTGGAAAACCTGGCCTTATGTGCTGCACAATAAGATTCATCAAGTTATTTAGTTTTTTTTTAATTTGTTTTATTCTTTTGGTAACTGGGTAAGGCCCACTAGGCACAAGTGCCTGTTTTCAGGGGTGACCTGGAAGCACTGTGTGGTTAAGTGACTTGCTCAGAGTCACACAGTAAGCAAGTGGAGGTTGTGGGAATTAAACCCAGGTGTGTTGGATGCACCAAGCTCATTCACAGATCATTACTCTAACCTATAGGCTATACTGCCAGCCCAGTAGGTGCTATATGGCATTTTAGATATTCCAGATAGTATCATGAACACAGATGAAATTAAACTGCCTGATAAGTGAGTTCACAAGGAATACATATAGTATCATAGATATGCTTGCTGTGCATCAAGCCCTGATGTGTTTGAGCAAGGCATGGATGCAGTTGGCTATTTCTAAAGATATGTTGCATTTGCATTATTTAGTCTCCTTTTTGAGTTTGTTGTGGTGTGCAGGTGCAGACGAACTCATTGCTATAAGATGTGCTTTACAGGGGTGTACCCAATGGAAAGCTCAGTTTCAAGGGGCAGGTCAGTGGCAGACGAATCAGTTGGCAGGCTGGTGATGACTCCCTTTCAGCTGTTGGGACAGAGTTGGCCAACTTTTCAAAGGACAGAGCCTCACCAATAGTGGTGCGGCTCGGTCCTTTGATGTTGCATTCCTGCATTGTTAAATTCCTGGTTGTGCATCCACACTGCTCTAGCTTTCAGTGTGAATGCGCTTAGCCCAGGCTGTCGGCATGCCTCCTCCCAGTTTCAAACAAAAAAACAGTGGTGGCTATCACCGTCCACCTCTTACAGTCCCCATGAAAGCTGACAGGATTGCCCAATCCTCCTGTCAGCATGCCCCCTCCCAGTTCATTTGCCAACTGGAGAGCCCACTCCCCGTAAGTATAATGTGTGGCCCCCATTTGTTGTGTGCTGAGTGGGGTGCCCAATCCCCCTCAGCTCATGTTCCCCCCCAAACACTTAGTATGTGCCCATGGGGTGCCCAATCCCTGTGGGCTACAGCCCCCGTCCAACAAACACTCAGGTGGCTTGCTGAAAGTCCCTGTTGAAAAAGAAAACCTTCCTGTGCTGGATTTTTTTTTAACCTATAAATAAGAAAACAGTCCCTCGCAGTCTGCCATGATTCCCTCCCCAAACCCACACCTACCCTCTGTGCACCCACCTCCCCACACCTCCCCACCCATACTTACCTCCAGAGCTGAGGCGGTGATCTTCGGTGGAGGAGGAACATGTCTGCACTCTTCAATGCCGACCACGAACTGAAGAAATGCCGGTAAGCTGCATAATGGCATACATGTTTTTTTTTTCCAACTTTGGTGCATATCTCATCCATTTTTACAAATGTTAGCACCACATTTTCAAAATCTGGTTCTTGGTACCCCACCTCATGAATTTAGTGACTGTCACCTGGTTATTCAGTCCCAAAAAGGTGATTTCGCGGTCACTGTGTGGAATCACCTTTTGGGACTAATTAATGAAATGACAGTGTCACTGATCATGAGGTGGGCTCCCAAAATGCCTATGTTGCAAATTTAGTGAAAAAATTCCAAAAATGACTGTGTTATGAGTGTGCATTGCACAATTTCCATGCACACTCGTAACATTGAAAATTTGTAATATTTTCGCTCCACATTTTAAGCATTGGCATTTTTTTACATCTCCTCATGAACAGTACAGCTGTCATTTTTCACATCCTGGCTGAAATGTGTTTTCACACTTCTGACGCAAAATAGCGCAGTCGCTGTGGGAAATCAGTGTTCGGGACAGATTATGAAAATCACAGTGACACTGGTCATGAGTAGAGGTCCCAAAATGCCTATGTTGAAAATTTGGTGACAAAAGTCCATAAAATAACTATGTTATGAGTGTGCATTGCACAGAAATATAGAAACATAGACTTTGAAGGCAGATAAGGACCGCTTGGCCCACCTAGTCTGCCCATTTCCCTACCTACTGGATAAGCTGCAGATCCTAGTTAACCAACAGCCTATTTCTTCCTATCCCCACAAGAATTGCCTCATGTCTGTCCCATACATTCTTGAATTCTCCCAGTTTTAGACCCCACAACCTCATCAGGAAGGCTGTTCCATGCATCTGCCACCCTCTCTGTGAAAAAATACTTCCTCACATTGCCCCTGAGCCACCCCATCTTCAAACTGTGTCCCCTTGTTCTTGCACATCTCATTTTATGAAAGCTGCCACGCTCTTGGACTTTGTTGATTCCACTGAGGTACTTAAAAGTTTCTATCTTGTCCCCCCTCTCCCTCCTTTCCTCAAGGGTATACATATTAAGCTCCTTTAGTCTCTCCTCGTATGGCTTCTCTTACAGACCTTGCACCATTTTAGTTGCCCTCCTCTGGACTGTCTCCATGCTGTCTATGTCCTTGCGGAGATGGGGTCTCCAGAAATGGATGCAGTACTCCAGATGGGGTCTCACCAACTGTCTGTACAGAGAGATAACAACTTCCTGTTTTCTGTTGGTGATGCCTTTCTCAATATATCCCAGTATCCCCCCAGCCCTTCCTACTGCCTTCTCACATTGCTTACTAATCTTAAAGTAATCTGATATGATTACCTCCAGGTCCTTTACATTTTTGTTGTTGTTGCTACCTCCCCCTCATTGTGTACTCCTCCCCTGGGTTTTTGTTTCCCAGGTGCATTATTTTGCACTTCTTTGTATTGAAACCAAGCTGCCATACTTCTAACCATTCCTCCAACCTTGCCAAGTCCATTCTCATCCTTTCCACATCTCCTTGTGTATCAACCCTGTTGCAGATCTTTGTGTCATCTGCAAAGAGGCACACTTTTCCTTCCAGTCCCTCTGTAATGTCACTTATAAAAACATTAAAAAGGACTGGACCCAGTACTGAACTCTGCGGTACCCCACTAGTAACCCCCTTTCTTCAGAGTGGACTCTGTTTAGTGTTACCTTCTGTGTCCTGTTGTCCAGCCAATGTTTAACTCAGGCTATCACCCTGGGACCCACTCTCAGACTGGCTAATTTGTTTATTAATCTTTTGTGTGGGATTGTGTCAAATGCTTTGCTAAAGTCTAGGTAGGCCTTGTCCACAGCCCCTCCCTAGTCTACTACTTTGATCACCCAGTCAAAGAAATTGATTAGATTCATCTGAAATGACCTTCCTGCTGTGAACCCATGCTGCCTTGGGTCCTGTGCCCCACTGGCCTTTAGGTACTCAACAGTTCTTTCCTTCAGAAATGATTCCATCACTTTCCCTACCACAGCGGTCAAACTGACAGGTCTGTAGTTTCCTGCCTCTGTCTTGGTCCCACTTTTGTGAAGGGGAATCATATCTGCCTTCCTCCAGTCCTCGGGTACCACACCATCCTCCCATGATTTGATAAAAAGGGTAGTCAGTAGTGTCATTAGTTTTCCCCTTAATTCTTTTAGAATTCTGGGGTGAATCCCATCAGGCCCCATTGCTTTTTCCACCTTCAGTTTTAGGAGTTCTTTCAGAAATCTTTCTTCTGTGAAAGGACTGGGATCGACCCCCTTATCCAGAATGCTTCTGTTAATTGGATTAGGTACCTCCCCCTCTTCCTCTTTTGTGAATACTGAGCAGAAGTATTCGTTTAGTATCCCTGCTTTTTCACTGTACCTCTCTGCCCACCCGCTGTCCCTTCTATTCAGCCTCACTATCCCTTCCTTTGTCTTTTTATGCTCCCTAATGTACCTATACACATTTTATTCACCTTCTTAACAGAGTTGGCTATCTTTTCCTCAGTATTGGCCTTTGCTATTCTGACTGGCTTCCCTGCTTTCTTCTGCCTTAACTAGTACAGTTCTTTGTCCTGCTCCATCTGTGTTTCCTTATACTTCCTAAATGCTATCTTTTTCTCCCTAACCTTGCCCACCACCTCTTTTGAGAACCATAGTGGCTTTTTCTTTTGTTTTTGATTTGTTTATTGGGTTCACAGAAAGGCTTGTTGTCTCTGTGATGGCAGTTTCCACGCACACTCGCAAATTTGAGAATTTGTAATAATCTCACTCAAGATTTTCAACATCATCAATTTTGCACACCTCCTTATGAAACATAGAAACATAGAATTTGATGGCAGATAAGGACAGTTTGGCTCACCTAGTCTGACCATTTTCGTACCTAATGGATAAACTACAGATCCTAGTTAATCAACAGCCTACTTCCTCCTACCCCCTACTAGGACTGCCTAATGTCTGTCTCATGCATTGTTGAATTCTCCCACTGTTCTGGACTCCACGACCTCCTCAGGAAGGCTGTTCCATGCATCCACAACCCTCGCCATGAAAAAATACTTCCTTACATTATCTCTGAGCCATCCCCCCTCTATCTTCAAATTGTGCCCCCTTGTTCTTGCACATCTCTTTTTCTGAAAGATACTACCATCTTGGACTTTGTTGATTCCCTTGAGGTACTTGAAAGTTTCTATCATGTCCCCCCTCTCCCTTCTTTTCTCAAGGGTATACATATTAAGCTCCTTTAGTCTCTCTTCGTATGTCTTCTGGTGCAGACCCTGCACTATTTTGGTTGCCCTCCTCTGGACAGCCTCCACTCTGTCTATGTCTTTGTGGAGATGGGGTCTCCAGAACTGTATACAGTACTCCAGATGGGGTGTCACCACTGTCTGTACAAAGGGATAACAACTTCCTGTTTTCTACTGTTGATGCCTCTCCCTATGCATCCCAGTATCCCCCCAGCCTTCCTTACTACTTCTTACAATGCTTGCCTACCTTTAGGTCATCTGATATAATTACCCCCAGGTCCCTTTCCATTTTTATTGTTGTCAGTATCTCACCCCCCATTGTGTACTCTTCCCCTGGGTTTTTGTTTCCCAGGTGCATTACCTTGCACTTCTTTGCTTTGAATCTAAGCTGCCATACATTTGACCATTCTTCCAACCTTGCCAAGTCCCTTCTCATCCTTTCCACTCCATCTTGTGTATCAACCCTGTTGCAGATATTTGTGTTGCCTGCAAAAAGACATACTTTTCCTTCCAGTTCCTCTGCAATGTCACTTACAAAGACATTAAAAAGGACCGGTCCCAGTACTGAACCCTGTGGTACCCCACTAGTAACCCTCCTTTCTTTACTGTGGACTCCGTTTACTACTACCCTTTGCGTCCTGTTATCCAGCCAATTATTTATCCAGGCTACCACATTGGGACCCACTCCAAAGCTGGCTAACTTGTTTATTAATCTTTTGTGTGGGACTGTATGAAATGCCCTGCTAAAATCTAGGTAGGACATGTCCACAGCCCCTCCCTCGTCTACTTCTTTGGTCACCCAGTCAAAGAAATCAATTAGATTCGTCTGACATAACCTTCCCAATGTGAATCCATGCTGCCTTATGTCCTGTGCCCCACTGGCCTCTAGGTACTCAACAGTTCTTTCCTTCAGAAGTGATTCCATCATTTTCCATACCACTGAGGTCAAACTAACTGGTCTGCAGTTTTCTGCCTCTGCCCTGCTCCCACTTTTGTGAAGAGGAATCACATCTGCCCTCCTCCAGTCCTCAGGTACAACCCCATCCTCCCATGATTTGTTAAAGAGAGTAGTCAGTGGTGTCACTAGTTCTACCCTTAGTTCTTTTAGAATTCTTGGTATAATCCATCAGGCCCCATTGCTTTGTCCACCTTCAATTTTACTAGTTCTTTCAGAACCCTTTCTTCTGTAAATGGACTGGTATTGACCCCCCATCTCCAGGGTGTTTCTCTTGTTTGGTTTAGGTACCCCATTCCTCTTCCTTTGTGAATACTGAGCAGAAATAGTCATTCAGTATCTCTGCTTTTTCACTGTCACCCTCTGCCCACATTCCCTCCCCTTTATTTAGCCTCAGTATCCCTCCCTTGGTCTTTCTTCTCTTCTTAATGTACCTATTAAAGGTCTTATCCCCCTTTTTAACAGAGTTGGCTGTCCTTTCCTCAGTCTGGGCTTTTGCTATTCTGACTGCTTTCCCTGCCTCTTTCTGCTTTAACTGATAAAGTTCTCTGTCCTGCTCCTTCTGTGTTTCCTTATGTTTCCTGAATACTATCCTTTTCTCCTTAACCTTCCCTGCCACCTCTTTTGAGAACCATAGCATTTTTTTCCTTCATTGTATTTTGTTGATTTGCTTCACACAAAGGCTTGTTGCCGCTGTGATGGCTGTTTTGATTACTCCCCATTGTTCCTCCACCACTCCTTCTTGCCTGTTTGCTAGTGCTTTTCTGAGACACTTTTTCATTTTCCCAAAGTCAGCCCTCCTAAAGTCCAGTACTCTTGCTTTTGTATGGCTTGACTCTATGGCTGTGTTTATCGTGACCCACACTATTTGGTGTTCACTTGTTCCCAGATGGCTGCCCACTTCTAAATCTGAGATTATTTCTCTGCTTGAGAGTACCAAGTCTAAGATTGCTCCCTCCCGAGTAGGTACCAATACTAACTGTCTAAGGCATGCCCCTTGTAGGGCATCAAAAATGACTCTGCTCTTGGATGTGCCTGCAGCAAAGGTGCTCCAGTTAACATCTGCTATATTCATTTCCCCATCAACAATATCTCTCCTTTTTCTGCCATTCTAAGGATGCCTTCTATCATTTCCTTGTCCATACCCTTCCCCTGAGATAGGGGTCCGTATACAACCCCCATGCAGATTGTGGTGCCATTTTCTGTCTTCAGGGTCACCCAGAGTGCCTCATCTGCTCCCTGTTTACTCTTTAGTTCTGTTGCTTTGATCCCTTCCCTTACATAGAGAGCTAGCCCTCCTCTTTTATCCTCCTTGTCCCTCTTGTAGATTGTATATCCTGGTATGTTGACATCCCAGTCATGGTTCTCTGTGTAACATGTTTCTGTGACTGCCACAATATCCAGGCATCCCTCTTCCATCAAGGCCACAAGTTCAGGAAGCTTGTTACATAGACTATGGGCATTGGTACTCATCATCCTCCAATTTGTCATTGCCTTACCCCTTTTAGCCCCATCCCTGTCCTTACTACCTTTGCTTTTTTTTGCATTTGCCTCTGTCCTGCTCCCTAATGACTTCTCTATCTTGGTGTTTACCTCACTAATTACCGTGTTTTGTGGGGGGAGGCTGGGATTTCCCTGCTCCTTTTCAGTGCCTCCCCCCTTGGCTAGTTTAAATGCTTGCCAGTGAAGCACTTAAATCTATCACCTAGGATCCTGGTTCCACCCCAGAAAGATGCAGACCATCATGCCAGTATAGGCCTGCATCCCTCTAGGTGGCTCCCCAGTCCCCAATGAAGCAAAAACCCTGAGCTTCACACCAGTTTTTCAACCATTCATTGAATTCCATGGTGTGGAGTACCCTAACATCACCCTTGCCATAGACAGGCAGCACCTCCGAGAAGGTTACCGTATGCGCTACTTGCCTAATGCCCCTCCCCAGCTCTACAAACTCCTCTTGCACTGCTCTGATCCCATTCCTAGCCAGGTCATTTATGCCTAGGTGGAGAATGACATCCAGCTCCCTCCCTTGTGCAGCTGCTCCCATGATCCTGAGGATTCACTTCCTGTCCCTCCAAGCCATGGTGTCAGGCAGACACCTTACCTCCCTCCCTCTCTCCTTCCTCACCCACTTCTACCCCCCAATGATTGAGTCCCCCACTATGAGTTGCTTCCTTCCCCTGTGGGGTTCCATGTCACCCTCCTGTTGGTCTCCTTTGTGGAGGTTCCCAGCATCCTCCTTGGTCTCTACTGCAGGTGCCTTCTTAGAGGAGCCACTATGCACCAGAACAGCGTATGAATTGTGGAGAGGTTCAGCTGGAGGGATGCACCTCTGTTCCACCACCCTTTCCCTCCCTGAGCCCACCTTGGTCCAGCCGCTCCTCTTTCTTTATAGCCTCTGAGGAAGCAGCAGTGGCCCTGGTGTTCCCTGGGTGGGAAAGGAGGTTTCACAAATCCTAGCCAGGTCAGCCTGGAGACGGGCAACCTCCTCCCTCAGACCAGAGAGGTGCCTACAAACAGGGCAGCATTGCAACCTCCCAAATGTCTTCCGGAACACTGCTGCCCCACAGCCATTGCACTGCAGCACTCCCATCATGTCTTATTTTGTGTCCCCTCTCCTGTTTCTCTGTATGCTTACTCTCTCCTCTCTTTACAACTCTCACCCTTCCTGTTCTGGGGCAGCAACTTTCTGTATTCTTCAGTAGTCTCCTTCTTCCTTGCTCAGAGTCAGACCACCAGCAGCTAGGAGGGGAGAAAGAGCTACTTTTTTCCTTCAGGGTTGAACATACTAATGTTTCTCTATGATCCTTCCCTTCCTACTGCCAAACAGGAAGTTCCTGTTGTCAGTCAAATCCAGTGGCTATAAAAGGAGAACTGGCTTAGGGTGGGAGTGTGGAGGGGTGGGATGGAGGGCAATTAGTAAGAAAAATAATAGCTTTTTTAGTTAGTTGCTTTCTGATCTACAAGCAAGATTTCTGTCTTCCAAAAGCTAGCACCAGGAAGTTGTAGTTGGAGTCACCTGCTTTTCTACTGCCTAAGCCACACCCCCAATTAACCTCTCTCACCTCCTACTGATTTAGCAAAGTAAGTTGATACAACACCCTTCCCAACACAGAAACACACACTGATTTTCTTTCTTTTTTTAAACCCTAAATGAGACCCCCTCTACTTCTAATAAAGTATCTGTTTGCTTAATTCCATCAGGCATTGACTCCTGCTGAATGAGGTGCTTATGAACAGTACAACTGTCATTTTTAACATCCCACCCGAAATGTGTTTTTACATATCTGACGCACAATGGCGGGCACGCTGTGGGAAGTCAATGTTCAGGACAGAGTAAGAAAATCATAGTGACAGTGTCCATGAGCAGAGGTCACAAAATGCCTATATTGAAATTTTGGTGAAATGATTCCACTAAATGACTGTGTTACAATCGTGCATTGCATGGTTTCCACATACACTCGTACGTTCGAGCATTTTTAATATTTTCACTCCAGATTTTCAACACTGCCATCTCTTCACACTTCCCTATGAATGGCACAGCTGTAATTTTTCACCATCCTGTCCGAACTGTGTTTTCGCACATCTGGTGCAGAATGGCACGTTCGCTGTGAGAAATCAACGTTCGGGACAGAGTAACAAAATCACAGTGCCACTGTTCATGAGCAGAGGTCTCAAATGCTTTCATGAGGTGGGGGTCACAAAATGCCATGTTGAAAATTTGTAGTGCAAATACCAACAAATGCCCGGGGCGTTAGGGTTTCTAACCATAATGTCCCCCCCAACCCATGGTGAGGCTCTAATGCCTTCATCTTCTCTGAACTGTAGACACATCTTCACTCTTCAAAGCCAGATCATGAACTGAGGAAACAGGTATGCACTTCAGTGTATTTCAATGGAAATTTGAACTTGGTGGCATAACTTGTTCTTTCTAGTCATAACTGTAATCCTGCCAGTCAATGCGTACCAACAGCAATTCCAACAACAAATTTTGGCATTGACAAATGTTTGTTGTAGTTTGTGTTTAGATCTGGATATATGAGCCAATGTTTCATATAGCACCTACTGTGTCACAAATGCCTAAAACATCAGGACATTTCAAATGTGTCTGCTTATGGGTACCATAGACAAGCATTTGTCAATGCCAAATGTTGTCTTGCTGGCATTGGCATTGGTAATGCAGGAGTCAGAGAGATGCACAGTAGGAATGGCAGTGAAGTATCGAACTGACACCAACCCCACCCCCACCCTGCAGAGACTGACAGGCATGGGGGTGTGCCTCTGGGTCATCGTCCATAATGCTAATACCATTTCACCTCACCCTACCCTGCAGACACCGACAAGTGTCAAAGTGTGCCTTGGGGTCTTCGGTCCTTATGCTCACCCCATTCCATAAGGAAATATGCTGAGATGGGTGCACTATAGGAGAACGGGGTGAACTTTGGGGCCAAAGAGTCCAAGGCACATTTTGATGCCTGTCAGAGGCTGCAGGCTGGTGATGGAATGGTGTTAGCATTACAGCCGAAAATCCCAAGTCACACCCTTGACATCTGTCAGTCTCTACAGGGTGGGGCATCACAGTTGGAAACCCTAACACCCCAAGTGTTTGTTGCTTAATTTTACTCCAAATTTTCAACATGGGCTTTTTGTGACCCTACCTCATGAACAGTGGCAGTATCAGTTTGTTAGCCGAAAGGTGATTTTGCACAGCGACTGAGCCACTTGGGAACACAGGGGCAAAAACACATTTTGGGAAGGATGTGAAAAATTACAGCTGTACTGTTCACGAGGAGGTGTAAAAAAAATGGTAATGTTGAAAATCTGGAGTGAAAATATGGAAAATTGATGAAGTCACGAGAGTGTGTAGAAACTGGGCAATTATTTTGGGGATTTGTTTAACCAAATTTTCAACATAAGCATTTTGGGACCTCGGCTCATGAACAGTGGCACTGTGATTTTGTTAATGTGTCCCAAACACTGATTTCTAACAGTGACCATGTCATTCTGCACCAGATGTGTGGAAACACGTTCTGGGCAAGATGTGAAAAATGACAGCTATACTCTTCATAAGGAGGTGTGAAAAAATGGCAAAGGGGGGTGTGGGGAGGTTGGGTGCATAAAGGGTCGGTGTGGGTTGGGGGAGGAGGCCCCACTGACAGTGAGGGACTGTTTTCTTTGTTTCAGGTTTTCAAAAAAAAAGATCAGCACATACAGTTTTCTTTCTTTACAGGTATGAAAACAAATGTTGGGGACACTGGGGTGGGCTCCCAGTGCACCCCATGACTTTGGGGGTGTGATGTTGGCCACACTGGGGAGGGCTCCCAGTGTGGCTCACAATGGGGGTGGAAGGGGCCAGGAACATGCTAACGTGGTTGGCTTCCAGACATAGGGAGGCACACTGGTGTGGGCTCCCAGTGTGCCACACTATCTTGTAGTGGTGGTATTACACATGCTGACAGGGGGATTGGGCACCCCCAAAGTCAGCTTTCTAGGCAATGCAACAAGTGGACAGTGGAGCTGCCCCCATGTTTACTAAACTGTTTCACCAGGCAAGGCACATAGGGTAGGCATGTCATTGGTGCTGCTGCATGATGAGCTTGGCTCTAATTGAAGCAGCAAAATTGTTTCAAGTTGGTGGCACTGAAAAAAACTTATGTCACCACTAGCATGCTCGCTAACTGACAAATGAGGGATGCACCTTCTAAAGCATGCCCTGCATTTGCCAAAACTGACACACCTCTGCATTTCTCCTACTGATCTCCTACTGCCACAACATGTTGCTTGCCCGTGCGCAAGACAACATAAAAATCCTTCCAGTTGCAATAGTGTTCAGTGACAGGTTATGTTCATGTATAACTGAAGATATATTGATACTGTGATCACAATGTACTTAGTCTTAACCAGTTATATCACAAAGAATGGACCATTATATGTTAAAATAGTCAGGCAGATCCTGTAAGCTTAATTATTATTAACTAGAGTTACCAAGTGTTATTGATGGACATATCAAAATATGACAGAACTTGTCACTGTGTGAGACAGTACATGTGGGATGCAGCACTAGGAAAATTGAGGTCCTGGTCTGCAGTGTGTTCCATCTCTAAATTTATATTCAACTAGAACAAGTGTTTCTAGTCATTGCTGACCAGTTTGTTGGAATTGTTTCACTACTGATGATTCTTATTTCTTTACATTACTTTTCAACAGATACTGAAAAATGCCTTTAATTCTAGACATGCTTGATTTTTCTATTTGTAATACTGGCCTGGCAGTATTGTCTAGAGGTTAGAGCAACACGCTGTGAATGAGCTTGATACCTGCAGACATGGGTTTGATTCCCACAGTGTCCACTTGCAAACTATGCGACTCTAAGCAAGTCATTTGACTAGCCCAAAGTTCCCGGGTTGCCTCTGAAAACAGGCACTTGTGCCTAATGGGTCTTACTTGGTTAACAAAGACTAAGTAAATAAATACTTTATGAACTATTTTATTGTATTCTGTTTAAAGGATGCTTTATGAGTATTGATTGGTTTGTGATGAATATTAGACATAAGCATTTCTACTATTCTATGTTTCAGGTGACCCAAATGCCCTCAAAACAATTCTTCTATACCACTTGAACTTTGGAGTTCTTATTGGGGGTGGAATTGAGCGTGATGTTACAAACCTCCTTAAATCTGTACAGGGAAGCAGAGTTATGGTGAAGATAGTAAGTACATACTTGGAATAACTAACATTGATTAAGTGCTTTAATAAAGTGGTTCTAAACTACTCCAAATCCCTTCACCTGCCATAGCT
This sequence comes from Neoceratodus forsteri, assembly GCA_016271365.2. Classification (NCBI taxonomy): domain Eukaryota; kingdom Metazoa; phylum Chordata; order Ceratodontiformes; family Ceratodontidae; genus Neoceratodus; species Neoceratodus forsteri. The sequence goes on from CM057458.1 coordinate 323,555,138, forward strand.
CATCCACTGACTCACTTTCTAAACCTCTCCTTCTCCCTCAGTGCTGTCCCTAATTCCTTGAAGTTGGCCAAAGTTCTTCCACTCCACAAAGTGGGGGGGGGGCCTTCTGTCCCAGGTAACTTTTAGCCAATCTCCTTCCTCCCTTCCCATGCTAAACTGCAAGAGAAGCTTGTCTACACTAAATTCTCCAATTTTCTATCCTCCAACAATTTCCTTATCCCCGTTCCAGTCTGACTTCCAGAAGCATCAATCTATGATCTCCTCCTTACTGTGTGTAACTAATTCTGTTTCTCAGGAAAGGGTAAAAGGCACATCACAGCTAACATTTTCATTGATCTGTCCAATGCCTTTGACTCAATGTCCTATGCACTACTTCTGGATAGGCTGAGTTCTGATAGCTTCTCAGCTTCTAGTGAAGACTGGTTCCATTGTTGTCTCTGGCTGCTTGCAGTCAGTACAGGTTGGAATTGCCCTGTCATCTCCACTTCCCATCCAGGCTAGGGTCCCACAGGCTCCATTCTGGGCCTAGTCCTGCTTGCCTTCTTCCTTAGTGACCTTCCACAGCTTGTGTCAACTCACATATCCACATATATGTATATGACACATTCATTTACACCTCCAGTCCCTCCACTACAGCCATGGAAAGTGTGCTCCAGCAAGACTTTCACAATGTCCAGTGCTGGATTCAATCTAACCAACTCCAGAACAACACAAAAAAAGTGTGTCCAAGAGCTTTGGCACCAGCCAAATATTGACAAGACTTCCAACTCTGCCTATGTTCTCCACCTTGGATGGCATGCCTCTTAAAGTGATTCATTCAAATACCTTGGTGTATGGCCAGACAGCAAACTTGACTTCTCTGCCCGCATTGATGCCATCCACACCAGGTTCCACCCTAAACTTGGTGCCTTGTACCACAATAAAGACTGTCTGTCTCTGCAGGCATGTCATGAACTTGGCACCAGAATGGTGCTACACATGCCTGGACAAGCTGGACACCCTCTGCAATGCCTTCTTTTGTTTTGCTGCCAACTCCCCTGCTTGTACCCAGCACTGCTCACTTTACTACTCCTTATCCATCCTTCCTCCACCTTCATGTCATCAGAACTACAATGCCTTATTCATATCCAAATACTGGTTTGAGTCCCTTCCCTCTAACCTCTCCTCACTCCTCTCCTCCATTCCCTCTGCCTTCTGCTCATTCCTCTCCAGGAATCCTTGCACTGTCACCACTCCTTATCCCTACCCCACTGTTGGGCAATCAGCCTTTTCCTGTCTCCCTTTACTCTGGAACCTACTCCCATCTTCCTTCCATTTCACTACCTCCCATTTCCCTGAGATACCAGTTGAAATGCCTTCACTCCCGTCTACTCATGTTTTCCCCCTACCTGAGTGCTGGTATGCCATTGCCACAGAGACAACTTTACAGCAATGGCATTGACAGCGACAGCATTGATGCATAACTATAAAATTCGCTCATTACCCTGGTATGGCTTCCCAGGAGTTTATACCCCCTTCCCGAATCAGCTCTGACTCGGAGTTGAATATATTAAAATATGGGAGGTGCGGGGAGAAGAGCAAAGCACTTTATTTCTCCAACAGCTTCAGTGCCAACTGCAATTGCGGTTAACATGCAGCTGTCACTGTAACATCAGTTTGACATATTGGTGTCAAACTGGTGACAGATCCCCTGATTTATCGCCCTTATATTTATCTCCTCCCCCTGTGTAGGTGTAGCTGAATTGTCTGATATTTGCTGCTTGCTATTACTGTACTTACTCCTGTTTTAATCAGGCACTCTATTCCACTTTACTCTAACTGTGAGCTGTGTCAGTGCTATGTAATTGCATTTAACTGTGCACTGTGTCTGCACTACATATTTGCCTCCCCTGTTCCCTTTCACGGGTCACACTTGGAAATGAATCTTGGCTCAGTGTGCTTTTCCCAGTCACCAATTTTCAAATAAATTAATTAGTGGTAAGGGGTTAAAGTAATACTATAGTGTCAGAAACCATTTTAAAATATCATATCTAGACTCAATTCAACTTATATTTTATTAATGTACAGTACGTATCACTCCTCATTCTTTAAAACTAAGGACATTTGCATAACAAAAATGCCTTTTTCCCATACTTCATTTGCTCTGTGCACTTAAATTTCATGTAAGTCATAATTTGTGGTAATGGTGTCTGCTGCCAAAAAAATGACTATGATCTTACAGAGAGAATTACGAGGGGAAAGCAGGATAATGAAATAAAGTCTGAGACATAACATCCATTTTCATTCAAATGTCTTAAGTGATAAATAGAGATGCAGCGAATTTAAATTCCACCAGCAAAGTGAACGCGAAGTGGGCACTTCGTGTTGCCACTCCACTACATGGAGTGGGCAATGCAAAGTGCTCACTCCGCCTTGTCGTTATCACTTCGCGTCAAGGTGGAATGGCAATGCCAAGTAAGGCAAAGTTGTTGTTTTTAATGGACTTTGGGTTCCTCATTATGATTCTAAGTGATCCATTTGGTGTTTCAGATTTGGCAGCCCCCCACACATCACATGGTTTACAGTACTGTAAGTCACATGCTCTTTAGCTAGGCCGGAAGAAAGTGAGTCATACAAGCAGACACTTTTACTTTCTCCTGTGCAGACGGAGACAGAGAGTAGTGTGTTTTGTGACTACTGATACTTTTAGATCAGAGTGAGGAGGAGATTTAAACTTTGATTTAGACCCAACAACTTTTTTAAAAGCTAAATTTTTTTGTCTTTTCTGTACTCTTTTTTACTTAATTTGTTCTTTCTGTCAGTTTTATTTTTCTTACCTTTATAAGTAGTTAGTTGTTTTTCTGTGTCTGTGTGACTATGTGTGTTGTGTGATAGTGTGAGTAGTGACTGCTAGGGCTGAGGGAGCGAAGTAGGAGAGATGGACCAGGGTGAGAGAATGTCTGGGGTGGGGGCAGCTCTGGGAGAGTGTGGTAGTGGTAAGCGTCGTACCGTGCACATGTGTGGAGGGCATGGGAGCTCATTCCTGTTGGACCACTCAAAACTTGTGAGTGCCCCCCAGAAGCAGGACCAGAATGAGAGGGTGAGTGCTGTGAAGCAGCGGCTGGATCACATAGAGGGACATCAGTTGCAAATTATGTCTATGCTGGAACTGCTGCTGGATCACCATGGGATCCCACATTAGTTTTTTTTTCTCACACCATATGCCCCCGCACACCTTCCTTGTTGTGTTATAAAATGTATTCCTCCACCATCCCTGACCCTTTTATATAATTATGCCCTTTTTTTGTTGTCTTCCATATGTGTGACACTTTTTATTCCAAGCAGTGCAAGTATACTGTACTAAACTGCATGTGTGCAGTCAGTCTTCTTTCCGGTCTGTGTATGTACTGCAGACACTGTCCAACTCCCCGAATTTAAAAACAAACATTAATGAGTACAATGGTGGGGTGGTGAAGCATGGAGAGATACTACAAAATGGGCTTACAATACAGTCAAGTAACTATTAAAAAAAATTAATGTTGTGATTCGTTACGTGATTGTAAATCTTGATTTGTGATTGCATTTGTGACCGTGATGATGAAGAAACATGAATGCCTACGGCTGTACTTCCCCGGGCACCGATGAGCTGTAGCTTAAAACTTCCAGACTTAAAAACACATATCAATGAGTACAATGGTGGGGTGGTGAAGCCTGGAGAGATACTACAAAACAGGCTTACAATACATCCAAGTAATAAAAAAAAAAAATTAATGATGTGATTCGTAACGTGAATGATCGTGAATTGTGATTTGTGACTGCATTTGTGACCGTGATGTTGAAGAACATAATTTGTATCACGAGTGACTCATGATGATGGTCCAGACTTAAAAACATATTAATAAGTACAATGTTCATGCAGAATTAAGCACCACACCTGTCCAGTACTCTGAAGGGAAGCCAAAGAAACAACTGTGACTTAAGTTACAGATGGAGATTGGGCCTAAAGAGATGCAAATGCACAGACAGATTAAGATTGCTGTGCACTGAAGAAATGCAGAGACACAAGGCACAACACCTAACCAGTGCTCACCATCAGAAATTCAAATCTGGAAAGAATACCTTTACCGGTTAGAGGCGGGCTGCGAGGGCGTGTACTGTACTGCTGCAGTAACAGTTACTAGTACTAGTACCAGTAAAGATACCACAAAGAAGTGCAAAAATCACACAGCTGCAGTGGATAGCAGCTTCACACTGCTGAAATTAATATGTGGCACAATAAAAGGTGTCTGATTTGATGACACACCTCACAGACATACTCACACACACATTAAGTAATGCATAGCAAATTGAAAACTTCAGTAATATAACCACATATTTTAAACAAACTAAAATTATGCACTGCTGCACCACAACAATCAGCAAAAAAATGGCAAGAAATATTGAAAATGTTATTGTGTGTACATTAATACAGTTATACAAGAAAAATATCACCAAAACAGAAAGCACTGTCTTTTTCTCCAGGTTAATCTACCTACACCACAGATACGCCCCTCCCCCAAAGCACACTTCCACGGTCTCTCAGTACACAGACTGAATGTTGTACATTAACATTCAAAATTCATACACAAACAATGAACGTTTGATGATATGTGCACAGGAGGGTTTCCTATAATCGACGAACTAAAGTTTCAGCAAAAAAAAATGACCCAATAAGGCTTTTTTAACAGCTTTTTGAAGGTTTGAATCACAGAGAGCTCTCAGAGCAGATTGTCTCCTGCAGCTTCCTACACAAACTACCCCAAACTGAGGCTGTGCAGAACAATCTAGAGCCCATGTGACTGGAAATCCCTTGAATCACTACAAAATTAGCCTTTAGAGCTTAAAAGCAAGGAGAAGTGAGGTGAAATGGAAGGCGGAGTAACACGAAGTCATTGTTTTCAATGGACTTTGTGTTACCCATTATAACGTGAAGTACTCACTTCACATTGCGGAGCACTCAGCAAATTCGCCTTCACTCTGTGAATCACTTCGCGGATCGAACTGGGGCCACTTCGCCCATCACTAGTGATAAAGAATGAAGGGAGATTCAATAAAAAAAATAATTAAATATAAATTGAATATGTCTGTATATTACATTTCAGAAGGCTTTGCTGGACAATGGAAAACCACATTAAGCAAATTTTTTAATGTAGCTTTACATCCATGAAGGAGTAAAGGGACACTGGAAAATTCACACAGGCCAATTGAAACCTCTTATAAACTAGAAAGAAGGCATACCAGTGTTTTAATTAAATACTGTACATAATAAGCACATTAACACACACACAGTGTGATCATGTGATTGGAGCACCCATTTGGGAACTGGGAGATCACACAAACACTGCTAGAGTCTAATACTCATTGCATGACCTTAAGCAAGTCACTTTTACTCTGAGTGCTCCAGTGCACACAGCTGTGGAAATGGGTTAAAGATGGACCCAGTTGGAAATTTTGCATCTCAGCTGGGGTATCCTGGGTAAATAAATGCTGAAACATTTATATATATTATAGGGGGGTGGTAGCACCCCTATAGCTAAGGTTATGAACATATGAACATATGAAATTGCCTGCAGATACAGGCCTTATGGTCTGTCTAGTCTGCTCGAGTGTGCCTTACATCAGTCCATTAGACTGCAGCTGCCCCCCCCACCCTCCAGCTCCTTCCTTCCCTCACCCTGCCCCCTCTTGGTTTGTACTTTCCCCTTGAATCTGTCCCACCCCCTCTTGAAGCGCCCCACTGACTGCAATGATATGAGTTCCTCAGGCAGTGCATTCCACACTGCTACCACCCTTTCAGTGAAATAGTACCTCCTCATTTCCCTTGTGAATCTATATATAAGATCAACAATGCTAAATTCTCTTCCCACCCTAATTGTCCCTGCTTCCCATCGACTTTCCTTATCCTCTCTACAATCCCTTTGCTGGTTCTGAACCTGCGACCCTTGATGACAGGACCAGCTTTAGTCAACCGTACTAGGTTGAGTAGGTAGTTTAATATTAACCCCCAATTGTTGGACCTTAATAACTTTGGCAGTGTTCAGTAACACAGCCAAAATGTGGCATACATAGCCAGGCTGGCAGAGTCTCAAGATGTGAAAAGTCTTGTGATGGCATATTGTTCAGTGTTCAATATACAGAAAACCAAAAATGCAGACAAATGGTGTTTGGTTTTCCTATATTTAACATGGGCTTTTTTGCTGTTTTGCTGTCATGCACAGCATAGGCAGTGCAGACTTTTTCATGCAACTTTCAGGATACAAACAGCCTGTAATTAGATGTACCTTTTCAAGATTTTGTTGAAAAATATTATATAGTTCCAGAGTTGTAAGAATTTTTTGGATAACTATAAGGCGCGAATGGTAAAAATACACAATCATGAGTAAGAAACACTTTACTTGTCATGAGAAAAAAAAGATCATGATGGCCACCATCTTGTTTTTCTTTAACTCAGGAACATTGAAAATACATAAAAATTATCTGTTTTCAAAAAAAAGGAAAAAACTGAACCTAGATAAATTGAACCATTTAGCTAGATTCTGCTGTTTTATTTTTTTAAAAACTGCCCTGAAAATAATACTTCTGGGCAGTCAATAGTCCTGGGTGCCCAGCCTAGCCAGAGGAGCCATTCACCTGCATGCTCAGCAGGAGAACAGCAGGACTTTCTTGAAATGTGAAGCTGCAGCTGGAATTGTGCTGCCAGCTTCAGTTACAGCAGTGAACCAGAGATCCCCTGCTCTCTCTCTTTCTCTCTGTCTCTTTATCTTTATATCTGTCTGTCTACTTTCTATCTATCTATCTATCTATCTATCTATCTATCTATCTATCTATCTAGCCCCATTTAAAGAGAGACTGTTAGATTTGTTGTAGCTGTAGTAAATGCTTTATAAGTTGTCCTTATGGAAGCAGTATTATAAAATGCATACCTGCCACTTGATTTATAGAAAAATGCAATTTATATTTTTGACAAAAGTAAAAATTACATTCCCTGTCCTATAAAGAAGAGGCTTGCTCCCTTCCTGGACATCCAGTGGCTGGCTCAGGAGGAGTGCAGAGGGCAGTGCTGGTCTCCATATGCACCCATGGCACTGCAGATACTGATCAGGTCAGTGGGGGGTGCCAAGTGCTGCGGTGGGAGACAATGGACACCAGGGAGGGGTTGTTTTTACTTCTGGCAGGTGATTTTGGGGGGAGCCACTAACACCAGGGCTAAAATTTCACATTGGGGGCTGAGCTCGAAGGGAAGGGACAACAAGCACCAGTGATGTTCTTTCTTATCACAGGACTGGAATCTAAGGGAATGATGGGACCTCTGCCAACAGGGATGTTCTTTCCTATTATTGGGCTAGTATTGGAGGGAGGGAGAGGGACCACTAACACAAGGGATGCACTGTCTTATTACTGGGCTGAGACTGGAGGGAGGAAGGGGACAACTAGCACCAAGGGTGTTATTTCTTATTATAGGGCTGGGATCCAAAGGAGGGACCACTTGCACCAGATGTTAAGTTTTCATATGGGGCTGGGGATTGGATGGAGGGTGAAACAGACAACAGTGGCAGGTATTCTGCCCCAACTGCCAACCAGCTGGTTGGTTGCATTATCTCCAGCAGCCACGAGGGTTGCATGGAATAAGAGGAGATTTTCATTGGCAGTAGTTGCATGGTGCAAAAGGACTGTGCAAACCTGCTGAATATCAGTTGCAATGATACTCCTACCTCACTGTTTGCATACCCCCCTTGCTTAGTTGGTTGAGTGCTACCCCTGTTTGCCAGTGCAACAGAGCAATTTGAATATTGGGCTCCAGCCTAAAGCCCAGTTTGTGAGGGCAAACACTGGTTAGCACCCATGCAAACTTCTGAATCTTGGGCCAATCATGTTTTAGTGGTTAGTATGAAAGAATTGTGAGCCAGAAGATTCTAGTTCAGTGTCCAGCACTGTCACAAGCTCAATGTGTGGCTTGAGGTGGTTCACCTGCCCTTTTTGTGCTTTACTGGTTTCTAGTTGTGCTGTTTTGTTGAAGCAGAGCGTCAGCATAAACATGAAGGCTTATCGTACCTTATCAACCTAACACATATAAAAAAATCCCACCTTAAGTTTTTTTTTTTTTTGTTAATCAGGTAAAATAGCTCTTGGCAACATGGCCCTTTTATAGGCCAGACCCAGAATCTGACATACGTTACAATAATTATACCCAAAAATTACATTAAATGAAAACTAAATAAAAATATACATATGTACAGTAAACATGCAACCTACAAATCCCACTGCTCACATGAAAGGAACCAGGCAACGATGAATTTTATCTTATTGGGAAGCAGAAGAAGTTAAACTGACACATGTGAAATATTTGCACAGTATTTTTTAAAAGAAAAAGGTTTCATGACCTAGTACATGGTAAGGATTTCTTCAACCTGAAACATGGTGAGGATTTGAGATTAATAGACATTATTTTTTTTTGCACATGTCCAACGTCAAGGCTACATTTTTCAGAATGTGAATTTGGCTGGTTATAGCTCTTGTTTTAGGAAGAATCTGGAAAGTGAGTAGTATGAGGCACATTATTTTATTTGTAATCTATAAATTTTTACAAATGGTACATAAATGAGTATACCTGAGGCAGAGCAGATCATTACCTTTTGGGGACACACAAGAGCGTTAGTTGATGACTTCAGGATGGACTGCTCTCATTTTTACTTTTGCCAGAAAAATTAATCAATCGTACATTCTACAAATTAGGTGGTCGGTATGCATTTTATAATATCACTACTGCCATAAGGACTACTTATGTAGTGCACTTAGAAAAGCTATAGAAATGCTGACAGTGTCCCTTAAATAAGTAGCAGACTGGGGTGCCCACACCTGATACCGTTTCTTTCTCCCCCTTCCCTCCATGTCATCCACCCCCTTTCCCATGTCTAATTTTCAGTTTGATTAGTGGACTGGGGTGCCCAACCCCAGTGCTGCTTCTCTTCACCCCCCTGTCCAGGTCACCCCACCTTCCCATTATATACATGGTGGCACCAGGATGCCAATCCCCAGTGCTGCTGAACGGTAGCTTGTCACATTGGAGTGCCCAATCTCCAGCATTTGAAAGTCCCCTGAAATAAAGAAAACCATAACTTGTTGAATTTTTTAACCTGCAAAAAAGAAAATGGTCCCTTGCTGATCTTATCTCTATACGAACCACCCCCCCACCAACCCCAACTGACCTCCCACTTAGCACCCACATTCCCAACCCCACACACCCTCACTCACCTGAACATGTCCCATGTTATAGATATAACTTCTGATTGAAGACACATCTTGCTGCTGGAACTGACAACTCTGAGTTGAATAAATAAGGTTAGTTTGGTTTAATGTATTTCAATGGGGTTTGAACTTTTTTTCATAACTTTGCCATTTTTTTTCTCCAAATGTTGATCATGGCCTTTCTGGGATCCCACATCACAACCAGGGTCAATGGAAGTATTTAAATCTGGCCTGAAAGGCAATTGTGTAGTTGCCTTGCAAAATCTCCTTTCAGGTGGGTTTTGAAAATTTTCACCACCCTTGTTCATGAGGTGGGGTCATAAGAAGGCTACAGTACGTTGAAAATTTGGAGACAGCATTTTATTTGAAAATGTTATTGGGCATACATTGAAATGTTTCTATTCTCATTCAGAACTTTGGTAATTTTCAATATTTTGATGCACATTTTTAAACATTGCCATTTTTTAACACCACCTCATGAACATAATAACTGTTGTTTTTCTTCTTTTTTTAATATACTTTATTTTTTCTGTCCTTGGTGGCCTGGGTTCTCGCCAGCACCCCAACCCTGTCTGCCTGACCACGCAGAGCCACCTCCTTCTTCTCTCATGGCTTACTCCTGTGGTGTGGAGAAGCGGAACCCCAACACCTACCAGAAAGGATCCGGTTCTAGAGGTACCTGCTTTATCAGGGGCCTATGTTTCTCCTCCTATTTTAACCCTCCCCATGGAAGGAAGAGGAGGAGGACCATATGGTGTCAGCAATGGCTGAGCTATGTGCGCTTCTACCCACAGCATGACAGCTGACCACTCTGCCTCCCTCCCACACCATTGCTTGTGGGACCCAGGTGCTCCAACACCCATCTACTGCTAGAAGTCTGACAAACACTGCCCTTTGTATCCCTCCTTCCCTGGGAGAAGAGTGCTGTCCTTCAGATGCTCAATCCTCTTACACCCTGGCCCACCCCCGCGGCAACCTGCTTACACCACAAACATGGGTCACCAGCATGGCAGGAGGTAAGGCATCACTGCCTCAGCCCTCCATACAACCAGGTCAGCCCCATAGCTGTTGTTTTTCAAATACTGGCTGAAATGTGTTTTCTCACCTGTGGCATGGAATGACATTTTAGTAGGAATTTGAACATTTTCAACTACCAGGTTCATGAGGTGAGGTCATTAGAATGCTATGCTGAAAATCTGGTGTAAAAATATGGTTAAATGACAAAGTTATGATAGGACATTGCAATATTTCAATGTTCACTCATGACTTCACTAATTTTCAATATTTTGACTCAAACTTTCAACATAGCCATTTTTTCACACTGCCTCATAAACATGACAGGCATTTTTTTTAATCCTTGACAAGATGTACAGTATTTTCACACTTCTGGTGTGAAACATTGTTTCCACCAATATACTATAAATGCCACATGTCATGATTATAAGGGGAGTCATAAAATTACTATCTTGAAAATTAGGGATCAAAATAAAAAATAGATATAATTATTAAGAAACGTTTATGTATAGTGCTAGTTTTGACCCCAGGGGTAGTGCTTCATGATCCCATGCCTGTGAGCTGAGTTCAAGGGTGAGCTCAGCAATCCAGCTGGCTGGGGTGAGGTTGGACAGATAGTGTTGTTATTCAACACCCCCAACCAAGGAATGAAAGGTACAGGGTTGCCCATCTGAGCCCAGGTACCATAAAGTGAATAAAATGCTTCTTTCTGCATAGGGCCCTACAACATCTGCACCTATGGGTGGCAGAGGGTCCTGTGCAATGACTGAGAGATGGATTATTTAACCTGTATGTCTGTGTCACTGGATACATGGAAGCACAGGGCCCAGAGGGCCATGCACTCCCACAGGCCACCCGACTGCTCCATGAATTCTTGACATCTGTCACTGCATGGAAGTGTAGGGCCCACAATGGCCCTGCACTTTGGTAGGTGGACACACTCTTCCCTTAGCACAGGACCCAGAGGGCCCTGCACATCTGCATGTGTTCCTATGTGAATGAGGATACAATTCCACTATCTCAAAAAGAAAAGGAATTCTTTGCAAGAAACTGCATTAATGCACTAGTTACTGTTCAGGTTAATGCCATAATAGTAGGAAAATGTGGCATTATGGTTTCTAACTCTAACTACTCACTCCTACCCCCCCCCAACAGCCAGCAAAAGGAAAAACATTAACATTAGGATTTAGGGTCTCTGGAGTCTTGGCAAGTCAATGGTGGGGTCTTCCTGGGGTTGTCAACCTAACTCCCCACCCTGTTTTCTGAGCAAACAATATCAGACATGAAGAAAGTTACAACAGATGGTGTTGACAACATATGGCAAGAAATACTTATCTACTTTTGATGAGTATATCACCATGAAGCACTGATGTAGAGCTGTACCTTGTGCTTAGATCAACAGGCTACAGGCTGGTATTGAGGGATGAGCAATAAGGTTGACAATCCCAAGGAGGACTCCTCCACTGATTTACCAATGCTACAGAGACCAAAAACCCTAATGTTTTTTTTTCCTTTTGCTGTTTTGGGGGGTTGGGGAGTGGAGTTAAGACTAGAAACCCTAACAGCACAGTTCCCTACTTTTATGGTGTTAACTTGAACCCTAACTGGTGAATTAGTGCATTTTTCTTTTTGCTGCTTAGGGGGGTGGGGAGCTCATTTGGAATATCTAATGCCACATTTCCCTAATTTTGTGGCAGTAAGTTTAACCCTAACTGGTCCCTTGACACCATTTTTTGCAAATAATTCCTTTCTTTATGAGTTAGTGAAATCATATCCTTATTCATTCAGGTCCATTCAGGACCTGTGTGAACAAATGCAGATGTGCAGGAATCTCTGGGCCCTGCAACAAGGGGCACGTTAACGAATTTGCCTGCAACAGATGTCAACAATTTATGGGGTTTTCTGGTGGGCTGAGGAAGTGAAGGGCCCGCTGGGCCCTGTGCTTCCATGTGGCTACAGATACAGAGAAACAAGTCTGTCTTTCAGCTGAAGAGCAGGTCCCTGGGTCATTGCTGAAGAGCAGCAGAGCCCAATGCCTGGAAAAAACATTTCTTATTTATATGGTATTTGGACCCATGTCTGCAGCCCTGCAATTTACCTTAGCAGGCTGGGTGGTGGTGCCGCCTCATGACAGCACCATCCCTTCAGCCTAGGCCTAGCCATCTGTCTCACTGAGTTTGCCCTTAAACTCAGCTCACCTACATGGGATCACAAAGCACAACCCAGTGGGCCAAAGGCTGGAACTGCACATAACATCATAGTGCAATGATAACCACAGCTGGAAAGTGACCATCCCAAGCACACTATGTTCTGGAAGGACACATCAGTGATGAAAGGTGTAAAGGTTGTTTTATATGTGAAAGAGGGTATAAGTGCCACTTAGGTACAAGGGCATCAGGAGGACAATGAAAGAGTGGAGGTGCTATCTGTCAGCCTAGAGATGTGATTGTGGGCTGCAGTCCACATGGGGTGATGTACAGGCCTCTGACACTGGGGGGATTTAGGCACAGCCCTGGTGGAAGCCATTAGCAAAAGGGCCAGCAAGGGGGGAAATTTTGATTATGGGACACTTTTATCTGCTGGATGTAGATTGGGGCATTCTCGCCACAACTACATTAATACGCATGGCCATCCTTGACTCCATACAATAGGAATTTTTCAGGCAGCTGGTTTTGGAACCCACTAAAGATGGAGCAGTGCTGGACCTAGTACTTACAAACAGAGACAACATCGCTGTTGTCACATTGGGTAGTCCCCAGGGTACAAGTGATCACCGTACTGTGTAGTTTGGCATATTGATGGGACAGGGAAAAACACACTAAGATGAGAGTCCTGGACTTCAGGAGGGCAGATATTAAAGAAATGGGAAGCTGCTTCAGAGAATGCCTTGAAGAGGTGAAGCCAGAGGTGGCGTGGAGGCTCAATGCAGAAAAATTAAGGAGAGTATAGCCCAGGCAACAACATGCTGTTTGAAGGAAGTGAACAAGGGAAAAAGGAGGAAGAGGCCTCTATGATTTTTTAAGGAGGTGGCAAAGGTAGTGATGGAGAAGAAAACTGCATTTGAAAAGTACAAGGAGACCCACAAGGGTAGAGACATGGAAGTATATCTGGTAAAACAAAGGGAGGCAAGAAGCAGGATGAGGGCAGCTAATGCAGTAACAGAGGAGAGGATAGCTAAGTTGGTCAAACAAAGGGACAAGACCTTCTTCAAGTATGTGGGGGAAAGAAGAGGACAAGGGGAGGAATAATGAGAATTGGGAGGGTGGGGGACAGTGTAGAAAAAGATCAATAGAAAGCTGAAATACTGAACAAGTACTTCTGCTCAGACTTCATGGTAGAAGGTGAAAGGGGCAGACTAACATGCAGCAGTAAGCAACAGGGAGAGGACGGAGTGGACATAAGTACATTCTTGGTATAGAGGGTCCTGAAGGGATTGGAAACTTAATAGGAGGAATAGGTGATGGGGCTGGATGGGATTCATTCAAGGGTCCAAAAAGAACTGAGCACAGTGCTTGCCACCCCTCTGGCAGTACTTTTTAGCACCACAGTGGAGATGGGGGAAGTTCCAGAAGATTGGAGGAGGGCTGATGTGGCCCCTCTGCACAAAAGAGTCAGTAGGGAGGATGCTAGCAACTACACACCAGTTAGTCTTGCATAAGTTGTGGGAAAGTAAATGGAGATAGTACTTAAGGAGAGTGTCATGGAGCACCTTGTGGCAAAAGGGCTGCAGGACCACTGGTAGCATGATATCACAGGGGGAAGTCATGTGAAATTAATCTCATAGATTTCTTTGACTGTGGCCTATCTGTACTTCAGTAAGGCTTTCGGCACTGTGCTGTATAAGTGACTAGTTAAGAAATTAAGCAGCCTGGGGGTTGGGGAGAAAGTGTCAAGCTGGGTATCAAGCTGGTTAAGAGATTGGAGGTAAAGACTGGTGGTAAACTATAACCACTCAGGTGATAGGAGAGGGACTAATGGACTGCCACAGGGTTCGGTGCTGGGACCAGTCATCTTCACTGTCTTTATAAGCAACATCACAGAGGCACTTAAGGATAAAATGTGGCTCTTTACCAATAATGCAAAAATCTGCAACAGGGTTGAAACTCAGGAAGGGGGAAGAAAATACAAAGGGATCTGAAGAAACAAGACAAATTGCCTAGGGTGTGGCAGCTGGATTTTTATGCCAAAAATAGCAAGGCTATGCAGTTAAGGATGCAGAACCCTGTGGCTGTGTATAAGATGGGTGGAGTGGAGCTTACAGTCACCAAGCAAGAAAGAGACCTAGGGGTCATCATATCTGATGACCTCAAGGTAGCTGGGCAGTGTGCCATAGCAGTGCAAAAGGCTAGCTAGATGCTGGGGTGTACTGGGAAAGGGATTTCTAGCAGGAGGAAGGAGGTGATGCTGCCGTAGTATAGTTCACTGGTGAGGCCCCACCTGGAGTACTGTGTCTAGTTTGTGAGTCTGCACCTCATCAAGGACATTGAAAGGGTGGAGGTGGTACAGAGGAGGCCAACCAAAATGATGAAGGGGTTGCAGGAGAAGCCATATGAGGAAAGTTTGCAGGAATTTAACAGTTACTCCTTAGAAGAGAGGATAGCATGATGGGACATACTTGAAACCTACAAGTACCTCACAGGAGTGAACAAGGTACAAGTGGAGGGTCTATTGCAGAGAAAGGAAGGCACTAAAACAAGGGGACATGCAATGTAGCTAAGAGGGGGGCGTTTAGGAGGGATGTGCAGAATTACTTCTTCATGGAAAGGGTGATGGATGACTGGAACAGCCTGCCAGAGGAGGTAGAGAGGACAAAGACTGTGGGGAGTTTCAAGCATGCATGCAATAGGTACAGGGGCATATTAGATTGAGAAATAGGGAGAGGGAGTGACACCTATGATCAGCTAAGATCAGTGGTGATAGAACAGGCATGGACAAGGGGCAGACTAGATGGGCCTAAATGTCCTTTTCTGCCAACAAAATCTGTTTCTAGCATTTGTTAATGTTTTCTTTTCTAATTTTCACCCCAAAATATCAACATAGAAATGTTATCACTCCACTTTATAAACATGACATGTAGCTATAGAATAATGGGTAAAATGTCATTTCATGCAAAAAGTGCAAAAACATGTTTCAGCCAGATTTTAAAAAAGGACACCTCTCACAGTTATAAGGACTTGTCAAAAATGACTATTTGTATACTTGGACTGAAAATATTGAAAATTACCAAATTTATGAGGAAGCATTCAGCATTTTCAATGTATATTCATAACATTATTTTTTAAATATTTTGATCCCAAATTGTGAACATAGTGTTCTAATGACCCTATGTCATGAACCTGGTAGGTGAAAAATGTATAAATCCCAGCTGAAAGAAGATTCTGAGGAGAAACTATGAAATTACCTTTCCGCCCAGATTTCAAAAATTTCACCTGCTTTGTTCATGAGGTGGGGAACCCAAAAAGGCCATGTTGAAAGTTTGTTGGAAAAATATTTATAATCAGCAAAGTTATGAGTGAACATTGAAATATTTCAATGTTCACTAAAAACTGGTAATTGTACCATATTTTTCTACAAAAGATTCAAAATCGGCATCTTATGACACCACCTCATGAACCTGGTAGGTGAAAATGTTCAAACTGGATTGAATTCTGGTGCAGTGGTGCTGCCTGGGATACCTCCCTATCCACCAACAGTACTTCTTACCATGCAGGCATGGAACGTCACTGCATGTCAGGGAGTTTGCATGATGAAGGACATCTGACAGGGCTGGTAGCATCAAGAGGTCTGGGACATGGTCAGTTTCTGGATACTTTGGCTTATCCTGTCCACAGGTCTGTGGAATTGTTCAGGGCACCACTGCCCCAGTGTCACCGCTGTACCCTGCCAAATCTTGCTGTGCCAAAACCACATCACTACAGTACCCCCCTAGGTCTGTCTTTCCTATACTGTAACCTTAAAGAATCTGGGCCAATGTTGTGCTAGGTGGGGGGGGGTTACTGGTACTCTCTGTCAAACCCCTCCAGTGCACAAAATCTTTGACGCACTACTCCGACTGCAACACCTCTTGGGACTCTGGTGCAGGGACCTCCGTTGTACTAGAAATGGGCACAGAGTCCCTGGTGCACCCAGAGTTTGCAACAACCATGAATCAGTGCAATGTGTACCAATCTAGAATCTCTCTGAAAATTGAGCCCATAGTCTTCTTATGACCCCACCTCATGAATTTGATAAGTGAAAATCTTTCAAATCCTGTCCAAAAGGTAATTTTGCAGAGCGACTTTGAAATCTTCTTCCAGGCTGTATTTGAAAAAATTCACCTACATTGTACATGAGATGGAGGCTCAATGAAGCTATGTTGAACCTTTGGTGAAAAATATTTAAAAATGATGAAGTTATGAGTAAAAGTTCAAAACACATTGAGAATACCTGTACATCAAATGTACTTGCTTTTTTCACTCAGTTCACAATCATGGTTCCAGGAGTCTTTCACCACTGAGAGTGGATTACAGCACTGGACATTCAGTAGGTGAGTGAGGGGGTGAGGGGGTGTAGGGTGGTGGGTTATGAGTGGGGGAATCAATGTGGGGTCTTTCAGGCTCAGGTATAGTGAAGGTCACAAAATAAACCAGTGGATGATTTTCTTTGTTTCAGTACTGTAAAAAAAAAAAAAAAAAAAAAAATACAATGTGGGACAGTTTTCTTTGTTACAGGTACTGGGAAGGGCTGTTCAGTGACAGTGGTGGTGGGAACCAAAGTGTCACTACATCTAAGGGGGTATTCTGGGCACAAGACGACCCACAAACAGTGGGTATTTGAAAGGCATCCCTTTGGGACACAAGAGAGCCCACAAGCAGCATGTATTTGAAACATAACCCTTCAGGGAGCATGAGGACCTGAAAGAGTGGATATTGCAAGCAGAAGGAGCCCTCAGGAGCTCATGCAAGGACCACATTCATCATCCTGAGAGAATCAATAGTGAGCACTGGTTGCACAGCAGACCTCGCCTGTCCAGAGAAGGATCTCTGGGGCTTTATGGGCAGTTGCATAATGTGCAATGATTTTGAGAAGCCTTCCAGCTTTGGGGCAAGGGCTGCACCATGCAATGATATAGAAAAGCCCTCAGGGTGTTGGGTAAAGGCTAGCCCCTGCATTCATGCAAGACGTCTGCTCCCAGTTCTAAGCCCTATACTCACCCTTAGGGTCTCAGGAGCTGCATGAATAATGGCAAAATGTGTAGTGATTTTGGGCAAGGGGTGCTCCATGTGACAATATGAGAAAGCCCTCTGGTTCTCAGACAAGGATCACACTGTGAACAAGATTCACTGTGGCTAAAATTGATTATGTAGTTATAGTAACACTAATACACATGGATATCATTGTTGAGCAAATAAACTTTATTTGACATATGAAACCACAACAAATTCATTCCATATCTTCTTTTAGTGTTAACAAAAATTCTTTTGTTGCACGTTATGTGAGACAAAAGAATTTTTGGCTTAGCTCATTAACAAGAAATCAGCCCTCTCACAAATCTCACAATCCACCCAGTAATTTTGGAGTGCTCAGAAAAGGTATACCTGGATCCTGTTTACCTAGGTTAAAGTGTTAAGATGATCGCCATCTCAATCTAAATATGTTTTCTCATGACCTAAAAATACAATTAGACATGACCAAAAAGAATTGTTGGGTCATATCAGAAGGTTGTCCTGAAAACCCTACTGAGTATGGTCAGAAGACAAATTTCAAAACCTTATAACTCTAGAAGTGATTAATATTTTTCACACAACTTTCCAAAGGTACATCCTATGCACAAGACCCTTCCGTTCTTAAAGTTTTGGAACAAAATTCCAAGCATCATTTTGTAGCTCAAATGAAAAAAACAATCAAAAAGGTTTCTTTTATGGGAGGGCTGAAGCCCGAGGTTCAATTTGGGAAATAGCTCCTCCCACATTCCAAATAAAATCCAGCCTCTCCCAGCAGCTCACGCTTAGCGTGCTTTAAAGCAACTGCATGCTTTTAAACACTCTGGGCTCCTGCATGGCACGTGTGGCTGAGCCTCCTTCAGTTTCCTGCTTCTTTGCTGCTGTTTCTTCTCTCCCTTGACTGTGTTTCATCTGTTCCATATTTTACTCAGTGCCTGTTTCCCTTCTTTCTATTCCCATTTTTCATTTTGTTCATTTGTCCTCCCGCTTCCTTGCTCCATCTTACTTTTCTGTGCTGTTTGTTTCTGTTTTGCCTTTCCCCCCCTGCTGTTCCCATTCTCCATCACTCTCATTCTTTGTGCATTCCCCTCTTTTCTGTTTCCTCCCCACTCCTGCCTTTTTTCTATGGTTCCCCCAACCTGGTCTTCTGTGCTTAATTCCTCTGTTTTTGCTTTCTCTGTTCTTTTGGGCATTTGCTCACTCTTCTCAGAGCCACAGCCCATCCCCACCAGCACTTGGGTTCAGTGTCGTTTCATAGCTCTCAGCTTTATTGTTATACACTCCCAATTTGTCCTCCTAGCACTTCTGTTTCACTGTGCCCTCAGTTTTGTTCAATTTTGTCTCCTCTCCAGCAGTGTACATTTTGTCCTTCTTCTTGCTATTCCCAGTCCTTCTTCTCTGCTCCATTTCCCTTCTCCTCCTCCTAATTATTTCTGCTCCGCTTATGTATTTCTAGTAAACCAGTAGACAGCTGCTCTTTCCTTGTTCAGCCCATTTCAGCAGTCTGACAGTCTCTGTCCCTACTCATAGCTTATGAGGTATTTGAGTGAAGGTAGACTTGCCCTGTCTTATGGGGATGGAAGGCTGTTTCATTCACCTAATGTCCTCTTCTCTTTTTTGTCATATCGTCTTTATTGTCATTTATCAAGCACATATAAATACATACGTATAAACATACCCAGGAATACCCCAGGTCCACATCCCTAAACTGGATGTGGTTACTGTGTACAACCTTAGAACTATGTACATACATAGTTGCCATATCATACTCTTACCATTATTCTGTTAGCTTACAGGGGTATGCTCTGAGCTGTCCAACTGTAATTGGACAATATCTTGCCCTCTCTCCTATTATGACTCCCCTTCAGTAAAATTCTAATTGAGTTCTATCTGGTTATGAATTATTTAAACCACCTAATGTCCTCTTCAAATTCTGCCTTATTCTTGGTTCTGTATGTCCTACAGAACAAGATTTGGGTCCACCATTGCCAGTCAGAGGTGGGAATCCACAAATCCAGCAGCAAAATGTCTTCAATGCCTGGGCCTTTCATTCAGTTTGGTACCTATCCCTAACTGCTTGGGGTTGCCCCCTTATCTTTCAACCATACACAGTGCGTATTGGCATCAATGCATCTTTTGTGCCTCCCAACACTATGCCACCTAACCAAGAAGAAGGTCCTATAAGCTCTCCTCTGACTTTTTCTCAATCTCCCCAAGCCCATAAGTGGGTTTCCATATCAAACTACTCCATTAAAGATTTGACTGTTCCCCGCCTTGTGGCCTAACTGAAAAGATGGGGTATCTAACACTTAGCTTCTGCCCACAACCAGGAGTTGTATGATTTATTCCTAGCTTCACAGTGTCAAACTGTTTGGGAGCCTGATCCCAGGCAGGATGTTACTCAATTGGTATCTTCTGTATTGTCTCAAATTCAGGACTTCATGGCTCAGCTTGCCTTATCAGTTTCCAACCTACAATCCTATATGACAACAATTGAAGCTGCCTTCCCAGATCAGCCTAGTCCTGCCTCTGAAACATCAGCTTCTGCTGTTATCCCATCCACCAGCCATGCTCTGGACATTCCTACTCCTTTGAATACTCTTTCAAGTGTTCATACTCCATCCACTTAAGGGCAATCACAACTCCAAAACACAGTGTCTGCCTTGTCTTCATCCACCAATCCAGCCAGACTTGATTGATCATCAAACTTCAACTTCTGCTTCTTGTTCAAGACTATCTTGCACCTTCTCCAGTTCTCATGCTTGCCTTGGCATGCATGGATGATCTATTCAATACTTTGGGGACAAATTGATTTAGAAGAACTTTAATGACACAGGCTGCTCTGCATCTGGCAGCATGCTCCTACATGTTTGCATCTTCTATGGTGATGCCCATGCTCACTGTATCTGCCTGAAAGCTCCCAGGCTTCCTCAATTACAATCTATTCAGCCATATACTCTGGTCAACTTTCAGGCTTTCACCAGGCTTCTAGATTCTCATCCTTCCCATCCAGTTGTGCAGCATATTCTTTTGGGTGTTTTGCATGAATTCCACACAGGCATCTCAGTGCTCCCCTCCGTTATCTTCCACTTTCATTATATTGAGTCTACTATCGATAAACCTGCTGTTGTTCATCAGCTCTTACAAAAGTAATTTCAAAAGGGATTCCTCCTAGATCCTTTTCAGTTCCTTCCATTTCCTGCCTATTAAATCAAACCCATAGGTATTGCTACCAGAAGATTTTCTTGCAAGAAGCATCTCATTGTCGACATGTCTACACCATTGTCCTCATCTACCCCTTGCATCAATTAATTGATTTCCTCTGATGAATACTTGCATTTATGCTGTTACCCATTCATCCTTTTCTCTGGCATCCCTATGGAATGCCTTGGGAGGACATCTATTAATTTGCAGTACATCTCACGTTCAGCTGCAAAAGCAGCCCAAAGCTTTTTGACCTGTTTGCTGAAGTGCTTTGTTGGGCATTACTTAATGTTTGTCCCCATCTAACAGTTACTCATCTGTTAGATGATTTTCTCCTGACTGATGCACCAGATTCTCCAACAGTGGCAGGTATTACTAATCTTGTCCAGCTGTTCCAAGAACTAACAGTTCCTCTGTCCAGAGAGAAAACCCTAGGTCCAGCAACATCGCTTGAATTCCTTGGCATATTATTTACATACAGATTCAGTTTTTGCTGTATTGGTCCTTGTAAGCACAGATCCAGAAGCAAATGGTTAGATACCTTTTATTGGACCAACATAGATGTTACAAAATGAACTAATGAAGTCCTTCCTTGGAAGTTTATGACAGTTATTCAGAAACTCACATATTATTAACACCCAAATCATTCATAAAAAGAAACAGAAAGAATTCTCATTGGTTTAACATACTCATTTAAACCAGCACTGAAGTTAGAAACAGTTGAACCAAGCCTCACCAGGTTGCTATTAGCTGAGATGCCTTCAAAGTCAAATGTCATCTCAATAAGATAACAACCTTCCCAGCAGAAAGTTCAACTATCATAACTTCTAAATGTCTCAGCATGTGCAGTGAATCCAACAGTTCATTAAGACTGTATTCACTGCACTTGCAGAGACATTTAAAAATATCAATTTTCCAATTTTCACTAGTTTATGAAATTTGGAATTTTGCTAATCAAAAATTACACAAATTGCGTGATGGTGAAGTAAAGTAGGGCAAAATTCATGAAGCACTACATCGAGCAAATTCTGACAACTACAATCATTCCTAGACATGATTAGGGAGGCCTCACACATGCACTTTCTCTAGTATAAGAACTGCTTGTGTGCCCATTAATATACAAAAAATATATTAATTTTTAGTCTAAGGCAATATTTTTTTTATATTGTCCCTCTGTGCTTAAAACACACTGTCCACCCAAACATTAAAGTTAAACAGGGCCCAAACAGTGTGCGTGTGTGTGTGTGCACGCGCGTGTGTGGTGGGGGGGTGTAACAGTGTCCTTTAAATTTTATGTCATATTAATGTCACCTCTTTCATCTCATCTGTTAGAATATATTGACAGGTTTATGTTTTGGGAACAGAGATTAAAGTAACCTTCTCTTTTAATATTCTAGGTAAATGATACACTTCTAGTGAATGGGGTTAAAGTAACAGAATCAGATCTTATGGCAAGTAACGGTGTCATTCACGTCGTCACCTCATTGTTGTTTCCAGAAGGTAAGGTCTTGATTTCTTACTGTCAAATATATATTTACCAAAGAATTCAGATACTCTTATAATCTCTTAATTTAAGATTAGGAAGCATATGAGAAAGAAAATGTGACAGTAGTTAAAGATCCTATTTAAACTGAAATTCTAATTAAAATTATAGAATGGATTTGATATAAAAATCTGAGCAATGAATATAAACTACTGTGTAAATTCAAAGTGAGCTCAAATAACTTTTTCAGATTTCAAATGCATAACATATTTTTGTACAAAAGTATTAGATTGTTTGCAGTTTTTAATATATACAAGTACCAATGGTGTCCACAGAGATTAGGCACAGTGTCACAATGTGTCACTGCTTTTGCATGATACCTGCCATTGAATTGCTCTATTTTCAATAGAATTCTGTAACATTCTGCAAAATTCTGTGGGATTAGATGTCTGATCATCATGGGCATCACTGAATTTTATGACATGCATTGACTGCTATACCCTATTCTACATGCAGCTAGAATTTCATTTGAAGTACAGGCTAATGCATGTTCAATTTAAGGAAAGTACATTGTATTTTAGTCAATGTTATCTCTTACTTTGGTACTGTAATATTCTTTTTCATTCACTTTTACTGTGTTTATATGTTGCTACTTTGTGAATACACAGCACAGTTTCAGGTTCAGCTATTACCAAATTATGCAGCAAGGCTTGTGCCAACATAGATTTATGAATATATTCTCATAATCATGAGACATTCTCTTAACAAAATCAGAGTTACTGTAAGTCTGATTAATTACTCATGAGCCAGAGAATTAACAATTTAGATATGCCCAGCAAAGCTCTCAAAACACAGGTACTGAAATTTCAGGATGTGTGAAAAGAAATCGCAGTGAAAATTTGATTAAAGAAAGCAATTTTCTCTCAAACCAGCATTTTCCTGGTAAAGCTACTGTACACTGTGTAAAAAAGAAAACATAAACATTGAAAAAGAAGCCAAAAACCTAATACCTATGCTGAATAGAGATGTGCTGAAGTTTTAATTTACCGAAAAAGTTTCTGTGAAGTAGTTGAAATTTGAATCAGTGGAGTTTCGTGAAGTTTTACCTACCCTTAACAATTTCAACCATACCTGAATCACAAAGTTTTCAATGCTAAGTACATAATTTTGCCCACTAATAGCTGAATGTTGCCCATGAAGTGCAGAATTTCACCCAACAATAGCAGCATTTTGCCCGTGAATAGCAAAATTCCATCATTCATGCAGGAAATTCCATATTTCAAGTGCGAAATTCCACACTTCGGGGTGAAATATCTACTTTGCAGATTGAGCCACGATCTGCAAATTGTACTAAATTTGCAGATTAATTTGTGGTGCAAATTTAACCAGCTTTGGCCATCTCTAATGCCAAAGCATCATGCACATGACACAAATCATGGCATCTCCTTTCGCAGTGCTCACCTGAAGTCTAACAGTAATTTCCTTGCTTCCCAAGCCATAAAAAACATAGGGTAGCTTCAAAAAAACTCAACAAAAAATTGGGATTATAATTGCAAACATTTTCTCACAGCTGATAATTTCCATAGGACATAATTATTCATGGCCTTGCATTTATGGTCCTCAGCATCACCATAGGTCATCAAGACTTTCCAGCTTGGTCTTAATTCCAGGGAAGTGGGTGGCTGTTTGGTTGTTATACTGAACAAGTAGTGAAACTACACTCAGGCAGATTTGAACCTTTTTGAAGTATATTGAAAAGGCATAGTTTTGGTCATGGTTGTGCATATACTATCAATTTAGGTTTTACATAGTTTGGAATGGTGTAAACTATCTACGGATTTAGAGCAACTAGTATGTTACCTAAATCTATTGTGTGTACTAAATAGATCTGATATGTCCAGATAATACAATATTCAAACTATACAATATTTTGGCAGATCTCATATGTGTTCTACTCAACCTAGTTTTGCCTACACACTGTATACTATGCTGGGAGTCAACAGTCATCTTCTTACTTCATTCTTAAATAGAAATTAATTCAAGTTATCTATCTTATAGCAACACTGTTATTATATTTTAAAAAAACTTGCTCAGGCATCAATTAGGGTTAAGGCACAAAGCCACAAAAAGAAAGGAAATGTTAGTATAAAAAGTCCTGTGGCACTTCAGGATTGTGTTATTGTTTTTGTTTGTTTTTGTTTTGGTATCTGTACATTTGTTCAAGGCAGTGATGGCATAACTCTACTGTAGTCACTGTTTTTAACAGTCTGGAAATTTCCTTGAACACCCATGCTTTGAGAGGGAGAGAGAGAGAGAGACAGAGACAGAGACAAAGACAAACACACAGACAGACAGATAGAAAGGCACAGAGATACAAAGCTATAGTAAGGTAACACCAAACAAAACTGCATTAAGAAACTATAGTGTATAGTGGAACGTCATTGTTCACTGAAATCTAGCACTCTCAAAATGTTATTCTGCTGCACTAGTGACATCCACAGTGCAGCAGGACCAAAAAATGACATCCGCAGGACAGCAGAATGACTTTTTGTTTTGCTGCAGTGCGGACGTCACACGTGGTGTCCTCGAGCAGCAATCTGACAGTTACTCTTATTTTAAAAAGAAAGATGTAGTAATTTTTTTTTTGAGGCAACGATGTTCCACTATACACTATACAGAACAGTGCATGCATACTATTTAATGGCAGGGCTGTTCTTTCACCTTGTTGGTACTATGACAACTGATTACCTCTTGAGTTGTGCTCTCGAGGTAATCTGTCATCATAGTACCAACTCGGTGAAAGAACAACCCTGTTGTTATCTGTTACTCATGCACTGTCCTATATGTTAAACACCAATGCACACCACACAGCCCTGAAGATGCATACGATGTTTTCACCTTAGCGTCTCCTTTCCCTATTCATGTTACTTTGTGCTTAAGACTTGATGCCTAAACATAGTTATTTGCAATGAATTTTCATCCTTTTAAAAAATTATATTTAATAACAGAAGGACACTAATTTGTAATGACAATGTTGGCTTGTGTTAAGAAGTCCTGGGTGTCCAGGTATCCAGCACAACATTTATCTCTTACAACATCCCATGGCAAGGAGTCCGTAGCATCAAGAAGCTGAGCAGCATCTGGCATCCATTGGAACTTCATCTCCCCTGCCTCAAACCAAGCACTATCTGGGATCCAGTGGTGTCTCTCACTCTACCACAAGTCATGCAGTCCCTGTTATCCAGTTGCATCCCCCACAAAGCCAAAACATCCCTGGCATTTAGTGTCACTCCTCTTCCAAACCCTGTTCCATGTCATAAATCCATGGATTCCAGTGGCACCTCCATCACCCACACAGCATCACATGCTTTTGAATGCAATTACAGGCACATAAAAAATGTACTGAACATGCATGGCAGCAGCACATTATTTTGTTTAAAATGTTAATATTTCCACATACTGTATTTCATTCCCCCCAAATTGTAAAAGCCCTATCTTAGTTATAGAATAGGTTTTAAATCTGAATATTTTTGGAGACCAAGAAAGGGATCTTAAAACTGGGGAAATTAATTATTCTTAATCTCAACTCAAGAACTACTGTATTGATTTTGACCACATTTTACATGTTCTGAGCATGCAACAAAGGGTATGCATTAGGGCTTGTCTTGGACCGAATGATATTTCCCAAATACCATGAATAGTAGGACTCTCAAATACTCTGGTGCTATTCCTGAATAGCAGAATATTCATATTCAGAAATTACTAGTTTTCCCCAATAAACAAAACCCCCAAAAAATACAAGAACACCCTGGCCTTCTCCTGCTGACCTCACTGAAAACTCCAGCCATGAAACATTTAGCCCCAGTTTCCTACCAATTATCTACAACACATCATACCATTATCACCCCCAAGTACCTACATAAGATTTGTAAATCATCATAATGTTGTTTTTTCTCCAACTGTGGACAACCAGCACAACCTGCCCACTTCCATGGGTGGCCATAGTTTTGTGTAACATAAAATGCTTGTTTGTGCTATATATAAATATTTTCCCAAGTATACCTCATCCCCCTAGCATCACCCTTATATTATAATACCATCCTCTTCCACCAGCACCCAAGTAGCAGTGCTCCAAGGTGACTGGTATAACCTGCCTTCCTTTTTGACCAGCTGCACTGTAATGAATAAATGTGCTTGTTCTGTCTTTATAGAAAGCCAGGTGCTCATGTGATCATCTGTGTTTCTATAGAGACAGAGCAAACATGTTCATTCTTTACAATGTATCTGGCCATAGAGGAGAGTGGGTTGTGCCAGTCACTTGGAGTGCCACTTCTTGGGTGCTGTGGGGGAGGAAGGTGGTATTATAAGGATGCTGCCAAGGTGGAGGGACGTTGGAGAGCTGGATACATATTTATAGATACACGCAAAAACACACACACACACACACACACACACACACACACATTCATTGCAAAAAAAGTTTGTTAATGCACTAGTTAAAGTTAAAGAAAAAAAAGTAGAGAAATTTGTTGTTAGGGTTTCCAACCCTAACATGCTGTCCGCATCCTGCAGGCAGCAAAAGATGTGGGGTGTACCTTGGGGTTGTCAGCCCTAATGCTCACTCTGTTCCATGAGTAACTAAGGTGAAATGGATACAGTATATGAGAATGGGGTGAATGTCAGGGTTGACAACCCTAAGGCACACCCCACACCTGTTGCTGGCAGCAAGGTGGGGATGTGGTGTTAGTATTGGAAACCCTAATGCCACATTTACCTACCTTTATCTCTTTATTCATAATTAGTGTTTTAACAAAATTGTTTGCAATGAATTTCCTTACTTTTTGAGATAGTACTTTTTTCTATAATTGTTTTTTTGAAAGAAAGAATTGTTGAGTACCTAGAGACTAGCGGGGCACAGGACCCAAGGCAGCATGGATTCACAGTGGGAAGGTCATGTCAGGTGAATCTAATAGATTTGTTTGACCAGGTGACCAAAGTGGTAGACTGGGGAGGGGCTGTGGACATGGCCTACATAGACTTTAACAAGACATTTGACACAGTCCCACACAAAAGATTAATAAACAAATTAGCTAACCTGGGAGTGGGTCCCATGGTGGTAGCCTAGGTAAAAAATTGGCTGGACAACAGGATGCAGAGGATAATAGTAAACAGAGTCCATTCTGAAGAAAGGAAGTTTATTAGCAGGGTACTGCAGGGTTCAGTACGGGGACCGGTCTTCTTTAATGTCTTTATAGGTGACATTGTGGAAGGACTGGAAGGAAAAGTATGCCTCTTTGCAGACAACACAAAGATCTGCAACAGGGTTGATACACAAGGGAGGATGGAAAGGATGAGAAGGGACTTGGCAAGGTTAGAGGAATGGTCAAATGTATTGCAGCTTAGATTCAATGTAAAGAAATGCAAAATAATGCACCTGGGAAACAAAACCCCAGGGAAGAGTACACAATTGGGGGAGGTACTAACAACAACAAAAATTGAAAAGGACCTGGGGGAAGTCATATCAGATGACCTAAAGTTAGGTAAGCAATGCGAGAATGCAGTAAGGAGAGCTGGAGGGGATACTGGGATGCATAGGGAGAGGCATCACCAGTAGAAAACAGGGAGCTGTTATCCCTCTGTTAAGACAGTTGGTGAGACCCCATCTGGAGTACTGCATGCAGTTCTGAAGACCCCATCTCTGCAAAGACATAGACAGGATGGAGGCATTCCAGAGTAGGGCAACTAAAATAGTGCAGTGTCTGCACTAGAAGCCACATGAAGAGAGACAAAAGGAGCTTAATATGTATACCCTCAAGGAAAGGGGGGGCATGATACAAACTTTCAAGTACCTCAAGGGAATCAACAAAGTCCATGAGGGTAGCATCTTTCAGAAAAGGAGATGTGGAAAAACAAGGGGGCAAAATTTGAAGATAGATGGGGATGGCTCAGTGGCAACATGAAGTATTTTTTCATGGACAGGGAGGTGGTTGCATGGAATGGCCTTCTGAGGAGATCATGGGGTCAAAAACAGTTGTGGAATTCAAGAATGCATGAGACATACATAAGGCAATTCTAGTGGGAGGTAGGAGAAAGTATGCTGTTGGTTAACTAGGATCTGCAGCATATCCAATAGGTAGGGAAATGGGCAGACTGGATGGGCCAAGCGATCCTTATCTGCCTTAAAAGTCTGTGTAAACGCATAAGTGTTTTTCTTTAATTAGTTTTTATAAATGCATGAGTTACTATAAAAAAGGAAAAAAACAACAACCTTTTGATGATATTCAGTGGGGGCTATGGGTTTCAAAGCCAGGTTTCAAGGATCATAGCACAGAGTCTTAGCCACTACACTATCTTGCCTCCTTTGATATCACTCTCTCAGTGTTCTTTTATCCAAAGCCAAGACAGATCCAAACTAAACAGCCAATAATACTTTTCTGTTTCTTTATATCACCAAAAGTTTTTTTTAACTTTTTTAAGCCACTGAATTGCCTGAAATGTTCTCTGAATTCCCATGAATACAAAATCAATACTGTAATGTCTATTTTAACATAAGTTAAAAAAAATAACTGCTTTCCATCTATAGCCCTAATGTTTATCATACTGATTTGTAGCTCGTGTTTCAAAACAATTAATACTTCCCAAAGAGGGATAGCTTATAGTTTTCACACAATGTCTGTAATTCCCTCCAGTTCAAAAAAAGAGTACGCAAATAAGCTCATGATTATTCAAGAGCTATGGTTATACTGACATTTCTGAAAATGTGGGGCACGTAAGGAACTGTTTTTCTTGCAATGTAAACAGGTGAAACCAAAAAGAGATTGTATTAAATAGTGATTTTGAACAGACCAAGCTTTTCAAAGAGTGATAGCTTGTAATTTTTATCCATTTTTTTCTAATTCCCTCAATTTAAAAAAATGGATATGCAAATAAGCTTATGAATATTCATGAACTATGAGGTGACTCTGGATGGCCAAGCCATACCCATTTATACAGCTATGTTGGAGTACTTATGAAGCATGGTCAGAACCCAAATTTGTAAATTTATTAACTTTGGAACAGATTAAGATATTTCCACTAAACCAGTAAAAGACACTGCTGTGGTTCAAGCCCTTTTTACCCTGGAAATTTCAGACTAAAATTCCAAGCTATTTGTGCACTAGGTGATGGCAAAAAAACAACAGGTTTTTAAGTTTTTTTCGCTATCTGCTTCTCAGAATCTACATATCTGACCAGAAGGAAGCTTGGCACATCAAGATACCTACACCACGAGACACAGCATCATAATGTTGTGCAAATCTGTAGAACAGTTGCAAAGATATTAAAGTGCACAAATTGGGGTTTAACATTAAAGTGCCTACTCAACTCTAGCTACCATGCCACTATAATATCTATATATACATATATAGCACAAATGGGTGCTTTTTGTTGCACAACCCAGTGACTGGTCATGGAGGCAAGTGGGTTGTGCTAGTCATCCACCATGGGAGGAAAATTAACTTTATTATAGGTTGGGAAATGGGGTAAGTGTTTTATGGCAGGGGGTTGCAGTAAAGTCAGAAAGGGTGAGAAAAAGGTGTTTCTGTAGGTTATTTTGTCATTAAAGCATAGTTCACAAATATCCAAATACCAAATACCACAACATTTGGCCACTGAATATCAAATATTCAGAAAAATATTTAGGAAAAGGTATTCACACAGCACTAGTCTGCTTGCCAATTTTCAGATCTCTAACTGAAAAGATGGTAGAGTTACAAGTGGCAAAAAAGTACATACTCAACCCTAACTATAGTGTAGCAACTGTGCCAGTATGATTATTCTGTCGGTATGGTTCACTTTAAAGCACTCCTACCACTTGACCAAAAATGTTTGGGTTTCTGACCTGTATCAGAACATTGGCCATACCCCTGGAACTGAAGGCATGTAGTGGGGTAGGGGGAGTGCTGCATTGTTTGGAAACACCAGGATGGATTTTCAGACAGGTCAGACTCTGGCATACATGTCATTTTAGCATCTGCTATGTCCATCTAATGGTCCAAAAGACACATGCCTTGTTTTGATTTGATTTTTTATTATATTGCATTAAAGTAATACACAGTGCAGCATTATATACCCATGTATTAAGCATGAGACAGATAAAATGTAGTAGAGGTGCATTTATAGCAGTGCAGATAGACATTTTTTTAAGAACTCACAGTATACAATTGTTATCTCACACTATTCATTAACTTACGTCATCTGTTGCTGTGATTGATGATAGTAACTCTGAGCCTGTTCATATTAAAATAACATGGCATTTTGAATAAAACTACAAAAATCTCCCCAATCAGTCTAGCAGATGGGCTCTTTTTCTTGGGAGGAACTGCAAAATTGCAATTGTTGCTTAACCATTTGAATTAGCTTTTTTTCTATAGGCAAGGCAAGGCAAATTTTATGTAAAAAGACGTCCAATCCTGGAGGCTCTGGGTGCTGTACATAAAACCAACCATCAAGATATCAATAAATAACATACTCTTAAAATTAAAATAAAGTTACCTAGAAGAAAACAGTTAAACATAGAAATAATGTAATAGGTCAGTTTATAAACACTATTTACAGTACTGGGTTTGGGAAGGCCTGTTTAAACAGGAAGGACTTGAAGTGCACCATAATAAGCCTCCCTTATTGATGGAGGATGCAAATTCAACAGGACAGGGCCAGTGATGCTGAAAGCTCCAACGCTGGCTGTTTTTAATCTTGTCCTGGGAATCGTAAGGAAGCCCCTTGAGGAGGAACAAAGGGAGTGAGCTGATGTAGCAGGGGCAAGAAGGTCCACCAGGTAGCCAGGGTCCAGACCATATAGGGCCTTAAAGGTGAGCAAGCCCACCTTGAAGAGGATCCTCCACCTGACCAGCAGCCAGTGCAGTTCATGAAGCACCAGGGTGACATGGCAATACTTACTTTTCCCCATCAGCAGCCTGGCAGCTGTGTTCTGCACCAGCTGAAGTCTGCAGAGGATGCCTCCTGAGACCCCAAGGTAGAGCACATTACTATAATCCAGCCTGGATGACATGAAGGCATGCACTCAGATAGGGAGGTCAGGGGCAGAATCAGGGACTTAATCCTGGTGATATCTCTCAGATGGTAAAAACTGACATGGACAGTTACTGGACTTGGGCCTCAAGCATCAGATCACTGTACAAAATAATGCCCAGGTTATGCACCCTGGAGGAGGTCTTCAATGGCACAGAGACCAGGATCAATCCTGTGTCTGCACCTGAGGCCATCCTATCACACCCTTTGTTCAACTCCACCACCAGTACCTGTGTCTTGTCAGGGTTCAGTTGCAACCAGCTGGAGGTCACCCAGTCATTGATTTCAGTGAGACAGTTGTTTAGCATGTCCACTGCATTGGATGTCCCAGGTACAAAAGAAAGATTCAGCTGGGTGTCATCAGTATAGCAGCAAAAACCCAAGCTGTATTTTCTAATGAGCCCTCCCAGGGGAAGCATGTACATGGTGAACAACATTGGTGACAAGACTGAACCCTGAGGTACTCCACAAGACAGGAGGCTCGGGGAGGAGGAGAAACTCCCCATCACTACCCTTTGCCTCCTGTTTGTGAGGAAGGACGTAAACCAGCAGATGACAGTGTTGGCGAGTCCACAGAATTCCCTCAGGCAGTCAAGTAACACACAATGGTCCACTGTGTCAAAGGCTGGGGAGAGACTGAGAAGAATGAGAATTGTCCCCTATTCTTGATCTCTTTCCCTGAGAAGGTCATTAGGCTATAGGATTTCAAAAAAGGTGCATGAGCTTTGATGACAGTTTCTGAAATTTGAAACAGCTTGCATCAAACAAATGGTGCAGGCCCTGTTTTCATGATGTAAGTGGTGCCATGTTTGCTGCACATTGTGGAAACTGCACTCAAAAATTAGACCTCTTCATAGGTGGCCTAACCATCAGGTGCTTAAAAACATAGAAGATGATGGCTGAAGGGGACCGAAAGGTTTATTGGTTTTTACCCTCCTCCCTATATGCCCCTCTGGAGAATGATTCCTTTGTGTCTGTCCCAAGCTCTCTTGAACCCCCTGACCATTTTGGCACCCATGACCTCTGGAGGCAGGCTGTTCCAGGTGGCCACCACCCTCTCAGTAAAGAAGAACTTCCTACTATTGTACCCACATTTTCCCCCTTTCAGTCTCAGGTCATGCCCCTTTGTTCTGTTCCCTTTCTTGACATGAAAGAGTTACTGCATCTGTGTCTTATTTATTCCCTTGATATACTTAAAGGTTTCAATCATGTATCCCCTCTCCCTCCTCTGATCCAAGGAGTACATGTTTAATTCCCTCAGAGCAGTTTCAAGAAGTACCTTAAGTTGTCAGAAGCTCTTTGAAATTTGCCCCCACCCATCTTTTAGGTAAGATTCTTAACCAAGGTACATATGCCATCCTTCCAGTGCAGAGGTATTGCTACTGCTTGTGATGCCAGTGACCCAGGTTCAGGAATGAGCCAGGGAAGCTGGAGGGCCAGCCGGGAGGGGAAAGCTTGGGTGCCTGATGGACAGCTCACTTCTCCTGGGAGGGAGGGGAGGGTTGAAGGCTTGGTGCTGTCCTGACCTCTGGTGGAGGCTAGAAGTACAGCAGCCCAATCCATATGTAAAGGGGAGTGTGGCCCAACCACATCTCCAGGGCCATATGGGGAAAAACTGGAGCTGACTGAGCTCCACCAACAGAAGAGGCACCCTTCACCGCTTGACCCTTGAGGCCACAATGTGGGGCCCGGTGAGACAAAAAGGACATGGGGGTTCTCTCCACCCCATCCCCACCTGGGGGAAAAGCCAAAGCTACATGGGGGCACCTGACCAGTGGGTCATGTTGTTGAGAGGGTTGGGGGAAGCCTGGCTGGAACCAGGGGAATAAAGAGCAAGTAAAAAGAAAAACAAATAAAAACAAGGTACATATTGCCAGCATGGTGGCTGTCAAGTGAATGTTAAAGATTCAGTGTCATTATTCAAAGAAAACGGGACAGCTCTAATGCTCTGATCAACAATCTTATCATAGTCAATAGAACAAATATGGTGCAATTGTCTATAGC
The DNA here is from genome assembly GCA_016271365.2 of Neoceratodus forsteri. NCBI lineage: Eukaryota > Metazoa > Chordata > Ceratodontiformes > Ceratodontidae > Neoceratodus > Neoceratodus forsteri. The sequence goes on from CM057458.1 coordinate 323,588,378, forward strand.
TGCATATGAGATTTTTGGGTGGTTTGCAATGGCTGCTGTATCTAGGCATTGCAGTACATGTATCCATTTCTCTGTAAAGAGATTTAAGAAACAAAATGCATGAAAAGTATTGGAATCTAAACTGAAATTATTATGGCCAGTATATGGAATGGACAGTCACATACTGTATTTAGTGATATTTTTGACACTTTATTACTTTATTTGCCATAGACCACATGACTGCCAGACAGTTTTGCACCCTGATGCTAATGCAGCAGTTTTTAATAGTGTCTATTCTTCACTAATTTTGCTTTTCATTCTAATAGATATACCTGTTGGAGATGAACGACTTCTAGGGCTTCTCCAGAAATTGATAAAGTATATTCAGATAAAGGTAAGAAGTATTCACAGTTTTGCTATTAAAAGCAAGTTTGTATAAAATCTGTACATAGAGAATGCAAACCAAAATACTGCACAAAAATAACTGATTCTCCAGATACAATAGTTACAGGGTTATTTGCTTGTTCTTTTGCTAAAAATGTCAAGACTGTGAGAGAGATCCATAGACAGTACTGATCTAAAATGTAATGTCATTCTACATGTGACAGACACAGGACATATTCAGTTATGCTGATACCATTACTAAATATTTTCTTGAGCCATCAACTGGTTCTGGGGGTGCGCTTGTAGCCCTTGTGGAAGCATTTTTCGCCCTGTTTAAAACAAGGGGCCTCATATTCCAAATGTATTAGCAACAAAATGACTTTTGTGAATGCAAAACATCCTTCCTTGTCAGACATGTGAGTGACAGCTGTACTGTAAAATGTATATTTGGGTCCATAGTTGTGTTTGTGCTATATCTCACACCAGCTGTTTATGAGTACAAATGAGAGGGGAGGGTAGAGCCATGAATATGGGTCCAAATAACATGTTCAAAAATGTTTAACACTAAGAAACAGTTGATCTGTGACCAGTTAAGTAAAGAGTTGTTGAATGATTATCTCACTTACAAACCACTTATAGATCATTTAGAAGTATATGACACAGTATGGTAATCACTGTCAAATTCCCAGACACTGCCACGATGAGCAGTAGCAACATACAGATGATCTGCCTGACCATGGAGAGGGGTGCACATAAAAACTGGAGCAGAGAACCCTGTGGGAGTGCATACCACGCTGTACATAAGCAACCACTACACAGCATAGCACCCAGGGCCTGGATATAGCTTTATTTTCTAAAGCATGCATGTTCACCATGAATAATACCCTGCCAAAGACAGTAGAGATACAACATGACTCCTGTTAGAGTCCCACTTATCCCCCAAAATACCTATGCCCTATGTATGCAACCTCTCTCTGTGCAACAATGCCCCATGCTAGTCATGTGTGTGTGAGGGGGCATGTGCAGGCACTAGAGTTGGGTGAAAGCTCCAAATTCTGCTTTCACTCAACTTGCATGAAATTTTGTAAATTTCGTGAAATTTTCTGAACCTCTGCCATTGGCAAGATCAGAATCTTCCAAATGTGTTTGGCACATTTTCACCCTGTTCAGTGCAATTTTTTGCTGAACTGTGGAATGATACACATGAACTGCGGAATGACAGCTCTGATCAATTTTATTCTGCAGTTTAATGGATTATTCCACAATACATGTAATGATTCCACAGTTCAGTGATCAGTTCTGCAGAATTTCTTTCTGTAGTATAATTCATTAATCCCCACTTCTTACATTCATTCTGCAGTTCTGCGACTCACTGAACTAAGGAATGCATAAATGAATGAATGAATGAATGAATGAATTTTGTATTAATGTATTAAACTGCAGAAAAACATTCCACAGAACTGACCACTCACAGGGATCAGTTATGTGGAATTTTTTTCCACAATTTAATACAATAATCCACAATTCATACATTTATTCCACCGTTCTAAGTCAGAATTTCCATTAAAGTTGCCAAAGTACATTCCAAAATTTCAAGAAAGTAAAATTCCAAGTTTCGCCAAAATTCTGCTGGCAGAAGTTTATTTCACACAGCCCTAGCAGGCACACAATGACATGAGGTTCTGGTATAGACCTACATCTTCAAGAGCGTCTCATCTGTCATTTATTGTTCTGGTTTTTTACAAACAACACAAGAATATTGTAAAAGTCACACTGTATCCCACAGGACAAGGGCATGTGACTTACATGCACATCAGTAGACAGAAGAACATAAAAGCACATGAACTCAGCAGCAGGCAAAGTGTTGCCAATTACTGGGCTGCAGATGTGTTGGCACTCATACAAAAAAACATTGAACACACTGAGTTACTTGTATGATACAGTACTCAAATGTATTCTGCACTGATGAACTATAGTACCAGTAATCCACACAAGCGTCCTTAACACTGAGCTCAATGCTGAGGAGTCTTTCAACCATATGGTCTTCATTGTAAGATATGTTTTAGCACATTTCAAGCAACTCAGAGCTGTGCTGTTTTAATTGTTTTAACCTGAGCAACAGGTAGGAGAATGGCACTGTGTGAATTCTTCCAACACCTCAGAAGAGCTTTAATGCATTACATATTTTATACTAATTGCTGACCAGTGGCTGAATTTGAGAGTGCAATTTATTTACATTGCATGCTTGGGGTGTAATTCAATAGGGCACTTAGAATGTTCACAAGTCAGTTTGGGAATACACAAAAATTGCATTAAGGAAATGGCAGCCACAAACCACACACATCAATTTGCAGAACGTTTCTTCCATGAGACCCTTAAAAGTTGCTATATTCAATTATTCAAACATGTTACATACTTCATACATTTGGGGGCCTAAAATGCATCAAACACATGTCTGTGTGCTGTATGATAACTGTGTGTCTAGCCACAACTTTGTGGGCCCAATGTTACCTGTGGTTCTGCTTGTGTGACTACCTTTAACTTGGGCCCCCTACTGATTGACTTGGTACAGCAGTGTTAGAAATGTTAGTCTGAAAATTAGCTTGGTAGATTCTCAAAAGCAATGTGGCCTCTGAGGCCTTGAAGCTAACATCATCTTGTTTGTAAGATGAATCAGTGTATATTTTTGCATAAAGTAGTTAACCAAATACATATAAACCTGAATGTTCTTTGGCGACAGACTTTATTTCAAATTTTTGGTCAGAAAAAGCACACTAAATCAAGGATTATTTTTCAGTGTTATCTGGTGGTAGGGTAACAGCAGAGAGTAAAGTAATGTAGCATAAACATGGTTCAAAAAACAACATTATGGGCAAAATGGATTCTGTCAGTACAACAGAGGAAATCGGGGCCATGGGGGTGATGGCAAGGAAAAAAAAGGGGTAGAAAAGTAAAAGGGAGGTAGGGATAGGGGAGTATCTGAGTGGGCAGAGAAAAGTAGGAGCTTGTTACAACAGAAGGTGTGCAAGGAGAGTTCACAAATGAGGACTTTAAAGGAAGAGGGGGAAGAGGAGAGAGGGAAGTATAGTAGACAGCTGTTTTTCCAGCACAGACTTTGGTATAAGGAACTGCAAAAGAACAGGAGTCAATGAAGTGGAAGGAGTAGTCAAAAAGAGGGGTAACATAGGAGAGAACTATAGCAAACCAGTATTAGGAGGGAAAGGAAGCCCAGTAAAAGAAATACCAACAATCCAGGAAGGATAGAGAGGTTGGAGTAGAGGGTGGGGTAGAGGGAGTGGTAGTGGGTGCAGGAGGAGCAGTTTATGGTGAAATGGCAGAAGGAATGGAAAAAAGATCTAGCCTCGCCAAAGTAGTTTTGGCAGTGGTGCTGTATACCATGTCCCATTAGACAAACAATGGGGGGGATCATCATGAGAATGATCTCATTCCAGACCAGGAGCGGGAGGCAATGTTTCTTGTGGTAAAGAGCACTCAGACGGGTGGGGGGCACTATTTATGTTTGGGACTGATGTAGGAGGAGAAATCAACATTTCAATCCAGCCACACAAAAGGTACTGTGCTTGAAATGGGGGACTTCATATAAGGGGGGGGCGCATCTCAAGTTATGAAGACAGGGGACTTATAGAGACTGGCAAGTCACTTCCTTCTGCCAAAGGTCATGGACACTGTTTTTTGTTGTCACTGAAGGACAGCTGATTAGAACAGAACCAGCTTTAGAAGTTTTAAAAGACATAATGCTGGATCATTTCCAGGGTTAAAGGGATGCCATTTTTTAGTCAGACTACAGCTACTGCATATCAGTTTTTGGCTGCTCTTGCAACCCTTTCCTATTGCCAAAATAACATCTATAACAGACAATCATAAACTAGGCAACAGGTTCTGTGGTGAATTTAAAACGGATTGGAAAATGATTCTGACTAAGATTGTGGGTAGGATTTTCCCAAGGCTCTGTTCAGCACCCATAGATACATAGATGTTGTCATCAGATAAGGGCCTATGGCCCACCCAGTCTGCCCATTTGAACTTGTAGATTCACTTTATGTTTTTCTAGAAGTCTGTTGCCCCTTACCCCTGACCTTCAGAATTCTCTTATGTCTGTCTCATGCATTCTTAAATCCTGTGATTGTTTCAGCCTCCACAACTTCCTCTAGCAGGGTGTTCCACTTGCCCACCACCCTTTCTATGAAGACATGCTTCCTCACATATCCTTTGAATTGCCCTCCCTCCAACTTCATCCCATGCCCTCTAGTCCTGGAGCACCTTTTTCGCTAAAAAATAGTGTATTCCTGCACCCTGTTCCTCTCTGTAAGGTACTTGTATGCCTCTATCATATCCCCTGTCTCCCTCCTCTGCTCCAGGGAATTCATATTCAAGTCCTTCAGCCGGTCCTCATAGGACTTGTGATGCAATCCATGTACCATCTTTGTTGCCCTCCTCTTAACCTTCTCTACTTTGTCTATGTCCTTACATAGGTAAAGTCTCCAGAACTGTACACTGTACTCCAGGTGGAGCCTCACTAGTGTCTTGTATAGCGGAATTATGACCTCCCTTTTCCTGCTGGTGATGCCCCTGCCTATGCATCCCAGCATCCTATTTGCTTTACCTGCTGTCTTGTTGCACTGTTTCCCTACCTTGAGGTCATCAGACATGATAACCCCAAGGTCCCTTTCCTGCTTGGTGCATGCTATATCCTTACCCCCCAACTGACATGTTGTTCTAGGCTTTTTGTGCCCCATTTGCATTATCTTGCACTTCTATGCATTGAATTTCAACTGCCAAACCCTTGACCATTTTTCAAGCTTCTGCAAGTCCCTTCTCATTCTGTCTACACCCTCTGGCATATCCACTCTGTTACAGAGCTTCATGTCATCAGCAAACTGGGAAATTCTGCCTTCTAGGTCCTGTGCAATGTCACTGATGAAGACGTTGAATAAGACCAGTCCCAGCACTGATCCCTGTAGTACCCAACTGGTCACTCTTCCCTTTGTGGAGTGACAGTCATTTGTCACCTCCCTCTGTGTCCTGTCACCCAGCCAATAACCTACCCACCGCACTACTGTCCTACCCACTCCCATATTCCCCAGTTTGTTTAATAGCATTCTATGTGGTACAGCGTCAAAGACCTTGCTGAAGTCAAGATAGGACATGTCCACTGCCCTCCCTGATCTACCTCCATTGTCACCCAGTCCATGTTCGACCTGCAGACTCACACCTGCATCTGCCTGGGAATATTTGACCATTTTTCTAGATGATCTGCATTCCCATCCATTTGCATGTGAGACACAAATCAGAGGCAGATTGAATCTACATCTTATTTTTCAAGCAAATTGTTACTTTTTATTTGCAAACAGATGCTTCCTGTGAAAATTAGATACAATTTGGGATGCAACTTTGGCTGCAAAATTGGGCACAAGTACAGTACACAGTTCCATCTGCTTCTGCCCTTTCTGAAAATCCAGCCTTATGGCTTCAGTGAGGCTGTAGCATATTCAGGTCAAAAACAAATGAACACATATTTCAGTTGTTGGGAATGTCTTGCAATTTTATGAAGCAACTGCAGCATTTGGCAATACAACATAACGTGCAATTATTTATATTTCAGTTTGTTCGTGGTAGCGTCTTCAAAGAAATTCCTCTGACGTTCAAAGTAAGTTCAATTACAAATCATGACATAGCATAGATTATTAAAGAACCAAATAAGCAGTATGCACAAACAAAACAACACACTGTTAGAGGGTTGAAAACATTTGGGCTGGAATCTGATAATGAACCCATTGCCGTTACAGAGTTATTATATTTTAGAAGATCAGCATCAACCCATTTGGAGAAAAAAGGTATTTCTACCATCATGCAGCCCCCCACTGCCCTTCCCACAGCAAGAACAACAGGCCACCCACCACTATCATGGTCATGGGTTAGTGATGGATAAACCATTAGTCTATTACCAGGTTGGTAACTGGGCTGGGGATTACTGTTATACTGATCTGTGGGGAGAAAAACATGTGATGAAATATGTATGTATTTTTACTCCCCACTTGAAAAGATGATCCATCAACTGCTCAAAACAGTAAATGTAAAGCTGTCTTTATTATTCAAATACAAACTATTGGGAACAGTGAAATGCTACAGTGGTAAAATACCCAAGCACTGACTGCACACTAGTGACTGAGAATGCTTATCATTCTCAGCCGATTATACAAATTGCACAGATTAATACTGTTTATTGACTGTGTAATCTTCTTTATGTGTAAGTTACTGCACATAACTACTGTATCTGGCCAAAAGGTCACATTCCTGAATCAGAAGCTGTGCAAGTCCTGTTTGTAATGAGTTGAGAGAACTACTACTTGATTTAAATAACCACAAGCTTTTCATTTGGTTGTAACTTCACTTTAATAATTTCTCTTATTGCTTTTATTCCTTTTTCTTTTCAGATGTAATTTGTAACAAATAAGATGTTATTGCTGAAAAGTTTGTTTCTTTTCCAAAACAATTACACAGTCAGACAATGAAATGCAGCCCACAGAATCGGACAATTTCACCCCCATAGTGGTATTGTCAGTCATGACTTTGGCTTAAAGATAAGAGATTCAGTTTGTTCACACCCACTCCACTCACCCCAGCACATATTTGTATCATTCTATTTAGTTATAACCTACTGTATGTTTAGACATACTCCTCATTCTTGACCTTCATTGCTGAGTAAAGTTCAGTTCCCCACTTCATCTTGCAGACTGGGTGCTCCCCCTAAGATAAGTGATGCCTAGAAAATACAATAACATAACTTCTGGTTTACATGGATTTTATGGTTATGCTAGAATAGTTTCTAGATGTGGACTGGCTGACAGAGGGTGGACAGGTTGTGTCCAGGAATGGTGGAACTTAAACTTTCCTGAGCACAGGAAGGTGATGATGGCGAAGAGTGTACCCACTGCTTGTTCATAACTATCCTGTATTTCTAAGGTGAGTGCTGAGGGGTAGTGGTTAGTTAATTTAATATTTTTAGTCTATTATCTGCAACATTGGTGATGTCAAGTGCCAGAACCTTCTGGAATCCTAAATGGTGGCTGGGGATTCACCAGCAGATTTCCTCAGCTATTAACCAAATCCCTATTTGTTTTAAATAAAACAAAAAATCTGTGATGTGGGTTTTTTGTATTCCTCCACATAAATCAAGCAGCATACACTTTATCAGTTTCATCCAGTATTACAATGTCTTCAGTATTTCTTCATCTGGATACAATTTTAAAGTTATTGTTTGCAGTCTCTGAATTTACTATGTCACCTGACTGCAAATCATTTCTTCACCCATCAGTCCATTAAATAAAAAATGTGATGTTTATACAAATAACTATAACTCATGGAAACAGCAGGAATATGATACTTCATAATGATCCATAAAGTTATGGAAAACGTAAATGAGTTGTTCTATAATGATAGTCACTAATTCTGGTGCCTTTGTGATACTGAAAAAAAGTATTTATTTATTTAGAAAGGTTTTACCAAGAAACATTATACTGAGCTGGAAACAGCTAATTTCCATGGGACATATGATAGAGACCTTCATGTTCCTAAAAGGAATTAACATGATGATCTGTGGAGAGCTAATTAGCTTGAATACTTATCCCTGGTCATATGGACATGAGTGGAAACTGATGGGAGGGAGGTTCAGGAGATACATGAGGAAGTATTATTTTACAGAAAAGGAGCTATGAAACAGTCTTCCAGCCAATGTGGGGGGTGCTAAAACTGTTGGTGGTTTCAGGCACAGTTGGGACAGAATAAAGGGTATGGTGAGGGCTCAGGTGGCAGAAACTGGAGGAGAATTTGGGGAAGGGGATGGCTAGGACCCTAGACAGACAATACATTCCAGGGCAAAATAGGGAACTGTTGCAAACTGGATGGAACATTTGTCTTTTTCTGCTGTCATTGTCTATGTTTCTTTTTATCTAATTTTCAGAGATATTCTGTGGGAACAGATGCAGGGGGAAATGTATAAAACAGTACAGTAATAAACTGGGGTCGGTGGTGGATGGGGAGGAGGGGAAGGTTGCCCTACAGGGGGACCTGGAGGCTCTGGAAGGATGGTCTAGAAAGTGGAAGCTGAGGTTCAATGCAGGGAAATGCAAGGTACTGCACCTGGGGGCCAGAAACCCGGGCCAAGTGTACACCCTGGGGGGGAAAATGCTACAAGTCTTGATGGCTGAGAGGGACCTGGGGTGATGGTGGATGTCAAGATGAACAACTCAGAGACTTGTAGGAGGGCAGCAGCCAAGGCCAACAGGATGCTGGGATGCATCGCTAGGGGGATCACCTCCAGAAGAAGGGACATGATACTCCATCTGTGTAACTGCTTGGTGAGGCCACACCTTGAGTACTGCGTGCAGTTTTGGAGGCCACACTTAGAGAGGGACATTAAACTCCTGGACAGGGTCCAGAGGAGGGCAATCAAAATGATTTGGGGCTTGGGGGACAGGACCTATGAGGAGAGGCTCGAAGAGCTAAATATGTACACATTGGAAGAGAGAAAGGACCGGGGGGACATGATAGAGGTCTTCAGGTACATGAAGGGGGTAAATAGGGAAGGAATAGTCAGGGTGCTTTGAAGGAAGGAGGAGGGGGCCACTAGATGGCATGGGTGGAAGCTGGAGGGGGGAAGATTCAGGGGAGAAAGGAGGAGGAGGTGCTACTTCACTGAGAGGGTGGTGGAGCCATGGAATGTGCTGCCTAGGGGGCTGGTGGAGGCAGAGATGGTGGAGGCGTTCAAGAGGGGATGGGACAGGTACAAGTGAAGGGTTCTGGAAGCAAAATCCAATGCAGCAAGAATATCCAGAACTGGGAAGGGAGAAGCCAGAGAAGGCGAGGGGAGCAGCAAGGTCAGCTCCCAGGGTGGGGGCTGACCAAACAAGCAGACGCGAAAGACCGTTAGGCCTATTCTGCTGGCATTTTAGTATGTTAGTAATAAAAAGCAATACAATAATAATAATAATATAAGCAGAGAAAAGTGTGCAGATATCAGTGTTACAGAACAGCTTGATATCTAACATTAATGCAGCGCTACACAAGGTTAAAATGTCTTACAGATAAAATTTAGCTTAGATAAGTTGCGTTCAGCATAAGTACCTTGGGGTAGAATTTTCAAAAGGATTCATTCACAATCCGCCTGACACTATTTCCAAAATGGAAATCCATACAGAATACTAAGCAATCTATTATGTGGTAGGAGTGTGTCCAAATTTTGTATCTGCAAAAAGGCACAATTACGGCAAAAAATGAGGCTTCTCTCACATATGTCAATTTGTATCCCAAATTATGAAGTTTTTTTGTAAATGGATGCATCTTTTGAAAATAGAAACAAAACAAGTTATTGATCCATCCTGTGTTATGATAGTACTACCCCCAGATCATAGTCAACAAGAAAAATAGTTTAAAAGAACACCAGTCATGACCACTCAGGATAGGGCGATATGCTTTCATTGTGTGCTGATGAAATGCCTGCTTATACATTTTGATGTGCAAAAACATCTGCTTACAGTATTTCATATTTCTCAGTTAAAAGCATTTAGTGAGCATTGCTTGACTGCATATCAAAACATACATATACTGTACTCTGATGAAGTTCCTTCTAACAGGAGTGAAATGTTATTTCCTGCCCACCCACTGGGGTTTTTTGCTCCAAGTCAGCTAAGTGATGTTCTGTCTGTTAGCTATATATCTCTTCATGCTATGTATGTTTTAATACGCCATCAAGGAATTCTTACTATGTCATTTTAATGGAGAAATATAAAGTAAAATGATGTTTTGCACATAGAGATATGTGAGCAGGCATTTCATTAGCACATTGTGCTAGCATGTAGCCTTATCTTGGATGGTCATGATGTGTGCACTCTTTAAATGTTTATCTTTTGAAAACAGCAACAGGCTGCTTGGTTGCAATCAGATAGATGCCATTCCAGGTGCTGCATGCATTTCTTCCCTTATCGATGATTTTGAAAGTTTGGTCCCTTGTGTTTTGCATCAAATATGTTTATGTTATAATGATGTCAGGCAGTCTACTAAAAACATCTGTGTAAATGTTTATATTATTATATTGCTAGGTAAAAGAGAGTTCATAATTTTATGAACCTTTTAGACTGTATTTTAGACTTATTATTTGGGTTTTGCAAGCTATAACATCCCATGAAGAGATTTCATGTTTTTGTTGTCCAATTACCATGAAATGATTCACAGATATAGATAATAAACAAATAGGCAGACAATAAAGGTTCAGTTATCATTTTGAGGAACAATAACTAAAATAAATTATATTACAGGTACATGGTAGTCACATTCTTTGAACTGTACCTGCTTTGTGGTTTGACTCAGAGTATGTGATTACTACTTGTCAGCAATATGCCAGCATCCCAATACACATTCGCAGCAGTTGGTAGCACAAAAGGGGAAGGGTGGTTGTACTTTCAACCCTTTGCACTGTCACTCATTTGAGTGATGCACAAAAGTCACATGGATAGGAGAGTCCTTTCTGCAACTGTGCTGTAATGTCAATGATGACTCCAGATGAAAGAGGGTGCAAGCAAGGTTTGCACATGCTAACCAGCATGGCAGCTGTAGAGTCTCAGCATTTCATTATGTCAACCACATGGCACACTATGACATGTGGTGGCCCTGTTACTAATGAGCATGTCACCAAGAAATGTGCATCCTAGACCCCTATCCTTATGACTAAGTGAACCTGTGGCTACTTCTGTCCATGTTCTTATTACTTGCATTCCTGGTAGCCCAGTTGCCACCCACATGCTCTCCTTCCCAGCTCTTTCCTTGTCATGCAGTGGTATCCCGTGCATAGCTGTAGTTATTTGTTAAATCCATGCATTGGTGACATCCCTCCTGCTAAGTGGTCCCAGCAAATGTTTCCCCCACCAACACTTCATTTCAGGTCACATCACTGAAATACCACCTATTAGTTGCCAGTAGACATTTTACAGGAGGGGGGTCACAATAGGCTAGCACTGATATTGTGAGTGCCTCTACTGTTCTTTGTATGACCCTGTGGGCCATTATCATGGTGGACCATGACTTTTTTCCTGCATAGTCACACAAACCGTTGTAACCATTCAGGAAGGAAGTTGGAGCTCCCTGTTGAGCATGTTTTGACAGGGTTGCAAAATCAGGGGTGGCATGTAGCTCCAGCTCATCTAACTTAGAAAAGGGTCTCTGTTTTTTTATTATCCATCCTCTAAACAGCAACTGAAAAATTATTGTTACACGTGATTTTTATGAATGTTAACTGTAAAACTTAGTTTGATCTTGATATGTTGCTACCCTGAGGTCCACACAAAAATGACATGTCACATCTCATAGGTCTATCCTAGTTGATGAAATTTCAAATAAATATAAATATGGACAATTTTATTTAAATAAGTTATAATCATCACTGCCAAACTTCTGAAGGAATTGTTTAATTTTTCTTTGAAGGAAATGTTTTTATGTTTGCATTCAGGAATCAAAACACAACTGATTTTTTTTGGGGGGGTATTGATAATGCAACTTCACATGGAGTTTACATACATGCTTTCCATATTTATAAAAAGGGTCTCAGAAATACAGCAATCTGATTGGCTGTTAGAATTCCAACAGCCTTACATTAATCCATGTTACGCTGTCATGTACAGCCTGATCACCATGGCAAATGGATTCTTCCTGTCAGCATTCTGTTCCTTAGCACTGCTGAATGACTGGAATGATGCATTCTGATTTTGAACCAGCATTCTTAAACTGTTGGTGGAAGAACTATTTTATTAAAAATTTCCCTCTATATGAGGACAAGATTCAAAAATTATACTTTTAATACTTTTCTTTTGGAATATTTTTTATAATAGCAATAAGGCACTCCCAGGAGTTAGATTAACAGTCAGTTAATCCCCACCTAGGGGCAATATGGCACTCAGCTGCACCTCATGCCACATTACACCCCAAGGGATGATTAACAGACTGTTAATCTAGCCCTTGGTCATTCCTTATTGCTTAATTCATGGTCAGTAATAGATAAATATTACTGAACCAGTTCCCAGAAGGCAAATAATTAGCACTGCACTGTTTATTAGCTGAAAGTAGAACCTAAAGACTCACTGATGGATCAAGCTATGTAGTGACAAAGTGACAAATACTGCACACACTTTGGTCTGCCAACAGTAGCTGTTTCTGCCAAATCTCAATTTTAGGAAGCCTGTTGTTGTTACCAAACACTGCAGGGGCTTCCCTCAATGATACCGCACAAATATAATACAGTACTCCAGCAGCATTCAGCTGCAGGCCCATAACCCCCTAATAGAACAAGCAAATACAAAACCAAATACTGATTCCTCACCTGAGTCACTGTTCAATAATCTGAGTAAGCCACCTAGGCTTGCTACTTAGCTATGCAGTCAATTGATGAAAATATTCTGTACTATTGCTGCAGGGCTCAGGCAAGTCTACCCCCATAATCTGCGAGGTTACCAAATTTAGGTATGTAGGGAGGGTCATTATTTTCTTACATACAGTACCATATAATTTATTATTTCAGAGATAACTCAGCATTTACTTTCATAATACAAGGCAATAATACACTTCCTCGTGTAAATCCTGACATCCCAAAATAGGCTTTTTAACATAAAATAACATTTTAGAGAACTCACAGAAATACAGCTTTATCTGTTCAACTGTATAACACAGAAGACTACTGTACCAATTCTCAGTTTTGGTATTTCACATTATATAATTATAGCAACTATTTTTTTTAATATGATTATGAATTAAGTTTTGACATAAGCTATTTCACCTGTAATCATGTATGTTAGCAAAGAGAAAGCATTTCATTTTACTCTTAGAACTCCTCTTTGTAAAGAGACACTTAGTATTAATCTCTCTCTCATTCAGAAATGTAGTTTGCCCAATGCACTAGGGAGCTATTTAAAAAAAAAAAAATTGCAACACTTGTCTATAAATTGTGCATCCTTTAACTGGGTGCCTTACAGTTTGGCAACCTTTGAATGGACTGATTAGTTATCAGTCACAGACACAGCCATGCCTCTTCTCAACTAAGGCCAAATGCTAGAGGTACAAATTACATTTTGTTTCATTGTTTATGTTAAATGCAGTAATATAATGAGATTTCTGAAAAATAAAATACTTCTCAATCTACCCTGTTCAGTAAAGCATCCAACTAAAAGCATGGAATATATTGTGTTAGTAATATTAGAAATATTGTCTGTCACCCTGTTTACTGTCTAGTTACTTATGAGTGATGTTAGTTGATTGCATGTTCTAAATATTTACAGCATAAAGAAGTGAGAATGAATATGTATTCCACTAATAATATTTTGAAACTATTCACTCTGCTTAAACTTTCAGCTATAAAAACAGTAACCACAGTTAGTGAGCCAATTGTTGTCGAAGGAGGCACCGTCCACACCAAAGTCATTCAAGGAGGTAAAAAATCTTAAGTGTGCATTTTAAACTGGATATATATATATATATACTTTAGACAGCTTATTATATGAATTGATTGCCAGCCAGTGACTCTGTTTTATAATAAGAGGATAGGGTGGTCCTGACTCTTTGTATGTGGGGTGATCAATTGTAAATAATGATTAATTGTTAGTTGGGTATGCTTTAGACCACCAGACCAGGTTGGAACCACAGTTATGAATTATGAACAGGAAGCAAAATGTTGGCCTCTAAAGGTATATAGTAATTATGTGAGATTTTAATTAACATGACATTAAACGGAATAACAGTTCAACAGGAAACTAGGACACAAATTGTTTTATATAATGGGTTTGCTTTCTATCTCATTTATAAGAGTGAACCAGAAGTGGAAATATATCAGATCTGGAGATTTTAATTTATCTCATATAAACAGGGATGTGGGTTCTATTAAAGGGAAGGTAGCATGGGACTTCTTAAAATTTAGGTAGAATAAGTTTCTGGCACAACTTAATAGATTTGGATGAAAGCTGCAAATTCTGCTTTCATGGAACTTTCATAAAAATTCAGAAAGTTTGCAGAATTTTCCAAACCTCCACCATTGGCGAGATTGGAATCTTGTGAAGGTGTTTGGTGGATTTTCGCCCTGTTTCAAGGAAGTGTTTGACTGAACTGTAAAAAAATACACATGAACTGCAGAAAAACAGTTCTGATGAATTCTGTTTTCTACAGTTTAATGAATTATTCCTCAGTACATGTAATTTTTCTGCAGTTCAGTGATTAGTTCTGCGGACTTTTTTCCCCACAGTTTAATACAATAATCCACAATTCATACATGTATTCCACTGATGTAAGTCAGAACTTCAGCAAAAGTTGTTCATTTGCTTCTACACTTTCATGGATGGGAAAATGCAACTGTCACAGAAATTCTGCTGATGGAAGTTTTTTTTTTTTTTGCACACCACTACAACTCAAGAAAGAGGACATTAGAGTAAAAAACACAAGCGGTCTTCTTTGAGCAACAGATGCAAAAATTATTATGAGATAGCTCAGTAACAGTAAAAAGAAACAAATTCTTTATCCAAAGAATAATAACAAAATGGAACACTCTACCAAAAGAGATAGTAGAAAGTAACAGTTTGGAAATATTTAAACAAAATTTGGATGAATACATGGGTGAAAAAAAATATGTATTCCACCCATGAGTGGGTGGCAAGCTCTCTAAAGGGCCTTGGCTCTCTGATCTTGAACCACATCTATAATTTATGTCAGTGAGAGGTGGATGAGGATTAGGGGACCAATGATCAAAATATGGTAAAACGTGAATTACTAAAAGCAAGGGTAGGGTTACAGTTTTATTCCCAAGATTCAAGAATGATAACTTTGATTTGCTGAGATAAGTCGAGGAGAGCATGGGTTCAATAGATTTGAAAAAAGAAGTTCCCATCATGGCAATTCCCTCTGTCTGTAACCCCAAATATATATATATATATAGGTAGGGAGAATCAGGCTGTTCCAACCAGCCCTCATTGTACAATCCACAAGAGTTAGAAACTTGTGACCTGCTCACCCAGATTACTCAAACATCATCTCAGAGGTTTTTGAAACACTTTGCATTGTTATTACATTTTAATATCAACCCAATAATGCATAAATTCAAATGGTTCTTGGCAGCAATTCAAATTATTCTGGGATTATTTTGCTATGAATATATTGTGTCTTAATTTTAGTATTTAAAAGCATTTTTGTGAAGGCCCAGTGGCACTAAGGGTTGAGGCACTGGATGCCACACCTCATGCTATGCCAGCAACCTGGGTTTGGGAATGAGCCTGGGTTGTCGGGGGTTGGCAGGGGAGAAGGAGGATTGAGCATCCATAGACTGCTCTCCTCTCTCTGGGGAGGGATCTGGGGACTGCCCAGTGCAACAGTGGCCCCCGGTGGAAGCTGGAGGGAAGTGTGCATGACTGGGCACAAAGTAGAGGGATGGAGTTGCGGCAGATCTCTTGAGACACCATTGCACAACTGAACTCTGGGGGGCGGAATGAGGGATGAAAACAAGAAAAATCTCCACCTCAGCTCGTGGAGATGAAGGGGGCTCCAGGGATGCAGCCCACATCCCAACGTCAGCCTGATGCCTCAGGGGACTCCATGCCCAACCCGGTGCCCAGGTAAGGCCTCTCTAATCTCAGATAGGCCATTGGGGAGGATGGACCCACCTCAGGGGGTGATTGGGGGGGCTAGGCCTGCCTGGGTGTCCGGGGAGTCCACCCGAGGATTGTAGGTTTCAGACAGGGAGTAGAGGCTCCAGTCAAGTGAGCACCCCCAGAAGGATGCCCGGGCAGAGAAGGTGCAAAAATAGAGTCTACAAAAAAAAAGCATTTTGTATTAAAATATTTTAAGCAAATCTTTTTATATACACAGTGTTGTAACTGTCATTTTTAATTCTGTAAACATACATCTTCTATGTTTCTGCTCACAAAGAATTCACGTCGTAACTGTGTATGCAATCTTACCATGGTAACTGATTTTACATCCCTTCAAGATTTTTTCTCATGTAACATACAAAATGTTGTTTGTTTGTTGTATTAACTTCTTAAATAAAGCAACAACAGATGTAAGATCACATGGTGTTGTGATATTGGTTATAAAGAATTTCAATTTGAATGAATAGTATACAGAAAAATAGAAGGTGCAGTATATGTTTACTGCATTAAAAAAGGCAGTTACTACATAGCAAATCTTTTTTTCTGCCTTCAGCTAGTGCAGAATGCAGACACACACATCTTCTTAATGGTATCAGTGGGGGAGACAATAGATTACAACACTGCTACAAAGATCACGTGATGTTTTCAGTGTAGGCAGATGCTTCCGATACTCGCTCCCACCGCAAAGGCTTCAAATTTAAAGAATTAATGGAATCCAGTGCAAATATTCTACTAGAGCTCAGTCATCTCACTGTCAGGAAATTTCAGGAGCTTACAGGAGATTTCTTGGTCTAAAGAAATGGGAGTTTTTTGAGGAACAGAGGCCGAAATGAAACGGGCCTTCCTAGCCCATACGCCACCCACCATGTGGGGTTAGCTTGCTAAGCACCCAAAAACCCACACTACAGCCCCGGGAAAATCTGTGCAAGCTCCGATAACAAGTATTCCACTATCAGAAGAAAAGTTCTTGGCTGAACTAGCTCCATTGAAGAATGCTTTTTCAGACTTCTCATCAGATCTGAAAGCGATTAAAGAAGAATTAAAAGACACAAATTGGGCTGTGACTGACGTTGCAGCACGCGCATCTTCACTCAAGAAATGGCAGTCCAGGGCTGACTTGGACATGTCTTCCTTGTGGCAGAGAATGAATAAATTAGAACTCAAACTCAAAGACCTAGAAGGCCGTAACAGGTGCAACAACCTAGTCATTTTTTGCCTCCCAGAGGAGGCGGAGGGCCATTCTCCAGTTTTATTCGCCCAGAAAATGCTGTCAAAAATTGCTGGTCCCCCGCCTCATGCTAATGAATATATTGTGGAGTGAGCACATAGGTCCTTGAGACCAAGGCCACCTGTGAGTGCCAAACCCAGGCCGTTTATGTTGCATCTGTTAAGCTATGTGGACCATCAGCATATTCTGTGGAAAACCAAAGAATTACAAGAAATTAAGTGGGACCAAGCCAATCTTTGAATCTCTCAAGACCTGCCGGTTGCTACACACCAGAAGCGAGCAGAATATCATCCTAGCATTGTAAAGTTATTGGCGGCAAGTATTAAATTCCGAATGTTCTATCCAGTGAAACTCTCTATTCTGTATCATGGCTCTTGGAAATCATTCAGTAATGCCGAACATGCAGCCTGTGAATTAGCAGTCCTGTTTCTCGACTTATTTTCGCAGTGCTGAGCCCCAGACTATTAACCTAATGAAGGTGTCAACTCTACTGGGTTCCTGATAAGATCTCTAATGATGGTGTTTTCATCAAGAATGGGACTAATCAAAAGATAAAAAGAACATTATCCTGCTTTTGTTATTTAGTTTTGGTACAGGACAGTTCTAGAAGGTATTTGTATTTCTCTCCTGTCCTCAGACATTGTTTAATGAGGTGCTGCATGCGATCAGTGAGCTGGAGATAATGTAATAGTTCCTTGTCTTGTGGCCTTCTTTATGTTCTTTTTTTATTTTCTCCTTTCCTTATTTATTTACTAGCGCTGACCCCGGTCAAAGTGTTTTTAGTTGATGTGCCTAGTATAATGGTTCCTGAAAGGGCTTCTAAATAATTTTATTTAGTTCAAGGATGGGGTAAATCAAAGTTTTAAACAAGCTCCTAACACAGCTTGTCTCAGCGACTCTCTCCTGACTTTATTTTATTGTGTCAGGGCTAGTTCACCGAGCATCTGCAGCCCCTTCACACTCTCAGAAAGTTTTCGTCCTTAACTGAGAGTTTGTGTCATTGCCGGTAAGCTTAGAGGTTTTTTTGGGGAAATGCCTTTTCTTTTGGGTTTATACTTTTTGCCTTTTTTCTATGAGAGACATTTCAATCATTTTCCTTATGTAGTCAACATGAGTGAAATGCCGCTCAATCATGTGCACGAGGGAGAGTTATGTTTAATAAGAGTTACCTTGGGCTGTGACCACTAAAGAAACGTGGGTACAGCAACATTAACCTGCCCATATGTTTATTTAAGAAATGCCTTTTTGTTTTGTCCTAGATATTCCTAATTTGAGATATCTCAAGTGCTTTCCTTAAGTAGACAATACAAGCAAATGGGTGGCTCGATTATACGCATGATTGCAATTTAAGTTTAATAGGTGGGTCCTTGTGCTGTAATTATCAGAGAAATGTTGGAACAGAAATTTTTACCTGGCCACAGTGTTTAGGTTATTTAAATATAATAATTCATGTCACTCTTTCTTTTATATATGAATGTGAGAGTACATTTCTGAGTTGTGTAAATCAGTCAAACAATGGCTTGACTCATTTCCTATGCACAAGGTGGTTCATTTTGTGGTTTGGTCAGAATTATAGTCTACTGGATAAATGTAAAGGACTAGTTTTGGTTAAATTGTTAAATTCAATGAAGGAATGCCAACTTTTATTCGTAAGAAATATTACAGTTCTAATACTAGGTTTATAAATGGTGATTCAAAACTATGGGTGAATGTCACCAAGCACAAAAAGGTGTTTTTTTTTTCCCTCTAGCTTCTTTTCTGTTGTGGAGAATGGGGAGGGAGCGGGAACCTGAGTGGGATTGCCTAGGCTGGTTACAGTCGTGAAACTGAAAATGGGGGCTGATCTTCCCACTTTAGTATCTAGGACTGAGTTTCCTTTTTTTAATTATTTGTAGAGGGAAAAGTCGGGAGATCAGGGGGATATTTGTATAGAGTTGGAAGTTTGGGGTTAAGTAGTTGGGATGGGGGGTTTATTATAATATTTAGGATGTCTGCCATGGGTTGGGATGTATTAATCAGTAGAGTAGAAGTTATGCACTGGCTGTTGTTTGAGGAAGTACTCTTCCTTTTTTCTTTAAAGTGTTATAGATTGTTTATAAGAAATGGCTGGGATTAAGGTTTGTCCCCGGAACATAAAAGGAGCACAGACCCCAGCTAAAAGAACCAAAATTTTGCTTCATCTTAAAAGTCATCTAATAGATGTAGCCTTTCTGCAAGAGACACATTTGCTGTCCAATCAAATAAATTGCTTTAGGAGATACTGGGTTGGTCAGGTATTTGATTCCAGCATTGATTCCCACAAAACAGGGACAGCCATTCTTATTTCCCGAAAAATTCCATTCCATCTCATTCAATCCATTGCTGACCCAGCAGGCCGATACATGATTCTTAGGGCCCTATTGGGTCACTCAGAAGTAATATTGGGCTCCATTTATGGACCGAATAATGAAGACCTGGAATTTTCTATGAACCTTATTTCTATCCTGGCCATATGGTTTTCATTTCCAATAATTTTGGGGGGGGATTGGAATTTGGTCATTTCTAATCAACTAGATAGATCTGGTCAGATAAGACAAAAACTAACATCCTCCCAAAAAGCATTACATGAGTTAATGCACTTTATTGGTATCACTGATCCCTGGAGGCTTATATATCCAGACAGTAAAGAATTTTCATTACACTCCCTCCCTCATCACTCCTTTTCACAACAGGATTATTTTCTTATTTCACTAGATCTATTACCAGGTGTTTCCATGGCTTACTACTCCTCTAAAGCAATTTCTGATCATCACATTGCCCATCTTCTCCTTGACATTGCACCAAAAAAACATAGAGATAAATTTTGTAAGTTAAATAACCAGCTCTTGAAATCCGAGGACCTGATAACACTTATTCAAACCTTCATATCTACCTTCATGGTTTTCAATGCCTCAACAATGCCTAAAAAATATTTTTCATAGGGTGCACTGAAATGTGCTTTAAGGGGGGAATTTATTTGATTAGCGACAAAATGCAAAAAACAAAGAGAAGCAACTCTCTCCTCTATCCAGTCCCAAATAGAGGAATTAGAACACCACCTTTTTCCCTCAGCGCCAATTGAGGATTGGACAAAAGTAGAATCTCTTCATGCACAATATAATTGTATTTTAGCCAATAAGGCTGAATATCTCATGCTCCGATCTAAAATTCCATATTTTGATCATGGGGAAAGGTCTGGGAAGCTCATGGCTCTCTGGTTGCACACACAAATGGCTGATAAAATAGTCACTTCCATTTACTCATCCACAGGAGTCTTGCTTACCTCCCCCTCAGAAATTGCAAATGCATTTCAAGAATATTATCAACAGTTATATTCAGCTCCTAACTATCCTTCCCTGCTTCAAAAAATGGATAACTTTGTACAAGATAGCAATCTCCCAGTATTATCTGAGGATCAGGCTATGTTCCTGAAAACTCCCATTTCCTTAACAGAAGTCCTGGCCGCTATAGAATCTCTATCAAGAGATAAATCTCCGGGCCCAGATGGATTCACTACAAACTTTTACCAGACCTTTAAAGAGACTATTGCTCCCATTCTTTTGGATACTTTTCAGTATATTTTTAATAAAGGTATCTCCGGCAATACCCTGACTCAAGCCTTGATAACTGTTATTCCAAAACCAGATAAAGATTCCCTTTTCATTCCCAATTATAGACCAATTTCATTAATTAATGTGGATCTTAAGATCTTGGCTAAAATACTTTCGTCTAGATTAGGCCAGGTCTGGGAATCCCTGGTTAGTCAAGAGCAGGTAGGGTTTGTCAAGGGGAGACTATTATCTGGCCACCTTAGGAAAGTTGCTTTACTTTCTTCTGTGTCCAGAGAACTCACTACCTCCACCCACTCTGGTTGCCCTAGATGCAGAAAAAGCCTTTGACAGGGTCTCTTGGGAGTACCTCTTCTTGTTATTAGCCAAATAATGTATTCTGCAAGAATTTATTCAATGGATTAAAATATTATACACACTATCCAAAGCCCAAATTCACTGTAATGGCATTCTTTCCACATCTTTCACATTATCCCAGGGTACCAGACAAGGCTGTCCCCTTTCCCCTTTTCTTTTCAATTTGTACTTAGAACCACTGATTAGGAAAATCAAAAATTCTGATTCAATTTCAGGGATCCCAATTGGGCATACTGAATACAAGTTATCGGCCTACGCTGATGATTTACTCTTACATATTACTAATCTATCTCAATCTCTCCTAGCAACCTTTCAAATTATTTCTCAGTTTGAGTCATTTTCGAATTATAAACTCAACATGGGTAAAACAGAGGTTTATCCACTTAACAAATTCACTATGAAGAGTGAAATTGATCAATTGGGTGTCTGCTGGAATACTGAAAAATTTAAATATTTAGGAATAATTATACATCCTCTCCCCCATGTTATGAAAAAACTTAACTTAGACATTCTTAATAAAACTCTGTCTGAAGATTTTAAGCGATGGTCAAATTGCTTATTTCTCTATGGGGCCATTTGAATATTGTCAAAATGAACGTGCTACCTCAGATTTTATATCCCCTACAAATGTTCAGTGGGACCCTACCACTCTCATGGTTCACACAGATACATAGAATCATCAGTTCCTTCATATGGCAAGGGAAGAAAGTCAGGCGAAGTTACCTCAAACTCACACAGTAGAAAATTGATGGTGGTCTTCAAGCCCCTAATTTTTATATTTATTATTTAGCCATACATTAAGCAAGAATCAGATTCTGGTTACAACCCCCAGCACCTCTCTTAGAATCTACCTGTTGTCCTTCTTGGGTTAGAATTGAAATAGCTTTAAGTTTAGTGAATGGAATTGATCCTAAGACTCTCCCCTTCATTTCCAAGAAGAATCTCCCTAAGGCCCAAAAGGAAACACTGTTATATGTTTTACTTCAAACTCAACATCAGTTAAATACTTTCCTAAAAGTAGAGGCATCCAAGGATATAACTCAGCCTTTGTTTTCTAACCCTAATTTTCTTATTTCAGGTAAGAATATTAAGCGTCACCAATTTTGGCTACAAATGGGAGTGAATTCTATGGTTCAACTGGTGAGAAATCAAAAATTGCTTCCCTTTAGAGAAGCTCAATCCATTTTTAAATGGCCTGAGAACCTCATGTTTAAATATTTTCAAATAACCCATTTATTGGTTAAACACTTTGGGTCAGATAAATGGTCTAGTCCCCTTATGTCAGTGGTTCTCCCATATGTAGAATCCATTCCTACATCACATATTATATCCTATTCATATACATTTCTACTAAAAGAAATAGCTAACACAGAAGGTCAAAGATTTCATTGGTGGGACAATATCTTACCACTGCATTCCCCCTCTAGGAATTGGCCCAACATTTGGGGACACCTATATACATATATTAAATGGGATAGGTACCGATTAATGCAATATTATATCAACCATTATCTATATTATACACCAGTTCAGTTTCGGCGAATGGCTGCTTCATCCTATAGTAGATGTCCTAAATGTCAACATGAACCAGCTGATTTATTTCATATGCTTTGGGCCTGTGATACTATTAATTCCTTTTGTAGGGAGATTCAAAACTGCCTTAATCCCATGCTTATGATCACTGACAAATTTACTCCAGAAATTTGTATTCTGGGTGATTATATGCAGATTCAAGGGTCACAGCAGAAAGCTCATATGGCCTTGATCGCTGCTTATACCAAGAAAGAAATACTAAGACACTGGCTTGATTCATCTACTCCCTTCTATTTAGAGTGGTTTAAAGAAATCATGTTTGCTTTACAGGCAGAACTTATATTGGCTGGAATTAAGACTAGATCAAATGCATATAAGAAGAGGTGGGAGACACTCCAGACCCTTATTTTAGTACAGTAGTTTTAATCTGAAACAATTTTTTTCAATGGTTCCAAAAGCGGGTCATATTTATTAGGTATATTTCAATAGCCAGCAATTTCTTTTCTTTTCTCTCCCTTTTTATTTCATGACTCATAATTTCAACTCTCTTTTCTTTAATTGTGTTTAATATGGAACCTTGTGACAGACTGGGGATGGGAGGGAGGAGGGTTATAGGGGGGGGGGTACAGACAACTTAAAAGAATCATAATATGGAACTGTTATTCAGTCACGTTCTTTTTTGGTTCTTATTTTTTTTTTTAATGAATGCAATTATTCTTATCCTGGTTGGTTCCTTTCACTGCATTATCATGTTGTCTGTACTTGGATGTTGTAAAAAAATTAAAATGAATAAAGCTTATTAAATTAAAAAAAAACTCTGCTACAATGAAATCTGTGTTGGTTGCTGGTTTGGTGGCAAAAAAAAATCAGGCTCTTATAAGGCCTGAATGGACTGAGACCTCAGTATCTTCTTAATATGTTGACCACCTGCTCAAACATAGATATTAATACTTGGGAGTTGCATTTAATGAGTAGACATTTGCTCACCCCAATTATAATCATCAGGAGACCAAGCCTTTTGAGTGGCTGCCCCATGGCTTTAGAACACACTCCCTGTGGTTTTTAGGATGGTTCCCTCTTTAAGGTGCTTTAAGACTCTTTAAAAACCTAGTTATTGAAATCAGCCTTTTCTGAATAATTTTTGGCTCAGTGGGGATTACTGATTATTACCAGTGGAGAAGCAGGCTTCTTTGAAGATTTTGAAGTGTGGTATTACTGCTTATTTATTAAGTTATTTATAATGGATATATAATCTTTGGATTTTTGTTATGTATTTTTTGTGCCTTTGTGAGTTGTAGAACACCTTGATCTTTGAAAAGGCATTTTGAATAAAATTATGTCTATCTATCTATCTATCTATCTATCTATCTATCTATCTATCTATCTATCTATCTATCTATCTTTCTGTGCTGATCTATCATCTGTCTATTGCAATGGCAAATAACTTGGCAGTGATTTTCAAGAAGTATTCAAATACAGAGGACGTGCAGTTGGACTGGAGGTTGGCCAATTTATTTTTTAATTATTCACCATTAATTTGGTTGGTGTGTTTGTAATGTTCTCAGTCATGCTTGGGGAATTACAGGGTGAACTGTCACTATCATAAGCATACTAAACAGTAAATAATATCAGAGACAGAACTATACAGTACAGATGGTCTCCAGGAGACATCACAGATTACATGGCTATTTGATACACCAGCTCCTGCTTCCCTCTAACTTAATCCCTGTTGAAACGTAGTGATTCTACCTAAAATCCTCTTAAATCATGGAGGAAGGTATATTCTGACATGGTGAGATTTAACAAAACCATATCTGCAACTGCCTTAGAGGACTGCGACAAATCCTCCAGTGAGATGTCGGACTTCAAACTCTCACAGATCTCAGAGCTTTCCCAGGCTGCAATGGCTGCTGATTAATCTACAGCAAATAGGAGTTATAGGAATAAGAAAATAAAACCCGAAACAATTTTCCAGGAACTGGTGACCTTCAGATCTGATGTGAAAGAATCAATGAAGGAGATCTGGTGAGATATTGCCTAAACAGAACAATGCATGGATAATCTTAAAAGCCAGTCACTGTAATGGAAAACAAACTGGATGAGATGAAGACAGCTATCAAAGTACAAGAAACTCAAGCTCTTATCAGAAAATAGGGCTTTGGGCAAAAATATATGCATGCATTATCTGCCAGAAAATTCTGAAGGCCCCAACCTAGTTGATTAACTTGTTTCTTCATGCAGCCTTGGAGCTAGACCCTGACTTCCCATTGGACATTGAGAAAGTGCGCAGGGCTCTCAGTCTGAAGGCAACCCCACCAGATGCTCAACCCCATTCTGTGATCATTGGTTTCCTTAACTACTCAATTAAAGAAAAAATTCTGCAAACTGCATGGAAATGAACCTCACCAAGGCATTTGACCTTGTAAATCATGCCTTGCTCAGCCAAAAATTAACCAAGCTAGGCCTCTCTGACAAGGCCACCCA
The DNA here is from genome assembly GCA_016271365.2 of Neoceratodus forsteri. Classification (NCBI taxonomy): domain Eukaryota; kingdom Metazoa; phylum Chordata; order Ceratodontiformes; family Ceratodontidae; genus Neoceratodus; species Neoceratodus forsteri. The sequence continues at coordinate 323,613,622 of CM057458.1, forward strand.
ATGAATGAAAAACTGCCTCACAAGCAGAATGCAAGTGGTAAAATGTTGAGTGTCCCTATCAGACTATAAGTCGATAACTGTGGGTGTCCCCCATGGATCAATCCTTGGTCCCCTTCTGTTTAATCTTTTCATCAATGATCTCCTGAAGCTTGCATTACAACTAAACTCCTCCTAGATGCTGATGATGCTGTTATCACCTCGACAAACTGCAACCAAGCCAAATTCCAGCTTAACCTTCAAACTGGTTTGTCAGTTATTCATGACTGGTTCACTGCCTTCCACCAATCTCCTTGTCCTAAATACTAAAACAACTAAATCAATGCTCTTCTGTACTAGATATAAAACCGCTACTCCCCCATTCTCTGGACATTACCTCCACCTTGGGTGCCCTGATTTAGCAGGTGTGCTCATTTAAGTATCTTGTGATAACCCTTGATCCTGGTTTAACCTACTCTGTGCAAGTGGATGCACTAACTAAGGCAGCCAGCTCCAGACTTAGCCTGCTTTACAGGCACAGGAATGCTTTCCTCCCCCTGAAGAAAAGCAACTCCTAGTCAAAAGCTACATCCTCAGTCTCATAGATTATGGCCTTGTGATCTATGGTGCCACCTGAGACAAAGTGCTTGCAGGGATCAGAGGCTTCCTGAACAGGGCCTACCATTGTGCTTTCAATTATTTAAAGCAAAGCGGGATCCCCATACATGCACTCTGTATGATAGTCTTGATTGGCTGAAACTTGTCTCTCGATTACAGTATAATACTCTTGCCACCGGAAAGAAAGCCATGCTGAGACTGTTACCCCTAGGGATCCTGGTCATACTGAGCCCAGTGGACAACAGGTATCCAGCTAGAGGAGTACAACATAAGTCCTTGGTGCTCCCTCATAGGAAAACCTCTCTGGGGCAGGATTGCTTCTTCTTCAGCTTCACAAATTTATGGAACTCCCTTACCCTGTTCCCTAAAGTCACTGACTCTCTAACCAACTTTAAATCCCAACTCCTAGCATCACTCACTCCCCCTACCTATGTGCCAGCTACCACTAATCACTTGATCCACTTTACTTCTCCTTAGGCCCCCTGACCTTTGAATCACCTCTCCATAAGGGTCAGTCTCCACCCCTTGTAAAGTGCGCTTATGATATAACTTACCTCTTCATATGCTAAATTTGGTGTCTACAGTAACTCCTTCAATATAACTGCCTAAATTCCCTTTTACGCTTTGTACCTTGTACCTTGTATTTACAAAATGGTGTATCGTTTTTTTTACTGCTTCCCAGTATTGTTTGACCCCAGACCCTTTAAAAATAGGCTCAGCTTAAAGCGTCTTGTGCATAATAAATAAGTAAATAAATGAAAACAGTCTTATGGACAGTTTCAATTTTTTTTCAACAATGACCATACCCCCTGCACTACGCACCCCCACCAGGAGTACCTACCACTGTTACAGGCTCTTCACCTGAAACAGTGGAAATTCCACACTCATTACCTAGCCTGCCTCAACATTCAGTACCCAGAGGGCACCAGATAATATTGCTTGGTGGCTGAGGCCAATTCTGTCTTACATTCTAATGGCATTGAGATATCAGACCAGGGCCCCGAGTGTTCACTTTCCTTCTCACAACCTCCTCATTAGCAGACAGGTTCCTCCACCACTCAGAGAAGTTGGCAGATGGAGAACATCAAAGCGAACATCCTCCCCCATCTTACTGTCTTTAGACAAGACTCTGCCATGACCTGATGGGATCATCATAGCTGAAAAATATCCTTTCTTTCCTCTTTCTGAGGTATGTGGGGCAGGGGCGTTTGGGACCCATGTGGTGAGACAGGTGCGGCAGAGGGGCTGATGTGCCTTGAATCTCAGGATCACAGGTGGTGTCATGAACACCCCCTAGGTTTCATTACCTTTCCACCACAGCTTCATAATCCTTTACTTATAGCTTTATTTGGGCATTTGATCTGAGCAGGTGACATCCAACACAGTTGGGTCTCTCTGTCTGATCTGTCCCAAGCTTTATCACAATAGATGGTTTTGACCCATGTCATACTAGGAGTGAAGTGTATGAAGTTGTATCTAGGAAAACTGTACCCTGGTTACCCTGTGGGTTCTGCCCTCACACTGACTGCACAGCATGAAATCTAGAGTTTTACCTTGGCCAGTGGGTTCTGGGTGCCCATGCTTCTTGTCTCCCTTCCATGCCTTTGATTTCTTATCTGGATGCCTTTGAATATTTTTGTCCTCTGCTTCCATATCCTTGATTGTGTTGATGGAGTAAGCCTGCTGTCTGCTGCTTGCTGGTTGATAAACATGTTATCCCATTCATTTTGCTGCCTTACTGATACATTTGTGGCCTGTGCTACTTCCCATTTGGAGCACCTTTTTAATGGGGCATATGAAGTCTGTCAGCTATCTTCCGCCTCCTCTGTTGCAGTGGGCACTACCATATGGACTTGATCCATATGTGACCCAGCTGACTTAAGACATCAATACCAGTTGTTGGGTTCCCAGCTTTGACTTAAAGACATCAATACTGTTTGGTGGATTTCCACCTTTTCTGTCTGTTGTTCTTTACTGATCCCTACAGTAACCCCCAAGGTACAAGGTTTTTCTCAGGCTATCCTGTTGATGCCCTTATTTCTCTTCTGTGAGTTTACAGTGCTGATTGTGCACCTTCTCTTGATCTTCCAGTATCTCCCCAGAGCCCCCCATATAGCTAAAAAGCAACATCAGACACAAGATGTTTCATTATATTTATACTTCAGTACACAACAGGTTATAATTTAGTAGGCTAGATTTGTGTGGGACTTCTCATGGGGTGCTTCTATCCTCCCCAACATCCAACTGTGTCAGGTCCCTCATGATGGATGTCCAGGTTGTGGTCCCCCCCTCTGGGGCTCTTGTCATGGGATGGAGTCTCATTTGATAAGGGCACCATAGTACACAGGAATATTCCACTCCTCCAAATGCAGAGGTTAAAATGGCAGTTTCTCCAGTAATAATGTTTCCCTAAATATTAATGTCCTGAACAATCCAGTGAAACATACTAAATGTTTCCAATACCTAAGCCAGCAAGCTGATGATGTTATTTGCAGAAAACATGTTTATCTCCAGGGAAACACATTAAACTTTCTATGGTTGGTCGTTACCAAGTATATGCTTCCTCTTACCCCAGGGGAGGAGAGGCAGCATGGCCATTCTCCTTCCTACCATGACCCCTTTTCCCAGCTCCAGGAATTTATATATCCCTATGGCCATTATGTAATATTGACAAGGTGCCTTTACAAATGTTCACTGACCCTAGACAATGTCTGCTTCCCCCTCATTCTGCTACCCCAGTATTCAAATGCTTCCTCGGTAAGTTGTTAATCTTGCATCATGGCCAACTTCTTGTAGGTGGAGATTTGAATATTACTATGTCTTCTGACCTCAATTCCTCACACACTGCTCGCCACTGAGCTTCCCCTGCACAGAGTTACCTTCACTCCCAGTTCCCCCAGTTGGGACTTGTGGATGTATGATGACACTTTTCTCTACTACGCAGGTATACACGTTCTTCTGTTCCCATTATGGCAGCTACTCCCATCTGGACTATTTTTTCACCACATATGAGCACTTTACCACAATTCAGGACCTGGCATATGGCCTGATCATCTTTTTGGACCATAATCCCCATTGTTTGAAAGTGAATTTTGGGAAACCGCAGAGATCTCTCTTTTGGAAATTTAACATCTCCATTCTCAAGGATGAAAAGTTTTGGTCCCAGAGCTCAGACTGCCTTGAATAGGTATTGGCTGACAACTCCTCTGCAGACATTTTCCATCCCACATTATTGGACACCATATACTGTTGTACTGTAACAGTGACACTGCTACAGTGAATCCTCCACAGAGACACCAACCCATCAACACCTGCAATGTTGAACAGGTTGTCGGAGTGATGAATGGTTCATAAACTCCCTGGTTTGTCCTCTGTCCCCCAACAATGCCCCCCAGAGTTGGAATCCATAAATCCAAGAGGTGCAGTGTGATCCCTGGTTATGGTCAGGACCTGGGGGTGTCGGGGATTTCAGCAAAAATGTGTCGCTGTGGGGAAGTCAGTGAAATTCTTGTCACTGTGACATGGTGCAACCATTGGACACATGGAAAACTGTCATCAGAGGAGAAATCTTTGCTTTTTGCCTAGAATGAAAAGCACCAGTGGGATCTCCGGTATGAGCAGTTAACTGAGGAATTGTCAGACCTGCAGCAGCTCTGTCTTCCAAATGATGCAGGGATTGCTGCTCCTATAGTACTATTAAGGGGGAAATACTAGCTATTGTGGATGATAGGGTGTAACTGGTCCTGACCTAAGTGTCATTCAGCTTAAGGACCCAGACTTAAGGCTCCCAGAACATGATTCCCAGGGAATGCTGAGTCTTTTCAGGGACTATTGCCACACACTGTACACGGAAATGTCTTTCCCACCCCTCTTATATACAGGATTTCCTTTCAGGCCTCTCCCTTCCTCCCTGATGGAAGCCCAGTTGGAGTCCCTTCTCACCCCAATTCTACTAGAAGAGATTCAATCAGTGCTCAAGGAGGCAAATACTCTTAAATGCCCTGGCCCTAATAGATACAAAGTTGAGTGGTATACGTCCTTTGCTTCCTTATTGCTCCCACATCCTCTTTCAGCATTCCAAGTGATTCAGAAGGAAGACTCTCACCCTCCATCCTGATCATATGCAATTCTTTCAGCCAATTTGAATCCAGCAAAATATCTCACCTGCCCTGCCTCGTACTGCCCTATTTCCATTTTAAATGTTGATTAAAAATGATTTATGTCTCTTTGGGTTAAAAGACTGGACTGCTTTCTTCCCTCCCTTATTAATTGGGACCAATATGGCTTTAATAATACAGTATTTGGTTGCTCTCTTCTCATTATGGAACATGTTATGAAACATTCCATACCAGCTGCCTTCATCAGTTTAGAAGGCGTTCAACCAGGTGTCATGGAGATTCATCTGGAGCACTCTGTCAGCCTTGGGGTTCCCTCCCCATTTCTTGAACTGACTGCCAGCCCTCTATGCTACCCCTGGCTTCACCTATTAATCTTCAGTGGGACACTAGACAGGCTTCCCCCTTTCACTTTTATTATTCACTTTATACATCAAGGCCTTTGCTGCAGCACTTTTCCAGTCTCCAGTAGTAGAGTGGATACCACTAGGGAGAACCCATTATGCAGTTTCTCTATTTGCTGAAGATATTCTTCTTCTCTTGAGCTCAAAACTTCCATACTGTACCTGTGGCATGGTCTGTACTCCATATGTTTAGTACCCTGTCCAGCTTCTTTCTATTTCTTGGTACAACAGAAGTCTTGTTACTTCACTTTCAACCCTCAGCAGCTCTTCACAAGGAGCTCCCACTAAAATGGAGAAGCACTAAATTGAAATAACAAGGCATCCAGATTCCCATGCACCTTCCTAAACTGGAACTTCTAAATTACAAACCTCCTGCCATTCCCTTGCCTCAAGGCACCTCCATGTGGAGTCACTAGGTCTTCCATTTTTCTCCAGAATAGAAACAGTTAAGATGAATGTGCTGCCGTGCATTTTATACTTCCTGCAGACTATACCTATAATGGCTGCACCTTGTTATTTTGCCTCCTGGAATAAATTGCTCTCCCAATTTATCTGGGGTGGACAATGCCCCAGAATATTGTTCTCCATTTTACACCTTCCCATAATATCTGGTGGGGTTAATCTTCCCAATTTGCTAAATTACATTTGTGTGGTGCATCTTAGAACATTGTACAAACGGTTATGCCAGCAACTAAACTTGCCTTAGAAACAAGAAGAGTTTGTAATAAATGACGTATATTATATTGGGAAACTGCTATTTTTTTCCCATCATGTTTGTGACCCCAATCTGTCACACTTTTTGAACTTTACCACTCAGACCCTGTTTGTATGGTTTCAACTATGCAGCCTTCCCTCTTTTTCAAATGTATGTAATTTTTACAGAGTCCTGGTTACAGATTCAGATTTTCTCCCCATACAAATTGATTATACTTTCAACAGTGGAGATATCTTGGACTATCATTTATTTTTAAATTTCTGGATGTGCAGAGTATTCTTCCCTTTAAGTGGCTACAGTCCCAGTATGGTCTGACAAGACAGGAGAACTTTTGATACTTACATGTCAGGGCTTACTTTCTCTATAAAGAGGCTAATAAAACCTGCCTATGGGACCCTGCCCCCATGCTTCTCCAGTTGCTAATGGGTGCCATTTGGGGGGAGGCCTAGCAACACCTGACTGGTATCATGTATAGAGGGCTCCAGAAACTCTTGGAGATTATACCCAATTGGTATTACATGCTTTGAACTGGTAACTAAACTCTTCCATAACATATTCCACCTGGATGAAATACAACCCTCATTTAATTAAAGTCACTGCCTTCTTAATCTAAGGGAATTTGTTTGCCTGGAAATGTAGAAAGGGATTATTTTGTACCCCCATCATTCTGACTTAATTCCTGTCTCCTGAATATGGTCAGTGCTGGAGAAAATGTGGTCATCCCCTTGTTGACCAAACTCATGTTTTCTGGTCCTGCCTTATTCTAACTCCAATCTGGAAAGAGATCTCTGACAAACTACAAAGTTTGGGCAGGATTCACAAAGAAAGCTAAAAATCCCTCAGCTGTGGGAACAAGGTCTGCAGCACTGTGGAAATGCAGCTGTGTGATATTCATAAAGAAATTTTGAGCAGGTGCAGAATTCTGTAAAATCTCCACAGCTGTGGAAATTCAGCAGCTGCAGAAATTGAGCAAGTGCTGAAAATCCACAACTGTGGATCCGCAGCTGCAGAAATAGCTTAGGAGGCACAGCAACAGTGAACCTAAATAGCTAGAGCAGCACACTTTAACATTGCTGCCATAGCATGAAGCTGAAAGCACCCACAAAGAGACCAGCAACCAGTCCCTCAACTGGGACCACTGCAGCACCACAGATACCAGCAGTACCATGGCACCACAGTGGCTGACTGCCACTGCTGGTCATCCCTTCCTGAGGCATTCCTGTTGCCTGTAGAGGTAGCATTCACTGTAGGCTGGTCAGGCTCTACTGCCTGTGGGGCTCTGTCATGGGCTGCACAAGGTCTGGTGGTTGTTGCCTTTTGCCATATCATGGCAATGTGTGCTGTTGTTGCTGTAACATCAGTCACTGCTATACTCACTGGGATGCTATTACCTGTGTCTCACCTCCACCTTAATTGATTCCAATTGTTGGGGCACTACTGCAGTTTGCTGAGGGAGTGTTACACCTCATTCCTCTGTGTGTAACATTTGTTCCGCAACTGCAGGAAAAAAAAACTAGTTGTGAATAGCCTTTCTGGGGATGTGCCTTACTTATCTCACACCTTTTTTTCTTCAGGGACTTCTGCAGCTGCACTTTTTTCCACATTCCATAGTGTTTTTTTCTGCAGCTGTGGAGGGTTTTGTGAATAGCACTCAGTGCAACTTCCCCTTTGTTTCCATAGCTACGGCAGTTTGGGGGACTTAGTGAAGGTTTTGTACTTTCAGAAATCTTTGTGAATCCAGCCCAGTTTGTCTTTCCCAGCTGTTATTGTCTCCCCCTGAATGGTCCTCCTGTCAATTCCTCCCCCCCAGCCTTAGAGTTGCACCCTGTTCTATGGCATTTCTGTACCTCCTCACAGCTAAAAAAGCCATCCTGAGGTTATGGATGCAACTGCACCTACCTACATTGGAATCCTGGTGAGAGAACCTCCTGGATATATATATATATATATATATATATATATATATATAGTATATATTATAGATACACACATACATACATACATATATATACATGCATACATATACTATGGAATGCATAAGTCTCTTTGTGAGGCAGAATACCTCAATTCCAGGTCAAATTGCAAAATAAGATCATGTGTACAATATCTGTAGGTGATTCTCTTGTTCCATGACTTAAATCCAATGGTCCCCAGTGTATTTCTGTCCCCCATACTTCTTTTGGGTTGGTATTGTGCTACTTTAACTCACAGTATTGGAAATCTGGGTTTAATATGTAGCATAGCCTTGTCGGTTTACATTACTATGTGTTTGCTCATTATTTATTGTAAGTGGCCATAATCTAAACTTACTGTATAACTTTCACTATGCTGTGTAAACTGTTGGCCTGTACTACTTTTGCACTCTGCACCTTTTGTTATTGCCCTGCTACCTGACTCAATAAAACTAATACTAAAAAAGAATTATACATTCCATGTAAAGTTGGCTAAGTTACACAAGTAGTAATAAAGCTCATACTTAAATAAATGTCAGGCAAAGACAACTGTATGAGTATTTGATAGATTATTGAGAACATCTGGGCCATAAATGAAAAAGAAACACTCCCCTGTTTGTGTATTACAGAACTTTCTTATAATTTGTTTGCACTTGTTTCCCTTAAGGAATATATTTGGTGAGTAATTTACAATTTATTCTCCAGGCAGATAGGCTGCTAAATATTCATTTTTCTGTTCAATACATTTTAGTTTTTGATTGAATTCCTAAAGTCCGAGACAGAAGATTACATTCTTTACAATGTTTGTGACTCTGAGTTCTGAAGGGCAATTCTGAGGCAAACTGGCATACAGTATGTTACTGTAGGCAATGCAGCAATGTTATATTTTGACAATACATTTTGGGTGCCCTAAGCAACTAACAGGATAAGTATTTAAATGAAAACTGCATGTTAAAATCAGGAAAATATATGTATTACTACCAGTTTTGAGTTCTCACTTCATCCCAGTGTTTTGTTTCTGCCTAGGCTGTGAGATGAGGGTTTTTTTTTATTTTCCCTGGGTGTTTCATGATGTCTGGGGGCTGCCATTCACTTTTGTTTTATTATATCTTCTCCAAGTTAGTCTTCCCAGAGTGCCCTTTGGTTTGATATCTAATAGCCCCTACAGCAGGCCAGTGTCTTGTTACAATGCCTTGCTTAGCCACAGCAGAGAAAGAACACACCAGCCAGGATTCTCACTGCTATACAATATACTATAGAAAGTTACATGTTTAAACACATACGCACACACACACACACACACACACACACACACACACACACCTAAGCAGAAAACAGCTGGATAAGGTACCACTATTTAGGAAACTTGTCATACTTACTCAGAGTCTAGCAACGTGAATCCTGGCTGCTGTGTTCTTTCTCTGCTGTGGCTAAGCAAGACACTAACATGACATTGGCCTGCTGTAGGACCTATTAGACATCAAACCAAAGGGCACTCTGGGAAGACTAACTTAGAGAAGATGCAATAAAACAAACCTGAATGGCAGCCCACAGACATAATATGCCCAGGGAAAATTAGAAAAAAATCCTCTCACAGCCTAGGCAGAAACAAAACACTGGGACAAAGAACTCAAAATGGGTAGTAATATATATATTTCCTGTTTTTAACATGCAGTTTCCTTTAAAGGCTGAGAGTACAACTTGCTTGGCAACCATGATCTTGAGTTCTTTGTCAAAGACTCCCAAATCCCGTATAAATAACTACATTTTTGACTAATCATTTGTGCACTGTATCCATGTGGCTGATAAATGTCATCTGTTTATTAAAAACATCTGCAAGATATTTAACAGTTGTTATAAATGCCATCATAGATCCTGTCTCACTCTAATTAAAAGGCTAGTAGGAAGGATGTGGGGAATCACTGCATAAGCCAGTGAGCCTGCCTTATCATGTGGGTAACATCCTGGAGACAATTATCAAGGATAAGATTTTAGATCATCTGGAAAGGTTCCAGCTGCTAAAAAGAAACTCCATATGAGTTGACTAAGAGAAGATAATGCCAGTCAAAGTTATTGCCTGTAGATTTTGATGGGGTAGCAAATGCATCTATTCACCTCGGCTGCTTCACATTACAAGGGACAAACATGCTTCATTTCTCCACCCAGAAACTCTCTTTCCTATGTCAATCAAATGTAGAAAAGGTGCTGCCCACACAGAGAAAGTGCTGTCTCACACTATAAATGTAGGCTAAATAAAGTCATAATATTCTGAGGTGCTAAATAAAAATAGATAGTTTCAAAACAAAAGCTTTCATTTACACAGTGTCCTGAGCTTTTACAGTAGCTCCATGTTTGATAACGTGTTCTACATTTTTTGAGGGCAAGTGTCTCTATTATTACAAATTTGTAAGTCTTTGTCACTCATTTCAGGGGAGAATTTTGAGAGGCACTAAAACATGGAAAGATACTTATTATTGTATGTGTGTACCTTAATAAAACATTCAATATAAATCCTCATAAAAAGTTGATACTTAAGAGTGACATGATTTAGAATTGCAAATAATACTCCATTCTGTATACAAAAACTGGTTAATCAAAAAGGGTCAGTTGGTAAAGGTAGGGAAGCTAAGATTGCTATGGGGATAGCAGCATAAAATATAGTAACATAATTAATTTAATGACAGAAGGGACACTAGGTCCATCAGTAATGCCTCCTGATTATTAAGCAAGGACAAACAAGTACACAGTCCAAACATGTACTAATTTAAAGTCTTTTCCCCCCACTCTACTACCCAGGGTACCCTAGTAATCCTTCCCTTGGCAAGTAAACAGGCGTCCAAGCTTTTGTTGAAGTCCTGTATTTTTTTCATGTGATTGTTAGGTTGTAATAGCATGGATAATCTGTAAAAAGCAGGGGCACATACAGATTGGCAGTTAACAAGCACTGTGTGATTACAGCGACTATTTTGCGACAATCACTGTGATTCATGCCCCATTATGCTATACACAGCAGGGTCACATGCCTTTCCTTGTGTGGTCAGTGAATCAGTTGTGACCGCACAAAGAAATGAATGGTGCTACTGTGACAATGCAGGTGCTGGGATGCCAACAAAGCAGTGAACTACGCATTGTCACTCACCAGCCCCAGTACTCCCAATCAAAGGCTACAATAGCATGCTATCCTGCAGATCTATTTTACAGGGAGATGCAGGATTGAAAACCAGAATACAATTTATAGCAGGTGCAGAGATTGACAAGGGACCATATTGCAGAAAGTAATGCTTGAGGGAACTGGATGGGGGGGGGGGTCCATGGCACTGTAGGTTGAGCAAATGGGCTTGCATGTGGGTGGACTGGTAGTCATTTAAATTGCTGAAACTTCAATATGACATTATTCCAAAGCAGGCCTAAAGATGATGGACAAGGGGTGGGGAGAAGACTATGATGGTATTACCATAAGATTAGGGTTTGTGGCATGTCATTGCATCAGGTAACTAGTGTTATGCCATGATCAAACCCCTGTGCTTTGTGTTAGCCAGCACATTAAAGGATACAAATTCCAGCTGCATCAACCAACATCTGGCTAATTTATATCCATTTTGACTCAGTTACCAGGGACAGTCCTCCTGCAAATGCTGAGTTTGACCATAGAGTAGGGCATTTTTTGGTGGTGGTGTAACAGGGTGCTTCTTTGCACTCGGAGTTGCATCCCCACTGATTGCAACTATGTATGGAGCTACAGGTATGTACTGAAATAAAATGTTTAAAACTATGAAGTTTATATCAAATGACTGTAACTATAATGTTTTATAGTTTTTTGGTTTTTTGCTTGAGGTGGTGACTTTGTTACATTATCACTCTTTAAAGTGTTTCACAATAACAATGCTTATTCCATTTGTCCTTTCTAAAACATCTGAGTGTCCCTAACTGACTTCACAATTGCCGTCTTGTGATATTATAGCCAGTTGTCATGCTAAGCACTGTGTTATTATAACAAGTACACTTCTGCAAAGTCAGGAAATCCTGATGAGAACTTTACTACAGGAATGCTGGAAAAGCTGGCAAAAAACATGTTGCATGCCAGAGAAGGACAGATGAAATTTGTAGTGTTCTTTGCTGAATAAAGCATGCTTTTAAAGTTATATTTAAGTGAATATCTGCTGTTTGAGATGCTTCTATATTGGCATATACAGAAGTTTAATATTGCAGATGGAGCATAACAGGAACTTTTTGCAGCCATGCTGGCCAAATGTTTGCAGATGTGCTGCCCAAAATTGTTTGGCACTCTTTATCAGAAGGGTGTTTTCTGCTGGTGCTTAAGTGCACACTGATGAAGCCTCTTCTGAAGAAACCAACTCTGGACATAGAAGTATTAACAAATTATGATCTGGTCTCTAACCTTCCCTTCCTTGGGAAATTTATTAAGAAGGCTGTTGCACTGCAGATTGAGGCACATTTTGTCGTCTTTGACATCTTTGAGCCTCTCCAGTCTGGATTTAGTTTCAGGCATAGCACTGAAACTGCACGTTTGGGTACACAGTGACCTGCTCAGGGTGAATGATGGGGAGAATGGTATATTCTTCTCCTTCTAGATCTTTCATCAACATTTCATACAGTGGACTATGGGCTGCTTTTGGACTGGCTCAGGGAAAATGCAGGGCTCACTGGGCAAAGTCATCTGATGGTTCGAGTCCTGTCTCAGAGCTGGAACCCAGAGGTTAGTTTTAGGTTGATTTTCCTCACGCCTTGTGGGTCTGCCCTGTGGGTACCCCAGGGCTTGGTCCTGTTGCCCATGTCATTCACAGTTTACCTGCTGCCCCTGGACAAAATTATTAGACTGTAGTATGTGCTTGGATTTCATTGCTATGCAGATGATACCTAGTTCTATATGTATTTTGCAACCGCGATGCTGGTTGTAATTGATGAGCTTATTAGATGCCTGGCTGAGATCCAAGACTGGGATGTCTTTGAGCTTACTGAGGCTCAGCCCAGTGAAAACTGAAGTCCTAGTGACTGAGCCAGGCCATGGGGGGGGGTGCAGCTTCAAAGAGAGAAAGAGACTGGACTTTGAATTGGTCCCTCTGTATTAGTAATCACCATCAAGGTGAAAATCTGGGAGTCACTCTGCAATGTAATGGCACCATGAACCTCTTGAGAAGGGCAGCACAAATAAATAAATACTACTACTACTTTAGCGGTAATTAAATAGTGAGAAGTATAAAAAAAATTAGATGAGCAAGGAGCCTCTCTCATTAATGTTACCAAGGATTAGAGATATTGCATTAGAGATCTGATATGAGCAGTTTACAAGATACATCTTGAGAATATCATACAGCCATAATATAAGTATAATTACACTTGGCTATTACAGTCTTGACAGGAATTTATTTGTTCCAGTTTTGTTGAGATCATTTCATTTTAGTATAACAATTTACAGTATTTCTGAAAGTAACCTGATGCACAGCACAATGGTCCTGACATCAGCAGAGTATAACACATAAGGTACAACTGTACAGAAAATTAGTCACTTCAGTCTTAAAGCACAACATAGAAAAACATACAAAAGGCACACACGCACACTGCCCAGTACAACCCACCAGAGAGCAACACTATCATAGTCAGGCAAGAAAGACAAAGGGCTAAGCATGGACAAGCAACACAAGTGATAATATCAAAAATAGGAATTTCATTTGAAAAGGTTAATTGGAAAAAAAGTGGTGTGAGAATGACTGAGCCCCAACACTTCAAGTAACAAGTACATTGCCAGAGGAAGTGTTTGTTGCAACACAAAGCTCCTTGTTTCATTTGACTTCTCTCTGTTGATTTGATGCACTTTTCAAAAAAATCATTGTTTTTGGCATTATCTCTTGGATTTCTGGCTCACATGCAGGCCTTTGTCTTAAAGCAGAAGTATTTGTTAGTAGGCAAAACTGTTCATCAGATAGTTTTTAGCAAACATATTTTTCAGATAGTCCTAGATTCAACTTCAGTGTATTTTTTTCTCAGATATTCTTAAACAACTTTTATAGCTAAATTTGTCATTGATTACTCACATCATTAAAGACAGACACCACTTATAATTTTTTAAAAATCTCTTCTGTGGAGGTTACTTGTTGAATGTACATTCTAATGTACTAGATTCATAATGTGGTTACATTAGGATAGTGTTATCCAATGTTTCTGATGGTAGACAGCACCACACTGTACCAAGATATTTTTTTTTTCTGGCAGGCATGGAATGGGACCAGAACTTTATAAAATATCAAAATGTCATATCTTGATTCAATAATGAAAGAAAATGAAATAAAATGGGTATCTGACTATGTTTCCCAGGAAAACATTATTGCTAAAAAATATTATATGGTAACTACAGTAACAAATACTGCTGCACTAATACACAGCATAAATAAAAAAATGTCATTAAAGTCAGGAAAAAGGCTGACACTGTGCAGGAAATAAATACAATTGTTACTGATGCCTACATACATTGCAATCAAGCCTAGACTGATGAAGGTTTTGTTTTTTATGTAGCACCACAAGTCAGTAAAAAAATAGAAGTTGGAACCACACAGACAATACGACGGGTGATTCCAGGTGAGTAAATTCTGATTAGAGGAGATATGAATAAAGTATATTTTTCAATTAGTATATTTATGTTGAAATAATATAAACAATCTTAGATAAAGTCCATTATAGTAAAGCAAAACATGTTTTAACTCATTGTAACATAGAAACATACATAGACACAAGTTTGATGACAGATAAGGACCATGAGACCCATTCCAGTCTGCCCATTTTCCATACCTGTATCCAGTTCATGCTCCAAATAATGATATTTCTGATAAGAATATTTAAGTAAATGGCTTGTCTATACTACCTTGTACAGTATAGAGGTCAAGCCAGTTATGCCAAACTTGATAATTATTGAGTGTTAGGTATAGCAGGCATGTTTCCTTTACTTAATCTATTTCCAGTGGATCATAATGGTAAATCATCCATTTCTGTTTAATAGTTTACATTGCATAGACCAGACTGCTCCTATTAATTGGAGTGCCTTTGTTTGCCTTTGGAGATACACTTTCAGCAATTGGAATCAGCAGGGCAGCAGGAGAGACAGTGAGCTGTAGCCATGAGCACAGGAGCCCCATCAGAGCAGCAGTCGGTGAGTGGGGTGGGTGGGTGGGTGAGGCGGATAGTGGCATGACTGAGAACAGCACTGGATCAGTGAAGAGACTTGCACACTCAGAAGACCATAGCTAGAGTGAGATGATAGGAATGGGCAGCAGCAGGAAAATGAGATTTACTGGGGGAGAGAAACCAGTGGAGAACTGTGCAGAGAGTCTCAAAGCAGCTAAAGGGAGACCGAAGTGGTAGTCAGTAACAACACTGGAACAGCAGCAATCACCAGATGGAGAGCTACATGGAGAATAACACATGATAAAGGGAGATGGAGGGGGATCTATGATTAATTACTTTCCCTTACGTAGAATGAACAATTCTGAAATATAAAATAAGGTCAAGAACACTGCTATACTAAGGGGAAAAGCAGCTGTAGGATAGTTTGAAGTCTGAAAGTCCATGAAAAGCTCTTTCAAATGATGTACTGGGTTTATCTGCAAGAAAAGAATCCTGTCTTGAACGTTAGAAATTTTTACCTGAATGCTGTAAAAATCATTGTTTGCAATCCATGTGTAGCTCTTTTAGTCCACGCTGTTTTGACTGTGCCAAACTACTCAGTGACTCTTGTTTTCCAAGGATCAATCTAACTACATTCCTCTTCTTATTACCCTTTACTTTTAAAACTAGAAATTGGGAGAGCTATTGTTCCATGACCCTTGACCCCTGGTTGCGTCTGGATTGATTTTAAACTTTTTAAGAATCTATTTTAGTTAGTACAAATAGGTATAGGCAAAAATTGACAGTTGTTAGTCAGGGTAGGGACAAGTGAGAACATTGAAAGAGTTAGTTTTATTATTTTTAGAAAGGTGTAAGCTGTGTGCTTTTGTGCTGTGAATACCGGCAAGAGTGTTGGAAGCTGTGAGGAGTATTGTGGAATAAGCTCAGTTAGCTTACCTTGTGTCTTGTGGCTGCCTGGAAGATCGCTTGCTGAAATCACCAGGAGGAGCTATCTAGGAGTCCTAGAGTAAGATGAGGTTCAACAGAAGAAGTTACATGGAAAGGCTGAACTGAAGATCTTGGTTTTCTACAAGACAGGCAGTCAGGAAGTGTGATTCAGCAATTGCTGTGGAAGAGCTGTCGGGATAACCGAGAGGAATGGTGGCGAGAGCGTCTAGCCATCTGGGGAAAACCCATAACCCTCCTCTGCGTCAACCATTCGCTGTTTTCTGATTAATACTTCCCTGTTGTGCAAGCTCCTTTGAGCTTTGAAATCTGCAGTGTAGACTTGTGGAATTGTCTCTTTTGTGATTCATCTGCTAGCACTAGTGTGAGCAGTGTGTGTTCTTCAGTCCCTCTGGTGAGACTCTGTGAGAAGCTTGCTATCATTCCCTCTTGTTTGGTACTGTGAGAGGAGTCCTAAATAGAAGGCACTGTTGCTTTATTCTCAAAATCTCCTCGATACACAAACTCTGTCCAGTTTAGAAATTAACATGGATAGTCTAAGACAGGCATAGTGGTGTTTGCACTGTGTCCTTCCTGCATTGGACTTTGGACCAAAAAGAACAGTTATTCTTTGGGGACTTAAAAAAAATATATTTTAGTGTCTGATACATATTGAAACATTGTGCAATAAATCTGTTGGATAGTCATTAGCTCTAACAAGAGCAAAAAACCTATTTCCACAGCACACTTGCTTACGTTAGCTTGAATACTTGAATTCTCCCTTCTGTGGTCTATATTAGTTAAAATATTGGTGGGTGGAGATGGTAGGGTTGGTTTTAGAGGATTTATTGATTGTATGGCTGTGGAGAGATTGTTGTTATGGTTTGATCTGTAGTAGTGTGTGGAAGAGTAGTGTGTGTGTAGTGTTAAGTTTGTTTTTGTTTTCTTTTAAATCCTTTTAATTGTGAGTACTAGGTTGTGACTTAGTATAGGTACATGTGTGTAGGTCTTGGGCTCACACGAAAGATCAATGCTGAGTCCCTGCTGCATGACCTCTGTCCCCTTGTGGATTTCCCCCTCCTGGCAGAGGTGGTGAGAAGGTGCTGGGAAGTGGATATAAACAGGGTGTGGAAGGGAGTACAGCAGGGTACTGTTGGCATAGTGGCGGTGAACAGTATCAGGGTGGTTTTGAACAGAATGTGTCCTGGAGTTAGATAGAGCCTTGAGAAAAGCAAAGTTCATTTGGTTCCTGTCCCCAGGGTTCCCACCAGGGTACTGCTGGCATAGTGGTGGTGAACAGTATCAAGGTGGTTTTGAACAGAAGGTGTCATGGAGTTAGATAGAGCCTTGAGAAAAGCAAAGTTCATTTGGTTCCTGTCCCCAGGGTTCCCACCAGACCATGTAAACAGTTAGCTAGAGGGCCTGCAGTCTCCACTAGTTCACTTCAGGTGGTGCTATGCAATGCCAGGTCAGTGAGGAACAAGATTGCTATTATGGCAGACTTGATCTCCTCAGTCGACCTGACTTACTTTACCAAGACCTGGCTGGGGGATGATGCCTGCCCAGTATTGGAGGCATCAGTGCCTGCCGGGCATTCGGTGGTGCACTGCCTGAGAAGTGAATGCAGGGGAGTGGGAGTGGCCATCTGTTTTAGATCCAGCCTGAACATCTCCGTGCACCCAGTGAGTACTACCTCACCATTTGAATCTGTGGCTGTGCTTGGGGCTCCAGGTGCAGGTTGCAGGATTCTCCTCATTTTCTGCCCTCTGGGATGGGGGGGGCATTTCCTGCAGGAGGTAGTGGACGTTGTCACAGACAAGGTGTTGGAGTCCCCTAGATGGTTAATTATGGGGGTTATTTCAATGCTTGGGTCGATGACAAATCCTCACTTTTCAGTTACGTCCTCCTCCAGACAATGACATCTCTGGGCCTGACACAGGCAATTACCTCTGTGACCCACCAACATGGCCGCACCTTGTACCTGGTATTCTTACTGAGACTGCATGGTGGAGTTTCAGTCTGGGGCACCCCCAAGATTCCCTTTACCTGTTGAGGTGGTCCGCTATTGCCCTTTAAGGGGACTGGCCCCAGAGGGACTGTTGGTGGTAGTAGCCTTTTCTGGCATGAGTACTGCATGTGCGGCTGGCATGAGAGAGGCGGTGATGGCCTATAATGGGGCCATTACCAAGGCACTCTAACCCGTGCAATCCTATATGACCCATGTCTTCTAGCTTGGAGACCCCATGGTTTGATGGGGATCTCAAGGAGATGAAGACAAAGGGTCAGAAGCTGGACTGTTGTTGGCAGAGGACCCAGTCCATGAATGATAGACTGGCCCTGAGAAATCATTATAAGGATTATCAGGGGGTCAATCAACTGTAAGAAAGAAGAGTTCTTGTCCAGTGAGATTGCTGTTGGGAAGAAGAGACCAGCTCATTTATTTCGTACTGTGGACAGACTGTTACACCCAATCTGTCTGCAGCCGAAAAGAGCATTTTCAGTCACATTGTGTGAAGAGTTTGCTCTGTTCTTCTCGGACAGGGTGTCCTCCATTCAGGCGAGGATCTCCCCAATGAGATAAAATTTTCCCCACAGTGATTAGCCTGGTTCAAGCAGAGGCACTCCTATTGCCTAGTGGGGTGTTTTGGCTTGTTGAGGTGGCTGAGGTCATCAGAGTGATTTCAAAGCTGTGATCCATGAGCTGTGAACTGGACCCTGGTCTGACTCATCTCCTAGTGGGAGGGGTCGAGACCATTGATCAAGTGTTCACTAGGATAGTCCAGTATTCGATCTCAGAGGGATGCTTCCCTGGCACCTTGAAGGAGGCATTGGTGAAGCCTCTTCTGAAGAAACCATCGCTCGACCCTGACATACTGGTGAATTATAGACCTATCTCCAACCTCCCATTCCTAGGAAAGGTTGTTCAGAAAGTAGTGGCACTGCAGCGCAAGGCACACCTTATAGCTTTTGACATCTATGAGCCTTTCCAGTCCAGTTTCAGAGCTAAATACAGCACAGGCATTATTTCAGGTGCAAAATGGCCTCCTCAGGGCAAGAGATAGAGGGTAATGGTCAATTCTCATTCTCCTCAATCTCTCATCAGCATTTGACACCGTGGACCACATCCTGCTGTTGGATCACCTTAGAGTATATGTTGGACTCACCAGAACAGTCATCAAATGGTTTGAGTCCTATCTCTCTGACAGGAGGTAATGAGTGGTGATGGGGAATTTCTCTTCATCCTCGAAGCCCCTGCCATGTGGAGTACCTCAAGGCTCAATCCTTTCACTGATGATGTTCATGGTGTACATGCTGCCCCTGGGAGACCTCATCAGGCAATACAGTCTGGGTTTTCACTGTTATGCAGATGACACTCAACTATATATGTCATTTGCCCCGAAGCTGAAATGCCATTGAAGTTTTTAATAAATGTTTGGCTGAGCTTCAGGACTGGATGTCCTTGAGCTGGCTGAGGCTGAACCCAGACAAGATGGAGGTGCTTGTGATTGAGCCTGGTCAATGGCATGATGAGGATGCCTCCAGAGTGGTAACTGGGCTTGTCCTGGGGTCAACTCCATTGATGGCTTCCCCTAAGGTGAGGAATTTGGGTGTCATCCTTGATGACAGGTTGACCATGGAAACCCAGATGTCATCTGTTGTCAAATGTGGGTTTTACCACTTAAGGAATGTCACCTGAATTAAACCCCTGATTCTGCCAGAAGACTTGCCATCACTAGTCACATGCCTTTGTGACTTCCAGGCTGTACTACTGTAACAATTTGCATTTCAGGGTCAATGCAGGGATCCTCCGCAGGCTGCAGCTAGTGCAGAATTCAGTGGACAGGTTGCTGATGGGCCTTCTGAGGTTCTGCCACATGACCTCAATCCTGTGTGATCTGCACTGGCTGCCAGTCAGAGGAAGGATAATCTTCAAGGTGGGCTTGCTCACCTATAAGGCCTATATGGCCTGGGTCCTGGTTACCTGTCTGACCTCCTTATTGTAGCTGCCCCAGTACATTCCCTCTGCTCCTCCACCAAGGGCCTCCTGGCGGTCCCAGGGCCAGGCTGAAAACCTCAGGGGATTGTTTCTTCAAGATGGCTGGCCTGGCTCTCTGGAATTTGCTGCCAAAATCTTTGATGGAGGCCCCACTGGTGGAGGCATTTAAAAGGGGCCAGAAGACTTACCTTTTCAATAAAGCACTTGCTGATAGTTTTTGAATCTGATTTTATGTTTTTGTTTATTGATTAAATATTTTAGTTGATCCTATTGTAATGGCGCCCAGAGCCTCCATGATAGGGCATCAGAATATAAATAAAGCCTGCCTATCTATCTATCTATCTATCTATCTATCTATCTATCTATCTATCTATCTAATCCATCTAATCTATCCATATCTATGGAGAGTGACACATGAAAAAGGGAGATGGAGGGGGATTTATCATTAATCACTTTCCCTTATATAGAGCAAGCAATTCTGAAATGTAAAATACGATGAAGAGCACTGCCATACTAAAGGGGAAAAGCAGCTGTAGGATATTTTGAAGTCTGAAAGCCCATGAAAAGCTCTTTCAAATGATGTATTGGGTTTACCTGCAGAATGGAATCCTGGGTCAAACATCAGAACTTTTTACCAGAATTCTGCAAAAATCGCCATTTGCAGTCCTGGTGTAGCTCTTTTAGTCCATGCTGTTTTGACTGACTATCCCAAACCACCCAGTGACTCATGTTTTCCAAGAATTAATACAGCTACAATCCCCTTCTTATTACACTTTTACTTTTAAAACAAATAAAAAAAACACAACAGAATTCTAGTATTTTTATTCCAAAAAAATCCAAACTAATTAAGAGCTTGCAGTATTTCAATTAGAAACTAGCTATAAGTGCTTCTTTTTTCAAAATGAATACACTTCTTTTAGTAACAATTTGCATATTTTATGTTTATAACATTATTGTCCATCAGTATAATCATTTTCAATTTTCTAAAGTAAAATCTAGTTGAGAAAAAAAATATCACTGCTGAATCATAAGAAAATCTCTAAAATTTCAAAAAATTTTAAAAAGTAGATTACAAAATTTGCTGATCATATTAAACTTGGAGGAACCATGGAATCACAATATCAGACTGGTTTGCATTGAAGGTATATTAAGACAATGGCAGTGTGGACAGAAAAAAATGAAATTCAGTACTAACTAAATATATGCAAAGTTAGTAAACATGCCTTTGTAAAACTCTTTGTGAACTTTCCTGACTTCACACAGAGCTATGTCACCCTTCACATACTGTAGTTCTTCCCCTGGTGAACTGACCACTTTGTCAGGCAAAGTCTAAACAGTTCTTCTTTATGCCAGGCAAAGAGAGCACTTTGCCAGAGAAAGACTATGAATACTGTCACTTTGCCTATGAACAGCGCTATGCATATACAGTATTTTTTAAAACATCTGAACCAAAGGAGAAAGACAAGGGGCAGGATTATAAGCCTTAAGGGTGAAGAAGGTGAGTATGCAGAAGGGGGCTTGGAAAAAGCAACAATCTTGAACAAATATTTTTGCTTGGTATTCACAGAGGAGGGGAAAGGTGAGGCACCACAATTAGGTGACAGGAGCAATAAGGGAAGGGAGGTGGACACCAGTCCATTTACGGAGGAGAGAGTTCTAAAGGGAACTCACAAAACTAAAAGTGGACAAGGCACTGGAACCAGATGGGATGCATCTTATAATATTAAAGGAGCTTTAAGAGGTGCTGGCAGCACCATTGACAACCCTGTACAATGAATCACTGTAAACAGGAGAGGTTCCAGAGGACTGGAAGGGAGCATATGCAGTCCCTCTACCCAAAAGAAGGAGCAGGGAGGAGGTTGGAACTATAGACCAGTCAGCCTGACCTCAGTGGTGGGAAAAATAAAGAAATCACTGCTAAAAGAAAGGATTGTGGAACATCTTTGATCCAACGGAGCACAGAGTCTGAGGCAGCATGGAT
This sequence comes from Neoceratodus forsteri, assembly GCA_016271365.2. Taxonomy (NCBI): domain Eukaryota; kingdom Metazoa; phylum Chordata; order Ceratodontiformes; family Ceratodontidae; genus Neoceratodus; species Neoceratodus forsteri. The sequence goes on from CM057458.1 coordinate 323,635,441, forward strand.
TCACAGCAGGAAGGTCATGTCAAACAAATCTGATTGATTTCATTGGGTGACCGGGGAAGTAGATCAGGTAGAGCAGTGGATGTGGCCTACCTGGACTTAAGCATGGTCTTCAACACAGTTCCACATAAGAGACTTGTAAACAAGCAAGGTGACCTGGGAATGAGTCCCAAGGTGGTAAACTGGGTTAGAAATTGGTTGAGAGATAGAACACAGAGTGTTATGGTAAATGGAGCTCAATCCGAAGAAAGAATGGTGACCAGTGGGGTGCCACAGGGATCAATTCTGGGGCCAGTCCTATTTAATGTCTTCATAAGTGACATTCCAGATTGGGCTGGAAGGAAAGATATGCCACTTTGCAGATGACACTAAGATCTGCAAAAGGGTAGACACTCCAGGAGGGGAGGAAAAATGAGGAGGGACATTGGTAAACTACAGATATGGTCAAGAGTGTGGCAGCTAAGATTCAATGCAAAGAAATGCAAAATCATGCATTCAGGGCACAGGAACCCAGGGGTGGCTTATATGAAGGGGGGAGATACTGATGACCACAAAACAGGAAAGAGATCTGTGGGTAATCACATCAGATGACCTAAAGGTGGCCAAACAATGTGCCAAAGCTGTGGGGAGAGCCAGTGGGTACTGGAGTGCATAGGGATAAGTATCACCAGCAGAAGAAAGGAGGTGATGATGCCACTGTACAAATCATTGATGAGACTGCATCTGGAGTACTATGGCCAGTTCTGGAGGACAGACTGGAGGACCTCAATATGTTTTTTATTTATTAATTTTTGTGTTGCTTGCACGCATGTGCAAGAAACACATTAGCTTTCAGCAGTTAGGGAGAATGCCTAAATGCATCAGGAAATTCGGGCCACATCACCATGCAATCAGCTGTTTTGGTGCATTGCAAGCTACCAAAACATCTGATTGCATGGTGTCCCCATGGCGACGGCTTCTCCGTCAGCCTCTCACAGTCCCCAGAAAGCCGACAGACAGCCATCTCCCACCATTCAGGGTGCCTTCCTGGTGAAACATTTCAATAAAAAAAAAGTAGACGGGGTGCCCAATCCCCCTGTCAGCATGACCCCCTCCCCAGTTTACTAGAATCTGAAGCTTATCCAGTAGGTAGGGAAATGGGCAGAATGGGTGGGCCAAGCGATCCTTATCTACCTTCAAAGTCTGTGTTTCTATGTTTCTATTTGCCTACGGGGTAGCTCAATCCCCATCAGCATACTGTACCTCCCCCCATTTCTTGTATACAGAGGGTGTGCCCAATTCCCCCTCGGCTCATGCGTCCCCCCCAGCACACTGTATGGCTGACAGGGGTGCCCAATCCCCCATCAGCTCCACTGCCCCCCCAAACAAACTTCCATCTGCCACGCTGGGAGCCCACCCCAGCATGGCAAAAGTTTCTTTGGCCAATGGGGGTGCCAAATCCCTCATCATCTCCACTGCCACCCAAAACAAACTGCCTGGTGCCACGCTGGGAGCCCACCCCAGCATGGCAAAATTCTCCCGTCGTCTGTGTAAAAAAAAAAAAGTCCTAGAAGAAAAAAATGGTTCCTTGCCCCTTCCCCAACCCGCTCCCACTCTTTGTGTACCCCACCTCCCCACACCCCCACCTCACCCAACTCTTACCTCCGGAGCCCAGAGTGATGATCTTCCGTGGACCGGGAATACGTCTGCACTCTTCAAAGCCGACTGTGAACTGAAGAAATGCCGGTAAGCTGTATAACGGCATAAATGTTTTTTTTTTTCAACTTTGGTGCATATCTCGACAATTCTGGGGAATTTTTTCACCAAATTTTCAACGGGACCCCACCTCATGAACTAGGTCACTGTTATTTTCTTGTTCGGTCCCAAAAGGTGATTTCATGGTCACTGCACGGAACCACCTTTTGGGACTGAGTAATGAAATGACACTGTCACAGTTCATGAGGTAGGACCCCAAAAACCCTATGTTGAAAATTTGGTTAAAAAAATTCCAGAAATGACTGTTTTACAAGCATGCGTTGCTCGGTTCCTATGCACGCTCGTAACTTAGAGCATTTTTAATATTTTCACTCCAGATTTTCAACATTGCCATTTTACCACACCTTCTTATGAACAGTATAGCTGACATTTTTCACATCTTGCCCAAAATGTGTTTTCGTACATGTAGCACACAGTGGTGCAGTCGGTGTGTGAAATCAATGTTCAGAACAGATTAAGAAAATCACAGTGACACTGTTCATGAGGTAGGCTCCCAAAAACCCTAAGTTGAAACTTTGGTGAAAAAATTCCCAAAAATAACTGTTTTACAAGCGTGTGTTGCGCAGTTCCTACGCACTGTCATAACTTCAAGTGTTTTTAATATTTTCACTCCAGATTTTCAACATTGCCATTTTACCACACCTTCTTATTAACAGTATATCTGTCATTTTTCACATCTTGCCCAAAATGTGTTTTTGCAAATGTAGCACACAGTGGTGCGGTCAGTGTGCGAAATCAATGTTCGGGACAGATTAAAAAAAATCACAGTGACACTGTTCATGAGGTAGGCTCCCAAAAACCCTAAGTTGAAACTTTGGTGAAAAAATTCCCCAAAATAACTGTTTTACAAGCATGCGTTGCGCAGTTCCTACGCACAGTCATAACTTCAAGTGTTTTTAATATTTTCACTCCAGATTTTCAACATCGCCCTTTTACCACACCTTCTTATTAACAGTACATCTGTCATTGTTCACATCTTGCCCAAAATGTGTTTTTGCAAATGTAGCACACAGTAGTGCGGTCAGCGTGCGAAATCAATGTTCGGGACAGATTAAGAAAATCACAGTGACACTGTTCATGAGCAGAGGTCTTAAACTGGCTATGTTGAAAATCTGGTGACAAACGTCCATAAAATGATTGTGTTGCGAGCGTGCATTTGGCAATTTCCCGCACCCTCGCATGTCCACTAACTGTAATATTTTCAGTCCAGATTTTCAACATTGGCATTTTTCCACACCTCCTTATGAACAGTACAGCTGTCATTTTTCACACCCTGGCCGAAATGTGTTTCACACTTCCGGCACAGAATAGCACAGTCACTGTGGGAAATCAGTGTTCGGGACAGATTAAGAAAATCACAGTGACAGTGTTCATAAGCAGAGGTCCCAAAATGCCTGTGTTGAAAATCTGCTGTAAAATATCCCCAAACTAATTACATTATGGGTGTGCATTGCACAGTTTCTATGCACACCCATGACTTAACCAGTTTTTTTATATTTTCACTCCAGATTTTCAACATTGGCATTTTTTACACCTCTTCATGAACGGTACAGGTGTAATTTTTCACATTCTGTTTGAAATGTGTTTTTGCATCTGTGGTGTCAAGTGACACAGTTGCTGTGCACAATCACCTTTCGGCTAACAAACTGATAGTGTCACTGTTCATGTGGTGGGGTCACAAAAAGCCCACATTGGAAACTTGGAGAAAAAATACCAAGAAACACCCAGGGTGTTAAGGTTTTTGACCATAACACCCTACCCTGTAGGGACTGACAGGCATCAGGGGTGTGATTTGGGATTGTTGACAGTAATGCTCATGCCATTCCACCCCCACCCTGCAGCCAGTGGCAGGCACTGAGGTGCGTCTTGGACCCTTTGTCCCCAGAGTTCACTCCATTCTCCTATACTGCACCCATTTCAGTGTATTTCCTTATGGAATGAGATGAGTGTAAAGCCCAAACAATCCAGTACACCTCGACACTTGTAAGTGTCTGCAGGGTAGGGTGAGGCGAGTGATAGAGATCACAGTGGTGAGTACTTGTTGGAAAGCTCAGGGTGAAACAGCAGAATGATTTGAAAAGAGGGTCCAATCTGGATATGGTGGTTTTGGGAGTGGCACTGTAGACTACATCACAGTTGTCAAAAATAAGGAGAATAATCTTATGGACAATCTCACACCTTGCCGTAAGTGGAATGCAATTACGGTTCCTGTATAAAAGCACCAAGCTTGGGGCATAGCTTTTTCAGGATGGCATAGATGTGACCAGATAAGGTGAGGTGTTGATCTAGCCAAACTCCCAGGTATCTAAAAGAGGAGGTGTCCTCAAGCAGTGTCCCATCCAGGGTATGGAAAGTGGGCAGAATGGGAAGCCTAGCACATCTTTGCCTTTTGTTGAAGGTCATGGAGACTGTTTTTTTGGCATTTAGGAAGAGCTTATGTGATGTAAGCCAAAGCTGGATCTTATTAAAGTCTAGCTGTAGTCTGACTTGCACATCAGAACGTGGTTGGCCAGAGGTGAATAAGACGGTATCGTCAGCATACATATGGATGGATGAGGAGGAGCAGACTGATGGTAGGTCATTTACAAAGATGAAGAAAAGTAGGGGGCCCAACAGTGAGCCCTGAGGTACCCCAGTGTTGATTAGGTGAGTGGGGGAGCAGGACTTAGCCATCTTAACTAATTGCATCCGACCTATAGGCACTAAACCAGTTAGTAGCAGCAGGGAAGAGTCCAGCAGCAGTGAGTGCATGAGCAAGCAGGGAGTGGGAAACCATGTTGAAAGTCTTGACTAGGTCAACGAAGATGGTGGAGGTGATCAGGCCCTTATCCATTCTGGTGAGGAGTGGATCAGTTAGCCTGAGTAGAGAGTTAGTGGTGGAATGATTTTTCCAAAATCCAGATTGGAAAGTGAAAAAGAAATCTGAATCGGAGAGAAAGGAAGAGATTTGAGAGAGAGAACAAGATGCTCCTGGAGTTTGGTGAGGGTGGGGAGCAAGAAAATGGGGCAATAGTTGGCTGATGAAGTGGAGTCACCACCATTAGGGAGAGGAAGGATGACTGCATGCTTCCAGGGTGTTGGGACTGTGGCTGTCGTAAAAGAGAGGTTTACGATTTCCAAAACTGGGTAGACAATAGCTGAGGCAGAGATATAGAGGAGCTTTTGATTGAGCTCATCAGGAGAACTACATTTTGATGGGCTAATGGTCAGTAGGGCAGTAAGGGTGTTGGCTGGTGAAACCAAAGAGAATGAGAAAGGGTGATGGCAGTGAGTTTTGGGGATTTGCAATTAGCATATTTGGGTGGGAAGGCATAGTTTGGCTAGAGGGGAGGGAGTCTAGTAGAGTCGAAGCACATAAGGTGAAATATGAATTGAACTTTTCAGCTACTGAAGCATGATCTGCAAAAAGGGTGTTGTTTATTTTAAGGATGAAGGAGAGGGGAAAAGAGGACATGTACCACTTTCCAGAATTTGGAAGGAGAATTTAGGTTAGTGTGAAATGTGGAGTTGAAGTACTCGGCCTTGGCTAGCCTGGTAGCTTTGGTGCACGCATTGCTGAGTTTGTGGTAGCTGATAAGGTCACGTCGTTCATTAGTTGCTTTATGTTTCCTCCATGTTTTATCACATTCCCTGAGGTAGGCCAGCAGTTCAGTAGTAACCCATGGGACATGGTTTCTGCATACCCTGGTACAATTGAGTGGGGCATAGTGATTACTAATGGTGAGGAATTTATCTTTGAAATAGGCCAAGGCAACATCCACATGGGAAGCAGAGGATATCTGGGTCCAGTCAGAGTTAGCTTAGTCATAGAGGAGTGGGGCTACATGAATGGATTTATAAGAGCAAGTCAGTAGCATTTAATGGGGAGGTTTTGGTGGCACTGGGTCAGGTGAGTGCATACAATAACAGCACCACCAACAATAGCGCCACAGTTTAGGTGCCGATTTCTTTTTTGCTGGGGGCTCTGCCTATGCACCTCCTGACACAGGGGTTCTGCCCCCAACCACCCCATCATTAGGATTCTCCCTCCAAGGGGGAGTGGATCCCGGGGTAAGTTAAAAAGTGTGGTGCCATTATGGCCCCATTTACAAAAATTCAAAGTCCTGTGGTGTGTTAAAATGGTAGGAGACCAGGATTAGAACCCTGTTCTACACCACTGCTGGTCAATGCCCCAGTCCTCCACACCATGGAAGCAGCTCAGCCAGCCTCCTGGCTCCTGGCACTTTTGTCCTTTCTGTAGAACCATGGACAGCAACCAGGGGAGCACTTACTGCATGCGCTGTAAATCCCTAGTCACTGTCTGTGTGAGTGCTTACCAAGCTAGCCCCGTATACTGCGGTGCTATTCGTGTAGCACTCAAATGATAGAGTACTGGTTTTGGCTTATGGACCTTATGAACAAGATAGACCAAGTGATGGTCACTTAAGGAGTCTGGTAGGATACCTGATTTTATGACACAGTGAGGATGGGAGATGAGGGTCCAATCAAGCAAGGTATGAGTTTGAGTTTTATAGTTCATCTGGGTAGGTACTTGGATAAGTTGAGTTAAATTATGGGAGACAATACTATTGCATGCCATAGACTGAGAAGGAGACAACCAGTTTAGGTTGAAATCTCCCAGGACAAACAGTTCTCCTGATTGCGAGTGGGAAACAAAAGTGGTTGTGAGGTCAGTGGCCACTGACAAGGGAAGGCTGTGGTGACAGTAAATGCCCACAACAAAGATTGTGAGTGAGAAAGCCAAGGAGAGCCTAATGACAAGAGCTTCATATTTAGATGGCTCAGAGGTGGCAAGGGTGATGACATATTGTATGGAGGAGGAGGAGATGTACATAGCAATGCCGCCACCTCTGCCGGAGTGGTCTTGTCAGGCCAGGGAGTAGCCAGGGATAGATATGGCATGGTCAAGTATCTTCTTACCGAGCCAAGTTTTGGAGAGGATTAATATGTCAGGAGACAAAGCTGTGTGGAGAGCCCCAGAGGAGAGGAGAGAGATGGGGATATGATAGAGACCTTCAGATATCTCAATGGCATAAATAAGGTACAGGAGGGTAGCATCTTTCATAAAAAGAGGTGTTCTAGAACAAGGGGTCATGCCATGAGGCTGGAAGGGGGTAGACTAAGGGGTAATGTGAGTATTTCTTTATGGAAAGGGTGGTGGATGGATGGAACAGCCTCCCAGTGGAGCTAGTGGGGGCTAATTCGATATGGGAATTCAAAAATCCATGGGATAGGCATAGGGGAACCCTAGCAATAGGAAAGAGATAAAAGACAGAAACCAAGTAGGGTCTGTGGTTTTTGCAACAGGTAGGGAAAATGGGCAGACTGGTTAGGCCTAGCAGTCCTTACCTGCCTTCAGTTTTTATGTTTCTGTGTTTCTAAAACAACCACCCCACCCACATACAATAATTCTCCCTTCCCCTTTCCCACTACTCCTTATAAATAAGTGCCCCCCTACCAACATAGCACCCACCTTCTCCTTCCCCTGTTGCCCCAGCAAAGTTTCATAGAAAATTCATTCAATAAACTCTTCTTCCAACCCAGCTGAATAGTTAGTGCCCTGCACAAATGCTATATCTGATCTTCTCTTTCATGTGTTATAGGGTGGTGTGTGGGGGTGGGCATAGCCCCCACATAAAGCATAAAATCTCCTGGCACTGTTGTCCTTGTGTGTTACATTAGAGTGCTGAAAAAAGCTTTCTTAACACTCTGACTGTACAATAATGGTGAACGCCTTTAGGCATTCACCAGTATTACATAGACCTGATCAATTAATATAGGTTCGAAAATTGAGGTTTATTCAATTTAGAGATACATTGGCTGTGTAGGGCTTAATTTAAGTACTTAATCTAAGGAAATATATTGAATTCATATTATAAGATGTTGTGCATTAAGTATTTTGCAAACTGTACAGGTCTTTCAGAAATATTGTGTAATCTTTTGCAAGTATCTATACTGAAAACATTTTCCTTTAGCTAATCAGAATGCAGAGCTGCTGTCCAGTTATTCTGATGTACCAAGGTGAAACTGTTTGGAGGAAACTAAAAATAAAACTGATTTGCATAAAACGTATTAGAGTAAGAGTATGGAATGCACTATTAAAAGTGGTGAATTTAAAACACTATATACTTTCCAGGTAAACTCAGACAAATATAAAAGAGAGGTATGTAGGTCTCAAATGTTATAAGTGCTGAGAAAGAGTTTGCCAAAAAGTGCAAGGTCATGCACTTAGGCAAGGGGAAACTCCAACATGGGATACTACCTGGGAGGGGAGCAGCTGGTATGCACCAACCAGGAGCGAGACCTAGGAGTCATTATATCAGATGACTTAAAGGTGGGGAAGCAGTGCAAAAAGGCAGCACTAAAGGTGAGTGGTATGCTGGGCTGCCTAGGGAAGGGAATCATGAGTCACAGAAGGGAGGTGGTGCTGCCACTTTACAGGACACTGGTGCTCCCCTACCTGGAATACTGTGTACAGTTCTGGAAGCTGCACCTTAGGAAAGACATTGATAGGATTGAGATGGTGCAGAGGAGAGCCATTGATAGGATTGAGATGGTGCAGAGGAGAGCCACAAAAATGATTCAGGATCTGCATCAAATGGCATATGAGGATAGGTTGAGGGAGCTCAACATTTACTCCCTGGTGCAGAGCAGGGAGAGGGGGGAAATGATTGAGACATTCAAGTATATGAAGGGTTTAAGTAAGGTAGTGCTACAGGATCGCTTTCAGGAGAAGAAAAGCTTCAGAACTAGAGGACACGATATGAGGCTCAAGGGTGGGCGATTCAGGAGCAATGTTGGGAAGTTTTTCTTCACTGAGAGGGTGGCTGACCCATGAAATTGTCTGCCCTTGGAAGTGGTGGAGGCCAAAATGGTAAACAGGTTCAAAAATGCCTGGGACAGGCACAAAGGTATAATTTCACAGAAAGGATAGAAAGGGGTGGGTTAGTTAGCCATATTGAGCAGACTAGATGTATCTTGCGGTCCCCTTCTGTTGTCAGTTTCTCTGTTTCTATCATCAATTTCTATGTTTCTACATTTCTATGAGATGTGCAGTCTTTACATGCTAGTGGTTTTCCATCTTAAATTTGTATGTCCTTATATATCAGTATGAAAATAAATCACACAACTTGTTAATGCCCAGTAAGCACCCTGACATTTTAATATATCTCGGTGTTAGCAAATCAGTAATGCTTTTTTTGTTATTTCTTTTTCCTTCAGGAACACAAAAGAAAGTAACAATTGCAAGCAGCCCAGAAACAAAAGTTGTTAGTGGCCAGGTAATTCAGCGGGTAGTTCAAGGTGAGTAACTGCTGGATAGAACAGCAATCTTGACACCATATCTCACAATTAATATATTCATGGTGACATAATTCTATCCTTTTGTTAAAGTCCACTGTAACACCACAAAGTAATATGCTTTTATTGTATCTAACCAACAAGCCCACTAACTAGTTTGGCTGAGAAGATTTATGTTGCTGGCTTGTCTGCTCTACACTGTTGAAAAGTGAAAAAATGCAACTCCACAAAATAACCTGGGAATAAAAATAAATCCTTTAATTTGCTAATTGATAAATATATTTATGCAGTTCACAGATTCTGGTTTACTGATTTGTTGATACTAAAGAGTGACTCCTGAGGTTTCAGACATGAAATTAAGACTTACCGTATAGCAAACCAGGTCCCAATAACTCCAAGGCAATGCAAAGTTCCTTAGTACAATGTGTATTTTCTTTATATTCCATCATTTTGTTTTCTGTTTTGGAGTCACCAGTTTAGCACAGTCCGTTCAGTTCACCTGACTGGAAATGACACATGGTCCTGATCTGCCAATCATGTTTTAGTGCTGGTGCCCTTTCAGTTAACATGTGCACATCAGTCCCCTGAATTAGTAAAGTATTCCATGGTGTCGAGTGGTCCTCCACTCCGTCCTCTGATCACCATCCCTATAGTAATGTGATAATTCCCTGGTGTCTAATGGCTCCCATCCTCTGATCACCATCCCCCTAGTAATGTAATGTTTCCCTGGTGTCTAGTGCCCCCATCCTCTGATTACCATTCCCATAGTAATGTAATTATTCCCTGGTGTCCAGTGGCACCCTCCCTGTCCTCCGATCACCATCCCTATAGCAATGTAATGATAATCACTCACTGATATAGCTTGAAAGAAGTCCCTGGATCCCCCTAGCCCTGAAAACCCCTCCCAGAAGACAACCAGCATCACTGGCATCTAACAGCCCCCCACACACCTGACATACCATTTCCCCCCCCCCATATCTTTGTTACTGGTGCTACATAGAGATGATACAATGACCAGCACAGCCTTCCTCTCACCATCGTGGATGGCCATTGTATGCAGTGGCAGGGTGTGTGCTTACTAGACAGTACTCATGTCCCCAGTTCTTGCATACGGTCAAGGTGGTGAGAGGAGGGCTGCACTGGTTGCAGTATTGTCTCACCGTGCACCAGTGACTAAAGTATGGGTGGGGGGAGTGGAGGGGTAGCAGTGTGGTATGTCCGGTGTGGGGGGTGCTCAGAGGGGGAACCAGTGGGCAAGAGGTACTTCTCTCAAGCTATATCGGTGAGCAATCAGAGGGAGGAGGGTGCCATTGGACAACAGGGCATCATTACATTTTTATAGGGTTACTGATGTGTGCACATTAACTGAATGGACACCAGCACTACAATTCAGGTGACTGATGAGTAGAGGCATCACAATAATGGATCAGGTGCATACATCACATCCCGCACTGTGCAGTCATTAATGTGAATGCCGCACAGCGTGGTTATTTCCTGGTTTGCTGATTCTTTATCTCTACTTATTTATTCAACCATGGATTTAAAACTTTCAAAACCAATGCATTTTGGCTATTGTGGGTATCATCTACCAAAGGCACATATGCAAGTATGCCCTCAAGAGTCTCTCCTTAACCTAGAATTTACCTGAATAAAGCAAGTACTGTAACTACAGTTGTGTGATTTCTATTCATGCCAAAAAGTGAGCATGGGCAGGAATCATGAAAATATCTTCCTGGAGTCATTTAGGACTGCTGGCTTTGGTAGAGTCATGCTTCAGGCCAAACACATTGTAATGCTACATAGTTACAAGGAGTGCTGTATTCTCCATACTGGGAAGGTTCAGCTCTCTTCTTCACCAGATAAGCAGCCTTGGCCAACATGGAGGGTCTCTAAAATTGTATCATGGTAGGAGTCGCTGTGCCTTGACAACAGGGGCTAACCACTTTTGCACAGGAATAGCAAAGCTAGGGATCTTTGGCTTATGTAGCAAAATGTTCTGATATTTGGTGTTACAAGCTTTGGACTTACACTGTGGAAGACAGTTGATTATTTGCAAAGTAGACGGTAACTGAGAATAGGTACTTTTTATTTGCATGCGCATTTTGTTATGAAGAGTGGCATTTCAGATGTATGTTACTCCCAAGCTCTTTGGCGTTCAAGCCGCAGTGGACTCGCCCATGAGAGAGTAATGATCAGGCACTCTGGTCGCGACACTACTCATTGCCTGGTGGATGTACACTGAATGTAGTTGAAAGGAGTTAGCCACTCCTATCACACAGTGGCTGGCTTGTTTCATCAACATAACACCACCCAGAAACCAGCTGAGCAGAACAAAGGGGCATACACAAAAAACAAAATTCAGCAGCCCACCCATGGACAGGGAGATAGCAACCAAGCTGGTACCACCACGATGCCTCACTAGGGGACACAACCACCAAGATACCATCCCAAATGAGTCATTGCCTCCATTCTCCCCTCTGGGATTGGCCTGGGGAGACAGTGCCCAGTGGACACCATTGCATGGATTCAGGGAAGGGTGTAAGAGAAATAAATGTCCCATGTATGCAAGGCAATAATGGTTTATTTAGTCAGGAAGGAAGACTGCAAATTCACACTAGTTAACTGATGTAGACTACAGCCTTATCTACAACTAATGACTGGTAACCAAGAAATGTAAAAGCTTGCAGGTGTCAGAGTCACCATTGATATCTGCAGATCCCTGGAATGCACCACAAGTAGTGTAGCCTGGGGTGGGTGGGGTTTCCTGTCCACATTAGCACTACTGTCTGGTTGATTCATGGAAGGTGATTCACAGTCCTTATCAGTCAAGAGGTAGGTGTTTAGTGTTGCTAAACTCAAAGCGCTTAGTTGACTCTCAGTGTCCCAGAACAGCAGCCACTGTATTGCACTTGTCCTGATTATGTTTGGATCTCTCTTCAGATCTCTGGAGGAGGAGCTCAGCTGCTGCATTTCCCTCATTGTGCCCCAGTGACTGTAATACTGCTTACAAATTGAGTGATTTCTGGAACTATACTTTTTTAAATCCCTGTTCTGACACTGGGGTGCCCAATCCCCAGTGCCAGCTAGCACCCCTCTGGCCCATTTCCAGTGTGCAACACTAGAGAGACCACCCGCTGTGCTGACAAACATGACACTGAGACTGGGGTTTCCAAGTCCCCAGTGTCAGAACCTCAAATAGGGAAAATCTTCCCTTGTAGTCTTTTTAATTTTTTTTAATGCCTGTAAAAAATGGTCTGTTCTGCCACCAATACCCTCCACCCACCAAACCTCCCACTCAGCACCCAACACCCCTCCTAACCTTACTTACTTACCTACTGGGGGTTCAAAGCCATAATCTTCTCTGGACAGGGAACCTGTCTTTATTCTGCAACACCAGGCAGAGAAATGAGGAAATCAGGTATGTGGCCAATGTATTACAATGCATTTTGAACTTGTACTCATGACTTGGTCATTTTTTTTATTTTTTCCCCAGATTAGTAACATGGCCTTTTTGGGACCCTACCTCATAAACAAGTAGGTGAAACTTTCAACTCTGGGCTGAAAGGTAATTTCACAGTTACTCAATAAAATCCCCTTTTGGTGGAGACTTGAAAATTCGCACATACCAGGTTCATGAGGTGGCGTCATAAGAAGGCTATGATGAAAATTTGGGTAAAGACATTAGAAAAAGAAAAAAGTTATGAATGTACATTAACAGTTTTCAATGCTCGCTTGTCAGTTTGGAAATATTCATTATTTTTACCCCAGATTTTCAAGAAAACTATTTTTAATAGCACCTTATGAATGTGACTGCAGTTGTTTTTCAAATACTAGCCAAAATGTGTTTTCAGACCTGTGTCAAAAATGACATTTCAGCAGGGATATGAGCATGTTTTGCCTGCTGAGTTCATGTGGTAGGGTCATAAGAAGACTATGTTGAAAACTTGTGGTCAGAATATTAAAAAAGCAACAAGTTATGAAGGTATGTTTACATTTTTCAACACCCAATGTTAACTTTTTCAATTTTCAATATTTTCCCCCCAATTTTTCAACAGTCATTTTTTCTCACCACCCCATGAATCCAACAGCTGTCATTTTTTCTTAATCCTGACCGAAATGTGATTTTGCACTTGTGCCATGAAATAAAATGTCATCCAATATTTTATAAATGACACCTGCCATGTTTAGAAGGTGGGGTCATGAAAAGACTGCTGAAATTTTGGGGTCAAAACTATTACAAAAAAAATGATAAGGCAACATTGTTTGCAGGGATGGCCATTGACACAGTGGGGACCATGCTGCCTTCCTGTGGCAGTGACCTGAGTTCAGATGCAGGCTCAGTGAGTTGGCTAAATGTCCTGAGGCTAGGTAAATACACTGCAGGGTACAGTACTGGTTCAAGCCTGGAGGGGGACACAGCAGTGTTCTAGTGCATATGCAACAACTTATGGCAAGCAGGGGAGCCTTCCCTCACAAGGGGTTTATGTGTGTGCTGAGGCCTGATGGGCCCATGTGCTATGTCTGGACAAGTAAGTTAGACTGACAGTTCTAAATTACAGTGCAGGCTCAGACCTATGGTTAGCAGAAAGTCATGATCCACCACAAATTACTGGTCTCACTATGAATGCTTGCCACACACCCCATACACTAAAACATTCGGCATTAGCAAAGGCTTGTTTTTTTTTAAATAGAGGATAATGTGTGAGCATGCATCAGTAACCGGTTTGTAACCAGGGAGAGGTTGCCATGGCTACCATGTAACCCTCAAGAGCAAAGCTCGAGAGGTTTATGTCGCCATGGAAACCTCGAGCCAGTTATTCAAACTGATTGCCGATGTATGACCATACATTATATTTTATAGTATATGGTCATGCATTTCTAGTGAAAAAAATTATCAGGATCCTTATTGTTGACATTTTCATCTCTGCAGCAGCTATTCCAGGTCATGCTTTCACCACCGCAGCCGTTTCTGGAAGGCGGTTGGGTCGTGTAGTGTATATGTGCAAAGCGATCCCCATTGTTAACCTATCGATGTGACATAACATTGATAGGTTAACAACAGTTCTACGTCACAACGATGGTATAACAACCTTAGGAAATGGTGATTTCCTAAGGTTAACAACGTTCTAACATAAACTATATATTTGTTACATCTGTTTTGTGTAAATGACCAGAAGAGGTACATTCTTTAGAAAATGTTGTAAAATCACCCCTGAAAGGATACTGAAAATATATATTCTGCTGATGTCACAAAGTAAATGAGTCAGTACAAGACCCTGATAGCATTCTCTGCCCTTACACCCCTGTGTGCCTTTGGCCAACACATTCTACCTTACACCTTATGTACAATCCACTGTTGCTTGCCTACCCTCTGAACTGTATAAAGTTTAGAATTTCCCTAGAAATGCACACCTGTATATTACCTTGTATTTTATACCCATTTAATTCTTGCACCAGTTTTCATGAGTGTGTTATTTACCATATGAATTGCATTATTGTATCTTGCTTCTCATTCATTGTTACTTTGCATCCCCTTGTTAATGCTCCCTCATGTCACACCAGGAATCGAGCTTCAGCTCAGTGTGCATTTGCAGTTATCAATTTTCAAATTAGTAAATAAATATCACACCAGTGGTGAATAAACTGAGTAAATAAATCATGTTCTTTTTGGATGAATATTTATATTCACTTTGAACACTATTTAACTTAGAACACATTATTTCCACTTAGCCCCTGTAAATAAAACACAGAGCAATGGGTTAAGTAGAGATTTTAAAGGCAAAAACAAGGCAAAGCAGTAGTAAAAGCATTAAAATGGTACAATATATAAATAACAAATTTATCTCAACACAAGAGTGGTAAAACCTTTATAATTACTGGTGACCCTATTTATCAAATGGATTACAAGCACTGTCAGATGCTGTAATAACCCCAAAACGGGTTATTACAGCATTCTGAAAAACGTTCTTTCACCATCGGTGCCAATCATTCCTAGTGCCACAGCTGATTGGCTCCTAGTGTGCATGTGGGCAGTCTGTACATTTAAAAAAAAAAACATGGTAGCTCTGTTTCTGAGGAACCACAGTAATCGTACATCCAGCCTAATTGTTTGCTTGTCACCATTCTGAGATGTAAGTAATTTTTTTTCTCTATCTGGTTGTTCCTGCAATTACTACCAAAAAAATTTATCTGGTTGATCCTGCGGTAGTTATGCTTCAGTCAGGGCTTCGTCCAACCCAGCACAATCTCCAGTGTGACTACCTCCTGGTTAACAGTAGAATTTTTTTTAAAGAAAAAAAAAAGGAAAAAAAAACAAACAAACAATGTCCTTACTGGACAGCGTGTGTGTGTGTGTGATAGCTTTACCTAATGCTGGCATTCACTCCCTGAAACAGTAATTATAAAAAAATAAAGGACAGTCAAGTGTGCGTGTATATGGATTTTTTTTTACACACTCTCAGTGTGTGATGACCTCATAAACCTCTCAAACTTTGCTCTTGAGGTTTATGGGTGTATGAAAAAAAGCTGTAACACTTACTTGTCTATCCATTATTCTCTATATAATTAACTCTTGGCTTTGTCACTCATGAATTATGGATCTTGCCACTGATTAGTGGAGATAAATGCATTATTTCACTGCAGTCCATTATGTATTCCTTATATACTGGTGGATAGATTACTTTACTTATTATTGTACTTCTACTGTTAGAAGATATACTTGTACTTCTACTGTTAGAAGATATACAAAATATGACAGCTAAAGGGGAGGTTCTGATAATGGGAGACTTCTACATGCCAGATACAGATTGGTCAATACAAGCAGGAACATCTGCCAGAATTAGACACATAGTGGATTCCCTGCTGGGGGAGGGACTCAAACAACTGGTGCAACAACCCTCAAGACACAGGACTATCCTAGATCTAGTAATGACTAATGAGGAATGGATCACAGAACTCCAGGTAGAAGGTCACCTGGGGGCAAATGATCATCACATGATATGGTTTAATTTGGCCACTAGAACTAAATCATCCCATTCCAATGCAAAAATATGGGACTTCAGAAATGCTGACTTTGATAAGATGGCCAACAGAGCTAAGCTAGCCTGGCAAGAGGAAATACAGGTGAGGGGGTACAGGCAAAGTGGGTAAGCATTAAGAATGCAATACTCAAAGCAACATTCCATTGTGTTAGGGAGAAAAGCAAGAGCAAAAGAAGGAGGAAACCACTTTGTTTTTTAAAAACAGTAGCAGAAAAGGTCAAAGCCAAAAAACTGACCTTCAGGAAATATAAGGAAACACAGTGGTACAAAGATAGGGAGGCATATCAAACTTCCCTAAGGGAAGCAGGGAAGGCAGTAAGGCAGGCAAAGGCCCAAACCAAGGAAACACTAGCAGAAACAGTAAAAGAAGGGGACAAGACTTTCTATAGATACATTAGTGAAAGGAGAAAGTCCAGAGGGGGTATTGCTAAGATGAAAGGGGATAAGGAGGAGTGTGTGGAGGAGGACCAAGGAAAAGCATTTATCCTAAACAGATACTTCTGCTCAGTATTTACTGAGGTAATGATAGGACAGGACCCACTGCTCATCACCATGGACACAGAGGGGAGGGAGATGTACACAAGGCCCTTCACAAAATAAAGGGTCCTACAAGAGCTCACTATGCTCAGGGTGGACAAGGCAATGGGGACTGGAAGCATTCATCCCAGGGTACTAAAGGAGCAAAGGGTGAAACTAGCAGAGCCATTATCAGAACTGTTTAATGAGTCTCTGAGCACAGGAGAGGTCCCAGAAGACTGGAGAAGGGCTCATGTGATCCTACTCCACAAGAGAGGTAGCAGGGAGGAGGCAGGGAACTGCAGACCAGTCAGTCTTACCTCAGTAGTGGGCAAGATTATGGAGGCATTCCTTAAGGAAAGGATAGTGCAACACCTAGAATCCATAGGAGCACAGAACACAAGACAGCATGGGTTTACAAAAGGAAGGTCCTGTCAAACTAATCTCATAGATTTCTTTGACTGGGCAACCAGAGTGGTGGACCAAGGGGGAGCAGCTGATGTCGCCTACCTTGACTTCAGAAAAGCTTTTGATACTGTTCCACATAGAAGATTGATTAATAAACTGGGTAGGCTCGGGGTTGGTCAGAAGCTGGTCAACTGGGTGGCAAACTGGTTGACGGGGAGAAAACAGAGAGTGGTGGTAAATGGTATACAGTCAGAAGAGATGCAAGTCACAAGTGGGGGTACCTCAGGGATCAGTCTTGGGGCCAGTCCTCTTCAATATCTTCATCATTGACATTGCATATGGACGGGAAGGTAATAATAATAATAAAATGTATTTGTTATAGCGCCTTTCATATATCAAAGCACTGTACATTCAAGATAAAAACAAAATACAATAAAATCAAGAAAAAACTGGGTAGGCTTTCCCCCACAAAAAAGTCTTAAGAGCCTGCTCGAAACACCCCACCGTCCTGCACTCCCGAAGCTGACGTGGCAGAGAATTCCAGAGGGTAGGTGCCACAAAACCAAAAGCACGTGCACCAGATGACTTTAAACTTACCCTCAGAATCT
This sequence comes from Neoceratodus forsteri, assembly GCA_016271365.2. NCBI lineage: Eukaryota > Metazoa > Chordata > Ceratodontiformes > Ceratodontidae > Neoceratodus > Neoceratodus forsteri. The sequence goes on from CM057458.1 coordinate 323,653,064, forward strand.
CCAGCAACACCTCATCAGCTGAGCGGAGCTGTTGCAGAGGGGTGTAAGGGGCCAGAAGCTCTTTCAAGTAATCAGGGCCCTGCCCCTGTAGGGCTTTGTAAGTCAGTAGACCTACCTTAAAGGTGATCCGCCACTGAATAGGCAGCCAGTGCAGACCGTGCAGCACAGGGGTAATGTTAGTTCTTCTACATACCCCAGTCAACAAACATGCTGCCGCATTCTGCACTAGCTGCAAGTGGCGGATATCAACTCCAGGAAGCCCTAAGTAAAGGGAGTTGCAGTGATCAAGGCACGATGTCACAAAGGCATGGACCAAAACAGGTAGGTTGCTGGATGGAACAAGATGCTTAATCCTAGCAATGTTCCTAAGATGGTAAAAGGCCAGCTTGATGACTGTCGACACCTGATGATGAAGGGTCAGACTATCGCCAAGCACCACTCCTAGGTTACACCCCTGTTCAGAAGGGAGAATCTGGGCCCACCAGGACTAAACCAGAGGGGAGCTCAGTCCTCAACCCCTCTGCCCTATGACCCGGGTCCACTACTAAACCCTCAGTGTTTCCTGGGTTCAACTTTAAACCGCTGGTGCTCATCCAGTCTTGGATTATAATGAGGCAGCTGTTCATTACTGAGATAGCATTAACCTGGGTCAGGGGCAAAAGACAGGTAGAGCTGGATATCATCAGCATAACAGTGAAACCTCAGCCCATACCAGCTTACAATGTCTCCAAGGGGCAGCATATATACTACGAATAACAAGGGGGACAGCACTGAGCCCTGAGGTACCCCGCAAGGCAGAGAGAAAAGCCCCAGAAGAAAAAATACCCGAGACAACTCTCTGCATTTCACCAGTGAGGAAAGATGTAAACATCTGAGAACTATACCAGACAGCCCACAGATGGAACTCAGACACTCGAGCAGGAACCCATGATCCACAGAATCAAAAGCTGATGATAAATCAAGGAGAACCAAGATGGAATGATGTCTCCAATCTCTTGCCATCAGGAGATCATTGAGCACCTGAACCAGAGCAGTCTCAGTACTATGCCTCTTACGAAAACCCAATTGGAGAGGTTTGCATAAATTATGGATGGTTAGATGGTCATCCAGTTGAGCTGCCACAACTTTCTCAATAACCTTCCCCACAAAAGGGAGGTTGGAGATAGGCCTGTAATTTGCTAGATTCTCCGGGTCTAAAGAAGCTTTCTTCAGGAGGGGTATCACCACCCCCTCCTTCGGGGAGCTAGGGAACTCATCCGACTCCAGAGAGCACCAGACAATCTGAGCTAAGACCGAGCCAATGATGTCACTACAACCCAAAATCAGGGAAGTAGGGCCCGGATCTAAACTACAGCAATTGGGACACATCACCTGGACAATCCTCATAATATCTAAGAACTCCAGCAGATCAAAGGAACTCTAGGAAACTCCAGGTACTGAGTCATGGCCCCGATCAACAGCATCCCCCATAGAGTGAAGTTGGAGGCATTCCTGCCTGATGTCAGCCACCTTATTTGCAAAGAAATGAGCGATCTTATCACAATCATTTTGTGGAAAAACTTGACGGAACTGCTGACAGGCTGGGTTGCACAGTCTATCAACAGTTCTGAAGAGTTGAGCCAGTTGGTTCCATGAGACAGCTATTTCCCTGAACAGGAATTCTGCCTTCTTACGGGAACTTTCTGTTTGATAGAATTTATAATGTTCTAACAAAATAAGGTGGTTGGCATCTAAGGCTGTCCTCTGCCAATGATGCTACAACCTATGCCACTGTCTCCGCAACTCCCTAAGAGTCCCATCAAACCAAGTGGCCCCAGGGGAGGGAGTGAACATGGACAGGAGCAATCAAATCGAGAGCTGAAGAAATGGCCCTATTATAGGCCATAACTAGCCGCTCTGGATCTGTGCTAGTCTCGCCCAATAACAAGAGGACAATTACCACCATCAGGTCTTCAGGGACCACATCCCACAACAGGCGCTAACTGACCACCTCCACAGGGGCCGACCTACCCATGGGGGCCGAAAGATTGTACCTAATGGAGTAATGGTCAGACCAACCGAATGGTTCCACCACCAAGTCGGAGGCCTCAATCCCCAGGAGGAAGAACAAATCAAGAGAGTGACCACCCTTGTGAGTAGCTGAGGAAACAACCTGTGTGAAGCCCAGAGATGTCATCAACTGGAGAAAGTGTTGACCAAGGTAAGGGTAAGGTTTGTCTGTTTGCAGATGACACCAAGATCTGCATCAGAATAGATGATCCAGATGGGGTGGGCAGAATGAGAAGAGATCTGGATAAACTAGCAAAATTGTCGGAAAAGTGGCAACTGGGATTTAATGCAAAGAAGTGCAAGAGCATGCACATAGGGAAGAAAAGCCCTGAAGCCACCTATAGGCTGGGAGGGGAGTTGCTGACAGTCGCAAGGGAAGAAAGAGACTTGGACATCATCATCACTGATGACCTGAAATCATCAAAGCAGACCACTAAAGCAGTAGGGGGATGTTAGGGTGTATTAGTAAGGGTATCACAAGTCAGAAGAGGGAGGTATTAATCCCTCTTTACAATACACTGGTTAAGCCCCACCTGGAGTACTGCATGCAGTACTGGAGGCCACACCTTCACAAGGACATTAACCAAATTGAGGCAGTCCAGAAAAGGGCAACCAAAATGGTGCAGGGACTGCATCAGAAAACATATGCAGACAGATTAACAAAGCTCACTATGTATACCCTAGAGCAAAGGAGGGAGTGAGGTAATATGATCAAAACATTCAAACACCTTATGGGCATTAACAAGGTGAAAGAGTCTAACATGTTTCAATATAAGAATAATAGCAGGACAAGAGAACACAGCATGAGATTAGAGGGAGGCCAATTAAGAGTAATGTGAGGAAGTTCTTTTTCACAGAAAGGGTGGTGGATGCATGGAACAGTCTACCTCAGGAAGTGGTGGATATAAATACAGTGCAGGGCATCAAACAGGCTTGGGATAGGCATAAGGAAGCAATACAGATGAGTATGAATAGATAGGTCATTGACAGAGCAAAGGCCGATGGCACATTTATAAGGTAGAAAAAGAAATGGGCAGACTGGATGGGCCTTGCAGTCCTTATCTGCCATCAGCTTCTATGTTTCTATGTTTCTATAATGCACATAGGGAAGAGAAACCCTGAAGCCACCTATAGGTTGGGAGGATAGTTGATGGCAATCACAATTGAAGAAAGAGACTTGGACATCATCATCACAGATAACCTGAAATCATCCAAGCAGACCACTAAGCCAGTAGGTAAGGCTAGGAGGATGTTGGGGTGTATTAGTAGAGGTATCACAAGTTGGAAGAGGGAGGTAATAATCCCTCTTTATAAGACACTGGTTAGGCCCCATCTGCAGTACTGCGTGCAGTACTGGAGGTCACACCTTCACAAGGACATTTACAAAATGGAGGCAGTACAGAGAAGCGCAACCAAAATGGTGCAGGGACTGCATCAGAAAACATATGAGGACAGATTAATGGAGCTCAATATGTATACCCTAGAGCAAAGGAGGGAGAGAGGTGATATGATCAAAACATTCAAACACCTTACGGGCATTAACAAGGTGAAAGAGTCTAACATGCTTCAATATAAGAAAAATAGCAAGACAAGAGGACACAACATGAGATTAGAGGGAGACTGATTAAGGGGTAATGTGAGGAAGTTCTTTTTCACAGAAAGAGTGGTTGGTGCATGGAACAACCTACTTCAGGAAGTGATGGATATGAATACAGTGCAGGACTTCAAACAGGCATGGGATAAGCATAAGGGAGCAATACAGATGAGTATGAATAGATAGGCCATTGACAGAGTAAAAGGCCTATGGCACATTCATAAGGTAGAAAAATTATGGGGAGATTGGATGGGCCTTGCGGTCCTTATCTGCCATCAACTTCTATGTTTCTATGTTTCCTCTCTTCATCTGCCTATGTGGGCTGGGGTGTTTGACTCTTTTGTTTCTTCTAGCTGACCGTTCTGTCTCTTCACTAGTAGGCTTCTTCTGACACTGTATTCTATTTCAACTATAGCTTCCTTCTTCTCCAATTCCTTCTCTCAGTCTTACCACCACCTTCTCACCCCTTAACAATTTTCCTTCTATAGCCACCCTTTTCTTCAGCACTCACTTCCAATAATGTTTTCTTCTTTGCCCTCCCCTTTTCGGGAACACATGTTTTCCCTTTATTTGTCAGATCTGTAATGCAATAATTTTGTATTCTTTATCATGAAACCTATGTATCGGGTTGTTTTATTAATCTACCTCTGTGCCTCAAGCATTCTGTGCTGTCTATTACCACTAAAAAATAATAAGATCCAACAGCATTCCTTTATTATTTTTCCAAACAACACTGTCCACCACTTCATAGTGGGCTGAGCAGAGTACAGGCAGTTTTTGTTCTTCCTTTTTTTCTGCTGGGCCTTTTTTTAAAAGGTATGATGTTAGTAATGTTCTTAGTTGCATGATGCATCATGTGTGATGTCATATATAATGTGATGTCATACTGTATATAGTGCTCACCTTATTGAAAGTTTACTATATGTTCATAATCCCTTGTGGACTCGATTTGTTTAAGACACATCCTGAGGCAATGAGCAGATATGGAAACTGAGGGATAGTATAATGTTGTCTTCTTAAAAGCTCTGCTGCAACATAGGTTAGTACCACAAAGTTCAAATATATTGCTCAGGACTGGGACTTTGTATACCCTACACTAGCCCTTATTTTATCAAGTCTAATGGGCTGATCAGAAGCTCTTTTAAAAGCATAAAGCTTCTTATTAAGACAGTAGTAGAGTTTAAGGAGGATTGTTACAAGGGAAGTCTGACATATCTAAGCACTCCACTTGACAGCGTCCTTAAAGAACTGCCAAGTATAATTTGAGAGAAAGTGAGATTTCACAGTTGCAAGAATAGCTCATGGGGCTTGGAGTGGACAATCACTGCCTTAGTTGACCTTCATACATGTGAAATACCGCCTCACATAAATTGGGTGAATCTAAGGCTAACAGAAATGATCTTTGATACAGCTGAAGTATATTGGCATTCCTCTCAAGTGTTGATACCAGTAGGGTTACTGAACCAGAAATACTGGCTCCACATAAGTCTTCAGCCGTTCCTTAGCCAGTGTCTAGGGATCATCTCCTGCCAGATGTATTAAGTAACCTAAAAGGTTTACTCTCAGTTAGCTATAGATGTAGCTGACAAAGGCTCATGGTGTGAGTGATGTATTGTTGATCTCTCCTCAGTAGTTACTTAGTAAAAGAAGACTGTTTTGTTCTGTTCTTTTCAGATGTTCTTTGTTGCAAGTTTACATTTGTAGGAAAAGGAACATGCTATGCTACAGCACGTACAGTGTTTGCCTAGTTTAATGTTTACTACTTGATGCAGATCCTCTGTGAAGTGAAATTGTTAGTCACTCCCTGATGCAAAGCATAGGAGTTGGGACTGACATGGCTGTTTATTGTTTGTCTCTGCAGGGTTATGTTACAAAATGAATCAGTGCAAGTTGGACCACCTTTATGTATGCTTATTTGATTTATTATAGCAACAATGGGATTGTAGTCAGGGTTTATGTGGTAATAACCAAACCAGGGTGAGTAAACAATGAAAGTATGGATGGATTCCGTCTTTTCGGATGAGACATTAAACCGAGATCCCATCTGCCTGTGGTGGTGATAGTTCAGGTGGATGTTAAAGATCCCATGGCACTTCTTGAAAAGAGTAGGGGAATTTTATTAAAAGAAAAACATTACATCATATGCAAATTATTCATGCAATATCTTTAGGTGTTATACATAAAGAAAAAAAGAACATAATAAAGAAAAAAATGCATTCCTCACTATTTTCCTAAAATAACCATCTCTAAATGATACTCCAGTTCATCCCTATGAAGTCTAATGATTGTTTTACCAGACTAAATATAAGCCTCACCACTTCATTTATACTGTTTTACCTTTTAAAAATTATTATTCATGTTTTTCCATAACAGAGCAATCCTCGCAATAGAATATCTCTTCCTATCACTGTCTTTAACAAGTAAAATAGCTGTTTCTATCTGTGCAATTACTATCATAGGAGTATAATGTATTTGTTGTAGTACATATTGCCATCTGCTTTGCCATAAATAATATTTCATAACTGAGAAAATCACCTTTAAAGTACTAGCATGAAAGGTCCTCCATATTCCTGAAAAATCCCCTGGTATAAGGGTCTGGTAATTAATTCTCACCATAAAAGGCCACTGCCATTTATTTACTACTTCCCTACAAAATTGTTTCATTTTTGGACATTCAAAAAAGAAATGCTGTATTGTTTCCTCCACATTAACGCATGTTTGTTTACGGCAATATCTCTCCTGAATTGCCATATGTTTTAAATTTCCTCTTACCTCTAGTTTCCCGTGGCAGCACAGCCAATTTACATCCCACATATTTTGTGGAATTCTGTTCTCTGTCACTATTGCCAAGGCATGAGTCATTTTAGATGGGGTGTACTCCGGGAAATATCAGAGACTCCTGTTGTATATAAGAAACAATTTTCTGATATAACTGTTTCAGTTCTAATGTTAAAAAGTTCTTATCTACTGTAGTTTCCACTGTCTGATTTTCCATAGTTTATCTACCACATATTCAAGTATATTCCACTGTTGTAGTAATTTAGGGGAAAACACATCCCACTTTTCCAAGTATGTGTGTAGGGCTTTTCACTACCCAAACTTGCCAGGAAATTTGCTGCAAATTCTTACGGTATTTAGATATACTATATATAAACATAGAGTGGAAAAAGGCCATGGGATTAATCATGTTTAGTCCTTTTTGTATTGGGAGGTAGGTGATGTCCCTTTTCACTGGGTTCAATCTACTTCCCCATAGCACTTGTAAGAAATTACTATATAGTCCAGTCTCCAAATGTATGCGTTGAAGTGGGGGCATATACATAACAAAGGTAAATAAATATTGGTAACATAATTTTTTTTTATTAGTAAGATTCTCTTTTTTCCCCCATCTTCCAGTTTTTCCATATCCTTACTTTTGTTTCACAGACCTCAAATTGCTTCTCCCAATTATACCTAGCTACATTTTTCTTGCTGAATCAAGTATTTTTTGGGGTGCCTCATCAATTCTAATTTCTGCTGCATCCCAGTCTTGTGGCCCTGCTGATCCCATAGGGATAGCCACACTTTTCTCCCTATTCATTTGAGTACCTGATATTTGTGAGATATCCCAAAAAATGTGTAATGCCCTTTTTCCTGACTCTTTGTTCTGAACCATTAAGTACACATCATTAGCACAAGCTGTTATTTTCACATGTGGCACTCCTGGAAATGGGGCTAGCCCTATAATTTGATTGTCCCACTTAATCTGTCTTATTATTGGGTCCAAAGCAAAAGTGTATAGTAACAGGCTTAATGGGCAGCCTTGCCACATTCCTTTCTTGAGAGATGTGATTTCACCAAGAAATCCATTAATAGATGGCATGAAACATGCCCCCTCATAAAGAAGCTTTATCAACCTTATCAATTTCCAGGGAATCCCATATCTGCTTAAAACCTGAAATAAGTATTGATGCTCCACTTTATCAAAGGCCTTAGCCTGGTCTAATGTTATAATATATCCAGACATATCTTGGGTCTTTCCTCTTTCAAAAAGTTCTCTTAGTAAAAATAAATTATGTTGGATACTTCTGTTTCGAATGGAACTCATCTGGACAGTATCTATTAAGTCTTGAGACACCTGCTGCAACCTTTTACATATAACTTTAGCTTCAATTTTATAGTCGCAATTAAGGAGGCTTATAGGTCTCCAGTTTCTTAAGGAGTGTTTGTCTCCTTTCTTATATATATATATATATATATATAGCTGATTAATGCTGTTCATAACTCTGGTGTTCCTGCTCCTCTCTCCAAGATGTAATTATAAACTGGTTCTAGGATTCCACTTATTTCTTGAACAAATTTCTTAAAGTCATTTGTCAGTCCATCCAACCCTGGAGCTGTCCATGCTTTCAATGTTTTTATTATTCCTAAATTCTCCTCCCGAGTTATTGGTTTTTCTAATATTTCTACTTCTTTAGTTAACTGAGGAGTAGGTGCAGTTAAATAGTTCTCCAGTTGCTCACTTTTATAGGTGCTCACCAAAAACTCTTGGACTAATAATAACATCCCCATATCCGAGGTCTCTAAATTACCATTGAGCTTATACAGGCCCATCATAATTGTAGTGTCCAACCTCTGCTTACAGGCCATATAAGGGTCTAATGCTGGGGTTGTAGTAATCCAGTACCTCATTTCAGCCTCTAGTGATTTCACCCTGTCGTACTGATATGAAAACATTATTTTTTTTATTTCTGTAATTTGTGTCCTGTATTTATTTTGGTCTTTATACAGGACTGCCATTAGTTATATAACTGATTTCTATAACCTAGATATTTTCAAATAATCAGTATTGGATCTATCCTTCCCAAAAGAAATAAATAGCTGCTTTACCTCCTTTTTGGTATCTAACCACCACTCCCTAAGATCATCATAAATGCACTGCACTGAAATTCTAGCCCCTAAAAGATTTTCTACTTGTTCTTTGACCTCCTCCTGTCCTGGGCAGAGGCATTTAATTTCCATCTTGTTAATTTGGAGTGATCCTTAGGGAGCCCTGTTGCCATACTAAATAATTCTAAAATAATCCTAAAATAATATGATGGTCTGACAATTCAATTGGTTTTATCCACATTTTATCCACTTTTTTATAAGTGTACAATGTTTGAATTAAAGAAAAAAAATCTATCCTTGTTGCATATGCATGTCTATGATAGGTGGCCCCTAGATTTCATTTAAGATGTCTATAAGCATCTGTCAAGGAAGCTTCCTTTAAGATGTGTTTCAAAGCATGTGAATCACAATAAATTTTTTTAAACTTCTCATGAGCTTTTAGCATCTATGCTACAATTAAAATCCTCTCCCCCCGACGATATGCCTTCTTGTATATAGATATGGTTTTATTGCATTAAATAGTTCTATTGTAGTAGCTTTTGTATGTGGTGTATATGTATTGATTAATCTAAAATTAAAATCTCTATGCTTACAGTCTAGAATTAAGGTTCTTCCTGGAAGAATATCAATAACTCTAGTGACTGAAACATTCCCACATTTAAATAAAATCCCTCTCCCATCTGCCACCTCTGTACCAAACGTCCAAATGAAGGCCCCCAAACCCAACTTCTCCTAACTTGTTCTATTTCAAAAAGTGATTTTAACCTATTCTCTTACAAAAAAATTATATCTGCATATAAGTCTTTTAAATAAGAAAGTACAGCAATTTGTCTTTTGTAGTTTTTCATATTATACACATTTAGGGAAGCTATATTTAAGGTGGTCATTTTTAAAGTTTACTAAGGGGCCTTTCAATCTTCCTCACCTTGTGTTGCCATCTTTTTCCTTTTTTTCCTTTCTTGTTCTTTTTTACTGTACTTACAGGCCTTTTTTTCCTTTTTCCTCTACTTCTGAAATCATTTCAGATTGTAGCGAGACATCTGACTCTAGATCAGATTCTCCCTTTCACTCTGTAAAACAGTAAAAATATTTTGGGTCAGTAAAACAAATCCTGGTTGGTTCTGTTTTGCTGCTGCTCTAGTGACCCTTCTTGTCTGAATTTTCATTGTCTCAGCTGATGGAGGCATTATTTGTTGTTGCCTATCCATCCTTTGCACATCTGTCTGCTGAGTCTGTTGCCTATCTTTTTCTGAAGTGCAGGGAGGGGTTGGTCATTCTCCTCCCTTTCTGCTTCTTCCTGTTCATTAACCTGTATCTGTGCCTCTTCCCTGGCCTGTTCTGTACCCTTATCTTGGTCCTGGTGGTCCTGTGGTGGTAGGTTACCTGACCCTGTCCCTCTCTGTCTATCCTGAGCAGGCTGTACCAAATCATCCTGATCCCATCCCTGAGTCCTATTCCTCCTGGCCCAAGGACACTGGTGATAGGCATGGCCTTTTTCATCACACAGGGTGGTCCTGTGGTGGTAGTTTACCTGACCCTGTCCCTCTCTGTCTATCCTGAGCAGGCTGTACCAAATTATCCTGATCCCATCCCTGAGTCCTATTCCTCCTGGCCCAAGGACACTGGTGATAGGCATGGCCTTTTTCATCACACAGGTTACATTCAAATATGTTATCACAAGTGGAACTTGAATGGCCATAACCCCCACACTGGGAACAATTTAGCATGTCGCTGGTACTGCTAAGGTATGGTCTAGCCACTTATTTGTAACAAACATATGGCTGTCCCCCATAAAAGCACAACCCTCTATCTTTTCCTAAAAAAAAGGTGTTTGGAAGGTGTACAATTTCAGAATTAACCTGAAACAATTTAACTTTAAATTTCCATTCCCCCGTCCATAAACCTTCTTCATCAATAATTGCTTCTGGTGGTCCTAAAATATTGCATCTGTTCTGTAGCCAGGGATAAATGTTGCTTACATTCACCCCTTCATTCCTAAACATGACAATTACCATCCTAATTGCTGGTTTTGTTAATGGGATCACAAAAAAAAGCATCCACAGGGGTGTTTGTTTTAGATTACCATATTTCCACCAAAATCTCTCTAACCCTGCATTTGTCTTAAAACTGATGTCAAAAATGTCCTTGCCGGTCACGTGAATTAAGGCATATACCTGAAAGAGCTTCTGGTACCTTATTGCCCCGGGCGATCACTCCACTCAGCTGATGAGGGGTTGCTAGAGATTTCAAGGGTGTGTTTAAAATCTTCTGGGGCCTGAGCATTTATGCATGTGGCCCCATCCCTTTGGAATTCTCCACCCCTTCAGTTATGGGAGTGCGTGACCATGGAGGGATTCAAACAAGCATTAAAAACATACCTCTGGCAACAAGCATTCAGTGACTGATGGATTTAATTTTTCTCCACTTCCTGTTTTATAATATTTATGTGTTGTTTATTATGATATGTTTTAATTAATTGCAAGGTGCCTTGGTTCTTGAAAGGTGCAATAAAAATACCGTTTTATTTATTATTTATTTATTATATATATCCCTGGAATAAAACTGCATAGATGCTTTCAGTAGTTGTCTTGCCACATAGTATCTACCTGGGTGCTCAGGTAGGCCTCCCTGATACCTAAGCCTAACTGCATTTCTTCTTGGGGCCTTCTCCAATTTGTTTTTAAAGAGCTCTGACAGTGTAGGCTCTCTAGTGTTTTCCTCTTGTCTTTTATTTATTTATTTAGTTTTTGATGACCGGGTGGGTGCACTAGCCATAGCAATGACTATTTCCAGGCATGACCCAGAAGGGTACAAAACAGAAACAATCAGATAACAGGTTACAATATATGACATCACAATATACAATTATAGGAATACAAAAACAGTCCAGAGTTAAATAACAAGCTTAGTAAAAATATGTAAACAGGGAAGAATAAAATAAAATAAAAAAATAAAATAAAATAAGAGTAAAGAGAAGTAAAAATTACAAGAAAGCAAATGACAATTAGGTGCAGTCATAATTGTTAACATTACCATAGATTGCAGGAGGATTAAAACTAGGTGACGGAGACATTATGGTAGTCAGTACAGGATAAGGTGGGAGAAGTAAAGTTGAAATGGAGAAATAGGAATTGAAAGTGGAGTGTTGGATGAGATAGAAGGATGGGGACTTAGTGAGGGATAATAGTCCCTAGGTAATAAAGGTTAATAAAGGTTAATAAACAGGTGATAAGAAGAAAGAGCTATACTTTGGATTGTTCAGTAAACTAAGAAGTGGTATAAGTGCAGGAAAAACACAGGGGAGAAGATGAAGGCAAGGGTGGTTTGAAACAGGAGCAATGGCAAGAGCCAACAAGGTAGTGTCAAAGCAATTTTTTAAAGGAGGCATGGGATGATACTGAGCAAGTACTTAGGGGGAGGAAGTTCCAGAAAAGGGGGGCACAATAGGCAAAAGCACTAGCACCTTTGGACGTTCAGTGTCTGGGGATGTGGACTGGGGCATTATCAGCAGAGCAAAGACCATAGCTGGATGTGTGATTAAGGAATAGTCCTGCCAGTGGCTTGGGAATTTGGTATCTGATAATGTTATCAATGAGTGATCCATAAGCATAAGCTCTAGATGTAGAAGGGGAAAGCCAGGCAAAATCTGAGTAGAGAAGGCAATGGTGCTTCAGCCAAGGAGAGGAGGATGCATAGCGACAGATGTTATTATAGGTAACATCCCATTTATGGAGACTCAGTTTACTGGCAGAGATATATGTTGCAATTCCATAGGTGAGACATGGTGAGACACAGTCTTCTATCATTTCCTGCAGGCCTCCACTATTATCTAACTCTGGTCCTGTAATATTGTTTAAATTCCTCCTGGATCCATCAGTTCTAATAGTCTCAGCAGTAGTTTCAAATGTAGTTTCAGATTCCTCCTCCCCCCCTCCTTTGACTTGGATTTTCATTAACATTTACCTTTGTATTCATATTATCAGGCATATTTTCAGATATGGCTACATTAGATCTGCATGCCTGACTTTGTGTCTCTACAATCGTTTGTTCAGTCTGAGAGATTCCCTTTCTTAAATGGCCAGAGTCTTCTCTCTCAGAGTCATTATTATCATACATTGTTTGTGATACAGCCATAGTGGGTGAAGTTCTCAGTACCTTTGGTTTTGTTCCAGAGCTCTGGTTCTGTCCTTTCATTGCAGGCCTGTTATTTGTTGCAAGTACCCCTTCATTTTGTTTGTCCCATGAGTCATCCAGGACCCACTGCCCCACGATATTTTGTGTCCAACCTGAGATCCATAAAGAAATATCCACAGACCAGTCCTCAGACACATCCACGCTTTCCTCACTGAGTCCGAATTGCTTCTGCATTAACTGCATCATTGTATCTCACTCACATTGATGAGGTTTGCTTGCGTCATCTCCTGGAAGCTGAGTTTTCTCAGCCAGTCTCTCCATTAGCCTATGTTTCTCACTTGTGGAAGGGTTCTCACGTTCAACCTCTGACATGAAGACTATCGTGGATTCAGCATATCTCTCAGCGACTCCTGATCCTGAGATGCTGGAACTGCACAGACGTGGCACACTCCTGGTAATCTCTACCTCTATCTCCTTGTTGGATTTCTCCATCAAACTCCTTTTCTCCATGACTATTTACTGCGTGAGAAGCTTCCTCCACCGCATTCACCTCCATTCATTCTGGCACTGGCTCCTCCATCTTGGACGACAGAGGTTCCCCCTACTGACAAAGTAGGGGAATTTCCCCGGTGTTCTGGCCAAATTTCCCCCATTCACTAAAAATATCACCAACAGCTTAATCTGGTTCAAAGTCAGTTAGCATTCATCTGTATCCCCCTCCCTCTGGGTCATGCCTGAAAATAGGCAAGAATTTGTCTAGTGCACTTACCCGATCTACAAAAACTAAATAAAATAAATAAATTAACACATAAGTCCAGTTTTTATCAAGTAACCCCTGACTACTATACCGTTATACAGTAGTTAGTATATTATAAAAGCAAAAAAAGTAAGAAAAAAGTTTTAAAATAGAGCACCAAAATCTCTCTCTCACTAGTGGTACAATGCTTTTGTGAGAAAACGGAAACTACTTGGTAGTTTCTCACAAATGCACTGTAGTGCTGGTCTTTGCCAGTTAGAACACAGGGATTAAAATTCAGTCCCATCATTAAGGCTACTTACTGTTCTGTTATTGCAGAATAGCAGGCCAGCAGCTCTATATTCTGACTGCTTGAGAGGGATCTTTATCCTTACATTGTAATTCAAGATATACAATAGAACACTGCCCACTACCACATAAAGAACTTAGTGTCACTTACTGTAGTGAAATGGTTTGCTAAAATGACTGCTCCTGAACATGTAAACAGTTAATCTACATAGACACATAGATGCTGGCAACAGAAAAAGGCTCTTGGTCCATCCAGTCTACCCACCCTGCCTAACTATTATGCTATGCCCTAGATGCAATTTTCCCCTTTGTTAATGGCCCCACTTTATTCTAATCAATCCTAAATGTGTGTGATATCCTTGCTTTAATCTGCTGACTGATTGGGTCATTATTAGTTCCTGTGGCAGTTTATTCCACATATCCACACCCTTTCAGTGATGAAGTGCCTATTGGTGTCCTTTTTGGAATCTTCTCCTGCTAGCTTTAGTGAATTTCTTATCATCGTTGTTTTTGAACTTAGTGAGAAGAGTTCCTTGAGAGCTGCCCTGTTTATCCTGTATAAGTACCCACATGTCTCTATCATATTACCCCTTCTCTCAGCTTTTCAGAGGTACACGTTTCAGTCCTGCAGCCTCTCCTCCTGCATCATTTCCCCAAGACCATGGACTATCTTAGTTGAACTGTGTGATTCTTCAGAAAATCTGTTTCTCAGTGTAACACAAAGAACACATTGCATTGAATTGGACTTAAAGTATGACACTTGTGTGTGCAGCACCTGTATATTATTTATTTAAAACTGGTGACCAGGGAGGCACAGTTAGCTGAGGCTCATTACAAGGTGCTACTTGGGGGGAGGGGATAGGGTAGGGGAGAAGCACAATTACAAACAAACTTCAGCCAGTCAGGTGATGTGGGTACAATAAGAATGACATAAAGAGCATACATTGAGTGCAGTACAAACAAAATGGCAAAACATTTCATATGGAGGACAAATGAATTAGCATACAAATCATCTGTGCAATTTGGGTGAACTCAAAGTGCATAGTGCCAGTGTGAAGGAAGGTTGAGTTGGTGCTGAATATAAGAGTCAAAACAGGTTGATAAACTTCAACAGGGTTGCAGAAATGATGAGGTTAAGGTGGAGGTGGAGGTGGAGTTAAGGGATGGTCAAAAGCCAGGCAAGGGTAATGAACTGTTCAGGAAGAGGGTTGGCAGGAGCAGAGGGGAAGGGGAGGACTTTTAGCTGGCATTTAATAGAAGGAAGGGATGGAGAAGGACTAATGGAGGAGGATAGCTGGTTCCAGAGGGACAGGAGATAGTATGAGAAAGCAGATTTCCTGTCTGAGGCTTGTGAGGTGGGAAGGAAAAATGTGTTTGGGTCTCTAGAATGAAGAGAATAGGAAGATGAGGGCATGGGGTAGAGGAGATGGAATAGATTTGATGAGAGGGACCCAAACCAGCACACTGGTGATGTGAGGGGAGAGGAGGGATAGATAAAATGGAGTAAAGGAAGCAGCGGTAAGTACGAGAGGATGAGTTGGTAGCAAGTGACAGAAAATATTACAGAGGGTATCCAGCCTAGAAAGGGAGGTGGAGGGGACATTGCCATAAACTGCATCTGCATAGTTGAAAACTGGAAGAACCAGTTTGGTGACCAGCTCCTGGCAGACCTGGGGAGAAAGGCAGTTCTTATTGTGGTTCAGGGTACCGAGTTTGGGGTGGAGTTTGGCATGGATGACAGCAATGTGGGCAGAGAATTCAAGCCTGCTATCTATACTTAAAAGCTGGGACTACTTCTAGCGGCGTGTCATCCAGCTTGAGAAGATGGGGTGGGGAGGGAGAGCCAGGACAGTTTCTGGCTGGTAGCAAAGGTCATAGACATCATTTTTTGTGTTGATCCGAAGTTGGTTGCATTGGAACCAGCACAAACTATTGTGAACGTTTTGCTGAAGTGAGACTTCCAGAAATGCAGTTGAGGGACTGGAGGTGTAGAGAACTGTGTCATTAGCATACATGTGAATATGTGAGTTTGCACAGGTGGAGTGGAGGTTGTTTAGGAAAATGGAAAACAGGATTTGACCCAGAGTGGAGCCCTCTGGGACTGCAGCCTGGATGGGGTTGGGGAGGTGATGCCTCCTACCTGTAATGACTGCTGATGGTCTGAGAAGTAGGAACAGAACCAGTAGACAGCAGGGGCTGAGACACTAGCAGAGCTCTGCTTATCCAGGAGGACTGAGTGGGACATGGAATTGAAGGCTTTGACCACTAAAATATCCAGTTGGCATCAACATAATTCCATTGTACTTTATTCTGAAATAAATGAGATTCATGTCATTCCATTACTCATTACTAATGGTATTAACATGAAAGCAAATGTTTTTCCCTAATGCTCCTTCTACAGCTGAGGCTTATTATTTATTTATTTATATATTTATTTAGATTTTGGTAACCAGGTAAGCCTTCTGAGACCAGACATTCCTTTTTCAGGGGCGACCCGGGGTTAATTACAACAACGACTTTACATTAGGTGAGGATTCTAGTGAAATACAATAACTCAGTTACAGAGAGTACATACATAGTCAGTGGGCTACATTAGACAATAGTTGGTACAGGTCAGGAAGTAGGCAATATACGAGGAGAGAACAGGAATTAGTAGCAATCAACAGGGTAGAAACAGTTTCATTACATCAGGTCTACAATGTTTTTAACATTAACCATAGGCAATCCAAGGAGAGAAGAGCATTGGTCAGTTGGCATAAAAAGGGGTTTGGTTTAGGATATGATCTAGTGGTTACAGCTAGAGAGGCTTAGCTCAAGAAGGTACACTTTGAGTCCAGATTTGAACCCGAGGAGTGAAGGTATGTCAAGTAAGCTTGCTGGGAGCGAGTTCCACAAGTGGGAAGCCGCATATTGAAAGGAATGCTTTCATTGGTTGGTGCGAACACGGAGGATGTTGAGGAGACGACTTGCTGTGGACCGGAGGGTTCAGCAATGGACTTTGGGAGTGAGCAGGCCACTCAGGTGAGGCAGGTGGCCTAGGGGGGTGAATTTATATGTCAGGCAGGCAGTAGGATAGGATAACTTAAGCCTTAGGGTAGGCCAGTGTAGCTCAGTAAGGGCCTCACAGTGATGTCTCCTTGGGGAGGAGTTGGTTCCAAAGTGGTATATTCGGTGGTAGAGAGCGGTAAGTTTGTTTAACTCTGTCTCCCAGAGAGACTGGAGTAAGGGGGAACCGTATAGCAATGAGGGGAGGAGGTTACAGTTTGCTATGGCTCGTCGTGCTTCTCCGGAGAAGGAGTTTCCCAAACGATATAGGAGGCCAAGCCTCTGGTTTATGGATCTGGTTAAGGCATTGATATGTAGTTTGTAGGTTAACTCCTGGTCAAGGAGAACCCCAAGATACCTGAACTGGTCTGAGACATCTACTTGCCTTCCTAGGGCTGATGAGAGCTAGAGTAGCCCACTACAATCACTGCCCAGGCATCGTGTCCCAAAGAAGACTGCTTTTGTTTTTTCTTTATTTGGTTTTAGAGAGTTTGTAGTGAACCAGACTTCAAGAGCTGAGAGGCTGGCCTGAAGTTTGAAGGCGATAACAGAGGGTTGGAGGTCACTGAAGTAGATTATGGTGTCATCCGCATAGAGGATAAGGTTGCAGGGTGCACAATCCTCTTCAATGTCATTTAGGAATAGTGAGAATAGTAGGAGGCCCAGGATGGAGCCCTGAGGTACCCCAGAAATCATAGGTCTGGGATGAGATTGTACTCCTCTCCAGCGGACTTTTTGGGATCTGTTTGTCAGATAGCTCATGAACTAGGAGAGTGAGAGCTGATCCAGGCTGAGACGATGAAGTCTGGTAAGGAAAAGCTCATGGTTGACCAGGTCAAAGGCCTTAGATAGGTCAATGAATAGGGCGTCCATTGGGATGCCTTGGTCCATGGCCTTAAGAATGTCAGATGTTAGATGGATAAGGGCGGTGTCAGTGCCATGGCCTTTCCTAAAGCCGTGCTGTATTTTGGAAAGGAATAGGTGTTGTTCTAGGTAGTCTTGGAGTTGATTATAGACAAGTCTTTCCTGAATTTTCCCCAGGGGGCAGAGAAAAGAGATGGGCCTGTAGTCTTCCACTCTATCTCGAGTTCCTTTTTGTGGACAGGGACAATGGTCATAACCTTCCATTTACTGGGGACCGTACCTTCTTGGAGGGACCTATTAATGAGCAGGGTGACAGGATAGACAATGGCCGGGGCTGCGGCCCTCAACAGCCGATGTTTTAAAAGGTCATTTCGAGGAGAGGAGTCTGGGTTTATTTTGCGTAGGAGGGGGAGTACTGTTACAGGCTCAACAAGTTTCAGGTGGAATAAGGGGTGAGGTAGCACCCTGTCCATGTAGGGGAGAAAAGGGGTCCCAGGCACTGGTGGGAGGCATCCATTAGGGTTAGCAAAGGAGGCACGCAAAGGAGGGTTAACAAAGAAAGCGTCAGCCACTTTAGCCAGGTTATTGGTTAATGAATCCCCGATTAGGAGTGAATCATCATGTTCTTTTGAAGGGCCTTTGAAGAGGGAGTTTATGTGGCCCCAGAATTTCTTTGGGTCACGTAGATGGCCAGTTTGGAGGTCCCTAAGGAATTTGGATTTGGCCTGTTTTGCAGTTTTTTTGTATAGGTTCCTCAGGCTCCCGTACTTCTCCCAGTCCAGTTTACAGCCAGAGGATTTGTAGAGTCCCCACGCCTTGTCTCAGAGTCGCATGGCCTGCTTTAGTTTAGGGTTTAGCCATTTATGGAATTTTCCCTGTACCCTGAGCTTTTTCCAGGGGGCATGTAGGTTAGCTAAGGACAAGAATGTTTTAGTGATGTATTCCAGCACCTCACCAAGTGAGGGGAGGGAGACAATGGGGTCTCAGTCAACTTTCCAAAGGTCGGAACAGAGGTCAGCAGGTACAAACCAACTGTAGTTCCTTGCTTCAATCACCCTGGTGGTGACCTTAGGGGGTTTATTGGACCAGGCACAGAAAATAGGGGAGTGGTCGCTCAAGGAGTCAGACATAATCCCAGCAGTCAGCATTCGGTCGGGGCAGGAGACGAGCACCCAGTCAAGTAGTATGTGATTGCCAGACTTGGTATTAAGCCTGGTTGGCAAATCAATCACTTGGGTAAGTGATGAGTCCAATATTAAATTCTTGATTTTGGAGGCACCTGGGGAGAGCCAATTTAGTTTGAAATCTCCGAGGAGGATGGTCTCACCCAGGGGGTGATTGTGGAGGGCATTTGTAAGGGATTCTAGGGAAGAGGCAGCGGTTTGGGGTGGGAGGTAGATGCACCCTATAAAGAGAGGCTTGGTATCTCCCAGGAGTATTTTGACAAATAGTACCTCACCCTGAGATCCATTTTGTGGGGGGAGATCAATCTGGGTTGCATTCAGGGAGGAGTTGAGGTAGATAAGAACCCCCCCTTTTTTTCTGCTCTGTCCTTTCTAATGGCCTGATAGCCAGCCAAATTGACTTCATGGGGGAGGATTTGAGGCTTTAGCCATGTTTCCATCACTGCTAGTATATCCAGTTTGTAGAGTAGGGTCCAAGCCTCAAGGTCAGGCATTTTGTGCCTTAGGCTCCCAATGTTCATATGCACCAGCTTGAGCCCACAGGTGTTTTCCCAGAGGGGGTTTGTGGGGTCACTGAGGGTGAGGTTAGGAGAAAAGGGGCCAGGGTTGGATTCAATGTTCCCCTAAGCATTAGCTTGAGCCTAATCGAGAGGCCGGTGGAATTGGGAGGGGGGGTAAGTGGGTCGTATAGGTCCAGGTCAAGGACAGGATTATGACTGAGGATGGTCAGAAGTGATCCTTGTATGCTTAGTCTAGGCTCATTTAGCTCTCATGCCCAGGATGATTTTGAATTTGGCGGAAGTAGAAGTTTGTTTTTTTCAGGGAATGGCTCATCCTAGCAGTCAGAGATAAGGAAGTTTCAGTACAAGTTATCTGACTGGGGTAGGGATCCTTGCACTGGGGGAAGAATTCTGTTCTGCAAGTTGGAAATTTAGGGCCGAGGTTTAGGGAGCGCATCAGAATTGCAGTAGTTTCTCGGGTTATTAGCTCAAAAGAGGGGGGGGGATATGATTTAATTACTACAACTGCCAGCAGATGATGCAAGCAGCAGCAGGGATTTAAGCTGTTTTAATGGGTAGGAGGATGACAGTACAGTTTTTGATACGACCTCCAGTGGAGAGGTCTGATAACCCGCAGATGGGAAAGTGAGCTGATAGGTTATGCAGCTCACGTGACCACTGTTATATAAGCAGATGTTCACCAAGGGCGGTGGTGGGGGTGGTGGGGAGCCGGCGCACAGTGCTGGTGGGGCTCCAACTGAGAAGCTTTTCAGAGGCATTGAATGCTTTCCCAGGCACAGCATCAGCCACACATGGAGCTGAAGTCATAATACCCTGATCTGGGTATCATATCCTTGTAATTTTTTCACAGCAAATGGTTGTGATGTCACAAGCAGGATATTATGACTTTCCCTCAAGGCTCATCCTCAAATGTAATTGAACTGTTGGCCATGGAGATTCTGTATTCATGGAGGTTCCCCTAATAATAAGAATGGGTCTGAATTCAAACTTTTGAAATGTGTTATTGAGTTCTGCTGGTGCCAAATGGAACTTTATTGCTGATGAAGAGAGACCCTGTTCAAATGCTTCACTTAGTCTATGCATCACCTTATCTGCTTTTGTTTCAGTGCATTCCCAAACAACAACTTGTATTGGAGTGTTGCAATCACTGAAGCATTTTTTGGAGGATGAGTGTTCTTGATGTTGCTCTTTAGAAACAGTAGGCTATCCAGCTTTCTGTTTGCTTTCTGTTTTACTAGTTTGCGAACTATGGTGTCCCTCCAGTGAACTAGACACCGAGAAAGCAGCTATGCATGAAGCTTTGGACCCATTATTCATCCAAATAGGCAGAAATATTATAGCAGCACCTGTGTATTGCCTGTTTTATCTGTCTATGCAAACAAATGAATTTCCAGATATCAGGAATACTGCATATTTGACTTCCCTGTCGAAATCTGGCTCTTCTTTGGATCTGAACATTTATCAAACCATTTCCAACCTACTGGAAATCTACACATGATTAAAAAGTTGGTGAATGATCCATTTTGAGCCTTTCTCAACTCAAATGATGTTATAATCCCCGTACAATCCACTTTCACAGCCAAACAGAGCACTGCATCAGCACAGGTTAAAATAACTCATAACTTGCTGTCCATATTAGATCACAGAACTCTTAATGTAGGGCATTATTCCTAGATCTAAGTAAGGTGTTTGATACCATGCACAATGATGTGTTCTCTGAAAGTTAACTGAAATAGGGATTAGCCCTCACAACATAGCCTGTTTTCCCACCTATATAACTGACAGACACCGATAGGTTAAAACTGATGGTATCGCCACTTCTCACTCCAATACCCTTAAGGGGCTCTACAAGGCTAAGTACAAGATAGTTTACTCTTCATGTTGTATAAAAAATGTGTTAAGGATAGCATTAAGAATGTGAAATGAAATTTTTATGCAGATAATTCCATCCTGTATGTAAATAGCCCACTGTCTCCCAAGTAAACCACAAACAACAATCTGCCTTTGATGTCCTCCAGGGAAGCATTGTAAAAGACAGCCTGCTCCTTAATGTCTCCAAAATAAAAACAATGCTGTTCACTCAGAAAGACATGAAATCCTGTAGTCCAACTAAATTCTTTATCACTACCTTGTGAGTTTATACATTGGAGGAGGAGTGTCGCTACTAGTATGTGATTGAAAATACGTTCTTTAATCAGATCGATGGACTCTCTAAAAAACTTAAGATGATGCTTTTTTTTCACAAGCATAAAAAGCATGCCCCCCTAGGAGGTCAAGGCAACAAGTGCAGGCCATATTCTTACCACAAAGTTTCAGGCAGAGTCAGAGTGCTGGGGAATTTGTGTGAATGCCCACTTAGCATGTAAAGTTATATATAGTCTAGCATTGTTCAGCATTCTTTTGTACAGTACATCTGTCATGTGATTGGGCATTGATGGGCTTGCCATTGCAGGAATAAATGCAATATTGCTGCTAAGAATAACCTGTAATGTCTTCTGCCTCGTTATTTGGGTTTTCTGGCATGCAGTACTTTTGGTCTGTCACTTTCTTACTGCACCTGGATTATGGTGTATTTAGCTACATGAGAAGTACCATTCTTACCTACAGCATCTAGATGGGATGTGCTATATCACAGATCCATACAGTTAATACAGGGCAGTAGAATATAAAGCACCATTGCTCCTTATATGCTGCCCTAAATTTGAACTCCTTGGCATCAGGATGCTAAAGAGCCTATATCTCTGGATCTTCAAAGCCATAAAAGGTTGTCTGTCTCTGTACAGTATATCACTGATTAATTTAGAAAGTAAGCTCTGCATATGCTCTTAGAAGCACATTTGTCTTGCTTTATGAAACTCCAAGTGTCTATATGCAGTGTGAGAAAATTGTATTTGGTTATAATGTACCCAAACTTTGTAATAAATTGAAAAGTACGTTAAAGGTGGGAGCTAATTTAAGATATGGAGGGCTTGATTTTCTAAGGAGATGCAGCAGTGCACCAGACTTGTGGCAGGGGTGTGTGACACAAGTGGTGACTTGCATCACACCTTGCAGCAAGCACGATTTTCAAAGAAGTGTGCCACAAACACCCACCACAAGTCCAGAAGGTGGAACACAGGGAGTTAGACCAGCTACTGCCTGGTCTAACTTTGCATCTGGGATCATAGCACTTGTGCCAATCCTTTGGTGCAAGGTGCCGTAAATTGGGGAAAATTTTGCAAATGCACCATTTATGTGAAAATCAGACTGCTTTCCATCCGCGGAGCTTTGGCACATCGGTGACTACCTTTGCATCATATGGATGGCTTGACACAAGCCTTGCATCCAGCAATTGAGCCCTGGGTCTCTAAGGCCCTATTTGACACTCATTGTACAGACAGCTGTACTGTAACTGTTAGCTGTAAAGAATATATATTGGGATATACAGTTGAACCTGACAGGAGGCAGCACAATACTTCAGCATTCTCCAGCACAATTACTGTGGGAAACAAGGCAATTTCAATTGCAAGTAATCCATCATGCAATAACCTGAGACACCATGTTACATCCTGGTTGGTTCTGCTGTAATTTCCATTGTATTCATCACTGTATTTCAGTATCAAATAATAATGTTATCATTTACGCTGTACTACAGTTACTTTACAGTATGTACGTTATCATTTCTGCTAAACAATTTAGTCAACTTTACTTTGACTGCTTTTTCCAGACCTCTTGTACCCAGTACAGTTTATCCTGGGAAAACAAATAAACTCGGGTAAATACAATTGTTCCATACCTGGCTGACCATTAGACGGACGTCCCTCTGCTTGTCTTGAACTATGGATCCAAAACAAAACACATGCAGTGCTATTCATTAGGATAAAACTTCTCATTACAGTTGTTGCTGTGATATCTTGCTAGATACTGCAGAAGCTCAATGTAGTGTACTTACTCTAATTTGTCACACAGTAAACTGTGACATTTCACATAGAGTGCTTGAACCTAGTGGACAGCACTGTATATGATGTTCCTGAAAAACATTCCACTTATTCTGCTGCCCAGTGTTTAACTTAACTGCCAAGTCCATACAGCAGAGAAAATGCAACCGTTATAGTTGGCTGTTCTATCAGCTGTTGCTTCATGTCCTGCATCAAGGATTACATGCATTACCAGTGGGCAATGTTGAATTAGGGCAGCAGATTTCAAGAAGGCCCACAACATTTTCAATGACAGCCCATTAAAATGCATTGTCTGTTACATTGTTCTGTTAAATCTTATGGGTCATTTCATGCACACTGCATATCATTCTCAAGTACTGTTGTAGAAACATAGAATTTAATGGCGGATAAGGACCACTCGGCCCACCCAATCTGCCCATTTCATTGTCTCTGAAGAACGGTGTTGACTGCATTCCAGCATGTGGTGACCTCTAGCATGAGCTTATGAAACTGTAGGCCACTGGACCACTGCAGTTATTCAAATTTGTACTGGGCTCTGTAAGACAGACCAAAATAGCTACCAGTCCTACATGCTAGGCTCAACATTTTCTCCTTAGGTTACCTGTCTCATAAAAGGTGCTGCACAAGATGTTAGTACTGTACAAAACAGGGTATGTGTATAATCATCACCTCCTATAGCTTAAATAATTTTAATTTAACAACGTTGGTGCCATTATCATATGAATCAGAGCTTAACATTATTTGAACTTACCCATTGGTGCAATTCCTACAGTTGTTTACAAAGGATATTTACTGTAGACTGCTCCCCCTCAACTAATGTTGATACAGTGAAATGACTGAATCTAATGCAAAACATACTCAGCATGAAAGGGAGTGGGTACCAAGAGGGCTAGCTAAAGTTCAAATAATATTGGCCCCACGAAACTTTATATCACTGTGTGGAGTTGGGCACCTGTTATAAATGACATTTTGGGGCCTGATGGAGTGCACACTAACTTATTGCTGTCAGTATCTGGTACAGTGCCAGGAGACACACATTTATTGTTTTATTGAAACACCATATGGGATAGTGGAAGGGTGGGAGGTGATTGGAGTGGGGGAGGGGTTGCCATGAGTCAAGCCCTGGACACTTGGGAATAGCTGGAGGGTTTTATTTGTATTTTCCCCTAATCTTAGGCTGAATAATGAATACCAAAGAGATGAGGGTGTTGAATACTAATACTCACCAAGTATTCCAAACATAATTACTCAAATACCCCCAGAGCAGTGCCTGGAGAATTATTTGGGCAATGAAGTGAGCCACATACATCCATGTGGCAGCAGAGAACACTATCTGTAAACCAGATGGTGCTCACAGTTTTTTTTTAATTACAGTTTATCAACTGTATCTGGGGATGTCCTGGCAATACCTCCTTCTGGTACACTGATCTTTGCTGCCCACTTTGGTAACCAGCCCCTCTATACTCAGAGCTAGGGCTGTAATTAATTCACAGTAAAAAATGTCAAATTTCACAGCCAGTTCATGGTGTGAATTGCATTTTTTCACCATGAAGCACAGTATCAATAGACTCCCAAGTATATACCCTAGTCTGACTAGGGTACATAATTAGGAGGGCTGATAAGGGCCATTGTCTCAAGTTTCCTGTGTTCTAATGTGCCTTCCAAGGGTTGCAGGGTCTGTCAGTAGCTTCAGTAGTAGGGAGAAAAGTAGTGACAGAGGATTTTGATATGCAGGCATGCATCAGTATTGAGACCCGCTGTCACTGTGACAGATCTGCCTTCTAGTTCCCTGCAGTGTACTGCCTGAGTTGCGGACCTGATCTGCTGTATCTGAGTTATTTTCTGATGGTGCCTCAGTCCAGCGCGGAGCTATGCAGGCTATTTGTGGCAGGACTCTGTTCTTCTTCTACTGCTGAAAGACAAACATCCCCACGTTAACGTTCCCAGCAGCATGGAGAAAGGTAGTGACAGCGGGTATCGCTATGTAGGTACAGTATGTGTCAGTAGTGGACCCGCTGTCACTTTGTTAAAGAGTGTCCATCTCTCTCTCACTAAAGGAATTTAAAAGGGGAGATGCATGCAGCAATACTGCTTCCTGGGAGACAGACCATCACCAATAAGCTGTTTAGCAGACCGGTTCTCATGTACAGCTATGAAAATAAACAAATAAGGATGAGTTGAGGAGTGTCATGGGGGGCCACCAATTTCACGGTAATCGTGAAATCGGTGACCCCCATGAAAAACTTACAGCCCTACTCATAGCCTACCTGTTTACCCATTACGTGGCTCCCTACATGATTCAGTATATGGCAAATGGTGAACAATTTGAGTGGAACAAGATTGGGTCTTAGGAACTGGTGGGCCTGACAGTTGTGGTGTGGGGAGGGGATGTGCTTTATCATGAATCCACCTTAGGGCCTAGTCATTTTTCCTGATTTTTTTTCCCTTCTACTGATAACATACCATTATGCCACTCCTGACTGGGGCGGGATGCTCAGCAGCACTCATCTCCTGTGTGCCTCACCTCATATGCCTTAACATCCATTGGTCAGCAGAGGATAAGCAGGCTCTGAGGACTGCAAATTGCCCTTGCAAATGAGGAAAGAATGTAAATGGATGCTTCATTCTCCTCTGCTGGCTTCAACTTCTGAGACTCTGGGCACAGGTGGCAAACCCATGTCATAACATTTTTCAAAGACTCAACCCCCCGCCAAAAGAAAACCCACTGTGAGTGCATAGTACAAATGATATTGTAAATCCAGAAAAAAAGAGGATCAAACTAGTATTTATTCTTTCAAATACAAAAATTGAAAAATGGGTACAGTTGGATAAAAAAAGAAACTAATTTAATTAGCCACTGTGTGAATTTCTCTGAAGTTAGTGGACAACTATATTTCTTCTACAGAAGTTTGATCAGTGATTGCAAAGTGCTTGAAACTATTAGGAAAAATTGGGATTTAAACTGCATGGATGTCCTTGCTTCTAACAAAAACCAAGGAAAGTTAAGTAGTAGGGTTATAAAAACTAGGAAACTGTGAAAAAGTAAAAGGGATTTTAAACAATTTAAATACTATAGCACAATCGAAAGGCAGTAATAATATACTGTAAGTTCAATAGATGTCCTGCTATGATTAAGAATGTGCTGCTAGTGTAAACAGAATATCACCTCATGTGTGAATGTTGCCTTAAGGATCAGTTCTGCATTTCAGCATGTGCATTCATAAATAAGATGTTTCAGCTATTGCAGTTTATTAGAGAATACATCTTTTTTATTTTTCAATGTTCCTTTCCAAGATTTTCAGTAGATTTTAATAGTCTGTCTAAATAGTCTGTATAAAAATTATGTTCCTCTTCCCTGTTAACTTGACAGTGCCTTTGTTTCTGACACCATAGTACTCACTATGAAAACAGACTGTGTTGTCACAAACAACAATTTGTGATTAACAGAGGAGAGTCGGATACAATTTGAAATACTCACTGAAATAAGTGCTGCCTTATCTACAGTATTTAGTAGACCAACAGCAGGTGAAGTAAAAAAAAAAACAAAAAACAAATAACTAGAAAACAAAAAAGTTAAAAGTTAATTTATGTAACTCTACTGTGTTTAAGTTTTCTTAGCGGAGAGTTACTCTTTAAAGGGTACCTAAACAAGCAGTTTTTTAAAACTGCAAACCCCAAAATCTGGCTTCATTGCGAGGTAAAGTAAAGTAAAGGCTGCTGTTTACATTTATTCTATTTTGTGTAAATAACATGAATGCAATTACATAGCTTTTGAAAAATGTAAACATCAGCCTTTCACTTTCAAAAAGCAGTCTTGGTTTCTCCCTAAAATGTCTGCCAAGTATGTGCAGTGTTGAGTCATGATGACATCATCTGAGCCAGAGACAGAGAGCCATATAGATTACTATAGTGCTAACTAGATCTTCTTTCCCTCTTTGTTTTGAATTGTTGTACTAGAATGATCAACACCATGTGTTAATTCGTGGATTATTTTGATCAGTACACATGTTAGGCAATGATTTTGTTCATTTTATTTACTTTAACTTGCTGAAAATGTTTTGCAATCCAGCTGACTTTCTCTTTGTCAAACCGCTGTACAGTCAACACTTCAAATACCTGATGATCTAGTGGTTACGTGATGCCCTGAATTTTGCTTTTTGTTAACCAGAAGAGACACACTAAGCTGAAAGCTTGTTTACAGGGGTGGCCTGGCAGCACAAGGTCGTTTAATACCTTGCTCAAGGTCACACAGCAAAGTACTGGTCTGGTACAATTCCAAAGCTCATGCTCTCTTGTTAATCCACAAATAAGGCTTTCTTTTTCCTTGAGAACCCCTTGCATCTAGCCTGCCTTCTGTTGAACACCCCACCATCCATACCCTGTCCTTAGTACTGCCTGGGGCTGCATATGTGCTTACAGTCTCAAGAAGAGAATCATCACACCTCAGATTGTAATCTTGTACCATAGAGAGTTGTGCACACCTATACTGATACGTATCATTAGCTGGCACTGTTAAAAAATGCCTCCCAAATCACTCTCCAGTCCACTTTCTCAATGTTTGACTTCTGTTGCCACAGTAAACATTGAGTGGCTCGCCACCCTTCTGCGCAGTGAAGGTAGTGTGTACAGTTCCCCTGTTGGGTTTTTTTCCACATCTCATTAACCAACTTTTCTGTACTTTATTCCACAATGCAAGCTGGCTGGCTACCACCACAATATGAGCTGATTACTATGAGTAATAAGATGTGGGTCTGCCAGCACCATGATCACTAGCTGACCCCATTGTCCTAGCCAACATTCCCCTTCCCATAAAACCAGTTCATTGAATTGTCCAAGGCTGTGTGTGGATATTAATATATGAAATGGCTGCCACTACGCGTTCAGTCATTTCACTACCAGTCTAGTATTGCTTGTAAAGCACTTTGGGATACAATGTGTATGAAAAGCATTATATAAATGCTAATTCTTATTATTTTTATTTCCCATGGGAAAAAAGGCAAGACAAGCATATATTTGATTTTTGAGAACGTATGAACTCTAACATTGCACTGCACAAGAACTTTGCTGCAAAAAAGTGGTGGATCCAGGGGATGGTGAAGGGTGTGGCTGTAACCCCACATTGTAACATACTTGCTTGCTGCTGCTGCATTTTACTTTGTTGAAGAAGTCTGATTTATTGATTGTACAAATGTTTACATTCAAACTATGGATTACATTTGTAGGTCCTGTCGAAAACATACTAGAAAAGAATAATAACAGAAAATATAAAGGTTTAATAAAAATGTTTAAA
The DNA here is from genome assembly GCA_016271365.2 of Neoceratodus forsteri. NCBI lineage: Eukaryota > Metazoa > Chordata > Ceratodontiformes > Ceratodontidae > Neoceratodus > Neoceratodus forsteri. The sequence continues at coordinate 323,681,597 of CM057458.1, forward strand.
AGTGCCTATTAAGTATGTACACCACCCCAGCACCCCCATTGTAGCATCCTGGATCCACCACAATCACTAGACCACCAGGTTATTCAAGATTTGTACTGCACTGTGCTTTGCCACAGAGAAAGTCAGTTGGATTAAAACATAATTTCAGCATGTTAAAGTAAACAAAATGAACGTAGCCTAACATGTGTATTATACAAAATAATGCACTTGGTTGTGACCATTTGAGTGAAACAATTCTATACAAAGGGGAAAAAGAACTAGTTAGCACTATAGAGAGCCATATATCTCTCTGACTTTGACTCCAATGATGTCATCACTTAATACATTTGGCAGCCATTTTAGGAAGCAGATAAGATAGTTTTTTCGAAATTGGAAGGCTGATTTTTACAATTTTCAAATGCTTTGGAACCACATTTAAGTAAATTATAGTAACGTAGTTTTAGCATTAATGAATACAGCAGCCTTTCCTTTAGTCACCTATGGAGTCATATTTTTGAATAGTTTGTTCTCAAAATGTTGTTTAGGGCCTGGATATTCAAAAGGGTTGAGCCATGCGCAACAGGGTTCTTGCTGTCATAAGTCAAAATGTGCCATTCTGCGATATTCAGCAGGAGGCAGTTCGCCACTGGCACCAGGTTATGAGAGCAGTACAAATGAATGCATGCTCAACAGGAGGAGGATCCATGCATAACCTCGCAACCCGATATTCAGTCGGGTTGTGCAGAGTTGTGCATCGCACCAACCTGCGCCTGCACAACCTTGAGCCCAAAAAGCTTAAGTTGAGGGCCACCCACAGGTGAGCTGCTGCATTGCAGGCGCAACACAGCAGCCACCCCTGGCTAAGCCCCCAACTCGATCCTATGCCCCCCACCAGCCCGATCGTGGGCATAGTGTATGGCTCCCCGCCCACATCTCCCACAGCCCGATTGCGGGCAGTACAGATACATGTAACCCCCACATATCCGAAGCCCGATCGCGGGCAGTACAGTACAGAAACACCACACACACACACACGTGCCCCAAAAGCCCGATCGCGGGCATAGCGATGTGAACCCCCAGTGCCGATCGCGGGCAGAATGTACCTCTAGCCGAATATCTCCCTGGTGGTCCAGTGGACCGTAAAAGCTGATCGTGGGCAGAATGTCACATCACAAACCCCCAAACATCTCTCTGGTGTCTAGTGTCCCCCACCCACGAAGCCCCTCCACCCGCTCCCCGCGGCAGTGAGCGACAGCATCCACCGCCTGCCGCCCGCCGCTTCGCCACGACTGACTGTCGATGGGCTGCCGCCCAGTAGTGCAGAGCTACAGCCAATGAGCTTACAGCCCATACAGTATATGACAGTCAGATTTGTGAAGGTGGGTGGATGCTGCCGCCGCTGGCTGCGGGGAGCGGTGGAGGGCTTCGGGTGGGGGACACTAGACACCAGGGAGATGTTTGGGGGTTGTGGATGTGACATTCTGCTCGCGATCGGGCTTTATGGTCCACTGGACCACCAGGAGACATATTCAGGTTTGGGTTACATTCGCCCGCGATCGGGCACTGGGGTTCATACACGCAATGCCCGCGATCGGGCTTCGGGGTACGTGTGTGTGTGTGTGTGTGGGGGTGTTTCCTGTACCTGTACTGCCCGCGATCGGGCTTCAGAATATGTGTGGGGGTGTTACATGTACCTGTACTGCCCGCAATCGGGCTGCATTGTGCGTCGGTCCCCGACGGCTGCTGCCTGGCAGGGTGGCCAGGCGCAAGTCCTCGGGGATCGGCGCACCTACATGCAAATGGTATGCAAATGGGGCTAGAATAGATGCAAATGGCCCCTGCACCTTTGCATAAATTATGGCCCATTTGCATGCCACCTTGAATATCAGAAATTTGCGCATGGTGCAATGGTACTTGCGCCACCGCAAGTTTAATGCTCATCTCTGGCAACTTGCGGTGGCGCAGGTTCCACTGCGCCATATGCGAGTGCTGTGGCTGGGAGTGAATTCAAAGGGAGCGTTAATAGCACAACTCCTTTAATATCACCCCGGCCACACCCCTGCACAACTATTTTGAGCAGCGCAAGGGCTTGCGCCTCAGAATGGCGCAGTTTGAATATCCAGGCCAAGGTGTCCTTTAATAAAAATAAGCCAAATATTTGTTTTAAATTGATGAAGATTCATAAAAGTACTAATTAGTTATTTGTTGGACATATAATCATGTAATGACCCAGATTAATACTGTAACCCTCTTCTTCTTTAGTTCAGGCTGTTCTGGAGCAATTAAGTAAGCCCCCACTTCCTTAGTTCAGTCTATCAACCTCATTAATTGCAGTGCGTACCACTTATACCATCCACACTAAACCTGGACAGCCACTTCACATGGACAAGCTATGGATGCACAAACCATTTGTAATAGGGCTACATTATAAAAAATGCTGGCTATAATGTATTATAGGTGCTTGCTATTCAGGACACCTGAGGCCCATTAACAGCTCCTCAGCTGCAATCAAGTAACCTCTCTTACACTTTCACGGGCTATCTGACTGCAGCTGTGGAGGTGTTATTCAGCCTCACTTATACTAGCTGACCACTGAAGCTAATCTAACTAACAAGGTGGTAAATTGCCCTCTCTCACTTTGTCCCCTCTCGTTGTCCATTCTCCCTTCCCTCGTGTTTGTTGTTTAAAACGCAGAGTTGTTTGGATGATGATAAACTTGAATGTTGCCAGTGGGGATAGAGAAACAGAGATTCAGAATGCTGCTGCTGCATCTTATGCTTTATTACTGGTGCAGTCTGTCATCTTTGGACCTGATGGCCACCCCTTCATTTTACTTACTGCTGCATAGTTACAGTGGTAAAAGCCCTGAATTCCTTTTCGGATATGCTTTGTTACTGTTGCTGTCTGCTTTCTCAGGACCTGACTACCCCACCTTTGCCATACCTACCACCACAGAGTTACATGGTCATAGCCCTGAATTCCATGTAAGCTCCTCTTTTGAATGCTACAACTGGGGAAAGAATGCTGCTGCATGCTGTGCTTTTCTGGTCCAAATATCAGAACAGTGAAACTGAAGAGGGTTGTGCTGTGTAGTGCTGAGATGAGAGAGAAGAGCTGAGACTGGGCAACAAGATCTTTAATAGCACCTATACTGTGGTGGGTTATGAGGGAACTGCTGGCTGCAAGCAGGACCAGGTGTTTGAAGAACAAAGTGCCTTTGGGTAATTAAGACACTGCTTATAACTGAGAAATGTGCTATGCACACAGTAGTCTGTCATAGGCTGCTTTGATGGTAAACAGCATGTTGTTTCTTATTACTTTCTTTAATATTATAATTCAAAAAGACACTGTTGCAGAGATTTTGGACTTTGAATGCTTGAAATACTAAAGGAACAACCAATAGGTACATAACTTGATGGACTTAAATGAACTGCTTGACAAACACTGCCTCAATGCTGAACTATTTCTATTTTCAGAACCTCAGTACAAGATTACCAGAGTTAGCTCAGATGGTGGAGTAGAACAAATTGAAGATGAAGAGGCATTAAAGAAGTTGCTTACTAAAGGTTAGTTTTGTGAAAATGATGAACAAGTCATGGGAAAATCCGGCAGTGTGTAAGGAGTTTTAATCATATACTGTAAGTCAACCCCTGGGAGAACTCATAAGTGCTATTTACAGGAGACATTCAATTTAAAAACAGAGTGTCCAGGAACCTTAAAGGTTGTTTGACTTCAACTGACTTCAAATTAAAGTGCCAGTACAGCAGAAATATCTTAAACTGCATAGGATGTAAAGATGAAGATGGCTTTGTGAGGAAAATACACATAAAAACATTGTAGCTGCACTAAAAAAAGGAAAAGTACAGGACAAATATGCATATGTCAAAAATGCTATGCTGATTTACTTTTTTCATGTCACCAATGAAAGAACAAAAGCTACTGTGGATGTGTTGTATGACTATGTGATGCCTCTCTATTGTCAGGGGTCTGATGGACAAGATGTTCTGTAATCTTGTACTCATAAACACCAAAGATGAAGGTTAAAGGGTTTATGGAGAAGGAATACTTTTATTTTTGAGTTTGTCCATAGCTACTGTGAAAGTTACTTAAAATGTTAACTAATTTGTTGTATTGATTTTTGAGGAGCAGTATGATTATTTTTCCCAGTCCACTAAACACTCCAAGATAACCACCTGCTAGTGTTGTTCAGTGAACTTGGGCAGTCCTTCAGAAAGTTGAACATACAGTATTTTACTACTATACTGCATTGGTAAAATGGGCCACCGTGATGCTATGCTGGCATGACAGTACTATAGATCATCATTCTGATTGACTGAGAATGCCAGTTGAAGTACCTTATTATGTAAAAGTTTACAGAATGTGCTGCTTCTTTTCCTGTTTAACAATCAGGAGATAAGGTGATATCACTTGAAATGGGATGACTTAAGAGTCGCAACCGTTTTTTTTTCCCTCAGGGAAGAATTGAGATACTGTAGTATGAGCAAACAAATTGTACTTAGTACTGTATGTTGCCACAATATAACACACAGTTACATGAAACTTATTATGAAGGTTTTGGCCCTTTGCATCACATTCTAATTGTAAAAAACAAGAGATTTGTTTTGCTAGACTACTGTGAATGAGATTTCTGCAATTAATATGTATCCTATCAGACATCACTGTGATTACCAAGTCAATTGATGGTGGCACACATATACTTGAAGATGAAGAAATCAAAAGGCTTCTTCAGGGAGGTTAGTGAGTGTGTGAAACTAACCTCTTTTGGTGGGACCTAAAAACTTCAACCTCTAAAAAAACTTATAATGATATGTTTATTACTCTATAACATTTTGAATACTGATTATGGAATAGCTGAGAGTTTGGGATTAATTTGTATGACACACAAATCATATAAAAAAATCATGGACTATAATTACATGAATGCAAATGAAAGAGTCCTTTATGATCAGATTTAATCTGCAATACTTCTCAGCACCGCAGAGAATATTTTCCAGTCTTCAAAATGTTATCTAACTGAAAGCTAAGGGTGCAATTAATATTTAATTTGCCAGACTTGATTACAGTGTGTCTTTTACAATTGAACAATAGGATACATACTGTATTTTTTATCAGATTGGGATTTATACAAGTACTTTTTATTTAACTGATAGCTGTTTTACAATTTTATTTTGTAAACGAATACTAATTGCACCTCAACAATATATTGTAGACATGTCTAACATCTTTCTTTCAAAAAATCTAGGTGTGGGGTTATCTAAAAGAATAATTTCACTAACACTTTTTTATCCATTAAATTATAGATTTAATTTTAATTGGTACCATATTTAACATCAAGTTAAATAGCTGCTTATGTCTGTAGCTGGATTTAGACACATTGAATCTGTTCTTTAAAAATATATCTGTTTTTACTGTGAATAAAGTGAGAAACTGCATCTGAATATATGCTATAATAAATATATTAAATAACTGCTTATGTCTGTAGCTAGATTTAGACACATTGAATCTGTTCTTTAAAAAATATCAGTTTTTACTGTGAATAAAGTGAGAAAATACATCTGAATATATACTATAATAAATATACTTAATACATACTCATTCTTCCGCTTACCCTCTCCACAACAATAGTTCCCAATATCTTTCTGTTTCTTCTAGACAATCTACTGTTGGCCAACCTGATTTTTCTTACCAGTTTCCAAAATCTTGGTCCTCCCTTCCCCTTTCTATTTGATTTACCTCTTCTACTTCCTCACTAAAGTCTCTTCTTTATGACTTTTGTTATCCTACCTCCAACTACTCATGACCCTTCCCTCTTCTTAATTCCCTTCTCTAGTTTTTCGCTGTTTCATGCTGGTCCACTATTTTTCCTTCTATACAGATAGAGTATGTTTTATTTTCTAATTGTCTTCATTTACTAATTTTCCTCTAATATATATGCTTTGGTTTGGTATACTATATCACTGTATTTGACTTCTCATATTTTTAGTAATATTATTGTTTAGCTATCTCATTTTTCCCTCTCTCAGTACACATCAGAAAACAAGCTGTTATCAGCTCAGTATGCATTTTTTGGTTAAACATTTAAATTTATGTCTGTCTGTCTGTCTATCTATCTATCTATCTATCTATCTATCTATCTACACTGTTGTAGAAACCCTGCATTAGCAATTTACATACTTTATCTGAATTCATTTGTGGCATTCAGTTTTGTGTATATTTACTTAAGGTGTGCTCAGTTGATTTGTTTCTGTTTTTAATATGCAGAGATTATTTTTCTTTGCTGTCTGATTATGCTGTAATCTTCTTATTATCGCTATGCCTCTAGCACTGATATACAACTGGTGACTGTTAAAGTGGCAGTATATGTTATTTGGCCAAAAAATCTTCCTATAGTTTTTAAGCAAAATGTATTTCTGACATCCTTACATTTATTCACAGTATATTTTTAGTTTTCTCAGATATTTGTAAAACAATTTTAACAGCTAATTTTTTAAATGAAGGCTCAAGTCAATATGGCCACCATATACAATTAAAAAATATCTCTTCTCTTGGGTTACCTGTGGATTGTAAATACTAGATATTTACTGTGGATGTACTTGAATGGTTCTACCACACATTTCTGATGCTAAACAGCACAGCACTGTACTAAGATTTTGATTTTTTTTCTTGGAGGGCATGGTATGGGAGTGGGAACTCTTAAAGACATAAAAATCCCATTGCCTCCTTCAGGAATGAAAGAAAATGAAGAAAATGGGTATATTGATGTCTTTTCCAGTACAACATTATTGATAAAAAAAAATACATGGTGATGAAAAAAATTGTGCTGCTTTGAAGAGTTCATAGCAATGACATTGCAGGCAAAACTTAACTTTATATCCATTTAGCTTATGTTTATTTTTTTCTATATTTAGATCCCTATTCATTATTTTAATTAGGCAAGTTAACTTAAGATATTTTTACATTGAATTAATCTGCTCTGCATGCTTGTCTACATCACAGTTCTCTGCTTGTAGTACAACAGTCTGTTGCTGACTATGCCAATAGTTTTAGTGGCATAACATGAGAACTATGATATAAGTTGTAGACAAGCAGTAAGACAAGAGGACATCTAAAGAGCAGTAATAATGTTTTCATGCCAATTGCCTGTTTGTAAAAATCATGCTTTTTTAAAGTTTCTCCTGTGATGTCAGTGGCTCTTTAAGTCTTCAACAGTGTTTCAAGCTATCCTCCAGCAATTTGGTAGCTGCAATATGTTTCCCATAGCTCCATGTGCAGCAATTCACCAAGTAATACAATGAATCATTGCTACCCCATCCCACCACCACCACCACCATATTATGATGGGCAACCCATGAATCTGGCATTCTATAATCTAGAAATTGACTAGTTTTTAAGTTCCTTTTTTGCAGTTTTTATTTATGCCCCATACCATCACTAGTGCCAGCTCCCTCCAGAGACATTTGGCTCCTCCATCCTGGCCCCACCAATCTGCACCCATAAGTCCTCATGAAGAGTTTGCCTACTCACTGGGAAAGATATGGGGTGGAGGGGATGTACCCCTGAACCAGCACATCACCAACTGACTGGCAAGGATGGGGACTGGTGTGGATATACTAGGGTCCCTTAGGAAGCTGTCACCAAGGTGCTTTCTATTTTAACCTGCTGATCCCTCTTGGAAGATTCTGCCTTACCAGGGATACCAATGTGCATGTACAAACAGTGCATCCACAGTGCAGATGCCTAGCCAGTGTCTTACCCTTTCTACGTGGCACTGTCTGCTTCACTGTGTGGTTTCTTTTCCACTTGGCACTCTCTGCTGTACTGCCACCTGTGGTCATCAAGGTGTCAGTACTTGCAGACAGGATGGCAACCCTCCCTCCCCAGAAGAGATCATCCATTGGGATGCGCGGTCCACCTCCCCTTGATCAGTGCTTAATGGCCCGGGCTCACTTTCAAACCTGTGCCACTGGTGTCACAAGCAGTAGCTTTACCACAAAATGTATAAGTGCATCCAGACTGCTTGTCATATTTTTGCACTTATGATCCACTGCCATCAAAATTAGAGCACAACTAATACACACTGTAGGACCACTAGTATGTCTAATAGCCTTGTGGTACTGAGAGACCATTTTTTTTAAAAGCACACAGCTCAGAATTATAATTCCATGAATAAGTGTTCCCATAGTCAGACATATTTTGTAATGCCCATCCAGCCCTCCCCATTCAATTGCACATTAGGGAGGCAGTATAGCCCAGAAGGTTAAAGCACCAATCTGTGAACCTAGAGACCCAGCAGACTTTGGTTTGAAACCCACAACCTCCACTTGCATAGTGTATGACTCTGAGCAGGTCACTTAACTTTCCAGTACACCACGGACACACCTGGAAAGGAACTTTCACTCAATGCTCCTTACCCGGACCAAAAATTCTAAAATAAAAAAAAAAGAAACATGCAGACCAGCTTTCCACACCTTGCAGGTTGAGAATTACTGTATGACTACCTTATCTACTCAAGTTTATACTATGCCAATGAAACTTATGGGAGCATGCTCAGCCACGGGTCTGTGCACAGCAGAGCAGGGATCCCTAATTCTCAGCAGCAACACAAAGGAGTCAGCACTCAAAGTGTTACAGAATTCAGTAAGAAAGTTGTTAAAGCTGCCCCGTGAGGAAGGACATTGGTAGCCAATGACATCATGCAAAATATCTCGGAATGTCACAATATATATTACAATAAATCCCTATTTATTTCAATTGGATTTGTGTGCTTGTAATGGAAATTCTTCTCACCTGGGATTTCCAGCTTCTTGCTGCCATGTGTTTTTTACCAGTAGGAACCAGGAGACCTGATTTTCTACCTCCTCCTTTGCACAAGGTCAAGAAGGTCAGCACAGTAACTGTGGGTAGAGTGCCCCTTCAGAGGCAGACTGCATGCAGAGTCCAGAAGAAATAGTAAACTTACCCTTTTAAATGAAATAAACAGTCACTGATTCTATAAAAATAGAAACTTTACTAAAATACTACTTGTATTTACAATAGGATGTATTTACAAGAAAACAAAAGGGTTGCACATTTACTAAGAAACAGAAAATAAAGCACGTTAACAGATAGCTGGTGTACAGCAAAATTCTGAACAATCTTTATCTAGAATCTTTTACCTGCCCTAGCTACAGAAGTACTGACCATCACTGTGCTATCTTATCCATCAGCTAGACTTTGTGAAGCAGGGATCTGGTTGTGATGTTCCAGCCTGAGGGAGATAAATTAATCTCATTTCTCTGTTATATTCTTTCTCTTACTGTGGTAGTGATTTCTCTACTTTGAGTGACAGGCTACCCCTGCCCACCCCCAGATAGGTGGGTGTATGGAGGGGTGATCTCATTCACCCAAATATGCTCTGTCCACTTTATGATTCTGCCATGAAGATAGTCTAGGTGTGTAGCCCCATGCTTCTTGCCTTTTAAGCTGGCTGAGGCATTCAGCTTGGCACTCTCCCATCTGTCTTACAGAATCTCTGGCTTCAAGGATGTCTGAGGTGTTTCGAAGTTGCACCTTCACATCTGCCAGGATGTGTACCCTGTATTAGCTCATCGTTTCTCAGTATTTCCATTAAGTCTTATCTGGACATGTGACCCTGTAAGCCATATTTTTGTGTCCCCTTTGCAAATAGCAGAAGCTATGACAGAAGCATACATACATTATAAAATACGTTAACAAAAGAAATTAATACGTTACTTTGATCACATGTCCATCACATACTATTTCCTGATATATCAATATACTGTATTAGTTACTTACAGTTCATCTTGTCTCTGGCTACCTTTGTACATGCAAAGGTACAGTATGAAGTGGTGGGGTACTGAGCATGTGTCCATCTTCTAAATATGTTTAGAAGGTTTACTTCACCATTGAAGATCCAGCGAAGTTGTGAAAGTTGTGAAATTCAGCTTTGTGAAGCACTTTTCAAAGTTAACACTTCCCCACTTTGTCACTTCACAATAACTTTTCCTGGCAAAGTGCCACTCTTTCATGTAAAGCCATGATGAAGTAGCACTTCACCTTCGAATTGTATGACTTCACTTGATACAGTGCCACCTGAACTGCTGAAAGCTTCACGGTTGTAGGCACATCACACTTTTTGAAGTTAGCAGACTTTGTGAATTAATTTATTAAGTGAAGTTTGCCACCTTCACACGTCTTTACCATCTGCCAAGTTTGAAACTGAATTTGTTGAATTTATGTCCTCCTCAAGTGCTGACTTCTTTGTGTTGCTGCTATATTAGACCAATCCCTGACTAGTTGATAAGGGTTATTAATGCACCAGTCTGCCACCCCATTCATATGATAAACAGCTTCCACTAACAAGAGTCCACTGTTAAACTGAACTCTCCTTTATAATAGTGCAAGTGAAGGCACTAAGCTGACTGACATATTTTTTTAAATAAATAAGTCTTTACTCTAGATATTTAATGGGCATGGAATTTACACACTATGTAATAAACCTCTATAACCATTATACTCCATGCAGATTACAGGCAAAAGACCAGGCATTGAAAACATTGCCCTATCAATTGGACTGCTCAGAAAAATTCAGAAACTTTTAGTGATAGAAAAATGTCTCTGCAGAGGCTTCATGAACATCTACAGAATTTAAAACTATTCTCCAGGTGGGCCCTGCAGGGAGGTATAAAAGGAATTAGAGGAAACAAAGTAATGCTAATAAAAAAAAGACACAGAATTTATAATTATTTTACAGCTGCAACCTGTGGGGGACATAAAAGGGACTAGAGGAAACAAAGTACATTAGAAAATAAGATACTGTATATAAATGATTTAGGATTACTAATATAAAAAAATAGAAAATGATAGATGTTTTTTCCCATTTTACTGATCATTTCTGTATGGCAGTCTTCACATAAAACCATGCATAATAACTTCTTTAGAATGTAACAGTATACAAAGCAGGCTTCCATGAAGACAATGGAATCCATTTGAAAATAAATAGCTACGTTTTTGTAAACTTTCCCAGATCAGTATTAATACAAAGAGGGACAGCTGGGTATGTTGGAAAAACATGAACAGGAAGCTGAACAGAGAAAGTATGGTGACTACTAGTTCTCGTATACCATAGATTAGGCATGGCAAGGCAAATTTATGTATCGAGTGCTCAACCTCAGAGGCTATGGGTGCTATGTAATCGGATCACAAAAATGATAATATCAACACTTACAGAGTAAACTGAACCACCTAACAGAAAAAAAAATAGGAAAGTAAAGATGGAAGATCACAGAAAATTCATAAACAGGCAAAAGAACTGACTCCTGACAATGTAAAGCATGTATAAATTATTAGACTTCTTAAACTTCTTCACAAAGGAAGCACTCCATAAACATGTGGGTCAGGCATTCCATATAGATGGAGCTATGATGGAAGACCTGTCCTCCAATTGTCTTAATTGGGATGTATAAATAAATATCAGCTTAGCCTCAGTCAAGTTTAAAGAATGGCTTGGACTATGTGAGGCTAAGGGATCTTTTCTGTAGCCTCGATCCAGTTCATTAAGGGCATTGTGTGTTAACAATGCAATCTTAAGGTGGTGTACTATTGACTTAGCTGCTGCAATTCACACAAGACAGGAGTGATACGCAAATACGTTTTAATTCTAGCAATCAGTCTTGCACTCTGTGCTCACCACTTCCCACCATTCAGACCCTTTGCTGGTACTTACTGCCATCCCCTCCACCCTCTAGCACCCTACCTCACTCCCACCCACAGTCACAGAAAAGTTTATTCTATTCTATTCTATTCTGTTCTGCTCAATTCTAATCTATTGTTCTACTCAATTCTAATCTATTGTATTCTATTCTATTTTATGTTAAGGGCAACATTAACAAGCATTGGTATACAAGGGGCTATAGTAACAAAGACGTAGGAAATGGAGCGGTACAGAGAGGGATACACTAGGGGTGGAACAGCCATAATGGGGGTGCTGGGTGGTACAGGGGCAGCAAGGAACAAAGGGGGGACGCCATGGGTAGAACAGTGGGTGGTAATAGGTGTGGGGAAGCTATTTGGATGAACAAAATATGGAGACTAGGAAGGTGTCCAATCTGCTACAGGTTAAGGAGGCTGGAGTAAAGAGTGCAGTGGCTTGTTGTAGAGCTGGAGAGGGTGTGGGTGGAGGGTGTGGGAAAGGGGACAGGAGGGCCTCTCCCAGGGGGTAACAGGAGGGCACATCAGGAGAAGAACATCAGGTTGGGACAGGGGACGGTGGGGGTGCAGGATCACATCTGACATGGGGTCAAGTGACAGAAACAGGTCAAGGGACGGGGGAAGGAGCCAACATATAGCAATAAAGGTGAGGCAGGCAGCAGGTTTGCAGTGCTGGCAACAATGGTGGAAGAGGAGGAGTTAAGGGAGCACCAGGAGAGGGAGGCAGGGGAAGGAGAATGGAATGCACAGGGGTCAGGCAGTTGGAGGAGGGTAGCAGAGGGCAGGGGAGAGGGACACACATGAGAAGGAAAGTGTTGGCAGCAGGGGTGAAGGGGGGAACGGTGCTGATAGGTCAGACAAGGAGTGCATAGCTGGGGGAGGCAGGATCCAAGGGAGGAAGGGGAAAGGTGGATGATAGCATGGGACTAAGGGGCATGGGGAAGCGCAGGTTGGGGGGAGGGTGGGGGAGTCATGGGGAGAAGCAAAGAGATATAAATGGCCAAGAAAGGACAGATGCTAGTAATAGACAAGGAAGTAAATGAGGAGGGGAGGAATGGGGACTAGAGAACGGGGTGCACTAGTGTTGCTGGACTCCATACTGAAAGGGATCAAATGGGGCAGTAAAGGGGAAAGACATAGTCTAATATGGGTTGAGTCTATTCCCGGGTTGACTGCAGGCAGGGCAGTCCATTCTCAAGTGCACATGGAGGGGACAGAAGAAACTGCATGTTGTGGTGCATATGAGTATGAACAACCTGCTGGGGGAGATGGTGGAGGTAGTAACGAGGAGATTTGAGGAACTGGGGAAGCTGTGTGAGGAGGTGGGAAAATCAGTGGCCTTCTTGGAGGTACTCCCAGTACCTTGTGCAAGTACTGGGAGGAAGGGAAGGATAGGGCAGTTAAACATTTGGCTGCTGGAATGGTGTCATACCAAGGGGTATGGATTAGTAGGGGTAGGGGGAAGAACCTGGGAGAATAATGATCTGTATGCAGGGGATAGGCTACACTTGAGTGGGGAGGGGTAGGGAGTATTGAAGCAGGGGATAGAGGGGTACATAGCAACAAGGGTAGCTTTAAACTAGGTAAGGGAGTGGCAAGTGGACAGCTGATAGGCAGGGCTTCCAGGGAGGGGAGCCAGATGAGCCTACCCCCCAAGCTAGAAGGGAGGGCATGAGGGTAGGGGCAAAGTGGGGTAATTAATGGAGGGGAAGGGAAAGGAGCAGGGTGGAGGTAGTGTCACTGAACGTGAGGAGCCTAGGTAACAAATCAGCTGAGTTACAGGCTCTCTTGGCAGTGGGGCAGATGGACATTACAGTCATAAAAGAAACTTTGGCCACCCAGCACACGGACTGGGATATGATGATCCTTTGTTACAGGCTAGTCAGAAAGGACAGGGCTAACAGGAACGTGAGGTGGTGGTGATCTATGTAAAGGAAGGAATAAGGTGCATTAAGGAAGAGGGGGAGTAAGGCAGGTTAGAGGCCCTGTGGATGCAGTTTCAGGATTCAAAGGACAGGGTACTGAGGATAGGGGTAGTGTACAGGCAACACCTCAAGGAGAGGAGCTGGAAAGGGAGTTGGCAGAATAAATTAGGAGGGTTTGCCGGAAGGGGAGCACTGTGGTGGTGGGGGACTTCAACCTACCTGGGGTGGACTGGAGCACACCAAACACCACAAGTGCTAGGGAGAAGGTTATACTGGGAGCATTTCATGATAATTTCCTGGTGCAGTTGGTACGCGAGCCAACTGGGTTGGGAAGGACTCTGGACCTTGTACTATCAAATGCTGAAGCCATAAGGAACCTGTAGATTGAGGACCCTCTGGCTGGAAGTGACCACCACTCAGTGTGGTTCACACTCAGAATGGGAAAGCAAACTGGAGGTTCAGGTATCAGGTCAATTGATTTTAGGGGAGCAGACTTCAACAAGATGAGGGAAATTCTGATAAGGCATCTGGAGGGAATCCAATCAACCATGGAAGCAAACCAAAAAATGGGATATTAATAAGGCAGGGCTGTCAGAGACCATTGGGACATGTATTAGGGCACAGAGTAAGAAGTGAATGGCAAAGAAGCCCAGTTGGCTGACCAAGGAGGTAATTTACAAGGTGAGAGCCAAGAGGAGAGCTTTTCAGAGATTCAAGAGATCAGGAAGGGGGGAAAGATGGGGAGGAGTATACAAAGAAGTCCAGGGAGGTTACAAGACTAGTCAGAGCTGCCAAGGCATCCAGAGAGCTAAGACTGGCACAGGACAGGGCATTAAGGATGGAAAGAAGGTCATTTTCAGATACATTGGTGAGAGAAGGATGAACAGGGACCAGATAGTGAGAATTAATTAGGACGGGAGATGGATAGAGAAGGGGGAGGACCAGGCAAAGGCACTTAATGAGTACTTCTGTTCTGTATTCATGTAAGGGGGGGACAGATATCTCATGGGAGTTGTGGAATGGGCCAGGAAGTAGAGTGGGTGACAGATGGAGAAATTACAGAGGGCAGAGTACCGGAAGTACTGAGGACAGTGCGGGTGGACAAGGCACCGGGACCTGATGGCATTCACCCTACGGTACTCAAGGAACTGGCAGGGTGCCTGGCAGGACAACTGGCAGACCAGTTCAATACCTCTCTGCACAGAGGATGCATACCACAGGACTGAAGGTTGGTCCATGTGGTGCCCATTCACAAAGGTGGCTCAAAGGATAACCCACATAACTACAGACCAGTGAGCCTCACATCAATTCAACTAATAGAGACAATCCTTAAAGAGAGGCTGATGACATTTTTGGAGGACAATGGTCTCCAGGACAGGCAACATGGGTTTGTCTCAGGCAGGACCTGCCAGACAAACCTGATTGAGTACTATGATTGGGTGACCAGGGAACTGGACAATGGCCATGCAGTGGATGTCCTGTGATTTGACTTCAGCAAGGCCTTCGATTCCATGCTGCATGGGAGGCTAGGAGGAAGCTGGAATATGTAGGGGTGGGTACTAAGATGGTCAAATGGATCCCTTACTGGCTGAAGGGCAGGCAGCAAAGGGTGGTAGTGGAGGGGAAACTCTCATTGCCAAGGGTGGTAACAAGTGGGGTACCACAGGGTTTGGTACTGGGACCAATGCTGTTTGGGATATTCATAGCAGATATCTCATATGGGACCCAGAGTAATATAAGTCTGTTCGCAGACGATACCAAGATGGGAGCTGTGGTGGATGACATTGAGGGGTGGAGGAGACTGCAGGGAGACCTGACTAAACTACAGGAGTGTCAGAAACATTTTTGAGGTTCAATGCCAAGAAGCTCAAGGTACTGCACTTCGGAGCTAAGGACCAGAGGAGGAGCTATCAGCTGGGAGGGGATCAGTTGGGGAGCACAGGGGAGAAAAAGGACTTGGGATGATTATATCAGGGAATATGAACAACTTGGTGCAGTGCAGGAAGGCAGCAGTGAAAGCCAACAAGATGCTGGGCTGTATAGTGAGGGGGATCTCCTCTTGAAGCAGTGAGGTGATCCTTCCCTGTACAGGTCACTGGTCAGACCACACCTGGAATACTGTGTGCAGTACTGGTACCAGTTCCTGAAGAAGGACATCAGACTATTGGAGGGGATGCAGTACAGAGCGAGTAAGATGATCCAGGGTTGGAGGGGAAATCCTATGAAGGGAGGCTGAACATGCTTAACATGTGTTCCCTGGAGGAAAGGAGAGATTGGGGAGATATGACCAAGACCTTTAAGGATCTGAAGGGAATAAACAAGGCTAATACAGGGGAGATATTCTGTATCAGAAGAGGGAGGGATATTAGAGGGCATCAACTGAGGTTGGGGGGGAAATTCAGGAGGGAAATCAGGAGACATTACTTCAAGAAGAGGGTGGTAAACAAGTGGAACACTCTACCTGAAGAGGTAGTTTCCTGTAGGACAATGGACTGCTTCAAGAGAGGATGGGAGAGAGTGAGGGGGGGAGAATGACTGTGAGGAGGAGTGAGAGGGGTGGGGCACCTGCAAGTTGAGGGGCTAACTGCACAATTGAGCAGACTCGATAGACCATTTGACTTGTTTCTGCTGGCATTTTGTATGTTCGTATTCTATTCTATTACCCTTCCACATGCCATGTCAGTTTCTGCTCTATTCTATTCTATGCTAGTATATTATTTTATCTTCTATTCTATTCTATTCCCCTTCCCATGCCATGTCAGCAACATATCACCAACCTCAACCACCATCCCTGAGTCATAGAAATAGTGATAACCCCACTCTGCCTCTCTCTAGCACATACAAACTCCCTCCTCCCCTGAAGCCCCAAATTAGCTAACAAATGAATACATAAAACCTTTACAAAAAGAAAACATTCTCATGCTGGAGAAAGACGTACTCAGTCTTCAGTGTCTCGCTGCAGAATGAATGAACAATTATGTTAGCACCTATAACACCTATATTTCCACCGTTCTCCTGCCCTAAAATGTACAAGGTGATATGCATATCCATAAGAAAGCCTCTAACATCACTATACTTTTTTCAAAGAAGCTTTATTCTTAAAAGTTATTGTGCACCCACTACAAGGATTATGAAACAATAGTATTTAAATGTCATTGATTTATTTTTTGTGAGAAAGGAGGGCTAGATAATATTGATTATTTTCTGTCTCATCTGGGGGGGTACAGATGTAAACCAACTAAAATTGAACCAGATTAAACTGTTGGTGGTATTTTAGTGAATGGGGGAAATTTGTCCTGGACTGCAAGGAAATTATCCTTCTGTTCTCAAGAAGTGCAATGGGATCTTTAATGTCCATCTGAACAACCACCAGAATAAGTAGACAAGACCTCAATTAAGCTTCAGTTCTGAAGGACGGCACACAATGGTTCTTTTTAACTGTACAGTAAGCTGTACATTTTCATTGTTTTGAATCTGACTTAGCACTTTCTCTTAGATGTGGAACTGTTAAAGGAACTTCATTAAATATGGCTTCCCCAAATGTGCATCAGTATTCTTAGTTGTACCTTAACATATCGAATAGTGCATTGCAACCACACACAATAAGGTTGTGTTTCCATCAAGGTGCTGAGATGATGGGATCTTGACAGCAAAGCTTGAGAGGTCCTGACATCATCTCAGTCGTAAGATAGTAACGCAGTCCTTGTCAGTGCATGGTTGACCATATATAAGTTTATATAGTATATGGTACAAAAGCTAATTGTTGAGTGAGTGATAGATGCGTGCCCAACTGGCAGCTCACCTCCCTTGCCTGCCCACCACTCACTCACTCACTCACTCACTCACTCACTCACTCACGCATATGCCTGCCCATGTGAAGGTGAAAAATGAAGTTTCATTTTTAAAAGTTTTCCTTACCTAAACTGACAGGGTGTTTGCTTTCAGCATGCTGTGGTGAGGATTTACTCAGTGGCTGTGTCTGGTTGTGTTGAGCACCTCAATCCAGCCATGCTCACAAGGAGTCTCATGGGCAGTTCAAAGCAGAAACATTGTTGCAGTATTGTTGTGACATCAGACCAAAACTACAACTGTTTTGACCTTGGAATTGTCCTACAACAATAAATATACTGTGTATGGATTTCAATACAAAACAAGGGAAGACCATATACTAAACTATTGTTTAATGTAACTATTCTTGTGGCTAAAATGAGCTACCGTGCCATGTAAACTGTCCTTGGATGTCACTGTACAACAGGACTAATATCAGGCCCCAGCACAGTACAACATGGTCAAGACAAAATGAAATATTGTACCATGCAAATAGATTTGGAAACAAAAATGAACAGCAGGGGTCATCATTGAGAGTGTATCTGATGGTGAATTATATACAGCATGCTAATTTACCATGAACTGTTGCTTTAAGCTTCACAGAAATATAAACTGGCATTTTTGAAAATTTACTTTGGATGACCATTATTAAGCTTTCAAAAGATTTTAAAAAGCTAGACATTAAGAAAAACATTCTTTTTTTTAACATTTTATTAATGTTTTAGAGATACAATGAGCAATTATTATCAGTCAAAGCTGAAATGTTACTATAAACTCTGGTCTTTTTCAAGCTGATAGATGTAGTTGTAATTGTTTAATTGTGCAATTGAGTTCAATGAAGTTGTGACATCATTCATGGATCAGTTGATTCTTTCTGGGTATAAATGTGGTTGCTTTAGTAATGTGCATTAGCCTTTGATAAAAGATTTTACATCCAAAATGCATCAGGAGTGCACCAGTCACTGTGTGTCTGTCATGGATTTACTGAAATGAAGGTTTTTTATGTTTTAAGTAAAGGTGAGTAGTCCTGTTTCATCACTGGTGTGTGCCCCAATTTTCACATGTTGATTATTGTAAACTATGTAATGACAGCTCCACATAGAGAATAACTAAACTCCCTCCATGAAAAACAAGCTGGTAACTTCATACTGACTTAGTGTGGTGACATCATGGGCATGAGACCAAAGCTTAAGTGCCCTTATGATATCACCACACTAATGCGGTAAGAAGTTACCTGCAAGTTCTTTATAGAAGTTTGTTTTATTATACATAATATAAAATCAGCCTTTTTCATACACATTGTGCTCTTTGTGCGAGGCAAGGCTCTGTGTGTTTTTTGTATTGTTTGCTATTTGGAGAAAGTGCTTGTGAAATGGGATTACTTTCAGATGCTTTGATCAGCTACCACTCCTATCCATGAATCTGGTTAGCTGGAGTGTGACTCTGACAAAGGCAGCTATGTGGAGAAATAATTTACATTCCAAACTGTGAATTATTTCTCCAAGTGTTCCAAAATGTGGATTATCAATTTTAAAAAAAAAAATGGTGAAACAGGCTGATTGTGTATTACACTTTTAATTGCTAAGGGTTATGGGGTGAAGTCGAGTTATTCATTACACTGCTGTATCAGTTATTTGTTCTCTGTCTTTTCTAACTCCCTATTTCTATATAGTGTATGATGGAATGCTATTAGGGATAGAAATCCTTCCCTAGAATAGCGTTGTTATGCTGCAGTAGCTATGTTATCAGAGCTGTAATGCTGCACTACTGTAGCTATGTAGCAACTGCAGCATAAAAACAATGAACGCAATTGCACATGCGTGTTACTTGAACCTCCACCAGTCAGGAAATGGTGACAGCAGCCAGAGCAATAGACGAGGAGAGTGGCGCAGAGGCAAAAAAACACAATGTAAGGACACAACTGTGCACCTCCTTGCTCCTTTTATCAGCCATAGCGAGCCATAGCGAACCATACACCATAAAAGACAATGTATGGTCCTCTATCTATAACAACTATGAGTTGCCATCTCAAGGTTGCCATGATGACCAAAACCTCTCTTGAGCTTTGCTCTCAAGGTTTAAAAGGTCTCCATTGTCAACCTCTCGATGGCAACATGCAGTTGTTATAGACAGAGGACTATACATTATCCTCTATGTTACAGTGTACTGCTCAACAAGTTTTCAAGGTAGACCATGATGACATGGATCTGTGTTATTAAAATGGAGAGTTTTGTATAATTATGCTTTATTTACACTGTTAACTATTTGTTTTAATGGCTATCTTAGTTGGAATTGGGTCCACCAAAGTTGCCAAAGTAATTGAGGGTGATCAACAGATTGTCGACAGTGAAATCCAGAAAATAATTAAAGAAGGTTAGTTCTTCAGGCGACGAATATCCAAAGACTTAACAGTCTATAATGAATATTATAGTTCTATGAAGTTACAGCCCTAAATCCATGACTCAATAACAGTTTCTGAGCAGTGCTGAATAAGAGTGATTTTATGAATGAGGAATAAGACACAACAGAGTGGGCAGTCATACTGAGATATATGGATGGCATGGTGCATAGCACAATGCCAAAGGCCTACAAAGTGACTTCAGGACTCATGAAGTACATATATACTATATCAAAGTCTGCATATCTTGAGGCTCATTCACACAACTGACTGTGAGCCATTATCAGTAGCTCACAGCAACCAGATTGGTGCCCCCTGCCCACGTGTGAGCCTCACCATTTTGGTGATTTTCTGTTTTGTGGTGTTGCCATCACAATCACTCCTTCCCTAGGTTTGCGGAGCGGTGTTGGTGGTTTCCTGTGCCATCTAAACATCCAAACCACCTGCACCACCACAATTTCCCACCAACCCAATGCTGACTGGAACAACACTTGAATCACCTGAAAGGAAAAAGACAGCAGCAACACCGATGCTGTGTGAATGCAGCTCTCTAGCACTTCATTAGAATTTTTCAGAACAATTGGGAAAGGAACTGCTGTGGAAGGTGCAGTGTGAACAAGCCATTGGGGTGTCTAGTCCCATTAACCAAATGAATACCTTTTGCAGTTAAATAATTCTATCAAGACAACACATTAATGACTATTTGGAAATATTGTGTACTGTTTATTCAACTGCTTTAGCTTTGGTTTGTTAAAGTTAAATGCAGCAGAGATGGAGTGTGATGATATCAAGAACTACTAATGCTGCTTTGCCAATGGTTAGTGATTAATCTGCTATGTAAATTAACAGAGTGTTTGGACATAAGGAATTATGATAGACCTTCTAGAATCTCATTTTAGCATAAAACATGACAGAATGTGTGATTAGTAAGGAGTAAGACAAAATGTGGTGTGTGTTATTGTCTCAGATTTGCCTACCCCAAGCAATTGTTAGACATTAGGAGCAGCCAAGTGACTTTAAAGGGAAGGTCCCCTCAGCCTTTTATTCTGCTCATATTATTTATTTATTTAGTTTTTGTTGACCAGGTAAGTGCACTAGACAAATCCTGCCTATTTTCAGGCATGACCCGGGGGAGGGGGATACAGATGAATGCCAACTGACCTTGAATCAGATTAAGCTGTTGGTGGTATTTTTAGTGAATGAGGGAAATTTGGCCAGGGCAGCGGGGAAATTCACCTGCTCTGTGTCAGTAGGGGGAGCTGCCGCTATGGAGGAAGGTGTGTCAGAGATTCATTCTGCTGGTGTACCTGTGGGTGAGCAGGTCTCCCAGCCCACAGATCCAGCTCAGGAGACCAAGTCTGTGGAAGCTGTTATCATGGAAATTGAATCTGCTTTACAAATGAAGGAGACTGACCATAAGGAAATGGTAAAAGTCACACATGGCCTTTTTTCATCGGATGAAGTCTGGCTGGATAATTTACTGCAACAAAATAAATCGTTAAGATTTTGTACAAATGTGAGTAACGTTTTGGAATATTCTGACAATAATATCACAGTACCCCCTATGCCTCAAGAAGAGATGTTAAAACTGAAGGAGCTGCAAGCAGCAGCTACGGTTTTATGAGACGTCTTTGGGGCAAAATACTGCAGCTGCAGCTGAGGTACAGAGTCAGCTAACTATGGCCAGTGACGTGGAAGCTTCACCTGCATACCTACAGTCTGACTCAGCAACTGCAAAAGAGAGTCTGACAGAAGATCTGAGGCCTGTGACAGTGACTCTAGCTACAGCCCAAACCTCGGACTCTGTAAAACCTGTAAGTACAAAGCCAATTCCTGTCAGTAAATCGCCTCACACATCAACTAATCTCCTTGGTTTAAGAAAAGGAAGAGATATTTACTTTTCAGCTGTTTGTCATTGCGGGAAATCCCTGACATCATTAGAGCACTCTCTGCTTGCAGCAGGGTGGAAACAGGGAGAGGCCGGTATCTGGGTCCCTGACCCCAGACACAGCTCAATTCCAGGATCACTTCCCCCTCAGGGAATTGCAGCTAAATTGCTTGACTGTTCTGTATGGGATGTAGATCCATCTGCCTTAGGCTCTGACAGTGATACTAGGCATTCAGCTAATTGGGGAGATTAGGATAAAGATGAAGCTGAGCGACCTGGGACGTCAGCTACTTTTCAAGAATGCTCGAAAATAGCTTGGGAGTCCTTTAGGGAAAAAGATCCTTTCTCAGGCCCCCACCCCCCAAAAATGCAATGCTGCCCATTTAGAATATCTGGGAGAACTAGAGTTTGCTGCTGATAGACTTTATGTGGGGCATAATCTTTTGAAAGGGTATTTAGGTTTTTTTTCTACTGAAATGTATGCCCTGACCCATGTGTCGGGGTCAGCAATCTATGATATGAGCTTTACTTCCCCACAAGGTCTAGACTGTTTCTGGTCTAAATATGACACATTGAAATATTCAGAATTATGGCTGCCTTTTAAGGCTATTCCTTTAACAAAGCCATCTATTAGGCAGGTAACTGTTTTATTTAGCAATGAATCTATGTCTGTACATGATGTTGTTTATTGTTTGGAAAAAAGTGTGATGTATTGGATAGCCCTAAACCCATATTTGACGAGGAATGCATTTGGAATAGGGGTTGGACCTCACGGGTTCATTTAAGAAATAATAGTTTGGGGCCTATACATCTCCCCAACAGCTTATTTTTTGGTAATGAAAGGGGTCATTGCTTCTATCCGGGACAGTCCCGGGCCTGCTTTAAGTGCAGTGCCTTTGCTCACTTGGGCTCTACCTGTGATAGGATGAAGTGCAATCTCTGTTTGTCTTTTGGACACCATAGTTCTGATTGTACAGAAGAACTACAGCGCAATCTGTGTAAGGACACTGGGCATGCTTACATTTCATGTCCTTGGGCTACACATAATCATACTGATCTTGTAATCCAAGACCTCATACTGCAGGAAGCCCAAAAAAAGGAAATGATAAAAGGAAAACATGTTGCTGCTAGACCATCCCCAGACCGCCCATCTACCCCTCCCCCACCTTCCTCACCTCCTTCGGAAGAGTTGGGGTTCGGATTAATGCAGCTCCTGTGCTTTCCACTGAACCCTCTCAGCCCATAGCTGCTGATGTCCCTGTAACAAACGTACCACAAACCTCAGAGATGGAGGTTTCAGTTACTGAAATGCCCCCCTGAATGGTTAAAAGTGTAGCTAAGAAAAGGAGTATAAAACTGACAAGGCCAAAGTCAAAAGTAGCCAAAGCCTGTGCTCCAGGAGATGAAGGGATTGTGTTAACCAATAAATCTAACGTTCTGACTAATGCCACGGTGGACTCAGACCAAGGAGGGGATTCAGAGGCATGATCACTTGCCCCTCACTCCTCTGCATCTGAGGGTGATCTATTAGATGTAGTACCTGGGGAGGGAAAAAAAGAATAAACACTAGAGTAAGAAGAAGCTCTAGGCTAAGGAAACCACCCTGATTTAAATTTTTTCTATGACTTTCTCACAGTTCTCATCACGGTTGTGTATTGCAACCATAAATGTTAATAGCATTAGGAATGCTAAAAGAAGGCTGATTACATTTACAGCATTAAAAGACCTAAGTTGTGATATATGTTTATTGCAAGATGCAAGGTTAAATACTATCTCCCTGGTTAGGTCTGCACAACAATTATGGTGTTGGGGCCCTTCTTTTTTTCCTTTGGGACTGGGGTTTGTGAAGGAGTTGGTATATTGTTTAAAGGGGATGGATTTCGGGTTTCTAGATTAGTGGAGATATGCCTGGGTAGGGCATTGTTACTGGATTTTCTGTTTAAAGGGATAGGGTTGAGATTAATAAATATCTATAACCCCCTTACAAAGAAAGATAGAATTAGTTTATACCAAGAAATTAAACCTTATTTAATCACAACCAAACAAATGTTATGGGGTGGGGACTTTAACTGTGTGATAGATAGAAAAGATAGAGGGGCAGTAACAAAAAAAACGGTATTGTGATTCTAACTGTCTGATGGGGATTATTGAACAGGGTAATTTACAGGATTCCTTTAGAACTTTACATAAGGAAGGTGGTCATACTTACTACAGGGGAGCATTATCCACAAAAATTGATTTTTTATTTACAAAAAAAATCTGTTAGTATAGTGACAGCAGCAATCATCCCTTTAGAAACTTCTGACCATGCAATTTTACTTGTTAGCATAGGGGGCCAGAGTGTGCCGCAATATGGCAGAGGGTATTGGAAAGTAAATACAGCAGTTTTACAGGAGAATTGAATTAGAGCACAGGTTCTTGAGTTTCTCAAAGTGAGAATGACAGTGGCATGTATGACTGGGAATATTAGTACTTTGTGGGAAATGACAAAGAAAGGTTTAAAATCTTTGTTCCAATTATATTCTACGAAATCTAGACAGTGTCAATTTAAGGAGTACCTAAAACTAAGAATGCAACTATGCAAGTTATACTCTATTATTAATTCTCAGAATATTAGTTTAACTTCCCAGGTTATTAAGCTTAAAACAGCAATGATGAATTTACAAAATTCTAGAGCCACTGCACTGTTAAATAAGAATAGAATCTGTTCCCCAGGGAAAAGTGGATTTGACAATGCCTTTAAAAGCTGTTCACAAAGAGCATCTGACAAATTTTTGGGATCTGTTTTAGGCACTAATGGTCTTATAACATCAGACGGGACTACAATTCTGCAGACTGTATCACAATATTTATCCACCATGTATGTCTCATTTCCTATTAATGAGAAGGTGGTGTCTGAATTTTTGAATAAAATTGAAGTTCCTGGTATACCTTATATACATCTGAAGGATCTTACTAAGCCTATCGCTAAGGCAGAAATCGGGACAGTTATTGATCATCTCAAAAAATCCACAGCTCTGAGTATTGATGGTCTTCCGCCAGAATTTTATGTTACTTTTAGTGATATACTAATAAACATATTGATGAATGTATTTAATAAGGTTCTGGATGGTTTACAGGTGGACATGCATTTCTGCATAGCCATTCAGAGTCTAATATTTAAAAAAGGTGACAGGACTGTTCTTGATAATTGGAGATCTTTGAGCTTATTAAATACAGATTATAAAATACTAATGAAAATTTTACATAACCGTTTGTTGAATATAGCTTCTGTACTTCTCTCAACAGTACAAACCTGTACAGTTCCTGAGCGTTCTTTAAAACACAATTTATTATTACTTCAGGAAATCATAGAACAGGGCAAGGCAGGTAAATGAAATGGTTATGTTATGTCATTAGATCAGGAAAAAGCTTTTGATCAAGTCCCTCATAAGTTTATCTCACTTATATTAGCACATTACGGTATGCCCTCTCTTTTTGTAAAATGGATTTCCTTATTATGTAGCAATGCAAAAGCCATTCCTTTAGTAAATGGTCATTTGGGTACTTATATAGAAATTTAGCTGGGAGTTAGACAAGGTTGCCCACTCAGTCCGTTACTTTATTTACTATGTTTAGACCCTTTATTAAGATTGCGGCAACAGGACTCCTGTATTGCTGGTATTAAACCAAAAGAAGGTGGTGTAGAAGCCAGGGTGACAGCATATGCTGATGACTTTTGTGTTATGGTTACAGATTATAACTCAGGTATACGAGCTCTAGACCTTATCATTGAATACTCAAACATATCAGGGGCCCACCTTAACAAAATGAAGAGTATTGTTTACCCTTTGCATGATTCTAATATTTTGAATGCTTCTTGGAATGGGATTAAGGTGTCTACTGAACCATTTAAATATTTGGGTATTTGGTTTGGGAGAGGGGGTAACAGTGTTTATAATTGGAGAATGAAACTAGATTTAGCGGCAACTAAAGTTGAGGTGTGGAAAACATGGCGTCAGACAAAAAAGAAAAATGTTGCAATAATCAAAACTTTTTTACTTCCAATATTTTCATTTCTTAGTGTTGTCTACCCCTTACCTTGGACATTGGAAGCTTCCCTTTTAAGTTTAGTTTTTCAGTTACTGTGGGGGAGTCAACTAAATTCTATTAAGAGAGAGATCATTTATTTATCAATAGAAAATGGGGGTTTAAATCTGCATAAACCCTATAGTATTTTTTTGTAGTATTTTTATTTCATTCTAACCTAATAGATTTATCAAAACTGACTCTAGCTATCTGGTCTATTTTTGCTAGATCTTGGATTCAGCCACTTTATAGAATATGGGGGGAACAGGGGGTTTTGAAAGCGCAAGTTAAGACGGCATGTTGTTTCTTTCGACCTCCACTTAGGAAACTAAAGCAATGGAATGTACATATTTCAAGGTTGTCCTTGCCCACCCCTAAAGCTTATTATAAAATAATCCATAACACTATGGGCCAGATATTCAAACTGAGCTATTTTGTGGCACAAGCCCTTGCGCTGCACAAAATAGTTGCTCAGGTGTGTGGCCGGAGCGATATTCAAAGGAGTTGTGCTATTGAGTAACTCCTTTGAATATCACCCCCCAGCCACAGCCACTATGCATGGCGCAGTGGAACTTGTGCCACCACAAGTGGTCAGAGTGGAGCATTTAACTTGTGGTGGTGCAAGTACCATTGCGCCATGTGCAAATTTCCGATATTCAAAAGGTGACATGCAAATGGGGCCATAATTCATGCAAGGCATGGGGGGGCCATTTGCATCTGTTAGTGGCTCCATTTGCATGCCATTAGCATGCAGGTGCGCCGATCCCCAAGGACTTGCACCTGGTGCCCTGCCAGGCAGCAGCCATCGGGGACCGATGCCCCCTGCAGCCCGATCACGGGCAAATGTGTAAGAAATCCCCCCCCGACTGGCCCGATCACAGGCAAAAGCAGAAAGTCCCCTCCCGACTGGCCTGATGCTGGCAAAAGCAGAAAAGTCCCCCCTTCCCGACTGGCCTGATCATGGGCATAAGCTTAAATCACCCCCCCACCAGCCCGATCGCGGGCAGCAAAGTGTTCCCGCCCGAACATGTCCCTGGTGGTCCAGTGGACTGCTAAGACCGATTGAGGGCTGAAGAGGTTTGAAACCCCCCCTAGAACATATCCCTGGTGGTTTAGTGGACCGATAAGCCTGATCGCAGGCTGCATTATGTTGTGACAGCCCCCATCCTCAAGACCATATCCCTGGTGATCTAGTGTCCCCCCACCCCACTCACCCATGAAGCCCCACCACCCTGCTCCCCTCCCTTGGCAGAAGGCAGGCGGCAGCATCCCACCCACCTGCCGCCCCACCGCCTGCTGACAGACTGCCCGATAGGGCTGCAAGCCCAGTGGTGCAGAGCAAGAGCCAATGGGCGTGCAGTCCATACCGTACAAGGCAGTCCAGATTTGTGAATGAATTCATTCTAAATCTGGACTGCCTTTGTATAGTATGGGAAGGCAAGCCCATTGGCTCTTGTTCTGCAATTAATGGGCATGCAGCCCTACCAGGCAGTCAGTCAGTGGGAGCGGGCAGCAGGTGGGTGGGATGCTGCTGCCTCGTCGCTGCTGGAGGGGAGCAGGGTGGGGCTTTGTGGGTGGGTGGGTGGGGACACTAGATCACCAGGGATATGGTCTTGGGGTGGGGGGTGCGAACATAATGCAGCCCGCGATCGGGCTTATCAGTCCACTGGACCACCAGGGATATGTTCTGGGGGGGTTTCAAACCTCTTCAGCCCGCAATCTGGCTTAGCGGTCCACTGGACCACCAGGGATACATTCTGGGGAGGGGTTTCAAACCTCTTCAGCCCATGATCGGGCTTAGCAGTCCACTGGACCACCAGGGATATGTTCGGTGGGGAACACTTTGCTGCCCACGATCAGACTGGTGGGGGGGGTGATTTAAGCTTATGCCCATGATTGGGCCAGTTGGGGGGATTTTACACTTTGCCTGGTGGGGGGCACAGAAGGTGAGGGCCAACCACAGGTGACAGCTGCTGTGTTGCACCCTGCAATATGGCAGCTCACCTTTGGGTGGCCCTCGACTTACTCCTTTTTTTTTTTGGCTCAAAGTTGTGCAGGTGCAGGTTGTGGGTTGCGCCTGCACAACTCTGCACAGCCTGGCTGAATATTGGGCTGTACAGTTTATGCATGGTTCCTCCCCATCCAGTTCAGCATGCATTCATTTGCATTACACTGTTGCTCAGCATGTTTTCAGTGACACAACTGCCTCCTGCTGAATATCACAGAATGGTGCAATTTCGGACTTGTGCAGGTGCAACCATATTGCGCATGGCGTAACCCTTTTGAATATCCCACCCTATTTGTCCATCAGTGGTTCAGTTTAAAAATGTTGATCCGAAATTTTGGGGCTTCATTTTAGAGACTCTCAGAGATCCCTGTATTCTGCCAAGGATTTGGGATATTAGTCGGTTATGTGCACATGGACACCTATTTGTAAAAGACAATGCCAAACATAAAAAAACTTGAAGAATGAGTGTGTCCAAGAAAAGGCTGTATAGCTCAGAAGGAATCAATGTCACATTTTCTCATTGACTGTCCATTTGTTAGACAATTGTGGGATAGAATAGCTAAGGTTTGGAATAACCTGTATTGGAAAAGTCTTACATATGCTGAAGTTGTAAGGGGTTTTAGTTTGAAAGACATTGGTATACAAAAAGGGATGACCCTCCTAATTCTTGCATTTATAACATTTATATTATGGCAAACACGATGTAAATTTATACTGCAACAATTATATCAAGATCCTGAACAGGTTGTTATCATTACTGAGACTGAAGTTTATAAACATTGTATGTATGAACAAAAGTATATGCTTTCTACTGTATGGGTTCATAGGTGGAGGGAGGTACTTTTTTTGAAAGACAAAATTGGATTAATCCCTGTATGTGGTTTGATATTTATTATCCTATTATTTATCTTGGGTATTGTTTGTGGAATTTTTGTATGTTATTCATTTCCTCTGTGTAATATATTGTTCAGTTTTCTTTAATAAAATTTTCCACCACTCTTTTCGATAAGTGTCATGGGATCTTTAACATCCACCTGAACTACCACCAATCCAGGCAGATGGGACCTCAGTTTGACATCTCATCTGAAAGACGGCACCTCAGAAGTGCAGCACACAATCCCTTATGTTTTATTTTTATAATTACTAGTGGAGGAACATAGGCACTAAAAAGAAACATTAAAAACTGTGGCACTCACCTTTGGTGGTTAATGTGACCATGATTTTATGCACTGTGGCACACTAGTGAAGTTCCCCACTGCTCAAATTCAGAAAAGGAAAGTGGCGAGGGAGCACTCTAAATGCCATAATACCTGGTTATAATGTCATACTCAGTTATTACTGCATTTGATCACACTAATAATGAGCATGAAAAATGGGGTCAGCAGTTCTCATAACTAAATATAGTAGTCTCTAGTTCTGGTTCATATAAAATTTTAAAGCCAACTGCTAAGCTTTCTCATAGTAGACAAGTTGGATTGTGTTGCATGGCAAAACCACATGAGCAGGTCAGCAGTTTCAGTATATGCAAGAGCTGTTGGCACTGCTTACAGTGTAATTAATGTGGGTTGCTTAGAGTTAATAAAAATATGCCTTCTTGTTGTGCAGCAGCTATGTGGTGGAAGATAGGAACAGAGAATATATCTCAGTAGTGTGGGTGATCTGGATTGGGTTGCATGTGAAAAGACCCTGAATATAATAGTATAGTTTATCAGGATCAGATAAGTGATTGCATACAGAAAGATTTTGAGTTTCTTAATAACATGATTAAATGGCTTTTAAATACTCTTTGGAGCCCTAAGATTTGCCATTACTATTTATCATGTATATGAACTGAAAAACAAGAAATATTCAAGACGTATTTTTGTTATTTTTTAAGAAACAAATGTCTCTTAGATTCCATGTCAATGCATTGTTGCATCAATATATTGAGTTCCTTGATGTAATCTACAGATATGTGCATTGCATTTGTACATTCGTCAGTGTCAGTGGCTCAGTAGGTAGCACACTCACCTCTGAGGCCGGGAGATCAGAGGGCTGTGGATTCAGTTCCCACATCTGGCACTTGGGTTAATATCCCAGTACTGACACTGCAGTGCAGCATGAGAGAGTTGCTGCACTTCTGAGGTGCCGTCATTCGGAGGAGACGTTAAACCAAGGTCCCATCTGCCTGGATTGGTGGTAGTTCAGGTAAATGTTAAAGATCCCATGGCACTTATCGAAAAGAGTAGGGGTATTTCCCCGCTGTCCTGGCCAAATTTCCCTCATTCACTAAAAATACCACCAACAGCTTAATCTGGTTCAAGGTCAGTTGGCATTGATCTGTATCCCCCGCCCCCAGGTCGTGCCTGAAAATAGGCAGGATTTGTCTAGTGCATTTACCCGGTCAACAAAAACTAAATAAATAAAAATAAAACATTGATGTTCTGAGAAAACTGATGGAATGTATCCATTGATGTATTATTATTTTTGCATTTATGCTGATTTAGAGGCCTGTTTCTCTGAAACTGTGTAAGCTAGAGACTAATTCTACACACTGTTACAAAGCTTAGGGATAGGACTTCATACTGGCATCTAGCATACAAGTCTGAAATGTAAGGTTTAACATACATTTGCTTCTGAACATCCATTGCCTTTATTGGAATAAAGGCAATATATTGAGGTAAAGATTAGTCTATTGATATATAAACGTTGCATTAACATGCCACAGGCATGTCAATCTGACACCAAGCTTTCAATAAAACAATGTGTTCCTATTCTTAAGAGTTCCAAAGTTAGTCCATTAAAAATAACAAATTGTAGTGAGAAAAAATAAGGTGACCTAGTAGGAATTGAGCCCTGGTCCCCAGAATACTATCCCAATCCTCTAACTACTGAGCCACAGGCTTACATGTTTGGACCAGGGTTTTTTTATACCTCCTTCACTAGGAATAATCAGTATGACAATAAGATGTTTTTTTTGGTGCAGTAATAGCCACTGCTAAGCCATTTAAACACAGATCGTAGTGAGAAAGAAATGATGTAACCCAGTAGAAACTGAAACCAGGACCGCAACATACTGTCCTGTTACTGTAACCACTGTGTTACAGGCTCACATGGTCGGACCTAGCATTCCTGAACACATTGTGTTTCTCTGGCATTGCATATCCTGCAACTAGGAATAATTAAGAAGACAATTAGATGTTTTTTGTGTAGTATTATCCACTGCTAAAAAATTTAAGTTACAAATCATAGTGAGAACAAAATAATGTGACCTACTGGGAGTTGGCCCCAGGCCTCTGGAATGCCATGCTGATGCTCTAAGCATGCAGCTACATGCTCACATTGTTGGACCTGGGCTTTCCAGGCACAGTTCAATTCTAAATATAAATTTCTTGAAAAGTGTAAACTTTGGGACTTTATGGGTCAGGAACTTTATTTTTTTTAATGAAAGCTTGGTGTGAAGTTTGCATGGCTGTGTCATATGAATACCATTTTCATACGTTGTTGCACATCAAATCAGGTACCAAACTGTAAAGGGAGAACATCGAGACTTGCTATAATATTAGTCACTGCATCACCAGATACTACTGGTATTCATCAAGGAGAACCATGTCCTTTTTTTCTATCATTATACTGGGTAAACTGGTGCATACTAAGCTAGAGTAAAGTACCTTTTGTTTAATTTGGTTTAAATGTAGAAGCAAGTCATCTGATTTCCCCTTTTCATGATAGTTGGCCTTTGTACATTTGCAGTGAGGTGTGATTCCAGATAGGTTTATGAAGGCTTGCACTGTATTTTGCTTGTTAGACCTGACCTACAAATATACTCTGAATTACTGTATAGCATTTGCAAACATCAGTTATGATTCACAACTTGAAATACTGTGCATGAAGAACATTCTGAAAAAACAAAGTATTGTTTACCAGCACATGTTAAAAATTATTTCTCAGCATATTTAAATACTCAAACCTAGTTACCAGAAAGCAAGCAGAAGAACCTTGGAATAATGCATGCTTTGTATGAATTGCAAAGAAAATAAATGTGTACAGATTCAGATGGCAGTTTAATGTACTGCAGTTTGAGTCTTTCTTCCATCTTGCACTTGACAACAGTTTATGGACTGAAGTACATATTGAAAGTTTCTATTTCATCTAATTATTTTTAGGGTCACAGTTCTCCAAAGTTACTACCACTGTGATTGAAGGGGAGCCCCAGACTATTGAAGCATCTGAGAAAATCACAAAACTCATAAAAGGTTATTATTTCATACTGGCACTACTGAAGGAGAAGTGGCAGACTTGTTCTCTTTTTAAGAATCTGTTAATGTGCACACTGAGGTTTAGAACTGTTTTATGACTTAATTATTTGTCTTGTTTTCCTAGAAACTCCTAGACAAAGAGTTCGTGTTCCTATCAGGAAGCAAAGAGGTATGGCTAACTATTCATGAATATAAGCCCTTGCTTACTGCAATCCAACTTTCACAGAGGCAGTATTGAATAGCTATGGGCTTGTTATTAAATTTTCAATGCAGTTTTGACAGTATCCTGCTATCAGGCTGAGGTACAATAACCAAAGCAGAGCACCTAAATTAATGTCTGTAAAACAATTCAGTTCAATATAATCTGTATTTCCATGTTTTGCGTTGCTATTCTTTAGAGATCTTGAAGCAGTAAGCATAGAGCATTATTTGTTGATGAACATAGAACATACATAGACTTTGACAGCAGATAATGACCGTTTGGCCCACCTAGTCTGCCCATTTCTCTACCTAGAGGATAAGCTGCAGATCCTATTTAACCAACAGCCTATTTCTTCCTACCCCCCCACAAAAATTGCCTTATGTCTGTCCCATGCATTCTTAAATTCTCCCACAGTTTTATACCCCACAACCTCCTCAGGAAGGCTGTTCCATGCATCCACCACCCTCTCTGTGAAAAAATACTTCCTCACATTGCCCCTGAGCCGTCCCCTCTCTATCTTCAAATTGTATCTCCTTGTTCTTGCACATCTCTTTTTCTGAAAGATGCTACCCTATTGGACTTTGTTGCTTCCACTGAGGTACTTAAATGTTTCTATCATGTCCCCCCTCTCCCTCCTTTCCTGAAGGGTATATATATTAAGCTCCTTTAGCCTCTCCTAGTATGGCTTATCTTGCAGACCCTGCACCATTTTAGTTGCCCTCCTCTGAACTGCCTCCATCCTGTCTATGTCCCTACAGAGATGGGGTCTCCAGAACTGGACGCAGTACTCCAGATGGGGTCTCACCAACTATCTGTACAGGGGGATAACAACTTCCTGTTTTCTGCTGGTGATGCCTCTCCCTATACATCCCAGTATCCCCCCAGCCCTCCCTACCACCTTCTCATATTGCTTGCCAACCATAGAAACATAGATGTTCTAATTAACATTTCCCACAATGAAGTATTAGTCAGAGTACTAACATGGGTAGTGTACAGGTTACATTAAACGCATTGTGCAACTAGTTAACAGACAGTTAGGATTTGAGGTGTTGAGGCTCTGAAAAGGAAATCGCTTCATCACTGGTATCTGACTGCTAGCTGGTTTCTGCTGAGCTCTGAATGATTTGCCTGTATACATTCAGTCAAAAACCAAATGGTACAGATGAAGAGAAAAAAAAAAAACAATCCACCTAGTTGGCATGGCAGTGCAGTCACATAAAAGCATGGGCTGCAAACTAGCTACATGATATACTTAATGCCAATTGTATTGTAAAATGCGATTTATTGCATACTGGATATGTTATACAGTACCTAGAAGCTACATTTAAACTTCTCAAGGTTTATGTTGTCATCTATCCACCTCACATCTAGAAATAAATATCAAGTTCTAAATGATTTTGTTCTGAACAGCTAGCTGCTCACATGTGCCAAACCAAACTCATTTGAACAGTACCTTCCTTTTTGTTCCCTAAAACCACTTTTACTTACAAAAAATGATATTTTTCTACCTGTTTTCTCAGTCTGGAAGTAGCTACCCTACCATATGAACTCTAGGTAACTTACTGCTAAACAAAATTTAATGAATCTGTGGCATTACTGCAAGAACATTTTCCAAAATGCAAAAGTTATACATGTATCTGCTTCTAATTCACACATATTCTGAATTTATTATGTTTGGATGACATTGTTTTGCATGCAAACACCTGTTTTTATGCAGCTTCCAGTATTGTGATAAAGTATTTAAATAGAATTTAAATGGTAAGAAAATGTATGCAAACTGGCAGCTGCATGCAGAAATTGATGTTTTCATGGAAGAAATCCCTAAAACAGAAAAAATATCTGCAATTTTCACAGAATTTGGCACTTTCATGGAAAGAAATTCTGTAAGAGTTTATAGGACTGAATCACACAGCCCTAGTATTTTTTGTCCTATTTCCTGATTACTAAGAGTAGCTGTTTGGAAATATGTAGGATTCTTGTCTTTCAAACATTATCTGCTCATATTGTCTGTGTACACAAAATGGACAGGCGTTTCAATGTGTGGCACAGCCCTGCCCCATGGCACTTAAGTTCTGGCAGTGCACCAAACCCTTAACTGTAACAGCACCACATTTTACAATCTCAGACACAGTTGGGACAGCTTCCATGAATTACAGCAGCCTGTGCCAAATATCTGGTGCAAGCTCTGTAAAAATGGCCCCCAGGATTGCCACAAGTTACACCAGAAAAAGTTGATGGGATATAAAAATCCCATTAGATTGCCACAAGCCCCATGCACCATATTGTCAGCATACTGGGGTTTGCAGTGATCTAAAGCTTTTGGAAATCCTGCCCAATGTCATAATCCTTTGTTTATGAATAACAATTGTTTGCCGTAGACATGATTATGATGTCACAAGCATGCAACTATGACATCACTTGTAGACAAGCACCAGGAGCAAAGGAAATCCAAAGGGAAAATCCCTTTACCATATGAACAGTGGCACCCAGCATCAGGTCCCATTTGTCTAATGGTAACTGCTAGCTTTAGTGAAGAACTGGTAATAACATACAGAACAATAATTTGCTTATTGCTTAATTGCTTAGAACTGCCTAGTATTTCCAAACATTTTGACTAGTCGTCATGGAGGACATTGTGACAATAATGTCACAAGACCTTGGGGCATTTGAACACCTTACACTGGGCACCACTGAAAAATCCTTAGTAACAGTGAATAAGGGGATGATAAAATAAGGAAGGGCATGCAATCAAAATTATTAGGTCCAAAATTAACTCAGAGGCATAGCAGGCTTTAGACTCCTTTTTAAAACCCATCTTTCTTTCATTGCTTACAACATCCAACCTCTATCAAATCACATCAAATCAATTCAAATTTACTATAAAATACAGTCTAGTTACCTGATCATTAAAGATTCGTAACAACTTTATTACAAATGTACACACACAATAAATATATAACTGATACAGCACAAAAATTGCTAGTTGCTACACATGAATTCAGCCCAGGGAATGACATTGTTTTCAAAACAATTTGGTTTAACATCTACCCCCTTTGTAAGAGCTATGCCTTCTAAGAAGATACCTGCTATCAACCAAACATAGAAACAGAAACATAGACTTTGATGGCATATAAATACCACTTGGCCGACCTAGTCTGCTCAATTCCCTATGGATAAGCTGCAGATCCTAGTTAACCAACAGCCTACTTCTTTCTACCCCCCTCCAGAATTGCCTTATGTCTGTCCCATGCATTCTTGAATTACCCCCTTTGACCCCACAACCTCCACAGGAAGGCCGTTCCAGGGGAACAAGATAAGGATTGAGCTTGTGATTAGAGGATCTAGTCTACTAAAAGAAATAATGACTTGACTCATACCTCCTAGATATGAGAAGTGCAAGCTGAAAGATTCCACAGTTAAATCAACATCAGTTTGATGGGGTAAATAACCCTATAGCCCTTCACTGAGTATTCTCTAATGCTTTCATCTCCTGGGCAGTTACAGATTACTGCCCTGCAGTGACCTCTGTTAAAGGATGAACAGGTCTCATTTTTTACAAAGACTGATAAACATGCAATTAGTTGTAGCTCAGCTGGTGATTGCATCTAAAACATTTTGCACATAGCTATTACCTACCCCCGGCAATGTTCTTAGATATGGTAGTGTCATCCATATATTTAGCAACTCACTATCAAATTTAAGATCAATAGTCAAAATGAGGACTACAAAGGGTGCCGCTTTAGTACCGTGTGGTACACTTCCCTTAGCAATTCAGTATGCACCACTTATACAGTACACTTAAGTCAGACAACCACACATAGCAGATGAATCCTGGATGCCAAAACTCATTTCTCATAGGGTCCCTTTATAAATCCACTGGCTATAGCAATTTATAATGGTGCCTGCTATACTGAACCCCTGAAACCCATTGACACCTACACAACGGCTATCAGGTAGCCTCCCAACACTTCCTGAGGCTACTTGACTGCAGCTATGGAGGTGTTAATGGACCTCCATCCACTACATGTCTGCTGTTAATCTAACTAAACAGGTGCTAAGCTGTCCCTTTTGTCTCCTCTCTGTTTCCCTTCTCCTCTTTCCCTTCTTCACCATGATCCATTCCAGAGCAGTTGAGCAGATTAAAATTGAAATTAAAAAATAAAACCCACCTTGTTAGCTTTTTGTTTTATTGAACTGATGCTTTTTTTCTGCTTACATTGTTGTTTCACTGCCCCAGATTCCCCCCAAAATCTATCCAAATCAGGTCATTCCCATCGATTGACTTATCCTCTCTACATGCTGACCAGCACTCTACAGACTGATCCCCTATCTCTATGACCAGTAACATCAATCAAGCCCTGCAATATTTGCAATCCAGATGTTTATTAGTATGGGGTCTGCATGCACCCCCTTTGGAAAGCCAGAGTCAGAGGTTCTCACATCCCCTGGATCTCAACTGAACTTCTGACCTGCCTTTGTGCACTTGACTAGGCATGGAAGTCTTACAAGTTCCTGGGCACTCCATCTAACTTTAACAAGTACTGTGCCATGAGGAACTCTTGCATTAGAGCCACTAGGTTTGCTAAGACTGAATTTCTTGTCATCTCATTTCAAAATAATCTTATCAGCCATCCAAGTTCTGGAAAGTAATACATGCCCTTTTCTCCCCCTCTACCCAACCCCTCTCCTGTACTCAAGGTGGGGGACTCTACCATTTCTGACCCTCCTTCTGTTGCCTCTTCTTTCAACTCCTTCTTCACCACCTGTGCTTCCTCACTCCTATTTCCTGCCACTCCCTCGAACCCTTCTTTTCCATCAACACCCTCCATTTTGCCCCTTCTCCTTCTTGCCTGTTACCCCAGTTTCCACTCTTAAAGTCCTTCTGACTCTCAACCTTCAAAAAAGTGGGAGCCCCAATGGGCTTGACCCCAAACTCCTGCATCTATCTCCACCTGCCATTGCCTTGCCTATCTCCTCCATACTAAACTTCTCATTTTCTCTTGCCTCAGTCCCGGATACCTGGAAGCATGCAACAGTCATTCCCCTTCCAAAAGGAGGTGACTCCTCCTCTCCTGGTAAATTCCACCCTACCTCTCTCTTCCCAACCTTATCCAGACTCCAAGAACACATAGTTCTACCTCAACTCTCCCCCATTCTCGACTCATCCTCCTTTTTCACCCCCTTCCAGTCAGGCTTTCATAAACACCACTCCACCACTTCCTCTCTTCTCAGGTTTATAGACTCTATCCATATTGGCATAGACCAAGGTCTCCTCACTACTGCCATCTTTGTTGCTCTAATGAAAGCTTTCAACACTGTCACTCACCCTCTTCTCCTGGACAAGCTAAAATCTCTGAGTCTACCTGACTCTGCAACCAGTTGGTCTAGCTCCTACCTTAAAGGTACATCTCAATCAGTTAGAATTGGAGAATTCTTATCCCACCATATACACCGGTGGCCCCCAAGGTTCTGTCCTTGGCATGTTGCTTTTCTCCATATTCTTCAATGACCTCCCCTTAGCCTGTTCCTCTGCATCCATCCACATGTATGCAGATGACATGGTTCTGTTTTCATCTAGCTCTTCTCCATCTGAGTTAACTTCCAGGGTATAGCTTGATTTTGACAATGTCCAGAAATGGTTCAGGTCTAATCAGTTATCACTTAATGCAAATAAAATGGTCTTCAAATGTTTCAGCATTCAGCAAAGACTTTCTTGGCTTCCTTCCATCCCCACCTTCCACACCCTTGATGGTGGTGAAATTGATGATGTGCCCTCATTCAAGTACTTCAGTGTCTGGCTTGACCAACACCTTGGTCTTTCTTAGCACATAGACACCATGTACAAAAAACTTCACCCCAAGCTTGGTGCCCTATATAGGAACAAAAGCTGGATTCCTATTTCTGCCTGCCGAGACATCATTACTAAGATGATCCTCCCCATTTTTTTTTTTTTGTAATTGAACAAGTTTTATTGGTTTAACAATAAGAAACACATCTCCAGTTATACAGTGAAGAGTAATGAACAGGACATTAATTACATAAACACCCTCCCACCTCCCTCCTCCTTCCCCCCTCCCTTCCCATGACTACACACATTACCAAATCTCCATCTATCCATCTTAAGGTAGACTAGGGCCTCAAGGCTTCCAAGCTGCCATGAGTGCCTCAAGAACCCCCCAAAGTGATGTGCATGCCCTAGTCCTGCCTCACATATAGTCTGTCTGCCATTCCAATTGTAAAGCCAAGGTGCACTCCCTGTACCATTCCATCAAAGTGGGAACCTGATCACTCGCCCAATGCCTCAGAATTACCAATTTAGCTGTTGCAGCTATGAGTGACATATGTGCGCTTTTGGCTTTAGGCGTGCCAATTGGAAAGAGACTAATCAAACATACTCGCGGGGTAAACAAGGTTTCCAAGCCAAGGATAGGGTCTAAGGTATTCTTAATAGACTGCCAAAAGGCCTGGACCTGGGGACATACCCAGATCATATGATACAAAGTACCAGTGCCCCCTTTGCACTTCCTGCAAAGGGATGGGGACACCGTCCCATATTTATACAGCTGGGAGGGGGTTAGATACATATTATGCAATATATTAAAATGTACTGCCCTCAACCTATCTTGTTTTATAAATTTGTACATTGAAAGCCAAATGTTATTCCAGAGGTTGGGCTCCTCTGGGATTCCCAATTCCTTAGTCCAGTAATAACAAACCCCTACCGGCAATCTAACATCCCACTCCTGAAGGGTTTTATACAAATTTGAGACTGAATGTGGGTGGGAGGCTATATGCAAAAGCGTAGCTAAATCTCTATCGCCCGGCACCACCGGTGTAACCTGAGAGAAAAAGGAAGTTAGGGCATTACTGACTTGCAAGCACTTAAATGTTTCCTTGGGTGAGACACTTAAGGATGCTTGCAGATGGCTGGGGGGGAGCAACTTTCCATTCAACCACACATCAGATACCCTGGAGTGATTTAACTAGGGCCAAAAAGTGGAAGACAACGGTTCGCCCCCAATCTTAAAATGTGGGTTACCAACAATGGGCTGGTCAGTTGAATAGTACCACCTTATTGCGAGGTATTTTTGTATCTGATGAAGGGCCTTTAATGACCATCCCATGGGGTTATTTCTAAGCAGCTTGGGGATAGCTGATGGGGAAGCATATAGTAGGGCCGACAGTGAGCATTTGGCTCACGCTGACAGGTGCTGTTCTATGTCTAACCACAACGGTGAGTATCCTGTGTAATTACTCCCCCTACCCCAGTAAGCCAATTTGCTAATGTGCTGCACAGCATAATATAGGAAGGAAGAAGGAAGGGGCAGCCAATCCACCTCTTAGTTTTGTGGCTGTCAATTTGAGATAGGATCTACGGACTCTTTTCTGGTTCCATACAAAGCGACTGACTACACTTTGCAGTTTGGAGAACCATCCTTTCAGTAGATACATACCTAGCATGCCGAGAGGATATAAAATTCTTGGTAGAACGTTCATTTTAATGATGCTTAGCCTACCCCAAAAGGAGAAGGAGAGCAATCTCCACCTCTCCATGTCCCCATTATCACTTTAACTAAATTACCCAGATTATCCTTTCTTATGGAGTTCAATTCCTTGCAGACATTAATGCCCAGATATGTAAGAGACTTTGTTTCCCAGGAGAGGACAAAGGGTAATAATTCAGCCTTGTTAACCCTGCTATTCAAAGGAAAAATTTTTGTTTTGGCCCGATTTAACTTGTAGTAGGAGAGTTTGGAAAAGGCCTCGATATCCATCAATGCAGCTGGACTTGAGACTCCAGGGTTCTCAATATGCATTAAAATGTCATCTGCATATACCGAATAAGCATATCTGGCATCCCCTATTTGTATACCCTTAATAACAGAATTCACTGCGATCCTGCGCAGTAGAGACTCCAGGTACAGATTGAAGAGCAGGGGAGACAGGGGGCATCCTTGCCTTGTTCCCCGAGACAGCTGGAATAGCGGGAACAGCACCCCATTACACTTGACCTGGGCCGAGGGAAGCGAGTATAAGAGTTGCATCCATCTCAGGAATTCCTTCAGCATCCCAAAAGAGGACAGGGTGGCCAAAAGAAAGTCCCAGGATACCCTGTCGAACGCCTTTTCAGCGTCCAATGATACCAGCACCATTGGCATGTCAGAGTCCCTAGCAGTTGTGATAAGGTGTAATAACTTCTTCATATGGTCCTGGGATAGTCTCCCCACCATAAATCCCACTTGCTCGCGACTAATAAGATTACCAATGACTTTGGAGAGCCTATTCACAAGAACCTTGGCCAATACTTTAACATCTGTATTTAATAGGGAAATGGGGTGGTAACTGTCAATACTCAGAGGGTCCTTCCCTTGTTTTAAGATTAAAGAGATCGTGGCCTCTTGGAAGGTGGGGTCCAAGAACCCGTTGTCGTACCAGTACTGGAATACCTCTTTTAGGATTGGGGTCACTATCGAATGGCAGGCTTTATAAAAATTACTGGGGAACCTGTCTGGCCCAGTGGATTAATCTAGAGACATCTGCTGAACGGCCTGCTGTATCTCACAAATAGTGATTGGGCACTCAAGGATGCTGCCTCTATATCTGTAAGCTTAGGTAGATTCACCGAGTTAAGGAAAGAACTAATATCATCTTCAGTGGGCCGTGCAGCAGAGTCCACAGCATACAGTTCTTGGAAATAAAGGCCGAAGGCCTTCGCCATTTCCAGAGGGTCAGTACAGACTTGTCCCTCCCTTCCCATATAAATTCCGGTAATAAATTGCGATGAGTCTAGCTGACAGATGTGCCTAGCAAGTAACTTACTCGCCCTCTCCCCTGTTTCCAAATACTTCAATCTGGTTCTTAGTAGGGCAAGTTCCACCCTCTGAGAGACCAGGCTAACATATTGGGCCTGTAGCTGATGAAGTCTGGCCCAGCTCTCCTCCAAGGAGGTGCGAGATAAACTATGCTCTAAGGTCTTAATAGAGGCTAAGAGGGAGTCCAATTGGGCTTTTTGTTTCTGAGCTCTCTTAGAGGCCATTTTGATTAGTTCTCCCCTTAAAGAGCATTTCAGAGCTGCCCAGACTAAATCATATTTAGCTATCGACCCCTGATTACTGCTAAGGAACGAGGTAATAAAATCTATTATGTGCCTCAGCGAGGCTTCGTCCTTCAATATCTGACTGTTTAGCCTCCATTGGGGTGACCGTTTGCTTCCTGCCCCTAGCCAAAATTCCAGACTAACTGGGGCATGGTCAGATAATACTCTAGCTGATATATCTGCTTGCATAACTCCAGACATTGCAGAGGAGCTTATCAATATATAATCAATTCGGGAGTATGTCCCATGTGCTGCAGAAAAGAAAGTGTATTGCCGCACAGTTGGGTTGATGACACGCCAGGCATCTACTAAGGCGGCATCTCTAATGAGCTCCTTCAGTGCTCTTTGTGCAGGAGACAGCCCTCGCTGCTCATGCCCAGATCTGTCCAGGTCTGTTTGCAGCACGAGGTTCCAATCCCCACCTAATAGTGTGAGCTTCTTAGGATTAGATACCACGATACTTAGTAACTTCACAAAAAAGGCCGGAGAATCACAATTTGGACCGTATACCGAGCCAAGTAGTATCGGATAGGATTTTAAAAGGCCATGTATGATGATATAATGGCCCTCCGGGTCCCAGGTTTCCTGGACCAGCTTAAAAGGGACATTCTTTGCTATAAGAATGGCTACCCCACCCCTGTTCATGGATATCCCTGCTCCAAAGACCTGCCCAACCCATGATCTTCTGAAGAAAGTAACATCCTCTCTCCTCAGATGCATTTCTTGAAGGAAAACAACTTGCGCCAGTAACTGCCGTAAGTGCCTCAGTATGGTGTGCCTCTTGACCCTATCTTTGGCTCCCTTGACATTCCAACTAATGAAGTTGTATTTGCTACTCATGTCATTATACTAATAGAACATGGACAGAGGAAGAGAAAAGATGTCCATAGTGGACTGTACGGAGGTCCGATCCTCCCCAATTTTGATCATGGTGACACTGTCTATGGAGCTGCACCAAAGCCCAACATGGCCAGACTGGATTACCTCTTTCACTCCTTTTGTCATTCTGCCCTGGCTTGTTATCCTCACACTCAGCATTATTCTCTATACTCTGCTCTGTCCCTCTCCTCCTTGGAAGATGGCCACCTTAACCACTGTATGTTCTTTATTTCCAAATTCTGGTTGACTTCACTTTCTCCTTATCTCAGCTATCTCCTCTCCCCTTAGCCCCCCCCTACACACTTTGTAACTCAGGTGATCATTCCCTTCTGCTCCCCTCTCACAGTTCCCTAGCTGCCCAGTTTGCTTTCTCCTTCTGCCTTCCTAATCTCTGGAACTGTCTTCCACTTACAATCCACTCTGCCCCCTCCAAACTCTCTCTCTATTTGGTCTAATCCAAGACCACACTGCACCCTCCTGAATGTGCCCTTAGACTAATCCCTCCACCTTCTCTGTAATTACTCTTCTGCTTCCATCTTTACCCCTTCTCAACATTCCCTTACTGTCCTCCACCCTATTTCTCACTCCTCCTTCCCAACATTCCTCCTAATCCTGCCACCATTACTCCCTTATTCTCACTCCCACCATTTCTTTTACACTCTCCCTCCTCCCTCTCTGCCCTCTTTCCACTCCCCTTTACCAATCGTCATCACTAGAGTCCCACCTCCCTTACTTATTCTTCTCAATAATTTCCATCTCCCTCCTTGTCTGCTGTTCTCCCACCCCTACTTCACCCCCTTTCTCCCCTTGTCTGTCACCTATACCTTTATCCTCCCATCTCTCTTACCTCTCTCACTAACTACATGCTACTTGTGTCCCCAATGGTCACACCTAACATATCCATTCTCCTACGCTGCCCTGTTTTTCTTATTGTTATAGTCTGTGTGTGCCTAGTATGTCACACTACTGATGTCCATTCCTGTATTATTATTAATTGCCTATTTTAGTTCTGTATATTTTTGTACAATGTTGTATTTTATTGTATTACTGCCCTTCTGCTTGTTAATTTGTATTTATCCCTTACCCCCAGGACACATCTGGAAATGAGCTTTTTGCTCAGTATGTCTTTCCTGGTAAATCTCTTTTAAATGAATAAATGTGT
The DNA here is from genome assembly GCA_016271365.2 of Neoceratodus forsteri. NCBI lineage: Eukaryota > Metazoa > Chordata > Ceratodontiformes > Ceratodontidae > Neoceratodus > Neoceratodus forsteri. The sequence continues at coordinate 323,724,999 of CM057458.1, forward strand.
CCAGTATAAGTGGTGCATACTGTACCACAGCTATAATAGTCATATCCAGCTTTTACACATTGTGTGCTCTCCAGAAAAAAATATTGGAATCATGTAACAATACCAGAATGTAAGCCATTCCAAAGATGCCAAGATCGGCGTGGTCAAACTGTTTTGGCAAATTGATTAGGATGGTCTGCAGATGCAGCCCCAATCTGCAGCAGTATGAATTAAATGAAGAAACCTTATAGAACATGAACTGCTGCACTTGCTTTGATTGACCCAAATTGATTATGGCCAGTCTATGCCTTGAAATCTTCCCACAGCTAAGGGTAAACAGAACCCTAATACACCTTGGTTATAGACAGTACATGTTGAGCAAATCAGTATCTTTGCATCTGATGCCTACTGAAGGGGATATGTTGTGGAGTGCCACAATGCCACAGTATTGGTCGCTTATCATGACCCTTAAGCATGGGAGTGTAAAAACAAAACAAAGGCTAATGCAAGAATCCTATACCCTTCTTTTCAAATCCAAATGTGAAAATCCTCCAGACTTTCACTCTTATTAACAATAATGCCCTTTAAATTCATTTCAACATGCTCATCAACTGACAGAAAATATTTATCTGGGGAAATATAATTTCTCCTAAATTCATCCAGTACAGGTACTGTAACTGCTCAGTTATAGAACAACATTGATGGGTAAAGTGCTCTACTAAGAAAGATAAACTAGATGTTTCAACTTGCTGCATAGGACCAAAGGAAAGCTCTATATTATCTTTCAAGTTCCCCCAAAAAAGAGTTAACCAAGATCCACCAGTTTAGTTAAGAAAAAAAGTCTTAATTTTTCAACTTTACCTTTTTACAAGATCACCATTTAGGTCCAAAAAAAAGCAGTCTTAATTTTTTCAGCTTTAACTTGTTAGTACTCCTGTCTTAGTTTCACAATATTTTTTTATTTAATTGGTTAAACTATTCTTAAATATTTATACTTTACCTTATCTAAAAGATGCCTGCATCTTAACAATTAGGTTTTTAAACTTCTTCATAAACTACGGTTATCAGAACTCTAGCTCCTCAACTAAGGGGCAAATTGATCAATAGATAATTGAATGATCAGATAAATGAAATCTCACCACTAGAGGTATGGAAGAGGTAGCCATGGGTTAGTCCCCAGTTCAGATTCAATATAATTAGTGGCACAGAAAAATAGAAACATAGAAGTTGTCAGCAGATAAGGACCTCTTGGCCACCTAGTCTGCACAATTTTCTCTGCCTATTGTGCCACCGCAGGCCCTACTCAATCTCCTGTTATCTCCTCCCCTTGCCTTACTACCAAGTTTCCCTTGTATCTGTCCCCTGCATGCTTGAATCCCATCACCATTTTGGCACCCACTACCTCTGCTGTAAGGATGTTCCAGGTGTTCACCACCCTCTCTGTAAAGAAGTATTTCCTCACATTTCCTCTGAGCCTCCCACCCCAACTTGAAAGCGTGATCCCTTGTCCTTGAACTTCCTTTTCTATGGAAAAGGCTATCTTCCTGTACTTTATGGATACCTGTTAGATATTTGAATGTTGCTATCATATCCCCCTTTCTCTCCTCTCCTCTAGAGAGTAGATATTCAGTTTCTTGAGTGTCTCGTCATAGAGCTTTTGATGCAGGCCCTGCACCATTTAGATAGCCCTCTTTTGTACCACCTGTACCTTATGAATTTCCTTCCCGAGGTGGGGCCTCCAGGACTGGACACAGTACTTGAGGTGGGGTCTTACCAGTGATCTGAACAGGGGTAATATTACCTTCTTCTTCCTACTGCTGATACTCCTCCCTATGCACCTGAGCATCCTGCTAGCCTTCTCCACTGCCTTATAACACTGCTTGGCTACCTTCAAGTCATCAGAAATAATTAACCCCAGGTCCCTTTCATGTTTGGTGGCTGCCAGCACTTCTCCTTCCAACTGGTACATAGCCCCCAGGTTTCTGTGCCCCAAGTGCATGATATTTCACTTTTTTACATTGAAACTCAGCTGCCAAACCCCTGACCGTTCTTTCAACTTTTTCAAATCATTCTTCATTCCCCCCCCCCGTGTTTCTACTCTGTTGCAGATTTTTGTGTCATCTGTGAACAGGCATACTTTCCCTCCTTTCTAGCCCTTCTGTAGTGTCACTAATACAGACATTGAAGAGGACTGGGCCTAATACTGAGCCCTGAAGCACCCTGCTGGTCATCTGGCCTTTTCCAGAGTGGACACCTTTTACCACCGCCCTCTGACTCCTGTAGCTTAACCAACTTCTTTCCCAGTTTATAACTTTCTGGCCTATTCCCAGACAGGCCAGCTTGTTCACTAGTCTTCTATGGAGAACAGTGTCAAAGGCCTTACTGAAATCCAGGTAGGCCACATCCACTGCTCCTCCTTGATCCACTAGCCTGTTCACCCAGTCAAAGAATTCGATCAGGTTTGTCTGGCAAGACTCCCCTCCCATGAAACCATGTTACCTTGAATCCTGTCATCCACTGGTTACAAGATAATACACTATCCTTTCCTTCAGTAGTGTTTCTATTACTATGCCCACTACCAAAGTCAGGCTGACAGGTCTGTAATTTCCTGCTTTTGTGAATTGAGTCCACATCTGCCCTCCTCCAATTCCTCCAAATCTCCTCTGTTTCTAATGATAAGTTGAACAGAGTTGTCAGAGGTGCAGCCAGCATCTCTTTGAGCTGCCTCAGTATCCTGGTGTACACCTCATCGGGTCCCCTTGCCTTGTCGGCTCTTAATTGTGCTAGTACCTTGAGGACTTTTTCCTTTGTAAGAACATCTTTTCCTATTCATCACCCTTTTATTAACCCTTATGTACTGCCCTTAGTTTCCTCTTCCTTCTTTTTTATTACTTCATCCGTAATTTGACCTCTGTTTTCCATCCTTGTCTTGAAATTGCATTTTTATTAAAGAGATGGCAGTGTGAACTAATGGTTAGATCAATGAATTATAAGACCACTGGCAGGATTTTCAGAGCCATCTCACAAATTTGTGATCCTTTCCAGATGCATTTCACCATTTGTGGGCACATGTTAGGCCACCTATGAAGTCTTCAAACCTTTGAACTTGGTTGCCATGATCTGTGGAAAATAAAGCATTGCTTGCATAAAACAAATGCTTCAGACAGTTTTAAACAAGTTTCCATGAATTGTGCAGTGTCATAAAAACCTGTCCACCTTAGATAAGGAGCTCAATTTTGACTCTAAATGGAGGATTCAGATGACTGCAAAAATTGCTTCTGTGTCCTCCACATTTGAAAATACGGCCTAACAAGTTTAAATACAAGGACAATAAATTGTCCCTCCTGACATGAAGGTTCAGTTTAGAGGACACAAGAGGGCATTCAATTGGATGCCATACAGGGTCCCATAGTGGATCCTCTGCTCCATGTGAGCAGAGAATTCTGGGTAGGCAGGTCACAAGAGGTGAGATGCACAAGCAAGTGTCCAAATGATTGCTCCTGCCATTCCATGCAGATCAGTGGGTTATGGTATCATGGTGGGGGTATTTTCTGGGTTCTCATGGCTGACAGGTGCCATTGTTGGGGGCATGCAATAGATAGGCAGGATCCCCACTGCCATATCCTGTGTCCCCTGAACACCTTTGTGAATGGTGTAGAGTGCAGGCACACCCCCCACTGCCCCAGACCATCCACATGCATAGCTGCATGCCTTGAGGCTGAGCAATACAGGTCACAAGGGGCTTGTAACCCTGCTGTGAATGCCACTGGGGGTCCACCAAACCCCTGCTGTGTGGCATTCGTATCTAGATTTTCCTATTCAGCTCAGGTATGTGACACATAGACAATCCACCTATTTGTACATAGAACATAATGGCCCCTATGCACTAATGGGTTGGTAATACATGCCAATGGCATGTTACCCACCTGCGGAACTCTGTACCTGTTGACAGGTATGCACCAGCCGGTATACACTACCCGCTGCCACCTGACATAGCCCCATATCCCCGGCATGCAGGACACCACAGGGTGGCCAGGGGCAGAGTCACAGACCCTGCTGGACCAGGTCACACAGTGGCTCCCCTTTGCAGTGTGGTGCTCATTGGCAGCATGCCCCACAGATTTCTGAGGGCTGGCTGCTGTGGAGGTGAGTGGAGGCAATGCCGCCGGCCCTCCTGCAATCCAGCACTGGAGCACTGCACCAGTATGGGGTGGGGTTGGGGTCCATTTGGCAGAGCCAGGGGGGAATGTACCCCACCATATGCCCAGAGAGGCTGAGACCAGTGCCTTACAGGGGGGCTAAATCTTTGGCCCAGTGCCCTAGTTTGGAGTGTGTGTTGGTTAGGGAGTGCCAGGTCGGGGCTGCCCACCAGTGTGTGCAGGGGAGGGTGGCACTGATGACCGTGGGGAGTACAACTGCAGTTGTCCTGGTAGGTGGGTTGGCCATCTGTCCTGTCCATGCATGTCCCTGCTGTGTGCAGAGGGCACATAGGGAGCTTATGGCAGGGTTCTCCCTGGCATACCCTGCACCCCCCCGGCACCCCCATGGTCAGCACTACACTCCTTAGTGCATAACACATAGTGCTGGTATGTCCCTGGCCCATCCAGACGCATTGTGGTTAGCATGGCTGGTGGATCAGGTGCATTGCAGCTGTGTGCCCACCCTTGGTGCATCCTGTGGGGGGGTGCAATGGGTGAGAAGTGGCTATGCACCCCAGGTATGGGGCGTATAGTCACTCTGCCCCTTCATGCATAGGGGCCAATATTTGCATCTCATTTGGGCTATTCTGGGTAATTACTTTTTTATGTACAGTAGCAAAATATTTCTACTAGATACACTACTTACATACAGCATGGTGCATTCTTCTCTGCTAAACAGTGCTACTTACTAAAAATTGTAAATGCTCCCTTCCTTTCCATTGCTCGTATTATTTACATTATGGGCTGATGCACCGGAAATAACCTACAGTTTACCTGCTGTACTATGTTATCTGATCTAAAGCTGACAAATGTCAGAACTGTATTTTCACCATGTTTTAATTATTGCCTTCTTGGTTATTGTAACTGCTATAATCTTATTGTTGTAACATTTATATTTATTTTTAGCTCCAATTAAGAGGAGGAGAAGCTCACTTCATCAGTGAAAAACCTGCTGACTTGAGTCCATGAGGAGTCCTCTGGAACAAGAGAATGACAGCAAAACTGTTACATTGACAAAACCTGAACCACAAGCCCCCATGAGCTGAGCAAGGACAACAAGAATGTATGGAAGAGTAGTTTTAGCAATATCTCATGGGAAAACCCCATGTTTGCAAAGAAGTAAACTGGGTGAAATCAGTGATGATGAACTGAATATGCAAAAATCTGAAACCCTCTGAACATTTTCAGATCAGAATACTTCAGTGTTTTCCAACACATCATAATTTCGTTTAAATGTGTTCTTATAAATGTTTCAATGACTCAGTCATTTCATTTGGTGCTCTTCAGGTGGTACTGTATAAAAATCAGCTCAGTTGATTACATTTTGCTAAATCATTACCACCTACTGGTGGTATTTCCACTAAGCCCAAAAAGTAACTCATAAAATCAGTATGGTTCATTTTGAATTTAGTCTGAAAACTTGAAACAATCACAGGTTTTACACACTCTTAATGTTTTTCATGTTTAGAAGTGCCATAAAATCTACAGTATGTATTACAAAAACATTAATTGTTCCTTATCACATACCAAATACATTTATCATGCTGTGGGATGTACAGACTGTGCTGTACACAACAATATCTATTGAGCCTAGTGTTATGGAATACATTGCAAAGAAAGGAAAAACATTATAGCATGTTGGTGAAAAAAAACTTAAATTTCTGCTCAAGTATATTGATGTGGCACTCTCAACACGACGCTACAGTAGTCCTTAAGAGTGTTCAAATACAGTACAAGGAAAAAGGAAAATGCATGGAAAGTTTCCTCTGCATGGACATTACATTAAAAAGTAAAAACAAACATGGTGCTTGCTATGAGAAGATTTTTTAAGAGAAAATGTTGCTTTGCAATAGCTGTTATTAATGGAAGTGAATCCTTTTGTAAATAATGTCATTTTGTAATTCCAGTTTTGCATTCATGAATTGAGCAATCCTTTTTGCTTTTTGCAATCAAAACTTTTATATTGTAAGTGTTGCAGTGCAACATTTTATTAAAGTTTAACTTACCTTACAGTGCCTTACCTCTGGGGAAAGAAACTTTCACAAGCTGTATTTTGGTGTGCCTTGGTACCTCTGTTTTGGAAACAAATATACATTAAAGGAATTCCTTAGAGCTTACTTCTTCTTTGTCTTTAATGTACAGTAGACTACACCTGTTCTGAATTTATCAAATGTCTGTTTTAGGTTTACCTTTCCAGTTTCTAGCATCACTCAAAGGAAGATAATTGATTAATTTACAGTTGCAAAGTTCAAGGAGAACTGCATGATAAAAGCTTGTGCTCCTCAAAGGAAAAATAAATCTGGGAAATCTGTTACTAGTTTCAGCAACCCCAATTCTGGAACACCCTGCCCCCAGGCTTAACGTGATCCCCTTTTCTCCACACATCTAAAACAGAAATGAAGCAGCACTTTATTTTCACCTGTAAGTGCCCTACTTAAGTGGTGCATTTTTTCTGTTTGTTTGTATCATAAACTCTTATGTATAATCTGATGTGCTAACTGATATAAATGTTTATAGGAGGCAGTATAGTGTGGTAGGTTAAGGCTCTGAGCTGCAGATCTGGAGACCTGGGATTGAATCCCACAGCCACCTAGGTGCATACTGTGTGATCTTGAGCAAGCTATTTAACTTTCTTGTGCTCCCAGGTCACATCTGGTAACAAGCTTCCACTTAATGTGCTACTCCAGGTTGAACAATGTTACCTTCCCTTAAACAATGTTCCCTTACTACAGTAATTGTATATTAAAAACTGTCCTCCTCCTCCTCATTCCCTCCCTTTCACCCCCCCCCAACAGATCACACATGTAAGTAAGATGGCTCTTCTCTGTAAGCCATACCTGGTAAAACAAGGTTAAATAAATAAATCAGCAAGTTGTGTTTCCCAATAGAAGCTGTTTTTTAATGTACTGGTTCAACACCTTTTATTTCTCCAGTTATACAGATCTTCAAGTAATCTCAGTGGGTGTTTGTGGTTTACACTGTTGTGGTATCATTTTGGACTGTATGATGTGGTTTATGTCCCTCTCAACCCCAACATTTTGCAGTACAGTAGAACATAGATTATTCTGACAGCAATATAAGAGCTTATGAAAGACAGCAACTACATTATGCATTTCTAAAATAATCCTTAAAATTAAACAAAAATGCATGACAGGGATGTATTATTGTAAGTTAATAGCATGACTTATGCTTAGAAAGTGAGGCAGAGGCTATCCAGAGTACCTTACACAGCCATGACTTGTTGCTTTTCCCACAATTGGACACACACACACACTGGAACAACTTATTGTGACTATCGAGTAGTTCCCATGATTGTAGTTTAAAAACTGAGTAAAGAGATTCAGGACACTAAGTATTTTAATATTTCTGAACTGTGCTGTTGTGCTGAGATTACATGTAGTCATATGATTTCATCTAACCAATCACAGGTCTTGATTCCTGGTGCCTATTTTATGATTGTAAACACCAACAGAGAGAACTAAAGAACTGTATAGATAAAAAGTAATATTTTTTTTGAATCAGTTGCAAAAGAACAGCTTCTACTAAGAAACATGACTTGCATGTTCAGTGCAGTTCTCTGTGTACAAATGTTACACTTTAAAGTTGAATGTTATCAACTTATTGTGGTAAACCACAATTTAATAGATTTGCAAATTGTCAAAGAAAGATTGTGCCTCTGTAAAAATATTTCATATTTTGTTATGGCATTTTCATGTTTGAATATTTTAAAAATGTTGAAAAAAGTATAAAAAAATAGAAATTGAATGGATTTTCCCTAAGATTCACTTATACAAAATTTAGGGGGGAAATCCTCTAAAATTCTATTTGTTAAACCTACAGAAAGAGGCAAGTTCCTATTACAGTACTTAAGTGCCATCTGATAGATTTTCAACTGCACTATCAGATGAGCACACCCTCTCCAGGTAGCAGTGAACACACTAACAAATAAAACAAAATCCCTAACAAAGGGTTTCACAATTCTCAATAGGGATTTTTAAAACTCCTTAAAAATCCATTGACTAATTCAACACTACTACTGTAGGTGGTTGGAGGCATTGTTACTGTAGTGTGGAACTGTGAAACAAGAGATCATGGACTGAATTTTCAGAAGTGATTGCACAGGTACAATTGTCAATTCTGGGCTGCACCTGTGTCATCCAAAACATGCTTAAATGTTTGAATGTTTGTTTCAAAACCATTTGATTCATTTGTAGCAGTTTACCTGTTTTTAGTCACCAAAAAACACATACATCACTTTTTGATGCAGGCAAAGCTGTTCTGATCATGTTCATATGTCCATCTGTACTATAAAAAAAACATTACAGGCAATTTTTAGAAGACTTTGCAGTAAAATATTATAGTTAATAAGCAATTGGTGCCTCAGCAAGAACTTTGAAAAACATAACATACCTTTATTTATTTATTTGAAGACTGGTGACCAGGAAAGGCACACTGAGCCAAGGATTTTTTCCAGGTGTGACCCAGGGGAAGAGAACAGGGGAGGGAAATACATAGCATGGACACAGTACGTAGTTAAATGCAATTACATAGCATTGGCACAGCTCAGTTATAGGGAAGTTGTATAGAATACATGATTAAAACAGGAGTAAGTACAATAAGAACAGACAACAAAAATCAGGCAGTTCAGCCACACCTACACCAGGTAGGAGACAATTGTGTGTGTATAGGGGGGGCAGTCAGATAGCGGGAAACAGGAGCAGGGGGAGGGAAGGAGTTTTAGTTGGCACCGGAGGGAAACAGGAAAAGTTGAGAAATGGAGAGATGATGGGAATAGGTTTCAGTGTGAAGGGTACTGATAGGAAAAAGGCTGATTACCCAGCAGAGGGGGGAGAAGACACATGATGAAAGGGTGAAGATCCCTTGAGTGAAGTGAGTGGGAGGTAGAGGGGATGGAGAAGCAAGAGAGGAGGGGTAAGAGGAAGGGACCTAAACCAGAAAGCAAAGCAGCTTTTATTTCTCATTAACTCCCTATTTCTTCTCCCTCTTATTTATTATTGAGGTCATATGCATGAAAACAGGATTGTTTTCATTAAGTGTTCATCAGCTTCTATTGCTTCTTCACAGCATGATATCATACTACTTTGCTTGTGACATCACAATTACTCCCATGACATCTTACTGTGATGCCACAACAGAAAATTATAATTTCATTTAAAGAGTAAGCTATAGAGGCAGAATAACTCTAAGGTATAAACAGATTGTTTTGTGGGAATTTCTTCAGTAATAAATAATGGAGATGAGAAATCTATAGAAGATATATGCAATACAACCTGAATTTTGTCTAAATATTATGTTACCCAAAGTTTTCTGAATGGCATCAGCTGTTCTTTAAAGCAGTAGTGCATGTTGCATGGTGAACATTTTGAACTTATACCTATAAACAATAAGTGTTCAAAAACAGTTTAGAATGCAAATGAAAACCCAGGGTTAGCCGTATTAAAATGAAAACTCTTTTTAATTATTTTAAATGAATAAATGATGCCAAAGCAGACTCAAAATGGGGAGAGAGGGCTTCTTAAAAGATATGAGAAAAATGGACCTAAAAATGGAATAAAAAGATACAGGTTTAACATTTTCATTGTAACACACACAACTGCTTACACATGGCTTTCAGTCTTCACCTAGCAGCTAACAAATTGCTAACAGAGCATTATACTACACAGGGATCTTCTCGGTCAATCACAAGTCACAGTTACAAACAGTTTATTCGACAGCTAATTCACAATGGTCATGGTATTCTCAATAAAGTGATTGCTGAGAACTCAGCACAGTCGTTTTATTGTCAATAACATGATAGTAGTGACATCATTATCTTACCTTACATTCTGGGGTATACCGCCCCAAAAGTGACATGTCAATGTCGACCAACACTACAGCAACAACAGCGTCAGGTCACTGTTGTGTCAGCACTGGACCGTGGCATTGTTATCTAGGGGTCTTGCACACCCTCCTCTAATCAGCTCTGACTTGGAGTTTATTATATTAAGTGAGGGGGATGTGGAGGGCTCAGCTCTCCACTTGGGGGTTTTGGGGCAAAGCCCCTCAAAGAAAACATGGTAGGCAGTGATTATCTTTATGCTGACTGCAAATGCAGTCAACATAAAGATTTCACTTTACCGTCATTCGACAAAGTTTTTGTCGACGAGCAGTCATAGTTCCACATTCTGACTGGTTTGCAATCACAGCACTAACTCAAAACAAGTGCAGTAGGAGGAGGTGGAGGAGCTGAGTTACAAGACAGACAGAGAAATAGATGTATTTTTTTCATTTGGTTTCTGATACCCAGGTAAGTGCACTAGACATTAAATATGCCTATTTTCAGGCATGACCCAGGAGAGTACAAGTCATAAAAATCATGATACATAGAACAGAAAAACAATTAAAGTGATAGATAGATAGATAGATAGATAGATAGATAGATAGATAGATAGATGGCTAATTTATTTAAAAATGCCTTTCTGAAAAACCAAAGCATTTTACATAAGCATAGCATAATAACTCAAATGTGTAATTAATAAATAAAACTGTAATACCAGAAAATAACAATGTGGACCAGTGACTGTAAACATAGCTAATTCAATCTCCAACAAAAGCTTGACAGAACAGCCATGTCATACATTTGCTCTTAAAAATGGTGACTCGGGGGGGGCAGCACAAATGTCTGTTGGTAGGCCATTCTATAGTAAAATGCTCTGTCACTTGCTGATTTTAACCTTGATTTTGAGATAGCCAGCAAACTGGTGCAAGTGGAACATAACTCATGGACATGGAAGAGGGGGTTGCAAGAAGCTTTCTAAGGTATTGGGGTGCCTATCTGTTTAAGGCCTTAAACATAAGTAAGAGATTCCTAAAGTCGATCCACCATCTCACAGCTAATGCAGCGAACACAGTGCTGGAGTGATGTGTTCACTCTTCAGGTTGGCTGCAGAATTCTACACCACCTGGAGATGGTGGATCTGACCTTCTGGAAGGCCCCAGTAGAGCATATTGTAGTAGCTGAGGCAAAGAGAATGAAAGCATGCACTAGTGTTAGCAGGTCATCCTTGGAAAGGCAAGGACACAGTCCTGAAATGTTCTTTAAATGATAGAAGCCACTTCTGACCACAGCCAGTGCCTGAAGTACAATAGTTAGGTCTTGGTCAACAGTGACCCCTACCTTGTTAACAACCAGCCTAGCCTGGAGCTTATTCCCCCAAACCTAGGAAGATCCAGACTCTCCAAAATGGAAGGCATAATATAATCTAATCCCAATAACCTGGTCTTGCTGAGATTAATCTTCAGCCTGCTATGAACCATCCACCCACTGATCTCCAATAGAGCATTCTCAAGCAAAGTAACTGAGGAGTCCTATCCAGGATAAAACAAAAGATGTAGCTGGGTATCATCAGCATAAAAATGAAAACCCAAGTTATACTTCTGGATCCAAGCTACACTTCCGGATTACATCTGAAAGCAGATGCATGAACACAGCAAACAACAGATAAGACAGGATGGAGCCCTGAGAATGCCAAAGTCTGTGATGGAGGAATAAGATCAGAATTTCCCCCAAATCACTGACTGATGGCAATCACTGAGGCAGAACTGGAACCAGTCCAAGACTGTTCCTACCACTTCAAGGTATCTCCTCATATGCTTCACCAGCCCCTCTTGTTCAGCAATGTCAAATGAGATGAAAAATCCAAGAGGACTGAGAAAGAAATCTCTCTACAGTACCTCACAAGCATCAGATCACTTAAAACCCTTATCAGGACAGTCTCACTGCTATGCCAAGAATGCCCCCTGAGGAAGGATTAGCACCCAAAGCGCCAGGGTGAATGGTTTGCTGTGGACACACTGGTGCAGAGCTTATAGATTTGGTGTAAGAAAATGATTGATTTTTTGATTTAAAAAAATATTCATGGGCTTAGTGAGCATAGTCTATCTTTAGGACTTTGTTAATGCATTTGAGCTGGCTGCCTAACAGACTGCATCTGCCATGCAGAGGGAGGGCTCACTATCTCCCCTGGAGATCTATGCCAAGAACAAAAACCAGATTAGAATGGTTCATGGAGGGATGATTCCTCCATATGCTCTCTAAGCTGCACCATCACCACTTTCGTGATAACTTTACGCTAAAAGTGAAAGTTAGAGCTCAGTCTAAAACTCACAAAGTCATTAGGATTTAAAGTTGCCTTCTTTAGGAGTGGGCAAACCACCACCTCTTTCAAGACAGTTGAGAACACATCCTCCCTCAGAAAGGCACTGAGAACTTCAAAGAGGGCTGGGCCAATCACTTCCTCTTCAGTCTTCATTACAGAAGCAGGAACAGGTTCCAAAACACAGTGGTTGGGGTGCAGCTCAGAGAGTACCTGGCGAATCTCCATCAATACAGTCAGGAGACACTCATCCCAGACAACCCGAGTTTCCACCAACTCCCACTCTCAACCACTGCAATTGTAAAAAATTACAGTGGAAGAACACTCAACCCATATGTCAACAGCCTTGGGTGAGAAGACATTTTTAAACCCATCACATCTCTCCTGGGAAATCTCCCCCAGATATTGCAAGAGAAACTTTGAGTGGAGAATTCCATCCACTTCTCTAAAAAGGGTGGTGGACCTGTTCCTCTCAGCTGCAATAAAGTCCAAGAAGAAGGAACTTCTCTTGGCAATCATTGCCTCCTGGTATTCTCTATAATGAGCAACCAGGACAAGACTATTGGACTGTAGGCCAGACATACTCCACTTGCACTCTAGCCTCTGGCTCTAATGGAATGGAGCTCATAATTAAACTATGATGCACTCCTCCTCCTCCTAGGTGAAGGGTTTCAATGGACTGGCACCAGGGCATAAGCTGTAGACAGGATGTTTTTATAAAAACAATCAGTCCCAAAGAAAAGCATTCCTGGTAATAATGACAACCGGACCACTAACATATAGTGAGCACAACTCCTGTTTATTCTGTGAATATAAAACACTTCCATAAACAGAAAGGACACACACTGCCTTCATTCAAAAATTGCTAAGCATGCTTTAAAGTTCCAATTGTAAAGACTCACTGGTCATAGCTCTTTCTCTCTCAATTAAGTAGGAGTTGTGCACATGATCTGTCATTGGTCTGGTTGCCTTTATTACCGAGATTGTTTTTCTTTGGGATTGATAGGACTTATTGGGCTAGCCATGGCTGTTAGAGCACCTAGTCCTGCACCAGAATTCATGGCACCTGTTATGGGAGTGTTTTAAAAGAAAAACTCCACTGTCTCAGTGATGCTTCTAGTGGAAACAGCAAAAAATTAAAAATTACGTACCTACTATAATTGTTATCTTTCTGTATATTTTCACCATTCATCACTGCTGGGATTCAAGCTAGAGGCACAGGACCCTGTGAGAGCTTTTTCATTTGTAGGGGGGAGCCAGAGCAGGGACGGTGCAGCCCTCAAGGCTGATACACTTTGTGGTGCTTGAGGGTTGGTCAGTAACCAATGTTGACTCCTCCTCCACATAAGTTCTGCTTGCTGGAGAGAGTGTGAAAAAAAAAGAGTCAGAGGAAAGAAAGAAGGAAGGTGGGGCAAGGGAGCCTGAGGGACAGGAAAAAGAAAGGATATAAACTGAAGGAGAAATAAGGCCAACCACAAGAGGAGAGACACTACCTAATGGTCTGGGACAGGTGTCCCCAACCTCCAGGCAAGTCAAGGGAAGCATAGTATTTAAGGAAGGGAGAGTGAAAGAAAAAGTAGAAAAGATAGTAGGGGAGAGGAGATGAGAGACCCAACAAGACCCCAGCAGAGGTCCAAGGGACTCTCTGGGGATCGCGGGGGTAAACTACTGCTCTACTTCACTTACCACACCGTTTAGTTGAACCACCACAGAGGAAGAGGGGCAAGAAGCATAAACCTTCAGGACTGAATTTGAAGGCAAGAGGTAGGTATCCTACTGGACAACTGTCCAGAGAGCATAGCGCAAGTCAGGGCACCAGGCTTGAGGTGCATCCCTCCTGGTCCAATGAGATGGACAGGGTGTCACAGGTCTCACATTCCTGTCTCTATGTACACTAGGGTGGGAACAGGACTGTCCCTGGATCAGGTTCCCCCTCTAACAATGACTCCTTCACTGAAGGGGTCTTGGGTTGAAGGAACAGACACCATACACCATGAGCTGGATGGCAGGAGAGGTAAGGGAATGTCCTCAGGAAAATTCCTTTTTGTAAGAAGGGTATCCAGAGAAACACAGGCAGGTTAACCAGCAGGACAGGAGCCACTGCTCCAGAAAGAAAGGGGGATAGGGTCCCTGGGGCCCTTCCAGTCACCCAGCAATCCAAATGAGGACCCCACATTATTTTGACCAGAGCCAGAATATCCAAGCCCTTAAGAGGAAGGGTAAAGACAATCTGGAATGAGGTAGGGGATCCCCATCAGGACCATGAGATGAGGGCCCCAGGGAGCCCCTTACCATAAGAGGGCAAACACCCCTACTTGCCCCCCGCAAAGGTGGGTCCCTGTCGATCCACCTGAAGGACCAGAATACCTGTAGGCACTAGCAGGACTTGGCCCACAATTGGCCTCAATTGGGGGAAGGCAAGCAGGGAGGAGGCACTGCCCAGAGGCTGGGGCCCAAGAGGGGAAGGTGGGTTGGAGGCAGTGATGAATGGTGAAAATATACAGAAAGATTAACAATTACAGTAGGTATATAATTTTCATATCTTATCTGTATCAGCCTTCACCATTCTTCACTGGTGGGTGATTACCAAGCTCCCTGAAGGGGACCTGGCACCACCAGGAGGAAAAGGGTTTCCCTCAGTCCCCTATTGGGAAAAACACAGGGACAGGAGACATTTCATTGGCCAGGTGAGGCCCATGACTGATCAGGGTGATGTGGGATCTCCCTTTGCCTTGGAAAAGGAAGTCACTCCTGAAGTTCCCACCTCACCCTGTGGGAGAAGAGGTGGGTCCCCAGAAAGTGGAGGCAATCACCCTATGCTGGGCCAGGGGTGACAACTGGGAGAGATGAAGCCTTGCAGATCACTGGATGCAGATTACTGTCCCCACCAGCCTGGACACCACTTCATTGGTGTCACATGATGCCCTTGCTTGGTGCCTTGCAAGCTTCAGGCCACCTGCAGAGAGGGTGAAGGCTTGCCTGGATGCCTCCCAATCAGGCATTGACACTAGAAACTGGCCTAGCATTGACAATAAGTGCCTGCTGTAGGCAGCATGATGGGCCTGATATGATGTGACACAGAGCAAGAAGCATGCTGAGGAGAGGACTCTCCTCCCCCAGTAGTCAGACTCCACAGAGTCAGCCTCTGGAGGTCAGTCATGCCTGGGGCTTCTTATCTGGTAGGGGTATCCAGGAGCCTCAGTCCAGAATTGGGATGAGGCAAAGCTGCTGGACACCACTGAGTTGTGCAACACCTGCACTGGCAGTCCCTTGGGGCTGGGAAAGGGGCTGAGGGACTCTGCCAGGTAAGGTATGACACTTTCTGGAAAGGAAATGGCCAAGCAGGCACCACCAAGTGGTCTGCACTGTATTTGTTCAGAAAAGTGCACATCACCTGTTCAGGATTGTGTCTTGCCACCCAGGAAATATGGAGCTCGTCAACCAGCCACAAAAGGAAATACTAATAGGAAGTTTGATTAGTGTCAGAGGAAAGGTGGATGGAGGTATCCTCTTTCTCAGGGGAGAAAGGGGAGGGGCCAATGGGTTTGAAGAGTCAGAGTCTGGCTGCTTCTGGGAGGACAGGTGGAAGACCTGTTCATCCATGGCCCTAACGTATCTGGGGAAGGCAGCAGCTGTGGCCCTGAACTTCTCCCAGGTCAAGGGCCCCGAGGGACCCACATGGCCCAGAAAAGGAGGAGAAGCCAGAGGGAGGGGAAGTCCTCTCACATAGTGAGAATGCTCTCTGATAGGACTGTGAGACCCAGCAGGCAATGCAACTCCAGGGAAGGATCCACTCATCTCCTCTATCAATGGCTGCTCAGCCCCAACTGAAGTGGTCAGGACTGAGCCCCAAAGGGGATTCCCCTATGTGGAGCAACTGGATCTAGAAGGGCAGCCCCTAGTCCCACCTACAGAGGCCCCCTCAGGAAGAGGAGGAAGGGGAGAAGGCAGGTTCAATGCTGCACCTCCTCCCTGAGCCCCACAGGGCTCCAAGGGAAGGCTGCTCCACATCACCCTGGCCCCTCACCCCCACCAACTCTGAGAGGGTCCTCTTCCTCACCGTTAAGTGTGGGGACACCACCCCACCTGCTGCACCCTCTGGGGAAGTGGCAAGTGTGGCTGCTCCCTTTCCAGCACTGGAAAACAGAACAATGCCAAGAATGGTGCCGGCCACGGCACTAGTGCTGGAGGAGTCAGTTTCCACTGGAACAGAGCCACTCTTAATATGGGGCACCCCCCCACATGGCAAATAGCTCCAGAGGGGCTTCCAGTGCCAGGGTTGTCACTGGGGCCCCCATAGATGGTGATCACTGGCCACAAAGTAAGAAATGATTGGGTGAGTGCCTCAGTACCAGGTGAAGGAGAGCCCTGGGACCCCAAACAGTCAGGAAGCCAATCCATGTCTGCGTCCTGCTCATCCTCCTCTGAAGAGGAGGAGATCAGGTAGATCAGCAGAGAGGCTACCCCATGGTCCTCCCCCTGGGCACTGTGAACAGTGCCCCAGGGAGACCCAGCATCAACCGCAGTACCACCCTGCTCACCAGAGCAGCAGATGGCTCCAGGATCAGAAACGTCATCGACAGGTGGTGCAGAGGAAACAGCCAGGCCAAGCCTAGCAAGCATAGGCCATGACACCGAGGGAGCCTACACCTCCAAAGAGGTGACAGCTGAAATACTGCCCCTAGCCAGGTCCCAGAGGAGCTTGACTGTCCCTCCGGCACCATGGAAGAGACATCCACCATGGCTAGGCTTGAAGTGGCAGAGGCCCCATCCTCTGCAGTATGTATAGTACTGGGAAGGGACAAGGAGGAAGGGTCAAGATACCTGCATCTAACATCCTGCAGATGATGCTGCCCCACTAAGGTCGACTGGGCATGGCCAACCTTAAATGAGCAGTACTCTAAAACTCTACGGTCCATAGAGAAGTAGGCATCACAATGGTCATGGCCCCTACTTTTCTGCGGCACAGTGGGACCAAGTTCTGCAGCAAGACTACCATTTGCCACAGAACTTCTACAGCGGTGGTTTGTAATTTCTGTGGAAGTTCTGTGGCACTAACAAACTACCACATCACAGTGTAAGCTTGTCATCCTGACTTCACTTTCATGGCTGTGGTTATAGCAATCAGGATGGTGGAAAGCACAGTAACACTAGTTCAAAAAATAACAGACTTATAAAAATAATTTTATGCCTAAAAAGGCAAAACAAATGTCTCTTTCCCTAAGGTTCTAGCCTGTTGCATAAATGACATATGCAGAGAGGATCTTATGTGATAAATAAGGTATTTCTATATGCATGCTATCTATCCCACTAATGAGGTCTCCACTGTCTAGCACTTATATATTTGTGTGTGCTTTCTACATCACTCATGAGGTTCCCACTGTGTATCACTTATATATTTATATACAATCTGTAACATACATACAAATATATATATGTGTGTGTGTGTGTGTGTGTGGTGAGAGAGACAGAGATACTGTATATGTTTGTGTGTATATATACAGTATATATATATATATATATATATATATATTTTTTTTATTTCCATGAACTTGCATCCTCATTCATACAGGTCCCACTGGAAATGGAATAGAGGAGTTATTGCAAAACCCATTTTTCATGTCAACCTGCTTTCCCTGACACACTGAGTAACACCATCAGGCCATGCCATGCATGTGAACCAATTGTGAGCTAGAGCTCTCCAACCCATCACAATGTGTCCACCATGTGACAGAACACTGCACCATACCTTCCCAGGCTCTGAGCAGTGATGTGTTCCACCAATCCTTGTGCTGCCCAGCCAGCTCCCAGAGCTACAGTAATCTCTGAACCTGAGTTGCTGGCATGGAAACACAGCATGCTACCCTCTGGCCCAACAGCTGACCCTGTACACAACATTTCTTCATAACTTTTAGGTGATTCCATCAACCAATGACAATATTTAATCAATAACCCTGGCAAAATTGCATACAGGTCAATTATTTATTTAACAGGTCTATTCTTTCAACAGGTCTACACATTATTAATTTATATTCCACTTTTCAGGGCATAATTACTTTATTTTTCTTAAAAATGACAGTGAAATTCATTTTACCAGTTATTCATTTCAGATGGTGTTTATATACCTTAAAGGCACAAATAGGTTTGTACAAAGTGAGGTATGGACTTAACAGGTCTGTGCTATTGAAAAGGTTTTGTTTAAGTTGGCCCTAGTGCAATAATTTAAGACTGAAAATTGTATTAGGCTGTAGTGCAGGTTGAGCAAATATCACCATGCATGATGTGCTGTGCAACCATCTCTGGCAGTGGGAGCTGTGGTAGATAAGTGACTGTTCAATTCTGTTGCAGAATGCAGTCATTTCATTAGCTAATGTATGATGTTATAGCAATTATACATCACATTTTGAGCATATAGGGGGTTTGGATATAAAAAGAGGGGATGGGAGCTAGATTCTATGGATAAACAGAAATATTAATAAAAAATCTCCAAGAAGAGTGAATTCTGCTGCACCGCAAAAGTTCTGCAGTAGATTGCAAGTTCTGCACAAAATTCTGCAGCCGCAGAATTCTAGGGGCCTTGACAATGGTACATATTATAGTTCAGACCCAGGCAGGTCAGGCATCAGTCATGCTGGTTCATCAAGGTCATCTGCCAGCCACAGACACACTGATGCATTGGGGGATGACCCTCGCTAGATGATTTCTTCTTCTTGTCCCTGAACCTGGCATGACCGTTGAACAGCTAAACACAAAACATAGGAAAAGGCTTGGCACTGAATAAATAGGAAAGGTCTTACCAGTAGCTCCGGAGTCGAAATCAGTGCCAAGTAAAAACAGCAGTGGTGGCAGAACCTTGAGGCATCAAAATGATAAAGTAGGCCATGATGGTGCAAAAGAATCTTCTCAGAACCTTTCATGAGGTCTATGCACTCTCAAAGGTGGGAGAAGCAGAACTGAGGTGGAGGAGGAGTTGGCATTGGTTACTGGCCAACTCTCAGGCACCACGCAGTGTATCAGCCTCAAGTGTGGTGCTGGCCTGGCGTCAGCTCCTCCCCCAACAAAAAGAAAAAAGCTCCCGCAGGGTGTTAGAACTCCAGCTTGAATCCAACCACTAATGAATCATGATGATTGATACCGATAAAATCACCACAGATGTCCACAGTTTCCCAAAATACTTCAGGACTGAGTCTTCCTGGGCAATATTATGAACCATCTCCAAAGGGGCAAGCAAATTCTGGGGGGCATCAACCCACAAAATGATTTCTGTGAATATGTGAGCTATGGCAGAGGAATGTAATAGTGCAAGATAAGGTATGGGTTTCTTCTCAGTGGGTGGTGCTCAATATCTAATGGACAACAGCTTCGACTAGAGAAGAAATCCATTCTCAAATGAGAGATGATGGTTTGTTAGACAGACTTCCCCTTTGCAAATTCCTTGCAAAATGAATGGTATGGGAAGCAGAAATATGTTGTGTATATTGTTATTGACTCAAAGTGAAGATATAAAAAAAATCCAGGCCCAGGCCTCAAATGGTGTAAACATTTTACTATGGCACATGAAAATGTCAGAAGCATAGTGCATAAAATAGATGAATACAGAGTTTGGGCAACTGAAGTCAAGTATGAATTGTTAGCAGTATCAGAGACTTGGTTACATTCTGGTGTGGAAAGTAAAGAAGTTCAGCTCTCTGGATGTAGTCTTGAAAGGACAGTCAGGGGAAGACGGTGGTTTGGATAATGTTATATATTAAAGATAGTCTTGGCACTTATACATTATTAGCCACACATATGGAAGGAATTGATTGTTTGATGGTAGAATTGCTTACTGTGAAGTTAGTGGTAGGAGTTTTTTATGTGCCCCCTAAAATAAAATGTAAATTGTTTGATACATTGGCAGACTTAATAGTGGAAAAAATAAAGGTCAAACAAACAATTTTGACAGGGGATTCCAATGCAAATTGGCAACACACTAGGGGCAAAAAGTTAATGAACAGTTTTTCAGCAATAAGGGTTAAATCAAATTATTCAAAAACCTACAAGATTTACTAATAATGGTGAACAAGGTTCAGTTTTGGACCAATTCTTTGTATTTCAGGACTTAGGGATAAAAAGTTGGGATGTATTGCCATTAAACCAGGGAGATCATAACCCTATGATTTGTAATATTGATATGTAAAATTTCACAACCCAATAGGCAAGCACATACTGGGTCAGAGATTTCAAGGGGTTTAATGAAGTACATTTCAGGAACCATGTAAGAAATTGTAATTTGGAGAGAGTGTATTTAATCCCTTAAATTGACCTAGCCATACAGGAATTTAATTAAACTTTAATGAATATAATACAAAACCACGCCCCCTTAATACAGAAAAAAGGAAAGGTAAAGAAGACCTCTGGATCACTGATAGATTAAAGAAGTACTTAGGAATAAGAGATTGAGTATGGAAGAAAACTAGGAAAACAAAGAACAGGGAAGACTGGAACAATTTTAAGGGCTGGAGGAAGAAATGTAAGAAAGCCATTAAAAAAGTTAAGACAAGGTATCATTTAAACAAAATAAATAATGCTTCTGATTCTAAGCACTTTTGGAAATATGTGTCAGATTTAAAAACTCCAAATAGGACTACAGTTACAATAAATTTATCACAAAGGGGGCAGATTGTGACTGATTCTATGGAAGTGGCTAATATATTGAATTCATATTTTTTTGGACCTTCCTGACTTGAAAATTACAAAACCTACAGTAAAAACAGCTGATGTTTCTGTAATGGAAATAGTTGAGAACATAAGAAAATCAAAGAAGGATAACCAGGAAACAAAATTTAGTTTTGAGGAAATACAAATCAAGGAAATAGAAGGGGAATTGAAACATTTATATACAGCTAAAGCAGGGGGTATAGATGGGTTAGAAGCAAGATTTTTAAAGGTGTGAGCTAAAACACTTGCCCCTATTATAACCTAGCTATATAACTGGAGCTTGAGTAGCTCCACTGTTCCCCATATATGGAAAATAGGGACAGTTATGCCCATCTTTAAAGGTGGAGACAATATCGCCCCTTCAATCTATAGGCAGATAGCCCTTTTACCGATTTTGTCAAAAATATTAGAATGAAGAGTGCATTCTCAGCTTAGCCATTACTTAGAAACAAATGGAATACTAACAGAGAAACACCATGGTTTTAGAAAAGAAAGATCCACGAACACCGCCCTGATGGACTTTAATAATCTGGTGGTATCATCATTAAACCAGGGAAGGAGTACCAGGGCGATGTTCATAGATCTTAGTAAGGCCTTTGATTTGGTCCAACATGGGAGACTTTTAGAGAGGTTAGGTGAGGTAGGGGTATAGGAGATACCACTTCATTGGATGAAGTCATATCTAGCCAATTGTAAACAATGTGTAGTGTGTGGACCATCAGTATCGAGCCTTGGGAAACTAGATAGGGGTGTTTCCCAGGGCTCGATCCTGGTCCCACTACTGTTTAATATTTATGTCAACAGCCTTGTCAAAATGATAAAATACAGCAAAATAAGATTATACGCTAATGATACAGTGTTGGTGACTTCTGCAGACAACTTGGAAACCATGGAACTTAGACTGTAGACTGACAATACAGATGGGGAAGTGGATGCACAGCTCAGGCTTACTCCTTAATGCAAAGAAGACACAGAGTATGCTATTTGCTGTGGGTTGTGTTAGAAGGACTGGGTGCGAGATGTGACTCCACTTGCAAGATGGAACTTTCATAAATAATGTACCTAGTTGTAGGTATTTTGGTTTTTAGGCAGATTTTGGGATGATGTATACTGAGCACATAACTATGCAGAGAAAAAGTAAATCAAAGAGTTAAGGCACTCAGAAGAGTAACTGGTAGTTTATCTTTAGTTGTCAGAGAGAGGCTGGCTAAGCAAATGCTTCTTTCAGTGTTGGATTATGGTTCTATTAGTTATATAACTTCATCCCAGTTAGCATTAAAAAAGACAAATCAAACTTTTTACAGAATTGGTAAATTCACTAATGGTAGTAGAAATAAGCCTCATCATTGTATAGTTTACAAAAATTTGAAATGACTCCAACTAGAGGCCCAGAGAAGATATATATGGCTTGCTACATGCCATAAGATATTACATAAAAAATATAAGCATCCACTATTTAATCAGGTGAAATGAGAAATTTTATGTGGGCAATGAATTGAAACAAGAAATTCATTACATTGAATCCCTATGTATAGAAGTTTTAATAGGTTAGGAGATAAAACACTTCAAAATAGTATAGCGATTAGCTGGAATAAATTGTCAGATGAATTGACTGTTACAAGCCTGTCTAGATATAAAATCATTCTATTAGATTATTTATGGGCCTCTTGTACATGTTTTTAGTTAAGTTCTGTTATATGATCTATTGAAGGTCATATGTTTTTGTTGTATTGTAATATTATAAGTGTGTTTTTTATATGATGTAGCTACAGGACTTTGTTGTAAATGGGACTCACATCCCAACAAATGTTTTCCTGTTTAAAAATAAATTTTATCATATCATATCATATCATATCAAAATATGGCAAAATGGGGGTACTGATGGCTATTATCTCAGTGGTGAACAGAAGTTCCAATGTGTGGCCTCCACATGTATGGCAGCCCAAATACACTGAGAAAAACCCAGCAGTTCCATCAATTGGAGGAGCTCAACAGTGATCCTATCATTCTCAGCATGTACCCAGCAGTTGAAGTCCCCCAACACCAATAGTCTTGTGGAATCCAACAGCTCTCAAATGGGGACAGAGAGAGGATCTTTGATTTTGAAGAGGGTAGCCATCTGGGAACAAGTGACCACCAAACAGTGTGGTTCACAATAAACGTAGCTGTAGAGTCAAGCCACACAAAAGTGAAGGTGCTGGGCTTCTGAAGGGCTTATTTTGTCAAAAGGGGAGAGTGCCTCAGAAAAGCACTAGCAAACAGGCAAGAAGATGGGGTGGAGCAACAATGGAGAAACATCAAAACTGTCATCACAGAGGCAACAAGCCTTTGTGTGAAGCAAATAAACAAATCAAAAGAAAAGAAAAAAACACTATGGTTTTCAAAAGAAGTGGCAGGGAAGGTAAGGGAGAAAAAGACAGCATTCAGGAAGTATAAGGAAACACAGAAGGAGCAGGACAGAGAACTGTACCAGTTAAAGCAGAAGGAAGCAGGGAAGGCAGTCAGAATAGCAAAGGCCCAAACTGAGGAAAAGATAGCCAACTCAGTTAAGAAGGGGGATAAAACCTTTTAAAGGTACATTAGGGAGCAAAGAAAGGCTAAGACAGGGATACTGAGGCTAAATAAAGAGGAAGGTGGTTGGGCAAAGAGCGACAGTGAAAAAGGAGGGATACTGAATGAACACTTCTGCTCAGTATTCACAGTTGAAAAGCAGGAGGAGGTACCTAATCCAGTCGATAGAAGCACTCTGGATAGGGGGGTTGATATTAGTCCTTTCACAGAAGAAAGGGTTCTGAAAGAACTCTTAAAACTGAAAGTGGATAAAGCAATGGGGCCTGATGGGATTCACCCCAGAATTCTAAAAGAACTAAAGGAAGAATTAGTAACACCACTGACTACCCTTTTTAATAAATCATGTGAGGATGGTGTGATACCTGAGGACTAGAGGAGGGCAGATGTGATTCCCCTTCACAAAAGTGGGAGCAAGACAGAGGCAGGAAACTACAGACCTGTCAGTTTGACCTCAGTGGTAGGGAAAATGATGGAATCACTTCTGAAGGAAAGAACTGTTGAGTACCTAGAGGCTAGTGGGGCACAGGATCCAAGGCAGCATGTATTTGCAGCAGGAAGGCTATGTCAGACAAATCTAACTGATTTCTTTGATTGGGTGACCAAAGTAGTGGGGGGCTGTGGAAACTGGCCTACCTAGACTTTAGCAAGGCATTTGACACAGTCCCACACAAAAGATTAATAAACAAATTAGCCAGCCTGGGAGTGGGTCCCAGGGTGGTAGCCTGGGTAAAACACTGGCTGGACAACAGGACACAGTGGGTAATAGTAAATGGAGTCCACAGTAGAAAGGAGGATTACTAGTGGGGTACTGCAGGGTTCAGTACTGGGTCCGGTCCCTTTTAATGTCTTTATAAGTGACATTGCAGAGGGACTGGAAGGGAAAATATGTCTCCTTGCAGATGACACAAAGATCTGCAACAGGGTTGATACACCAGGTTGGGTGGAAAGGATGAAAAGGGACTTAGCAAGGTTGGAGGAATGGTCAAATGTATGACAGCTTAGATTCAACGCGAAGAATTGCAAAGTAATGCACCTGGGAAACAAAAACCCAGGGGAAGAATACACAATGGGGAGTGAAATACTGACAACAACAGAAATGGAAAGGGACATGGGGGTAGTCATATCAGACAACCTTAAGGTGGGGCAGCAATGTGAGAAGGCAGTAAGGAGGGCTGGGGGGATACTGGGATGCATAGGGAGAGGCATCACCAGTAGAAAACAGGAAGTTGTTGGCTCTCTGTACAGACAGTTGGTAAGACCACATCTGGATTACTGTGTACAGTTCTAGAGACCCCATCTCCGCAAAGACATAGACAGGGTGAAGGCTGTCCAGAGGAGGGCAACCAAAATGGTGCAGGGTCTGCACCAGAAGACATATGAAGAAAGACTAAATGAGCTTAGGATATATAGCCTTGAGGAAAGGAAGGAGAGGGGGAACATGATAGAAACTTTCAAATACCTCAAGGGAATCAAAAAAGTCCAAGAGGGTATCATCTTTCAGAAAAAGAGATGTGCAAGAACAAGGGGGCACAATTTGAAGATGGGGGAATGGCTCAGAGGTAACGTGAGGAAGAATTTCTTCACAGAGAGGGTTGTAGATGCATGGAACAGCCTTCCTGAGGAGGTCATAGAGTCAAAAACAGTGGGAGAATTCAAGAATGCATGGGACAGACATAAGGCAAGTCCAGCGGTGGGTAAGAGGAAGTAGGCTGTTGGTTAACTAGGATCTGCAGCTTATCCGTTAGGTAGGGAAATGGGCAGACTAGGTGGGCCAAGTGGTCTTTATCTGCTGTCAAATTCTATGTTTCTATGTTTCTGAGCAGACCCCAAGTTTTAGAACTCCTACAAAAGCTGTCTTCCCCCATCACATGGGGGATATACCAGGAGCATCTTATAATTCAGGCCATCTTCACATGTCATGGACACACATTCAAAGGAACCCTGTTCTCCCACCGGGACCACCATACCTATCAGATTGGCTTTATAAATTATGTTAACTCTGCCACCCATAAGTTCCAAATGAGGTCTGTGTGTGACCATGTAACCTGGTGGGAATAGCTTGGAAAAAAAAAATCCCAGCACTATCTTCCAACCAGGCTATGGTCACACAAATCCGGTCAGAGCAAGAGAATAAATCACATCCCTCAAAATGGCAGTTTTATTTACAACCAATCTGGCATTTATTAACACTGCCTTCTTTAGAGTGGTGTGGCTGCTTCAAGTCCCAGCACCTAGTGGCCTCTGAAGGGGGACTGAAAGCAGGATCAAGCCTCTCTCCATCGGTCTTCTGGTTCTATTCCTCCTTCTAGCCACCTGACCTTTTCCTCTGTCTCCCATTTCTGCAGATTCTAAAGGATTTACATTTCCTAAATAATTTTTTGGTATGTAAGTGAAAATAGAAAGATAAGGGGTGGGATTGTAAGGTTGAAAAGGGAAGGGGGGACTGTGCAGAGGAGGACCAGGAAAAGGCAGACATCATGAACAAATACTTTTGTTCAGTGATCACAGAGTAAGAAGAGGAGGAGGGGCCACAAAAAAGTAACAAAATCTTTGGATAGAGAGGGTGGTGGTTACTAGTCCCTTTATGGAGGTGAGAGTCCTGAAGGGACTTTCTAATCTGATGGTGGACAAAGCAAAGGGGCCAGATGAAGTATATCCAAGGGTATTGAGGGAGCTCAAGGAAATACAGGCTGCATGTCTGACAGTTCTATTTAACAGCTCGCTGAAAGCAAGAGTGGACCTGGAGGACTAGAGGAGGGTGGATGTAGTCCCACTACATAAAATTGGTAGCAAGGGAGATGCTGGCAATTATAGGCCACTCAGTCTGACATTGGTGGTGGGAAAGTTGATGGAATCATTGCTGAAAGAAAGGATTGTGGAATATATTAACATGCAAACATACAAAAAAACAGCAGAATTAGGATCTTTGGTCAACATAGTCTGCTCATTGTGCAGGGTTCTAAGCTCAGGTTGTTGTCCCTGTTCCCCCTTCCCCTTCCTTTCCATCTCTTTCCTCTCCCCCTTCAATGACCTTTATCTTCCACATATATATATCCCAGCATCTCTTGAAGCTGTCACCCATCCTTGATTGAATCACCTCTTCTGGTAGCGTGTTCCATTAGCTCACCATCCTTTCTGTAAAGAAATGTCTTCTAAGCTCCTTTTTAAACACCATCACCAAGTTTAGGCTGTTGTGCTCTCGTAGTTTTGCTGCAGCTTCATCTGAAGAGACCCTCCCTGTTCACCTTATTAATCCTTTTCAAGTACTTGAAGGTCTCAATCACGTCTTCCTTCTCCATCCTGTCCTCCATGGAGTGCATGTTTAGGGCCTTCAGTCTCTCCTCGTATGATTTACCTTGCTGTCCCTCAATCATCCTTGTAGCCCTTCTCTGGACTGTCTCCATCAGGTAATGCTGTTTTTAAGGTGAGGGCTCCAGAACTGCATTGCATTCTCCAGATGCAGTCTCACCAGTGACCTGTACAAGGGCAATACCATCTCCTGCCATGTACTGCTGATCCCCCTGGCTATGTACCCCAACATCCTGTTTGCCCTTGCCATTGCCTTCTTGCACTTCATAGAATGCTTCAGGTCACTAGTTATCATCAATCCCAGAGCCTTCTCATCCTCTGTGGGAGATACCCGGACCCCTCCCAGGTAGTACTCTGTCCATGTCTGTCCTCTGTCTGTCTGTTTTATGCTCCTATATGCATAACCTTGCACTTCTTGGCATTGAAGCTCGGTTGCCAGATCACAGACCACTTTTTAAGTCTTCTTAGGTCCTCTTTACGGTCCTGTATCCCCTTGGATGAGTCCACCATTCCGGAGAGCTTGGTGTCATCTGTGAACAGACACATTTTGCCCTTGATGCCATCCCCAATATCATGAATGAAAATGTTGAATAGCACCGGCCCTAACAATGAGCCCTACAGGACACCGCTTGTGACCACCCTGGTGCTAGACAGAGATGGGCGAAGTGGCCCCAATTCACTCTGTGAATTGAATCGTGAAGTGAAAGTGAATTTACGGGGTGCTCCACAATGCAAAGCAGAGTACTTCGCATTATAATGGGTAATACAAAGTCCATTGAAAACAATGACTTTGCATTATTCCTCCTTCCCAAACCATTACTCCACCAATTCTTAAGGAGAAGTACATTGAAAACAATGTACTTCGCCTCACTTCACATTGTTTTTAAGCTACAAAGGTGAATTTTGCAGTGATTCATGGGGTTTCAGGTCACATGGGATCTAGATTGTTCTGCATAACCTCAGTTCAGTGTAGTGTGTGTAGGAAGCTGCATGATACAGTCTGCTCTGAGAGTTCTCTGCTATTCAAACCTTCTAAAAGCTGTTAAAAAAACCTTTTTGAGTCATTTTTTTGCTGAAACTTTAGTTCGTCAACAGTAGGAAACCCTCCTGTTCTCATATCATCGAGCGTTTATTGCTTGTGTGGATTTTGAATGTTAATGTACAACATTCAGTCTGTGTACTGAGAGACAGTGAAAGTGTGCTTTGGGGAGGGACGTATCTGTGGTGTAGGTAGATTAACTTGGAGAAAAAGACAGTTCTTTCTGTTTTCTTGATATTTTTCTTGTATAACTGTTAATGTACACACAGTTATATTTTCAATAATTTTTGCCATTTTTTTGCTGATTGTTGTGGTGCAGGAGTGCATAATTTTAGTTTGTTTAAAATATGTGGTTATATTACTGAATTTTTCAATTTGCAACACATTACTTAGTGTGTGTGTGAATATGTGTGTGATGCGTGTCATCATCAAATCAGACACCTTTTATTGTGCCACATAGTAATTTCAACAATGTGAACCTGCTATCCACTGCAGCTGTGTGATTTTAGTACTTCTTTGTGGTATCTTTACTGGTACTAGTACTAGTGACTGTTACTGCAACAGTGCAGTACACTGCCCCCCCAACCCTGCAGCCTGCCCCAACTGGCAAACGTATTCTTTTCCAGATTTGAATTTCTGATGTTGAGTACTGGTTAGGTGTTGTGTCTTTGCATCTGCATCTCTTCAGTGCACAGCACAATCTTAATCCGTCTGTGCATTTGCATGTCTTTTGGGCCCAATCTCCATCTGTAACTTAAGTCATGGTTGTTTCTTTGGCTTCCCTTCAGAGTACTGGACTGGTGTGGTGTATAATTCTGCTTGAACACTGTACTCATTAACATGAGTTTTTAAGTCAGGACCATCATCACGAGTCACTTGTGATAAAAATCATGTTCTTCATCATCACGGTTACAAATGCAGTCACAAATCATGATTCACGATCATGTCACGAATCACATTAATTTTTTTACTAGCTACTTGGATGTATTGTAAGCCTGTTTTGCAGTATCTCTCCAGGCTTCAACACCCCACCATTGTACTCATTAATATGTGTTTTTAAGTTGGGGAGTTTTGTGCTACAGCTCATCTGGGAAGTACAGCCATAGGCATTCACGTTCCCAATACAGTTCCATATTGGTTATCTCACACTGTGAACACCAAATCACATTCTTCATCATCACGGTCACAAATGCAGTCACAAATCATGATTCACGATCACGTCACGAATCACAACATTAATTTTTTTACCAGTTACTTGGATGTATTGTAAGCCTGTTTTGTAGTATCTCTCCAGGCTTCACCACCCCACCAATGTACTCATTAATACGTGTTTTTAAGTCGGGGAGTTTTGTGCTACAGCTCGTTGGGGAAGTACAGCCGTAGGCATTTGCATTCCCAGTACAGTTCCATATTGGTAATCTCACACCGTTGACACTGAATCACGTTCTTCATCATCACGGTCACAAATGCAGTCACAAATCATGATTCATGATCACGTCAGGAATCACAACATAAATTTTTTTAATAGTTACTTGGATGTATTGTAAGCCTGTTTTGTAGTATCTCTCCTGGCTTCACCACCCCACCATTGTACTCATTAATAAGAGTTTTTAAACTGGGGAGTTTTATGATACAGGCTCAGCTCATAATGGAAGTACAGCCATAGGCATTCATGTTCCTTCCTGTAGAGCATGTGAGTTACAGTACTGTAAGTAGTGCTGCGCGAAGTGGGCCCAATTCGCTCCGTGAAGTGATTCATGGAGTAATGCGGAATCCGAGAAGTACTCCACAATATGAAGTGGAGTACTTTGCTTCATAATGAGGAACGCGAAGTCCATTGAAACCAATGACTTTGCGTTATTCTGCCTTCTCCAAACCACTTCTCCACCAATTTTAAGGTGCAGTACATTGAAATCAATGTAATGCGCTTCACTTCACCTTGTAATTGAGCTCCAAATGAAATTCTGCAGTGATTCATGGGATTGTAGGTCACTTGGGTTCTAGATTGTTCTGCACAGCCTCAGTTCTGGCTCGGGTAGTGTGTGTGTAGTGGTAGCTGGAGACAGTTTGCTCTCAGAGCTCTGCGATTCAAAACCTCTAAAAGCTGTTTAAAATGCCTTTTTGAGTCTTTTTTTTTTTTTGCTCAAAATTTAGTACATCTATTGTAAGAAATCCTTCTGTGCTCATATCATTGAGTGTTTATTGTGTGTGGATTTTGAATGTTAATTTAAACAGTCTGTATACTGTGAAGTGTGCTTCGAGGAGGAGCGTATTTGTAGTGTAGGTACATTAACTGGGAGAAAAAGGCAGTCTTTCTGTTTTGGTTATATTTTTCTTGTATAACTGTGTTAATGTACACACAGTAATATTTTCAGTAATTCTTGACTTTTTTTGCTGATTGTTGTGGTGCAGCAGTGAATAATTTGTCTGTTTAAAACATTTGGTTATATTACTAAAGGTGATCAGTTTGCTACGCATTACTTGTAGTGTGTGTGTGAGTGTGTGTGCGATGTGTGCCATTAAATCAGACACCTTTTATTGTGCCACAGAGTAATTGCAGCAGTGTGAACCTGCAATCCACTGCACCTGCATGAATTTTTTATACTGCTTTATGGTATCTTTACTGGTAGTGGATTGTTACTGCCATGCACTAATCCCCCAACTGGCAAAATGTATTCCTTTCCAGATTTGGATTTGTGACTTTTGAGCTCTAGTTAGGTGTTGTTGTACCTTTCTGTATGCATCCCTTGAGTGCGCAGCACAGTCTTAATCTGTCTGTGCATTTGCAGTGCACCATTAATTCTGGGAGACTGCATTTCTTGTTATGCTCTCATTTCACTTCATCAGCACTGTGTAATTTTCTGGACACAAGCCAGTAGTATTATGGGGATGCACATTTATTCTGGTTACTCTGTTTGTGACCACTGTGCACATGACTGAGTGCACCATTAATTCTGGGAGACTTTACATTTCTTATTATGCTCTCAGTTCACTTCATCAGCACTGGGGAGTTTTCTGGACACAAGACAGTAGCACTTTGAGGATGCACATTAATTCTGGTGACTGTGTGGGTGGGGTGCTGCCAATATTGTTGTCACTTCGTCTTACTTCACGTTTAAGGTAGAATGACAACACAAAGCAATAATAACAAGGTGAAGTGAGCCTTTCCTATGGGGCACTCCGCATAGTGAAGCACCAACATGAAGTGGCCACTTCGTGTTCACTTCACAGGCGGATTTTAAATTTGCTGCATCTCTAGTGCTGGACAACTCTCCCACCACCACCACCACCACCACCACCTTTTGGGTCCTGTTCCCTAGCCAGTTTTCCACCCATCTAACCATCTTCTGTCCTACTCCAAAGTCCAGTAACTTCCTGATTAGCCTCCTGTGGGGTACAGATTCAAAGGTCTTGCTGAAATCCAGGTAGAGGATATCCAATGCTTGGCCCCTGTCGACTATTTTGGTTATCCAGTCAAATAAATTGATTAGATTCATTTGACAGCACCTACTTCCCATTAATCCTTGATGCCTCACATCTTAGAAACCATGTTCCTCTTGATGCTCTATCAATCATTCCTTCAATGTAGTCTACATAAGTTTGCACACTATCGAAGTGAGACTGACTGGTCTGTAGTTCCTGGGGCCACTGTAGTGGAGTGGCACCACATGTGCCATTCTCCAGTGGTGCAGTTCCATGCCAAACTCCAGGGAACAACTGAACAGGTCCACCAGTGGCTCTGAAAGTTCCCCACCGGTTCCTCATGCACACTAGGGTGCACTCCATCTGGGCCTGGTTGGTTATCTATCCTCAATGCTAGCAACCTTTTTTTCACTCTTGCCCCTTCTATTGCCCCATCTGTCCTCCTCTCCCCCTTCTGGTCCCCTTTCCCCCTCTGTCAGCACTGGTCTGTCTTTCTCCTTGGTGAAAACAGAGCAGAAGTATTCATTCATTAGCTCCGCCTTCTCCCTATTTTCCTTCACCCACCTGTCTCCTTGTCTTAGACTATCTCATCTTTCTTGTCCCTTTTCTTGCTTATGTAGTGGAAGAAAGCCTTCTCCCACTTCTTAATATTTCCACTAATTGCAGTTCCTTCTGTGCCTTGGATCTCTGACCCACTCTTCCTGCCTCCCTTGCCAGCCTAAGTATTTTTCCCTGTCCTCCTGTCTCTTGGTCTTCTTGAATTTCCTATAGGCCAGCATCTTATTCATCACTTCATGGGCTACCTCAGAGCTGTATCAGATGGGTGTTTTGACCTTTGCATTCTTTCTCTTGTATCTAGCACAATCCCAATTGCAGCCCTTAAGCCTTCCTGAAATAATAGCACCTATCTTAACTAAGATTTACAATAGATGTTCATGGAATGTTTTTACCAAGACACATGGAAATTGACCAAGGTGGTGCCTATTTTCAAAGGGGGAGAACAAAACAATTCATCAAACTACAATCCAATAGCATTACTGCCTATAGTGTCTAAAATTCTTGAAAGATTGATCAGGAAACAGACTGATAAATACTAATCAATATCCATCCACCAGTATGGCTTCAGAGTGGGGAGGGTGACATCCACTGCACTCATGGATTTTGTAAATATTGTAGCCTCTGGATTACATGGGGCAAATATGTGGGAGCAGTGTACATGGACATCTAAAAGGCCTTTGAAGTGGTGGACCATCAGATACTATTGGAAATGCTTAAAACAGATTGGATTCTCCCATGGACCTACAGAATGGATCAAATCATACCAATGTAACAGACATCAGCAGGTTTCTGTTAGGGATGCACTTTCAACTCCATTAACTTTGCAAAGGGGAGTACCGCAGGGATCAATTCTAGATCCCCTATTGTTCTTGATTTACATAAATTATTTGCCCACCCACATTAATAAGGTAGATATAAAACTGTACACAGATGATACCATCTTAATTGATAAAGCAGCCTCCATTTAAGATCTGAAACACACTTTACAATCAGACTTCAATAGTTTAAAGAAATGGCTAGATTACTCAACCATGGTCCTGAGTATGAAGAAAACCCAGGAAATACTGGTCAGGAACAACAGGGTGAGAAATAATGCAGATCCAGACCTAAAGATTAGGCAATAAATGGTCAAACAGTAACTGGTGTCAAGGAATACAAATACCTTGGAGTTATGATAGAAGAAGCACTAAAATTTGACACACACACATAAATAACACTAATAATAAGGTAAACAAGTATATCGGAGCACTAAGAAGGAATGCCTATTTCATTCCCAAAGTCACTAGGGAAACAATAGTGACACAACACTTACTACTCTTACTAGAGGTAATCTAGCTTACCAGCATGTTGCCCACACAACACTGAAAAATTTACAACATACAACAGCCTAGCCTGATTTATACTAGGTTGCAATTATAGTCGACATCACTGTTCAATGTACACAAATCTACAGTGGGATTCACTAGAACTCAGGTGAGAAAAAGCAAGAGCTTTAACTGCTTAAAGTAATACAAGGATCCCACTACACCATTGTAAACTGGGAAGGGGGAAACCAGTACTCATCCACATAACCTAAAGGAGGTAAAAAACAGGTGAGTTGTTTTACTGAGAATATCAAACTCCTATGGGAAAATGAATTCAGACTGGTGGGCTGCAAACCAGTGGAATAAATTACCCCCAGAGATTAGGAAGGCACATACTGTGAAAGTGTTTAATTTCGATAAATAATTATCTGCAAGATTTCTGCACTTGCCATTGAATGTTATGGCTTCATCTTGTACACTTCCACTGGACAATATGTATCTGATATTATTAGTTCATTACTCTGTCAGTCTGTAACCTCTTGTTTTCATCTTTGTACATAATTTTTTTTTATCTAAGCAGGACAGCTTTGTAGACAGAGCAGCAAAGTCCTAACAGTTTTATCCTGTTGAAAACATGGAAAATAAAGATGTTATCTATCATCTATCTATCTTAATAAGAGACCATTTTTGGTCCACCTCCATAGTTGTTGTTATTTTTGCTAGATGCCTTTTTAGTACTTCTCTCATTCTCTAAACTCTGCCCTCTAAAGTCTAAGATTTTGGTCCTAGTGGGGACACTTTTCCTGTACATGTCCATGATCACTTCCACCCAATGGATCCCTAACTGTTATGTCCTGTTCATGCTCTCCATTCGTGAGCACCAGGTCAAGGATTGCTTCTACCCGGGTGGATTCAGTGACACATTGAGTAAGGAACCTGTTCTGAATCACTCCTAGAATTTTCTGACTTCTGGCACATGTCATGGCCAGTACACTCCAGTCCACACTGGGCAGGTTGAAGTCTTCCACTATTGCCACTTCACCCTTCTCTGCAGCCCTCAGAATTCGCAAACTCAGGTCCTTGTCTGATTCTTCATCTTGTCTGGATGGTCTGTACACCATCCCCAACCTTATCTTCCTCACTCTACTGGTCTGTAATTGGACCCACACTGCTTTTACCCTATCCTCTTCTGCCACCTCCTCCCTTGTACTTATTATACCCTCCCTAATGAATACTGACACCCCTCCTCCTTTGCCAAGTACTCTATCCCTTTTGTAAAGTTTATATCCTGTAACTGAGAGGTTCCAGTCATAGTTAGATGTGGCTCAAGTCTCAATTATCAGTGCAATACCCACTCTCCCCTCTGCAAGTAGTGCTTGCAGGACATGCATCTTGTTTCTGAGACTGCATGCATTCATGGAAACCATCCTCCACTTTGAGTCTGAGATCCATCATTTACTCTGCTATCAGTTTCCTTTTTGTCTCCATATGTTTCCTCTGTTCCCCATTATCAAACTGCCCTGCTCCCCTTCCCTCCCCTGTCCCAGTCTTCAATTATGGGGGAAAGGTCTATTCATTACCACATACCCGGAACTCTAAGCCCTTAGGCCCACCTGCCCCCCAGTAGTTTAAATTAAGATTGTGAGTACTGTACCCTCCCCCCAGCTTGTTCCTGAGTACCATTGAGCCCTCCTTGTTGAGGTGTTGTCTGTCCTGTGCATAGAGAGATTTATTTGACCATGTCTCCCCAGTAACCTATGCAGTCAAACCCTTCCTCATTGCACCAGTCCATCAGCCACATGTTGAATTCCTCTATCTTAATATTCCTTACTGTGCTAGTTCTGGGCACTGGGATTACCTCTGAGGATGACAATGATCTTGCCACCTCCCTGCAGGTATTCCCCAACTCCCTGAACCTTTTTTTTACTACCTCCACCTTCTCCTCTGCTAGGTCTTTGGTGCCTAGGTGAATAATTATGCTTAGTTTCCCCCTACTCCCTTTTACCACCTCCTTTATACTTGGAACTACTCTCCCTGTTGTCATTCCAGGCATACAGACCACTTTTATTTTATCATCCTTTGTCCCCCTTTCTTCCCCAGTGAATGCCCTTAATCATAGAGACCCCAGTGATTATCACCAATATCTTGAATCCAGTGGGTTACAAGACCTAAGGCAGCATACTTTCACAGGGGGAAGATCATGTCAAATTAATCTGATAGGTTTCTTTGACTGGGTGACCAAGGAATTAGATCAGGATGGAGCTGTGGATGTGGCCTACCTAGATTTCAGTAAGGCATTTGACACCATATCATATAGGAGACTAGTAAGCAAGCTGTGTAGCTTTGGAATGGATCCAAGGGAGAAAATGGGATAAGAAATTGGTTAAGGGATAGAGGGGGGTTGTAAACGGAGTTCATGTCAAGGAAGGGAGGATCTATGGGGGGCCTCAAAGATCAGAGGTGGGACTGGTCCTTTTTAATGTCTGTACAAATGACATTACAGAGGAGCCGGAAGGGAAGGTGTGCCTATTTGTGGATGACACCACAATTTACAATATGGTGGGCATTTTAGGGGTGGGTGGAAAGGATGAGCAGAGACCTGGGAAGACTAGAGGAGTGTTCAAGGGTGTGGTAGCTGGAGTTTAATCAAAAAAAGTGCAAAATAATGCACTTAGGTCACAGACTCCCTGGGACAGAGTACAAAATGGGTGGAGTTGTATTGTTGACCACCAAGCAGAAATGAGACCTGTGGGTAATCATATTGGATGATTTTATAGTGGCTATGCAGTGAAACAAGGCAATAGGGAGGGCAAGTGGGATGCAGAGGTACACAGGGAGTGGTATCACCAGCAGAAAGAGGGAGGTGGTGTCACTTCTGTATAGGTCACTGGTAAGACTCCACCTAGAGTATTGTGTCCAGTTCTGGAGACCACATCTCCTGAAGGACATAGACAGAGTGGAGGCAGTCCAGGGGAGGGCAAATAAAATGGTGCAGGGTCTGCAACAAAAGCCCTATGAGGAGAGACTAAAGGATCTCAATATGTATGCCCTGCAACAGAAGAGGGAGAAGGGGAATACATGTTAGAGACCTTTAAATACATCACAGGGTAGATAAGGTACAAGAGGGGAGTATTTTTTCAGAAGAAAATGTGCTCATGAACAAGGAGACATGATACGAAGCTTAAGGAGAGGGTAGATTCTGGAGAGATGTGAGGAAGTACTTCTTCACAGAGAGAGTAGTGGATTCATGGAACAGCCTTCCTGTGGAGGTGGTGGAGCAAAGACAGTGGCAGAGTTCAGGAACGTATGGGACAGACATAAGGGTATCATAGTGGAAAGGAAGGGGGGAGGGAGAAAGCTGTAGATGGGCACAGTCTGCAGTAACAGTGTAGGTAGGGAGAAATTGGAAAATTGAATGGTCCAAGTGGTCTTTATCAGCCATCAAATGCTATGTTTCTATGTAACTACATCATCAGAGAGCCCAGGAAGCCAGTCCCAAAAGGGACATAGTCTCCTGAGCTCCTCAGAAGGATAATACTTTATTGAATGACCTCTATGTATCATCTAACTAAAAAATAGTCTCTCAGATTACCCAGATCCAAATTTTAAAAACACCCTAGCGCACCATTCTGAACAGGCGATCTCATATTAGCCTATAATAAGGCTGTGGGAGATGCCCTGGACAAGACTGCTCCTGTTCGTGTTCGACCCCTTACCCTTCACCCAAGTAACTCTTGGTTTGATGGTTTCTTGAAGGAGTTGAGGCGATTTAGTCGAAGGGCGGAGAGAGCTTGGCGGAAGTCTAGCCTTGATGCTGACAGGCTTAAGCTGATGGCACATTATGATGGCTATCAGCTAGAAATCACCTGTAAGAAGGCAGAGTTCCTGTCCAGAGAGATTTCTACCATGCAGAATCGACCAGCTCAGCTTTTCTGGACCGTTGACAGATTGTGAAATCCAATCTGTCTTCAGCCCAGAGAAGCTTTTTCCTCAGCTGAAATGTGAGTAGTTTGCTCGATTTTTCATAGATAAGGTTGCCAGCATCAGGTCTAGTATCGGCATAGCCTCTCCTATGAGGAGTTGTGGTGATCGGCGGGATGTGGTGTGCACTCAGTCTCGCTGGTCAGATTTCTGCCAGCTAGAATTCACAGATATTGTGATAATCATCCAGTCAATGTGCCCAACCAGTTGTATTTGGATCCGGGCCTGACACCCCTTTTATTGGGATGTGTTGATGTTATCTGCCCGATCCATGCTGAAATTGTCTGGAGGTCCTTGGAGACAGGGGTCTTTCCAGAACTCCTAAAGGAGGTGGTCATTTGACCACTCCTTAAGAAATCCTCCTTGGACCTGGACTGTCCAGCTAACTACCAATCTATTGCTAACCTGTCATTTGTTGGTAAGGTTATTGAAAAGGTGGTTGCATTCAACTTGATGATCACCTTCCAACTCACAAGATCTATGACACTCTCCAGTCTGGATTTAGGAAGAAGCATAGCACAGAGACAACACTTGTCTGAGTATTGAATGACCTCCTGATGGCTAGAGATTGAAAGGCATGTACCATCCTGGTCCTTCTTGATCTCTCCACAGCATTTGATACTGTAGACCATGGTGTGCTGTTGGAGTGCCTGTGGCTGCTTTGTGGTCTGTCTGGTACAGCCTTCAAATGGTTCCATTCTTTCCTCTCAGACAGGCTTCAGACAGTTACCACCAGAATTTAGCCCTCTGGCACTTACTCCCTGTCTTGCGGGGTGCCACAGGGCTCCATTTTGTCCCCCATGTTGTTTGCAGTGTATATGCTGCCATTGGGAGATATCATCAGGTGATGCAGTTTGAGTTTTCACTGCTAAGCAGATGATACTCAGCTGTATATGTCCTTTCTGCCCGGACAGGATGCTGCAATCTCTGCGCTAAACAACTGCCTTACCAAGATCAGAACCTGGATGAGTACTAGTTGGCTGAGACTGAATCTGGATACGACTGAAGTGCTGGTTGTGGACCCTGGTCATCCAGGGGCGGGTATGGAAGCTAGCCAGACATCAGGTGTTTTGATCGATGGCATACAGCTCACTACCTCAGACCAAGTGCATAACCTCAGCATTATTTTTGACGATGGCCTGACACTAAGATCTCAGGTGTTGGCTGTTGTCAAATTCTGTCTATCATCTGAGGAATATTGCCCAGGTGAAACACTTGGTTCCTCTGGGTGACCTTCCAACACTGGTCCACGCCTTCATCACTACCCACCTTGATTACTGCAATTCTCTCTACCTAGGGCTTCCAGGGGTTGATATCCATCGCTTGTAGCTAGTGCATAATGTGGCAGCCAGGCTTTTGACTGGGACTTCTAGGTCCAGTCATATTACCCCTGTGCTCCGCAAACTGCACTGGCTACCTATTCAGTGGCAGATCACCTTCACGGTTGGTTTGCTAACCTTCAAAGTCCTACGTGATCAGGGACCCGGTTACCTGCAAGACCTCTTGATACCCTACTGCCCCTCTCATCCTCTCCGATCCACCGACAAGTGATTGCTAGAGATTCCCAGGGTACGACTAAAAACATCAGGCACCCGTGCTTTTGCTTTTTTGGCTCCAACCCTGTGGAATTCTCTACCTCACTGGTTAAGAGAATGCCTGACCATTGACAGATTTAAGATAGAGCTAAAAACTTATTTATTTAATTTGTCCTTCTCTAATAACTAATGCATTTTATCTTCCTGTTTTAATGTTATATCTGTATTTGGTTTTATGTGCAGTGCCTTGGTTTTTGAAAGGTGCTATAAAAATAAAGTTTGATTGATTGATTGAGAACTGTGCAGGTTAACAAGATCCACGTTGCCAAGTGCAATACTAGATGTGGTAAAAAGACACTAAGTTTTCAGGCTACTCTACACTGGAACAAATGAACTTATTTTGTTCATACTCTGACCTCAGTATCTGCTTTTGTAAATGAACTTGAAAGCTGCTTCTTGAACACTTGTAAATGTTATTTATGATATATGCTTTTGTATAATAGTTTTTATGGTAACTGATATGTCTAATAACCAGGACTGTCTTGTAAATAGGGATACTTTTCCTTAACTGCATGTTACCTGTAGAAAACGTAAGTTTTATCTATCTATCTATCTATCTATCTATCTATCTATCTATCTATCTAATCTCTCTTTCTCTCTCTCTCTGCCTGTTTCTCTATCTGTCTATCTGTCTCTCACTCATCCCCAATGCACACAAAATAATAAATCAAACACAATAATAAAAATTAAAATAAGTAACTAAAGAATCTTTTAAGTCCACTACCACTAGCTTTTTCAGACATGCGAAGCATAATAGTGAAAATTTGCTCCACTCTCCTTCCTCTACCACATCTACCTTATTCATGAATCCAAGGTTGTTGCACTGTTTTCTGTTTCCTGTGCCACCTCTGCAGCTGTAAGAATGTTACTGACTGCACAAAATAATTAGCAAAGCATGTGCAAATATAAGTCACTAAAGAAAAGTTCGGTCATCAACTAATGTAGATTTGACATAGCAGAAACAGGTAGCCTGTGATTATGGCAGCCATGATTGAGCGCTTTCAAAAAGGGTGACTCAATCACAGCACCTATGTGCAGGAAGGGTGACTGGATGGGAGGGGTCAGCGAATATAGTGACAGGATGACACTATATGTGCACGCACATGGTGGGAACCACACCATGTGATGGGTGGAAGGGGAGGGAGGGTTTGTAGGGTGTAATGCAGCAGTGGGCTGCTGAGCTGGCCATGTGGTGTGGTGGGTTGGTGGCAGCCTACGGTTAGGAGGGTGCTGGTTCAATTCTGTTTTTTGCAGCACTCTGGGAATCTTATTTTTTTCTCTTTTGCACCCCCCCCGAACATGCACCCCACTGAAGTTGAGAATCCTTTAGTAAGGGGATGCAGGGAGGTGAGGTCTCTGGTGCCCTTTTGCTGTGCACTGGGAATGTACATCACCAAAATTGATTTTCAGCGATGTACATTCACCCTAACAGCGATCACCTTTCCATGATCGCCACTATCACATGGAACCACAGAAACATTGTTTTTCCTGAATTATATACTTATTTATTTAAAAGTTTAACTGGAAAGGCATACTGAGCAGAGTACTACTTGATTCCAGATGCATCCTGGAAGTGAAGGTAGAGGAGAATATATAATTACAAAGAGTGTATAATTACAGAGACAAATGAGGAAAGTCACAGAGGATAGTGAGCATGTACAAAACAAATATTGCTACAGGGTATGCATAGACAACCCAGCAACTGCTGGGGTGGCCATACAGATTACAGTGGCAGGTAGTTGTGCGAGGCACTAAAACATACAAAAGTACAGTATTGCACATATATAACCAACAGAAGGAGATGCTAGGGTAGTGCAAAACAGGATTTAGTCACATGAGCAGGCAGTGGTAAAGTAAGTTCTGAGGAGAGAGCTGAGATACTGAGTGGAGGGACATGCCGAACATCTGCGGGTAGGGATTTTTTTTTTTACCTCCACAGTATGTACTGAGAGAACAGACTTATGGTGGGGAGGAAGAGACAGGAACAGGTAGTCATTAGCCTGATAATGACTCCAGTTTACATAGGCATGCAGACAGTGGCAGTGCAAACTGAAACATGAGCTCTAGGTTTGGACTAGCCAGCAGCATCTCAGTTATAAAAAGTTTCTGCCACATTGTGACCAAGGTCAATCATTGGCAGGTGTAGGTACAGATACAGCATGAGTCAGGTCCCTAACAGCAAAAATCTTACTAACTGGTTCAGCTGGGTAAAGCTGTGGTTGCAACATGGACCAGGTCTGTTCACCAAGGTACTCTACCACTTTTCTACTAAGGTTGGTCAGTTTGAAGTGTGACTGCAGCATGCCAGATCCCTATCATCAAGGAACTTTACCCATTCAAGACATAAAACAAGTAATTACACTATTTTGCATCAGATTAGATTTAAAATAGACCAGTCTGTTACAGATTATATCTTTAGTTGGACTAACAAAAGTGTTTTTGAGACTAGCTTTCGAGAGTTACACCTCTTCCTTCTTCACATTAATGGCCATTGATCTGATAAAGGGAGTTGAACTTTTGAAAGGTAATGTCAAAGACAATTTTTATTAGTCCAATAAATGGTATCACTTGCAACATATTTTTTTTTAACTACATCATAGACTGGACTAACATGGCTGAAACAGTCTCCATCAGAATAGACCAAACTGTTTTCCTCTGCTCTCATTAAGACACTACTTCTGATGCCACACCTTCACTTGCATCCACATTGTTATGCACAATGTCTTCGACAGAAATCAGTGGTGGGGGTGGGGGGGTGAAGAAAGGATAAAAGGTGGTTTCAATAGTTTTGCTGGAAAAGTGCACTTCAGCACCTGATTCTTAATGGCAGCAGAGTAAAACTCAGTTTAACCTTTTTCAAAACACTGTAATTCCTGATATCTCATGCAAGTTCAAGATTATTTCATATGGTACGAATGCAAAACAAATTTGCAAGTACCACATACTGTACATACAATTAAAATACAATAATAAATACAAGGTCATTGCATACAATTTTGTTTGCACAGCTTAGAGTACAATTAATAAATTATAGCAGCAGACATGATTCATGTAAGTTTACAAAGTGCCTTATAGGCAAAAGTAGCCATGGCATATATAACTGGTTTTAAAGTGCTGAATATAAGAAATTACAAGTTAGAGCCAGCCATTAAAAGAAGCTGTTGGATTCGCTTGCGATACCAGCGACCAGGTTGAAAATGGACCAGTCATCGGAGGAGCTGGCGGGGAGAAGGATCGAGCATCCATTGGACTGCTCTCTTTCTCCGGGGGGAGGGTTGGAGTAGCATCCAGGGTGATGGGGACTCCTAGCGGAGGCCAGGAGTACCCATGCTGCCGAGCTTAAAGAATGTAGAAGGTGGGGCGGACGCTAGGCGTCATTGCATGACCCCGCCTTCCCCGGAAAAGAGGAAAATGGATGGCTGCCGGCCACCCTCCATGAAGCCTGCCACAGCTTTGATTAGCCCCCCAGGCCAGTCCTCCGACTGATTACGGTCTCTGTGGGATGTCTTGCCCTCTCCATCCCACAGCCCCGCCGTGGGGGGTAAGCCACAGGGTATCAGAGGACCCGAGGCCGATGTGGGGGGTGGAAGCCATCGGCCCGTGACTGGGCTGAACATTGGGTGGCCAGCAGCTAGGGGTAAAGTGCAAATTTAAAAAAAAAAAAGAAATTACAAGTTAATTTACTTTCCTTCTGTACTTGGGTGATGTCCTTCTCTTTCTTCTGCCACAATATCACATCCAGAAATTAAATGAGGAATGATCAATCTACAGTTTATTTTATACTTACATATAACATGTTTGCTTAATTGCTACTTGCATCTCAGTGTGACAGCTCATTTTCTTTTATGTAAATGAAACATTTTAACTGTGGCTGTATTATGTCCTATATGTGTATACTTGCTTGAGTCATACTAGCACCTGATTAGAGTGCTCGAGAGCCCTGTAATCCAGAAACTCCTTACAGGAAGAGTGGCTTTTAGTACATAGCGTACTGCTGAACTACAGCGCAACGTTTGGTGTGAATACTTATTTTCTGGGCACAATTTCCAGAAGGTGCATGAATCTTTAGGCTACACTACTGCCGTACCAGTTAAATAGGCAGTTTTTGTATTTTATTACACTACACTACACTGTTTTGGGTGAGTAGCAGGTTAACTGACCTCTGGATTATACTTCTGGTTCAGTCTGCTGTTATAACAAGCCCTGTGATGAGCAGTGCGAGTATGATCGGGGTGAGTGTGCATGCTTGCAGGCACAAAGACATGCATGTCTGGCGTGTGTTAAGCATGTTTAGTGTGTGAAGTGTGACACATAGTGGTGTTCATCAACTTGTCCCACCGATACGGTTTCTACATCCTTAATTGTAAACCAGTCTTTGAACATTAGGAAGGTAAAGTGGGGATCCTTATTTGTAGTATCAGTAGTTCACTTAAACATCTGGGTTTTGTTTAGTGTTACCGGTGATTCAATGCATTATTCCTTGTCAACATCATTTTGCCATATTTGCACCTGGTTAAACATTATTGTTTGTTGTGAATGCATGTGATATCTTCTACGTTTTACTCTGTACTACAATAAAAAAAAATTCTAAACATTTTTATA
Organism: Neoceratodus forsteri; assembly: GCA_016271365.2. Taxonomy (NCBI): domain Eukaryota; kingdom Metazoa; phylum Chordata; order Ceratodontiformes; family Ceratodontidae; genus Neoceratodus; species Neoceratodus forsteri. Next base: position 323,768,412 of record CM057458.1, read on the forward strand.
CATACTAGTGATTTCTGAACTGTTTTTTTCTGTTGATCTGCTCCCTTTTCATGCTATATAATTGAATGCCTTGGATGTGTAGTGGTCTAGCATGAAAAACTATAAATAAACTCTGCACCAAAAGTTATATGGGCTTAAGTAATTAGCTCACCCTTGAGAAAATCTGCATTATTAGTATTTTTCATAATACTGATTCAAATAACATGGAGGAGATTATTAAATTGAGTAATGATCTCCTTGGGATTAGATGTCAATCGTGTTCTATGTATCTAGTGACCAGTCTTGAAAAATACCCTCTACCCTTCATTTGTATTAAATGCCAACTAAATATTGATTTATTGGCAGAGGTTCAACTGTTTAACAGTAGACTACAGTCTTTAGAAAGTCAAGAGTCAAGAGGAAATGACCAGCAGATTTAATAAACAAGATGGGTGTAAGTCACAGCCTATCAAAAATAGACCAGTTATAAATAAACGGAAAAAACGGGGTAGTAAAACCAAAAATTTAAATAAGGGATGCACAGCTGAAATACCACTTACCCAACAAGATCCCAACAGTGATCAAAGCCCAGTTAAACATAAACCCATGAAGAGAACTAGAGAAGAAGTAAATGATAGCACAGATAAGGATTGATATTATTTACAAAGTCTAAAAAACACTAAAAAAGGAAGAAGGGCAGAAGATTTTACTGTCACAACTTTTAATTTCTTTGATCCATTGGTTTCTATTACAGATAGTGAATATATGACAGATAAGACTAACTCAGCTGAGATCCCATTTGCAAATGTATTTGACAGGCCAGAAGCAGTTGATAACCCCTGTACAGTGGATCCCATTACAAGTACAAATGACCCCTCTATTAACCATATAAACAAAGATGTTCCTTTAATATCACTAGACACCGAAGTAAATTCTAGTACCATTGACATGCAGACTGAACCTGTTAACACAATGCGTCAAGTAATAGTCATGGGCGACTCTATTATTAAGCACACTGAGGGGATAATCTGTAATCCAGACAAAATAAATAGAACCATGTCTAACTTCAGTGGAGCCAGAATCTCAGACCTTACATTGATGTCAAATACAATACTTCACAATTTTGGTCCTAACATATTAGTGATAGTCCATGTAGGAGCAAATAATGTTCTCTTTGAATCTAAACAAAAAAATTAAAAAGGACTAAGTGGCCTTAACAAATAAATTAATCCAGCAAGGGTGTGCAGTTCAAATATCAGAAATCTTATCAATACCAAGAGCCAATTTAGCCCAACAACATAAGATTAAAGAAATTAACAATTGGTTAAGATTCTGGTGCTTGAAACAGAACTTAAAGTGTATCACCCATTGGGAGGAATTTTATGGCAAATCAAATCTTTACTGTTGGGATGGGTTTCACCTCAGTAGAAGAGGTAGTAAACTCCTAGGCGAAAGCTTGGGTATCTCGATAACAAAATGTTTAAACTGCCTTTAAAGGGGGAGCAGTACCATGGTAATACAGCTCTGGAATTCAACACAAATTGCTGTGCACCGTACCCAGATATTATGTGTGATTCAAATCAAACAGTCACAAGACCACTTCAGTCAATTTCTGAAATTGCACAATTAAATGTTATTCTTACTAATGCAAGAAGCTTGCATACCAAAAAAGAGGAGCTCTCATATATATTAAAATCACATAATATATCTGTGTGTGGTGTCACAGAAACTTGGAATAAGGACAGAGACTGGAATATGGACATTAATGGGTATAATAGGTTCCAAAAAAAAAATAGACAAAAAATAAAGATGGTGACATAGCATTATACATTGTGGAACATCTTAAAGCATATGAAATAAAAACTAAAACAAATAAAAATGAGAGTATATGGGTTCATATTAATTTGCCTTCCGACTCCTTAACAATAGGTTTAATTTATTGATCACCTAGTTTAACAACTGAGGCTAACAAAGAACAAATTGATGAACTTAGTACAGTTGAAATGAATAACAACTATATATTAATGGGCGATTTCAATCTTCCTACTATGAACTGGGATACTTGTGAAACTGTGTCAGATTTAGATATTAAATTCATGGATATATTTACTCAACAGAATCTTGAACAAATAGTAAAACAGCCTACTCGTGGCAGTAATATCCTCGACCTTATCCTAACCAACACTGAGGACAAGGTCAAGGATATTAGTTTATTGCCTCCCTTAGGTGACAGTGATCATTGTGTCATATATTTTAAACACAAGACTGAACTTATCCATACTAAGGGCATCACAAAAATGAAAAACTTTTATAAAGCTGACTACGCCAAAATAAATAACTACATAGCTAAATTGAACTGGGAAGCTGAGTTTAAGAACCTTAATTTAACACAAATATGGGACAAAATAAATAAGAAAATTGACTTCTGTATTACTAATTGGGTTCTGGTAAGGATTAAGTACAGTAAAAATAAACGTGTACCTCCATGGTGGTCAAATGCTATTAAGAAACAACTACCAAAAAAGAATAAATTGTATACAACATATAGTAAAACTAAAACACATAGTTTTTGGGCTAAATACAAAATAATTGTTAAAAAAACTAAATATATGATAAGGCTTGAAAAATCAGGAGTTGAATATAATGTGGCTTCCAAAGTAAAAGATAATAAGAAACTGTTTTATAATTATATTGGTTCAATGAAGGGTAGACAACAATCTATAGGCCCTATTATCATTAACAATACCCCTATTATTGCCAAATCAGCTACAGCTAGGGTACTAAATGAACAATTCCTAAAAGTATTTGAAGGAAAGGAAAGTATTAGAACTCCAATTCCCAAAAAGGAAAACAATTATCCTGTTTTTTGTAGTAGTTGAAAAAAATAATAAAAACTTTGAAAACAAACAGCTCGGCAGGCCCTGACTAAGTCCCCCCCCCAGATTCCTTCAAGAAATTAGTCAGAGAACCACAACATTTTATGATTTCTTAACCTCTCTAATATTCACTGATGTTGCTGTTTGTTTTGTCTATCTCCTTGCTTAGTAAAACTGAAATGCATGGCAATGTATATTTATAAACAACATTGTTTTGTTTACAATCCTGGATCTGTTCTCACTGCATGCTTCATGAGCATTAGAAACACACCCAAACAGTACAGTCACTCATAAGGCAGTAGCCTCCTGAACTCTCACTGCACCATGAGGGGCTAGACTGTTTTGTGGGTGTTCTCAAGTCCAGGAAAGATGCATTTGGTGTTGATCAAGGAATGTAAACAAACCTGTCTTGGTGCAATAACACCAGTATGTTGGGCAGTCCATTTTTTTTAAATTTTAAATAAAAGAAGAGTCAGAATCAAACTACCAGCTACATCAACAATCTTTACAGAATTTCGGCAATCATAAAATATGTTTTTTTAAACTAGGAACACTTTGAGACCTAAGGAGGTTGACAGTGTCCCTTTACTGTATCTTTTAGAGAAGGTAATGTAATGCAGGCTTGGAAGGAGACTATTGTGAGCCCTATTTGTAAGGGTGAGGATAAACATGATCCCAATAATTATCGTCCAAAAAGTCTAACTTCAACTATCGGTAAAATAATGGAAAGATTACTTAAAACACATATTATTAACCATATAGATAAAAATAATAAAATTGATATTTTTCAACATGGTTTTGTATCTGGAAGGTCTTGTCTAACTAATCTTTTGCAATTTTTTAGCCAGTTAGTGATGCCTTGGATAAGGGTATACCAGTGGACATGGTGTTTTTAGACTTTGCTAAAGCTTTCGACAAGATCTCACATTAAATCTTGCTACAAGAATTAATGAGAATCAACATTCATCCTAATATTATAAACTGGTACAATCATGGCTGGAGAATAGGACCCAGAAAGTGTTGGTCAAAGGTTATCTGTTGGATGAGGATGTGGTGACTAGTGGAGTCCCTCAGGGCTCAGTATTGGGACCCATCCTTTTTAACATATTAGTATCCACTATGTCTGCTATGAACAAAATTTGGATATCCAAGTACACAGACAATTGTAAGATTGGTAGTCTTGTACATTCTATATCTGATGGGCTTCTCTTGCAAACCCAGCTTAACAGTTTAGCATCATGGGCAAATTCACATAAAATGTTTTTTAATGAGGATAAATGTAAGGTTTTACATCTGGATAGAAATAATATGCTCCTTGATTACAAATTGAACAATATACCTCTAAAAAATATTGTGGAGGGAAAAGATTTAGGAGTTATAATTTTTAACAACTTAACCTTTGAATTAAATATGACAATTAAAGATTAAAAATGTAATAAAGTTGTGGGTTCAATCTTGGGAAATATCAAAAGTAGAGACCCTGAAGTTATAATGCCACTGTTCACTAGTTTGGTGCGTCCACATCTGGAATACTTTTAACAATTCTGAGCCCCAACTACTATTAGGAGTTTGAAATTAGTTGAGGGTGTCCAACACAGATTCACCAAGAAAGTACATTTTTTAAAACATATTAGTTATGATAATAGATTGAGGAAATTCAAACTATATTCTACCAAATACTGACAAATAAGGGGAGATTTTTGTCTCGTATGTAAAATATTAACGAATGACTATTTGAAAGCAACAATTGGATTAACATCATTCAATCGTACTAAATTAACCAGGCTTCATTGCTATAAACTTATAGGTGTTAAGTGCGCCTCAATTAAATGGAGTTGGTTTTATACCCAAAGAGTGGTTGGTATGCGGAAAACCTTGCCAGACAGTGTTGTTTATAGTAAGAATATATCACTTTTTAAGCAATGACTGGATGACTTTATGGGGGATAACAAATTTAAATTCCACCCATAAGGCATATGGGTGGTGAGTACAATTAAGGGTTGATACCTACTGTACTCATAAACTTTTATGAACCTATGAACCTATGTCCCTTATTTACATTCCCGTGTCTGAACATAACTTTTCCATCTCAATTAATTCCATTCTAAATCTACAATATGGAGTCCTATGGTTTGAGGTTAAACAAACCTCCTTCCCAGATATTATTTCTTAACTTCAATATAACCTAATCCTCTGTATATCTATTAATTTCCAAAAAGCATTCGTATAAAAGAGAAACACAATGGCACATACCCCAATAATGCCAAACATCTTTGGAGGCATATTCAAATTCCCATGAAGGAATTTGGACTGGCTCAAATCTTTAAGCAGACTGCATGGTGCCAAAAGGCCTGACAATGCTATCAGCAAAGACTGAAAACAGCAGACACAGACAAGTGTTTCATCCATGTTAGGGCTCATCAGTGCACCATATTTGTATCTCAGCCCAGGAAGGAGCCAATCAACCTTAGGAGGGTCTTATTTGTTTGGGTTATGGGTAGCCTCTAGTACAGAAGAGAAGAGAAGAACTACAATAGACAGGAACCTGTCCTGTGTACTTCTTCTCTTCTCTACTGTGTGTTCCCCATGACCAAAACAAAAAAGACCCTCCTAATGCTGATTGGATCCTTCCCTCTGGACTGAGATACAGATATGAGACAGTGATGAGTCCTAACAAGGATGAAACATGTGTCTGTGTCTGTTTTTCTCAACCTTTGCTGGTAGCATTGTCTAGCTTTTCGGTACCATGCACTTCTGCTTAAAGTTTTGAGCCAGTCCAAATTCCTTCATGGGGATTTGCATATGCTTTCCTTGATGCTTTGCATTATTTGAATCTGTGTACTTGTGTTTCTCTTTGAAACTTAACTGCATGGCCAGTACCTTTCCTGGGTATCCCTTGCCTCAGAGCATTTGCTCTGGGGTTCCTGTCTACTGTAGTTCTTCTCTTCTCTACTATGGGCTCCCCATGATACAAACAAATACAACCCTCCTAAAACTGATTGGCTCCTTCCCTCTAGGCTGAAACACAGATATGGTACAATGATGAGTGCTAACAAGGATGAACCACATGCCTGTGTTTGCTGTTCTCAGCCTTTGTTAGTTGCTCTAGTGAGGCCTTTCAGCACCATGCAATTCTGCTTAATGTTTTGAGCCAATCCAAATTCCTTCATGGGGATTTGCAGATGCTTCCCATGATGCTTTGCATTATTGGGATATTTGCAATTGTGTTTCTTTTTGCAGTTTGGTTGTATGGCCAATACCCTTCCAGGGTAACCTTTGCCTCAGGCCATTCTGATAAAAGGTGTCTGTTAGTCTGTGTCTGGCTTTATTTACAAAGGCAGACACATTTCTTACAGAATTATATTCCCAAATATGTGACAGTCTAATTCTTGTCATTGATTACATGGAAACATAGAAACATAGAATTTGATACCACATAAGGACCAGTTGGCCCACCTAGTCTGCCCATTATCCCTACCTGTTTTTTATGCCACAGATCGTAAGTGATCTGTGTCTTACCTTCTTTTTCCTCCTGCTAGAGGTCCTTTATAGACTAGGTTTGTTGGCAAAGGCACCTAGCTTCACCTGAGCTCTTTTCTTCTAGGTTGCTTGAAAGGACAGAGCAAAGAACCTTACCAGAGCAAAGGAAAAAAATTAAGGCTTCTTTTGGGTAGGCAGATTCACTGTGTGTTGTTATTTTTATTTTGTACTCACGGGGATTGTTACTGTTTGTTGCTAACATTTTATTGCTTTATTTTTCTCTGATTCAAATTGTTGTTGCTGGGTATACCTTCTGCTGCATTATTACAGGGTGTGTCTACAGGTGTGTTCTTGCAGATTACTGCTTTAATCTTCTGATTCAAATTGTCATTTGCAAGGTATATCTTCTGTTACTGCTTTTTCTCTGTAGCAAAGTGTTTCTTACAGGGTATATCTTCTGTGAAAATATTACAGGTGATGCTGTACAGGTTTTACAGTTTTATCTATCATTAGGATGAGCTTTCAGGGCTACTGCATTTGTTGCTGGCTGATTGTTTCTGCTCTTACCTCCTTGTTTTTATTGTCTGTGGTTCTTCTTTTTTCAGCAGGGGAAGGGCCCAGCCACCCACCCCCATCCCCAACCACCCCATACTACATTTCTTTTATAGGATAGCACAGTTGTGACATTTTCTGTAGCAAAGCAGGGAAGGGTTGACCAGAGGAGTATACACACAGTGACCTCATTTACAGGAACACAAGTAAAGGAAAGGGAAAGGGAAGGGGAACATTGTTTAACCAGGAGTAGCACACTAAGCTGAAGCTTGTTTCCAGATGCATCCTGGGAGCACAAGGAAGTTAAGTGACTTGCTCAGGATCACACAGTATGCACCTAGGTGGCTGAGGGATTCAAACTCAGGTCTCCAGATCTGCAGCTCAGAGCCTTAACCCACTGCACTATACTGCCTCCAAATTGTTCAGAAAGTAGGAGAAAATATTGACATCCTGGTACACATAGGGACTAACAATCTCACCAGCTATAATTTAACTAGTTATAACAAGTTACACAAAAACAAACAAACAAAACACACAATCAAACTTTTGCTTTCATTTTCCTCCTTCTAATTACTCTGACCAGGTTATAAACCCAGCAACTTATCTGGAATGGATATCATTAACTGCAGGTACTGTGGAACACTTTTCAGAAGGGCAGTTTTACAGGATTTAGAACACTGTCTTACATGTTGGGCCATTGGAGATATAAGGGCTCAGCTCCAGGCAGCATGGGCAGAGATTATGTGCCTTAAATTGCATATTCAATAGGAAATATATTATAAGAACCACCCGCCATTTCCCCAACATCCAACAGAAGCCCCTTGACTGCAGAGGGTAGTTGGTCCAGGAGGTTGGCAGGTGGTTAGGAAGGGAAAATTGGGTGCCCCATCTCTTGGTGCTCTCCAACATATCTCCTCCACAAACCATATAAAAACTACAAACAAGTATCTGCCACTATCTCTGAAATCAAACAAAGGGGAAGTGGACACTGCAGAGCAGGACATTGCCACAAAGAACAAAACTCACCCAAAACTGGAACCAAAACAAAAAAGCAAAAAGGAAATCCAAAAAACTTCTGATCATAAGAGACTCCATGATTCAGGGAGTTGATAACCATCTCCAGCCAGGGGTAATGGTCAGATGTCTCCCAGGTACATCAGCATGGAGAGACACAGACCACATTGCTAAAATTGTTCAGGAAGCAGGAGAAAACATTGACATCCTGGTACACATAGGGACTAACAATCTCACCAACTGGTCAGCTGTGGAGACCAAGGAACACCTGACCAGGCTGGGTGACAAACTATCATCCATTTTGTCTTGCATCTCCTTCTCTGAGACCCTGCCAGTCTCGGACAGGGGGGCAGATGGACAGAAGGCCAGAGAAGGGGAGATAGGGGAGCCAAACAGGTGGCTCAAAGCATGGTGCCAGGAAAAAGGATGCAAATTTGTAGGGAACTAGCAACAGTTTTGGAAGTGAAAGTTCTTCAGATTTGATGGACTGCATCTGACAAAGAAGGGAGTCAGTGCATTGGGGCAGAAGTTTGATGTCTTTGTAGAATATTTAAACTAGCATATGGGGAGAGGGGTGCAGCATCGGATATGTCGAATGGGAAGAACACCCCTCCCCTCTCAGCTAGTGGTCAAACAGGAGTTCAGCATGTTTGTAGTTCATTTGCATCACCAGGTAAGGAAAAAGTTCCATCTCCCCATACAATGCACCGGGGAAATGCCAGACCTCACCCAACAACTAACACACTGAAATCTGGCCAATGGAAAATCATGTACACTAATGCTTGCAGTCTGGGAAACAAGATCCCAGACGTGCAGGCAATAATTATAGAGGCTAAACTGGACACAGTAGCCATTAGTGAGACATGGTTTACCAGTAACCACACTTGGGAGACTTCCGTACCTGGCTATGTACTGTTCAGAAGAGACCAAGGTGCAACAACGGGGGTGGAGTGGCGCTTTATGTCAATGAAAATATCAAAGCTACAGAAATTCAGAATACACATAAGGAGCCAGAAAAAAACTGTAGGTCACCCTGGAAACAGGAAATGGGACAGCCATATGAACTGGGGTTGTCTACAGGCCTCCCGACCAGGGGGGAGAACATAGACACATTACTGTTAGAAGATATACAAAACATGACAGCTAAAGGGGAGGTTCAAACAGGCATAGGATAGGCATAAGGGAGCAATACAGATGAGTATGAATAAATAGGCCATTGACAGAGCAAAGGTTGATGGCACATTCTTATGGTAGGAAAAGAAATGGGAAGACTGGATGGGCCTTGCAGTCCTTATCTGCTGTCAACTTCTATGTTTTATGTTTCTATATCTGTCCCATGCATTTTTGAATTTCCCTACCATTTTTGCCCAATACAATCTCTGCCAAGAGGCTGTTTCTTGGATCCACCACTCTTTCTATGAAAAAATACTTTCTCACGTAATCTCTAAGTCTACCCCCTCTATTTTCATATCATGTCCCCTTGTTCTTGAACATCTTTTTGAAAGATTCTGCCCTCTTGTAGCTTATTTACAGCCTTAAGTTATTTGAAAGTCTCCATCATATTCCCCCTTCCTCTCTCTCCTCTTCTCCAAGAAACACATATTGAGATCCTTCAGTCTCCCTCATATGACTTTTGGTGCAGCCTCTGCACCATTTTTGTCACCCTTCTCTGATTAGTCTGGATTCCAAAACAGCCTAAAGCATTCACATCCCTTGAAAATTGACCCAGGCATCATATATAAAAAAAAAATCAGAAATTGTTTTATGTGCACATGTCATTATGAACATTTTTGTCTCCCATTGTTTTTGTATCTGCTTTCCTATTCCATGAGTTGCAACTGGAAACAAGCCTCAGCTCAGTGTCCCTTTTCTGGTTACCAAAATTTTAAATATGGGATTTGATGCTCTGACATTATCATTGCTTTTTTACAGTAATCTAATGTTCTTGATATAGCTCTTATAGTTAATGGGACTGTTTTTGTTTCAATATGTACTAGAGCAGTTGTATCCCAAGGGAGTGTTAGTATTCAGCCCAAGAAATTATTCTGAATGGATTCTAAATCCTTGCTATAGGGCTCGCTCCTCTCCCTCCTCCTACCTCCTCTGGAGCATTGCTTCCAATTACCTCTCCCTCCCCTCCAGGAAAACATATTCTGTCAAAACTGCCTTCTAGAATTATTTCCTTAGCTCTGGTTCCCTCTCTCTCTCTCTCTCTCTCTCTCTCTCTCTCTCTCTCTCTCTCATTATCCACTCAGTCTCATCTTCTTTTCACTCAAGAACCTTCTTTGTGACATTTCTACCCATTCCTACAACTGTATCTGATCTCTATGTTTGCCCTATAATGTTTTGTTGATGCTTTTCTATGCTCCCCTGCTGTGAATAACTTCCTACTAGTCCTAGACCTCCAGTCTGTGTGACATATAAAGCACATTATCAGTTATTCACATCTGGTAAAGTTTCACTGAGATACCTACCTTACTGCATTGTCTGCAATCTGCTGTATGCTCTCAGCACTGTATTGCACTTGCTCCTTAATGCATTGCCATGCATATTTTTTGTTACCCTTACTACCATATCTGTCTTTACATCATATCTGGACAACGGTATTGTATTTTATTTTTATTTTGATTGTTATTGTTCTATGTTTGTGTTATATTGTATTTTTATCACTATTACTGTTTATGGTATGCTATTTTCACTTGCATATCTTGTATTGCAGCCCCTCCCCCCATCTTCCTCCCCCAGGACTCCTATCCCAGGAGTTAACAGGAAATGATTTGTTAACAGCTAAGAATGTTTCTCCTGCTTAAAATTTTGAAACCAATAAATAAATACCCACATTTGAGAGCCCTAAACCAACTGGCTTTTAACTGTGGCTCCTAAACATCTTTGTAGTGCCAGCAATGACTGCCTTGCATAGGTTTTACAAAACCTGATGATGGCATTAGCAGTTTGATTGACTTTCTGTTTTATTTTGTTAATGTTTTTTTCCATTTTGCTTTATTTCAAGTAATAGTCCTAAATATGTATACTCATCCATAACCAGAAATTTAAAGCCCTCCACTCTCTAAATGTTTTTTGGACAAACTGTGTTATTCAGTACCATTACCTTAGACTTTGTTATATTTATTTGTAATCCCACACTAGCCAAATGTCTTATAGCTAGATGCTGGAGCTCTCCTTAGGCCTCTAGGTATCAAAGAGTACAAAATCACATCGTTGGCATATATTAATGCTTTGATTGTAGTTCTAGTAATGGAAGAAGGCGGCATGTCAATTTCTATTAAGGCAGCAATTAGAGTTTCTATATAGATTGAATAATGTTGGTGATAGTATGCACCCTTGTTTAAATTCCTTACTACACTCAATGTTGTTTGTTAAGGTACCATCGGTACCTACCATTATCTGAGCAGTGTTTTTCTGGTGGAGGATCTGTAAAATTCCTGACAGTCTGTTGTCCAGGCCACATTTTTCAAACATACCCATAAAATTTCTCTGTTGACATTATCTACTGTAGTGCACTGTGCATATCGATATATGTTACACAGACTCTATATTTCATAATGTGCACATATCTATTTTTTAAAAAAATGGTAGTAAATTAATAGAGTGTTGTGCCCCTTTTTCTACTAAAACTGGCTTGTGCTTCTGATAATAACCTTTTCTCCTCCACCCATGATTTCACTTTTGTGAGAATTATTCTAGAGACAATATAAGAGTGATATTTTAAAGTGATTTTTAAAGAGTTACTGTCCTGTAATTTTCAGGGCACAATATCTCACCTTTTTATGCAGAGGTAATATAACACCCTTATGCCACTGGTCAGGTAGGATTAAATGCTCAGTTTAAAAGTGAAAGTTCTTACCCCACTAATGATGGTTAACCTGGAACAAATCACCCAAGGTATTATCCCCAGCAGGTACATTATTATGTTTTTAAAAAGTTAACTGTGGCAATAACCTCTTCCACTAACGCATAAGATAATATTTCATAGCTAAGATTTTTCTGGCAGTGGATCATTGCCTCTGTTGAAATGTTCAAGTCCAAGTATAACCATTTTATAGTTTGACTTTTAATCATCAATGCAATTTGAAACAACTTTTTAAAAACTTCAGTATAAAACATAATAAACATTCATATTGCAATAAACATTCTCATAGATAAATGATCTATAAATATGTTATTTGGACCAATTATGATTAGTGTGAACTCTCATTACAATCAGGCTTTGCAAATCCTATTTTTTTATTATGTAGAAGAAAGCAAGTTTCAATAATATTGTCCATATGATGTGAATTACTCATGGTTCAGTCAAGGAAAGATGGGCGTACACAAATTTTAGCAAATCTCAGATAATATCCAAGATGTAAACTGGGCACTACAGGGTTCAGGCCTTTTCACCTACACCTCTTAGTAGCACAGTATTCCAGTACTCACTTCTATTCATTAAAAACAAATGATGGATGTCTATTGACCATAACAAATATGAATTCACCCTTCCTTTTATTTTGTAACTTTTATGCTTACATACATTCAGTCATTCATCTTTGATTTAATACTCCAAAGGTAAGCATTAATTGTCTAAGGTATTCAGCCATATAACAGAAGAATTCTCCATTGTATTTGATATCTTATAAGTAGCAATCTATCAACAAGAGTACATACTGTATCTAATGGATGTGGCTTCCTAGTTTAACCTAGACTTATTTCTATTTTAATTTAGTAAGCATTCAAAAACAGAATATGCAATACCACATGGTGAATATTTGTATTTAACACACCAAAGTAAGTATCAATTGAATAACTGGATATAGTATAAGGAACATTCCCCACCCCCCATAATTTGGTAGTCAGTTAATATGCTGACAGAATATTGTCACTGGAATGTTGTTGGGACAATAATTTCACATGTATCTTGTGCAACCTGTTTTTTTTGCTGTCAGGCACTGTTGCAGATCTCTGGATCACCCTTCTTAGCACCAGGGTGCAACCTGGAGTTTATTTAAATATATACAGGTTGCGGGGAATGTAGCCCCCCCACAATCACTGCCACTCCAACTGCCAGAAGGCAGATTGTTGGAGCACTTTACTAGGTGTTGACCAAGTGCTGGTGACATAATTTATGCCAGCAACTTGGTTGTCACTGTGGCATGGATGAATCCCATAATTTAAAGGGTATACAAAGCAGACAATCAGTAGAAGTACATGTCAGAAAACAAAGACCTACTAGATTATTGTAAATGTTATTTCAGTTTGCAATCTAGAATACATTCAAAGACAACAGATATAATGCCACTTTGTGGATCATGTCTGGAATATTTCTAAAATACACTGCAGATAATAGGTATGTTGGCAGTCCAAAATGGTCTCCTATTATATCTCATAACCATTTTTCCCACTGTTCTCTGTACACTGAGCAGCAAAGCATTATATGCTTAATGTCATCAACATCCCCAGAGCCACACTTCCAAAAAGGTGATGATGTTTCTGAGCTATGTTGCTCAAAATGAAGCAAGTTGCTATTTAATAGCGCCAACCTAGCCTTTGTGAATCTATTTATTGCTTCCCTGTTTGCTATTATTGACAAATATTTAAATAGGTATTTCTACCAAACATGTTTTTGTTGCATTTATAAAGATAATGCAATTTTCTAAAAAGTTGGAAAGATCCTGAAATTCCTACATTTAAGCAATGGCTGGAATATTTGGCTAACTGGGCAAACAATGAGAAAATAAGCTATTATGTCTTAATCAAATTGAGAATGTTAATGCTACCTGTGGATCCTTTTTAAAGTTATGTATGTAGCTAAGAGTGGTATTCTGGACTCAATTAATAGTTTTATTGTAAAACTATTTAATACTTATTGATTACATGAAAAGAAATGACTATGTTTTGAACATTCCTTATATAATGTTTGTATTTGTTGAAAATGCAATAAAATTCTAATGGGAAAAAAAGATTATGTACTATAATTTTGAGTCTACAGATTTATATGTGACCAGCTATATGGCTTTCTTTGTACTTTTGTATCTAATTTGCTGTATTAATTCTGTCTTTGGAACACAAACAATGTCAGTCATTATAGTGGATAATTTTAATGCATAGCTATTTTCCTTAATAAAAGTCAAGTAAGGAAAAATGAAGCCCCTATCCAAATATTGTATTTGTTCCTCAAAACTGGCTCTAGGTAATCTATCCTCTGACATTACTTGCAAGTCCATAATAACTATCATAATTCTTTTCATGACCATAGTTTCAATTGAATATTGACCTAATTCTACTTGAAAGATACCTGCAGAGACATACAGTATGTTGGAGGTGTTTAGAGTCATCTATACAGTTTGTTTAGTATTACTTCTAATGACTGAGTTCTGGTAGTGCCCCATATTTTGCCAGCATAATGTATGGCAGGTTTGATTTTAGAATTTATCACAGTTTATCACCCTTTTATAGAGTAACCTATATATTTATGCATAAATGCAGTAACGCCACTTAAAGATTTAACTAATTTGTTTTCAAATGTTCAATATGTCTATTCCAGTTGAATTTACTCCAGAATCTTAAACCAAAATAAGCATAATTACTGACTGCCTGTAGTCTAATCCCTCTTATGTAGTTTCTACATTTCTAAATTTGAATTTACAAATACAAGTAATTAAACTTTATTTGAATTTATTGTTAAGAACCATGTCACACAAATATGAAAATGTGTTTCATTTTCTTTGGAGGTCCTATAGGGACATATCTATTAATACCATGTCAACTGTATAAGAAAGCAAAGAAATAGTATTTTATTAATTTTTGGTGAATGAAATTATGATCCATGAAACTGATATATTGTTTTACTAAGATACAAGTTAAACAAAAGATGGAACAATATACATCCCTGAGCAACACTTAAATTGGTAACTACTGATTTTGTCAAGCCACAATCCATGCTGGACCTTAGACAACATTGATTCATGAAGGCTGGTAATAATACAAAGTCTTTCTGTTGTATATAATAATATTTGTTGCATTGTTTTGTTGGCACCATTTCATACTCATCATTGCATTTTACATTCTAACCTTAGTTGGCATTCTCCCTCCTTAGATATTAAGTATTTTTTGGGCTGTTTGGTATTTAGAAGTGTTTTTTCCCCATTTCTGGGGCTCTTCCAAATTTAGTAAATTTATGTTAATGCTTTCTAGCTTGAGAGCAGTATAGAGCAGTGGTCTAAGGCTCTGAGCTGCAAATCTGGTGATATCCAGCAGACCAGACCTGGGTTTGAATCCCACAGCTTCTACTTGCATACTGTGTGACCCTGAGCAAGTCACTTAACCTCCTTGTGCTCCCAGGTCACTCCTGTAAAAAGCTTTCAGCTTAGTGTGCTATACCTGGTTAAACAACTAAATAATAAATAGCAATAAAAGGGGTTCTTGTAGTTGAAAGGTTATATAAATCTAAGGTTGGTCTTCATGCTTTTTCCATAGCTGCTCCTCAGTTGTGGAATAGTCTTTCTGATTCACTGTGATCTGCTTCCTCCTTTTATTTGTTTATTTTTCTAAAAACCCTTTCCAGTATTTATACAGTTAATGGAACTGTGATTGAAATTTTGGTTAATATATTTTGTTTTCATTGTGCCATTGTTTTATGATTTTGTATGTATTGTTATTGCAGTTTCTGCTTGGGCAGAACCTGAAAAAGGACTCTTGGTCTAGTGCTTATTCCCAGTTATCAAAATAAATAAAAAATACAGTGGAGTCAGCCACAGTGCAATGCAGTAACTTGTAGTAAATGACGTATCACAAAATACTGCAATAAAAGAAAGGCTTAAAGCTGGCCTAGTGGCATGGAGGGCTGAGATACTGGATGCCTTACCTCCTCCCGCACCAGTGACCCAGATTCAGGAATGAGCCCGAGTTGTTGGGGGGTCAGTTGGGGGGGACAGTGAAGAGCAGAACTGAGTGGCCGCAAGGCCGCTCTCCTCTCTCAGGGAGGGACATGGGTTTCCCAGGCTCTCAGCTGCCACCCAGTGGAGGCTAGGTGACAGTGTCAAGCCACAAGGGAAACCAAGCATTAGGCCAACTGGGAGGAAGGAGCCATCATCGGAGCCATAGAGTGCATGTGCACATCCATGCGGTAGTGCGCCCATGTTCTGGGGTCTGGGCTTAACTGGAGAAAAGCATAAAATGTGGCATTGAGACAGGATAAATGATGCCCTGAAGCCAGCAAGGCAGAAAAAATGTCTCTGAGGGAGGACCGTAGCCGTGCCTGCCTAGGAGCAACAACAGGAAATAAGGGTATATTGAAAAAAGAAATAAAAAAGGGCTCAAGTACCATTGAATTACATTGTTTCCTGCAGCACACTGCAGGACTTTGTGATATATTGCAGTACTGCTGCATTCCAGGCTAGCACCACTGTATCTAGCAAATTTGTATATATTCCTAAACAGTATAATTATTTACAACAGCTTCTCTTGCTTACACCATCAAATGCCATTTTAAATCTATGAAGCAACAAAATAGTTTTCCTTTTCAGACTGTAACTTAGTTGTGGATTAGATGGATGATTACTATGCAGTGCTGTATTATGGACCCATATCTGCAGCTGACCCAACAAAATATTTGACTGGATTTATTTGGTAGCATCCATTAAGTTGATAGGGCAATACATTGCGGCATCATTTATCAGGCCCTTTTGTGGATTGGATGTATGATATTTCCTTCCTATGAAGTTGGAAAAAAATGGATCATTTAATTAAATAAATAATAAAACCCCAATGTCAACCATTCATCAACAAATTTAAATATATCTGCTAGTAGCCTGCTGAAATGTTCTGTTCTGCCTTATACATGTTACTAATGAATTCCCACCGTGTTTCCTTATAAATTACTGTCAGGATATTCCGTCTGTGAGTATCTGTTCCTGTTGTCAAAATGTCTTTATCCCAAACGTAGTAAGTAAAGACCTTTATTTTTATACAGGGTATAACTGTTAGGGCCAGAAGCCCTGTTTACAAAGTTGGCCTGCTACAGTGGCATTGTTGTGTAAATCTTAAAGGAGTACACAGTTAGACCTTAGGTAAGTCTAAGAAAGATACGGACAGTACATTAATGTAGATTAATACACTGTGTAGTATATACTTACAGTATTTGTGAGTACATGATTACAACCCCATATTCAAAGAGTAGTGCCAGCACATATATACAGTAGTTAGCATCAGCACTAACCTGGGTTTGTACTGGTGCTCCAGGCTGAGCCATATTCAGAGACCGACAGTGTGCTGCCCAAACTCAGCAGTGCTGAGGTGCTACCCATACTCCTGAGCCTATGCAAATATGGTGTTCCTAATGCATACTGTTGCAGTGGTATATTGAAAGGTTTGTGACAGTGCTAAACTATCCCCAGAGTGGCAATATTTGTTTTTGATGAACACCACTTCATATCTTGGCACTAAGCAGCACCCCCACTCACTGAAGACAGGGTGGCTGTACTGCTGCAGTCACCTGTCCCTGTGCCAAACATTTTCCCCCACCCTCCAAACACACATCCAGCATGTCAGAAGAAGTATATCCCTTGTGGTCTTGTAGTCCTCCCATACCCAAACACACATGCTGCATGTTAGACATATATCCCTGGTGGTCTAGTGGTCCTCTTACACCTCAATCACCCATCCAGCTTGATATTAGTATATTCCAGGTAGTCTAGTAACCCCCTACCTGCAAACAGCCATCCAGCACATCAGTGTATCCAGTCCAAAGAAATAGCTGTGCTCCTTGGTGCTGGTCTGAGGTGTAGCTGAAGGGGACTGTTACCGCCCAAAATGCAATAGGTTCAAGAACAACACACTCTAATTGAACATACAGATAAAAACACTTTAATTCTAAAACATGGATTTATTTAAGTAAAAAAAAAACAGGAATGGCACAATGGCACCTCACTTCTGGTTAGGTGCCCCAACACCCAGTCAGTGTGATATCAGTAAATCCATAGTTGTTTAGTGGCCCCAACCCCTGATCACCCATACAGCATAATATCAGTATATTCCTGGTAGTCAAGTACCCCCCAGCCCCCAACTGATAGTCAACCAACACTCACCCTCACATATGTGATCATGATCTATGAGTGTCAGATGTAGGCTGGATGAGGAGGCGAGTGGAGGGCTGTGACATTCCATCACTCTGCACTCAACATAATGGTGAGTGGCAATCAGTGTGAGGGAGCTGTGGGTGGAGGTCCTCAGCAGGAAGGAAGGTGTGAGGGTTGGTGATCAGTCAAGGGGTGGGGGGAACTAGACAAGCAGGGATATACTAATATCATGCTTAATGGGTGTTTGGGGGTAGCGGGACCACTAGACTACTAAGGGTATACTGATATCATGCTGGATGGGTGTTTGGGTGAGGGGGCCAGTAGACTATGATTGATATACTGATATCAATCTGGATGGGAGATTGGGGGTGGGGGGACCAGTAGACCATCAGGGAAACAATAGTAGTGGCAGCATGAACACTAAGGGTCTGCTGCACTGCATGCAAATGACCCCACAATGGACATGCAGAAGGCCCCATAGTGCTTTACATAGCCAATGATCTCATTTGCATGCTTGGGCTGAATATGGTCCAAAGGAGAATTGGCGCTATCCCATTCTGGGAAGCACTATTTCCTGTGGGGCATATGCAGACTTGGTACATTTCAGCACAGTGCAGATCCACTTCACACTATGTAGACATGGCCTGATATTCAGTTAGTGTGCTCCACTAACAAGCTGAATATCACTCAGAGCTGGACATGTGCTATTGCAAATTGCTATGATTGTGGCTTTCTCTGAATATAAGGCTCTACACGTTTATGAGAAACTTCAATTTAAAAGCAGCTCAATATTTTGAATACTTTCTTCTTCATGGCAGTTTTGAATGACTTTCTGGAGTTGTCTCCACAAGACAGCTCTATGTATGTCCTTTTTTTCCTTCATTAGCCTTTTATACTCCTTTTTGATGGATATATACTGTATGGTAACCCATTATTTACTTGTACATGTTTTTTGACAGTCTTCCTAATTTCTTCACTTTTTTGTCACATTATTACAGTCTACATCAAATGAACTGTTTGTATTTTTTTTTGGCCTTGTCTAATCCTAGTGTTCACTTTATTTCCTGCTTCATATAGTGTTACTGGTATTTCCTTATTAGCTCATTATGTTTCTTTCTTTTTCTAAGTCTGGACCTACTTCAGCTTGAGACCTATTTCCTCATGAACCATGCTCTTACAATTACAGCTACTGAAACTTGCTTTTGGTAAATGTAAGTGACTCTGGTTGGATTTGAACCTGAACTTGCTGGTTCCCAATCTTGTGATTCAACCACTAAAACCCAATATATCCCTCAGCCACATTTGTAAGGCTGCTTAGCTAACCTTAAAGCAAACTGTCATGAAAATGAGAGGGAATGTAGGGGAACTCAGTCTTGGGGGTGAAATTAACAGTCCATCTCCGTTTAGTAGCAACATGAGGAAAGACTGCTTCTGTGTGTAAGATGTACACCCTTAAAGGGATAAAACTGACTAAATAAAGTGAAAAATGCAACATACTGTATAATGAAGAAACACATCCCCATACCTCTGTCAGACACATTCAATACCGATCAAAGGTAATGGATTCCTTCAGTGAATTCTTTTCATTTCTGAAACAAAGCAGACATCTTGTTAGCAGTCTGCTGGACATTGCAAAAAGCAGAAAAGATTAACTTTGCTGTTTTAACCCCTCCAAGGGAAAATGATAGTGGGGTTCCAACCACAGCATAGCTGTAATGCAGTGCTATAGATTGCATGGAAAACTATAGCATTGCATGCCAGATGCTTGACTACCCCTCCCCCATTTCAAGCCATTCCCAGATGGTTGCTGAATCCATGCATCAGAAAGTTTTCCCTGCTGTCCAGTAAATGTGGAATTCTGATATCACAACAATACAACTAAAAAATTACAGTGCTGCCAGCCAGAATGAAACACAGTATCTTGCAACTTGCAGTATACATCAAAATGCTGCAGTATGCTACAATGCACAGTGTAACACAATGACAATAAAGCTATTGGTTATGCAGTATTTTGTGACACATCATTTACTGCAAAGTATTGCTTTGCATCCTGGCTGGCTCTGCTGTACAACTAAAGTATGCCACACATTATTCAATATCACTATTGCATTAGCAGCTGTATTTGCTCTGACAGTTCTTGTTTTCATTCAAAAGTAAAAAAAAAGAATAAGACACATGCTCTGTTATACTCTTCCCCCACAAACTCTGTGGGGATAATACTGTTGCCAAACAAAGAAAAATGGCACACACACAGCTGATAATTGCATGCAGATTTTATTGGCAGCTGTTGAGAAATGTCATGTGAAACTAATAGATTAGCTCTGGAGGTTGAGTCACTCCACAATCCTAAGCACAGAGGACAATTGAGGAAGCCATAATAAACTATGACATTTTGATATTGTTTGTCCTCTGTGCTGGGGGAAGGGGTGACCCATATATTCTGAACTATGATAGCTAACAAATCTATTATATAAAATAGAAAAACATGTCAGGAATGAACACCACAATTTGGGCACCTTGGAGTCCTGGTGATGTCACCGGGTCACTCCAGCTTTGACCTAATGGCTGTCTGATGTCATACAACCCTCATTGTCCTAATAATGCTGTCTGTAAAAAATGCATGTTAATTAATCTATTTATATAATACACTGACCCATTAGAACCATTTTGTATAAATATACGCTGCATAATGCATGATATGATTAAGTAGCTATCTGATTCAAACACAATGCCATGGAATCAGGGGATTCATTATTTCAATATGGTCAACATATGGTAAGAAATGTAAAGTTCTCGCTGTGCAGGGTTAGACAAAATGAATTGGAGAATTCTTAAATTTCTGTACACCATCTCAAGGAATCAGATTAAGTTATTAACAATGTATACATGATTTAACATTTGTATTTACACAGGTGATATTGTAATTCAGGTAAAATATATGGATATAAAGAGAGAAACCTGCTAAACATGATAAATCAAATGATTTCAGCCAATCAGCACTGAAGGGGCTCTTATCCTGCATATAGTGATTTTATGAGGAAACATTAAAGGGAAGCATTCTACTTCACAGATATAAAAAGAAAATTTAAAACTTATTATAAATCACTCTAATCAGCTGGCCCAGTGGTGCTGATGGTTGAGGCGCTGGATGCCACACCTTGCACCATGCCAGCAACACGGGTTCAGGAATGAACTCAAGCAGCCAGAGGCTGGCAGGGGAAAGGAAGGATTGTGCATCCCACGACTGCTCTCCTTCATCTGGAGTGGGTGGGCATGGTGCATTGCACTGCAGTGGTGACTGGCAGAGGCCTGCCGCACTGCAATGGAGTGCCTAGCAAGGAAAAGGAGAGCAGCGGGCGTCAGCATGGACGTGCATAGATGCCATTGCATATTTGGTTCCCTGGGGACCAGAAAAGTGGAAAATGGTGGGGTGACCTCAGCAGCTAATGACCATGCCCTGTGCCTCAGAACATGAGAGGTGTCTTTGTTAAGGTGTGGCAGACCCTGTGTGATGGAGCGAGTCATGGGCAGGAGCAGGTCC
Source organism: Neoceratodus forsteri (assembly GCA_016271365.2). Taxonomy (NCBI): domain Eukaryota; kingdom Metazoa; phylum Chordata; order Ceratodontiformes; family Ceratodontidae; genus Neoceratodus; species Neoceratodus forsteri. The sequence goes on from CM057458.1 coordinate 323,789,927, forward strand.
GGCGATGTGGGTGCCGACAGCTGGAGGTCGTGTGGTCTGCTTTGCTGGGGAGAAAACATTTGAAATAAATAAATATATGAATCACTCTAATCAACTTCAGTGATTTATAATATGTTTATATCCATACAGTGAGAATGAATGTTATTGAACAAGAACATTCTGTCCAGATGTTTGGGCAGAGATTAAGTTAAAACTATTTCCAAAGTTAAACATTTTTCTGGTGCTGTGTGTCGGGTTGCTAGGTGTTAACTGCATAAGTTATTGTAGGGGTTAATTAGAAGTGGTGGGTGAAGTTCATAAACTACTGTATACTTTGCATAGCCTTTGCTACCAAGTCCCACATTTTGGAAGTTTTTTGTTAATGAAGTGTTGGACTTTGTTGGAAAAATAGCTGGCAATGTATGTACTTTAAAGTAAAAAAGAATAAATTGTGACACTGCAAGAATCATGTCACATTTATGTCCCAGAATTATACACTTCATGAAATTGTTTACAATGTTTTTCCTTTACAAAATGCTTACATCTCTAAAACCAAGTGATGGGTAAATTGATCACTTTGTGTGCTCTTAATTGAAGAAGTTTTATGTTCCCATATATGTAACAATTAATAGCAGTCATTGCTGAGTTAATTAGGAAGAGCCAGAGTTTTGAGTATTTAAAGTCCGGATATACTGTAGTTAGTAGCTGGATTTAGTTTTGTAATCTAAATGAGGTTCAGCAGCTGAAAGGGTAAATGGAAAAGAAAAAAAGAAAGGGGGGTTAAGAAGTTAAAATAATAGTCAGAAGAATCAGATTTAGGGGAAGGGGATCATGGATAAGTAGATACTACACCACTGTTACATATCCCTATTCACTCATTACAATTATTGCTAGGACTAGTAGGAAGAGTCAGGGCATGCAGACCCTACATAAGACAGACATCAGAGACCCAACCTCCCATTTACAGTCTGGTAAAGACACAAGCATCTAAACTTTATTGTAACTGTTGAAAACACAGCTAGGAGTACTCCTCCCTTTACTCTTGAGGAGATCCTTGCCAGCTCCATCTTCTCCCCCAGTACAATGAAACAAGGTTCAGGTCAAATGTGCCTCAGAAAGTTTTTTGGGGGGGTTCTGAGAGAAGTCTCCAGCATCTAGGGTATTCTACAAGGGAGCCCACATTTTCTCATATACCTGCTGTTTCTCCTGGATTGAGTACTGAAGTTTCTCTAGCCTCATGCTTTCTAATAAATGATTACACCATTTAGCTATGGAGGGTACTGTGTCTTACCAACCATTCATGGGCATGCAGTTTCTTTGCAATGACCAGGCCCAGAAACCACATGGGATGAGAGCACCTAATGTGAGGGTTACCTGTGGGTGGATATACCAATAGAATGGTGTCAGCTTGGAATGCAGCGGGTCCTCATAGAAACATATAAAAATAGAATTTGATGGCAGATAAGGACCACTTGGTTAACCCAGTCTGCCCATTTCCCTACTTAATGGATAAGTTGCAGATCCTAGCTAACCAACAGCCTACTTCTTCTAAACTCCACCCCCAAGAATTGCCTTATGTCAGTCCCATGCATTCTTGAATTCCACCACTGTTTTTGACTCCACAACCTCCTCAGGGAGGCTGTTCCATGCATCCACAACCCTCTCCATGAAAAAATACTTCCTCACATTACCTCTGAGTCATCCCTCTCCCCAGCTTCAGATTGTGACCCTTTGTTCTTGCACATCTTTTTTTCTGAAAGATGCTACCCTCTTTAACTTTGTTTATTCCCTTAAGGTATTTGAAAGTCCCCCCTCTCCCTCCTCTCCTCCAGGCTATACATATTAGGATCCTTAAGTCTGTCTTGATATGTCTTCTTGTGCAGACCCTGCACCGTTTTAGTTGCCCTCCTCTGGACTGCCTCCATCTGGTCTATGTCTTTGCGGTCCTCACAGTAACTCTGCAAATTGTTCTTCTACCACTGCATAGAAATTTGAGACCTTAGAACATGCCCATATTGAGTGGTATAATGAGTCCTTCCCCACTTTACACTTGGGGCACCAATCTGGGTGGCTTGGGTCAATCCTACTGTATATGCCAGCACTGGTGTGTAGTACATTCTGAAGATATTTATATTGAACTTGTCATAGCCAGTTGTTCCTGGAGCATTAATGAACAGTTTTGACAACTAGATACCAGTCTGGTTCAGACAATGAGGCCATCACAGGGTCTCTTGCCCATTGTCTTCTAATTGTGGCAGTCTGATTCATTCCTTACTATGTCAACATTTTATACACTTGTTGTAATGGTCTGTTATTCTCTATGGCCTGCATAAAAATCTCTTCCAGGGGTAACGTTAGTGGATACTGTAGTTTGTCTACCAAAGCCTCAACCCAATTTCTTAGTTGCAGGTATACAAAGAAATCCTTTGGTGTGAGGCTATAATCCCTTACCAGGTCCTCAAAGAATTTCAGCATAGCTCCTTCATACAGCTAGGAGATCGAGCACAGTCTCTTCATCTTCCATGTGATCAACTGTTTGCTTGCTTGCCAGGGAAGGCTCTTCCCCTCCCCAAGGCAGCCCTCCTTATATCTGCATATAAAGACAGATGTTTACCATGCTCTATGGATATGCAGCCACTCATCCAGGCAGTTTGTAGCTTTGGTGAAAGGATTAACTAGTTTATGTCTTAATATGCAAGGGCTAAGATAGGGAGGCAGGATTTGTGGTATCACGGAGTCATGTTTATCTCCCAACTCCATCTGGACCCAGGCTGGTCTGCCAGAGATCTGTGGCCCTGCATCTTTAAGGAAAGCTAGCTAGAAAGTAATGCCAAAGGTTGGGAAGGCCCAACTCCCTGTCCTTTTTGGGCCTCTGTAGCATCTCCTCCCTTAACCTCTTTCTTCCTTCCTTCCAAAGGAAAGCATCAATATACACTTTCACTGCTGTGAACATCTTTTGGAGTGCCTAGCATGGCAGGACTTGGAACATATACAAGAATTTTGGCAGTGTAAATATTTTCACTGTGTTTACTCACCCATTCAGAGTTAGGGGGAGGTTCCGCCACCTATAATCTTCTTTTATGGTCTTCAGCATAGCTTATTATTCAAGGACTACAGTAGCAGAAGGAACCAGGTTCCCCTAGATATTTCAGCTGGGTGGTTGACTTCATTTAGACTCCAGCCACTAACAGGAGTGGGCCAGACCTTCTCCCATGGATAGCCATTCATATTTGGCCCCATTTCTTTATGGCCAGAGATTGTGCCATACATTTTAGAGGTGTATGAGTTCCTGTAGGGCCCTGGCAAGGTCTATGAGATAAAGGAGTATGACATCTGCAAATAGAGAGAGGCCATTGTGGGCACCACCCAGGCTGAGCATCCTAATATTTGGGTTAGATCTTATAGCTACCACCAGGGGTTCAATTGTCATGACATATAAAAGTGGGGAAAGGAGGCAGCCCTGCATGGTACCTCTAGTGAGGTTGAAATTTTCCATGAAATCTCCACTGATTAGGATCTGAGCCTGAGGGTCCTGTATAAGGATGCAGTCCATGAGATTAAATGTGGCCTATTCCTGGATTTCTCATGTGTGGCAAACATTAAGGGCCACTCGACTCTGTCAAAGGTCTTCTCTGCATCCAGCACCAAGAGACCAGGCCAGGCAGTCCTTTTCCCTGACCAGGCCCACATCACATTAAGAGTCCCTCAAATATTGTTTCTTGCATACCTGCCTTTGATAAAAAAAACCCGGTCCTCGATGATAGAGGGCAGAAGTCTTTCCACCCTCCTCACCAGCACTTTGGTCACTACTTTAGAGTTTTCTTAGAGTCTTGAGATGCAGTGACAGGAGCCACACATCTTGGCATCCTTGCCCAGCTTCAGAACTGTTGTGATGGCCAGGTACTAGGAGGGAGGTTGTGCACCTTATTCAAGGCTTTGGTCACCATGGCCATCATGGTTGATTTGAGGCAATCCCAGAAAAGCCATTAGAATTCCTCAGGGATATTGATGGGGCCCCAGGCCTACCCTCCCTGGAGGGTTTTCACAGCTTTTTCCATCACCATCTCTATTATATCCTTTTCAAAATCTTCTATCAGCTGTGGGATGATTTTAGGCATGGGGAGGGATCGATCTAGAAATGTTCCAGTTGCTGGAGTATTGTGTGTCACCTCTGTGCTATACAAGTGCGAGTAAACATTCACAAACTCACTTCCTATCTCTTCTCACTGGAGTAGCATTATACTCCCTTCTCCCTGTAGCTGCAACATAGTTTTCTCTGCCTCCCTTTGCTTAAGCTGCCATGCCAGCCATTTGCCTCCCTTATCATCGTCTAAGTATGGTTCAGAAAGGGCTAGATGTAGGTTTATATCTATATATGGCTGGTAGTAATCTGGGTAGGTATCCACTTTGTCTTTCTTAGTTCTTGGTAAAGCTGCAGTTTGGGGGAAAATCACATGCAGTCTTTCCAGATCTTCCACATTCTTTAGTCAAGAAAACAAATATCCACAACACACAGCACTGAACCAATTCACAGCTTTATTTAGAAATATAAAAAAAGAGCTCCAAACGCCACAAACAGCATCTGCTTAACTAAACCTCTACCGGTTTCACAACATATGCATCTTCAGGAAGCTAGCTCTACGTTCAAAAAAGGACCCTTAAATACATGCAAACCACACATAATTTAAAGTGACTGTACATGGTAATCTTAAGTGCAACTTGTTAACTAGAACTTTAATGGTTAAATTCATACATCTAGCAAAAAAATCTAGTAGTTCATTAAACGGATATGTACAAAAAAAGGAATCCTTAATCTCACCAAAACATCAGGGTATAAAAAAACAGAATGTGATAATAGTCCATACAGCATCACAAAGGCATGAACTGCACATCCTAATTTTTTTCTTTTTCATACATAGAACTGTGATATATCTGGTTTTCTAATAAACCTTTGGGGAAACATGAAAAAATACATTATTTAAACAAATATGAGGACATCACAATGGCATCTTCAATCAAATAAACAAATAAATTCTCCATTTACTTCCTCTGTATGCATGGCATTAGTTCTATATGGTCATTCAGACCCAGTGGTTCCAGTGCTCCCAGGGTGAAAATCCAAAATGATTCCCTGCGCAACAACTTGTCATTCAAGTTTCCACCTGTGGGACCTATTTTTACATTTTCAGTCACACAGAATTTAAAATTATGTGGACCATTACTGTTAGTTAGTACATGACTGGCCAATGCATTCTTTTTATCCCGCTCCCTCATGCATCTCAGATGTTCCCCATGCGCATCTTCATAGGTCTAATTGTTTTGCCCACATAAAAAGCACCACACTCACATGTGGCTAGATATATCACATGTTCACTACTGCAATTAAAAGAGGCCCTCATTTTAAACAATTTACTATTACTGCATGTAGTGAAGGTGTCAGTGCTCAAAATGTATGGGCAAAATTGACAGTTGCCACTTCTGAAATTGCCCATAGGGAAGGGGGACAGCCATGTATTCCTAAGTTTTGTACTGTCCCCACAGGAACCCTGGAAACTATGGACTAGATTATCCTTTAAATTCGGACCCCTACGATATACCATTCTAGGCTTTGATTCTGTCATTTCTGACAAACATGGTTCACGCTCCAAAATATGCCAATTGGTGTTAATTATTTGCTGTATCTTGTTTGCATATTTAGTATAATTAGTCACAAAATTAGCGCTAGGGGGACCCTCTATATGTCTTTTACCAGTGAATAGACTTGCTCTAGGGGTGTCCAAAGTTGCCAGGTATGCCCTTACCACAAGCACAGAGTTATATCCACGTTCAATAAATCTGGCATACATAACCATGCCATAGACCACAAAATCCATATCCTCAGAACAATGTCTACAGGCCCTCAACATCTGGGCTTTGGGTATATTCTCAATCATGTGGCGTGGATGGCAACTTGAGGCATGCAATAGTGAATTTTTTCTGTCTCTTTTCTAAAAAGATTTGTTCTGAATGTACTATCCATACTCATGGTTATTTGCAAATCCAAAAAGGAGATGGAATTCAAATCACTTTGTACAGAAAATGTAAGATTTGATTTACTGTTTTCTAAGTAACCAATAAAGTCACCCAGCTCTGCCAAGGTGTCCTTCCACACCATAAACATATCCTTAATGAAACAACGCCAGATGTCAATCCTATCATAATAAGGATTGCTCTCAACATCATAGACTGTTATTTTCTCCCAAAGCCCTAATAGAGGTTGGCATAATTGGGGGCAAATGTTGCCCCAATAGCCGTCCCCTTTAGTTGTAAATACATATCTGTTTGATATAGAAAACAATTCTTGTTAAGTATATGTTCAGTGCAGGCAGGATAACAGAAATTGTTCTTTGCTTTTAGGAACTTCATCATCCATTCCAAGCCAATATTCCAATGCCTGCAACCCCCCTTCATGAGGAATATTAGTATATAGGGAATTAATATGCAACAATACCAAAAACCACCCTGGTTCGGCTTGCATGTTGTCCAAAATCTCTAATATTTGTGTGGTGTCCCTAATATACTGAGGGCCATTTGGAGACATATCCTTGTATATGCTCATCCACAAATTCAGAAAGGGGTTTTGTCAAACATCCATTCCCTGACACAATTGGTTTGCCAGGTGGTTTGTGTAGATCCTTATGAATTTAGGGAGAATGTATATGCAAGCCCTCACATAGTAGTCAATAGTTAGGAACCCCCACTCATCCTTAGTTATAGTGCCAGACATTAATGCATCATACAAAATGATATCAATTTTCCTTTTAAATTGAATAGTGGGGTCACTCTTTAATTTAGTGTAAACATTAGTATCCATCCATTGTCTTTGTACCTCACTAATATAACACTCTGGTGACATGACTACTATGGAGCCCCTCTTGTCTGCTGGTTTGATAGTAATTGTCTTATTCTGTTCCAGATTCTTTATTGCAGCAGCCTTAACCAAACTTATGTTTACATGACTCGCTTTTTTAGTAGTGTCAAACATTTGTTTAAATGATTTTTCACTGGCATGTTCAAACACTCTAACAGTTTCATTATAAGGTGGTAAAAAACTAGAAACTGGACGAAAGGGGCTTACCTCCCTGCTTTCATAGCGTCCCATCTGGTTGTCTCTGACGTTTCATCTCTTTTATTGGCCTCAAAAATGATTTGAAGCTTCTCAACCATGTTCTGCTTCAATCAATCAATCAATCAATCAAAATCTTTATTTATGCAGGTGGGCACCATTAAGCATGGCTCATTTGCAAGGTGGACCTGGTCATGAATACATCAAAGTACAGTACAGAAGCAGATATACAAAAAGCAATAATATACAAGGAAGAAAAAGTATATACAGTGTATGAAGTACAGTACAAGGTTGAAATAAATAAAAAAACAGCATTATTTTACAATTGAAGAAGTCAGCAGATGTACAATCAACTATAGGCATACAGGGGTTATAAGCAGAGATCTTCTGAGTGAGGCAGCCGGCAGATACACATATAGCGGAAAGAGGCCATGTATGGGGTGGCAGGTTAGAGAGGTAAAGAAGAGGAGGGTTATATTACTGATGACTGGGGGAAAAATTGAGCTAAAACCACAGAAAGTAACGATGGCTGTCGTGTACTTGTTTATTATGATAATGATGGAGGAGGGGTAGATAATTGGGACACTACTATGGATGGGGTGAGACTTCAGCTAGGCTGGAGTGGACAGGAATGGGTGGGTACAGCTGGAAGAGTTAATAGGGAAAGAGGGAGAGCCAGGGGTAGAAACATGGCGATCGTCAGGATGGAGAGGGGGAGTTGTGGAATTAGCTTCAAGTTAGGGTCTATTAGTAAACAGGAATCTAATCTCCATCTCGGAGGACCGTTTAGGATGCTGCCACAAGTGATAGCTAGAAATAGCGGTGCATGCTCCGAAATAAGAATGGAGTGATATTGTGTCTGTGTAACATGTTGTTGACCCAGTCCACATGAGCAGAGCCATGGCTTTAATATTTCAAATGCTGATTTCAAGGATTGTAGTACTCATTTCCACTAAAGAATCACTTTGACAAGCTCAGGATTCATAATTCTATTGGAACAGTTATTTTTCTTATAGTGCTCAAAATATGCATAAGAAGTCTACTCATGACTCTTCAGACTGATCTGGGTCATCAACTAGAGGTGCATCCTCAGTGCATCAGCCTGCAGGGACAGTCCATGGAGTGGTGAATAAGTGCTGCATAATCCTCTGTTTTATTTGAGCTTTACTTGCAATCTAACAGGGCTATTTCATACACTAGGATGGCGTATCTGATTGTACCAGGGCTAGTCTATAAGGCCTTTGGATGAATGGTAACTAGTCTTGGTTGGTATTGGAGGTAATTATAAAGTGGTGCAGTGTCTCTACCTACTATAAGTGAATATGTTTGTGCATGCAGTGCAGACTGGTGTATAATGAAGGAGCTTTCTCCCAGATATGCAGACAAACAAACAAAGAATAATATCACTTCACACACATAAAATGTCTTTAGTCAAAAAAAGTATCAAATGGGGGGTGCATGCGTGATTGCAACCTGGATGGCAGCATAAAAGCTCAGCTCCAGTGACCTGTGTAAAATCTGATGTTTTATTATCTGTAACTTTTGCCTCTTTGGAATTACTTTAGTTGAAAAACCTTGTACAATATCTGTGGTGGCTGTAAGCAACTGTTTTAACTTTCGATTGATGTCTGATTGTTTTCTCCGACTCACTGTGCCACTTGTGGAGTGAACTGCTACAACTTTGGTCATGGCAGCTCCCAAATCTGTAGCTACAGCTAACCCGACTGTTTTTTTCTGACATTTGGGTGATGCTGCAGTCTTTAATGGGTGAAACCTGATCCTTATGGAATCTATAGCCCAACATGATCAGCCAGTAGAGGAAGTAGAATTGTGGCTGCCACATACTGAATTGTTTGCTTCGAGTGTGGAATCTGAGTCAGCAAGGCAGGCCAACAGAATTGTTAAGCTGGAGAAGCAACTTCAGCAACTGGAAGCAAAATTACATGATTTAGAAAATTAAAACAGATATAATAATCTCCATATAACTGGAGTACCAGAGGGATCAGAGGGGCCCAACATGTGTGTCTTTTTACAATCTTTTTTTACTGCAACTTCTGGACTATCAGTGGCATATTCCTCTTGAGGTGGAATTAGCCCACTGATCCTTAAGCCCTAAACCAGCTCGGGGTCTTCACCCTCTGACCCATCATCGCTTATTTTCTTTGGTTTTCTGTAAATGAACAGATTCAATGCTCGGTGAGAGAGAGGGGTTCTTTGAAATGGAATAACCATGCAGTTTATTTATTTCAAGATTTCTCCAAAGATGTGGTGGCCAGGAGAAAGGCTTTTTCACCAGTTCACAAAGAACTGGTTCAGCACAGAGTGCAATATGTTGTGCGATACTTGGCTGTGCTGCATGTAATGTGGGAGGACCGCTGGCTAACATTTGACGCTTTATTAGATGCACAACAGTTTGTGGCGAATATCAAACAATGGACTAAGACTACCTCTGCTGCTGTCAACAGGTCCTCCACACCTGCTTCGCACGAAGTATCAACATCATAGCCTCATTCTGCCAGTGCCTATTCCTCACCACCAGATTCATTAATGGGCCACTCCTCTCACCTGGGATCTGGATTTGTTACTCTCCATACTGCAAAAGAAAAGGTTGCTTATGTTGCAAAACCGAAACATCATCAAGAGGGTTGAAAAAATAATGGCATTCAAGGGGCACTCTTTTCCACTTCAGATGGTCCTTCTTCATGACAACCTGCTTTAATATCTCCATAACTGCCTTCTTCTTCTAGTCCCCCAGGTTGGTCTAAAATCCCTGAGCACAAACATCCCCAACTCTCTCCAAGTCAGTCTCCTGAAACAGCCCAAACTCTGGATAGGGACTGGGAAGACTATCCTGAGGATGATTTAATTGCTTCATTGTTGACTGAAGACACCACTGGAGCATTACAATCTCTACCACATTTAGAGGGTGCCAACTTACTCTCTGAGCCTACTACTAGCAGATTAGATCATCTTGCTTTACCCGAGAATGAGCTGTCTCATGAAGCTCCTGCCTCTGGTTCTTGATGGACTCTTTATATTTTTTGTATTTCACTTTGTTATTGTTTCACCTGTTTACATTTTACAGATTTTTCGGCTGTAGTACCACTGCTTTCCTATGAGCCTAATTTAGATAGGGGAGCACTTAATAGTTGTTATAATAAAATTTCTATTCTTTTGTTTTTCATTGCTGAGATTTGCTTTTTGGGTAGGCCTCATTTTATTGGGGTCACATCTGGCAATAGTGTTTTTCATTTTTTTAGCATTCCCCACTAGATCCTCATTTGGCCATTTGCCTGTTGTTTTTAGAGACAGAGGGCCTTAGGGTTTTTTAAGGTTGCTCCCCCCTTATAGGGCATATGGTTGCCTTAGTCTGAGGGGGGTTATTGCACCAGGTATCAGTTTTTTCTTTTACCTAGAAGCACAGAGTTTGACTACCTGTCGGTTGCGCATGGTTGTCCTTTCAGTTAATATCGATGCCGCTAATATTGATTTTCCAGATTTCTTTCGGATGTTAACCCATATGATTTCAGAAGGGATTCTATAGTTATTATTAATGGGGGGGCTTTTATTTTATTTTGGACCCCATCTTAGCTAGATCCCCTCAGGAAAAATGTTATCCTTCTCACACTAAATCAAAGAAAGTTCTTAATCAACTTTATGCGGAAATAGGATTACAGGATTGTTGGAGACTTTATCACCCTAAATCTTGCGATTTTACTTTCCATTCCCATAGATTTAAATCCTGTAGCTGACTTGACTACTTGCTTTGTAGCTCCACAATTGTGGAGAATCTCTTGAACGTTTCTATTTTTCCTATCATTATATATGATCATACATCCATTAGAATGGTATGGATCCCCAAGCCTACATTTCTGAAATCACCTCAGTGGTGTCTAAACCCAGCACTCTTATGTGTAGAAGATTTTTGCTCCTGGTTACAAAAGGAAATCCAGTTTTATTTTGAGTCTAATACATCCCCCAAAGTTTCTTTGTTCATGCTCTGGGAGGCATTTAAGGCCTTTGTTAGGGGCCAGTTCATTTCACATGACCCACATCTTAAACAGTGGAAACAGGAGACATCAGATCTTACACTGGAAATTAAATCATTAGAAGAAGATATCTATGCTTCCCCTTTGTCCCAGGATTCCCACATTGTGGAAATTACTTCTCTCAAGAACAAGCTAAATGCTATTTATACTCAATAAGCAACTAGGGCTTTGTTGTTTCTGAAGCAGTCATATTGAGAGTCCAGAGACAAAGCCAGAAAATTACTGGCGTAATAATTGAAAGGAAATCCATGAAAATTTTGGTCCCATTTCTAAAATTGAATGATAATCAGTTGATCTCTGATCCACACAGGTGGCCTGTATTTTTCAAAAATACTACTCTACCCTTTATCAATCATCTAGGACCCCTATTAAGGAGGTTTATGAATCCTTTTTCACTAAATTACATTTCCTCATTTATCTCTGGAGGTTGCTCAGCTTTTAGAGGAGAATATTACTTTTACAAGAAATTCATCATGCCATCATCATGCCATCCGTTCTCTGGTTTCTCGAAAGGCCCCAGGACCAGATGGTCTGGGATCAGATTTTTATCAGACTTTTGAGCCTGCGTTGTCTCCGATGTTGTATAAGCTGTTGTTAGTCATTCAGGAACCAGGTACTTTGCCCCCTTCTATGCAAGAGGCCCATATCACTGTCCTGCCAAAGCCCGAAAAAGATCCAACAATTTGTTCTAATTTTAGGCCTATTTTCTTGCTCGATGTTGACTGCAAAATTTTAGCCAAAATCCTAGCTATTCATTTAGAGAAGGTTTTGTTATAGCTTATTCACAAATCACAGGTGGGCTTTTTGTAGGGTTGGCAGGGCAGTGATAATTTTGCAAGCAGTAAAGATTTTATACAAATTGCTTCTAAGGGTTTGGATTTGGCTGCCTTAATTGTAATTGATGCCAAAAAGGCATCTGAGTCTACTGAATGGCAGTATTTATTTTATACATTCTCAGTCTTTTATGTAGGCCCTGTTTATTTTTAAATGGGTTCAGAGCTTATACTCCTCTCCCAAAACCAGAGTACTGGTTAATTGGGTCCTTTCCAAATCCTTTTCATTGTTTTGGGGTACAAGACAGGGCTGTCCTTTGAGCCCATCATTATTTTTGTTTGCTATGGATCCTCTTAATACTGCTGTTTTTCAGCAACATCTGGAGATTTACGGGATACAAGTAGGAAATCACTTCTTTTCTATTCTCCTATATTCTGATGATTTACATTTAACATTTTCTAAGATGGAGGTTTCCTTACCTTCAGTTTGGGGGGGTGTCTTGATTCCTTCAGTGCTATATCAGGTCTCAGACTGAATTTGTCCAAAACCAAAATTCTACCCATTTATAAAGCAGATCCTGCTTTGGCGACAACGTATACACAGGTTTTAAAATGGGCCCCCGGTTGTGTAAGACATTTAGGAATACACATTTCATCTAGCCTATAAGATATGTGTGTGAAGAATATATAAGATTTGCTTAGAAGGCCTAACTTTGAATCTGAATTGATGGGCTAAACAATACCTGTCCATTCTAGGGAAGGTAGGTGCCATAAAGTTGATGGCATTTCCTAAATTATTTTATTGTTTAAATAATTTAGCAATCCCTCTTTCCCTCAAAATCTGATATAAAACTGATAAGATATTTTCAAATTTCATGTGGGGTGATAAAATTCCACATTTAAGTAGAAGGATTTTAAGGGCACCAGTTACTGAGGGTGGTTTAAATATGCCTTGGCCATAGGCATATCGTATTGCGAATAGTTTCCTACAGTGTCTCCTGCAGCTTCATCCAGATAGAAAGGCAGTTTAATTATGAGTTGAAACTGAACAGTCCATTGCTGGCAATCTCCCTCTGGCTACTTTTTTAAGGAACTCTATACCATTTCATGGTATTCTAGACTGTATGAGGTTTACAAGGCAGATCTGGTGGAAAGTGACAAAAAATTTCTATTGGAATTATACTTTCCTGAGATCATATGAACCATTATGGAGTAATCCACCACTTCAAATTGGGGTTTCCATAATGCAGTATATTGGTCATCTTGGGCCTCTAAAGGTCTTATAGTGATAGTGGACCTGTTTCATCTGCAAACTGGTTCACTTAAATAATTTTCTCAGCTGCAAGGTGAATTTGGTATCCCTAATCAAGATTTTTGGAGATCTTTACAGCTGAGATATTTAATTGTTATGGGGTATATGAAGGACAGTGCTTTGGTTCAGACAGATTTAACCCATATGTTAAAGAAATGGTTTTTGATATCAAAGGGCCATACAAGTATAAAAAAACACACAAACAGGCACTGCTCCAGAATAAATTCTAGCTGTCTAAGAGATATTCCAGCATGTAAAGAGCTGCACACTGCTTTGGATTCAAAATGCAAACACACTTCCCAGTACAGAATAAAAGGCCAGTACTCTCAATTTTCAAACATAGTCCATTTCACATTTATTTTCAAACCTTACTGAAGTATCAGCAGCAGCAGAAAGCCAGGCACAGCAGTATTCCAATAGTCCAGTATGTGGTCTGATTCATTTATTCTTTAATTTTCTTTCCCGTGGACATACAAACGCCATGAACCAAGCAGCCACAGAATCATTTACATTTCAGTGCCATTACTGGCACCTTCCTCAGAACATATAACTTACTGATGACATACCCCAATTTTTAAAATACACCTCTTAAAGTGACAAGTGCAAAAAAATAAATTGCATATATACGTGCAATGACAGACGAACAACCGTGAATTAAATATGCATAAATACTTGAAAGGCATAAAAAGCAATTCATGAATACTTGAAACTCTAAAACTAGAGCTACTACTTAAGACTAAACAAATAACTACAGAGTGAGAATGAGATTATATGGAAAGAATATAGGGAAGGAATGGGGGGAGGAAAGAGAAGAAAACAACCAGCACAATATTATCAACATTAGATTCTCATAAATCTCATTTTAAGTAGAAGAAAGTTATAGATGCTGGATATACAAGTATAATGTACACATTTTTGCAGAAGTCATTTCTCCCAGACTGGGAACCTCATAGGGTCAGTCGATAGAGGAGTTCCAGGAGCCTTTTGATGTAGACAATTGGAGCAGGTGTTGGCCTAATGCTCATCGGTCATTTTCAAATCTGAAGGCACAACTTATACAAAAAAAGTATTAGGCAGATGCTATATGCTACCAGTTAAATTATTCAATAGGGATTCATCTGGTTATAACTTATGTTGGAGATGTTATGAAGAGCCTGGGACTCGTGGCCACATTCTATGGGGTTGTACCTTGATTGGGGGGTGGAAGAAATTATGACAATTATTGAGAATATTATAGATCTGAGACTGTCTCAATCTTCTTGTTTATGGAGTGTAGGTGAGTCCTTGCTCTAAGATATTGTAACCTCAAAATTCAAGGAGTTTATTTATGTGGCAACTTTTAGACTAAAAGACTTGTTCTTCTTCAATGGCGTATCATTACCCTTCCTTCTGTCACCCAAAGGAAACAAATGGTCTCTAAAACTGCTTCTTATTTACAAGTGCTATATTGGAGAAGAAATTCTTCATCTAAATTTCATCAGTCATGGGACTCCTGGGTAAGATATATTGGGGTGATAGTGTAATTATCATTGGTTGTGGTAGAGTATGTTTTTAGCTATTTGTTAACTGTTCTGAAAATCCTAGTTTATACAGGTGTGGATGCCTGTTCATTATTTTTGTCACACTTTTTAGGAAATGTTCATAGGAAGGTGATGCCTTACCTTAGACTTTATATTGTTTTTGTGGGATTTAACTATTGTCACTAAGTTTAAATGCAGATTGTATAGCTCATTGTAGTGGAATTGTAATCTGTTTTGTATAGTCTGTGATGGAATATTTTCTTGACTTCTGTTATTTACTGTTCTATTTTCCAAAATACTAATAAAAACTGTTTCCATAAAAAAAAAGAAAAAAAGTCACAAATGAACACAATGTTATCAAAATACATGTGATCCACATTTTGTTGCCATTACTGCAAATAGTGTTCAATGCTGAAAGCTATCTGATGCAGTCAGGGGCACCCTGACAAAGCTCTAGTTACTGAAGGATTGGGCTACAAGTAAATCTTTGCTAGCTTGTTGAAACTAAGTCTGAGCAAATGAGTTGGTCAATCATAACTGTATGAAATTGCCCTCTGAACTGAGCACTGTTTCCAATAGTGGCAATACAATTTGAGTTATTTATGTTTTGATGACTGTATGCTCATTTGTTGTTGTTTTCTACTGGATACTTTTTATCATTGTGGAGTGTGCATATTCCCTGTTTCAATTATTCCAACTACCCAATGAGAGGGAATCCACGTATTCATACCCTCCCCCCATGTATATTCTGTGCATGCAAAATATGCATGCATTATATGCTAAAATAATTAACTGCTTCCAGCTAACAGACAAGGCTGTGGGATATTGATTCAGTATTCATGGCTGTCAAGTGCACATGAAGGTCAGGCTCCACAGAAAAATGGTTTCATTGTTGTGACTGAGGTTCTGGATGTGCAGTTTTAAGAGTCACTGATTTCTCACTTTCCTCTCTGCTCTGGCTTCCCACAAAAAATTCCTGACAGTCTGTTGCCTAGACCACATTTTTCAAACATCCCCCATAAATTTTTCTATTGACATTATCTACTATAGTGCACTGTGCATATCAAGATATGTTACATAGACTCTAGATTTCGTAATGCACACATACCTATTTTTTTTAAAAATGGTAGTAAATTAATAGTTTGTTGTGTCCCTTTTTCTGCTAAAACTGTCTTGTGCTTCTGATAATAACTTTTTCTCCTCCACCCATAATTTCACTTTTGTGAGAATTATTCTAGAGATAATATGAGTGACTTTTAAAGAGTCACTGTCCTGTAATTTTCAGGGCAAGTTATCACACCATTTCATGCAGAGGTACTATAACACCCTTATGCCACTGGTCAGGTAGGATTAAATGCTCAATTTTAAAGTTGAAAGATCTTGCACCACCAATGATGGTTAACCTGGAACAAATCACCCAGGATATTATCCCCTGCAGGTGTATTATTATGTTTTAAAAAATTAACTGTGGCAATGACCTCTTCCACTAATGCATATAATAATATTTCATGGCTATGATTTTTCTGGCAGTGGATCATGGCCTCTGTTGAAATGTTCAAGTCCAAGTATAATCATTTTATAGTTTGACTTTTAATCATCAATACAATTTGAAACAACTTTTTAAAAACTTCAATGCAAAACATAATAAACAATCATATTACAATAAACATTCTCATAGATAAATTATCTATAATTACATAATTTGGACCAATTATGATTAGTGAACTCTCATTATAATCAGGCTTTGCAAATCCTTTTTTTGATTATGCAGAAGAAAGCAAGTTTCAAGAATATTGTCCATATCATTTGAATTACTCATGATTCAGTCAAGAAAGGATGGGTGTACACAAATTTTAGCAAATCTCAAATAATATCCAAGATGTAAACTGGGCACTACAGGGTTCAGGCAGTATTACCTACACCCCTTAGTAGCACAGTACCCAATACTCACTTCCATTCATTAAAAACAAATGATGGATGTCTATTGACCATAACAAATACAAATTCACTGTTCCTTTTATTTTGTAAGTTTTATGCTTCCATACATTCAGTCATTTGTCTTTGATTTAATACTCCAAAGGTAAGCATTACTTGTATAAGGTATTCAACCATATAACAGAAGAATTTTCCATTGTATTTGATATCTTATAAGTACCAATCTATCAGCAAGGGTACATATCTAATGGATGTGACTTCCTAGTTTAACGTAGACTTATTGCTATTTATATTCTAGTAAACATTCAAAAACAGAAGATTCAATACTGCATGGTGAATATTTGTATTTAACACACCAAAAGTAAGTATCAATTGGATAATTGGATATAGTATAAGGAATACCCTTCCACCCAACATAATTTGGTAGTCTGTTAATATGCCTACAGAATATTGCCACTGGAATGTTGTTGGGACAATAATTTCACATGTATCTTGTGCAACTTATTTTTTTTTTGCTGTCGGGCACTGTTGCCAATCTCTGGATCACCCTTCTTAGCACCAGGGTGTGACCCAGAGTTTATTTAAATATATATGGGGTGCGGGGAGTGTAGCCCCCCACAATTGCTGCCACTCCAACTGCCAGAAGGCAGATTGTTGGAGTGCTCTGCTGGGAATTGACCAAGTGCTGATGACATAATTTATGCCGGCAACTTGGTTGTCGCTGTGGCATGGATGAACCCCATAATTTAAAGGGTATAAAAAGCAGACAATCAGTAGAAGTACATGTCAGAAAACAAAGACCTACTAGATTATTGTAAATATTATTTGAACTTGCAATCTAGAATACATTCAAAGACAACAGATATAATGCCACTTTGTGGTTCTAAAATATATTGCAGATAATAGGTATGTTGGTGGTCCAAAATGGTCTCCTATTATATCTCATAACCATTTTTCCCACGTTCTCTGTATATTGAGCAGTAAAGCATTATATGCTTAATGTCATCAACATCCCCAGAGCCACACTTCCAAAAAAGGTGATTATGTTTCTGAGCTATGTTGTTCAAAATTAAGGAAGTTGCTATTAAATAGCTCCAACCTAGCCTTTGTGAATCTATTTATTGCTCCCCTGTTTGCTATTATTGACAAATATTTAAATATTTCTTTCTACCAAATGTTTTTATTGCATTTGTAAAGATTATATAACTTTGAGTTTACAGATTTATATGTGACCAATTATATGGCTTTCTTTCTACTTTTGTATCTAATTTGCTGTATTAATTCTGTCATTGGAACACAAACAAATGTCAATCATTATAGTGGATAATTTTAATACATAGATATTTTTCCTCAATAAAAGTCAAGTAAGGAAAAATGAAGCCCCTATCCAAATATTGTATTTGCTCCTCAAAACCAGCTCTAGTTAATCTGTCCTCTGACATTACTTGCAAGTCCATAATAACTATCATAATTCTTTTCATGACCATAGTTTCGATTGGATAGTGACCTAATTCTACTTGAAAGATACCTGCAGGACATACAGTATGTTGGAGGTACTTGGAGTCATCTATACAATTTGTTTAGTATTACTTCTAATGACTGAGTTCTGGTAGTGCCCCATATTTTGCCAGCATAATGCATGGCTGATTTGATTTTAGAATTTATCACAGTTTATGACCCTTTTATAGAGTAACCTCCATATTTATGCATAGATTCAGTAACGCCATTTGAAGATTTAACTAATTTTGTTTTCAAATGTTCAATATGTCATTTCCAGTTGAATTTACTTCAGAATCTTAAACCAAAATAAGCATAATTACTGACTGACTGTAGTCTAACCCATTTTATGTAGTTTCTACATTTCTAAATTTGAATTTACAAATACAAGTAGTTGAACTTTATTTGAATTTATTGTTAAGAATTATTATCACACAAATATGAAATGTATTTAATTTTCTTTGGAGGTCCTATAGGGACATAGCTATTAATACCATGTCAACTATATAAGAAAGCAAAGGAATACTGTTTTATTAATTTTTGGCAAATGAAACTATGATCAATAAAACTAGTATATTGTTTTACTAAGATGCAAGTTAAACAAGAGTGGGGACAATATACATCCCTGAGCAACACCTAAATTGGTAACTACTGATTTTGTCAAGCTACAATCCATAGTGGACCTTAGACAACATTGATTCATGAAGGCTGATAATAATACAAAGTCTTTTTGTTGTATATAATAATATTTGTCACGTTGTTTTGTTGGCACCATTTCATACTCATCATTGCATTTTACATTATCACCTTAGTTGGCGTTCTCTCTCCTTAGATATTAAGTTTTTTTGGTTGTTTGGTATTTAGAAGTGTTTTTTCCCCATTTCCAGGGCTCTTTCAAATTTAATAAATTGTATGTTAATGATTTTTAGCTTGAGAGCAGCAAAAGGGGTTCTTGTAGTTGAAAGGTTATGTAAATCTAAGGTTGGTCCTCATGCTTTTTCCATAGCTGCTCATCAGTTGTGGAATAGTCTTTCTTAGTCACTGTGATCTGCTTCCTCCTTTTATTTATTTATTTTTCTAAAAACCTTTTTCAGTATTTGTATAGTCGATGGAACTGTGATTGAAATTTTGGTTAATGTATTTTGTTTTCATTGTGTTATTGTTTTATGATTTTGTATGCATTGTTATTGCAGTTTCTGCTCGGGCAAAACCTGAGAAAGGATTCTTTGTCCAGTGCTCATTCCCAGTTAACAAAATAGTAAAAAATACAGCGGAGTCAGCCACAGTGCAGTGCAGTAACTTGCAGTAAATGACACATCACAAAATACTGCAATAAAAAAAGGCTTAAAGCTGGCCTAGTGGCATGGAGGGCTGAGATACTGGATGCCTTACCTCCTCCTGCACTGGTGACCCAGGTTCAGGAATGAGCCCGAATTGTGGGGGGTCAGTTGGGGGGACGGTGAAGAGCTGGATTCAGCGGCCATAATGCCACTCTCTTCTCCCTGAGAGGGGCATGGGTTTCCCCGGCTCTCAACTGCCACCTGGTGGAGGCTAGTTGGAAGTGTCAAGCCACAAGGGAAACCAGACATTAGGCCAGCTGGGAGGAAGAAGCCATCACTGGAGCCACAGAGCGCATGTGCACACCCGAGTGCTTGTGCACCCACGTTCTGGTGTCCATGCTTAACTGGAGAAAAGCATAAAATGGGGCACTGAGACAGGTTAAATGATGCCCTGAAGCCAGAAAGGCAGAAAAAACTTCTCTGATGGAGGACCATAGCCATGCCTGCCTCAGAGCAACAACAGGAAAAAAGTGTATATTGAAAAAAGAAATATAAAAGGTCTCAAGTGCATTGAATTACATTGTTTTCTACAGCACACTACAGCATTTTGTGATATACTGCAGTACTACTGCATTGCATCCAGGCTAGCACTACTGTATCTAGCAAATTTGTATATATTCTCAAACAGTATAATTATTTACATCAGCTTCTCTTGCTTACACGATCAAATAACATTTTTAAATCTATGAAGCAACAAAACAGTTTTCCTTTTCAGACTGTGACATAGTTGTGGGTTAGATGGATCATTACCATGCTGTGTTGTATTGTGGACTGATTACATCTGAAGCCATTTCAAAGTTCTTGTAGTTTCTCATTATTGTCTTCCCATGTCTGTAGCTGACCTAACAAAATATGTGACTGGATTTATTTGGTAACATCCATTAAGTTGATAGAGCAATACATTGTGGCATCATTTATCAGGCCCTTTTGTGGATTGGATGCAAGATATTTCCTGCCTATGAAGTTGGGGAAAAATGGATAATTTAATTAAATAAATAATAAACCCCCAATGTCAATCATTCATCAACAAATTTCCATATATCTACTAGTAGCCTGCTGAAATGTTCTGTTCAGCCTTATACATGTTACTAATAAATTCCCGCCATGTTTCCTTACAAATTACTGTCAGGATATTCAACCTGTGACTATCTGTCCCTGTTATCAAAATGTCTTTATCCCAAATGTAGTAAGTTTTTTATTTATTGAATTTTGATGACTGGGTTGGCCTACTGGGCCCACGAAGGTCCCTTTTTCAGGGGCGACCAAGGGAACAGAAACAATACAATACATACAATGCGGTGGTCCAGAAGCAATACAATACATGCAGTCATGTGATACAGGGTTATGAGAAGTAGACAAGATAATGAGGATAACAGTACAGGCAATTATTCAAATCGTAGACCATAAGTGCAACACTTGAAAGATTTAAGGATTTAAGGTATGATTTAATGTAGGTTAAGGTAAGAAGATAGGGGGATGGGTGTTGTGTTTAGGATCGGGGTAATTATCCTGTACCCTCACAGTGGTATGAGCTTGTCCTGAGCAAATGTGACTTAAGCCTAGTGCGAAAGATTGGTAGCAAAGTAAAGACCTTTATTTTTATATAGGGTTTAATGGTTACAGCCAGAAATCCTGTTTACAAAGTTGGTCTGCTTCAGTGGCATTGTTGTATAAATCTTAAAAGAGTACACAGTTAAACCTTAGGTAAGTATAAGAAAGATCTGGACAGTACATTAATGCAGATTGATACACTGGGTAGTTTATATTTATTTGTGAGTACATGATTACAACCCCATATTCAAAGAGTAGTGCCAGCACTTATATACACTAGTTAGCACCAGCACTAACCTGGGTTTGCACTGGTGCTCCAGGCTGGGCCATATTCAGAGGCGCACAGTGCGCTGCCCAAACTCAGCAGTGCCGAGGTGCTACTCATGCTCCTGAGCCTATGCAAATGTAGTGTCCCTAATGCATACTGTTGCAGTGTTGTATTGAAAGGTTTGTGACAGTGCTAAACCATCGCCAGAGTGGCAATATTTGTTTTTGCTGAAAACCACTTCATATTTTGGAACTAAGCAGCATCCCCACAAACTGAAGGCAGGGTGGCTGTACTGCTGCAGTCACCTGTCCCTGTGCCAAGCATTTTCCCCCAACCTCCAAACACACATCCAGCATGTCAGAAGTATATCCCTTGTGGTCTCGTAGTCCCCCCATACCCAAACACACATGCTGCATATTAGACATATATCCCTTGTGGTCTAGTGGTCCTCTTACACCTCAATCACCCTTCCAGCTTGATATCAGTATATTCCAGGTAGTCTAGTAACCCCCTAGCTGCAAACAGCCATCCAGCATATCAGTGTATCCAGTCCAAAGAAATGGCTGTGCTCCTTGGTGCTGGTCTGAGGTGTAGCTGAAGGGGAGTGCTATCGCCCAAAATGCAATAGGTTCAAGAACAACACACTCTAATTGAAAATACAGATAAGAACACTTTAATGCTAAAACATGGATTTATTTAAATTAAAAAAAACAGGAATGGCAGAATTACACCTCACTTCTGGTTAGGTGCCCCAACACCCAGTCAGTGTGCCATCAGTATATCCATAGTTGTTTAGTGGCCCCAACCCCTGATCACCCATACAGCATAAAATCAGTATATTCCTGGTAGTCAAGTACCCCCCAGTCCCCAACTGATAGCCAACCAACCACTCACCCTCACATATGTGATCATGATCTATGAGTGTCAGATGTAGGCTGGATGAAGATGTGAGTGGAGGGCTGTGACATTCCATCACTCTGCACTCAACATAATGGTGAGTGGCAATCAGGGTGAGGGAGCTGTGGGTAGAGGTCCTCAGCAGGATGACGGGTGTGAGGGTTGGTGATAAGTCAAGGGGTTGGGGGAACTAGACAAGCAGGGATATACTAATATCATGCTTAATGGGTGTTTGGGGGTAGCGGGACCACTAGACTACTAAGGGTATACTGATATCATGCTGGATGGGTGTTTGGGGGTGAGGGGGCAAGTAGACAATGAGGGATATACTGATATCAATCTGGATGGGAGATTGGGGGTGGGGGGACCAGTAGACCACCAGGGAAACAATAGTAATGACAGCATGAACACTAAGGGTCTGCTGCACTGCATGCAAATGAACCCACAATGAGCTTGCAGAAGAGTGCTTTGCATGGTCGGTGATCTCATTTGCATGCTTGGGCTGAATATGGTCCAAAGGAGAATTGGCGCTATCCCATTCTGGGCAGCACTATTTCCTGTGGGGCATATGCAGACTTGGTACATTTCAGCACAGTGCAGATCCACTTCACACTATGTAGACACGGCCTGATATTCAGTCAGTGTGCTCCACTAACAAGCTGAATATCACTCAGAGCTGGAGATGTGCTAGTGCAAATGTAGCACAACAAGCTGTGCTTTGATTGTGGCTTTTTCTGAATTTAAGGCTCTACATGTTTATGAGAAACTTCAATTTAAAAGCAGATCGATATTTTGAACAGTTTCTTCTTCATGGCAGTTTTGAATGGCTTCCTGGAGTTGTCTCCACAAGTCAGCTCGATGCATGTCCTTTTTCTCCTTCAGTAGCCCTTTATACTCCTTTTTGATGGATATATACTGTATGGTATCCCATTATTTACTTGTATACATAGATACATAGACAGTGTCGGCAGATAAGGGCCTATGGCCCACCTAGTCTGCCCATTTGAGCTTGTAAGTTCAGTTTGTTTTCCTAGAAGTCTATTTCCCCTTACCCCTGACCTCTAGAATTCCTTTATGTCTATCCCATGCATTCTTAAATCCCGTGATTGTTTCAGCCCCCACCACTTCCTCTGGCAGGGTGTTCCCTTGTCCACCACCGTTCAGTGAAGAAATTCTTTCTCATGTTTCCTCTGAATCGTCCTCCCTCCAACTTCATCCCATGCCCTCTAGTCCTGAAACATCTTTTCACTTAAAATAGTGTTTTCCTGCACCCTGTTCCTCCCTGTAAGATACTTGTATGTCTCTATCATATCCCCTCTCTCCCTCCTCTCCTCCAGGGAGTACATGTTCAGTTCCTTCAACCTGTCTTCATAGGATTTGTGATGCAACCCATGCACCATCTTTGTTGCCCTCCTCTGAACCTTCTCTACCCTGTCTATGTCCTTACGTAGGTATGGTCTCCAGAACTGTACACTGTACTCCAGGTGGGGCCTCACTAGTGTCTTGTATAGCGGAATTATGACCTCCTTTTCCTGCTGGTGATGCCCTGCCTATACATCCCAGCATCCTATTTGCTTTACCTGATGCCTTGTCACACTGTTTCTACCTTGAGGTCATCAGAGATGACAACCCCAAGATCCCTTTCCTGCTTGGTGCATGCTATATCCTCACCCCCAACTGATATATTGTGCCAGGGTTTTGTGCCCCATATGCATTATCTTGCACTTCTTTGCATTGAATTTCAACTGCCAAACCCTTGACCATTCTTCAAGTTTCTGCAGGTCCTTCTCATTCTGTCTACACCCTCTGGTGTGTCTACTCTGTTACAGAGCTTTGTGTCATCAGCGAACAGTGAAATTCTGCCTTCTATATCCTGTGCAATGTCACTGATGAAGATGTTGAATAGGACCGGTCCCAGCACTGATCCCTGTGGTACCCCACTGGTCAGTGACAGCCATTTACCACCACCCTCTGTGTCCTGCCACCCAGCCAGTTACCTACCCACCACACTACTGTCCTGCCCACACCCATATTCCCCAGTTTGTGTAATAGTCTTCTATGTGGCACAGTGTCAAAGGCCTTGCTGAAGTCCAGATAGGCCATGTCCACTGCCCTCCCCGATCCACCTCCCTAGTCACCCAGTCAAAAAATTCAATGAGGTTGGTCTGACATGGCCTCCCCCTGGTGAAACCATGCTGCCTTGGGTCCTGTAGTCCATTGACAACCAGATGTTCCACCAATCTCTCTCCTTCAGTAGTGCTTCCATGATCTTCCCCACTACCGAGGTGAGGCTGACTGGTCTGTAGTTCCCTGCTTCCTCTTTGTTCCCACTTTTGTATAAGGGGACTACATCTGCTGTCCTCCAGTCTTTGGGTACCTCCCTGTTTCAGTGATTGGCTGAACAGGATAGCCAGAGTTCAGCCACCACCTCTCTTAGTTCTTTAAGGACCCTGGGTGCACCCATCTGGCCCCATTGCTTTGTCAACTCTTATTACTTCTAGTTCCTTCAGGACACTTTCGTGTAAAGGGACTTGTGTCCATTTCTGCACCATTCTCACCCTTGTACTCCCTTCAGACCCATTACCCCTCTTCCTTAGTAAAGACTGAGCAGAAATACCTGTTCAATATGTCAGCTTTACTGTTGTCATCCTCCACGCTGCTCCCATCCCTCCCCTTCAGTCTAACTATCCCTCCTTTGTCCTTCTTTTTCACTTATGTACCTGTAAAGGTTTTGTCCCTTTAACCACTGATTTTGCAATGTGTTCTTCTGTCTGAGCTTTGGCTTCCTTACTGACTTCCCTGCCTCCTTTGTTTCTCCTGGTACTTCTCCCTATCCCCTTCTGCCTGTGTCTTTTGTATTGCCTGAATGCAGTCTTTTGGCTTTCACTTTCTTTGCTACCTCTTTGGAAAACCATAATGGTCTCCTCTTCTTTTCCTCTTGCTATCCTGCTTAATGCATAATTCTGTTGTTCTTATAATCCCCATTTTAAATACTGCCCACTGTTCCTCAATCCCTGATTCCTGTCCCATTCCCTTAATGCCTCTTTCAAGCATCTCCCATTTTCCCAAAGTCTGCCCCTAAATCCAGGATCGTGTTTTTGTGTGGTTTGGTTCTGCTCTTTCTGTGATTTCAAACCACAATGACTGGTGGTCACTGTTACCCAGGTGCTCCCACTGTTACCCCATCACACTGTCCCTGTTTGTGAGCACAAGGTCCAGTATTGCCTTCTGCCGAGTTGGTTCCATGACCAGTTGCTTGAGGAAGGCACCCTGAAGGAGTCCAGGATAAATCTGCTCTAGTTGATGCTGCTGCTGGGATGCTCCAGTCCACATCTGGTATATTGAAGTCTCCAACCAGTACTACCTCACCCTTGTCAGCCATCCTTTGGATGGCTAGCATCAGCTCCCTATCTGTTTCTTCCTCCTGGGCTGGTGGTCTATAGACCACACCTGTGTGGATGGCTGGCCCCATTTTCCTTTCCAGCTTAACCCACAGTATCTCTCCCCCATTTTGTTCCTCCTGGATCTGTGTGGCCCTTATGTCATTTTTCACATACAGTGTCACTCCTCCTCCTTCCTGCCTGCTCTGTCTCTTCTGAATATGTTGTAACCAGGTATGGCCATCTCCCAGTCATGGTTATCATTACACCAGAGTTTCAGTGATGGCCACAATGTCCAGGTCTGACTGTACCATGACAGCCTCCAGATCTTCCATCTTGTTGCTAAGGCTCCTGGCATTTGCACACATGGCTTTCCATGATTTGACCTCCTAGACTGCTTCACTGTTCTACTCAGCCTTCCTTGGTTGTCATTTATCCCTGTTTCTCCTTGCTGTCTGCCCTTCTGCTGAATTTTGCCTTTCTGCTTATCCACCTTTTGGACACTAATCTCCAACTTTTGCAGCTGCTTTGCAGAGATAGCCACTCCTCTGGTTCACTGGTTCCATTACTAGCTGTGGGGGGTGAGCAAGTAGGTACCATCCTTGCTGGCCTGCCACCCCCCTTTGCTAGTTTAAATGCTTGTCAATGTAGCATTTAAACTTATCATTGAGTGCTTGATTCCTCCAGGATGGATGCAGGCCGTCAGGCTTGAACAAACCTCCATCCCTCCAGATGGGTCCCCAGTCACCAATGAATCCAAACCCTTCCTCACAGCACCAGTTCTTCAACCATGAGTTAAAGTTCCTGGTGCATGCACTCCTATACTCCTTGCCTCTCACAGGTAGTACTTCTGAGAAAGTGACAGAAGTAGCTACTTGCTTGAGACCCTCCCCAGTTCCTAAACTCTTCCTGAACTTCCTTTGGCTCCCATTTGCCAAGTCACTAGTACCTAGGTGGATAATGACATCCAGCTCACCCTCCTGTCTTGCCTTCCCAGTGATCCCAGTATCTTCCTTCCATCCTCCATGCCGTGGCACCTGGTGAGCACCTCACCTCCCTGTTCTCCCCTCCTGTGTTCCTAGCTGGATCCCTCTTGTGATGGAGTCCCCACCAGGATTCCTTCCTCCTCCTCTGGGGTCCACTGCTTTCCCCACTGAGGTCACCTCCTTGCCTAACCTCCACATCCTTTCCTTCCACTTCCCTGGGTACCTCTATTTGGTTGTCCTCATTTGCCAGTGAGTTCTTGAGAGGAATAGGATCTGGGATGTGCCTCTGCCTGACTGCTCTAACCCTCCCTGAGCCCACTGCCATCCAAGTGCTCCTCGTTCTCGGCATCCTTTGAGGCAGCTGCATTGGACTGGGTGGTTCCTGGACAGGGTGATGGTACTCCTGACCCAGTTACTTCCGCTCTGAGTCTGGCTACCTCATCCCTCAGTCCAGAGATGCATGCAGATGGGGCAGCACTCAGTGTCCAGAAGGTCTGCCTGAATATGGCTGCCCCACAGCCACTACATTGTACCCTCCCCACATTATACTGCAATTCCACTACTTATCTGCTACTGAAGCTCTCTTAGTTCTCTTTTATTTATTTACAGTATTAAAATCCTGTAACTGATCCTCAGATATATATTTTTAAGGAAAAAGAAACCAATAAATAAATAAATGAGTCAAAACACTTGTGCTGAGGGTGGTCTTCTTCCCCTTATGCCCTCCTACTTCACACCTCTTACTATACCCTGTGTTTAGCTCCTGTCATTCAGATTTATCAGGGCATATAATTAAGAGTTGGGGAAGGTGGGGGCAAAAATTTGCAGCAATTAAAGACAGCACAGAATTACACCACCACTATTTTTAAATTTCAACAGCCCAAAACAATTATAAGTAAAGACAACACAGAAAGAAAGTATAGTGTCACTACAAGCCTACAATCTAAGTTTAAAGAAAATACCAGTTACCAGTTACTCTGAAGCACTGAATTGAATATGTTTCCTTCCTTCACCTTCTGGCTTCTTCTGAGAAGATGAACTTCTGTTTGCTGCTTAACTGTGACTAAGCCCCACCTTCAGTTATCACGTAGCTGAGGTCAGAGGCCAGACAATTAACACCCTTCACCCAGCTACAGGACAGTCAGACAAGCCAAGATAAAATTTGCAGCAATTAAAGACAGCACAGAATTACACCACCACTATTTTTTAAATTTTCAACAGCCCAAAAACAATTATAAGTAAAAGACAACACAGAAAGAAAGTATAGTGTCACTACAAGCCTACAATCTAAGTTTAAAAGAAAAATACCAGTTACCAGTTACTCTGAAGCACTGAATTGAATATGTTTCCTTCCTTCACCTTCTGGCTTCTTCTGACATGTTTTTTGACAGTCTTCCTAATTTCTTTACTTTTTTTGTCACATTATTACAGTCTACATCAATCAGGCATGGTATCAGTGCTTTGGCTTCTCAGAAGGAACTAGAAGGGGGACAGGATCAGATCTGTACAGTACAGTAGCTTCTTCTTGATGTTTTTACATTGTTTCTTGTGGATTCTACTTGGTAGAAGGTTATTTATTTTCTTTCTTACTACTTCTAAGGGCCTAGCTGGGTATTGTTTGGGGCTGTTGGAATTTTAAAATCTGTTTTGGTAGCTATAAGTGGGCTTATTTGTTTGATGATTCACTGTGTGTCAGGCTGCATTTGTAGAGGCATATTTCTTCTGATTTAAAACATAATTGGTGTGATTTAACTGGGTCTGTTTCTTTGAATTGGAGACCTATATCTTCTAATTTCAAGCCTATTTTGATGTGTTGTTGTGAAGCTGTTTGAATTGGAGTCCTGTTTCTTTGGGTAGCAAACCCATTTTGGGGGCTTTGAGTAGAATTGTGATTCATTGTTGCTGGCTTCACTAGCTGCAAAGTTTTAGTGCAGAGTGGGCGAAGGGTGCAAATGATCTGGCCAGGTCTCACTCAGCTAGGGAGGCAGAGCTGAATCAGGCGTGGTGTCAGTGCTTTGGCTTCTCAGAAGGAACTGGAAGGGGGACAGGATCAGATCTGTACAGTACAGTAGCTTCTTCTTGTTGTTTTTACATTGTTTCTTGTGGATTCTACTTGGTAGAAGGTTATTTATTTTCTTTCTTACTACTTCTAAGGGGCTAGCAGGGTATTGTTTGGGGCTGTTGGAATTTTGAAGCCTGTTTTGGTAGCTATAAGTGGACTCATTTGTTTGATGATTCACTGTGTGTCAGGCTGCATTTGTAGAGGCCTATTTCTTCTGATTTAAAACAAAATTGGTGTGATTTAACTGGGTCTGTTTCTTTGAATTGGAGACCTATATCTTCTAATTTCAAGCCTATTTTGATGTGTTGTTGGTGAAGTTGTTTGAATTGGAGTCCTGTTTCTTTGGGTAGCAAACCTATTTTGGGGGCTTTGAGTAGAACTGTAATTCATTGTTGCTGGCTTCACTAGCTGCAAAGTTTTAGTGCAGAGTGGGTGAAGGTGCTAATGGTCTGACCAGGGCCTCAGGTACCTGATTGTTTCTGGAAGACTTGAGCTGGTCCCACCCCAAACCCCTAACCCCACCCACCCCTGGTCCATTATTTCCTTTATACCAGGGGTTCTGACATCACTTCCTCAAATGGGCAAACGATATGCACCTGTCATAGCAGAAGCAGACATCCAGGAAAGGAACAGCAGCAAGTGAAGAGGTGACTGCTATCTCAGTGGAAGGGAAGTAAATGAAAATCTAGGAGTTTTCATTATTACTTCTTCGCACTTCTATTGCATTGGGGAAAGGAGGAGTAGGAGTTTGAAGAAGGTTGTGTAATGGCTACTCAAAGTCTCTTTTGAGTGTGGCTAGGAAGGATAGGAATATAAAAAGCAGTTGCTCAATATTTCTGAACGTGTACATCAAAGGGGGTAAGAGAAATAAAGAAATGAATGTTTTGCACTGATGGGGAGAGGGGAGACTTGGGGGAGTGTTTGGTATCCTGCTTATGGAAGGGTGGCGGATCGCTGGTGGGCAACAACAGCAATGGGTAGGGTGGTAGGCTGCAACAACTGTGGTGCACCAATCTTTCTAAAAATTGCCTGGAGTGTGGGAGGATGTTTAGTGTGCAACGACAAAGAAAAACTTAGAAAGGAGATTGAGGGTCTGCAGGAGGAACTAAGACAGGCAAGGCAGATTGGGGGTGGGTTTAGCCCAATACTGGAGGGGGGAAAAATGGGAGATGAGGGATGGTGATTTAAGACAACAGTGGTGAGGAGAGGGTCAGAAGAAGGGAAGCAGAGACAAAGGGGCCCAGGCCAGGAAGAACGATTGCCGAGGAAACCAGGTCAGGAGACAAAAGACAAATGGAAGGAGGAGATAGAGACTTGT
Source organism: Neoceratodus forsteri (assembly GCA_016271365.2). Lineage (NCBI taxonomy): Eukaryota > Metazoa > Chordata > Ceratodontiformes > Ceratodontidae > Neoceratodus > Neoceratodus forsteri. The sequence continues at coordinate 323,819,899 of CM057458.1, forward strand.
GAGGGAAGGCGAAGAAGTGGCAAAAGTCATGGAGTGGAAAGGAGAAAGCAGGTTACTATGAAGAGAGAGGGAGTGGGCATTTGTGAAGGGTCTTCAGAAAATAGTTTTGCACTGCTAGGGAGGAAGAAGGTGGAGGAGGGAAATGATGAAATTAGAGGAGTAATTGATAAATGCCTAGACCAAACTGGAGTGGGGGGAAGTTCTGCTGGGAGAATTGCAACAGGGGCAAAAGGGGGAAATAATGTCCAGGAGGAAGAAGAGGAGCTTGGAATGAGAGAGGGAGATAAATGGAAACAAGCAGGAAGTAAGAGTGGTGAAATCTTAGTGCTAGGGGACTCAATACTAAGAGGAGTCAGGTGGGATAGCAAGGGGGAGAGGCATAGTCGCATTTGGGTGGAGGCCATGTCAGGAATGACAGTGGAAAGGGTGGGACAATCTGTTCTGAAATATGCTAGAAGGGGTAGGGACAAGCCTCATTTAATTATACATCTTGGGACAAACGACCTGGCTGACAAGACAGTAGATATAGTCCAGAGGAGGTTTGAGGAACTAGCACAATTATGTGAGGGGGCAGGAAGATCAGTAACTTTTTCAGAGATACTTTCAGTGCCCAAGGCAACATAACAAGAAAGCTGAGAATAGAGGACTTTAACGGATGGCTAAGAACCTGGTGCTGTGCTAAAGGGTATGGGCTGTTGGGGGTGGGGAGGGACCTGGGAGGACAGTAGTCTCTATGCCAAGGACAGACTACACTTGAGTGAGGAGGAAAAGAAAGTGTTGAAACAGAAAATGGAGGAGTTTATTTATTTATTTAGTTTTTGTTGACCGGGTAAGTGCACTAGACAAATCCTGCCTATTTTCAGGCACGACCCGGGGGAGGGGGATACAGATGAATGCCAACTGACCTTGAACCAGATTTAGCTGTTGGTGGTATTTTTAGTGAATGAGGGAAATTTGGCCAGGACACCGGGGAAATTCCCCTACTCTTTTCGATAAGTGCCATGGGATCTTTAACATCCACCTGAACTACCACCAATCCAGGCAGATGGGACCTCGGTTTAACGTCTCATCCGAAAGACGGCACCTCAGAAGTGCAGCACCCCTCTCATGCTGCACTACAGTGTCAGTATTGGGACATTAACCCAAGTGCCAGATGTGGGAACTGAACCCACAGCCCTCTGATCTCCCGGCCTCAGAGGCGAGTGTGTACATAGAGGAAGTTGGAAATTTAAACTAGGAGTGGGGGTGGCAATTGGGCAAGAGATATGCAGAGACCACAGGTTGGGAAACCATATGAGCTTACCCCACATAACAGTGACAAAGGACAAATGGCAAGTACTATAGGTGATGCTAGGAAAGGAGGGCAGGATGGGAGGGGGAGGGTGGAAGGTGGTTACCCTTAATGCTAGGAGCCTTGGGAGGAAAACAGCAGAGTTACAGGTGCTCATGGCAGAGGGAGAGGTGGACATTGCAGCCATCACAGAAACATGGGCCACCCAATACAATGACTGGGACCTGTCTGTACCAGAGTACAGGTTATTTCATAGGGACAGGGTGATTGGGAAAGGAGGGGCGTGGCACTATATGTGAAGGAAGGACTGAAGTGTGTAAGGGAGGAAGGGGAGGAGGGTAGTACGGAGTCACTTTGGATGCAAATCCAGGATTCCAAGAGTAGGATTCTTAGAATGGGAGTGGTGTACAGGCCACCATCTCAGTTGGAACAGTTGGACAGGGAACTAGTGGGACAGTTCAGGAGGACCTGCGAGAAGGGCAGTGTGGTGATTGTTGGCGACGTCAACATTCCAGGAGTAGACTGGAGTACCCCAACAACCAGGAACAGAAGGGAGCAGGTACTGCTGGATGCCTTCCAGGACAGCTTCCTGCTACAAATGGTCAGTGAACCAACCAGGTTAGGGAATACCCTTGACCTTGTGCTGGCAAATGGGGACTTTGTGAGGGAACTTACAGTGTCAGAACCACTGTCAGGGAGTGACCACCACTCAGTATGGCTCACATTGGATATGGGCAAGGAAGGAGTGGAATCTGGCACAAGAGTACTGGACTTCAGAAGGGCTGACTTTGGGAGGATGGGGGAAGTGGTAAAAGGGTACCTGGCCAGAATGCAATCTAATATGGACACTAAGCAGAGGTGGGAGCTCATAAAGCTGGGGATAGTGGAGGCAACCAAAACCTGCTGCAAAGCCCAGAGCAAGAAGGCTAGGGCTAAGAAACCGAGCTGGTTGAGTAAGCATGTCATGGAAAAGGTAAGGAGGAAAAGAACTGCCTTTAGGAAGTACAAGAAAACAGGGAGGGGGAGGACAGGAAGGAGTATTTGACAGAATCAAAGGAGGTGACAAGGGCAGTAAGGGGAGCCAAAGAATCTACCGAACTCAAGCTGGCACAAGGCATTAAGAAGGGAGAGAAGGACTTCTTTAGGTACATCAGGGAGAAAAGGAGCTGTAAGGACCACATAGTAAGGATTAGGAAGGAGGGGGGTTGGGTGGAAGCAGGGTGCGATAAGGCAGAAGCACTAAATGAGTTCTTCTGCTCAGTATTTACTAAAGAGAAAAGGGGGGTGACACCCAAGGGGGGAGAAATGGCAGAAACGGGAGGAAGGAGTGACAGATGGGGAAATCATGGAGGGCAGAATTCGAGAGGGTTTGAAGGCACTGAGGGTGGACAAGGCGCCAGACCCAGATAGCATCCACCCCAGGGTACTGAAGGAGCTGGCAGAGGTCCTTGCAGGACCTTTGGCAGACCTTTTTAATGCCTCACTACATTCGGGGGGTGTATCTCAGGACTGAAGGATGGCTCATGTGGTGCCCCTCCACAAGAGTGGCCCCAAAGATGAACCGGGAAACTATAGACCAGTGAGCCTCACATCCATCGTGGGTAAGCTAATGGAGACTATCCTGACGAAGAGGCTGGTGGCCCTCCTAGAGGCCAAAGGACTACAGGATAGCAGACAGCATGGCTTCATACGTAGCAGATCCTGCCAAACCAACCTGGTGGAGTTCTATGACTGGGTAACTAGGCAACAAGACAGGGGCCATGCAGTGGATGTCCTGTATCTGGACTTCAGTAAGGCATTTGACTCGTTGCCGCATGGAAGGCTGGGAAGGAAGTTAGGAGGCACAGGGGCGGGTGCAAAGCTGGTGAGATGGGTAGGAAACTGGCTTCAGGGAAGGCAACAGAGGGTGGTGGTGGGTGGGGAGCTCTCACACCCAAGGGTAGTGATGAGCGGTGTTCCACAGGGCTCGGTGTTGGGACCAGTGTTGTTTGGGATATTCATTGCAGACATATCATTGGACATCAAGAGCAAGAGCAGTCTGTTTGCTGATGATACCAAGGTAGGCGAGTGGTGGATGACCTAGGGGATGGCAGGGGTTGCAGGATGATCTGGCAAAGCTTGAAACCTGGTCAGACACCTGGCAACTGGGTTTAATGCCAAAAGTGCAAGGTGCTGCATTTTGGGATGAAGAACCCAGGAAGAGTTACCAGCTGGGGGGAGTGCAGCTAGCACAGACAGAGGAGGAAAAGGATCTGGGGGTGCTCATTACAGGGTCAATGAAAAACTCGGCACAATGTAGGAAGGCAGCTGCAAAGGCCAACAAAATGCTGGGTTGTATTGCAAGGGGTATATCCTCGAGCAGGGAGGATGTGATTCTGCCACTGTATAGGTCATTAGTTAGACCATACCTGGAGTACTGCGTGCAGTACTGGCATCCCTATCTGAAGAGGGACACTAAGTAAATGGAGGGTGTGCAGCACAGGGTGACAAAGATGATCAAGGGGCTGGGGGACTTATCATACGAGAGGAGGTTGAGGAAGTTGAACATGTACTCACTGGAAGAGAGGAGGGACAGGGGTGACATGATCGAAACCTTTAAATACAAGAAAGGAATAAATAAGACGGGTACAGAGGGGCTGTTCAAAGTAAGGGAGGGGAGGGCCACCTGGGGCCATGATATGAGACTGGAGGGAGGAAGTTTCAGGAGAGAGATGAGGAGACACTTTTTTACAGAGAGGGTGGTGGCTGGGTGGAATGCGTTACCTGCAGAAGTGGTATGCAATAGAACAGTGGACTGTTTCAAAAGGGGATGGGACAGGACAAGGGGGAGGGTTAATGAAGGGGAAGGGTGGAAGGGAGGGGCAGCTGCAGAATTAGGGGTGCTAGTTGCACATTTGAGCAGACTTGATAGACCTCTAGGCCTTATCTGCTGGCAAATTTCGTATGTTCGTATGTTCGTAAATGAACTGTTTGTATTTTTTTTTTTTGCCCTTGTCTAAATCCTAGTGTTCACTTTATTTCCTGCTTCATATAGTGTTACTGGTATTTCCTTATTAGCACATTATATTTCTGTCTTTTTTCTAAATCTGGACCTACTTAAGCTTGGGACTTATTTCCTCATGAACCATGCTCTTACAATTACGGCTACTGAAGCTTGCTTTTGGTAAAAGTACGTGGCTCTGGTTGGATTTGAACCTGAACTTGCTGGTTCCCAATCTTGTGATTCAACCACTAAAACCCAATATATCCCTCAGCCACATTTGTAAGGCTGCTTAGCTAACCTTAAAGCAAACTGTCATGAAAATGAGAGGGAATCTAGGGGAACTCAGTCTTGGGGGTGAAATTAACAGTCTATCTCTGTTTAGGAGCAACATGAGGAAAGACTGCTTCTGTGAGTAAGATGTACACCCTTAAAGGGATAAAACTGACTAAATAAAGTGTAAAAATGCAACATACTGTATAATGAAGAAACATATCCCCATACCCCTGTCAGACACATTTGATACCGATCAAAGATAATGGACTCCTTCAGTGAATTCTTTTCATTTCTGAAACAAAGCAGACATCTTGTTAGCAGTCTGCTGGACATTGCAAAAACCAGAAAAGACGAACTTTGCTGTTTTAACCCTTCCAAGGGAAAATGTTAGTGGGATTCCAACCACAGCATAGCTGCAATGCAATGCTACAGACTGCATGGAAAGCTATAGCATTGCATGCCAGATGCTTGACTATCCCCCATTTCAAGCAGTTCCCAGAGGGTTGCTGAATCCATGCACCAGAAAGTTTTCCCTGCTGTCCAATAAATGTGAAATTCTGATATCGCAACAATACAACTAAACAAGCATTTGTCAATGCTGAATGTTGCTTGCTTCTATGTGCTGTTTAGGTATTTGGAAGTCATTGGAGTGCAAATATTGAAAATTTGCGAACTTACGAGCCTGCGTAGGAACGCAACGCACTCTGGAAAACAGTCATTTTTAGGAATTTTTTCACCAAATTTTCAACATAGCCATTTTAAGACCTCTGCTCATAAGCAGTGTCACTGTGATTTTGTTAATGTGTCCCATACATTGAGTTTGCACACCGACTGCGCCATTGTGGGCTACATAGGCGGAAACACGTTTTGAGCAGGATGTGAAAAATGACAGCTGTACTGCTCATAAGGAGGTGTGGTAAAATGGCAATGTTGAAAATCTGGAGTGTAAATATTGAAAATTCGCTAACTCACGAGCGTGCGTAGGAACTGCACAACGCATGCTCGTAAAACAGTCATTTTTAGGAATTTTTTCACCAAATTTTCAACAGAGTCATTTTAAGACCTCTGCTAATGAACAGTGTCATGGCAATTTTCTTAATGTGTCCCATACATTTATTTCGCATACCGACTGCGCCATTGTGCGCTTCATAGGCGGAAACACATTTTGGGCAGGATGTGAAAAATGACAGCTGTACTGCTCATAAGGAGGTGTGGTAAAATGGCAATGTTGAAAATCTGGAGTGAAAATATGAAAATTCGAACTTATGAGCCTGCGTAGGAACTGCGCATAGCATACATCGTAAAACAGTCATTTTGGGAATTTTTACCAATTTTCAACATAGCCATTTTAAGACCTCTGCTCATGAACAGTGTCACTGTGATTTTCTTAATTTGTCCGTACATTGATTTCGTACACTGACTGTTCCATTCTAGGCTACATGGGTGAAAACACATTTTGGGTGAGATGTGAAAAATGACAGCTGTACTATTCATAAGAAGGTGTGGTAAAATGGTAATGTTGAAAATCTGGAGGAAAATATTGAAATTTGCGAACTTACAGACCTGCGTAGGAACTGTAACCTGCCTTCGTCAAAACAATCATTTTTTGATTTGGCACCAAATTTTCAGCATAGAGTTTGGGACCTTCTCATGAATGATGTCACTGTCATGGTGGTATTCAGGCCGAAGGGTGATTTTGCAGTCCTGCACGAAATCACCCTTCAGGCCCGAGATAACGCCATGACATGAATCATTCCATGAAATGATCCTAAAAATGGCATCCCAAAAATACCTGAATATGAACAAAGTTGAAACCCCCCTATCTGCCCATTATACAGCTTACGGCATTTCCTCAGTTTGCTCTCGGCTTTGAAGAGTGCAGGCGTGTTCCCGGTCCACGAACCGTCACGCTGGAGTCGGAGGTGAAACATGGGGTGAGGGGGGTGTGGGGAAAACTGGTGCGCGGTGGGTGGAGTGCAGTTTGTGGCGGGGGGTGGAGGCGCCCACGGGACCCGTTTTGTTTTCAGGTTAAAAAAAAAGACATCATGGGACCGTTTGCCACGTTGGGGTGGGCTCAGCGTGGCACAAGGACGTTGGAGGCGTTCAGCGACAGGGATTGGGCACCCCGTCGCTGAAGGACTGATTGGCACACTGGGGTGGGCTCCCAGCGTGGCACCTACAACTGGGGGTGATGCAGCTCAGCTGACGGGGATTGACACCCGCCGGCTACACAGTACGTGTGGGGCGCGCACGCCTGCATGTGGGGAGCCTACGCTCTTATGCTGCTCACTGAAGCGTAGCTCCCCCTTTCAACTGTATGCCACTGCATTTTGGAGCGTGTCATAGACAGCTCCAAAATGCATTGGCTTACAGGGGCCGCGACTGCCAGCTCACTGACTGAATTGGAGGAGGAGGTGACACACCTCCGAAATCTCCGATGATGGCACTATGTTTCTTGCACATGCGTGCAAGCAACATAAAAATTACTGTGCTGCCAGCCAGAATTACACATGGCATCTTGCAACTTGCAGTATACAGCAAAATGCTGCAGTATGCTACAATGCACAGTGTAACACAATGACAATAAAGCTATTGGTTATGCAGTATTTTGTAACATGTCATTTACTGCAAAGTATTGCACTGCATCCTGGCTGGCTCTGCTGTACAACTACAGTATGCCACACATTATTCAATATCACTATTGCATTAGCAGTTGTATTTGCTCTGCCAGTTCTTGATTTCATTGGAAAGTAAAAAAAAAAAATAGAATAAGACACATGCTCTATCATATTCTTCCCCCACAAACTCTGTGGGGTAACACTGTTACCAAACAAAGAAAAATGGCATACACACAGCTGATAATTTTATGCATATTTTATTGGCAACTGGTGAGAAATGTCATGTGAAACTGATAGATCAGCTCTAGAGGTTGAGTCACTCCACAATCCTAAGCACAGAGGACAATCAGTCCTCGAGGAAGCCATAATAAACTATGACATTTTGATATTATTTGTCTTCTGTGCTGGGTGAAGGGGTGACCCATCTAATCTGAACTAAGACAAGCTAACAAACACGTTATATAAAATACAAAAACATGTCAGGAATGAACACCACAATTTGGGTGCCTTTGGGTCCTGGTGACGTCACTGGGCCACTTCTGCTTTGACCTAATGGCTCTGTGATGTCATACAACCCCTCATTATCCTAATAATGCTGTCTGTAAAAAATACATGTTAACTAATCTATTTATATAATACACTGACCCATTAGAACCATTTTGTATAAAAATACGCTGCATAATGCATGATACGATTAAGTTGCTATCGGATTCAAACACAATGCCAAGGAATCAGGAGATTTATTATTTTAACTTGGTCAACACATGGTAAGAAATGTAAAGTTCTGTCTGTGCAGGGTTAGACAAAATGAATTGGAGAATTCTTAAATTTCTTTACACCATCTCAAGGAATGAGATTAAGTTATTAACAATGTATACAGGATTTAATATTTGTATTTATACAGGTGATATTGTAATTCCGGTAAAAATATGGATATAAAAAGAGAACCTGCTAAACATGATAAATCACATGATTTCAGCCAATCAGCATATAGTGATTTTATGAGGAAACATTAAGGGGAAGCATTCCACTTCACAGATATAAAAAGGAAAATGAAAACTTATTATAAATTACTCTAATCAGCTGGCCCAGTGGTGCTGAGGGTTGAGGCGCTGGATGCCACACCGTGTGCCACGCCGGCAACTGGGGTTCAGGAATGAACTCGGGCAGCCGGGGCCAGGCAGGGGAGAGGAAGGATTGAGCATCCCACAACTGCTCTCCTTCCTCTGAGGTGGGTGGGCATGGTGCATTGCACTGCAGTGGTGACTGCTGGAGGTCAGCTGCATTGCAGTGGCATGCTTAGCAAGGAAAAAGAGCATGGTGGGATTCAGTATGGACGTGCTTAGATGCCATTGCATGTCTGGCTCCCTGGGGGCCAGAAAAGCAGAAAAATGGTGGGGCAACCTCAGCAGCTAATGGCCTTGCTCTGCGCCTCTGCACACGAGAGATGCCTTTGTCAGGGTGTGGCAGACCCTGTGCGATGGAGTGAGTCATGGGCAGGACCAGCTCCGGGGATGTGGGTGCCGGCGGCTGGAGGTCGTGGGGCCCACTTCACTGGGGAAAAAACATTTGAAAAAATAAATAAATCACTCTAATCAACTTCAGCGATTTATAATTTGTTTATATCCATACAGTGAGAATGAATGTTACTGAACAAGAACATTCTCTCCAGATGTTTGGGCAGAGATTAAGTTAAAACTGTTTCCAAAGTTAACAATTTTTCTGGTGCTGTGTGTCGGGTTGCTAGGTGTTAACTGCATAAGTTATTGTGGGGGGTTAATTAGAAGTGGTGGGTGAAGTTCATAAACTACTGTAAACTTTGCATAGCCTTTGCTATCAAGCCCCACATTTTGGAAGTTTTTTGTTAATGCAGTGCTGGACTTTGTTGGAAAAATAGCTGGCAATGTATGTACTTTAAAGTGAAAAACAACAAATTGTGACACTGCAAGAATCATGTCACATTTATTTCCCAGAATTTTACACTCATGAAATTGTTTACAATGTTTTTTCTTTTACAAAATGCCTACATCTCTAAAACCAAGTGATGGGTAAATTGATCACTTTGTGTGCTCTTAATTGAAGAAGTTTTACTTTCCCATATATCTAACAATTAATAGCAGTCATTCCTGAGTTAATCAGGAAGAGCCAGAGTTTTGAGTATTTAAAGTCTGGATATACTGTAGTTAATACTAGGAATTAGTTTTGTAATCTAAATGATGTTCAAGAGGTGAAAGGGGAAATGGAAAAGAAAAAAAGAAAGGGGGGGGGTTAAGAAGTTAAAATGATAGTCAGAAGAATCAGATTTAGGGGAGAAGGGGATCATGGATAAGTAGATACTACACCACTGTTACATATCCCTATTCACTCATTACAATGGTTGCTAGGACTAGTAGGAAGAGTCAGGGCATGCAGACCCTACATAAGACAGACATCAGAGACCCAACCTCCCATTTACGGTCTGGTAAAGACACAAGCATCTAAACTTAATTGTAACTGTAGAAAACACAGCTAGGAGTACCCCTCAATTTCCTCTTGAGGAGATCCTTGCCAGCTCCATCTTCTCCCCCAGTACCATGAATCTAGGTTCAGGTCAAATGTGCCTCAACAATTTGTTTGGGGGTGCTGAGAGAAGACTCCAGCTGCTAGGGCATTCTACAAAGGAAACCACATTTTCTCATATGCCTGCTGTTTCTCCTGGATTGAGTACTGAAATTTCTCTAGCATCATGCTTTCTAATAAATGATTACACCATTTAGTTATGGAGGGTACTGTGTCTGACCAACCATTCTTGGGCGTGCAGTTTCTTTGCAATGACCAGCACCAGAAGCCACATGGGGTGACAGTACCTAAGGTGATGGTTACCTGTGGGTGGATGTCCCAATAGAATGGTGTCAGCTTGGGATGTAGGGGGTCCTCACAGTAACTTTGTCAATTGTTCTTCTTCCACTGCCTAGAAATTTGAGACTTAGGACATGCCCATACTAAGTGGTATAATGAGTCCTCCCCCACTTTACACTTGGGGCACCAATCTGGGTGACTCGGGTCAGTCCTACTGTGTATGCTAGCACTGGTGTGTAGTACACTTTAAAGATATTTATATTGAACTTGTCATAGCCGGTTGTTCCTGGAGCATTTTTGAACAGTTTTGACAACTAGGTTCCAGTCTGGTTCAGACAACGAGGCCATCACAGGGTCTCTAGACCATTGTCTTCTAGTTGTGGCAGTCTGATCCATTCCTTACTACGTCAACATTTTATACCCTTGTTGTAATGGCCTGTTATTCTCTGCGGCCTACATAAGAACCTCTTCCGGGGGGAACATTACTGGACACTGTAGTTTGTCTACAAAGGCCTCAATCCAATCTCTTAGTTGCAGGTATGTAAAAACTCCCATGGTGTGAAGCTATAATCCCTTACTAGGCCCTCAAAGAATTTCAGCATAGCTCCTTCATACAGCTAGGAGATTGAGCACAGCCTCTTCATCTTCCTTGTGATCAGCTGTTTGCTTGTTTGCCAGGAAAGGCTCTTCCCCTCCCCAAGGCAGCCCTCCTTATATCTACATATAAAGACAGATTTTTACCATGCTCTATGGATAGATGCCCACTCATTAGCTCTGGTGAAAGGATTAGCTAGTTTGTGTCTTAATATGCCAGAGCGAAGGTAGGGAGGCAGGATTTGTGGTATCAAGGAGTCACGTTTATCTCTCAACTCCATCTAGACCCAGGCTGGTCTGCCAGAGATCTGTGGCCCTGCATCTTTAAGGAAAGCTAGCTAGAAAGTAATACCAAAGGTTGGGAAGGCCCAACCCCCCTATCCTTTTTGGGCATCTGTAGCATCTCCTACCTTAACCTCTGTCTTCCTCCCTTCAAAAGGAAAGCAGTAATATACCCTTTCGCTGTTGTGAACATCTTTTGGAGTGCCTAGCATGGCAGGACTTGGAACATATACAAGAATTTTGGCAGTATAAACATTTTTACTGTGTTTACTCACCCATTCAGAGTTAGGGCGAGGTTCCACAACCTGTAATCTTCTTTTATGGTCTTCAGTATAGCTTATTGTTCAAGGACCACAGTAGCAAGAGGCATCAGGGCAGTATGACCCCCTAGATATTTCAGCTGGGTGGCTGACTTCATTTGAACTCCATCCACTAACAGGGGAGTGCCCAACCCTCTCCCATGGGTAGCCATTCACATTTGGCCCCATTTCTTTATGGCCAGAGATTATGCCATAAATTTTAGAGGTTTGTGAGTTCCTGTAGGGCCCTGGCAAGGTCTATCAGGTAAAGGAGTATGACATCTGCATATAGAGAGATGTCATTGTGGGAACCACCCAGGCTGAGCACCCTAATGTCTGGGTTAGATCTTATAGTTACCACCAGGGGTTCAATTGTCATTACATATAAAAGTGGGGAAAGGAGGCACCCCTGCCTGGTACCTCTAGTGAGGTTGAAATTTTCCATGAAATCTCCACTGATTAGGATCTGAGCCTGGGGGACCTGTATAAGGATGCAGTCCATGAGATTAAATGTGGCCTATTCCTGGATTTCTCATGTGTGGCAAACATTAAGGGCCACTCGACTTTGTCAAAGGTCTTCTCTGCATCCAGCACCAAGAGGCCAGGCCAAGCAATCCTTTTCCCTGACCAGGCCCACATCACATTACGAGACCCTCAAATATTGTTTCTTGCATGCCTGCCTCTGATAAAACCTGGTCCTCAATGACAGAGGGCAGAAGCCTTTCCACCCACCTCACTAGCACTTTGGTCTCTACTTTAGAGTTTCCACAGAGTCATGCGATACAGCGATAGGAGCCACACATCTTGGGATCCTTGCCCAGTTTCAGTAGAACTGTTGTGATGGCCAGGTACTGTAAGGGAGGCAGTGCACCTTTATTCAGGGCTTTGGTCACCATGGCCATCGTGGTTGATTTGAGGTGATCCCAGAAGAGCCGGTAGAATTCCTCAGGGATATTTATGGGGCCCTAGGCCTACACTTCCTGGAGTGTTTTCACTGCTTTTTCCATTGCCTCCCTTATCATCACCTAAGTATGGTTCAGAGAGGGCTAGATGTAGGTTTATATCTATATATGGCTGGTAGTAATCTGGGTAGGTATCCCCTTTGTCTTCCTTAGTTCTTGGTAAAGCTACAGTTTTGTGTGAAATCACATGCAGCCTTTCCAGATCTTCTACATTTTTTAGCCAAGAAAACAAATATTTGCACCACACAGCACCGAAACAATTTGCAGCTTTATTTAGTAACATAAGAAAAGAGCAACAAACGCCACAAACAGCATCTGTTCAACTAAACCTCTACCGGTTTCACAACATATGCGTCCTTAGGTGGCTAGCTCTACATTCAAAAAAGGACCCTTAAATACATGCAATCCACACATAATTTAAAGTGACAGTACATGGTAATCTAAAGTGCAATTTATTAACTAGAACCTTAATGGTTTAATTCATACATCTAGCCAAAAAATCTAGTAATACATTAAACAAATATGTACAAAAAAGGGATCCTTAATCTCACCAAAACATTAGGGTATAAAAACACAGCATCTGATAATAGTCCATTCAGCATCACAAAGGCATAAATTACACATCCAAATTCATAAGTCCTATTTTTTTTCTTTTTCATAAATAGAACTGTGATATCTCTGGTTTTCTAATAAACCCTAGAGGAAAAATGAAAAAAACAGATTATTTAAACAAATATGAGGACATCCCAATAGCATCTTCTATCAAATAAACAGATATATTCTCCATTTACTTCCTCTGTATGCACAGCATTAGTTCTACATGGTCATTCAGATCCGGTGGTTCCAGTGCTCCCAGGGTGAAAATCCAAAATGATTCCCTGCGCAACAACTTGTCATTCAAGTTTCCACTTCTGGGACCCATTTTTATTTTTTCAATTGCACATAATTTAAAATTATGTTTATTTATTTTTTTTTATTTATTTATTTAAATCTCGGTTTACAAATGTGGACCATTACTATTAGTTAGTATGTGACTGGCCAATGCATTCTTTTTATCCCCCTCCCTCATACATCTCAGATGTTCCCCAATGCTTATCTTCATAGGTCTAATTGTTTTGCCCACATAAAAAGCACCACACTCACATGTGGCTAGATATATCACCTGTTCACTACTGCAATTAAAAAAGGCCCTCATTTTAAACAATTTACTATTATTGCATGTAGTGAAGGTGTCAGTGCTCAAAATATATGGGCAAAATGTACAGTTGCCACATCTGAAATTGTGCATGGGGAGGGGGGCAGCCATGTATTCCTAACTTCTGTATTGTCCCCACTGGAACCCTGGAAGCTATGGACTAGTCTATCCTTTAAATTTGGACCCCCACGATATACGATTCTAGGCTTTGATTCTGTAATTTCTGACAAACATGGTTCACTCTCCAAAATATGCCAATTTGGTGTTAATTATTTGCTGCATCTTGTTTGCATATCTAGTATAATTGGTCATAAAATTAGCCCTGGAGGACCCTCTATGTGTCTTTTACCAGTGAATAGACTTGCTCTAGGGGTGTCCAAAGTTTCCAGGTATGCCTTTTCTACCAGCACAGAGTTATATCCACGTTCAATAAATCTGGCATACATATCCATGCCATTGACCACAAAATCCATATCCTCAGAACAATTTCTATGTGTTCTCAACATCTGGGCTTTGGGCATATTCTCAATCATATGGCGTGGATGGCAACTGGAGGCATGCAATAGTGAATTTCTATCTGTCTCTTTCCTAAAAAGATTTGTTCTGAATGTACCATCCATATTCATGGTTATTTGCAAATCCAAAAAGGAGTCAGACTTCAAATTGCTTTGTACAAAAAATGTAAGATTTGGGTTACTATTTTCTAAGTAACCAATAAATTCACCCAGCTCTTCCACACCATAAAAATATAGTCAATAAAATTACACCAGGTGTCAATCCCATCATAATAAGGATTGCTCTCGACATCATAGACTGTTATTTTCTCCCAAAGCCCCAAACAGAGGTTGGCATAATTGGGGGCAAATGTTGCCCCCATAGCCATCCCCTTTAGTTGTACAGTAAATACATATCTGTTTAAAACAGAAAACAATTCTTGTTGGGAATATGTTCAGTGCAGGATAACAGAAATAGCTTTTTGCTTTCAGGAACTTCATCATCCATTCCAAGCCAATATTCCAACGCCTACAACCTCCCTTAATGAGGAATATTAGTATATAGGGAATTAATATCCAACAATACCAAAAACCACCCTGGTTCAGCTTGCAAGTTGTCCAAAATCTCTAATATTTGTGTGGTGTCCCTAATAAATGAGGGCAGTTTGGAGACATAGCCTTGCATATGCACATCCACAAATTAAGAAAATGGTTCTGTCAAACATCCATTCCCTGACACAGTTGGTCTGCCAGGTGGTTTGTGCAGATTCTTATGAATTTTAGGGAGAATATATATGCAAGCCCTCACAGGATAGTCAATAGTTAGGAACCCCCACTCATCCTTAGTTACAGTGCCAGACATTAATGCATCATACAGAAGGATATCAAGTTCCCTTTTAAATTTAATAGTGGGGTCACTCTTTAATTTAGTGTAAAAATTAGTGTCCATCAATTGTCTTTGTACCATACTAATATAACACTCTGATGACATGACTACTATGGAGCCCCCCTTGTCTGCTGGTTTGACAGTAATTGTCTTATTCTGTTCCAGATTCTTTATTGCAGCTGCCTCAACTGAACTTATGTTTACATAACTCGCTTTTTTGGTAGTGTCAAACATTTGTTTAAATGATTTTTCACAGGCATGTTCAAACACTCCAACAGTTTCATCATGAGGTGGTAAAAAACTAGAAACTGGATGAAAGGGGCTTACCTCCCTTCGTGTAGTGACTTCACGTTCTTTAGTACCTCAGCCTTCTGTACACCCTGCCTTTTGTTTTCCTGTCAATGCATAGGATATGATTATTCCTCTGGCATATGGTTTCATAGCATCCCATCTGGTTCTCTCTGATGTTTCATCTCTTTTATTGGCCTCAAAAATTATTTGAAGCTTCTCACCCATTTGCTGCTTCAAGTTAGGGTCTGTTAGTAAACAGGGATCTAATCTCCAACTCGGAGGACCCTTTAGGGTGCTGCCACAAGCAATAGCTACAAATAGTGGTGCATGGTCTGAAATGAGAATGGAGTGATAGTGTTTCTGTGTAACCTGTTGTTGACCCAGTCCACATGAGCAGAGCCATGGCTCTAATATTTCAAATGCTGATTTCAAGCATTGTAGTGCTAATTTCTACTAAAGAATAACTTTGACAAGTTCAGGATTCATCATTCTGTTGGAACATCTATTATTCTTATAGTGCTCAAAATATGCATAAGGAGTCTACTCTTGACTCTTCAGACTGATGTGGGTCATCATTTAGAGGTGCATCCTCAGTACATTAGCCTGCAGACACAGTCCATGGAGTGGTGAATAAGGGCTGCATAATCCTTTGTTTTATGTGAGCTTTACTTGTAATCTAACAGGGCCATTTCATACAATAGGATGGTGTGAGGATACAGTTCGGCCCTAGACAGCTAGTTTAGTTTTTCTGAATGGCTACATTTACTAAAGCAAATAATAAAATACTAAACAGCATTGACCCTCTCCCCCCAGTCCTTCTTGCATATCAAATGACATCATAGTGCTATGGGCATCTTCAGTTCTGCATGTGTACAGATCAGGGATAGCACAACCCAACAAGCAACAATTCAGAGTAAAATAAAATGCAATATACTTAGAGATATTACAAAGAAATGACAGGAAAAACATAGAAAGGTAAAAATAAATTAGCCAGTAATGATTTTCATTTATTATGATGAAGTTGAACATGATTAGTAGTAACATCCATACTATATGCACTAATTACAGTATATTTAGCCATCCCCATCTGTGAGGTGTTGGACTCAGCTTGTCTGATTGTACCTGGGCTAGTCTATAAGGCCTTTGAATGAATGAATGGTAACTAGTCTTGGTTGTTATTGGAGGTAATTATAAAGTGGTGCAGTGTCTCTACCTACTGTAAGTGAATCTGTTTGTGCATGTAGTTCAGACTGGTGTATAATGAAGCAGCTTTCTCCCAGATATGCAGACAAACAAACAAGGAATAAGAGCACTCCACAGACATAAAAACGGGGTGCATGCACGATTGCGACCTAGATGGTAGCATAAAATCAGCTCTGGTGGCCCGTGTAAAACCCAGTGCTTTATTATCTGTAACTTTTGCCTCTTTGTTTTTACTTTAGTTGGAAAACCTTGTACGGTATCTGTGGTATCTGGAAGCAGCCATTTTAACTTTTGATTGATGCATGATCATTTTCTCGGACTCACTGCGCTACTTGGGGAGTGACTTTGGTTATGGTAGCACCCAAAACTCTAGTTACAGCTAACCCAACTGATTTTTCTGACATTCGGGCAATGCTACAACCTTTAGTGGGTGAAACCCGATCCTTATGGAATCCGTAACCTGACTTGATCAGCGAACGGAGGAAGTAGAATAGTTGGTGGCACATACTGAATCGTTTGCATTGAGTGTGGAATCAGAGTCAGCTAGGCAGGCCAACAGAATTGTTAAGCTGGAGAAGCAACTTCAGCAACTGGAAGCAAAATTACATGATTTAGAAAATCAAAACAGACCTAATAATCTGCAAATAACTGGAGTCACAGAGGGATCAGAGGGGCCCAACATGTGTGTCTTTTTACAAACTTTTTTTCTGCAACTTCTGGACTATCAATGGCATATTCCTCTTGAGGTGGAATTAGCCCACTGATCCTTAGGCCCTAAACCAGCTAGGGCCCCCCCCCCAACCCATCATCACTTATTTTCTTTGGTTTTCTGTAAATGAACAGATTCTATGCTTGGTGAGAGAGAGGGGTTCTTTGAAATGGAATGACCACACAATTAATTTATTTCAAGATTTCTACAAGGATGTGGTGGCCAGGAGGAAGGATTTTTCACCAATTCGCAAAGAACTGGTTCAGCACAGACTGCAACATGTTATGCGTTACCCGGGTGTGCTGTATGTAATGCGGGAGGACTGCTGGCTAAAATCTGACACCTTATTAGATGCACAACAGTTTGTGGCAAGTGTCAAACAATGGACTAAGACTGCCTCAGCTGCTGTCAACAGGTCCTCCACATCTACTCCACTCAAGGTATCAACATCACAGCCTCATTTTGACAGTGTCTATTCCTCACTACCAGATTCATTAATAGGCCACTCTTCTCACCGGGGATCTGGATCTGTTACTCTCCATACTGCAAAAGTCAAGGTTGTTTAAGCTGCAAAACCAAAACATCATCGGGAGGGGTGAAAAAATAACGGAGTTCAGAGGGCACTCTTTTCCACTTCAGATGGTCCTTCTTCATGACAACCTGCTTTAATATCTCCATAACTGCCTTCTTCTTTCAGTCCCCCAGGTTGGTCTAAAATCCCTGAGCACAAACATCCCCAACTCTCTCCAAGTCGGTCTCCTGAACAGCCCAAACTCTGGATAGGGACTGGGCAGACTATTCTGAGGATGATTTAATTGCTTCGTTGTCGACTGAAGACACCAATGGAGCACTGCAATCTCAACCACATTTAGAAGATACCAACTTACTGTCTGAGCCTACTACTAGCAGACTGGATCATCTTGCTTTAAACGAGAATGAGCTGTCTCATGAAGCTCCTGCCTCAGGTTCTTGATGGACTCTTTATATTTTTTGTATTTAATATAGACTCTGATTATTGGCCGAACGTATGTACATACTGTATATAATGTGTGAGGTCTAAACATACTGTTTATAATATGAGTCTATATGTGAACCCTTCTGCTCCCCTTGTACAAATGATATAATTGTACTGTGGTGTAACAAATGTAACTAATGAAATTATTGTTTTTAGTGTCCTTTCTGTAACTAACTCCGGGTCGCCCCTGAAAAAGAGACCATTGGTCTCATAGAAACATAGAAACATAGATTTTGACGTCAGATAAGGACCGCTTGGCCCACCCAGTCTGCCCATTTCCCTACCTAATGGATAAGCTGCAGATCCTAGTTAACCAGCAGCCTACTTCTTCCTACCCCCACCCCCTAGAATTGCCTTATGACTGTCCCATGCATGCTTGAATTCCACCACTGTTTTTGACTCTACAACCTCCTCCGGAAGGCCATTCCATGCATCCACAACCCTCTCTGTGAAAAAATACTTCCTTAAATTACCTCTGAGCCACCCCTTCTATCTTCAAATTGTGCCCCCTTCTTCTTGCACACCTCTTTTTTTGAAAGATGCTACCCTCTTGGACTTTGTTGATTCCCTTGAGATACTTGAAAGTTTCTATCATGTCTCCCCTCTCCCTCCTTTCCTCGAGGCTATACATATTCAGCTCCTTAAGTCTCTCTTCATATGTCTTCCGGTGCAGACCCTGCACCATTTTAGTTACCCTCCTCTGGACAGCCTCCATCCTGTCTATGTCCTTGACGAGTTGGGTCTCCAGAACTGCACGAGTACTCCAGATGGGGTCTCACCAACTGTCTGTACAGAGGATAATAACTTTCTGTTTTCTACTGGTGATGCCTCTCCCTATGCATCCCAGTATCCCCCCAGCCCTCCTTGCTGCCCTCTCACATTGCTTGCCCACCTTTAGGTCATCTGATATGACTACCCCCAGGTCCCTTTCCATTTTTGTTGTTGTTAGTATCTCACCCCCCATTGTGTACTCTTCCCCTGGGTTTTTGTTTCCCAGGTGCATTACCTTGCACTTCTTAGCATTGAATCTAAGCTGCCATACATTTGACCATTCCTCTAACCTTGCCAAGTCCCTTCTCATCCTTTCCACCCCACCTTGTGCATCAACTCTGTTGCAGATCTTTGTGTCATCTTCAAAGAGACATACTTTTCCTTCCAGTCCCTCTGCAATGTCGCTTATAAAGACATTGAAGAGGACCGGTCCTAATACTACTTTCGTACCCACTAGTAACCCCTTTCTTCAAGTGGACTCCATTTACTATTACTCTGTGTCCTATTCTCCAGCCAATTCTTTACCCAGACTGTCATCTTGGGACCCACTCCCAGGCTGGCTAACTTGTATATTAATCTTTGTGTGGACAGTGTCAAATGCCTTGCTAAAGTCTAGGTAGACCATGTCCACAGCCCCTCCCTGATCTACTACTTTGGTCACCCAGTCAAAGAAATCTATCAGATTTGTCTGGCATGACTTTCCCGCTGTGAATCCATGCTGCCTTGGGTCCTGAGCCCCTCTGGCCTCTAGATACTCAACAATTCTTTCCTTCTGAAGTGATTCCATCATTTTCCCTACCACTGAGGTTAAACTAACAGGTCTGTAGTTTTCTGCTTCTGCCTTGCTCCCACTTTTGTGAAGGGGAATCACATCTGCCCTCCTCCAGTCCTCAAGGTACCACCCCATCCTCCCATGATTTGTTAAAGAGGGTAGTCAGTGGTGTCACTAGTTCTACCCTTAGTTCTTTTAGAATTCTGGGATGAATCCCATCAGGCCCCATTGCTTTGTCCACCTTCAGTTTTAAGAGTTCTTTCAGAACCCTTTCTTCTGTAAATGGACTGGTATCAACTTCTGTATCAAGAGTGTTTCTACTGTTTGTTTTAGGTACCTCCCCCACTTTCTTTGTAAATACTGAGCAAAAATATTTGTTTAGTATCTCTGCCTTTTCACAGTCACCCTCTGCCCACCCTCCCCCTCTTTATTAAGCCTCACTAGCCCTCCCTTGGTCTTCCTTCACTCCCTGATGTACCTATAAATGGTTTTATCCCCCTTCTTAACTGAGTTGGCTGTCTTTTCCTCAGTTTGGGCCTTTGCTGTTCTGACTGCCTTCCCAGCTTCCTTTTGCTTTAACTGATACAGTTCCCTGTTCTGCTCCTTCTGTGATTCCTTGTACTTCCTGAATACTTTCTTTTCCTCTTGAACCTTCACTGCCACTTCCTTTGAGAACCATAGTGGTTTCTTACATCGTTTCATTTTGTTAATTTGCTTCACACAAAGGCTTGTTACCTCTTTGATGGCAGTTTTTATTATTCCCCTTTGTTCTTCCACCCCTCCTTTCTGCCCATATGCTAGTGCATTCCTTAGGCACTCACCCATTTTGGCAAAGTCAGCCCTCCTAAAGTCCAGTACTTTCACCTTTGTATGGCTTGACTCTATTGCTGTGTTTATTGTGAACCATACTGTTCAATGGTCGCTAGTTCCCAGATGGCTACCCACTTCTACATCTGTGATCCTCTCTTCATCTCCGTTTGAGAGAACCAGGTCTAAGATTGCTCCCTCTCAAGTGGGCTCCAATACTAGTTGTCTAAGGCCTGCCCCTTGTAGGGCATCTAGAATAATCCCACTCTTTGAAGTGGCTGCTGCAACTGCACTCAGTTAACAACTGGCATATTCAGATCACCCATCAGCAATATCTCCCCTTTTTCTGCCATTCTAAGTATTCTTTCTATCATTTCCTTGTCTCTGTGGGTTTATCTGGTAAACAAAATCTAAATAAATAAATTTCACTTTGTTATTGTTTCACCTGTTTACGTTTTATAGGTGTTTCAGATGTAGTACCACTGCATTCCTGTGAGCCTAATTTAGATGGGGGAGAACTTAATAGTTGTTATAACATTTCTATTCTTTTTTTCATTGCTGAGATTTGGTTTTGGGTAGGCCTCATTTTATTGGGGTCACATCTGACAATAGTGTTTTAATTTTTTTTTTTTAGCATTTCCCACTAGAGCCTCATTTGGTCATTTGGCTGTTTTTTTAAAGACAGAGGGCCTTGGGATTGTTTTAGGGGTGCTCCCCCCTTATAGGGCATATGGCTGCCTTAGTATGAGGGGGTTATTGCACCAGGTATCAGTTTTTTCTTTTACCTAGAAGCACAGAGTTTGGACACAGAGGGAGTATGTTTTGGTTGCCTTGCATGACTACCTGTCGGTTGCATAGGTCGTTATGCCTTTTGCCTGCTGAGGAGGGAAAGGGCATGGGCAGTTATCATGCACCAGCTCTTTTGGCTTACTTCCTCAAGCTTGTTTCCTGTGTTTGGAGCTACTTAGAACCCTAATTCTCTTTTATGGCTATGTTTCTCACTTTTTTGAGTAGGGGTTATTGGCCAAAATGTTGTGTTCCATTTTAACTACATGTGAGAAACATTTTTATAAGCTACTTAATATTTTTATTTTTGGGGGGGTTCCATCTGTCTTAGGGTGAGAAGGTTTTTGATTTCTCAAATTCAGGATATGGGATGGCTTTAGCATTTTTTTCTTATACTTTTTGATTAGTTGGTATTGTATAGATTTATACAGTGTTTATGAACTATTCACTTTGAATGTGTGAATTTGGTTGTTATTAGATGTTTAGTTTCAATGGCACCACGTATATTATCAGTTTCATAAGAAGTTTGTTGCCATCTAGTAGCTTCCTTGAATTTTTCTGTTGGTTGCTTATTTTGAAAGATGGCTGAGTTTAAAGTCCTTAGCTGGAACATTTAGGGAATGACTCACACCATTAAGTAGAAGAAGGTCTATTCCTTCTTGAATTCTTCTAAATATGACATTCCTTCTTGCAAGAGACTCACTTTCTTAAATGGGAGGTGGGTAAATTGGAGAAGGGATGGGTGAGGAAGGCTTTTTCTAGTTCCTATATGGCCAAGAAATGCAGTGTTGTGATCCTAGTTAAGGAAGGGTGCCCTCTTGAGGTGGTGAAAACCACCACTGATAAAGAGGGGCATTTGCTTGTGTTGCAGGCTAATATTTATGGTATAGATGTTCTTTTAGTTAATATTGATGCCACTAATATTGATTACCCAGATTTCTTTCTGATATTAACCCATATGATTTCAGAAGGGATTAGGGATTTTACAGTTATTATTAATGGGGGCTTTTATTTTGATTTGGACCCCATCTTAGATAGATCCCCTCAGGAAAAATGTTATCCTTCTCACACTAAATCTAGGATAGTTCTTAATCAGCTTTGTGCAGAACTAGGATTACAGGATTGTTGGAGGCTTTACCGCCCTAAATCTTGCAATTTTACTTTCCATTCCCATAGACTTAAATCATGCAGCTGACTCAACTACTTCCTTGGCAGCTCCACAATTGTGGGGGATCTCTTGAATGTTTCTATTCTTCCTATTATTATAGCTGATTGTACATGCGTTAGAATGGTTTGGGTCCCCAAGCCTACGTTTCTGAAATCACCTCAGTGATGTCGAAACCCAGCACTCTTACGTGTAGAAGATTTTTGCTCCTGGTTACAAAAGGAAATCCATTTTTATTTTGAGTCTAATACATCCCCCAAAGTTTCTTTGTTCATGCTCTGGGAGGCATTTAAGGCCTTTGTTAGGGGACAGTTCATTTCATATGACCCACATCTTTAACAGTGGAAACAGGAGACATCAGATCTTACACTGGAAATTAAATCATTAGAAGAAGCTATCTATGATTCCTCTTTGTCTCAGGATTCTCACATTGTGGAAATTACTTCTCTCAAGTACAAATTAAATGCTATTTATACTCAACAAGCAACTAGGGCTTTATTGTTTCTGAAGGAGTCATATTGGGAGTCCAGAGACAAAGCCGGCAAATTACTGGCCTATAGACTAAAAAGGAAATCCATGAAAACCTCGGTCCCATTTCTAAAATTGAATGATAATCAGTTGATCTCTGATCCACACAGGTGTACTGTATTTTTCAAAAATACTACTCTACTCTTTATCAATCATCCGGGACCCCTCTTAAGGATGTTTATGTGTCCTTTTTCACTAAATTACATTTGCCTCATTTATCTCTGGAAGTTGCTCAGCTTTTATAGGAGAATATTACTTTACAAGAAATTCATCATGCCATCATCATGTCATCCATTCTCTGGCTTCTGGAAAGGCCCCAGGACCAGATGGTCTGGGATCAGATTTTTATCAGACTTTTGAGTCTGTGTTGTCCTTGTGGTTGTATAAGCTGTTCTTAGTCATTCAGGAATTGGGAACTTTGCCCCCTTCTATGCAAGAGGCCCACTTCACTGTCCTGCCAGAGCCCAAAAAAGATTCAACAGTTTGTTTTAATTTTAGGTCTATTTCCTTGCTCAATGTTGACTGTACAATTTTAGCTAAAATGCTAGCTATTCATTTAGAGAAGGTTTTGCTATTGCTTATTCACCAGTTACAGGCGGGCTTTTTGCAGGGTCAGCAGGGCAGTGATAATTTGTGAGCAGTAAAAATTTGATACAAATTGCTTCTAAGGGTTTGGGTTTGGCTGCTTTAATTGCAATTGATGCCAAAAAGGCATCTGAGTCTATTGAATGGCAGTATTTATTTTAAACATTCTCAGTCTTTGATGTAGGCCCTGTTTTTTTTTAATGGGTTTAGAGCTTATACTCCTCTCCAAAAACCAGAGTACTGGTTAATGGGGTCCCTTCCAAATCCTTTTCATTGTTTTGGGGTACAAGACAGGGCTGTCCTTTGAGCCCATCATTATTTGTGTTTTCTATGGAACCTCTTAATGCTGCTTTGCAGCAACATCTGGAGATTTATGGGATAAAAGTAGGAAATCACTCCTTTTCTACTCTCTTATATGCTGATGATTTACGTTTAACATTTTCTAAGGTGGAGGTTTCCTGTGGGATAGAGTTTCTGAAATTCAGCATGTGCTCACTGAAGTATGTCAGGATGTGAAAAACATCAAGGAGAACCAGGAGATCATAACTGTCAACCAGAATAAGCTCCTGAAGCTAGCTGAGGAGCTTCGTGGGAGTAGCAGTGGCAGCACCTCTTAAGTTTTTTCCTGTCCTTTTTTTAGTTCTTTATGTTTTTATTGTACTGTATGTACCTCAAGTGTTATTGTCCCTCTCAAAAAAAAAAAATATTAAAACAGGATATAAAAATCAGTAAAAAAAAATCTATCTTCTTGTCTTTCCTGCCTAATTTCTTATACTAC
Source organism: Neoceratodus forsteri (assembly GCA_016271365.2). NCBI lineage: Eukaryota > Metazoa > Chordata > Ceratodontiformes > Ceratodontidae > Neoceratodus > Neoceratodus forsteri. The sequence continues at coordinate 323,844,024 of CM057458.1, forward strand.
TTTGTACTCCCTTTGTAACCTTCTCCGGAAATAACTGTCTTGTTCTTATATTTCTTTATATCAAAGATTTTCTTGTTTTGAAAGCTTTTGTGACATTCATGCAGGTGAATTAAATACTGCCCCCAAATTCATCACACACCACTGTAATACTGCCTGGTCACTCTTTTGCAGTGGTGTGCAACTGCCCAGAGAATTCATTAAGAATCATATGAGAAAATATTTAAGTCAAACACTGCTGTCCTGCTGCTATGTCCCTCTCTTGTCTGCTGTGCTGAAGGCACACTGCCCTGAGAAATCACCAGAAATAAAATGAGAAAATATTTATGTCAAGGGAGTATGCCTCTTGTTGTACTTCAGTATGTCTCCTGCCAGCAAAACACATATCACATAGTGACTAAAGTCAAGAACTGCTGTCCTGCTGCTACATTCATCTCTTGTTTGTTGTCCTCTACATGCACTGCCCTGAGAAATGAAGAATGAAATGAGAAAATATTTATGTCATGGGAATACGCCTCTTGTTTTACCCCATTAGGTCTCCTGCCAGCAAAACACATGTCGCAGTGCAGATATTTCTGGAGATTCCGTCAATCTGAATGTGATTAAAGTGTGTTGTTACTGATGCTCTAGATTCCAGTTGCTGCATACCAGTACTGGAACATAACTAAGTCTTTTAAATTGCTGGATGACTTGGTGGTTTTCCTTTCCTGTATGTAACACTTAATGTTTTCTGTGTTTAATTATATAATTTTAATTTTAAATTAGAGGAAGGAATTAGAATGATGATGGCAAGCCAAATAACTCGTTTGTACCTTCACAGTCCACAGTGACAGGACTTGCAGTGGGTGAGTGATGGTACTCACATCATTGAACTGCCATTTCAATTACTCATGGATCTGCCTTCATGCAGTGGAACTCCTGTGACTGTAGCATCCCTACTATTAATTCATAATTCCAGTATATAAGTGTTTGTAGGTGCTCAACATCGGGGGGGGTGGGGCAGTTCAAAATGTAGAACATAATGGGATGGATGCTGGCTGTACTAACATTAAGAAAGACAATACAAATGATACAGGATCTGAATACCCAATCTGTTTTCCCTCAGGACCATGGCTTCATCACCAGTGCAATGATTGGATAATGCTGTGTATTACAGAGCAAAATCATACAGGTTGGAGAGTAGGCGGTGGTGAAGCAGCAAGAGACTGGGTCATGTCTTTAGTGGATTTTCTACCCATAACAGGAATCACTTGCTGGGCTCTTAAAAAATCATTTTTTTTGTAGTTTGAAGTGGTTCCCATGAGGGGTGACACTACTGGTGGGCAGAAGCAGGCATAGTGCTGTTTGTTGACAGGTTGAGGACGCATGTAAATGGGCAAAAGGAAGCAGTAACAATACAGTTCTGAGAAGGGAACAGTAACAGTCATGACAATAACATAAATTCTGGAGATGTCGTATGGGAATACAATAAGGGCGTGCATAGGAGGGACAGCACACATAATATTATTTTCCTTAAGCATCACCTTCTTCAAAGAAGCAGCCGTCACAGTCCTCAAGACTGGAGTTGTCATCTGATAGGAATTCACATTCCAGTATTGAGCCATCAACATTGGTGTCACTAGTGTATGACTTCATATTTATGCCAACAGCATCATCTGTCTCTTCATCTTCCTTGGAAGATCCACTGTCAGAAAATAGTAAGAACATGGATGTCATGGTCTTGCATGGAATGTGTCCCTTATTTATTTTTATAAATGTTAGAATTTCCACATTCTTTGGAGACAGGTTTGTGAGCCAGTCATGTACAATGCCACCTGCAGCAGTGAACACACACTCAACACTGGCACTGGAGGGAGGGCAGCTAAGGTATTTTATCACCACAGATGTCAGTGCATACCACTCAGTTATTTTACTCACCCAGTACAACAATGGCTAATCACCAACTGCAAGGTTCTGTTGTTCAGCCATGAAACAGTCAACCATGCATCATGCTGCTCTGAGTCCAGCAGCCTCATTGTGCTCCTCCTCCTCCTCCTCCTAGTCTTCCATGGGCGAAACTCCAACCTCGCTTAAAACATCTTAAATGGGATTGCTCATTTTTGTTTTCAGTCTGCCTGTTAACATAGTTGTGCCATGTGAAAATGACAATACTGTGGTGGTATTGGTGGTGGTGGTAGCAACAACACTCGGTGCCCTATGTGTTTTGAGCAACTGTTCCCCTCTGACCCTTCTGACAAGAAGGTTGGTAAGGTTTTCTACCCTCTGAGGGACACCATCTAGAATAGACTCAAGGCCCCACTTATAACATGGGTCAAGCATGGTGGCAGTGCCAGAATCATCAGACTGCAGAATTCCAACAATATGAGGGTTGGAGTCCAACACGTGGAGCATGTGTTGCATCAAGGCCAAACTGGCACTTTCACCACCTGCCTCAATTGATTGCTACAGGACAAGTCACATTAAACTGTTCCTTCAGTGAGTTGCTGTAGCATTTCTGACTGAGCTGCATAAGTGTTGATAGATCCAGCACAAAGCCTTGCACCAACTGTTCCTTAAGAGTTAAACTGCAGCTTTGCATTGCACTGTGACTGGACTGCAGATGCATTCCAACTGAGTTGCAAAAACATACTACAAACATTGCTCTTCAGTTGGTTAAGCATTGAAAAATAATGCTTTATGAGTTGACAATGCATTGCCAACTCAAAAAAACAATGCTAAACCAACTCATTGATGGAACAGTTTAATGTGACTTGTACTGCACACATTAACCAGTGTCCGCCTCAACACGTGTAGCAAGGGCATGGACTGACTGATACAGGCAGTATCCCACTAACTCTCTGTGCTGCATGTTCAAAGGGACAGGATTATTATCAGTCCATCCATTAAATGCCACTGTTCCTTGGTGAGAGCTATGGACACTCCAACACTGTCACGACTGTTGTGTAGCAGCAGATAATCGGACGCTGCTTTATACTGCTCATGGAGCCGCTCCACCATGTACAGTGTGGAGTTCCATCTGGTCACCACATCCAACTTCATGCAATGATGAAGCAGATTGTTCTTTATCTGAAGCTGCCATAGCTGGTCACAGCCCTTCCCACAATGGGCAAAGTGGGCACAGATGCGGCGGGCTACCACCAAGATATCCTTCACATCAGGATAGCTAACAAACTGCTGGACCATGAGGTTAATGCAGTGTGCCAGGCGTGTCACCCTGAAAAACCCATTATCACTTATGCATTTTACAACATTGGAGTCATTGTCACTCGCATTGAAGCCAGCTTTCATTGAGTGTGGGTGGAGCCACTCATCAATATCACCCAGTAGTACTTCAAGCATTTTTTCCCCTTTGTGGGATCCAGGCATGCTTTCCATTGTGAGTATTGCATGCTGCCTAATAATGGTTATGTTGCTACCATCACAGTCTGCCTTGCTGCACTGTCTCCCACCATGCCCAGACTGCAAGACCACCCCAGGTACCTGTGTCCAATGTGCTGTAATGCACATATAGGAGCTGCCAGCTGTTCTTCCACTGGTCCACTTATCCATGCTAAGATGGATGGATGTTGATGAAGAATGCTTAAGTGCGTGGAATACTGCCTCCTTTACTGTGACATGCAGTTCAGGAACAACATGCTTGGAAAAGTATGTCCTTGATGGTACCTTCCACTTTGGACATGCACGAGCAGCAAACCTAAATCCTTCATTCTCAACAAGGGAGAATGGGAGCAGCTCGAGTGCAAGCATTTCTGCAGCAGCTATACTAAGCTCCTGTGCAGTAGATTGATTGATAGGGTATTTGCTCTGCTGTTCGAACATACTCTTCAGAGTTGGCTGTAATTTACAGGATATTGGCTTGGCAAACAGACTGCCATGTCACGGTGGCCCAGTAGGGGTTCTCTTTGATTCAAGAACAATACATGGTGCTGACAAAAAGACACAGGTCATTTTAGCAGTTTTATGGGTTGATGATGGCATTACTGTGTACTGACTCTGAATGGGACTGCTGAAGCTGCCATTCCTGCTATGTCCACTAATTGTAGCAACCATTTCCACATCCTCCTCCTCCATTATGTTCTCCCCCTCAGTGGCACCACCTAAAGATGATGAGGATGAGGTACCAGGACCACCTGCAACTGCTTCCTTCTGGTGTTTAAGTCACCAGAGAGGGTGCCAGTTCTTTAAGTGCATGTGCTGACCACCAGTGCTTAGGTGGCGTCCCTTCTTCCCCTACTGACCCATTCATGGCAAAGCTGACATGGTGCCACCATTTCATCTACTGAGTCCAACACATAGAAGTTCCACACTAGGAATTTTTTAGGCCTTTTTTTATTGTGATGCCTGAACTAGAACAGCAGAGTGGAAGTATGGGGGTGGGGATACTACTGTTTTTGTAGTTTGACTCTGCCTTATGACATCAAGTATAGTATGGGGAGGGGACCTTCAGTGTGAGACTAGGTGGTTAAATCAATGCTGCACTTAATAACCCCTGCACTGTAGCCTCCCTTCTGCTTCTCCTTCTTCTCTGGTTCTCATATGGGATCCAGCACCTCATCATCAGCAGCAGCAGCAGCAACAGCATGCCATCCAATGATGTCCTCCACATGCTCCTCCTCATGCTGAACCTGTGAGTCATGAACCTCAATCTCAACAGCTTCTGTAGCCATCTCCACAGTAATGGTTTCCATAGTGGTGTGATCCACATTTTTGGGCTTTCCAACATTCCCCTCTACCACTGCATCAACTGTATCATGAAGAACACCACCACCAGCAGCAATGGAGATGGAAACATGTTACACCTTATCTTTATGAGACTACTTCTGGTGTAATTTTCAGGCTACTTGCACTATTGCCAATTTTGTACAACTATTGTAACTTTAGAATAGAATTAATACAGGACTGTCTTGTAAACTACAATGCAAAGTCCAAACAACATATTTCTTCCTGTATAAAAATAAAGTTTTACCTACCTGCATACCTACGTCACCCACTAACATGGCTGCCACAGAGGTTACCGAAACAAACTGAGATGCAGGAAAGCCACTGGTAAATATTCCTGCACTACTGCTAGCAGCACACATCCTAGAGCATTAAAAACTTGTTGATGACAACACCATGCCAGAAGACAGTCCTTCATTCACCATTTCTGTTGCACCAATTTTCACAAATGATGCTTAAGTCTAGCATGCATGGCTCGCTCCTCTCCCTTTCTTGTTTCTCTTCACTGGCATTCTTCTTTTATTAATGTTTGGCAACACAGAAAACTGATATTTTTGGATGCTACTTCTCACAGCACACAGGAGTGCAACAACAGGCCAGTTAGGCTAGCAAGGTGAAAGTTGGATTTCTAAAGTGTGTACTTTGCCAACAGAGCAGTACTACACCACAGGCTTGGATACCACTGGTGTTCACAAACAGAGGAAAGTTCAGTCAAACAAAAGAAACTTCAAGTCTGGAAAATTGATTTATTTGGATGCTATTTCTCACAGCACACAGGGATACAACAACAGGCTAGGTAGGCTAGCAGGGTGAATAGCTAGATTTCTAACTACTACATCACAGGCTGGGAAGGATAACACTGCTGTTCACAGCATGGGGGGACAGCAACAGTTCATGTAGGATAGGTGGGTCTTTTTTATTTTATTTTTAAAGCACAAGGGATTAGAAAGATGAATGGAAAGGGTGATTGAAAAACACAAGGGGTGGGTGTTGGGGCAGGGCCAGGGTATTCAAATCAAAACACACACTTACTCCCAAACACTCACAGAGACAGTCACAATCACCATGCTCAGATTACAAAACCAAAAATTAACATAACACAGTAATGAAGTACACACAAAAACAAGTTCAAAAAAGGTTTGAAAATGTTTAAACAAGAAATATTCAGGTTTATCCTCCACAATCTCTTCACAATCACTAGCTGCTATGTTCTCTCTCCTTACACTTTTAACACTGCACAGAGAAATGTCCCCCTCAGTTTTCTATTGGCTGTTCAGCCATATGTGGCATCTGTTTAACATCATGTGACCACCAATCCTACAAGACATTGCAAACTTTGCCTGTTTATGCAAATTTTACCTCCGAAGTAGGCGAAATTGGCATCTCCAACAAGCACTTCGCATATCTGCTTTATGAATGGTGAAATTGAACTGTGCTGCTGCAAACTGAGCAAAATCCACAAGTTTCGGACATCACCCCACAGAGTAATTCACAAAACAAAGTGAATTCTCAAAATACTACGCTGAGCAAAGTTTTGCAACTTTGCACATCTCTACTTATTGGTGAGACAGCTTGGTGTAATCTATATTGTATTTCTTGTCTCATACACTCATGCTGCTGCTGGCATATGATATAGCTCTCATTCCATTCTCTTGTTCCTGCTATAGCATGACTCCTAGACCATTAATGCTAGCATCAAGATAGAGCATGTGTGGCTTAAAGAAGCCAGCAAAAGCCGATATGGGGGTCTCATCAAGCATGGAAGGATCTCTCAGAATGACTCCTTTCTGTTTTAGTCCATTGGTCTCTAAATAATTAATTGACCTCAAAATATTGAATGTTAGGGTTATCCATAGCTATCAGTGCCTTGTTTTTCTGGGTAGGCAGATACTCATAGATTAGACTAGTTAAAGGTCTTATCATGGAGGAAACTTCTTTCACAAATCATCGGTATTAGTCACAGAATATCAAAAATGACTGTAATGTTTTAAAGTTTTTTGGCCATGGCCAGGTGGTCAGGGCTTCCACTCTTCTCAGACCTATGCCATTTCTTTGAAACAATGTGTCCCATATACTTCACAGCCATCTGGCAGAACTGGTACTTGTCAGAAATAGCTTTAGGCCAGACTCCACCAGTCAGTCCAGAACTTTCATGAGTCAGGCCTCATGTTCTTTAAGTGTCCTTCCAAACATTATACATTGGGGTTGAACAGGTAAATCTCAATTCAAGGAGGTTAGTGTATGTAAACCACACTTCAAGGAGGTTAGTGTCTCTGCCCACCTTATCCATCATGAAGAGGAACATTGCAGGACACCAGAGACTCCATGTGGCATCCTCTCAAACTGAATAAACCTCAGAGTGCAGAAAAAGTGGTGGTCTCTTTATCATCTTCTGCCATTGGTATCTGGTTGTCTGCACTGCTTAAGTCCTTTGCAGCAAACCATTTACTCCGAGTAAGGTTGTCCAAGCCATCCATCATCCAAGGCTTGGTGTGCTGTTCAGGAACAGTTTTCTGTTTCAATGCCACATAATGTATACATATCGTCATGGCACAAATTATATTAAAAGTAACTAGTATTGGTGAAGCATAAGGGCTCCAAGACTCATAAATAACTCCTGCAGCCAGGTGTTCCTGTCAGTATTGTATGACTTCAGTGTCAGCTGGCACCAGTCTTCTGGATCTGTCCTTGAAAGGCTGCTCATCATGTAGACAAATACAGTGTTCCACTCCATGGATACACCCCACACCTCACTTGTGGGTGAGAAGGCTGGGAGATGATCCAAAATCAAAAGCATCCTCTTTCAATTGAGGGGGTCATCCCTTCATGCAATTGGGAGACCACAGCATCAGAAGCATGCAAGTTGGTGAGTACAGTGCCAGTTTGCATAGTCAACTCCTCATGCATCTAATTTTTTTATTCAGTGTGATTGTCTTTACCAGGGCTTTTAAACCAGGCAATACACCAGACTGAACCATCAATCCTCCAGGTAGGTTGCATTCATGACTGGGATATGGCCATACCAGGCTACTCTCTGTTCAGGAGAGACAGGGAAGAAAGGAGGAGTTGTATTTTATGTGAAGGAGGGAATCAAGGTTATGGAAGTACAGGGGCACCCAAAGGAAAATGAAGTACTAGAGGTGCTGTGAGTCATCCTGGAGAGATGAGCTGGGGCCACTATCTGTACAGGGGTGGTATGCCAACCTCCAGCACACAGAGAGCAGTTGGGCAAGGCACTTGGGGAAGTTATCATTATGATGGTAAATAATGGGTATGTGCTGCTAGTTGGTGATGTCCATCCAATAGATGTGGATTGGAGATTTCCTGCTACAGCTTCAAAAAAGAGCAGGACCATCCTTGACTCCCTACCAAGGTTTTTTCTCAGGCAGCTAGTAAAAAACCCAATCAGGATGGGGAAGTACTGAATCTAGTCTTACAAACAGCATTGTGGACATTGTAGTGGGCTGTCTCCTAGGTACCAGAGATCAGCATTCTGTGTGATTTAATATTAAGATGGGTGCAGAGGCAAACCAAATAATGATGAGGAATCTGGACTGAGAAGAGCAGATCTCAAAGAACTGGGAGATTGTCTCAGAAACTACCTAGATGGGGGAATTGCCAGGGAGAGGTAGAGGAACAGTGGGGGAAAATAAGGGAGGACCTATTTAAGGGAACCAGCCTCTGCATGAAGGAAGTGATCAAAAGCAAAAGGAAAAAAACACTGTTATGGTATACTCTAGAGAACTGGCTATTGCGGGGAAGAAAACAAAGTTGGCATTCAGGAGGTAAAAGGAAATTCAGAGGAAGGATGATAGGAAGGTATATCAGCTAAAACTGAGGGAAGCAGGTAAGACAGTGGGCGGTGAGCATTGCCACAGACAGAGGAAAGGCTAGCTAGAGGGGTAGCAAATGGGGATATGACCTTTTGTTTCACAAGTGAGAAGAGGAAAGCAAGGGGAGGGATAGTGAGGATAAGGAGTGAGGCAGAGGGAGACTGTGAGCAAAGGGACCTAGAAAAAACAGACATCCTGAACAAGTACTTCTGCTCTGTCTTCAGTTGGGGGGGGTGAGAGGGGATGGACCACCAGGGAGCAGCAGCAACAATGGGAGGGAGGTGGACTCAATTCCATTTTCAGAGGAAAGAGTCCTGAAGGGACTTGCAGCTTTGAAAGTGGACAGGGCAACAGGACCAGAGAGAATACACTCAGATGTATTAGAACAAGTTACGGAGATGCTAGCTGCTCCACTGATGGCCTTATTCAACAGCTCAGTGAATTGGGCATGGTTCTGACGAACAGGAGGAGATCAGACATAGTCCTCTATGTAAGAGCAGCAACAGGGAAGAGGTTAGCAATGATAGGTCAGACAGCCTCCTCTCAATGGTGTGGAAATGAATGGAAAAACTTGGTAGAGTATATTGAATCCAATGCAAGATCAAAGTCAGAATGGACTCATAGGGAGAGGTCATACCAGATGAACCTAATTGATTGCTTTGACTTTGTGACAGAGGAAATATATGGGGGGGGGCAGTGGATGTAGCCTATCTGGACATTAGCAAGGCTTTCAACACTGAGACACACAGGAGACTGATTAAGAAATTGAGAGCTTAAGGGTAGGCCCCAAAATAGCAAACTGGTTAGAAACTGACTAACCTGTAGGAGATGGAGGATGGTGGTTAGTGCTACTCACTCTAATGATGGAATAGTGACTGGTGGGGTGCAGCAGGGCTCAGTACTGGGAGTGATCCTCGTCAGTGTCTTCACAGTGACATTGCAGATCAACTGGAAGGGAAAGTATGCTTTTTTGCAGATTATACTAGAATTTAGGGATCTTGGAAAATTCAAGGAGTGGTCAAGAACTTGGCAGTTTTTAGTTCAATGTAAAAAAGTGCAAAACCAAGCACCTTGGGCATAAGAACCAAGGATCTGATTATAGGAATGCAGGAGATACTGTCAGTCACTAAACAGGAAAATAATCTTTGGGTTATCATACTGATGGCCTCAAAGTGTCAGGGCAGTGTGATAATGCAGTGGGTAGTGGGTAGGGCCAGTGTGATACTGGGATGGAGTGGAAGAGGAATCTCCAGCAGGAGGATGGAGGTGTTTTTGCTGCTGTATTGTTCACTGGTGAAACCCCACCAGAAGAACAGTGTTCAGTTCTGGAGACCACACACAGAAAGGACATAGACAGGGTGGAGGAAGTCCAGGAGGAGGAGGGTGACTATAATGTTGCAGGAATTTCACCAAAAGCCTCACAAGAAGAAAATGTGGGATCTCAACATGTACACCCTGCAGGAGAAGAGAGTCAGAGGGGACATGATAGAGACCTACAACCACCCAACTTGTTCTCCATGCATGCATAATAAGCATCAATAATATGCCAGAACACAATAAATTAAATAAAAAAAAACAAGGGATATTTATTAGGGGACAGGAACAAGCTCTGGATGGGGAAAGGAAAGGATTAATTCAAACAATAAGCAATTATACAGCTCACTCCCCACAAAATCACCACCCTCTGGTGAGTTCCTAAATAATCTTTATGGCTTCCCACTGCTGGTGCACCATAGTTTTTATTGTCTTAAACACAGAATTGGGATTCAAAGATACAGTTTGTGGTTTGGGACCACAGCTGGAGGAACTGAGGGGCACATTTTGGATACAGTCACACATAAGCAAGCAAGCCAGCAAATAAACCTTATTTATGAAGCATTCATTCCTGTAGGCTCTGAGTGCTGTACATTATACACAAGAGAGCAATAGAATAATCTCACAACATATACATCACCAAACTCATAAAATTCACAATTAACATAATCAGACTATCTATGGAAAAGCAAAAATAGATGAAATAAAAACAGAATAAATACAATAAAATAAGCCTAGAATTATAAACAGAATGCTAAAACCTACTGTAAAAATATGGTACTTCAGACTCCTTTTAAAGGCCTCCAGTAAGGGGGTCTCTCTCAGAGATCTGGGAAGTCAGTTCCATAGGTTGGGCCAGCAACATCAAATACCCTCTTACCGGCAAATTTTAGCTGAATCCTAGGAATCACTCGAAGGCCTTCCTCAGAGGAGCATAGAGGTTGGTAGGTCTGGTGAGGAGACAAAAGGTCTTGCAGGTAGCTTGGGCCCAGTTTATGTGGGGCTTAATAGGTCAGCAAGCTGACCTTGAAGGAGATCCACCACCTCACAGGCAGCCTGTTCAGTTTGTGCAGGACTGATGTTATGTGACAGGACCTTGGACGGCCCATCAACAGCCTAGCCACAGCATTCTGCATCAACTGTAGGTGATATAGGGTCCCTTCATTTAGCCCAAGGTGAAGGGCATTACAGTGATCAAGTCTGGATGTAACAAAAGCATGCATCAGTGACGGCAGGTTGCTGGGTGGGATGAATAGCTTTAACTGGGTGATATTTCTGAGATTGTAGAAACCATTACAGACAATGGATGACACCTGAGCCTCCAGCATCAGTTCACTGTCAAAAATAACACCCCGATTCTTTGCCTTACCTGAGGTGATTAGAGAGGAGGAACCAAGCTCTGGTCCATTCTCTTCTCCCCCCACCTCATCTCCCCACCAGCAATGAGGCTCGATCACCAGTACTTTTGTCTCATCAGGACTGAGCCTCAGCCAGCTGGAGGACATCCAGTGCTGTATCTCAACCAGATAGGAATTCAGAACTGAGACCGCACCCTGTGTCCCTGGTACAAACAACATATACAGTTAGGAATCATATGCATAGCAATGAAAACCCATGCTGTACCATCTAATGATATCACCCAGGGGTAATGTGTACAGTGCAAATAACATGGGAACTCCACATGACAGGGTCATTGGGCAGGAGGAATAAAGTTCCCATCAACACCCTTTATGTCCTACCTGTAAGAAAGGACTCAAACCAGTTAATGACAGTACCGGTGAGTCCACAGAGATCCCAAAAGTATAGAATCAAGCAGCAGACAAAATCCAAAAAGACAGCCATCTTTCCTCAAGGCAGCATATTTATAACATATCCCCCAATACAGTTGCATTTCTTCAACTCTTGTACTGGCACTCTAATATTTACACTGTATTTAATTATTTATTTTATTTAATTAATTTCATTTTATTATTCTAATTTTCAGACAATCAGTTTTTACTAGGAGCAAAAATGTCACTATACATTTATTCATGTTACAAGATGGGCACTGAACAGAGCAGATGCTCTATACTGGGGGACCATTTCTTCCATTTTTTAAATTTTACAGGTCTATTTTATGGGTGCTGGTCAGGGGAGAAGGGTGGTGGTGAGCAGAGGGGAGATGGGTTGTGAACTGCTAGTGCTTAGTTATGAGTTGATGCAGTCTTGAGTGACTTACTTGTAGGACTCAGGTGGGAGGAGGTAGGTGGAGGTGAGCAGTGTGCGCTTTGGGTAGGGGTTGGTGAAAGGGTAGGGATTACTTTTTATTGCAGTCTGAGTTCACAAGGGTGAGGGGGGGAGGAGGGTTCCAGCAGATCATTTTTATTTATTTTATTTAAAATTTGGTAACCAGGAAAGGTATACTTTGCTGAGGCCTGTTTCCAGGTGCGACCCAGGGACTGGGTAGCATAGGAATAAACAGTAATTAAAACATTTCAAAAAAGGGTCATGATTACAAGACCCAAATATAAGTGGAAAACACAAAAACAGTAATAAAAATAGTCACAATACAGGATATATCTTCAAAAACAAATTTAGATGCAAGACAGACAAGTAACAAATATGCTTTGAAATGGCCTGACTAGTAAACATAGGAACAGAATATACAGCACTCCACCAGGAGCATAGGGAGTAAGGAGAAAGTGAGCTGTGAAGTACTGACTTCAAAGGGGGGAGGCTACTTGGGTAGTGGGGGGGTGAGAATACAGTGAGTATTGAGAAGGTTGGGAGAAGTCTGAGGAGTATTTTGAGGGGGAATAAAGAGGAGGACAGACAAAGGTCAGAGGGAAGTTTATTCCAGAGTAGTGGGAGACAACAGGAGAAGGCGGATTGACTAGTAGCAGAAAGGAGGCAAGGGATACAGAAGGTACGTAGGTCTCTGTGGCGTAGGGAGCAGATTGAAGTAGTTGCTTGGGAATGGTGAGAGAAAAAGTAGGTGGGGAGAGTTCCAAATCAGAACTTGGCAACAAGGGAGGTGCAGTGAACCATCCTCCTGTGTGATAAAGGTGCTATAGAGAGAGAGAGAGAGAGAGAGAGATAGAGGAGACAGTGGTGTGTAATGGGAGGGGAGGAGGTAGTGAAACTGCAGAAGAGTTCAGAAGTGTGCCCAGTCAGGAGAGGGATGTGACTGGAACAGTGATGTAGACCACAACAGCATAATCAATGACAGAATCATTGCAGATGCCAGCTCCTGATGGGTGGGGAAAGAGAGACTATCTTTATGACGAAAGAGGACTGTGAGCTTGGGGCATAGTCTGGTCCAGATGGCATCTACATCGGTAGAGAAGTCCAAGTGGCTATCCAGCCAGACCCCTAAGTATTTAAAAGCTGGAAAAGTCTCTAGGGAGAACCATCCAAGACAAAGAAGACTGGGGGAGATTGGAGAGTGGCTAGTTTCTTTCTAGAGACGAATGTGATGGCCACTGTTTTTTTTTGTTTGTTTGTTTTTTTTGGATGGGGATCAATGAATGTAATTTTTTGGGGGTGGAGGATGAGCGTATTTACAGCACAATGGATGGAGTGAGGTTTCATTTTTGTTAAGTTGCAGGGTTTTATCAAAAAAACAAAATGTGGTGAAGTTGTTGCACCTGCCATGTAATTCAGTATTTCACAAATTGTGAATTTCCGCAGATTTGCACCAACTTCACTGGCAGATTAAAACTTCACAAGATCTCTAGTGATAATAGAAACCCTTTCTCTCTTCTCCCATCTTTCAGTTCAATTCAAAAAATGTTATTGGCCTGAAAAGATCTACAGGTATTGTCAAATTGTATACAAACAACTATTCATGAGACATAAACATACTACAATGCACTTTACTACATCTGTGGTGTAATTTGAAGCTAGTGACAAGATGCTGTACAGTTTTCAGCTATTTCAACTACAGTACATCATTTCTTTCCCTCAGCAGTATACAAAGATTAGCTGCATAATTTATGAGATGGAAATCCCCTATCCTTTGTGATATCTCTAAATAAACATTGTTCTTGTACAGCAGAGAATGCAATGCTATTCTTTTTAAATTCCCTGCTTTCACATTGAGTACAGAGTTGAGCTTCTTTAGGTTTCCAGGTTAATTTATTCCTGCCTGTTTCTATTTCTAAATTGTGGTCACTGATTCTTTATTTGGGTATACTTTGTCTGTTTATCATTCTTAACTGTATGCAGATAAGCATCTATGGTCAAGATTTTGTGGAGGGGTCTGTAGCACTCTAGTGTTGTTTGAGTTTTGAATTTTCAATTTCCAGTATAGAATATATGTGTTTTTCTAGGACTGCCTCTAGTGCTCCGGATCCGATGCAATCATGTTTAGGTTTACTTACGTCATAGTCATTGATGTCAATATTACTGTGACCTAAGAGTGTGTAGACATAGGAGTATATTCAATTGTGCTTATGCAACTGGATGAGATGTATGCTTGATTGACTTCGATACATTGTGGATATTTACCTCTTTATCCTTGGGATATACCACCCTGTAGGGGAATTATGCAAGGAACCTTAGAGGAGGGTTCCCCTCTATAGGTGTGGGAGAATTATTCCCTTGGCTATAGGTAGCTTAGGAAGAAGCACAAAAGGAATACCCAAAAGGGTGTTGAACATCAAAGAGGTGAGAAATCAGAAGATATCTAGACTGGAAATAAATGTGACAGACATAGATAGGAAGGATAGGAGAAGAACGAGAAAAGGTGATGTCAATGAATGAAAGGAAATCTGATGAGATGCAGAAGGGTGAACTTCCTAAGGAGAGAGGGAACAGCTGGGGCCACCATCTGACTCTATCCAACAGTGGAACCTAACTAAGGAACCAAAGAAAGCACTAATCCTGACTAATATTATGACCATCGGCATGGAGGAGAGGAAAAAAACCCTTTGAGGAGGAAACCTCTGGGAATCCAAAGCTTAGTTCACCTTCCCTCCAGGCTGAAGGATGTTTTTATTAGGGATGGCTCTGCTACAGCAATTTAAAGTAGGGATCAAGGAAGGAAGAAAGGTACAATTTTAGATGAAGTTCTCTCTCTGTCCTTCTAAATGGACAGCCAGCTAGGGATGCAGTGATGTCTCTGCAATCAGATGCTCAAAAGCAAGAGGAGGAAGTACAATCAAGGAAAGAAACCTTAAACGCCTGAATGGTTTAAGGTGAGATATGAAATGAACGATGTATGACGATGAAGAGAAGCCTGTCAGCCCTGAGCAAACGGGCAATAGACATGAAGGCATGTCTCTGAGTGGAGAGCAGGTCGAGTTGAGGTAGCATGGACCCGAGAGAGTTATGCTCGAGTAGTCAATGGAAAGAAGTAGACCCACATAGAGGTCAGATGAGTGAGGGATACCAAGATGAGGTCATGAGAAGACTGATGGTGATAATAACTGCAGGAGTACAGCAGTTTGATGAGGTATCATAGGACCCAATGAGAGGTATGCTCAATTAATCAATATGAATGAGTAGACCCTTGGTCAGACTGGGCGAAGGAGAACCAGACTCAAGCACTTGGATGCCAGATGGACTAAAGTAAGAGGAGGATATGAATAAGGAAGGTGAGGGTTGGATAGGGCAAACCCCGAAAGAAAGCAAAGGTCATAGAAGGAGCAGAATGGAGAGTGGAGGGAACAGGAGGAGCAACAAGTGGAGTCGACAGGGGGTAGACATCCCTGATATAGGGGAGAGAGGGAGAAGATGACTGTGTCTAGCAACCGAGGTCGAGGATGGAACACAGTTCGTGACCATGAGAGCTTCAACAGCGAGGGGAGGTGAGGACAAAGAAGGAGAGAAGAAAGAGAGGGTCAAACCATATGAATGACAGAAAAGAGAATGCTATAGGGGGTGGAATGAGGGATAGCTGAAGCACAAACTGCCGAAAGAAGGAGTGAGGGAAGGAACGATGGTAATGCTGCAGTAGAAGGAAGCAGATGGAGAGACAGCAGTCAATGAAAACTGAGGTACCTGCCCCTTTTAGACAGGTGAGTGGTCATCATCAGAAAATGCATCCAAACACAAATCCTCATATCCCAGCAGTGTGTTGAGAACATGAGGACAATACAGGAGATGTGTCCCAGATGAGGGGCCCATGTCCCTGACTTAGAAGCCATGGGGAGTGGACTTAAGGCAGGGTCGTTATAGCAACAGGCACATAGAAAAAACAACAGGGAAAAAACATGACACAGATCCAATATCTCTTCCCTAAATCAAATCCAGTGAAGCCCTATGCAGTGGTACTGTACAGTCAAGCCAGCTGGAGAATGGCAAACCAGAAGAAGAGACCAGTAGGTAAAATGGCAAGGTACGAAATGTGAATATGGAAGGCATAAAATGAGAAGAGGGTTGAGAACATGGATTAGGTGATGCTGAACTGAATAGGGAAAAGTAGAGGTAGAACAGGAACCCCCAAAAGGAAGCAAAGAGTGAAGGTGCGCCAGAAGCACCAACCAGAAACTGAGCAGTGGATGAAAATGGGAAGAAGAAACAAACGTGAAAGAAATGCAAATCCCCAGCAATGACCTGAGGCAGTGGCACAGCAAACAGACTGTGCCACAGAGCCAGGGGGGGGATTGACTACAGAGGAGGAACCAGCAATGGTATGAGGCAGTGGAACAACAACCAGACAATGTGACAAAACACTGGAAAAAACCCCGGCAGGAGATGAGGAAAACCATGGCCCAAGCCAGGACAATCCAGCAGCAAGGCGGCAGCGTGGAGCGGCAGGGATGACAGAGAAGAGAGCGAGGGCTGACAGAGGAGACAAAGAGATGGGAGGGAGTGAGGTGCTGAATGGGCAAAGGCCGCAAGCGAGTTGCAAGGGAATGAGAACAGGCAGAATGCCGGGGGGCAAACGGTGAGGAAGGGATGAAACAGCAGATGAACGAGCAGCAGGCAAAGCACAGGCAAATAATGAGCCAGTGACCGGAGGTGCCACAAAAACAGAGAAACAGCAAAAGGCAGGAGGAACAGAGAAGGCGCAAGGAAGAACGACACCTCCAGCAGCAACAAAAAGATGAATTCTGGAACAGTCCAGGAGGAGTGACCTTTTAAGGCCTGATGGGAGAGTGATGTAGTTGCTCCACTCATTGTACCTTAGGCTTAAATCCTTCCCATTGTATTTTAGTCTGTTCTCTGCTTCACATGATTTACTGCTTGGAAATGGTAGCAATATTCTTCACTGTTCTGTAGATGGGACCAGCATTAACCATTCATTTCTGTATGTTTAGCAACAGAGGAAATCATCTCTATACAGCACTACAGCCATTATTAGAAGCATTTCAACGAGTCTGTAGTATGCACTTACAAACAAGTAGGTTCATTCCTTCTGCTGGAATTTTGTCCCATTTTCTATAGACTGGGTTTTTGTTCCCAAACATCACTCACATTAAAATGGTTGTCTTGAATTATGATGTAAAATAATTTTAAACATAGTTGTATATGAAGGGTCAATGATTCAAGCTGTTTTTCTATAACACAGAAGGCAGAGAGGGCATTTTCCTGTGGTGTTTTAACAGCTAGATTAAAGCTCCCTGATGCACTTATTATCAAACAATGGTAACTAACTATACACCAGGGTGTGATCTATTTCATTATCATTAAAACTGAATTTCAATTTGTATTGGCTCTTTAGGGGCTTTTTCTTTCTGGAAAGCAATAATTTTAGGCTTCTGATGTCTGATGTCAATAGGGAGAAGCGCAAGGGGTAAATGGAGAAAGTGACAAATGCAATAAGGACAGGGATGGAGCAAAAAGGGGTAAGACCATCAAGAAATGGAGGGCAATGAGTACCAACGCCTGTAGTCTGGGCAAAAAGCTCCCTGAACTGGTGACCTTGATGGAAGAGGGATGCCTGGATATCACAGCAGTCACAGAAACATGGTACACAGAGAGCCATGACTGGGATGTTAACATACCAGGGTATACAACCTACAGGAGATGGGGAGGTCAGAAGGAGGGTAGCTCTCTATGTAAGGGAAGGGATAAAAGCAACTGAAAAAAGAGTAAACAGGAGGAGAGAGGCACTGTGGGTCACTTAGAGACTGAAAATGGCACCACAATCTGCACAGGGATTGTATACAGATCCCATGTCAGGGAGGGAATGGACAAGGATATAATAGAAGGCATACTTAGGATGGCAGAGAAAGGGAGATGCTGTTGATGGGGACCTTATATGCCAGATGTTAACTGGAGCACCTTGCTGCAGCCACATCCAAAAGTAGGGCCATTCTTGATGCCCTTCAGGTGGCATGCCTCAGACAGCTAGTTTTGGAACCTACTCATGAGGGAGCAGTCTTAGACCTCGTACTCTCAAATGGGGACAGTGAGAGGATCTCAGATCTAGAAGTGAGTAGCCATTTGGGAACAAGTGACCACCAAACAGTGTGGTTCACGATAAACTCAGCTACAGAGTCAAGCCATACAAAAGTGAGGATTCTTGACTTCAGGAGGACTGACTTTGACAAGATGGGAGAGTGCCTTAGAAAAGCACTAGCAAACAGGCTAGAAGGAGGGGTGAAGCAACAATGGGGAAATATCAAAACTGCCATCACAGAGGCAACAAGCCTTTGTGTGAAGCAAATAAACAAATCAAAATGAAAGAAAAAGCCACTATGGTTCTCAAAAGAGGTGGCGGTGACGGTTAGGGAGAAAACGATAGCATTTAGGAAGTATAAGAAAACACAGAAGGAGCAGGACAGAGAATTGTACCAGTTAAGGCAGAAGGAAGCAGGAAGGGTAGTCAGAATAGCAAAGACGCAAACTGAGGAAAAGATAGCCAACTCAGTTAAGAAGGGGGATAAAACCTTTTATTGGTAGAGCAAAGGCCGATGGCACATTTATAAGGTAGAAAAAGAAATGGGCTGACTGGATGGGCCTTGCGGTCCTTATCTGCCGTCAACTTCTATGTTTCTATGTTTCTATGTTTCTATGTTTCTATGTTTGGTATATCAGGGAGCGTAGAAAGACAAAGGGAGGGATAGTGAGGCTGAATAGAATGGATGGTTGGTGGGCAGAGAGTGACAGTGAAAAAGCAGGGATACTGAATGAATACTTCTGTTCAGTATTCACAAAAAACCAAGTGGGGGAGTGCCTAATCCAATTAACAGAAGCACTCTGGAGAGAGGGGGTCGATCCCAGTCCTTTCACATAAGAAAGGGTTCTGAAAGAACTCCTAAAACTGAAGGTGGACAAAGCAATGGGGCCAGATGGAATTCACCGTAGAATTCTAAAATAATTAAGCAGAGAACTAGTGACACCACTGACTACCCTTTATAACAAAAATCATGGGAGGATGGTGTGGTACCTGAGGACTGGAAGAAGGCAGATGTGATTCACCTTCACAAAAGTGGGAGCAAGACAGAGGCAGGAAAATACAGACCTGTCAGTTTGACCTCTGTGGTAGGGAAAGTGATGGAATCACTTCTGAAGGAAAGAATTGTTGAGTATCTAAAGGTCAGTGGGGCACAGGACCCAAGGCACCATGGGTTCACAGCGGGAAGGTCATGTCAGACGAATCTAATTGATTTCTTTGACTGGGTGACCAAAGTAGTAGACCAGGGAGGGGCTGTGGACATGGCCTACCTAGACTTTAGCTAGGCATTTGACACAGTCCCACACAAGAGATTAGTAGTCAAATTGACCAGCCTTGGAGTGGGTCCCAGGGTGGTAGTCTGGGTAAAACATTGGCTGAACAACAGGACACAGAAGGTAATTGTAACTGGAGTCCACTCTGAAGAAAGAGGGGTTACTAGTGGGGTACCGCAGGGTTCAGTACTGGGTCCATTCCTTTTTAATGTCTTTATAAGTGACATTGCAGAGGGACTGGAAGGAAAAGTATGCCTCTTTGCAGATGACACAAAGATCTGCAACAGGGTTGATACACAAGGAGGCATGGAAAGGATGAGAAGGGACTTGGCAAGGTTGGAGGAATGGTCAGAAGTATGGCAGCTTGGATTCAATGCAAAGAAGTGCAAAATAATGCACCTGGGAAACAAAAACCCAGGGGAAGATTACACAATGGGGGGGGAGTAGTAACAACAACAAAAATGGAAAGGGACCTGGGGGTAATCATATCAGATGACCTTAAGGTTGGCATGCAATGTGAGAAGGCAGTAGGGAGGGCTGGGGGGATACTGGGATGTATAGGGAGAGGCATCACCAGCAGAAAACAGGAAGTTGTTATCCCCCTGTACAGACAGTTGATGAGACCCCATCTGAAGTACTGCATCCAGTTCTGGACACCCCATCTCCGCAAGGACATAAACAGGATGGAGGCAGTTCAGAGGAGGGCAACTAAAATGGTGCAGGGTCTGCAAGAGAAACCATACGAGGAGAGGCTAAATGAGCTTAACATGTATACCCTTGAGGAAAGGAGGAAGAGGGGGGACATGATAGAAATGTTTAAGTACCTCAGTGGAATCAATAAAGTCCTAGAGGGTAGCATCTTTCAAAAAAAGAGATGTGCAAGAACAAGGGGACACAATTTGAAGATAGAGGGGGGACGGCTCAGGGGCAATGTGAGGAAGTATTTTTTTCACAGAGAGGGTGGTGGACGCATGGAACAGCCTTCCTGAGGAGGTTGTGGGGTCTAAAACTGTGGGAGAATTCAGGAATGCTTGGGACAGACATTAGGCAATGTTTGTGGGGGGTAGGAAGAAATAGGCTGTTGGTTAAATAGGATCCGCAGCTTATCCTCTATGTAGAGAAATGGGCAGACTAGGTGGGCCAAGTGGTCCTTATCTGCCATCAAAGTCTATATTTCTATGTTTCTCTGGGTTTACCTTGAAAGCTCATTTGCTACAGTTTGCCTTTAAAAGATTTAGGTGTTCTTGAAGGCATCATGAGCAGGTGTTAATATGACTAGGTCATCTGCATAAAGTATGCATTTTATCTCAGTGTCATTTTGTGTCAGTCCCAGCACTTATTCATCATACACAAAAGGCAGGTCATTGATGTAAACATAAAAGAGAGTTTCACTTAGGCAACATCCCTGTCGTACTTCTCATTCTTGAGTAAAGGATTCTGTTTCATGTTGTTCATCATAATTTTACATTTTATCGATGAGTACAGTATTTATTTGATATCGTATATTGTTCCTTCAATTCCAAACTGAAGGAGTACTAAAAAGAGTCCACGCTGCCAAACTGAGTCAAAGGCTGTTTTAAAGTCTATAAAGTACAGTACATCTTCTCTTGGGGTGTTAAGTATGTATTAATTAATTAAAGCAGCAGTGCATGATAGCAGTGAAAACTGACCTCTGCTTTCTTATTCTATTTTAGATTGACCATTATCTCCCAACTTGCATGATGTTCTTTTTTCCCCAATTTTGAGTCTACTGTAACATTTATTTTTTACAGTTGAAATAACAAAAAAAGCACTCCTTTTATTATGGCTTGGACCAGGTTTTCATCCATATGCCCCCTTGTGCCTTAACACCCATTCTTTAACATGACATTTCTAGTACCTATAATGAACTAACTTGCAGTGGACACTACTTGTTAACTTTATAGGGCAACTGGTGAATGGAAACTGCTGAGAATACAGATGAAAACCATGCTCAAGCCATATTTAAAAGAGTGCTGCTTCTACAGTGTTATTTTAAATTAGAAAAAAATTGCTAAATCAGACTCAAAGTGGGAAAATAAGGGTATCATACAAGTCAGGAGATAAGAGGATACATAAAATAGAATAAAAAAGTATAGGTCAAAATGTTCACGGCTATCATGCACTGCTATTTTTTTATCAGGTAAATTGTTATTATTTTCAGATACAGTAACATACATTCTATCTATGGTTGAATAGACATCTTGGTATCATACTAATACATGGTAGATCTAGTATTTCTCAAACAGTTCTAACCGTTGTGATAACATCAACTGTTTATCATCAAACACCATTCTTATTTTCTTACTGTAGGTGTGCATTTCATTCTTTATAGCGCTACAGTTCAACCTCTATCTTTGCTGGTCTTGTACAGCTTACTAGTGGTGAGTGGGTGTAGTTTGTTCATGAAGGAGGGTTGACAGGTGATGGTAGGGGCACCGAACAAAGGTGCAAATTTAGATATGGGTCCCATTATCTGTGACATGCTTGAAGCTGATTTTTGTTGGCAAATTATAGCCTCTCAAAGGCTGCCAGTATAGCCACCACCGTGTTCCAAACCAGGAGTGTGGGAGCTTTGGCCTGTCTCCATTTCATCAAGACCTCTCTTTTGGTCTCAAGAAGCACCACCATAACCCATCGCTTCATCTGACTTGAGCTATTTCTAAGGTTTTGGTGTCCCCCAGTATAATAAGTGCTGGTGTGTCCGGGATATTTATCCCTGTCACCTTGGTGCAGTCATCCAGGACCCTACTCCAAAAAGAAGCTAGGGGTGGCCGCTACCATACAATGTGCAATAAATTTGCCTCAAGTTCCTGGCATCTCCTACACTGAGAGTGTGATAAGTCCCATTATTTGGAGTGCCTTTGGAGTGCAATACCATCTCAGCAATAGTTTTAGTTGCAGGACTTGGATTTTCACATTTGTGTAGACCCTGTGTGCATCCCTTAAGCATTTGTCCAATGCCCTCTGTGTGATGACTGTCTGTGGGTCTTGTGCCCATTGTGTTCTGCACTTATCTATAGTGTTCAGCTGCTTGTCTCTAATCAATCTGTACACCCTACAAGCTAAACCTTTGTTTTTCCCCAGCTTGTGGAGCTGCACGAGCCATTCCCATCCCTGTACTGTACATTTGTCCTGTTGGAATTCACATACTGTTTCCCTTATTTGGAGGTACCTTCAGAAATCTGACTTGTGAAGCTGATATTTGTCCTGCAACTGCTGGTAGGACATCAGGGGATCAAGGTCCCCCTCTGTCAGATCCTCAGTGGTGTGTATACCCTTCTCACTCTATGCTGGCCACACCATGGGTCTGTCCCTCACATGAATATCTGTATTGTTCCAGAGGGGTGTGTATCTCACTGGTGGGCCTCTCTTGCCTCCCGGTACCTGCATTAGGTGCATGTACCTTTGACATTCGTTCCAAGTATCCCATATTATTGGGGAGTCCTTGGTTCTTGGTAGGGTCTTACCACCCAATAGAATTCCCAACCAAGCATGTTCTGATAGGTCCCTTTCAAGGCGTACTCATGCAGGGCTTAATGACTTTGTGTGGAGAAACCATCTAGTGGCTTGTGCAAACCTGTACACTAAGGCATACCCATAAAACCATGGCAAGCGTAGACCTCCTTTTGACCAGTGGACCATCAACTTCAATCTACTGAGTCTTGGGGCATTGCACTCCTAAAGTAGTTTCACTATCACCTTGTCCAGCATCTTGAAAATTTTAGCCGGTGTCTCCACTGGCAGGTTAAAGAATAGATATGCAATTTTAGGGAGGGTAAACATCCATAGGACTTCTACCTTACCTTTAAGTGAGCCTCAGTCTTAGCCAGTTTTGGATGTCTGCGCTGATTGTGTTCAGAACAGGGGTGTAGTTATCCTCTGTCAGATGCTTTCAACTAGCTGGAGCTCCTCAAGTACGTAAAGCCCTGTGGAGTCCACTCCACCAGTATTTCTTGCACAGTGGTCTTTGTGCATGCTAAGTTCAACGGTGAGACCGTGGTATTTCTCATGTTTACTTTCAGGCCTGAAACCTCTGCATATTCCCAAAGGATATTCATGACCAGGGGCAGGGAGGACTTCAGGTTCTCTACAGTAAGAAGGAGATCATCTGAATAAGTATCTATTAAACACTGTTTCCCCTTGACCTCTATGCCCTTTATTTCAGCTGTACAAAGAAGCCTCCTTGCCAGTGGGTCCAGCGACACCAGGAACAACAATGATGATAGTGGGCACCCCTGCCTTCTACCTTTCTGCAGTGCAAACTGCTGGGAAATGTTTTGATTAGTTAAGACTGTTGCTGTGGGGGTATTGTGTAGGGTGGCTATCCAATGCTTAAAGTTTAGGCCAAAGTTGTATACCCCCAGCATGTTGTGTAGATAGCCCCACTCCACCGAATCAAAGGCTTTGCAGAAGTCCACTGCTAGCACTGCCATCAGTGTAGTGGATTGCAAGGCCAGCCACTTGAGGTTAAGGACCATTCGGATGTTGTCAGCCCCAGTCTTCCACTTTCTGAAGCCAGCCTGTGAGGGGTGAATGATGTTTGGTAGGACTACTTCTAGTCTGGTAGCTAATACCTTTGCCAGGACTTTAGTATTGACTGATATCAAAGAAATACAGTAGGCTTAATGTTGGCACAGTCCAGGGAGTCTGTTGATTCTTTCGACAGTAGTGTGACAATTGCCTCCCTCATAATGGAGGGGAGGATGCCCTTTGTCATTGCTCCTAGCAGAGCTGCCATAACGCTGGTGCAACTTTGTCTGCCATCAGCTGGTACAAGTCCACCAGAATATCATCCGGCCCTGAGGCCTTACTAGATGCCAGTTGTCCCAGGGTGCTCCTTACCTCCTCCCATGTTATAGGCCTGTCTAAGTTCAGCATCTCCTCATGAGTTACTTGTGGGAGTTGACTCTGCATTAAGAATGCTGTTATTGTGGGGTTTGGCCCCGTTCCCAGTGAGGGTGCTTTTGAGGAGTATACTGTATAGCCTGATAGAATTGGTGCATAACTTTGTTTATTTCTTGTGACTTCCAGGCTATTTCTCCATTTGTAGCTCTTAGAACACGTATTTAGGGGTTGGCTTTCTGTTAAGTTTTTCACCTTATCTCCCGCCTCCCAGAAATAATGCTTTGCTGTTAATAGCTGCCATTCCGCCTTCCTCTGTTGGATTATGTATTTTTTATATTTGAGTCCGGTAATAGCTACTGTCAGCTCCTTAGATGGCTTGGAAGCTCCTTTGGATTGCACTTACATATTCCCCAGGTCTTTCTGTAGCCTGTTCAGTTCATCTCGTCTCTGTTTATTCTGTGTGGCAGAGTATGAGATTATGTAGCCCCTGATGTAGGCTTTGAAGGCCTCCCATACTGTCCCTGCATCAACCTCACCTTTAGCATTCATTTGTTTCAAAGTACAGCAAAGCTTGCTCCTTAATTCATGTGCAAAATTTGGGGTCTTTAATCAGCAGCAGGTTACATTTTCATCTAGTGGATGTTGGCTGTGCCCCTAGGAGAGTAAATGTCATCCCAACTGGTGCATGGTCTGACACTACCATTGGTTCTATGGACATATTGTGTGTACCCTGAGTGGCTACGCCATTGGTCAACCAAAAATCAATCTGACTGTGTGTGCCATGTACCGGGGAGTAAAATGTGTGGTCCCTGCCTGCTGTGTTCTCGATATGCCATGGATCCCTCAATCCCCATTCTTCCTTTAGTGCTGCTAGGGCCTCTCTAGCTCTAGGGTGAGTGTCTGGGGATGGGTGTAGTTTGTCCAGAAAAATGTCCTTGACCAGGTTGAAGTTCACCACCCCCTGACAAAATTGGTATGTCTTGATTGTCTCCTCTGGTGTCTGCCAGTGCTTAGCTGATTTGCGGGAAAAAATCTGGCTCATCTTGGTTGGGTGCATATACGTTAACTACTATGGTCTTGCCCCCTGGGAATGCAAACCGGACTATCATGCATCATCCCTCCTTTCCATTTTTGTCCACTCATCTGTCCATTGACAAGACTTATGTACTAGAATGGTCACACCTTTAGTTTTGGATGAGGCAGAGCTATGTAATACCTTCCCCACCCATGGCTTCTGCAACCATTGTACCATTTTGGCTGTGAGGTGCATCTCATGGAGGAATGCCAAGTAAGCTCCAAGATGCTTCAAGTGCTGCAGGATCTTGTTGCATTTGACAGGATGGTTTAACCTCTTAACATTCCAGGAGCTGCACCTAAACTCACTCTCCTTTATTTTGAAACTCAATCCAATATAGTATCACCCCACCACCACTTACCTCCTGGTGCAGCCCCCTTGTCCTCGGCTTCATACCGTGGCCCTGCTTCCCACTCCTTAGAAGTGGTGAACCCTCTTATGTAAGTGTCATGAGCTCAACCTCCTTTACCCTTATGGAGAGTTATTCTGGAAGAGGAAAAAATACAAGACAGAGACAGCAAAAGATTTTCAAAGATCTTGCCCCATCTGCGTCTCTTTTTATAAATCAGTAATATTCTCAGGTAATCTTTATAACAACTTGATTTGTTATACACACCTACTTTTAAAACAGAGCTTTATATGACCGTGTGAGATCACTAAAGTGCTTTTGGTGTCTACAAAACAAATGAGAACTTGGTCTACCCCTGCTACACCCACCTAGGTACTGTGAGGGAGATTAAGTTGGTCTATAGCTATTTACTCCTCCTACCTGACCTTTGTGTTCTAGTATGAGCTTGACTTCTTTTATAATGTACCGCATCACTATTTTAACCTACTCTTAGTGTGACAGTGCTATTCTTTCAACTGGTGCTTCCACCAGATACCGACTTATTTGATTCACACGGCATCCCCACCTTGGGGAGAGGGGGTCTGGAAGGGTGGGTAGTGAATGTGCCCAGGAAGGGGGGAGGGTGATTTTGGGCCTTGCTATGCAACCTTATGGGAACTTTTGTATCACCTCCTGTGGCATCATTCCTGTCTGACCCCTCACTGTCATGTAGCCTTCCACGTGAGGTTTTCCTTCCATTTAGTTAATTCTTAATCGTACACCTTTGCCCTCTGGGATGTCTTGTGTCCTGCTTTTACCTTTAGTTCCCCTGATTTTCCATAACCTGCCCCTTCCTCCATTTTCTGTATTGCCTTTGCATCTTCCCCCTTACGTTGAGGTCCCAGAAGATAGGCACTCTTCTTACTAAAAGTTTACATAGATCCTCATATTCTTATTGGTAGCTTGTGGGAGGGGTGAGTGAGATTTCTCTATTACCACTATCTATCTGCCCCCTATTTGATTTTTGTCCTGGAATCACCTTTCTCACACTCCATTTTCCCCTTTCCTCTTATCTTTCTCCTTCTCTTGGTTATTTCCCCACCTTATACCTCCCCTGACATACTTTGCCCTTTCAGCATAATTCTTCAGACTTCTGGCCATCCTATCTTGCTATGATCACTCTGTATGGTCTCATCTCTAAAGCCCCATTTCCCCATTTCTCTCTTGGTGCATCTCATTACTTCCAATTGCTTTTACTCTTCCCTCCACTTCCCATAGTCCTGTGTCCTTCCCTCCCTCGGTTACCTCTTAGTGTCCTACATGCCTAACTTGGACCTATTCGGACTGTAAAAATAACCTTATTAACTTTCCAAACAGTAAAAGAGATAGAAACAAACATTTAAGGCACACTGCTTAACAAACATCAGTGTGGAGCTGCTCGTCATCACCTCCATGTATCCACCATGAGTGAGAAAGATGAAGCAAATAGTCTTTTCCTCATTCAGCCTTGACCCTAAGCTGCCACATCAACATACAATTAGTTTCCTGGTCTAGTAACTTCATCAGGTATCAGTTCAGAACTGTCCATCTCCTCTATTTCAAAAACATCAGCTGCGTCTTCCCAGTTGGTGGTTGCATTCTGGGCCTGCCTGCCCTCCATTCTGTCCTTGCAGCCTTCAGCTGCATTCTCACTGCTTGTTGAGTCATCTCTGAGATACTTTACAGGTGGAGACAACTTTCTTTCTGGTGATTGCAGTCTCCTGCCTGTCCGGCTTGTTGAGCACTGTCTGGACCTCTGTGGCTGTGGATATTTACCAGTCTCCTGCCCTCTTTCACTGTTGTCTCCATTGCTCTTGGTGGGATTTGGTATTTTCATTGGGGGCAATGAGCTAGCATCTGCCATGTTAGGTATTATGATGGGTGCTGCAATCTTACGTTCATTGGTAACCTTTTGTTTATTGTCCTCTGGTTTCTGCTTGCTACTTTCTTGGTTCTCATTCTGAGGATGCTTGTTGCATAGGGACCACAGTTTTCTGGGATTTGTAGTTCCCAGTTTCACCTGCAGCCAGTGCCTCTGAATCCAGTTAATTATCTCTTGGGAATTATTTGCCACAATTACTTTACCGTCTTTCATTACATTTAGTCCTACAAACCCTCAAAAATGATATCTAATGTTCAAATCCCTCAGCTCTTTTTTATGGGACCAAAAGCCTTACACCACGTGGCTACTTCATGATGGGAGAAGTCCCAGTATAGCGATATCTTGGCCCCTCTAAAAAATCCAGCTCCCTCAGGTACCCTTACCACTTTTAGAAGCCTTTCTTTAGTAGAATACCTGATAATGTTTGCAATTATTGGCCTGGGGGGTGCTCCCTGTGTTGTCTGTTGCCCCCGTGTGCAGTACACCCTCTCCACTTCAATCAACCCCCTCCACCGGCTGCCGATTAGCCGTGGTAGGAAATCATTGAGAAAGCTTTTCATGCTATGGCCTTCTATTCCTTTGGGGACACCTAATATTCTGATGTTGTTTCGGTGTCCCCTATTTTCTTGATCCTCCGCCCTCTCCCAGAGCTTATTTAATTCTGCTTCATGTGCTTCTAGGCACTCAAGTATATTATGCTGATGCACCTCCAGGACACCCGGTTCTTTGCTTAGTCACATTCATGTGGTCCTGGAGCTGCTTAAGTTCTTCTGTTGTGCCAACCAGGGAGGTTTTAATATCTTCCATGTCCGCTAACAATGATTCTAGCATGCGAGTTATGTAGCTGAAGAAATTCCCCACCACAGCCCGTTTGTTCCCTGAGTAGCCTGCAGTTCCACTGTACTGTAATAGTGCCCTTGGTTTAGATCCTCAGATGTAGGGAATAAAAAGTGGAAATCACCCAGTAGTTTCACTATTTACATTGGCCAGACACTAGATAGTATTGTTTTTGGCGGCTTCTGTGTTTGTTACTTGATCTTTGTTCACTGTTTCTTTCAGTATATGCCCATTTTATTTTGATGGTGTTGTTCCGTCTCCACTCTTGTGCTGCAGTTGTTATAGGATAGAGAGGGGCTCTTCAGTTTTCAGCCTTGTGACAGAGCCATCCCAGTTCCTAGCCCATGCTGCCTCGTAACCAAGCCAGGTAAGCTCTCAGTTTTTGGATCGTTGGATGCACAGTAGGCTCTGATAGTTCCCAGAACCTCTGATTTTCATCCTTTTAAGTGCCTTACTGTATTTTTGCTTTATAATGATCAGGATTGGAACAGATCAGTGCATTCAGTCAGCCATCTTTCTTCATTACCAAATCATGCCCCCCCACCCCGCACTGCTGCTTTAAGCAATAATGCATGACACAGCATATGTCATGCTGGGACAACATCATGTCTCAGATAGTTGGGCAGAAGGTCACAGGCTAAATGCGTCCAACACCCAAGAAGTGGTATTGTCACAGCATGACACACACCAAGGAGTAAATTATTGTAATAATACAATGGCTTGAATACAAAAAAAAAAGATTACACATTTTTAAACTACTTTTGAGCTTTCTTATTTACAATTTTTTCTAAGTATAGGTATACATATGTAAAAAGATGTACTTAGTTGCTGATTTTGGCTAGTAGGTGGCTCTCTATTTGAGCTTGATGTGTGTGCTCTCATGTTGGCCCCCCTCCCGTCTGTCTTGGTCTCTCTATCTCTCTTTGGCAATCATTCCTGGTTTTCTCTTCTAGGAGGCTGAAGCTGGTTTTGTTCCAGTACCATAAAGGTTAAAAGTGAATCTGTCTGCCCGCTCACCATATCGGATAATATAGCATGCTCTGTGGAACACGCACTATTTAAATGTTGTGGCTGGCTCTGGAGGTTTAAGTTGATTTTGAAAGATTGCCCAGTACAGTTGGTTGTATTTACTGTTTGTACCTGGAGACAGCAAACTGAAACGTGAAGCTGGCGATAGCACGCTGCACATTTGAAAAAGTACATACAATGTCCTTGGGTGTCAGCAAGTCCCTGAATTGAAGGCTTCACTTTTCATTTTAAGAGACAAAACTATGCAGGAATATAAATGTTGGGCTTTTGGGAATGGGAGAAGGGAATTTGTGGCTGCCAGCAAGACCCTGAAGTGACAAGAAACTTTGGAGTGTGAGGAATGGGAGTACTAACACACGAACATACAAAATTTGCCAGCAGATAAAGGCCTAGAGGTCTATCAAGTCTGTTTGAATGTGCAGCTAGCACCCCTTATTTTGCAGCTGCCCCTCCCTTCCACCCTTATCCTTCATTGATCCTCCCCCTTGTCCTGTCCTATCCCCTTTTGAAGCAGTCCACTGTTCTACTGGATACCACTTCTGCAGGTAACGCATTCCACCCAGCCACCACCCTCTCTGTAAAAAAGTGTCTCCTCATCTCCCTCCTGAACCTTCCTTTCTCCAGTCTCATATCATGGCCCCTGGTGTCCCTCCCCTCCCTTACTTTGAACAGCCCCTCTGTACCTGTCTTGTTTATTCCTTTCATGTACTTAAAGGTTTCAATCATGTCCCCCCTGTCCCTCCTCTCCTCCAGTGAGTACATGTTCAGCTCCCTCAGCCTCCTCTCATATGATAAGTCCCCCAGCCCCTTGATAATCTTTGTCGCCCTGCATTGCACCCCCTCCAGTAAATTAATGTCCCTCTTCAGATACGGGCACCAGTACTGCACGCAGTACTCCAGGTGTGGTCTAACTAATGACCTATACAGTGGCAGAATCACTTCCTCCCTCCTCGAGGATATACCCCTTGCAATACAACCCAGCATTTTGTTGGCCTTTGCAGCTGCCTTCCTACATTGCGCCGAGTTGTTCGCTGACCCTGTAATGAGCACCCCCAGATCCTTCTCCTCCTCTGTCTGGGCTAGCTGCACTCCCCCCAGCTGGTAACTCCTCCTTGGGTTCTTCATCCCACAAATGCAGCACCTTGCACTTTTTGGCATTAAACCCCAGTTGCCAGGTGTCTGACCAGGTTTCAAGCTTTGCCAGATCATCCTGCAACCCCTGCCATCCCCCTAGGCCATCCACCACTGCTCCTACCTTGGTATCATCAGCAAACAGACTGATCTTTCTCTTAATGTCCAATGATATGTCTGCAATGAATATCCCAAACAACACTGGTCCCAACACCGAGCCCTGTGGAACACCACTCGTCACTACCCTTGGGTGTGAGATCTCCCCACCCACCACCACCCTTTGTTATCTTCCCTGAAGCCAGTTCCCTACCCATCTCACCAGCTTTGCACCTGCCCCTGTGCCTAATAACTTACTTCCCAGCCTTCCATGCTGCACCGAGTCAAATGCCATACTGAAGTCCAGATACAGGACATCCACTGCATGGCCCCTGTCCAGTTGCCTAGTTACCCAGTCATAGAACTCCACCAGGTTGGTTTGGCAGGATCTGCCCCATATGAAGCCATGCTGTCTGCTGTCCTGTAGTCCTTTGGCCTCTAGAAGGGCCTCCAGCCTTTCCTTCAGGATAGTCTCCATTACCTTACCCACGATGGATGTGAGACTCACTGGTTTGTAGTTTCCCAGTTCATCCTTGGGGCCACTCTTGTGGAGGGACACCACATGAGCCATCCTCCAGTCCTGAGGTACACACCCCAAATGTAGTGAGGCATTAAACAGGTCTGCCAAAGGCCTGCAATGACCTCTGCCAGCTCCTACAGTACCCTGGGGTGGATGCCATCTGGGCCTGGTGCCTTATCTACCCTCAGTGCCTTCAAACCCTCCCAAACTCTGCCCTCCATGATTTCCCCATCTGTCCCCCCTACCCCCCCATTTCTGCCATTTCTCCCCCCATAGAGTAGAAGGAAACAAATATGGCTAGTGCATGGGATGTCTGTGAAGTGAGTGCAATGATATGCAAAATGTGTAAAATGGTTGTGTGTGCCAGGACTAGATACAGTGATGTTGTGCTGGGATTACATCACTGTTACTAGGGCTTACTGACCAATTAGATTGCGGAAATCCTTTTTTGCCATTGCACTTGTATAATAAGTATTTGTAGAATGATGACCTCATCAGAGGTTTGATGTTTGAGGAGGAATCCAATCTGGCTTTGATGTGTAATGTTTTCCGGTTAACAAATGTAGTCTCCGGTTATTGATGATGACACAAAACAGTTTGTCAGTATTAGTCCCAATACAAATACCTCTGTAATTACTTGGATGGAGTCTATCTTCAGTTTTCTAAGTTGGAGTCACAAGACCCTCTGTCCACATTTCTGGAAAGTGTCTAGACTGGAGAATAAAGCTGAACATTTTCAATAAGGATTGCTGAATTTTTACAGCACTGTTTTAAGCATCTCATTGAGTATGTTTTCTGTATCACATGCCTTTCCTCATTCTGTTTATTAAGGCAGTATAAGTCTTTATAAATGACATAGCAGAAGAGCTGGAAGGGAAGGTCTGCCTCTTTGCAGATGGCACTAAGATCTGCAACAAAGTGGACATTCCAGGTGGGGGGGGGTGGAAAGGATGGGCAGAGATCTGAGAAAACTGGAGGAGTGGTCAAGGGTATGGCAGCTGGGTTTTAATGCAAAAAAAACAAAATAATGCACTTGTCTCATAGAAACCCAGGGTGGAGTGCAAAAATGGGGAAAGTGATACTGACAATTACCAAGCAGGAAAGAGATAGAAACATAGAAACAGAATTTGATGGCAGATAAGGACTGCTTGGCCAATGAGATCTGAAGATAATCATATTGGATGACCTAAAGGTGATCGGGCAGTCTGGCAAGGCAGTTGGGAGGGCTGGTGGGATGTTAGGGTGCATAGGTAGGGGTATCACCAGCAGGAACATGGAGGTGGTGTTGCTCCTATACAGATCACTGGTAAGACCCCACCTTGAGTACTGTGTCCAGTTCTAGTTACCACATCTTAGGAAATACATAGACAGAATGGAGGTGGTCCAAAAGGGGGCTACCAAAATGGTGCAAGGTCTGCATCTAAAGCCTTACAAGGAGAGGTTAAAGGAGCTCAATATGTATATGTTGAAGGAGAGGAAGGAGAGGGGGGGAATATTGATAGAGACCTTTAAATACCTCAAGGGGATAAATAAGGTATTTTTCAGAGAAAAAGGTGCTGTACAACAAGAGAATATGCTATGAAGCTGGAGGGAGGTAGATTTGGGGGAGATGTGAGGATGCACTTCATCACAGAAAGGCTTGTTGATTCCTGGAACAGTCTTCCAGCGGAGGCACTGAGTGTGAAAACAATGGTGGGGTTCAAAAATGCCTGAAATAGGAACAAGGGCATTATTGTGGTAAGGAAGGAGAGCAGAGACAGAACGTAGATCATGTAAGTGTCTGCAGCAAAAATGAAGGTAATAAAAATGGGCAGATTGGGTGGGCAAAGTGGCCCTTATCTTCTATAAGCTTCTATGTTTCTATGACTGTCTTTAATTTCTTGCAGTGTTAGTGGTCTATCTAGTAGTGTTTGATGACTCTTAATGACCCTCTCAAGTCAATTCAGCTTCTTTAGGATGTCTGTGTGCTCCGATCTGTGAGAATTTCACTTTGGATTCTGTTATAGAACTGCTGAAAGTGCTCTGTCAATACTTTTTTTTTAAATTTATATTTCATGTTTAGCTTTTTGGGATTTAAACTCTTTCCAAACATGCCAGACGGTATTATTATTTATTGACCTATCTCTCTCTTCTGTCTCTCTCTCTCTCTCTCTCTCTCCCTTTGTCTCTCTGTCTTAAATGATTGTTCCACCTACTCTGCCAAGTGCTTTTACAGAGGAGACAGACCTGCCGCTCTTTTGTTTGTACCAATCAGTGTATGGTAGGTTGAGATTCTCCACTATAGTACCAACCCCTCTCCCTTTGCCATACCCTTTCCACTTCAGCCCCAATTTCCCAGTCTCTCTCTTCCCTCTGTCCTGGTAGTCCATAGATGACCCCTATCCATAGTTACTCACCAATGGCTGCCTTGAGTTGAACCCATAGTGATTTAACATGCCCATTTCTTCCACTGATGGATCCATTCTCTACTGCCTTAATGTCTTTCATGAAATATAGTGCTGCTCCTCCTCCTCCTCCTTTATCTTTCCACCATCCTTCCTAAATGTGGTGTAGCCTGGGACTATAAGGTACCAGCCATTATTGTCTGTGGCCCAGGTTTCAGTGACTGCTATGAGGTCAATCTCTGTGCCAGCCACTATTGCCTGGACCTCACTACTTTTATTTCCCAAGCTCCTGGCATTGTGGCAGACCACTATTCATCTTGCTACTGATACCCTGTTCTCTCTACTTGATCATACCCCTTATTTTTCCCCTCTACCTTAATTTTTTTTCCTGTTGTTTGTAGGCTTTGAGAGCCTTCCCTCCTTGACCATTTCCCTTACCCTAATTTGAACCACAATCTTTCTGTTTCCCTCCTCCCTGCTACTAGCTCCCAGTTCAAGGGAAGTTGCTAAATGATTTCTTTTGCTTAGTCTTCACCACAGAAGACAGCGGGAAGGGTCCTACACTAAGTAGGTCAGTACACAACACCACAGGAGCAGACACAAGACCATTCACAAGGGAAAGGGTCCTAGAAGAGCTGAATAAGCTCAAGGTAGATGAAGTAATGGGGTCAGATGGCATTCACACTAGGGTACTGAAGGAGCTTGGGGAAGAACTCGCCACACCATTGCCTTAGCATTTCAGCAAGTCACTGGATACCGGAATAATATCTCAGGACTGGAAAAGGGCAACAGTAGTACCTTTACACAAGAGCAGAAGCAGGGAGGAGGCAGAAAACTACTGACCAGTCAGTTTGACCTTGGTGGTAGGAAAAATGATGGAGTCATTGCTAAAGGAGAGGATAGTGAAGCACCTGGATGATAGCAAAAAGACTGACCCCAGGGAATATGGCTTCACAGCAGGATGCTCTTGTCAAACCAATATGATCAACTTTTTAGACTGGGTTACCAGAGCAGTCAACCAGGGAGGAGCAGTGGCTATTGTGTACCTGGACTTCAGCAAAGCCTTCAACACTGTCCCCCACAGAAGGCTAGCTAACAAATTGGAGAATACAGGAGTCAGTCATAAGATAGTGAACTGGATCACCAACTGGCTTCAAGATACGATGCAGAGAGTGCTTGTAAATGGATCTTTATCAAAGGAAGGAAAAGTGACCAGTGGCATTCCACAGGGATCTGTGCTGGGACCTATCCTCTTTAACTTATTTATTGGGGATATTGCAAACAACTTGAAAGGGAAGGTTTGCCTGTCTGCAGATGACACAAAACTCTGCAACAGAGTAGGCACACAGCAGGGAGTGAAAGATATGGAAGTAGACCTGAAAAAAACTTGAGGGATGGTCCAGGGATTGGCAGTTGAAGTTTAATGGCAAGAAGTGCAAGGTTATGCACATAGGAAAAAGAAACCCATAGACAAAGTGCACACTGGGAGGGCATCAATAAGAGGACACAAAGACAGAATGAGACCTCTGAGGAGTCATCGCAGATGACTTAAAGGTTGGAAAACAGTGCGTAAAGGCAACACAGAGGGCAAGTGGCATCCTTGGCTGCATTGGTATGGGAATTACAAGTAGAAACAGCAAGGTTATCACTCCTCTCTACAGGTCATTGGTGAGGCCACATTTAGAGTACTGCTGTCGGTTTTGGAGGCCTCACCTCAAAAAAGACATAGACCACCTGGAGATGGTACAGAGAAGGGCTACAAAGATGGTACATGGACTGCATCATGAGCCATACAAGCTAGGAAACTTAATCTGTACACCCTTCAGCAGAGAAGAAACAGAGGGGACATGATCAAAATGTTTAAGTACATTAAGGGAATCAACACAACACAAACAGGAACCCTCTTCCAACAAAACAGGGATGCGAGTACAAGGGGTCACAAATTGCATTTGGTGGGAGGCAGGTTCAAAAGCAACCTCAGGAAGTACTTCTGTACAGAAAGGGTCATAGACCCATGGAACAGCCTACCTTAGGAGATGGTAGAATCCAAGACAGTACATAAGTTCAAACTCGCATGGGACAGACATTGTGGACACATCAGGGTGCAGTCTGATTAGGGAGGGGGGCAGTAACACGGGCAGACTAGATGGATCATGCAGTGCCCATCTACCAACATGATTCCTATGTTCCTATAAGATGTAAAATTTAGGCTATATGTAGAGTTAGCATACAACAATTACATATAAATGGATTCCTAAACAAAAAAATAATGCCCTTATAACCTCTAACAGTTTTAGTTTACAAATAAAACTAAAACATTTACAGCCTACCAAAATATTCAAATAGAATCTCATCCCTCTTTTAAATTGCATGATTTGATGGCTAGCAGCTACAAATAGTGGTAAAATAAGGCCTTTGAAACTGCAGCAGTCTTCTGGGAGACATTCTGGAGACTGTGTTGCTGCCCTATTTGCAGGCACCTCTCTGGTCTGAGGGAGGAGGTTATTCGTCTCCATGCTGACCTGGCAAGGATTCAGGAAACCTGCTTCCCCACCCAGGGACCACCAAGGCCACCGCCACTACCTCAGAGGTTGCCAAGAAAGAGGAGTGGTTGGACCACGGTGGGCTCAGGGATGGTGAGGGTGGTGGAACAGGGGTGCATCCCTCCAGTTGTGCCTCTCTGCAATTCATTCACCACTCTGGCCAAGCATGGTTCCTCTATGGAGGCACCTGCAGTGGAGACCAAGGAGGATGCTGGGAACCTCTACAATGAAGACCCACAGAAGGGTGGCCCAGGACCCCACAGGGGAAGGAAACAACTCCTGGTGGGGGACTCGGTTGTTAGGGGGGTAGAACTGGGGAAGGAAGGGGAAAGGGAGGTAAGCTGCCTGCCCAGCACCAAGGCTTGGAGGGACAGGAAATGAATCCTCAGGATCATGGGAGCAGAGGCAAGGGAGAGGGAGCTGGATGTCATTATACACCTAGGGATGAATGATCTGGCTGAGAATGGGATCAGAGCAGTGCAACAGGAGTTTGTGGAGTTGGGGAGGGGCCTTAGACAAGTAGCACACACAGTAACATTCTTGGAAGTGCTACCTGTCTATGGCATGGATGAGGCTAGGGTACTCCGCACCATGGGATTCAATGACTGGTTGAAAAGCTGGTGCAGAGCTCAGGTATTTGGCTTCATTAGGGACTGGGGCTCCACCTGGAGGGATGCTGGCCTCTACAGGCACGATGGTCTGCATCTATCCTGGAGGGGAGCCCGGATCCTAGGTGACAAGTTTAAATGCTTCAATGGCAAACATTTAAACTAGCCAAGGGGGGAGGCACTGAAGAGGAGAAGGGAAATCCTAGCCCCACCCAAAAAAATCAAGGTAATTAGTGAGGTAAACACCAAGATAGAGCAGTCGATAGGGAGAAGGGCAGGGGAAAATGGTGACAAAGACAAAGGCAGTAGGGACAGGGATGGGGCAAAAAGAAATAAAGTCATAAAGAAATGGAGGGTAATGAGTACCAATGCCCATAATCTAGATAAAAAGCTCCCTGAAATGGTGGCCTTGATGGAAGAGGGATGCCTGGGTATTGTGGCAGTCACAGAAACATGGTACACAGAGAACCATGACTGGGATGTCAACATATCAGGGTACACAATCTACAGGAGGGACAGGGAGGGAAGAAGAGGAGGAGGAGGAGGAGGAGGAGGAGGAGGAGGAGGAGTGTCTCTCTATGTAAGGGAAGGGATCAAAGCAACAGAACTAAAGGGTAAACAGGGAGGAGAGGAGGCACTGTGGGTCACCCTGGAGACTGGAAATGGCTCCACAATCTGCACAGGGGTTGTATACAGACCCCCGTCTCAGGGTGAGGAAATGGACAAGAAAATGATAGAAGGCATCCTTGGAATGGCAGAGAAAGGGGAGATATTGCTGATGGGGGACCTGAATATGCCAGATGTTGACTGGAGCACCATTGCGGCAGCCACATCCAAGAGCAGGGCCATGCTCAATGCCCTTCGGGGGCATGCCTCAGACAGCTAGTTTTGGAACCCACTCAGGAGAGAGCAATCTTAGACCTGGTACTTTCAAATAGGGACCGAGAGAGGATCTCTGATCTTGAAGTGGGTAGCCATTTGGGAACAAGTGACCACCAAACAGTGTGGTTCATGATAAACTTAGCTGTAGAGTAAAGCCACACAAAAGTGAAGGTACTGGACTTCAGGAGGGCAGATTTTGTCAAAATGGGAGAGTGCCTCAGAAAAGCACTAGAAAACAGGCAAGAAAGTGGGGTGGAGCAACAATGGGGAAACATCAAAACTGCCATCACAGAGGCAACAAGCCTTTGTGTGAAGCAAATAAACAAATCAAACAGAAAGAAAAAAACACTATGGTTCTCAAAAGAAGTGGTGGGGGGAGGTAAGAGAGAAAAAGATAGCATTCAGGAAGTATAAGGAAGCAGAAGGAGCAGGACAGAGAACTGTACCAGTTAAAGCAGAAGGAAGCGGGGAAGACAGTCAGAATAGCAAAGGCCCAAACTGAGGAAAAGATAGCTAACTCAGTTAAGAAGGGGGATAAAACGTTTTATAGGTATAATAGGGAGCAAAGAAAGACTAAGGCAGAGATAATGAGGCTGAGAAAAGAGGAAGGAGGTTGGGCAGAAAGCAACAGTGAAAAAACTGGGATACTGAATGAATACTTCTGCTCAGTATTCACAATGGAAAAGCAGGGG
Source organism: Neoceratodus forsteri (assembly GCA_016271365.2). Taxonomy (NCBI): domain Eukaryota; kingdom Metazoa; phylum Chordata; order Ceratodontiformes; family Ceratodontidae; genus Neoceratodus; species Neoceratodus forsteri. The sequence continues at coordinate 323,882,399 of CM057458.1, forward strand.
GAAATACCTAATCCGGTCAATAGAAGCACTCTGGATAGGGGGGTTGATATTAGTCCTTTCACAGAAGAAAGTGTTCTGAAAGAACTCTTAAAACTGAAGGTGGATAAAGCAATGGGGCAAGATGGGATTCACCCCTGAATTCTAAAAGAACTAAGGGAAGAACTAGTAACACCACTGACTACTTTTTTAATAAATCATGGGAGGATGGTGTGGTACCTGAGAACTGGAGGAGGGCAGATGTGATTCCCCTTCACAAAAGTGGGAGCAAGACAGAGGCAGGAAACTACAGACCTGTCAGTTTGACCTCAGTGGTAGACCCTCTGTACAGACAGTTGGTAAGACCACATCTGGAGTACTGTGTACAGTTCTGGAGACCCCATCTCTGCAAAGACATAGACAGGGTGGAGGCTGTCCAGAGGAGGGCAACCAAAATGATGCTTCAGAAGACATATGAAGAAAGACTAAAGGAACTAAATATGTATAGCCTTGAGGAAAGGAGGGAGAGGGGGGACATGATAGAAACTTTCAAATACCTCAAGGGAATCAACAAAGTCCAAGAGGGTAGCATCTTTCAGAAAAAGAGATGTGCAAAAACAAGGGGACACAATTTGAAGATAGAGAGGGGATGGCTCAGAGGTAATGTCAGGAAGTATTTCTTCACAGAGAGGGTTGTGGATACATGGAACAGCCTTCCTGAGGAGGTCGTACAGTCAAAAACAGTGGGGGAATTCAAGAATGCATGGGACAGACATAAGGCAATTCTAGTGGGGGGTAGGAGGAAGTAGGCTGTTGGTAAGTAGGATCTGCAGCTTATCCGTTAGGTAGGGAAATGGGCAAACTAGGTGGGCCAAGCGGTCCTTATCTGCCGTCAAATTCTATGTTTCTATGTTTCCAAATAGGGGACTAGTAAACAAAGTGGGCAGCCTTGGAGTGGATCCAAAGGTAGTAAACTGGGTAAGAAATTGATTCTAGATAGGAGACAGAGGGTGGTCGTAAACAGAATTCACTCAGAGGAAGGGAGGGTGATCAGTGGGGTGCCACAGGGATCAGCACTGGGGCCAGTCCTCTTTAATGGTTTTATTAGTGTCATTGCAAAGGGGTTAGCAGGGGAAGCATGCCTCTTTGCAGATGACACTAAAATCTGCAACAGGGTAGACACTCCAGTTGGGTGGAAAAAATAAATAGAGACCTAAGAAAAATAGAGGAGTGGTCAAGGGTGTGGCAGTTACATTTCAATGTGAAGAAGTGCAAAATCATGCACTTGGGGCACAGAAACCCAGGGCCAGAGTACAAAATGGGGGAGTGATATTAACCATCACTAAACGGGAAAGAGACCTGGGGGTAATCATATATCTGATGACCTAAATGTGGCCAGACAATGCAACAAGGCAGTGGGGAGAGCTAGTAGGATACTAGGGTACAAAGGGAGATGTATCACCAGCAGAAAGAGAGGGTTGGTGTTACTGCTGTATAGATCACTGGTGAGACCTCACCTAGAGTACTCTGTCCAGTTATAGAGACCACATTTCCAGAAGGACATAGGGTAGAGACAGTCCAGAGGAGGGCAACTAAAATGGTGCAAGGTCTGCATCATGAGCCCTATGTGGAGAGACTGAAGGACCTCAATATGTTCACCCTGGAGAAAAGGAGGGAGAGGGGGGATGAGCTATGAAGCTGGAGGGGGCTAGACTCAGGTAAGATGTGATTCTTCACAGAAATAGTGGTGGATGCCCGTAACAGCCTCCCAGCAGAGGTGGTGAAGGCAAACAACTGTAACAGGTTTCAAGAATTCATGGGATAGGCATAAGGGAACACTAGATGTGGGGGTGGGGGGGAGTCAAAGATCAAGTAGAGTCAATGGTGTTACAGAAGGTAGGGAAAATGGGCTGACTGGGTAGGCCAAGCAGTCCTTATCTGCCTTCAGTGTCAATGTCTATGTAAAGAATTCCATACTTTTATTGCTCTTTCCCTAAAAGATCCTTGTCCTAATGCAGTTCTGCAACTTGGTATTTCAAGATGCTTGTTCTTTATGAATCTTGTATTATAACCATTCAAACATTTAGACAGTAATGCATTCATACTATTGCTGCTCTGTCCATTAATTTTCCAGCACCAAACACCATCAACGTACTTAATTGAAGTATCCAAAGGAAGCCATCCTGTAAATTGATAGAGAATGTAATGATGAACATCTTGTTCTACACCCGAAACAAACCTAGATGTAGTGTTATATGTTATTCTCAATCTGGATAGTGCACTGTCTGCTCTGTATCATAAATGGGCAATCCATTGTATATAACAGAGAGAATCAGACTTTAATATACTAACACACTATAGTGCCAGCATAATAGGATTAATGGTCTTTCCAGTCTGCTCGATTTTCAGCACCCGCACTGAGAGCCGAGTTTGGTGTGTCCCCCTTCCCTTTGGGTTATACTGTCCCCAGTCCCAGATGTTACACCTGTATTGGACCTGGTCAGATTTACCTTCCCCCTGTACCTGTCCCATCCCCTCTTAAATCCATCCAAAGTCTCCACCTCTACCAGCTCCCTGGGCAGTGCATTCCATGACTACACCACCCTTTCAGTGAAATAACATCTCCTCCTCTCCCCTCTGAGTTTGCCACCTTCCAGATTACACCTGTGACCTCTTGTTGCCCCATCCTCCTTCCTTTGGAGCACTTGGACTGAGCCTCCTTTATTGAACCCTTTCATGTACTTAAAGACCTCTATCATGTTCCCCCTGTCTCTCCCCACCTCTCCTCCAGGGTGTACATGTCGAGCTCCTTGAGTCTCTCCTCGTAGGTCCTCTCCCCCAGGCCCCAGATCATTTTGGTTGCCCTCTTTTGGACCTTCTCTAGGAGTGTAATGTCCCTCTTTAAATGTGGTCTCCAAAACTGTGCACAATACTTGAGGTGTGGCCTAAACAAAGAATTGTACAGTGGAATGATCACTTCCACCTTTCTGAAGGTGATCCCCCGTAAGATGCATCCCAGCATCCAATTTGCCCTTGCCACTGCCCTCTTACAGGTCTCTGAGTTGTTCGTTTTGACATCTACCACTACCCCCAGATTCATCTCACCCTCTGTGACTTGAATCATGCCTCCTCCCAGGGTATACTCCTGGCCTGGATTTCTGACTCCCAGGTGCAGAACCTTGAACTTCCCCGCACTGAATTTTAGTTTCCATTTTCCTGACCACCTTTCCAGAGTCTAAAGTTCAGAAAGAGGACGTCCACTGGCCTACCCTGGTCCACGGCCCTCATCACCCAGTAATAGAACTCAACAAGGTCTGACTGGCACAAACGTCCCGTAACAAAGCCATGCTGCTGATCATCCAAGTACCCAGTTTGCTCCAGTAAACCCCCTAGCTTTTCCTTGACAATACCCTCCATCACCTTGCCGACCACCGATGTCAGGCTAACGTGCCTGTAATTTCCCGCCTCCTCTTTTGATCCCCCCTTGTGGATTGGCACGATATGGGCCACCCTCCAGACTTGGGGCACCCACCCTGTCCTCAGAGAGATGTTGAAACACTCTGCTAGATGGACCGCCAGGACATCTGCCAGTTCATTCTGCACACTGGGATGTATCTCATCTGGCCCAGTTGCTTTCTCCATCCGAAGGGACCTGAGGGCTTCCCTTCCTCTCTCTACTGGGATTTCAGCCTCCATGTCCTCCCCCTTTTCACCCTGCACTGCTGGGCCCCCACCTGTCTGTGGTGGCCACTCCCTTTCCCCAGACCCATCAGGGCCCCTGGTCTCTACCGGTCCCACCCCTTGCTCCACTTTGCCCCTGCTCCCCTCACAAGACATAGCCCCTCCATCCCTCCTAGTAAAAACTGAGGCAAAGTACTCATTTAGGTCTTCTGCCTGTTCCCCCGCCTCCTTTGCCCAACCATCCCCTATCCTCATCTTGCTGATCTGCCCCCTTACTTTCCTTTTTTCCCCTATGTATCTAAAGAACCCCTTGTCCCCCCTCCAGATCCCACTGGCCAAGGAGTGATCCTTTTTTGCCTTAGCTGCTCCACCCTGGTGACTCTCTTGGCTGTCAGCTCATATTCCTCCTGATACCTTTCATTCCTTGAGCACCTGATGCAGCTATAGGCCGCCGTCTTTTCCCTCACCATCTCCTGTACCTCCTGGGTCCACCAGCAGGGTTTTCTGGCCTTACCGAATGTGTGTCTTTCCCTTGCGCAGTATTTGGTAACCTCCTGTATTCCCCTTCTAATGATCCCCCACCTGCTGTCAGCATCCATATCCAGTCTTATCCTGTCCAGACAATTTTTAAGGATCCTTCCCATCTCCCTGAAGTCTGCACCCCTAAAGTCGGTTGCTACCGTCCTTGTTTGGTTTTCCTCCACCCCCTAGGTCCAGGAAGAACCAGACTGTGGCTTGATCACTCCCAGGCAATGGGTCCTCCCCTAATATAATCACTGTCCGACAGGACCACGTCCAGTGTCCAGGCCTCCTGAGTTGGCTCACCTACCTGTTGTGTCAGAAACGCAACCTGGAAGACATCTAGCAGCCTCTGCTTTGTGGCCACTGGTGACATCATAGTCCCCCAGTCTGTTCCTGGCATGTTGAGGTCCCCCATTACCACTACACTTCTCTTTCCCAATCTACAGTGTCTCTCGAGATTTGCCACCAAACTTTCTTCCAGGACCTCCGCCAGTGCTGCTGGTCTGTATACCACTCCGACCTTTACTCTCTTACCCCCCTGCATCAGCAAGGTGACCCAAATAGCCTCCCTGTTCCCCTCTGCCTCCTCTACACTTCCAATACCCATGCCATTTCTGACTAACAGTGCTACACCATCCCTCCTTCCCTCCCCTCTATCTTTTCTGAACATAGCATAGCCCTCCAGATTTAGGTCCTACTCGTGCCCTTGAGTGGCCCAGGTCTCAGTGACTGTTGTCACATCTACCTCCCCCTCAACTAGCATTGCCTGGAGCTTAGGCATTTTATTTCCTAAGCTCCTGTCATTTATCATGACCACTCTCCACCCCTTTTCCTTCCTCTCCTTTCTCCCCCTTGAGCTCTCATTTCTCAGCTCCTGCACCCTACTTGGTGGCCCATTTCCATATCTCCCTAGCCCCCTGGAGGATTTGAAACATGTCCCTCATTTATCGTACCTTCTGGCACTGCCCCTTTTTTGATTCATCCCTCCTTCACAAGTTTAAACCCAACCTTTCGCTGATGAACCCAGCTAGTTTGAGCTTAAGGATTTCCTTCCCCTCCAAATTAAGGTGAAACCTGTCCCTAGCGTACAGCCCCTTATCCTCCCTGGTCTTCCCCCAGTCCCCCATCAGGCCATACCCCAATTCCCCACACCACTCCCTAAGCCACTGATTTATCTCCCTAATCTTCATCTTGTTTTCCCCACTAGCCATTGGCACCAGCAGGATTTCCAAAAAGGAGATCTTACAGCCTATGGAAAGGCATACCCTGGCCAACCTGCAGAACCTTGCCTGAATTTCTAGTTCAGTATTACCATTTATGTCATTTGTCCCCAAGTGCACTAGAATGTCCAGGGTCCCCCCACATTCCCTTGCCAGTGAATACAGCTCGTGCTTGGCATTGTGCACCATCAGGCCTGGGTGGCATTTGGTTCTGATCAGACAGGTTTTACCCTCCTCCTGCCCCTCCCACTGGATGCCTCTGATCATGGAGTCCCCCAATAGCAGTACTCTGACCTCCCCTTGCCTCCCTGTTCACCCCTCTTGTTCCCCCTCCTTCCATGCCCCCCCTTATCCCTTCGTTCAGATTCTCCCTCAACCAGCTCCTGCACCCCCCCACAATCTGGTGTTGAAGGTAGCCCCTTCACTATTGTCCCTGGTCACCTCCTCTACCCGTGTCCTGGCCTTCTTTATCCCCCCCCACCCAAGCATCTTTCTCTGTATCTCTTTCCCCACTCCTTACTAATCCATCCATCCTATCAGTTTGCCTACTTGGCTTTCTGCTCACTATCATCCCATTTAAGTCCTGCGCCTTCCTGCCTGTTGCTCCCCTGTTCCATACATTCAGCCTCCTCCTTGTTCCCCTGAACCTCCTTTTTCTTCTCCCCTCCTACCCCTCTTCCCCCATCCTGTCTGGTACCCCCTCTATTGTGCCCTTGCCTCTTGCCCCTTTACCCTTTCTATCTGTCCCTGCCCCAGCTTCACCAGCAGCAGCAGCATCATCATCCTCTTCCTCCTACCCCCACACCCCTCTTGTACCAATGGGCATAGAGGGTTAAAACAATTTGTGAGCCTTAGCCCATTCCACAGTGCCCCCCTTCCCTACTGTCTCTCTCGGTTTCCTTTGGACACCCACAGACTCTTGCCTACTGCTGTGGAAATTTCCACCTTTTGAGCCCCACCTGCCAGGGTCCTCTAGAGCCCCTGTGTACCCACCTTCCCTCCTCTCCTAGAGTGATTACCTCTCTTCACTCCTATCCCAGCTTGGGAGGCTCCAGCACCTAGTGCTTCCATGTAGGTGACTGCTTGCCTCCTACCTCTTCAATCCTCCATCCCCAGCACCTCCAACTGCCTTCAGATCCCCTCTACCTCCTCCTTAAGCTGTGCCAGCTGGTAGCACACTGGGCATCCCCAAAACTTCCAAGCCCAGTCCAGTATCATGGCGGTACCACACCCTGTGCACCCAACCACCCACCCAAAGATACCTGCTGTAGTGATATGCGGTCCCTTCCCCATCATCACTTCAGTCTTTTCTAGGTCAAATTATCAACTCAGTGGCTCTACAGTTTCTGGAGCTACCAGTACCTACACCTAGGTGATCCCCCCATACAGCATGCAGACTTTTAAACTTACAATGCTTGAGTGGCTGAACTTTTCCCCACTTGATTATTAGCCTTATGAGTTAGTTTATAGTGGAAGTTTACAACTCCCTAAGCTCCTCCCTCCCAGCGTTTAAACCCAACCCTCAGTGGCTCTTCCATATTTTAAAAAGGCTAATACAAGGGGTGGGTGGTAGAACTTCCCCAAAAAGATTTTAAGGAGTTAGGCCAAATTTAAAACACAACAGCAAAACTTATAAAAACTTATGACAAAGATAAGTTAGCTCTCCAGAACCTCACCACATCTTCAAACGTCCACTGCTATCTCTGCCCTCAGCAAGAAGATTTAAGAATTAACTAATCCTAGCCCAGCCTCTAACAGAAAGTTTACCTGATATATTCCAGTTGAAGGCCCTCCACAATATCCAGCTATCACACTAATCAGCAATTCATTGTGGGTGCTGCACTCCTATTTGAGACCTACCTATGCTTTTTCCCTGCCTCATGGCTGCATTATTGGATAGAACTTCATGAGCTGCACCAAAAGCCTCTTCCTCCAATTTCAGGGCAGGTTTTCCCCTATAAATGAGCTGTTCTCTGGGGAGGGAGGAGTGGGGGAGGGTGGGATAAGGGCCCACACCCGACTCTCACGAGATTGTATCAGCCCTGTGTCTGCCTCTCACTGCACCTCCAAGCACTGCAACCTCCTCCAGAGGAAGGTCTCACATAAACACTGTATTAAACAAGTCAGCACTCCTGCCCCTGAAGTCCACAGACTGATAAGAATTTAAAGTTTATCCAGCAACTAAAATTCTTTCCCCAACTGCTCAACAAAAGCAGGTTTACACAGCCTTTGCCAGACCCCCTTTTTCTGCAGTACTACTATGTGAGAAGCCCTGGTATTTAAGCCCAAATGAGCTATAAATTGATCCTGGCTGAGAAGGACAGAAACTTCCAGAAAGCTGCTCACAATACCTATAGAAAAGATAAATGAATATCCAGCTTCCACTATGGATCCCCCACACCACACAACACTTATTAAACAAGTCAGCACTCCTGCCCTAAAGTCCACAGACTGATAAGAATTTAAAGCTGATCCATCAACTAAAATCCTTTCCCCAACTGCTCAGCTAAAGCAGGTTCACACAACCTCTGCCAGACCCCAACTGTTTCTGCAGTCACTCTGAGCAACCAATTTTCAAGTCTTCTGACAAAAGTTATTTTTATTTCTATACAATAAGCCCAATATTGTATTTATTTTCTTTACTACCTTATTGGTATGCATGATAAAGAAGAGTGCACTGTTCAGATAGACATCCAAAGATTTAAAGACTGTACTTGTTCCAAAACCCTCCCTATAACTGCTTTAATGTTCAACTGTTCAGTAGTTTAAAATTCTTTCAGAACTGCAGAACACCATGGACTGGGTCTTTTTAACATTCATAACTAGCGTGCTCCCCCGCGACAGACGTCCCTGGCATCATTGCATGAGTGGGCTCTGCAGGGGGAGGGGGGTGAAACTAAAAAGGAAAAATACCCTGGCACACTGAGGAGGTGATGAGGGCCTCGGGAACCTCTCTCATGTCCCCAACACTGCATGCCCACACCGACAACCCATGGCCGACCTCCGGAGAGAGATGGACCCTCTAATTTTAGACAGATGCCGCCAGGTAGGAGAGGAGGGCCCTGCTGCGGGGGGTGATCCAGGGCACTGGGAAATCTCTCAATGGGGCAGAAGTCAGTGTTGGAGTATCACGGTGGGGAGTAGAAGGGGCTAAGAGTCAAATAGGCACCTCTGACAGATGCCTCGGTGCACTGCTGCCAAACAAAATAGTTGTTAAAAAAACAAAACACTAGCCTGCTCCCAGTAAGCCAGTCCTGAACTCTCACAAAATCTTCTCAAAGATGTCTATTGAGATCTACAACATTCATACCACTGTAGGACTGCATCATCAGCAAAAAGTATGACTTTGCAGTCCTAGTAAGCAGAAGACAAGTGGTTCAAAACAAGGCTAAAAAGCAGTGGTTCCAAAATAGATCCTTGAGACTCTGATATTGACTGTTTTTAATGTAGTTGTAATGTTGCCCAATTTTACTTAATGTTTGTTGATTACTAAATAATTATGTTGAAAATAATTCTATTTTAGATTTGGGGAAATAATAATTGATCATTCACAAAACAGTGAAAATATAAACTGTGCGTTGCAATCCAGTTTGCAGTTTACATAGTATACTGTTTATGAACTGCAAGGTACTACTCCAAGGAAATAAAACCACAGCATCAATTTGCCATGCATGTGTTATGAAACAAAATTTTGCAACTTACATTTAGCATTCACTATTCTAATGTTTCAGAACATCAGCCTAAACATTTTAAAGATGCAGTATGACTGAGAATGGGTGGTGGTGGCACAAGGAGGGGAGACCATTGGATGTCACTTTGCACCTCACTGGGACATTGTGAGTGTTGAAGGACAGGGTGGGGGACTCTTGCATACCTGAGAGTGCTCCACTGACTCAAGGGTTAGAGCAGTGCAGGGAGCATGACTGGTGGATGTCAGAGAGCACTTGACTCCCCTTGGGTAAAGGCAGTGGAGGAAGGGGGATTATTTAATATCTGGAAGCATGGCACTGACTCTTGACTAAGGTCATTGCTGGGAAAGGAACCACTGCATGGAGGGTGACCGAATGGGAGAGGCAGCGAATATAATGACAGGACGTTGGTATATGAAGATGCGCGTGGGGGGAAATGAGCACACCATGCAAGGGGCGGAAGGGGAGGGAGGGTTTGTGAAGTGCAGCATGGTGATGAGCTGCTGAACTGGCCATGTGGAGTGGTGGGTTGGTGACAGGCTAGGGTTGGAAGGGTGCTGGGTTCGATTCTGTGCACATTCATTTTTGTGTGCCGGTTCAGGATTTTCGTTTTTTTTTGTTTTGCACCCCCCCAACATGCACCCCCCTGGAGTTGAGAATTCTTTACTATGGGGGTGCGAGGGCACAGCACCATGCACAAACAAAAAAACTATGTCTCCAGCACCCTTGTGCTGTGCACTGTGAGTGTACATCACCAAAAATAATTTTCGGTGATATACACTCGCCTAATGGTGATCGCCTTTCCGTGATCACCGTTATGACATGGAACCACCTGGGAGTGATTTACTCTGTGTAAGGGTGAGACAGAGAGGGGGGATTGTTGGATACCAAGGAGTGCTTCATTCCTCTGTGGTGAAGGAATTCCAAGGATGGGGGACCAGTGCATACCTGATAGTGTGTCACTGACCCCTGGTAAGGGAAGTTGGAGGTGGGGTTCACTGGATGTCATGGATTTGAAATAGGAGTATTGTCATGCCAGGAAGTGCTTGAATGAATGGGGTGATGCCAGGCCATGGAGGCAGGGAAGGTACCACTGTCCCACCAGTTACACCAGTAATCTGAGTCGTGATAATCAAATCCTAGACACAGCTCTGTAGTCAATACTGTATTTTATGTATACAGAAGATTGGCTAAACAGAGACCAGTCAGCACTGTGGAATTCAAAATCAGTTTAATAAATCAAATTGCAATATCTGCAACTATTTTGAGATAACAGCTTGGTCAATTCCATGGTATTCAAAACTGCAATTTAAATAAATCAGTTTGCTATGAGTATAATTATTCTATGGTTACAAGTCATTAATTCAAGAAAGTTATCAATCTGCATTCCAAAATTTGCAGATGGGAAATTACATGGTTCATGCAAATGCTACCAGAGGAATTTTAATTTTGCACAGCTTTATATTCTACTTATTACCAACTACAAGAATTCACAAACCATACACAATTATCAGTATCTGTACCCTCCCACAATTATGCACAGCAATTGTAGATCAACTCCCGTGGCAGGAGGAACTTGTGTCATCCCTTACTTGATAGACAATTGGGCAGAATCCACTGTGGAACTGTCCCAGCAGATGCTGCTCTACTTCTAATTGTCTCTTTTCTCTAGGTCACTTATGCAAAGGGTGGCTTGGACCTATGGGAGTTAAATAGTGGACAACTAGGACTAATTTGTCACTAGCAGAATCATTCTCTCATCTGTCCAGAATTCCTTGCATTCTTTTTACCTCCCTTAAACCCAATCCTCTGCAATAGATGAGCAAATCAGGCTGCTTCTTGGTACTTTAGTACTATAATGCTTAAGATCAACTATAGAAACTAAATATATGGCCATGGGGAGATGGAATAACAAGATTGTTGTGGTGCTGCTCCATAGAAACATAATTTGATGACAGATAAGGACCGCTTGGTCCACCTAGTCTGCCCATTTCCCTACATAATGGATAAGCTGCAGATCCTAGTTAACCAACAGCCTACTTCCTCCTACCTCCCACTAGAATTGCCTTATGTCTGTCATATGCATTCTTGAATTCTCCAACTGTTTTTGACTCCATGACCTCCTCAGGAAGGCTGTTCCATGCATCCACAACCCTCTCCATGAAAAAATACTTCCTCAAGTTACCTCTGAGCCGTCCCCCCTCTATCTTCAAATTGTGCCTCCTTGTTCTTGCACATCCCTTTTTCTGAAAGATGCAACCCTCTTGGACTTTGTTGATTCCCTTGAGGTACTTTAAAGTTTCTATCATGTCCCCCTTCTCCCTCCTTTCCTCAGGGGTATACATGTTAAGCTCCTTTAGTCTCTCTTCATATGGCTTCTGGTGCAGACCCTGCAGCATTTTAGTTGCCTTCCTCTGGACAGATTCCATCCTGTCTATGTTCTTGCGGAGATGGGGTCTGCAGAACAGGACGCAGTACTCCAGATAGGGTCTCACCAACTGTCTGTACAGAGGATAACAACATCCTGTTTTCTACTGGTGATGCCTCTCCTATGTATCCCAGTATCCCCCCAGCCCTCCTTACTGCCTTCTCACATTGCTTGCCCACATTTAGGTCATGTGATATAACTATCCCCAGATCCCATTCCATTTTTGTTGTCGTTAGTATCTCACCCTCCACTGTGTACTTTTCCACTGGAGTTTTGTTTCTTAGTTGCATTACTTTGCATTTCTTTGCGTTGAATCTAAGCTGCCATACATTTGATTGTTCCTCCAACCTTGCCAAGTCCCTTCTCATCCTTTCCACTCCATCTTGTGTATCAAACCTGTTGCAGATCTTTGCGTCATCTACAAAAAGACATACTTTTCCTTCCGGTCCCTCCACCATGTCACTTATAAAGACATTAAAGAGGACCGGTCCCAGTACTGAACCCTGCAGTACCCCAATAGTAACCCCCGCTTTCTTCAAAGTGGACTCTGTTTACTATTACCTTCTGCATCCAGTTGTCCAGCCAATTGTTTACCCAGGCTACCACCCTGGGACCCACTCCAAAGCTGACTAACTTGTTTATTAATCTCTTGTGTGGGACTGTGTCAAATGCCTTGCTAAAGTCCAGGTAGGCCATGTCTGCAGCCCCTCCCTGGTCTACTACTTTGGTCACCCAGTCAAAGAAATCTAATAGATTCATCTGACATGAACTTCCTGCTGTGAATCCATGCTGCCTTGGGTCCAGTGCCCTGCTGGTCTCTAGGTACTCAACAATTCTTTCCTTTAGAAGTGATTCCATCATTTTACCTACCACTGAGGTCAAACCAACAGGTCTGTACTTTCCTGCCTCTGCCTTGCTCCCACTTTTGTGAAGTGGAATCATAGCTGCCCTCCTCTAGTCCTCAACTATCACCACATCCTCCCATGATTTGTTAAAGAGGGTAGTCAGTGGTGTCACTAGCTCTCCCCTTATCTCTTTTAAAATTCTGGGGTGAATTCCATCCGCCAGCCCCATTGCTTTGTCCACCTTCAGTTTTGAGTTTTTTTCCCTAACCTTCCCTGCCACCTGTTTTGAGAACCATAGTGGCTTTTTCCTTCATTTTATTTTGCTGATTTGCTTTACACAAAGACCTATTGCCTCTGTGATAGCAGTTTTAATTTTTCCCCATTGTTCTCCCAACCCTCCTTCTTTCCTGTTCGCTAGCGCTTTTCTGAGGCACTCTCCCATTATGCAAAAGTCAATCCTCCTAAACTCCAGCACCCATGATTTTGTATGGCTTGACTCTACAGCTGTGTTTATTGTGAACCACACTGTCTGGTGGTCATGGCATCCCGTGATATTAGCACTGCAGAATGGGCACTTACAATAATGGTGACCCACTCCCCAGCGCATTACAGAGACAGCTACGTGATGGTTGAGTGGCTGGATGTAGGGGTTGACGAATATAGCGACAGGATGTCACTATACATATGCACGCAGGGGGGATTGGGCATGCAAAGTGAGAGGCGGGAGGGTATGTAAGTGGTGGTGCCACTGCAGGTGAGTTCATGGCATTGTTCGGTAGGGTACTGGGTTCAGGCCCAGGTGGTGGTGTGTTTTTGTTGTGTCCTACCCAAAACTTTTATTTTTAATGTTTTCACCCCCCCCGACATGCATCCCCCCTGGATCTGAGAATCCTTAAGTAGGGGGGTGCGGGAGGCACAGCCCCCCACATAAAACATTAAAAAACTAAGTCTCCAGTGCCTTTTTGCTATGCACCAGGGTGTTAGAGTGCTGAAATAAATTTTCAGCACCCTTGACTTCTTTATAACAGTGATCGCCTTTAGGTTTTCACTATTATTACATAGATCGGTGGTCGCTTGTTCCCAGATGGCTACCCACTTCTAAATCTGAGATCCTCTCTCTCCATCCCTGTTTGAGAGTACCAGGTCTATGATTGCTCCCTCCTGAGTGGGTTCCATCACTAGCTGTCTGAGGCATGCCTCCTGTAGGGTATCAAGAATGACCCTGCTCTTAGATGTGGCTGCTGTAAAGGTGCTCCAGTTAACATCTGGAATATTCAGGTTCCATATCAACAATATCTCTCCTTTTTCTGCCAGTCTAAGGTTTCCTTCCATAATTTCCTTGTCCATTGCCTCCCCCCTGAGATGGGGGTTTGTAAACAACCCCTATGCAGATTGTTGTGCCATTTTCTGTCTCCAGGGTGACCCACAGTGCCTCCTCCCCTCCCTGTTTGTCCTTTAGTTCTGTTGCTTTGATTCCTTCCCTTATGTAGAGAGCAACTCCTCTTCCTCTTTTCCCTCCCTGTCCCCCCTGTAGATAGTGTACCCTGGTATGTTGACATCCTAGTTATGGTTCTCCGTGTACCATGTTTCTGTGACTGCCACAATATCCAGGCGTCCCTCTTCCATCAAGGCCACTAGTTCAGGGAGCTTGTTACACAGACTATGGTGTTCATACTCATCACCCTCCATTTTTTGATGGCCTTACCCCTTTTAGGCCCATCCCTGTCCTTACTGCCTTTGCCTTTTTCTTGATTTATGCCTGTCCTGCTCCCTATCGACTTCTCTACCTTTGTGTCTACTTCACTAACTACTCTGTTTTGTGTGGGGGGGCTGGGATTTCCCTGCTGCTCTTCGGTGCCTCCCCCCTTGGCTAGTTTAAATGCTTGCCAAGGACGAATTTAAACCTATCATGTAGGATCCTGATTCCCCTTCCGGACAGATGCAGACCATCATACCAGTATAGGCCTGGATCCCTCTAGGCGGACCCCCAGTCCCCAGTGAAGCCAAATCCCTAAGCTCTGCACCAGTTTTTCAACCAGTCATTGAATCCCATGGTGCGGAGTACCCTAGCCTCACCTATGCCATAGACAGGCAGCAATTCTGAGAAAGTTACCGTGAGTGTTACTTGTCTAAGGCCCCTCCTCACTCCACAAACTCCTGCTGCACTGCTCTGATCCCATTCCTAGCCAGATCATTTGTCCCTAGGTGAACAATGACATTCAACTCCCTCCCCCGAGCAGCTGCTCCCATGATCCTGAGGATTCACTTCCTGTCCCTCCAAGCCATTGTGCCGGGCAGGCACCTTACCTCCCTCTTCCCTCCTCCACCAGTTCTACCCTCCTAATGACTGAGTCCCCCACCAGGAGATGTTTCCTTCCCCTGTGGGGTCCTGAGCCACCCTCCAGTGGGCCTCCTTTGTGGAGGTTTCCTTCCCAGCATCCTCCTTGATCTCCACTGTGGGTGCCTTCATAGAGGAACCATGCTCCACTAGAATGGTGAATGAATTGTGGAGAGGAACAACTGTAGGGATGCACCTCTGTTCCACCACCTTCACCCTCCCTGAGCCCACTGTGGTCCAACTGATCCTCTTTCTTGGCAACCTCTGAGGCAGTGGGTGGCATGGATGGTCCCTGCATGGGGGAGGAGGTTTCTTGAATCCTTGCCAGGTCACCATGGAGATGGGCAACCTCCTCCTTCAGACCAGAGAGTTGCCTGCAAATAGGGTACCAACGCAGCCTCCAGAACATCTCCTGGATGACTGCCGGTCCACAGCCAGTACATTGCACCACTCCCCACATGTCTGTCTCCCTTCCTGCTTAAGATTTTTTTTTAATGCATGTGAGTGTGTTTATCCCCTATTCAGTGTGCACTACTGTTAAGGATATGAACAGGTGTATGTACTTTGCACTTTTGGGGAAGTGATGTCAGAACCCCTGATATAAAGGAAATGATGCACTTGAGGTGGCTGGGGTGAGTGGCAGGGTGGGTGAGACTAAGCCCCTGACCTCCAGAAACAATCAACTTCAACTCTGACCCACCACCACAGTGAGTGTATTCTTTCCTTTCAGACAACTATTTCACAGAGGTTAAGTAACAGGTCTAGTCACAAATGATTGCAAATATTCTCCCAGCTAGATTTCCTCCCTGACAAATAAATGTTGTGCTAAGTAAAGTCAACCCCCAAAACAGAGAACCAAAACACTGACTTCTACTTACTTACACGGGACCCAAAATTAAGATTTCAGTTCAGTGTACTCTGTTAAATCATCTCCTTTCTTTAAGGAAGCTGGTGGCTGCTCTCTGTCTCAGCTACTGCAGACAGAGTCCACAAAACCCTCCGCTCCCCACTGCAATGTGTTTGATCAACGTTCAGGTTCGTTGTTCCATATTCACCTTTTGGAAACATTTTTTTAAACTTATTTGCTTGGCAATAACTTGCAGAGGCTTTGTTTTTAATGTTGATGCTGAGCTGTATGTTGGCACTGTATCAAATACAGATGTGAGACTGAACGCTGTTTTTAAGACTGACCTGGATTTTAATACTGTTAGTTAAAGTGAGCTCAGTTAGTTTGAAAGAAATGGTGATGATGCCTTCCCGCCTGGACTCAAGACGATTTCAGAGAGAGCATGGTAAAAGTAAGGCTGCACTTGATGTGCTGAAGGTTTTTTTTTCTCCAAACAAAAGGTATGCTATTGTTGCCTGGGATGAGGGATGTTTATATTAAGTTCTATGTCACTTGAGTTTACCAGGCCCAGAGGAGCAACTATTTCTGTTTAATCCTAAAGTGAGCATTTTTGATGGTGATGGAAATCTGGGTGCCCAGTAGGGTGTGCTCTAATAGAGGAGAGCCTAATCCTGAAGGACAGAAGGTTTAAACTAAGTAGCCAGGAGAGCAGGAACGAACAGAAGAGTTTGGCTGGGGCTTTATGCCGTAAGTTATGAAGGTCCTCATGTACTGCCATGTTTGAGGCCTGTAGAATTTAAAAACTCTTAAGATTTCTAATACAGAAGCTGTTGGATTATATAGCCAAATTATAACCTGGAGTATAACCTTGGTAACTGAGGGGGAAGCCAGCCTTGGAGAGATATCCTAAGGATTTTTTGACTGCAGGTCTTTAATTTGCCACTTAGCTCTGATACTTTCATTTAAAACCGTGTAGGTACTTTTTATCATAATATTAACATATCTTACACTTTCAGAATTTGGTATCATTCATATTTAATACTTGGATAGCATTTTTAATAGCACACAAAAGTATATAAAAAAAACCTGGTAATAGCATTGCACGCAAACTGGTAATAGCATACTTACACAATGATAATAGCATCGTTCCCAAGCAATAATAGTATAGTTCAGGACCCGAATGATAGTATTATCACTTAAACTCCACGGCGCAACTGCAAGTCTGCCACACTACTTCTTCAAAAGCGTGCCTTCTAATTGGCCGCTTTATCTCGGTGGGCAGGCAAAACATGTTTTAAAACATGGCAGCGGCATTCTCGCTAAGCGAGAGTGAATTGCGTCCGGTTTTTCAGAATGTCCCCAATTTTTTTCATGCCACAAAACTTCAGTTTGCCTTCACAAAAGAACCTGAAAAGGTAGGACTGCCTACAAAAGTAGAACAGAGCTTAGTTCTTGAACATCGAGCGAGGCGAGGCAGGGTGAGTGTGTGCTGGCTGAGAGGGTCGAGACAGTCCAGCGGCAGTAGGCAGAAACAAAAGACAAATACAGCATTTCAAAACCAAAAAATTAAATCTCTCATCCATATATTAAAAAAAATGATGGATATCTCACTGGGTAGTACCGGTGAGATACCATCTCGAGGTTCTGGACACAGGAACTTCTCGATGGTATTACTCACCAATAATACCCAGTGAGCGATCCATTATTCTCTTTTTAATTAATGGTTATATTTCTGTATCTGTGGATAACTGTGGTTTTATTCTCAGTTACAACCTCCTTGTTGATATTTTCTGTTACAGTACGGGAGGTTGTAATTAGTGCCTGCCACTCAAACAAAAGTTACGCAGCTCATTGGTTGCAACTCTCTGACTGGGCAGGATGATCACCTCTCCAAACATGGCGACTCTTTTCCTCGCTAACCAAGTTTCCGTGGGAATTTATCTGTTCCATTTTACTTCATACCAGGTAATTTTTTTTTGCAAACTGTTCAATATATCTGGTTAATCTTGCCTTCAGAGTAAAAAACGTATCTGTTTGATCCTGACATTCTTACCTCTTGAGCGGGGCTCCCCGGCTACATTCCTGACCAACCGTGACTGTGGAGTGAGTGAGTGAGTGAGTGAGTGAGAAACTGTGTGTGTGTGTGTGTGTGTGTGTTTCTGACAGAACTGCTGCATTAATCCGTGTGGTAAAGAAAAAAAAATGATGACCCTTAACCAAAAAACATTTGTCAATGCCGAATGTTGATTGCGTTGGTCTGTTGAGCTCGTTCAGTGGCCCTCTGTCACTGGCTCAGTCTGTTTGTCCCGGTGCTGCAGGCAACTCTTTAGCACTGGGCTGCTGCCTGCATTGGCACCTTGTTCTGCCCAGGAAGAAATCC
This sequence comes from Neoceratodus forsteri, assembly GCA_016271365.2. Taxonomy (NCBI): domain Eukaryota; kingdom Metazoa; phylum Chordata; order Ceratodontiformes; family Ceratodontidae; genus Neoceratodus; species Neoceratodus forsteri. The sequence continues at coordinate 323,900,325 of CM057458.1, forward strand.
GTAGCTGTCCTGACAGAACTCCGTTGAGGTGGCTCACTCGCTCATTCTGTTTCTCCTGGCGCGGCAGGCTGCCCTTCTGTACTGGGCTCCTGCCTGTGTTGGTGGCTTTTTCTGCCCATGAAGAAATCCACAGCTGTCCTGACAGAGCTCCATTGTGGTTGCTCACTCCCCCTGTCTCACTCACTCATTCTGGTTCTCCTGGCGCTGCGGGCTGTCCTTTTGTTTTGGGCTCCTGCCTCTGTTGGCACCTTTTTCTGCCCACAAAGAAATAGTCAGCAGTCCCAACAAAGTTCCGTTGAGCTTGTTCACTCCCCTTCTCTCACTCTCTCATTCTGTTTCTGTCGGCGCTGCAGGCTGACCTTTTCTGCTGGGATCCTGGCTGCATTGCTGCCTTCTTATGCCCACAAAGAAATTTGCAACAATTACAATACAGCTCCGTTGAGCTTGCTCACTCGCTCATTCTGGTTTTCCTGCCACTGCAGGCTGCCCTTTTGTACTGGGCCTCCTGTGTGTATTGCTGCCTTTTTCTGCCCACAAACAAATCTGCAGCAGTCCCAACAGAGCTCCGTTGAGCTCACTGACTCACCCTCCCTCACTCGCTCGTTCTGTGTCTCTTGGCGCTGCAGGCTGCCCTTTTGCACTGGGCTCCTGCCTGCATTGGCGGCTTTTTCTGGCCAGAAAGAAATCTGAAGCAGTCCTGACACAGCTCCATTGAGCTCACTCACTCCCCCTCTGTCACTCATGCATTCCATTTCTGCTGGTGCTGCAAGCTGGCCTGCATTGCCACATTTTCTGCCCACAAAGAAATCCTCAGCAGTCACAGTAGAGCTCCATTGAGCTCGCTCACTACTGCTCTGTCACTCACTTGTTCTGTTTCTCTTGGCGCTGCAGACTGCGCTTTGGTATGGGGCTCCTGGTTGCGTTGGAACCTTTGTCTGTCAACAAAAACCACAGCTGTCCTGACAGAGCTCCGTTGAGGTCGTTCAATCTCCCTCTCTCATGCACTCATTCTGTTTGTCCTGGCACTGCAAGCTGCCCTTTTGTACGGGGCTCCTGCCTGCATTGGCGCCTTTTTCTACCCACAAAGAAATCCGCAGCAGTCCTGATAGAGCTCCGTTGAGCTCAATAAATCCCCCTGTCTCAGTCACTCGTACTGTTTCTCCCACCGCTGCAGGCTGGCCTTTTGTACTGGGCCCTTGCCTGCATTGATGCCTTTTTCTGCCCACAAAGAAATCCGCAGCAGTCCTGACAGCACTTCTGTGAGTTCGCTCACTCCCCCTCCCTCACTCGATCTCTCGTTCTGTTTCTCCCAGTGCTGCAGGCTGCCCTTTTGTACTTGGCTCTTGTGTTGGGGCCTTTGTCTGCCCACAAAAAAATCCGCAGCAGTTCTGACAGAGCTCAGATGAGCTCGGTCACTTCCCCCTCTCACTCAGTCAATCTTAATCTGGCCCAAACACTGATTTCCCAGAGTGACCGTGCTATTCTCTGGCCAGAGTGCAAAAACATATTTTAGCCAGGATGTGAAAAATGACAGCTGTAGTGTTCATAAGGAGGTGTGAAAAAATGCCACTGTTGAAAATGTGGTGTTAAATTATTACAAATTTGCAAAGCTACAAGGGTGCATGGAAACAGTTCAACGCACGCTTGTAACACAGTCATGTTATGGAGTTTCATCACTAAATTTTCAACATAGGGATTTTAGGACCTCTGCTCATGAACAGTGCCACTGTCATTTTCTTAATCTGTCCCGAACACTGATTTCCCACAGCGACCACGTTATTCTGCGCCGGAACTGTGAAAACATATTTCGGTCAGGATGTGAAAAAGGACAGCTGTACTGCTTATAAGGAGGTGTGAAGAAATGCCACTGTTGAAAATCTGGTTTGACAATATTACAAATCTGTGAAGTTACAAGAGTGCGTACAAACTGGGCAATGCACACTTGTAACACAGTCAATTGATGGGCTATCATCACCAAATTTTCAACATAGGCATTTTAGGACCTCTGCTCATGAGCAGTATCATTGTGATTTTCTTAATCTGTCCCGAACAGTGATTTCCCACAGCAACCGCTCTATTCTGCGCCGGAAGTGAGAAAACACATTTTGGCCAGGATGGGAAAAATGACAGCTGTACTGTTCATAAGTAGGTGTGGGAAAATGGCAATGTTGAAAATCTGGAGTAAAAATATTATAAATTCGTGAAATTACGCTCGTGCGTGCAAACTGCACAACGCACACTCGTAACACAGTCATTTAATGGAGTATCATTACGAAATTTTCAACATAGGCATTTTAGGACCTCTTCTCATGAACAGTGTCACTGTCATTTTCTTAATCTGTCCTGAACACTGATTTCCCACAGCGAACGTGCTATTCTGCGCTGAAAGTACAAAAACACATTTCAGCCAGGATGTGAACAATGACAGCTGTACTGCTCACAAGGAGGTGTGACAAAATTCCAATGTTGAAAATCTGGCTGAAAATTTTGAAAATTTGCAAAGTTACGAGCCTGCGTAGCAACTGCGCAATGCACACTTGTAAAACAGTAATTTTTTGGATTTTTTCCACCATATTTGCAACATAGGCTTTTTGAGAGCCCACCTCATGAACACTGGCACTGTCGATTCATTAATCAGCTCCAAAAGGTGATTTCACTCAGTGACAGCAAAATCACCTTTCAGGGCCGCTTAACGCCATGACAGTTCAAGAATTCATGAGGTGGGGTCCCAAAAACTCCATGTTGAAAATTTGGTGTCAAAATTCCCAAAAATGCCAGAGATATCCATCAAAGTTGAAAAAACCCTGGGGGGGTGTTGTGGAGCCCGAGCAGAACGGCAGCATCTAGCAACAGCTCCTGAATCGAATTCTATAATTATTAAAAACCCCTTTAACCATTGGGAATTAACCCTAATAAATGGTACCACTCGAAAGAGGATTCCTCTAAATATAAAAATGGGCAATCCTCGTAAGGACAGAGGTGGAGGCACAGGCGCTAAAACAGCCGGTTCATCTCAGCATGCGAAAAATCTTACCGAGATGCAGGCCACACCACAACAGGAGTCCGAAGAAACAATGGCTTCCTTAGGCCTTAAATTGAATAGACTGATTACATCAGACTCCGATCTGAATAACAAGATAGATTCTTTTGGAACGAGAGTTACAGTTATTGAAAAGACCGTGGAGGACATGCAGATCGAAGTTGGGGACATTAAGAAGCAGACTGAAGCATCGTCGGCGGCAGCATCATTGCTGGTTAAGGAAAATACTCACTTGAGGGCCAGGCTTGAGACTCTCGAAAATCAGGCCCGCTCTTCGCACATTCGAGTACTAGGCTTGCCAGAGGGAATCGAGGGGGACCACCCTTTGATGTTTATAAAGGAATGGCTGGTAGAAAAACTAGCCCCAGAAGCTCAAGAAACCTCATTTGACTTACAAAAAGTGTATAGAATTACCCCTCGAGGACATCGAGAAGACACAGAAATGCCACATACCCTGTTAATTGTAACGGATGGAATAGGCACAAGAGATAAGATCCTCCGATATGCTCATCAAGCAGGTCCTATTCTACAGGATGACCGAGCTATCTATTTATTCCCAGATATCAGCTACGCCACCCGCGTCAGACGGAAAAGGTTTGATGGAATCAGAAAACGGCTTAAGCAAGCGAATATTACTCATTCAATGGTATTTCCAGCTCAGCTGAGAATAGTGCAGAGGGGGAAAATATGGGTGTTTTCAGACCCTACTGAGGCTGGCAAGTGGGCCACACGCTTCGCTGAATCTAGTCGGAAACGACGAAGAGATCGTGGCGAGGAATTCAGCAAGTCAGAAGACCATGAGGATGGCTGAGGAAAGCATGGACAGGCCAGAACTTGAATTTATTTTCTAAGACATTTTATACTCGGAATTGACTGCTAGAAACACAAGGCTTACGATTGCCTTTACAATAACTGTGTTTGATGGGGAGAAGCATTTAATTTTATGTAGCCTATTTAAGTGTTACAGGTTTGTAATAATTACTCTGCACAGTACAATCAATGCTGTCGGTAACAGTGCCTTTGTCCACCTGTTTTTTTCTTTTTAAGGGGTGTAGTAGTTAGATTGGATGAGGCTGGGGGAGATGCTGCCTTTATTGTCTTGTTGTAATTAGACTTATAGTTATATAGTGTGACAACCATAGTCCCAGATCAGGGACGCTTGTTTTGTTGGACATTAAATCCTAGTTCTTAGAGAGCGAAATAGTCACATTGCTCATGGGCTCATATAGGCAGCTTTAATATACTAATGTACTTGTAAGTGAAATGTTTAGTAACCCTTCCCATGTGGTATCAAAATATTTGGGAACCACTAATCCTACGATTAATGAGAGAGTTTATTTCTCTCTCTTTGCCTTGTATCAATACCTTTGGTATGTCCTAAATATGGTAAAACTGTCTGTAAGAGGATATGAGATAACTTAAAAAATAAAGTTTAAAAAAAAAGTTGAAAAAACCCTATTCATTCCATTATACAGCTTGCCGGCATTTCCTCAGTCTGTGGTCAGCTTTGAAGAGTGCAGACGTGTTCCCGGTCCACCAAAGGTCATCGCCTACCACGGAGGTAAGTATGGGGTGAGGGGTGTGAGGAGGCAGGGTGCGCAGTGGGTGGGTGAGGTTGTGGGTGGGGGGCACGGAGACCTCAGGGGACAATTTCCTTTACAGGGTTAAGAAAAAAAAGATGTCACGGGACCGCTTTTTATTTACAGGGGCATGTGGCACACTAGGGTCGGCTCCCAGCATGCCACCGGAGTCTTGCTTTGGGGGACAGCTGTAGCCGATCGGGATTGGCACCCCATTGGCAATCAACAAAAGGGGCATGTGGCATGCTGGGGTGGGCTCAGCATGCCTGAGTCTGGTTTTGGGAGGCAGCTGCGATGGGGATTGGGCACCCCATGCGGCAAACAACCAAAGGGAATTCCTTTCTGCTGACAGGATTGAGCACTCGGCCAACAAACAACAAAAGGGGGGGAATTCCTTTCCACTGATGGGGATTGGTCACGCCGTCGGCAGACAAAACCGGGGGGGTTACAATTATGCCAATGGGGAGTGGGCTCCCCTGTCAGCAAATAAACATGGTGGGGGGTTAAATTGTTTGTGAATACGGCAGCATGCCGCCGCCATGTTCACAAAAATAGCAGGGTTCCTACATACTGCCCTACAATGATGGGTCGCTCCCTCATTGCAGCGGATGGCTGACACTGCAATGATGAGGCGGCCCCTGATTGCAGCGGCTGATTTTTTAGAAGGTTGTGGCAAGCTGGCTGAACTAGTGTCAGCAGCAGCATGCCATGGCATTGGGGGACGCGGGACAAGTCTTTGCAGGCTGTGGTTGCATTGGCCACAACAGTGCTGTGCCTCCACAACCTGCTTGTGGAGAAAGCTGCCACAACATGTTTCTTGCACATGCGCGCAATCAACATAATAAAATAACATGATTGGATGTGTGTAAAACCAGAATTTTACACACCCCCTTGGTGTGGGATGCTTTTATAAACCTCTCAGGCTTCACCCTTGGGGTTCATGTAACATCCAACACCTCAGGTGTGTGTAAAATTTTGGTTACACACACCCACCCATATATTATTCTATATCTAATATGTTTTTAAGTATTTTTAGATCTCTTTATGCTTTTCTATTTTTCCATGTGTTTCCTCGTGTTTTATTAACAGTGCTGAAGTGGAATAGCTCTTTTCTGTAATTGAGATAGCTTTTGTACCAAAGAATTACTGGAGCAATTTGAAAGCCCTATTTAACTATTATGAGACCTTAACATAGGATGTAGACTTGGAAGAAATACAAAAGGATTCACATAAATGATAATAGGCAGCAAGATCAGGAAGATTGTGTGGAATAGCCTAATAGGGCTTAAACAGTAGGCTGCCATCACACCTTTGTAAGAAGCCATTCATTAGCTCTAATTGGAGTTTGAATAGGAAGCCACGCTTGGGGCTGTTAGTGGCCAATGGACATGAAAGTGGGGCAAAATGTCTGGATATGTGGGAGCAGGCACAAGCCATAGGAACCCATATATGGTTTCCAAATTGTAGCTGGTGTATAATTCCTGCCATGACTGGTGATAAGAAAGGCAAGGAGCAGCATGCACTGCATGTTGCCTTTTGGAATCTCATTGATGATGACAAGATTTACTGGCAGCCTGGGATGACCTAACATGGGCCAGTGACTGTGATTTCTGCTATTTTTGTCTGGGGAAAATTACCTCCATGAGTTGACCTTGGGCGCAGTTATGAATCTCGAACATAGTGGCTTAATTTCTTTCTAAGATGAGGCATTGCAATGGTTTATCACATGGGGAAGTATATGGCTCATGTCCCTCATTGCAGTATGCCTTGTACAGGGCAACTGCAATTGAGTGCTTGCAAAAAAGATGGCTTAATCGCACTTGTGTACACGGCTACCTGACAGGGTAGCAACTGGATATGGCAGTAGGTGACTACAGTGAGGGGATGTTACTGTATATTAATGTGTGCGGGGGGAGACCACATCACGCAACAGGCAGAAGAGGAGGGAGGGTATGTGAGGTGTAGTGCGGCAGTCACCTGCTGACCTGGCTGAGTGGCATGTTGGGTAGGTGGTGGGCTGGGGTTGGGAGGGTGTTGGGTTCAATTCTGGGTGTGATCATGTTTTTGTGTTGTTGTTTTTTTTTTAAGTTTAATCCCCCGACATGCACCCTCCTGTAGTTGAAAATCCTTAGGTAGGGGTGTGTGGGGGGGGGCCCTGTCGGAGGTGCAGGGGCCACAGCCCCCCCCAATAACGTAGAAAACCAGTGGCCAGTTTTCTAGTCATTGTGAGTGCACATCACCCTAATTCATTTTCAGTGATGTACACTTGCCCTAACAGCGATCGTTATTCCGCAAAAGCTGTTATGACATAGAACGCCTCATTGCACATTAGGATAGTCTTGTTGACTTCTTCTAAATTGCAGCATCTTTGGTTAACATGGGTTCCTAGTTATTGACCCCATTTTAAATATGCTTATACATATTTTTAGATAAAGATGCTTTTCTATTTTTCCATGTGATTCTTTGTGTTTTATTAGCAGTGCTGAAGTGGAATAGCTCTTTTCTGTAATTGGGATAACTTGTGTACCAAAGAATTAGTGGAGCAATTTGAAAGCCCTATTTAACTATTATAAGACTTTAATTGGAAGGTGCATGCTTGTGGTTACGTGGGGTAAGAGCTCCTCCCTTACATCCTACTTAAACCACCAGGCTAACCGCAGCTCCGCTTAAAGCAAGTCGCACTCACTGGTGTGCTGCGGGGTCGTGATTGCTTCTTCTTCATCCTGCATGTCCGCTCTCCCCCCTCCCCCTTCCCCCTCTCCATCCTGCTTGTTCCCCTGTGTCTTGCGCTTCATTTCTGGTTTCTTTGTTTCCCTCTTCACGTTTTTCTGCTCCTTTGCCCTTGTTTGTTTCCCTTCATGCTTTTGGGGAGTTTCTGGCCCGTACTTTGTGGTCCGCAGCTCCTCTCTACTCCCTCTTTACATGGTCGCCGGGTCAGCCACCTCTGTTCTCTGCTCCCTGCTACTGATTCCAGCTCTGCTGTTCCCCTGAATCCTCGCTGTTGCCTTCTATTTTTTTTCCAGCAACCACTGCTCCATGCTGCCGCTTTGTTCACTATCAGAAAGTCGCTCATTATGTGGCTTCTGAACTGTCTGTTTTGGAGCCTCCTCGATTGCTTTCCCAGCACACAGCTGCAGCTGCCTCACATAGCAATCTCCTACAGACAGCTCAGTTCGCTTTCACCCACGGGAAGCCAGCCACTACTATGACCAGCACTGGGCACATGTGCCTTCAGCCCTCAGGTTATGAGAGTGTTCTAACATTCTGTACCTTTCCATGCCTAAGACATCTGCTGTTCCTGGCTAGACCTCGGTCACTCAGTCCATAATATAATCGAAAGTCAAAGCAACGAAGCATACGATAGCATGACAAATTTCTATACACAGTGCAGTATCTATGCACCATACTTGCATGATTGCATCAGACTTAGCATCTCTGAAATATTACTGCAGTATAGTAAAATCCCAGCATAATTATGATATGGATCTCCTGCTATGATATGCTACTTTGCTCCTTTATTACGCAGCAGCCCATCCCCATTGTTCTGTCCTGCCCAAGCTGTTCAGAGTTTAAATTTACCAAACCATTGTCTACAAACTTTCTAGTCTCCTTGTGGTTCCAATTCGGCTCTGCGACTTTGTGGCGACATGGGAGCACTCACACTATATTCCAGAAACTGCAATCAATTATTTGACACTCAATTAGAAGGCACCATGATAGGTTCCAGTCTAGTGATCGGAAGTAGGTTCTATCGTTCTCTTCTGCTGCATACTGCCGCCTATTCCAGAATCCGTACTCTTTCTACTCTGTTACTCTACCCTCTGGCTTGAATACACCTCTATAAGGCTATTTTACTCCATGGCACAGGAGTGTTTTTACCTGCTATGTACACTACAAACTTAACAAATTTCCCTTCTGCTTCAGCCCTGGAATATTCATCTAACAAGATGTCCCACTGTGGTGGCACCACATTATGCTAGCCTATGAGGGGTCTAGCTTGTCTTGATCTCCTTCTGCCTACCTATATGAGGTCAGGCGTATTGCCAGCCATGCATGGGCCTACTCCGGCATACCTTTCTGCTCCTTGTTGCCCTACGTGCTGGTGTTTCTGCCTCTAGCCTTCATGGGGCATAGCTGCCACTCTCTACTCCTTCGCTAGGCTGACCTACGTGTGGTCTAGCTGCTCATCTTACCCACATATGGGCCTAGCTGCTCCATGCCTTCAGCCTTTGGACTCCTGCCATGCACTTCTGCTATGCACCCCATCATCGCATTCAGCGCCCTGCTCCGTATCCTTCCTGCAGACCATCACTTGAGCTTATCCCTCAAGATTGGACACACTCCAGGATGTCTTGTCTTCAGCCATGCCAGTCGAGTTTTGGATGCTTCAGCTCTCACCGTGCCTGTTCGAACCTCTACATCCATCCAAGACCCATCTGTGCTCCATAATGGATTTCCTATCAGACTATGTCTTAGAATTTTACATCACTGTCCCTGGATGCTACCCATGTTGCTTTGCTTTGTTTCGACTTATTGCTACTACTCACTTACCAGCTGACCTACATGTGGTCCAGATGGGCACACTAGCCTTTGTGGGGTTTAGTTGCCACTCTACTCACTTTACCAGCTGACCTACGTGTGGTCCAGCCACCATGCTAGCCTTCATGGGTCTTAGCTGCCACTCTCTATTCACTTACTGGCTGACCTAAGTGTGGTCCAGCCACACATCTTAAGTCTTGTTCCTTCCATCAGCTGACCTTCGTGTGGTCCAGCCACCTATCCTGCACTTCATATTGGCTTGGCTCCCTTTCTCTCCCTTGGATGCTTCCTATTGGGATGCTGAAGTCATTAGATCTACTACCTCTCCATTTCTTGCCTGGATTCCCAACCAAACTCTATTCCATTATGCCTTCCCATATCATGGATTAAGCATTCAACCTAACCTATTTTGGTGCCATATGATTATTAACTGTGGTTCACGTTGTCAGCATATCCACCTTTGACTCTGCCTTTTTCCATGCCGGACCAGAGGTTTCCACTATGTCTTCTCTGGATAGCATGGCTGGTGTTCAGCTTCTGTGCTTCTTCACTAAGGTCCTCATTGCAAAGCTTGCCACTTGGATCAGCAGCTTCCTGTCATCCTGTTCTGGGTCTAGAGTCCTAGTCATTTGGCTACATGTTTTAGAGGAGACTTCCTCGCCTTTGGATTGCTTGACTAATGCTACTTTGATGCTTTGATTTATGCTCCTGATGGATTTCAGGACTAGGTAGTCACTAGACAGGATCTACTGTCATCCGTACCCGACATTCTAACATCAGTACTTTGAATTCAGCTTCCTGCTTTCCTTGGCTTAGTATCTACAACTCCGGAACTCGGATTAGCTGATAGTTTAATATCATCAAATTAGGACTATTCTCCTTTAGTATGCCAAGAAGGATGGGTAGGTCAGTAGCCATGGGTCCTCAGAGGTTCCCCCCCCAGGGGGGTTTTTCCTCTCCTGCATGCTACTGGCCACACTCTTCGGAGTTGGAGGAGGTAATCACATGATAATAGTACAATAATTTATTCCTTTGGGGTCTCATCCTACTCGGCTAAACCATCCTTCCTATGGTGGGATACAGAGAAAGGCCAAAACATCAGGCCATAACAGTTACTCATCAGTTCAAGCATTTAAGCACCTTGCATATACCATCCAGTTCACATGTACTATAATCACTGACTTGCTCATGTCTATGTTGAAGTACCTAAGCACTAATCATTCCACACAACAAATATCGCGTAAGCATTGTCCTACTTACTGGTCTGGCCTCTGTATCCAAGCAGAACCTTCATTAAGCAGCTATAGGACATAGTACAAGCTTGGAGTTCTGAACCCCACATAACATATGATATAAACATGGGAGAAATACAAAAGGATTCACATAAATGCTAATAGGCAGCAAGACAAGAAATGTCAAGTGGGATAGCCTAATGGGGCTTAAATGGTAGGCTGCAATCACACCCTTGTAAAAAGCCATTCATAATCTTTAACTGGAGTTTGAATAGGAAGCCATGCTTGGGGCTGTTAGTGGCCAGTGGGCCTGAAAGTTGGGCAACATGTCTGGACATACGGCAGAAGGAGCAATCCATAGGGATGCATAATTGGCTTCCAAATTGTAGCTGGTATATAATTCCTACCCCACTTTGTGAAAAGATGGGCACAGAGCATCATACACTGCATGGTGTCTTTTGGAATCTCACTGATAATGACAGGTTTTACAGACCACATGGGATGACCTAATGTGGGCCAGCAATTGTGATTTCTGCTATTCTTGTCTGGGGCAAAGTACCTCCGTGAGTTGACCTTGGGCTCCATTATGAGTCTTGAGCACAGTGGCTTAATTTCTTTCTCAGATGAGGCACAGGAATGGTTCACCACAAGGGGAAGTGTTTGGCTAATGTACTTCATTGTGCTTTAGAGAAGTCCTGTTGACCTCTTCTAAATTGTAGCATCTTTGGCTAATATGTGTTCCTAGTTATTGACCCCTTTCGTCTACTACCTAATTTTTTGTTTCCTTATTACATGGCCATACACATGGATTTGGCTGCTATTGCAAGGTCCAGGTTCCAGGTTTTCACCTTGGTATGCTTTAAATGAGGCTTGGTTTGGCTATTGATTTTATATTAACCCCATCTTGGATCCTAGAAAGAGATATGCTTATATGTGTTATAAGTTTGTAGTCATGTACTTTAGATTTAGATTTGCTCATATTCCCAATGCTTCTGAGGCTCCCTGTTCACGCTCTGTAGGAAGTAACATGTTTTGTTCAAATGTTCATGTGCTCATAGTATGAAAAATGCATATTACATGACTTCTAGTGGAGTGGAGCCAGGAGGTGGGGGGGGAGGGATATAGCCAGCCACGTGGCTTGTGGTGTGGCTCACTTGCATGCAAGTGGAAAACGCCAAAGTGGGGGACCGGAGAGAACAACTGAAGAGGAACATGGAAGATGGGATTGCTTAGAGAGAAGCACGTTACAATTACTTGAACCATATTTGGACTATTGGGTGCAGAAGTGTATTACGGGGATGTAAATTTCTGGAATAGCAGGCATTGTATAAGGAGACTATTCTCTACATTCCATAGAAAGCATTGGCATTGCTCTTGTACTGTGGGGGATTCATCTGTGGAAATCATTATTCTAACTTGTAGTAGGAGTTACACGTATTCTGTTTAGGGGAAGGTCTCTGCTGTCTCCATCAGTGATTTTATTTTTAATTTTTGCATAGGAATTTGAGTGTAACTGAAGCAGTAGTAGTTGTATTCTGATAAGGGGAGGTTCTCTGTGATCCCCATCAATATTTTTACTTTCATCTGAAAGGAGAGTGCTCTACAGGCAGGCAGTCAGGAGCTGTATGCAAGAAGCAGAAGAACGGGGATGAGCTTTCCAGGATCTAAAATCAGACTGAGCAGTCTCATTGAGGGGAGAGAAGGGGCTGGGGTGCTCTTGTGGAAAGGGCTAATTGATTCTCATGAGAATCAGGGGTACATCCAACCAAAAGTCCAAAGGTAAGCACTCCTAAAGGAAACCAAAATACCCACTATACTGAAAAATTTGAAAACATTTAACTGCTTTATTGCCAGTAGATGATTAAGTGAGACAGGAACACATCACACTCCACTTGCCCCAAGAGAGTCAGGGGGAGGCCCAACCCACCCTCCCTATTCCTCCCTCCCTCCCCAGGCTCCCCAAACCTTTCTCGGGGAGCTAGTACACTGAAGTTGTTGGACAGCACAGCCAGGTGCAGTCACTAACATGCCCTAACCATCCCTGTGATTCAGGGGTATATAGGTTAAGAACAAAAAACAAACGCTTAAAATAGGAAGTTTAGATGTTGACATAGATAATGATCTGGGAGGAAGGGTGTGTGTGCAGAATAACTTGGGTATGCCTAAAATGTGGGAAGGGTCGAGGATATAGGGCAGGCAACCTTCAACCATGGTGCAGGGGTGAACTGGATGGCTAGTAGAGATATGGGTAGGGTAGTAGTCTGCAACAGCTGCAGGGCAGCTATCTTCTTGGGGTGGCATGAAGAACATGTGTGTGTGTGTGTGTGTGTGTGTGTGTGTGGTGTGCTGGCAGCTCAAACAGCTTAGGGATGTGATTAGCTGGTTAAGGGCAGAGCTAAGGGAAGGGATGGGGTAATGTGGGGGAACCATTCAGGATCTGAGGCATGTAGGATGGCCTCAGAGGGTGGCAGACATGCCAGACTGAGGGGAGGGGGGGGATTGGACCACAATTCACACATCCACAGGAATTTGGAGGAACAGGACTTGGGGGGGCTCAAAGTGGATTTGGAATTGGGGCAGGAATGGTCAAAGAGCCATCTGCAAAAGGGAGTATCGGAATAGTTTGACAGGGGTAGCAACGGGCAAAACACAAGTGCCAAACAATTGACTCACAGTGCTGGCTACAATAAAGGATGAGGAGGGAGAAAAAAATCTGTGGATAGGGAAGAAGGAAAGGTGGTACTGACAACCTAGATTGTGTAGCAGATGGGAGAGATGGGGATATGACGGGTAATGGGATGAGGGAAAAGAATAGAAGGGAGGGAAGGGGGACAAAAGAGGAGGGGAAAGAAGGGAAGCAGAGGCTAAGTGGTGATGGCAAAGAAGGCGCTGAAGCAGGGAGTGCATTGGGGAGAGGCAGTCAAGTCAGTTAAGAGATACAGTGGGGGAAGTTGTCATGAGGGTAGTGGCTGAGGAGGATACAGGTGGGGCAGAAGGCGTCAGGGATATATTTGATGGGATAAAGATTCAGAACTGGTCCCAGGCAAATGGGAGGATGCTGGGGCTAAAACATGAAAAAGGGGGTGGGATCTTGGTTCTGGGAGACTCAGTACTAAGAGAGGTCAGATGGGGAAGTAAAGGGGAATGTCATAGTTGCATATGGGCGAAGTGCATGCCAGGAATGACAGCAGGTAGGGTGTAACAGTATATTCATAAGTATGCAAAGAGGGGAAGGGAAAAACATCATGTCATGGTGCAGTTGGACAGGAATGATTTGGAGCGTAACACAGTTGAGGAGGTACAGGAGAGGTTTGTGGAGCAGGGGAAGTTGTGTGAAGAAGCAGGGAGCTCAGTGGCCTTCTCAGAAGTACTCATAGTACCGAGAGCAAGTGCTATGAGGAAAATGAGAATAGAGGAGTTTAAAACTTAGCTAGGAGCCTGGTTTCAGAACCAAAGGGTACAGACTGGTGGGGAAATGGGGTAGGACTTGGGATAATAGCACCCTTTTTGCCCACGAAAGGTTACACTTAAGCAAGCAGGGCCAAGGGATATTAAAAAAGAGGCTGGGGGAATACATAGCAACGAGGGTGGATTTAAACTAGGTGTGGGGGGAGGCAAGTAGGCAGAAGTCAAACAGGGTCTCCAGAAAGGGGAGCTGAATGAGCTTACCCCCATACCAGTTGGGGTAGAATTAGGGAGTATTCATATGGAGAGGATAATAATGGTGTTTAAAAGGGGAAGGATGGGAAGGGCACATATTGGAGGGTAGTTTCCTTGAATGCAAGGAACCTGGGGAACAAAATGGCTTAGTTGCAGGCTCTCATGACAGAGAGGGAGGTGGACATAGCTGCCATCACTGAAATATGGACCACCTAATACCAGGACTGGGACCTGGTGATTGTGGATATATTATGTTACCTGGAAACACAGTATCCTGATGCTCAGGATACCGAACCCAGATTTCTGAACTGCACAGACCCGATGGCACCACTTGCCCTATGTGATGTCAGGCAACACGGCAACATATGCCATTTGTTACAATGTGGGGGGCTTCACCTCCCCACAACCTCCCCCCCAATAACTAATATAACTAGCTCCAAGGGGGAGCTGACCTCAGAGTAAAAATGATATCAGTTATGGTGCAAAATGTAAAAAAAGGTCCATAGCACGGACCAGAACCTGAGCCTCCAACGGTATGCTGGCTGAGCTGCCAGTGCTTTAGTCCTCCACACCACTGGGGCAGCTTGTCCAGCTTCTAGATCCAAAGCAGTTTTCAGGAACATACTGGGGTAAGGTAGCAACCCATCACATCCAGCTACATTACCCCCTCCCATAACAACGTCGGGCAAAACAACAGTGGGATTTCCAGTGTCGGGATGCTACATCTGTTGGTCAATACTGCCTGGGCAGGTTAGTGTCGGGATAGTGAGCCTCAAGATAATGTAAGGGTACCATGATCACAGGGTACAGGATATACCACAGAGATAGGGACAAAAAGAAAGGGGGTGGGGTGGCATTTATGTGAGAGAGGGGATAAGGTGTGCCACGGAAGAGGGAGAGGAGGGTAGAACAGAGGCGTTATGGAAGCAGTTCCAGGATTCCAAAAACAGGACACTTAGGATCAGGGTGGCGTATAGGCCACTGTCTCAGGCAAAGGACTTGGAGAGTGAACTAGCAGAGCAGGTAAGGAGGGTCAGCAGGAAGGGTAACACAGTGATAGTGGGCAACTTCAATCTGATAGGGGTGGAATGTAGCACCCCAGCCACCTTGAGTACAAGGCAAGGCAAGGCAAAGTTTATTTAAAAGATGCCCAATCCCAGAGGCTCTGGGCGCCATACAAAATTTAGGACAAGCATTTAAATATAATAAATATAGACATTACACATAATAAATACAAATCTTACAAAAATCAAGCCATAACTATAAATATACATCTAGACATCAAAAGCTTTAGAGAAGAGAAAAGCTTTAAGCTGGGCCTTAAAAACATCAACTGATGAAGCTTCTCTGACCATAGTTGGTAAGGAGTTCCACAGAACAGGGTCATACCCTAAATGCTCTATCGCCAGCGGATTTCAGCCTAGTTCTGGGAATGGTCAGAAGCATTCACTAGAGGAGGCGAAGAGGCGTGAGGAAAAGGCAGGTGACAGGCAGTTTAACAGGTAACAGGGCCCTGCCCGTATAGGAGCCTGGGTGAGAAGACCCACCTTAAAGAGGACTCTCCACCTGACTGGAAGCCAGTGCAACTACGCTCAAACCCGGTGTAATAATGGCAAAACTTTTGCTGCCGGTCCAGCAACAGGCAGCTGCGTTTTGCACCAGCTGCAATCTGCGAGAGATCTTCCTGTGACCCCCAGATAGAGCGATTATAGTAACATGCCTAGATGTGACTAAGGCATGTATAAGTAGGGAGGTCTGAGGTGAACAAGGGACTTAATCCTGGCAATGTTTCGAGATGGTAAAATAAGTACAACCACGGAGGATATTTGAGCCTCCATGGTTAGATCTTTATCCAGAATCACGCCAAGATTTCGACTCCAAGAGGAGGCCTTCAATGGCACAGATCCTAGGATAAGCCCAGTTTCTGCGTCAGAGGCCATCCTATCACGAACTCTGTTCGACTCCACTCCTAATACCTCCGTCTTATCGGGGTTCAGCCACAACCAGCTGGAGGCCATCCAGTCATTTATCTCGGCCAGACAGATATTAAGCACAGCCACTGCATTAGGTGTTCCTGGGGCAAAGGAAAAATACAGCTGAGTATCATCGGCATAACAATGAAAACTCAAGCCGTACTTCCTAATGATCCGCCAGAGGCAGCATATACACTATAACAGCATTGGAGCCATCTGATCCCTGAGGAAC
This sequence comes from Neoceratodus forsteri, assembly GCA_016271365.2. Lineage (NCBI taxonomy): Eukaryota > Metazoa > Chordata > Ceratodontiformes > Ceratodontidae > Neoceratodus > Neoceratodus forsteri. The sequence continues at coordinate 323,916,581 of CM057458.1, forward strand.
CTACAAAGAAGTAGGCTGAGTGTAGATGAGAAATTTCCCATCATAACCCGCTGCCTCCTGTTGGTAAGAAAGGACTCAAACCATTTGATGACATTACCGGTGAGTCCACTTAGGTCCTCAAGGAGAGCAAGCAGCACACAATGGTCAACAGTGTCAAATGCTGAGGAGAGGTCGAGGAAAACAAGAATTGTCTTGTCTCCCCGGTCTCTAGCCCTGAGAAGGTCATTCTGCACCCAAACAAGTGCAGTTTCAGTGCTATGTCTAGCACGAAAAGCCGACTGGAAGGGTTCATACAACTCATGAGATATGAGGTGCTCTTCCAACTGAAGAGCTACCACTTTCTCAATAACCTTTTCCAGAAATGGAAGGTTAGAGATTGGACGGTAATTTGCCTTGACCTCCAGGTCCAAAGATGGCTTCTTTAAGAGGTGTCTCACCAGAGCCTCCTTCAAGGCATCCAGAAAGACACCCTCAGAGAGGGAACACCGTACAATCAAGGCAAACACCGGGCCGACAGAGTCAGCGCATCTCATTAAAAAATGCGTTGGCACCGGGTCCAGTTCACAAAAGGTATGCTTCATATTGGTTGCTACCTCAATAACCTCACTAACCTCCACTGGTCTAAACTCTCCCCAACCAGACAGAGTGCACTCGAAAACACATCAGGCTTATCACTGCCAGCTATGTCATTGCTGACTGAAGGAGCCACCCACCAAATCGCGGACACCCTATCTGAAAAGAACTGAGCGAAATCCTCACAATTAGTATTAGAAAAAACCCTCCCGGGCCGTAGACAGACTGGATGTAAAAGTTTATCGACAGTCCGGAAAAGTGAGGCCGGTCGGTTCCTTCCAGCAGCAATCTCCTTAGACAGAAAAACTGTCTTCTTACGGTTGATTGCTTCCTGGTACCCAACATAATGGGCATGCAGGGCCAGTTTGTCCACGACCAGACAGGAACTCCTTCAGCAGCGCTCCAATCTCCGACCCATGTTCTTCATCTCCCTGAGATCACCATCAAACCATGGCGATCTCAGGTACGAAGTTCTGGGTCGTACACGGACAGGTGCGAGGGAGTTAATAGTGTCGGATAACACCCCATTATAGGCGTTAACCCCGTCCACAACACCTCCCGCGCATGCATCACCCACTCTAGACAAATTCGCTGCCATCAAAAAACCCTCAGGAGTCAAACCCCGTAAAGGGCGACAGCAAATTGTCTCAACAGGGGAAGGGCTTATGGCAGGAGCCCCAAGTGTGAACTGCACCGTGCAATGATCAGACCAAAGAACTGGATTGATCTCAAGATCATTGATATCAAGTCCCAGTGAGAACACCAGGTCCAATATATGGCCATCATGATGGGTCGATGAAGTAACTGCCTGCATCAGACCCAAGGAGGACATAATCTGAAAAAATTCATAACTATGTCTATGATTCACGTCGTCAAACCAAACATTGAAATCCCCCAGAAAAACACATCTGGGGGATTTCAATGATGCAACAGTGATGAAATCAGCGATCTCCTGCAGGAAATTTCCCATCGACCCAGGAGGACGATAGATGAGAAAGATCCTGCAGCCCGCATCAGGTCCTCCCCGGATGGCCACACACTCAAAAGAACCCGGAGCTCTCACCGGGTGCACGGTGAAGGTCAGGCTGGATCTAAAACAGATGGCTATGCCGCCACCCCTGCATTCCACTCTGGGGCAGTGCACCACGGTATACCCAGGGGGGACTGTGGCCTCGAAAATTGGGCCCGCATCGTCTCCCACCCAGGTCTCCGTGATAAAAGCCAGATTGACCGACGAAATCAAGGCAGCAATAATTGCTGTCTTATTTCTGATCGATCTGGCATTACAAAGCACTGCCATCAGGGGATTTGGGGGTGGTGCAGCCCACAGGTTACCTGGCCACTCGATCCGGTGGACTCCCTTGGGATGGGCACCAACCATGTCTGGCCTCTCCCATATGCCCATCGTAACCTAGGGCGCCTTCTGGACCTGACAACCTCAATTCTCCCACCCATACATGGGTTGCTCAACAAACCACGGTCAACACCATCCCTTCCAATCTCCACCCCCCAGCAGCGTCTGGCAGTAGTGTCTGATACTGGGAAGGGGATAAAAGGGCGTAAATCGTATAGCATTGAACTATCGTAGGTCATTTTAACCCCCTTTAATCCACCCATATAGCCCATATACATCTAGAACAACAGATGGTTCTTAGTTATCAGGCTTATAACCAATAAGCAATTTTAAAAACCTAAATATCCCTCCTGGCCTATTCATTTACCATACATACATTACATGCATTTAAAATCATAGCAGCTTAATTGACAATGATGCCCTCAAACTAATTCTCAGCCTCAGTAGTGGCATACAACAGTAAATATAAACCAACTAAACTATAACATTTCTTTAAAAGGCAAGCTAAGAAATTACAATACGGTGACACCTCTCCCAACACTCGATGCAACTCGCTTAAGCGCATGGCGATTTGAAGAGAGAGAGTCCCCGCCCCCAGGACACACAGGTCCTAGCTCCCCCCGGAATCACTTCTGGCAATAGATAACAATAGCACAGACCTGCTATACAGCCTCTCATGCTGTACAGGTCGTGCAGTCAGAGGGCACCTCAAAACGGAGCATGTCCTCCTGGAGGCCTTCCAGGACAGCTTCTTGGTACAGATGGTTGATGAGCCAACCAGGTTAGGTAACACTCTGGACCTTGTGCTGTTTAATGGGGAGTTTGTCAGAGAGTTGAGGGTTGTGGATCTGCTGGCAGGGAGTGACCACCAGATAGTGTGGTTCTCACTCGGCATGGGCAAGGAGGCTATGGGAACAGGGACCAAGGTGTTGGACTTCAGGTTAGCTGAATTTGTGAGGATGGGAAGAATAGTGGCCAAGCACCTGGCCAGAACCCACCCACACATGGATGCTAACCAGAAATGGGAAGTCATCAGGCTAGGGCTGGCGGAGTCCACTAGATCCTATATTAAAACACAATGCAAAAAGGCTAGGGCCAAAAAACCAATTACAAAAGAATCCAGCACTCGAACTTCAAAAATTTGCACGAGTTTTTTTTTATAAAAATAGAATAAGTTTATTACTTACAAACAAATAAATGCGAAAAAAGTTTATGCTAAAGTGCCAAAAATTTAAGCTTAATACACCTCAAATAGATAAGCCTCTGAGCTTCTGGGCTATGCAACCCCTTCCTTAGGAGGCATGGCCTAAAGCAAAAAAAACATACTCCTCATATACCTTTGCATTACACAGGTGGCAATTAGACAATTAGTCACAATCAAATACATTTTAAATTTAAAGGTGAAAAATCTGTTTCAGATACCAGGGTCCAACACCATTGTAGTCTAATTGACTATTCAGCTCTAATTAGTGGTGAAAGCTGCAAGTCAATTTATTGGGTCAATACCCTTACTTTATAAGTTCAGATCCCACCACTGCTGAAATGGCAAGAGGACTAGAAGGTGTCATCCTAAAAAAAACTTCTTTATATTTTAAACAGTATTATAAAAAACACTTATAAATTGTGTACAAGTTCAAAAGACAGTCATAATGAAGTAATTAATTTTGCTATGGCACCATAGACTTTTTGATGACAGAAAGAAAACCGAATGAATCATACACAAAACTTTACTTGTCATTACATATTTCATGGTCAAATCTCTATCACTTTAATAATTTATTTGTTTAACAACTCATATCATGTTTTTAATTCATTTACCATTCTTAGCAAGATTCAATAGTTCAAACATAGTTATGATCTCAAGTTATGTTTCTAATGCCCTCCCCATGTATTCTGTTATGGCTCATGCCTTTTATGTATGGACCCCATTCCATCTGTTCATTAAATCCTGATGGTCTTAAAGTCTTTAATTTAAAGATCCACATGGATTCTTTTTTATCCAAAAGTAAATTTCTATTTCCACCTCTGATTTTCAATGGCATATGATCTATACCTCCATAGCAAATGTTATGCACCCCATTGTTTTGTACTTGGGAAAGATGTTTATAGACAGGGTGTTGTACATCCTATTTCTGAATTGCTCTACTGTGTTCCTGTATCCATTCCTTTAGACACCTAGTAGTTTGCCCAATGTATTCTTTGCCACAAGTACACCACAGGGCATATATTACAAACTTCATCATACAGGTGATGAAGTGTTCAATCTTATCCTGTTTTACTCCTAGTGCCCCTGGATTGTAAAATATTTTACATTATACTGTGGACCTGCAGGTCTTACAGCCTTTACATGGGTAGAAACACTTTTGTTCATTTTCCAACCAGCTCTTATAGGTTAATCGGTTTATTCAGAGCTCAGAAGACTTTTACTGTCCATACAGCTCACCTCTAGTAATTACTGATACCTCAGAATGTTATTTCTAATCAAGAATCTATCCAGATTTGTTTTAAGATACTTTTTTTTGTCTCCTTAAGTAGATATCTATATTTGCCCCTGTCTTTTTCATGCCCACTTCTCTTGGCCTTGACATAAGCTCTATTTTTTTTGTTTATCAGTGGTTTAATTCTGCCAGTCATCCAAACAGGAATCTTTCCTGATTTATTATATTTCATTTTGACTAGAATATGCTTGTCAACTGTCTGATTTAACTTCCCTGCCAGAGCATCCCACATTAAAGAAACAGATTTGTGTTGAAAGTCAGACTTCCAATTCAGTTTGTTGAATTCATCCCTTATCTTGTTGTAGTCAGCTCTGCAATAGTTTCTAACTAAGGTTTCACCTGATGCCCTGGCAGTTCGATCCCTTATGGTAAATTCTGCCCTGGCATGATCAGTGGAGCCGAGCTGGGTAGTGACCCTACATTGCTGTATGTTATCCCTCATATTACTTAGAACAGGGTCTAATAAATTAGATTGCCTAGTTGTTCCCTGTACAAATTGTTCCATGCCAATAAGGCTGAAGGCATCCAGATATCTTGTCTCCACCATGGTCCCTGCCATATGGTTATCCCAATTTATACTGGGTAGGTTGAAGTCTCCCAGTATTATTAGGTTATCGGGAACATCCATTTTGTGGTCCTTTCTCCAAAAATTCACTGCTCACCAACAAATCTTTTAAGCTCCTATCCCTTTTGTATGATATTAACAGGGATTGCTTAATGTCCCTGAGGTCCTTGGCTGCATAAAGGATGTGCCAATGTTTTTTAATAGTGACTGCTACATCCATAGAAGCCGGTCCATATGTGGTCACAAAAACTATCCCATTTGTTTTATCTTGCTTTTTTGTGTGCCTTAATAAATCTTTCCTTGAAACTTTTTCCACCCTTTTCAATGCTTTCTGGAGAATTTCATATGAATATCCCCTTTGTTTTAAATGGGATAAACCAAGCTGGTTAAGTGGGGAGGTCTTGGATAAGTTGAGGGCCAAAATGGCAGCCTTTGGGAGATTCAAGAGATCCAGGTGAGGGGAAGACAGGGAGGAGAACCTGAAGGAATCAAAATGGGTGACCAGAGCAGTCAGGGCAGCCAAGGCTTCCAGAGAGCTTAGGCTGGCACAGGGCATCAAGGATGGGGAAACAGACTTCTTCAGGTACATATGGGAGAAAAGGATCTGCAAAGATCAAATAGTAAGGATCAGGAAGGATGGAGTGGGCAGAGAAAGGAGCAGAGCAGCAGAAGTGCTAAATGAATACTTCTATTCTGTATTTATTAAGGAGAAGGATGGGTCACTGCCTCAGATATTTGGGAGGGTAGGCACGGAGGGGGGATGACAGATGGGGAAATCATAGTGGGCAGGGTACTAGAAGGTTTAAGGACACTGAGGGTGAATAAGGCACCAGGACCGGACAGCATACACCCCCCGAGTACTGAAGGAACTGGCAGAAGTCCTGGCAGAGACATTGGCAGACTTGTTCAAAACCTCCCTGGATACAGTATGCATACCCCAGGATTGGAGAATGGCTCACGTCGTGCTGCTTAATCCCCGTCAGCAGAAAGGAATCCCCCCTTTTGTTTTTTGCTGATGGGGGTGCCCAATCCCCGTCAGCAGAATGGAATCCCTCCCTTTTGTTGTTTGCCAATGGGTGTGCCCAACCCCCCATTGGCTACAGCTGCCCCCCAAAGCATGACTCCGGTGACATGCTGGAAGCCCATCCCAGCATGTCACATTTCCCTGTAAAGTAAAAAACGGTCCCATGACATCTTTTTTTTTTCCTGAAAAATAGGAAACTGTCCGTCAGTGCACTCCTTGTCCCCCATACGCAAACCGCGCTCACCCACTGTGCACTCTGCCTCCCCACACTCCTCCCTCACCCCATACTTACCTACGAAGTTGGGTGCGATGCTCTTCGGTGGACCAGTAACACGTCTGCACTCTTCAAAACTGACCGCGAATTGAGGAAATGCCGGTAAGCTGTATAATGGTAGAAATAGGGTTTTTTCAACTTTAATGCATTTCTCAGTCATTTTTTGGAATTTTGGCACCAAATTTTCAATATGGGGTTTTTGGGACCCCTCCTCATGAATTTTTGAACTGTCATGGTGTTAATTGGCCCCGAAAGGTGTTTTCATGGTCACTGTGCAGAATCACCTTTTGGTGCCATTTAACTAAATGACAGTGACAGTGTTCATGAGGTAGGCTCTCAAAAAGCCTATGTTGCAAATTTGGTGGAAAAAATCCCCCAAAAATGACTGTTTTACGAGCTTGCATTGCGCAGTTGCTATGCAGGCTCGTAACTTTGCAAAATTTGCACTATTTTCATGCCAGATTTTCAATTCTGGCATTTTGTCACACCTCCTTGTGAACAGTACAGCTGTCATTGTTCACATCCTGGCCGAAATGTGTTTTTGCACTTCCGACGCAGAATAGCATGGTCGCTGTGGGAAATCAGTGTTCGGGACAGATTAAGAAAATGACAGTGACACTGTTCATCAGTAGAGGTCCTAAAATGCATATGACGAAAATTTGGTAATTATACTCCATAAAATGACTTTGTTACTAGCGTGCATTGTGTAGTTTGCACGGACACACCTAACTTTGCAAATTAATAATATTTTCACTCCAGAATTTCAACATTGCCATTTTCCCACACCTACGTATAAATAATGCAGCTGTCATTTTTCCCATCCTGGCAGAAATGCGTCTTAGCACTTCCGGCACAGAATAGAGCGGTCGCTGTGGGAAGTCACTGTCCTTGGACAGATTAAGAAAATGACTGTAATACTGTTCATGAGCAGAGGTCCTAAAATCCCTATGTTGAAAATTTGGTGACGAAACTCCATAACATGACTGTGTTGCAAGTATGCGTTGAACTGTCTGGGCAACAAGCTCCCTGAACTGGTGGCCTTGATGGAAGAGGGATGCCTGGATATTGTAGCAGTCACATAAACATGGTACACAGAGAACCATGACTGGGATGTTAACATACCAGGGTACACAACCTACAGGAGAGACAGGGAGGGCAAAAGAGGGGGAGTAGCTCTCTATGTAAGGGAAGCGATAAAAGCAACTGAACAAAAGAGTAAACAGAGAGGAGAGGAGGCAGTGTGGGTCACCTTAGAGACTGGAAATGGCACCACAATCCGCACAGGGGTTGTATATAGACCCCCGTGTCTGGGGGAGGGAAGGAACAAGGATATGATAGAAGGCAAACTTAGGATGGCAGAGAAAAGGGAGATACTGTTGATGGGGGAACTTAACATGCCAGATGTTAACTGAAGCACCTTTACGGCACCCACATCCACAAGCAGGGCCATTCTTGATGCCCTTCAGGTGGCATGCCTCAAACAGCTAGTTTTGGAACCCACTCGTGAGGGAGCAATCTTAGACCTCGTACTCTGAAATGGGGACAGTGAGAGGATCTCAGATCTAGAAGTAGGTAGCCATTTGGGAACAAGTGACCACCAAACAGTGTGGTTCACGGTAAACTCTGCTACAGAGTCAAGCCATACAAAAGTGAGGGTTCTGGACTTCAGGAGGGCTGACTTTGGCAAGATGGGAGAGTGCTTAGAAAAGCACTAGCAAACAGGCTAGAAGGAGGGTGGAGCAACAATGGGCAAATATCAAAACTGCCATCACAGAGGCAACAAGCCTTTGTGTGAAGCAAATAAACAAATCAAAATGAAAGAAAAAGCCACTATGGTTCTCAAAAGAGGTGGCGGTGACGGTTAGGGAGAAAACGATAGCATTTGGGAAGTATAAGGAAACACGGAAGAAGCAGGACAGAGAACTGTACCAGTTAAGGCAGAAGGAAGCAGGGAGGGTAGTCAGTATAGCAAAGGCACAAACTGAGGAAAAGATAGCTAACTTGGTTAAGAAGGGTGATAAAACCTTCTATAGGTATATCAGGGAGTGTAGAAAGACAAAGGTAGGGACAGTGAGGTTGAATAGAATGGATGGAGGGTGGGTTGAGAGTGACAGTGATAAAGCAGGAATACTGAATGAATACTTCTGTTCAGTATTCACAAAAGAGGAAGTGGGGGAGGTGCCTAATCCAATTAACAGAAGCACTCTGGAGAGGGGGGTTGATCCCAGTCCTTTCACAGAAGAAAGGGTTATGAAAGAACTCCTAAAACTGAAGGTGGACAAAGCAATGGGGCCAGATGGAATTCACCCCAGAATTCTAAAAGAATTAAGCAGAGAACTAGTGACACCCCTGACTACGCTTTTTAACAAATCATGGGAGAATGGTGTGGTACCTGAGGACTGGAAGAAGGCAGATGTGATTCCCCTTCACAAAATTGGGATCAAGACAGGGGCAGGAAACTATAGACCTGTCAGTTTGACCTCTGTGGTAGGGAAAGTGATGGAATCACTTCTGAAGGAAAGAATTGTTGAGTACCTAGAGGCCAGTGGGGCACAGGACCCAAGGCAGCATGGGTTCACAGCAGGAAGGTCATGTCAGACAAATCTAATTGATTTCTTTGACTGGGTGACCAAAGTAGTAGACCAGGGAGGGGCTGTGGACATGGCCTACCTAGACTTTAGCAAGGCATTTGACATAGTCCCACACAAAGATTAGTAGTCAAATTAACCAGCCTGGGAGGGGTCCCTAGGTGGTAGCCTGGTAAAACATTGGCTGCACAACAGGACACAGAAGGTAATTGTAAATGGAGTCCACTTGAAGAAGAGGGTTACCAGTAGGGTACCGCGAGGGTTCAGTACTGGGTCCAGTCCTTTTAATGTCTTTGTAAGTGACATTGCAGAGGACTGGAAGGAAAAGTATGCCTCTTTGCAGATGACACAAAGATCTGCAACAGGGTTGATACACAAGGAGGCGTGGAAAGGATGAGAAGGAACTTGGCAAGGTTGGATGAATGGTCAGAAGTATGGCAGCTTGGATTCAATGCAAAGAATTGCAAAGTAATGCACCTGGGAAACAAAAACCCAGGGGAAGTTTACACAATGGGGGGAGGAGGTACTAACAATAACAACAATGGAAGGAGACCTAGGGGTAATCATATCAGATGACCTTAAGGTTGGCAAGTGGTAGTGAGGGCTGGGGGGATACTGGGATGTATAGGGAGAGGTATCACCAGCAGAAAACAGGAAGTTGTTATCCCCCTGTACAGACAGTAGGTGAGACCCCATCTGGAGTACTGCATCCAGTTCTGGAGACCCCATCTCCACAAGGACATAGACAGGATGGAGGCAGTTCAGAGGAGGGCAACTAAAATGGTGCAGGGTCTGCAAGAGAAGCATTACGAGGAGAGACTAAAGGAGCTTAATATGAATGCCCTTGAGGAAAGGAGGGAGAGTGGGGACATGATAGAAATGTTTAAGTACCTCAGTGGAATCAACAAAGTCCAAGAGGGTAGCATCTTTCAGAAAAAGAGATGTGCAAGAACAAGGGGACACAATTTGAAGATAGAGGGAGGACGGCTCAGGGGCAATGTGAGGAAGTATTTTTTCACAGAGAGGGTGGTGAACGCATGAAACAGCCTTCCTGAGGAGGTTGTGGGGTCTAAAACTGTGGGAGAATTCTAGAATGCATGGGACAGACATAAGGCAATTTTTGTGGGGGGTAGGAAGAAATAGGCTGTTGGTTAAATAGGATCTGCAGCTTATCCTCTAGGTATGGAAATGGGCAGACTAGGTGGGCCAAGCAGTCCTTATCTGCCGTCAAAGTCTATGTTTCTATGTTTCCACGCAACCTTGTAACTTTGCAAATTTGTAATATTTCCACACCACATTTTCAACAGTGGCATTTTTTCACACCTCCTTATGAACAGTACAGCTGTCATTTTTCACATCCTGGCTACAATATGTTTTTGCACTCCTGCCAGAGAATAGCACGGTCACTGTGGGAAATCAGTGTTTGGGACAGATTAAGATCGAACGAGTGAGGGAGGGGGGAGTGACCGAGCTCAACTGAGCTCTGTTGGGACTGCTGCGGATTTGTTTGTGGACAGAAAAAGGCCCCAACGCAAGAGCCCAGTACAAAAGGGCAGCCTGCAGCACTGGGAGAAACAGAACAAGAGACCGAGTGAGGGAGGGGGAGTGAGCGAACTCACCGGAGCGCTGTCAGGACTGCTGTGGATTTCTTTGTGGGCAGAAAAAGGCGTCAATGCAGGCAGGGGCCCCGTAGAAAAGGACAGTCTGCAGCGGTAGGAGAATCAGTACGAGTGAGTGAGACAGTTGGACTGAGTTGCTGCGGATTTGTTTGTGGACAGAAAAAGGCCCCAATGCAAGAGCCCAGTACAAAAGGGCAGCCTGCAGCACTGAGAGAAACAGAACGAGAGACCGAGTGAGGGAGGGGTTGTGAGCGAACTCACCAGAGTGCTGTCAGGACTGCTGTGGTTTTCTTTGTGGGTAGAAAAAGGCATCAATGTAGGCAGGGGCCCAGTAGAAAAGGCCAGCCTGCAGTGGTGGGAGAAACAGTATGAGTGAGTGAGATGGGGGACTGACTGAGCTCAACAGAGCTCTATCAGGACTGCTGCGGATTTCTTTGTGGGCAGTAAAAGGCGCCAATGCAGGCAAGAGCCCCATACAAAAGGGCCGCTGCAGCACCAGGACAAAACAGAATGAGTGCGTGACAGAGGGAGACTGAGCGACCTCAACAGAGCTCTGTCGGGACAGCTGCAGATTTCTTTGTGGACAGACAAATGTGCCAACGCAGCCAGGAGCCCCGTACACAAGCGCAGCTTGCAGCGCCAAGAGGCAAAGAATGACTGAGTGACAGAGCGGTAGTGAGCGAGCTCAACGGAGCTCTATTGTGACTGCTGTGGATTTCTTTGTGGGCAGAAAATACGGCAACTCAGGCAGGAGCCCAGTACAAAAGGCCAGCTTGCAGCGCCAGCAGAAACAGAATGAGTGAGTGAGAGAGGGGGGTGAGTGAGCTCAATGGAGCTGTGTGGGGACTGCTTCACATTTCTTTCTGGCCAGAACAAGCCACCAATGCAGGCAGGATCCCAGTACAAAAGGGCAGCCTACAGCAGCTGGAGACACAGAATGAGCGAGTGAGGGAGGGGGAGTGAGTGAGCTCAACAGAGCTCTGTTGGGACTGGTGCAGATTTGTTAATGGGCAGAAAAAGGCAGCAATGCACGCAAGGGCCCAATACAAAAGGGCAGCCTGCAGTGGGGAGAAACCAGAATGAGCAAGTGAGCGAGCTCAACGGAGCTGTATTGCAACTGCTGCAAATTTCTTTGTGGGCATAAGAAAGTAGCAACGCAGGCAGGAGCCCAGTAGAAAAGGGCAGCTTGCAGAACAGGCAGAAATGGAATGAGTGAGTGAGAGAAGGGGATTGGGCAAGCTCAACGGAGCTTTGTCAGGACTGCTGCAGATTTCCTTGAGGGCAGAAAAAGGTGCCAACAGAGGCAGGAGCCCAGTACAAAAGGGCAGCCTGCAGCACCAGGAGAACCAGAATGAGTGAGTGAAACAGGGGGACTGAGTGACCTCAACGGAGATCTGTCAGGACAGCTGTGGATTTCTTTGTGGGCAGAAAAAGCCACCAACACAGGCAGAAGCCCAGTACAAAAGGGCAGTCTGCAGTGCCAGGAGAAACAGAATGAGCAAGTGAGCGAGGGGGAGTTAGCCACCTCAACGGAGCTCTGTCGGGACAGCTGCGTATTTCTTCCTGGGCAGAACAAGGTGCCAAAGCAGGCAGCAGCCCAATACAAAAGAGCAGCCTGCAGCACCGGGACAAATAGACTGAGCCGGTGACAGAGGGCCACTGAGCGAACTCAACCGACCAACGCAATCAACAAATGCTTGTTTAGTTAAGGGTCATAATTTTTTTTTCTTTACCACAGTTCTGTTAGAAACACACACACACACACACACACACACACACACACATATTGACAAATGCTTGTTTGTTCTGGGTGGCCTGGGGCAGAGGTTTGTGCACCCCAATGGCAAATGGCTACAGGATGCTCTTGCTGCGTGACTGGGGGATTGGTCTTTTTTGTACGGCGGCTGTTTTTTTTATTCTGGGCCCTCATGGGAGGGACACATGGCACAACCAAAGGGAGTGACTGGTCGGCCGAGTGGAAGGCAGGCTGTGCACCAAGTTGGAGGGGGGGAGTAGAGGGCATAGGACACCGAGGCACCTCTCAAAGGGCCTATGCTAGTGGTTCAGCATTTTTGCAGTGGAAGGATCACCAAAGGGGCAAGTGTTGATCTCATTTAGCGGCTGACAATTTAGATAGAGCTTGGGCCTGTGCAGCCACCATTTTGGGATGGCCTACTCCTTGCCTCGGTGACCTGCAGATGCAGACTGCAGAACAGTGGGCTTCTAAAGTAGTGGGAGCCAATTTTAACCAAAATAAAAAAAAGGAGAAAGCAGGAATGCAATTAAAAAAAAAAAAGGGACAGGGGAAGGAACAAGTCCCGGGACATGCAGAGGCTAATCAGGGGGTACACAACTATAAGGCAGGGTGGGGGTGGGGTGAGGGGTGGCAGCCTGATCATGACAGGTGGGTGGGGGGGGGTCTTGAACACAGGAAGGAAGTTAGTGAGAAGGGAAGCTGAGGCACAGAGGGCTTTTTTTTAGGGGCCCTCATCAGCACCTCGGCTGAATGGATATGCGACACTAGGGGGAGGACAGGGAAGGGATACAACAGCAGATTCCAAAAAAAATGGAAATGTTACTAAAATATAATAATAGGAATAAAATTAAATAAATGGAATAACTTAAGTGAAATGAGGCTGGATGGTGTACAGGCCCCTGGGGCCAAGGGCCAAGGGACAAGGAGGCAGCAAGCGGCCTGGAGGTGGGGTACATAAAAAACCAAAAAACAAAGATGGTAACATGAGTGCCAGTGGGCAACGGAAGGGAAATTGGAACTAGGGGGAGATACATGCTAGGTGAGTTGATGCCTACTTGGGGGGGGGGCAGCATGCAGGTTGGTTGCTTATTGGCTAATTATTCATATTGTAGTTACAGGATGGCTCCCAAAAAAGTTCCTATGCAGAAACCAGCAAGCTGCTGGCCCAGAAAGTGGCCAAACTGCTGGACCAGGTACAAGTGATTATTAAAGCATCAAGAATGGAAGAGGAGAAGGAGAGGAAGGCAGACAAGTGCAAGGACTGGCCACCTCAGAAGGAGCGTCCACCCAAAAGGCCTAACAGGAACAACCCAGGCGAGGAGGGTGAGCCTCAGCCTGAGAAGGGTAAGGACCCAACAGTGGACCTGCCAGTAGAGGATAACTTGAAGGACTAACTGGAAGGTATAATGGATAAGCAGGGTGAAAAAGGTTGGGAGGAAGTGGATAAGGCATGGAAGGAGTTCAAGAAAGATAAGAGGATGGAAAAAGAGGATCAGTGTGCAGGGCCAGGAGAGGGTAGTAGCAAGGGTCGCTATGGGTGGCCGCCAGGGATGACATTGGGTGGCCATGTGCCTCAGGCCCTCAAAGAAAAAATCTGGAAATCTGGAAGGGGGAGTATGTGGATATGTTCACCCTTTCAGACAAAGATACTGCGAAAAAGTATGATCAGAAGGAGTCAGTGGGAAATTCAGAGATGGCAGTAGCATTGGCTATAGTTGGTAAAACCAGTGAGGACATCAGTTACAAGAAGAAAACTTTTGGGCATGGATGGAAGGCTTCACGCATTTTAGTGCTATAATGTTGCAGAAGAAGCTTGAGTTGGCCATCACTTTATTGACATACTCTACCATCATCAGAGATGCATACAGGTTCAAGACTGGGTATGGGTGGTTAATCTATGATGAGAAGTTCCAGCAGAGAGTAGCATCACATGGGGATGTACAATGGGACGTTATGCTATCAGAGCTATGGATCAGAACTCTGACAGCTCCAGGGGGGCCCGGTGGTCAAGGGAAGAAAAGTGCAGGGACAGCCAGCACAAAGACATGTTGGGCATATAACAAGGCCAACTGTATGTGGACTAGCTGTAAATTCAAACATGTTTGCTTGGAAGGAGGGGGAACACATCCGGTCAGCAGGTGCAGGACACATGGGGACAGGAACTCTCTTCGGTCCCAGACCAGGCTTTTAGAGGCTGGCATGTGGAGAGCAGAAGGGGGCACAATGGGCAAGGAAACAATTTTAGATGGCAAGCCGGTAGGGGGAGTTACGGGGGATGGTGAGTCAGCTCAGATGGGGGAGGTCACATACGGGACATTTGCCATGGCATGCTTCTCTATTTGGATAGACATGGTTATGGCATGGACTAAGAAATACCCGAACGAGGGGGTGGGAAACATGTTATGTGAGTGTTTCACAAGGGGGCTTAATTTACATTTCACGGGGTCCAAAAAAGACATGAGGACCAGGAATTTAGGATCCATAGGAGGGAAAGGGGACTTTGTAGAGCAGAAACATTAAGAAAGAACTGGCAGCTGGACAGGTGGAGGGCCCATTTGTGGCCCCCCTTTTCCCCATTTCAGGGTTTCTCTGCTGGGCATTGTGCCCAAGAAAGTACTGGGGGAGTACAGATTGATCCACCACCCATCTTACCCAGACAGTGATTCAGTAAATGATGCCATTGCCCCAGAATGGAGCATGGTGTCATATGCCACATTGGATAAAGTGGTTGAGTTGATAAAGGCCGGGGAAGGAGTGTAGGTGGCAAAGACTGACATCAGATCAGCTTTCTGTCTGCTGTCTGTGCAGCAACAGGACTGGGAGCTGCTAGATTTCCAGTTCCAGAGTAAGTATTATTTCAACAAGGCGATGTCTATGGGGTGTTCAGTAGCCGGTGCCACTTTTGAAGCTTTAGTACCTGGCTGCAATGGGTATTTGAGACTAGACACAGGCAGGGGGCCGTAGTCCACTATCTGAATGATTTTTTGTTTATAGGTGAAGGGGAGGCAGCAGCCAAAGTGATGCTACATGATTTTCAATTGATGTGCACGGAGATAGGAGTTGCTCTGGCTGAGGACAAAATGGAAGGGCTAAGCAGGAAGATGAAATTTGTGGGCATAGAGCTGGACTTAGAGGAACAGTTCATGCAAAGGTACATACTAAGGTATTAAAAGAGTAAGACAGCCAGAGGCCTATAAGAGCTCCCATACTAATCAGTCATATTATGTTAGGGGTGTATCTGATAATAAGTAGGTGTCAAGCCTTGCCTTAAATTCTGTTTTATTTTTGCTGATAATGACATTAAGTGGAAGTTTGTTCCGGGGTTGATAATCCTTAAAGAGAAGAAACATTTTCTTCTTCAGTAATTAAAGGTTTTTCCACTTAATTGAAGTGGGTGGCCTCTGGTGTTGTATATACTGTCCTTAAATTGTAGACCTAAATCTGTCATTAAGATGGGATCTTGGATAATATCGTATAAAAACAATAAATCCCCACTTAACTGTCAAGTTTCCAATAACAGCAAATTGAGACTATTTAGTCTATTTTTATAAAGCTGTTTATACATTCCTTTCATGTGTTTGGTATGTTTTCTCTGAACTTTCTCTAACTGATCAATATGAGACCTTTTATGTGGACACCAGAGCCGTGACACTTACTCCAAATGTGGCCTTGAATAGGCCCTAAACAATGGCATCATTACCCTAGGATCTCTAGTAGTGATGTTACATTTCATGCACCATATAATCTTACTTGTCTTATTTACCGCTTCATTTATATGATGGTCATATTCCAGATTTTTGGAAACTATCATCCCCAAATCCTTCTCGCCTGTAGTAGTCACTAAGGTACAATTTCCCAGAACATATGTTCTCATAGGATTTTGTGGTCCTAAATGCATGATCTTGTATTTGTTGTTATTTAACTTAATAATAATAATAATAATAATTTTATTTATATAGCACCTTTCAACATATCAAGGTGCTGAACAATTTAACAATTCAATCATTACATACACAAACATATACATAAAATCAGCATACCACAAAATAAAATATATAATAATAAAATCCAGAGCGTTAATAAATAATTAATTATCTAGAAAGCCATGCTCCACAGATAAGTTTTCAGCTCTTTTTTAAAGAGTTCCACGGAGGTGCACTGCCGTAGCCGACATGGTAGAGAGTTCCAAAGAGTGGGTGCAGCAAATGAAAATGCTCTGCTGCCAGAGGATTTCAAACTCACTCTTGGGATCTCTAACAACCCCATGTCGGCCGAGCGGAGTGATCGGTCAGGGCAGTAAGGTACAAGGAGGTCTTTCAGGTAGGCTGGATGAACTTCATGCCCCATTTAGTAACCCAGGTAGAAATTATATCCAGATCACGTTGGATTGTACCAGTGTCTTCAAGGTTGGTGCTAGGACTTCTAATTTTGATATCATCTGCATATTTGATGGTTGTAGATAGACAGTTTATAGTATGATCGGAAATGAAGACCTGAAATAAACATGGGCCTAGTATCGAGCCTTGGGGTACCCCGATGGTAACATGGCCTACATTGGATAATAGTCTATTGATTATGACCCACTGTGTGTAGTTAGAGAGCCAATTACAGATCCATGTTATAATGTATTTATTGATTTGTAGATTTTTCAGTTTAATCCTAAAGGCCCAGTAAGGCATGACATCAAAGGACTTGCTAAAATCTATAAAGATAATATTACATGTTTTTTTATGATCTACTATCTGACTGATAGTTTCATAAAAACACATTAGGTTGGTCAAACAACCTCTACCTTTCATGAAACTGTGTTGTTTACTATCTGACTTATTTAGACTAGGTGCTATAATATCCTTAATCAGACTTTGAAATACTTTGCATAAAGGCGAAGTAAGGCTAATAGGTCGATAATTAGACCAATCAGATTTTACTCCCTTTTTATAAATGGGTATAACAGTGACACTTCTCCATTCATTAGGGATAAAGTTCTTACTAAGACAGTGTTTCAGACTCCCTCACAGCAAGGTGGATAGGTTGCAGGATCTCCTAAGGGGGATGAAGGGGAAGTGTAGGGTTCATCTCAAGATGATCCAGCAGGTTTTGGGGCACATGAATTTCACATGCAAGGCAGTGGCCCTGGGTTTTTAACAGGTGATTGGCCAGGGGCTCAGCAAAGGCAAAGCTGCCACACCATTGGGTTGACATCAGCAAGGGAGTGAAGGATGACCTACTGGCTTGGGAGGTGTTTCTGGGTGGATATAACCTGGTCACTTTCTGACAGGACCAGTGGTAATCCAGTGAAGAACTAGAGCTGTTCACCAACACAGCTAGGGTCTTTGTCATGGCAGCATATTTTCAAGGGGAATGGGTGTCAGAGCGATGGCCAGCCCAGTGGGCTGAGATGGGCCTGATCAGGGACATCACTTTCCTAGAAGCATTCCCAATATGGTTGTTCATGGTGGTATGGGGGGGAATGACTCAGGAATAGGAAGGTGTTTTTCTGGTGTCACAATATGGCAGTGGCCTCAGTTATAAATAGAAAATCTGCTTCCACCGAGGTCGTATTGAGGGTTGCACGCATGCTGGTATGGGAAGGCCTTAGGCTAAATTTGTCATTCAAAGCAAAACACATGAAAGGGGTGAAGAATCACATAGCTGACAGCCTTTCATGTTTGCAGTTGGACAGGTTCCTGTCAATTGCCCCAAGGGTGGCCGCCCACAGGACAGAGGTGCCACCATGCCTTTGGGAGATTTAATGGAGAAAGCCCAACTTCTGTTTTGGAGTGCCTGGGCTCCTAACATCCTGAGGGCCTACAAAATGGCATGGAGTAGCTTCCAGGACTCTGGGAGTGGTTGGGGCTGAAGGTAAGTGACCCAATATCAGAAGTGCAGGTTATCAGGTACATGGTGGAGAAGTGGGAGGAGGGGATACCAGGTTCCACCATGGGTTTACATCTAGCGGGTATCAGCATGGTGTGTCAGCTTCAAGGTTGGGGGCACCCACCATGTCCCCAGCCATTCACCAGATGCAACAGGAGTGGCTCTGGATTTAGGCCAGTGGCTGGACAGGCACCAGCCAATTTGTGGAGAGATCCTACACAAATTGGTGGCCAGTCTGCCACAAGTGTGCGCATAAGCATATGAAGCGAGACTGTTCATGGCCATTTTCTGGGTCATGCACAAAGGGGGTTTCCAGGTCAGTGAAGTGGTAGTCAAGGGGAGGTGTGACATGAGGGGCAGCCTCCAAGACCAGGACATGTCCTGGACAGCTGGCGCTGCTACGATGTGGCTTAGGTAGTCAAAATAGACCACACTAGAAAAGGAGTGAGGATAGATCTGCAGCAGTCAGGCGAATTGGGGGAAGAGGTACTAGCAGCCATACAGGCTTATGTAGCTGTAAAGCCTCAGGGGCAAGGGTGTTTTTTTTCAGACACGGCAACAGGGAACCAGCCATCATGAACCAGGTCACAGTGGTGCTAAAAAAGGGAATAGTATTTATAATTAAGGATCCCAAGAGGTTTGCATTGCACTCATTTTGGATTGGTGTGGCCTCAGAGGTAGCAAAGCTGGGAGGCACCCCCGCAGCAGTGCAACAGGTAGGGAGGTGGTCCTCCCTGGCTTAAAGGCGGTATGTGCGAATATGATATTGTTGACTATTTTCTGTTTTCCAAGGGATGGGCAGCAATGGGTGATTTGGATTGTCGTCCATTCTTTCATACACTGGGCAGAGTAATGGGAACCAACCACAGCAGGGGATCGGCATCTAGGACAAAACCTGGACAGGACTCTGATCATGTGGTGTGGGCATAGTGGCTTATTATGGGGGCAGCTGTTGCTGTTGCTGGAAGACAGGAGCAGGTTTTGGCTGACACCTGATTTAATCATTATCCTCACAAGGGGAAATGACATGAGGAATATGCCCTGTGTGGCATTGGTGCACCAAATATTAGCAGACATTGCAGTTATAAAATCATGGTGGCACCTGGTTCAAATTGGTTGGTCAGAAAATATACCTAGAAGATGCTGGAGTCAGGCAAGGAGTGTACTAGCACTGGACCAAGCTTGAAAGACGGTGAACAGGAAACTGGCAAGTGGGCCAAGAAAGAAGGGGGCCTCTATATCAGGCATGATTTAATTACTCATGACACTCCCGGGATGTACAGGTCAGATGGGGTCCACATGTCCATGGTGGGCAACACGGCACTCAATAGGGCAGTTAGGGAGGCTATTGAAAAATGTCAGCAGATGGGGGGGTCTTTGCTAGTTTTTAATGGGGCGAAGCCCAGAGGAAGACCAGATGGTCAAACAATGGGCTAGTGGAAAAAAAATGGGTCCCAGATGAAAAGAGGTATGGCAGGGCAGGGGAGGGCTCCTCATGGTGAAGTCACCTCAAGGGGGACTGGGATGTGGATCAGGTGGGACACCTGAGCCCAGAAAATGCTAAGATGGTGAAGAGGCATCATGTTTTTCCACACCTGAGCCACTGAAGACACGTTTACCAGTGCAATGTTGTAAATATTTGTAAATGTTGTGAATAAAGGGGCAACCCAAAAAGATTGGTGTGTATTATGGAAATATTGGAGGATGGTACATATGGAAGTAAATTGTTGTAACCTGAGAATCTACCCAATAAACTTTAAGTGGCTGATCCAAGATTGGTTGTGGGTGTCAATGATTTCAGGGGAGTCCAAATGACAAAAGGGTTTGCCCCACTACGGGGCAAGCAAAATTGTCATTGGCCCCCTGGGATCTGCAAAGTGGTGGGTTTCCATGGGACAAGGTGTAGATAGCAGGGGACTCATCATTGGTCCCCTGGAACCTACAAAGGGGCAGGGTTTAGGATGAAGGACAAAAAAGTAATACTGGCAGGGAGGACAGTGACATCACAGGGTACTGAGGTCACGGGGTGTGGGGAGAGTGAAGTAAAGGGATGTCGGACAGGAAGGCATTGGTCAAAGGGCCAGGTAGGAGGAGTTGGGTTGGGGGTAGAAAAGGGGATGCAGGCAGGAAAAATCCCTCTCTCGCCTGCAGCTGATCTTGACTTCCCACCCTCCCACTCATGCGTTATGTTATGAGGGGGCATAAGGGTTGCCAGGAGAGGGCAACAGGAACACTGCAGTTTGTCAAGGATTGGGTTGCTGCAGGGGAGCAACGGGAGTCTTGGGGGAAAAAGGGGCCCAGCTGGAAGGAGGTACATCAGGACAGGGCAGGAAAGGGCTCCTCATGGGGTAATCACTCCTGGAGGGACAGGGCTGGGGATCAGGTCAGACACCTGAGCCCAGAAAATGCTAAGATGGTGAAGATGCTTCGTGTTTTTCCACACCTGAGCCAATGAAGACCTGTTTACCAGTGCAATGTTGTAAATATTTGTGAATGTTGTGAATAAAGGGGCAACCCAAAAAGAGTGGTGTGTATTATGGAAATATTGGTGGATGGTACATATGGAAGTAAATTGTTGTAACCTGAGAATCTACCCAATAAACTTCAAATGGTTGAACCAAGATTGGTTGTGGGCGTCAATGATTTCAGGGGAGTCCAAATGACAATGTGGATTATGTTTTTTATCTGTATGTGTATTATTTAATAACATGGAGGACTCTGATATACTGTGTGTATTTTACTCTTTTACAGTCTCTGTTGGGATTCCTTTGTTATGTATGGTTGAATTTGTATATACAGAATGTACTTTGTATTAAGCTATAATGGCACATTGCTGATCAGTAAAGCTTTTTTTGACTAACTGACATATACATTTACTGTGCACACACGAAGAAATTGAATACACATAAAAAACGGTGTTGTTAGAAATTATGTTGACTGTTCCAGTATAGAACAAGCATTAGCTATTTCCAAATGTTTGCTTGCTTGTATTTGATGTGTACAGTAGTTGTTGCACAGTCATTAAAAGTTGCAAATGAACAATACAAAATACAATAGTGAAATTATTATGGTTGGGAAATGAAGGGATTCACACATAACATTGCTGTTTTTTTTAGGTCGTGCCTTGTGTGCCTTGTGACTGAATAAGGACTTCAGTGAGAAAAGGAGGAGAAAGAGAGGGGGCATAATTAGGGATGAACTTTAATATTCTGTTGCTGTTATAGGCAGACAAGGGGCATGCCCCAAATGCCATCTCACAGTTCATGTTGATACCCAATTATTCACATGCTTTACATGCAATCATAACCACACTTGATTCCGAGGGTGTATCTGTTGAGCCTTGTTATTTATGCTGTAATGACCAAAATGCTTTAATTCGGATGTTGAAAATGCAGGTAAGCTGAGTAACACAGCTCCTTACCGAAAGTGAAAAATTAGTTTAGGAATATGTTACTATGTCTGTTTTGCTTACTTTTTATTATGCATCAGAGTACATTATTTCCATGAATTGCAAGCACTGTGTCATGGGTATGCTTCAAGCAAACTTCTAAACAGTAGCAAATATGAAAGCAGTAAACATTATCATACATGAAACAAAAAGGCAAAGATAATATTTCAAGCAGAAATTAGAAGTTTCAAAAGAAGATTCTAGTCAAAAAGCACTAAACAAAAATAGAGCAAGCAAAAATAACCTGGCAATATTAGTGTTTGCAAAAATAACGTCCCACAATAAGAGCTAAGAGAACAGCTAAAAACAAAGGACACAATACTGCATACTACACGTTTAGTTACAGGACAAAAATCCCCATGCTACCGAAACAGAAACATTAGCAAGCAGCACTATCGGCACATGAAACACAGGCAATGTGCGAAGTCTGCAAACTCTGCTCTGTGAAGTAATCTTCAAATTCCAGACATTTCGCAGAACACAATTTGCAGAATTCGCTGAATACGTCGATCATGAATTCCATGAAATTCACTGCAGAGTGCAAACTTTCGTCCACAAATTTCATGCTTCACGGCCAATTTCATGCTCCACAGTGAAATTACTGGTGCAATCTGCGTGAAGCCTGTAGACATAGTATCCTCTGCACAAAATTTCCATGGTAGACATAGAATCCTCTGTTGTTATGCAGGGGGCTTTGCCCCCCTGCACTTCCCAGAACTTAATGATTCCTACTCTGGGTCGCACATAAACCACACGTGCACGATTCCAGAATTACGCTCTAATGTCCTCTGCACTATTATTGTTCTAGCTCTGCTTGTTGCATTGTTATTACTGCGTGGTTATTTCTGCACAGTTTTGACTGGCTATCTCAAAGAAAAACACTCTACTTTGTAATTTCCAGCCTTACAACCACAGTAAGTAAGGACTTATTAGGAATGAGATTCAGTACTCTAGAGGTGGGATAGGTGGAAAAGCAAAAACTTGAAAAGTCCTCTCACAGTTCAGCCAGATGCCCATTTGTTCACATCCTTTACAAGCAAACACATGCATATGATGTAGGGAGAATATGGGCTGAGCAATTTTTGTTTATGTTGTAATGACCAAAATGTTTTACTTTTTAGAGTTCAAAACACAGATACATAGAGAAACAGATCTCCTTACCTAAGGAGATCAATGAATGTAGGAACAGGCTAGAACAACTGTTTTGCTTTCTTTTTACCACATGAGAAGACATTAATATCATAAGTTGCAAGCACTGCATTATGGGTATGCAAATGCCATCATTTGTACAAAATCTTTGTCATTCCCTGAGAAATAAAGTTTAGAAAAGTAACACATATGAAATTAATAAACAGTAGCATATGTGGAATGAAAAGCAGAGGTAATAGAAACAGATAAAAAAGAAGACGGCAGAAGGAGACCAAGGGTCAATCTAGCTTTCCCATGTGTTCCTTGGACCTACTTAGATCCCAGGCCTAACCCCCTTCTGCCTAATGCCTCCTACTGCTCTTGTTGCTTTTGATGATGCTTTAGCCTTGTCCCACACCAGCTTGAATGATTTCACAGACTTTGCCTTCACTACCTCAGCTGTCAGTTTATTTCATGGCTCCATGACTCTTTCTGTAAAATAGTGTTTCTTAAGCTCCCTCTTGAAACTCCCTCCCCCTAAACTTCCACTTGTGCCCTCTAGTGTTAGAGTCAGAGAATCTGTTGAACAGGTCCGAAGATGGAACCTTATTTATTCCTCTCAGGAACTTGTATGCTTCAATCATTTCTCCCCTCTCCCTCTCCCTCCTTGTCTCAAGTGAGAACATACTTAATGCTTCCAGAGGCTCCTCAAACGAGTGCCCTTGAAGGCCCTGGATAATTTTTGTATCTCTTATCTGAACAGCCTTCAACCTGTTTATATCCTTTTTCAGATGTGGACACCAAAACTGGACACAGTACTACAGATTGGGCCCTACCAGGGACCTGAAGATGGGCAGTATTACCTCCTTCCTCCTGCTGTTGAATCCCTCCTTATGCACCCCAGCATTTTGTTGGCCTAACTATAAGCTTTGTTGCATTGACCTATTTGTTTAAGGGTGCTGCTTATGATGACTCCTAGGTCCCTTTCTTCCTGCATGCACTGAGCTGGACTCCATTGAGGTGGTACTCTGTCCTTGTGTTCCCTTTACCCAAAGGCATAACCTTACATTTCTTTGCATTGTACTTCAGCTGCCAGACATTGAACCATGTTTCCAGCCTCTGTAGGTCTTTTTGTAAGTCCTTAACCACCTCCTCGCTGTTGACCCTTCCTCCTAGCTTGGTATCATCCTTGAATAGGGCAATTTTGACCTGAATACCTATGCCGATGTCACTGATAAAGGCATTAAACATGATTGGCCCCAACACTGAGCCTTGGGGCACACTAATGGTGACCTCGCCTTCATCAGACCTTACCCCCTTGACCACTACTCTTTGTTTTCTGTCCCTAAGCCAATTACCTACCCAATTGGCTATGTACTTGGCTGCACCCAGCTCCTCCAACTTTTTCAGCAGGCAGTTGTGCAGCACCGAATCAAAGGCTTTGCTGAAATCGAAGTAGAGGAGGTTGACTGGGTGGCCTGTGTCTAGTTCCCTAGTGACCTAGTCAAAGAATGTGATTAGATTTGTTTGGTATGATCTTCCCACCATGAACCCATGTTGCCTGTCATCTGCAGAATGTTTTTTATCCAGGTACTATACCAAGTCTTGTTTTATTAAGGTTTCCATCAGTTTCCCCACTACTGATGTAAGGCTGACCAGTTGTCAGTTGCTTGCTCTTCCCCCACCTCCCTTCCTTGTGGAGAGGTACCACTTCAGCTCTTATCCAGTCTCCCGACACTACCCCCATAATATATCCAGCAGCAATTATGCATTGCACTGAAAAACCCTCTATCTTCTATTTATAGGCCTTGTGACTGGGCACAGATTTCAAAAGGAAACAAAAGGCTGAGAGTGGGTGAAATTAAGGAGGGGATTCAGTATTTAGAGCTGAGATAGGTGAAGAATGGGCACACACCCTAAAGTCAGCTCACAGGCAAACATGTTCATTTGTTTTATGGAGTATATCTGTTGAGTCTTGTTATTTATATCATAATGATCAACATGCTTTAATTTAAAAGTGTTCAAACACAGGTAAGCAGAGTAACACAACACCTTACCTAAACTGATCAATGAGTGTAGGAATATGTTAGAGCATATGTTTTCTTGCTTGTATCACATATGATAATATATTTATTCCAGGAGTCACAAGCACTGCATCATTGGTATATGAATGTGGGGGATATGCAATGTCTTTGGAATTCCTCGAGATGCAAAATTAAAAACTGTAACACATAAGAAAGTAGTAAACAGTAGCTAATGTGAAACAAACAACTCTATAGGACTGGCACTGCTCAAGCATTCTTCTTAGAAAGGACACCACAGCTTAAATAATTTATAATACTTTATTAAAGATAAAATAGCAAACCACAGTATGACCAAATGCATGCTTGACACGTTATGGATTCAATAAACCTTTATCAAAAGCTAACACGTTTCAAACTGCCACCATAAATACCCACAATCACCATGACATCATAACCATCATTTCAAATTCATTGGTTGAACCTTAAGTGACCATTAAAAAACTTCCTACATCATTCACTCTCTTTAATTCAGAGTTAGAGCGTTATTATGACATTAGAATAGTTTCAACATTTTTCACTTTAAAACACCAATATTAAAAAGCAAAAACAGGGAGGGGGAAGGGTTGAAAATGAAAAAAATGACAGGACAGGGAAAAATGGTAGTAATAAATATTCACTACAAACAGTTAAACAGCATATATTTATAACATTTCACCATTTTAAAATTGGTATTTAAAAAAACATTTTATTTCGGTGCAAATTCAATAATACAGCAAGGAGCAAAACTGTCAAATTACATATCCTCCAGGTAAGGTTTAAGAATGAATCCTAGTCAATTGCTTAGATAAAATTAGGGCCCTGGAAAACAAAGAGGTTGGCACACTTTCCCCATCACAAGAGCAAGAACTCTCTGCTCTCAGTGCCACTTATACTAGTGCCCTTTGGGAATCAGTTGAAAGATCTGCTTCCTTACTAAAAGCTTCATATATTGGCCAAGGCAACAAAGCGGGCAAGCTTTTAGCCTGGCAACTGAAGCAACACTCAGCCGCCAAATGGGTCACAGCCCTAAAGCATCCTCAGACGAATGTTTTGGTTACTGACCCTGTGGGAATATTGGCATTGTTTCAAGACTATTACAAATCACTGTACTCTGAAGAACCGAGAACTCTTGAACATGACAACAAGATGTGGACCTTTCTGGAAAAGATTACTTTTCCGATCATGACAGAGGAAGCTAGATCAGTCTTGAAGGCTTCTTTCTCAAGCGAGGAAATATCAGAAATCATTGACTCTCTAAAACCAGACAAAGCGCCGGGTCCCGACGGTTTCACTGGTTTATTTTATAAGACTTTAAAAAAATCATTAATACCCCTGCTACTCCAAGTGTACTCATACTGGTGTTCCCATAGGGTCAGTGAGCAAACATTGTTTGAAGCAAGAGTGACCCTTTTGCCCAAACCAGAGAAGGATCCATCTGAAATAGGAAATTACAGGCCTATTTCGCTTCTTAACGTAGATGTTAAAATCTACGCTAAGATTTTAGTTAATAGACTGGGGAAAGTATGGAAAGGGTTACTCAGTACAGAACAGGCAGGGTTCGTGGCTGGGCGATCCTCTGCAGACCACTTCAGGAAACTTTTCTGCCTAATTTCCGCATCTGGGGCTCCTGAGCTAGAGGCAACTTTGGTATCCCTAGACGCGGAAAAAGCTTTTGATAGAGTAGAATGGTATTTTATGTTTACAATATTACAGAAATTTGGTTTCCCCCAATGATTCATTGACCACATTCGTGTCCTTTACTCATGCCCGTCGGCCAGAATCCAATGTAATAATCTTATTTTGGCTGTTTTCCCTTTATCCCGAGGTACCCGCCAGGGCTGTCCTCTTTCTCCGTTTCTTTTTAATCTGTATATTGAGCCTCTAGTTAGGGCCCTGAAATCAGACAATTTAATACGGGGTATCCATGTTGGCAACCTCGAATGCAAGATATCCGCTTTTGAGGATGACCTGCTTATACACACAGAGAACAGCAGGGAATCCTTACCCCGGGCATTGCAGATTATTTCTTATTTCAGCTTCTTCTCAGGTTATAAACTTAATAGGAACAAAACTAAAGTGTACACGTTATCCCCTCTTCTGTCGAGGGACTGGTGCTCCTCCTTGGGTCTACAATGGGAGGAAGATTGCCTGGTTTACTTGGGTATTAGAATTTCGAAGGACCTTACTAACCTCGCGAACCTCAACTTAATCCCCTTGTTTAAAACCATCAAAGAAGATCTGGAAATATGGAATAAACTACCCCTGTCCTTCTGGGGTAGAGCTAATACATTAAAAATGGCTGTTTTGCCCAAAATTTTTTACACCCCTTTTAATCTTAATATATATCTGCCCAAGTTTTCTTCAGACCCTTGCAGAGAATCTGTTCAGACTTTCTGTGGAAAGAGTAAAGCCCCATGGGGCTTATGCTAAACACCCTTTTAAAACTAGGGGTCTTCAGCTGCCTGACTTTTATGTTTATTACCTGGCTATTCATGCCATGAGATTTTCACATTGGGCGTCTGTAGCTGAAGTAGCCCCAGATTTTGCCCCCTGGTTAACTTTGGATCGATCTTTAATAGGTATTTACAAAGTAGATTTGGAAGTCTTGCTATATATCCCCTGGTCTAAAGTCCCTAAAAACATAAAATACTCCCCACTAGGATGGGATGTGAAGGCACTACAGCAGCTTTATTCCTTACTGCACAAATCTAATCTAAAAGACCTGACGCAACCTCTGCTTAATAATCCAAACCTACAAATAGGTAACTGCCCAATCAGTAACCTGCCAGGTAAATACCCCTTCAAAATTCGACTGGTATGCCTTGTTTCAGCCAGCTCATTGCTACCGATATCCGTGCTAGCCACTAAATTCGAGGTGAGACAGACTGATTTATTACGATTGTACCAGATTCGCCAGAGTGCAGGCTCTTTCTTAGGGAAAGGACCATGGTCTGAAGGAGCCGGAGTTATGTTAGAAAAATTGAGAAAATTAGCAGAGAGCCAGAAAGCAATTTCCAAGATTTATAAGTCAATTTTGTCAGATGTAATGTACAAGTGTACTCCTACAGCACACTATTGGGAGATTAATCTTACTAAAAGATGGCCGGCCAAAACCTGGGAAAAGATTTGGATTGATATTTATTCTTATATTAAACAGGATAGACTTAGGAATATTCAATTTAACATCCTGCACATTCTCTACTTTACCCCCGCCAAACTATCTCGGATTTATAAGACCTCTTCATCCGAATGTGAAGATTGTGGAGGCTCATTTGCTACTCTATACCACAAATTGTGGGCCTGTCCAAAAATTGCTAAACTCTGGAATTCAGTCAAGCAATGGGTGGCTCCCTTTTTTAATATCTCAACCTTTTTTAACAAAAATACATGCTTATTGGGCATGTACGCTCAAATTCCAACCTTGCCCCAAAAGATGCAGGTAGCCATGATAGCCATGGTTACCAAGTTGGTAATACTCCGGCACTGGCAGAGCAGATGGGAACCTTCGTTCAGAGAATGGTGGGACAAGTTTTTAAACGCTTTAAATGCCGAAAGGTGTGTTACCCGCTTTTTTAAATCTATGGAGAAATTTCATAGGTGTTGGGGTGGATTTCTTGTAAACCTAAAGAATAAATATGGTTATTAAAGGAGAATGAGCCTCAAACCCATCTAACCAGGGGTTCCCTTCGGTGCAAAGATCAGGTCAAATTCTCCCCTACTGGTGACCGTGTCCCCCAAATAGATTGTGAATTTGACTTTGGCTCAGTAGAAAAGTGTTCCTTTTGCGTGTTTTAGTACCCCTCCTTCTCCCCTTTTCTCCTTTTCATTTCTCTGACAGTGTTTTTTTCGTTGTCTCCCCCTCCATCAGTTCAGAATTAATGTCCGTTCTCTGTAATTCAATCTCAATTTTGCCACATTATAAACTCATAAAGAGAGTAATTTTGTATAATATTTTCATGTATTTGCTGCCAAGGTGGGGTGGGTGGGGGGGTTTTTTTTTTCTTCTTTGTAGGTATTGTAACATACAAATGCTGTCTTCCACTCTTTTGGCAATGTTTGTTTGGCCTTGTTTTTAGTTGTATTGAGTTGGAAAAAATAAAGTTAATTGCAAAAAAAAAAAGAATGAATCCTGTATTTAGACCAGTTTTTTGAGTGTTTATAATATCAGAATCCAAAAGATCTGTCTCTTTAAAAGGAGGTTATTGTAATTAGCACATCTGGAGTTACGGCTAACATTATCTATAATGGTAAAATTAAAATTATGAACTGAGCCTTGGGGTGATTCTGTTATATGTGCTGCTGTGACATACATGGGGTTTTTCTTTTCTATCACTCGTTAATGTTCATCCAGCCCTTGTTTGAAGAGGCAGGTGGTTTGGCCAACATAAAATGCCCTGCAGGTACATTCTGCAAGGTAGATAACGCCAGCCATATTACATGTACACAGCTGTCTGATTTCAGAATCTTTTTCTCTACGTTAACACTGGTGAAAGAGTTACAGGTATTTACATTTTCACAGTATAAGCAATTCTTGCATTGCATACAACCCTTTATCTGTTCTGGCCATGTAGGAGCTTTCTTGTCAATTAAATAGCATTTTACCAGTTTATCTTTTAGTGTTGGGGCTTTTCTATATGACATGCAAGGTCTTGATGAAGCTAATTATCTGAGTGTTGGTTCACTTGATAGAGTTCCCCAATGTTTGTTTACAATCTCTGCAACATTTTGTGATGTGACAAGAGAATGTTGTTACAAAATTAAATTTCTCTACCTGTATTCTTTCTTCATTTTTTTCCTCAAGGAGGCTTTTCCTGTATCTTGTCTCTACAAAAGATCTGGCAGATTCTATACTTTTGTTGCCGCAGCCTCTATCACGTAATCTCCCTATCAGAATATCCAGTTTTGCAGTGAAAGATTCCAGAGTGCTGCAGTTCCTCTTAGATCTGAGGAACTACCCTTTCTTAATACTTAGTGTGGTGGGCCATGGATAGCAACTGGATGTTAAAAGCAGGCAGTCGCTATCCACCTCTTTCCTGAACAAAGCCATTTGCATACCTCCTCTTCCATCTTTAATCAATTACAGGTCTAAAAATTCCATGCCTTCTGTAATGCTCTTATGACTGAATCTCAGATTTGCATTTGTACTGTGCATATACAGTGAAGCTCTCCAATATCAATCCCAACTCTGCAGAATTCTGCAGCAGAGTTACTGCAAGGAACAATGCCTTTTGTCTTCCAGGGAAACTGTGACACTACGCTTGATCCCAGCGGGATTCACTGTAGTTTATGAATTCAAGAAGTTCTGTCTCATTATACTTCTATTGAAGTAAGACATCATCTACATTTCTTCCCCGGTGTTTTATTTTGTTATTAAATGGCTTGTTCTCTGGGTTCAACACAAATTCATCTTCCCAGATGCCCACATAAATATATGCATTAGAGAGGGTTCAAGTCATCTCCATTGCCATCCCTTTAGCCTGTAAAAAAAGTTCTTTATCAAACAAAACTGCATTACATTTTAGGATGCATTCTAATAGTTTTACAAGAAACTCTGTAGGTGGACCAGAGTTTATGTCTGTTTGTTCAAAACATTTGCTACGGCATCAAGTGTCCCACTATGCAGGATATTAGAATATAAAGATTCTATATCCAAAGTCATTAGTCTGATGTGCTCCTCTAATCTCAGACCTTCACACAACCATAGAACATTTTTAGTGCCTTTAACATAAGAGGCAAAATTCTCAACATGAGATCTTAAATGGTAATCCAGATATTTTGAAAGAAGTTCCATTAGTGACCCTTTCTCAATGATAATGGGATGACCTGGTGGGTTTTGCATGTTTTTATGAACTTTAGGGAGAGCATAAAATGTAGCCATCTTCGGGGTCTCCACTAACAGAAAATTTTTTATACTAGCATCTATCCATTTCTTCTTAAAGGCATCTGTTACAATTTCTTGGATAGCAAATTTAAAGTCTGATTTGGGATCATCAGTAAGCTGTTGATAAAAAATGTGATCATCTAATTGCTTTTTTGTCTGCATTGTTGTGGTTGGGGGGACACATGCACCACCTGTATAGACTTTAATAGTTTTGCCCCTTGCTGTATTATTGAATTTGCACCTAATTAAATGTTTTTTAAATTCCAGTTTTAAAATGGTGATATTTTATAGATATATGCACTTTAACTATTTGTAGTGAATATTTATTATTATTTTTTCCCTGTCCTGTCATTTTTTCCATTTTCAACCCTCCCTATTTTTGCACTATAATAGTGATGTTTTAAAATGAGAAATATTGAAACTATTATATAGAGAATAATGTATGGGGAGGTGGTTATTATGAGAATTTTACACACACACGAGGTGTGGGATGTCCCATAAACCCCGAGGACAAAGCCCGAGAGGTTTATTTAGGCATCCCACACTGAGGGCGTGTGTAAAATTCTCATGAATAACCACCTGTCCATTACTTTATTTTTTATAATTGCTGGTCACAATTTTTTCAGCAGTAATCTATTGTATTTGCAAAGAAATGAGTAAGACAGTTGTGCTATAATGAAAAAAATATTTGTGGTGGTGTATTACATTGAAGTTTTTAATGGTTTGAGTTTTTAAAATGTCTTTTTTATGTTTGGAAAAGAAACATCAACAGTTTTTAACATTATAACATTTGTCAGCATCTTTAAATGTTTAACTTATAGTTCATGAATGAAATGACGTTCATTTTAGATGGCTTCATTAATGTGGAGGAACAGTGAAAGCTTGTAAAATCTTAACGATAAAAAATGCTTCAAACTTTTCAACTAAGAGTTCAAACTGTTAATTTTGTTATGTAGTCTGGCTCAAAGAGGTCTTGGCGCTTATTTTCATTTGGTTGCTGTGTAGATCTGCATGTCTGTGCCTGAGAGAATAACGCTGGATCTGACAGGACACCCGGAGCTGCGAGAGCATGAGTGAGTGAGTGAGTTGTTTTCTTCACTCTGCAGATGTTTGTGTCTCATGGTTGTCTAGAGAAGCGTGGCGCGTGTTTGCCATTATAACTGGCTCAGGTAGTTATAACGGCAAATTATAACTCGGCTTTTGCATTGTAAAAAATTGTGGCCAGTAATTATAAAGTCATAATAACTCTCTAACTCTGAATTAAAATAATAAATAATGTAGGAAGATTTTTTAATCATCACTTTAGGTTCAACCAATGAATTTGAAATAATGGTTATGATGTCATGGAGTTTGTAGATATTTATGGTGGCAGTTAGGAACATGTGCTAGCTTTTGATAAAGGATTATTGAATCTGAAGCATGTGAAGAATGGAGTTTGCCTTTAAGGGGCAGACCAGGTTGTCCTGGTGCACCCCTTCCCTTTTCATCAAGATGGTGTGCTCAGAAGGGGAAGGGGTAAGGAAGGGGAGGGGCCAGGGGATAGAACAATGGCCATGCAACAGGAAGGGGAGGGGCAAGTGGAGGTACATAATGGACAGCACAGAGGTGGTTCAGTCACTTTTGCTGGAGTTTTGATTTACATTGGAGCTGCAGCACTTCAGATTGGCAATCTAGGATACTAATTCAGAGTGAGGTTTGTGCACTACAGACAGAAGGTAAGAAAAAAGAGAGGAAAAGAGTATAGAACGTATATATAGATAATAATGTGATACTTTAGAAAAATGGCACTGTATGAGGATGCATTTAGAGAAAGAATTGTGAGAACAACAACTGGTTACCAAGATTTGTTGTTCAGAATCAATAGTAGTATATAATTTTGCACAGGGAGGTTCTAGCTTTGGCCTCCTGGAGAAGGTAGTGCTTTTGATATTCAAAGGAGTCATGGAGTGAAGAAGAAGAATGTATATATAGCAAGGGACAAGCCTTGGACGCGAGGTAAGGGACGGGGGGCCTTGCATGATGGCAGAGAGAAGATTTCCCTAGCCAGAGCGAGCACCGTATGGCCTGGAGAATAATTCACCGGGAGAATGCAATCCTTCCCCGTTTGTGAGGTCTGGGAATTTTCTGAACAAAATAGTAGACAGAAGTAATGCAGGGAGGGTGAGATGGGGTGAGAAAACAGAGGGACAAGCAAGAGAAGCACCCGCTAGGTGATGACCACGTGGTGTGACGTCAGACGCCGCGGGTGCATTGCCAAGAGAAGCAGCACTTGTTTGAAGCACTTGGCGCAGAAGTTGGGTGCTCCTCTGGGTGGT
Source organism: Neoceratodus forsteri (assembly GCA_016271365.2). Lineage (NCBI taxonomy): Eukaryota > Metazoa > Chordata > Ceratodontiformes > Ceratodontidae > Neoceratodus > Neoceratodus forsteri. Next base: position 323,949,544 of record CM057458.1, read on the forward strand.
TTTTAAAGAGTGAATTGAGCTGTGGGTGGGAGAGAATCGTAAGAGGAAGTACAATTTAGAAGGGGAGATGGTTGGACGCAGAGGCTCTGCGAGCTTTGCCGAGAGCAGCAGTGCTGGTCTAAAGCACATGGCGCAGTAGTGGGGCACCCTCTGGGCATGTTTAAGATTTGTGCTGAGCCCTGTTGGGAGTGAAGCATGGGGGAAAATACAATTAAGGCATAGAGGCACAGAAGCATTGCCAAGAGTAGCAGCTCTGGTCTAAAGCGCATGGCGCAGTAGTTGGATGCCCTGTGGGCGTGTTTAAGATTGGTTCTGAGCCCAGTTGGGAGTGAATCATGGGGGGAAGTACAATTAGGGCTTAGAAGCACAGGAACATTGCTGTGGGAAGCAGCATGGGTAAAAAGCACATGGTGCAGTAGTAGGGTGCCCCTCAGGGCATTTTTAAGAATTGTTTGAGCTGCTTTAGAGAAAACCATGGGGGAAATTACAGTTAGGGCCTAGAGGCACTGGGGCACACCAGGAGAGTTTTGGGGGTGGCAACCACATGGCATCAGACACCATGAGGGCACAGATCAGCGAGAAATAGCGCTTCTCTAAGAGCATGGCCCAGCAGAGAGTTTTTCCCATCGGGGGGTTTGATCCATTTGACTGAAAAAAAAACCCGAAAATAAATAGAAGCTGAATAAGGGTTAGGGCAAAGAGACAGAGGAGGAAGGCAAGAGCCTGCCAGCGAGCGGTGGCCACATGGTGTGGCGGCAGATGCAGCAGGTGCGACCACGAGGAACAGTGTGGGGAGGCCGAAGGCCCATAGGATGGGAGGGACAACAGACCCACACAAAAGCTACAATACTGGGGGCCCCTCAAGAGAAAGGGTGTCCAGGGGGGTGGCCCAGTGACCGCGTGGGGATTAACGAGGCATGGGGAGGTGGGGGGAACTAGGACAGAACAGGCTTTGAGGCCTGCAACCAGAGGCATGTGAGAGCACGTGGGGGGAGCATTTACAGGCCAGGAGGCCGGAAGAGGAAGTAAAAGGGGGGGCAGCTCAGTCAGAAAGGAGCAGAGGCCGGCTGGGAAGGGGGCATAGGAAGGGAGGCTAGGCCCAATGGGCCAGGGGCATGGCGGTGGAGCCCCTGGGGTGGCGTAATAGCAAGGGGATGATCACTTAAGCTAGGATGCTATGTGGTGCACCCCAGGAAGGATATAAGCGGGAGGAGGATATGGCTAGGTTGGGAAGGCAACAGGAGGTGGTGCATGGCGAGGAGAGGATAAAAAAATTAAAAAGTTTTTGTCGTGGGAAGGCACATCTTGAGGGTAGACAACGAGCATTGGGGAGACAGGCCTGGCCCTGTGGGAGACTACTTAATATGTATACCCTTGAGGAAAGAAGGGAGAGGGGGGACATGATAGAAACTTTTAAGTGCCTCAGTGGAATCAACAAAGTCCAAGAGGGTAGCATCTTTCAGAAAAAGAGACTTACAAGAACAAGGGGACACAATTTAAAGATAGAAGGAGGGCGGTTCAGGGGCAATGTGAGGAAGTATTATTTCACAGAGAGGGTAGTGGATGCATGGAACAGCCTTCCTGAGGAGGTTGTGGGTCTAAAACTGTGGGAGATTTCAAGAATGCATGGGACAGACATAAGGCAATTCTTGTGGGGGGTAGGAAGAAATAGGCTGTTGGTTAACTAGGATCTGCGGCCCATCCTGTAGGTAGGGAAATGGGCAGACTAGATGGGCCTAGCGGTCCTTATCTTCTGTCAAAGTCTATGTTTCTATGTTTCTACTACAGGAAAAATACTTTTAATAATGGAATTTTCTTGTCCTTTTCTTCAGTTATATTTTACAGGAGCAAGAAGCAAGAAGCATGGCACCAAAGAAGAACAGGCCTTCGAAAGAGGATGCCTACAAGGCAATAGTGGAGCTGGCAGAAAAATCTAACAGAATGTGGGAGCTAGTGGAAGGAGAGGAGCCTGGGAGATCTGGAGAGAAAAGGAAAGCGGGGAAGGGAAAATGGGGCAGAGGAAAACAGGTGGCTGAGCCACGCAGCCCAACCAGGGTGCAGACACAGATAGATGGACCTAATAGGGTGGCTAGCCCAGTACCTCTGCAGCCTGTTGACCTGGCACCATCAGTACCTCCCCAGGCCCAGGTTGTGGTTTCCATAGTGGAGCCCAGACCGGATTCCCAGTGCACAGTAGTTCCTCCACAGCCACATTTAGGGCAGCCACCTCTTCAACCAATGGGGGGCATGCGGGGAAACCAGGAGAACATCAGGCAGGAAGGAATGGATAAGGCCACACGTAACTCACCCGGCTCCATAGGTGACAGCATTAAAGAATATATAAGCCAAATTGTTTTGGCCCTCGGGACAGGGGGTTTGGGGAAAATGGAGTTAGCACTGGCTGAGATCAGGGAAGAAAAAGAGGTGCTGAGAGAGAAAGACGGGGGAGTAGAAAAAGATGGGAAGGTAACAAGGGAGATAGGGGCTCCTGGGATGAGAGTGGGGGAACACGTCCCTTTGGCCACAAAGGAAAAAATATGGAAAGGAGAATATGTGGACATTTTCACTTTAGTAAGTTGGGAAGCGGCAGTGAAATACGAGGAATCAGAGAATATAGGGAAGAGTGAAATGACAGCAGTGGTAGTTTTGTTAGGCAAGAAGGAGGAGGACAGATTCACAAAAGGGAAGACTTGGGAAGGGTGGTTTGTAGGTTTTCCACATTCTCAGCCACAGTATTGGAGAAGAGGCCTGAGTTTGGCATCCCGCTCATCACATATTCACTGATAATCAGGAGGGCGAAAGCAAAAGGGGGAGTGGGGTGGATATACTATGATGAATTCTTTCGGCAGAGAATGGCGACCTATGGGGACATAAGATGGGATACAAAACAGCTAGACCTATGGACAGATTATGTGACTGATCAGTCCACACCAGAGTGAGAGCTTGGGAAAAAAGGGGCCATGCCACAGAGATGTTGCTGGGCTTACAATAGGGCCTTTTGCTCCTGGCCACAATGCCATTTCCAACATGCATGTTCAAAATGTGGGGGACCACATCCAGCAAGCAGATACAGGACAACATGGGGCCAGGGAGCACAGGGACCTGGGGGGCAAGGGGCAGGTCAACAGCTTTTTCATGAAGGGCAGGGATATAAAGGGCAGGCATGGAATAGGGGAGGGAGGGGCAGGGGACAGGCAAATAGAGGTTTCCAGAATCACTGAACAGCAAAGGCAGACATCAATCGGAGGGGGGGAACTGAATGAAGGAAAAGGTAGGGAGCCAAGGAAACAATTTAAAGAAGCTAGAACCCCCATCAGGATAGAAGCATGGAATGAATGGTTAGACAAATACCCGGATAGGAAAGCAGCAGAGATGATTAAGAAAGGTTTTGGTTCAGGATTTTCGTTGCAGTGTGAGGGCCCAAGACAAGCAAGAGAGGCGAGTAACCTGGCTTCAGTAGTAGGGAGGGAAGACTTGTTAAGGCAGAAGATAGAGAAAGAAAAGGCAGCAGGAAGAATAGAGGGACCATATGAAACCCCCCCACTGCAGGATATGAGAATTTTGCCATTGGGTTTGGTTCCCAAAAAACAGGAGGGGGAATACAGGGTGATTTGTCACCTATCCTTTCCAAAAGGCGATTCAGTGAATGATTTTATCAGTGAGGAATATAGTAAAGTGACATATTCCACTCTGGAAGACGCAGTCCAGATAATCCAGGCAACTGCGGATGCATGGATGGCAAAGACGGACATAGAGTCCGCCTTCAGACTACTTCTGGTTAGGAGGGAGGGAGGATTGGGACCTATTGGGTTTTAAAATTGGGGGACAGTACTATTTTGACAAAGCCATGCCCACGGGTTGCTCTATAGTGTGTGAACATTCGAAGCATTCAGCACATGTTTGCAGTGGATATTTCAAGAAAAAAATGGTTATAAAGCAGTGATTCACTATTTGGATTATTTTCTTTTTATAGGCAGTGGGAGAAGAGAGACAGAAAAAATGTTAGCCAGCTTCCAGGAGTTGTGTAAAGGACTAGGGGTTCCATTGGCACCTGAAAAAACAGAAGGGCCCAGTAAGGCTTTAGAGTTTCTGGGTATCGAGATAGATGATCTGGGGGAAATATTTCGGCTGCCAGACAAGAAAGTGGAAAAACTGAAGAAACTGATTCAGATACATACCAGTAGAAGAAGAGTACAGCTAAAACTGGTACAGCAAGTGTTACTTCACATGCAGAGCTATTGGGCCAGGTAGGGCTTTCACCAAAAGATTAGCAAGGGTTACAGCTGGAGTGGCAAGACCACACCATTGGGTAGACATGACAAAGGGAGTCAGGGAGGATTTTAAAGTATGGGAGGAGTTCCTCAGGGATTACAATGGCTGCTCCTTCTGGCAGGAGGAATGGGTGTATAACACAGACCTCGATCTTTACACAGATGCAGCTGGGGGCCTAGGCATGGAGGGCTATCTGAGGGGCAGATGGTTCGCAGAACCATGGCCAACAGACTGGGTGATGGACTGTAAAGTAAAAGATATAACATTGCTAGAGATTATGCCCATCTGGGCATGCAGCTTGGTTTGGGGGGAAGCATTATGGGACCAGAAAGTGACATTTTGGTGTGACAATAAAGCAGTGGTAGAGGTCCTAAACAACAGAGGAGCCAGGTCAGAAATGGTCATGCAAGTGTTGTGACTTCTGGTGCTGAGGGCATTGCAGTTAAACATGTCATTCAGAGCGAAACACATAGAAGAGGTACACAATACCCTGGCTGACAGCCTTTCCTGTCTGCAGCTGGATCATTTCCGGAGGCTGGCACCAGCAGTGGAGGAGCAAAAAATGCCCATACCAGCGAACATATGGGACGTTGACAAGAAGGAGCAGAACTGTTGTTTCACAGCTCATGGGCACCACGGACTCTGAGGGCCTATGATGGGGTCTGGTGAGTGTTTCAAACAATCAGAGCAACACACCGCATGCAGGTAAGTAGGCCATTCACAGAGGAGCAATTGGGGAAGTTCACCATAGAACAATGGCAGAAAGGCACAGCACACACCACAATGGGGGTCTATTTGGCAGGGATTAGTGTCATTTGCTGTATAAAAGGATGGAAGGACCCGACAAAATTGATGCTCATTAGAAGAATAATGCAGGGATGGGGGAGGTTAAAACAAGGGAGGGTGGATAATAGAAGACCAATAGGGGAGCAGTGGCTGGCAAAACTGAAGGGTGTTTTACCAGCAATATACAGATCAAAGGCCGAGGCCCAGCTATTTCACATGATTTATGTTGTAATGTTCGCAGGGGCCATGAGAGTGAGTGAGGTGGTTGGCCATGGGAGGCAAGACAAGGAAGGGGGACTAGAATGGGAAGATATAAGCTGGGGTTTGAAGGAGATACAGATCAAGATTAAGAGGTCAAAGATGGATCAAAGGGGGCAGGGTTACATAGTAACACTAAAGAAACATGCAGAGAGTGCAGTGTGCCCAGTGCAGGCTTTGTGGGCTTTTGCCGCAGAGCATGGGAATAGGACAGGGAGTGTATTTCTGCATGGTGACGGAAGTAGGGTCATAAGTTACCAAGTCACAGCATTACTCAAGAAAGGTATGCAATTCCTGGGGGAGGATCCAATTAATTATTCCTCCCACTCCCTACAGATAGGGGCTGCCTCACAGTAGGCAGCAGCAGATAAGACTGTGAATAATATTTTGGAAAAGAGGCACTGGCAGTCTGCCAGTTATAAGAGATACATTCAAACACTGCAGTGTGGAGACTAACGTATCACTTATGTTTTGATTACAGATATGGATCCACATAGGGGTGCAGGGAGAGGTGATACCATGGTAAGAAACTAAGACCATATATAAAGATATTTATTCTGTTTAAACCCTATAGGAAGAGGGAGGAGCATGGAAGTCTGGATCTGCAGCCACTCCTATATTTATTGGGCAGAAAGGAGAGCTGAGAAAAAGGCTGAGGGAAAGCAGCTCTACCAAGACGTGAGACAATGTAGATTGGTATGGCGTGGCATCCGGGGGATGAGATGGGCACAACTTCTCCCTGCCTTGAAGGAACTGAAGGAGCAGTGACCAATTCCAGATTTAATTACTATACATTTAGGGGGTAATGATCTTGGGGGCAAGCCGTGGGTGGACACATACATGCAGATAAAAAGGGACCTAGAGACAATACAGCAGTGATGGCCTAGGGTAAGCCTTGCCTAGTCGGATATGATACCAAGGAGGGTTTGAAGACATGAGCACAGCCATAGGGCTGTGGATAAGGCCAGGAGAAAGATGAACAGAAGGGTAGGGACACTGGTAAGGAAAATGGGAGGACAAGTAATACTGCGGGGTGTGAAAGAGTGGGTAGAAGATTTCTACAGGTCAGATGGCGTGCACCTGTCAGATCTAGCAATAGACATGTTTAATATGGAAATGATGGGTTTTATAGAAGCATGGAGAGGCTTGCAAAAAATGGAAGATAAAAAAAGGGGGGAGAAGAGAGGTACTGGGAAGGAGTTTCCCCCTGAGGTAAGGGAGAACAGTACCCTAAGGGAGGGGGAAGCCAGTCATCCAACGCAAGCTGGAGATTGGCTAGTGGGGAAAAAGGGGGTGGAGGAGGGGGGGAAGAAAAAGGAATAAGACGAAAAGAGGAAGAAGCTGAAGGAAAAAAGCGATCTCAGTTTCACCGTTACCTAACAGAAAAAGAGAAGAAGAAGGCACCCAGGTTTTCACCTGGGGAGAGAAAAAAGAGGAAGAAAGAGGGATGATCAGAGATTGATATATGGATGAAAAATAAATGAAATTGTGAGAAATGTAAGAGTAAAAGATGATGAAATGGAACATGGAATTATGATATATAAATAAATTAATTGCTGATCTGAGCACAGCAACAAACAATGGTCTCTGTCTTTTTGTGAGGGAAAAGGGGGGAATCTGGGACAATGGAGTTTGCCCTTTAGGGGCAGACCAACTTGTCCTGGTGCACCCCTTCCCTTTTCATCAAGATGGTGTGCTCAGAAGGGAGGGGGAAGGAAGGGAGGGGCCAGGGATAGAACAATGGCCAAGCAACAGGAAGCGGATGGGCAAGTGGAGGTACATAATGGACAGCACAGAGGTGGTTCAGCCACTTTTGCTGGAGTTTGATCCTCCCACCCACCCTACAATATAGAGCAAGAGGAAGACAGTCAAAAAGAGACTGTATGGTGGTCTGTCAAGGTGGATGACAGATGTGTCCGGTGGGGCAGTTGTTGGACTGCCAAAGGTGGATGGCAGAAGAGTGTGGTTATTGGACTGCCAAGGTGGATGGCAGAAAAAGGGGAAAAGGGGGAAAGGAGGGAGAGAAAGAAAAAGAATAAGACAAAAAGAGGAAGAAGCTGAAGGAAAAAAGCGGTCTCGGTTTTCACCGTTACCTAACAGAAAAGGAGAAGAAGAAGGCACCCAGTTTTTCACCTGGGGAGAGAAAAAAAGAGGAAGAAAGAGGGATGATCAGAGATTGATATATGGATGAAAAATAAATGAAATTGTGAGAAATATAAGAGTAAAAGATGATGAAATGGAACATGGAATTATGATATATAAATAAATTAATTGCCGATTTGAGCACAACAACAAACAATGGTCTCTGTCTTTTTGTGAGGGAAAAGGGGGGAATCCAGGAGAATGCATTTTGTCATGCTGTGGTTTGCTATTTTATCTTTAATAAAGTGTTTTAAATGATTTAAGCCATGTAGTCCTTTCTAAGGAGAATGCTGATGATGTGCTTGTCCTATAGAGTTGTTTGCTGGATTGTTTGCCAAGTGCACCATCATCCTTGTGCACACTCCCCCTGTAACAGAGCATATGTGAAACACACTGCAGAGGTGAGATTTCAAACAATTCAGTTACACAAGGAAGTCCTCTACTTTACATTTTTAGATGTGCAAATGGGCATGAATTTCAAAAGAAAAAGAGGGAGAAAAGCTGTGAGTGGGTAGAATTAGAGAGAATTCAGCATTCTGGAGCTGAGATAAGCAGTGGACAGCTATGCCCCCTAAAACCCCTCTCGCAGTTCAGACTAATAACAATTCATTTGCATGCTTGACAAGCAAACATAAACTTTTGACTCATGGAATATATTAGATGGGCCTTGTTTATTGATGCTGTAATGACCAAAATGGTTTACTTTTTATTGTTCAAAACACAAATGAGCAGATGAACACAACTCCTTATATAAAGTGATCAGTGAGTGTAAGGACATATTAGTATGGCTGCAGCTATGAATTATGGGGCCCCAGACAAGTCACTTGAAATGGGCCTGTTTCCCAAACCAGCTAATGCCTGGGTAATACCAGCTCCTCAGGTGGGCCGCTCCTGAGCTCAGGGCCCCGGACAACATCCCCACTTTCCCCCCATTACTGTGGCCCTGCATATTAGAGCCAATATTTTACTTAATCTTTACCACATACTGCATGAGAATACATTAATTCCATGAGTTGCAAGCACTGCATCATGGATATGCAAATGATACATAGTGCATGATATCTTTGCTATTCCAGAAGAAACAAAGTTTAAAACAGTAACAGATATGAAAGTAATAAACAATAGCATATATGGAGTGAAAAGCAGAGATACAATTTCAAGCAGGAATCAGCAGTTGCTTAGAAAAGTCCTCTACCTTACATTTTATGGCCTTGTGATTGGGCAAGGACTTCAAAAGGAAAAATTGTGGAGGGTGAGTGGAATTAGAGAGGAGATTCAGTATTTGGAGTTGTGATATCTGAAGAAGGTGCACACCCTCTAAAGTTATCACAAAGCTCAGACTTATATAAGTGTTTTCATAAGCTTTACAAGCAAACATGTTTACACTTTTTTCATAGAGTTTATCTTTTGAGTCTTGTTTATTTATGTTGTAATGACCAAAATACTTTAATGTTGGTGTTGAAAACACAGATAACAAGAGTAACACAGCTTCACATCTAAAGTGATGAATGAGTATAGGAATATGTTAGAACATTCCTTTTATTTGCTTTTTACATTGTATGAGAATACTTTAATTCAGGAGTTGCAAGCACTGCACCACATGTGAATACAAGTGATCTGGTTTGTACACCATCTCTGCCATTCCCTGCGGAAACAAACTTCTATCTAAGCAGTAGCACTTGAAAGTAGTTAACAGTAACATCTGGAAGAAAAATTAGAAGCAAAATTTCAAAGAGAAAACATTAGAAGTTGCACAGGGTAGATATTTTGCATTCGGGTCTGGAGTTGTGATAGGTGGAGGAAGTACACAACCTAAAAAGCCCTCTCACAGCTCATAGTAATGCCAGTTTATTCAGATCCATTACAAACAAACATACTCATACAGTTCATGGAGTACATGGGTTGAGCCTTGTTAATTAATGTTGTAATGACAAAGATTCTTCAATTTTAGTGTTCAAAACGCAGATAAGAGGAAAAACAAGCTCCTTACCTGAAGTGATCAATGACTGTAAGAATAATTTAGAACAACTGCTCCAAACAATTTCTGATCTTGTTACCAGGTCTCATAGTAACTACTCATTATGGAAAAGTAATCTTATCCTCTTAGACACTCTGACATACAATATGCTACCCAGTATGGTAAATCAGCAATCAGCAGTGTCATTCCCAGGTTTTTTTTTTTGGTTTAAATTGAACAAGCTTAATTGATATGTTTTAAGAAAAGATACACAGTAACAACAAAAACAACAAGAAGTAACATCTAGTCTAAAAAAGGTAAGATAAGAAACCTTAAACAGAAAATATAAACAAATCCCTACATGAGTGCAGACCAACCAACAAATCAAAACTTGCTTCAGTGCTAGTAACAAAAAAGGTAAAACACTGATATGAGACAAACGGATACCCAAGAACCCAGTATAAGATATGAAATACCCCATTCGATTTGAAATAGCCCTCATGGCTCGGTTAACTGGGAGAAAATTAACAAGAGAAAAGAGACAAAAGACCATGATTATGATAAAATTAGGAGGGTGGAGTAAGGGAAAGAGTACAAAGTGTATGTAACTTAGCCCACTTTCTCTCATAAGCTGGCATATTAATATAGCTGTTACAGAGGCTAGCAATCATCTTCTCCATATGGAGGTTGCACAATACCTATCTGTCTACAGCATAGGAGATGCCAGAATGCTCTGCACCAGGAGATTCACTGAATGGCTGAAGAACTGGTGCAGAGTTGAAGGTTTTGGCTTCATTGGGGACTGTGGGCCCACCTGAAGAAATGCGGGCTTGTATGCGAGGGATGGTCTGCATCTTTCTGGGGTGGGGGGTGAGGCTTCTGAGTAAAAGGTTTTAATGTTTCATTGGCAGACATTTAAACTAGCAAAGGGGGGAGGTGTTATTATGCAGGAAAAACTCAACTGCCCCCCCACAGGTACAAGGAAGACAGACGAGAAGATGCTACCTGTAGAGGTGGTGGAGACCAAAATGGTGGCAGAATTGAAGAGGGCATGGAACAGACACAAAGGACTGATCAGCAGTGGGTGGATGGGGATATCACAGCATAAAGGTGACAAGTAGAGGGGAAAGGGGCAGACTAGATGGGCCAGAGTGGTCCTTCTCTGCTACTATATTTCTATGATGCTATGATACTAAGGATGAGGAAACACAAAGGGCTGAAACAGGGGGTAATGTCAGGGGAGACACGAGGGGAAGAGATGGCATTAGAACAAATAGGGATGAAACCATCAAAACATGGAGGGCCATGTGTACAAATGTCCAGTGCCTGAGTAACAAGATCCCTGACCTAGTGGCATTGATGGCAGAGGGAGACCTAGATATTGTGGCAGTCACTGAAACATGGTACAGTGTAAGCCTGTTATAATGGACACATCTGTGCACACAATTTTTGTCCATTATATCCAGAGGAGGTGGAGTCTATGTGTTAGGTGTGTCTATGTGTGTGAGTTGGGGCTCAGAGTGATTGAAAACCTATTGCAAAACTTCATAGCTTACTCAGAATCCTGCCTAGCATATATCTTTCTGTACTTTGTGTGTTTAGAGTTATTTAACTGTCAGGGAACATGATTTTTTTAATAAGTTTATTGCAGAAGGTAAGAAAAAGATAATAACTCTAGTGGCTGGATGTTGGGCTTCCAGAACAGTAAGATCAAAGGCAATTATACAGTAAGGGTTTTATTAAAAAATAAAATCACTTCCTTTTTAGTGTAATCATCTAATGAAAGTTTATACAGCTTGTGGAGAATTATTTGGTAAGAAATTTAGTCTCTGTAGCTCCTTCATCTAAATTCTACATTTGCCAAATCTCCTTACCAGCTCTACACCACACCCCAAATGCACTACAAATACCTATAAAAGCTTCAAAGTGTCCATTATAAGCAGAGTTTCTGTCCATTATAACCAGAGGAAAATGTACTGGATTTGAAATATTTGGGTTGGGAAATCAGTTTTTGTCCACTATAACTGATTGTCCATTATAACAGTGTCTCTTATAAGAGGAGTGCATTGTATACAGAAATCCATGACTGGGGCATTAATATACCTAGGTACACAGTCTACAGAAAGAACAGGGAGGGCAAAAAGGATGATGGGTGGCAATCTACATTAAGGGAGGGATCAAGGTGACTGAGATAAAGGGAAAGCAGGGAGGAGAGGAGGCACTGTGAGTCATACTGGAGTCAGGAAATGGCACTACTATATGCACATGGGTTATCTACAGACCCCTCCTTGCAAGGGGAGGAAACAGATAGGGTAATGCTAGATAACATCCTTAAAATGACAGAGAAAGAAGAACTGTTGTTGGTTGGGGACCTAAATATGCCTGATGTAAACTGAAGCACCTATGCTGCAGCCACATCCAAAAGCAAAGTCATTCTGAATGCCCTGCAAAGGGCATGCCTCATGCAACTTGTGGGGGAACTCACCCATGAGGGGGTGATATTGGACCTGGTGCTCACAAAAGGAGATAAAATAATGGATGTATTGGTGGGCAGCCATCTGGGGTCTAATGACCACCATACAGTATGGTTCAGGTTAAAGACAGTAGAAGAATTAAGCCACAGTAATGCCAGAGTCCTTGACTTCCAGAGGACCAACTTTATTAAAATGGATGAATGCCTCAAGAAAACACTGGCACTGGGTGAGGAAGGGAGAGAAGAGGTATAGTGGGAGAACCTCAAGAGAGAGAGGGTGTGCTTACATGGATATTACTCAAATAGGGTGGAGGTCTCTAGTGGGGTTCCGCAGGGGTTGGTTCTAGGCCCAGTTGTGTTCAGGACATTTATGTCCTCTATAGGTAGGGAGACCTCTGGCTGGATTAGTAAGTACACAGATGACACAAAGATTGCTACAATAGTAACAGACCGAGAAGGAGCTAGAAATCTATAGGCTGACTTGAATAGTATATATGACTGGGCAACATTTATGGGTATGACATTTAATGTGGATAAATGTTGTGTGATACATTTGGGAAATCATAATGGTATGTAGAATTATTATATGAATGGTAAGGTGCTACGAAACTCGAGTGAAGAGAAAGATTTGGGAATTCTTATAGACCATAAACTGACTTTCTAGTCACATATAAATAAATAGATTGTAAAAGCTAAACAGGTATTACACAACATCAGGAGAAATTTCAGGAGTCAAAGTAAGGAAATGATTATGCCCCTGCATAGGGCATACGTCAGACCAATCCTGGACTATGGGGCCCCGGTGTGGGGACCCATAACCAAGTGAGCAGTAAGTCATATTGAAAGGGTTCAAAGACAGGCCACTAAAATGATACATAACTTGAAAAATCTCCCCTATGAAAAGCGCTTGGATTACTTAAAACTTATGCCCCTTCAGACAAGAAGGGTTAGAGGAGATCTATTGCTGTGTTATGATATAATGGGGGATGAATACCTACTAGACGAATAAAACCTTCAATTTAAAAATGTCGCTATTGGTACAAGAGGTCACCCTCTCCACCTTAGGCACATAAAGTATAATACTAATAGAAGGAAGACATTCTTTACACAGAGAGTGGTGGCCCCTTGGAATGAGCTCCCCTTGTCACTTATTTGTACTAAATCAAAGATGCTTTTTAAAATTCAGCTGGATAGATATCTAATGAAGGGAGGTAACATGATTGCATAAGGGATATTGGATAGGAGCAGCTATGAGCTATTCTTTACTGTCTGGCCTCCTCAGCTCCCTTGAACCTTTGTATGAACTATAAAAGAGGCAACAAGCCTTTGTGTGACGCTAGTGAGCAAAGCCAGAGGAAAAAGAAAACTATTATGCTTTTCAAAAGAAGTGGCAGGGAAGGTTAGAGAGAAAAAACTGGCATTCAGGAAATACAAGGAAATACAAAGGAAGGAAGACAAAGAACTATATCAGGCAAAGTAGAGGGTGGTGGGTAAAGCAGTCAGAAGTGCAAAGGCAAAGACAGAGTAAAGGATAGCCCAGTTAGTGAAGGAGGGGAATAAAACCTTCTTCAGGTACATAAGGGAAAGAAGAAAGGCCAAGGGAGGGATAGTGAGACTTAATGAAGGGGGTGAGGGTGGGAAGAGGGGGACCTGGAGAAGACTGAGATACTGAATGAATACTTTTGCTCAATATTCACATAGGAAGGGGCGGGGGATGGACCAATATTAGCAAGTAGACACAAACACACAGGAAAGAGGGGTGGACACTAGTCCATTCACAAAGGAGAAAGTCCTAAAGGAACTCATAAATCTGAAGGTGGATAATGCAATGGGACCTGATGGGACACTTCCCAGAATACTAAGAGTTCAGACAGGTGATACTGTTACCAATGACGCCCCTATTCAACAAATTATTGGAGGAGGGAGTAGTACCGGAGGACTGGAGGAGGGTGAAAGTGATACCCCTTCACACTAGTGGGAGCAAGGTAGAAACAGGTAGCTATAGACTGATGAGTTTGACCTCAGTGGTGGGAAAGATGATGGAATCACTGTTAAAGGAAAGTACTGTAGAATATCTAGAAGCCAAAAGGCACAGAACCCAAGGCAACATGGATTCACAACAGGAAGGTTGTCTCAAATGAATCTGATAGGTTTCTTTGACTGGGTGACAAGGGTGGTAGAGCAGGGAGGCATAGTGGACATGGCCTATCTAGATTTAGCAAGGCATTTGACACGGTCCCACACAAGAGGTTAGTAAACAAGTTGGGCAATCTGGGAGTAGGTCCCAAGGTGGTAAAGTGAGTCAGAAACTGGCTTAGCAAACAGAACTCAGATGGTGGTGGTAAAATGGAGTTCAATGTGAAGAAAGAGGGGTAACCAGTGGGGTGCCACAGGGTTCGGTGCTGGGACAGGTCCTCTTTAATGTCTTTATAAGTGGCATCGTGGATGGACTTGAAGGAAAAGTATGCCTCTTTGCAGATGACACCAATATCTGCAATAGGGTTGGAACTTCAGGGGAGGGTGGAGTAAATGAGGAGAGACTTAGGCAAGTTGGAGGAGTGGTTCAGAGTGTGGCAGCTCGGATTCAATGGCAAGAAGTGCAAAATCATGCCCTTGAGGAACAAACCCCATGGGAGGAATACACAATGGAAGGGGGAGGTGAGATACTAAAAACAACCAAAATGGAAAGGGACCCGGGGGTAGTCATATCAAATGGTCTAAAAGTAGCCAAACAATGTGAGAAGGCAGTGAGGAAAGCTGGTGGAATGATGGGGTGCATAGGGAGAGGTATCACCAGTAGAAAATAGGAGGTGGTGATGCCACTGTAAAGGCAGTTGGTGAGGCAACATCAAGAGTACTGCATGCAGTTCTGGAGACCTGATCTCTGAAAGGACATCGACAGGGTGGAGACAGTCCAGAAAAGGGCAACGAAAATGGGCAATGCAAATATCACAAGTTGGAAGAGGGAGGTAATAATCCCTCTTTACAAGACACTGGTTAGCCCCATCTGGAGTATTGCATGCAGTAATGGAGGCCACACCTTCATAAGGATATTAACCAAATTGAGGCATTATAGAGAAGGGCAACCAAAATGGTGCAGGGACTGCATCAGAAAACATATGAGAACAGATTAATGGAGCTCGATATGTATACCCTAGAGAAAAGGAAGGAGAGAGGTGATATGATCAAAACATTCAAACACCTTATGGGCATTAACAAGGTGAAAAAGTCTAACATGTTTCAATATAAAAAAAAATAGCAGGACAAGAGGACACAGCATGAGATTAGAGGGAGGCTGATGAAGGAGTAATGTGAGGAAGTTCTTTTTCACAGAAAGGGTGGTGGATGCATGGAATGGCCTACCTCAGAAAGTGGTGGTATGAATACAGTGCAGGGCTTCAAACAGGCATGGGATAGGCATAAGGGAGCAATACAGATGAGTATGAATAGGTAGGCCATTGACAGAGCAAAGGCTGATGGCACATTTATAAGGCAGAAAAAGAAATGGGCAGACTGGATGGGTCTTGCTGTCCTTATCTGCCGTCAACTTCTATGTTTCTATGGTGCAGGGGCTACACCAAAAACCAGGAGAGATTGAGAGAACTCAATATATTATATATATATATATATATATATACTCTGGAGGACAGGAGGGAGGGATATGATAGAGACATTCAAATACCTCAAGGGGATCAACAGAGTTCAAGAGGGCTGTATCTTTCAAAAAAAGAGATATGCAAGAACAAGGGGTCACAAAATGAGGCTGGAGGAGGAAAGACTCAGGTGCAATGTGAGGAAGTATTTTTTCACAGAAAGGGTGGTGGATGCATGGAACAGCCTCTTGGAGGAGGTTGTGGGGGCAAAAACAGTTGTCAAATGCAAGAATGCATAGGACAGGCAGAAGGCAAAACTAGTGGTAGGAAGGAGAAGGTCAAATAGAATCTGGAGCTTATACATTAGGTAAGGAAATTAGCAGACTAGGTAGGCCAAGTGGTCCTTAGCTGCTGCCAAGTTCTATGTTTCTATGTTTCTAAACCGTTCCACATAAGAAATTAACTTTGGGTCCTTACAATGGTGAAGTTGTAGTATTTTAACCAATATTGATATAAGGGCCATGTGATATTGCTGTTCCTTAGATAAGACAGACTGGAAGTCCCCCACAATGCAAGCTTCAAGGGTAAAATAGTCTGTTAGCCCCAAAAGGGGATCTAATTTAGTCTGAATCTCATCCCATAAGAATTTTAAAGCATTGCAATCCCAAAAAATGTGCAATAATATATCCTCTGCCTGACCACATCTAGTGAATAGGGAGGATGAGGATTTACCCATTCTGAAAAGTTTTTGTGGAGTGTAATACATGTTATGGAGGATGAAAAATTAAGTGAGGTATAGTTTATCTTGTGTAAAATATTGGAAAATATGTTGCCATATTTTAGGCCAATTAAATGAAATTTCGAGGAAAGTGGTCTGCCAAAAGTATCATGAGCGTCATAAGTTTTAATGGTTATTGCTAAAAGAACTTGGTAGATTTTGAAAACTGAATGAGGAGGAGATGCCATTCCCTTGAACTGAGGAGAATAGTTGTGTACACAATGCAGGCCAAAGTGGGGTGCCCATGTGAGAGATTATTGCGTGTGTTGCCTGAAAAAATTTGAAAGCAGGAATTGCAGTTACTCCAAAGAGATCAGTGGCTTGCGCAAGCAACATTATGCATCCATCTTGTGTGGATGCCATTACCTGAAGTTTATCCAACACTGGCAGCCACTTAGATAAAATAACTTTGCCTGCTATCCTAATATTAGGGTTGCCAACGATTGGTTGGCCAGGAGTTTTGCTAAAGTCCCAGTGAAAGGACTTTAGAAGGTTGTTTATGGACTTACATGGATATCCCCATCACTGATTTTTGCAGTGCATGGGGTGAGGAAGTATATTTTACATAAAGAATCGATGTGGAGTTTAAACTATGTACTTGAATTAGGTCTCATTCAATCTTAAGCCATAATAAACAATGAGAGAGGGATTCGGCAGGTGTTTCTGAGGAGGGCCATGGGACATATTTAATAAGGTGAAAAGCATAGTAATACAGATGAAAAGGAATCTGTAGGCCCCCTATGAATTTGGAATAGGTTAGTTTATTATATGCGCAATGAGGGGGTGTATGGCCCAAATAAACTTCAAAATAATGGAGTGAAAAGTTTTAAACCAAGATAATGGAAGAAATAAGTTTAACATATTTAATGGGTAAAAAATCAGAGGAAGAATATTCATTTTAATTATATTAATCCTCCCCCATAAAGTAAAAGGAAGCGTGATCCACTGATCCAAATCTGCCTTGAAAGAGTCTAGTAAGACATCCAAATTTAGTTTCTTAAGCTGAGATGAGTCCATTGTAAGCTGTATCCCCAAATATTTAAGGATATGTGGGGCCCAGACAAAACTAAATTGAGACACTTCAGCTTGTGTAAATAACATATTAAGTGGCATTACAGCAGTTTTATTGAGGTTTAATGTACAATTAGACAATGCACTAAATTGGTTGATAGTGCCCAAAATAGTCTGGATTGCCGTAATAGGTTCCACAATGTGAAGCAAAATATTATCCCCATAAGTGGAAGCTGGTAAGTAGAGGGCCATAAGGGGATTCCTGAAATAAGAGGGTTATTCTTCAACTAGGTGGGTCAAGCGGTCCTTATCTGCCATCAAATTCTATGTTTCTATGTTTCTAACTTCCACAAGAGTGGTTCCAAATATAAATTAAATAAAAGAGGGGACAGAGGCAACCCTGTCATGTCCCACAAAATAAAGTAAATGAATGGTAAAATACTCCGTTACAATATATTTTAGCTGCAGGGCAGGAATACAATACATAAAGCAATTTTATGAATTTAGAATGGAAACTGAACCTGCCAAACACTGCAAATAAAATGGCCCACCAGACCCTGTCAAAGGTCTTTTCAGCATCTACGGACACCAGTGCTGCTGGTCTCCCCAGATCCTGAGACACTGAAAGTATATGTGCAAACTTGCATAGGTGGTCAGCAGCAGATCTAGTGGGCCTAAATCCCACCTGTTTCGGTTCAGTTAGTGAAAGCCACACCTCACTAATTTAGACAGCAAGGATTTTGCTGAGCATCTTAAGATCTGGATTCATTAAAGAGATGGGACAGTAGTTAGATACACATTCTGGGTCTCTACCAGGCTTTGGTAATAAAATAATGAAGCCTTCGGCCAAGAAAGAGACTAAGAACCCATTCTCCAAAATATCTATGAAGACATGCAATAAAGCGGGAGCCAAATCTTGTACCATGTTTGTAAAAGTTAGTGGTGAAGCCGTCAGGGCCCAGGGCTTTATTCAACTTTAGAGATGATATAGCTAATGTAACCTCAGACAGGGTAATGGGGTGAGAAAGATTATCTCAATGGGCATGAGACAGGACTGGTAATGGGACTGAATCCAAATATTGATTTAATGCTTCCTCAAATACAGATACAGAAATAGGCCTGTATAGTGATTTATAATAATTAAAAAATGTAAGGGCAATATCTCTAAGGCGGATTTTAAGGGAATTATCCAAGAGAACAGCATATGGAAGAAATAAACCTGGATGCCTCCTGTTTACATAGTCTTAAAGCCATTAACTTTCAGGCTTTTTCTTCCTGATCAATATATGCCAGTTTTGTCTTAAAAATAGTGTATTCCACCCTTTTCCTCAATAATTCAACGTATTGATTCCGTAATGCTTCCAGTGCTGTTCTGGACACTGGGGTGGAAGATGGGTTTATGGATTTTTCAAATAATCTAATTTTAGTAAGTAAAGTAGGCAATTTTTCTTGACAGATTTGTTTCCATTTAGTAGCAAGTCTAATAAACTCTCCTCGAAGAAAGGCTTTACAAACTGCACATTCTGTGTCCCTGAGGCCAAGTGAGCACCAGTTATCTTTTCAAAATAGGGGACTAAGTTGCTTAATATGTTCAGTTATAGGGGGAGTCCTTTAAGATTTGGTTATTAAGTTTCCAAATGGAGTCTTTATCATGATTTGGGATTAGAGAATAAAGCAGCCAGACTAAAGAATTGTCAAACAAGACTCTCGGGGTAATAACTGAAGCATAAAGGCCAGCCAATGTACCCCGACTAAGAAGAAAATCAATCCAAGAATAGGAATTATGTACCAGGGAAAAAAAGTAAATTAAAGTAAACCAAAGTTGTTTACTTGCAGGAGGATTTGCCCACGAACCCCCTTGTGGGGGTCTCTGCCCCCCACCCCCCCCTTTATTTATTATACTAACTCTGGGGGTGGCATATCTAGGGGATCGGGAGAAATGCTGGTTGCCAGAAAGTGTCGGTGCTGTGGTTCCATTGCCCTCTTTACAGGTCACCATTGTAAAGTAACCATTTTGATGTGCTACCGGATTTATATTCCCCCCTGAAACACAAGTATGCATGCCATGGTCCTACATGAAAGACAATTTTTCTATATAGAGTCAAATTATACAATTCGTAATAGATTAGGCATTATTAGGTACTGTTTGTGTTATATTCTACTCCCTGATCAGTACTGCACTGCATTAATTCTCAAATAATTCTTGTTCTATG
Organism: Neoceratodus forsteri; assembly: GCA_016271365.2. Lineage (NCBI taxonomy): Eukaryota > Metazoa > Chordata > Ceratodontiformes > Ceratodontidae > Neoceratodus > Neoceratodus forsteri. Next base: position 323,969,027 of record CM057458.1, read on the forward strand.
TCCAGTACTTCTGTACTATTATATATTGCTGTAACTGGTTACTTGTTGTATGCTGTCCTTCCCAGTGCCTACATGAAAATGAGCGTGCTCAACATACCCTTTTCCTGTTGAAAAAAACAAAACCAAATTAACTTGCTTTTGCCACAAAAGAGAATACATTAATTCTATGAATTACAAGCACTGCATCATGGATATGCAAATAATAAGGTTATACAACATCTTTGCCATTCCCTGATAAACAAAGTTCAAAACAGTAACATATAAGAAAGTACAAAACAGTAGTATATGTGGAATAAAAAGCAGAGGTAAGATTTCAAGTCAGAACTTGGAGATGAAAAAATGAGAACAAATTAATTGGGGCAACATGATAAAGATAGAAATGAAAAGAGTTGTACCTTAAGACTGCAAGTATGTGGTGGTGCTTTACTGGGAAGGGAATGAAGAAGAAGGAACATAAGTAATAGAAATTTGTTAAACTTTACAAACGACAGTAGCTAGCAACAGAAAGCAACAGGAAATATATACAGACCATGGCAGCATGGTGTACAAAGATCAGGGAGGGCAGTGATAAGGAGCAAGTGTTGCACAATGGGTAATGTGAATTATAGTGAATGACAGCAGATTTGAGAGGAACAGAGACTGGGGAGAGGAGGAAAAAGCAAGTCCTTGAGATCGGGGAGAAGGGATACAGGAAGTGCCACAGAGCAACTAATGTACAGGGAGAAAATGGGCATATTGGAGAGGCAGAAATCAGGGAGGAGGAGGAGGGAGAACAAGTGCCACAGTGTGAGTAGTATGTTGAGTAGAGATGCAGCAAAGTTTAATTATGCCAGAGAAGTCAGGGCAAAGTCGTCCACTCAGTGTCGTCAGAAGCTACACGAATGCCCCATGGAATCACACACACTTTGCCTCATGGTGATTTCACCTCATAATGACTTCATGTTATGCTCACTTCACATTCACTTAATGTTATTTTCTATGTAACGTGAAGCAAGTCATAATTCCAGGACAGCAAGGGTGGAAAAGTATGTCCTGGACCGGACTTTCCATTTGGGACAGATGCATGATGCAAAACACTGGAATCTGAAATTCTCCACAAAGGAGAAGGGCAACAGGTCAATTGACATAATTTCTGCTACAGCAGCATTCAGTTCATATGACACCACATGACTGGGTGGATATTTCATGTTCTGAGCAAAAAGACTCCTTCAATGTGGGTTGAGTTGCTACCCATTTTGCACATGGTGTGCAAAATGGCTCTGCTCTGCGAACTGCCATGGATGGGGTGTTTTTGCCGTGTAATGAAAAGGGGTTCACAGGTGATACTGACAAGTCCCAAAATTATGTTATTTTACCCATTTTAAGAACAGGGATTGATGTTGGACTAGAAATACTGAAGCATAGACAACCACCACTGTTGCTACTCTGACCACCACTTGACAACAATTCAAAATCATCATCCTCCTCATGCCTGTAGTAATCCTCAGCTGTTATTTCCCTACTATTACAGACATGTCTACTAGTTGGGCTACTTATAGTCATGGAAGGGGATAACATGCTTAAGAAGGTGGATGACGGTGAATGCCCCACTATGGCATTAGCTCCCCTCTGATGCTGAGTCCACAGTGCCATGTGCCAGTTCTTCAAATGTGTATGCTGGCCCCCAGTGCCCAGATGGGTACCCTTTTTACCATGTCTGGCATGCACTTGGCAAAGCTGGCAGATTGCAACTGCTTCATCACTTGGATCTTGTACAAAAAAATCCCAAACAAGGGATTTTGATCCCTACTTTTAGTTTTCACAGGTCCTTGATGCTGGAGATTGGACACCAGTTTTTTAGACAATGACATGGTACTACTACATGATATCTGTTGCTGGCCACACTTGGGCTCTACCGGCCTATCACTGTCTATGATGACTACTACTGGGTCATTATCGTCAATGGAAACCACCACATCACCACTTTGAAGAGGGGATGATTTAACACCGATAGACTGAGACTGTTTACACACAGCCACCTTTAATTTCTTTTTCTCTGGCTCCCAACTGGGGTCACTAAAATCATCATCATATTCCTCATCTGCATCCACAAAGTCAGCTTGGATGCTGTCCTGTGGGGAACAAGTTCCAACCACATCATCATTATGATCATATAATATTTTTTCTACAACATTTGAAAGGTTGGATGGCACAGGCATGACCTCATCAACAGCACAGGAAACATGAGATTGTGACAACTCTTCATCAACATCAGAATCATGTTCAACCAATGTGGCAATGGGGATGAGGACATAGGGGAGTGTGACATCTACTAAACTCTGACTCACAGTCATGCCTTTGGACTCCACAATATTTGAGCAACTGGTTAACTTGTTATCATGGGTTGAACTTGAGGCAATACTCATGCCATCAGAAATTTCACTACCACCAGTGGGGACAACAGCATCTCCAACCATGATTGAAACTAATGATTGCACTGTGAAAAACATAGAGAAATCCTTTTACTGGCATCAGCTATGCCCTTCTGCTGCATACTACTACCATGCCCATGGCCACTCTTGCCACTGGCAGCAGTGCCAGGGCCAGAAGCATATTTGTATGCACATCTCTTTGCAGGCATTTTTTGGGATTACACACAAAATTTACAACAAATTGGATTTCTGAAATTTGCGGTGGATGGGAAGCCAAAAAACAACAACTGAGGCTTACAGATACTGATTGAGCACTAAATAGATGCAAACGCACAGACACAGATTGCACACTATAAAGAAATGCAGTCGCACAGGCACAAAAACACCTTAACCAGTGTTCATATAAATCAAAAACTGGAAAAAATAAATGATACCTTTTGGCAGTTGAAGGGGTGGGGCTACAGTAGCAGTCCACTATCTAGACAGAAGGCAGCAGTAAAAAATACCGCACACGGATAATTGATTCTGAGTGCAGCGATCACTGTGTGTCACAATAAAATGTGTCTGACTTGATGGCATGTGCACACACTCACACACTACAGGTAATGTGCAAAAAAAAATAACAGTGCAGTACACTATATAACCAAATTTTTCAAAAAGAATCAAAATATGCACTGCACCACAACAAACAGAAACTAATTATTAAAAATTACTTCAAGTATTACTGTGTACATAAACACACAACTACTGACATACACCAGTACAAAACAGAAAGACTGCTTTTCTCATTTGAATCTCACTTCATCACAGATACGCCCCTCCCCCGAAGCACACTTCAACAGTGTCTGTCATTACATAGCCTGAAAGTTCTAAATTAAAATTCAAACTGGGCACAAAAACTATCAATGCTCTATGATCTAAGAACAGGAGGGTTTCCTACAGTCAATGTACTAAATCTGGACCAAAATAAGTTGATCAAAAGTGATTTTTTTAAAGCTTCAATGGTTTGCTTCTCAGAGCTCTGAGAGCAAACTGTCTCCAGCTTTCCACTAAACATACTTTGCAGAACTGAGGCTGTGCAACACAATACAGAGCCCATGTGACCTGCCATCCCATGAATCAATGCAAAATTTGCCTCACATAGCAATAAACAGGTGAAGCAAAGCAAAGTTCATTCAAATCAATGACACTTTGTGTTAAAGTTAAGGAGAAGGCAGTAAACCAAGGCAAAGTAGCGTGAAGTCCATTGAACCAATGAACTTCGCGTCCCTAATTTTGAGGTGGAGTAATTTGCTTTGCATTGTGTAGCACTACATGGATTGTGGAACAATACACAAAGTGCTCCATGTAGCGAAGTGGGAGCACTTTGACAGCCTCTGTTGGGGGGGGGTTGGAAACTGGGAAGGAGAGCACTTAAGATCAAGTGCCACAGGGTGGCTAATGTGACTGACAGTGAATTACAGCATTTTGGGGGAGAGAGATGGGGGGGAGAGAAACTACTGCAGATCATCTAATGTATAGTATGGGGAAAATGTTGGCATCTTGTGGGGGGATCAGGGTGTGGATATATATATATACATATATATATATATAGAGAGAGAGAGAGAGAGAAAGTGGCAGACAGAAGCTAATGTGCATTATAGGGAATGGCATCAGTTTGGGGTGGATATATTAAGGGGCATCAGTTTGGGGATACAGATATTGAAGATGGGAGGGAGCAAGTGCTATGGAGCATGTAATTTAAATGATGGGGAATGGGGGTACATTGCAGGCAGAGATTGGGGTGAGACAGCAAGTGCCACAGAGAGGTAAATGTAAACCAAGAATGGCAGCATGTTGGGGGGGGGGTCAGAGAATGTGTAGAACAGGGATAAAGCTGGAGAGCATGTAAAGCATATGGAGAATGGAAGTATATCTTGGGGTGGAAGAGAGATCAGGAAGGGAAGGAATAGAGATCAGATGACACACAACAGTTAACATGAAGTATCGGTAGTGGCAAGACATTTGCGGGTTGGAGAGCCAGAATAAGTACCACAGATCGGCTAATGTGTGGAGGCAATGCTGGCATTTTTTGGGAGGGGGCAGATTTCTGGAAGGGGAGGAATAGGGAGCAAATGCCACAGAGCTGCTAATATGGATTGCAGTGAATGGCAGCATTTTGGAGGGCAAAGGTCAGGGAAGGGGAAAGTGCTACAGATCCACTAATGTATAGATAAAACGACAGCAATTTTGGGGGGAGCAGAGATTGTTGAGGGGATGGATACAGTTCAAGTGGTAAACAGCTGATAATGTGACAGCGGGAATGAAGGGACATTATGGAGGGCAAAAACTGTAGAGTAACAGGAGAGCAAGCAAGTGCTGAACAGCAGGTAAATTGAATTATGGGGAATGGTGCATTTTGGTGAAGGGGCATAGATTGTGAAGTGGGGGAAAGAACAATTTCTGAAGAGCATGAAATGTAATCGAACCTGGAAGCATGTTGGGGGGGGCAGAGATCAGGGAGGGATAAAGAGCAAGTAGGGAGGAGTGTATCATGTCTTCCAGGGCGGACAGCAAGTATCAAAATGAGTATAATTAATTAAAACTGTTCAAAGTGATTTGGCCTATGATTTCAAAATAAATTAGTTCTGAATGAATGAAAAGAAAACAAAATCAACAGTTTGTGATAACCTTAGAAAAGTTTCAGTTGATGACCTTACCCTCTCATTGTACGCAATTTCTGGGGTGGAACTAGAAGAGGTTAAGCTGTTTAAATATCTTGGTCTTACTATTGATGGGGATATGACCTACAAAGCATATATTATTAATATGGTTAAAATTGTACACCAAAGATCGGGTGCCCTTTACAGATTTAATTCATTACTAATTCCATCAACAAGGAGGCTTCTGGCTCAAAGTTTTCTTTTACCTGTCACAGACTATGGTCTGCTGTTCTACTACTCTACGGGTGAGGGGTTACTTTCAAAGGTCAAGGTTCTTTTGAACTAGATAGCAAGGTTCACTACACAGCTGCCATCTAGGACACACCATTGCAGCCTGCTAAAACAGACAGATTGGCTTCCTTTAGAGTTTTGATATAAATTCCAAATTGGATTATTGACAAAAAAGGTAACTCTCAATAAGACACCCATTTCCTTCATTTCTATATTTATGAAAAGTATCAATTCAGTCTCTATCCAGCTGTCTGTTTGTCTATTCTTTGCCATACCAAGAATGAAAACTACTGTCAGTCACAAAACGTCTTATATTTTTCCATCTTGTTTTAATTCTCTATAGACTATTTTTGATTGCTTAGAAGATTTGTTATGGACATTTACATTGAAGCTGAGAAGTTATGTATTGACTGAGACTGAATGTAAATGTTCTGCCAGATTGTTATTTGACTACTTTACGGATGAAATGTTGTATATTGCATTTGGATGTTTTTTATCTATTTATATGTATGTATGTTTTGATGTACATGGGTTGGCCATGAAAATGGGTCTTTGGTCCATGGTTATACCAGTTTAAATAAATACAACAAACAAAAATGGGATGTAAGAAGGAAATGCCACATAGTGGCAAATGGAAAGTAGATAATTCACTGCAGCACAGAGTGTGTTAAAAACATTGAAAAGTAGGGACACGGCTTCATACAGAACTTAAGAAAGGCACAGCAAAGCCCACACATTTTGCATTTTCCAGCCTTGTGATTGGGCAAGGTCTCTAAAGATAGAAAGCACATTTATGCCTGGAATTAGGAAGGAGATTCCATATTAAGGAGCTAAGTTGTGTGAAAAAAGGAACATGGCCTTAAATGCCATATGAAGACAGACTAAAGGAGCTTTATATGTATACCCTCAAGGAAGGGAGGGAGAGGGGGGACATGACAGAAACGTTCAAGTACCTCAAGGGAATCAACAAAGTTCAAGAGGGTAGCATATTTCAGAAAAAGAGATGTGCAAGAACAAGGGAGTACAATTTGAAGATAAAGGGAGGACAACTCAGGGGCAACTTGAGAAAATATTTTTTCATGGAGAGGGTGGTGGACACATGGAACAGCCTTCCTAAGGAGGTTATGGGGTCAAAGACAGTGTGGGAATTCAAGAATGCATGGGACAGACATAAGGCAATTCTGGTGGGGGTTAGGAAGACGTAGGCTGTAGGTGAATTAGAATCTACAGCTTATCCAACAGGTAGTGAAATGGGCAGGCTGGGTGGGCTAAGCAGTTCTTATCTGCTGTCACAGTCTATGTTTCTATGTTTCTAACCAGCTGGATGGGTCAGCACATGGGGGACAGTGCTGTCATGCAGCACCACCCCCCAGCCTGTGAAGGGAATGTTCCGGGTTGCCCACATTGACTGAAGTATAATGTAGTGAAGAGAAATCATCAGTTGGCATGGGGCCCTGGTTGCCAGTGAGCCTGTACTTTGGCTGACAGATTGACTCTTTGTTATGTGTGTCTGTATCTGTAGCCACATAGAAGCTCAGGGCTCAGAAGGCCATGCACTTCTGCAGGCAGATGGACTCTTAGCTTGGTAAAGGGAATAGAGGGCCTTGCATATCTACATCTGTTCACACAGGTCCCAAAGGGATCTACATGTATGAGGATATAATTCCAGTATCTTGAGGATACGATTGCAATATCCCAAAAAGAAAAGAAATTCCCTGCAAAAAACTCTATTAATGCACCAATTAGGAAACTAACATATTCATATGCATTAAATACAAAATAGACAAGATGCTGCCTAGAATATATGTATTCAGCCATGATTATTTATGTTGTAATAACCACAGTTCTTAATGTTCTGTGCTTAAAACACAGGTAAGCAGAATAAAACAATGCCATACCTAAAGTGATCAGTGAGTGCATTAATATGTTAGAGCATGTGTTTTACTTGCTTTTTACCACATATGAGAGAATATTAATTCTATGAGTTGCAAACAGTGCGCCACGGGTATGCTAATTATATAAGCTGTGCAACAACTTTGCCATTTCCTGAGAAGCTAGTTACTAAACTGAAGCACATACAAAACAAGTGAAGATTTCCAGTGGAATTGGAAGCTGGGATATGATTTCAAGCAGGAAGAATTAGCAATATACAAGAAATTAATGTGGTGTGCATTTTCCAGCATAGTGACTGGGCAAGGATTTCAAAGAGAAAAGGAAGAGAAAGGTGGAGAGTGGACGAAATTAGGGAGGAGCATTAGTATTTTGATGCTGTGATAAACGGAAGAGCGGCACACCACTTAAAGCCCTTTCATAGCAGATACCTATATGTTCGCATGCTTTGCAAGTGAACATTTATTTATTTATTTAGCTTTTGTTAACCAGGTAAGTACACTAGACAAGACAATTTGCCTATTTTCAGGTACAACCCTGGAAAGTACAGGAAATTACATATTTACACACTTGGGACAACATGGTACATAATTAGGAACAGATTACATGTCATGAGACTACAAGGTAAGATTACACGTCATGAGACTACAAGGTAAGATTACCTAGTGAAATTACATACTTATACACTTGGGACAACATGGTACATAATTAGGAACAGATTGCAGTTAGCCAATAAAAAGGGGTTTACAACCAAAAGATTTATGTGTATTTTCTTTCTTTTTTTTCAAACAGAAGATGAAAACAGTAAAGTTTTGGAAGTCTGCCTTAAGCTGTCTAGTTCCACATAGGAGACTCGTGTACCCAAAAAGAAAAGACTACTCAAGTCATAGGAAATGTCATTTAATCCAATGCATGCTGCCAAATTCAAGAAATTAACTTCTCTGAAGATCAAACAGTTACGAACACAAATATAAGTTTTTACTGAAAGGAAGATTTTTCCTTTTCTAAAAATTAGAGTGAGAGTACTGTGCATTCTAACACATTTGAACCAACTGCCAACAGAGACAGACTTTATACTTATACATTTTGTGTATGCAAATCAGCCAGTCTCTTTTGTAACTAGCTTCCACTGGTATGATTTTAAGTAAACAATAGGAAAAATCCATTTCATAATTTGCTATGACCTGCTTCCACATAACAACAAATTGTAACTGGAACAGTGTGTCATGGTTCAGTGCCTCTCTGTTTATCCTGCAATGACAGCAACTCCAGGGATTTTCATACTTCTTGTGCACATTTACTTTTGCTAATCTTTTTGACCACCTTGTGCCAAACATCTGGACTGTGTTAAACTGGAAAAGAAATGCAGGAGTTCCAAGCAGCACACTGTAGTACATAATCCATACATTATCCAAAAGTGCTGGTTCAGAACTGTAGGCATTAGATCTTTGAATCTCTGTACTTTTTCCACACTAAACCTGGCAGCTGCATATTTTTATTTTTATTTTTTTTTTGTACTTTGGCAACATTAAGGAAATTGCACATAGGAGACTGCTCAGTTGTTCCATCTGCATTTTAGGTCACATTAAAAAGTATAATTTCCAAAAAAATACCTTTTCAATCAGAAGGTACAAGTTACATCAAGGATGGTGTCCAGACTCCAGGCTACTTAAATACATAACTGATTCACGTATCATGGAAACCCATTTAAAATAAAAATGAAGCACACAATTTTGAGTAACAAAGGACTGTTGCAACATCATGGCACTAATAACTGTAAATATTCCTTGCTTGTAACTTTCCAAATCTACAGTATGTTCAAAGGGGTGGTCACAGCCCCCCTCCTGTGCATTTTCATTTAATCTTAAAACATTGTGACCTACAGTACACAATGCAGTCACAGAGATGTGTGCAGTGGTGTGAGAATTTGCAAAAATTCACTCTGTGAAACAAATCTATAAATTATGGTAAATTCACTAAGATGAGGACTGCAGTTGTGTTATTGTTCACCAAATGGATTTTGGATAAATTCCCATGGTGATTGATCAATTCAACAGTGAATCCCAACATGAACTGCAGTCTACATGCCAAAAATAATAAAAATATACCCCCTTCCCCACCCACAAATGGCAAAAAACATGACCCACCACTCCAGCAACAGGCACCCTCCTACCCTCCCATTTGCCCTGGCAAAATACTTCTGAATCTTTGATTCAAAAGTATAGTGATGCTTTATGCTCACCGATGCTCCAAACACACTTTAGCTCCCTCTCCCTTTCTGAGTTCTACTGCCTGTATTACATAGCACAAGACCCCCATCCAACCCTCCTCTGGTCCCCACCACCCTCCTCCACCCACTAGAGGCATCCACAAAATAAAATGCAACAAAACAGCCCCCATGTGCAGACCATCTGCTCTGTTCAGTATCAGCAGTGCAAATAAATGAATGGTGATGTATTTGCTCCTAGGAAAACCTTATTGGCTGAAAATCGAGCCAATCAGACTTTACTGGGAGCAAAGACATCACCATTACTTTAATTGACAATGCCACTGCCAAGAGAGACATTGAACAGAGCAGACTCTCTGCACCAGGGACTATTTCTCTTATACATTTTAATTTGTTGATGCTGCTAATAAAGGAGGAGGTGATGAAAATGCAAGTCTGAGGATGGTTTTGTGGAGGGTCATGTGCTTCATAATAAAGGCAGTGGGACTTGACTGATGGGAGGCAGGTGGCGTGTGTTTGGCATGTGGGTGGAGACAAGGGATTAGTATAATTCTAACTGGAAAATTCAGCAGTGTTTTGCTGGAACAGGGGGTAGGAGGAGAGAGGAGGGTTCCAGTTGGGGTGGGAGGAGGTGTCATGGTTTTTTATCTTTTTTTGGGTGGTGGGTAGATTTTACAGCACAGTGGTTGGGGGGACATTTTCATAAAACTGACACATCTGCCAGCAAAGTTAGTATGTTGGCTGCAGAATTCATAAATTTTGCAAATTGTGAATTTCCATTGATTCACACCAACTTCGCTGGTGGATTAAAATTCACAGCATCTCTGTGTGAGATCCCCCAGCCAAAACAGCTATTTCAGGAAGGCACTAGTTATGCTGCAGCTCTGTGACCATGATCCGGGGGTGAGGCAGGGAACAAAATGTCATGGAACCAAGAATGGAATTGTTGCATGAAGGGAAATGGAGCTAGGAAGGGGGATTTATGGCTTATCACTAAGGCAGATGCCGGAGACTTCCAGTGATGTCACCATCTCAATGGCCATCTAGATGAAAGGCTCCAGGGCTGCTACAGTAATATTAATCGAACCAGCTATAGACTTACACTAGACAATGACATTTTTGGTCACAGAGCAAGAGGAAATGACCTCCAATAGATCCCAGCACAGAAACTCGCAGGCCGCCAAGCTAAAAATGCTGATGGAGTCTAATAAGAACTCAAGCCAACCACGGAACATGCACTCGGCCTCCCCCGTAAGCAGCATCACAGACTCTGAAGAAAACTTTGACACGAATGACCAGGGGGCGATTCTTTCAAAATTAGATGGCATGATAAAGGCACTACACAGAGCTGAATCCTCGGTTGTGGACCTTAAAGCCGACCTAAAAGCCATTGACAATGGACAGCGGCTGTGGAGGTGTGCTTTGGGAGCCTAACTGACTCATCCAGTCAACACGACCGGGCTATCCTTTAGTTGCTGACCAGAGAACGAGTATTACAACTAAAGCTGGAAAATCAAGAAAACCTTGCACAATGGAACAACTTTAGAATTTATGGTGTACCTGAAGATATGGAGAAATCATTTGAGTCAGTAGAGGAGTTTGTATCACATATTCTGCAAAAAGTTTTGAAAATCCCAGAAGTTACCCCTCTCCCAATTGAGAGAGCACACTGCTCACTAGCCCCAAAATCAAAGGATTAAACAGCAAGACCACGCTCAATCATAGCTCGTATGCTGAATTATCAAGACCGCCAATAGGTGCTCCAAACAGCGTGGAAAATGAAGGAAGTCAAAATGGATGGTCAAAGACTGTTCTTCGGTCAAAACTTTTCAGACCTCTTAAATGAAAAGAGAAAGCAGGTATGGGAGGTTATCAAGCAGGCAAAGGAGAAAAAATATGCATTCAACTCTACTACCCTGCAAAACTCCATATACACTCTGAAAAGGGTATAGTCTTATTTGATTCCTTGAGAGAAGTGGTGCCAGTGCTTAAACAGCTAAGCCTACGTTGTCCTGAGTTGCACACTGACATATTGGAATGTGAGATTTCCCGCTTGGCGTGGTGGAGAGCAGGCAGACCAAAGCGAGCACAGCCATCGGTGATTTCGTGGCCATCTCATTTAAGTCAGAACTTAAGGGAAATATTGAGCAGGGAAAATAAGGCCTCATCTCCTGACAAGCAAATTGAGGCAGAAACGATGAACTGGAACTCAACCTGAAATATGTACAGGTATTTGTAGCACTTATACTCATTCACTTAGCCACAACAAGCTGGCTGTTTTCCCCTTGTGTGGAAAAATGACAGACTGGAGCCCACACTTAACTGATATCTCTGAACTGAAAGCGGTAACCCTTCTATCTCATTTATGTATCTCTTTATTTAGAAGAAACACTGAAGTTTATACTTTAAACCAGCATCTGGAAAAGGTGTAGAACTGAATGAGATCAGACATTTTCATTCTCTTCTGTCCCTTGCAAGAGACTTAGACCGTAGTATTAACTTTATTTTAGTTAATTGCCTACAGATGGGGACCTGGACTGGAGATATCGTGGGGAGGGGGATGAAGATTCATTATTTGGGTTGGGACCTGCCAGTGTCTAATGCATGACTTCCTTCTTGGGATGGTTGGTTCTAACTAACGGAACTACTGCTAATAATATAGGTGCACGAGGGAGAAGGGAGGCACCCAAGCAGCAAAACCAAGCTCTGAAGGGAAGTTTAACTGCAGGATATTACATATTCATGGTGCTGGTGGAGGGATGGTGTGGATACCTTCCTCCCTACCACTCATACCTGCTTAATTTAAACTATTTGGGCAGCCCCGGAAGAAATATTAGGTTGGCCACAGAGAGCAGGGTATTTTTAAGTTCCGTGGTCACCCTCTGTTTCCTTGTTGGGCGGTGACATTCTTTTCTACCTGATTCCAAGGAATCAGACCTACCAGTAGTAGGAGCTTGAGCTAAGGCTCAATTCCCCCCGCAACTGCGGGGTTCCATCTCAACATTTTGCAACCTAGGAAGCAATTTACAAGTTTAACAAAGAAGAGTTAATAGTTCAAAGTTTGTAGTTTTTGTTTCACAACTGTTTCAAATGAGTTGGTACATGGGTACATTTACCTATTACGTTGATGTTCTAAATGATAATATGGCTGTTCATACTGAAAGGGGCAGAGTGGCTCATGGGAGGAGGGCCAGGTATGTATGGTGGAGGTGTCTTGGGGGAGGGCACAGAAGAAACATAAAGAAGATGGAATTTGGCAACAGGAGGAAAAACCTATCCTAGATATGGGTACCCTTAAGGTAACATCCCTGAATGTTCAGGGCATCAACTCCCCAATCAAGCGAACGAAGATACTTCACTATTTAAAGCAAATAAAGTCTGACATTAGTCTTATCCAGGAGACTAAACTTTCAGACATAAAACATACAAAATTAAAGCAGAGTTGGGTTGGCAAGGTGATATATACCTCGCAACCCACCAGAAAAAGGGCAAGGGTGGCCATTCTTTTTTGGAGAGACCTACCATTTGAAATCACCTCAGAACTCACCCTGGAGGATGGGAGAGGGATTATAGTATCAGGAAAAATGTTCTCCTAGGTGATCCACATTATAAATATATATGCGCCCAATAAGGATGACCCCACTTTCTTTACCAAGATCTTTGAGAGGATGGTGGAGTTGGGAGAGGGCATGATTCTGATGGGTGGAGATTTTAATTGTGTCCCTAATCCACAGTATGATCGTTCCTCTCAAAACTCAGTCACAAATAAAGGCATGAGCAGGGTGATAAGGGCTGGTATGCGTGAGTTGGCCTTATTAGATGTCTGTAGGGACCTCAATAAATCTACGAGGGACTATTCATTCTACTCCTACCCAAATGACACGTATTCTAGAATTGATTACTTTTTGTGCAGTAGTGTAGATTTCCATAAAGTTAAAAATTGTGAGATCCTTCCCTGCCTGGTTTTGGACCATTCTGCCATTGCATTGACATTAGAGCTAGGAAATGGAAAAGGATATTGCAGTGGAGGATGAACTCCTCCTTGCTAGACAGAAAGGAGTTCAGTTCCCACATACAGGAAATTATTAAAGATTACCAAACACATAACCCTGTGAAGAGTCTGGACTCCAAGGGCTTCTGGGATGGATTGAAAGCTGTAATGTGAGGGGAAATCATTTTGTTTGCATCACATCTCAAAAGAACTCACTTGGAAAGACAGGGGACCCCGGAGACTAAATTACAGCAACTTGAACACATGGCCAAACAGGGAGGACCCCACAGGGTAGATCTACACACAGAAATAAAAGAAACAAGAAAAATGTTACAAAATGGTTTAGATCAACAAATAGAAGGGAAGTTAAGGTATGAGAACCAGAAATACTATGAACATGGCAATATATCCAGTAGATTGCTTGCTTTTCGGCTGAGAAAGGCCCAAGCCGATAGGTACATTAAAGCTCTGTGAACAACTAATAAGGTAACCCCTCCCAGATCTACACACCCACAGATATTGCAGAAGCCTTTCAAGACTATTATAGAAATTTAAATGATTTGTACCCACAGGATCCAAATCCTAAGGACTCCATCCTAAAATTTCTGGACAAGGTCTCCCTCCCTAAACTTGCAGAAGACATTAAAATACAGCTAGACTCCCCAATAACAGGCATTGAGGTAAACCAGGTCATATGCAGTTTGAAAGGCAGCAAATCCCCAGGTCCAGAGGGATTCAATGCTGAATTTTATCAAAGATTCAGTAAGCTCTTGGTCCCCACACTGGTCCAGGTTTTTAATAAATATAAGGAGGATGGTGGATTCCCAGGTTCTTGGAAGGAGGCCTATATAAAAGTTATCCCTAAGGAAGGAAAGCCCCGGGAAGCATGTAGTTCCTACAGACCAATCTCACGCCTCAACGTGGATTCTAAGATCTTCACGAAGATTTTAGCTAATAGGGTTAATGCAGTCCTCCCAGGCTTGGTCCACCCAGACCAAGCAGGTTTTGTACAGAACCAGTACCTTAAAGACAATATAAAATGCTGTCTGAATATTCTACATGCAGGAAGGAAGGAAAAGGAATAGCAGATTGCAATAGCAATCAATGCAGGAAAAAGTATTTGATCACTTTTACTGGTTAAATTTGGTTTTGGGGACCAATTTATACAATGGATAGAGGGAATTTACAACACCCCTACAGCTAGGGTTAAAGTGAACAGTACAATCTCAGACCCACTGGAGATTAAGAGGGGCACAAGACAGGGCTGCCCCCTATCCCCGATCCTTTTCGCTGTTAGTATGGAGCCCTCAGCCCAACTAAATAGAACACACAAGGACCTGACCAGTATTACAGTGTGGGGGAGGAGAATAGAATTTCCCTCTATGCAGACAACACCATGCTATATTTAAGAGACCCAGTTAAAACCTTTCCTACTGTACATTACTCCAGATCTTAATGGAATATGGCCAGGTGTCAGGTTTTAAAATAAATAATGACAAAACTGAGGTGATTTTAGTCAGTGGCCCATGCACTAGAACATTAGAGCAACTAATTCCCTTCAGATGAGTCTCATCTCAGATTAGATACCTAGAGATTTATCTTCCCATGGATCTGAAACAACCATACCATGTAAAGTATGACATATTGATCCAAGAGGTACTAACTGAGCTGAAGAGATGGACTATCCTCCCCCTGTCCCTACTAGGGAGAACTGAATCCATTAAAATGCCTGGTGGAGGTTCCAATGGGGACCACCAACTCCTTTGGATGTATCATGGGTGAGGGTGTAGGGTGCAGGATTCTTCTCATCTACCGTCCACCAGGAGATGGGAAAGTTTTCCTGCAGGAAGTCGCGGACTTCATTGTCGACCTGGCATTGGATTCCCCCAGATGGCTGATCCTGGGGGACTTCAATGACTGGGTCGATGATTAACTTTCACAGTTTGGTCAAGACTTACTCCAGTTAATGAGTTCTCTTGGCCTTACACAGGTTATTACCTCCTCAACCCTTATTGTATGTCATTCATAGGATTTGGTGTTCCTCCTGGGGATGGAGATATCCGACTTGGTGGTGGAGCCAGTCAGATGGTCTGACCAGCACACCATTGGGTTCAGTTTTGTGGCTCCCCTGAGTAGGCCGGCCCCTACGGAGATGACCCAGTACCGTCCTTTAAGGGGTGTTACCCCAGATGTCCTAATGAGGGTACTGGATCTATCGGGTGTGCTGAGTGAATGCGGGGATCCAGGGGATCAAGTATTTGCCTATAACAAGGCAGTGGTGGCGGACCTGGATTCCATAGCACCTGTTCGTGTTCACCCCCCCACCCTCCACCCAAGGTCTCCCTGGTTTGATGAGACCTTGAAGGAGTTGAGGAGAGTGGGACAAAGGTTAGAGTGGAGCTGGTGGAAATTGGGCCTTGAATGTGACAGGCTTAGGTTAATGGACCATTATGTGGTCTGTCAATCAGCAATCACCCATAAGAAGGCAGAATTCCTGTCCAGGGAGATTGCTGCTGCACAGGACCGACCAGCTTAGCTCTTCTGTACTGTGGACAGATTGTGCAATCCAATCTGTCTCCAGTCTGGAGGAGCCTTTGCCACAAGAATGATGTGATGAGTTTGCTCATTTTTTTTGTAGATAAGGTTGTCACAGTCAGGTCTGGTATCTGTCTGGCTCACTCTAATGGAAGTTGTGGTGGTCAGCAGGAGATGTCGTACCCTCAGTTTACCTGGTCTGACTTTAGCCAACCCACAATCACTGACATAGTGATGATCATCAAGATGTTGCGACCAACCAGCTGTAGTCTGGATCTGGGCCCTACACGCCTCCTGGTAAGATGCAATGATGAGATCAGCCTAGTCCTAGTTGAGATATTCTGGAGGTCATTGGAGAGGGGGATCTTTCCAGAACCCCTGAAGGAGGCAGTTGTTCAGCCCCTCCTTAAAAAATCCTCCCTTAACCTGGACTGCTTGGCGAACTACAGACCTGTGATTAACCTACGCTTTGTGGGTAAGGTTATTGAGAAGGTGGTTGCATCGCAATTGGATGATCATTTTACCAGCCACAATGTCTATGATTCTCTCCAGTTGGGATTTAGGAAGAGGCATAGTACCAAGATGGCCCTTGTCTGGTGCTAAATGACCGCCTAATAAGGAGAGATCAGAGGACTCATTCCATCTTGGTATTCCTTGATCTCTCTACAGAGTTTGACACTGTGGACCATGATATGGTCCTCAGATGGTTTCAATCTTTCCTCGAGGGCAGGACTCAGAGAGTGGTGTCTGGGATTTATTCCTAGGCCCCTCTCCCCCATCCTGTGGGGTGCTGCAGGGCTTCATCTTGTCATCCATATTGTTTGCAGTGTATATGCTGCCGCTAGGAGAGATCATTAGGTGGTATGGTTTGAGTTTTCACTGCTATGCAGATGATACATGTCCTTTGCACCTGGTCAGGATGTGTTCCTCTCGGTAGTTAATAACTGTCTTGCTGAGATCCAAGACTGGATGAGTGCAAGCTGGCTGTGGCTCAACCCAGCTAAAACTGAAGTGCTGGCTGTGGACCCTGATCATCGTGAGGTGGGCTTGTTGGCAGGTTCATCCTCGGGACTATGTCTCGGGGGTGTTGTGCTGACTACCTCAGACCAGGTGTGAAACCTGGGTGTTATTGTTGATGACTGCTTGACCCTGAAATTGCAGGTGTCAGCAGTCCTCAAGACCTCTTTTTACCATCTGAGGAATATCGCCCGGGTGAAACACCTGGTTCCTCCTGATGATCTTCCAACTTTGGTCCATGCCTTCGTTACCTCTCACCTTGACTACTGCAATGCCCTGTACCAAGGGCTACTGGGAGTTGATGTCCACCACCTTCAGCTAGTGCAGAATGTGGAAGCCAGGCTGTTGACTGGTACATCTAGAACTAGTCACATAATGCCCGTGCTTCGTGGACTGCACTGGCTTCCAGTGCGGTAGAGGATCACCTTCAAGGTTGGTTTGCTGACCTATAAAGCCCTACATGACCAGAGACCTAGTTACTTGCAAGATCTCCTTCGACCTTACTGTCCCCTCCACCCTCTCTGATCCACCGACAAGGGATTGCTAGAGATTCCCAGGGTCCGTTTGAAGACATCTGGGCCCGGTCTTTTAGTTTTGTGGCCCCGACCCTGTGGAAATCTCTACCTCATCGAATGCGAGATTGCCTGACCATCCAGGAGTTTAAAACTGCACTAAATACTTATTTATTTGAACTGGCATATTCCGGTTTTCAAGGTTAGTATTATAATTGTTAGAGTTTTAAATTATTGTACTTTATTGATTATTGTCGGTATTATTTATTATAGTTGCTATTATGTACAAGTGCCTTGGTTATAAGAAAGGCATTTTTTATAACTAAAATATGATATGATATGATATGATATGATATGATATGAAAATGAACATACTCCCTCATTTTTTGTTCTTGTTTAATACTGTCCCACTGCGGATCCCGAGTACGGAATGGAAAAGAATCACCAAAGCTTTACATCAGTTCATAAGGGGGAGGATGGAGGGCTAGAATTGCATGGGAGACACTGCAGAGAGTGAGGGAAGGGGTGGTCTCGGGCTTCCCAACTTAAGAACTTATTATCGAATACTGTAGCACAATTAGGATCCTGGGTAAATTACCTAACAAATGACCCAAATAACACCTGGGTCTCACAAGAAATTCAGGGTGAGCCAGGGCTGACCCCACAACTAGATTTTAATGGGTCCCCAACCCATCTCATTAAAAAAGATATATCGAACCCCTGGATTAAACAAACCTATAAAATATGGGGTGAGATAAAGAACGATTTAGCAATGGGGGACACACTGTCTAGCAAAAAAGAAATTATTTACTGTACCCACTTTTCTCCCCCAAGGATGGCCCATACTTTCTCCCTCTGGAAAAGAAAGGGTCTCAGGTTCTTCAGTCAGTTCACTAACTCTGGACAAATTACAACTTTTCAAACATTACAGCAGGAGTTTCAGCTCCCCACCTCACACTTTTTTAGATACCTTCAGGTGATATCTTTTCTTAAAGCAGAAACTAACTTGGCGATGTAAAATGCCCCCCCCCTCCCCATTTGCTGACACATACCATATGGGACTCAGTCCTAGGGTTGAATGAAAGGAAACTAATCTCTAGGCTTATGGTGGCTCATAAAGCCTCCAAGGATCTGACACCACCCCTATGTCAGACCACATATGAGATGGAAATAGACACCCAGTTAGATGAGGATAGTCGGAGGACTGTCTGGGATGGGGTTAGATGCACCTCTGAATCTAATAACTGGAAAGAATTTAGATGGAAAATTGTGACTAGATTTTTTAATACTCCCACAAGAACATAGCACTATAAAGCTGGGAATACTGATTTATGCTGGAGAAATTGTGGGGGCATAGGGTCCCATTTCCTCATCCTCTGGGATTGCCCCACTTTACGGCCTTACTGGACTGAGGTGGGTAAAAACCTCTGGAAAATGCTGGACTGTGAGAATGAACTTGGCTTTCAGAATCTGGTTAGGTCTACTACGCAAGGGCAAAAGATCCAACAGCCAGAGGTCATTCATTGGCATCCTGTTGGCAGGTAAGGCCATCACGAGACACTGGCTTTCCCAGACAGCCGCAACATTGGAGGAGTGGATTGCTATTGTAAAGGAAATTTCCATGGTAGAAAGAATCACTGCAGAATTATGCCTGCAGAAAGATAAATACAACCAGATCTGGCTTCCCTTCATGCACCTAATAAAGGAGCTGCAGAGCATCCCAATCCTTGAGCAGCAAGCCTTAGGGTACTGAACTGAAGGAATTTGCAGATCAGAAGGGGCCCTGGTAACCCAGCAAGGGGCTGGCAGACCCTGTGCTCAGTCCCACCCCTCCCGCTGGTTCCTGTTTACTTTCCTCTCCTATTCAGGACGAACACTGATCTTTGGTCCCCCTTCCTAATTGAGCCATTCCCCTTGAACAAACCTCTTACCCCGGTAATGAACAAACCAGCCATGACTCAAATTACTCATGCTTACTTTTTATTATATATTAATTTTATGTACATATGTTATTAATATCTGGACATATGAATCTATGTGGAACTTAACCAATACATAAATGGTACTAGATGAAAAACATAAGCCACAGAAGGACTACAGGTCGAGGGCATCAGTCTATCTTACCTGGAAAAGAAGAGACACATATAAGTAGTTCAATTTATTAAGACTACTGTATCAATTCCTTTTGTCAACTATTCTATATTTGAAGACCTGATTATTGTGTATGAACTTTTGTCATATGTTCAACATTCAATAAAATTGAAGTGTAAAAAAAAAGCTAAGGCAGATGCCAGCAATCAATGCAGTGCCTGATTACATTCAAACCATTAGCCATTGCCTCAGTATTGTGTTCGGCACACCCAGATGGATGGAATTAAGTACACACATAACATTCAGAACCACTCCATTAAGCTTGTTTCACTCTTTAATGGAATTAGACCCTGTCTCATGAAGAAGCACAACAGTGCAAAATATCAAGAGCTTTAATAGTGGCCATAGTGATTTGTCAATAAATTTGTCCCACAGCCATCTGTGTTAGAACATAGAACATAGAAACATAGACTTTGATGGCAGATAAGGACCGCTCGGCCCACCTAGTCTACCCATTTCCCTACCTACAGGATAGGCCTCAGATCCTAGTTAACCAACAGCCTATTTTTTCCTACCCCCCACAAGAATTGCCTTATGTCTGTTCCATGCATTCTTGAATTCTCCCACAGTTTTAGACCCCACAACTTCCTCAGGAAGGCTGTTCCATGCATCCACTACCCTCTCTGTGAAAAATACTTCCTCACATTGCCCGGAACCCTTCCCCATCTTTAAATTGTGTCCCTTTGTTCTTACACATCTCTTTTTCTGAAAGATGCTACCCTCTTGGACTTTGTTGATTCCAATGAGGTACTTAAAAGTTTCTATCATGTCCCCCCTCTCCCTTCTTTCCTCAAGGGTATACATATTAAGCTCCTTTAGTCTCTCCTCATGCGGCTTCTCTTGCAGACCCTGCACCATTTTAGTTGCCCTCCTCTGGACTGCCTCTATCCTGTCTATGTCCTTGCAGAGATGGGGTCTCCAGAACTGGATGCAGTACTCCAGATGGGGTCTCACCAACTGTCTGTACAGAGGGATAACAACTTCCTGTTTTCTGCTGGTGATGCCTCTCTCCCTATGCATCCCAGTATACCCCCAGCCCTCCCTACTGCCTTCTCACATTGATTGCTAACTTTAAGGCCATCTGATATGATTACCCCCAGGTCCCTTTCCTTTTTTGTTGTTGTTACTACCTCCCCTCCCATTATGTAATCTTCCCCTGGGTTCTTGTTCCCCAGGTGCATTATTTTGCACTTCTCTGCATTGAATCCTAGCTGCCATACTTCTGACCATTCCTCCAACCTTGCCAAGTCCCTTCTCATCCTTTCCACGCCTCCTTGTGTATCAACCCTGTTGCAGATCATTGTGTCATCTGCAAAGAGGCATACTTTTCCTTCCAGTCCCTCTGCAATGTCACTTATAAAGACATTAAAAAGGACTGGACTCAGTATTGAACCCTACGGTACCCCCACTAGTATCCCCTCTTTCTTCAGAGTGGACTCCATTTACAATTACCTTCTGTGTCCTGTTGTCCAGCCAATGTTTTACCCTGGCTACCACCCTGGGACCCACTCCCAGGCTGGTTAATTTGACTATTAATGTTTTGTGTGGGACTGTGTCAAATGCCTTGCTAAAGTTTAGGTAGGCCATGTCCACAACCCCTCCCTGGTCTACTACTTTGGTCACCCAGTCAAAGAAATCTATTAGATTCGTCTGACATGACCTTCCCACTGTGAGCCCATGTTGCCTTGGGTCCTGTGCCCCACTGACCTCTAGGTACTCAACTATTCTTTCCTTCAGAAGTGACTCCATCACTTTCCCTACCACAGAGGTCAAACTGACAGGTCTGTAGTTTTCTGCCTCTGTCTTGGTCCCACTTTTGTGAAGGGGAACCACATCTGCCTTCCTCCAGTCCTCGGGTACCACACCATCCTCCCATGATTTATTAAAAAGATCAGTCATTGGTTTCACTAGTTCCCCCCTAATTCTTTTAGAATTCTGGGGTGAATTCCATCAGGCCCCATTGCTTTGTCCACCTTCAGTTTTAGGAGTTCTTGCAGAACCCTTTCTTCTGTGAAAGGGCTGGGATCAACCCCCCTATCAAGAGTGCTTCTGTTAATTGGATTAGGCACTTCTCCCTCCTCTTTTATGAATAGAGAGGTATACATTCCTTTGCTCTTGAGGACTTTGTCATAGTCATGCTGGCTTTCACTGTAGCACTTTTGCATATTAGCCCAAGATAAAATATTGGGTTGTGCTGGTCTACCTGATTACTGTAGTTAGGAATTTGGTTGTTTTCCCTGAATCCCAGGGATGGAAATATGAGCTGGGTTAGGGAAGAAGCAACTGGACCACCAGGAGGGTTAACAAAGGCTGGCAGCACTTCAGTCTACAAGTGGTCCTAAAAGTAAGGGATGAGCTGGTGGGTGCATCAGAGGTGGTAGCACCTGTAGCAGTGCCTTTGTCTGTGGCACAACAAGGCAGAACTGGTGCTGTATAATCCATAGATGTCCATGGATGTGGTAGGTGCCAGTGCTCTCATAACATGTTTGTGCCCACTGATATCTGGATATCTGAATCACCAAACTGCATACCAGCTTAGTTAGTCGGGGTATTCCTCCCACTTGCTACTGTCAGCCATTTGTGTATAACAGCTAGGTTTGTGGATGAAATAGGAAGGCTACTAGCACCTTGTTTTGCTGCTCTACACCCAGTGGATGAGAATTGGGCCCCAGTCTCTTTATAACCAATAGTGGTGGGGGAAGTGAGAAAAATTCACTACGTGGAGTAATCTGCGAATTCCACCCATTTCATGGAGTGAAATGCAAACTTTTGACTGGCAAAGTGGTGAAATTATGCCCGTAGAATGGCAAAATTTCACCTTCTGTGTTGAAATTCCACCTTCTGTGGCAAAATGTCACCAATGGAAGGTGAAATTTCACTGCAGAAGGTGGAATTTTGCCTGTGGGAGGTGAAATTTTGCCTTGGCAAAATTGGCCCAAGGCATGGAAATTTTGTGGATTATTCCACGTGGCAAATTTGGCCACTTTGCTGACAGAACATAAATTTGCTGCATTTCTAATAACCAATTACATTAAAATGACAATGATGCATGAAGCACTTGAAAATAATCCCTATTTGGTTAGCATATCACATGTTGAGATATATATATCAGTAGCATATTTTACTGAATTCTTAGATAAAACTTGGAATATGAATGTTTGTCATTATTCAGTGGGTACTTAAAATTAATGAAAACTGTTTACTAGGATAATTAAACATTTCATATAACCTCACTAACAGATTAATTTATCTATCTTTATCAAGGCTAGAGTTATTTACATACAGTTTTTCTTAGGTTACGATGGTGTCCCTTGTGAAAGGCAGATATCAATTGCTGTCAGCGTGGGAAAGTTTATATTTCACTAAAACTTCCTTTTCATATCAAATACCATTCCTTTTTGCCAGGAACAACGCAAAATTAATAAGCCTCTCCCTCAAGTAAGCTCAAAATAAACTTATTCAATTAATCATGCTATAGAATGGTATGATCATATGATGTAACTTTCTGTAATCAAGCATGACAGCAAGCATCCATAAAATTCACACTTTAATTTTTGTGTCTCATATGGAAAATCAATGCACCACTCATTGCATAGGAATTATGATGCAAGCTTGCATTCTTAGTCGTGCTTGACAGTACTGTATTTTTGCCATGTTGCCATCAGTAAGAATCCAAGCAACTCATATCAAATACCTAATCAGTACTGTACTAGAAAGCAGAGTTTTGAAATAGAGGCATGCTTTGGGTGCAGTTAGACATCTGAAAAATACCTTTATCCCCCAACGTTGTCATCAATGTCATTGTCATTGGTAGCCTTTAAGAAGGGTATGGAATCCCATCTATTTAAGAAACATTTTCCTTAACTTATTCACTATGTGTAGTCTTATATTGTTTCAGATTTTTGCTTCATTAATTTAATTTTATTAAATTTACTTATTATCTGTTGCTGATATTTTACATAGATCTATGCTATTGTTCAGCTCCTAGAGCTCCAGTGATGGGCTCTTTAGAAATAAAGTTTACTTACTTATTTTCACAGCACACCCTTTATTAATCTATTCTGATTATAACATGGACCTGATATTTCTGGATGGACAAATAAACAAAAGATAATTTTAAGAATATTTAATGATTTTTTTTTTAAGTTACATGAAAAAAAGAAATGAAAATGAATGCTAATCCACACACAGAATAGTCCAATCATATCACAGCAGTGGCAGAGGCATACTATTTTGATTTCAATCAATCAATCAATCAAATCTTTATTTATTCAGGCGATCATCATTGAGCAAGGCTCATTTACAAGATGGACCAGATAAGGTCAAGTTTCGAGTTGATACACAGCAATTACATCACACACTTATAAGACAGTTATACATACAGAAAAAATGATGTTTATAACACAATGATATACAGTAAATTCACATGTTGAAACTCAGTTAAGAGAAGGTTAAACTAATATCTACAATATGTACAGTACATATATATCCCAATGAGGGTCAGGACAGTCACACACATAATGAGTACAAGGATGGTGAAGGAAATATTGGGTGCCATAAACTGGGGGTGTCTGACTGGAAGGAATATGTCACATATGATTGGAATATAGGTTTGTGGGATGACTATTCTATCTCTAGCGGTAGCAACTGCATTTCTCTGTGAAGAAGGCTGTACAGTGCTGCTTAAAGGATGTAAATGGAATGATAATGGACAGTTTTAGGATTTTTGTAGGGTGTTCCATGCTATAGCTAGAGAATAGCTGATTGCTGCCCTCCTTAGTTTGGTGTTGACTTTGGGCAATTTGAGCAGGATGATATTGTTGCTTCTTAGGGCATAGGAGCTAGGAGTGGTCTGGTTGAAGCAGTCCAGGATATAGCTTGGGAGTTTTTTTTGATAAAGCTCTGTAGATCCATAGTGCTGCATTTCTGCTCCTCCTGACATGAAGGGAAACCCATCCAACTGCGTCATAGAGAGGACAATGGTGGGTATTATATGGCAGGTCTGTAATGAACCTTGTTGCTCTATGATATAAGGTATCCCACTTTTGAAGGTAGGAGATGGGGCAGTGACTATAGAGGAAGTCTGCATTGTCAATGACTGATAGAAAGATGGCCTGGACTAACCTCATCTTTGAGTCTCTGTTAAGGAAGGGTTTTAATCTATAGAGGAGGCCAAGCCTTAGGCGAAGCTTTTTTAACAGTTGTTCTAGATGCTGAGTGAAGTCAAGTCTGTTGTCAATCCACACACCTAGGTATTTGAAATTTTCAACATACTTCAGATTTTCTCCAAGTATAGTGCATAGCTGGGGGAGATTGAAGAGGACGTGTTGGTGGAGTTTTGAGTTGTGAACATCATTGCTTTAGTTTTCTTTGCATTTAGCAGAAGCTTTTTCTCGAGTAGCTGATATTGTAACAAGGAGAATTCTGTTTGTAGGATTTCATGAGCCACTGTAGGCGAAGGGTTGCTGACATACAGAACAGTGCAAAGAGGTGTACTGAGGACTTGGTAAGGGTTGAATCAATAGTATTTATATAAATGGCAAAAAGGATAAGACCCAGAATAGAGCCTTTGGGGACTCCTCTTGACAGTGGTCTTAATGGGGATAGGTCACCTTCAGCTTTTACCTGCTGTGACCTACCGGAGAGGTAGCATCTGAACCAATTAAGGGAGGGTGGATCTAGGCCAGTGGAGTGTAGGGATGAGAGTAACAGTTCATGGTTGACAGTATCGAATGCTTTGCTCAGGTCCAGGAATACTGCACAAACAATGTTCTTTTTATCCAATTCGGTTTGCCAGTCATTTGTGACCTTGGCTAATGCAGTGATAGTGCTATGTTAGGCCCTGAATCCAGATTGAGCTGGGTTTAATAGGTTAGCATTGTCAAGATATTCCCTTAACTGAGTACTCACTAATTTCTCCAGCATCTTGGATAACACAGGTAGAATGGAAATGGGCCTGTAGTTATTAAGATCCATAGGGTCCCCTGATTTTAGAAGGAGGACCACTGGGGCTGTCTTCCACAGCATAGGAATAGAGCCAGAGTTTAGGGAAAGGTTAAAGAGGTGTGTTAGGGGGACTGCAAGCACACGGCATGCAATCTTTAGAAAGAAGGGGTCCAGAAGGTCTGCTCCTGCACTTTTTTTGGTATCCAGATGCCATAATAGATCCTCAACTTGTTTCAACAGTATAGGTTTGAAGCTAAAGGAAGAGTCAACTCTTTGAACACCAATGTAGTGGGAGCTTAATTGGTCCCTTAGTAGGTTAGCTAGGGAGGTGTCAAAGGCAAGGCCAGCTGTTGTGAAGTGGTTGTTGAATGCATCCAGTATTTCCATTTTGCCAGTAATAGGTCCATAGTTATTGCATAGTTGAGTTGGAAGGGGGTTGTTAGCATCCTGTCCCATCATACCCTTGATGGTGCCCCAAAATCTAGCAGGATTATGGTAGGAGGAGTTGAGCTCGGCCAGGTAGTAGGCAGCCCTTGCATCCCTAACTTTCCTGGTGCATTTATTCCTGGCTTTCCTAAAAATCATCCAGTCATTTGTAGTCTTCGTTTTTCTTGCTACTTTCCAGAGTTTGTCTCTCTCCAGCAGTGCAGCTTTGAGGTCAGCTGAAAACCAGCAACAGGATTTGTTTTTTATTCTGATACTAGAGATTGGGGCATGGGTGTTAAGGGCATTTATTATAATGCTATTTAGCACCTGCTGAGTCTTTTCTACAGAATGTGCAAGATAGAACTTTTGCCAGTGTGGAGAGTAAGCTAGATCATGCAGATATCCTTCAATATTGATGTTTTCTTGGATCTCCTCATGATGAATTTTGCAGGATTTGTTGTTATGCTGTTGGATCTTACCCCTGCAATGGGGCAGTGATTACTTATGTCGCATAGGAGCACTCCAGCATGTGTGAATAGATGTGGTTTACTCACTAGCATGATATCAAGTAGAGTACTGTTACTACTATTCTTTGTATTTAATCTTGTTGGTTCATTAATTAACTGTGTGAGCCCATAGGTGTCACAGAATGATACCAGAGGTGTAGCTGCCTGGGTGAGCCAGTTGAAATTCAGGTCACCTAGGATAATGACTTCTTCAGTACTGGACTTTACCAGGTTTTCCAGGTGGGATAAGAGCTTGTGTTCAGCAGAGGGGGGTCTGTAGCATCCAATTAGTTGGAAAGCTGCTGTATTGAGGAGAGAGATTTTTAGAGATAGGCATTCAAATTCCTTGAGCATAGATGTTGCAGCAGTACAGGATACAACTATACCAGCTTTTGCATAAATGGCTACTCCACCTCTCCTTGTTTGGTGATCAGCTCTGAATAGCTGATAGTTAGGTAGGTTAACTTCCCTGTCCATTGTGGTGGGTTTGAGCCAAGTCTCAGTTATCACGAGAAAGTCTGGCAAGGTATGGGCAACCCAGGCTTGTATCAATGTAAATTTTTTCAACAGACTGAATACATTAATATGCAGGAAACTGAGGCCTTTAGTTGAGGTTAGGTCTGATGGAGAGGTGATACTTTCAAGAGGTCCAGGGTTGATTTCCACATTACCAATACAGAGCAATAGAAAGATCAGTAGTTTCATAAGGGCTGCCAGTGATAGGGAGAGGGGGCTGTCTTTGGTCCTCCTTCTTTTATTCTGTTGCCACTCTTTTTTTTGGGTGCTCCCTGTGGTTTTAAGGTAGCGTGTCGGGATACCAATTAGCAGTTTGACGACTAGGCTTAGGGGGGATCTATATATCCAGCAGTGGGGCCTTGACTGAAACACATATGTGGTGATATGTGTATCTTTATGATGACTGTACCACTGTAGTTGATGCAGCAATGGTAAAGCATATATGAGGGTTTGAGTGTCAGCCAAGGGGGATGTTTCAGAGAAACTGGGTGGATTGACCACTCTAAATTGTATAACAGGGTCATCTTCTTTGTGGAACCCTATGGCTGATAGTGACAGGAGTATCAGAAGTAAGCTCCCCATTCTGAAAGGGATATTGATAGTTGGCAGTGGGGAGTAGTGAAGTTTCTGATTGGTTGGATCAGCAAGCTGGTGTGACTCTCTGTTGGTTTAGAGAAAAATGCTGAGGGAAGGGGAAGAGATTTCGGCTGGAAGATGCCTATAAATTAACACACAAGAAGGGGGAAGGGTGGGTGGGCAAAAATTTTGTGCCTTTCGACTGCTCCCTCGCTGTTCCTCCCGGCCTTGTGGTTCCCAGGTTCGGCTAAGGTGCCGCCGACCTCCCGCTGGTGGAGCGAAGCCCCGGCACTCAGCTGGGTGCTGTGGAATGGAAGGTGCAGGCTGGGGAGAGACAGAGGAGGGTGCAGCAATTAATAAGGGCAGTAGCAAGCATTTTCTGATTGTCACTGCTCAAATCTGCACTACAAAAGGACTATGGGGGGGTCTTGTGGCGCCTCAGCATCTGGCCCACCTTACATATGCAAGCAAGGAGCTGTAATTACATTAAAGAGCAGTAAAATGGCAGTTTCTCCTTGCAATACAATAGTGGTTAACAGCACTTTTTGATGATTTACACAGATAAAAAATAGAAGGAGAGTGGCGCCTCAGCGTCTGGCCCACTGCTGCTAACAGGATCCAGCAGAATTCAAACAGAATCAACAACAGTTTCCCTCTACAGATATCTCACCAGATTGGAAGCAGCTCTTCTGAGGAATTTGCAGTAAAAAACCAGGGGAAGAGTAAAAGAGAGAAAAAAAATCAAGTCCCACACAGATTTCGGCAATGCAAACTGAGCCAGTGTAAGTCAATGGGGCAGGAGAGCCAATCGGCTGCTGTGCCTGGTGGAGTGCTCGCTTACCGATTGGCTGCACCTTTCCCGACTGCTCCCTCGCTGTTCCTCCCGGCCTTGTGGTTCCCAGGTTCGGCTAAGGTGCCGCCGCCCGCCCGCTGGCGGAGCGAAGCCCCGGCGCTCAGCTGGGTGCTGTGGGATGGAAGATGCAGGCTGGGGAGAGACAAAGGAGGGTGCAGCAATTAATAAGGGCAGTAGCAAGCAATTTCAAATATTTCACAAGTGAAATATATTTTTTAAATATTACAGTAGCTCTCTGTTCCCCATTCCCACCATTTTTACAGTACTTGTGTTCCACCACCTTTCTCTCACTTTATATTACTACATGTCTTTACTTTACTGTAAATACTGTAAATTCTTGAAACTTGGCTTCCCAGCCAAATGCCCTTTGGGGTAACCCTTGCCTCAGTGTTTGCGCACAGAGGTTCTTTGTACTTTACTGTGTTTTTTTCCTTTTTGTGTTTCCTAACATTCAGTAGATAAAATGTTTACATTGAATATAAGGATTCAACATTATGAACAATATCACTGTCAGAAGGCCCCTGATACACATATACACAACACACTCATGTGAAGGAACCCCTTATTATAACACCACTACTTCTAGTATTGCATTAGCTAAATAACTTCTCAAGAACATGATTATGTCCTATTGTGATTGCACCCGATTTGTTTGCTGGGTTGCTGAAGTTGCCTACCTGTCCACTTCTTAATGAATTTACTTGATGATTGTTGTAATCTCTGTTTTCTGCATAGTGTATTTTTATTTACTTTAAATACTGTATTAATTTGTTTCTTTTGTTTACTGCTGATGTGTTCTCCATTCCTTGCCCAGGTCTCATCTGTAAACAAGATTGTTTGTGTCTCTGTATGCCTAACTGGCAACACACCATAAATAAATTAACAAGAAAAAAATATATAATAACATTATTATATGACTGTTAGATCATGCAAGGAGCTAGATAGGGAAACGGGTAGACTGAATAGACCGCTGGTTCTTTTTCTGCTGACACTATGTTTCAGTGTTTCCTTCTGTTCATGTAGGTAGAGCCTCAGTTTTATATTTGGCTGAGTAAGCCACAGAGATTTCCTTGGAATAGAGATTGGTATACAAAGGAGATTTCTTATGTTCAGCAAATGAACACTAGAAGTTAAATCTTAGGGTAGTTTTTTTTCCATCACTTATCTTTTTAATGAGGAGATGATGAGTGGAAACAACTGATTTATTTGTTTCATTTTTTTTTTAATTTGAGGGAGTTAAATTTTTTGGTACCGGCTGAAGGCTTTTAATGAATAGAAGTGGTGATTACAATTATGATGGCAATTTTGGATAAGTGAAGTGCCTAATAAATAATAAACAGAATAACAGTTATGCAATCATCTTTAACACAGCTATAATGCCATCAGACGTTTCTGGTGATGTCATAATCAGGAGAGTGAATCTCAAGTGGTTCCTTTATAGCACCAGAACCTCAAGATGGAATTTTAGCTGAGTGAAATTTAAGGTTCCCTGTTACAGTCAAACCTAATTAATCCATAAACATTTGTTTTTGCCCATTTTGTTATGTGATAAAAATATATGTAGTGACCAGAGAATGACCAGAAGATTTTTCTCTAATGACTAACGTTTCCTTATGTCTATCCCTTGCATTCTTAAATCCCACAACATTTTTTGCCCCTACCACCTCTGCTAGAAGGCTGTTCCAGGCATCCAACACTGTTTCTGTGAAGAAGTACTTCCTTATATTTCCCCGGAGTCTACCCCCTCCAGATTCATAGCATGCCCCCTTTCTTTTGAGCATCTTTATTTTCTGAAAAACACTTCCCTCTTTTACCTTGTTTATACCCATGAGGTATTTGAAAGTATCTATCATATCTTCCCTTTCCCTCCTTTCCTCCAGGGTGTACATATTGAGGTCCTTTAGTCTCTCATCATAGGGTCCCTGGAATGGACCCTGCACCATTTTAGTTGCCCTCCTCTGGACCGCCTCTACTCTGTCTATATCCTTTCAGAGATGTTGTCTCCAGAACTGGACACAGTACTCTAGGTGAGGACTCATCAATGATTTCTACAGTGGTATCACCACTTCCCTCTTTCTGTTGAAGAGACCCCTTCCTATGCACCCTAGCATCCCACTAGTTCTCTCTACAGCCTTGTCACACTGTTTGGCCACTTTTAGGTCATCAGATATGATTACCCCCAGGTTTCTTTCCTGTTTGGTGGTCATCAGCAACACAACCCCCATCTTGTCCTTTGTCCCTGTGTTTTTATGCCCTAAGCGCCTGATTTTGCACTTCTTCACATTGAAACTTAGTTGCTACTCACTTTCCCACTCCTCAAGCTTTCTTAGATCCCTATTCATTATTTCCACCTCTCCAGAGTGTTTACCCTACTGTAGATTTTAATGTCATCTGCAATAAAGCATTCTTTCCCTTCTAGCCCCTCTGCAATGTCACTAATAAAGACATTAAAGAGGACTGGTCCCAGGACTGATCCTTGTGGCACCCCACTGGCCACCCTCCCTTCCTTGGAGTGAACTCCTTTTGCCATCCTCCTCTGAAGCCTATCCCCCAACCAGTTCCTTATCCAGTTTACCACTTTTGGCCACACTCCTTGCTTCTAGTTTCTTTACTAGTCTCCGATGTGGAACTATGTCAAAGGCCCTACTGAAATCTAGGTAGGCCACTCCCACCGCTCCACCCTGATCTACTTCCTTGGTCACTTAGTCAAGGAAATCCATCAGATATGTTTGACATGCTTCTCGTGATACACCTCCCTATCTTCCTCCCTCTATGTCTCTGTATTATCTCCTGAATGATAACATTTTTGTCCTTACCTTCCCAGCCTCCTCTTTTGAGAACCATAGCAGTCTATTTTTCTTTTTGCTTTTGCTTACTTGCCTGATGAAGAGCATTGTTGACTTCCCTATGGCCTCTTTTAGTTTCACCCACTGCACCTCCACTCCCCCCCAAGCCAGGGCACCCCAAAGGCATTCCCCAATCTTTGTAAAGTTGGTCCTCCTGAAGTCCAGGACCCATACTTTTTCATAAATTAACAATTTAATTTTTGTCTTTGCAACTACAATGAATTGCTTTCTCCTCAGCAGTTGCTCTTCTCTCTTTTCATACTATCTTAGCATTCTATGACATTAGTAACATCATTACAAGCCATTCAAATGAATAGTATGCAATGGTGTCATCACTCATTCTATAGAATGTTTTAGGAATATGAATAGAAAGAGCTGTAGCTGGGGACAGATGGAACTCAACCCAGAATTCTAAAAGAATTAAGCAGAGAACTAGTGACACCACTGACTACCCTTTTTAACAAATCATGGGAGGATGGTGAAGTACCTGCGGACTGGAAGAAGGCTGATGTGATTCCCCTTCACAAAAGTGGGACCAAGACAGAGGCAGGAAACTACAGACCTGTCAGTTTGACCTCTGTGGTAGAGAAAGTGATGGAATCACTTCTGAAGGAAAGAACTGTCGAGTACCTAGAGGCAGCGGGGTACAGAACTGAAGGCAGCATGGATTCACAGTGGGAAGGTCATGTCAGATGAATCTAATTGATTTCTTTGACTGGGTGACCAAAGTAGTAGACCAGGGAGGGGCTGTGGACATGGCCTACCTAGACTTTAGCAAGGTATTTGACACAGTCCCACACAAAACATTAATAGTCAAATTAACCAGCCTGAGTAAAATATTGGCTGGACAACAGGACACAGAAGGTAATTGTAAATGAAGTCCACTCTGAAAAAAGAGGGGTTACTAGTGGGGCACTGCATGGTTCAGTACTGGGCCCAGTTCTTTTTAATGTCTTTATAAGTGACATTGCAGAGGGACTGGAAGGAAAAGTATGCCTCTTTGCAGATGACACAAAGATCTGCAACAGTGTTGATACACAAGGAGGCATGCAAAGGATGAGAAGGGACTGGGCAAGGTTGGAGGAATGGCCAGAAGTATGGCAGCTTGGATTCAATGCAAAGAAGTGCAAAATAATGCACCTGGGAAACAAAACCCAGGGAAGATTACACAATGGGTAGTAACAACAACAAAAGGAAAGGGACCTGGGGTAATCATATCAGATGACCTTAAGGTTGGCAAGCAATGTGAGAAGGTGGTAGGGAGGGCTGGGGAGATACTGGGATGTACAGGGAGAGGCATCACCAGCAGAAAACAGGAAGTTGTTATCCCCCTGTACAGATAGTTGGTGAGATCCCATCTGGAGTACTGCAACCAGTTCTGGAGACCCCATCTCTACAAGGACATAGACCGTATAGAGGCAGTTCAGAGGAGGGCAACTAAAATGGTGCAGGGTCTGCAAGAGAAGCCATAAGAGGAAAGAATAAAGGAGCTTAATATGTATACCCTTGAGGAAAGGAGGGATGGGGGGACATGATAGAAACATTTAAGTACCTCAGTGGAATCAACAAAGTCCAAGAGGGTAGCATCTTTCAGAAAAAGAGATGTGCAAGAACAAGGGGACACAATTTGAAGATAAAGTGGGGGACAGCTCAGGGGCAATGTGAGGAAGTATTTTTTGACAGAGAGGGTGGTGGATGCATGGAACAGCCTTCCTGAGGAGGTTGTTGGGTCTAAAACTATGGGAGAATTCAAGAATGCATGGGAAAGACATAAGGCAATTTTTGTGGGGGGTTGGAAGAAATAGGCTATTGGTTAAATAGGATCTTCATCTTATCCTCTAGATAGGGAAATGGGCAGACTAGGTGGGCCAAGCAGTCCTTATCTGCCATCAAAATCTATGTTTCTGTGTAATAGATCTAAGAGCATCCCAGAGCTGATTTCTTTATTCAAAACTGGTCAAAGTATATTAGAATACGTAACAGCCATAAAAAGGAAAATTGGAAGTCAGTTAACTATCTGAAATAATTTTCTATCACCTTTAATTTGCCAGAGGGAATTAAGCAGGATTAAGAAGATTACCATTAACACTTTAACACCTGCATTAGATTATTCAGGTCAAAATGAATGGTGATCTCTGTACTCTGAACACAGGATTCAGATTCAGAAAAGAAGTTTCCATATTAAAGAGGAAAGTAACATATAAAAAAATGTGTTTCAGAGGTTCCCTGTTCAGATGATCAGGGATACATAATAACAAGGCATGGATTAACCAGCTCTGATTGTAGGTATTTATGTAATACAATGTACAGATCCAATTTGTTTTTGATGCATTGTTCTGATCCTCTTGCCAGCTCCCTCACCTGTCATTGATAAGTAATGTTTCTGTCTTAAATTTTGCAAAACCCTCCTCCCACTTCCTTGCCATCTAGATGATCACAACCCATTCTCTAAAATTAAAATTTC
This sequence comes from Neoceratodus forsteri, assembly GCA_016271365.2. NCBI lineage: Eukaryota > Metazoa > Chordata > Ceratodontiformes > Ceratodontidae > Neoceratodus > Neoceratodus forsteri. Next base: position 324,002,827 of record CM057458.1, read on the forward strand.
ATGTAAAGTGTTCCAAAATAAATTATGTTTTGAATTCATGATACGCTGGATAGCATTATTATAAGAAATAAATATTATTTTATTTTTATCTTTTTTTAATTTTCTTTTGCCAGTATGCCTCACTCAGGTGCTCACTCTCTACAAACTGGCAATCCAATTCCAAAAAAACCCCAACTTATATGGACTAAGGAGCCAAACTCATCATATAAGCCAGCTTTATTTAGTTGCTTTTGAAAGGCTATGCCTGTAGTTCACTGGGGTGAACCAACCAGCCACAGCCCATCTGTGCTATAAAAGCAGTTCCTTCCAGCCTCACTCAGAAGCACTTTTTCTTTGTGGCCGGAGGCTCTGTCTGACCTTTCTCTGGGCCCAACCTCTCCCTTGGCCCTGCCCCTTCCTCCCCACACACACACACTTTTTCTGCTGTGTTTGTATCCTGCCTTCCCTTGTGTTTGGATTCTGCATGCTTTTGCTGGATTATCTGCCTAGACTGTGCTTCTTCTGCTTCCGGGTCAGTACTTTGCCTTTGCCTCTGGCTTCAGTCTGTCTGTGCTTTTCTTTCAATTGTTTGTTTCTGCTCCCTCCAACTCCTCTGTTTGTGTTTGCTTTTGCTTGTTTCTTTTTGGGATTTTCTAGTTTTTCTAGCACCCTTTTGTTTGCATTGTAATATTCAAATGCATTGCTAATTAGGCTCATTTCCTTTTTATCATACCTTCAGCATTCCATTTCTTTTTTTTTTATTTATTATACTTTTGCTGCCCCGGCCATCAGGGCATCTGCCCCAGTCACAGCGCCCCTCAGGCTTCCACCTCCCAGATTTTCAGCACTCCCCCTGTCACCTGGCTTGCTCCCCAGAGGGTGGGGTCATGGCACCATGCGGCTACCAGTGCCATAAAACTGGTACTGGTCAGGAGAGTCTGGCTGGGAGGCTAATCGAACCCCAGAGGCAGAGCTTCACAGAGATGGCTGGAAGCAGGATTTTCCCTCCTACAGGCTGGGGTGGGGACGTGCAGTGATGACCAGTGTCCTCCCTGCCCCAGAGAGTTACGTTGGTGTCAGTGCTATGCGACGAACCCAGCCTCTGTCAGGTGTTACTCCTGCTCCCCCTGAAGAAGGAGAGCAGTTCAGGGGATGCTTGATCCTTCTCCTCCTATCCGTCTCTCCAATTATCTGGGTCTATTCCCAAACCTGGGTCACCGGCGTCGCAAGCGGAAATCCAACCGCTGCACCAGCAGGCTGTCAGCATTCTCTTTCTTTATGTGTACTTGTTACCTGTGCAGTTATGTTTGCTGTCTCTATGATTAAGTTGTCTCCATGCTGTAGAAGTCCCTGTGCACATCACCTTAATCTTTGTACCTGCCTCACTCCTTGCTAGCTCCCCTTAACAGCTACAACTCTATCTTTCATTCCCCTGGCTGCTCTAGCAGTGTCATGCCCTACAACATTTACTTCTCATTCCTACATTTGTGTTATTCAGGCTCATTTGTTGCTGTTTCATGCCTTTACCAAACCATATTTTTACCAAAGCCATAGAAGTCCATTTCTTACTTCTACCCATACTAAAACTTTCAGTCATTAAATTATCTGTCTGGTCTCATGTGTTCAGTATGTGGCTTCCTGGTTATTCCCATGGCAGGAGACTGTGATGCCATAGTGGGGCATTGTTGCTTCAGGTACAGGAGTATGCTTTTATGTAAGTTTTATGAATTTTGCTCTGCTCCCTTGCAGCCTAAATGGCATTTAAGGTATTCATGCATAAACTGTATCAATTCAGTTACCTAAACTTCACTGACTCATTACTGGCATTCACTCCTACTGCCTAACCTATGGCTGCTGGCTTCGCCCAGTCTCCTACCACCTACCTTCATCAGTAGTACCTATCTCCATGTGAGTGTATTCAATGTCATGTACATTAGGCTTCATTAGTGGAATTGGTTGGCTTGCCTTCCACTGGCTTTGCTCCTCCTATCTATCTCACCAGATTATACTGCTGTTTTTTTTTATATTTATTGAATTTTAATAGTTTACATCATTGAAAACAATTATTTATACTTTTATACTTAAGTTGATAATATTGCAAAATTGATTGTAATATCCATCACTATCAATTATTTATTGAACGACCATAACTTAAAGATAAAGTCCTGAATACTGGGGGAATCAAAGTAATATAAGACAGGTTCTTGCCATACTAAAGTTATATGTCCAAAAGAAAAGTCTATATTGAAGCCATTATTCATCAGAACCTCGAATATAACATTGATGGTTGTCAAAAACATAGAAATTGATGGCAGAAGGGATAGCAAGATCAATCTAGTGTGCCCGATATGGGCAACTACCCCCACTTTTCTATCCTTTCTGTGAAATGATACCTTTGTGCCCGTCTCAGGCATTTTTGAACCCATTTACCATTTTAGCCTCCACCACTTTCCAGGGCAGGCAATTCCATGGGTTGATCAGCCTCTCAGTGAAGAAGAACCTCGTAACATTGCTCCAGAATCACCCACCCTTGAGCCTCATGACGTGTCCTGTGGTCCGGATGCTTTTCTTCTCCTGAAGTAGCTCCTGTACCCTTACCTTTCTTAAAACCTTGATATACTTGAATGTCTCAATCATGTCCTCCCATTCCATCCTCTGCTCCAGGGAGTACATGCTGAGCTCCCTCAATCTATCCTCACATGTCATTTGATGCAGACCCTAAATCATTTTTGTGGCTCTCCTCTGCCCCATCTCAATCCTATCGATGTCTTTCCCAAGTAGGAGCCTCCAGAACTGTATGCAGTACTCCAGGTGGAGGTGCACCACCACCCTGTAAAGTGGCAGCACCACCTCCCTTCTGTGACTCATGATTCCCCTCTCTATGCAGCCCAGCATACCACTGGCCTTAGCACTAACTTTTGGCTCTGCTTCCCCACCTTTAAGTCATCTGATATAATGACTCCTAGGTCTCACTCCTGGTTGGTGCATGTGAGCTGCTCCCCTCCCAGGTGGTATCCCACATTGGAGTTTCCCTTGCCTAAGTGCACGACCTTGCACTTTTTAGCATTGAACTTCAACAGCCAGGTGTCTGACCACTCCTCAAGCTTCCTTGATCTGATTCCATGCTCTTTACTCCATCTGGGGTATCAACTCTGTTGCAAATCTTGGTGTCATCTGCAAACAGACACACCATCCCTTCCAATCCATTACCAATGTCAGCTATGAACACATTGAAGAGTAGGGACCCCAGCACCGAACCCTGAGACACTCCACCATTCACTTCCCTCTCTGTCAATACTACTCTATTTACCTGCCCCTGTTATGTTCTTCCCTTCAGCCAGTTGCTCATCCAACTCACCACTTCCTTACCTATGCCAATGTGGTCCAGCTTCTTTACCAGCCTTCTGCGTGGAACCAAGTTGAAGGCCTTACTAAAGTACAGATAGTTCACATCCAGCTTTCCTCCTTGGTCCACTGCCTTCATTACTCAGTCAAAGAAGTCAACCAGGTTTGTCTGGAACAACCTTCCAGCCATGAAACCATGCTGTTTTCTGTCCTGTTGCCCACTGGATTCCAGATGTGCTATTATTCTTTCTTTGAGCCATGTCTCCATAAGTTTTCTTATGACTGGTGTGAGGCTAACTGGACAGTAAATTCCAACCTCCTCCCTGCTCCCTGATTTGAGAAGTGAGACCACTGTCACCTTCTTCCAGTCTTTGGACACTGTTCCACTTTCCAGTGATTTGGTGAAGAGATCTGCCAGAGCCACTGCTATCACTCCCCAGCTCCTTGAGGACTCTTGGGTGAATCTCATCTGGCCTCATTGCCTTGTCCACCTATAATTTATTTAGGGCTTCCAAGGCTTGTCACTTCATGCAGGGGCTCAAGTCTACCCCTGGTCCCTGGGTGCAACTGCTTTGCAGGTTTGGGACATCCCTTGCATTCTCCCTAGTGAACATCGAAGGGAAATATTTATTTAGGACTTCTGTCTTCTCTTTGTCCGTCTTGACTAGTCTCCCTCTCAAAACTGCTAGCCTTACTATTCCTCCTTTAGTCTTTCTCTTTTCTCTTATGTACCTAAAAAGGCTTTGTGTCCTCCTCTAACACCCTGTGCTATCCTTAGCTTGGTGTGAGCTTTAGCTTTTCTTATTACTTTTCCCGCGTCCCTCTGTGCAACTATGTAAGTTTCCCTGTCTTCATTCTTCTGTGATGCCTTACATGCCTCGTCTGCCTTTTTTTTCTCCCTTACTATAGTAGCCACCTCCTTGGAGAACCAGAGGGGTTTTCTTCTCTTATTTGCCTTGCTGATCCTCCTAGCGCACTGCTCAGTTACCTCCTTGATAGCTCCTTTGAGCTTCTCCCACATTTCCTCCACCCCTTTCCACCCTGTATCTGAAATTCTCTGCTAGGCTGGTTCTCATTTTGGAAAAGTCTGCATTTCTGAAGTCTAGAACTCTGATCTTGGAATGGCTGGTATCCATAGTTGGGTTGGAGTAATGGCCACAAGCATACAGAACATACAACTGAAAAGAAAGTTAATTTTTCTTCATTCCTGGGTACAAGACACCAGATTCTGACAAATTTATTTATTTAATCAGCTATCACAAAGCAATGAGGGAAATCCATCCTTTATCTTCATCTTCTAAGGGTGCCATTTCTACTTCCATATTTAGTTCACATGATTGTTTCTCCTCATTTTTCTGTATTTTTTTCTCCAAGATCTAAGAGTGCAGTTGTTCTGGTTCAAAGAAGTTATCTTCGCGACATGTGAACCAGCATTTTGCTGGGCACAATATTTTAAAGTTCCAATTTCTTTAAGGTCTTCCTTACACTCTAAGAATTGCCTACAGTGCTGGAGTGTTGCAGGAGCAATATCGGGAAAATTATGACAGATTATCTCTTTATAATGCAAAGCTCCCATTTTTCTAACTGTATTAAGCACTAAGTTTCGATCTGTATCAAAAGCAAGAAAGAAGATAATAGTGTTCTTTGGTCCTGAAATGTATTTGAAGGGGTTTGCTGAATTCTGTCCTTGATTAAATACAGCAGCAGAGACTGGAGAAAGCAAATCAAAGCTCATATCATGCTGGATGTTCTTGTGTTGGAGGCTGGAGTAAGATTTTCTCATTAGTACATGGTAAGCCTTTGTAACAAATAGTAGACTGGTCTTGGGTAATTTGAGAACAGAAATAAAGAGATCCTTCAGCAGTTCTCTTAGAGAAACAAATTCCTTGGCATAGGAGTTTGGAACCCCAACTAATCTCAAGTTTTTATAATGCATAGCCTTCTCCATTGTCTCTGTTTTCCTTTGTAGTGCCAATATTGCTTTTAGATTTGCAGCTGACACAGCTTCATTAGTAAATTTTTTTTTTCTTGCTTAACAGCAACCGCCTCTTTTTGAGTGTCATTTTTGGCTCCTTGCACCTTTCCCAAATCCGGTTTTATAGATTTAATCTCTGTATCCAGCATATCAGATATAGTGATTATCAAATCCAGCTTCTTATCGAAAGAATCCAAAAAGGTAAATAGATCTGTAAATGAGGATGAAGCCTCCTTTAAGTTTTTAAATTCCACTTTGGCAGGTAAAGGGGTGATTGATAAGTTCATGGGTGTCAATCTCTTTACAGAAGACAAAAGAGTTTGATGAGAATTTCAAGAAGCCGGTACTCCTTCAGCCATTCTTTCATCACAAAATACCTCCACTACTAATTTGAAAGCAATATGTACGATCCAAAGGAAAATGGAGACTATGGAAACTGCTTTAAGATATAAAAACTTAAGGTTAGTGGGAGTGCTGAATACATATGACGGAGCATTTCCTTCTCTACATGAACTTTTGAAAGATATATTTATCTCTGTTTAAAAGCCACCAGAAAAAAACTACTCTTTGTCACCAAAGTCTTTCGAGTCCCTTTCAGAAAAGCCCAGTTAGACTCCCGGCATCAAAAAAATAATGAGCATTCTCAGATGCCAGCACAGGATACTAGTTTCTAACTGCTTTCTCTGGACTCAGCAGCTGTCTTTAATCAAGTCTCAAACTTAACTCAGATTTTCAAGGACTCATCGGATCCAAAAAACATTATAATATTGTCACTTGCTTTGGACGCCAACCAAGACCTCATTCTATCAGTCGCTAGACAATTCAGAGCCCTAAAATGTAAAGAAACTGTTTGACATATCTATCCATATATAGCCCCTGCAAATTTACAATGTAGAAAGCAGTTTCTTCAATACATTCGTGGTGAAGGAATTTGGAGCCACAATAAAAGTCTTATTCCCAGCTAAATGCTGGTTAATCTGCAGGGAGGAAAAAAGACTGTTCTTTGATCTCAATCAACTAAAACATATATACTAGAAAGGAAGTATCAGAGAGGAAAGGACAAACAAAGAAGAAAATTGGAAAGAGAGGCATAAATGCCTCTGTCTGAAGAAGAAATGGAAGAATGAGATATGAAAGAAATGTCTGAAAATGTGTGTAGTTAACGTAATACATTTCTGGAAAGCAATACTACACACACACACACACACACACACACACACACACACAATATATATATATATATATATATATATATATATATATATACCTATCTATGTGAATATATACAGTATGTTGATAGATTATGGATAAGCTGCAAAAATTAAATTCAGTTGAGGACTATAAGCTAGTGTCAGATTTACCAACTCTTAAAAATAAATAACAGCATGAATTCTAGGTATAGAAATTATATGAACAATTAATTTTCATGTTTTTTTTCTAATTTTTCATATTAATATCTATACTATAAATGATAACCTATTATTTTATTTGATTCCACCCCCCCCAGTGGACTTTAACTTTTGTCATGTATTTGTCATGAATTTGTCAATTATTAAAATGATAAAAAATAATTAAAAAAAATAAGCATTTGTCAATGCCGAATGTTTGCTTGCTGGCATTGGCATTGGTAGTGTAGAAGTTACAGAGCTGCATAATAGGAATGGCAGTGAAGTATTGAACTGAAGCCAACTCCACCACCGCCCTGCAGAGAGTGACAGGCATTGGGGTGTGCATTTGGGTCATCAGGCATAATGGCCACACCATTTCACCACACACCTACCCTGCAGACACTGACAAATGTCTGGTGTGCCTTGGGGTCTTTAGCTTATGCGCACCCCATTCCATCCAGGAAATATGGTGAGATGGGTGCAGTATAGGAGAATGGGGGTGAACTTTGGGCCGAAGAGTCCAAAGACATGCCCTCGATGCCTCTCACTGGCTGCAGGGTGTGGAATGGTATGAGCATTACAGGCAAGAATCCCAAGTCACACCCCTGATGCCTGTCATTCTCTACAGGTGAAGGGTGTTATGGTTGGAAACCCTAACACCTCAGGCATTTGTTGGTATATTCACTCCAAATTTTCAACATGGTTTTGTGACCCATCTCATGAACAGTGGCAGTATCAGTTTGTTGGCAGCTGTATGCACAGCCACTCACGGCATTTTAGCACCACAGGTGCAAAAACACATTCCGAACAGGATGTGAAAAATTACAGCTGTACTGTTCATGGGGAGGTGTAAAAAAATGGCAATGTTGCAAATCTGCAGTAAAAATATTAAAAAAAACTGATGAAGTCACGAGCGTGCATAGAAACTGTGCAACGTACACCCGTAATGTAATTAGTTTGGGGATTTTTTACAGCAGATTATCAACACAGGCATTTAGGGAACTCCGCTCATTAACAGTGTCACTGTGATTTTCTTTATCTGTCCCGAACAATGATTTCCCACAGCGACCACGCATCTCTGCGCTGAAAGTGTGAAAACACATTTCAGCCATGTTGTGAAAAATGACAGCTGTACTGTTCATAAGGAAGTGTGGAAAAATGCCACTGGTGTAAATCTGGACTGAAAATATTACAAAGTCATGAACTTACGAGGGTGCATGGACCCAGCACAATGCTCACTCATAACACAGTCATTTTATGGACTTTTGTCACCAAATTTTCAACATAGCCATTTTAAGACCTCTGCTCATGAACAGTGTAACTGTGATTTTCTTAATCTGTCCCAAACATTGCTTTCACACACCGACTGCACCATTGTGCGCTACATGTGTGGAAACACATTTTGGGTGACGTGAAAATGGCAGCTGTACTGTTCAAAGGAAGTGGAATAAAATGGCAATGTTGAAAATCTGGAGGAAAATATTGAAATTAAGAACTTAGAGCGCATGTAGGAACTGCGCAACACACGCTCATAAAACAGTCATTTTTAGGAATTTTTTCACCAAATTTTCATCATAGCCATTTTAAGACCTCTGCTCAAGAACAGCATCACTGTGATTTTCTTAATGTGTCCCATACATTGATTTCACACACCGACTGTGCCATTGTGTGTTACGTGGGTGGAAACACGTTTTGGGCAAGATGTGAAAAATGGCATCTGTACTGCTCATAAGGAGGTGTGGTAAAATGGCAATGTTGAAAATCTGGAGTGAAAATATTGAAAATTCATGAACTTATGAGCGTGCGTAGGAACTGCACAATGCACGCTCATAAAACAGTCATTTTTAGGAATTTTTCCACCAAATTTTCAACATAGGCTTTTTGAGAGCCCACCTTATGAACAGTGGCAGTGTCGTTTCATTACTTGGTCCCAAAAGGTGATTTCATGCAGTGACTGCGAAATCACCCTTCGGGCCTGGTTAATGCCATGACAGTGAGAGCATTCATGAGAAGGGGTCCCAAAAACCCCATGTTGAAAATTTGGTGCAAAAATTCCAAAAAATGCCTGAGATATGCAGCAAAGTTGAAAAAAACCCTATCTATCCCATTATACAGCTTACCGGCATTTCCTCAGTTCGCGGTCGGCTTTGAAGAGTGCAGACGTGTTCCCGGTCCACTGAAGATTGTCACGCTGGAGTCCAGAGGTAAGTATGAGGTGAGGGGGGGTGTGGGGAGGCAGGGTGTGCAGTGGGTGGGCGAGGTGGGGCAGAGACAGCGAGGGACCGTTTTTCCATTTCAGGGTCTTTTTTTTTAACAAAGAACAAGACAATGCGGGATGTTTGCCATACTGGGGTGGGCTCCCAGCATGGCACAAGGATGGCTTTTTTGGGGGGCATGGAGATGACAGGGGATTGGGCACCCCCGTCAGCGACAGCATCTGTTGCCATGCTGGAGTGGGCTCCCAGCGTGGCAGCCTGTACCTGGGGAGACAGTGGAGCCGACGGGATTGGGCACCCCTATCAGCTATACATAGTAGCCATGCTGGGTGGGCACCAGCGTGACATGTGGAACTCTTTGGGGAGTGCAGCACAGCCGATGGGGTTGGTCACCCCTGTTGGCTATACAGTGTGTGCTTGGGGGGTGAGCACACAGTATGTGTGCATGTGTGTGTGTAGGGGGAGCGCGCATGAGCAGGCAATATCTTATCACTGCTCACTGAAGCGTAGCTCCCCCTTTCAACTGCACTACACTGCATTTTGGACTGCTGTCATAGACAGCTCCAGCAGGCATTGGAGAACTACGGCCGCGCCTGCCAACTCACTGACTGAATTGGAAGAGGGCTGCCACACCTCTGAAAACTCGGATGATGGCACTATGTTTCGTGCACATGCGTGCAAGCAAACATAAAAACTGGTTATTTAGAGCCAGTGATGTAGTCACAGCATTTACTGAAGGTTCGGTACCAAGTAAATTTTGCGGTGACTTGCCTGCTATCATAGGAGATTCAATTGGTTTGGATAACTTGTGAAGTTCAAATGGATCTTGCACTCCAGGAAATTCAGGCAAAGGTAAACCTTTTATCACCAGGATGGTGTTTACCGAAGCTGCTGCTGATCTCCTAACACCTGTCAGCAATTCAGCGTCCCTGGATCCAGAAACTCTGATGAGAGAATGATCCAATGCTCCTTTACGAGTTGGCATTTCCAAATCAGAGGAAGAGGAATCTTTTTTCCTTTTTTGCTGCTTAGTTTTCAGATATTCCTTTATTTGTTTGGAAATATGCACTGGCACCCTTTTTTCCATGTCAGATTTGCTAAAAAGGTTTAAAAGAGAATGACCGTAAGGAACACTTTAGCATGACTCTCTACCCATCGCCTTCTTGCCCCCTACATTATGCTGCTGTTGCAAATGCTGCTGCTTTATCAAATGTTGCTACTACCTCACCTCCAGCTACTGGCTTCACCTGGCATCCCACTGCATACCCGACAGCTGCTGGCTTTACCCAGCCTCCTCCTATTCAGCACTTGCAGTTAACCTTATGCTCTCATTCATCAATAGGAGACATGCCAACCATGGCCATTACTCTCTCTGGCTCAGGGCCTCCCCTGCAGCTGACAGTCTTGCTCTGCACCCATGAAGTCTGCATCTTGAGCATGAGAAACTTCTGTAAAGGTCCATCTCATTTGGCCCATATGGGAATGACCTCACTTTGGATTCAACTTTAGCCATGGAAACATTTTGGCAGCACCTCCTGATGTAGAACTTAAGACTTCAGCTACCAAAGGGTGGGGTCCTTAAGCCCAAGGGGGCTCCTTTGGCTGTGAAGTCTGTGAAGGCAGCACCTTCAAAAGCTATTTTCCCTACAACTGCATAAGGTTCACCTGGTCACCATGTCCTCCCCTTCCTTGCCTAGTCCCAACCCACAGACAGTCCTCATAGAAGCCCATTTGACTTCTGCCTTCACCTTCACTATTAGACCTCCCACATGGAGGCTAAGTGAGTGCCTTCCAGCCATTATTGCTCTCCTCCCACCCTTGTGAGAAGCCCTCCTGAGCAGTAATCTTCCTTTGCTGCAGAGCATCACTCACAGCTCCCTCATGGCATTTCCAATTAAAGCAATAAAGCAAGAGCCCTCCTCCAAATTGAAAAGCCCCTTGAATTGGATCTCTAAATTGCAGTAACCAAGCCATCACTGAAAGCATCTCAAGCCTGGAGGGAAGTCAACCTAGGCTTTGGATCCCCAGAGGTTTCCTCCTCATAGGGTTTTTTCCCTCTCCTCCATGCCAACTGTCATAAAAGTTGAGTATTCATTATGTAGTACATTTCTCTAGCTTACTTAGATAAGTTTCCACTGTTGGATGGAGTTGGATGGTGGCCCTCTTCTCTACCATTTCCTCTCTCCTTAGGAAGCCCCCCCATGTTATCAATGTAATCCTGACAACCTGCTCATCTCAATTTTGTCTCTTCAGTTGTCTCTCATTGCTGTCAATCTGTGCTCCTCAGCCTTGTGGTCAAGTTTGCTGCTCGATACTTCTTTTGGGGCTCCTTCCTAAGGTACCTTTAGCCAAGGGATTCCTTCCAGTGGTACCTCTAGGGGTGGAACCTTCTTTGAGGGATCCTTTACTTTGGTACTCCTACAGGGTGGTAATTCCTCATGGACTAGAGAGTGTGAATGGCCAAACAGTTTGTCACAGTTGCACAAACATAGCACTACACTGGTTGCATAGGCCAATTGAATTGAAAGACTATGCCTGCAGTTCAATGGGGTGAAGCAACCAGCCATGTACCCTCCCTGAGCTATATAAGCAATTCCTTCCAGCCACCCTCAGAAGCACTTTTTCTTTGCCCGACCACCCTTCTCTCCTTGTCCAGTGGCATGACTTTCTCCTCAGGGGGGATCCTTCCTAAGGTACCTTTAGCCAAGGGAATCCTTCCCTTGACACCTCCAGGGATGGAACTCTCTTGGAGATTTGCTTGCCTTTAGTACCCGTACAGGGTGGAAATGCCCCATGGAATAAAGAGTGTGAACTGCCAGACAGTTTATCATAGTTGCACAAACATAACACTACAATGGTTGCGTAGGTCCATTGAATGTAGCAGCTTTTTGTTTATTGCCATTGTTTTTCCATAAAAATACCAACACGACTCATCACTCCAACTGAAGAACTTTACATAAAGACTTTAGTAAAGCATCATGGATGAAGCAATGAGACACACAACTAGTGCTCCACCTCAACTAGATTTGGCATCAAAATTACATGTGTCACTAATTGTGTGCCTCATTGCCTCATCAACAAGACCTTAACAAATTCTGCTTACACTGCTCTTAAGTTAGTGTGATTAATTTTTATGGTATTTTTTATTGAAAATCAGAAGTGTAACCAGCTAAGAAAAACTGTCACATAGAAATACTGTGGCTCATTAGCCCATATGGACTGTTGTTTTTCAGTGACATTGAATAGCAGACATTGTGGTTGGAAATGTTTATTTATTTATTTTTGTCATCTAGGATTACAAATACCTTTGAGCCAAGGCTCTTTTACAAAGATTCCACATCATAGACAGTACACTACAGTTGTATTTAGAGGGGCAAAAAGCAATAGACTAACAAGACTAGGGATAAAGCAGAATAAAACATCAGATTTAACATACAGAATAAAACTTCAGATTTAACATACAGTTGCAAAACCTAAAATTATAGGTAGAGCTTGCCAAGGGCAGTTGTCAATCAGGATAGAAGAGCAGGAACAGTAGCAGGGTGGGGTGAAAAGAGGGGGGAAGGGTGGAGAGGGAGTGGAAGGAAGTGAGTGGAGCAATAAGAGGCTAGGAGGCATGGACTGCTGAGCTGAGACAGGAGATCCCACTAGGTATGGCAGTCGCAGGTGCTAGAGGCAGTGAGGTAGAGTCGGAGACTTGATTTAAAAAGCCCTAGCTTTGCAGCAGAGGAAATGCCAGTGTTAAGGTTCTTCCTCCAATAAGGAGCCCAGTAGGCAAAAGAGCATTGACCCAAGGAGGTTCTGCAGTGAGGGATCATCAGGCAATGGGAGTCCGAGCCTCTCGTGTGGTGGGAGTTACTACTGGGGCTGAGGAGAGATAGTACTCCTGGTGGAGCCTGGCCTATTGTGATCTTTTTAGCCATTATGCAGGTTTGATATTTTATGTGATTAGATAGTTGCAGCCATCCTGACTGTGTGTAGAGGTCACATGTGTGTGTAAGGTGGTTTGACCCAGTGACTAGATGGCATGCTTTGTTGAGTGTGGTACAGATATGTCTAAGTGCCGTAGTTGTGGCTGCTCTGTAAATGATGAGGCCATAGTCGATGATGGAGAGAATTGAGCTTTGCACTGCAATACTTAGGGCAGCAGGAGTTAAACAAGACCTATGTCTGTAGAGAAGGCCAACACGCACTTTGGCAGCTTTGGCGATATTGTCAATGTGTGATGTGAAAGACAGGTTACAGTCAAGAGTGATCCCTAAGTATTTGAAGGTTGAGACCTGTTTGACAGTTGACCCATACAGGTTTGTTATGATCAGTGGAGGAGACCTGTGTTGTGGAAGTTACGAAAGAGCATGGACTTGGTCTTTTTATAGCTGAGTATTAATTTCAGAGAGCAGAGCCATTTTTCAACTGATGAGAATCCGATTTGAAGATTCTTTTGCAGGGAGTGCTGGTCCTTGTGGGAGGAGAAAATTACTGCATCATCCGCATAGAGAATAATTTGTTCGGGGCAGGCTTTAGGGAGGTTATTCAGGAAAAGGGAGAATAGGGGTGGTTCCAGTATGGAGCCCTGGGGAACACCCGAGCGGACTGGCAGAGTACTTGAGAGAGTACCTGCAACCTTCACTCATTGGGATCTGTTAGACAAGTAGCTTTGGAACCAGGCCATTGAGTCAGGAGAGAGCCCCAGATTTGAGAGTTGGTTTAGAAGCAGGTTGTGGTGGACGGTATAGAAAGTCTTTGTTAAGTCGATGTATACAGCTTCAGAGAGGTGGCCACTGTCAAGGGAATTGTGGATAGCAGTGGTAAACTCCATTAGGGCAGATGTAGTGCTATGTCCTTTCCTGAAACCATGCTGCTGAGCATGTAAGATGTTGTGGTTGTCCAAGTAGTCGGTGATTTGATCGGATACAATACATTTGAGTGCTTTTGATAGGGGAGGTAGTATGGAGATTGGACGATAGTTCCCATGCTGAGTCTTATTGCCACCTTTTTTAGATGGGGGTGACGATAGCAGATTTCCATAAATTAGGGAACTGGCTACAGCAGAGAGAGAGGTTAAGAATCTTGGTAAGTGGTCTGATAACTTCGTCAATTGTGAGGGACAATAGTTTTAGGTCCAGGGAGTCGCCGTTGAATCTTGCCTTGCCAATGTACTTCCTAGCTTCATGCTGCTTGACTGCTTTGAAATATAATTGGGTGTGGGTAGTAGAATGGGATGCGCTGGTAGGGTCAACGGGTGAGAGAGGGTCAGTGAAGAAGTCAGGGGGGAGAATGGAGCTAAGGTCAGTGAAGGCAGTATTGAAGGTATTAGCGTTAGTTGCTGAGTTAAGAGTAGTGGATCCATTGATGCTGAGCATATTTGGGGATGTTAACAGCTGTTTTCCAGTAACTTCTTTGATGTTGCTCCAGAATGCTCTTCCATTTCTCCATGTAGTAGCAAGCACTTCCCTATAGTAGGAGCTTTTGTGATTTTTAATGGCTTTAGTGCAATCATTGCATGCATGCTTGTAATTCTGGATGTTAGTTGGTGACCCAGAGTCCTGGGCCACGAGCCAGAGTTGGTCCCTAACTTTTAGCTGTGATAGTAGGTTGGCGGTAATCCATGGATTGCAAAGGGATTTTACCTTATGCTTTTTGAGGGGGGCATAGATATCGCAGGCTTCATTGAAGATGGAGATGAAAGAGTCCAGAGCTGTGTTGACATCTTCAGCAAGGTAGATAGGTAGCTAATCTTGATTCCTGAGATGGGATTTAAGGAGAGTCAGGTTCCTATGAGGGAGAATTCTGCTTGTTGTGACTGATGGTGGCGGTTTGCGGAACTTGTTGGACCATGCACAGATGATAGGAGAATGGTCACTGAGAGAGTCAGGAAGGATGGAGATGTCGGATATATGTGTGGAATGATTGGATAATACCCAGTCAATTAGTGAGCTGGTACCCGTTCTGTAGTTGTGTCTGGTTGGAGAGTCAACCAGCAGTGAGAGGTGAACTGAGGAGATGGCATCCTTGAGACTTCCAGTGTCAGGGGCAAGCCAGTTTATGTTAAAATACCCAAGTATGATTAACTCAGAGTCCTGTGGCTGCATTCTGGCAAAATTCAGGGCAGTGTTTAGGCCGTTCACTTGGTCTTTGGGTGGGATGTAGACTGCGACTACCATGAGTGTTTTGCCATGGGTTCCGAGGATGATGCAGACTGTGAGGATCTGTGATAGTGAGTCAGAGGTCTTGCTAGCAAGGGGGTGACCCAGGAGAGAAAGTCTCTGAGGTATAGTGCACAGCCCCCTCCTTTTTTGGTCTGCTGATCCAGCCTGAAGACTGTGTAGCTGGGCAGAGAAATTGCCAAGTCAGGTATCTTGGGTGTGAGCCAGGTTTCAATAACTGAGATGACATCAGGTGAATGCTGTCTGGAGAAAACTTGTAGGGCATCAAGCTTGTGAATGAGGCTGCAGATGTTGATGATTGCGAGGGAGAGAGCACCAGTGTGTTTAAACTTCTTAGCTGTCTCAGCGGGATTTTTTGGGCCAGGGTTAGGATGTACATTCCCTGATATTAGTAGTAAGAGTAGGAGCTTCAGTGTGTAGAGTCGTAAGGCCCTGAGGGAGAGTTTATGGGAGCGCCCGGCATTGCTTGCATGCGAGGGGTGCAGGTGATGATCCCAAAGGGTGTCATAAGCTGTAATGGGGGATTGGAGGTGGAAGGGCCCAGCGATCTTGGATGGATGATCCAGTGAGACCCTCTTCATAACAGGAGAGGGGGTAGTGGTGTGGGGGGAAGAGGAGAGGGTGCCAGAGGGGTGCAGGATGAAGTAGAGTTGGAAATTGGGAGGGGGGTAGCAGGTCCCAGGAAGGTAGCAGAGAGGGGGTAGTGAAAGGAGAATAAATGTCAGAGCAAGAGTAGCAAAGAAGGCAAGTGAGCAATCGAGGAGGTAAAGTAAAGAAAGATATTTGAGGAGCACTTTAGGAAGAGGGAGGGGGGAGTGAGTTATAGGGAGAAGGAGAGAGAGAGGAGAGAGGTCAGGCAAATAGAGAGTGGTAATGGAGGGAGGGGAAATGAGTAAGGCCCATAGAGAGAGAGATGGTGGGGTGGTGGCTAAGGAAAGTGAGAGGTGCTTATATCTATTTAATTAAGGCTGGAGGGGGCGGGCGTAAAAAAGCGGTGCTTTCCTATGCTTTTCAATGGGCACAGAAGCCCAGAAACAGTGTAGATGCGGCAGACCAATCCCAGGAAGAGGCGTAAAAGCCTTGCCCAATATGAGATGGCAGTAAGCCTCAGCAGCCAATGGAAGTGCTCAGAGCTGTCCTGGTCGGGTCTGCAACACTTACCCGGCTATGGAGGTCCTTAGGCAGCTGGAGAAGGTGGTGTGGGTGGGCGGCTGGTTCCCAGAAGCCACGGCCGCTCCAGCAGCTGGAACAGACCCAGTCAAGGGCTGAGATCTGTGGGAGGAGAGAGAGGAGACAGGGGGTCAGAGATAAGCTGGGGAAACAAAGGAGTAGTGCGCAGGTGAGAATTGGGGTGGGGAGACAGCAGGGGTCAGGAGCGAGTAGAAGAAGAAAAAGAAAATGGAGTCACAGCAGAAAGAAAGGTGGGGGAGATGGTAGCAGACACAGACAAGATGTGATTCAACTGCCCAGTCACCACGGGGGGGGGGGGAAGGAACATGGCAGTTAGCCAAGGGAGTTAGAGAAAGGGCACAGTAGAGAAGCAGTAGGCAGTTCTAACAATCAGCAGAGAATACAGTTAATTTTCACAATTTTTTACATGGTTTGCAATTCAGAAAGCATTAAACATTTCCAGATGGAGCAAATATCATCTGAAAGTTGCCATTCAGTATGTTTTGAGCTGAATCTGGGTGCAGACATTAGCTGTAGCATACTATACAGTCAAAATTGGATTTTGTAGGGGGATGTGACAAGCTGGGCTGCAGGGGAGAAGGATATGGGTTTTGTAGAACTAACAGAATTGAAAGTTTTTGAAAGGTCCAAAACAGCCATACACATGAGAATTTGATCTGGTAATACAATTGTTCAGATATCAGAAGGATTGTACAGTACTTTATCAGCAGTTACTGATATCAGAGCAATATTATTACAGGGTTTGAATGCCACTGTTTCTATGTGAGGAAAGTAAAAATGTTATTTGCTTAAGACAAGTTCTGTGTTATACATTTATTTGGGATTGATGTACCTAAACATTACTTGTTTTTAAAGACTAAAGTGTCACTGTATTAGTCTTGCCCATTTTATAATGTAGAGAAAACAGCTAAATAGTGAAGCAAATGTCTGTGTATCACCATCAATGGGATACTATGGCATGCACACCTCAGCAACCAGTGATAGATCAGAGGAGGCCAAGCAGGAAGTCAAGAAAATCCTGGTGGTTGGTGATTCCATGGTCAGAGGAATGGAATCTCAAAGGTGCAACTATTCACAGAAGGTGATAACAGTCAGATGCCTTCCCGGTGCCTCAGCAAAAAGAGACTGCAAATGCATTGGGAGAATTGTAGACAGAAAGGAGGGGGATCTGGGAGTAGTGGTACACACAGGAACCATTGCTCTGGCTGACCAGAAGGTATCTATACAGAGTATCAAGAAGCTGGGAGAAAAGCTTTCAGCAGCAGCAACTTACCTGGCCTTCTCGGAAGTCCTACCTGTGTGCGGTACGAATGACAACATGGAAAGAATCAGACCAGTGGAAATAGAGGAACTCAACAGCTGGCTGAAAGAATAGTGCCAGACAAGCAGATTCCATTTTATTGGGTCCTGCATGAACTTCTGGGATAGATTCCTCTTCAGACGGGGCTGACTTCACCTCACAGCAGAGGGAGCAAGAACACTGGCTCAGATGTTAGAAGTTTATTAGGACAATTTAAACTAAGTAGAAGGGGCTGAGGCACAGAAACTGATATTGTACCAAGCCAACTCAATCGCCAAAAGGAAAAATGGAAATAGACAAAGTTATTCCATTCACATAAGGTCTCTCCCACCACACGGGGGCAGGACTTGACAGCCTTGAACCCAAATTGCTCAGCCTGGGTGCTCCCCTCCTAGCATGGCCTATCACACACATCTTTAACTCCTCTCTAATCTCGGGGATCATCCCTGATACATGGAAAGTGACCAAGGTTGTCCCTGTCTTCAAACAAGGTGACCCTAAAGAGATCAAGAATTACCGGCCCATCGCCATCCTGTCTGCAGCCTGCAAACTTCTCGAAAAGGTTGTTGCCACGCAGCTCTCCCACTACCTACATAGCTATGGACTTCTCTCTCCTGCTCAACATGGGTTCAGAAAAGGGCATAGTACTTCCACTGCACTTGCCATGGTCACCTCTGAGATCAGGTCCACTGCTGATCAAGGCCAGCTGACCAGAGCCATCTTTGATTACCTCTCAAAGGCCTTCGACCGTGTCGACCACTCTTTCCTGTACTCCATTCAGATTCTCTCCCCCTTCCTACGTCTGGTTCTCCAACTACCTCGCGGGCAGGCAGCAATTCACCACTTTCAACCGTGCCCTCTCTGACCCCTCCTCTGTCACCTGTGGGGTCCAGCAGGGATCTGTCCTAGGACCCATTATGTTTTCCCTATTCATTAATGAACTGCCCACCGTTGCTACCCAGGGGTGCACCACCCTCTACGCTGATGATCTCGTAGTCCTGGTCAGCTCCCAAGACATCACTAGCATTAACTACAGACTAAATTCTGACTTCAAACTTATCCAAGACTGGCTAGTGGTCCATAAGCAGACCATCAACCTGGAAAAGACCCAAGCTAGGCTCTTTGGCTCCCTGGTCAAGACAAAAACCTACCCTGCTCCCTTAAAAATCTATGGATCTGATGGTACCCCCCTGCAGGCCTTGTATTCAGTCAAGTACATGGGAATAACCCTTGACCCCCAACTGGATCTCAACCTGCACATTCAGAACGTATGCAAGTCAACCAACGGCAAGCTCGGACTTGCCTATAGAGCAAAAAGTTGTCTCACTCCGGCTACACGGGTTGCCCTAGCCAGGGAGGTCCTCCTGCCCATGCTCTGCTATGGGCTCTTATCCTTTGCCCCAGTCCCAAAATTGAGTCTTACAAAATGGGACACTGCATGCAATAATATTTGCCGCTTTGTGCTCTCTGCACCTCGCCTCACGCATTGCTGTGATCTATACTCACGGCTGGAGTGGCACCCCCCTGAAAAGTACCACGTTTTTCTACTCGGCAATTTCATTGATGGCATTGTTAGAACGGCTACCCCTTCTGCACTTGCCCTCCCCCCCAAACATGGAACCCCTGCCTACCACTTAAGATCCAGTGCAGCACTGGACCGCCAAGTTCCCAGGACCCGTACTCTTGCTGGAGACCGAACTTTCTCCGTCCATGCACCTAGGGTGTGGAACTCCCTTCCTGCATCAACTCGCTCCTCCCCCTCCCATCCCTGCTTCAAAACCTCGCTATGGAGCTTCCTAAAATCCACCTCCGCCTGTTTCTGTGCCATATAAGACCCCAGATATGGCAATCTCATACCAAACTGACTGATAGAGGGATCATACTTCTGTGTGCTTGGTCCCACAATACTTTGAAATTTGCCCTGGGGCCCTTTTTCCCCTGCTTACTTGTCCCTGAGTGGGGTCCTCTGTGGCTTAACCCATATC
Source organism: Neoceratodus forsteri (assembly GCA_016271365.2). Classification (NCBI taxonomy): domain Eukaryota; kingdom Metazoa; phylum Chordata; order Ceratodontiformes; family Ceratodontidae; genus Neoceratodus; species Neoceratodus forsteri. The sequence goes on from CM057458.1 coordinate 324,022,373, forward strand.
TTTGGCCTTGTGGACTGTGCCTGTATATTGTTGTTGCTCTGCCTAGCTATATGTTATGTATTCTGTTGCTATCTTCCTATCAACCTGTTATGCCTGTAACCCACATGCTGTTATCTACATATCTACTTATTATGCTGGATGCTCTTGTATGTTACCCTGTCTCGACTTGGTGATTTGTATGTACCTTGTATCCTCCTGGGTCGCACCTGAAAATAGGCACTTGGCTTTCTAGTGTGCTTACCTGGTTAACAAAAGCAAATAAATAAATAAATAAAGACAAAGAAAGGCTGTGATGTAGGACTGACATCAGTGAAATGACAAAGGGGATCATCTGTGGTAAAGGGAGAACTACACTCAGCAAGCAGTAGGCACACTGCAAGCTTGTGGTGGGAGGTTTTCCTCAATGCTAGGGATCTAGGCAACAAGATCAGTGACCTCCAGGCTCTGGTGCCAGGCACAAAAGTAAACCTGGTGGCTATAACTGAAATGTGGCCATAAGCAACAATGATTGGAACCTTGCAATTCCAGGCTCTGTGCTGTTCAGGAAGGATAGACAGGATGGGAGTGGCGGGGAGGGGGGTTGCCCTGTATGTGAGGGAAGGCATCGAGACAGCTGAATATATAAGTGCCAAGACTTATAGGTGGCATAGAATCACTTTGGGCTCACCTAACCACCACAGCTGGAAGGAAACTGCACTTGGGGATGATATACGGACCCCTGGGACAGGGAGAGGAAAGGATGGGCAATTAGCTGAGGAGATACAAAAGATGGCAGGTAAGGATGACATAATGGTGGCTCTGGAGCTGAACCTACCAGATGGGGACTAGGAGGTTCCAGTAGCCAACAGCTTGAGAAATCAGGCTCTTCTGGATGCAATCCAGGACTGCCTGCTGTCCCAACTAGTGAAGGATTAGCGAGGGAAAGGTTAACGAATATCAGGACAAGTCAGAGGTGGAGAAAATGTGGGAAGGTACTAGGGAAGCAGTCCTTGAGGAAACCAGGCTCTGCATCATGACTGTAACAAAGAAAAATAGGTATAAAAGATACATGTGGTCCTCCTCTTCAGTAAGGGAGGCAATTAGGGCCAAAACAGGGATAGGAAATAGGAGTATTACATTCAGAATAGCAGGGAGGCCCAGAGAATAGTGAGGGATACAAAGGCAGCAAAGGAGCTGCAGATTGCATGTCGGGTTAAATCAGGGGAATGGAATTTCTTCTGCTATATCAGTGAGAAAAGGAAGAAAGGAGGGGTAATTGTAAGGTTAAAGGTTAAGGATGAGGTGCTTGAGGACAACAGGTAGAAAGCAGAGGCCCTCAATAAATAATTTTGCTCAGTATTCTCTAGGGAGGAACAGGGCCAGCTGCCAGACAGTGGAAACAGGGCCGCATCCTGGGGATCCAGAGAATTTGTATCCAGGAGTTCAGTACTGACAGGGTCAGGAAAGGCCTTTCAGACATTGGACCTGACAAGGTCCTAGGCCCTGATGGTTTGCACCCCAGGGTGGTGAGGGAGATGGTGGAGGAGCTAGCAGCCCCTCTCGCACACGTACTCAATAGGTCATTTAAGTCTGGGGTTGTACCAAGTGACTGGAGGGTGGCTGACATGGTGCCACTCCGTAAGAGTGGCAATATGGAGGAGATGGGTAATTATAGGCCAGTCAGCCTCACATTTATAGTGGGCAAGCTGATGGAGGCCCTTATTAAACAAGATCTGGTAGAATTCCTCAAAGTTAATCACCTTCAAAACAATAAACAGCATAGAAACATAGAAACATAGAATTTGACAGCAGATAAGGACCACTTGGCCCACCCAGTCTGCCCATTTCCCTACCTAATGGATAAGCTGCAGATCCTAGTTAACCAGCAGCCTACTTCTTTCTACCCCCACCCCCTAGAATTGCCTTATGGCTGTCCCATGCATGCTTGAATTCAGTAACTGTTTTGACTCCACAACCTCCTCCGGAAGGCCGTTCCATGCATCCACAACCCTCTCTGTGAAAAAATACTTCCTTACATTACCTCTGAGGCCCCCCCCATCTTCAAATTGTGCCCCCTTGTTCTTGCACACCTCTTTTTTTGAAAGATGCTACCCTCTTGGACTTTGTTGACAGCAAGAGCTTGTGTTGGGCAGGTCATGTAAAATGAACCTTATTACTTTCTTCAACCACATGATCAGGGAGTTGGATAGGTGCCATGCAGTGGACCTGCTTTACTTTGACTTCAGTAAGACATTTAACACAGTCCTGCACAGGAAACTCTTAAAAAAGTTGGACGACCTGGGAACAGCAGAGTAAATAGCCAGGTGGGTGCGAAATTTACTGGAAGACAGGAAACAGATGGTAGTAGTAAATGGGTAAGATCTATTGAAAGACATGTCACTAGTGGGGTGCCTCAGGGGTCAGTCCTGGGGCAGATCCTTTTAAATATGATAATTAGTGACATCAACAAGAGTATAAACCCTTAAAGAAATATAAGTGTGCTGACTACATGAAGAATGCATGCCACATGCTTAATTGTGCAATGTTTGCATGCGGTTCGCATACACAAAATGAACCTACGTGACCCAGGTCTAAGAAGCAAATCAGGTTTGCATGCTGCAAGCTTGACATGTGTGCAGCAGGTAAGCTGGTAAGAGCATCTTCTAAAAATCACATCAGGTTCGCTTGTTGCATTCTTGACTTGAGTGCAGCAGTTAAGCTGGTAAGAACATCATTTAAAAATCATATCAGGTTCACATGCTGCATGCTTGCCATGTGTGCAGCAACTAAGCTGGTGCAAATCTCACCTAAAAAATACATCTGTTTCTAGTTCTCATACTACTGCTAGCAATTAGAGCCATTAAAATACGTTTTTCATAGATTTCCCATTAAAATTAGGTAAACTCCTTAATTCTGATCCTTTTGCAAGCTGTTTAATGGCTTTTGATTTTTGTCATTAAATTGCCATTAATTAGTATTGTTTACTTACTGCATTAAATGCCTAGGATATAATCAGCCAATATATCCCATTCCAGATGTGTGAAGGGGGCCTCTGTGTTGTGAAGCCTGACCTTTTTGTTTTGGGCCATGCAAATCCCCTTATGCATATTTAGTGCTACAAATGCATTTCTCCATTACTGTTTCAGCTCACTTACATTCCCTCTGTCATTCTGTATGGAGCATATACACTACGGCCATACTCAACACTGTTTGTGCTGAGTAGGGTCTTGGATGCATGAACTATACCTCATATTTTGTCACTGAAATGAGGGACATGGACGCTCAAAATGAGGGACAATGAAGGACACTGACCCTCACGATGATCAGGACACATCCTAAAACATGGAGATACAGTACCTCAGAACACAGTGGAAACTATTGTATTTACTTATTTGTAGCATCTGAGAATGAATTTCTATCAAAAAGCAGGGGTGCTATTTAGAACAGAGGGGGTCAGTTGCCCCCCCCACGTGTGCCTAGGTTGTTTTTATGATGTGGCAATAATGGCATTTAATCTGGATTTACTCTTTTGCACCATAAGTGCCCCCTGGCCTGTGTGCTCTCACACTGCAGGTGTACTCCTGAATTAACTGTGTCTATATTTTGTTGTCCACTCTCTCCACTTATTAGCGGCAGCAGCATCACACATGACATGAAGGAGCTCCAGCCAAGCAAGAGCAAGTGAGTCATGTAAGTGCATCACTGTCTTTACTACCACAGAGTAGACAGGCTTCATACTACAGCTTGGAAGAGTCTGTGAGCACTGCACTCTCAATAGCAGTGTTGTGGTGGCACATTTTTGTTACTCTTAGTGAATCTCCATCTCCCCTGGTGGCTGAAGGAGCAGAGGGTGCGCTAAAAGCTAATGCAAGACTAGGCTACCTACTTACTCTACTAGGCTCGCCTCACAAAAAAAAAAAACAGCACAGGTCCCTTGCAGCAGCAAGCTAGGCCTAGCAGCAGTGGTGACAGTGGTGTGGGTGACCTTCATAGGTTTTGGTCAGTGCAGTGCAGCAGCAGCCACGCAAGAAGCAAGCAACACAGGTTGGGTGGGTTCTGTTGGTGAGGTGACGTGGTCATGGACCATGCTGGGGACCTGGGATTGTGGGTTCTGGCATCCAGCTTCTGGCAGAAGGACGGAGGAAGAGTTGACTGAAAACTGGGCTGGTTGCACACTGGGCTAAGCCACAGGTTCTGGCCAGATGGCCATGAAATTAAAAGTAAATATTTTTTTTTACAGAGGGATTGGAGAAGGAGGAAGGACTGAAATATTGATGTGTTTTTCACATTTCTGTGCCTTTAGGTGGCTACATGACCCATATAGGATGGGTACTGAATGGAATGGATTTGGGGAGAGAAATCAGGACAAAGTTTCTTTTGGGGGGGTCAGACATTCAGCCAGGAAACAAATTGGTTAGTAACTGGGAGGGGGGTGTTAAGCCAAAATCTGATGCACTGTTCCGGGGTATAGACAGATGAATCTTGTACATTTTAATTTTTCCTAATTTGCATATCACTTTTTTTTCCAACTGTTTAACCAGGTGAGACACACTAAGCTGAAAGCTTTTTTACAGATGCAACCTGGGTGCACAGGGAAGTTAAGTGACTTGCTCAGGGTCACACAGTATATGCAAGTGGGGGCTGTGGGATTCAAACCCAGGTCTCCAGATTTGCAGCTCAGAGCCTTAAACCACTGCACTATACTTTTCAGTAACAGCAAATAAGTTTTATCTTTTGGAGACATTCCAGAAATTCTAGAGCTTGCCACCTAGGGGGCTAACTAGCACCTGACCTCCACTGGTTGTTGGATCCCCCTTGCTGAAACATGAAATGGTACCCCTGCCATAAAGTCTAAATTTACAGGACATCCTCTGTGTGAGCAGCATGTTTTCCATAAGGGATGGATGAGGAGCAGAGCAGTTTTCAGGGGAAAATGAGGGCTGTCCCTTGCATTCAGGGACAGTTGAGTGGTATAGTATGCACAAACTATCAGAGCCCCACTATAGTCAGGCTAATGCCACCCTCCAGTGAATCTGACCTCCATATCCCCATGATCAGGCACATTATGACATAAGGCAAGGGAGACTACAGGGGCGTGCATCACTTGAAATGAATTTGGGTATTTTTTCCTTACTATGTTATACATTATTAATGGCCTATTGAAGATTAATGAAAGCCACTGCTCGACTAACAAGGGTCTTGCTAGTAGAAAAGTGGCCTTTATTATTCTCCAACTCACCATCATAATGCATAAAATAATAATAAAAAATAACTCCATTCATTTCAAGGGGATATACCCCAGCACTCTGACCCATAGTCATCATCTCTTAAAGATTCCTGCCTGTGGCCCCCTAGTTGACTTGTATCTATACTTGGTGGGCAGTAACCACAACAGTGTGTGTGCATGGGGGGGGGACTGCCCATGTGGGAGGGTGTCAAGTTATTGCTACTTTTGTGTTTGCCCCTTAAAGTCTGTTTGTGTGGAAGCATTCAAAACTATGAAAATAGTAGGAGTACAGGCCAGACAGAAGTGATTAAGTAGTTTTGTGGGTAAATGTGTGTATTGGGGGTGGGAAGAACCGTGTGTGTTTTCATTGGTATGTGTGCTACAGTTCAGCTGAGCAGCTCAGATGAGGGGGGACAAGAAAACTAAAATGTATAACAGTGGCAATCAGCATGCCTCATGCGTGCAAATGTATGCAGATTTGTACTGAAGTACAAGCATGCTAACAGCAAGGCAAGCAGGGTACTGGGATGCATTGAAAAGGGCAAAGATATCAAGGACAGGGAGGTGATACAGGCAGTATAGTTTAGTGGTTAGAGGCACTGAACTGCAAACCAGGCGACTTTGAGACTTGAAGACCTGGGTTTGAATCTCATCAACCCCCACTTTTATATGGTGTGCTCCTGAGCAAGTCACTTAACTTTTATGTGTGAAGTCATGTGACCGCTTGCTTTTTTGCATGCATGCCACATGCATGCAGTCTGTTCCAATTTAACATAAAAATCTTGCTTTCCACACTTGTTTGCTGCATGCATGCCACATGCATACAATCATTACCAATTTAATATTTAAATCATGCTTGTAGCACACATATCACATGGGTAGTTTGATCTGTGCAGCATGAAAACATTTCATATAATTATTTCTGTAAGGGAAGGGCAACATCACCATATTTGCCGATGACACAAAACTTAGCAGTAGAGTGAATAGCATGGAGGGGAGTCAGAGAGCTACAGGAGAATTTTAAAATGTTGGAAAGGTGGACACACATATGGCAATTAAAATTCAATGCTAAGAAATGCAAGGTGATGCACCTGGGTAGAGCTAACCCTTATACAGAATATTAGCTAAATGGGATCAAACTTACCTCCTCAGCAGAAGAACTGGATCTGGGGGTCATCATTAGGGATGATCTCAAGCAGTAAAGTCAGTGTAATAAGGCTTACAGCAAGGTTAGCGGGGCACTGGAATGTATTGGAAGGGGCAAAGATAGCAGGGACAGGGAGGTGATGCTGCCACTCTATCAGTCCTTGGTGAGGCCTCACCTGGAGTACTATGTCCAGTTTTAGAGGCCTCACCTTAGAAAGGATATTAATAGGTTGGAGGCGGTCCAAAGAAGGGAAACAAAGATGACACATGATCTCCAGGGAGTCACCTATGAGGAGAGTCTAAAGGCTTTGAACATGTACTCATTGGAAATTAGGAGGGAAAGGGGGGATATGATCGAAACCTTCAGGATCCTCAAAGACATAAACAAAGTGCCACACACAGTGCTTTTCACCTGGAACACCAGTTCTATAACATGGGGGCATGGGTGGAAATTAATAGGTTGGAAATTCAGGATGGATATCAGAAAGTATTACTTCTCGGAGAGGGTGGTGGAGCCATGGAATAGACTGCCACCCGGAGTGGTGGCTGCAAAGTCAGTGTTGAGTTTTAAGCACATGTAGGACAAGGCTTGGCCACAATCACACAGCATTAGAAAAGGCTGGGCTGGACATTTTGGGGGACAGGACCCCGGTGTGACAGTAGGCCGGGAAACCATGTTTGGGCAGACTCAATGGACCACAGGTCCCCTTCTGCCATTATTTTCTATATTTCTACGTTACTGGAAAAGATATGGAGCAAATTACAAAAAAGATGTGGTTTTCTGCTCAAACTAGGGAAGTTTACATGTAAACTGCAGCTGTCTTTTAGTTTGGGAAAGCATCATAAGTTTCATCATATGAAAAAATCATATTTTACAATGCATTGACTGTATTTCCAGTCCAATCCAAGGTAGCCCTGCTATATGGATTTCAAGGAAATTTGTTTCCTTTAATCCTTTCATGGCCTGCCAACACACTGCCTCTGGAAAAATTGGTATAGTACCTCAGCTTCAAAATGTGGCTTTGTTTTCTTTTCTCCCACTGCTTCCTTTGTTTTTTTCCAAAGTTTTTTTTTTTTTTAATGAAATATATTTAGCCTGCTGATTAGTCTTTACAAAATATACAGTGTTCAGTCTCAGTGCATGGTACAAACTCATTTCCTACCTTGAAATGCATTCCTTTTAAGCAGGAGAACAAGGTTTTTGTTATTTTTGGCAGCATGCTATTGGCAGGACAGTAATAAAAGGGCACAGGAATTTCAATAAGGTCTGGAGATACTAAAGGATGACATGCTTTTGATATATTAAAATAGGCACAGTGCAGCCAGCATTTGGAAAAAATAATGACACATTTATTCTTATGGGTCAGACGATGCTTTGGGGATTAACATAACCATAAAAACATAGACAGTGAAACTAATGAAGGTGATTTATATACTTGGCCTTTGAGAGTAGTTTAAGAAACAGTGCTATTGATGAACCATACTTTGGATGAGAACTATAAAGAAATACACTATAAATGGTATATCCAGAAATGCTGTGCTTGTGTTCTAGTTTGTAAACATTAAGTCATGTCCTCTTCATAAGTTTCATATGGTAGACCAAGGATTAGTTGGTGACGGAATCTAAAATGGATATCACCCTTACTAATTGGAGGCAGTCCCTCAATTATAAAGTTGAGGTATACTGTATTGATAAGACTGTTTGGAGAATCTTGGGCTGTGGCTGCCCTTACATTGTAAAAAATTGACAAACATAAGAAAGCTCAATTTTGAAGTAGAACAGGAAGTTAAACACACTTTATCAGTGAAAGGATATACAGTACCTCTTCTTTAAAGAAAGAAAAATTATATTGTTAATACCTTCCCTTGTGCAGTACAATCCACTAAGAGACATATAACGTAGTGCCAAACAATTTCTTAATATCCTCTTTCAGTAAGAAACAGTTGATTAATAGACACATTGTACAACACTGAGAATTCAAAAAAACATAGTTAATAGGAAATAGCCAGTTTATATTTTGGATTATCTCTAAAATACAGATTTGCAGAATAAAGCTGAATCACAAAAGTGCAGAAACATCCTTAGCACAGCACTCTTGTTGTAGAGAGTTCCAAACTGAGTAATCCATACAGTATCACTGTTAAATTATCATGGAGACTAAAATACAAAATAATTAATAAAACACATTTATAAACAAGCATTTGTCAATGCTGAATGTTTATTTGCTGGTATTAGCATTGGAAATGCAGGAGTTAGAGAGATACAGAATAGGAATGGCAGTGAAGTATTGAACTTCACGCCAACCCCACCACCACCCTGCAGAGACAGACAGGCATTGGGGTATGTGTTTGGTTCATCGCCCATAACATTCATGCCATGTCACTTCACCCTATCGTGTAGGCACCGACACGTGTTGAGGTGTGCCTTGGGGTGTTCAGCTGTACAGTCACCCCATTCCATAAGGACATACGCTGAAATGGGTGCAGTATAGCAGAACAGGTTGAACTCTGGGGCCGTAGAGTTCAAGGCACACCTCGATGCCTGTCACTGGCTGCAGGGTGGGTGTGGAATGGCATGAGCATTACAGTCGGCAATCCAAAGGCACACCCCGATGCCTGTCAGTCTATACAGGGTGGGATGTTATGGTTAGACACCCTAACACCCCGGGCGTTTGTTGGTATTTGCACTACACATTTTCAACATAGCCTTTTTGTGACCCTCACCTCATGAAAACATTTGGGACCTCTTCTCATGAACAGTGGCACTGTGATTTTGTTAATGTGTCCTGAACTTTGAGTTCCCACAGCGACCGTGCCATTCTGCGCCAGATGTACAAAAACACAGATCGGGCAGGATGTGAAGGATGACAGCTGTACCATTCATAGGGAGGTGTAAAGAGATGGCAATGTTAAAAATCTGTAGAGAAAATATTAAAAATATTCTTACTTCTGGGCTTATTTGGAAACTGCACAATGCATGCGCGTAACACAGTCATTTAGTGGAATTTCTTCATCAAATTTTCAACATAGGCATTTTGTGACCTCTGCTCATGGACAGTGTCACTATGATTTTCCTAATCTGTCCCGAACATTGATATTTCCCACAGTGACCGAGCTATTCTGCACCAGATTTGTAAATGCATATTTCAGGCAGGATATGAAAAATGACAGCTGTACTGTTCATAAGGTGGTGTGAAAAAATGTCAATGTTGAAAATCTGGAGTGAAAATATTACAAATGCACGTAATTACAAGGGTGCGTGGAAACTGTGCAACGTACGCTCATAACACAGTCATTTCATGGACTTTTGTCACTAAATTTTCAACATAGGCATTTTAGCACCTCTGCTCATGAATTTTGTCACTGTGATTTGTTTTTAATCTGTCCCAAACACTGACTTCCCACAGCGACCATGCTATTCTGCGCTGGAAGTGCGAAAACACATTTTGGGCAGGATGTGAAAAATGACAGCTGTACTGCTAATAAGGAGGTGTCGAAAAATGCCAATGTTGAAAATCTGGAGTGAAAATATTACAAATTCGTGAAGTTAAGGGCGTGCATGGAAACTGCACAATGCATGCCCGTAACACAGTCATTTTATGGACTTTCATCACCAAATTTTTAACATAGGCATTTTAGGACATCTGCTCATGAACAGTGTCACTGTGATTTTGTTAATGTGTCCCAAACACTGATTTCCCACTGCAAACGCGCTATTCTGCGCTGGAAGTGCAAAACAACATTTCAGTCAGGATGTGAAAAATGACACCTCTACTGTTCATAAGGAGGTGTGGAAAAATGCCACTGTTGAAAATCTGGAGTGAAAATATTACAAATTCATGAAGTTACGAGGGTACATGGAAACTGCGCAATGCACGCTTGTAAAACAGTTATTTTTTGGATTTATTTCACCAAATTTGCAACATAGACTTTTTGAGAGCCCACTTCATGAACACTGGTACTGTCATTTTGTTAATCAGTCCTGGAAGGTGATTCTGCGCTGTGACCGTGAAATCACCTTTCAGGACAGAATAATGCCATGACAGTGTCTGAATTCATGAGGAGGGGTCCCAATAATCCCATGTTGAAAATTTGGTGCCTAAATTCCCAAAAATGCCTGAGATATGCACCAAAGTTGAAAAAACCCTATTTATGCCATTATACAGCTTACTGGCATTTCTTCAGTTTGTGGTCGGCTTTGAAGAGTACAGATGTGTTCCCGGTCCACCGAAGATCGTTGCACCAGGCTCCAGAGGTAAGTATGGGGTGAGGGGGGTATGGGGAGGTAGGGTGCACAGTGGGTGAGTGCAGGTTGGGGGGAGAGAATGGCGACCGGTGTGGGACCATTTCCTTTGTTTCAGGGAGATAAAAAAAGGAAAACACATTGCGGGAAGGTTTTTTTTTTACAGACTTGCTTCCAGCACACTGGGGTGGGCTCCCAGTGTGCCACCTGCTTTTTTAGGGGTGGGGGTGTTTAAGCTAATGAGGATTGGGCCCTGCATTGACAAAGAATGACTGTTTGGGGAGGCATGATGTTGAGGGGGATTGGGCACGCCCTCGGCACACAATAAATAGGGGAGGTGGTTACATCATGCCGGCGGGGAGTGGGCTCCCCCATCGGCAAATCAACTGGGTAGGGGACTGCTGATAGGAGGATTGTCCACCCCCATTCAGCTTTCATGGGGCTGAGAGGTGGTGGCAAGCCACCGCCATGTTTACTTCAATTGTTGCACTTGGGAAGGTACCGATCTGCAATGACGGGTCACTCCCTCATTGCAGCGGAATGGCTGACACTGAAATGATGAAGCAGCCCCTCATTGCAGCAGTGAAAATGTTTCAGCTTGGTGTCACTTTTGGAAACCAGTGTCATCATCACACTATGCCTCCACTGGTCAACCAGTGCCAAGCCCCCAAATGCAGTGCCTCCGTTAGCTGCCACAGTGCTGCACCTCCATAAGCCGCTTCTCTCCTAAGCTGCTGCATAATGTTTCTTGCGCATGCGCCCAAGCAAACATAAAAATTGCCCAGGTAAGACACACTCAACTGGAGCTCACTTGGTCTAGCATGAATCCTGGAGACCTGGCTGAGTGATGACATCATTCCAGTCTTGGAGGCAGCGGCCCCAGCCACATTCTCCATGGTTCAGTGCTAGTCATGGGCGATGTCCAAAAAATCAGCTCTGTAATTTGATTTGTGAATTTCACACAATTTGCAAAGCAAAATTCGTGAAATTCGTGGAGTTCGTGGAGCACGAAGTGCATGAATTTCACCATGAAGTGCAAAGTTTCACACACCAATTTTGTGCTTCGTGGCAAATTCAGACAATTCACAGCTAAATTTGTGGTGCAATTTGTGCAAATCGCACAAAGCGAAGTTCAGCGGGTCGGGGAGGCTTCACAAAGCTCCACAAAGCATGAATTTCACCCACTTTATGCGAACTTTGCTGGCATATTTTTACTTCCCCACATCTCTATTCACTGCCCGTGGAAGGATCGGGGGGGGGGTGGTAGCCATTGTTTTAGACCTGAGTTGAACTTGCTGTGCACACAGTAGGAGAAACTTCATCATTTGAATTCATGACCATGTGAGTGGGTCCAGGTGCAGGTTGCAGGATTCTTCTTGTGAACTGGCCTCCAGGGTGCAAGAGGGATTTCCTGCAGGAAATTGCATATTTCATTGCCAAAAGGCTGTTGGAGTTGCCCAGATGGGTGGTTCTGGGCAATTTAAAATGCCAAGATCAATGATTAACTCTCACATCTTGGTCAGGATTTCCCCCCAGTTGATGAACTAAATGGACCTAGAACAAGCAGTTATTTCTGTGACCCAACAATGCAGACATGCCTTGAACTTGTATTTTTTCCATGGGGCTCAAAATTAATAACCTCTAGATTGATCCAGTCAGTTGACTGGATCATTATACAGTGAAGTTCTCATTCAAGCCCTCCCCCCCCCACACTATTGTTCATCTCCTGTGGAAATGGTCACTATTGTCCTTTATGGGGGCTGTCACCAGAAGGACTCCAGGCAGTAATGGATCTCAAGGATGTGATGGTGGCATGTGAGACAGGGTCAGAGGAAGTAGTGTTGGCCTACAGTAGGGACATTGCCTTGGCCTTCGATTCAGCAGCACTGCATGGATTTAACCCCAGGCTTCACAACTGAGATCCCCGTGGTTTGATGTGGAGCTCAGGAAGTTGAAGTCCAGAGGTCATAGGTTGGAGTGCTTTTGCAGGAAATCCAGGACAGATGAGGATAAACTGGCTTAGATAACTCACTATTGTGAGTACCAAAGGCAATCTTCTGTAAAAAGGCAGCATTTTGCCCTAGGGATATTGCTGCTATGAGGAAATAACCATCTCAACACTTCTGGATTGTGGACTGGCTAATTCAACCTGCCTATCTGCAACCAATGACAGCTAGTTAATTTGCTAAGTGTGAAAGGTTTGCTTGGTTCTTCTTGGACAGTGTCTCAGATTCGACAACAAAGAAGTATGGCCACAATCTAAGGTTGCTGATATCTGTAGTTAAAAAAAGTTCTGAGGCAAAAATATGCTATCGGTATTTTACTACACTCAGAATAAAGTTTAGTGCAATGTCAAGTACAACAAGAAAAACTACAGTGTATGAGACTCCAAAGGGCACTACACCAGATGACCCAGCATTTCGCTTCTGATATTGAGAAGATTGTGGCCCATTGGCTTTCACTGAGGTGCTGCGTGTCTATGAAAAGCAGTAGGATAGGGTTCTCAACACCAGGTACTTCAACTCATGGTTTGAAGAGCTGTGTAGAGAGGAGGGATTTGGCTACATTGGGGACTGTGGACCAATATGGAGGGATAAGGGTCTATACAGGGATGATGGCCTGCATCCATCTTGGAAGGGAATCGCAGTTCACAGTGGATGGGTTGTTACTTTGATGAACATTTAAACTTGTCATGGGGGGTGGCGGAAGAAATCAGGTAGGCATAAACAGCTCCCCCAGAATGAAGCAGAGAGAAGGGAGGACTTAAGGGGAGGTAAATTCCTTAAAGTGCAAAATAAAGAAAAAAAAAAAGCAGTGTGGTAAAAATGAAAGGGAATGAGAACACAAGCTGTAAAGAGAAGGAGGGAAAAATGAGTCATAGCAAAAAAAAAAGGGGTATCAGGCAAAGTGGTAGAATGTGGAAGTCCATGGGCTCAGTTCTCAAAGCTCCCTGCATGGTGCAAGGAGCTTGCACCACAAAGAATGGTGCAGAGCCCCTTGTGCCAAAAGATCCACCAGGAGCAATGCTCAAATGTATCCTGCACCAACCACAGGCTGCCCGAGCCAAAGGAGGCTTACTCTGTCCCTGCACCACAAAATGTGCTCCGGCATGGTGCTAAGGGTTTGTGGCAGACACAGGCTGCCTAATCCCTGAAATCTGGGTTCTCTAAATCCTCCCAGTGGGCAAATTTCTAAGTACTGTTTGACTAGCCAGGGCTGTTCTAAGGATACTTAGAAATGTACCTCCTGGGAGAGTTGAGCAGTAGCCACCCTCCCCAATCCTCAATCCCCCAGTATGTAAAATTAAATAATTCCTGGTGGGCTAATAGATTTCCCCAAAGTGCCAATTCCTCTTTTGAAAAAGTAATTCATTCCTAGTGGTTTAGTGGGCCCCCCAAGCCCCAAGCCCCTTTATGCTAAATTCACACTTCCCTGGTGGTCTAGTGGACCCCCACATCCCCCACCCTGGAAGGCAGTGTCCCAACACCCTGCTCCCCATCCCAAAACAGAGATGGCCACTGGCACAGTCCTCCTCATGCTACCTTGTCAAGCTGCAAACTGAGCTGTCAGTAAGTAGTGTATACTGCATATAGTACATGCTTCTTTTTGACAGCTCAGTCAGTGGTTGGATATGGTGACATGAGTAGGACTGTGCCAGTCATTGGCTCTGTTTCAGGATGGAGTGGGGTGGGGTGGTGGAAAACTGCCTACCAGGGTGGGTGGGGGTCTACTAGACCACCAGGGAAGTGTGAATTTAGCATAACAGGGGATTAGAGCTTGGAGGGTCTGCTAGACCACCAGGGATGAAGTACTTGTTCAAAATGGGGGATCAGGGTTTGGGGGGTCCACTATACCACCAGGGTGAATTACTTTGTCAAAATGGGGCTTGGGGCTTGGGAGGAGGGTGCTGTTAGCCACCAGGGCCATGCTGGACTGGTGCAAAGCCACTCCACAGATTGTGGCAAACACTCCTGCTGCACCATCTGTTTTGCACATGGCCAGGGTTGCTGCAAGCCTAGGGACTTTGCCACCGGGAACCTGCCAGATGGAGAATCCAGGGTCCCTGGCACACCGGGCCTTGATGCAAGCTGCCTTTTGCTGCAGCTTTCATCAGTCTAAAGGCCCTTTGAGAATCAAACCCCACTTGTACAAATGCGAGAAGTCTAGAAAATAAAATTCAGAACTAGAGACCATTATGGAGGAGGCATACCTGGGGGTTTCCACCCTCACGTGGCACCAGCGTTAGGGTGCCATGTCACTACAGCACCAAATGATCATTTTGTGGACCTCTCTTTTTGTGGGGGCTGTGCCCCTGGACCCCCCCCACACCCTAATTATATTTTGTAACTCCGAGGGGGGGCGGACCTTGTGGAGGGGGCAGCAGGCAGCAAACTTAGCATTTGATGCTGTAGTGACTCGATGCCCTAATGCTGGCACCCTGATGTACTGCAGTGCATACCTGGATATCATTCACATTACTGAGTCATGGTATGAAGAAAACAATTACTGGAACATGGTCATACCATGCTATACTCAGTTTGGGACGGATAAGGTGGGAAGGAAGGAAGTAGGGTTGTTGCAGCATAAGGGAGGGTACCAAAGTGATGGAGACTCAGTGAATCCAGGGGGAATGGAGGGGTTGGTGGTACTGGTTTGATCTACAGACCTCCCACACATGGGGAGGAATTAGATAAGGCACTGGTGGAAACCAGTGGCACAATTGAAAAAAAAAGGGAGGTGCTGCTGCTGGACGTAGATTGGATCCACCCAGCTGTTGCTTCACCTAGAAGCATGAATATCCTGGACTCCCTGCAGGGGGAAGTTTTTGGGCACCAAGTCAGAAACCTGTTCACAAAGGGACAGTACTGGACCTGGTGCTCACTAACAAGGACAGTATTGCAGAAGTCAAGGTGGGAAGCCATATGGAACCAATGATTACTGTACAGTGTAGTTAACATAAGGAGAGTTAAGGAAGTGAACCACACTAGGATGAGGGTCCTGAACTTCAGGAAGGCTGATTTTAAGAAAATGGGTGAACGCATCAGAGATGACTTAGCAGGGAGGATGACCACAGTAGGGAGGAGGAACAGTGGGCTAATCTTGGGGAAGGTATATTGAAGGAAACAAACCTCTATGCAAAGGAAGTGAGCAAAAACAAGAGGAAAAAGAGACTACTCTGGTTCTCAAAGGAAGTGGCTAAAAAGGTAAAGGCTAAAAGGGTAGCATTCAGGAGGAATAAAGAGATGTAAAGGAAAGAGGATAGGGAGATGTATCAGGAGAAGCAGAGGGAGGCAGGGAGAGTGATGAGGAGTACAACGGTGCAAACTGAAGAAAGAATAGCCCAGTGGGTAACAAAGGGGGACAAGACATTTTTTAGGTACTTAAATGAAAAGAGGAAGACTGGAGGAGGGATTGTGAGGTTTAAAAGGGCAGATGGAGACAGTGCTGAGGAAGATCAAGAAAAAGCAGTTATCCTGAACAAATACTTTTGTTCAATTGTCACAGAGGAAGGGGAGGGGAATGGGTGACATAAAAGAAACATGAGGACTGGATGGAGGGAGGTAGACACAAGTCCTTTTACAGAGGAGAGAGTGATGAAGGGACTCACGAATCTGAAAGTGGACAAAGCAATGGGGTCAGACAGGGTACAAACATAGGCATTGAGGGAGTTCAGGGAGGTACTGGGTGCACCTCTGGCAGTCTTTTCTAACAACTCACTGGAAACAGGAGTGGTTCTGGAAGGACTGGAAGAGGGCAGATTTAGTCCAGCTTCACAAAAGTGGTAGCAGGGAGGAAGTTGACAACTACAAGCCAGTAAGCTTGATATCAGTGGTGTGGAAGTTAATGGAGTCACTGCTAAAGGAAAGGATTGTGGAGTATCTTGAATCCAGCAGGCTACAAGATTCGAGGCAGCATGGATTCACAGGGTAGGGAGAGGTCATGTCAGACAAGTCTGATAGATTTCTTTGACTGGGTGACCAGGGAAAAAGATCACGGTGCAGCGGTGGATGTGACCTACTTAGATTTCAGTAAGGCTGCCAACACCATTCCACAAAGGAGATTCATAAGGAACTCGGCAGCTTAGGGTTAGATACTAAGGTAATAAACTCAGTATGAAATTCATTAAGGGATAGGTGACAGAGAGTGGTGGTAAACTGAGTTCACTGTGAGGAAGGGAGGGTGACCGGCACAACTGAGACCAGTCCTCTTTAATTCCTTTAAAAGTGACATTGCAGATCAGCTGGGAGGAATGGTCTGCCTCTTTGTGGATGACAACAAAATCAACAATGGTTGGACACTCTGGAGGGGTTAGAAATAATGTGCAGAGACATGAGAATATTCAAGGAGTGGTCCAGGGCATAACAGCTGAGTTTCAGTGTGAAAAAATGCAAAATAATGGACTTAGGGTACAGAAACTCAGAAGTGGAGTACAAAATGGGAGGTGAGGTATTAGCAGTCACCAAACAGGAAAGGGAGTAATCATAACTGATGACCTCAAGGTGGCAAGGCAGTTCGATAAGGTAGTTGGTAGGCCCAGTAGGATTATGGGGTGCATAGGGACGGGTATCACTAACAGAAGGAGGGAAGTGGTGTTTCCACTGTATAGACCACTGGTGAGACTCCACCTGGAGTACTGTGTCCAGCTCTGCAGACCACATCTTAGGAAGAACACAGAGTGGAGGCTGTCCAGAAAAGGGCAACTAAAATGGTGCAGGGTCTGCATCAGAAGCCTAATGAGAAGAGACTGAAGGACCTCAATATGTACACCTTGAAAGAGAGGGTATGGGGGAATATGATATAGATCTCTGTATACCTCACAGGGGCAAATAAGATAGGAGAGGAGTATTTTTTAGAGGAAAAGTTGTACAAGAACAAGATGATATGCAATGAAGCCTTAAGGGGTAAATTCAAGAGAGATGTGAGGAAGTATTTCTTCACTGCAAGAGTGATGGAGTCCTGGAACAGTCTTGCAATGCAGGTGATGGGACAAAAAATTGGTGAGATTCAAAAATGTATGGGATAGGCATCAAGGAATATTACTGGAAAGCAAGGAGGGGGAGCCAGAGATCAAATAGGTTCTGCTGTGAAGTATAGGCAGGGAAAACAATGGGCAGACTGGATAGGCCAAGCAGTCCTTATCTGCTGTCAAATTCTATGCTTTTATGTTTCTGATGCATTGCAAGGCGAGGCTCATGTCCTCAGGGTCCAAGTGTTTGAGGTAGCTGACCCAGCCCTGTGGAACTGAATTCTAAGATCCTGAGGGAAGCCACCTTAGTGGAAGCTTTTAAGAGGATCCTTAAGACCATTTTATTTAATGAGGTTTATGGCTCTAATCATCTCTTTTTAATTTTATGGCAGCCATTTTAATTTATTATTTAATGATAGCTTACATTTCAAGATGTTTTCTTGTTTTTGTACTGTTGGGGTGGGATATTCAGAAATGCGCCGGAGGGAGGTGCAAGAGGGGCATAGCGCAACTCCACTGTGCCATTGTGCAACAAGCACAATATTCAAAGGATGCACATGACAAGATGTGCCTGTGCAACACGGCTGAATATCACTCAGATGTGCCATAGCACAACCAGTGATGCGCCAGGGAGCAAGTCAGGAAGTGCAACAGCGTAACCAGGGATGTGCAAGGTGCAGTGGTGCATGCGCCAGGACACAGATGGAATGGCAACAGGCACAGCAAGGAGCAAGCCACAGGGGTGGGAGTGCCTGCCACCAGGGCAAAGAATGTGCCAGGAGAGAGGCATGGTAGGCACACGAAGGTACACCGGCAAGTGTGCATACGAACATACGAAATTTGCCAGCAGATAAAGGCCTAGAGGCCTATCAAGTCTGCTCGAATGTGCAGCTAGCACCCTTATCCTGCAGCTGCCCTCCTTCCACCCTTCCTTCATTAACCCTCCCCTTGTCCTGTCCCATCCTCGTTTGAAGCAGTCCACTGTTCTACTGCATACCACTTCTGCAGGTACGCATTCCACCCAGACCACCCTCTCTGTAAAAAGTGTCTCCTCATCTCCCTCCTGAACCTTCCTCGCTCCAGTCTCATATCATGGCCCTGGTGGCCCTCCCTCCTTACTTGAACAGCCCTCTGTACGGTCTTGTTTATTCCTTTCATGTATTTAAAGGTTTCAATCATGTCCCCCTGTCTCTCCTCTCCTCCAGTGAGTACATGTTCAACTCCTTCAACCTCCTCTCATATGATAAGTCCCCAGACCCTTGATCATCTTTGTCGCCCTGCGCTGCACTCCCTCCAGTAACTTAATGTCCCTTTTCAGATCTAGGACGCCAGAACTGCACGCAGTACTCCAGGTGTGGTCTAACTAATGACCTATACAGTGGCAGAATCACCTCCTCCCTCCTTGAGGATATACCCTTGCAATACAACCCAGCATTTTGTTGGCCTTTGCAGCTGCCTTCCTACACTGTGCCGAGTTGTTCATTGACCCTGTGATGAGCACACCCAGATCCTTCTCCTCCTCTGTCTGGGCTAGCTGCACTCCCCTAGCTAGTAAGTCCTCCTTGGGTTCTTCATCCCAAATGCATCACCTTGCACTTTTGGCATTAAAGCCCAGTTGCCAGGTGTCTGACCAGGTTTCAAGCTTGCCAGATCATCCTGCAACCCCTGCCATCCCCTAGGTCATCCACCACCGCGCCAACCTTGGTATCATCAGCAAACAGACTGATCTTGCTCTTGATGTCCCATGATATGTCTGCAATGAATATCCCAAACAACACTGGTCCCAACACGAGCCCTGTGGGACACCACTCGTCACTGCCCTTGGGTGTGAGAGCTCCCCACCCACCACCACCCTCTGTTGCCTTCCCTGCAGCCAGTTTCCTACCCATCTCACCAGCATTGCACCTGCCCCTGTGCCTACTAACTTCCTTCCCAGCCTTCCATGTGGCACTGAGTCGAATGCCTTACTGAAGTCCAGATACAGGACATCCACTGCATGTCCCCCGTCCAGTTGCCTAGTTACCCAGTCATAGAACCCGACCAGGTTGGTTTGGCAGGATCGTCCACGTATGAAGCCATGCTGTCTGCTGTCCTGTAGTCCTTTGGCCTCTAAGAGGGCCACCAGCCTCTCCTTCAGGATAGTCTCCATTAGCTTACCCACGATGGATGTGAGGCTCACTGGTCTGTAGTTTCGGTTCATCCTTGGGGCCACTCTTGTGGAGGGCACCACATGAACCATCCTCCAGTCCTGAGGTACACACCCAGATGTAGTGAGGCATTAAATAGGTCTGCCAAGGTCCTGCAAGGACCTCTGCCAGCTCCTTCAGTACCCTGGGGTGGATGCCATCTGGGCCTGGTGCCTTGTCCACCCTCAGTGCCTTCAAACCCTCTCGAACTCTGTCCTCCATGATTTCCCCATCTGTCACCACTTCCCCCTCGTCTGCCATTTCACCCATCTTGAGTGTCACCCCCCTCTTCTCTTTAGTAAATACTGAGCAGAAGTACTCATTTAGTGCTTCCGCCTTATCATACCCTGCTTCCACCCAACCCCCTCCTTCCTAATCCTTACTATGTGGTCCTTACAGCTCCTTTTCTCCCTGATGTACTTAAAGAAGTCCTTCTCCCCCTTCTTAATGCCTTGTGCCAGCCTGAGTTCCGTAGATGCTTTGGCTCCCCTTACTGCCCTTGTCACCTCCTTCGATTCTGTCAAGTACTCCTCTCTGTCCTCCCCCCTCCCTGTTTTCTTGTATTTCCTAAAGGCAGCTCTTTTCTTCCTTACCTTTCCATGACCTCCTTGCTCCAACAGCTCGGTTTCTTAGCTCTAGCCTTCTTGCTCTGGGCTTTGCAGCAGGTTTTGGTTGCCTCCACTATCCCCAACTTTATGAGCTCCCATCTCTGGTTAGTATCCATACTAGATTGAATTCTGGCCAGGTACCCTTTTACCACTTCCCCATCCTCCCAAAGTCAGCCCTCCTGAAGTCCAGCACTCTTGTGCCAGATTCCACTCCTTCCTTGCCCATATCCAATGTGAGCCATACTGAGTGGTGGTCACTCCCTGACAGCGGTTCCTCCACTGTAAGTTCTCTCACAAAGTCCCCATTTGCCAGCACAAGGTCAAGGGTATTCCCTAACCTGGTTGGTTCACTGACCATTTGCAGCAGGAAGCTGTCCTGGAAGGCATCCAGCAGTACCTGCTCCCTTCTGTTCCTGGTTGTTGGGTGCTCCAGTCCACTCCTGGCATGTTGAAGTCCCCCACAATCACCACACTACCCTTCTCGCAGGTCCTCCTGATCTGTCCCGCTAGTTCCCTGTCTAACTCCTCCATCTGAGATGGTGGCCTGTACACCACTCCCATTCTAAGACTCCTATTCTTGGAATCCTGGATTTGCACCCAAAGTGACTCTGTACTGCCCTCCTCCCCTTCCTCCCTTACACACTTCAGTCCTTCCTTCACATATAGTACCACCCCCCTCCTTTCCCAGTCACCCTGTCCCTACGAAATAACCTGTACCCTGGTACAGACAGGTCCCAGTCATTATATTGGGTGGCCCATGTTTCCGTGATGGCTGCAATGTCCACCTCTCCCTCTGCCATGAGAACCTGCAACTCTGCAGTTTTCCTCCCAAGGCTCCTAGCATTAGGGTAACCACCTTCACCCTTTTCCCTCCTCCCATCCTGCCCTCCTTTCCTAGCATCACCAATAGTACTTGCCATTTGTCCTTTGTCACTGTTATGGGGAGTAGCTCATATGATTTCCCAACCTGTGGTCCCTGCATATCTCTTCCCCAACTGCCACCCCACTCCTAGTTTAAAACTCCAAACTTCCTCATATATTCTTCCATCCTCTGCTTCAACACTTTCTTTCCTTCCTCACTCAAGTGTAGTCTGTCCTTGGCATAGAGACTACTGTCCTCCCAGGTCCCTCCACCCCCAACAGCCCATACCCTTTAGCACAACACACAGGTTCTTAGCCATCTGTTAAATTCCTCTATTCTCAGCTTTCTTGTTGTGCCTTGCCTTTGGCACCGAGTATCTCGGAAAAAGTTACTGATCTTCCTGCCCCTCACATAATTGTGCTAGTTCCTCAAACCTCCTCTGGACTATATCCACTGTCTTGTCAGCCAGGTCGTTTGTCCCAAGATGTATAATTAAATGAGGCTTGTCCCTACCCCTTCTAGCATATTTCAGAACAGACTGTCCCACCCTTTCCGCTGTCATTCCTGGCAAGGCCTCCACCCAAATCGACTATGCCTCTCCGCCCTTTCTACCCACCTAACTCCTCTTAGTATTGAGTCCCCAGCACTAAGATTCCACCCCTCTTACTCCCTGCTTGCTTCCTTTCATCTCCTCCCTCATTTCAGCTCCTCTTCTTCCTCCTGCACATTATTATGCCTTTTACCCTGTTGCAGTTCTCCCAGCAGAACTTCCCCGCTCCAGTTTGGTCCAGGCATTTATCAATTACTCCTCTAATTTCATCATTTACCTCCTCCACATTCTTCCTCTCTAGCAGTGCACAACTATTTTCTGAAGGCCCTTCACAGTAACTCCTCTCTCTGCATAGTAACCTGTTCTCTCCTTTCCACTCCATGACTTTTGCCACTTCTTCGCCTCCCTCCACAAGTCCCTATTGCCTCCTTCCATTTGACTTTTGTCTCCTGACCTGGTTTCCCGGCAATCGTTCTTCCTGTCCTGGGCCCTTTGTCTCTGCTTCCTTCTTCTGAGCCTCTCACCACTGTTGGCTAAATTGCCCTCCCTCATCTCCCTTCCTCCTCCCTCCAGTATTGGGCTAAACCCACCCCCAATCTGCCTTGCCTGTCTTAGTTCCTCCTGCAGACCCTCAATCTCCTTTCTAAGTTTTTCTATGTGGTTGCACACTAAACATCCTCCTACTCTCCAGGCAATGTTTAGAAAGATTGGTGCACACCCAGTTGTTGCAGCCTACCACCCTACCCATTGCTGTCGTTGCCCACCAGCGACCCCCACCCTTCAGATGCAGGATACCAAACACTCCCCAAGTCCCCACTCTCCCCTCTATCAGTGCAAAACATTCTTTATGTCCCTTACCTCCTTTGTTGCACCGTTTAGATATGTTGAGCAACTGCTTTGTATATTCCTATCCACACTCAAAAATACTTTAAGTAGCCATTACACCTTCTTCAACTCCTACTCCCCTTTACCCAATGCAATAACTATGTGAAGTAGTAATAATGAAAAGCGCCTAGATTTGCATTTACTTCCCTTCCACTGAGAGCCGTCACCTCTTCACTTGCTGCAGTTCCTTTCCTGGATGTCTGCTTCTGTTATGACAGGTGCAAATCCTTTGCCTGTTTGAGGAAGTGATGTCAGAACCCTAGTACAAAGGGAATAATTGACCAGGGGTGGGTGGGGTGAGGGTTGGGGTGAGTGGGACCAGCCAAGTCCTCTGGAAACAATCAGGTAGCTGAGGCCTCTAGTCAGACAAATTAACACCCTTCCCCACTCAAAACTTTGCAGCTAGTGAAGCCAGCAACAATGAATAAATTCTACCCAAAGAAACAGGACACCAATTCAAACAGCTTCACCAACAATACATCAAAATAGGTTTGGAATTATAAGATATAGGTCTCAATTCAAAGAAACAGACCAGTTAAATTACACCAATTATGTTTAAAAGAGAAGAAATAGGCCTCTACAAATGCAGCCTGCCACACCGTAAACCAAACAAATGAGCCCACTTTTAGCTACCAAAACAGGTTTCAAAATTCCAACAGCCCCAAACAATACCCTGCTAGCCCTTAGTAGTAAGAAAGAAAATAAACATTCTACCAAGTAGAATCCATGAAAAACAATGTAAAACAAGAAGCTACTGTACTGTAGATCTGATCCTGTCCCCCTTCTAGTTCCTTCTGAGAAGCCAAAGCACTGACTCCACACCTGATTCAGCTCTGCCTCCCTGCTGAGTGAGACCTGGCCAGACAAATTAGCACCCTTCCCCACTCAAAACTTTGCAGCTAGTGAAGCCAGCAACAATGAATAAATTCTACCCAAAGAAACAGGACACCAATTCAAACAGTTTCACCAACAATACATCAAAATAGGTTTGGAATTATAAGATATAGGTCTCCAATTCAAAGAAACAGACCAGTTAAATTACACCAATTATGTTTAAAAGAGAAGAAATAGGCCTCTACAAATGCAGCCTGCCACACCGTAAACCAAACAAATGAGCCCACTTTTAGCTACCAAAACAGGTTTCAAAATTCCAACAGCCCCAAACAATACCCTGTTAGCCCCTTAGTAGCAAGAAAGAAAATAAACATTCTACCAAGTAGAATCCATGAAAAACAATGTAAAACAAGAAGCTACTGTACTGTAGATCTGATCCTGTCCCCCTTCCAGTTCCTTCTGAGAAGCCAAAGCACTGACTCCACACCTGATTCAGCTCTGCCTCCTGCTGAGTGAGACCTGGCCAGACAAATTAGCACCCTTCCCCTCAAAACTTTGCAGCTAGTGAAGCCAGCAACAATGAATAAATTCTACCCAAAGAAACAGGACACCAATTCAAACAGCTTCACCAACAATACATCAAAATAGGTTTGGAATTATAAGATATAGGTCTCAATTCAAAGAAACAGACCAGTTAAATTACACCAATTATGTTTAAAGAGAAGAAATAGGCCTCTACAAATGCAGCCTGCCACGTAAACCAAACAAATGAGCCCACTTTTAGCTACCAAAACAGGTTTCAAAATTCCAACAGCCCCAAACAATACCCTGCTAGCCCCTTAGTAGTAAGAAAGAAAATAAACATTCTACCAAGTAGAATCCATGAAAAACAATGTAAAACAAGAAGCTACTGTACTGTAGATCTGATCCTGTCCCCCTTCCAGTTCCTTCGTGCATGGGGCAGTGGCATGCCCCTGACCATGTGCACCACAGTGGCGCACGGAGGCAGGGTGGCAACAATGGCCACTGGAACACAGGTACCAGCAACCCCCCACAGGGAGGCACAAGACATGCCACCTGGACCACAACCAGCAACACACAGGCAAGCAGTACACAAGGAACACACCACACGACCCATACAGAGAGCCCACGGCCACCACAGCCTTCCAGTGGAGGAACACCACCAGGGACAACCCCTGTCCACCCCAGTCTAACCACACAGTAGCCAAGCACACCACTGCAGCATGGCTCCACACGCTAGCTGCAAAGCAGACACAGATACGGAGGAATAACCATAGAAAATATATTGCAACAGGTATGAAACAGCTTTGTACAAATATACAAGTAACAGGGTAATGGGAACAGGGAATGGGGAGGCCACAAACAAACAGGGAGGCCTGGGAATGGAGGCAAGGGGACAGGGGTAATGGTGAAACAAGGTGACAAGGGAGGGCAAGGGAGGGGGGTTAGGGAAGGGAAACTGAAGCAGGCCAACGGGCCCTATGGCCATCCACACCCCACCAGAGCCTGACACCGGCATCAGCACTGCCGTCTGGGCAGTGACCGTTCCATCATCCGTGCCACCTGGAGCATGGCAGTGGTGACCCACAGGATCTAGTGCAGGAGCCTGGTGTTGACATCAGGGCATTAGGCACCTAGGACAAAGGAGGGAACACAGTAAGAGTGCAGGTCCAGAACACTGTAGCCCACCCACCGTGCGCAGTGGATATCAGTGACATGCGCCCCTGGGATGGCGGCCAGCCACCTGCAGTGTGTACACCCACATGAGCCACCAACCCGGTGATCCACAGCCATGAAGAACACTGCACACCAACAGACTCCACTTCAAAACCTGCCTTCTGGTAAAAAAGACCCTGCTAGGGCTCCCCCCTGGGGTCACACCTCTCTGCAGCGTGCCTCCCCCTCAGTCTCCACCCTCAGCACTGTCAAAACCTCCTTTATTGTCCCCAGGGTAAGGACATCTATGACCCAGAGATCCTTTTGCTATCGGGCTCCCTCCTGGTTCAATTGCCTCCCAGTCAATATAGCTGACTCCACTAAGCTCGGTCCTTTTAAGGTCTCCCTCAGAAGCCATCTGACAAGCACTCGCTGCTGCAACTGCACATAATCCCCCACCTGCCCCTTACCTTCACCCCTAGGCTGGATCTGCCCTGTCTACAGTTGCTGTATATACCTGGGGTCTCATGCAACATCTGCTGACTAATGTAATAAAATATCTCTGGTTGCTACCTGGCGTGGTACTCATGTACCTATTTTATGGCTACTGTAATCTACCTATTACCAAGCATGTACCACCAGTGAATGCCTGTAACACTGGTTGTTTTTTTAATCTAAGTGTTATGTACTGTACTGTTTGTTTTCTGTGATGTATTGCTCTCTTGACAAGGTGCCTTGTAAACGTGTCTATGACTTAAAGGTCCGTAAACCGATACTGTAATAATAACACCATTCCATGCGCCGCACACCACTGCCATGGAATGCAGGCGACATGGCAAAATAGCAGGATGGCAGTGGCACAGACTGGACCCGGGTGCACCCACAGCCTACCTGCAGCAGCCACACACATTTGCGATAGCCACAGCACGGTGCAACGATCACCACGGGTAGTGCACAGCTGGAGTGGCCATGTGCACAGAGGGCTGTGTCCCACTGCCACCCCAGCTGCCCACCCTGCACAACAATGTAGCATGAAACTGTGCCTACCTGCATGCTGTGATTCACCTTGTGCCTGTCCAGCAGCACCGCCCATGCAATCTGCATCTTGTAAATGGGCCCTGCCGTGGCCCTCCCTGGCCCGGCTGCAGTGCTGGCCAGATGTTCCCTCCTCCAATCTTCAGGGCCTAGGAAGGAAACATGGAGAAAGACACATTTAGTACCCAGCAACACCACATGCCCCTCCACCCCAGCATGGTGTACCACCCTTCCCAGAGTAGCATCAGCGAGGTGGCACTGGGTGCCCACGGTGCACCACCATGGCCAACAGGATGCGCAGCCCCAGCCCCCCCAGGCAGCATGGTGTAGCAACATGACTGCCACATGGACCACTAGTTGGGCATGGACACGGGCCTAGTGCACTTACCTGGCCGTGGCACAGCACCCCTCCGGACATTGGCCTGTAGAGACCAGAGCCACTCAGGGTCCCTCTGCTGCAGGTCCCCATAGTGGTGTCTGCATTGCTCACCACTGCACCATGCATCTGTGGCCTCCTCCAGGACATCTGCGACCTCCTGCCACACATCCATCATTGGCCTGTTCAGGGGCACCTGGCCAAACAAACATCCAGCATGTGGCTCCACAAGGGCCACAAGATTCACCAACTCCATCTGTGTCCAGTTTGGAGCCCTGGCACTGCTACGGCACAGCATGGCTGTAACTAGGTTGGGGAATCAAAATGGCGCCCAGTAGCACACGTGCCACATGTGCAGTGGATGCACGCCTTGCACGGCGATGCACTGCCAATGTCAATTGCGCAGCCACGGGGATGCGGAATATGGCAATGCAGCACTGGTATGTACTGCAGAGCTCCCTGAGGTGCAAAGAGCAACCGTGGGGTTAAGGGTCGGCACGCGGACCCTGCATGACAGCGCGGTTGGGCCCGTCATGCATGGTGTATGGTAAAGGCATGTGGACACCTCGGTGCATGGCCTAATAGCACACGGGTGCCATGGCACCCATAGTGCAGGAGCACCATCGGTAACATGGTGCCACAATGCCATGGGCACTATGGCACCCGGGTGCCATAGGCCATACAGTGCATGAGCGCCACATGTCCAACAGTGGCCAAGCGCTGTAATGCCTGCTGCGCATTGTGCATAGGGTGCACTGGAGGTGTAATCAATGGCAGTGTGCGCATGCACACTGCAGGGCCTGTTGCACACGTCACAATGTTGGGCCATGACTTGTGCATGCGCAACTCCATTGCGCAATGTGCAGCTTCATGATTTTCAGCCAGCATATGCAGATTAGCCTATCCGCGGCACATCGGAGGCATTTTCATGTCATTACAGTTCCTCAAGCCATCATTTGCATGCGATGCGCTATAAAGGCACCGCGGGACTGCACAGAGCATGGATCGGTATTGCATCCTACAGGGGTAAGAGGCACACTGTGGGCCTGTCGGGATGGTGAAATGGGAAGGTGGTGTAGGTATCAGCAGACATTTAACACATGTCTATCTCCACAGGACTGAGCATGACCGATCATTACGAGGTTGAGGAGCCTGGGCTGCATGCAAGCTCAGGCCCAACTTCACCAGGGCAGAGACGGATGTCCTATTCGAGGCATACCTGGAACAGGAGCCTCTGCTGAGTGGCTCAACGAGGCCTCCACAGGCCCAGGAAACAGCATGGGAGGGTGTGGCCTGTGCTGTGAACCAGCAGGGCACCCATCAAAGGTCTGTGCAGGAGTGCAAGAAAAAGGTCAGCACAGACAGGAGGAGGAGGATTAAGGAGAAGGTGGCAGCCATCTGGGCGGCGTGTGCAGCCACAGGCAGTGGACAGCCTGTTGTGCCCCACCAGACACCACAGGAGGAGTTGATGGCAGCTACCATGTGGTGTAGTGCCCTCGACGGCGTGCCCGGCAGAGGCTTCCAGACAGGAGGTAGCCCATCACTGCATGGTAGGTATGGCAGCGATGGGGGCAGGGGTGGGTGATAGTGGCACTAATGCAACTGTGTTCCCTTTCAGCTCCTGAGCACCTGCATGCAGTGGCTGATGTGTGGGTGTCCACCATAGGGGCAGTTCTGGAGCTGGAGGACCATTCATCCACCTCCACCGGTGTCTGGGGGCTGGATCACATGCCATCTAGATACCAGTAGCGAGGTTGCGGATGGGGCCCTGGCTGTGTTTCAGCATGATGCCAGGCATGGCATCCAGTGTGCTGAAACACAGATCGGAGTGGGGTCCGGGACCGATGACAATGAGACCATCATCTCAGACAGTGCTGTTGTGGTTGTGGGGGAGGCACCCATACCACACAACCACCACGGCAACATAGGCGGTGCCCTGGAGGCGGTTGCCTGGCCACCGGCCACCGCCACTGTCGATGCCGTGTGTGCCACTGGTGCAGCACAGGCAGACGGTGGTGGTGGTGGTGGTGCAGCCACAATGGCACTGCCCTGTGTACAGCAGCCGGAGGGGCAGCAGTGGTGGTTGGACAGTGTCAAAGGGGGGCTGGGTGCAGTGCCAACCGATGGTGCACTGCATGATGAGCAGCCCCAAGAGGACCCTGCTGTGCAGCGTCCACCATCGAGGGGGGCTGGGCTGCAGGGTCAGGCACCACCTGTGGATCAGGACACTCCCCATGCACCCCAGGGTGCCGACCGCTTGGCCGAGCACACCCATCTGCTACGGACCTCCATTGAGCAACAGGTGCTGGTGGAGGCAGGGGTGCAAGTGCTCCATGCAGAGTAGCACCAGGCAGTAGAGCGGCATGATAGGGACTTTGCCCAGCTCCTGGCAGAGAACACGCGAATGTGGGTGGACATGGCCGCAGCCATGGATTGGCTCACTGCTGTGGTCACAGACGGCCTGGCCCCACTGGCCTCCCTGTTGCATGGCTGTCTGCCACATGCCCCGAGGAGTGCATTCTCGGTCACGGCATTGAGCGACCCCTTCTGTGTCAATGCTGGGATCCACTGTGGGCATTCCAAGCCCGCCTGGAATGGGCATGTTCGGGAGTTTGCAGACACCTGCAAGGACTCGGTCGCGTTCCTGCAGTGAGACCCCTGGGAGAAAGTCACAGACACCCCCTGTGGCTGTTGCACAGCTAGAGTCTGTTGGGCGGTCATGGCAGTGCTGTCCATGTGTCCACAGAGGCCATGCAACCATGCTGCATCCCTGACCTACCCACCTCCCCGTCCGCTGTCTGCTGCTGACCTGTGTGCACATTGGTGTGGCATGTGCATGTGTGTCCCTTGGATGTGAAAGCCATGGTTGATGCCACACATGGGCCTTGTGCACACCCACCCAGCTGCTGGCCACTATGGCATGTGGATGATGATGCCAGCAAAGCTCTGATTGCCACTGTGCACCGGTCTGACACACGCCTGGTACCCGCTTCTGGGCGGGGGTATAATTGGTCCTGTGTGCATGTGCGTGTGTGTGTGCGGGAGTGTGTGTGTGGGTGTGTGGGTGGTGTGTGGGGGGCTGTGCTGCGTGCTTCCATGGTATCCAGTCCCACGCCTGTCTGTGCTCACCTCCTGCTGTCCCAGTCATGGTGCCCTCCCACGAATGCCTGTATGCTGTGCCATTGACCCCGGGACATGCATGTGGACATTGTCACCTACCTGCATGCTCCACAGTGCTCCTCTGCAAATGTGTCCCAGTGCTGCTGGGCCATTCTGGTCAGCCACTGCTCCCCTCGCCCAGGGGGGACTGCCCACCACCACCAGGCTCGGCCGCCACTTTGTCCCCACTGCTGTTCTCCTCATTGACCTCAACAGCTATCCCACAGTCAGTGGACATGTTGTATAGTATACAGCAGGCCAGGAATAGGCCACAGGCCTTTGAGGGGCTATACTGTAGGGCACCACCAGAACTGTCCAGGCAACAAAACCGTGCCTTCAGCAGCCCAAACACCCTCTCGATGATATTCCGTGTGCTGGCATGTGCCTCATTGTATTGCTCCTGTGCTAGAGTCAACGGGCACCGGTATGGGGTAAGCAGCCAGGGCCAGAGTGGGTAGCCACTGTCACCTGTGTGTAGAGATGTCTGGTTAGCATGGTGGCCTGTGTCACTGCACCCCCCCGCTATCCCAACCACACCCCCTGGCAGCCCTGCCCTAGCATCCCCCACACCCTGCCCTGTGGTGCCCAGCTGTCTGCTTCTGCAGCATACTCACCTACTAGTTTGCTGGTGGAAATGTCCCCTCTCTTGAACCTGTGGCACAATGCTGACTGGTGCCAGATGAAGGCATTGTGTGCTCCACCAGGGTGTGTGGCACTGACATTGATCATGCACCCTCTGGCATCGCACATCACCTGGCAGTTGACACTGGGGTAGCCCTTTCTGTTGTTGTATGCTACCCCCTCCAGGCCAGGTGGTGTGTGGATGCTGACGTGGGTGCAGTCGATGGCCCCCAGCATGCCAGGCATATGTACCACCCTGTGGAATTCCTGCATGTTCGCTGTGTGCTCTGCCTGTGTGCTGGAGAAATTAATGCATTCCACAGCATGTGGCAGCAGTGTGCTGAGGAACTGTGTGAGGAGCCATGATGCAGCCAACTGGGTTATGCCTGTGGTGTCCCCTGTTGGTCTCTGGAAGGTACCCATGGCGAGCAGGCACATGACAGCAGTGACCTTTGTCTCCATCGACAGGGCGTGGCTCCGTCTTGTGGGTACCTGCATCTCCACACTGCACAGTTCACAGAGCTGCCTCAGAATTGCCCGGTTCAGGTGGTACCAGCCCACAATCTTTGAGTCACTGTACTGTTTGAAGGTGGTGCGGGCACAGTACCACCTGTTCCGGGCATACCGACGATGAGCCCTTCCATGGCTGTGCCGGTCTGCAAGCTGCTTCCTCACACCCCTCATTACTGCCTTCATCTGGAAGATGGCACTGGCCATGGCCTGTGATGTTCTCCCCCTCCCCAGGCGGCTGTCTCCCCAGGACCCCCGGCTGTGTGCTGCTGACTATGCCCCTGCACTGGGCGCACACCTGTGTTCTGGCTTCTTGGCCGGCAGGCTGAGGGCTGTGGCCTCCGCCTTCCACCTGTCTGGGCCCCTGTGCAGCCCTTCCTGTGCTGGGTGTCATAGGCACTGGCTGTGGATGTTGCCTCCGACCCTGTCTCACACACACACACACAAACACACACACACACTCACACACCCGCTCACACCCACAGCCTCTGTCAGTGTCACACACCCTGGCCCACACTGTGTGCCACTCCCAATCTGCCTCTGTCTCTCTGTGTCTACCCTCCTGCTGTATAGCCTGCCCACTCACTCTCCCTCTATCTGACTCCCCTTTGGTGCAAGCCTCTTTTTCTCGCTTGCTCCCTCTTTTTAAGGGCTCAAGTCTGATCTGCACAATTCCCGTTTGCTCCTCACTTGTGACATCTGGCTGCTGTTGAATATTGCGCTGCCACGCATATTCATGGCTACGCACCCTGCACTTGCGCATGCATTCATTACTATTGCACATTGGCACATTGGATATTGTGCTGCACAACTGCTGCCACTAAATATTGCTTTCCGGCGCATTGGCGCAGTTGCCCCGGCACATCCCTGTTGCACATTGCACAACTGCTTTGAGTATCCTGGCCTTTGTGTATTTTTCTGCAAAGCACTATGAGCCCCTGGGAAAAGGGGCTATATAAAAAAACTGCTAATAGCAGAATCAGTTATTTCTCTTTAGCAAGGCTACATGCTGCATACTCAGAATTAAACTTTTCCTCTCAATATGGTATGCCAAAAGTTCACTTGGATAATAATGTGCCTTGTACTAATATGTACTAATATGTTGCTTTATACTTATCCTACCCTCCAACTTAATATTGTGATAACTGCTGTCTAAACAGATATCACCTGTGTGCACAGAATATGTACATTATATGAGAATATTGTTCTCTAGTGTGTGCTATGCATTGCTGTGCTGTTTTATATGTTGAAAATTAATACAAATTTTAATTGCAAAAATGCTTAAATTCAACAGCTTCTTTGCAGAGGTTAAGATGGCCTCACTTGTGAAAGGCAGCAATCAATTGCTGTCAGCTTGGGGAAGTATATATTTCACTAAGCTTCCTTTTCATATCAAATACCATTTCCTTTTGCCAGGAAAAACACAAAATAAATAAGCCTCTCCCTCAAATAAGCTAAAAATAAAGCTATTCAATTAATCATACTGCATAACTTTATAATCATGTGTTACTCATTGTAATCAAGCATGACAGCAATCATCCATTGAATTCACTCTTTGATTTTTGTGTCTAATATGAAATTTCAACGTTCCACCCATAGTATAGGAATTATGATACAAGGATGCAGTCTTAGTCCTGATTGACAGAACTGTATTTCAGACATGTTGCCATTAGTAAGTGTGCTAAAAAGGTCTGGCAGTATAGCATAGAGGTTAGGTTCCAACCTCGGAACACACTAGCGTTAGGGTACCAATCAGCAATGCGCCAATCACTTTTTTTATGGGGGGGCTGTGCCCGCTGCACCCCCCATTATGGGGGGGGTGCTCCCCACTTAAGGATTCCTACTCCGGAGGGCCTATCTCGGGGAGGGGACAGTGAATCCTGATTGCCCGGTGCTGTAATGCCAACACTCTGTATGCCGTAAGGGTAGATGGGTTAGAGTAATGAGCTGTGAATGAGCTTGGTAGGTAGAACAGACCTGGGTTTGATTCCCATAAGCTCCACTTGTGTCCTGTGTGATTCAGAGCAAGACACTTAACCACTCCAGTGCTCCCAGGTCACCACTGAAAACAGGCACTTGTGCATGGTGGTCCTTACCCAGCTACCAAAAGAATGAAATATAATAAACAGATAAATAAATAGTCATACTGAACACTTGAACAATACTACAAAACAGAGATGTGGAACAGAGGTATGCTTCAGGAGCAGTTATGCACCTGAAAAGTGCCATTATCCCCCAACATGGCACTCCCTTTATTAGAGCTGGGAGAACTCGGTGAAGTTCTGACCCTTACTAAATAAGAACCAAAACACAGTGAAGTTCTGATTTTTTCTGATTAGTTCTGATTTATTGACAAATATTTGAAAAAATGCAAATAAATGCATAAAAGTGGCCAAAGTCGATCACATTTAACATAGAGGCCCAAAATAAATAATTTAATGGATTATTTGAATAAAAATGAATGTAAAACTGCTAAATAAAAAAGCAGTCACTCACTACTAGCCCCTTCGTGGTTGGCCTGTAATGGTGGCATATCCTGCTCGGGTCCATGACAAGAGTGTGCTGGGAGAGACAGAGAGAGACAGACAGATGTAAATATCTATATTATAGCACCACCGAACACTGCAGGCACTGCCAGGCAGCTAAGATTTTTTTATTAATGGTGCTGTGTGGGTATTATTTTGATGGATGTTCCAGTCAGAACCAAATAGGCCAAAGAAGTGGCTATGAATGATCAAATGGGCAGCACTAACAGAGCCCACCACCCTACCCATGCGAATGTTGCAACTGCTTCACATGCCCCAGTGTACTGTGGTATATGGTACACTACCTGGTCCATATTTTTTAGTATTACAACTACTTCTACTGAATCTGATCAACACACTGAATCCTTAAAAAAGAAAAACAAAAGACAGTGATCACCACCACCTAGGCAGGCAGCTAGTCATAGATTGAATTGGTCAAGTGCAGTGCAGTCATAAAAAAGTTTGCCACTGCCACCTGAAGACCCGATGACACACATCACAATTACATCCTTCCTAGTTCCACAATTTCTGCCAGCCACTGACAAGTAATCTAAGTATTAAAAATAAAATATAGTAATAATCTCAGCCCAGTTACTGTGAGATGTAACCAGACTAGCATACCATGCACACACAAACAATAAAGAAATTATATAAATGTTCAATTTAGCAGTATTTTTTTCTGAGAAGTAATCACAGCCAATTATGGGGGACGTGAGAAATATATAAAGAGTATTCAGTTTCTGGGTTTCAGGCATCTGCTAAGCTATGCAGTGCACGAAAATTAAAACGGTACAGTCAGGATCAGTTGCTGAGGGCAAAAAAAGTGACTAGTAGTAAGGACTAGAGTAAGGACAAAAAGTGATAAGTAGTCGTGACTCATGAGGACAAAAAGTGATAGTAGTAGTAGTAATTGTAGTCAGCAGTACCCTACCTTCCAGATCAGATAGTGGTACCAGGTTACCACCAAGTAAGTCTATGACATGAAATGCAGTTGCTTGCTGTATTTGGACTCTGAACCCACTGATGTTATTATTTTTATTTCTCTATTCAGTGCTGCTCATGGGAGCATTCAATTAATAGTGGCCTGGCCTAGTCCGTCCTGACGTGACTTGTTGCAATGAATTGCTACCTCATGTAGTAGACCCTATTCACAAAAGATTGTCACCCAGGCACAAATTCTTGAAAGTGTTTTGTGGATAGGCCCTGCTCAGAGCCGTCAGTGTATGTTTTATTCAGGTATCATATTTGAAATTAAAGTGAGGAATGTTGACTTTGAGAAATGTGAGGCACTCAGAATTTTCTGGTATCAAACAAGATCGTGTGTCAGTAATGACAGTACCAGCTGAACTAAACAATCTTTCTGAATAGACTCTAGTCGGAGGGCAATTCATGTACTTCATTGCAATGTTTACTAAAGCAGGCCACATATTTTGTTTGGATTTCCAGGATTGCAAAGGATCAGCATTCCAGCTGATACTTGGCTCTGCCAGGTACATTTCAACAATGGTCTGTGCTGAGGCTGTGTTACAACAGGCAGATGAAGAAGATTTTACAATTATATCTTCTAAGTGACTCCAGAGACATGAAGCTGAACCAAGTGACTGTGGGACAGTGCTATGTTTAGCTGGTGATGAAGAAGAAGATTTGGCTGCAGTGTCTGAGGAGGAAAAGGGAGAAAATGCTGCAACAGTAGAGGATGAGCCACCTGATGCTGTGCTGCTGTGTCATGAAGGAGACTCTGAATGTGGTGCTGCTGTTGTAGTCTGTTCCATGATAGCATGCACCTCATCAATTATTTCTTGTTTGTTTATCTCGAAACAAGCGGCATCATCATCACTCAATAGTTGCTTTGATTTGTATTCTGGGTCCAAGATTGTTGCTTTAATGTAGTACTCAGAATGAAGCATTCTACATAGTTTATCATCTTCTTCAACTTTTGTGATCATACGCCTCGTTAGACCTTGCTGTATTCAGGGGAGCAACTTGCATGTGTCAGCAACACCACTGACAGCCTGTGGGATCATGGAACTGTCTTGCTTCTCTAACTTTTCCCTAATCAGATTCAATCTAAATTGTAACATTTTTATTAGGGGTATAACCTGACTGAGAGTTGCTGTGTTTGCATTAACCTCCCTGGTGATTTCCTCAAATGGCTGGAGCAGGAAAATTAGAAACTCCAGCATGGCCCACTGTGGTGGAGTAATATAGAAGTCTGCATTACCAATTTTATTTTCCAAAGTGTATTGCCTGACAGCTTTTTTTTGTTTCAGCAGTCTTTGGAACATATAAAAGGTTGAATTCCATCAAGTAGAAATGTCTTGGATCAGTCTGTGCAAAGATAAACTGTGCTCCTGCTGCATTTTTTCAAACAAGTGACGGGCTTTGCTTGAGTGGCTGAAATGAGTGTATATATTTTTAGCAGTGCTAACAAC
Source organism: Neoceratodus forsteri (assembly GCA_016271365.2). Lineage (NCBI taxonomy): Eukaryota > Metazoa > Chordata > Ceratodontiformes > Ceratodontidae > Neoceratodus > Neoceratodus forsteri. The sequence continues at coordinate 324,058,195 of CM057458.1, forward strand.
AGCCTTAATCTTCCTGTCATCATCGAGAAAACTGTGAACTATTAAATTTAAGCAATGCACAAAGCAGCGGATGTGAAAAAATTCCCCCTTCTCCAAGCCTTTCTTATGTTGGATCCATTATCTGCAACGATAAAGCCAACTGACAGTCCCTGTGAAGTGAACCATTGCTGTATTCATTTTTGGAGCTCTTCATCGATGTTGTATGAGGTATGTTCAGATGGAAAATAAAACATTCTTATAATAGCAAACTGTGTTGCTTAACTGTCCCCAGACCCATGTGAATTATCAAAACATGCCCAATGTGCCGTGACAGACATGAAAGGTTCAGGCTGACAGCTTGTCCAGATATCTGTTGTGAGATGCATCACCCTCCCAACAGCATTGCACAAGATGCGTCTTAATTTTTTACATACAACATTGTAAAGATCTGGAATCCCTGTTGTCAAGAAGTATTTCCTCAATGGTATACTATATTGAGGTTCGAGGTACTCAGGCAACCACCTGAGTCCTATATATTCAACCATGTTATATGGTAGCAAATCAACAGCTATCATTTCTGAAATTTTTTTGGTTATTGTAACAGCAACAGGGTGAGTCGAGGCATATTTGACTTTACGCTCATACGATATCTTTCTGAGATGGAAAGCTGTCTCCTTCAAGGAGGAGGGCTTTTGAACACAAGATCACTTTTAGTAACAGTAGGAGGAATCCTCCAAATGGGAGGAAGTGGTGGTAGAGGTGTTTCAGTATTGCTGCAGGGGCTGCCACTGCTTTCATCTTTGGCCATTACCCCTGAGTGCAGTGAGCTATCACTGTCACTTTCTCTTCAAGACTCACAACTGGAGTTCTCAGTAATTAAATGACATCTGTCTAGGTGCCTTTTCAGTGCTGAAGTTCCCAATGCTCCTTTCTTTTTACTCCTGCGGATTGTTGGTTTACAGATAGCTTATGTTGCTACCAACTAATTGGAAGCACTAATGGAGAAGTATGACCACACAAAAGATGATGTTTTTTTAGTTTTTTTCTCAGGAAGGCACAGCACCTCAGTTACGTTTTCAGGATCCCCCACCCCAGATTTTTCTTGGGCTTGTTCCTCTTGTCATTTATTCCCACTGCCTCCCTCTACAACCAAAACATTTCTGCCTGTTTCTCCATCATCTGCAATTTTCATCCTCTCCAGTAAACCTTGTGCTACCTGATCATTCTCTTCATCTTTATTATTACCCTCATCAGGTTCAAACTCAGAAGAATTGGATAAGGGTGAGGGACTGGCAGTAGCATAGTATGCAATTGTTCCATACCATTGGGTGCCTCTGCGGGTAGTATCTATCAAGCCTTTAGTTTTTTTAACTACATAACTTTTTTTTCACTTGGGACAGATGATGATCTGATACATTCACTTTTTTGGGATTCAAGCATTCTCTTGGAAGATGAAACCTTAGAAGTGAAAAAATAACTTTTTGGGGTTTGATTTTGTTTTCCCTTTTAAGGCTGATTGCCATCTTCTGCAGTGCCACTGCCCATCTGAGAAACAGAATGCGTCTCATCAACACTTTGATCCATTTTTTTCTTATTATTCTAACCTGTAAAAAAAGGTCCCTCTAACTAATGTGATGTTCTTCTGATGACTCCCACTCACAGGACAGGGACAAATTTACTGTTGTGACTCATGACTGCACACAGCACACTAACAGCACAGTAGTCCACCACCACTTCCTTCCAAAATTATACCTGACTGACTCCTATAGTACAGTTAGTTACTGGATTAGAATTTTGATTGGATTTGAATTGGAGATGCAGACACATCTGGTGCATAGTCACCAGCAGCACAGTCCCACACTGGGGGTTGGTTAATGCTTATATGTAATGTAATGTGATATACTATAAAACTAATGATAATAAGCAGGAATAGTGATGAATGAGTGATGATCACACTTGCGTGTACAGTAGTTGTACTTTACTTATGTTGTAGTGTAAAGATCCTGCTACGAGTCACAAAGTCAGATTATTCCCAGGGTCACCCACATAGCGCATCAACTTGTATGTTGTTTGTCTGAATAGCATTTTTTTAATACTTGAAATCAAGAATAAACTTTAACAAGTGATTGTGATTTGTGATTGGATGGCACAAGTCAAAGATTTATTCTGCCAGCCTGCTGCACTTAACCCTGTACACACAACCACACTGCAGCTAGGAAAAAAAATATTTGGGATTTCTGGGGCTGTTAAATTTCTCAAGGACCCCCCTGCAGTCTCTCTCTCTCTCCCTTCCCTCTGGATGGCACAAGTCAAAGATTTATTTTGCCAGCCTGCTGTACGTGGCCTGTACACACAGCCACACTGAAGCCTGGAAAAAAAAATTTGGGATTTCTGGGACTGTTACATTTTTTGTGGGCCCCCCTGCAGTGTCTCTCTCTCTCCCCTCTGGACAAAACCATGAATGAATGTTAACAAGTGATTGTGATTCATGATTGGATGGCACAAGTCAAAGTTTTTTTGCCAGCCTGCTGCCCTTGCCTGTACACACAGCCAGACTGAAAAGTCAGGAAAAAATATTTGGGATTTCTAGGACTGTTACATTTCTCATGGGCCCTCCTGCAGTCTCTCTCTCTCTCTCTCTCTCTTAATGGCAAAAATTGAAGATTTATTTTGCTAACTTGCTACCCTTGCCCTGTACACACAGCCACACTGAAGCCAGGAAAAAAAAATATTTGGGATTTTCTGTAACTGTAAAATTTCTTTTGGGCCCCCAGTAGTCTCTCCCTATCTACTCTGGGTCTGGAATGGCACAAGTCAAATATTTGGCCAGCCTGCCCTTGCTCATGTACACAGCTACATTGTCTAAGTGCAAAAAAATAAAAAAATAAAAATTTTATTTTGGATTTTCTGTAACTGTAAAATTTCTATTGTGCCTTCAGAAGTATCTTCCACTCTCCTCTGGATCAGGAATGGCACAAGTCAAAGATTTTGCCTGCCAGCCTGCATGCACACAGCCACACTGTCTGAGGCCAAGAAAATAAAAAAAACTTTCATTTGGGATTTTCTGTAACTGTAAAATTTCTCTTGGGCCCCCAGTAGTCTCTCCCTAGCTCCTCTCAATATGGAATGGCACAAGTCAAAGATTTTGCCAGCCTGCCCTGGCTCATATATACAGCTACACTGTCCGAGGCCAAGAAAAGAAAAAAAACTTTCATTTGGGATTTTCTGTAACTGTAAAATTTCTGTTTGGCCCCCAGTAATCTCTCCCTGTCTCCTCTGGATCTTCTGCAATGGCACAAGTCAAAGATTTTGCCAGCCTGCCCTTGTTCATGTATACACAGCTATACTGTCTGAGGCCAAGAAAAGAAAAACACTTTCATTTGGGATTTTCTGTAACTGTAAACTGTCTCTTGGGCCTCCAGTAGTCTCTCCCTCTCTCCTCTGGATCTTCTGCAATGGCACAAGTCAAAGATTTTGGCAGCCTGTCCTTGCTCTTATACACAGTCTCACTGCCAGACTACCTGCCTTTTGCCTCCCCCTCAGCAGCCACCCAGGCCACCACTATCTCCACAGTCCCTCTGGATCCTCTTTCCTCCGGTCCTAACCTGTCACCCTCACCCGACAATCCCCCCTTGCCCCAGTAAGTCTCTTTTCTGTCTCCTAGTTTCTCTTTCCTCCCTTTCAAAAATGTATATATTTTGTTACATATTTTTTTTTTCTTTTTGACAACTTCTTCTGGTGGCTGTCTGCTGCAGTGAGTGAGATGCTCCTCCGACCGTCCTCCTTACATCTTGGCCACATTGTGCACTTAGCATGGTTATATGCCGTGAGTGCATCACATGACCATCTATTGCCTGTACATGGTGTGAGCATGTCAACGGCATCCCCATGGCAACAATACACAAAATGGCACAAATGGCACTTCCACGGACCTGAATCCAGACTTCTGTGGCGAAGTCCATATTTATCTGGGTCCTTGGACTTCAGATTTGATCCAGGGGTCCAGATCTCCAGTGGAACAGTCCACACAGCCCTACCCTTTATTGACTCATTCTGATTGTAAGATGTGCCAAGTGTTCTGGAATGGACAAATACACAGAAATCATTTGAAATATATTAAATTTTTGTATAACAAAGTTTATTGCTTTTTAAGCAAATAAAAATAGAGACATAGAAACATAGAAACATAGAAGTTGACAGCAGATAAGGACTGCAAGGCCCATCCAGTCTGCTCATTTTTTTCCTACGTTATGAATGTGCCATAGGCCTTTACTCTGTCAGTGGCCTATCTATTCATACTCATCTGTATTGCTCCCTTATACCTATCTCATGCCTGTTTGAAGCCTTGCACTGTATTCATATCCACCACTTCCTAAGGTAGGCCATTCCATGCATCCACCACCCTTTCTGTGAAAAATAACTTCCTCACATTACCCCTTAATCGGCCTTTCTCTAATCTCATGCTGTGTCCTCTTGTCATGCTTTTTTTCTCATATTGAAACATGTTAGGCTCTTTCACCATGTTAATGCCCTTAAGGTGTTTGAACATTTCGATCATATCGCCTCTCTCCCTCCTTTGCTCTAGAATATAAATATTGAGCTCCATTAATCTGTCCTCATATGTTTTCTGATGCAGTCTCTGCACCATTTTGGTTTCCCTTCTCTGGACTGCCTCTATTTTGTTAATGTCCTTGTGAAGGTGCAGCCTCTGGTACTGCATGCAATACTTCAGATGGGGCCTAACCAGTGTCTTGTAAAGAGGGCTTATTACCTCCCACTTATGACTTGTGATACCCCTACTAATACACCCCAACATCCCACTAGCCTTACCTGCTGCTTTAGTGGTCTGCTTGGATGATTTCAGGTCATCTGTGATGATGATACCCAGGTCTCTTTCTTTCCTTGTGATTGCAAGCAACTCCCCTCCCAACCTATAGGTAGCTTCAGGGTTTCTCTTCCCTATGTGCATGATCTTGCACTTCTTTGCATTAAACCCCAGTTGCCACTCTTCCGACCATTCTGCCAGTTTGTCCAGATCAATGTACAAATCAAATAACAATACAATGTTCATACAGAATGTGTTTCATCATCCTATCTGGCAAGGGGGATTCACCCCTTGGAGATAAAACTCCAACTTCATGCAATTATGCATCAAAAAGATATCACACATTCATATAACAGAAGAATGTACGCTGAAATACATTACAATTAGCATATAACAATGCTACCTGAATGTCTAAGGAGCTTATATCCTGTCTATGAGTAGTAGTAGTAGTAATAATAATAATAACAATAATCATAATACTATCTTTATTTATAAAGCACTGTTCACAGTGTATCAAAGCACTGTACAATTTATACAATATCAATTAAAATAATAACATTCTATAAATCAGTTCTCCAGTCAATATAATTAAAAACACAGCTGCAGTAATCCAGCATAAACTAAATAGTTTCTCCAAAGGCGAGCCCAAATAAATAGGTTTTTAGTGCAGTTCTGAAGCTCTCCACTGTCAGGTACTCTCATACCAGACAAGGCCGAGAATTCCACAGGGTTGGGGCTGTGAATGAAAATACCTAAGATCCAAAAGTTTTTAACCCTACCATGGGAATCTCCAGCAATCCCTCATCAGCTGAGTGGAGTGGTCAGAGGGGGCAGTAAGGGTGCTGGAGATCTTGCAGGTAGCTCAGACCCTGTCCATGTAGGGCTTTATAGGTCAGCAAGCTGACCTTGAAGGTGATCCGTCATTGAACTGGCAGCCAGTGCAGTTCACCCAGCACAGGTGTAATATAGCCAGATCAAGATAATCCAGACAACAATGTGGTCACTGTTTTCTGCACCAGCTGCAAGCAGTGGATATCAACCCCCGGAAGCCTAGGTAAAGGTAGTTACAGTAGTCCAGGCATGAGGTCAAGGCGTGGATCAGAGTTGGAAGGTCGCCAGATGGAACCACGTGCTTAATCTGGGAGATATTCCTCAGGTGGTAAAAAGAGGACTGACCATGGCTGACACCTGAGAAAGAAGCTTCAGCTCATTGTCAAGTATTACCCCCAGATTCCGTGCCCATTTGGAGATCAGCAACTGGGCACTCCCAAGCCCAAGCCCTGAGGGACATCCAGCTGCTGACTCCTCTATCCGGCAACCAGGATCCACAACCAACACCTCAGTCTTGTCGGAATTCAATTTCAACCAGCTGGTATTATCCAGTCATGGATTTCTGCAAGGCAATTGTTAAACACTGAGAGCGCACTATCCTGGTCAGAACAAAGGACAAGTAGAGCTGTGTATTATCTGCATAGCAGTGAAATCCCAGTCCACACTGCTTCACAATGTCTCCTAATGGCAGCATGTGCACCACAAACAACATGAGGGACAGCACAGAACCCTGTAGCACCCCACATGGCAGAGGGAATGACTCAGAGGAACAAGTCCCCGAGACCACTCTCTGTGATCTGCCAGTGAGGAAAGAATGAAACCATCTGAGGACCGTACCAGACAGGCCACATATGACTTGCAGATGTTCCAGCAACACTCCATGTTCCACGGTGTCAAAAGCTGAGGAGAGATCTAAGAGCACCAAGATGGAATGGTGTTTCTGATCTCTCTCAATCAGGAGATCTTTAAGCACCCGAACCAGAGCAGTCTCAGTGCTGTGCCTTTTACAAAATCCAGACTGGAGAGGATCATAGATGTCATGGATGGTAAGATGGCTCTCCAGCTGCAGCACAACAACTTTCTCAATAACCTTTCCCACAAATGGAAGTTTAGAGACTGGTCTGTAGTTAGCGGGTCAGTCTGGGTCAAGCAAAGGTTTCTTAATAAGGGGAGTTACCACCAGTAATTCTTCAACAGAAAAAAACTATAACTAATGTAACTCTTCTATCTACCTAATAAACAATAACTGAAGAACCTTGAGCCCTCTGTGGTACTATACTTGAGAAATAGGTATTACCCTTTCATACATATAGGTCAGTACTTAACACAGTATTAACTTGGTGGTACAATCATAAAATAGGGTGCCATATTCGAAATGCATGCGTAGATGGATTTGTGCTGTATTTTGTGTCCTCTGTGCCAAATCTAGTACCTCCCCTTGCTGCTCTCTCTACTGCCTCCATTGTGTTCCTGTCCTGTCTCCCCTGGAGTTGTCCTCAAGCTATTTGTTCTGTGTAAGGGTTGTGCTGTGCAGTTACCTTCACCACTATGGGGGAGTTGGATTGCTTGACTGAGAGAGGCAGTCTGTGTGCTCTCTCTATGACCTCCACCTTTCATCTAAACATGTCCTGTACCATTGTTGTTGTATAGCACCTTTGGATATGCTGCTTCCTTAGTAACACTTTCCTTACTCTGTATACACGTGGGGGGGGGAGCTCCCTGTCTCCACAGTATCAATGTTTTCCTTTTGGCCTCCACAGAAAGAGGAAAAGAAATCTCCTTCTGGGTCTGTTCAACCCCACTAGTTGTGTGAGGGCCCTCATAATCAATAATAATGGCATTTTATATATGCTGAAGGATCCCTCTGTGAACTGAGTCTATTATCTCCCCCAAGAGGCTTTGAATGTGGGTGTAATGCCATAAGCTAACTATAGTGCCTTTCTCCTTGTAGCACTGCTAGTGTTTGTCTGAAACTTTGAGACCCATGTGGACCAACTTGTCAAGGGGTCTCGTGCCCTCCACCCAGAACTTTTTTCAAGATTAACTCAAGGTTCAGATTTGGGGTACCTGTTTTTGCTGTTTTGCATCATTTGGTCCATGAATGTGGACTGATGGGCAAGGACAGATCCTGTTCCCATTTTCTTCTGTGTGTTTCCCAGTTTGGTATATTGTGTTCCTGCAGGTGTTTATATCTGAGCCCTCCCCTTCTGGGAAAGATTCCACATGGAAAGGGTCTGTAAAACTATCACCCATTGTTGTATTGTATCCATTGTTGATGTTTTGTATTCCAACTTGTACTCTCCCGGTTGTGCCTGAAAATAGGCATTTCTATGTCTAGTGCACTTACTCGGTTACCAAAAACAAATACGAAAATAATCTCAGACTGCCTGAAGGTGTGCCCTGTGGTAAGCCAGGGTTGGATAGCATGCTTTAGTTGTGGGAATCTCCAGTGGTCCTGCCTCTGCAGATCACTTTCTCCTTGAAGTTGGGCAAATGATTTGATCGTCCAGGTAGTTCTATGTCATAACAGTGAATGTTTTTGGGTGACTCACATAAAAGTGAATACATTTCGCCCACCAAAAATCGGCTGCTAAACACCACAGCAACCGACAAAACACTGATGGCACTATACATTGCAATAAAAGGACATTTTGGAAACATAGAAACATAGACTTTGATGGCAGATAAGGACCACTTGGCCCACCTAGTCTGCCCATTTCCCTACCTATTGGATAAGCTGCAGATCCTAGTTAACCATCAACCCACTTTTTCCTACCCCCCACCAGAATAGCCTTACATTTGTCCCATGCATTCTTGAATTCCCCCACTGTTTTTTACCCCACGACCTCCTCAGGAAGGCCATTCCATACTTCCTCACATCACCCCTGAGCCATCCCCCCTCTATCTACAAATTGTGTATCTTTGTTCTTGCACATCTCTTTTTCTGAAAGATGTTACCCTCTTGTTGATTCCCTTGAGGTACTTGAAAGTTTCTATCATGTTCCCCCTCTCCCTTCCTCCCTTCCTCAAAGGTATACATTTTAAGCTCCTTTAGTCTCTCTTTATTTGGCTTTTTTTGCAGATCCAACACCATTTTAGTTGCCCTTCTCTGGACTTCCTCTATCCTGTCTATGTCCTTGTGGAGATGGGGTCTCCAGAACTGCATGCAGTACTCCAGATGGGGTCTTTCCAACTGTTTGTACAGGGGGATAACAACTTCCTGTTTTCTACTGGTGATACCTCTCCCTATACATCCCAGTATCCCCCCATCCATCCTTACTGCCTGCTCACATTGCTTGCTTGCCTGTAGATCATCTGATATGACTACCCCAGGTTTATTTCCATTCTTTTGTTGTTAATAACCCCACCCCCCATTGTGTACTCTTCCCCTGGGTTTTTGTTTCCCAGGTGCATTATTTTGCACTTCTTTGCATTGAATCTAAGCTGCCATATTTTTTGCAATTCCTCCAACCTTGCCGAGTCCCTTCTCATCCTTTCCACCCACCCACTTGTGTATTAACCCTGTTGCAGATCTTTGTGTCATCTTCAAAGAGTCATACTTTTCCTCCCAGTCCCTCTGTAATGTCACTTATAAAGACATTAAAAAGGACCAGACTCAATACTGAACCCTGCGGTACCCCACTAGTAACCCCCCTTTCTTCAGAGTGGACTGCATTTACTATTACCATCTGTGTCCTGTTGTTCAGCTGATTTTTTACCCAGGCTACCACCCTGGAACCCACTCCCAGGCTGACTAATTTGTTTACTAATCTTTTGTGTGGGACTGTGTCAAATGCCTTGCTAAAGTCTAGGTAGGCCATGTCCACAGCCCCTCCCTGGTCTACTACTTCGGTCACCCAGTCAAAGAAATCTATTAGATTCATCTGACATAACCTTCCCACTGTGAATCCATGCTGCTTTGGGTCCTGTTCCCCGTTGGCCTCTAGGTACTCAACAATCCTTTCCTTTAGAAGTCATTCAATCATTTTCTTTACTACTGAGTTCAAGCTAACAGGTCTGTAGTTTCCTGCCTCTGCTTTGCTCCCACTTTTGTGAAGGGGAATCACATCCACCCTACTTCAGTCCTTAGGTACCTCACCATCCTCCCTTGATTTGTTTAAAAGGGTAGTCAGTGGTATCACTAGTTCTCCCCTTAGTTATTTTAGAATTCTGGGGTGAATCCCATCAGTTCCCATTGCTTTGTCCACTTTCAGTTTTAGGAGTTCTTTCAGAACACTTTCTTCTATGAAAGGACTGGTATTGACCCCCCTGTCCAGAATGCATCTATTGATTGGATAAGTATGTCCCCCTCCTCTTCTTTTGTGAATACTGAGCAGAAGTATCCCTGTTTTTTCACTGTCCCTCTCTGCCCACTAACCCTCCCTTATTAAGACTCACTATCCCTCCCTTTGTCTTTCTTCTCTCCCTAATGTACCTATAAAAGGTTGGCTATCTTTTCCTCAGTTTGAGCCTTTGCTATTCTGACTGCCTTCCCTGCTTTCTTCTGCTTTAACTGGCATACTTCTCTGTCCTGCTCCTTCAGTGTTTCCTTATGCTTCCTGAATGCTATCTTTTTCTCCCTAACCTTCCCTGCTGCCACCTCTTTTGAGAACCATAGTGGCTTTTTCTTTCATTTTGATTTGTTTATTTGCTTCACATAAAGGCTTGTTGCCTCTTTGATAGCAGTTTTAATGTTTCCCCATTGTTTCTCCACCCCTCCTTCTTGCCTGTTTGCTAGTGCTTTTCTGAGGCACTCTCCCATTTTGACAAAGTCAGCCCTCCTAATGTCCAGTACCCTCACTTTTGTATTGCTTGACTCTGAGGCTTTGTTTATAGTGAACCACACTGTTTGGTGGTCACTTGTTCCCAGATGGCTACCCACTTCTAGATCTGAGATCCTCTCTCCATCCCTGTTTGAAAGTACCGGGTCTAAGATTGCTCTCTTCCGAGTGGGTTCCATCACTAGTTGTCTGAGGCATGCCCCTGCAGGGCATCAAAAATGACCCTGCTCTTGGATGTGGCTGCAGCAAAGGTGTTCCAGTTAACATCTGGCATATTTGGGTTCCCCATCAACAATATCTCCCCTTTTTCTGCCATCCTAAAGATGCCTTCTATCATTTCCTAGTCCATTTCCTCCCCGAGATGGGGGTCTGTATACAACCCCCGTGTGAATTGTGGTGCCATTTCCATGGTGACCCCCAGTACCTCCTCTCCTCCCTGTTTACCCTTTAGTTCCATTGCTTTGCTCCTTCCCTTACATAGAGAGCTACTCCTCCTCCTCTTCTACCCTCCCTGTCCCTCCTGTAGATTGTGTAACCTAGTATGTTGATATCCCAGTCATGGTTCTCTGTGTACCATGTTTCTGTGACTGTCACCATATACACAAACATTGTATGTGGGGGGCTATGCTCCCCGCACCTCCTTTGTGGGGGTGAACCACCTGCACCCCCCATTATTATAATCAACTCCAGGAGAGTTGGACACTGTGGAAAAGGGGAATACAAGGGAGCAGGGCTACAGTATGCAGTGGGATACCACAGTTGGGGGCCACACAGTCGGGGGAAATGGAGGAAACAGAACACAAAAAAAAATTGTAACACCTAAAACCATTTAAAAAACATGACCTATAGGCAGTCTCAAACCCAGGACCATGCCCATCCCAACTGGTGACCTTATCCACCACTCCAGGTGACTAGCTCAACAGCAGTAGGTTGCATTACTCTATTTAGCCCACATGACTATGTCATCCCCCATCATTTGCCCTTGCTATTCTGTCACTTCACACTCACTATTCTCTCCCCTTGCTATTCTCTCACAGTAGCTATTCCTTCAGGTATTCAAACTGAGTCACTCAATTATGAGCCACTCAGTTTGCTTCACCTACATCATGGGACACCGTCCAGGTCTGGGGCATAGTTAAATTAGATATGGTTTTGACACCTTTGTGCTCCCACATCACCTAGTGTATCGGTTTGCCCTCTATGCATAACATGGGATTGTTCCAGAGTGGCTCCATGTGCCCAAAGTACCAATGCCAGCAATTTTTTCTACATAGCTGGGACCATTCCCTTCTGGTGTATATAACTGTTGACGGGTGCATTTTCCCATGGTATCTTGTCCTGCAGGGCCAGGCAGATTGGTAAGGTTCCCAAAGTAGACTGTTCTGCTTCCACGCATAATTTGGTGTCTGGTGAGTATGCTGTAAAGCGGTGTAAGGCTTGGTGTACTACTTGTGTTTTGTGGTAATTTTCCATCCACAGCAGGTTCCATTCCCCCCCCCCAAAGTCACTGGGGCCCACAGGTTGTTTTTTTTGGATTCTCAACTTGGGGTTCTGTACATGAAGGTGGAAATCAGTTTGTCTATTTGCTTCCAGGTTTCAGGGGTAGATTCCCTAGTCAGTACAAAAACATTGCTAGCCCCATCATTTTGTATGCAGCTATTTGGCCTGTGAGGGACAAACTCAGTTTCCTCCATGTTTATATACTGCATATATTTCTTCATTTCCTCGGGGGTATGTTTGCCTGAATCGTCCCCTGCATTGTGGGTGCTGGTTTCATTCCTGGGTACTTTTAAATTTGCTTAGTTAGTTTTATTAAAAAAGGTTAATCTACCCACAAAATATTCAAAGCACATCCCTAAAGAGGCATAGGTGTACCATTGTGATTTAAATATTTCACCTTGAGAAATAATTTTTTTTTATATTACATTAGCTCTTTACTCCCCATTCCCACATTTACCTGTACTTGTTTCCCCCACCTTTCTCCCTCTTGATATTATATCTCTACTTTCCCATAATGTTTCTCTTTTCGTTGTCTTTCCTAACATTCAGTAAATAAAATGTTTACCTTGAATATAAGAATTCAACTTTCTGCACAACTCCAGTGTCAGAATGTGACCCCCCCAGCACCCACACACCCACATACTTAAATGAAGCCTTTATATTATTATATGGCAATTAGGCTGAGCAAGGAGCTAGGCAGAGAAATGCATAGACTGAATAGAACTCTGGGTCTTTTTCTGCTGACATAGTCTAAGATTCAGTGTTTTCTTCCGTGCAGATAGGTTGGGCTTCAGTTTTATCTTTGGCTGAGTAAGCAGCAAATATTTTCCTGGAATAAAGGTAGGAATACGTGGGGGATTTTTTATGATCAGCAAATGAACACTAGAGATTAGAACTAAGGGTAGTGTTTCAGGATTTTTCTGTAGTGATCTGCATTGTCAATGGGATTCATCACACTTGGGTAGTGTGCACCCCTACTAGGGGAAATTGCACAGCCCAAAGCTTTAGAATGCTAGAGATATGAGGATTCCGTACAGCGGCAACTGTCCAGTTTCATCTGTGCCATTTCTTGGGAAACAGCTTTCATGCTCCTCTGAAGAAAATTGAGCTTCTTAGCTTTGGGACTGCAATTCTGCGCAGCAGGTTGGGGCTACCTGGTTTCAGGGAGCACCCCTAAATAAAATTATGCCTGTTAAGCTGCAGCTTTCAAATTGACTAACGTGCCTTTTTCCCCATTTTCTATTTTGGACTGGGGGCCACATCTGCCACTTAGTTAAAGGGTGTTTTTCTGGTTAGTAGGTCTCTACTTTTAAATGATGCCTCAGGTACCTTTTTACTTATTTATTTGGGTGTTTCAGCATAGGGTCTACAGAGGGTCTACCTACATCTTTTAGCAATGATTCCCTCCTCCCTCCCCAGTTTTTAGGATCTTTTCCCTTGCTCTCTTGTTCTCTTATTAATGTTAATCTAACTTTATTTACCTTTATTGTTGTTAAGTGGTTTTTCCTGTTAAATCTTCTCAGCAGTTTAACAAAAAAATCCTCTCTCAGAGGGATCTGCAGGACAGGGAGCATTTTGGCTATGTATTAATGGTGTTTTTCACCTGAAGAGTGTTTTTTATCCTTCAGGAGCTGCCGTGAATAAAGGGGAAATTAATTTTTGTGTCACTGAGGGGGCACACAGTGAGTGGAGACTTGGTGTATAAACAACCTGTGGCATGGTGGAAATGCATGTCTATTTTATATGTGCTGTCATTGCTTTGCACCATAATGTGCTTTCTGTTTTGTTGTCTCTCTGCAGTTGCCTCTCTATTTTCAGCAGAGAGCGGTGTCCTTCTTAATTGCTTGATTAAACATTTTTGGTTGAGGGGAGCTTTGTTTATTTTTTCTTCCATTTCTCCCCTCCACTTTGACCCTGTAGTTTTCGGCTCTTGAGCCAAGTGCTCCAGTCAACTTTTGGCTAGTCCGTTTGGCTTGCACCCTAGTGGCAGTTTGCAGCCCTTGTCTTCGCATGCCATTGAGGCTAAACATCCCCTGCAGGACTCTTCACATGACTGTATGGTGCATGTGCCTAACTGACATAACATTTGCATCATGACATCATGTACATGTTTCTCCGAAAGGGCATGCACGCATCAGCATTGCTACAGTTTTTCTCCATTGCTGACAATCTTCCCAGCCTCACTAGCCTTTGATTTTTCTTAGCACAGGGGGTCACTCCAGGAAGATCTAATCATGAGCAGATATTTGGACCAAGAAGCAGAATGGACGCATAAGTGACTCTTGTCAAGTCAGCTGCAGACTGTGTCCTGAGCCTGCCAAGCCCACATCCTTCCTCCAGAGAGAAAGCAGCTAGGGTGAGAGAGCTACAAGTATTTCAGTTTTTTGCTATGGCCATACAGTACCAGTCAACAGTCCCTGATTTTCAGGGATGTCTGTGATTTTGCCTCAGAATTTTCCTCTGTACCTCATAAAATCTGTAGTTTTGTGACTGAACAGTGGGCATTGTAAGCACAAAATAATGTTTAACATTGAAGTTACATACTTGTTCTACTTCAGACAATGCATCTTACAATAAGCCTCTTATTCTATCAGCTTTCTGAGTGAACATTACCAATTTTTAATATGTTTGCCTGATTTTAGGTGTTTGCCCCTGATTTTTTTAAGTCTTGTTCCTGATTTATGAGGCAGAAGGTTGAGAGGTATGGCTACGGCCACCAGTAACTTTTATCACTTTTTCAGCATGCTGCATTTATTTTTTTGCAAGGTGTTTTTCTTGTGAAACTGCAGGTTAATAATCTTGTAATAGAAGGGTTTCCAGTCAGCCAGCCTATATAGTCTGTAGGATTTGGCTGCCTGGCATTGAAAGTTCTTGGGTCCTGATCATGAGATTTTTACTTCCAAGATATTGAAAGGGGGGGAGTGATGTAATGTAAAGGGCGTGGCCAAACAAATGCTGAGTTAGTCTTACTAGCCACCTTCTCCCATTCTGATGGTCATCATTAAGATAAGGTTGCCAGCATCAGATCTGGCATCGGTCTAACCTCTCCTTTGGGGGACTGCGGTGATCGGTGGGAAGTGGCATGTGCTCATTCTGTCTGGTCAGACTTTTGCCGACTGGAGTTCAGTGACATTGTAAAGATCATCCAGACATTGCACCCAACTAGTTGTAGTTTGGATCCGTGCCCTACACCCCTTTTAGTAGGATGTGTAGAAGCTATCTGCCCAATCCTTGCTGACATTGTCTGGAAGTCCTTGGAGAGGGGGGTCTTTCCCGACACCCTCAAGAAGGCAGTTGTTCGACCACTCCTTAAAAAATCTTCCTTGGATCCAGATTGTCTAGCCAACTACTGGTCTATCTCTAACCTGCCATTTGTTGGTAAGGTTATTGAAAAGGCAGTTGTGCTGCAACTGGATGATCATCTTACGACTCACAATGCCTATGATACTCTCCAGTCTGGTTTTAGGAAGAAGCATAGCACGGAGACTGCCCTTGTCTGAGTATTGAGTGGTCTCCTAATGGCTAGAGATCAAAAGGCATGTACCATTCTGGTCCTTCTCGATCTCTCTGCTGCATTTGACACTGTAGACCATGGTGTGCTATTGGACTGCCTGCGGGTTTATTGTGGGCTGTCTGGTACAGTCCTTAAGTGGTTTCATTCTTACCTCACAGGCAGGTCTCAGAGAGTTGCCACTGGAATATATTCCTCTGGTACTCACTCCCTGCCTTGTGGGGTACCGCAGGGTTCCATCTTGGCTCCCATGTTGTTTGCAGTGTATATGCTACCATTGGGAGAAATCATTAGGCAATACAATCTGGGTTTTCACTGCTATGCAGATGATACCCAGTTGTATCTGTCCTTTCTCCCCGGCCAGGGTGATGCACTCTCTGTGCTAAACAACTGCCTTGCTGAGATCAGACTTTGGATGAGTTCCAGCTGGCTAAGACTGAATCTGGATAAGACTGAGGTACTGATAGTGGACCCAGGTCACGAGGGGTGGGTTTGGGAGTTGGACAACCCTCAGGTTTGTTACTTGGTGGTATGCCGCTCCCTACCTCCGATCAGGTGTGAAATCTGGGTGTTATTTTTGATGAGGGGCTGACCTTAAAATCTCAGGTATCAGCTGTCATCAAAACCTCTTTTTTCCATCTGAGGAATATCGCCCGGGTGAAACACCTGGTTCCGTCGGACAATCTTCCAACATTGGTCCATGCCTTTGTCACTACCCGCCTTGATTACTGCAATTCCCTTTACCTAAGGCTACCTGGGGTTGATATCCGCCGCCTGCAGCTAGTGCAGAATGAGGCGGCTAGGCTTTTGACTGGGACATCTAGGACCAGTCATATTACATCCGTGCTCCACAAACTGCACTGGCTGCCTGTTAGGTGGCGGATCACCTTTAAGGTTGGTTTACTAACCTTTAAAGCCCTACACAACCAGGGACCCAGCTACCTGAAAGATCTCCTGATTCCCTACTGCCCCCTCCGCTCTCTCCGTTCCACCAACGAGGGATTGCTGGAGATTCCCAGGGTTCGATTGGAAACATCAGGATCATGTGCTTTTGCTTGTTCAGCACCAACCCTGTGGAATTCTCTACCTCGTTGGTTGAGAGAATGCCCAACCGTTGATAGTTTTAAAGCTGGTTTAAAAACATATTTATTTAACTTAGCTTTTTTAAATACAGTTGATGCGCTATAATGCTGTTTTAATCTATTTATGTCTATGTTTTATGTGCAGCGCCTTGGTTGTGAAAGGCGCTATATAAATAAAGCTGATTTGATTTGATTAAACAGTCCTCTTTAATACCTTTGCATCTGCTGCATCACTTTTTATTCTGGCACCACAGCATATTGGAGACCTCTAACCATTTATAAGTAAGACCTGCAAGGTGTTGAGACTCCCTTCAATGGGTCCCTATTGCTCCTATGGTATTCTAAAGTTCATATGTCTCTTTCGTTCCCCCTCCCCTGTCAGTCCTCTGAACCATGGGGGTGGGGTTGCACCTGGTTACCAGTTGGCAGTGGCAAGCAGAATTGCATAAACATTTTTGTTTGTGGTTATTGCTTGTAGGAGAGTTTTGAGCACTGATTCCCCACAGGGCATCCCATCAGATACACTCGACCCCAAACTGGGCCCCTCAGGTCAGGTGGCGCCCATACAGCCATGTCCAGGTATGATGCAATGAGAAAGGGCTGTGGTTGTTTGGATATGTAAACAGACCACGATGCTGACCTCCTAGGGTCAGGATGAAGATATTGGGATCTTGGGAGGAAAAAGAAGAAAAAAAATCCTTACCCTAATGCTACTTACTGATGAGGAGGAGGATGAAGATGCTGAAGAGGTGCTGGAAGGGGAGTGGATGGAGCCAAAGAGGAGGTTTCCTATCCCTCCCCTGTTTGATACCAAGTTCTTGTTTTACCTGATAGCTGAGGCATATAGGTCCTTCAGCTCAAATAAGTGCTATCCCTGGAGGCAGTGGATGTCAATTCCTCCTGTCAGCAATATTTCTTTTGAAGAATCCTCAGCCTTAATGGATTCACACATCCAACAGGTGGATGATGTCTTCGCAGCTAATGTTGCAAATCTGCTCACCACATAGGCCATCTTTTACTGTTGTCTGAGCCTTAAACTTGTGGGTTACAGCCCTGGGTAGCTTCATTCCCCTCAATTCGGAGGTGGCAAGCATTTTGCATTTGGTATCTTTGGCCTCCACCTTACAGGATGCCATGGTAAAAAAAATTAAGTATATATGCCAATGCCACCTATTGCTTTGTGTAGGTTATGCAAGGCATGGGGCTCAACTGTTTGATGGTTGAGCAAGCTTGAGGTCCAAATTGTTCTCTTTCCTTGAGAGGAAGTTTGTTATTTAGCTCTGGCCTTGATGTTATTTTGTGAGAGATCTAGGAAAAATGTACCCTGTTCAGGTTACTAGACTATTGTAACAAAGGTGCCCCAGTCCAAAGATACAGTGGAGACCCAGGATGAAAATGTGAGCACCTCTAGCAGAAGGTACTCAGGCTGATCTATGCCTTCTTTTCCTGGTGCTAGACTGCATAATTTGTCTCTTTCCTAAGGTTGGTCCAGATAATCTCACTTACTTGATTTTGGAAATAATGCCTTAGGTTATACAATAAAAAGCTATATATATATATATATATATATATATATATATATATATATATATATATGTACAGTGAAGCCCACCAGGATGAAGTGCAGTGTCACAGTTTTACTGCATGTCAAAAGGGATTAACTCACATAGAAATTGCATTGTTTGCTGTAGTAACTCTACTGCAGAATTCTGCAGAGTTGGGCTTCATCCTAGTGGGCTTCACTGTATATATTATACTGGCACGATAGTGCCAGTATAGTTAGGGTTCAACGGTCACTTCTATGTTAAACCAAATATTTTGCACTTTAAGAACTTTGCAGCCATAGGACTGATGTGCACGGAATTTTTCATGCACCATCAGGTACTATGGCACTCTTAATGTGGCAAGTTTCTTTCTGGTTGGATGTGCAGTTGTGGAGATGAGTAATGTCAAAAAATGTGAAAATAACCAATTAGGTGCAAATCCCTTGCCACGCCGTATCTCCAAAATGGCTTGGGGGTTTGTCAGAAATTGATGGATATGTGGGTTCTGGATCACAGATGTGTCTTTTGAAGGTTTGGTGAAAAAATATTAATCCGTTGAAAAGTTATCCAAGTTTTAAGTCTCCCATTATGACCTATGGGGAAAGTTATATGTGCAGTCCGAAAGCAGTTTCTGCTTTCACAAAAGCACTTTTTGCTGTTGCAAATGGATCAGTAGTGTTGTATTGCTGCCATCTTGTTTTCAGTTAGCGACAGGGAAAAATGCTGTAATTCAAAAAATACTGCCCCCTTGGTAAATGCCAACAGATAATGTTTTCCTAATCGGAGCCAGAGTAACACGATTCTGCCCTTAGTTTTTAAAAATAGTGGCCGGAAATATGTTTTTTTACATTGGCCGTTGATAGTGACACAAATTTGCGGTACTATTTTTGCAAAATTACCACAAATTGCAGCAGTTTTCATACAACTAATGGCACTGTTGTATGAAAACTGCTGCAAATTGCAGTACTGTTTCATGAACACTGTCACAATATGTGGCACTACTTTCAGAAGAAACAAACATTGACCCCTGTAAACACTCAAATGTTTTTATGGCTATTGTTTGGCCAAAATAATGGCAAAATCAGATTCTTCAGCCCCCCGTTTAGGTAAACACAGGTGCTTACCTAATAAAAGAATCTTTCATCCTTTTCCTGCCTCCAAGGAAGCTGAGGCATATTTTATTGTTTTTTGCCGACATCGGGGTGCCCAATCCCCATGTCAGCACTTAGCCCCCCCAGTAGTGTGTGACACTAGGGAGTCGACTTCCAGTGTCCCCAGTTATGTCCTACCCTCCAGTACTGTTGGACACTGGGGAGCCCACCACCAGTGTCCCAAAATATTGTTAAAAATAAACTGTAAAAAAAGAAAACAGTCCCCTTATGTCTTTTTTTTATGCTATACCGACAGTGGGGTGCCCAATCCCCATGTTGGCACTTGAACCACCCCACCAGTGTGGACACTAGGAAGCCCACTCCCAGTGTCCCCAGTTATGTCCTACCCTCCTCCAGTAGTGCTGGACACTGGGGAGCCTACACCCAATGTTCTGAAGTATTACTTAATGTGTACTTGCAAAACAAGAAAACAGTCCCACAGCATCTTTTTTTTTACAAATCCTGAAAAAAGAAAACAGTTCCTCATCATCTCCACATCCCCATCCCCATCCCGACCCTCTCACTGAGCACCCACCACCTCACACCCCCCATGCCCTATACTTGCCACCAGAGATCATCGGTTGACTTCTTCTGTGGACTGGGACATGTCTGCAATCTTCAAAGCCAAACCGTGAACTGAACAATCATGTTAAGTGCCGTATAATAGCTGTCAATGGTGCTTTGAATTTATAGTGATATCTAGGCCATTTTTAGGTATTTTGCACCAAATTTTCAACAAGGGTTTTTGGGACCCCACCTGGTGATCACTGATACTGTTGTTTCTTTAATCAGATGCATAAGGTGATTTCTCGGTCACTGCAAAAAATCACCTTTCAGGACTGAGTAAAAAAATGACAGTGCCAGTGTTCATGAAGTGGGGTCCCAAAAAGCTCATGTTGAAAATCTGGGGCAAAAATATCAAATAAATGCCCAAGTTACATGCGGTCATTGAAATTTTTCTACAGATGCATGTAACTTTGGCAATTTTTAATATTTTCACTCCAAATTTTCAACATAGCCATTTTTTCACATCACATCATGAACAGTGTAGCTGTCATTTCTCACATTTTGCCTGAAATGTGTTTCCGCATATGTGGCATGTAATTGTGTTTTGCCATGGATTAAGAAATTTTTACCTATGGAGTTTATGAGGTGGGGTGATAAGAAAACTATGTTAAAAATTTGGGGTTAAAATATGAAAAAATTATGAAGTTATGACCATTCATTGCAATTTTGGTACACCCGTTCGTAACTATGGAAATATTTAAGATTTTGACCCAGATTTTCAACATAGCCTTCTTATTACTCCACCTCATGTATGCCACAGTTTTGCTTTTTTCAAATCCTGGCCAAAATGTGTTTTTGCACCTATGGCATGGAATGTCTTCACAGTTGTACAGAATTATGTTTTGGCAGGGATATGACAATTTTCTGTACCAGGTAAATGTGCTGGGGTAATCAGATGGCTATGGTGATAATTTGCTTATGCATCTACAGAAGGATGGGTGCACAGGGTCCAAAGGACCCTGCATTTCCACATTAAAATAAGGAAAGTCATGGAGTATTGGGGGAGATGAAGGTTAATTTCAGTGTTTCTACACTTACGGACAGATGGGGATCCGGTGTTCATATAAACAACTACAGCTATGGTGATACTTTCACAAAAAGTAAGAAAATTCATTGCAAAAAAACTCTGTTAATGCATCAGTTAGGGTTCATATTACATTGACAAAGTATGAAAATGTGGTGTTAGGGTTCACAAATGGGGATTTTGAAAGCTCATGAACGGAGATTTTGACAGCTCATGAACAAGGATTTTTTTTATAATCCTTGTTCATAAGCTGTAAAATCCCTATTCGCAAGCCAAATCCCCATTTGTGAGGTGTCCAAATTCCCATTTGTCAGAAATCCTTGTTCGTGAGATTTGGTCATCTGGTCATCATCTTACGAACAAGGATTTTCACATCTCACGAACAAGGATTTCTCTCTAATGGGGATTTTGAAACCTCACAAATGGGGTTTTTGACAGCTCAAGACAAGGATTTTCTTTTATAATCCTTGTTCGTGAGCTGTCAAAATACCCGTTCCCGAACTGAATCCCCATTTTTGAGGTGTCAAAATCCCTGTTCGCGAGCCAATCCCTGTTCGTGAGATAGGACCATCTGGTTGTCATCTCACGATAAGGGATTTTGACAGTTCAGGAATGGGGATCAAAAGCGAGTCACGAACAGGGATTTTCAAATTTAAAAACAGCAGTTTTTTGACTAAACTAAATGGAACCAAAGCCATGGGTTTGTAAAGGGTGTTGCCCTGAACAAAACTCATACTTCAATCTTTATAGAAGACATCTTTGTGGCAAGTTACAACATTTTGTTTTTGAAGAAAACCGAAAACAAGATGGCAGCTCATGAACAGGAATTTTTCATACGAATAGGGATCCCCATTCGTGAGCTGTCAAAATCTCCGTTTGTGTGACAAATCCTTGTTCACAACTGTGCAGTTATCCAAAAGGCCGAACTAAGCATGCTAGGAACACGAAATTTCAAAATTGAATAACTTTGGAATGAATTAATACTTTTTCACCAAACCAATGCTGGCATTTCCTTAGGGCAAGCTCTTTCTACCCTGAAACATTCAGGCACAAATTACAAATGGTGTGTGTGTGCAGCCCAATCAGGAAAAATCAGGAAAAATGGGTGAAAAAAGCAAAAAACACACTTTTTTCACTATGCGCTGTGCAAACTGTGCACATCCAATTGAAACGAAACTTGGCACTTCAAGAGATCTACCCCAGATCTACCACAGGTGACAGTGCATACCACATTTTGTGCAAATCCATTGAATGGTTGCAAAGTTATTTAGATGTAAAATTTGGGGTTTAACATTAAACTGTATATTCAGCCCTGGCTATAGTGGAGCTACTACGCCACTTTACTATGCTATATATATATATATATATATATATATATATAATTATGGTAGCACAGTAGTGCTACCATAGTTAGAGTTGAGGAGCCATTTCTATGTTAAACCCCAAAACTTTGCACCTTAATAACTTTGCAACTGTTTGACGGATGTGCCTGAAATTTGGAATACATGATCACAAACCATAGGCCTTGAGATCTGCCAAGTTTTGTACTGGTTGAATATGCAGCTGTGGAGTTATTAAGCATGATCTGCGCACACATTTACGCTTTTTCTGGAATTCTACGGTCGCGCATACAGGTCGCACGGTTTGCACGACCAGCCTGAAATCTTCAGGGAACATGCCGCCAGGGTCCCCGATGTGTCTTTCAAAGATTTGGTGAAAAAATATTAAACGGTTCAAAAGTTATTCAAAAAACAATTTCCCATTATAAGTCAAAGGGAAAAGTTAACAAAAAGTTCGACAGTGACACAAATGCATTTTTACTTTCGCAAATGGCCCTGTTACTTTCGCAAATCCACCATTTTGTTTTCAGTTGGTGATCAGAAAATGCTTGGCATTTAAATTTGGGACCCTTTAGCAACCTAATTCTTTTGTATTCACCTAGTCGGACCCTGAGGATGCTAGCCATGTCTTTATTTTGGGTAAAACTTTGAAATATATTTTCAAATTTCTGAAAAGTACTTTCTAGGTGCTTTCGTGCTCACGAAAGTATCGAACTGTTTTCGCGGCTTTCTCAATTGCGACAGTAGTTTTCTAGTCTGTGGGAAAATGACAGCAATTCTTTGGCACTGCGCTGCAAAAGAACTGTTGGGAGTTTGGGGCTGAAATTTGGAGGGAACGTAGCTGACATCTCACAGATGTGCCTTTCAGTAATTTGTTGAAAAAATATTGCATGGCGGCAAAGTTACGGCAGTCCAAAGTTGACGTTTTTTCCCATAGGATAACATTACGGCGCCCGACACATGACAGGAATCCTTTGGCACCCTGCTGCAAAATAACGGTTTGGTCTTTTGTACTGAAATTTGCAGGGAACACAGGCAACATCCCCACAGATGTGTCTTTCAGTGGTTTGGTGAAAAAATATTACAGGGAGGCAAAGTTATGGCACTCCGAACTTCTCTTTTTTTTCCCATAGGATAACATTACTGCATTCGCCGCGCCTTTCAGGGCCCGTATCTCGGAAACGGTGCGAGATACGGACTTTTGGGGTCTAACTATAAAACTAGCCAGGAAAGTCATAACTCATATGACTTTTAAATTTTTTTTCTACGTCATACGGTTCCTGAGATATACGCTATTTAGTATTCCAACTCCTCATCTTCTGCTGCGAGACCCATTATTATGCATACATTCTTTATACTCACTGTCTTTCTCTATGTAGCTTTTGGGGAAAACCAGCCTGTGCACTTACATTACTGTTACTGTTGCCATTTCTGCTTGTGGTTCCGTACCCGTTTCACTTACCGTTCACGTCTACGCCACCATGTGCGTTATCCTTTGCGATTTCATTTCCGCTTGCGTTTCTTTTATTTTTTTGCCATTTCCATCTACAGTACTGTTTGTCTTTTTGTTTCACTTTGCGTCACCATGCCCATTGACATTTCCGTTTGCAGGCACCATGTCACTATGTGACAAGACATCACGTGGCAGACCGTTCCCGTCTATGCCACCATGTGCGTTACCCCTTTCTGTTGTCATTCGTGCTTGTGTTACAATGTGCGCCACTGTTAGCACTTCTGTTTGCATTGCTGTTCCTGTTACTATGTCACAAGACATCATGTGGTGGGAGCGTGGGGCCCAGAGGGCCCCGTGCTCCCGCCGCTGCATTACATTCACTATTTCTCGTTATCATTCTCAAAAAGAAGGGAAATTAGAGGCAAAAACTCCATTTAATGCATTAGTTAGGGTTGTTCCACAGCGACAAAAGTGAGAAATTCGATTGTTGGGTTGAAAACCCCTTGGACCCCCAAGCGCACCCCAAGCGGCATTGGAAGTGCATTAAAATCATCAGTCTAACTCTCACCCATTCTCCTATACTTCTGCTGCTTTGCACATGTGCTGGGGTGACAGTTAGGGCTGATGTTAATAATCTACCAATAACGGTGAAAATGAAGCTCAGGTTTCAACCTTGCAATTCACTGGCTAATGAGCCTTAACATCGCTAAATGAGTTTTGTATATATATATATATATATATATATATATATATATATATATTACACAAAATAGCGTTATTAATGCATCAGGGGTAAAGCAACAAAAGTAGGAAAATGTGGCGTTAGGGTTTCCAACCTTAACACCGCATTCCCAACCCTGCACAGATCCACAGGCAGGAGGGGATCTGTCTTGAGGCCATCAACCCCAATTGTCACCAGATTCCATTAGAAAATAATATGTCATGGGTACAGCATAGGAGAATAAGGTGAGCATTAGGATTGATGGCCCCAAGACATAACCCTCCTCTAGTGGGTCTGTGCAGGGTGGGGAATGGGGTGTTAGGGTTGGGAACCCTAATGCCACATTTCTCTATTTTTGTCGCTTTAACCATAGCTGATGAATTAATGAAGTGAATTTATTTCCTAGTGTTTTGAGATAGTACAATAGTATCCTTAATTTACTGTGGGAGCGCAGGGTCCCTGTGCTCCCATCCTTCCATGGATGCATATATGTATCTAGCTGTGGAAGCTTCAGCCCCTGCACATCCAGTTATAGCACAGCAGTCACCAAACTGTCACACTAGCCATGTTAGTACCCACCTCATGTATCCAGTACAGAAAGTTTTTCAATCCCCACCAAAATGTAACTCCACACAGGCTAAATGCCAATCCACAGTGCAGGTGGAAAAGCACATTTTGAACAGGATTGGAAAAATGGCAGCTGTGACATACATGAGGTTGTGTAATAAGAAGACTATGTTGAATATTTGGGCACAAAATATTTAAAATTCCTAAAGTTACGAGCAGGTGTAGTGAAACTGCAACAAATACTCATAACTGTGTCCTTATTAATCATTTTGACCCCACATTTTCAACATAGCCTTCTTATGACCTCACCACATGCACCCAGTAACAAAATGTTCAAATCCCCACCAAAACATAATTCTGTGCAACTGCAATGCCATTCTGCACCACAAGTATGAAAAACATTTTCACCAGGATTTGAAAAATGACAATTGTCACAAACATGAGGTGGGGTAATAACAAGGCTATGTTGAAAATATGGGCTGAAAATATTAAATATGTCCAAAGTTATGAGCATGCACAGCGAAACTGCAACAAATGGTCCTAACACAGCTATTTTTTGAAATTTTGACCCCAGATTTTCAACACAGACTTCTATCCACAAGAGCGGCCCCAAGGATAAGCCAGGAAACTACAGACTGATAAGCCTCACATCCATCATGGGAAAGCTGATGGATACAATCCTGAAGGAGAGCTTGATTTCCTTCCTAGAGACTAATGGGCTGCAGGACGGCAGACAGAATGGGTTTGTCTCAGGCAGATCCTGTCAGACCAACCTGGTGGAGTACTATGAATGGGTAACCAGGCAATTAGACAAGGGCCATGCAGTGGATGTCCTGGACCTGAACTTCAGTAAAGCCTTTGATTCGGTGTCAAATGGGAGACTAGGAAATAAGCTGGAAGACACAGGGATGGGGGCGAAGATAGTGAGATGGGTAGTGAACTGGCTACAAGGGAGACAGTAGAAGATGGTGGTGGGAGGGGAGCGATCATCTCCCAGGGTGATGACAAGCAGGGTGACACAGGGCTCTGTACTGAGACTGGTGTTGTTTGGGATCTTCATAGTAGACATCTCAATAGACAACAAGAGCAAGATCAGTCTGTTTGTAGATGGTATGAAGATGGGAGCAGTAGTGAATAATTTAGGAGGGTGGCAGGGGTTGCACGATGATCTGGCAAAATTGGAGGCCTGATTGGACACTTGGCAGCTGGCAGTCAATGCCAAGAAATGTAAGGTGCTACATTTTGGTGAAAAAAACCCAGGGAGGAGCTAACAGGGGGGATTCAAATAGCCAAGACTGGGGAGGAGAAGGATCTGGGGGGTGATCATAAAAGGAGCATTGAACAACTCAGCACACTGTATAAAGGCAGCTGCAAAGGCTAATAGGATACTGGGTTGTATTGTCAGAGGCATATCCTCCAGGAAGAGGGGAGGTTATCCTGCTGCCATATAGGTCTCTGGTTAGACCACACCTAGAGTACTGCATGCAGTTCTGGTGATCGTACCTGAAGAAGGACATTAGGTTACTGGATGTACTCCCTGAAGGAAAGAAGGGATAGGGGGACATGACTTGAAACCTTCAAGTACATGACAGGAATAAATAAGACAGGCATGGAAGGGCTTTTCATATTAAGGAGGGGAAGGGACACAAGAGGGCATGATCTGAGATTGGAAGGGGGAAGGTTCAGGAGGGAAATGAGGAAACCCTTTTTTTCAGATAGGGTGGTGTCTGGGTGAAACGCATTGCCAAAAGAAGTGGAATCCTGTAGAACAGTATGCTGCTTCAAAAGGCGATGGGGCAGGGTAAAGGGAGGGTCACTGGAGGGTAGGGGAGGGAGGGAGGGCAGCTGCAGAATAAGGGCTGCTAGCTGCACAATTGAGCAGACTTGATAGACCATAAGGCCCTTATTTGCTGGCAATTTCATATGTTCATATGACTCCACCTCAAGAACAATATGACTGTTGTTACACAAATCCCACCGGAATAGTGATTTTGCCAACTGACTGCAAAATCACCTTTCTAGAAGGAGTTGCCTAACAACAGTCATATTGTTAATTAGGCAGGATCCCCAAAACTCCATGTTGAAAATTTGTGGTCAAAATGACTAAAAACAGCTGAGTTATGCATAAAAGTTGAACCTCCCGATTGAAATAAATTGAAGCTCAGTTACCTTACTTTCTCATATTGCAGTCACCAGTTGCAGCAGCAAGACATGTCTTCAATCAGGAGAGTGGACCTTGAACCTGGGACCTCCATAGGTGAGTGGCAATCTGTGGAGGTGTGAAGGGGATGTGGGGAGGTGGGTGCACAGTGGGTGGTCGGGTGGGGATGTGTGGGCATGATTGTTGATGGATGGCTTTCTTTTACAGGTCTTAAAAAAATATAAAAAGATATCGAGGGACAGTTTTCTTTTTTTGAGGCAAAAAACCTGAGAAAAAGGAGGGTGGAT
Organism: Neoceratodus forsteri; assembly: GCA_016271365.2. NCBI lineage: Eukaryota > Metazoa > Chordata > Ceratodontiformes > Ceratodontidae > Neoceratodus > Neoceratodus forsteri. Next base: position 324,085,519 of record CM057458.1, read on the forward strand.
GGATACCACTAAACACCAATGAACTAAATGGGTATTGGAGGGTGGGGTACCACTAGACACCAGGGATAGACCAGGAGCCTACTACCACCTGCAAAAAAAAGTGGTCTGAGATTAAAAAATATATAAAAACAAATGAGCATAGTGACAGAAAGCCACAATAAAAAAATAAAAAAACAATAATGAAAAATAAATAAAGGAGGAGAAAACATAATATATATATATATATATCAGGATTGAGGGTGGGGGGGGTCCCACTAGACACCAGGGGTATTTACATGATAAAGAGAACAAGATTCCTCTATTTTTTTGGAACCAGATGGTCCAAAAACCAATTTTTTCAGCAAGATGGTCCTGGCAAAAATCCTTTTTCGCCATCCTGTCTCCTTTTTCTACCATCACTAGTCATCATGGCAAAAAAGGAAATCAGCTGTTGAATAAGGATTTCTAATTTTCATGACCAGATGGCTCCATTTGTCAACTAGATGGCCCTGCCGATAATCCTTGTTTGCCAGTCGATTTCCTTTTTCGCTATCCTTTTTCGTCATGGTGAAAAAGGAAATCGACTGGTGAACAAGGATTACTGGCAGGACCATCCATTTTCATTCCATTCCTCTATCCAAAAGAGTGAACTGAGCATGCTCAGAACCCAAAATTTTAAAATTAAACAACTTTACAGCCGGCCCAGTGGTGCTGAGGGTTGAGGCGCCGAATGCCTTACCTCTTGCCATACTAGTGACCCAGGTTCGGGAACAACCTCGGGTTGTCAGAGAGCCAGCATGGGTCAGTGGGAGGGAGGGAGCAGGATTGAGCAGCAGAAAGGCAACTCTCATCTCCCAGGGGGTCATCTCCCCCTGTAGTTCTACTCCCACCGGGCAGAGGTCAGGTGGGTCACACAGGTGGGGGGGGCAGCAGTGTAGCAGGAGAGAACCCTGGGGCATGGTGTGCATGTGCCTCCACATGTCCACACATGCCCAGGGCATGGAGACAGTGAGAAAATGGGAAAAAAGCCAATAAAAATCTATATAAAAAAATGAAATAATTTTGGAACGGATTAACAGTTAACATTTTTTTACCAAACCAATGCAGACATGCTCTGTGGGACAATCACTTTCTACCCAGAAAATGTCAGACCAAAATCTCAAACCGCTTGGCTGCAGTGCGATGACAAAAAAACTGCAAAAGAGGGCACATTTTAACATTTTTCACAATGTGCAGCATGAAATCCACCAATCTGACCAATATGCAACTTGACACTTCATGAGATGTACCCCAGGAGACAGAGCATGCAAAATGTTGTGCAACTCCGTTAAACGGTTGCACAGTTATTAAAGTGCAAAATTTGAGGTTTAACATTAAAGTACCTACTCAGCCCTAACTGTAGTGGTGCCACCACACCACTATAATCAAGTTCAAGTTTACTTTCAGGAAAACTCCATTAAGCATGCTCATCTACGAGGAGGTCCTTTCGAGGACAACATAATACAAGTGCAAAATACAAAGTTCAGTAGTAGCAAAAGTAGAAATGCAGTATAAGAGGTGACTTGATACAGACACTAAGAAAAACAATGGAATCATTCAGTGGTAATAGAGTTGCAGGCTTTACATACAAGTAACATAATGTCTACACGCACATGATGGAAAAATGTACATGCATATGTTAGGGAAGGGGAACCAAACGATGAACATAAGTGCTCATGTATGAGAGAAAGGTCATAGGGGAGAAATGCTAGCTGGTGTAGCACTGGCAAGTTTCCTGGGCAGCTGTTTTGGCTAAGGATTTAAAGAGATTAATTGATACTAATTTGGCAAGTCTGAGTGATGACTGGAGTTTGTTCCAGGCTGATGGAATAGCATATTGGATAGCCACTTTACCATAGCAGGTTCGAAATTTGGGCACGACTAATAGGATGCTGGTGTTTTTCCTGAGGGAGTAGCAGCTGCTGGAGGGGTAGAACAGGGAAGTGATATACTGTAAATAGGAAGCTGATTTAGCAATGCTCTTTATACCCAAGTACAGATATGGAACATCCTTCTGGAGGCCAGGGATGTCCAGCCAACACAGTGGTAGATTCTGAATTGTGCACTGGTTGTAAAACTTAAGGCACATTTGTAAAGAACATCTGACTTGTGCAGGTTAGAAGCTGTATTGCTATTGTAAATTATGTCAGCATAATCCAGAAGGGGAAGGAAGGTTGCTTGGATTAAATCAGTCCTAATGTCCATGGAGAACAGAGATTTGTTCCTGAAGAAAAAAAAACAATCTAGCTTTTAGCTTTTTTGTAAGGGCTTCAATACATTCTGTGAAGGATAGATTACTGTCAAAGCTAAATTCGTAAGTATTTAAATTTGTTGACAACCTCTAGGGAGACCTCCTATAGTGTATTGGGTACAGGTGTGGCTTGTTAGCCGAGTGACATTGAAGGATTGTGGGGTAGAAAGAACATAGTTTTAGTTTTCTTGGCATGTAGCAGTAATGTGGAATTTATTAAATTACATTGCAATTGATTAACGTTGGCCTGTAACTTAGCATTGATGTCTGCTAGACAGGATTTGGAAGTATAAAGAACAGTGTATACTGTATTATATTGTTTTGTAGCTGCGGCTTTAATTATGTAATTTACTGTTTGCCCACGGCTTTAATTTGAGGGTGGCGTCTAAACGAGGGTGGCTATAAATGCAAAGAGCTGTTCTGGGTTGTCAGCAGACTGATATTCTGACTGCAACTTACAAATAAAATGCACCCCTACTATGCCCAAACAAAAGTCCTATGACTTCGAGTTTAAACAGCATGCTGCAAAGCGTGCTGAAACAGAGGGGAACCGACCTGTGGCACTGGCCCTCCATGTTGATGAAAAATAGGTTCTGAAATGGTGCAAGAGTATTGGGAAACTAGAAGAAAAGCTCCATGAGGAGGGGTGTACTGGGGACAACTGCAAGCACCGGCGTCTGGACAGAGCTGGCAGACGTGCAGCATTCCCTGTTGAGGAATCAAACCCTACTACTTGGATAGCACAACAGAGGGAAGGACATCTTCTTGTAATGAGAAAGACAGTTGCCCTGAAAGCCTCAGCACTGATTACAAACCCAGATTTCCAGGCAAGCAGAGGCTGGGTAGATCATTTTCTTTCCAGATGGGGTTTCATGATACGAGAAAAGATCACTGTCAGTCAAAAAGTGCCAAAAGACTATGTCTCTAAAGTGAAACAAATACAGCAGCACAACCTACCTCCATCTAGCATCAGCAATATGGATGAAATAGTCGTATGGGCTGACATGCCCGGTGATCGAACCATCGATCAGATTGGTGCAAAATCCATCCCACTTCTCACCACAGGGCATGAGAAGCAAAGGCTCACTCTATACTTAACAACAATGGAGGATGGAAGAAAATTGCCCCCTCTGCTTGTGTTAAAGGGGAAGAGGATCCCAAAGGACATTGCAGGAGTTACAGGGGTAGTTGTGACAATGTCCATTAACAGATGGATGAACATGGACATTATCGACATGTGGTTGTAAACAGTGTGGGGCAGAATATCTTTTGGAAAAAGGCTGCTCGTTTGGGATGCTTTCTGTTATCACATTTGCCCAGAGATAAAAAATATTTGCAGAAAAAAAAATACACTCATTGCTGCTATTCCGGAGGGGGGGGGTGTACCAAGTTGCTCCAACCAGCCGACATATCGTGGCACGCTCCCTTTAAATGTCGATATCAAGAGCTGTATGATGAGTGGCTGGCAAACAGGAAGAGGTAGCTGACAAAGGCAGGTAACCCTCATGCACCTTCATGTCCTCTAATTGCTGAGTGGGTGAAACTATCCTGGAATGCAATATCCAAGGAGGTGATTGTGAAGTCTTTCAAAGTTTGCAACATTACCTCAACAGATCCAGAGAAAATAAACTGCTTCAAAGCTCATGGCGTCGCAAGGGATCATGTCGAACAGCTGCAGAGTAGGCTACTGGGCTCTGTAGAAGGTACAAACACTGAAACACAATCTGACCAGTTTGTAACCGAAAGTGACTGTGGTTCTGATTATGTCGAGCCAGACAGTGAATATGAAGTAGATTAAAATGTATTACACCATATACGTATACATCAGAAATGAATTGTGAAATGAATTGTTTTTCTTTTTATTTTTGTATCGAAATATCTTATCTAACTTTTAATCACACTAGTAAAAGTTATATTTTAATCACACTCTGACTCTGAATCCTACTGCAGGGACTGAGAGACTTGAAAGAGTTCATACTGTGTGGGTGGTGGTGGGGTAGATGAAAATATTTAAAGTGCTTGTTAGCAAGTCAGCTTCAAAGTACAGCAAATAAATGGGGGCAGCTTTAATTACAATGTTTTTTTTTTAAAGGGGCTATTATTTGAGGGTGGCTGGAAATCAAGGTCAGTTACAAAACGATGAAATACAGTACATAATATATATAATAGTGTGTGTGTGTGTGTGTGTATATATATATGTATGTGTATATATTATAGGGGCACAATTGCGCCCCTTTAGTTAGGGCTGAGTAGGCACTTCAATGTTAAACCACAATTTTTGTGCATTAATAACTTTGCAACCATTAAACGGATTTGTGTGAAATTTGGAATGCTCGGTGTGGTTTAGCAGATCTCTTGAGTTACCAAGTTGCGTTTTGGTTGGACTTATGGTTTCTGCGAAGAAAAATGCTAAATAACATGTTTTTCAACACTTTTGACACATTTTTTGTCCATGGCGCTGCAACCACACCATGCGGTCTTTTGGCCTAAAATTTGGAACGTAGAAAGAGATTGGGTCAAGGAACAATCCACCAGTGGGTTGGTAAAAAAATATGAATCTGTTCCAAAGTTATTAAATTTTTAAGGTTCGGGTTCTGCGCATGCTCAGTTCACTCCAAGATTGATATGGTTATTTTTCAGACAAAGATTGGGCTCATGGTCAAGGATTTTATAGCTCACAGACTAGGATCCTGGTCCACCAGAAAATTCATTGTCTGCGAGCCTCCATCTTGTTTCTGAGTTTTTCCCCAAAACAAAATGTTGAAGCTTTCTCCACAAGTGACTTTTGGGCCAAATGAGGCATGTTTTATGTTCAGGGTGACCTCCTCTACAAAGCCTTGCCTTTGGTTTGGCTTGTTTTGGTCAAAAAATAACTTTTTAAAATTAAAAATAAATTTCTTTGACCATGACTTGCTAATGATCCTAGTCTGTGAGCTGTCAAAATCCTAGTCTGTGACCTTGCGATCAAGGACTTTGCTACCTCACAGACTAGGATTTTAAAAACTTTACCATTGCATTGCTAATGAATGGTTTGGTCTTTTTACATGAAGTTTCAGGGTATTGAGGGGATGCCCTACAGGCAGGAATTATGCTGTTTAGGTGTTGGGGAATTAAGCAGTTCTTAGATATGTCATCACGAAGTTGAGAATTTCCCCATATGATAATACTGTGGTGCCCATTGTGCTTTTCGGTGCCCATAGCTCGTAAACTATGCACGATATGGATTCAGTCAATTCATGTTGCATCGACATCTCACTGTCATGATTATAATGACACTTGAATTTTTTTTCTAGCTGATATTGGCAAATTAGTGTTACAAGGGCTCCATGCCTTATAGGGCTGCTATATGGCTCTGTAGCTATACGTAAGTGGGAATTCAGGGCCCAGAGGGCCCACGCTCCCACAGATAAATATTGTTATTCAGAAATGGGTAGCTTGGTCGGCCCTGCGCTTCCACCAACACATGCTATTTGGTAGTTATATTACACTTTTTCAACAAGTAAGGAAATTCATTGCAAAAAACTTTGTTTAATGCATCAGTTAGGGTTAAAGCAACAAAAGTGAGGAAATTAGACATTATGGTTGAGCCCCTAACCCCCCCAATACCCTGCCCCCAACTCCACAGACTGACAGGCCTGGGTGTGCCGTGGGGTCATGTGGCCTAACTCTCACCACTTTCTCCTTTACTGTAACATGTCAACCTGTTTATGCTTGGAATGGGATGAGAGTTGGGCCACACGATCCCATGGCACACACCAGCACCTGCTGTCAGTCTGTGGAGGAGGGGGTTGGGCAATGGGGGGGTTAGGGGCTCAACCCCAATGTGTAATTTCCTCACTTTTGTTTCTTTAACCCTAACTGATGCATTAAACAAAGTTTTTGCAACAAATATATATATATATATCTATTTCTACATATATATATAAATAAATATATATATATATGGGATATGCGGGGAGCACCTGTGGGATAACAAAGTTACTTGTACAGTAGCCTGTGACCTCGAGTAACCTCACGAGTGGTGAAGATGAGTAGTTCCACATCAGAATGTTGACTGATGCTACATGGATTCTACAGGTTTAAGTTTGATGCTAGCCAAAGGGACCTTGCTTTGTTCCAGGTGAATGCTTTCTTGGAATACATACATTGTTTTGTTACTATTCCAGTTGCCATTTTCTTCTGGACCATGCAACACCTGAGCCATAGAAAACAGATTTGAGCACTCTCTTTCCTCAGTGGTCAAAGTAGGTGACTGTTTATTATAGTTTATTCTGTTAACGGCATCCTGGTATGAACCATTAATTATGTATGTTAGTGTCAGGTCAAACCATATGGCATTTATTTAATTTTTGGAGGCACCTTGAGGACAGTGGTAACTGAAGAGTTGCTGCTGTACAGAATCCTCATATGCCCTACATTCTCTAAAGCTTTGGCCTATGCCATTTCCTCTCATAGGGGTACACAACACCCAAGTGTAATGAATACCCAATTGACAAAGTTGGAGCTACCAGAAAAGGAAATTGTGTGAAGTATGAAGAAATGTTCTTATTTTTTCATTATTTTGTGTGGAGTAGATGAGAATGGGAAACCACGTCTAATTCATTTGTTTATTTTTGTTTGAGGATGATACTGTATAATTTTAGGTTCTAGTTGAAGTCTTTTAGTGAGTAAAAGAGAAAGTTATAATTGTGATGGCAATTTTGGAGAGCTGAAGTGTATATTAAACACTAAATTACAAAGCTATTATGCCATAAAGAGTTTCCAGTGAGATCTTAACCATGAAAGTGAAGCTCAAGTGGTTCCATGATATCACCAGAACCTCAAGATGGAACTTTAGTGCTAATGATGGAGTTGGAGGCAGTATAGTGCTGTGGTTTAGGGCACTGAGCTGCAGACCTAGAGACCTGGATTTGAATACCACAGCTCCCACTTGCATACTGTGTGACCATGAGCAAATCATTAAACTTCTCCTTCAGCAGTAAGTGGTGCCCAATTCACCACTCGATCTGCCAGACTTGACACAACAAGAAGGATTTGGGGGTTCCTTCACCCCAACCTCCCTGGGAGCTTGGCCAAGGCTACATGGGAGTGCCTGACTGGTGGATTGCAATCAAGGTGGGTCGGGGGTAGCTGGTCAGATCCAGGGGTGAAAAATACAATTTAAAAAAATATATATATATTCTTTTCTGTCTCACATTTAGCAAAACCTACATCTTCTTTCTCTGCCATTTAGGTTATCAACCCACCCTCTAAAATCAAAATTTTCATGTTAAGTATTACAGAATTAAATGATCATCCAATTCTATTTTGAATTTTTGACACACTGAATAGTATTATCATAATGAACAAACATCAAGGAGAACTAATTATGATTATTATTATTATTTTTAATTTTAATGCTTCAAAGGGGGAAGCATCAAGAGTCACAAATGACCTGGTAGCAGTGACCCTATCAATACTCTGTTCAATACTAAAGATTATGGATTCATTGTCTTGTCATTAGGAGACAGTTGCTTTGAGTGGAACCATCACTGGATGTTGTTAAAGATTGACTGCAAAGAGGATTGCAGATGAAATGAAGTGACAGAGGCAAAGAAAAAAGATGCTGTAAAATCCACATACATGTGAATGTGGGAGAAGACCCAGATTGAAGAGAGGCCATTAAGGATGATGTAGAACAAAACTAGACCCAAGATGGAGCCCTTTGGGAGACCACAGTAATAGGGGCAGATAAGGCATCACAGATCAGGACTCACAGATGGTGATGAGTGAGGTAGGAGTGGAACCACCTGACTACATTGTCAGGAATTCCAGACCCCACCAGTTTCTTTAGAAGTAGGGTGTCAGCCAGTATATTGAAATCTTTGACAAGGTCAGTAAAGATGGCAGCAATGATCAGGTCATGGTCTATCTCCTTCAGACAAGAACTGGTTACCTACCATAGAAAGAAAACAGTGTAGATGAATTTATGGAACAAACAAAGAGGCAGTTCACTGAGGAAAAAGTTCAGTAGCAATGAATTATGGGTTACAATGACATATACTTCAGCCAAAAGTGAAAAAGCTACACAGGGAACCCTGGTGCTTCAAAATCACTAATTCTTCATAAAGAGGTTGGATATATGGCATCAAATCTCTTTTTACAGCAATTGATTAAAGATACAGTACTCGACTAAATCCACACAGTTAATGAACCAGAAAAAAATATACAGCTAAGAATACTGAATTAAAGGGACAGAGTCTCAAACTATCCAGGCACATCAGACAACTACATACAAATGAAAAAAATATATATTATAAGACACGCCTAAACAATGTGATATAAATAGAACTCTCCTGAAAAAAAATCACAACACTGGAAATTCACTGAGACTTTAGGGAACAGTTTAGGAAATATACTACATATAAAATATGAAATACATACTGTACAGTAAAAACATTTTTGAGCTCAAAGACAAAGATATTAACGTGAGAAAGAATATAAATTATTAAAATTTCAGCTAGAAAAAATATATTATTTTAGTATATGTATATGAGAAGAGGCTCGAGTCAGAAAGACATTGCAGATTTGAAAAGTCAGTTTTGGAAATTTCATCAGAGAACATACAGTACAATGAACACAAATTTATATTGAAAAGAAAAAATAAAAATTGTACATATGATTCCTATAGATAAAGGATAATTATCTATAAAGAGGGAAGAATATTCTTCCGCCTCCTGGACACCTTCCATCCTCAACCCTGCTAGCAGGTATGCCCCTTGAGGAGCTACAGTCAGCTTAAAACCCACCAAACTGATTGGCCCATTTACCGAGCAGCAAGCTTTCCATTGGCTGCTGCTTCTGGACTTTGAATACTCTGAATTTTGGTGCCTGCCAAAAATTTTGGGGTGCATTTTTCTACCTTATACCTTGTTTCCAACATTATATTTAATGTCTGATGCACTAACTGTATTAAACTCATTTAACATTTGTGAAAATCTGTTTTGCCTGCCATGTACTAGCTGAGAAGCTTACTAAGCTTTTCACCCTAAAATTTAGTGATTGTCTGTACCTTTTGCCTGTTTGGCAGATAATACTGCTAGATTTCCCTTCTGCACTTTAAATTTCACCTCCCCTATCTGCCTCGCTAACATCTGAATCCTCTACCTTCCTCCATTTAATAACTAGCACCCTCATACTAGCTCTCTCTCTCTCGCTCTCTAAGCTCCAGCTCCTCCCACCCAAGCCCTCTCTGGTGCCACTGATTCCGGTTTCCCCTCCCTGAAACCTCCCACCCCCCACTTACTATTGCTATGCCTTCGTTAGCACCTCTTTTCTCTCATTTTTAATTGCACTTGCTTTTTTTAGTGCCTTTTTCTTTTGCCTCCCCAGCCCACCTCCACTCATAGCCCAGACCAGTACTTGCCCTTTAATAATCCCCTGTTTCTCTCCCTCCTCTCCAGTAAATGGCCTGAGTGGGCTCAAAAAGCAGCACCAGCTGTCATCTTCTGCCAGCCACCACCCGCTCCAGGACCAGAGCCAGCCCCAGACCTCAGCGCACCCCAGAAAGCTACCTTCCCGAAGGTCTGCAGCAGACGGTTGGCTTGGAAGCCGGACATGCTCTTCCTCCTCCCGGATGCCTTCTATCCTCAACCCTGCTAGCAGATACGACCCTTGCAGAGCTACAGTCAGCTTAAAACCCACCAAACTGATTGGCCCATTTACTGAGCAGCACGCTTTCCATTGGCTGCTGCTTCTGGACTTTGAATACTCTGAACTTTGGCACCTGTCAAAATTTCCGGGATGCATTTTTCTACCTTATATCTTGTTTTCAACATTATATTTCATCCCAGCCACCCTCCCTGGCCCTGAACTCTATTAAATGAGCTTCTCTCCCTGCCTCTTCCACACCATTGGCTACAAGACATTATTCTACCACTCCTCCTCTTAAGGAGACCATTGCTCTCCTCCTGCTGCTCTCGCAGCTCCGCTACTAGGGTTTTGCTGTCAAGCCTAGCAAATAAGCCCCTAGTAATATCTTACCTTTCTGCCTCTTCAACTTAAAAACTTCTGCTCAGCAAGCATGGCCTCTGTAAATACGTTACTGTCTAGTGGCATACTACTGCTCATTCTATTCTCCCTTACTGATGTACCCACTAGTAAATCAGTAGCTCTGCAGATTCTCTGTGATGTCAGTCTGCTCAATGCGTACAGGTTCTCTATGATCCCATGCCCTCAAAAGTTTCCCAAAACTCTATGGATCATATATGCAACAAATAAGTGGGGACTGCTATCTCACTGCCCTAGCTGGCTGCCCCAACTTGCTCTATATCCAGGGATCTTCAGCTCCACAGTGAACTGTACCAGGCAGAAGAATCAGGCCAAGCTCTGAAAGCTAGACAATAAACACCTCAAAGAATACATAGAAACACAGAAACATAGAAGTTGATGGCAGATAAGGACCACAAGGCCCATCCAGTCTGCCCATTTCTTTTTCTACCTTATAAATGTGCCATCGTCCTTTGGTGTCAGTGGCCTACCTATTCATACACATCTGTATTGCTCCCTTATGCCTATATCATGCCTGTTTGAAGCCCTGCACTGTATTCATAGTCACCACTTCCTGAGGTAGGCCGTTCCATGCATCCACCACCCTTTCTGTGAAAAAGAACTTCCTCACATTACCCCTTAATCGGCCTCCCTCTTATCCCATGCTGTGTCCTCTTGTCCTATTATTTTTCTTATATTGAAACATGTTAGACTCTTTCACCTTGTAAATGCTCTTAAGGTGTTTGAACGTTTCGATCATATCACCTCTCTCCCTCCTTTGCTCTAGGGTATACATATTGAGCTCCGTTAATCTGTTCTCATATGTCTTCTGATGCAGTCCCTGCACCATTTTGGTTGCCCTTCTCTGGAGTGCCTCAATTTGGTTAATGTCCTTATGAAGGTGTGGCCTCCAGTACTGCACAAAGTACTCCAGATGGGGCCTAACCAGTGTCTTGTAAAGAGGGATTGTTACCTCCCACTTATGACTTGTGTTACACCTACTAATACACCCTAACATCCCCCTAGCCTTACCTACTGCTTTAGAGGTCTGCTTGGATGATTTCATGTCATTGGTGATGATGATGATGATGCCCTAGTCTCTTTTTTCCTTTGTGACTGCCAGCAACTCCCCTCCCAACCTATAGGTGGTGTCAGGGTTTCTCTTCCCTATGTGCATGATCTTGCACTTCTTTGCACTAAATCCCAGTTGCCACTCTTCTGACCATTTTGCTAGTTTATCCAGATCTCTTCTCATTCTGCCCACCCCATCTGGATCATCTACTCTGTTGCAGATCTTGGTGTCATCTGCAAAGAGACAAGCCTTACCCTCCAGTCCATCTGCAATGTCACTGATGAAGATATTGAAGAGTACTGGCCCCAGGACTGATCCCTGATGTACCCCACCTGTGACTTGCATCTCTTCTGACTGCATACCATTTACCACCACTCTCTGTTTTCTGCCCGGCAACCAGTTTGCCACCCAGTTGACCAACTTCTGACCCACCCTGAGCCTACCCAGCTTGTTTATCAATCTTCTATGTGGAACAGTGTCGAAAGCTTTGCTGAAGTCAAGGTAGGTGACATCAACTGCACCCCCTTGGTCCACCACTCCAGTTACCCAGTCAAAGAAATCTATGAGATTAGTTTTACAGGACCTTCCTTTTGTAAACCCATGCTGTCTTGGATCCTGTGCCCCAATGGATTCCAGGTGTTGCACTATCCTTTCCTTAAGGAGTGCCTCCATAATCTTGCCCACTACTGAGGTAAGACTGACTGGTCTGTAGTTCCCTGCCTCCTCCCTGCTACCACTCTTGTGGAGCGGGATCACATGAGCCCTTCTCCAGTCTTCTGTGACCTCTCCTGTGCTCAGAGACTCACTAAACAGTTCTGCTAATGGCTCTGCTAGTTCCACCCTTAGCTCCTTTAGTACCCTGGGATGTATGCCATCAGGTCCCATTGCCTTGTCCACCCTGAGCTTAGTGAGCTCTTGTAGGACCTTTCTTCTGTGAAGGGAGTAGTGCTCATCTCCCTCCCCCCGTGTCTATGGTGCTGAGCTGTGGGCCCTGTCCTACCTTCTCTTCAGTAAATACTGAGCAAAAGTATCTATTTAGGATAGATGCTTTTACAGGGTCCTCCTCCTCAAATGCCCCCTTTTCTCCTTTCAGCTTAGCAATACCATCTCTGGACTTTCTCCTTTCACTAATGTATCTATAGAAAGTCTTGTCACCTTCTTTTACTCTTTGTGCTAGTGTTTCCTCAGTTTTGGACTTTGCCTGCCTTACTGCCTTCCCTGGCAGTCCCACACAAAAGATTAACATACAAGTTAGCCAGCCTGGGAGTGGGTCCCAAGATGATAGCCTGGGTAAAGAATTGGCTGGAGAATAGGACACAGAGGGTAATAGTAAATGAAGTCCACGCTGAAGAAAGGGGGGTTACTAGTGGGGTGCTGCAGGGTTCAGTATTAGGACCAGTCCTCTTCAATGTCTTTATAAGCGACATTGCAGAGGGACTGGAAGGAAAAGGATGTCTCTTTGCAGATGACACAAAGATCTGCAACAGAGTTGATGCACAAGGTGGGGTGTAAAGGATGAGAAGGGACTTGGCAAGGTTAGAGGAATGGTCAAATGCATGGCAGCTTAGATTTAATGCTAGAAGTGCAAGGTAATGCACCTGGGAAACAAAACCCAGGGAAGAGTACACAATGGGGGTGACATACTAACAACAACAAAATGGAAAGGACCTGGGGTAGTCATACCAGATGACTTAAAGGTGGGCAAGCAATGTGAGAGGGCAGTAAGGAGGGCTGGGGGGATACAGGGATGCATAGGGAGAGGCATCACCAGTAGAAAACAGGAAGTTGTTATCCCTCTGTACAGACAGCTGGTGAGACCCCATCTGGAGTACTGTGTGCAGTTCTGGAGACCCAATCTCCGCAAGGACATAGACAAGATGGAAGCTGTCCAGAGGAGGGCAACTAAAATGGTGCAGGGTCTGCACTGGAAGACATATGAAGAGAGACTAAAGGAGCTTAATATGTATAGCCTCGAGGAAAGGAGGGAGAGGGGACATGATAGAAACATTCAAGTACCTCAAGGAATCAACAAAGTCCAAGAGGGTAGCATCTTTCAAAAAAAGAGATGTGCAAGAACAAGGGGGCACAATTTGAAGATAGAGGGGGGGGCGGCTCAGAGGTAATGTAAGGAAGTATTTTTTCTCAGAGAGGGTTGTGAATGCATGGAATGGCCTTCCGGAGGAGATTGTGGAGTCAAAAACAATTGTTGAATTCAAGCATGCATGGGACAGCCATAAGGCAATTCTAGGTGGATGGGGTAGAAAGAAGTAGGCTGCTGGTTAACTAGGATCTGCAGCTTATCCATTAGGTAGGGAAATGGGCAGACTGGGTGGGCCAAGCGGTTCTTATCTGTCATAAAATTCTATGTTTCTATGCTTCTCTTAGGGCAGTTTGGTATGCCTCCCTATCTTCATCCTGCTGTGTTCCCTTATATTTTCTGAAGACCAGATTTTTGGCTCTGACCTTTTCTGCTACTGTATTTGAGAATCAAAGTGGTTTCCTTCTTCTTTTGCACTTCCTTTTCTGTCTAACACAATGGGATGTTGCTTCAAGTATTGCATCCTTATTGCTTTCCCTCTTTGCCTGTACCCCCTCACCTGTGTTTCTTTCTGCAAGGGTTAGCTTAACTCTGTTGGCCATCTTATCAAAGTCAGCTCCTCTGAAGTCCCATATTTTTGCCTTGGAATGGGATAATTTAGTTGTAGTGGCAAAATTTAACCATACCATGTGATGATCACTAGCCCCAAGGTGACCTTCTACCTGGAGATCTGTGATCCCTTCCCTATTAGTCAGTACTAGATCTAGGATAGCCCTGTCTCTTGTGGGTTGTTGTACCAGTTGTTTGAGGCCCTCCCCCCTGCAGTGACTCCACCATGTGTCTAGTTCTGGCAGATGTTCCTGCTGGTATTGACCAATCTGTATCCGGCATGTTGAAGTCTTCCATTATCAGAACCTCCCCTTTAGCTGTCATGTTTGTATATCTTCTAACAGTAATGTGTCTATGTCCTCCCCCTGGTCTGGGGGCCTGCAGACAACCCCAGTTCTTATGGCTGTCCCATTTCCTGTTTCCAGGGTGACCCGCAGTTCTTCTGGCTCCTTATGTGTATTCTGAATTTCTGTAGTCTTGATATTTTTATTGACCTACAGGGCCACTCCACCTCCCTCCCCTTTTAGCACCTCGGTCTCTTCTGAACAGTACATAGCCAGGTAATGAAGTCTCCCAAGAGCGGTTACTGGTAAGCCACGTCTCATTAATTGCTACTATGTCCAGTTTAGCCTCTGACAATATTGCCTGCAGGTCTGGGATCTTATTTCCCAGGCTGTGAGCATTTGTGTACATGATTTTCCATTGTCCAGATTTTGGTGAGTTAGTTGTTGGGTGAGGTCTGGCATTTACCCTGTGCATCGTATGGGGAGACAGACCCTTTTTTTTACCTAGTGATGCAAATGAACTGCAAGCATGCTGAATCCATGTTTGACCACTAGCTGAGGGGGGAAGGGTGTTCTTCCCATTTGATATATGGGGTGCTGCACCCCTCTCCCCATTTGCTAGTTTAAATAGTCTGCAAAGACATCAAACTTCTGCCCCAGTGCACTGACTCCCTCTTTAGTCAGATGCAGTCCATTAAATTTAAAGAACGTTTGCTCCCTAAACTGTTGCCAGTTCTCTACATATCTGTGTCCTTTTTCCTGGCACCAGCCCTTGAGCCACATGTTTAGCTCCCCTTTGTCCCCTTCTCTGACCTTCCGTCCATCTGCCCCCCTCTCCCAGACTGGCAGGATCTCAGAGAAGGAGATGCCGGATGAAATGGATGATAATTTGTCACCCAGACTGGTCAGGTGTTCCTTGGTCTCCACAACTGACCAGCTGGTGAGATCATTAGTCCCTATGTGTACCAGGATGTCAAAGTTTTCTCCTGCTTCCTGAACAATTTTAGCAATGCGATCAGTGTCTCTCCATGCTGATGTACCTGGGAGACATCTGACCATTATCCTTGGCTGGAGATAGGTATCTACTCCCGAATCATGGAGTCCCCTATGATCAGAAGTTTTTTGGGTTTCCTTTTTGCTTTTTTTGTTTTGGTTCCTAATTTGAGTGAGTTTTGTTGTTCTAGCTCCTGTGCTGCAGTGTCCTGCTTCGCAGTGTACTCTGCCCCTTTGTTTGATTTTGGAGATAGAGACAGATACCTGTTTGTAGTGTTTATATGGTTTTTGGAAGTAATATGTTGGAGAGCACCGAGTGGTGGGGCACCCGATTTGCCCCTCCTAACCACCTGCCAACCTCCCAAACCAACTACCCTCTGTGGTGAAGGTTCTTCTGTTGGATGTTGGGGAAATGGAGGGTGGTTCTTATAATGTATTTCCCCCTTGAATATGAAATTTGAGGAGTGCAATCTCTGTCCATGCTGCCCAGAGCTGAGCCCTAAGATCTCCAATGGCCCAGCATGTAGGACAGTGTGCTAAATCCTATAATACTGTCCTTCTGAAAAGTGTTCCACAGTACCTGCAGTTAATGATATCAATTCCAAAATGCAAGTAATAGTTTGATTTTGTGTTTTGTTTTCGTATAACTTGCTATAACAAGTTAAATTACTAGCGCCCCTGCAAATGAGCTCACCTTGTGAATGCCCCACTGATCCGCCCCTTCCTGCTTTGCCACAGCAAATATCATGACTGTGGTACCCTATAAAAGGAGTGTAGTGTGGGGTGGTTGGGGATGGGGGTGGGTGGCTGGGCCCTTCCCCTGCTGAAAAAGAAGAACCATGGATAAAAGGACAAGGAGGTAAGAGCAGAAACAATCAGTCAACAACAAATGCAGTAACTCTGAAAGCTTATCCTAATGTTAGATAAAACTATAAAACCTTTAAAGCACCACCAGTAATAATTTCAGAGAAGATATACCCTGTAAGAAACACTTTGCTACAGAGAAAAATAAAGCAGCAAGAGAAGATATACCTTGTTAAAGACAATTTGAATCAGAAGATTACAGCAGTAATCTGTTAGCACACACCTGTAGGCACACCTTGTAATAATGCAGACGAAGGTATACCAGCAACAGCAATTTGAATCAGAGAAAAATAAAGCAATGAAATGTTAACAACAAACAGTAGCAATCCCTGTGAGTACAAAATAAAAATAACAACACACAGTAAATCTGCTTAGCCGAAAGAAGTCTTAATCCTTTCCCTTGCTCTGGTAAGGTTATCTGCTCTGTCCTTTCAAGCAATCTAGAAGGAAAGAGCTGAGGTGAAGCTAGGTGCTTTGGCCAGCAAACCGAGTCTACCTCTACAAATTGCCCTACTGTTACTCCTGCTCACTGGAAATATCCATCCAAATCCTGGCCCCTCCTGGTCTACCACTCCCCACATGAGAACTACAGGAAAACTCTCAATTGCCTCCTTAAATATTTGCAGCCTCCTACCTAAGATAGACAACCTTAATGCTTGTATCCTGAAGCACAATCCTGACATTCCCTCTGTAGTTGAGTCCTGGCTGTCCCCAAAAATTGCTGATGTTGCCATCACAATTCCCAGATATACAGTTTTCAGACAAGATAGACTGTCCAAACATAGTGGCAGCTGTGCTGTGTACCTTAGAGACAACCTGCAGGGGCATGTTCTGCCATTGCCCAACACTGGTGCCCACATACAAGCTCTTGCCCTTAAAGTGCTCCTTGGAGAACATAATAAATCCCTAACTATTCTGTCAATCTACATCCCACCCAAGCAGAAGACCCCGGCCTAGACTCACTCATGGAATGTATTGGATCCTTGAACCATAACTCTGAAATTACACTGCTGGGAGATTTTAATTCCAACTGGTTCTCCCCAGCTGCAAGTCCTTACAGGGATGCAGTCACAGTGGTTCACCTTTCCCAGCTTGTTGAATCATCCACAAGCGTGAACTACAAGATGGGTACATCCACTGTGTTGAACTGGGTTCTGTACAACTGTCCTGAACATATATGCCATACAACTGTATTCCCTGACTCAAGTGACCACTCACCTGTACAATTTCTATGGTCAAACAACTTCTTCAACCCCCCCTGAACCATTACATGCAGAGTCCTAAAAAGAGGGCACATAGACCACTTGAAAGCTGAACTCCAGCAACAGGATTGGTCTTATGGTTGCTCCTCCAGCAATGTGAACACAGCTCTGGAACAATTTATCCACCTTTTCATCATAGTGTGTGACAGGCATGCACCATTTAAAACCCATAAAATAAAAGGTTACTGTAACCCCTGGTTTTCCTCTGATCTCTATGAATGGATGAAAACTCATGACCATCTTTGGCATGTTGCGCAGGTCACAGGTAGACTGACTGACATTCAATCCAATAAAAAAGGCATGAAATGACTGCACCAGGGCAATCTGTGCAACAAAAAGTCAACACTTTAAGGAAGCATTCACTCATACCTGGGGAGATGGGAGAAAATTCTGGTCAAACCTCAAAGAACTCACTAGGATAGATCCTAAAACAGCTCCCACCTTGTTAAACTTGGACTGTGTTCCCACTCAGGATCTCAGCTCCATTTCAAATGCTTTTAACAAAGCATTCTCAGACCTTAGTAGTGTCCTCCCCCTGACTTCTTCCACCATCACCGCTCAAACCCTAATGATTGTTCAAGGAAACAGCCACCCTCACACCCTCCATTCCATTTCAGAGCTGTGTCAGCAAGTGTAGCCCAAAAATATTTACTAAAAATCCTAGGGAAATCAAGGTCCAGTGGTGATGCCTTGGACCTTACTCTTGTTGCACATATCATCAATACCTCTCTGAGGTTCTCACAATTCCCGGAAAAATGGAAAGCTGCCCTAGTGACTTCTGTATTTAAGAGCAGGGGTCAAACCTTGACTGAAAACTACAGACCAATTTCAATCCTCCAACCACTTTCTAAAGCGCTTAAAACAATAGTGGCTGATCAGTTATGGGAGTACCTTGAAAAATATCAGCTCCCCTGCCAACATCAACATGGTTTCTGTAAGGGCCACAGTACCACAGCAGAACTCATCGAGTTCACGGGATTTCTTCACAATGCTCTGGACCACAGTACCTTGGTTGGGGCAGCCTTCATTGACTTAACCAAGGCACTCAATATCATAAATCACTACCTCCTAATGAAACAGATAGCAGCCATAGGCCTCTCAGTTGACACTGTGGCATGGTTCCAAAGTTACTTGCATGCCCCCTCTCAGCAAGTCAAGATTGGTAATGTTCTCTGACAGCAGACCTGTTCAGTCTGGAGTCATGCAAGGATCCATACTCGGCCTACTGCTATTCAGCATATTCTTAAACAGCCTACCTTATAACTGCCAAGGAAACATTTTGCTCTATGCAGATGATGCAGTGCTATTTACCTGCCACTTGTACTCTAAAGAACTGGAGGACAGCATTCAAAGGAATTTCATGGAGGTTGAAAAATGGTTTGGTGATCACAAACTTGTCATGAACTACAAAAAAAACTAAAACAATGATGTTCTACAGCTCCAAAGCAAATACAAATCCTACCCTCTCTCTATCCTTAACTCAGTGGGTGCACCCCTTGAACTAGTCCAACACTTTAAATATCTGGGTGTCACGGTTGACAGCACCTTGTCCTACTCCGAGAACATCGACTCTATAACCAAGGCAGTCAACATGTGTCTTGGACTTCTATATAGGCATAAGGCCTGCCTAACCACAGAGACCCTTAACACAGCCATCCAGAGCTCCGTAGTTTCGCTGGTAGACTATGGCCTAGTGGTCTATGGCTTCTCCACCAAGACAGCCACCCACCGCCTGAAAGTTGCACTAAACAGAGCATGTCAGCTTGTTATGGGAGCTGCTAGGCTCACACAAATGTGACCTTTATGCCCAGGCAAACTGGCTGCAGTTTGCAGGTAGACTCAGGTACCAATCCTGTATTATGGCTAAAAAGGTAAGCCTTGGCCTTGTGCCTCCTGGGGTACAGAAGCTGCTCAGTCCTTATGAGTCTATTCACTGGACCCAAAACTCCAAAAGCCAGATATTCAGCATTCCCCGTGCCCATATCGCGTTTGGGCAAAGGTCTTTTGCACACTGAGCTCCTAAATGGCTTAACTCTCTTCCTCCTGACATCTTCTCTGGGGGCAAAATTGGCCCCTTTACAAGACAGCTTAGGCAGTACCTTATTGAGGAACACAGCTGTGATTGCCTCCCTTAATCTCTTCTCCCACAATACTTACTTGAGCCTTTATTTCCCTCCTTCTGTTAAGTCCTCTCCTCTGACTCCCAGCCCCCTCCCTCTATCCCTGTCCCCTCCCCCTTTTTTCACTTTCCCACTTTCCCCCCTACCCAGGCCAGTTGGATTGGAAATTCTCATATGCTGGTCTCAACTCTTCCCTGTCTCTGCCTTCCCCTCTCTCCTTCTATCCTCTGACTCCCAGCCCAATCCCTCTATCTCTGCCCACCCCTACCCCACTGTGTCCCTTTACCTCTTCCCTCACCCCCCAGGCTGGTTGGACATACTCATATGCCAGTCACAACTCTTCCCTGCCTCTGCCTTACCCTCTCTCATCCTATCCTCCGATGAAGTACTCTGGTCCGATAGTCCCTCCCCCACTAGTACTTTCCCATACTTAACCTTGATGATTTTTAAGTCTATATACACTGGTCTCTAAGATCACACATGAATTTCTACTGTAATGAAAATACTGTAATTGTATTTTGTTTGACTACTGTGTCCTGTAACATATTTGTTTGTCTTGACTCTGACGTGGAACCCAGATAATGAGCTTGTTCTCAAAGGTGTTTAATCCACAATTCCAATAAATAAATAAATATAATTTTCATTAACACACCAGGGACTTTAAGCACTCAGGGTAAGAAAGAGGTTACTTTCTCATTAATGAATGGTTTAGGCATATTAACACTCTTACAATGTGGGGGTAAAGTCCAGCCGATAAAGTAAACATTCTGAGAATTATCATCATGATAAGTGAAACTGTAGGAGACAACCAAGATATTACATCTTCAGCTGATGTTTGATCTCAGGTGTTCCTTTTTTCTCAATTTCACAGGGCACACAGTTTATCCCTTGTAGAGAGATGGGCAATCACACCAGACAGCAAGTACCACAAATGGGGTATGACATGTAAGAAAGTGTCTACATTCATATTGTCTGGCATAGGTTGATAAAGGTGGCAGCAATGATCAGGTTGAGTTCCATCTCTTTTAGAACAGTATCAGTGATCTGTTATAGGGGAATAAACAGTGAAGTGGGATTTATGGAAGCCAGACTGGACAGGGAAGAGGGAGGAGGAGTCATGGAAGGATCATAGTTAAGAGAGCTCCAGAAATAAATTGTTTGATACCTTTTTTTGGACCAACATAGATGTAACAAAAGAAAACAGTGCCTAAGCTTTCAGAATAACCAAGTCCTTCCTCGGAGGCTTGTGCCTTAGTTGAGAGAGAATAACTGTTTTCTGAATTTTAGCCAGAACAGGAAGATAGGAATGTACTTTATTGGAGAGGAGGAGTCTCCCAGTTCTGTATAAAGGCACTTTTTTTTTGGCTCCCCACTCCCTGAAGGGAGCTTAGTCCACGCCCACTTGCTGCCCCTCATGCTCAGGCTTGCCCCTGGGCAGGGCCACTGGGTGGGTGCCCCCCTACCTATGATCCATGGTAACATGACCTGGCTGGTTCCCTAGGGTGGAGCCATGGGAGTGGGACCCTATCCAGTGGACACTGTTGGCAGAGGGGGCAGCAGTGGAGTAGGGCTTTATGCTCATGCCGGGATTTTGTGTGTGGCTGTACCTGGGGATGGGGACATGCAATGATGGCCCATCTACACTTTGCCCTCTGCAGATAATGGTGCTGACACAATGGATCTCCCCCAGCCTTCGCCAGGGGTCCATGATGTGTGGGACACACCAATCCCCTCCCCCTTGAGAAGGAGAACAGTCCCAAGGATGCTCAATCTTTCTCCCCCAGCCAGCCTCTGACATTCTGAGTCCATTTCTGAACACAGGTCCTTGGCATCACAGGCAGACACACTGCCTCTGTGCTGGCAGGCCAGCCATTTAGGGGTACTTTGGTTTGGTTCCATCCACATGAATCAGTACTGAGATGTAAAGCGAAATTGAGAACTGCAACGCAGGGAAAGCAACTAGAGGGTCTGAAAGGATAAAAGGAGTTTGGAATCTAGTGGTTGTATTCCTTAAAGGAATTTAAGGAGTAAAGAAATGAAATAAATTGAGAAAGATGTGTTGCATGGAGACATGGCAAAAGTGGGCTGGGGAGAGTGAGAAGGGTGCAGGCACTGGCGGATGAGAAGTAGGAGGAAAGATGCAGCTACCTCAGACATGTTAGAGATGGGAGAGCTTTCCAGCTTATTGACTGTGGTAGTTGGATGAGTTATGGGGTGTTATCCATGGACCAGTACCCCTGATTGGCCCCCTACCTTACAGACAGCAATACGTATAAGTAAATGCACTATTCTTAGGGCACAGGCACTTATCGTACAAGTATAAGTGTCAGGATCTGAGTTCTACTGTATTTTTACTGAGAATCATAATGCTTTTGCTATTATTCTAATTGTAACACTTGGGAGATTCTTCTATTTATACTATTATATAATGATTAGTTAGGCAATACTGCCATCATTAGTGCTAGTGCAGAACTACAATCATGTATGTAACCGCAAGTGTCCTTCAGAATATGCAAGACTATTGTCTTAGCTATCTGTTATTTTTGCTAGCTCAGCATGCTTTCCCAGGCAAGTAAGCATTCAGGTTATTTGCCACTGACTAACTTCAAGGTTTTTATGTATCTTTCTACCTGCTGTCATGATGATTATCAGGGGTAAAAGACCATTTGCATTGCACCTTTTTCTCTGAGAAGAAGAGACATATTGCTGCCTATAGGTAAGATAGAGAGATAAGAAGTATTATTCCAGTGATCACACTGTTTTGGTAGTAAGTCTGCTTTATATACCAGAAATAAATCACTTTATGTGCTGAACACCACCTGCCTGTCATTTCTTCACTTTTGTGAAGTTCCAACAAGAACCTGAGAAAGGTAATTTTATTGCCCAGTTACAGGGGGAATTAAAAAAAGAACCAGAACACCTTCCAGAACTTGAGTTAGGAAATAAGGTTGTGCTGAAGAATTTTCCAGAAGTAATTTCCTTTGGCTTCCTGGGAGCTAGAGGCCATATGTGGGCACTGGACAGTGTCACAGGTTTTCAGCTGAGTGATGAGTTCCACAGAAATCAAGTAAAGGTGGAACCCATCAGCACAAGTTTTCCAGAGATGGGCACCATTTTCTCAAGTTGATGTGAACTTTTTGTGGAAATGGGAAAGGGCATAATCAATAGGGGACCAATCAGTCAGGAAAAGGGAGGACAGACTGAGTAACCAGAATAAAACCTGGCACTGTTATGTTCCAACATCCGCATCCAAGATGGCCTTCACGACATCACTGCAGATGCACAATACTCGCGCATTAACAGCTAGTTACAGTGGCCATAAGGTACAGCAGCCATAGCTTCTGCAGCTTCATATAAAAAATAGTGCCCCACAAAAGGGGCATGGTTATGTGGCCAGTAGAAGGCAAGGACCCCTAAAACAGAACACTGTCTACTTTGCTACAGCACTATGGAAGCATGCGAGCGGAGGCGTATCCAGTCACATGATTCCACAGTCTCTTTTTCCTATGTAATAACAATATGTCTGTGGAGCTCCACCCACACAGCTGTAAAAAAGACAATTATCCAGAGTATCTGGTAGATACCATGGGGTTTTCAAGCAAGTCTAATCAGAATTAAAATTTCTTACTCAGTAGCACAAATTAGCAAATTCTATCAAAGCTGAAGTGGTTAAATTATATATATATATATATATATATATATATATATATATATATATATATATGGATAACTCACTCTGAGGGTGTGCGTTTGTGCTCTGATACACACAGCGTTGGTGTGCATCAACCATCCAAGGTGTGTGTATATCAGAGTGCAACAGCACACCTCAGAGTGGGTTATCTGTCTTATAAAGTGGCAAAATTGTTTTAGGGGGTGTAAAAGTGTGGGTGTGCTGTCACGCTCTGATATACGTATGGTCATGTGATGTGTTTTATACAATCAGAACACCAGATTTGGATTTGGATCCTGTTTTATAACTATATATATGTATAATAATGCTGATATTTTCCCTGAGTGCAATTTGACCTTTGACATCACGAGTGGCAAAGCCACGAGTGATGCCAAAGGTCAAACTGCTCAAGGGGAAAATATCTGAGATATTTTTGATGGGGGCATTGTATGTTCCATTTATGCAATGGGACAAGTTTTTTTTATCGGTGTAATTTTCATTTTTTTTAAAATAGGTATGTCTTTACTTATTTCTTTTTGTTTCCTGATGACTGAGTGTTGTTTTCCGTAAAACTGAACTTTTGCATCAGGACACTGTGCCGTTGTGCATCTGGGGAGAGTGGTAATAGTAAAAAAGAGAGTCGGTTGCTTTTTTTTGTGCTGCAGTTGGAAAGAAGTTAATGTTTTGTGTGAGGCTAAAAGTTTTTTTTTAATATTTGAAGTGAAAGAACGTGGGGTGGGGGAGACAATGAAAATAATTCAGTGTGCTTTGTCTGGTAATTTGGACCTTTAGGAGAAATGGTAATTAACATTGTGTGAAGCTGAAAGTTTTTTTTTTTTAAATAAGTTACAGTGAAAGAACAGGGGAGAAAATGAAACTTCTGTGTGCTGCTGGAGAGAAATGAAACTGCCAGTGGGAGCTGGAATGCAAGTGAGCAGGTGCATTCTGATTGTGCTGCTCATGCTGCCAGCTCCCACCAATCAAAACCTTTGTGAGCAGTTGTGCTGAAGTGCAGATAGTGCCTGGTTATTACCCACAGTGAGGACAAATGACCTACAGTGAGGAAAAATTCGATATTCTCACCGTAGGTCTGACCAGCGAAAAATACTGCTGTTATTTGCCACTTTTTATCCTCACCCTCATTGCATATATATATATATATATTTTTTTTTTTTTTTTTTTTTTTAAACAAATCAGATAGCCATACATGATTGAAAATTATTTAATAATACAATGGTAGTTAAACAAAAGTTGACTCATACTGCAATATAATGCAGCTGCATTAAAAAAAAGAAAAACAAAATGCCACTGTATAACGCAAATGGGGTTAAAACAAAAACGGCACTAAAATATATGCATTGTTTTTTTGCTGCAACTGCATTATACTGTGGTAGTTTTTTAGTGCACCTGCATTATACCCAAGTATCAGTTAACTTTTGTATAACTGCCACTGTACTGTATATGGCACAGTGAAAACATGCTATGTGGGAAAAACAGTCAGCAGTCAATCGTGAATGATGAGTTCACTGACTAGCTATGTCAGAGGCTGACATGAAACAAACATATCTGTTGATATTTGATGGGGGCAATTTGAAGAGGAAACATGTTTCCAATTTAGCCAGATAAAAAATTAACACAGTGTATACAGTACATACATTTATATTTAGAGAGAAAAAGCAACAATTGGCACATCAAGTTCCTCCCTCCCATCAGATCAGTAAATGCACCCTGTTGCTTGACCAAAGGTGTAAACATTCAAGTGGTTAAAGGAGAACAATCAGCAGAAAGGACCCCACACTCAAGTGTGGGGCTGGTCCCTATATGCCTTTTGTGGGCAAAACATTTTTATTATTGTTTACTGTAGTATAGTAGATTATATCATACTAATTTTGCTTAGTTGTATGCTGACATCCTCTTTTACTACAAATCCCAGGATCCCCTGCAGTTAACATCAGAGTAGTAGGCAGCAGTGGGACATTCAATAGCATGCAGTGCATGTTACGGCTATTTCTAATCTCCGATCACAATGTTTTAGGTACTACATTTCTCCAGGAGCTAGGTACAGTCCTGTGTGACTGTACATAGCCCCTGAAGGTTCAAGTTCACATTTCAAGTTCAAGTTTATTACAGGAAAACTCCATTGAGCAAGCTCATTCACAAGGAGGTCCTGGGGCACAGTTACAAGCAAATACACAATACATAAAGGTAATAACATAACAATGCATTAAGGGTGGACTAGGTCCTACAAGATACATAGGTCAACAATCAGAAGATAATAATGCTTAGTTCAAGTTCAAAATAGCAGTGTAATCAGAGGAAGCATAGGGGGTGTGGAGAAAGCTGGAGAGGAGATTAAAAGCAGTTATAGGTATCCTTTATTTTTGAGCCCACTAGTCTTTTGAAGAAATTCACTGAAACTACACTGGATAGTTTCAGAGTAGATTGCAGCTGGTTCCTAATAGTTGGTAGGGCGCTTGAGATGGCTCATCTACCAAAGGAGGTGTGAGTCCTAGGTACGTCGAGTAGGATAAAATCTGATTTCCTGAGGGAATATCGACTGTGGGAGGTACGGATGAGAGCTATTAAATAACTCGGTAGTTTATTCAGGAGAAGTTTTAGGGTCCAAATGCCAGCATGAAGAGTGCGTCTAATGGTAAGTGACGTCCAGCCAACAGCTGTGTACAGCTCACAGTGATGGGTTCAGTGTGGGTAGTTTGTAATGAAGCACAGGGCATGGTGGTAGAGGATGTTCAGTTTGTTTAGGTTGGTAATTGCTGAGAAAGTGTAGATTATGTCCCCATAATCAAGTGAAGGGAGGAAGGTGGTCTGAACAAGCCTGAGTCTGATTTCCAGGGGAAAGAGGGATCTATTTCAGAAGAAGAAGCCTAGTCTAGCTTTTAGTCTTCTGGACAGGTCGTCAATGTGCTCATTAAAGAAGAGCTTGTTGTCTAACCAGAAGCCGAGATATTTAATTTTAGAGATAACTTCCAGTGGTTGGCCTAGGGAGGTAACAATGAAATCTTTAGGTGGGTTGGGAGGGGTGACGGAGGAAGTATTAGGGAGAGAAAATCTTGGCCTTAGTTTTTTTGGCATTTAGGAAAAGTTTGGTATTGATAAGATTTGTTTCAAACTGTGCGAAATCGGCTTGGAATATGTCCCTGACTTCCGGTAATGTAGGGCCGGATGTGTACAAGACTGTGTCATTTGCAAAGAAATGCAAGGTTGACCTGGTTATTTGTGAATCAAGGTTGTTGATGTGTAGGGAGAAGAGTACAGGACCTAAGATGGAGCCTTGCAGGACTCCCCTGGTAATTGGTAAGAAGGCAGAGAACAGCCCACCTGCTTTGATTTTCTGCATCCTTCCTGTTAGGTAACTGGAGAAACACTAGGAAGTAACTGGGGTGGCGCCTATATTGGTAAGGTTGTTCACAACTAGATTGTGGTCAACGGTGTCAAATGCTTTGCTTAGGTCTAAGAATACTGCACCCGTGATTTTCTTAGCGTCCTTGGCTGAGATCCAGTCATTGGTGACTTTGGCTAATGCAGTAATGATGCTATGATTAGAATGAAAGCCTGATTGTGCTGGGTTGAGGAAAGCGTAGGTTTTGAGATGGTTCTTCAACTGTTTATAAATCAACATTTCGAAGACTTTGGAAAGGATAGGCAGGATTGAGATTGGTCTGTAGTTATTTAAGTCTCACAGGTCACCTGATTTAAATAGGGATACGATATGAGCGGATTTCCAACATGATGGAACTATGGCAGATGAAATAGAGAGGTTGAATATATGGAGAATGGGGACAGTAAGATAGCGGTAGTCAAGTTTTAGGAAAAATGGTTCAAGTCAGTCATCTCCAGCACTTTTCGTGGTATCTAACTTGATGAGTGAATCTTCAACTTCTTTGAAGCTGAGGGGGAGCAGCTGGAAAGGGTGATCTGCAGCTTTCAGAGCAGTGATAGGGCTATCATGGTTGCTCTTCTGAGATGTGGACAGTGAGGCATCGAAGGCTAGACCAGCTGTGACAAAGTGGGAATTTAGTTCTTCAAGGATTTGGTGATTACTTTCAATAACTGTGCCATTTACAGTATGTGAATCTTAGATGGAATGGAGGGGGCAGCTGGCCGTCCTTCGATAGTCTTAATGGTCCTCCAGATTTTCTGTGGATTTCCTTTGGCTTGTTCCAAAGTGGAAACATAATAGCTTGCTTTGGTAGAACGAATGCATTTTATGCAGGCATTTCTAGCTGCACTAAATGCCTGCCAATCTGCTGGATTCTTAGTTCTTCTTGCTAGCGCCCAGAGTTTATCTCGGTTTGTAAGGGCAGTCTTGAGCTGCGGTGTAAACCAGGGGTGGGAGACCTTACGCGTATGCACCTTAATAAAGGGGGCATATGTGTTAGCCAAGGTGATGAGGTTTTCATTTAGGGTAGAGACAGCCTCATCGACTGTTTTAGAGAGGTACAGATCTTGCCATTTGACCTTGCTAAGGTCAGTCAAATAACTCAGGGTATTGAATTTTCAAAAGGATCGCTTGGTTATGAACTTGGGCTGGTGGCAAGCTTTGGTTTGAGATCTTGTACAGACTACAACTCTATGATCACGCATATCGTTGTGAAAGACCACAGAGTGCAGTATTTTGTGGGGTGGGTGGTAAGTATGACATCAATGAGAGAACTGTTAGCAATATTAGAGGTGTTAATCCTAGTGGGTTCACTAATTATCTGGACAAGACCCAGTTCATCACAAAGGGATTTCAGGCTATGTGATTTATGTGTGAGCCAATCCATATTGAAGTCCTCGAGTATCAGTGTTTCTGTATTGGCAGTCATGACTAAGGATTTTAGGACATTAAGGATTTCAGTACCACCAGCTGGAGGCCTGTAGCCACCGATCACCATGATACTTTCCTTGGAAGGAAGGTGGAGCTTCAGAGAAACAATTTCATATTTCTTCAATTTTAAGTTGCAGTAGATGTCATTAACTGTGAATTTGGATTTGGCATAAAAAACTGCTCCACCTCCCTGGTGTTTCTATCTGCCCTATATAAATTATAGTTGAGGAGAGTTACTTGCTGGTCTGTAATACTTTTTTTGAGCCAGCATTCGGTAATAATGATGAGGTCAGGTTCAGTGTGTGCGGCCCAGGCTTGTAAGAGGTCAATTTATTTGGGCAAACTTAAGATGTTTACCAACAAGAATTTGAGGCCGGGAGCAGCTGCAAATTTGGTAGGTGAGATGAACGTTGACAGAGGGCCTCAGTTTAGTTCTACATTACCCAAGCAGAGAAGGAGCAGGAGCAATAGTTTCTTTAGGGCTGTTGTAATGGATCTGAACGCTTTTTTAAGTTGTGACCGGCTGTCAGTAGTGGTTAGGGATGCCAATTTAGTGCTATTGTGGAACAGTCTAATGTGGCAGTTTATAGATAGGAGGGATAGTGCTCTAAGTGACATGTGAGAAGGGAGTATGAAAAGCAGATGAGAGGAAAGTTGGTTGTAAATAAAGAGAAGGGGGATGCTAGGTGTGTGGTGGTACTATGAAAGGGGCCAATGTATATAGCAGTAAGACGTTCTGGGTCAGGTTTCGAACCTAGGGCTTCACCATGGTAGAATACAGTTAGGATGTTAGTAAGCAACAGTAAAATGACAATAGGGAGGTGGGCCATGGTTCCAGGAGAGCAGGCTAGGGGAGAGGAATGAGGGTGGGGTACCTAGAAAGAGGGTGGTTTGTAACACAGTCTATGCCCTTTCTGTAAATGAATAGGATGAATCAGCTCTTTAGGAGTGGAGCTATGGAGTATTTAAAGGAGGCCTGGGCGGGGCGGGGAGTCGGAAGAAAAAAATTAGCATAGAATGATCCCAGGGCAGAGATATACAGCGCCGAGTGGCTGAACCAATCAGGGCTTGCTTCAGAAAAGCACCCATGTTGCGATTCGCTGGCTTGGCCTGTACCTTGCAGCTTGTGGAATCCGAGGATCGTGGTGTGGTCAGACAGAAGGACAGTAGGACCAGCAAACAAAAGGTCAGGGGCAGGATTCACAAAGTTTTTCCCACATGCAAAACCAGTTTGCCGGGGCAAATTTGGCTTTGTGAATAGCTGATATTCACAAAGCCCAGTTTGCCCCCTCAAACTGGGTGTGAGCCAGGGCAAAGTAGGAAGGAGGGCAGCAGTGCCAATGAGTGGGAGGGGACCAGCATATCCCCGCAATCCCATTCACAAACATTTGCTCCATGCAATGGCCATTCACAAAGGCCACTGTGTGGAGCAAATTACCACTCAGAAAAACCAGGCGGTACTCCCCCGCAAACCCCAGAGGGTTGTGGAGGTACTGCAGCACCCCCATCCCCGTTGGAAGAAAACTGAGTTCCTCCCCTCCCTGGTCCCACTGCCAGTATATGTTAAAAAAAATCCCTAGTGTCTGTAGTTTAGTGGTCCTGGTCCCACCCTCCCCAGTCCCAATCCCTGTTATAAAAAAAATAAATGCTGTCCCCTTTAATGTAGTGTAAGTGGCCCTCGCCAGTCCCAATCCCCGTTATAATAAAAATAAATACTGGTATCTTTTCCATAGTGTAAGTGGCCCTCCCCCATCCCCGGTTCCTGATCCTGGTATAATGAAAAAAAGAAAGCCCCGTTTTCATAGTGTAGTGGTCCCCTAACCCCCCACCTGCTGTGGTAAACACATCCCACCCCACTCCCCCATCCCAGTATGGCCCCTGGGTCAGCGAGCAACACAGCATTCCTCTCACCTCCACAGCTGCCCACTAACCGAACTGTCACTGAATGATAGCTTACAGTACTCCCTACAAGCCCATTGGTTGACACTGTTGACCAATGGGCTTGCATTGTGTACTGTAAGCATTGTGTACTGTGACACTAGTGAGGCCCCATCTGGAGTACAGTGTACAGTTCTGGAGACCTTACCTATGTAAGGACATAGACAGGGTAGAGAAGGTTCAGAGGAGGGCAACAAAGGTGGTACATGGATTGCATCACAAGTCCTATGAGGACAGGTTGAAGGAACTGAATATGTACTCCCTGGAGGAGAGGAGGGAGAGAGGGGATATGATAGAGACATACAAGTATCTTACAGGGAGGAATAGGGTGCAGGAATACACTATTTTTAAGCAAAAAAGATGTTTCAGGACTAGAGGGCATGGGATGAAGTTGGAGGAAGAACGATTCAGAGGAAACTTGAGGAAGAATTTCTTCACAGAACGGGTGGTGGACAAGTGGAACACCCTGCCAAAGGAAGTGGTGGGGGCTGAAACAATCACAGGATTTAAGAATGCATGGGATAGACATAAAGGAATTCTGGAGGTCAGGGGTAAGGGACAACAGACTTCTAGGAAAACATAAACTGAACTTACAAGCTCAAATGGGCAGACTGGGTGGGCCACAGGCCCTTATCTGCTAACACTGTCTATGTATCTATCTATAAGCTACCATTCACAAAGTTGAGGGGAGCGGGGCGGGATGTTGTTACCACAATGGGTTGGGGGTTGGGGGACCACTAAACTATGGAAATAGGGATTTTTTTTGCATTATACTGGGATCAGGGACCAGGGATGGGGAAGGGCCACTTACACTACAGAAAAGGGGGCAGGATTTATTTTTATTATAACGGAGATCGGGACCGGGGATGGGAGAGAGACAACTACACTGTGGGTGCTGTGGCTGTGTGGGGCTTGAACTGTTGGGGGCGTGCATACCACACATTACTGCCATGCAAATGGGCCCATAATGGGCATGCTAATCATTTCTAGCACCTTGTATGCCCAATGGGCTCATTTGTATAACTATCTTCGGGAATGGTATTTTGTGAAGGAGCGCTATCAGTTTTGGGACCATTTACTGGCTGGCTGTGGGGGCCGCACTGCTATGTCTTCTGCTGCTTTTCCTGGGATAGATACCACTGCCCTCACTGGTCCCCTATTCTTAGTACTGTGAATAGCACAGTTGCCCACTTGCGCAACCATGGATTGCAGCGTAAACATTTGCACTCATGTTGCGCAATCTTTGTGAAACCTGCCCCAGAGCTTACGTAAAGTATAACATGCTCTGCAGGCTATTGAATCTTCTCACTGCAGCCCACTGCTATGATGTCCTCTGCAGGAAATTCTGTGATTTGTAGCAACAGAAGATTTCAGACTACAACTAAGCAAAATTAGTCTGTTACAATCTACTATACTCAGTAAACAGTAAGTAAACCAAAATGTTTTCACACACAAAGTGCACATTGGGACCAGCCACTCTATTGAGTCTGGAGGCCCTTGGTGGTGACTGTTCCCCCTTAAGAGAGGTATCACAAAAAATAGGGGAATATACCTCCAAACCTGAGAGTAAATCTTTAAACAGTATTTCTCAGACACAATATACAGGAACTAAAATACTTACTAAATGTGCAAAATGTATTTTAATTATGCATTACACACTCAAGGTACAACACTACTACACTAGATAGAAAATCACCTCTTGATGAAGTAGAATTTTACATGAACTGCAAGGGCCTTTGATCCATTGTCCAAGATTTTGGATCCAGTGCATCAGTGTTGTCTTTTTGGTGTCATCATGTATACTTACAATAAATATAGAAGATGAAGAATCTGCATTTATATAGAGCTTTTCATACACAATGTACTGTATCTCAAAGTGCTTTACAAGCAATGCTAGACTGGTAGTGAAGTGACTGAATATGTAGTGGTGGCCATATCGCACATCAGCACCGACACATAGCCTGGACAATTGCATGAACTGGTTTTATGGGAAGAGGAATACTGGCCTAGATACTGGGTAAGTCCCCTACATATGCACCCC
The DNA here is from genome assembly GCA_016271365.2 of Neoceratodus forsteri. Lineage (NCBI taxonomy): Eukaryota > Metazoa > Chordata > Ceratodontiformes > Ceratodontidae > Neoceratodus > Neoceratodus forsteri. The sequence continues at coordinate 324,117,538 of CM057458.1, forward strand.
CTTCATGTTGAACTACATAATGCTTCACATGTCAGGTCTACAGATTCCTCTTCTACTCCTGTTGCACAGGATATGATCCCTCAGATGAATGAAAGGTTTGCCATAAGGATTACAGCCCCTAATGCCCCCTGAACATTATTAATTGCACGAATCCAAGGCCTTTTGCGTCTTTGTTCCGTAACCCTATTTATCCAGCAAAAGACAATGCTGTCAGTCTATTGTACAAGGGAGGAATGGACGCATTGCCAGACAGAGTATTTATGGTCAAAGGATTCCATGCGATTTTTGCAGAGGAAATATATGCCCTGATCCATGTGTCAGGAGAAGCAGCTTTTGACATCAGTTTTAAAATAAACACTGGTTTGCAGCACTTTCGGGCTAAATATCAAGAACTGAAATGAGCAAACTCTGCTGTAGTCTCCTTTTGAAGCCATCCTGTTAACTAAATCAGCCTATGAGACAATAACTGTACTGTTTCAAAATGAAGATGTCAGTGTGACTGATTTGACATATTGGATGAAACAAAGGTGCACTGTCCTGGGTAATCCAGAAGTCATTTTCAACACCAAACGTATCTGGACTGGTTGGTGGAAACTTAAAGTTATGTTGAGATCCACAGATGCAGGGTTAAAACATTTTCCAAACTGGTTTTCTTTTTTTTAAGGCAGGGACTTCATTACTTGGATACAATGCCTCTATAAAACAGCTACAGTCATTTCTCAAATTAATGGCTAGAATAGGACTATGATACCTGTCCATAAAGGAGTTAGGCAAGGATGTCCCCTGAGCCCCTTATTATATGTTTTTAGCATAGATCTTTTACTTTGAGCATTGAATTCTTCACCATTATTAATTCCCATCCAGACTGCACAACATACAGTGCCCTACACAGAACTGTCCTATGCTGATGATTTGTGTATTTTAGTACAAAATGAAGCTTTGGTTGCCCAAGCACTGACCATCTATAAGGAATATGGGCATCTCTTTAGTGCAGCCTTAAATATAAAGAAATGCACATGAAAGCAGTTAGGGAACCCTGTGCTCCCAATCCAGGAGGCAGATAGGTACATTCAAGAAAAGGGGTTACCAAAGTGTGACATGAGGGCCGATTTTTCAAATCCACAATAGATCAATATTAATAAGCTTGTCAGGAAACTGTGACTAAAGAGTCAAAAAGAAATCAGATTATGAGATAAATCCTTAGCAGTGATTTGAGAAAAATTACCTTCAGTGTTGCCTGTGCAATGGGGACACCAAACGTTACATGGGCAACAGTGGACACAACAGGTGTTTAACTTGAAAAAAATTGTTTCTTTTCTTTTTGCTTTATTTTATTAAGCATTTCAAGTCACTATGACCCAAAAGTGAAAAAGGGGACTATGTTGTGGGATAACTCCATATCAGACATGAGAGAAAAACATCATCAGTGTTGCACGTGTAACGGGGACACCAAACATTGCATGTGCAACAGTGGACACCACACAACTGTTTAAGTTAAAAAAAGCATTGCCTGCACCCCCCTCTCTCACCAATGCCCTGCAGTACTTTTAAGACCCCACCTGAAAAGAAAATCACCCATTCAAAAAAAGCTGGATGCTTTTGCTGGATATTTGGGAACATGAAAAAAATGCAATTTGCTAGGACAACACGTGCCATGCAAAACTTTGAGTGAACCAGAAATTTTATATGCATTGAAAAACTATGGTGAAAATATTTTAATTAACAAAAGACAACACCAGGGGCAGTTTTCAACATAAATTTACTGAAGTGTAACTAAAATAAAGTCTTCATAGAAGCAATGGAATGTACTGTGGTTCTGCATGTCACATTTTGCTAGGGAAAATCTGTGACATTTTGGAGCTGGACATGGAATAAAAATAAATGGGTGCACCTAGATTTCTCAAATTATGAAATGTATTTGTACTTGTGGCTACCTTTTAAATTTACTTATCATGACTACAGTTGCTATTGTTAATTCATTTTAAATCAACGTACAAAGTATTGGACACATTGGTACCCCCATTTCATGGACTTACCCAGATGGTATTAAACTCAGGGTAGGCCTATTACAGTTATGGGGATCCAGTTTGGCTCTGGTCTTCTCGATATTTTAAACTGGGAACCAAAAATAGTAAGGGGCTGAACTCTTGTACAACAATGGATAGATGTCAAATGAGTAATGCTAAATGGATATACCTAATCAAAACTTTTCTACTCCCAGTTTTTCTCTGTATCAGTTATATATTTCCATCCCCTAAGTCTTTAGAGACAACACGTCTTATTATATTTTCCAAGCTGCCTGTGGAAGTAGATTGAATCCTCTTAAATGAAACATCTTATATTTACCTGTAAAACAAGGAGGATTACATATGGTGAACCCAATTGTGTTTTTACAGCATTAAAATTATGACCAATCTAAGGCCCTTATTACATCATACAGGGCAGATTTGGTCTAACTTGTTATAGTAGTACTTGTACTTGGTTTCAACTGGGATATGGGTCTTTTATGCATTGTGAAACACTCCCAGCACTTCCCTCCTTATATTAGGGAGGTATTCACAAAGCTAAAAATCTGGCAGATATCGCAACAGACTGTCCTTAGCAAATCAAAGAAATTGGTTTATAGACAAGTACTAGCTTCCCATTTTCAGGAATTAGTTGTCTTCCCATCCTGCCCTACTATGTCTCTTTCCCCTCTCCTTGACCTACTTACCAACCATAGAATACCAGATAAAATGAAGGATATGCATTGAGTTTGCTGTCACAAAAATCTTAATGTCAAAGCCAATCAAAAGCACATGCAAATGAATGAATGATTTTGCTCAAGGATTTTGTGTACTTAACAGCTTGAGACTATGGAACATTTGTTTTTTTTCCCGTACATTTAAATCTAATTTTTGGAAAGCTACCCCCACACAGTTGAAGGTAACATGTTTTGCATCAATTGATTATAAACCTTTGATTTATGGACATTTTAGCAGCACCTGGAGTAAATGAGACACAAGTACTATAAATTTAATTTTTACAGTCATAAAATGTTTCATTTGGAATACTAGATTTCTATACACACTTCAACAGAAAGAGATCTCACACATAGAATTTTTACATAAAATCACCCATGAATTACAAGCCATTTATTTTTCTGAAGTGCAACATGTTGCTAGAATTGTTTTGAATAAAGTGTGGAGGAATTTACCATGGATTACTAATTCAGATGTTCCAATCACATAAATAGCTTGTTTTAAAAAGGTGGTTGGGAATGTTTTGCTTTAGTTTCTGGAGTGACTTATTTCAATGTTTAACCCCCACTTTGTTTTGCAAAGAAAGAAAAATGAAATATTTTTCCAAATGTATAGCTTATGCATTTATTTATTTTAACTGTTGTTTTTTTTTTTTCTTTTTCTTTTTACTTTTACTTTCCTTGTTTGTTTTGCATATTAATAAAACAGAAATGGACAGTTTTTAATTTTTGATGTAATCTGATTGCTTATCCTTTTATTTTGCATTCTGTATTGTTTATGATTTGTGGCATGATCTTCAATAAAAGCAAAATTCCACTACTCTTTTGTGAAGAATGCATTGGATTCCTTTACTTCCATCTGAACACTAACCAGTACAGCACCAGAAATAAGTAGAAGGGACCTCGGTTTAACATTTCATCCGAAGGACAGCACACTCCAACAGTACATCACCATCCTAATACTGCACTCGGGTGCCAGCGTTATATAATATGTGGTTACCCCTAAATGTATATGTATTTCCATCCTAACCAAAAGGCTTTTATACTATTTGCACATTATGGAAATATTTTAGTTCCTTTACATAGTGTCTGTGAGCTAGAACTTCAAGATTTGCTTGCATTCTCAAAGTACCCTGTCATGCATTCATCTTCAACATATTTGCTGTGTCTGAATCATACCATTATCAACTGAAACCACATACTCCGACAGTCTATTTCAAGTGTTTAGAAATTGCTCTGTGAAGTTCTACCTGATGTTTTCCTGGTACAGTAGTTATTTGCTATAACAAACAGAATGGGGGGGCCATAACATACATTCATTATAGCCACCTATTCATTACATCAAGGGATACTAAACAAACCCAGCACTTACTTTGCTTCCTGCACAGCACACTTCCCAAATTGCCAGTTCTCTTGACCACTTGATTACTCCATGTAAAAAGTTATAAACTAGCACAGTAGTTTTTCTTTACAGTCATTAAAAAAAATTATATGAGCTCTTAATCACCAAGTGCGGCCTTTACCACTGTGCTTGCCACCACACTTCTCACCCACGTACTTCCCTCACACACAGATTTTATGTTCAAGTTCAACATTTTTATTGTTCAGTCAAAAGACCACTACAATAATAAAAACAGAGTTTAAAAATATATACACAGCAGTGTTGATTTCACAGTACAAAGTACATAAATAACAACAATGCAATGTAATTCACAGTACAGGATACAAAATGCAAAAAAGTGCAATACACTAATTGCAGAAGGGACATAACAGGGGAACACTATTTCTATTCCACAGCATCAGAGTTTCAAATACAGCAAATTAATGGCTTTTAAATAATCAACTGCTTTAGCTGTAATCTGGTCAGCAATAAAAGAGAACCTAATGCATAAGAGTTCATTTTTAACTTGACTTTAAATAATTAACTTATTGTATTTCTTTGAAATTTAACTTCCCGGCCAGTGCCCTTTGGGTTAACAATTGCCTCAGTGCTTGCGCACTGAGGTTCTTTGTCTATTAACTTATTACATTTGCTTTACTTTAGATCCACTCCAAACAGTAAGTAAGGAGAAATTTATGAGGTACCGAAAAAGCAGAAATTGTGGACTGAAAGGGTATAAAACCACTATATATACTTACATCATGTGATCGCATATTACACTATTGTAATATATACAGAATTCAAAGAGGCATAAAGTGTAATAATAGCAAAGGGATATAACAGAACAAGAGCACTATACATAACCTCCAAAAGAGTTGCTCACCATGTATTCACATATTGCATCATTGTTGTATATACAAAATTAAAAAAAGAGGAACGATGTACCCTCAAGACATCAGTAAAATGTAATGAATGAACATTTCTCCTGTTAGTGTCTGATCTACCAAGATTAAGATTTCAAGTGAAATCCTCTTTGTCCTATTATTTTAAGAAGCGAGGCCACAGGGTCCAACACTCTTGTGTCCTGCAATTTCAGCAGATAAGTTAGCAAATGTTGAGATTGGTATTTCAGTTGTTCCAATATATTTCCTAATAAAGGACACCTGTTGTTTTCATAAAGTGAGCACGGTATACCCAAATGAAGTAGGTTATCTTGCCCAATTCAGCATCTACATAGCAAGCCATTACCCCCTTCTTTTCAAATTGCCCCTTCTTCCAATTTCTTGAAAAACATTCGAATTTAAACATTGTTAACATTATTCTATGTCTCAGGTTTTGTATGTCAAGCAAATATTTTTCTAATTTGTGAGATCTTTTATTTTTGACAAGCCAGGGACAGGCCTTAGATGATCTACAGGCCTCTAAGTCTATTTGTATACAGATATCTCTAACTTGGTTGTTTACTGTCTCTTTAATTTAGGTGAAGGAATACCTAAAACTGTCAGGAATGATCTGTAGAAGGCCATATGGTTCAATGAAATCTTCCACCACCATCATACAAGGAAAAATTACATTTGAGTGTTGGTATGTAATGGTTTCATCAAGGCATAAATGAGGGAGTCTACCCAATTGCATCCTGAAAGCCTTGATCCAATAGTTTATTACACTTTGTTTAATGTGACATTCTACTGATGATTGACCAAGCTCTGCCCTCACTAATGCAGAGGGAGCAATGTTCAGAAGACCCAACAGTTTCTTATAAAATGTATTTAAGCAGGAGTCTAAACTTGTTCTTATGTAGATTCCCCAGACTTCAGCTCCATACAACAGCTGACTTTTAATCTTTGCATCTGCTACCATTAGATTTCCTTTTATAGATTTCCCACCATATCTATAGGAGAAAGACGAAAGTACAGGAACATTTTTTTCTGCCTTTAATTTAGCTTCCCTAACATGAGCACCCCAGATTCCATTCTGGTTAACCGTTAATCCTAAATAACAAAATTCTGTTACAACTTCAAGTTTGTGATTATGAAATATTTATAAACCTTCATATTATCCCCAAAAACCATAACTTTTGTTTTGCTATAATGAATCTGTAGATCAGCACTGTGACATTCAATATAAAATTTTTGCAAACTCCTTGTCATGCCCAGTTGGTTAGTTTACAACAACGCCACATCATCAGCATACACTCAATATGGCAATACTCTGGTTTCTATTTTGTGCATATGAAAGTCATTATTATACAACTTTTTTAAAACAGTGCAGAAATAGAGATTAAATAACAAAGGTGCCAATGTACAGCCCTGTTTCACCCCAATATTTGATTTGAACCAGCTGCTTAAATCCTCTCGATCACTATACCAAATGTTAGTGAAATTATCCTGGTGCATTAGTCTGATAATTTCAAATACGGAGGGTTAAACCCCTAAATCATGTAGTCTTTCCCACAGAAGATTTCTGTTGACCTTGTCAAAGGCCACTTTAAGAATATAAAGGTACAATAGATTTTTTTGGTTTTTGAACACTTTATATTTGTGTATTATATGTGCCAAAGTAAAACACTGGTCTATTGTAGAGTGCCCCATTCTAAAACCAGCTGGGGCTTCATCTGTTACGTTATGTGTCTTAGCCCATTCCATTAATCTGCTATTTAAAATTCTTGTAAATAATTTCCCTACTGTGTCTAGGAGGCTGTTGGACTTATAGCAACTCAGGTCCTTTCTATCTCCCTTTTTGAAAATTGGCACAATAATATTTAAATTTAAACATTTGGGTATGTCACCTGTTGTCCATATATAATTAAATAGCTTATGCAAAAAAAAAACCAGTAATGTTTGGTTCTTATTGTTATATCTAGTGGGACGCCATACGGTCTTGGTGCTTTCCTCATTCTAAATGAGTTGAGAGCGTTTTCTATTTCTATTATTAAGATCTGATATTCTGATTTGTATACTTGTTTTCAGACCTGGATTTCAGTCATTCTGTGAAGATAGTCAGGATCGTCCCTATAAAACAATTGTTTAAAATGTATTATCCAGTCATCTGGTTCAATGTGTGTCCCAAGCTGATTATTATTTTTCATGCCATGATTTACAATTTGCAAAAATGTTTTATTTTCCTTCGATGACACTGCCCTTCGTAGATCTGTCCATCATTTTTTAATATATATTTTTTCCATTACTAGCTAATATTCTTCTGTAATCCTTCCTCATCTGATTCATTAATTTGTTATTTTTCTTATTTATTTTTTTGTTTCAAAATCCTAAGTTGTTTGTTTAATTGTTTCCGTGCATATTTGCACTCAAGATTATACCGTTTATCTGAGTTTATTTTGTTATTGTATATGCTATTGTGCTTATAATAGAGTTATATTCAGAAACAATTGAGATGCCAGGGGCCTGGTCAGCTAAATCTAATAGTTTACTTAGTATTTCCTTACCCTCCATAATGGCTCCAAAATGTTGCCTTCTATAGTTTTCCACTCTATGCCTTTTCTTTTCAATTGAATAGGGATTATTTTCCTTTTTCTGTTTTGCCAGTGTTTCCTCATCTTAACCCTTAATTCCAGAGCTGTATGTTGACTTTCTGGTCTTACTGCCAAACACAGAGAAAGACACCTATCAATCAAATGTAAGTTAACCCATATGCAATCAATAATGGAAGATCCATTTCAACCCAAAAAGAAATATTCACCAGCTAAATCAGAAATAATTCTTCCATTCAGGAGGAGGACATTCCTATTGCTCAGTGTTCGATGTAATTCTATTCACCTTTTATTACCTATTTTACCTCTTGTGCTCCTTGCAAAGCCAATATATTTTTGGTCAAGGGAGGTCAGGGCATCTGCAATGTCTTCCGAGCATCACTGTAAGCTCCCCAGCCTGGCATTAAAATCACCCATTATAATTATGTGCCCTTCTGGTCTATTATTTTGTATTTTATCTACCAATTCATCCAACGTTTGAAGATAATTGTTGTCCACATATTTACTCCCAAGGGGGTTGGAATAAACATTAATAATGCACCATGCCTTACAATCATCTTTCTTGATGATTTTAATTGCATGTAAACTACTACTTGAAGTACAAAGTTCCTCAGTTCTGATATCATTATCCAGCTTAATAAATATAGCTAGTCCCCCTACCCCTCTCTCATACTTCTTTATTTTCTTTGCCTTTTTGCAATATGTTCTGTAGCCATCTAAATACAGGCTGCCTAGTGCCCATGTCTCTTATATGCAAATACGATGACATTGTCTAAATATTTGTTAATTTCATTGTCTCAATTTTTCCCCAATCCTGAAGGATTCCAAGACAGGATATTAAATGTTTCCCTATCACTAAATAGATTTCTCCCATAACAGAAGATTGATTGATTTTTGCAGCTTCTGTTATAGAGTTTGGTTCCTGTGGCCTCCCCTTTAAAAAAACCCTACTGTCATTGGTCAAGAGAGGCAAGAATCTCATACCTATTAGAGGTTTCTATCAGGGTTTCCCATTGCAAAACCTTCATTTGGATGCTAGACTAATTACAGTTTGCTTTCCCCTTTTCATTTTCAATACAAACATGAATACCTAGTTCATCTAAGGTGCATTGTTTCTTCTTTAATTCACTTGCAACTTTCTCCTGTTGAATGCAAAACATTATCTGCCCATCAGGTTCTTGTCTCAGAACGTTACTTATATGGAGGCTGCTGATATGTGACTCTAAACATATGTTACGTTAATCAGTTTGTCCCTTAGGTTAAATTTATTTTCATTATGCAATTGTTTCAATCCAAAGAATGAAACTTGTAGGTTAGTCTGGGTTGTTCTTACTTTCCCATTGTCCTGGATTCACCCCCCCCAAAAAAAAAACAGGACAGACAACTTGCATGTTGTTGTGCTCAGATTGGCAATCAATTTATTCTCTTTTACATTTCTTATTTACAAATTCCATCACCATTTGTCATTATTGTCTTTACAAAACCCTTGGTTTCCTTGCAATACATATCAATATTTATCAATCCATCCTTTTTCATCCTCTTCTTCTCACCTCCCCAGGTGAAAATGTGGGTGACTTCTTCTTCTCTTCTTCTCTTGTAGGTAATGGCGAAAGCCAAAACTGCTTTTCTCTCCTTCTGTTGCTTCTTTTTAACCTCATATTCCTTTATCATTCCCCCCTCTTCTTCTTCCTCCCCCCTTTTTCCCCCTGCCATCCACCTATGGCAGTCCATCATAGTCCACCTCAGATTCCATCTGCCATCCACCTATGACAGTCCATAGCTATCATTCCAACTCCCCCTCTTCCTTTCTGATGGGTGGGTGGGAGCAACAAAATGTTTACAGCAAAAGATGCTGCATGCCTCTGTGCTGTGCCTTATATACCCTGCATTTTGGACCTCCCCCTCCATACCTTTGCCTACCCCCTTCCTGATCCTTCCTTTGGCTCCTCCCCCTCCCTTGAAACCTATCCCTTGTCCTATGACTCCCTGTCCACCCCTCCCCCAAAGCAAACCAACCTCTGTAAAAAGGAGGGGGGCCACCAGGACAACTTGGTCTGCCCTTCAAAGGGCAAACCTCATTGTCCCAGATTAACGCCCCCAAAAAACAGGACCGACAATTTGCATGTTGTTGTGCTCAGATTGGCAATCAATTTATTCTCTTTTACATTTCTTATTTGCAAATTCCATCACCATTTGTCAGTATTGTCTTTACAAAACCTTGTTTTCCTTGCAATACATATCAATATTTATCAGTCCATCCTTTTTCATCCTCTTCTTCTCATCTCCCCAGGTGAAAACCTGGGTGACTTCTTCTTCTCTTCTTCTCTTGTAGGTAACAGTGAAAACCAAGACCGCTTTTCTCTCCTTCTGTTGCCTCTTTTTATCCTCATATTCCTTTATCATTCCCCCCCTCTTCCTTCCTCCCCACCCCCTTTTTCCCCATAGCCTGTCTCCAGCTTGCATTGGATGACTGGCCTTCCCCCTTTTTTCCTTTCTCCCCCCTTATCTTCCTTCCTGCCTCCTCCAAGACTCAATAAAACCCATCATCTCTGTATTGAACGTGTCTATTGCTAGATCTGACAAATGCACCCCATCTGGTATACATAAATCCTCCAACCACTCTTCAACCCCTCTCAGTACCACATGGCCTCCCATGCTCCTTACCAATGTCCTAACCCTCCTATTCATCTTTCCTCTGACCCTGTCCACTGCTGTGTCTGAATTTGTGCCTCCATACCCTTCTTGGTATCATATCTGACCACGCCAAGCTCACCCCGGGCCATCATTGTTTTATTCTCTCAAGATCCTGTTTGATCCACAAATAAGTATCAACCCATGGCTTCCCCAAATATCATTACCCTGAGATGTATGATAATTAGATCTGGGTGGGGTCACCTCTCCTTCATTTCTAACAGGGTCAGAAGCAGTTGTGCCCATTTCATCCCTCAAATTCCACGCCATACCAGCCTACATTGTCTGACATCTTGGTATAGTTGTTTTTCCCCAGCTTTCTTTTCCGCTCTCCTTTCCACCCAGTAAATGTAGGAGTGCCCACAAATCCATACTTCTGTGATCCTCCCTCCACCTATTGAATTAAACAAAACATATTTTATTATCTCAAACCTACTCCCTCCCAGTCCCCTTAACCCTCCAACTCATGATTCCGTACCTGCAAAACAAAATGGCAGATGACAGGTTAATATCAATCATTTTAAAACCCCGAATATATATCTTATAACTGGCAGACTGCCAGTGGCCCATTTCCAGCATTCTCATCACTGGCACGCCATCTGCCACACATTTTGATGCTGCTCCTATTCTACATGAATGGAAGGAATATCTGGCTGGGTCCTCCCCCAAAAACTCCATACCTTTTTTGAGTATGGTTGTCACCTGATAACTTGTCACCTTTTTCCCCATCTCCATGCACAGATAATCTCCCTTCCTTATCACCACACTCTGTGGCGTAAGCCCACAAAGCTTTTACCAGGCACAGGTTCCCATCAAGGTGGGCCCTAATGGTCACCAAACACCCCTTCCCTGCTTGATCCATCTTGGATGTCCTAATTATGAGTTATATCACACTTTTTCCCCAGGTTATATCTCCCCACTCCAAGCCCCCTTCTTCCGCTTTTCTGTCATGTCCCACCATTTCACTCACTCTCAAGGCACCCAGGAGCATCACTAGGTAAATCATATGAAACAGCTATGCCTCATCCTTTGACTTACAGATTGCAGGCAATATTCCCCCAACTTGTCTAACCACTGGTCTGCTATCAGACGCCTGATATCCCTGGCTCCAACCCTGCATCATTCTCCTTATTATCATTGACTTCATGGGATCATTCCACCTTTTCAAACTACAGACTAAGCTGATCCCTGCTAGATACACCCCCATCGTGGTGTGAGCCATCCCTTTTTACCACTGATCTACTGTCAATTTTCCTAGCTGATCTTCTGTAACTGGCCCACTTACTGCCATATGTTGTGCTTCCCTGAACATTTGCAATGCCCGCCATGCCCCTTCATAGGCCCTCAAGGTCCTTGGTACCCATGAGTTGTGAAAAACAGCATTTTGGCTCCCTCTTGCCAATGTCCCAGATGTTCATTGGAATGGGCGATTTTTGCTCCTCTGCTGTTGGTGCCATTGCCCATAACCGATCCAGCTGCAGACAGGAAAGGCTGTCAGCTAGGATATTCCTCGCCCTGTCTATGTGCCTCACTCTAAAGGATGTGTTCAATTGTAAGCCTCTTAACACTAGCTATCTCAGCACACACATGGCTGTCTCAGATCTTGCTCCCCTGTTGTTAAGAACATCCACCACTGCCTTATTGTCACACCAAAATGTGACCTTCTGATTCTGTAACTCCTCACCCCCACACCAGGGTGCAGGCCCAAACTGGCATGATTTCCAACAATGTGATATCCTTCATTCTCTCTTCTCTTACCCAATCTGCTGGCCGTGGCTCTGCAAACCATTTTCCTTTCAAATACCCCCCCATTCCTAAACCGCCTGCCACATCCGTATACAACTCTAAGTCCATGTTATAAACCCAATCATGCTGCCAAAAAGAACGGCCATTATAACTTCTTAGAAATTCCTCCCACAACCGGAAATCCTCCTTCATCCCCTTTGTTATATCCACCCAGTGATAGGGTCTTATTACCCCTGCTGTGACCCTCACCAAATGCCTTGTAAATGTCCTACCTGGCCCAATTGCCCTGCAGGCAAAATTCAGATGTCCCAATACTTGTTGTACCTGCCTTAACTGCACTCACCTCTTGCTAGTATGAACCTGAATCAGTCCCTTTAGCTTCTGTACCTTACTGTCTGGCAGTCGAAACACTTCCTCCAGTGTATCTGCTTCAATACCCCAAAACTCCATTACCTTACTGGGCTTCTCTGTCTTGTCTGGTGCCAGTGGCACTCCTAGCTCACTATACAGTTCTTGAAAGCTAGCCAGCATCCTCTCTGTCTCCTTGCGTCCACTGCCTAATAACAAGAAATCATCCAAATAGTGTATGACTACCTTGTAACCCATCTTCTGTTGAAAAATCCACTGCAAGCAAGTGCTAAATTTTTCAAATGTAGCACAGGCTATGGAACAGCCCATAGGCATGGCCTTGTCTAAGTAATATTGGTCTTCCACTTTGAAACCCAACAAATCCCAGTCCTCCCTCCCTCCGAACTGGCAGCAACTGAAAAGCTGATTCTATATCTGTCTTGGCCAACCATGCGTCGGGGGTTGCCCTGATCACCTGCACCACCTCTTCCAACATGGCTTATTTCACCTTGCTATAATCTTCCCCTATAAAGTCATTGACTGACTCTTCTTCCGGTTACAAAAGATGGTGAATCACCCTGTATTCCCCTTGCTGCTTTTTGGGTACTAAACCCAGTGAAGAAATTCTCAGGTTATTCAATGGAGGGACTGGGTACAGCCCTTCAACCCTCCCTGTGGCTTTCTCTTTTCCTATTTTCCTTTTCAAAATGTCTTCTTTTCCCGTGACTGACCCCAAGTTATTAGCCTCCCTTGCCTGTCTGGATTCTTGCATTGTAGTGAAAAACCTGTTCTAAAACCCCTTATAGTTTCTGTCATCCTGCTATCCGGATAATGTCCCAGCCATTTTTTCCAAGCCTCTATTTTGATGGGGGTTTTAGCAGCCATGAACTGTTCTTTTCCCCCTGCACCACCCACCACCAGAAAACTACTAGCCCCTTCAACTCTTTCCCTTCCTCTCTTCTCCTCAGTAGGACTGGGACACCCTCCCCCATAACCCCTACCTCTTGTCCCCCTGCTCCATGCCTGTCCCCTGTAGCCTGGCCCATCCTGAAAGGGCTGGTGGCCTGCACCTTGTGTTCCCCCCACTGGATTCCCTTGATTCCATGTGTCCCTACACCTTGCCACTGGATGTGACCCCCATATCTCAAGCATGCATGTCTGAATCGACATTGCGGCCATGAACAAAATGCCCTATTATATCCCAACAACACTTCTGGGGTAGCCCTCCGACTCTTCTCCCAATCTCTTCTTCCAGAGTGGACTGATCCATGACAAAATCTGTCCACAGGTCCAACTGTTTCATGTCCCATCTCACATCCCCATATGTTGCCATCCATTGCTGAAAGAACTTGCTATAATATATCCACCCCACCCCACCCTTTTGCCTTTGCCCTCCTTATATCAGGGCATACGTGATAAGTGGGATGCCCATCTCTGGTTTCTTTCCCATAACTAAGACTGAATATATGGCAAAGCCCACGAACCACCTATCCCATGTCTTTCCCTTTATGAACATATCCTCCTCCTTCTTTCCCAATGACACCACAGCTGCCACCATATCACTCTTCCCTATGCTCTCCATTTCCTCATATTTTGCTGACACCTCTCTACTCAATAAGGAAATGTGTCCACATATTCTCCTTTCCATATTTTTTCCTTCATGGCCAGCCACACGTTTTCCCCTATTCTCTTACCTGGGGCTTCTATTTCCATCGTTCCTTCCTCCCGCCTTCAGTCACCTTCTCCACCCCACCTACCGGTTCCTTCTCCATCCTGACCTCTGCCAGTGCGGTTTCCATCTGCCCTAACCCCCTTGTCCCAAGAGCTGCTATAATTTGTCCAATGTATTCCTTGATGCTATCACCCACAGAACTTGATACACTACCTGCAGGCCTTTCTGATCCTTGCAGCCTGATGTCACTGGTGTGGGATAGTGCAGGCTCATGCAGTGATACAACTGGCTGAGGCACAGGGGAAGGTGGAACCAACACAGCCAGAAGCTCTGGCATGGGTTCTGGTGCCAGAACAAGCACCTGCTCTGGGGACGTACTAACGGTCCTGGTGAAAAAGGTTGAGGTGGTACTGAATTGACCACTCAAGAAGGAGCCACAAGTGGAGGTTGTGGCCTTCTTGGACTGTGTGGCCTCTCTGTTCGTCTTTCCCCTTCACCCCCTTTTCCCTTCTCTGCTTTCCTCTTCTCCCCCGGCCTCCCAGGCTCCCCCCCTTCAACCAGCTGCCACATCAGGTTGGCCTTCTCTGCCAATTCCACAATTGCCTTATAGGCCTCCTTCTTCAATGGTCTGTTCTTCCTTGGTGCCATCCCTTCCAACAATGTGCCTGTACAAACTGTTGAGAGAAACTGACAATTTGCCTCTGTTAGTGCTAGTACTATACCTTCCTTTAACAGCCATGCAGCTCTGTCCTATGCATTCTATCATTTTACCCCCCCATTCCACCTGGTAGGCCACCCACCATTGTTTTTTTTTATATGGCCCGAATTGACCACTTCTCCACCTAATTTACCCTTTGTTAATTCCCCCCATTGGATCACTGCCCCTTTGTTGGTGCTTGTAACCCCCGCAATCTGACTGGGAAATCCCCCCTTCCCCTTTTTGCAGCAGTCCCTGAAGCTCACGACCTTGCCCTGTCCTTGCAAGAGGAAGGTCCTGCCCCCCTCTGTGACATCACACACTGATTCGCTGGGCACATGGCTTCTGCTGTAAAGAGAAAATACCCTGAGAAAACCCTTACAATTGCCACAGCAGTTGACCATAATAATCTTCACACCTATTACCATGTGATCAAAATGCAAGAGAAAATGACTCCAAACCCACTCTAAACTTGTTGGTCTTCTTGGTAATACCAGCTCTACTGGTCTGTTATCATGAATGCCCAAAGTGTAAATCCAGTCTCCCATGATACCACTATCACCTCATAACCATGCGGCCCTATTTTCCCATCCTAGCCATGCGGTGTGACATCAGACACCATGCCACGCCCACGAGGTTTCCTTCACTAGGCCCTCCCGTGAGCTGCATTCTTGCTCCTATGTTTTATTTCAGTTAAAAAAAAAACCTTTTACTTCATTGTGGCATTTTTTTACCTCCTCTCTTTCTTTCCATGCATCTCTTCCTTTTCTCACCATGCAGTCTCCCTGCTAGGGCCCAACCCTTGCTCAGGCCCTCTACCTGTCTCCTCACTCATTTCTCAGGCAGCTCCCTTATCACATTAAAGTCAACAATACATGCACAAATAAGCTGAATAATGCCACTCTCATCTTCTCTCATCACCCCTCTGTAAGCGCTATCGAAATCGGCTCCCTCCTTATACCAGCAGCACACTTTACACCCCCAATTCCTGCCAAGACTTGCAGTGGTAACTGAAAAACTTCTGAACCATGTTCCCATGAAGCTCCGTTTTTGTGGCTGCATAGTCCCACTGCTAATAATCCTAACAGCATGCACACCACTAGGTCCTGCCCTACACCAGCAAAAGTCAGTCCTCTAACCAAACGGCCACCCTCCGAATACCTTCTAGCTGCAGCTCCCAGCGTCTGGCCCATGTTCACCCTTAATGAACTTCTTGCTGTCAGCCGTGGAGTCTCCATGATCAGCGAGGCTAAACCTCACCCTTTGTTCCCTGCACATGTTCAGCTGCCTCATAAGAACCACCATTTTCTTGTCCTCTTACAGCATGCTTTCTCACGCTTGTTCCCACAACTACTGTACCCCACAACTTCTGGTACATAATTTTTATAATTTTTTTTTCTTACCTTCTGCCAAAGCTTCTTGTACACAAACCTTACCACTGGCTGGTACCTCAAAATTCCGCCAGCCTAGCTCAAACACCAATCCGATGTGCTGTAGTTATGCTGATTTTAATCAACAAAATTTTTACAGAAAAAGATGCTGTATCCCGCTATGCTGTGCCCTTTATACACTGCATTTTGGACCTCCCCCTCCATACCTTCGCCTATCCCCTTCCTGCTCCTTCCTTTGGCTCCTCCCCCCTTGAAACCTATCCCTCATCCTATGACTCCCTGTCCACCCCCTCCCCCCCGAGCAAACCAACCTCTGTAAAAAGGTGGCGGGTCCACCAGGACAACTTGGTCTGCCCCTTAAAGGACAAACTTCTTTGTATGTATAAAATTCTGGGAAAAGTTCCTTTAGGGAAGTCATCTCCCCGACCATAATTCCCATTCTGTCAAGGTCTTTTGCTCTGTGAACAACAGTGTTCAAACAGTAAAACTGATCAGTCACCAGCAGTACTAATTCAGATCCGAGTATAGGTCTAATAATACTGATGGGGTCCTTCACTTGTCTGCAACCATCCATTAAAGATGTTAACAAACCTAGTATCAACTCTGACAATTTTTTCTTGTGTTTCATTTTGGATACATGTCACCCTGTATAATGGTAAAATGAAATCTGTACCTAATGTTTTTAGCAAAACTTGTTTAAACTATTCATTTTCCTTAATCGATAAACTATTATGAGATTGATTTTTCCACCTACCAAAATCCAAAACTCTATTCCCTTCAGTCCATGATAAATTTGGATCTACAGTATCAATGTGTTTTCCATTTTCTTTGAGTTCTATATCCTTCAGGGCTTGAGTATTATTTTCCTCAGTTTCCTCAGTTCCTTGATTTTCTGTTTTCCTGTTATTCCCTTTCTTAAATTTCACTAAAGTCTTGTTCATCTTTTTTTCCACTATCTGCCCTCTTTTTTTTATGCTTTTTCCTTTTTTGCAATTTTTGTAATTTTTCATTGACACTGGGTGAAAATTGACTTGTATCAGTTCTAATTACTTTTTTTCTCACAGATACATCAGTAGTTACCTGTTTTTTTTTTAAATTTGAACAAATTCTGTGACCACATTTGGGGTATTCTGTTTACCCAGGGCTGTCTTAATGTATTTATTACCCATCCTAATATTCTTGACTCTGTGCTGTGTAGCATTGTTTTGGTTCTGCCTGTTCTTCTTTTTGTCATAAGGAAGGATATTTTTCTGCCAATTTCTTACAGATAGTATTTTCTCTTAAGTTCTTATCAGGCAGCATAATGCACTCATACAGATAGCTCTGAGCACTATGCTAATGTTAGATTTGTCAGATGTTGCCACTATTTCCAGGGAGACCTCCAAACTGACGTCTTGTCTTGTCTGAAATTGAATAGTCATTTAATAAGCCTGCCTGTATGAGTTCCGCAACACCATGTGGCACATTTAAGTTACCCTCAACAAGATTAATAGAATATTTGTTAATAATGGCATTTTGTTCTATTGTTTCTAATTTTTGTCTATTTTCTAGACATACCCACTTAATGAAGGCAAGGTCTTGCTTGATGTCTAGTAACTGGCTAAACAAGAACATATTGGAGTTAAAATGGTCTCTTAGTACAGTTATCATGTCTCTTGTTACATCCTCTAAATCGGGCATTTTCACACTTTCTGGACTCATCAACCTAGAGCTAGTACTACATGACCCATATCTACTACATGACCCAAATCTGTGCTCGTTTGACTCCTCAGAAAATCTAACCTTACTGGGCCTCCCAAGGGATATTTTTTTCCCACTATCCCCCTCAGTAATCAAATTTCCAGTTATCATATTAGTGTCCATTATTGGATTTGGGTCAGTATGTATGTACACTTTACCATCCTTACTATCTGCCCTTAATGATTCTCTCAGACCGCTAACCTCAGAGTCCAGTATGGAAAGATTATGAAGCATTCAGAGAAGTCCATTTTTGCATCAGTTATTTGCCCTATGTCAAAGTCATGTCCCTTTAAATCTGGTTTAATCGGGGTAATTACTTCCTCTTCTTCTGACTGTATGTTAACAAAGGAGTCAGGTAAGCTGGGTTTTATGCGGGTGTTAGAGATATTTAAAAACTTAAGGATATCCCCATTTGGTGTCAATGCATGCTGTGCTTCTAAACTTGTTCCAATGAAATGCTTATTTATATTTTTATTGTTTTTCCTACTAGTTTTGTTTCTGAACTTGCCCTTGTAGGTGTAGGTTTTGTTTTGCATTTTTCCCAGGGCTTTCATTGTGAGTGCTTTCAGTGAGAAAGAACCTTTAGCTTTACCACCCCCTGCCTTCCAACAGAAATTTTTCTGATATGCAACCACTTTGATCATCATCATTACCCATTTTTTTTACTGCAGATAATTGCAGGCATTCTTATAATATAATTCAATAACCATACAACTTGTTAAAATTATTGCACTATCCAATCACTTTTCAAAGGAAAAGAGAATGCAGTTGGCAGGACTCAGATCACAAAAATAATCAGATTCAGTCCAATGGGCCTTAGTATTTAACACTTAAGAACTTAATGTCCTTTTGTTAAACGCTGGGCTCCATCTGCAAGAGAATACTATGAAAAAATTATTCAGGCTTCTTGCATATTTCTACTTTCCCCAATTTTTCAAAGTAAAAAGGTGCTCATGCAGGAATATAAGTTAAAGGAATAATGCCCTCCAGGGTGGGTGTTATGCTGGGATAACATCTCTCCTCAGGTGGTTGGGCCCAAGGCCACTGGCTGAGGGCATCCAACACCCATGAAGGGATGTTATCCCAGCATAACACCTACCCTGGAGGGCATTATTCCTATTATACAATGGCTTATTGTTTTATAAAAAAAAAAAATTAAAGAATGTTTTTGTTAGTGTTTAAAAATATTTTTGTTTCTTAAGAGAAGGACGAAATCATCATCCAAATCCAAGAAACAATCAGCAGGGATGTTAGGACAGGATAACATCCCTGCTGTGACAGCCAACTGACCAATCAGCAGCCAGGATTCTTTCTTTCCATTGTATAACGTGAAGTATCCAATGAAACCTTATGGTTGTATGAGTTCCTACTGTAGTGAAAAACTGGAAGTATACTGATAAAAAGAAAAAGGATAAAGCTGAAGGACTGTTCAGTTGTAACTAATTGTTGTTACTTATTAGCTTATTAGCTTACTTGAGGCTTGAAAAACAACAACAATTGTGCAAAAATGATAATACCAATAAAATGTCCACGACTGTAAAAAGACTTAAAACGGGATGTATAGGATACATAAAATATGTTAAACCTTTACCTCTCCAATAATACTCTAAAAGGATAGATTAAACACTAAAGGAATAATGCCTGACAGGGTGGGTGTTATGCTGCAATAACATCCCACCTTGGGTGGTTGGGCCCAAGGCCACTGGCCGAGAGCATCCAACACCTGAGAAGGGATGTTATCCCAACATAACACCCACCCTGGAGGGCATTATTCCCATTATACAATGGCTTATTGTTTTATAATTAAAAAAAAAATTAAAGAATGTTTTTGTTAGTGTGTAAAAATATTTTTGTTTCTTAAGAGAAGGACAAAATCATCATCCAAATCCAAGAAACAATCAGCAGGGATGTTATCCTGGCATAACATCCCTGCTGCGATAGCCAACTGACCAATCAGCAGCCAGGATTCTTTCTTGCCATTGTATAATTTTGAACAATTCAAATACTGTTTACAAAAAACATAGACTCACCACAGCATCTTAGTTTGATTATTAGACTCGTAAAAAGGTGCTTTTGGTCTCTATTCATCAATATAAAGATCAGTGCAACACTGAGTCAAGGTTAGATGCTCAGAATAAGCACCGGCTACTTGGCAGACCAAAGATTTTTACCGAGCTAAAAATAAAAAGCAGAAAATGCAAATGGACAAATCTACCACACAAACTGATGCTGGTGGTCTCCACAAAAAAGAGCAACTAATTGGGCTATAAAATTTACTTTTCCTTAGCTTCCTTAGCTCATATTAGCTCATTGCCTGCTTACTCGGTGCTAGAAATTGCATATCTTGGATGCTTCTATGGTCAGAAAAGATGACAGATCTGACTGGAGAATGCCATGCATGCACTTTTAAAGTCAATATCCACGTGGACTATGCAACCAATAACAGCTCCGCGTATGAGTGATGAATTTGTAAGTTTTTAAGTTTTAAAAAAGTAATTTAAAAAATACTCAATAATTATTAAGATCTAATAAAACAAAATATATCAGTCTCTACCTCAAATGCTCATTCTTCAGAAGAAAAAAACAGCAGGGCAGTAAACAATAACAAAACACAATGCAAACTCGATCAGAAACAGCTTTTTACAGTCTACACTTAAGTACTTAAGGGGTAGGGATTTAGAGAAAGAAAACAAAATGACCTTCTTCACCCACTGTTCCCAGTAAAGGCTTAGCTTCTAACTTTCCTTAAGGCTTTCCATCAGACTTCGGACTTCAGGCTTTCTTTCTAAATATTTCAGTCACAACCTCAGTCCCCTGTCTCAAACCCAGTCACAGTTACAGTCTCAGACGCAATGGTGAGGACAGTCAAAAAGCAGACAAAAACCTGCGTTTCTGTGTCCAGGAGCTGAGAATACAAACACTTTTCAGGGAGAATTCTCTCTTGGTATTAATCGGTATCAGTGTGTCAATGATTGTCGGTGACTGTCTCAGGCTAAAGCCTTTCCAAAGGGCCCCCTCACTTCTCCGCAGTCCTACCACCACCGAAGGTTCTCCTCCTGAAGGAAGACAAGGAACACCTGAGACAGCTACCAATCTGGGGTGCAGCACAAGAGAGCCTGGTAAGATCTGTTAGAATCAGCTAACGGTGGCATACCCTTAATAAATAAGAAAATGCATGTAACAGATCCTGTTGTCAGAGCTCTTTCCTCAGCTCTGCATCATGCCTGCTTTTTGTAAGGGGGGAAGGGATAAGGGAGGGGCTGACCAGAAGCCCTCCCCTCCAGATGAGGGGAGTAGCCTTCAAGCCCAAGGGGGAGGGAAACAGACTGGAGGTGGAGGTTTCAGGAGGAGCAGGGGAGGATGGAGTATAAGGAATCTGGGTGGGGTTAGACAAAAGGATCAGGGATAAGGGGTGGGGTTAGTGTTAGTAAATGCCAGGAGCTTGGGAAACAAGTTGCCAGAGTTCAGGCCATGCTGTTCGAGGGAGGGTGGATGTGGCGGCAGTCACTGAAGCGTGGGCCAACAAAAACCATGACGCGGACCTAAATGTGCGGGGTACACTATGCTAGGAAGGATAGAAAGGAGGGCAGAGGGGTGGAGGCTATGTTCATTAGAGATGACATAGAAATTGCTATGGTAGAAGAGGCAGAGGAAACGTGGAGGCCTTATGGGTCACCTTACGATCCCCAGCAGGAGATAAGGTCAAGCTGGGAGTAGCATATAGGCCCCCCGGGATGAGTGATGTTCTATAGGATGGTTTGCTGACAACATCATTGCCCAGTGTGGTCCAAAAGGGAAGGAGGTGTTGATGGGGACCTTAATATGCCAGGTACAAACTGGGGAACCATGTCCTCTAAGGTGGCCAAGGAGCAGAGGCTGCTGGATGGCTTCCAGGATGTGTTCTTAACACAGCATGTGATGGAGCCCACAAGGAGGGGCATGTCCTGGATATGGTTCTGGCAGATGGGGATCTGGTAAGGGACATGGTTGACAGGACCCCTGACTGGGAGTGACCACAATACTGTCTGGTTTCAAATAAGCATTGGGGGAGTGGGGGTGAAATCTAGGACACAGGCAGTGGACTTCAGGGGGGCAGACTTTATGGGCATGGGAAATATTCTCAAGGATCACTTGAAGCGGATTACCTCAATGACAAGTGTGGAAAGGAGATGGGAGGTCATAAAACGGGGACTTCATGAGGCAGTCAGGATCTGCGCTAAGTTGAAACGTAAGGGAGCAAGGTCACATAAACCATGCTGGTGGTCCAGTGAGGTCCAGGTAGCAGTCAGAGAAAATAAGGCAGCTTACAAAAAATATAAAACAACAAGAGGGGATAGGGATAAGGAAATGTACCAGCTTGCATCTAGAAAAGTCACCCGTATGGTGAGGGGAGCAAAGTCCAGTAAAGAGCAACGGCTGGCACAGGGGATACATGGAGGGAAAAGGGTTCATCCGGTACATTGGGGAGCGGAGAAAAACTAAGGGCCATCTCAGCAGATTGAGATCAGAAGGAGGGTGGGTGGAAGAGGCGAGGGACCAGGCAGAGGTATTTACAGTACTTTGCCTCTGTGTTCACTAGGGAGGGGATGGGATATCTACAAAGCAAGGCACAAAGGGATAGAAAGCGGCAGGGAGTGGGATCAGGGGAGCAGAAATGGAGCAAAAGGGAGGAAAGGTACCCCAGGGTGTCACATCTAGATAAGGATAAAAGACCAGTAAGGTGGAGGGACGGATGATGCCATCCCCACCAAAGGGTGTGGTTTGCCCTCAAGGCCCTAAAGAAAGACAAATTCCTGGGCCGGATGGCATTCATCCGAGAGTACTATGGGAATTGGTGGACATACTGGCTGCACCTCTGGCGGAGCTTTTCAGCAGGTCACTTGAGCAGGAGGATACCTAGGGATTGGCGAGAGGCACATGTGGTACCAATCCATAAAGGGGGGTCAAGGAAGTACCAGGAAACTATAGACCCATCAGTTTAACCTCAGTGGTGGAAAATTAATGGAGAGTATACTAAAGGAACGATTGGGGTTTACTTGGAGGAGGGGAGGTCTGGATAGTCGCAGCATGGGTTTGTGCCAGTGTAGATCATGTCAAACCAACCTTGTGGAGTTCTATGAATGGGTAACATCAGAACTGGACAGGGGTAAGCCTGTGGATGTATTATTCTTGGACTTCAGCAAGGAGTTTGACTCTGTCCCCACAATGGTCTGGTGGAGAAACTGATGGGGTTAGAGTAGGCCTTAGATGGTCAGATGGATTGAAAACTGGATAGCTGGATGCACTCAGAGAGTAGTGGTCTGTGGGGAGCTCTCAGACCCTACAGAGGTTGGTAGTGGGGTACCACAGGGCTCGGTCCTGGGTCCAATCCTGTTTAATGCATACATATCGGACATCAGGGATGGTATAGGGTGTGAAATGAGTCTCTTCGCAGATGACTCCAAGATGGGAGCAGTAGTTGAGGGAGAAGAGGGGAGGTTGGCCCTGCAAGGGGACCTGGACACCCTGGAAAGCTGGGCTCACACATGGAAATTAAATTTCAATATCACCAAGTGCAAGGTGTTGCATCTTGGTCGGGGAAACCTTAAACACAGGTACACCCTGGGAGGGAGGTGCTGGAAGCCTCAACAGGGGAAAAGACCTAGGGGTCATGGTGGATACATGTATGAATAACTCTGAGCAGTGCAGGAGAGCAGCTAGCAAGGCAAACAGGATGTTGGGATGCATCGCAAGGGGGATCACCTCTAGGAGCAAGGAAGTGATTCTGCTGCTCTACAATGGACTGGTTAGACCACACCTTGAGTACTGTGTACAGTACTGGAGACCACACTTGAAGAGGGACATACAGCTCCTGGAGAGGGTACAGAGGAGGGCAACAAAGATGATACGAGGGCTAGGGGATTTGACTTACGAGGACAGACTTGAGGAGCTCTGCCTGTTTTCATTGGAGGAGAGGAGAGAAAGGGGGGACATGATTGAGGTCTTCAAGTACCTCAAGGGAATAAATAGGGTAAACATGGAGGGGATCTTTAGACTAAAGCAGGGAGGCATCACCAGAGGGCATGGTTTGAAGTTGGAAGGTGGAAGGGTGAGGGGGGAAAAGAGGAGGAGGTTTTTCACTGAGAGGGTGGTGGACCCTTGGAATGCTCTGCCTGGTGAGCTGGTTCAGAGATCCACAGTGGAGGGCTTTAAGAGAGGGTAGGACAGACACAGAAAGTGGATGTATCAGATGATGGCCTGTCCCGGGGGGGGGTGGGGATGGATGATAGGGGTTTCTGGAGCACAAGGGATGGGAGGGTCTCGGCACCCAACTAAGGATCTAGGTTCGAGCAGACTCGATAGACCATAAGGCCTAATCTGCTGGCAAATAGTATGTTAGTATGTTAGTATGCAGCTCCATTTCCTGGTCATGGGGCCCCACACACAGATTTAAAACAATGGAGCTAGTTATGTGGGCCAGTGGCTACCACTTGCCAAAATTAAGAGTGTTCAAGCAGGTATGAGTATAGGCAAGTGAGGGAGTGTAATATTAATATGCCAAGTCTCACTGCTTTTTTGATTGTACCTATCACCTGCTCACCCCCTGCCACATACTCAACTACTGTAAACCTATTTCAGAGCAAGACAGCCTCAAAGTGAATTCCGATGACCCAATTTAGAGAAATGGTCATGACTGAGATCAGGACGTAGTTGTTGATTGAACCTGGAATGGGAGCGCATTAATATTTGCAATGGGATTTGCTGTAAAGCATACCAGGTATGCAATTATGATTCTAATTCTAACTGTAGTGGGCTCCCTGTTATTCATAGCTGTTCTAGACTTTTCCTCCATTGTCATGGGCTTCTGGTTTTAACAACTGTATTGTATAAATTGCTCAGTTTTTAAATTTTGCATCCAAGAACTATTTTATGCATAAAGTAAATACACTTGAACTTATTGCACTAATCCCCTCAATTTCTATGATACCAACATTTCACAAGGTACTGTAGTTCTAAGATGAATTTTCCATCCACTAGAATGGGCCAGTTGTTGTGATTAGTTGAGTCAATGCTACAAAGCTGGTAGCTATGGGAGTTGGTCATCAGGATTCACTAATCCTGTTGGTGAAAGCAGCAACAGCAGATCAGAGCACTGATGGGGGCCTTCATACAATGCTAGCCATTCAGTGTTAGGTCTAGTAGTTGCAGGGTTGAGAAAACACATTATGGTGAAAGTTACAGTAGTATAGGGCTTCACAGCCTGTCATAGCAGGCTGTGGTAGGCTGGGGCAGCACTGGAGGGTCATCTGAAAGCTTCCCCAACATTAATGCTGATGAACCCTGCCAGGTTAGACCAGCAGCAGGGCACTGACAGATCAATGCTAGGCATGTGTAGGACCTACACAATAGGGTCAGTTTTCAAGCCAAATCTGAGACTTGACTGTATTAGTGTAGGTTTCAATTTGAAATTCATAACACTGCATACTCTATTAATCTTTTGTTTGACATTTTGATATTGCTTAGCCTTGACCTATCAGCTTTTCAGAGATATGTGTATTTTTGTTTAAATGTTTGGTACAGCTGTATCTAATCTTGAGTTTCCAGACACAAGTGCCTCAATTAGGCTTGATAGGAAAACAATGCGTAGAAACACTTTTAAGGCAGTTTATTTTATAATGTACAGTATTAATCTCCCCTTAATGGAATATGTGTTAGAAGGCGAAACACCTGCTTTGCAAATCGTGCAACATCATTCCTGATAAAGTATATTGTATTGTAAGGTAGCTCCTTGATGTAAATAGATCTATATAAAATGAATGAGTATGCAGCCCTTTTATCAAGGAGTATGACAAAGGGCATGCAAGCTTCTGTCAATTCAGTTAAGAGCATCCCCATTTCATAGAGTGGAGGGAATGAAAATAATATTTTGCCTACAGTGTATGCTACAGTTTTTATAAGCTCAAATCAGATGTATATCAATCATGCTGATGTCCCAGGGCTGTGGGACTAGCAAAAAAAACCAAAAAAAAACCGAGAGAGACAGAGAAAGAGACAGAGAGAGACCAGAGCTGATAAAAAGTAGGGATGTGAGAGTAATGAATAATATTTTGTAAATATCGTGAACAACGCACCCGGATGTGAATAATGAATAGTGGCACTATTCATGCCTAAACTGGCCCTCCACCCTCCTTCCTAGCCCAATCATCTTAAATTACCACCTACCATAACCAACCCTCTGCAACAAAGCCCAATCCCACCTTCTCCCCAGAACCCACAATTTAAGGTTTTGTTGTTGATTTAATAAAAACTGAGTCCCATGACAGGTGACCAGCACAACCCACCTAAACCACTTCCTGCTGCCATCTCCAGTCCTCATGACATTTACTAGTAAAAAATAAATAAATAAATAATCCTTCCCACCCACCCTGGCAGCTACTTCATATAAGGACACCATACTCATCCATTTTATACAGATCCATTCACATAAAGGAATTACCTTACAATACAATGTACAGTATCAGGAAGGATGGTGCACCAATTGTAATGCAGATGGTTCACCTTCTAACTGGTATTCCATTAAGGGGAGATTAATACTATATATTATAGAACAAATTGATTTAATTATTTTAAAAACATTTTTCATAAAGTTTCTACTCATTGTTTTCATATCAAGGCTAATTGAGGCACTTTTGTATGAAAACTCAAGATTTGGTACAGCTGTTCTGGCACTAACATAAAAGGATTGGGCTGGGGAGGAGAGTGTGGGGGGTTGTTTTACTACCACTCTAACATGTACATGACCAGTGAACACAAATACTGAATTCCCAAATATCTGGGTACCCAAATACAAACATTCATCTAAATATTTAAAATAAGGTATTCAACCACCCCTAATAAAAACTCTAACATGGACTGCAGACTTTTGAATCTACGACTGCTGCAGCTCAGCCCTGACATCAGCTGCAGGGGATTCTAGGATTTCTTGTTACAGTACATGTCAGCTTGGATGTTAGCAGAATCAGCCTAATACAATGAACTACAGTACAGTAAACAGTAAGTAAAACCACTTTTAGACAAAAACTGCAAACTGAGACAAGCCCCACACTTCTGCTGACTATTTCCTTTTAAAAAGTTCAGAAGCATTCCATTTCTGTGTTATATGCCTCAAAAATGGTTGAGCAAAGAGATATGTCAAACTTAGATGCTGCTGAGTTTCAAACAGGGCTGTGCATTCTGGTCTTGGGCAAAATCTCTCTGTAAAGCAAAGTAGTAAAGCAGACTTAAAATTGGAGAAAAGGATAACATACAAGACTAAGGGTAATCTAAAATAGAAATAGAAGTATAGGTCAGAGTGTTCACAGCTATCATGCACTGTTGCTTTTAAGTAGTGTAGCTGGATCAGCTCATTTGCCTGCTAGTGTTACATATGGGTGACTTTTACCACCTTATTTATTTATTTAGTTTTTGTTGACCAGGTAAGTGCACTAGACAAATCCTGCCTATTTTCAGGCACGACCTGGGGAGGGGGGATACAGATGAATGCCAACTGACCTTGAACCAGATTAAGTTGTTGGTGGTATTTTTTTAGCGAATGAGGGAAATTTGGCCAGGAAACCGGGGAAATTCCCCTACTCTTAATGCTAGCGGGTACTGCATTGCTGTGAGTGAGCGGACAGAGTGTATGAGCTTTCGATGAAGAAGGACATGCAGGTGGCTGAGGAGTGAGCCTACTCCTTGGCCCTCCCTATTCTGGACACCAACATGGATGTTGACCTGATAATAGAAGAGTCAGACATGCTAGCCACAGGAGAGATGGATGTTTTAACTTCTCGAGATGTTCCTCTAACAGGAACCGGAGCACAGGCACTAAATCAAGGGTCTGTAGTAGAGGATAGAATGGCAGACATACAGCTGCAAATGGATTTGGCAGAGCAGCGCTATGAAGAAACAAGGTCTCGGTTGCAGAATGAATTATGAAAACAGGAGGAGCTACGCGTATCTCGGAACCTGGAAGTGGTCGTGAGTAATGCAAGTGCTGATATACATGTAATCGGTTCAGAAGAGGCAGAAGAGCTACCAATATCTGTTGTAACTGATGTTTCTCCTAGTTTAGCAACCTCACAGTTACCAGAAGAAGAAATAGCTGCTTCCTCAGTAAATGAGGAGCGGAGTGATAAGCAGCCATCCAACATTGGCAGATCTTCACAGTCAGCTGACAAAGGCTTACAGATAAGTAAATTATCTTCAGGAAAGTTAAAGAACAACGATGAATCAACCTCTTTGTCCCCGATAACATTTTCTATAGGGGTCTCCAAGGGAGGGAGGAAAAAAGTTAAATGGTAAGGAGGGAGCAGAGAAAAATCGAAAGTTACACTCTCAGTCCTCGCATTCTGATGCAAAATCCTTGGGTAAGGTTCAAACTACTTCTAACGATTTAGTCACTGTGTCTTCCCCTGGTTCTACAGAATGGGTTTCCACTGCATTAACAGCGGCTGGGTGGGTGAAAAATGTTTCAGGGGTTGGATGGAGTGCTAATCTCTCTGGAAAAGACAATGCAGACCCTCAATTGGATCCATTTCTAAATGCTCCTATTCCTGAGTTGAGTAATGGCTCTCTTTTAACTGCAGGCCAGCCTAATCCTCTGACTCAAGAATCGGTTTCTCAGCAAAATACATCAGATGATTTATTGGTAACTATAAAAAACATGGAGGGTGATGTTTCTGTACCTGATATACCAGATCCTTCAGTGATTGCTTACGAGGAAGCTTTGGCTAATTTTTTGCCTAATATTCAAGATGCTGTCACCTCTAATGGGCAGCTAGGCCCTGAAACTCCTGTTTTGACCCCCAACATTTGGCATGATAGAGTTAGAGATCAACTCTTTCCTCCTAATGCCAGATTATTATCAGAACCTGCCATGAGGTGGAATGCTGTACATTTGAAATATAGGGGAAATGCCACGGACGTCCCTGATAGACATTTTATGGGGAGATCCTTGTTAAAAGATACTATGAAATACTATGCTTATGAGTTATATGCCCTCATACACATATCAGGGGATTCGGTTTTTGATATGTTTTAAGCACCCTGCTGGATTAGATCGCTTCTGGAAACAATACCAGGTATTAAAACTTTTTCCTTTATGGAAACCTTTTAAAGCTATTCCCTTGACCAAATCCCTAACAAAGAAAATAACAGTTTTGTTCTGAAATGAAGGGATAATTGTGGCAGATATCACTTACTGGTTGCAACAACGTTGCACAATAAAAGGATACCCAGAACCTATCCCTGATGATGAACAATTATGGACTGGAGGATGGAAATACCAGGTAACATTAAACTTGGAACAAGGCCTGACAAAGCACTTACCAAACTGTTTTTTTTTGGGCAGTGAGACCGAGGAAAATCTTTTATCTGGGTCAGCCCAGAGCTTGTTTCAAATGTGGGGGTGTTGGGCATCTAAGCAATGTATGTGACAAAGAGAAATGTGGCCTTTGTGGTGAAATAGGGCACTTTGGAGCACAGTGTCAACAACCTTTGAGATGCAACCTATGTGATGAGCAGGGTCACACATTTCAGAACTGTTCCTGGGATTCTTACAGTAGCAGAGACCTAGCTATTCATGCTGAACAAGATGCTTGTGTCACTACAGCACAAAAAGAGAAGCTACGTGTGTTGGAATTACTACATACAAATCCACATAGGGATATAATGCCCCCTAAAGCAAATCAACCCCATACAGTTACTCCCACAGTGAACATCAATCAGGAAAAAGTGGTACTGAATCCTCAGTTTGTGCAAATGTGACCTACGACTGACATTGAAGAGGTCGTAAACTCCTTGGTCACAAAGGATCCCACTGCGTTAGGTGATCCCCCCGCCCAGATTGAGATTGATTCCTGTAAGCAGGATATCATAAGAACAGTCTCTGTACAGCAAATAGAGGTAGAAATAGGGGATAACCCTATGCCTTCCCCTACAGTTCAGCACAATGAATCCTTTCAGAGAGTCACTAGATCAAAATCAAGAAAACCCCCTGTGGATTCCCCAAACGAGGCAAAGATCTTGGATGGTCTACCAGTACAAAACTCTTATGGATTATTATTTGAACAAGGAGAAGAAGATGAAAGTCATGACTCAGATTTATCATCCATCACCTCTTCACAGGCAGATGTTAGCATTGAAGGAAGACCTATGGAAAAACCCAAACCTAGAAAGTGAAAGAAAAAGAAGTGAAGATGACTGTGGTTAATGATTTAGCATATTCTGTTTTTCTTTCAACCTTTTCTTTCCTCCCTCTAAATTCTCATGTCTGAGAAAATTTCTCTCCTCACAATTAATGTGAATAGCATTAAGTCCTTGGAAAAAAGGCGGGTCACCTTTGCTAGTCTGAGAGAAGGAAAAAGTAATGTAATTTTACTACAAGATACGAGGTTACGGTCATTAATAGAGGTGAGAAATGTGCAAAGGGACTGGCGCTGGGGTGTCTAGTTTTGGTCATTAGAAGAAGAGCCTTGTTCAGGTTAAGGGATCTTATTTTCGAATGTACAGGTAGAAGTATTACATCTTTTGGATGTCCAACCTGGGAGAGTCATGATAATGGATGTTGTTTTGGGTAATGAGATATAGGATTATTAATATCTATGCTCCTCAATTAAAGGCAGACAGGCCTTCTCTTTTTAAGAGAGTGGAACCTTATTTACACACCTCTAAATTAGTAGTATGGGGAGGTGACTTCAATTGTGGCCTATCAAAAAAGGATTGGGGGAAGGTTACTACCAAATTATATAGCGACACTAATTCTTTGCTTACAATATTAAATACCAATAATTTATATGATGCTTATGATTTATTAAAGTGGATTCTAACTCACACTTCTTATAAAGGTCATTTATCCACTAGGATAGATTTCTGGCTCGAGTCTAAATGGGCTACTTATCAGGATGTAAGGGTTGTTCCATTAGAATCTTCAGATCATGTGGCCGATAAGTTGGATCTAGGTTTTTGGCAGTAGGTTCCTATAGGTAGAGGGTACTGGAGGATGAATGTGGCTATATTACAGGAGACGGTTATACAGGATTCTATAAAATATTTTTTTATGTTGAGAGCTGATATCTTGTTTCTATATGATAGCCTTATAGATTGGTGGGAGGATATAACGAGAGATCTAAAACATCTCTACATAGGAATTTCTAGTAAATGGGCTAAAAAGAATTATATTCAGTACTTGGGGCTCAGGGCAAAATACATGCAACTATTATCGAATTCAGTTGATTCAAATAATACTATGTTACAATTGCAGGCTAGTAAAGAAAAAATGTATACATATTTGAAAGTATCTGAAAACAGAGCTGCTCAACAACAAAAATATCAAACTGGGGTACAAAAGAACAGGTAAATCCATACGAATTAGGCTTGCATGGGGTACAACACCTAGTAATGACAGGATTGAAAGATAATTCTGGGTCTGTAGTAACAGATAATAATGGTCTTTTAGTGTTAATTCAAGAACACATTAGAGCTACTTTTCAAAAGGACAGGGTGAGTTATCCAGAATCATTTTTCAAAGATTTAGACATACCTCAATTAGGAAAAGAAGAAGTGCAAAGTTTAGTGGTTCCTTTTACAATTTTAGAAGTTAGGCATGCCATTACTAAGCTGACGCCCCGAACCACTCCAGGAATAGATGGCATATCTAATGATTTCTATAAATGCTATAGTGATGTACTAGCCCCTTGGTTACATATTTTGTTTCCAGCCATATGGAAAGAGAATAGGCTAGTTCTTACCATGAAAGAAGGTGTTATGTCCTTTCTTTATAAAAAAGGGGGCACACAGGACATAAAAAATTGGAGGCCCCTAAGTTTGCTATACTCCGATTATAACATTTTGACCAGAATTCTGACTAATCGCTTAGAAAAAATTGCAAAACATGTTATAATTCCTACACAGACTTGCACAGTTCCTGTTAGAAATGTTATACAGAATTTGTTTTTTGTTAGAGAAGTGGTGGAACAAGGCCTAAACATGAATTTAGATGGTTATTTGCTGACTATTGACCAAGAAACAGCATTTGATTCTGTACAACAGGAACATATCTGAGCAGTATTACAGCATTATGGAGTTCCGGAAACTTTTTTGACATTGAAACAAACAATGTATACTAAAGCTCAGGTCACCCCTTTGGTTAATGTGCATCAATGCATACCAAAATATTTAAAAAATGGTGTTAGGGCTGTCCAATGAGTCCATTATTGTATGTATTTGGCCTAGATCCTATAGTTTGGAATATTGAAAGAGCTGCAAACATTAAAGCCATTATAAATAAGAATGGGGCTGTATTCCAAAAAGTTACAGCCTATGCTGATGACTGTACTTTTACAATTGCTAATTTAGAATCAGGAAAACAGATTATACAAATGTTGGAGTCAGTTTATGCTACTACTGATATTAATATCAATGTTGGAAAAAGTAAGGTCTTGGTATTGGGTACAGCACAAATAGTAGAGGGATTCCCTATTACTATGATGACTAAGAAAATTAAGATATTAGGTCTGTTTTTTGGTTCACGGGAATCTGAAGGGAAAAACTGGACAGTGGTTTATGATCAGGCTAATCTTAAAATTAAATCATGGCTCTCTTGGAAAATGACTCGGAAGAAGAGAGTTTATCTACTTAGAGCATATATAGCCCCCACATTTTTATATGTTTCCCATATCTATCCACTTCCATTTGTTACGCATACTAAAATTATGGATCTTTTTTTTCTATTTTTATGGGGTAGTAAGCTGACTCCAGTAAAAAGAGTACACACATATAGGACCCAGAAAACGGGGGGTTTAAATATGATTCAGCCCTTGTTAATTTTTTTGGAAACTTTTTCTTTAATTCTATATGTCCAGTACTACTAGAATCTGAGGGTTTGGGGGTTTTAAATATGAAATTATGGGGACCTAGTTTTCTGATGGCATGGGGTAGGAATAAACGGCATCCCTCAGAGAAAGCCCTTCCAGGGTATTTGCAAACTACTTTAAAATATATAAGAACATGGAAGACTGAGTCAGGTTGGTTTTTGGGTCAAGAAAAAAATGTTTTTTACAAATTTATGTTAGACAAATGGTACAAAGAAGAACTCCTGTTTCAGGTTTCAACTGCTACCAATGTAGAAGTATTATTAGAAAGTATTTTGGACCGTAGAATCCCTCTCAAGATGCAGGACTAAATTTGGCTATGTGGACATCAGAAGCTAACCGTGAAGGGCAATCAAAAACATAAACAGGTTGATGAAAGAGGTTGTGGAAACATTCTTTGTCAAGGTCAGGTGGAAACCATGCAGCATTTGTTTTTTTAATTGCGTGACTGTCCAAGGTTTCTGGAATCAGCTTGCTGGTTGGTGGGGAGAAGATCTTTTTCAATAATTGACTTATGACATTTTGGTGCTAGGACAAATTCCTGTTTCCTGGATGAAATGGACAAAAAGTACTGTTTATTTTATTTTAGCATGCCTAAAATGGTCATTGTGGCAAGCTAGATGTTTACGTTCACTGCAAAATAAAGAAATTTCTCAGCAGGAAGTTATGTTTAAAATACAAGCGGATCTAGATAAAATATATAATTATGATTGTCGTACCTTAGGACAAGATGTGAGTTCTAGATTATGGAAAAATGTAGTATGGGTGGGTTAAAGTTTTTTTTTTTTCTTTATGTTTCTTTTATTTTTTCAAGCATGTTATATTTCTGGTAAATCCATAATAAAGATAGGTAAATGTCTTAGGGATGTGACCTGTCATGTAGACACTGATCAGTTTTGGGAAGCACTTTTGGTATATATGGGAATTATGTATGGGTATTTAGGAGGATTCACATAGGGGCTGGTTTCTTGGAATTTATATGATATTTGTGTATTACTTTGTTCATTGTGTTTTTTATGTTATGCTTTTGAATTCTGAATAAAAATTTCCCCTACTCTTTTCAATAAGTGCCATGGGATCTTTAACATCCACCTGAACTACCACCAATCCAGGCATATGGGACCTCGGTTTAATGTCTCATCCGAAAGATGGCACCTCAGAAGTGCAGCACCCCTCATGCTGCACTACAGTGTCAGTACTGAGATATTAACCCAAGTGCCAGATGTGGGAACTGAACCCAAAGCCCTCTGATCTCCCAGCCTCAGAGGTGAGTGTGCTACCTACTGAGCCACTGACACTGACACTTTTCCCTCTTGAATCAAATTCAGTATCACAACAGTGGAATGGAATTGCATGAGCAGGCCACCTTTTAAGTAGCAGGCCCATGATATTCATTTGTAGCCTACTGGTGAAGAAATAAGAATTTACAAAAGATCTCTACGTCTGATTTTGAATAAGAAAGCACATATAATCAATAGAAAATACAAATTATCACATACATACATGTTTAGCATCTTGCACTATGAACAAACAAGCTAAACAAGATAAGGACCCCAAAGTAGATACTGCAATGACAAAAGCTCTAAAGAATGTTGATGATACAGCATAAATGGCCATGACAAGTACCATACTAGCCAGTGTTATGAACTGATTTTTTTATAGAAGCTAACATGGTTGAACTCCAAAGAAATGGTGAATAAACAAATCAGTGATCATGAGGTAGGATGTTTTTGACAGTATGTATCTATGGACTCTTTAGTAATCAATAAACTGCTGTTCATGTTCAAACTGGGGAATCAGGATCTATTCATGAGGAATAAAAGCACCATAGCCAGGGGGCATGGGTGAAAGTTAGTGGGTGGAGATTCTATAGGGAAGTTAGGCAATACTTTTTCATGGAGTGGGTAGGGGACAAATGGAATAGTTTTTCCAAGTAGCTGCTGGAAGCCAAATTAGTGACTGACTTCAGATTTGAATGGGATAGGCAGAAGGAGATAGGTGGGGTAAGGGGTGTCACAAACCCACTCCTGGGGGTCAAGCCCACTGAGCTCACAGTGCCCACTCTTAAATGCAATCCATGATGGGGAGAACAGGGATACCCTCCACATACTTTAGAATGTTCACTGAGGTCATTACTGCACCTCTGCTACAAGGATACCAGGCATCCTTCTAGCTCTTGATAAGGGCACAGTACCCGTCTTAAGTCTTGAGGCCAAATATGAATCATTCCCTTGGCTATTACACAAAGGAGGAAGACCCAGGCATCACACTCTCTTTGGGGTAGCAGTGTAAGCCTGATTTGTCCTTCTCCCTACAGGACATGCAACAGCCTAGTTCACAGTCTCTGCAGACTCATATGAGACTCTGGTATTTCCCCCATCCTTTCAGATGTCCCTTACAGACCATTTTCTCAATCTGGTTTATTTATCTATTTTATTTATTTATAACTTTGTTAACTAGGTAGGTGTACTGATCCCAGAGACTATTTTCAGGTATGACCCAGGCCATGTAAGGTGGCATGGAGTAGAAATATCAGAATAACAAGAACATAACAAGAGCAGGTGATACATAGTGAAAAGTTACAGTTGTTACATTTGGCAGTACATGGTGGCAGTAGTTTAGGGACAACAAATAACAAAGCAAAGTAAGGCTCATGGTGATACAGTTTCAGTAAATAATAGAAACCTATTTGAACCTACCCCTGGAAGCTATGGGGGGGATAGTACTTAAAGCAGTGGCAGGTAGATGTCAACAGGAGCCATTCTTTGAGCTGAGTCTTAAACTGGCAGTGAGTGTTTATGGCACGCAGTTCAGTGGGCAGCTTATTCCATAGAGTGGGTGCTGCTACAGACAGGGCTCTAGTACCCATGGTCATGGTTACCCTGGGGATTTTCAGGGAAGGGATACTGGAGGAGCGTAGGCAGCACTGTGAGGTTTGGATGGTGAGAAGGGAAGCAAGAGGGGATTTATGGCCAATAAAGAATGGCAGAATCAATAAAACTGTACAGTGCAAGGTCAAAATGGGCTTGTAGTGGGAGCCACCCCATTGTAGTGTAAAGTGTACAGTGGTGTGTGGAGAAATGGGCCAGTAGTGAAAAGTGGCATCAACTGTTGTATGCTACTGATGGTTTTGCCATGGTGGATGTGGATGTCCTGGAGTAGATGGGAGAGCAGTAGTCCAGGATAGGTAGCAGGTTTCCCTGGATGATGGCATGGTGGGCCTCAGGGGTGAGGTATTGCCGGTATGTGTGGGCAGCCCCTAGTTTTTGGTGAACTCTTTGAACCAAGGAGTTTATGTGCTTGTGGTGCCCCTCTAAGCAATTAATAGTTGTCACAGATTATTAATAAATCTTCTACAGTCACACATACAATTTATACTAGGATTTATACTAGGAAATATAGATATACAGGAGACCAAAGGCCCATATAGGTATGTCTCCTGCCAAGCTGGTATATTCCATATTTATTATAGCATTAATGAATCAAGTTTGTGTTTAAAAATGACATGATCAGCATTTTCTACTAACGAACTGGGGAGTGAGTTCCACAAGGGAATTATCCTTTGTGTATAGTAGGATCTCCTTTTATTAGTTTTCGGATATGTAAGGGACAACTGACATTTATGGGTTCTTAAATTACAGTTATGTTTATTGTAAGACATATTTAATTGTGTAAGTAACTCGTCATCCTTGTGCATTTTGTGCACAAAAAGGGCGTCCCCCCTCTTTTTCTTCTCTCCTCCAGGGATTATAACTTCAACTCTTCCAGTCTTCTATCATAGCTTATACTGGATATATCACCTACCAATTTAGTTATTCTCTGATGGACCCCCCTCCATCCTATTTATGTCTTGTCTGAGGTATGGATTCCACAGAGGGGAACAATAATCCAAGTGTGGCCTCACATAAACCCTGTACAGTGGCATAATGCATCTTCTGTCTCTAGAAGCAAAGCTTCTTTTTATACAGCCTATTAGCCTATTAGTCTTATTTATAATATTGTTATAATGAATTTGAAATGTAAGGTCAGAGTCTATTGTCACACCTAGATCTTTTTGCTGCGTTACAGATCTTATTACTTGACCTTTAATGCACATTGATAGTGCAAATTATTTTTTTCCAAAGTGCATAACAACACATTTATCAGTACTAAAGGTCATTTGATTTTTATCAGCCCATATTTCAATTTTTTTTTAAGTCATTGACAAGTTTTTGATAATCTGTTAAGGTATCAACTTGTGCTGTTATTTTGGTATCATCAGCAAATTTTATAGCAAAGCTATTCAAATTGGATGTCATATCTGATATGAATACGTCAAAAAGGATTAGTCCCAGGACTGATCCCTGAGGAACCCCGCTTGTCACTGCTCTCATTCCAGATATATGTCCTCTTATACGTACACATTGGTTATGATCATTTAACCACTCTTCCACCCAGTTTATAATTGGGTTCTTAATTCTGAGCGTTCTCATTTTCTCTATTAGGAGTCCATGTGGCACTTTATCAAATGCCTTACAAAGGTCAAGAAATATTACATCCAAAGCTTTATTATTTTCCATGCTATTACTTATATAGTCATAAAGTACCATATTACCTGATAAACAAGACCTATTTTTTCTGAAACCATGTTGTGATTTATCCTCTAATCCCCTATCTTGTAAATCACTTTCAATCCTGGTTTTTAATATCGATTCAAAGATTTTACCTATACTAGTTAGACTAATAGGTCTGTAATTTTGAATATATGATCGATTTCTCTTTTTGAAAATAGATGTCACAATTGCTGTTTTCCAATCATTTGGGACATCACCATTATTTAATGACATATTGAAAAGTTTGTGTAAAGGGTTTACAAGCCACTCTTTGATTTCTTTCAATAACCATGAATGTAACTTATCTGGTCCAGGTGATTTATTTACATTTAATTTATTTAAATTGGCCATGATTTCTTC
Organism: Neoceratodus forsteri; assembly: GCA_016271365.2. Lineage (NCBI taxonomy): Eukaryota > Metazoa > Chordata > Ceratodontiformes > Ceratodontidae > Neoceratodus > Neoceratodus forsteri. Next base: position 324,155,277 of record CM057458.1, read on the forward strand.
TTTAGTGATCTCATTTACTAAGTCCTTTTCTATTGTATTATTTATTGATTGTTTTGCAACTTTTGGCTTAACATTAAAAACTGAACAAAAGTATTTATTAAATTCTTCTGTGCTGTCCTGAAGAGTTATTTCGTTGTTGTCTATGATAAGTGGACCTACATTTCTTGAATTGGGTTTTTTATTATTTATATGAGAGTAAAAGCTTTTCCCACCATCTTTAATATAAGCTAAGTTTGTTTCAAACTTTTTTTTCCCATTTTTAATTTTAGTTTTACATTTTTTTAGAGAGGTCTTATATTTCCAGATATTATACTCACTTCCATCTCTTTTCATAGCTCTATAAAATCTCTGTTTTTGTTTAATTAACTTTGTAATAGATGGAGTTATCCATGATGGAATTTTACCTTTTTTATTATACACGGTTCGATTTGGAATATATTTATTTTCTAACCCTAGAATTTTATTTTTAATTTTTATCCATAAAGCATTACATGATTTAAATTTGTTATCCCATTTCTATTTGATAAATCATGTTTTAATTTAACAAAATTTGCTCTGTTATAATTTTTAACAATTGTTTTACCTACTACTGGTTTTATATACGTAGAATTATTAAAAGTAATTATCATATGGTCACTGTATATTAGTGGTGGTTTAACCATTATATTATTTATTTTATCTGGAATGTCTGTTAATACTAAATCCAGTATATTATTATTTTGAGTAGGTTTATGTATTACTTGATATAGTCCATTTGTTATACATGTATCTAAGAATAGGTTCTCATTATTGTTGCTATCTATATTATCTTTCCAGTTTATCCCTGGAAAATTAAAGTCCCCCATTAATATTGTTTCATTATAATTTGACTTATCATTTATGCTTTTTATAATTTCTTGATTTATTATTTGATTTGAATCTGGCGGCCCATAACATAGGCCAAAGAGAAGTTTAGGTAAATTGTCCCCCAATATTTCAACCCAAATAATTTCACATACTGTACTGTTCATTGATTCCATGATTTGTTTTGATTTTATGTCCTCTTTTACAAATTAAGCCACTCCTCCCCCTTTTTTGTCCTTTCTATTTTTGTAATGTGTTATATATCCTGGTATGCTATTACACCATTCTGAATTTTCGTTCCACCATGTTTCAGTTATTGCCGCTATATCTATCTTCTCATTATTTAGAATAAATTGAAATTCAGCCATTTTTGCACCATGTAGACTCCTTGCATTTGTTAATAGGAAGTTTAAACTTAATTTCCTTGTACGTGTACTTCCTGTCTTTTTTACTAATTTGGATGTATTCAAATTAGGTTTCACAATTTTGTTATTTTTAAATAAGTGTTCCCGGCTGCCCCTTCTTATTAGTTTTTTGATGTATTGATTGCATTGTAGATAGTGCACCCCAAAAATCTTGAACCATGTCTATTTAAGTGTAGTCCATCATAGCCATACAATTCATTTTTATTTTCAAATTTCCCCAGGTTTTTATACAAGGAATGTTATTTGTCAGACACCACCTGCGTAACCAATTGTTAAAAGATTTAATATTTCTCATTCTGTAGTAATTTGCCCTTGGTACTGGTAGGACTTCAGAAATAATGGGAATTGCATTTTGATCTTGAATGCATTTGATAGCTTTTTTCCATTTCCATAATAATTTCTTCTACTTCCTGTTTCCCAAAGTTGTTTGTCCTAACATGTAATACTACAGTTTTGGGTCCACTCACATTTTCTAATATACCTGGAATCAGGTTAGTAATGTCTTTTATTAATGACCCACTGTAACTACAACTAGTAACGTTTTCTTTGTTCCCCCTTGTTGTATATCTGTCCATAAACCTTATTATCGAATCCCCCAATATAAATATCTGTTCTGGTAACTCCTGACCCTGATTTAAATCTATTTGAATTTCCAGTAATGGGAGACTTTCTGTTGGAACTATGGTTTCTGTATCTGATATTGGGATACTGTAAGAAACAGTTTCAGTGGAATGTAGTGCTTTCATCAAGTGAGAAGGGGTGGCCAAGGCAGTATTTGTTGTGTTTATCGATAACTTATGACCAAAATGTATTTCCACTTGATGTTCAGATGATGAAAGACTCTCTGGGATAACTATAATTTCAGTATCTGATAATGTGATACTGTTTGAAGCCCCTTCAATAGGTTTTTGTACCATCGACAATTGCAGTGTTAAGGGTAAATCCACATTAATCATGTTAACTGTTTCATGATTTATTAAATCAGTAGATGGTGTAGTGTCCCCCTCAGTTATTAAACTCAATGGATCAAAACTATTTAACAATTGTAGTCTAAAACATTCAGCTTTCCTGCCTTTCTTTTTTTTTGCTGGTCTTTTGATTTGAACTTCATACCAATCATTGTCTAGATTGTCCTGAATATCCATATCCCTTGGTCTTTTTTTAGATAATGTATCATTTGAACACTTATTAGAAGGTGTAGTAAAAAATGTAGTGTATTGAGCTATTTGATGGCTTGATCCCATGTTACTGGTTTCCTGTTCAGTACCTTCTTTTATATTGGCTTTTTCCATCTCACTAGATATTATTCCAATACATTCTTCATTTACCATCTTGGTTATTAGTTTCTGTTGACTAATTTCCAAGGCTTTTAATCTGGTACTAAACAATGAAAGTTTGACACTCATTTCTGTATTCTGTTTACATTTTAGGCAGATAAATGGTAAATCAAGTATTGGTATTTCGGAGAACAAGTACATATCACATTCACTGCACTGTGTCCCTGCTTTACCTCTGAATGTTATTGTTTGATCCATTACTGCACAACTAATTGCTAATACAACAAAGTAGGTTTACTCACAAGATTAGTCTGGTTTTACACTAGGTCATGTTGAAAAAACATTAATCTTTTTGATCACCTAATCAGTACTTCCACAAATGCTCAAAATGCTTAACACGCATAACACGCACTGATGCGCGTGTCTCTGTGTGTGTCTCTGTGCGTGAGGTCACATGTGCCCTGCACACGCTTGCCCTACTCACAGCAGGGCAGCTTAAAGCTCCTTTAGTGACCCGGAAGTAGCGTCTGGGGTCACGGCTTGCTCGTGATTTTGTCAATCGCTTTTTATAAAATTAATATGCCCACAGTACAGCTATTTCCCTTGCAGGCACACTTTTTATGTCCCCAGTGTACACAGTTTTAGGGTAAAACAGTTTGGGAGTGTAGTTTCCTAACCACCCTATTGAACTAAAACTCCCACTCTCCCTGGTCCCGATTGTCTCTAGACACAGGGCTCAAGTAAAAAGGACAAACAAACAGTTTTTTTTAAATTTAAGTACGTTGCACAGGGTATATCACAGCACTATCAATGGTATATGTGGCAGCAAGACTGGATTTCCCCATGCTCGCCCGCTCACAGCAGGGCAGCTTAAAGTTCCTTTAGTGACCCGGAAGTAGCATCTGGGGTCACGGCTCACTCGTGATTTTGTCAATCATTTTTTATAAAATTTATATGCCCACAGTACAGCTATTTCCCTTGCAGGCACACTTTTTATGTCCCCAGTGTTCACAGTTTTATGGTAAAACTGTTTGGGAGTATAGTTTCCTAACCACCCTATCAAACTACAACTCCCAGTCTTCCTGGTCCCGATTGTCTCTAGACACAGGGCTCAAGTAAAAAGGATAAATAGTTGTTTTTTTTTTATTTAAGTACGTTGCACAGGGTATATCACAGCACAATCAATGGTATGTGTGGCAGCAAGACTGGATTTCCTTATGCTCTCCTGCTCACAGCAGGGCAGCTTAAAGCTCCTTTAGTGACCCGGAAGTAGCGTCTGAGGTCACGGCTCACTCGCTATTTTGTCAATCACTTTTTATAAAATTAATATGCCCACAGTACAGCTATTTCCCTTGCAGGCACACTTTTTATGTCCCCAGTGTACACAGTTTTAGGGTAAAATAGTTTGGGAGTGTAGTTTCCTAACCACCCTATCGAACTACAGCTCCCACTCTTCCTGGTCCTGATTGTCTCTAGACACAGGGCTCAAGTAAAAAGGACAAATAAACAGTTTTTTTTTTAAATTTAAGTACATTGCACAGGGTATATCACAGCACAATCAATGGTATATGTGGCAGCAAGACTGGATTTCCTTACAATATAAGATCTCTCACACAGGCAGAATTTCTTTAGAAAAGCAAAAGTTTTTACTAAAATAATTAAATAAATACAAGTACAACTAAAAAGACAATATTAATTTGAGTTACAGTGCACAGGAAAATAAAATGCAAAAATGTACAATGAAACACAGTAAGACTGTAGCCAATCTACCTGAGGTATGAAGATTTTAAAGTCCAAAGAATCGCTGGTTTGGAAAATATTGCAGTCTTTCTGTAGCAGCCTTTAGTGCTGGCAGTCTCTGTGCTGACAGTTGTTCTCTGTGGTCAGGAGAATCCAAGCAAAATGGCAAAATGACCCTGAGAGTCTGTACAGGGGAGTTTATATAGTAAACCACCCCCTCCAGTCTGTGAATAAAGACTGGCCCTTACAGGTCAGTGAATAGAGGATGACCTTTCTCTTTAGGCCATGGGGTATCGCTCTTGCGCATCCCAAAAATCTTATGTTCCTGATCATCTTTGATATGTCAGTTCCCATAGTTAACACAGGGTTTATAATCATAACCCCTGTAAGTGGAATTTCACACAGGTATGCTATAAGGATGTGTGTTTTTTTTTCTGTTACCTCACACAGACCTGTTAGAAGGATCTTTCCTGGCTAAAATATCCTGGGCTTTGAACCAGCTTAATTTAATTAGCTATAAGGACAATCTTGTAAGTTTTATGATTATACAGGTAATTTTATTACTTCTGTTTCTCTTCATCAGTTCCTATTGGAAATACATCTTTGATCATGCACCCACAAGCTTTTTGACAAGAACTTGTCAGATACCTGTAAGCATCTGTCCCTGCAGGTCAGAAGAAGGTCAACTCCCTTTTAAAAAAATCCAGTTTTCTCTCTATGGGCCTTTCCTGACATTGACATGTACAGTACATAGAATTACAATAAAAAAATATATACAGCAGAATAATATCTACAAATAAGGGCTAGCAGCTGGGTGGCTCACCACAATGATAAATGAGGTACCAGAAGGGAAACTGGCCCAGAAAACTAATTCCAGTGTTAGTTCAACCATTAGTCAGATAAGAAATTTGCAGACTGGATAGACTGCTGGGTCTCTATCTTCCATCAAATTCCATGTATGTGTATACATTTAGAAATATGGATCCCAATCAATGTTATCATATAGCAATATTGTATGCAACCACTAGATTTATCCATCTGTATTTAAACATTAATGTACAGATACTTTTTGATGTTGGCTAGCAAAGGCAGTCACCGCTATAGTAGATCATGTGTCTGGTCTCCACATGACCACAATACAGTCATATTCATATTCTATTAGGGATGGCAGAAATCTAAATTCCATCAGTGAAATTCTCATTAAATGGGGAATTCGCTACCTCCAAATTTCATGAACATCAGAGGAAAATTTTTGTGAAATTCCACCTTAAACTGTGGAATTTTGTCATGTATGGTGGGATAATCTGGCAAATTGCAGAAAATATTTCCATAGATCTGACTGCTCTTTTTCTTTTATTTAGAAAGTAGAAACTGGTATAATTAGGACCATAAATGGAGAGTGGAGACACTGGTGTAATCAGAAGAAGAAACTAAATAACTGTGGGGTGACACAACTGCAACTAATAGTGGTACAACTGGGAGTAGACACTGGTGTAACTGGGATGAGACACTGACATAACAAGCTATGATTAAATCTATGTAACTGAATACAGTAGGATGTACTGGCACAACTGGGCGGAGACACCATTACAAGTGGAAAGAGACACTGCCAGGGTACAAAATTCATATACCTTAGGAAGGCACTTTTGTGTAAAGACATCAAGTGTACAGTTCCTCGGTGCCTGCCACTAGGACAACTGAGGCATGAATACTACTGTATCTTTAATTTGTTTCTCTTCTCATTCTCCCTTTTTTTATCTCCCTGATTCACCTCCTCCATGAGTGCCTCCACTGCCCAGAATGGTACAGCATTAGTACAGTGTGAGTAAGTACATGAGAGCACTTACCCTTTGGTGTTGTGGAGAATCCAGGACCAGGAAGGAGCAGCACAGTGGAGAGGTTGCAATGTGACTGCAAAATCTCTGCACTGAGCATCATGTTGACTCAGTAACACAGCTGGTGTCACATCACAGGGACTCTCACTAGGCATCAGATCAGATTCTGGAGTGGAAGCACCGATTGCTGCTGCCGACTGATCCCTCTCCCACAAAGTGTTTCTGCTGAGCACTGTTTATCAAGTAAGAAGGTGCTGTGGCTGGGACGTGAATCAGTCAACAAAGCAACAGGCAGCACACAGAGAAAAACCCTTTTAAGGGATTAAAATCAAGAGTCACAGACAATCCTTTTAAGGCCTAGTGATTTGAAGTTTTAGGGACCCTCACTAGTGTAGCATAATATATAAAGTTAAAGCAGCAGTGCAATGAAAATGGGTTAAAATTTGACCCCACCTCTTTTTCTCCATAATCAATGCCAGATATCTTCCAGTTTAGTTTGGTGGCAACATTTTCAGTTTTCATTATAATTTAAGAATTTATGAAAGATTTAAATAATTATTTCTCAAGAAAAAAAATGGCTGCCTAATTTTTACACAGAAATAATATTGAGGACCTGGGGAGGGTAAGAGTCCAGACACAATTTCAAATGCACAGTACACAGCACAGGAAGCATCCAGAAAACCCAAATCAACAGTTCTGCCACTATTTTTCATAGTCATAGCAGAAAATTAGCTTTTTGAAATAACCTTTTTTTTGTTGCAGTGTTGGTTTAAAGGCTCTTTTAAGGGCTTAGGGGACAAATAATTATAAGGACCTTTAGTATCAGGGCAAGAAGGCACCACATTCATTTAAAAAATCATTTTTCATGGCTAATGTGCTAGTGGGAGTCATTTTAAGTACTGATAGTAAGCAGGCAAGTTGGAGAAAAATCATAAAAAAAAAAAATTATAGGGCATAGGAGCTAAGGCCTTACTAGGGAACATAGGCTGGCATTAAATGTATGTTCAGCGCTTGAGGCTCTTGAGTCATTTAAGGGACTGATGGCAGACAGGAGGAAAATTATGAAAAATAAAAAAAGACCTTTTTAGGGCTGGGGGTGGCTAAGGCCTTAATAGTGCATGCATGAGAGTATTGAAGTCTTGGCAGCTAGCAAGTCCTATTAAGATCTGAGAGCACATGATGCAGAAAGATGAGAGAAAAAAATTACAATAAGAAAGTGCTTTTAGTCAGCCCAGTAGTGAAGAGGGCTGAGGAGACATGCACCTTACCATTTCCATGCTCGTGACATGGGTTAGGCAATGGACTTGGGTCATTGGGTGTTGGCAGAGGAAGGAGAGGATTGAGCATCCAAGGAGCTGCTCTCCTCTCCCAGGGAAGGGAGGTCTATCAGCCTGGCCTAGGCTGCCCACCGGTGGAAGCCAGCATGTAGTGCAGGGTCAAGGAGGCAATTTACGGGAGGGAACTGAAGGGGCACATCAGGCAAGTGCACCTCCATGCATGCACATGACAATCTGCAGTGGGGAAGGGAGAAAATTGTAGTGTCCATGCCTGCACCACTGTGGTCCACTTTGGTCCATTGTGGTCCATGCTGGTCCACTTTGAATTTGTTGTATGAGGGGAGACAGCCCTCCCCTCTCAGCCCTGCCATGAGGGGGAAGCTGGTGGGGAAACCTAGACCAGGTAGGTGACCAGGAGGTTAGGTAGCTGGTATGGGTGGACCATGGACTGGCAGATGATCTGCCACTCTGGTCACAGGGATAAAAAACACTTGTACGGAAAAAAAGCCCTTTCAATGGCTTAAGGATAAATAAGTCCTTTTAAGGACTTTTGGGTCATGCAAACAGGAGAAACTTGTTAAAAATAGCTCTTCTGAGGAAAAATGATTATTTTAAAAAGGACATTTTACAGGGTTAATCACTTTCCAATGAGGATGACCATCACAGGTAGGAGTACATAAGATTGGTTGTACCTTAGGAACTCCAGAGAGAGGCTGGTGTGGGAGACAAGAAAGCAGTATAAAGAGAAAGTTAAAAAAAGAAGCAGTGGCTTGTTTAAGCCTTAGAATAGCCTGCAAACTGTGGATTCTACTTTCACTGTTCAGTTAATAACTCATATTTTGGTCACCACTGATGCTTCAATTGCATTCACCTCCACAAGTACCCACCATTTCCTGTGCCCAAAATTAGTGCTGTCACAGGTTTTTCTGAATTATATATGTGCTTGGCATAGACCATCTGTCTTTTGGTTTAGAGTTACATCCTGCAACACAAAAAAACTAGCAATACTGATGTTGGCCCCAGCTGCTTTAGCCCTCTCCTCCAACTGTGTGAACATTTGACACTAACCAATGGGTGCCAGCACCATTTCCATGCTCATCACCACCCTTGTTCAATGATGAACACACCTTTGTCCCCACTTTACTATAGCCACAAGGTCAATTTTCTCTTGTTTCACTCTCCAACATGCAAACAAATACGTGTCTCACAAACAAAATCAATAAACCAAAAATTACATTGCGAAAATCACTGCAGAAAGTCAGTAGGGTTTTCTCAATAAACTTGAACAGATAAAAAATGCCACAAAGTGCTTTGAAATGTCACTTTTTTAATTTACAAAAGTAAGCTTTCAGATGTCACTTTTTTAATTTACAAAAGTAAGTCACAAACAGCTGTAGATCTTTCTTCTTCAACATCCACTGTAAAACTACATAGCAAAGAGAGAGACAGAGGGACAAAGATAGAGAGAGAGGGTTGCTATAGCAACTCACCCATTTACCCTTACATTTCCACCAAGCAGAGGACTATGCAAACACATTGCTTGCAGAATAATTTCTGTATGTTCTGCAGAATTTAGCAGTGAATAGTGGAACTGTTTGTCAAACTGCGGAATTGTTGTTTTTTTTGTTTTGTTTTTTTAATTGAACTTTTTGGTCCCCGTCACCTCCTCCTGCCAACTAGCAATGGGGACACATAGTATTTTTACTGATTTTCTCCCATGACCCCCCCCCGAGGCCCCAGCACATGGCCTTGTGAATGTGTGGAGACATGCTTTGCAAGCCGTGGTGCCAGCTCAGCCCCTTCTACTTCCTGATTCTTTTACCACCACATTTCCACCTATGCTACCCACCAGACCTCCACCCTGTGAGAGCAGAACTATGAGGGTATGCCAACCCACCCTCACCACAATCAGGAGAGGAGAGCTGCCCACCAGCATGCTCAATCTTGCTCCACCCTCCCCCCATGCTGGCACTCTGATGACCTGAGGTCATTCCCGAACCCAGGACACCAGCGTAGCATGAGATAAGGCACCCAGCGCCTCAACCCTCTGTGCCACTGGGATGGCTTACACTGCAGAATTAAAAAAACAAACAAAAAATCAGATTATATCACTTTGCTAGGAGTCATGCATAGGCTGGCTGTCCCCCCATCATGTCATCAGTACACTACCAGTTGAACTATAGATAATATCATGCGAACTAATACACCAGTGACACTGGCCAGCACATAAAGGCATGCCACATAGACGTATCCTTTGCGGTCTGATGATAGGTCTATTTTAGAAATACCAAAATGTGCTACAAAAATGAGTGAGTATGCTTTCACAGCATCTACTCTCAGACTATGGAATTCCCTGCCAGTATCTGTTAGGCAATGAAAGCTACACCAGGCTTTTAAGAAGGAACTTCATATTTTCCTCATGGGCTCAGATAAGTGCACATGTAACTAATTTCTAAAACACATGCTTAGCATTGCTTTTCTTCCACAGATCATTTATGCACTTATTTATGATTATTTTTCTGAAATGATTTGTACTCTTTTAGGTAATCCATTGTTTGATGTCTGGTACTGCTGTATCACCTGTAATTGTGTCGTGTCCTTTGTCTGTAACTCTCCTGGGTCACGCATGAAAATAGACAATTGCTTTTGTCTAGTGCACTAGTACACACTTTTGTAACATTCAGACTTGATTACTGTAATGAAAAACACAGGACTGGTGCACTTACGGTATTAACAGAGCTGTTGATCAAGTAGGCAGATAACCAGATGAAAACACAAGAAGAGCAGCACTACACAGGAAATACAAACAAAAAGTGTTATTAAGGTTGCTTCAAGCAAACAATGGTCCTGGCACTTCGAGGAATGAGACTGTTTTTTCCTGAGGAAGATGGTTTGATCCGTCGCAGCACCAGGGCCATTGTTTGTTTGGAGCAACCTTAATAAAACTGTTTTTTGGAGTTCCTGTGTAGCCTGCTTTTCTTGTGTTTTCATTTGATTACTGTAATGCGATATACTTTGGGGTCACTGGGGGTAACCTCTGCAGGTTGCAGCTGGTGCAGAATGCTGTGGCAAGACTGTTAATGGGCCTTTCCAGGTCCATTCACATAACTCTAGTTCTGCATAAACTGCACTGGCTGCCGGTCAGGTGGCGGATTACCTTCAAGGTGGGCTTGCTCACTTATAAGGCCCTATATGGATCGATTCCTGGTTATCTTTCAGACCTTCTGACACCTGCCCACCCCATGCGCTCACTCCACTTTTCCACAGAGGGCTTCCTTGTGGTTCCTAGGGTATGAATCAAGACATCTGGTGACTGCTTTCAAAGTCATCAGGCCAGTCCTATGGAACTCTTTGCCACAATCTCTATGGGAAGTGCCTTCTGTGGAGAACTTTAACTATGGCCTTAAAGCACATCTATTTAAGCAGGCTTTTAATCTTGAATAAGCTTTTAAATGTGGGATTTTAGAGTCTGTATCATTTATTGTATACTTCTATAACCAACTCTGACTTAAATTATTGTAGTTATTGAAATTATTTGTTTTAAATGCTGCATCTTATGTAAAGCACCCAGAGCCTCAAGGATTCAGAGCTGGTTAAATAAAGTTTTACTTACTTAATTGGCAAACAAAAACTAAATAAATAAATAAATAAATAGTAAGAAGAGGAGTATCACTACAGAAAGACGGTTTTCTATAGCAAATAACTTTTTGACCCTTTTAATCCTGCCTAACTGAAGACTATTATATGAGTCTAATGCACACAGAATATGTTTTTAAGAATTTCTACTGCAAAAAGCAGAATTTTACTATGAATTGCAGAATGATTTTATGGTAAAGAAGATTTCTGTAGTTCATCAAAAAAATTCCACTGATTCTGTGATTATTCCAGCAAACAAAGCACAATTCTGTAGGACTGGTAGAATTTTACCCATGGTGAATATTAGCACTAATCCACAAAAATTAGAGAATATCACAACATTTTGGTGGAATCTGTAAATTTTGCCCAACCCTACATCCTATTGATTTTTGTATATTTTTAGCATGCATATTTACATCTAGTTGGTAAGAATCTTATGTTAGAGTTGTACAATTACACATTCAGAAAAACATTTTCCATGTAGATAGACTAGTCAATTTTGCACCTCTTATAGTGCCATTCTGAAGCATGTGGACTTTAGTAATTATTTTGTAAATGTATATAGTTCTCATCTATAAAGGCTGAGTACTCCTGCTTTGATGGATGAGGCAGAGTTGGATTCTTTTGATAGATGGTACAAAGAGTGGGAAAAGCAGGGTGAGTAATGTTATAACCATATTCTTGGCAATTACCTAGTTGCTTAAGTATTATCAAATGTGTGATTTTCAAAATATGGGCCAGGACCCAACATTTGTAGATTCCAGCTCAGTTTGTTGGCATAGCCAATGAAAAGTCAGATGGATCTGCCAAACATCTGCAGAATTTATGGTAGGCAAATGTCTTTGTTCTAAAACAAAAGATGTTTCTCTTTTGCACTGATAAAGTAACAGCTCAAGCTTTTGATAACTATAATTTAATGTTCTGTTTGTATAGATCAATCTTTGAATACAGAAGCTTACACTGCTGCTATAGCATGCTTGCAGTTGTAATGATCATTATACAGTAGTGTCATATATGACTGATGATAAAGCAGCCCAAAAGATAAGATTATCTTTAAAGGGAAGAACAGAAAACTTTATCACAATCACCATTAAAAATCTCCCAGATTTCTTGACTGAGTGATGAAGTCCCATGGAACTTGATACTGCATTACTTTAAGCTGCTTGTATTGGATTTAGTTCATTATCAAGCTACGAAAAAAATATACTGGCCAATCACTGCTGCTTGTAATCCCTCCCCCCCAACATAATTTAAAATGTTGCACTGGGACACCCATTTCTATGGGCCAGTAAACATCCCCTGTCCCACCAAAGTACAACTCTAGGAGGTGATCACTTGGGCCAGTATACCCATTCTCTCAAAGATTATGCATAGCACCAGGAGTCCATTCATAGTACTGGTAAACCATTGTAGACACAAAAGGTTTATATCTAGTACCAGAAATCAAAGTCCAGTGCTGGTAGCCACCTTTGACTCCCATAAATTTCCCTACCTATTCTCAACAGCATTTGACACAGCCCCCTCTCACGTTTATAGCAAATGCCACCAGATAAAAATAAGAACAAAACTGTTATTCATGTAATAGCAGTATAGCACTAAACCATGTAGGTGAGAGAAAATCTGTGCTGGTCATCATCAGAAAGGAGGCTGGAAAAACAGAGTGGTGGTTACATAAATTGAAAATGCCATGACTCTAGCAGAAATATGTTTGCTACTTGTTCCTTGTGAACTTTCCCCTTTGACATCATGAGCGGTGAAGCCACTGTTGATGTCATAAGGTCAAACTACACTCAGGAAAAACTAACAGAGGAATTACTACTAGGGCTATGGCCAATATCAATCTATCTATCTATCTATCTATCTATCTATCTATCTATCTATCTATCTATCTATCTATCTATCTATCTATCTATCTATCTATCTGTCTATCTATCTATCTATCTATCCATCTATCCATCTATCTGTCTTTCAATCTATCTGGGATATGTGATGGTGAGCTATGTGATACATCATTCATCTGCACAAGGGCCATTTGACATCGGGTAACCTCACAAGTAGGGTAAGCCGTGAGTGACATGTCCAAGGGCAAACTGCCTGAGTGCAGATAAATGATGTCTTTCACAGCTTACCATCATATTTTTCATTTATGCAATGGGGATGCTTTCTGATAGTGCAGTTACATTTGTTTTAGACTGTTTAATTTGTTTTTTAAGAAAGGAAATTTTAATGAACTTTTTAGTAATTTTCCTAGTGTAAGTCTGCCTATCATAGTGGTTGCTAGGCAGTTGCTATGGAGACTCTGATGTCCTGACGGCCTGACGTTTCTAATTGTTGTTTCCTATTGGTGGAGATTGAGAGCTAGGGAGAAATGTTTAAGAAAAGATGATGATTGCGGTTATTGAGCAGAAAAGAAGGGACATGACCACAAAAAATAGTAAGCTCTATTGTTTATTAAGTAGTGCCCATTTTGTCAGTTCACTGAAGATGTCTTTTTTTTAAGAAGTTCAGTTTGACGTGATTGTTCCTGTGGTAGTGTCTAAGTCAGGTTGGTAGTGGGCATTGTGTGGTTGGAGTGCGAGTGAGCAGCTGACAGGATAATAAGTGATGACAGACTGGTTTAGGTGTTGTTATTATGTTGGAAAAAATGAAATTTACAGTGATGTAATTAAAATGGGGATGCAGATTAAAATTGAGGGTGTGCTGTGAGGTAAGGAGACAGATACAGGGAGAAAGCAGCTTGCATTCTAGTTTGGGATCTGGTTTTGTGCCATGGTTTAGTAAAAAGAAAATGCACGGGTCTGTTATTTTAACTTTCTAGTGAGGAGTGCTGATGAGTGTATTGTGAAAGAAATGCAATTGCTTGTGTTAGAATATAAAGGGATAGTGCATTAGCTGTGGTGGGTTTCAGTTGCAGTTGAAAGTGAGACTCTCAGGTGGGCAGTAGGCATGGATATTGATAACATACTTACTATACTGTATGTATAAATCTTGATGACATAGTTGCTCAGATAACAAGATTCATACAATAGACTTGATTCTCAAAACTTGACACAAGCTGTGCCAACGGTGGCTTGCATAGATTGCTGGTGTGCCAGGAACCCTGTGCTCGATTCTCTATCAGGCAGGGTTCCAATGGCAAAGTCCCACAGCTTGCAGCAACTGTGGCCATTCACCAAGCAGATGGCACATTTGGATAGGTTGCCGCAAACTGCAGGGTGGCCATGTGCCACTCTAAGATGTCTCTTGTGGCTAGCAGTCCCCCCAGCCCCAATCCCCTATTTATTAATATTATTCACATCCCTGGTGGTTTAGTAGAACCCGACACCCTGATCCCCTGTGCATTAACATATATATCACATTCCCTGGTGGTCTAGCAGACCCCCTGCCCTACCCCCACATGTAATAACATATATATATATATATATATATATATATCACTTTCCCTTGTGATGTAGTGGATCCCCTGCCCTGATCTCATATATATTAAATTTAGACATCACTATCCCTGGTTGTCTAGTGGACCCCCCTCCCTATCCCTAATCTGCCTGTCTTAATATAATAATCACTTTTCCTAGTGGTCTAGTGGACCCCCACGTTGCCAGGCAGTTCCCCTATACACCCTGCTCCCCTGACCCATCCCCAGAGCTGGTATGACCATTATGACCAGCATCTTCATCATGGCTGGCTGCCAACTGAGCTGTAGATGAGCTTGCACTATATAGAGTACACACTCATTGATTGACACCTCACTGTCAGTCAATGAGCATGTACTGCATAAGTACATGCTCACTGACAGCTCAGTTGGTAGCCAGCCATGGTGGAGAGTGAAGGGCTGTGCGGATCGCAGGCTCAGGGATGGGACGGGGGAGAGGGGATGATGGAGTACTGCCTCTTGGGGTGGGAGGTCCACTAAACCACCAGGGAAAGTGAGCATTTTTTTTAACTTTCTTTATGCTCCTCGGAGTGGTGGAGGAATGCTTGATCATCTTTCACCCTGTTACACTGGCCCCTCAAGCTAACCCGACCTGGCCTCCACCACAACGATGGGACGGGGAGGACTGTGACTTACCCCTCATGGAGGGGCCCCTCTGGGAGAGGATGGGGAGAGACTGCATCATGCTTGAGCCCCCACCTGCCGCTGGGCTTTATTCTTGCCAGGAGAGAGCGTGGGTCAATCAGGACTTCATGCTACATGCTCCAGGGGGATTTTTCCATGTGGTCCCCTGGGAGGAGGAGGAGGATGTGCAATGATGCCAGCATGTCAAGTCATATGCTCCCACACAACCTACATAGGTGTCTGCCTCCCCACGCCCATCCAAAGTGGACCCGGTTGCAGATGCCATCCATTGCCACTGGGTACCGCTATGGCACTGGGAACCACAGAATCCCTCCCTAGGATAGAAGAGCTTGCCTAAAGGCTGCTCAATCCTGCTCCCTACCTCCCTCCCAGCTGACATCTGATGAGCCAAGCTAGCTCCCCAATCCAGGACACCAGTGTGGTGCAAGATGTGGCATCCAGTGCCTCAACCCTCAGCACCACCATTCAGCACTTTCCCTGATTATTATATTACAATGGGCAGATCAGAGATAAGGAATGGGTTCCTCTAGTCCACCAGGAAAATTGATGTATATTTTAATACATATGGGATTGGGGCATGGGAGTTCACTAGACCACCAGAGACATTATTCATTTTAATACATAAGGGATTGAGGCAGGGGGATCTGCTAGACCACCAGGGAAAGTTGTGTATTTATGGGACAGATTGGGGATATGGAGGAGGGACCATGGCAGATGATGATCTGTACCACCCAGAGATGGTGCAAGTTCTCTAACCCTCCCAGAATACACACTTTTAAGTTCACTTAGACCAGCCCTGGCTGGTTTAAGGTTTTGTTTTTTTTTTTCAATTCAAACTTCATTAGGTTTTTAACTATACAGAGAACAGAACCGACAAATTAAAAATGCAGAAGAAAAACAACATTAATTCTGAACGATGTATCAGAACTGTTCCTCTTCCCACCAACCCTACCCCAACCCATCCCTAACCCACCCACCACCCGACACAACACAATAAGTACCAAATGAGACAAGGGTTAAACATATGCTGGTATAGAGGAATTAAACAGAATAAAGAGTGTGAAGGTGGTCCCAGATGCGTCTATACTTCTTTAACCTATTATTAAGGCTGGCTATGGCCTTCTTAGTTCTAAGATTTGCATGGAGTTCCTGAAGCCACTCAGAATAGAAGATGTCCAAGTCATCCTTCCAGTGACGCAATATCACCTTCTTGACAGACATGGAAATAAGGGCCATGTGGTATCTGCCATTGAGTACCAGTACCTCCCAGAAGTCACCTAGTACACATATCTCTGGGGTAAGCAAGTCATTCAACCCCAGCAGGGGGTCCATTTTTTGTTGGATGGTAAACCAGAGCATTGAAGTCCTGGGACAAGACCAAAAAATATGGAACAGGGAGCCTTCTTCCTGTTGACACTGGACGCAGATAGAGGATGGAAGAAGACCAAATTTAATTAACCTTTGTGGAGAATAATATAAGTTATGTAAAATTTGAAACTGAGTGATACGCTGCCTATCCTGTGTAATATACCTGTGGCAACTGTGCCATATAGCTGGCCAATCTAAATCACGAGTGGGAAATGTTGCAGACTGGTATGCTAATGAAGCAAAACAGTCCAGGTAGGCCCAGTTGTACAAAATCCCATAGATCTTGGATACAACATGTGGGGTGCATACTAACGGCTGCAGCTCTAGAATAAAGGAAATGTTAGCCCATTGAGGGGGAGTTAAACCAAGCACCTTCAAAATTAGATGTCTTAGTTGAAAGACTTTGAAGCTATTAAAAGGCGGAATATTAAATTTACTGATAATCTCAGTAGTGGAGAGCCAAGAGCCTTCATCAGATATAAGATGAGAAAGGATGCCATCCCCCAGGTGTGGTAACCATGAGGGATAAAGCATTTTGTTATCAGTCTTAAGCTTGGGGTTGCCCCATATGGATTGTACTAAGTCTTGAGTATGGTTATACTTAAGAAAGGAGCACAACTGCATAGGAACTCTAACTGAGATGGCTATAGGGGCAGATGTTAATTTGGGAGGGATAACCTTGGGATTAATATGTGAAAGATTTATTGGTGACACACCACAGAGTGAGAACAGAACCAGCTCAGTTCTAAGTCAGTGGGGTAATAAACATTGAGCAGATATCTCCTCAGGGGGAAGTGTCCATTTAAGATATTTAGAGGCTTGACTTGCCCAGTAGTAGACAGCTAAATGCGGTAAACGTAACCCCCCTTTAACCTTGGGGGCAGCGAGTTTGTAATAAGCTAATCTGGGTTGCTTGTTGGACCAGATGAATTTGGTAATGATACTGTGAATATTCCGGAACCAAGTTAAAGGTAGCCATATATCAAGTAAGTGAAGGGGGTAGAAAAGCAGAGGGAAAACATTCATTTTAACTATATTAATCCTGCCCCACAGAGAAAGTGGGAGTTTGGACCACTTCTCAAGGTCCACACTGATAGTTTTCGCAACCGAATCCAAATTTAGTTTCTGGGTAAGTAATGGGCTCCGTGATATCTCTATACCAAGATACTGGAATGAATCCTGTTTCCAGGAAAGACCCAGTGCAGTAATAGAGCTTCAGAAAGTCTTATAATTAAGATGGAATACAACCGTTTTATCCAGATTTAACTTATAATTGGACATTTGGCTGTACTTCTTAATAAGGGAAAACATAGGGGGAATTGATGTGGTTTAAGGGTTCTAAGAATTTTGCATCTGGGAGGGTTTAGAGAATACTGATTTACGGGATATGGTAGCCTACATCTGCCACAAGCCCCCTAGTGCCATGCCACTGCTCATTTTGTGCCACAAAGATGGTGAAAGTCCCCTTTGGATCACACAGCCTGTATTTGATGCAGGGTGCTTTTGTGAATTACTCTCAGCAAATCTTTTGGCACAAGCCAGACTATGCTCCATTACTTGTAGCGCAAGCCCCTTGCACCATTCGGGAGGGGAGGATTTGAGATTCAGGCCAAATGTCTTCTGCATCCATGTATATTTCAAGTAGCAAGGAGGGGGTGAGGAACTAATTGGGCATTAGCAGTGCACACATGGTACCATGCCATGGGTCAGGCCCTATGCTGTTATAGTTCAGTATGTTGACAGTCAGATAGCCTATGTGCAACCATGAATATATGGAGACTCAATAAGCATAACTGAGAATGAGCTTGGTATATCCAGCAGATCTGGGTCTGAATACCATAACCTCTACCTGCATATTGTGTGACCTTGAGCAAGTCACTTAACTATCAATGTGTTAATAAAAAAAAATCATTGGGACTGAGGAAGGAGGGAGGTAGGTCCTACATGTGTAGAAATATCCAAAATTATGAAATTTTGTTATGTGAGATATTTTGCAAAATTTGCCCATTTCATGAAATATTTCACGGCTGTGAAATGCTAAATTTCACCCATGGAACGCAAAATTTCACCCACAAAATGAGACATTTCACCTGTGGTATGATGAAATTTTGCCTGTGAGTGGATGAAAATTTACTGTTTGGGGCAAAATTGTGCATTTCGCTGCAAAATCCTGCATTCTGCAGGTGAAAATTCGTAACTTTGCACCCAGAAAAAATTTCACATAACAGCAGAATTTCACGAAATGTTTCACGTAGTGAAATTTTCGATTGCGCAGCAAGTTTGCAGGCAAAATTTTATTTTGCAACATCCCTATACATGTGTGTGTGAGGTGGGGATACTTATTAATACAAATCTGTGGTGGGAGGTGGTGGAACAATAGATCAAAATAGGAATAGGTAAGAGTGTTTTTTTTTTTTGCTACATCATTTTTTTTTTAAAGAATTACATATACAGTAGTAGTGCTTCACCAGCAATTTTATGAAACAAAGTTTCCCAACTTTCTCCACCTCTACCTGCAACAGAGTGGTAGGCTGACTCTCTGATAGCCATAAAATCCTGTAAGTCTTACACTCACAGTCAATCAGGATAGTTCTGCAGAAACCTACACTTCCTTTGACCATTCTCTTGCTGCTGTTTCTTCAAAGTCAGTACCCTGAAGAACAACAGGATTGTAAGGTTTAGGTTTAGTAGCATTATTTTTTCTGTGGTCATCTTTTAAATTATCTGTCTGAAAGAGGTGCTTTCTATCCAGATAAATTGTATCTGGGTATTTTGCATGTCAGGATGAGCATCACTATCATGCAAATTCATGAAGTATACCCCAGTACATTAAATTGATAACTCTTTTGTGTGCTAGACAAGTTTCACTCCGGAATATCTCACCGAGATGAGGGAGTAACTCTCATTAACACTGCCAGTAATACCAGATACATATTTCATCAATACATCAGCTTGCTGGGTAGCCAAGAAATTGCATTGATTTGTTAGTGTAGCACATTTAACCTAACTTATGGGAGGAAAAAAACAGACTGTAGCAAGTCAAGTTGTCAAATAATTATTACAATAAGAAATGTTTTGAAACTGCTGTAGCTAGCATGAGTTTGGTCACTGTGCCAGACAGTGAAGCCTTTCATCTAAATTTTTGTGTACTCCAACATCTTGTGTCAAAATATTTATGCACTTGGCTTTGATTTGGACCCCTGTCTTTGGTTTGGTTGGCTATGGACACTTTGGTTTCTTGGTACTGGACACCAACAGACTGAAAATGGGTGTAAGAGGCATCCCTTCTTCGGCTCTCATCCATTCATGTCAGGTTCAACCTCTTTACCTCTCATTCCTTCAGGCACTAAAACACAAAAAACCAAAAAATCCTACTGAGCACTATGCACAGTACCAGGAGACAGACTTTTTTAAAGGAATTGCAGAGGAGAGTAGAAAGTGACTGGGGTAGGGAATGGGGTGCACATAGGTCTATCCCTGGCCACCTAGAAAGGGCTATAGTGTTACTGTTTTTTTTATTATTGGGACAAAGGTGGAAGTGATCCAACATGGCTCAAATGTTTTATTGGGTTTAACCAAGGGTAAAGGTGTTGAATTTCAGCACATTCACCGAATACAAATTTGGCATCAACTTCCTTACTTTAGAGAAATGAGAAATCATTGCTCCTGGTTCTTTTTTTTTAGAGCTTGAAAAGCTTTAGCTATGAATCTGCAGATAATATAATATATATCCTATTGCAGTTTTAATCTGGATAGTCTGCTGAGACTTGGGTTCACATAATAGCTCATTTAGGCCTCTTAATCGATGATTTATTCTGTAATGTCACTATGTGTTTTGATAAGGCATTATAATAAAATAATAAAAGATTAAAACCCAGGACATTAACTATAACCAATTAATCAATTAGTGGGCAACCTAATTTGTGGCTTTAGTAACATTAGGCTGCACCCTCAATTTACAACATTCAGAACTACAACAAATCTTTTTTTTAATAACAACCTCTTTATTAATTTTTAAACCAGTAGAACAGTGCAAAATGAACAAGTGATATCAAACATCATAAGACATGGGGTTGGACTCATAATAGCCACTATATTAAAAAATAGAGAATAAACCCTTAAAGAGGGAGTACAGTCAAACTTTCTGGCATCAATAAATTTCAGAATTTGGATCAGCATAGCCCCAGTCAGCCTCATGCCAAAAATGAGATTTCTTAGTTACTTTGTTTAAATGTTACATGTCTCTTTTACAACTCTAAATTCATTGCCTGTTCAAAAAAGCCTGTTTCAGTAAAGACCTGGTGATGATGTCATCTCCAGAATTCAGAGTCTAGTCTTCCCTGTCAGCAAGCTTATAGAACCTGTTTCTTCAAAGGTTGAAGTTCATGTGCAATAGTTTTTGCAAGTAAAACAGGCAGCAACCCTCAAAAAACATTGTTATAAAAACTTTGTGTGTTTCAGGTTTTGTAAAAAAGTTGACACGTGTATTTTTTTTAATTTATTTTGGTGCCTTTATGTTGTGGTCCTTTCTCCAGGGTTGCCGAATGCTAAATCATACCACACTGCAGTGAGGTTTAGTTTCAGTTTCAGTTTATTTTTTGTACTGGTGTAACCCCTGTGCTGAATTTGGGGGGTTACTAAATGATGCCCTGTTGGCATCAGGAGGGCATGTTGCCAGGCTTGCCATGGGGGTGAGGCTTGGAGAGCACATGAGGGTTTTTGAAGCACCAACTAGCACATGGGAGAAAGCTGTTAGTGAGGGAGTTGAGAGGAGTCATTGAGGAGGAGCAGTGTGCCATTCAAAGGCTTGAGGGGAGGGCCTCTAGTTGGGCAAGGTAGGCCTAGGGCCAGGGTGGGGAGATATCCCCCCCGGTCCCCAACATCCTTGCCACATGCCATTGTGGACAGAGGGAGGAAGCCTATAGCTGACAAAGGAACAGAGAATGATTGGCCTGGACCCCGCTAGGTTCTGCTGGGAATAACAAAATGTGAGGCAGCTGCCAGGAGCAGGGACTGAGGTCATGGTGGCAGTGACTCATCAGAGGGGCTGTGGTGGCAGTGCATCCCCCTTTGCCCCTATGTGTCCACCTCAAGGAGGATAGGGAAGCTGTGTGAAGAGTGCCAGTGAACATAGATCATAGGGGCGGCCATCCTGTGTGAACCCTGCCTGAGGATTGGCGGGTGGCCTGCTTCCTGGTGTGAGGACTGCCCCCTGGAATTAAGAAGCCCCCCCTTCAAAAGGACAGTACAATTCAGTGAGGAAGGCACCCTGCTCCGACTGGCAAGGATTTCTAAGAGAAAGAGATACATTGGGGAACACAGCTGGTGTTCTATAAATAGGTTCTGAGCCCCAATCGCTCATCTAGCAAGAAATGGACGTTGAAAGGTCCAGGTTCAAATCTCAGTCCCCCAAAGTACTGTGCCACGGTGTCTTGCCGTAGAAATGTGTGGACTATAACTATATGAATTGTGCACCCTCCATGGAGTTTATTTGCTTGAGCTTTTGTTATAGAAATAAAACTCTTGTTTTAACTTTATTCTGCCTGGGCTGAAATCAGTGGAGTCATGCAAGTGTGTGTTAGTGTCCTGTACCTAACTGTTGTTTCCACAGAATACTCCAGCAGATAGAGAAGCCACCAGCCATGAAGGGGGAAGTGTCATCTGTCTGCACCCCTGATGGAGTTAAAGCCATCACGAGTGAATCCTGTTACAAATTAGATAAGGTACTGTGTGTGCTCTGCCTATTTTTATGCTGCTCAGTAGAGTTGGGGCCCTTCTCTTTTCCAAGAAGCTAATTCCATCAAACCCCTAGACATGGTAGGAAGGGGGGTATCTGCCTCAGTAATCAGTCATCACTGTGGGACTGAGAGTAGTTGTTGCTGCCTGCCTAAAGGCTTACCTCAAACCCGCCAGTGCAGGAGCTAGTGGACTATACAAATGAATGTTGTTGTGGGAAAAAGAAATGGTAGTTTACTCACCTGGTAAAGGTGATTGTGTTACTGTATATCCATGGCACTCCCAGATCCATTACATTAGGGTTATGTACGCCTGATAGGCTGCTGATGCACATGTGACCTAAGATCGGATTTCAATCTACCACCAAGCCCCTACTCCACCCTTACTGTCTTCAGTTTCAATACTTCCAGAGCTGTAAAGTAACTTATTAGGTGTATGCACAGACAGTAAATATTACTCTAAAGACAGTCTGTCTGGAAATTTATACCTACTTTAATGATTACATATTGTATTTAACTTATACACTTAAAGCATTCCGCATAGATATTGTCATTGTTCTGTTGCTTAATCCGGCTGTGATACCTGTAATCATGCTCCCTCTGGTGGGATGGAGTGTCATGATATATATTAACACAATCACCTTTACCAGGTGAGTAAACTACCATTGTGTTGTCTGTATATCCATGGCACTCCCAGATCCATTACCTTAGGGTGATTCAAAAGTAGTACCCTACTTATAGGGAGGGGGAGCATGAGTTCTATATGCCTGTTAAGGTGGTGGTTATGAAGACTTTATGTCTGAATGAACTTTCCTCCAGAATTTTAGTGTCTAGTCTGTTGTGTTTCATAAGGTTATGAATAGTTGACCAGATGGCTGCCGCACAGATTTTCTGTGCCATGGTAGAGTTTTGTTCCACCCAAGAGGCGGCCATGACCCTTGTGGACTGGGCTTTTATTACTTGATTTTTATGATTCAGTGATTGTTCTTTTTAACCATGTTACAATGGTGGCCTCAGCCACTGCAGTTCCTCTCTAGTGACCTGATGGGATGACCAACAGTCTCTCTGTCTTTCGTACTTATGCAGTTCTTCCTAGATACACTGTGAGTGTCCACTAGATGTCCAGGGAGTGGACAGTCCTCTCCCTGATATTTCTGTGTACCTCATAACAGGTCGGCAGTTCTACTGGCTGGTGCTTGTGAGATGTGGAGTATACCTTGGAAATTAATGAGGGTACGGTCTGTAGGGAAACTCCACCTGGTGCGAATGCTGTGAATGGTTCCTTACATGATAATGCTGTCAGTTTTCTGATGCAGCAGGCTGAGCATATTGCCTCTAGGAATGCTGCTTTTAACCCTATCCAGTAATCACTGATGTCTGTTAGGGGTTTGAATGGTGTTCTGGTAAGGGCATTGAGTACTAATGTCAGGTCCCAAGGAGGTACCAGTTCCTTATGCAGGCTTTATGTTGGTTGCCACTTTTAAGAAATGTATGATGTCTGGATGTGAACCTGGGTATGCACCTTTGCCAGTGCCCACTGCTGCCCCAATGGCTGGAAGTTGAACTCTTAGTGATGAGGATTCTAGCCCCTTGTCCAGTCCCTGTTGTAGATACAGTAGTATGTCTGCTGTAGAGACTAATAGAGGTGATAAGTTTCTGTCCATACACCGGGTTGTGAATATTTTCCATTGTTTGGAATAGGTAGATGATGTGGTAGCTCTGTGGGACTGTAACATTGTATCAATCACTGCTGTGTGGTACCTTGCATATGGCAGTCTCTCCCTTTCAGGAGCCAGGCCATGAGTTGTAGGCTGTTTGGGAAGTGGTGTTACTGGTCATTATATCAGAATATCTGGCCTGTTGGGTAGTCATAGGCTGTCCCTTGCTACCACCATTAGGTGGCAATGTCATAGTTGAAGTCAGCCATGGTGCACTGTAGTGTGCCTGCAAGGAGAAGCCACACAAGTTTTCAAAATGACTATGGTCATCAGTGTGAGATAGGGACAGAATAGCCCTATGATGGTGGCTGGAGTAGCAAAGGGGTGCTGACCTATTATTGCAGTCATATGGCTGAACATATGCTGGCTGCTATGCTAGGTGGTTGTGCTGTTGGTGTTAGTGGTACCCTTATGATGGTGTCACAAGTAAGGTAAAATGTGTACTTAAAGTTTCCAGAAGGCAATAGTCTTTATGCATGTTTGTGTATGTGCCTACGTACTAGCATAGAATAGACCCGTAGTGAATGGGTATGGGGCTGTATATATTGTGTGTGTGTATATATATATATATATTATTATAATCATCTCTGGGGTCTACCAATCTTGGTAGTTCTGTGTAATGGACTTGAAAGACCTCTACTATTGTTTTTGGTTCTATGCAGCACATTAGGGGAGGTAAGTTCCTAATAACCCACACG
The DNA here is from genome assembly GCA_016271365.2 of Neoceratodus forsteri. Taxonomy (NCBI): domain Eukaryota; kingdom Metazoa; phylum Chordata; order Ceratodontiformes; family Ceratodontidae; genus Neoceratodus; species Neoceratodus forsteri. The sequence continues at coordinate 324,179,907 of CM057458.1, forward strand.
TAAAGTTTGGTTCCCTTACTGCTTGGCCGTGGGACTGCAATTGAGTTGTAGTTTATTTATAGTTCCCATACTATGGCCTTATTAGTTGAGCCATATATGCTACCCTTTGTATGCCTGTCACATGGTTATCCCAGAAGGTGATGCCATGTGAGGACTGTTGGTGCCCAAGAGAGGCTGTAGTTCTGTAATGACCTGGTGTTGTATCCTAGTACCATTAGTTGTGTTTTGGTCATAAGGATGGGTGTAGTAGGAGCCAAGCTGCATGCTTCGAACTGTGCTGATGTCATCCCACTGTGTAGAAGCAGTGGTACAGCAGTGTTATAAGGGATGTTCTGTTGGCAACATGTACTGTATAATCAGTATGCCTTGACCTTGCTTGGGTGCTAAGATATAGGGGATAGAACGTCTGAAGGGGCCGAATAAGTCCACCTATTCTCGCGCCTGCCCCGTCTTCAATTCGACTTCTGTAAACATGATGGTTCTGTGTAGTACATTAGCCTGTGTTAGGGGCAGTGTTATGCTGCCTTGCCCACAGCTGTGGTAGTAGTGCTGCCCCAATGTATTTTCCCCATTGTTAATTGATTTTCAAATCATTGCCTTTATATTTAATTATCCGCATTGTGGTCTGCTGTTGCAGATCGGTTGGCGCTTTTAACAAATGCCCTCTGTGCTGGTTGGACATTTGTGAGCATAGATGTGCTCTCCACAAGATGGTGGAAGTGACCCTCAGTCAGTTTACACTGTCTGGCGGCTGTCTACACCCTTAATCCTGCCTAGATAATGGGCGAGTGGAGAGCTTTTCCAAAATCACAGCAGCAAGTCTCGCGATATTATTTCTTGCAGCTGCCGATCTGGGTAGGCAAGTTAGGTTAGTCTCGTAATGCTCCTCCTCCTCCTCCTCCTCCTCCTCATGTGACCTACTCTGTTTATAATTTTTCAGTCAGGTAGATGATAGAGGAGTTTCCTCTACCCTTTGTTATGAAGGTGGTGCGTTTAAAAGACATAATGTTTCAGAGACTGTTGTGTAGTGATGTCTTGAGTGAGCACTTCAGGTGCTACTATGCTTGTAATGGGGAACTGTGGCACATTACTTAGTATTTTAGAAGTCCGGGACACTGGCAGGGTACTCCAGATGCTCTGAAGTGGCCACTTACTCATGTAATAATGGATAGACTCTGGAGCTGCTAGCAGGGGCTCCAAGTCATCGGGCACCTTAGTAAGGTGGTATGTTTATTTTCAACAGCATGTAGGAGAAACAGAGTATATGCCCAATTAAGGAATGAGAGCCTTTAATTATTTAGTAGCCCCTGATATACTGAGCTTCTGGGACCACTGGTAGGGGTTTCCAGGTAACTGTGGCTGTGGAATCTGTTTGGTCATCTGAGAAAGATCTCAGACCATAGATGGCTCTATTAGCATCCTTTACATTTAGCATCCTTTAAATTTTTATAATGTGATAAATTATCTTGTTCAAGACCTTTTTTATTAAATTAATTGAGCTAAATTATGCATTCACAGTAGTATGCATTACTTTTGTCACACACAGTACATAGTAGCTGCTCCTGTGCCTTAAGCAAGAAAAACTGTGAATATCAGTGAAAGAAATGGCCCTATTAAAGTTCACTATTTCCAAAATAGTTATTTTATTTTAATCAAACCTTCCTGTATGTTGACCCAATATAGTACAGTGCTGTATATTATTTTTGGACCCTTTTGTATGCCCTGGTTAGTTTTGGGATAGTGTAGGCATCTGCCTTTAATGAGATGGGGGTGTGGGCAGGATGCCTTAGGTAGTCCTTACCTTGGCTGTGGTAAACTGAGCAAGAAATCATCTGCATTGCTGCTTGTGTGACACAGTTTGGGGCAGAAGCATTTTTTTTTTGTTCTTTGAACATGTTTCTTCTGTTCTCCCTCACAGTCAATGTTAAAAGTTAGGGGACTTAGGCTTGCGGAGCTGTAGCAATTGCTAGCTCCATTCTCCATTGCAAGATATGTTGTATTTACTCAAATCTCATTTGTTTAGCTCCTCTAATATGATGGCAGAGATCTTGTGAGAGCTGAGAGCCAGTCAGCTTGCAGCTCTCATGTAGCAGGAGATTTGGAAACTAGGAAGAAGCAGGGAGGCTGGCCATGCTGCTAGGGGTTGTTTGATAAACTGGGGCCATAAAATAACATTTGGGTGTCTCCATTTTGGTCAGCAGAGCTTCCTTTCTCTGTGGGAGTGTTTTTGGGTAGAAAATAGCACAAAATGGTCATGGGTGCTTTTATTTAGTGCCACTGAATTCCAGGAATGTCTGAACGCAGTGTGGGGATTTTAAACACTTTCCAGTGCAAGGAAACTTTTCTGGATGATTTTGTGAGTACCTTTTTACAAGTTAGTGACACTAGCAGGGTCACCAGGTTCTTGTTGGTGATTAATACAACTCAGGAACCACTGGCAGGGGAGCCAGGTTGATTATTTATTATATTACCTCCTGTAAATCATTGCATAGATTATGTGTTCATTTATGTGGGTCAGACATTTAGCTCCAGGCACCACTAGCAGGGGTGGTCAGGTAGCTAATAATCTCTGTGCTTGTAAAATGTGATAATGCTCATGATTTTAATACTGGGCTGGCAATTTCTCTGCTAATATTTCTCTAGGCAATTTATTCTAAGTACCCCAGCTAACTTATAAGATGACCCTGTACTGGGTCCTGGGCAGTATAAGTTGCTTCTGAGTTGGTATGTAATTTTAGCAAGTCTGGACCTTTAAATGTCAGCCTCTGATCTCTGACTGAAATGCTGGTCCTTTAATGACAGTTTTGTTGTGCCCCCCCCCCACTGGAGGAGAGAACTCTGGCCCCCCCTCAGAGTTAGGCTTTCTTGCTTTTTTGCTATGGAGCTTGCCCTTTAAGTGGCTAATTGCCCAGTGGCTTTCCACCTGCAGCTTTATGTTTAGGTGTGCCTGAGTGCCTGTGAAGCAGGTATCCATGCTTTCTTGATGTCTGTGGTCCCTTTTAAATAGTGACTGTGAGTCTTTGCTCTGCTGTTCTTTTTTCCCCCAGCCCTGCCAGTTGGTCCTGATGTATATTACTACTGCGCATGCACAAGCACTTATTGTGTGTCTGTTCTCCTTGCCCTCTGAAAAATGGTTCTGTGGGGCATCGCGCATGCACGATGGGGATATTCTGTACCGCTCATGCATGGAGGCCATACGGAGCATGTGCAGCTTCCTTAGGGAAACGATGGCCGAGAGGAAGGAGCAGGGAGAAGAAACCAGTTGGGCTCCATGTTTATTACAGCCCTTTGTCTGCCACATGGCCCCTGCAGCCAAAACAATGCTTCTGCAAGAGAGCAGGTCAATTTTTTTAATCTTTTCACAGTAATTCTGGAGCATTAACCAGTGCCAGTAATCGGACCAGATGGGGGGAAGGGTGCTAGAAACCTTCCGTTTTGTTTTTTTCTCTTTTAAGGCTCTCACCAGATTTTAAAAGCCACACACACACAAACAGCCAAATGGGGCAGAGGCACTATGCACAATCATCTCACTACATGAGGGAGACGATGTGCTGGGTCCCCTTTAGTCTGCCATTAAAGGGGTGGGGCATTTTAAAACATTTTATATATGAGCTGTGCCTCCCTCTTATGCAGACACTGCATAGAGTTCATAGCCGGATATCCTCACTCATGAGGGAGGAGTCCTACTGGTGGTCCATTTAAATGCAACTGGCTCATGCTTATTCACTGAAAAGCTACAATCTATGATTAATGTCCATTATTTTGAACAATGCGACACTCAGTGATTCAATGCATAAAAATATAATATACTCTGATCCTATGCTCTATTTTTCTGCTAATTAATAGCTTTTCTTCCATCATCTTTTTTTTTTTTTACAAAGCATTCATTTGACATTGCTAGCTCTCTGCATACTATATCATACTGTCTGTACCACATAACTTAATTCTGGTAATTACCTTTTCCTTCGTTGTTGTACACCTCTATCAGATGCACAAGTTAAAACTGAAGACAGTAAGGGTGGAGAAGGGGCTTGGTGGTAGATCAAAATCCAAACTTAGGTCACATGTGCATCAGCAGCCTATCAGGCATACATAACCCTAAGGTAATGGATCTGGGAGTGCCATGGATATACAGACAACACAATATCATCCAGTTGAAGTAATACGCAGGGGCCAGGGGTTACACTGGAAAGGCATGTGAGCAGAATTTCCTGTTTTCACTGGTGAGGTTTGCAGAATGAATACATTTTTGGTATGGTTGAAGGCTGTGATAATTCACACCTGTCATTCAATTGAGGTGATTTCTCAGGATGGCATTTTAAAACAATTATTCTACATCCCTGTAAACAGGAGTGGTAGAGGTAATGCTGTTTTGAAACCTTACTATGAGTTTCTATGCAGTAGTCAACTCAGCCAACCTAGAGTCATATATTTAAACCTTTACCCTGAGGCAAAATTAGCACTGCCCGGTGGGCAAAATTAGCCTGGAACCATTTGCACACCATATTCAAAGGAATAGTTCCGGGGCTAAATGAGTTGAATATAGCATGGAAATGAAGGCATGCAAACAGGGCTGAGAGTGCAGTTCAATAATAGCACAGCAAATAAGACAGCACTGAATATGGCAACTGAGAGCAGTACAAACTGCAACAGCGGCCCAGTGTACACAGAGGTGGTATGAGGTAAGGCTGAACAATGTGGACAATGTGTGTGCAAGCAAAGCAGTGGAGCACAACAGCAAACAACAGTGCAGGCCAAATAGTGCAGAACCATGTAATTTAACATTACAGTATTGCATGGCACTAACATGTTTGTGTGGTGCTGACACATTTGCCCAGTGCTAGAGTTTGCGATATCCAAAACTGCAAAGCAAATGAGCCTACTCAGGCAAGCTATGGGCAAGCAGCCACATTAGTATCTCATTACAGCCTGCTTTGCATGTGTATTGCCCAGCACCATAACATGGTGCACACAGCTGCACCTGTAGGTCCAACTGGAATTACAGATCTGTAGCCACATTTCTTTCTGTGCTCACCGCTCCACCTGTAGGTCCGAGTGGTATTACACGTCAGTTGCCACATTCATTGTGTGCTCACAGCTCACAGAACATTAGCTGCAGTCTTAGTTAGGACACAGATGCAGACTAATGTGGCACAGGGAAGTATAGTAGCATTACAGGAACAGGTAGTCATGCTGCATGCCAGAGGTAAATCATTGTTTCTGCCACAGTGTTTATCAGAAAGTACCATATGATAGTAGGTGATACTGTGAGGTACACAGCAATGTCTATGCTGTGTCAGGCAATAGTGACTGGTGCTATCCACACAGTGACAAGCACAGCTGGAAGGTATGGTCTGACAGTGCATGCCACAGTCATACTGTCCTGTGACACTCATGTGCTGCACCAGAGGCATGGGATCCCCACAATACCATACACGGTGCTCTCTGTATGTCCGGGGATCCTGAACGGGTGAAGGGCATGTGCCGAGGGGGGACCACATACTATCATACTGGCACACTGCTGTCAGGAGCAGTTCCGTCAATGGAACATGTGCACTGTGTGGATGACCCCAACCATGTGGCAGTACCTACTATGTGGTGCAGCCTGGCCACCTGTACACCCTCCCCTTAACACCCTCCATTCCTCCAGTGCAGCATGTGTCTGCAAGACTGTGTTGGTGTACACCAATGGAAGAACTGGAGGTGTGTGTTGCATGGATGCACTGCCATGGTGTCCACTGGGCACTGGGGCATCCACTAATGCCTGGCAGTGTTAGGACTGATGCCAGATGACAGTGACATGGATGATGCCATCTGTGTGCAGCATGTCTCTGCCATGTATGTGTTCTGTACATTGTTTTTTACCACCTTGTTCACCAGGTAAGCAGACTGGCCAAGGCCCAGTGTCAGGAATGACCCGGAGACACTAACTGTGTGGCTGAGATGCAAGGGTGTGCAATAAAGACATACAATGCACAACAACACACAATACACAAATATCATATTAGGTACACATTACAATACATTACAATACCATACAAATAGTTTGTTGCTGCAAGTGGTGTTCTAGCTCAGTTGTAACATTTATATGAGTGTTCACTTAACAGCACTGTTACATAGAAATATAGAAACATAAAAGATGACAGCAGATAAGGACTGCAAGGCCCATCCAATCAGCCCATTTCTTTTTCTACCTTATGAATGTGCCATTGGCCTTTGCTCTGTCAATGTCCTATCCATTCATACTCATCTGTATTGCTCCCTTAGGCCTATCCCATGCCTGTTTGAAGCCCTGCACTGTATTCATATCCACCACTTCCTGAGGTAGGCCGTTCCATGCATCCACCACCCTTTCTGTCAAAAACAACTTCCTCACATTACCCCTTAATCGGCCTCATTCTAATCTCATGCTGTGTCCTCTTGCTATGCTATTTTTCTTATATTGAAACAATGTTAGACTCTTTCATCTTGTTAATGCCCTTAAGGAGTTTGAATGTTTCGATCATATCACCTCTCTCTCTTCTTTTCTCTAGGGTATACATATTGAGCTCCATTAATCTGTCGTCATATGTTTTCTGATGCAGTCCCTGCACCATTTTGGTTGCCCTTCTCTGGACTGCCTCCATTTGGTTAATGTCCTTGTGAAGGTGTGGCCTCCAGTACTGCACATAGTATTTCAGATTGGGCCTAACCAGTGTCTTGTAAAAGAGGGATTATTACCTCCCTCTTCCAACTTGTGATACCCCTACCAATACACCCCAACATCTCCCCAGCCTTACCTACTGCATTAGTGGTCTGCTTGGATGATTTCAGGTCATCGGTGATGATAATGCCCAAATCTCTTTCTTCCCTTGTGACTGACAGCAACTCCCCTCCCAGCCCATAGGTGGCTTCAGGGTTTCTCTTCCCTATGTGCATGATCTTGTACTTCTTTGCATTAAACCCCAGTTGCCACTCTTTTGACCAGTTTGCCAGTTTATCCAGATCTCTTCTCATTCTGTCCACCCCATCTTGATCATCTACTCTGTTGCAGATCTTGGTGTCATCTGCAAACAGACATACCTTATCTTTCAGTCCATCTGCAATGTCACTGATGAAGATTAATTGTTGAAGAGGACTGGCCCCAGGACTGATCTCTGAGGTACCCCACTTGTGACTTGCATCTCTTCTGACTGTATACTGTTTATCACCACTCTCTGTTTTCTTGCCTGTCAACCAGTTTGCCACCCAGCCGACCAACTTCTGACCCACTCCAAGCCTACCCAGCTAATTAATCAATCTTCTATGTGGAACAGTATCAAAAGCTTTGCTAAAGTCAAGGTAGATGACATCAACTGCTTCCCCTTGGTCCACCACTCTAGTTACCCAGTCAAAGAAATCTATGAGATTAGTTTGACAGGACCTTCCTTTTGTAAATGCATGCTGTCTTGGATCCTGTGCTCCTATGGATTCCAGGTGTTGCACTATCATAGAAACATAGAAACATAGAATTTGACGGCAGATAAGGACCGCTTGGCCCACCCAGTCTGCCCATTTCCCTACCTAATGGATAAGCTGCAGATCCTAGTTAACCAGCAGCCTACTTCTTTCTACCCCCAACCCCTAGAATTGCCTTATGACTGTCCCATGCATGCTTGAATTCACCACTGTTTTTGACTCCACAACCTCCTCCGGAAGGCCATTCCATGCATCCACAACCCTCTCTGTGAAAAAATACTTCCTTGCATTACCTCTGAGCCCCCCCCATCTTTAAATTGTGCCCCTTGTTCTTGCACACCTCTTTTTTGAAAGATGCTACCCTCTTGGACTTTGTTGATTCCCTTGAGGTACTTGAAAGTTTCTATCATGTCCCCCCTCTCCCTCCTTTCCTTGAGGCTATATATTTTAAGCTCCTTTAGTCTCTCTCTTCATACATCTTCTGGTGCAGACCCTGCACCATTTTAGTTGCCCTCCTCTGGGCAGCTTCCATCTTGTCTATGTCCTTGCGGAGATTGAGTCTCCAGAACTGCACACAGTACTCCAGATGGGGTCTCACCAGCTGTCTGTACAGAGGGATAACAACTTCCTGTTTTCTACCGGTGATGCCTCTCCTATGCATCCCAGTATCCCCCAGCCCTCCTTACTGCCCTCTCATTTGCTTGCCTACCTTTAAGTCATCTGATATGACTACCCCAAGGTCCCTTTCCATTTTTGTTGTTGTTAGTACCTCACCCCCCATTGTGTACTCTTCCCCTGGGTTTTTGTTTCCCAGGTGCATTACCTTGCACTTCTTAGCATTAAATCTAAGCTGCCATACATTTGACCATTACTCTAACCTTGCCAAGTCCCTTCTCATCCTTTCCACCCCACCTTTTGCATCAACTCTGTTGTAGATCTTTGTATCTTCTGCAAAGAGACATACTTTTCCTTCCAGTCCCTCTGCAATGTCGCTCACAAAGACATTGAAGAGGACCAGTCCTAATACTGAACCCTGCGGCACTCCACTAGTAACCCCCCTTTCTTCAGAGTGGACTCCATTTACTATTACTCTCTGTGTCCTATTCTCCAGCCAATTCTTTACCCAGGCTATCATCTTGGGACCCACTCCCAGGCTGGCTAACTTGTATATTAATCTTTTGTGTGGAACTGAGTCAAATGCCTTGCTAAAGTCTAGGTAGACCATGTCCACAGCCCCTCCCTGATCTACTACTTTGGTCACCCAGTCAAAGAAATCTATAAGATTCGTCTGGCATGACCTTCCCACTGTGAATCCATGCTGCCTTGGGTCCTGTGCCCCTCTGGCCTCTAGGTACTCGACAATTCTTTCCTTCAGAAGTGATTCCATCATTTTACCTATCACTGAGGTTAAACTAACAGGTCTGTAGTTTCCTACTTCAGCCCTGCTCCCACTTTTGTGAAGGGGGAATCATATCTGCCCTCCTCCAGTCCTCAGGTACCACCCCATCCTCCCATGATTTGTTAAAGAGAGTAGTCAGTGGTGTCACTAGTTCTACCCTAAGTTCTTTTAGAATTCTGGGATGAATCCCATAAGGCCCCATTGCTTTGTCCACCTTCAGTTTTCAGAGTTCTTTCATAACCCTTTCCTAAAGGAGTGCCTCCATAATCTTGCCCACTACTGAGATAAGACTGACTGGTCTGTAGTTCCCCTGCCTCCTCCCTGCTACCACTCTTGTGGAGCAGGATCACATGAACCCTTCTCCAGTCTTCTGGGACCTCTGTTGTGCTCAGAGACTCACTAAACAGTTTTAATAACGGCTCTGCTAGTTCCACCCTTAGCTCCTTTAGTACACTGGGATGTATGCCTCCAGGTCCCATTGCCTTGTCCACCCTGAGCTTATCGAGCTCTTGAAGGACCCTTTCTTTTCTGAAGGGACTAGTGCACACCTCCCTCCCCCCCCATGTCCATGGTGCTGAGCTGTGAGCCTTGCCCTATCTTCTCTTCAGTAAATACTGAGCAGAAGTATCTATTTAGGATAGATGCTTTTGCATGGTCCTCCTCCTCACACACCCCCTTATCCCCTTTGATCTTAGCAATAATCCCTCTGGACTTTCTCCTTTCACTAATGCATCTATAGACAGTCTTGTCACCTTCTTTAGCTGTTTGTACTAGTGTTTCCTCAGTTTGGGCCTTTGTCTGCCTTACTGCCTTCCTTGCTTCCCTTAGGGAAGTTTGGTATGCCTCCTTATCTTCATCCTGCTACATTCCCTTATATTTCCTGAAGGCCAGCATTTTGGCTCTGACCTTTTCTGCCACTGTTTCGAGAACCAAAGTGGTTTCCTTCTTCTTTTGCTCTTCCTTTTCTCTCTAGCACAATGGGATGTTGCTTCAAGTACTGCATCCTTAATGCTTGCTCACGTTGTCTGTACCCCCTCACCTGTAATTCTTTTTTCCAGGGCTAGTTTAACTCTGTTGGCCATCTTATCAAAGTCAGCTCCTCTGAAGTCCCATACTTTTGCCTTGGATTGGGATGATTTAGTTCTAGTGGCCAAACTGAACCATACCATCTGATGGTCACTGGCCCACAGGTGACCTTCTACCTAAAGATCTGTGATCCTTTCCCTGTTTGTCAGTACTAGATCTAGGATAGCCCTGTCTCTTGTGGGTTGTTATGCCAGTTGTTTGAGGCCCTCCCCCTCCAGGGAATCCACCATGTGTCTAGTTCTGGCAGATGTTCCTACTGGTATGAGCAATCTGTATACTGCATGTTGAAGTCTCCCATTATCAAAACCTCCCCTTTAGCTGTCATGTTTTGTATATCTTCTAACAGTAATGTGTCTATGTCCTCCTCCTGGTCTGGAGACCTGTAGACAACCCCAGTTCATATGGCTGTCCCATTTCCTGTTTCCAGGGTGACCCACAGTTCTTCTGGCTCCTTATGTGTATTCTGAATTTCTGTAGCTTTGATATTTTCATTGACATACAGGGCCCCTCCACCCCCCTTTTTGCACCTCGGTCTCTTCTGAACAGTACATAGCCAGGTAAAGAAGTCTTCCAAGTGTGGTTACTGGTAAACCACATCTCGCTAATTGCTACTATGTCCAGTTTAGCCTCTGTCATTATTGCCTGCAGGTCTGGGATCTTGTTTCCCAGACTGTGAGCATTTGTGTACATGAGTTTCCATTGGTCAAATTTTGGTGTGTTAGTTGTTGGGCAAGGTCTGGCATTTCCCCTATGTGTCGCATGGGGAGCTGGACCTTTTTCTTTACCTGGTAATGCAAATGAACTACAAACATGCCGGACTCCTGTTTGACCACTAGCCGAGGGGGGGGGTTCTTCCATTTCAATGTATGGGGTGAGCATTACATTCCACAGTTTGTGTGCCTGTGCATATGGACTGGCCCAGGTTGGCCGTCCAACCACACTGCCTCCTTACTGGATGCATGCAGCCTTGTTCTTTGTTGCCGCTGTGTCCACAGCCCCCATCTTGGGTTTGCCCAGTGTTAAGATTACCTTTTCATGGGTGAAGATTTGCACCATGCTACATGTTGTGCTAATGCACGTTTATACTTTTGAATATACCATTGCACCTGTATGCATGTTCCTGACACTCACTTTGTGCCGTGCATACATTATCTCATAACACTTGTGCTATCACATTGCATTGGCGCTATTTGGCCTTTTGAATAGTGCATTCAGTGCAAATGTGGTGCAATCGTGGCACAATCTATTTGTGCCAGGTGCAAGGTTTTGAATATCTGGCCTCTAGTGTTTTCTCCCTGACAGGCTGTTACTTAACCTACATTCAGACTCATCTATGTTGTATGCCACATTTAAATGATAATTTTACCAGGTCTAACAATTATGCCACTAGCAGGAATCAACACATATTAGGTGCCTGTTAAAGAGGACCTTTAATGATGGTCCAAAAAGTTACATCCTGTAGTCATTATATGCAGTACTAGAACTGAAAGGGCATGTGCATTTGTTATTTTTGGCCAAGGTTTACTATGCCTTCTATAATTTGGATTTGCTTTTGAGCCCTGTTTTAGCCCTGGTGCACTTGCCTTTACTGTTCAGCTGCTGGGCTGCTGGCTCCCGATGGCATCACTGTAGGGCAAAGAAGTGACTAACACTGTGTAGTACGGTGCAGTCACAGCAATTTTGTGTGGGAAAACTACCAGTGCTCAATATACATACTATGTTTCCCCTTCCTCAATATAGCCTGTTAGCAATGTATTATGTCAAAATCTAAATGCCTTATCATATTTTTTTTTTGTAAAATTGACATTCTTCTGCCTCTGTAACAAAATATGGAGGCTGAGAGAAGATAGAGTTGCTGTCAGCATCTTTCCCAGTCCTTTTGACCATCGTGCAAATTATCCCATTTTGTGAAACATAGGACATGAAACTTACAAGAACAGGGGGATGAGTTTCAACTGCTAGGAAAAGACAACTTATAAAACAGAGCAAAATTTTGTTGAGAGATAGAGAGAGCTTGAGATTTAGAGCTCCTTTCCCAGTCCTTTTGACTTTCATGCATATATTACCCCTTCTTGCACTGATTCTAGAATTGCATTTCATTCATTCTGCAGAAATCAAAAACTAACTGCAGAGGACAGTAATGAACTACAATTCCAGAATCAATGCAAGAAGCTATAATTTATGCATGATTGTCAAAAGGACTGGGAACGGTGCTCTTAAAAACTTATTATAAAGCAGACACTGATAAACAACAGGGAAGTTACCAACATTATACAATACTAGTAGTAATACAACTTCCCAGCAGACACAGTAGAGTACCACCCCAAATGGTATCAGTAGCCTGGAGGCATGTTGACTCAGCATTCAGCAACCCTGGAGAAATGGACCACATCAAAAAGGCATTAAAAATATGAATTTATCAACTTTGTTCCAAAACCTGAAACACACATAGCTTTTATAGAAATGTTTTTTGAATGTTGCTGCCTCTTTTACTTGTAAAAAACATTGCACATGATTTTTAAACTTTGGAGAAACAGGTCCTGTAAGCTTGCTGACAGGGAAGACTAGACTGTGAGTTCCAGAGATGATATAATTAGCAGCTCTTCACTGAAACTGGCTTTTGTTTGAACACGTAGAGAAATCAGGGTTACAAAATAGCTCATAACTTTAAAATGAAGTAACACAGAAACCTAATTTTTGGTATGGGATTTATTGGGGGTATGCTTATTCTTATTCTGTAGAGTAGCACTTTTATCTGGAGTCCATCTTTAATATATGAATAAAAGGTGATTACATTAAATTTCGAGAGAAAAAAAGCAACAACAAACAAGAATATATTAATATATTAATATAAACTAGAACTTTTTAGAAAAAAAATATGTTTCCAGTACAGCCAGCACCTGAAAAGAAGTTTAACAAATATATACTAGAAAGTATAGATGGGGAGAGGATGATAACCAGTATAAGCTTATGCTAAATCAAACAACAGAAAATTGGAAGTCCAACCCACTCACCCAATAAATCAACAGACTATCATGATTTTTAAATTTTAATTTTGGATTTAATAGGTAACATCCTGTTCAGCTTTCATAGCTGTTCTACTATTGCTGCATTCTCGGTTGAAGTAACTCAGCACCTGAATCAAATCAATGTTTCTCAGACTAGTCCTGACCTGTAAACTTTGTTTGCCTTTCTCTCAGGATGAGAAGCATTTGTTTGTGAGGTGCAAAGCCTTCACTTTTACCTAAGTAAATGTAAATGAAAGGCGTTAAGGTTCTGTGTAACTTTTCTATCATAAACTCCTTTAGTATTTCTAATAATGTCACTTGTACTGACATAATGATGGTTCCTGTCTCTCCTGGGTGGGAATCAACACGCAAGGGCTAAATGGACTGAATTTATATTCACTGCCTCTCCCCTGAATCTGGCACAGACGATAAATGTCACTAACTGGCTATGACAGCCTATTCGGTGTGCCAGACCCATCACTTAGCGGCACCTAATTACCACACTAATTTTGCACCTCACAAACAAACGCTGCTTATCCTGAGAGAAAAGCAAATAAAGTTTACAGGCCTTGCACCTCACAAACAAACGTTTCTCATCCTGAGAGAAAAGCAAACAAAGTTTACAGGTCAGGACTAGTCTGAGAAACATTGATTTGATTTAGGTGCCGAGTTACTTAAACCGAGAATGCAGCAAAAGTAATTTTTTAAGAATAATATGATCTAATGGAGTGAAATCGTAATGGAATGAATGGGCAGATAGAATTAAACAAGAGTGCTTTTTAAGGATGCCTAGCAAGATGACCCAGTAAAATAGTTCTAAAGCTGAGTGTTGGAAAGTAATTATTTAAATAGAATACCAATGATTTTGTAATGATTTCAGGTTGTTGAAGTAGCATAATGGAATTGTAGTGCACCAGATGAACAGTACAGTTTTGAAAGTCTAGTATATTGAGGTTGGTGTTATCATAACTTGTAAACAAATGTGATAGTAGAAGAACTATTTTTAAGAAAATGTGAGCAATGTGATGTTTTTCTTTATTTTTATTACAACAGCGGTGGGAGTCAAACCTAAGAACTCAGTTAAAGTTACAGGAAAATACTTGCAAAAAGGTGATGAAATATTTTCTATTTTGGACTATAAATGCACATTTCTTTATGTAGTATATATACTTTTGTAGCTAAACAAGTTGTCTAATATATAAATAAGTTTCCTTTTTTGTAAAGAAAACAGTTTTTTATATGATGGAGAAAATAAGTTTTGTGAAAATATATTTTTCTATATGTCTTTTACTTTAGAAACCAGTTCCTGATGAAGGATTTTTAACCCGAAACGTAGAACAGCTATGAAAGCTAAACTGGATGTTACCTATTAAATCTAAAATTGAAATTAAAAAATCATATGATAGTCTGTTGATTTATTGGGTGAGTGGGGTGGACTTCCTGTATTCTGTTGTTTGATTTAGCGTAAGCTTATACTGGTTGTTCCAGATTCCCCCCTTTTCCCTCACAAAAGACAAAGACCATTGTATGTTGTTGGGCTCAGATTGGCAATTAATTTATTATATATCATAATTCCATTTTCCATCTCATCATCCTTTATTATAGTTTGTTTTACAATTGTACTTTATTGCATCCATATATCAATTTCTGATCAACCCTCTTTCTTCCTCTTCTCGCTCCCCAAGGTGAAAACCTGGGTGCCTTCTTCTTCTCTTTTTCTGTTAAGTAACGGTGAGAACTGAGACCACTTTTCCTCCTTCAGCTCCTTCTTCTTTTCATCATATTCCTTTTTCTTTCCCCCTCCCCCCCTTTTTCCATTAGCCAGTCTCCAGCTTGCGTTGGATGACTGGCTTTCCCCTCAATTTAGGAAATTGTTCCCCCACCACTTAGGGGACCTTCGCATCTTCCTTTTTTTTTTATTTTACCCCATTTTTGCATGTCTCCTCCATGCTTTTATGAAACCCATAGTTTCCATATTAAATATATCTATGGCTAGATCTAGCAGGTGCACACCATCTGACCTGTAGAAATCTGCTACCCACTCTATCATCCCTCGAAGTATTACCTGCCCCCCCCATTTTTCTTATCAGTGTTCCCACCCTTCTATTCATTTTTCTTCTGGCCCTGTCAACAGCTCTATGATTGTGTTCATTCCTCCATACCCTCCTTGGGATCATATTCAACCATACCAGGCATACCCTTGGCCACCACTGTTGTATTAATTCCAAGTCCTTCTTAATCTGCATGTATGTGTCCACCCATGGTCTTCCCCCTATGTCGTTGCCCCCTAGATGTATGATATTTAATTCTGGAACTGGTCACCACTCCTTCATTTCTTTCAGGGTGGGAAACAGTTGTCCCCATCTCATCCCTCTGATGCCACGCCATACCAACCTACATTTTTTCAAATCCTGGTAGAGCTGTCTTCCCCCAGCCTTTTTCTCTGCTCTCTTTTCTGCCCAGTAAATATAGGAGTGGCCGCATATCCAAACTTCCATTATCCTCCCTCTTCCTACAAGATTTAAACAAAATAGATCTTATACATATTCATTGGATCCTTTTCATTTTTTAATTATATGCCCGCCCGATGTCTCGTGTCTGTAAAAGAAAATACAGCTGATATGTTAGTCTCCACAATTTAGTGCTCGAATGTATCTCTTGTAACTGGCAGACTGCCAGCATCCCTTATGCAACATGTTAGCCACCATTTCCCCTGCTGCTGCCCACTGAGAAGCAGCCCCTATTCGTAGAGAGTGAGATGAATAATTACTTGGGTCCTCCCCCAGAAATTGCATGCCCTTTTTAAGCATGGCCGTGACTTGATAACTTGTGACCTTTTTTCCATCTCTGTGTGCAAATAAACTCCCAGTCCTAGCCCCTCGCTCTGCGGCATAAGCCCACAAAGATTTTACTAGGCACAGTGTGCCATCTACCTGAGCCTTCAGGGTTACCGTACAACCTTGTCCTCCCTGGTCCATCTTCGATTTCCTTATTCTGATTTGTATCTCATTTGTCCCCCAACTTATGTCCTCCCAATCCAACTCCCCTTCTTCGTCCGCTCTGCCATGTCCTACTGCCTCACTGACTCTCATGGTCCCACCAAACATTACCAGATAGATCGTATGGAATTGGTGGGCTTCGTCCTTTGATCTGCAAATTGCCGGTAATGCTCCTTTTAGCCTTGCCAGCCACTGTTCCCCTAATGATCGCCTATTGTCTGCAGTCCTGTGCATTAGTCTTCCCCATCTCTGCATCATCGTTCTGATTAACATTGACTTCATCGGGTCCTTCCATCCCTTCAGGCTGCAGACCAAACTAGTCCCTGCTAAATAGACTCCCATCATTGTGTGGGCGGTTCCCTTCTCGCATTGCTCCACTGTAAATTTATCTAGCTGTTCCTCTGTCATTGGCCTACTTACCTCCATGTGGTGCGTCGCCCTGAATGTCTGCGACACCCGCCAGGCCCCCTCATAGGCCCTCAGAGTCCTTGGTGACCATGAGCTGTGAAAAAGCCGTTCTGCTCCCTCTTGCCAATGTCCCAGATGTTCATTGGTATGGGTGTTTTTTATTCTTTTGCTGTCAGTGCCAGCCTCCGGAATTGATCCAGCTGCAGACGGGAAAGGCTGTCAGCCAGGGTATTGTGTGCCCCTTCTATGTGTTTGGCTCTGAATGACATATTCAATTTTAAGGCCCTTAAAACCAACTGTCGTAGTACCTGCATGACCATTTCTGACCTAGCCCCTCTTTTGTTTAACACCTCTACTACTGCCTTGTTGTCACACCAGAATGTCACCTTCTGATTCCGCAGCTCTTCACCGCACACCAAGGTGCAGGCCCAAATAGACATGATCTCCAACAGTGTTATGTCCTTTACTTTACCCTCCGTTACCCATTCCGTAGGCCATGGTTCTGCAAACCATCTGCCCCTCAAATAGCCCCCCATGCCCAGGCCCCCCACTGCATCTGTATAAAGTTCTAGGTCTGTGTTATATACCAAGTCATCTTGCCAAAAGGAACACCCATTATAGTTCCTGAGGAACTCCTCCCGTATTTTAAAATCTTCCTTACCTCCTTTTGACATGTCTACCCAGTGGTGTGGCCTGGTTACACCAGCAGTGGCCCTGGCTAGCCACTTTGTGAAGGTCCTCCCTGGGCCAATAGCCCAGCATGCAAAGTTCAGGTGTCCCAATACCTGTTGAATCCTCTTTAGCTGTACTGTCTTTCTACTTGTATGTATTTTAATCAGCTCCTTCAACTTGGACAATTTTGTCTGGCAACCTGAAGACCTCCTTTGAGGCATCTATTTCAATACCCAGAAATTCTAAAACTTTACTGGGGCCTTCCATTTTCTCCGGTGCCAGTGGAACCCCTAATTCTCTGCATAGATCTTGGAAGCTGGACAACATTTTGTCCGTCTCCTCTTTTCTGCTGTCTATTAGAAGGAAATCATCCAAATAGTGGATAACCATCCTGTAACCCAATTTTTCTTGAAATATCCACTGTAAGCAAGTGCCGAATGCTTCAAATGTAGCACATGCTACGGAACATCCCATCGGCATTGCCTTGTCAAAATAGTAATGTCCCCCTATTTTAAAACCCAACAGGTCCCAGTCCTCTCTCCTAACTGGAAGCAATCTGAAAGCGGACTCTATATCCGTTTTTGCCATCCATGCATCAGGCATTACTCTGATGGCTTGTACTGCTTCTTCCAACGTGGCATATGTTACTTTGCTGTGCTCTTCACTGATGAAATCATTCACCGAGTCCCCTTCAGGAAATGACAGTGGTGAATCACTCTGTACTCTCCCTGCTGCTTTTTGGGGACCAAACCCAATGGGGAAACTCTCATACTCCACAGTGGGGGGGGTGTCAAATGGCCCTTCTACCCTTCCCGCTGCTATTTCCTTATCTGGTTTTTGTCTTAAAATTCCTTCTTTCCCTGTTACTGACCCCAGGTTGTTCACCTCACTCGCCTGCCTCAGGCCCATGCATTGTAATCGGAAACCCATCTGAAAGCCTTTTTTGATCATGTCAGCCACCTTTTTATTTGGGTATCTCTTCAACCACTCTTCCCATGCATCTATCCTAATGGGAGTTCTTGCTTCTTTAAATAAATCCCCTGTCCACTTTTTTATCTTTCTTCCCAGCACCCCCACCTTGTCCATTCGCTGGTCTTGCTGCTCAATAAGACTGACCCCCCCTTCCTGCTTGTCCTCTGCCTCTCCCCCCTCTATTCCATGCCTGACTCTTATAACCTTGTCCCTCGTGAAAAAACTGTTGGCCTGTTCCATGTGATCCTGTCCCTGGGGCTCCTTGAGCCCATGTCATTCTGCATCTGCTCGCTGGGTGTGATCCCCCACATTTTGAGCATGCATGACGAAAGCGGCATTGTGGCCAGGAACAAAAGGCCCTATTGTAGCCCCAACAACATCTCTGTGGAGTCGTCCCATTTTTACCCATCTCTCCTTCTGGCGTGGACTGATCCGTTACATAATCCATCCAGAGATCTAACTGTTTTGTGTCCCACCTTACATCTCCATATGTCACCATTCTTTGCCAAAATAATTCATCATAATAAATCCATCCCACCCCTCCCTTGGCCTTTGCTCATCTTATTATTAGGGAGTACATGATGAGTGGGATGCCCATCTCCGGCTTCTTCTCCATCACTATCGCTGAGTAAGTGGCAAGACCTACAAACCATCCTTCCCACGTTTTCCCTTTAATAAATTTATCCTCCTCTTTCTTCCCCAACAAAACCACGGCTGCTGCCATCTCGTTTTTCCCTATGTTCTCTGTTTCTTCGTCTTTTGCTGCTGCTTCTCAGCTCACTAAGGCAAAGATATCCACATATCCCCCCTTCCATATTTTTTCTTTTGTAGCCAGTGGAACATGCTCCCCTACTCTCATTCCAGAGTTCCTATTTCCCTTGTACCTCTTTCTTCGTTCTCTACTCTCTTTTCCCCTTCCTTTGGCAACTTTTTGTCTGATCTAATTTCCGCCAGTGCTGCCTCCATCTGGCCCAAGCCCCCTGTCCCAAGCACTGAAATAATTTGGCCTATATATTCCTTTATGCTTTCTCCCTCCGACCCAGATACACTACCTGTGCTCTTGTCCGTTCCTTGTGGGCTGCTGCCATCGTGATGCCCGTTGCTGTCCTTTTGCAGCTGGATGACTGACTGCACATCTAGCTGCTGAGGAGGAACCACTACGTTCAGGGGATGTAGCCTGGGCTCCGGTTGGGGAACCACTATCTGGTCCAGGGGAGGTACTAACAGTACTGGTTCCACAGGGTGCAAAGGTATTGGACTAGCCACCCTGGGAGGTAACTCCATCGGTGGCTGCACTCTATGTGGGCTGTGTAGCCTCCCAGCCTGCTGTTTTTCTCTGCCCCCTTTTTCCTTCCCCATTTTCCGCTTCTCCCTGGAACGCCCTGGTTCCTCCCCTTCCACCATCTGCCACATTCTGTTAGCTTTATCAGCCAGCTCTACGATAGCCCTGTATGCATCCTCTTTGGAAGGTCTGCTCTTCTTTGGCACCATGTCTCCTTTTTTTTATGAAATCTGAAATGACAACTGAGAAAAATTATTTTATTAATCCCTTTTTAATCATACATACATATGGTTAAGCCAACTTGCCTTCTTTATGCCTGTCCCCAACCTTTCCCTCTCTAGGCTCTCCTACCTATCCCCCTTATTCATTTCTTTTTTTTTTCACCCCCGTTGAGGCCACCTGGCCCTTGCTTCAAAATTTTTTTTGAGCCTCATGATCCTCCATCACTGCCTTTCTGGGCTTATCTTTCTTGTGCCCCTACGTGTCCTGGGTTGCTATGCTCCTGCGGCTGTCCCCCTCCCTCTGTGCCTTCCACTTCCTTTTTACCCTCTTCCCATAACTCACCCTTGCTCCCTGCACATCCCTTTTTTCTGTGCCCCCCTTTCTTTGCCCAAAACCTCCTGGCATGTGCTGTCACGCCGCATGACCCGGCCCCTCTTACCAGGCCCCCAGCCTGTTCTTCATAGTGCCCACCTGCTCTCTGCTTCCCACCCCATAGGATAGAGGCTTAATTTCTGTTCCTGCTCGGCTGCTCCATTCTCATTTGGCTGCTGAACCCATTTTAAGCTGGGAATAAAAGTAACACTGCTTGCATTAAAAAAATGCCTTTTTCCATCCCCCAAAGCAATCTTCCCTGCCTCATAAAACTTTCAGGCTGCTCACTTCTTGCTTGCTTCCCACCCCCTCAGTGTGTGACGTCATGCCACGTGGCCCCTCATCACCCCCTTGCTAGGCCTGTCCCATGGGCCGCTCCTTGCCCTACTAGCTTTCCATTTGATCAAGCTAGGAAAATGTTGTACAAAAACAATTCAAAATTTGGTCAATCTGATGCACTAGGCCTCTGAACATTTATCCTGCCCCAAAGCATATAGACCCAATTGCAGGCCGCATAGGCCCAAAACCGTGTCACCATAAAAACGGCAAGACTGCTGCTTGCCCAAGTCACCTCCTTGGTGGGGCAATGCTAGGAGGCCCCACAGAAAATGGAGGAAGTTGTAATCTGCACCTGGAGATGCAAGGATGTAGCCAGGCCTGGGAGAGGGGAGGGGGAGGAGGAATTCGCTTTTCCCAACATGCGATAAAGCGAGCATGTGGCCACACTCTGTCTGCCTCCCCTTCCCTGCCCCTTTTTAAGCGATGCTCCTCTGACTAACACAAAGCATTAAAGGAGCATTTATTTTCCCCCCAGGCTTGGCCATTGCTGCACCAGCGAGTGTGTGGCAACGCTCCATCCCTTCGGTGTCTGCACCTCGGAGAAGGAGAGCACCAAATACCTTGAACAAGGAGCGTGTGTTGCTCTGCATGGCCCCGCCACCCCAAGGGCTCCTATTCATATTAACCACAGTGCAATGCAGCTGAGAACAACAACCAATGATTTTCAGGCCAGAACCTACCAACCCAGTAGAGCTTCCCAATTTGTTTCAAACCTATTAAAACAAAGTCCCCTCAAACAGCCATGTTAAAAAGCCACTGCAGGTCAAGACAAAACCACTGGCTAAATAATCTGCATTTTAATTAAAACTATCTAATTGTTTTGCTTGGATGACCCATTTCTGGGCCCAAAATGCCTTGCAACAAATCACTCTTTAGACCTCATCACCTCATGATTTTAAAAAAACGCACATACCAAACACAGCAAAGCTTCTCATTGTGTTCCACCACTACCATCAAATAACTCAAACAAGCAATATTAAAACCACTATTACACCATTCTGGTTCTCACATGAAAAACACTCTCAGTGGGGTTTCTTTTTTTTTTTTTGAGAGAAACGCCTACACGGTTTAAATGCTCTGCATTTTAGTAAAACCTTAGGCCTCATCTAAGGGTTCTTCCTACAATTGTTCCCAACAAGCCATCCCTATCCAATTTCCATTAAAAATGCTGTAAAACATTTTTTTGATCATTCTTGCTTACCTGCTGTCTTCTTAGTGCACAAACCTCCACGTTATGCCAATCTGATGTGCTGTAGTTTCTTGCAAATCAAAACTTCAGCAAAAAGTGGCTGAACCACTCTTGTATTGTCCCTTATATACCTCCCTTAGCCCCACCCCTTCCTTTTTCTGCCCATTGTTCTGTTTTCTTGCCCCTCCCCTTCCCTTCCCACTCCCCTTCTGAGCACACCATCTCCAGCTTGAGGTAGGGGTGCACCTGGACAACTTGGTCTGCCACTTAAAGGGCAAACTCCATTATCATCCTCTCCCCATCTATACTTTCTAATATAAATTTGTTAAACTTCTTTTGAGGTGCTGGCTGTACTGGAAAAATACTTTTTTTTTGAAAGAGTCATTTGGCACTGAGCTTTGGTGCTGATACCAGGGGGCCTATCCAGAAGATACAGAAAAGAACCTGAATTGTCTCCTTTCTGAAAGCGGCTGGCTAAATAAGGACGTCTTTATGTTGGACTTTTGTTTTTTTGGACTACAGTTAAAGACAAGGAATATTTATTGTGGGACTATTTGAATCCCAGAGGCTGGAGAAGGCAATGCCACTAAGAGGAAGATTTATGGGTGTTGCTATTTTCTATAATTGTTTATATTAGAATAAAAGGGTAGTTTAGATAAAGAGGTTTACGTAAATTTTACTCATTTTCTGTTTATTGTGGATTGGATAAAAAGTCAAAATGAGTAGTTTTGAGGAAATAGGTTCAATTACAGATCAAAGGTCTTTACTTAGAATTATTACTGAAACAGAGGAACATGCTATATTGGATACATTCAAATCAAAGAGAAAGTTCCAAGGTCCCATAACAACAAAAGCAGTGTTACATGAGTATGAATTCAGTAGACAAAAACAGCGTAGATGGGATTGGCATGCACTAACACTTACAGAATATTTAAAACAGAAGAGAATTCCAAGGGATTTAAGAGTATTAGTTGAACCAAATTTAGGTTTTTCTACTGAAGAACTTATGGAGAAGTGGGATGGGACTAGGAACCAGTGCTCTAGAGATTTTATGCTCATTTTGGTGGAAGCTTTGACCAAAGAAATAGACAAGATAGATAAAGAAATTTTACTGTTAGAAGAAGAGGTTAAAAAACAGTTATCAGAAGAGGAACTTAAAATCTTCTTAGAGTTAATAAACAGATAGATGAATATAAAAATGAAATAAGAGCTTTAAAAATAACAAAATTTAAAAGGGATTTAAACAATTATAGAGATGGCAAGGTCTACTATTAGTTCAAAAATAAAGATACAAAAATGAGAATGCAATATATTTATAATCCAGATTCAGAGGGGAATATGTATACTTCAAGTAGTGACACTGATACTGAACAAAGAGAGGGAAGATGGGACTGTTTTTTAGAGAGAAGAGGATACAGGAGGAGGGGGAGAAGTCAGTGGGTTAAACAATCTCATTCGTATCAGTTCACCAAGAAAGATGTTAGCACAGTGTCAGATCCAGACAAAGGGGCTTCAGGAATAGGAAGAATAGAAACAAGTACAGGACAAGAAGGAAGGAGAAGAGAAAAACAAAAAGAACCACAACTACAGGTAATAACCAGATTGCAAACAAAATTGCAGTATTCAATTTTTAAAAAAGAGTTCTGACAAGTGAAGAAGTAAGAGTATTAAATAAAGGTCTGACATTCTGTCCACACGAGAAGGTGAATGAATTCGAAATAAAGTTAGATTTAAATAGTTTTTTCGGGAAGTTAAGACTTCGCTATTTTTTTGACAATAATCCTGTGGAATCAGTTAACCCAGCTAACCCAGAGGAAGGATTGAAGAAAATTAAACTTAGTCAAAAATTACAGATTAAGTCACAATATCTCCTCCCAGGCCTGATCCCACATATAATCGAAACGTACATTTGTCTAGTAAGTCAGGATATAGAAATGCTTTTGAAAAAAGAAGAAAATAGGGATAGAAGAATAAATTTTAACTTAGCATCTAGAGAGTTTGGAGCACTTAGAAGTTTAAAGAATGACCCTAATATTACAATTAAGAAAGCTGATAAGGGAGGTGGTATAGTGATACAGGATTATCAGACTTACAGGGATAAATGTTTGAAAATGTTGAATGAGAAAAAAAATTATCTACAACTCATAGAGGATCCCACAGAAAAAATATCAAGTTTAATTAAAGAATTGCTATTAAGAGCATTTGATAGATGGTGGATCAATGAATGGGAACAAAATGCGTTGTATAAAAACATTCCACTTATTCCAATCTTCTACACACTCCCTAAAATACATAAGGACCCCTTGCATCCACTGGGAAGACCCATAGTATCAGGTATTGGTTTCATTCTAGAACTGCTCTCAGTATATGTGGATTTCCACATAAGAGACCTGGTTGCAAAAATGAAATCTTATGTGAAGAACAGTACTCAAATGATAAATATTGTGGAAAATATCCACTTACAAGAACCTCTGGCTGAAAAATCTATTTTTTGGTCACACTTGATGTGAAAGATTTGTATACATCAATACCTCATAAAGAGGGGTGTAAGGCATTAAAGGATGATTTACTAAGATTGAGAACAGATGAAAAACCTCCCAATGCATTTTTATTAAAATTGGCAGATACAGTTCTGACACAGAACTATTTTAAATTCAAAAATATTTTTATGCCCAAATTAAGGGCACAGCATTGGGATCAAGCATGACCCCATCGTATGCTAATTTATTTATGAATTGGTTTGAAGAACAGTTTGTATATAATAACAACCCATTTGAGAATTTTACAATGGAATAGCTTTATTGATGATATATTTGTCTTATGGGAAGGTACAGAAAAAGATTTATTGAAATTTCATGATTTTTTGAATAAAAGTACTGATTTTTTGAAATTTACATTAAATTATGATTTACATGAGAATCCATTTTTGGATCTGTTGATCTATAAAAAGGAGGGACACTTGTTATCCAGATTATATAGGAAAACTACTGATAGAAATATGATCTTACGAGCAGATAGTTTTCATCCCCAAAATTTGGTGGAATCAATTCCATACAGTCAATTTCTAAGAATAAAAAGAAACTGTTCAGAGGAATCTGATTTAATAAAGTATGCGGAGGAAATGACCCATAGATTTGAGGCCAGAGGATACCAGGGAGAATTGTTGGAGAGAGCAGAAGTTAAAGCATTAGGAAAAGAAAGAAAATATTTACTACAAAATACAAAAGATAGAAATAAAATAGAAACTGAGGAAAAAAGATAGTTTTGTCTCTTAAATATAGTGATGTTTTTGGATCTATAATGATAGCAATAAAAAAACATTGGCATGTACTGAACTGTGCAAAAATGGGAGAAAAAGCATTTCAGGGAGGTCCTCAGATAGTGGCTAAAAAGGCTAAATCTTTTGTCTAATCACTTGGTTCATTCAGAACACAAAATTCCTGAAATGAGAACACAACAGATACATAGCTACATAGACAGTATCAGCAGATAAGGGCCTATGGCCCACCCAGTCTGCCCATTTCAGCTTGTAAGTTCAGTTTATGTTTTCCTAGAAGTCTGTTGCCCCTTACCACTGACCTCCAGAATTCCTTTATGTCTATCCCATGCATTCTTAAATCCCGTGATTGTTTCAACCCCCACCACTTCCTCTGGCAGGGTGTTCCACTTGTCCACCACCTGTTCTGTGAAGAAATTCTTCCTCACATTTCATCTGAATCGTCCTCCCTCAACTTCATCCCATGCCCTCTAGTCCTGGAACATCTTTTCACTTAAAATAGTGTATTCTCACCCTGTTTCTCCCTGTAAGATACTTGTATGTCTCTATCATGTCCCTCTCTCCTCCTCTCCTCCAGGAGTACATATTCAATTCCTTCAACCTGTCCTCATAGGACTTGTGATGCAATCCATGTACCATCTTTGTTGCCCTCCTCTGAATCTTCTCTACCCTGTCTATGTCCTTATGTAGGTAAGGTCTCCAGAACTGTACACTGTATTCCAGGTGGGGCCTCACTAGTGTCTTGTATAGTGGAATTATGACCTCCCTTTTCCTGCTGGTAATGCCCCTGCCTATGCATCCCAGCACCCTATTTGCTTTTCCTGCTGCCTTGTCACACTGTTTCCCTACCAGACATTATTTACCAAGGAAAAGCTAAGAGGTAATTTTCCTTGTGGCAGATGTGTTCATTTCCACAATACATATAAAATTAAAAATGTAAGAAATGCAAGTAAAAGTGAAGAATTAAAAATTAAAAATGTTATTATCTGTCAAACAGAAGGGGTCATATATGGCATAAAATGCCCGTGTGACCTTATGTATATAGGCAAAACAAAAATGGCTTTAAAGCAGAGAGCTGGGGAACACAAAGGTTATGTAAAAAATAAAGACTTGATTTCCCCTATTGCTAGACACTTTATTAAAAGGGGTCACCAAATCCCTACACTACAGTACTTTGGTATTGAAAAGGTGTTAAAAAGCAAAAGAGGGGGTGATTACAATAATAAACTATTATTGAGGGAAGCAATGTTTATAAATTACTTTCAGATAATTAACCCTAAATTTGGTTAAAATGAGAAAAAAGAGTGGCAAACAATTCCATGAAGAATGACTTAAGACATGAAACAAGGTATCATTTAACTGTGTTATTTGAACCAGTCCCTGATGGCATCCCTTATGTACAGCAGAATAGGGATTAAAATATTGAGTATAAGAACATCTCTAAAAAAGGTTAGGATACTCTTTAGTATACTTAAAAGTAGAAGCCCCCTTGACACCTAGTATTGCGGTAATTAGGTGCCGCTAAGTGGCAGGTCTGGCACACCGAATAGGCTGTTACAGCTTATTAGTAACGTTTATCATCTGTGCCAGATTCAGGGGAGAGGCAGCGAATATAAATTCAGTCCGTTTAGCCCGCGCATGTTGATTCCCACCCAAGGGAGACAGAAACCATCATTATGTGAGTACAAGTGACATTATTAGAAATACTAAAGGAGTTTATGACAGAAAAGTTACAAGGAACCTTTACGCCTTTCATTTAAATTTACTTTGGTAAAAGTGAAGACTTTGCACCTCACAAACAAACACTGCTTATCCTGCGAGAAGAGCAAATAAAGTTTACAGGTGCAAACTAGTTTGAGAAACATTGATTTAATTCGGGTGCTGAGTTACTTAAACCGAGAATGCAGCAATAGTAATTTTTAAGAATAATATGATCTAACGGAGTGAAATTGTAATTTAATAAATGGGCAGACAGAATTAAACAAGAGTGCTTTATAAAGATGCCTAGCAAGATGACCCAGTAAAATAGTTCTAAAACTGAGTGTTGGAAAATAGTTATTTTAATAGAATACCAATGATTTTGTAATGATTTCAGGTTGTTGAAGTAGCGTAATGGAATTGCAGTGCACC
This sequence comes from Neoceratodus forsteri, assembly GCA_016271365.2. Classification (NCBI taxonomy): domain Eukaryota; kingdom Metazoa; phylum Chordata; order Ceratodontiformes; family Ceratodontidae; genus Neoceratodus; species Neoceratodus forsteri. The sequence continues at coordinate 324,206,699 of CM057458.1, forward strand.
AGATGAATAGTAAAGTTTTGAAAGTCTAGTATATTGAGGTTAGTGTTATCATAACTTGTAAACAAATGTGACAGTAGAAGAACTATTTTTAAGAAAATGTGAGTAATGTGATGTTTTTCTTGACTTATTTTTATTACAACAGTGGTGGGAGTCAAACCTAAGAACTCAGTTAAAGTTACAGGAAAACACTTGTAAAAAGGTGATGAAATATTTTTTATTTTGGAGTATAAATGCACGTTTCTTTCTGTAGTATATATACTTTTGTAACTAAACAAGTTGTCTAATATATAAATAATTTTCCTTTTTTGTAAAGAAAAACAGTTTTTTATATAATGGAGAAAATAAGTTTTGTGAAAATATATTTTTTAATAAACTAGAACTATAACGAATCTTTGATTGCCACAGAGAGCTTGGATCATTTGCCTGAGATAAGCATGGGAGCCTGAAGGGAGGTAATTCTTTTATACTTTAGCCAGCTCTTTCAGGTCCAGTTTATGAGCAGAAGATATGCATTCAAGAATACCAGTGCTGGAAAGATAGTTGTTTTCAGGAACATATCAACCCACAGGGCTTGGCCAATAGATTACTTTTTTCAAATATTTCTGTAACAAATATCATTCATGTTATGATGTAAGGGTTTGTGAGCTCATGCAGCTTGGGAGGCAGAACAACAATGTGAGGTTGGCAGTTCTGATGGCCCCACATAACATGATGCTTTTTGCAGTAATACAGAACACCCATAGTACATTTTTTATGAACATCCTAGAAGTCACTTTAAAAACTTTTATAAAATACTTATTCTTTTTAAAATGATATGTAAATAATTATGAATGTAATCATGACCACTTCCAATACAGCTGATCAATAGTCATCTCATAAACATTTCTGAGTTCTCATGAGATAATATTTAGTTGGAAATTTGAGATACTGGAAACTTTATGAAGTCTCATTGCCAACTGGCAGAAAATATGCAAAGTGATTTATAGTTTTATTTACTGCTCAGCTTTTGTCTACACATATATGGTCTCTGTTTGCAAATTGGCCCTCTTGTGGATGCTAAAATCATAACCACATACACTACATCTGGATCAGTAGGCGTATTCTACATTTTCCTGGAAGAATGGTGAAATGCAGTATATCATGTTCATACTGGGTCTGTCAAATGGTTGTACACTTAAAATCATAATATGGTACAGATAGAAGAGTACTACTGTGTGATATGGTGTAAACCCCACAACATAGTAAAGTACAATAAAAGTATTATTCAATAAAATACAATTGCAAGTAAAATGGCTATGATAACTGGACTGGAAAAGTGGGATAAGTTTTGAATGCAATGAAGAAAAGATGAGGCTTGAGAAGATGTTTCAGAATTAGGATTGATGACTCTTACAGAGAACAAGAGTCATGGAGTTGAAGCTGTATGCCAGCTGAGCTGAGTAATATTGGGGGAGGGAGGGAGAGGAGGAGAACAGGTAAGGGCTGAAAGAAGAGAGTAGCAGAGATGAGAGAGGCTGGTTAAATAGATGAGATCATACCACTCAACTATCCTCACCTTGGGAGTACTCTTCTCTGTTTGCCACTAAGAAGCATAGTTTCACACATGGGAATGGAATTGTGTTCATATTTACCCTTGTTGATTGGTTACCTACAAAGCTATTAACAGATTCATTTATTTCAACAGTGCTCTTATCTTAATCTCCATTGTGATGTATCTGGTATTCTGTCTCTTTTCCCCACATTTTAATTGATTGCATCCCACATTTCGGAGTATAAAACTTTAGAGATAAGGATTAAATCAAGGACAGAGTTTTTTAGCAGCCAGGCCAGTTCCTCTAGTGGTAGAGCTACTGACTGGCAAGCAGAGGACCCTTTGCATTCTCTTTCTGAGACAGCTGAAGGGCAAGAACCTTTGGGAGGGATGGAAACTGTAATAAACACTCATTCATCTTCTGATGGCCTTTGGTGGAGTGAATACACTGGACAAGTTCATGCAACATGCTTTAAATTACTTATATGAGCCAATTGGCTTATGTATCTAGAGTGTGGCATTAAAATAGGAAAATACCTAAATACAGTAGTGCTCTATATGTTAGGTGGATGCCAGACACTGGCAGGCACCACCTGGCTCACTGCAGTTTATTTATGACATTTTTATTCAGCAGAAACATGCTGAGCTGCTAATCACTTGTTTCCAAGTGTGTTCTATGGGGAAGGGTACATAGAAGGAAGAGAAATGCACAATGTGCAGATGCACCAGTAACTGGGTATTGTACAACATGTGTTTTATAAGGTACAATATAAAACGTGCATATGGCAGAAAGATAAAGCAGCTCTGTGAAGTGCAAGAAACAGGTTGGGCATAAACAAGAGAAAACAATAAACACAGTCTGATATCTGCTTTGCAAAGGCCAGGGCAGAAAAAAATAGGAATCAGCAGATAGGTGACAAAATCAGGAGACTTAAAATAACATATTATAAACATTTAAACTGACTTTACCAATGGCTGAGGTATAGTCCAGGTTCAAAGTTAGCTACAAACTAGATGGAGATGAGGTACCAGGGCTGTGCAGAATGTGGAATTCTGCTGGCAGAATTTGTATGGAATTGCAATTCCATTTCTAAAATGCTTTTTGGAATTTCCTTTTTAATTCTGTGGAATTCCAAAAAGCATTCCATGTAATAATATTCTGAAGTTTTGCAGAGAATGAATCTGTGGTTTACATAACCTGCAGAATACGATTTCACAGTTAACATTTAATGTTCAAAATTTCAGAATTTTACTTCTTACAGAACCCCATACACTTAGGTGGAATATCTGAAATGCTGTGGAATTCTGGTGGAAGCAGAATATGAAAAGTTTGCACAGCTCTGGGAGGTAACCACTGAAATGGTTGAACAGTTTCCAGACTTGTTTCTTTACTATTGTTTAGTGGAGGATGTGGAGGTGGACAAGAAGGGACACTAATAAGCAAGAAGTATTCAAGAGAATATGGCCTGTCCATCATACAGGTAACATTGTAAATAAGTAACTGTTTACATGATGGAGGGCATAGGCAGTGAGAGGGGCAGGAATGAAGACAGAGGATAGATAGATAGAAAGAGTTTTAGACCACTACCTGGAAATCAGTTGGGCAGCATGCATTTTTCTGAGGGAAGGCCACCTTAGACTAGATTATAGGTCACAGAAGGGAGTTCAAGGAATGCAGTTCAGGGAAGAGTGGGGAAATGAATGAAGATGTGATGAAGCCAGGACACTGAAGACTTGGAAACTGCTCCATAGTCTACACCTTCTTAATCAAAGACAGGAAGTCTCATCTCTGGTAGCAGGAATGATATAGGATTTATTATGGTAGAGAGCACAAAGCTTGAAGAAGAGTTTTGAGGAAATGGCATCAGTGTGGGTTAACTGATTACAGGAGTTGTATAGCCACACCCCAATATGCTTAAATGAATTGATGTTGCCCAGAGGTGAGCCTTCACTGGTAGGGCAAGAGACAAGGTTTGCTAATGTCATGGCCACTGCTTTCTCTGCAATCAGGGTTAGTTACATTTAGCAGAATCACTGCTGCATGGAGTTTAGATTGGTCTGAAATTTGGATTTCATAGAGCAGATGTCAGCATCACTGGAAAAAGAACTGTATCATCCACATACAGATGGATATGAGTGTAGATACAGATATTAGCGGGTTGCTATAGAAATGTAGAATATTTTACAATAAAGCCAAGAACTGAGATCTCTTGGACCGGATATAAACAATCATATTGTATGTGAATGGGCTGAATTCAGTTTGAGAGGCTGGAATTCATCTAGGAAGTAGGCTGCTTAGACAGACCAGCGCTGGCTGGCTTGTTTAAAAGAAGAGGGTGGATGAACATGTTGACAGCTTTAAAGAGGTTGATGGACACAGAAGATGTGAGGATTCTTAATACATCCTAGTGTGAATAAAGTCAGTGAACCTAAGCAGTAAAGGGATGATAGAATTATTATGGGGAACCAGACTGCAAGAGGCTGAAGAAGGTGAAATAAATCATTATCTGGAAGTGGGTGACCGTCTATTGAGTCTTAACAAGAGCAGGGAGTATAGTGCTGGGTTTATAGTTCCCTGTGATTGAGAGGAAACCATCCCTTTTTGTAGTGGAATGATATGGGCAAGCTTCATGTCTGTCTTGCCTGCACCATCATCTAGGCTGCTTCATATGACTGTGGGCATAGCCCAACAGGCGTTTTGCATTCAGAAAAGGGCTGATGTCATCTTTGCTACCAAACAAAATGATGGAGTGTTTTTATTTATTTATTTATTTGAAAGTCTCGGATTAACACCTTTGAGCCAAAGGCTCTTTTACACAGGTTGGACGTCAAGATACATTAAAACAAAATGTATAGGAGATACACAATGTAATACTTCAACATACTACAATACATCATAATCATAGAAGAACTGAAAGGGGTAAAATTAACAATCAATGACACAAGAGTGAGTGTAGGGCAGTAGGAGGTGGGTACAGGTTGAGGTGGTCAGGTGCTGGGGGAGTAATTCAGGATAGGGATAATGAGAGAAGGTAGGTAAATATAACACAGTGGCTGCCAGTAGAGATAATAATAATAATAATAATAATAACTTTATTTATTTAGCGCCTTTCAAGTACCAAGGCGCTGTACATATAAATCATAAAATCAAAGTATACATATAAAATCAACAATTCAAAACAGCATCGGTCCAAAAAAGCCTTATTCCATAAAAAAGTCTTGAATGGAGATGGAGGAGCAGCCAACAGGACATGTGAACAATGAGGGGTGGGGTGGTGAGGAGACTGGGAAAAGGTATGCAGAACTTAAAGGGTGTGGTAGGGCTACAGGTGTAGCCAGAGAGCAACCAGCAGGCCTCGTTAGATTGGTGGGAAGGGTGGGGTTAGGAAGGTGGTAAAGAGACCTTAAGGTTGGAGCCACAATCTAGGCAAAACCAATAGCAGTGTTATCCTCAGGTTTATGTGGAACAGTCACAGGAGGTATGGGCCACGAGAGACTCACAAAGTTTGCATTTAAAAGAGCCAAGTGAGGTTTTGGAGCTCTGATTTAGAATGACCATTGCCCTTGCGATGTCCAGCATTGAGGGACTTGGAGAGTTGAGCGATCAGCACTTCTGGTGGTGAGAGTGTTGCAGGAAATGCTGAGGAGATTATCAACCCCAGAGGGTAGAAGACCATGGGTGTTAAAAATAGATTCCTCCACTGAAGCCTCATTACTACGCTGCCTGTGTGTGTGTGTGTGTAGGTAGCTTTAGAGCACCATTTTGCCTCTGGTTTGAGGAGTTAATTGAGCCCGCAGAAAGTTAACTCATTATATTCTGGCAGTCATTCTGTGTCAGATTACCAATGGATAGTACAGACATCATAGAAGGCTGCTGGAAGTAGAATGGGTTAAACACTTCCTGGAGCTTTCTGCATAATAAATAAGATCTGCTGTTTCCCTAAACCCCTATGAACACAACACCTCATTAAGCCATTTGACACCACCATCCTAAGAACAATCAGTCTGCTACTTTGCAGGACATTGCATAGCAAGAGTCCCAACTTTATTCTCAGGCAGGCAGTTATGCGCTGCTGTTTATATTCTAGTGAGTGTTCTTAAATTGCAATCTGTGACTATAGGTGTTTACAACTGAATGATAGTAACCACATTTGCTTCACTGGCAAATAGGTAGGTATTTGTGTGTCTAATTCTTGTTTGACTTATTGTAGGTTACATATAGAATCTGATAAGTTCATAACATGCTGTATTGTGATTAAGTGAACTGATAAATTGGGGGTTTGGTTTCTTTTACAAATTCATTTTTCCTGACCATGGATATACTAAAGTAAAAATTTCTCAAAAAAATTTTTAACAATAAGGAGTTTAGCAGTAATTTAGTTAATATGGTCTAAAGAGCTGCTCCCTGGAAAAATTACCTAGTGGGGGGTGGGGGCTGCCACAAGCAGAATGGGACTTCATGGATGGGGAAGCTCATGGCAGCAAAAGAGACATGTTTGCATTAAAAGCTTAGTGGTGTGGATGTAGAGGTACCAATATTTAAGCATGACTGGTAGAGGATTAATTGTGACTTGGGGGTGAGGGAGTGAGTCTTGGTATTTTAGCATAATGGTTTTCTGAAACTTCAACCTTCAATGGGTTAGACTCTGCATACAACTGTACAGTATAACACTACACCACATGCAGTGGGATATGAGTAAAACCCAGATCACCAGACCCAGACCACAGCTGTAAAATCTGAACTGGGCATGGCTTGTGCAAATATTGATGATCGACTCACTCCAGATGATCTTGTCTGGCTTTTACCTATCCAGTCTGGTCCTGACAGTTCTGTTTTTAACCATACCAAGGAAGGACTTAAAAACAGACTTGCAGGAGTGGACCAGATATGTAAAACTGAGACTGAACAGTACAGCCAGAGTGACCGAACCAGCAGTATTTATACAAGATGCACCCAGTATGACCAGTTTAGATTTTTACAGAACTTCTGTGCTTCAGGTCTGTTAGTCCAGTTTTTAATCAATTTTTGTTTTATACTGAAAGATATGTCAGCAAACATGTCCATTAACACAAACATCCAGTTTAGCATAAAAAGAGAAGAGAACACCAGGTCAAACAATTACATAGTAAAATACAATATAAACAGATCTAACATAAACAGGTTTTGTACAGAGAGCTTGAGGGATAAACAAAAAAAAGGGGAAGCAAATAAATAACCTATAAATTCGCAGCATGTGATATAGTTGGAGGTACAGTTCAGGAACATGAACAGTTGGGTGATGCTTCGAAAAGAAAATGTGCAAGTCCTGCAGCAACCAGGTCCTGCATGCTGACTAGCATTCCTGCTGTATGATCTGCCACAGCCCCAAACACCAGACCAAGGATTGTGCACCTTGCAAATCCTTCAACCAGGCCACATGGATTAGGTACCAGAAAAAGCATGAAGCCCACTTGCTTGAGAAGTGCCTAGCTTTGATGGAAAAGAAGCTGCAGAATCTGTGGGAAAATTCATCTTCTCTGATCCATCCACTTGGTGGTGACCATCGGGCAACACTGTCACCAGAGGGGCCTCCACTTCAGTAAGTATCCCTATTGCCAGGTCTCCTACCACTCTAGCAGATCAGACCAGAGCCTCCCTGCCTGCTTTACTCACAGTACAGTTGGGCATCCTCTTGGACAATGGAACCCCTATTGTGCCCCCAGGCCCATATCTTCCTCAGGGTCTATCGCCAGCAGCCAGATCAATAAGTCACTCACCAGCCCTACTGAGGAGTGCATGGTTACATCCAGTAAACTGGACTCCAGCTCTGCTGTTGTCTGCATGGCCCAGGCCAATACGTTAGACATTAGCTCTTCTGACATTTGCATTGCCTCGGCTGATAAGTTTCTCCCTGTTTCCTCTGGAGATCTGGGGACTGCACAGCTTGGTCTCTCCCATCGGGGTCGCAGTATACCCCCAACATTGAGCTGAGCCAGCTGCTGGACAAGTAACAGTGTTTTGAGGGTTTCTCACTCCCACTGACACAACCAGACCCTCCGGGCATGCCTGCCTGAGGTGGGCACTAATCTGGAGGTTTCTGATATTTTGCCGGGTAAGTATCTTCCTGATTTGTCCACTAGGCCTGTTGTTAATTCCTCTGAGGACCTTACATCGGGACTTCCTCAGCCCAAGCCCCTTGGACAACCCGGTTCCACCATCTTGGACTTTTTCTCCCCAGACAACAGTGGGTCTTCCATCAGGTTCTACTCACACCTTGACACCAAGTGGCCCTTTGCCATGTGACCCTTCACCAGGTCAGGGTATACCTGGCACTCTGGACATTCCTCAAATGCTGGACAGCCTTCCATCAGGCCCCCAGGCAAAGAATCTTTGAGTGTCAGACATTCCTGTGCCTGATTCAGTGCCAGCCCCTTTGAATGTCTCTACAGGGCTGATGCTTGGTCCTTCTTGGCCTCCTTCCAGACCTTCAGCTCTGCCTCCAGCTGGACCTATGGGCAATGTTCCAGGCTACCTGCCCCCACAATACCCATTGTACCCTTCACCAGGGTATCCAATGCCTGGTCATCAACCCAATTATGTACCGAGGTACCAAGTGCCAGGCTATGTCTAATCAAGGGTATGCTCCTTCTGGCTTTCCCTACTGTTGTCAGGGTCATGGATACTCTCAATATCAGATGCCAGTCTATCCATTATACCAGCCTCCTCCTCCACCACCTCCTCCTCCTCAGCCTCAGGCTCTGCCTCCACAGTAGCCTCAGACTGATATCCAGGCAGTGTTTCAGACCCTGATTTAGGAGGAGAGGACTTGACAAGCCTTGGAGATTGACTGTCAGAAACCAGTGGTGGCCTCTACTCCTGCCTCCTTTCCAACCACTAGATAAGCCTCTCCTGTGGATTCCCACCTTTCTGGAGAAGGCTCCTCTAGACTTCAGGTCAGGAATAAAACCTAGGACACTCCTCTAAAAAGGGTTCAAACTCCAAGCAGGAAGTCTTTGGACTCTGACTTGTCCTCCAGCTCTGGTGTAAATACACCTATACAGCCTCAGCCTAAGGATTCCCCGATGTCCCATCCAGATGATTCTTTCTTAGCAGAAATCCTCATAACTATACAAAATTCCTGTGGCTTGGCTATCCAGGAACATGATCCAAAATGGAAAAGGCTTGCAGAGCATCTAGACATGACTGACACAGCTCCTATGCCCATACTCCCTTGGACTAGGCCCCAAGAGCATATGATGTCCACTATCTGGCAACAGCCTTCCTCCAGTCTGGCTGTCTCAAAAAATGCAGACAGGATGTAGCACTCCCCAGATGGGGTCACACACATTACTGGCAATCCTAATGCAAACTCGGTTGTTATCACACCTGCCCATGATCTGTCCTCTAAACCTAACATTTAAGCATGTCTCCTCCTGATAAGGAGTGTAAGTAGCTGTACAATTTCAGTCGCAAGATCCATTTCTCCTCTGCTTGTGCCCTCAGGTCCCTTAATTATGTGGCTTATATGGTTTCCTATCAGAAATCTTCCCTAGCCTTACTCAAGTCAAAGATGAAAGCTATCCAGGACCAGGAGCTTAAGGCTGAGATTGCCTAGACCATGAGAATGTCTAAAATCTTCTGTTGTCATGGCTTCTGGGCCACTTATAACACAGTAGACTCAGTTGCTCGCACCACAGGCACTGCTGTCTGCTTTAGGTGACATTTGTGGCTCAAGATTGCTAGCTTGATGGCACAAGACATCCAGAACTCCATCCTGGATGCCCCTTTCAGGGGATCTGTGTCACTCGAAGGTGATGCTAAGGAAGGATATTATAACTGAAATGTAGGACTGAGGTAAATCCATCCATGATGTCTACTTCATGTACCGAGAGGGTTACAAAGGCAAACAGTATTTTCTTAGCAAAAAGGATGTGAGATCAAAGAGTCCTCTGTCAAAGGCCAGGCCAAATGCTGATATCCAGCATCAGAAGCCCCTACTCCCCCTACCAAGTCCCAGAAGTCCACCGGAGGAGCTGCTGACTCCCTCTCCTCAGCCTCCTAACTTGTGTGGGACCTCCATCTTCTATAGATCCTCTAGGGGAACCAGTGGGGGCAAAATATTTGCTCTCCACCTTCTGGGTTCACAGGACAAAACCACTGATTCTTGAGTTCTTCAGTTAATAGCAAGAGGTCACACCATAGTGTTCCTAGACAGGTCTCCAGACAACCCCCCCAGTCCTCTCCCATTATTCTCCAAGGCACCTGTCTCCAATAGGAGATGAGATCCAGGCTATTCTGAAAAAGTTAGCTATAGAGCCCATGGTTCCGGCACAGATAGGAATGTTACTACTTTCATTTCTTCCTAGGCCCAAAGAAAGGGTGACCTAAGATCCATCGACCTCAGCATGCTCAACCTGTACGTCGAGTACAAGAGGTTCTGCATGCTCACCATCCAAGGACTTCTACCCCTGCTCCACAAGAGCCATTGGCTTTGTGTGCTGGACATGCAGGATGCTTTCCTGCACATCCCTGTCTTCCAGACCCACCACCACTTTCTGCAGTTTGCCTTCCAGGGGGAACATTACCAGTTCAAGGTTCTCCCTTTTAGCTTATCCTCAGCACCTTGGGTTTTTACCAAGTGTCTAGCAGTGCTGGCTGCAGTCTTATGCCTCAAAGGGATCCAATTGTGCCTGTATGTGGATGATTGGCTTCTATCGGCTCCATCACAGAGCAATCTGAGGGAGCCACTCTCCTTCACCCTGGACCTCTTTTCCAGACTTGGAATAACAGTCAACTATCCCAGGTCCCACCTTTCCCCTCCCAGTGCCTACAATTCATTTAGGGCAATGCTGGATACGGTCCAGAGCAGGGTCTTCCTCCCATTGGACAGAGTAGAGACCCTGCTGGAACAAGCCAGATTAGTGGCCAACTCAAGCTGGACCACAGCCTGGTCGATCCTCCATCTTCTCAGGATGATGGCAGCTGTGATCTCTACAGTTCTTTTAGCCAGACAGCATATGAGGGTGACCCAATGGACTCTTCATGTCCAATGGGATCAGCAGCTGGACAATCTGGACCACAGAGTCCTAGTATCAGGGTACATGAAGAAAGATCTTCTTTGGTGGCAGGAGTTGTCAAATCTCTCCATGGGGGTTCCAATTTCAATCCCCTGCTCCTACCATGACCCTTACAATAGATGCTTCATGTTAAGGCTGGGGAGCCCTCCTTGGAGACAATCAGACTCGGAGAACATGGTCTTAGCTGGAAACACCTCTACACATCAATGTATTAGAAATGAGGGCAGTACTGTATGCCCTCCAGGTCTTCCACCTTCTTCTATCTCCTGGGACACTCCTGATTCAAACTGACAATATGTCTGTGGTCTGGTACCTGAAAAAACAGGGAGGCACTCGCTCATACCCTCTATGTCAGGAAGCGATGAGAGTGTGTTATTTGGCTGTCCAGCATGACCTCTGCCTGACTGCTGTCCATGTGCCAGGCATAAGCAACATCCTGGCAGACAGTCTCAGCCACGCCACTGTTAGGGCTCATGAGTGGGAGCTAAATCAAGAGGTGGTTGAAAGCTTATTCGACCTGTGGGGTTAGTCAGAGATAGACCTCTTCATCTCCCCATTCAACTCAAAACTACCCAGTTGTTGCTGGCTCATTCCCAGGCATGGCGTTTTCTGATGAGATGCACTGTCTCTGTGCTGGACAAGGAGGTTCTTGTATGCCTTTCCTCCCTTCCCAATGCTTCAGTGGGTTCTCCTGAATCTACAGGTGGAAAGGGCTCACATGATTCTGATAGCCCCTATTTGGCCTCATCAGATTTGGTTCCCTCTGCTTCAACAGCTATCAATGGAACCCCCAGTATCTCTGCCTCTCCACCATGACCTTCTGACTCAGGAGCAGGGCAGACTGGTGCATCCAGGCCTCAAATCCCCCCACCTGCATGTGTGGCACCTTTGGGCACTTGTGGAATAACTCTCAATGTTATTTTTTTACAAAAATTGTCAACTGTGCAGACACATTTGTAAAACATGAATTATAATAGTGAGATTTTTGAAATGCTATTTGACTTACCATATTCATGCTTGTCTATACACTTACTTAGTCTCCTACTTGTTTCTGTCCTTGTACTAATTCCAGTTGCTTCATATCAAAGGGCTGTTGATTTTCTTATTGTGTGTGCCTGAGGTGGAGCAGCAGTAAAAGATAATCTATGCAATACCCTCAATAACACACCTACCCCAGTTTACTTTTACCTGATGCCCATTTTTAGGCCTTGTACAGTAATATCATCCCTCAAGAGAACAACTTGTAATGAAATGTGTAAGATTTATATTGACATTTGGCTATGTGCACTTTTATATTATACTAATTATGTGTGTGAACTGTATAGCAATCTTTAAAAAAATAAATTCAACACATCAAATGTCTTCAAAAACGTGTATCAACATTGTGTGTATCTTCCACCTTGTTACAACATATACTTGTCTCAGCAGTGTTTTCAATTAAGGTACAGTACCTTCATGTATATGATGGCCAGGTTCTGTTGAAGTGATTGCTATAACAGTACATAGAATAAAATGTGAAACATATAGGTCACTGTAATATAGATGGTGGCATTATTTTTAATTCTGCCCTTTCTCAATGTACAGTATTTTGATTCAGTTAGTGTATGCAACAGCAATTCATGTTTATGTTTAAGCCCATGAAACACCTTTATCTAGTTAGTGCTTGCACAGTCATAGTGGCTCTGCCAGAGTTTGTTTTAGAGGAATCCACAGCATGGAGGGACTTGAGACTACCAAAAAGTAAGATGGGGAGAAAACAAAGTGAGATATATGAAATCAAATGGGTGAAACAGGGAGGAGTAAAGGGGTGGGGAAAGGTTGGGGTTGATAAGGTAGGGCTTAGCACAGCCAGTAAAATACTTATTGAAGCCATCAGCAAATATGGGGGGAGCCAGAACAGAGGGATTCACACAGGGAGTCAGAGGAAGTTGTCAGGCTTGAACCATCATCAATCAAACTCCACAAGGGTGTTGTAGAAAACAATAGTGCTTGTAGCCTCCCTATAGCAGAAAAATTAGGATAATAAAGACAGGGATGTAAGTGTAGTATTGCTGTAGTGGTTTGACCAGGAATGGAAGCCACTTGTATGGTATGTGTCAAATAAAAAGGTAAGTAATAAAAAAAGGATATATACTGTATGTGATGGCCAGGAGTCAGACTTCATATTGAAAATAGTTGTAATATAGTTGTTTTACCAGAAGAAATCTCCATCGAGCAATACTCATTTACAAGGCAGTCCTGGATAAGACAAAACATGATACAGGAATTGAAAATAGAATTTGAACAGAGACGGCTTATCGACTGTACAATTCACATTAAATTGTCCTGCCAATGAGTTGGTTCTGGATTTTTCTGAAGCTGGAAATATACCGGTAGCTCAACTGTGTTTTGCATTTCATTGCTTTGGGATTTCTCTGAAGCTGGAAATATACTGGCAATTCAATTATCTTTTGTATTTCAACCCTTAACCAGCTCAAGAGCAACTTTCATCAAATGCTTTTCTGACTCTGCTATAATGTATCAGGAGTCATGTCATAATACAATGTAAAACTGAATTGCAGCTCTAAGGTGTGCTGGATCCAGTAACACTTGCAACTAACAGTAACCAACTGAGAAACGGTAGCAGATACTTTAGTTGTGGGAACAGTTTAAAGTCAATTGTATGGCAACAGCATGTCAGTTTACAGGACATATCAAGGCGTTTGCAAGACAATTCAAATCAGCAGTATTAGAATGCTAATTACATGGCAAACTTACCAAATGGTATCAAGTCAATTACAGACTATTCAAGTACAGCAGATCCAGTGGACAGATTAAAATCAGTATTAAATATTCTGCACAATTGCTTGACATGTGACGGGTGCAATGTAGGCCATAATTCAATTGGAGGGATAAAAGTGTTTAAGGAGGTGAGGACATAATAGGATCATAATTTATGAATAAATTCTAATAACAGCTGTAACTCAGAGAGTACTGTGAACTACCAGCACTGTCATCAGCTGGTTCAAGTCCTACCTCTCAAGCAGGACACAGTAGGTGGTGATGGGGAATTTTTGTTCCTCCTTGAGGCCCTGTTGTGTGGAGTACCTCAGAGGTTGATCTTGTTGCTGATGTTGTTTGCAGTGTATTTGCAGTGTATTTTCTACCCTTGGGAGAGCTCATTAGGTGATACAATGTAGGTTTTTACTGCTATGCAGATGATACCCAATTGTATTTGTCCTTAGCCCCTGGAACATCAGATGCTGTGGAGGTGCTAAAAATTTGCCTGGCTGAGATCAATGACTGGATGTCCTCCAGCTGGTTGTGACTGAACCGCACCAAGACAGAGGTCCTAGTGCTTGAGTCAGGCAGAGGGCATGATGGTAGTGCCTCCAGTGTGGCTGCAGGTCTTTTCCTTGGGCCTGCACTGTTAATGGCCTAGTGTGCAAGACCTTGGGGTGCTACTAGATGACAGGTTGACATTTGAACCACAGGTGTCATCTGTTGTCCAAAGTAGTTTTTACCACTTCAGAAACATTGACAGGATCACCTACTGGGTCATAATGTCACGCTAAATAGCGTACAACATTATGGCTAAACGGCTACAGTGTAGTCCGTAACCGTTACTGGTGCAATACCACGTATACTGCTGTATGTGGTATTGCACCAGTAGTGCTCTTCCAGGCAGAGGATATGACCTCTGCTGGGAGTGGGTTCTACCAAGCAGCTGCCATGGTGCACAGGACTGGGCCACAGCAGCAGGAACCCAGGCACTGCATCTGGGACCGGGTTTGATTCCCGGTCCCAGAATTTTTTTACACACTTTTGTGTGCTCCCTGAGTTGGACCCTCCCCCCGGAGTTGAGAATCATTAGTGGGGGGTTGGAGGAACACACCCCCATAACAGGGGGTGTGGGGGCAGAGCCTTCCACAGAAAAAGACATATGCCTCATGGAAGAAATTGTGCTGTATTGGCAACACGATTTTGCAATGAGACATAATGTCTTGTGACATTATGACCCCATGCCTCAGGATCAAACCCCTAGTTCTGCCGGAGGACCTGCCCACACTGGTTCATGCATTTGTGACATCTAGGCTTGTTTACTGTAATGCTTTTTACTTTGGGGTCTCTGAAGGTACCCTCTGCTGGTTGCAGCTGGTGCAGAATGCAGCTGCTAGGTTCCCCACAGAAAAAAGACATATGCCTCATGGCAGAAATCAGGCTTTATTGGCAGCACAATTTTGCCATGAGACATAATGTCTTGCGACATTATGACCCCATGCCCCAGGATCAAACCCCTAGTTCTGCCTGAGGACCTGCCCACACTGGTTCATGCCTTTGTGACATCTAGGATTGATTATTGTAATACTTTTTACTTCGGGATCTCTGAAGATACCCTCTGGTGCAGAATGCAGCTGCCAGGTTGCTGATGGGCCTTTCGCGGTCCTGCCATGTGATCCTGGTGTTGCAGGAACTGTCCTGGCTGCCAGTCAGGTGGATTGTTATCTTCAAGGTGAGTTTATTCACCTATAGTATAAGACTCTACATGGACTAGGCCCTGGTGACCTGGCTGATCTTCTGACACTGGCCACCTCAGTCCTTTACCTTTGTACATCTTTCAGGGGCCTCCTTGAAGTTCCCAGGACTAGCCTTAGAACTGATGGCAACAGGGAATTCAGTGTTGCTGTCCCAGTCTTGTGGAGTGCATTGCCACCATCTGTCAGGGAGGCCCCGTCAGTGAAAATTTTTAAGTTCAGTGTCAAGGCCCATTTATTTCCCTTGGCCTTCCAGTACGAGGAGTTTTGATCCTGCTTAGATAACTTGCCTTAGTAATACCTGCTGATGTATTGCATTTTATTCCTATTTATTATTTTATTTTATTATTGTGCTTGCTGATTCTTTCTTCTCTTGCTTGTTGTTTAAGTGTAAGGTGCCCAGATCCTCCGGGATTGGTCGCCATAGAAATAAGCTTTGCCTTGCCTTGTCTATATGTACAATACTTTCCATCATTGATTTAAAGATACTGAAACTATGTTTCATAGTCTAAGACACTCTACAACTTATCCTAGAGTGTGGGGCAAAACAACTGAATGCTGATTTTCTGTAAGAGGCATGGTATCTTGGGGGTTCTACATAGATCACAATGTTACTCCTTAGGTAATATGAGCATGTAGTTCTTTGAAAGAATACCATAATACATGATGGTAGATTATTTAGCAAGGTTTTTTAGATAAACTGAAAGAGACTTCATTAACCTTCTAGTACTTGGAGAAGGCTAGCCTAGAGTAGCATAAAGGGTGCAATGATGTATTCTAGGATATAGGGCAGCTATAAAGTGAAGATCCCTGTGATAGAACACATGCAACTTAGAATGTTTTGGTGGACTGAGTGCCTGTTTGGGTCTTTCAAGATATATATGACATAATCTAGTTTGCACATTTGAACAAGGAGGTGGGACACTATGGCACAGATATTCCAACTGAGCCCAAAAATGCGCAATAGCAGGAGCAAGCGCAAGTCCATTGCGCCCATGCACAAGAGGCACGCTATTCAAAAACTGAGTGGGCCAAGATGCGCCTACAGCCGACGACTGAATATCACACCACCTGCACTTTAGCGCAACTAGGGAAGGGAAACTGAGCATATCTGATGCACCATGGCATCATAGCGCAACAAGGAATGTTCATCTGAGCAGTCCAGAGGCGCCATAGTGCAACCAGGGATGCCCCCCAGCAGCAAGGCAGCAATGCAACTGCACAACCAGGGATGCAGGGGCCCACCACCCTTGCCACAGATGGGCAGAGGAACACACAGCAGAACAGACATTGTCCCCCCACACCCCATGCACTGCACAACTGAGGGAGGGCTGGAATAACCACTGGCCCATGGAGACAAGCAACCAACCCACAGCTGGGCCATGGTGCCCCATCACACCCCCTGGCAAGCTGTGACTGGCACACAAGGAGGGCCGACCATCCTGTGCCACACCATCCCCCCAATGCAGAGCACACCCTGCACCATGACCCCCAGACACCCTGCCCAGGAGCAGCATCCACCACTGCATGACACCCCATGCATGCCACCACCCCCACTGTGACAATGCAACCCTGTGCACCACAGAACCATGCAAGGCAGCCCCACCATGAGCACCAATCAGCGGGTGGCAGCACACAGCGATGCAACAATGGCATACACAGTGCCACCATGCACAGCCCCCCCCGAGGTACAGCTGAGAGACATGAGGTACCCCACACATGACAGGGCATGCCCCGGACCCCACCACCAGTGGTACAGCACCTTGCACACCCTCCCAAGGACACACCATGACCCAGCATTGGCCACAACAGCCAGCACAGACACCCGCAGTGGTGCGTGGAAGCATGCACCACACTGGATGCAACACAGTGCATGGACAAACACCCACCCATACCCAAGGGCACAACAACACAGGGATGCTTTAGTGGGACAACCAAGCCCCCAGTGTGGGCCTATGGAAACCGTGTACACATGGCCAGCAGTCCTCCATGGCACAGGAGTGCCAGCCAACCTGCGCAGGCACTGTGGACCTGTACACCACCAGCATTTGCCTGGAGCACAAGTCACAGACAATGGTGCACATCCCCTGCAACACACACAAGCCACAGCACGGAGGTGGGACAACAACCTCAGAGGCCACAGTGTCACCCGAGGCAAATATGCACCACACCAGTGACAGGAGGCAACCCAGCATTGTGACAGGTACAGTGGTTGCCCTGCATGGACAGCCACCACTGACATGCCAGCAGACTGTGCAGGTCACAAACATGCAAGGGTGTCAGCTGCACAGACCATGGATGGGCTGACAGGTGCACCATGGACACAGAGCACGCACCATGGACCACTGAACACAGTCATCCAGTGCACAGGGAACAACACACACACCACAGACACTGACTGATAGCTACTCCCACACCATAGTCACTTCCCCATGGACACATACACATACCCATGACTGCACCACCCCTGACACCATGCAAACCACTGCAGCTGAGCACCTATAGCCCGCTGCAAATCAGAGACCACCACAGTATTCATATCAAAAGAATTGTAATCAAAAATATCAAACAAAACTATTTACAATTATGTACAAATGTGTGGGGGAGGGCCACAAACAAGGTGGGGATGGGTAAGGGGCAGGGGTGAACAAATGGGATAGGAAAGGAGGGGTGTGAGGGTGAGTCCAGGGGGGTAGGGGAAATCTGGGGTATATAGATGGTCAGTGGGAGCCCAGCTCCCCGCTCCGGCTGCTCCACCTCCCATGTCTCTGCCGGACCCCCAGCCGCTCAATCCTTCGCAGGATGTCCAATGATGTCCTCACCACGGTCAGTATTTCCTGCAGTGCCTCCTGGATTGCCTGCAGCTGGCGGACACCTAGGACAAGGGAGCACAGTTAATAGGTGTGAATGCACAGCCCCATATAGCCCACCCACTGTGCATGGCATATGCCATGGGACATGCCTCTGTGATGGTGTGTGACCACCCACAGTGATCACGTCCACAAGACCTGCCCTCCCAGGCACATACAGCCATGCGGACTGCTGCACACACCCACCGTCCAAGTCCTGCACAGTGCCACCATGGCTGATTAGTGACATGGCTATGTGGTGTGAAGGCAGTGGCACAGCCATGTACCCGATGCATGCATGGACCACCATTGACGCACTCCCAGACATGCAGTGCCACTGGACAGTGCTGACTGTAACAAGTTGCGTGCATGGCAGTGGTGTCAATGGATGGTGGCCATGCCCCACTGCCCGCCCTGTTACCCAGCATGCAATAGTAATCATGGAGGTATGGCACTCACCATCATCAGGCCAGTCACTCTGGCGCTGTGGACCTTCACCCCTCCTATTGGCCCTGTCTTCCTGTGGGCACCTCTGCTCCCTGGCCAGCCGTCTCTCTTCCAGCCCTAAGGTGCAAACATGGAGAGAGGAACATCAGTACAATCCTGTAGCAAAGTACCCCTGCCACCATGTGTGTGCAATCCCACCTAGCCAGACCCACCCACCCCCACACCCTGATAACACCACCACAGCCAACACCTGATGGTCCCCCTCATGTTCCGGACACATGCAACCATGATACCCATATGGAAGATAAAAGTGTGTGGACATTACACCTACCTGGCCGTGGCACCGTGCCCCTCCTGGCACATGCCTGCAGGTGGACAAGCAGGTCCGGGTCCCTCCGCCTCAGGTCCCCATACCTGTGGTGGCACTGCTTCGCCATCTGCCCCATTCCTGTGGCCTCCTCCAGGGCATTGACCACCTCCTGCCACACTTGACTACTAGACCTGTCCAGGGGTGCTTCCCCAAACAGTGGGCCAAAAAGTGTCTCAACAATGGCAACCAGGTTTGCCATTTCAACTTGGCTTCACTGGGCAGCTCTCCTCCGTGCCATCTCATGCTCAGTAGGTTCAAAATGGTGCTCTGCAGCGCGGTTCAACCATGTTCAGATGCTGCGTGGTACAGCGCTGCCATTCCCTATCATGCTGTCACCGAACAGCGTGATAGTGGTGCACCCATGCCTGACGCATGGTGCCTAGGGGGTTAAGGTCAGGCACAGGGTCAAGGGTCTCTGGCGCACAGACAGGCACAGTGCCATTGGGACCCAATGCATGTAGCACGACTGGGTGCTTGTGTGCTACCTCCAGTGGCGGCCTACCGTGCTGTTGCCCCAGTGCGCCTATGATGCTCCACTGCCACAGTGCCATATAGGTGAACATCGCTGTAGCGCCACTGGCACAATGGTGGCCATGCCCTGCATTGCCTCCCATGCACAGCATGTCAGCAGTGCGGCAGACGCCTGCGCAGCAATCCGCATGCGCAGTGAGGTGTGTATCTGATGTCACAGAACCGCGCCCTTGGCTCAGCACGCTCAACACACCAGCAGTGGCTTAAAAGCGCCGATATTCGTCATATGCAAATCAGCTAATCAGCCATTCAATGGCGCAGCACTGCAATTTGCATCCACTTAAAGTTGGGCCTCGCCTCATTTGAATGGGTTGTGCTCTAAAAGTGCGACATTGGGCTGCACTGGCCATAGTCGGTTACTGCAGTCTATTGGTGAGTTGCATGCTGTTTGGGAGTGTGGACTGAGGATTTTGGGACATGCATGGGACTGCACAGTCACAGGTAACAACTTTCATTCTCACAGGCTAAATCATGACCGAAGCGAGTTGTGGGAGAGAAGGAACACAGTGGTGGGAGGAGGAGGAGGCCTAATTTCACCAAGGTCGAGACGGATGCCCTGTTTGAGGCCTACCTGGATCAGAAGCCACTTCTCAGCGGACGGCAGGGAACACCACAGGCCCATGCTGCTGCATGGGAGGACGTGGCGCGTGCAGTGAACCTGCATGGCAGCCACCAGTGCTCCGTGCAGGAGTGCAAGAAGAAGATGGGCACAGACAGGAGGAGGATAAAGGAGAAGGTGGCTGCCATCAGGGCAGCATGAGCTGCGACAGGTGGGGGACAGCCGGAGGTGCTACACCTGACCCCACAGGAGGAGAGGGTTGCCAGCAGCATGCAGCATTGTGCCATTGAGGGTGTTCCAGGTGGTGGCTTCCAGACGGGTGGTAGCCTGTCACTACTTGGTAGGTCATGGTCTGTTTATTGGGGGGGCCGGGTAGGTCACATGCAGTAATGCGACTTTGTTTTCCCTTACAGATCCTGAGCATCTGCATGGGTCAGTGGTGGTGGACCTGTCCACTGAGGCCAGTCAGATGGAGATGGAGGAGGGCCCATCCACCTCCACAGGTATACGGGGCTCAGTGCGACAGTGGGCCAGCCTGGCTGTCCAGACTGATGTTGTTGGAACAGGTGCAGAGGAGGCCTTGCCCGTGTCTCAGCATGCCAGCGTCCATGGTTGCCAGCATGCTGTGACTCGGGCTGGTGCTGGGTCCATCACCGATGATGATGTCGCTAACACCATGGGTAGTAACACATGTGTGCCACGGGATGGCCACACAGCAGGTAACATCGTGGCCATGGCTGTGGGTGGTGCCACCATGGAGGCCTGCGTGTCATCACAGTCCCAGCCTGTACCTGTCAGCACCAGTGGGGTAGCACTGGTGTGTGTACAGGACAATGGTACTGTTGCGGCCGCTGCAGCGGCACCAGTGAGCCCTGGGGAGTGGCAGCCAGAAGGGCAGCATCAGCAGTCGGCCAATGGGCTTGGGGGTACAGTGTCAAGGGGCGGCATCACTACACCACCTGTGGACATGCCCAGACCTGGTCCTGGTGTGCAGCGCCCACCCTCAAGGGGTGCTGAGCATCAGGGCTGCACACACCCTGAGGGACAGGATGCCGAGGAGGCAGATGACCTCTTGGATGAGCACACCTGCATACTGCAAGCATCAGTCAACCAGCAGATGCGGCTTGTGACATCGGTGGATGCACTGCGTGCAGCTCTGGACCGGGCAGAGGATCATCGCAGTAGAGACACCGCTCTGATCCTGGCAGGTATGGACCAGTTGCTGGAGGATGCGACCGCTGCCATTGACAGGCAGACACAGGCATTCACTGCTGTCATGGCCACAATGGGCACACAGTTATTTGCCAATGCATCGCAGACACCACACAGTGCACTGTCCACCCCCCATTCCCGGCGTGGTGCGACACCATCCTTGTCGACACTGGGTTCAGCTGTGGGCATCCCGAGCACACCTGGCACAGGCACGTTTGGTGTGCTGCAGACCCCTGCTCGAGCACGGTCGCGTTCATGCAGTGGAACCCCTTGGGGACCATCGGGGCCACCCCATGAGGCCAGTGGTCAGCCTGTCAGTGCTGGCGGGTGTCGGCGGGGCCACCCACGCATCCATGGTGGCCGGGGCACTGTGGCACGTGACTGACCTGTCTCCCAACACAGCTACTGTCTGGTGCTGGCCTGTGTGCATTGTGTCATTCAGCAGGCAATGCACGGGTGGGTACCCGGCCCTGCACACGGACACACAGTCCATCTGCACACCCTCCCAGCTGCTGTCCGCAGTTGTGTGTGCATGATGATGCCTGCATTGTGCTGTACACCAATGTGCAATGGTGCTCAGCATCTGACACATGCACAATGACAGGCAGTGGGCGTGGTCGCTTGTAGACATGTGTGGCTAGGGTGGCGCTCTGGGTCGGTGTGCCTCCTATCCTTTGTGCATGTCTGGTGCATTTTGTGTGTGTGTGTGTGTCCGTGTGACATGTTAGACCTCACCCATCCCTGGTGGTGTGTGTGTGGTTCCATGCCCGGCCAGTTCCCTTGACGGCATGCACCCCTGGTGTGTGTCCATGCGTGTTTGTGGGTTGTGCCTTAGCCACTGGTGATTGCACATGGCCCCATGACTTACCTGGGTTGGCTGAAGTGCTCCTCTGTGATAGTGTCTCGGTGCAGCTGTGCCAGTCGGAGCAGTCGGGGGTCCTGTCGCCCAAGGGGGGGCTGCCCATCACCATTGTCACCGCTGTCCTCATCGTCCCCATCTTCGACCTGTACGGCTATCCCACATTCGTTGGCCATGTTGTGCAGGATGCAACAGGCCAGGAATAGCCCGCAGGCCTTTGAGGGACTGTACTGTAGGGCACAGCCGGAGGTGTCCAGGCAATGGAAAAGTGCCTTCAGCATCCCAAACACCCACTCGATGACATTACATGTGGTGGCGTGTGCCTCATTGTAGCGTTGCTGTGATGGGGTCACGGGCCGCCAGTAGGGTGTGAGCAGCCAGGGATGGAGTGGGTATCCACTGTCACCTGTGTGTAGAGGGTGGAGGTTAGTTTGGTGATCGGCATCGCCCTGCCCTGGGCCATGTAGGCCACTACCCATGTCACCTCTGACCATGCCCTCCCAGGCCCTATGATTGTCCATGTGGTTTGCATACTCACCCACTAGGTGGCCAGTGGGGATATCCCCACTCTCGAATCTGTGGCACAGTGCTGACTGGTGCTAGATGATGGCATCATGTGCTCCCCCAGGGTGCGTGGCACAGACATTGATTATGCACCCCCTTGCATCGCACACCACCTGGCAGTTGATGCTGGCATAGCCCTTGTGATTTATATATGAGGCCCCTAGGGGCCAGGTGGTGTGCAGATGGCCATGTGGGTGCAGTCTATTGCCCCTAGCATGCCAGGCATACGTGCTACCCTGTGGAACTCCTGTATGTTTGCTGTGCACTCCGCCAGTGTGCTGGGGAAATGGAAGTACTCTGCAGCATGTGGCAGCAGTGCGCTGAGGAATTGGGTGAGGTGGCATGATGTGGCCAACTGGGTTATGCCTGTGGTGTCCCCAGTTGGTCTCTGGAAGGTACCCGTGGTAAGCGAGCACATGCAAGCTGTCACTTTCATCTCCACTGACAGAGCATGGCTCCACCATGTGGGTGCCTGCATCACATCACTGCACAGCTCACAGAGCTGCCTCAGAATTGCCTGATTCAGGTGGTACTGGCCCACGATCTTTGTATCACTATACAGCTCGAAGCTGGTGCGGGCTCAGTACTGCCTGTTGGGGGCATACCACCGACGAGCCCTTCCACGGCCACACACCCCTGCTGCCCACCTTCTCACCCCCCTCATTACTGCCTCCATCTGGATGGTGGCATTGGCCATATCCCTGGCTTGTATTCCCCGGCAGCTGTTTCTGTATTCTCCCCACTGTCCTGGCTGCTACTTCCCCTGCACCGGGAACACCTGACTCTGCTGGCCTCACTGCTGTGTGACAAGTACTTCCCCCTTCTGCACTGTGGCTCCCCACACCTTCCCCTGAGCCTGTGGGTTCCAGGTGCCCTTTCCCTGGCCTGCCCTGTGTGTCCCTGCTGCCCAATTTCTCTTGCTAGAGTTCAGCCTCATGTACCTTCCCTGTAGAGTTTTTGTGCCTCTCCCTTGCTCCCTTTTATTTTGGCTCATTTCCGCTATGGCGCAACTTCCGCTGGCTCCTCTATTGCGCATGGCGCATGTTGTTGAATATCGCACTGCGCCATTTATGCATGGTTCCTCCCCCTTCAGTTGTGCATACATTCATTATCATTGCGCTGTTGCTCAGTGTGATTTTGGGGGCGCAACTGCCTCCTGCTGAATATCGCAGAATGGCTCATTTTCAGACTTGCACAGGCGCAACCCTATTGCGCATGGCTCAACTCTTTTGAATATCTGGCCCTTTGTTTTTATGATTTACTGATCTGCAGAGTTGGAAAGACCAATGAGGAGGAAATTGCAATATTATAGTTGTACTGAAAGCATATATGAATGTTTCTACAGAGGAAAAGCCAAAGCAGAGCTAATGTTAGCAATACAACCTAGCAATCAACTCCCTCAACTAAATGGTATTTTTTTTCTCAAAAATATTACATTTACAGTATTTTCCATACAATGAGGTACATGAAAAATGGTTGGATGATTGTATAACAGATTTATTTGTAACTTTTGGACCTGAAACATAAGCTATCATAAATTAACAAACCCTTAAGGGATGACAAATAGAAAGTAAATGAGCTAGAGCTTGCAACTCAGCTGTTATTCTTAAGTTCTTTTCTATGACCACTTTTCATTGTTTGAGGACTACAGTACTGCCTCCAATCTTCAATAAGTCATTTAAGGGCATCATTCTTTTACAGTAGGTTTGAAAATTATGTTGTAAGATAGGACATTTGATCTTTTTTATAGAAAGATACAAACTGAAGTTGAAAGTGCAGACAGCTCATAATAATAAAACAGATGAAAAAATGCTGAAAGCTGATTGGTGGAAAGTCAGTTTCACCTGCGATGTTAACCCAGCAGAAACTCACAGGTGAAACTAGTGCCCACAAAACAGCTTACTTATGACTGCCCCCATAAACTGACCAGTTTAAAAAATTAAAATGAGGTACTTAAGTGTGTGTTTGTGTGTCACCAAGATAAAGTCACTTCTCAAGTGGTAGAAATCACTCAGTCAGTGGCCTCATGCCTCACAACCCTCACAAAAATAAATGTGCAAAGTTGGCAAATTTTCCTTTGCAAATTAATTTTTGAAGCTTGCTGACTTTGCATAGTTTTCAGCAGGTGAATTTGCATTTTTCCTAGCAGTCATACAAATTTGCCAGCAACATTGCTATATCATGTTGATGTCACCTGAAAAGCAGCACTTTCACAGGAAAACCCATCATAATGTGGAAAAGTGTGAAGTTATAGTGAAAAGGAAACTTAGCTAAGTTCTTCATAAAGGTGAATTTTGCCACTTCAGCAGTGAATTACAGTAAAACTTTGCAACACCTCTACACTCAAGCAAAGATGTTGTAAAGTTTTACTTCACTGGTGAAGTTAAAATGAGTTCACTTACTTTACCTTCACAAATCAATAATGCCAGCCCACTGGAGCAGTGACAAGGTGACCTCTTGTGATGCCAATGTCATGGGTTTGGGAATGGACCTGGGAATCGGACGGCCTACTGGGCAGAGAAGGATAGAGTGCCCGAGGGGCGGCTCTCCTTCTCTTGGAGGGGGTGAGTGTCCAGCCAGTTGGTGACCTCTGGTGGAGGCTGAGAGAATAATGGGAGGTCCAGCACCTGGTGGAGTGGGAGGTGGGACAGATGCTGGCATCATTGCATGCTTCCCAGGGGATGACAGCAACTGAAAAATATCCAGTTCCCCAGGTATGATGCCCTGCCCTGACACCATTCCCATTGCCAATAGTGCCCACTGGGGGGTCCCGCTGCCGTGGACCCACCCTGGGGGGTAAGACAGGGCATGCCACTAGTGTCCTTCAGTGGTGGGGTGCCCACCCAGTGGCTCTGCCTAGGGGGGTTAGCCTGGACATGGCAGGATGACATTTGGGGCAAGGGCAGAGCTCCCTCCTCAGAGGAAATCGGTGGCTAGAAAAAAAAAATCATTTTGCCACTTCACCAGACCTTCACTAGTGAATATGAATTACAGCAAAACTTTGTAACATCTGTACTCCTGAGTTTTAATTTATTGGCAAAGTTAAGATGAATTCACTAACTTTGCCTTCACTAAGCAATTTGCAAATTTTTGCTATTAAAAAATTTGCCTTTAGCAATTTCACTAGCAACTTCATCTGTAACTTCACCATTAGGGTATGTCTGGATGAAGTTTTATTTTTCAAAGTGAGGCTACTGATACATATGCAAGTGACACAAAGCTCTGTAACACAGTAGACACACCAGAGGGTGTAAACAGAATGAGAAGGGACCTGAGGAAACTTGAAGAATGGTCAGGGGTTTGGCAGTTGAAATTCAATGCAAAGAAGTGCAAGATAATGCATATGGGGCACAAAAACCCTGGCACAATATATCAGTTGGGGGTGAGGATATAGCATGCACCAAGCAGGAAAGGATCTTGGGGTTATCATCTCTGATGACCTCAGGTAGGAAACAGTGTGACAAGGCAGCAGGTAAAGAAATAGGATGCTGGGATGTATAGGCAGGGGCATCACCAGCAGGAAAACGGAGGTCATAATTCCACTATACAAGATACTAGTGAGGCCCCACCTGGAGTACAGTGTACAGTTCTGGAGACCATACCTACGTAAGGACATAGACAGAGTAGAGAAGGTTCAGAGGAGGGCAACAAAGATGGTGCATGGATTGCATCACAAGTCCCATGAAGACAGGTTGAAGGAACTGAACATGTACTCCCTGGAGGAGAGGAGGGAGAGAGGGGATATGATAGAGACATACAAGTATCTCACAGGGAGGAACAGGGTGCAGGAATACAATATTTTTAAGCGAAAAAGATGTTCCAGGACTAGAGGGCATGGGATGAAGTTGGAGGGAGCACGATTCAGAGGAAACATGAGGAAGAATTTCTTCACAGAACGGGTGGTGGACAAGTGGAACACCCTGCCAGAGGAAGTGGTGAGGGCTGAAACAATCAGGGGATTTAAGAATGCATGGGATAGACATAAAGGAATTCTGGAGGTCAGTGGTAAGAGGCAACAGACTTCTAGGAAAACATAAACTGAACTTACAAGCTCAAATGGGCAGACTGGGTGGGCTATAGGCCCTTATCTGCCAACACTGTCTATGTATCTACTGTATGTAAGTGCCTCAAGGTCACATGGAAGAGCTTCTGTAGGCCGCATGGTACTTTTTTATGCAGTGAGTCTGCTTCGCTTTCAATGTTGAATTTTGAGTTAGTCAGTGGAGGAGATAGAAACCTGATAACTTTTTCTAGCTACTATACTTAGGGTATATAAATCCTCAATTTTCATTATTTTAACAGCTTATTTTAGATTCCTTCCTCATTCTCTTTTATCCCTTTAACTTCTTATGAAAAGTACAGTTTTTGTTCCTGCTATAAATGGTCTATATTTCTTTAATTGGGGACTTTAGATATCTCTCTTTTCCCTTTTAGTTGCCCTTTATTTCACTGCTGCTTTTCCTTTTTCTCACTCTTCTCACTCTTTTTCACTCTTTCTTCTGTCAAGTCCATCTAGTCTCTTTATGATGAGACTCTATATATTTTCATATATTTTATTTGTTTATAATTGAAAAAAGTGGAGTCACAATAGGCCATGTGGTGCCAGGAAATAAGATGACTACCTGAGCTAATTTCTCCATCTTCCCTGTCCTACCATCTTCCCCTGTGACCCAGTACATTTGTGAGTGGATCAGCACTCATCTCAAATAGTGATGTCAGAACATCTTCCTGACAAATCGGACCTGAGAACGTCAATCAAAGTGGACTGCAAATGGAAAAAAACTCTAATTGAAGCTCCTCCCTCTCCACCTGCAAGATGGCAGACAGAAAAGAATTCCTAGATTCTCTCCCCAGCAATGTGGATTGGCAAACTGCATTCTTGAAAGTCATTGCACCAAATGTAAAGCCCATTTGGAAAACAGTTATGGAAACCTAGTCAGCAAGCCCTTCTATTACGGGGCATGTGAAGCATGTTGAAAACAGGTTAGAGACTGCTCAGCATTCAGCTGGAGAGAAGTATCGGCATTTGCAGGCAGCCAAGGAGCAAATACAGTGGCTGATTAACAAGATAGAAGACCTAGAAGGGAGAGGTTTATGCAAGAACCTTAGGATCACTGGTCTTCCAGAAGGCATTGAAGGGAAAGACCCCGTGCATTTTCTGAGGACCTAACTCCCGAGCTGGTGTAATTTAACAGCCAACCATGATTCCAAGAGTGAAAGAGTACACCACATTAGAGTGGAGAAGCAGCAGGGGAAGCAGCAGGGGAAGTTGGCTAAACCACAGCTGCTGATATTTAAACTCTCAAGATGTGTGGAAAAATAAATCATCCTCTGGGCAGCCAGGGTCATGAATGACCCCCTGGCGGAGGGGAAAAAGTTTATTTCTACCCCAACTATCCCTGGTCAGTTCTAGAACACCATCAGACTTACAAGACAGTCAAAGTAGGTCCACATCTTTCCCTTTAACTTCCCTGTTATTTTATGATACCATGATACCATGAAGGCTCTAGCATTAGTTATTAGTTGTTGTTTTTTTTTGTTTTTTTTTACTTGCTCTTTATTCCCTTGGATCCAACTGGGCTTCCCCTGACCCATCTCACCCAGCGAGCCACCAGTCAGGTGCTTCCATGTAGCCTTGGCTATTCCCCCACGTGGGGATGGGTTTGAGGGAGCCCCCATGTCCTTCTTGTTTCATCGGGCCCACCATTGTGGCCTTGCAGGTCGAGTGGTGAAGTGCACCTCTTCTGTTGGCTGAGCTCAGCCGGCTCCAATTTTTTCCCTTTATGGCCCTGGGATGTGGTTGCACCATGACGTCAAAGCACATATGTCGACATCCTACCACTCTCCCCCCTACATATGGCTTTGAGCTGCTGTACCTTCGGCCTCCACCAGAGGTCAGGACAGCACCAGGCCTTGACTTCCATCTCTTCCTGGAGAAGCAAGCTGCCCATTGGGTGTTCTAGCTTCCCCTCCCCAGCTGACCCTCCAGCTTCCCTGGCTCATTCCAGAAACTGGGTCACTGGTACCACAAACACTAGTGTTATCCCTGCACCAGTGGGCTGGCTTATTAGTTATTAGTTGTTTTCCAATTTGCATTCCCTCCCATTCTGCCCCTATGCCATTGGCTGATTTTTCATTAATTTATCCTTCCTTGTCCATTATGTATCTATATGATTCATTTGGGATGAAATTGTATAAACATTTTTTATCCACTGCCTTGGACAATATAGGGATCCCCATTCTGTATATATGAAATCAAAATATTTTCTCCTCATGGTCAATTAAATTTATCAATGGGATCTTGTTAGAGACATAAATTCCTGTCTAAATAATTTAAAGAAATCAGCAGCAGAGGTTAATTCACAAAAAAACAAATTCTTACTGATTAGCAGGGAATATCAATAAACATGGAAAAAAATATAGTAAAGCCCTGAAAAAAACAACAACAAAGAAAAACAGAAAAAAATCAGGCATAGACAGTATACCATGTATGTCAATACATTTTACTAGCTTATACAGTAGAGGTGGTTTTAAGTCCCAATGTTCAATAAAGCCATTTGGTTTCAAACTGCCAAGTTTAACGGTCCAGGCCTTCTTCTTTCTTAGTAATAGTATCTTTCTATCACTCCCTCTCCTGGGAGTCATTAACATTTCTAACCCTATAAATGTTAGGTGTTTATGGTCGGAGTCATAATTTTCAAAAAAGTGCTAGGCAGTTTGAGACCAAATGACCCTAGTGAACACTGGAACTTAAAACCACATCTATAAGCTAGTAAAATATATTGACATACAAGGTATACTGCCTATACTGTGTTTTTCTATGTTGTTTTTTTCAGTTTTTTTCAGTTTTTTTCTGTTTATTCATATTCCCTGCTAATCAATAAGAATTTGTATTTTTTGTGAAATGAACTTTGCTGCTGATTTGACCTGCTTACTGTAATTATCTCTCAATCGCTACTGCCTAAGCCTGTTTTTTGTGTGTTTTTTTCTGCATTTCTCTATGTTGTTTTTTCAGGGTCTTTTTTCTATGCATTTTCTATGTTTATTCTTATTTCCTGCTAATCAGTAAGAATTTGTATATTTTGTGGATTGACCTTTGCTGATGACGTCACCTCCCACTTAATTATCTTTCATTCTCTCTCCCTCTCTTTCTTTTTTACTGGTTATTCATGGTCCATATCTCTTTGTGGATTCCCAGATACTGTGACGAGAGCTATGGCAATGGCTGTGAAACAAAGAGTGATCACATGACAATGGTCTTATTACCTGATCTCTGTCTTCAAATGGTGCTCACTTTTACAGCAGCTATTAACAATAATGTATCTGAACATTGTATGCCTACTGGCTGATAAATATTATCATTGCACAGTGAAATTATCAAAGATGTTTAATTGTTTGCATTCTAGATAAGAATAATAATGATGTATGTATATGCAACATGTATATGCAACTGTCTTCACTTCTACGTGGAAGTATGTTATATCGTCACATTTATGGGAGTATATAAGATGATGCTGCCATCCCTCAGACCACAATCCCTGAAGAGGGCTCATAAGAGATGAAGCACAGGGGCCACGGTTTGGGTGAAGGATGAGCAGACTGTTGTGTTTGCATTGTTTTTCACTGAACTTAGACTGTGGTGCAGCTAATTTTCTGTGAAGCAATAAAGAAAGTTTGCTTAATACTTTGACAGTCTGTGTATGTTTGTGGAGAGTGCACTATCTTTGGACTGTGTCTAAGTTTTGGGCTAGGCAACCTGATAGCAGTACCCCCATCTGACATTTGCAGCACCAGTTTGGAATAAGTTGTGTTGGCTGTGTGGAGCTGCTGAAGTCGGTTTATCCAGCAGAATGTGAGGGAATACTCACAAACACTGTCCAACGCCATGTCCAGCCGAGTATTCACCTTTTAATTCTCATGAAAGATACATCCATTTAGAGATATGATTATAGAAATAAAATAATGTTTTCCTAACAAGTGGGGAATGCAACCAGAGAGGAGCTGCATCCAGTCCTGAAGAAATCGAACGATTCAGCTGGTAGGAGGATGATACACCACTGAGGAGATGGCAGAGGGCCAAAGAAAGGTTGACAACAATTGATGAACCAACAGAGGGGAACAGGTGATGTTAAAACACTTTTCTTCAAGGTAGAAAAAGTTACTGCTCAAAGAACTACACTTAACATACTGTATCTGATCCATTAACAATTTGGTCTGTTTCCTATCTATAAATTCATTCTCATATTTCCTTGGCTTAGTCTGTAATCTAGATTTTAGATTTTTAAAGTCTCTGTTTGCTTTATGTTTGAATATTTCTGTTTTTTTTTCTTGATCTCATCGGATAGTTTCTCGTGTCTATCCTCCTGTTCTTTAATTATCAGATTTGTAAATGTGTTAGAACATTTAATCGCTTCTGACTTTCATTTTTCACTTCTTTCAAAATTTTCTAAACTATGTGATGGTAGTACTAGAATTCTGAGCCTTCTAGGTATATATTTCTTTTCAAGATATTTTTGTAGGGTTATTATATTGTACTGCAGATGAAAATGTAGCTCCATAGAGAACTTTGAGGCACAGGCAGAGGAACAGTATCAGATTCCTACATTGAGTCTATGATACACAATTGCTGGAAGTGTCCAGAGATAGGGTGCAGAATCTAAATAAGGAGGATTAAAGGAATTTGAAAAGGGAACATATTTAGGATTCAGCCTTCTTGCCTTTGTCACTGAATACAGCAACTTAACAGGAAAGATTGGAAATATTCATAAAAATTGGCCCATTCTAATGGCAGAGGAAGGTGTAGGATGTACAGTGGGGAAGAAACTACTGATATCCTTTAGTAAGGCTCAAAGCATAAGAGATGTCCTAGTGCATAATCAGTTTGAGAATGAACCGAGACAGAACACTGGTAATTGACTACCTAAAAAATCTAAAAGCTTCCATAGGTGTATGAACTGCAATATTTGTACATGTGCAGTACTAGGCAAAAAAATTAAACATCCATAAACAAGCAGAGAGGCAGAAATCAGAGAGTTCATCAGCTGTAGCATTATCTTTGAGGTACAGATGCTGTGGTGTTTCTGCAACTTACTTTATATTGGGAAAATGATTAGGAAACTTTATCTTAGAACTCAAGAGCATGTAAGCTCTATAATTAATGAAAGACAGGAAGGATACACCAGTTGGCACGCACTTCTTTGAAACACATGACTCTGACCCGAAACACCTACAATGTATGGGGTTAGAAGTTGTCCAGACTCCCTGGAGTGAGAGTAACAGAAAGACAATATTGAGAAAGGAGAATTCCTGGATCTTTAAACTTGGCAGTTTGAAACCAAATAGCCTTCATGAACATTGAGACTTAAAACCACATCTATAAGCAAGTAAAATATATTGGCATACATGGTATACTTCCTATGCCTGTTTTTCTGTTTTTTTCTATTTTGTTTTTTAATTTCCCTGCTAATCAACAAGAATTTGTGTTTTTTGTGAATTGACCGTTGCTGATGATTTGATCTCCTGCTTAATTAACTCTCATTCTCTCTCTCTTTTTACAGTTATTCTTGGTTCAGATGTTTTTATGGATCCCCAGATACTCCAACTTAGGAGCTATATCATTGGCTGTGAAACAAAGGGTGATTGCATGACAATGGTCTTATTAGCTGTTCTCTCTCTTCAAATGATACTCACTTTTATGGCAGCTATTAACAATAATGTATCTGAAAATTGTATGCCTACTGCATGACGAATAATAAAACTGCATTGTGAAACTATCAAAGATTTTCTTGTTAAATTCTATATAAGAATAATAATGTTGTATGTATATGCAACTGTCTTCACTTCTGCATGGAGGTATGCTATGTCGTCACATTTATGTGCTTATATAAGATGATGTTGCCCTTTCTTTAGACCACAACCCCCTGATGAAGGCTTATAAGAGTTGAAATGCTGGGATCACAGTTGAAGCTTAGGACAAGCAAACTGTCGTAGTTGCACTGTTTTGCACTGAACTTAAACTGAGGTGCAACTAATGTTCTCTGAAACAATAAAGTATGCCTTATACGTTGGCAGTCTGTACTAGTTTGTGGAGAGTGTGCTATCTTTGAAATGTGGTTTGTGTTATGGAAGGAACAATTTCTCCTGTGGCATTCTATCCTGAAGCCAGATTTGTGGTCTTTTTCCTTATATCAACCCTATGACTGAATCCCATATAACTTGTATTACTTGGAACATGAAAGATGTTAACTCTCCATTAAAATGATCCTGAGTTCTTACTCACTGATACTTGTTTCCTCCAAGGATCTCACTTATTGGATTGCTATGTCCAGTTGCTTGGACGTTATTAGATCAGACAGGTTTATGGCACAGGTATGAGTTCTAAAAGTGTTAGTGTGGCTATATTGCTTGCCCGCTTCCTCACTTTTACTCTGTTTCATGAGGTTCATGACCCCAATGGCTGCTATACTATCTTGCATGGTGTAGCAGATTGGACTGAATTTGTACTGGCTTGGGTGTATGGTCTCACACATGAAAATCCTTCCTTCTTTTCTCAGTTTCTATATATTTTGTCACAGTGGTCTCATAAATGGTTCCATGTCATAATAGCGATTGCAAAACAGTGATCATTATTATGGCAAGTGTATATTGCCAAAAAGCAAATCGGTGATATACACTTGAAGGCAACCTGACATCTGTACAGCCCCCCCCCCACGCTCACCTCATGGGGGGCTTTGCCCCCCACACCACCTTGATTTTAGATTCTCAACTCCGGGGGGGTGCATGTGGGGGAGGGGGTTCAGTCCAGATTTTAAAAAAATTAAGTCCCTCAGCTGCAGGCAGTGACAAAATTTCGACCCTCTCAGTTTCCATCCCCAAACCCAATACCTGCGGAGTCAGAGCTAGAAACTGACACCACCACACCACGTGGCTAGCTTGATGGCAGCAGGTTCACCAGTCCCCTAAAACCCATTCACTGTCCCTCCCCTTCCCCTCACTATCCCCCCTTCTGGTTGCCCTTCCCAATGCTTGCTTTTGTATAGGGTCACAACCCATGCAAGATAGCCCATGGGGATAGTACTGAATGTGAGTCACCGTTTTGATGGTCAGCCATATTTAGGTGCTATCCTCACTGGATACCATCATAAACTGATGCTTCTTGTGGGGGATTGGAATACTCCTATCAACCCAGACATAGAAATATAGAAAAACACTGTAGAAGTTGATGGCAGAAGGAGACCACCAGGTCCATCTAGTCTGCCATTGTCTTTTAGTCTAGCCTTCTAACTGCCCTTGGGTTTGAGGGCTCCCTTGTATCTGTCCCAAGCATTCTTGAAACCTAACACTGTGCTTGCCCCCACCACCTCTGCAGGCAGGCTGTTCCAGGCATCTACCACTCTTTCTGTGAAGAAAATCTTCCTGGTGTTGGTGGAGAACTGCCCTCCTTGCAGCTTTATATGTTGTCACCTGGTTTTGCTGCCCTTCTTAAATTGGAAGAGATTGTCTGTCTGCACCAGGTTTATGTCTTTTATGTACTTGAATGTTTCAAACATGTCATCCCCTCTCTCCTCTATTCCAGGGAATACATGTTCAGTTCTTTCAGTCTATCCCCGTAGGACATCTCATGCTGTCTGTAAATCATTTTTGTTGCCCTTCTCTGCACCGTTTCCACTCAGTCAATGTCCTTTTTGAGGCGTGACCTCCAGAACTGGATGCTGTACTCCAGGTGAGGCCTAACCAGTGATCTGTACAGAGGCAGGATCACTTCCTTCTTCCTGTTTGTGATTTCCCCTCCCAGTGCATCCCAGTATACTGCTGGCCTTTAATGCTGCCTTCTCGTACTGTTTACCTATCTTCAAGTTGTCTGAGATAATGATTCCCAAATCGCTGTCTTGGGTGGAGGCAGCTAGTCTTTCCCTTCAAAGGCAATATGCCTTATTTGGATTTCTTTTTCCTACGTGACATGAATTATCTGGTCATCCTTGGGTGCACACGACTCCCAATCAGAAGGTGGTTGGAGAATTGGGTAACTCCCTACATACTGTAGACCCCTGGGAAACTTTACATCCCTCTGAAAGAGAGTATACCTTTTTCTTGAACCCCCATAAAACTGCAGGACAGACTATTTTTTATTTAGTCACTCCCTTCTCCCTGGATTGCATGTGGTGGAAATTATTCTTCAAGTTATCTCAGATCATAACCCCAATAAACTTGCTTTGTGTTTTGATAGTTATGCAGAGTAGAGCCTGGCATTTAAATAATAACCTTTTGTACTCTCCAGAAGTAATGCAATGCTTACAAACTGTTATGGAACAATTTTTTTTAAGGAAAATCATAGCTCAGTAGCCCATTTAGATGTTCTTTGGAGAGGATATAAATGTGTGCAGGGAGGGACACTTATTCACATTACTACCCAGAATACTATACAGAAAGGGGCTAAAGCTGCGTCTTTAGTTAGCCATATCAGGGATTTAAAACATCAGATATCCTGGTCCCCAATCAATTCCATTCAACAAAGACTTATTCTTTTAGAGGAAGAATACCATGACCTAAACTGAGAGCAGGCTGAAATGGCTCTGTTTCGTGCTAAAACTAAATATATTTCCCAAAGGGAAAGACTGGCTGCCTTTTAGCCCTCCATCTTAAGAAACAGGAAATGGTTTCTACCATGATGTTTTTGGGATGGGAGGGTTCTTCCATGATATTGACTAAAACATGGGAAATTGAGGAAGCTTTCCAATCTTATTATTCAAATTTACATAATGTTGCTGCTCAGCACCCTTCACAACATGAGGTTAAGAATTATTTGGCCAGAGTTGAGCTCCTATCCAATGTGATGGATATTCAGAGGTTGTCAAACATCCATTGACCATGGAAGAGCTCTGCAATGCTTTGGATACTTTATCTCTGGATAAAGCTCTGGAGCCAGATGGCTTTCTGTTAATTTTCACAGAACCCTATAGGACCTCCTTTTCTCATGCTTGAGGGATGTTTTCTAGGACGCCTATGAGAGAGGAGATTTGGAGCTGTCAATGTTGCAAACTTTGATGTCTGTCCTTCCAAATCCTGGTAAAGACAATAGCCTGGTTGAAAATTATTATCCAATTTAAAACTTAAACAAAGATTAAAATATTAGCCAAGGCACTGGCATTTTGCCTCCAGCAAGTTTGGGAGCCCTTGATAGGAGCTGCCCAAGTGAGCTTCATGGTCAGCACAGTTTCATCTGATCATTTACATAAACTAACCCATATTATCTCAGCATCCAGGAAGCTGCACGCCCCAGCAGTGTTGGCTTCCCTGGCTGTGGAGAAAGCATTTGATTGCATTCATGGGGTGTTTTGTTTCACATTTTGGAATGCTATAGGATTGCTATGGAATTTATAGTCTGGATCTGACTCCTTTAGACTAATCTTACAGCAAGGGTTAAATATAATAGGGTCCCCTCCTCCAGCTTATCATTAGCCAATGGTATCGGGCAAGGCTGTCCCCACTCCCCGTACCTTTTTGATTTATATTTGGAACCCTTAACCCAATGTATTATACAGCATCCAGTGATAGAAGGAATATTATTTGGGTGGAACTGTACAAGATATTGTTATATGCAGATAATATCTTGTTACATCTCCAAAACTCCATTGCCTCCCTCTTGCACATTTTGGATGAAATCCATGTTTTGGTGCCTATTTCAATACAAGTTAAAACTGGGCAAAACTGTGGTCATGCCCTTAAATCACCTTATACATAAATATGCTTGAAGCATTTGGGGCTCTGTTGGACTACATGACAGCTTTCCTGTTTGAGTCTCCAGATCTCCAGGTCCCATTCTCATATGCTCAAAGATAATCTGACTACTTTACTACAAAATATTGAAATATTCAACATGATCTAGATAGATGGCAACATCTTTCCTTATCTTTGTTGGGGCATATTAATACTATTTAAAAAAATGTTCTTGCTTGTGTACTATATTCTCTGAACATGCTCATGCTTGGTCTGCCTTTCATATGATGCTCAGCTCTTTTATCTGGCAGGGCTGAAGACCTAGGTGAGTCTATTTGAAATTAGCAGCATACAAGTCTTCAGGGGGTCAACATCTTTCACATTTTCTTCTTTATTATATTGCAGCTCAAGGAGCGCAGAATTTTAGATTGTTGGTCAGCCCATTGGAGAAGGGAGGTTTTATCTTCCACAATGGCTTATCATTGAGAGGGATAAATGTGCAACCCATGGTGTAGACATGATGGCTTTGTTATATGTCACCCATTCCCAGCTTCCTTGGGAACTGGTGTGGTCACCGATTGATGATTCAGTGGCAATTTACTGACAGCTATGCCAGGTGCTTGAATATTCCCCAAGTTGTTTATGTGATCAACATATCTGGCATAATCCTGATTTTAAGATGGGAGAAAATGGTTTCAAATGGGATTGGGTGGATAAGGGGGTCACTTTGGTTTCACATTTTCTTTCCAGAGATGCCTGGATGAATTTCTTAAAATTTCAGTTCACATATGGTGTGACTGGAAATGTGTTTTTTTATTTTGTTAGAGACAATGCACAAGATCAGCTATTAGGGAAAAAAATTGGAAATTGCACATAAATATAAATTACTTTACATGACTATCACTTAATACAGTTTAAGATTTTACAAAATATTTATAATTACCCTGCACAGTTTTATTGCTGGGTAGCCTACTAGACACCTCACACTGCACCCTTTATGGTGAGGAGGAGAGTACTTTGCTCTGTATATTGTGGGTTTGTCCTAAATCTGGAATTTATGGTTGGTGGCTCAAACAGTTTTAGACACAATTTTGGGTTTTGTGGGCACTTTTTCTCAAGAACAATGTCTCCTATGGCTTAATTTACAACTAGTGCTGTGCAAAATGTGGAATTCTGCCAGCAAAATTAGCATGGAATGACCATTCTGACAGTGGAAGTTCACAGGAATTTTGCTGGTTGTTCTGTGGTATTCTGCCAGCTGTGATCCTTGGGATAATATTCCATGGAACACCATTTTTTCCACATAAAATCATTCCTGAACCATTTTTGTGGACAATATTTGATCCATGGAATAAAATTCTGTGGAACAGTATTTTTTCCATGGAAAATCATTCTGCAACCATTTCCATTGAAAACATTGAGATCCACATAATAAATTTCTGTGGAAATGTTGCTGAAAAACTCATTCTGCATTATTCTGCCACGGAATTCTACCTTTCTGTTTCCAGTGAAATTCAGCAAAATTTCAGCATAATTTCAACAATTCTGTGAAATTTTGTTCTGTTGGGATTTGAAAATTCTGCACAGCACTATTTACAACCTATTCTGGGTAATAATAAATTCTATTTTATCTTGATAGTTATTATGGTCAAAAAACTTGTTTTACATCATTGGTTGGACAAAGTGACCCTTCCCTGACTTTTGGAATGGCACTAGGAAATTCTTTCTGTTTTGAGAATGGAAAAGATGGCAGTATCTCATCATCATAAGGCAACAAAATACCAACATATGTGGAGAATGCATGAAGCCCTCCTCCTCTTAATAGTGGACATCCTACATCAAATGGTTAGTTGCATAACATGCTCCTTTGCTGCTCATGGAGCTGGGCTCCACATCTGTGAAGGGATGGGATGGGCAGGGGGTGGTTTATGTTTTGATTATTTGTTTTCTTTATTGGTTTGTTTCATTGTTCTGTTGTACATTTATCTTGAAAGTTTAATAAAGTAGATTTTCTATTAAAAAAAATTATTAGCATGATTTTCTATTTGTTTTTTGTCACTTTTGTAACATCTTTCTTGTGGTGATTTGTAAGTGTTGTACCTTTAAGGGGTCTCTTTATAATACTGCCGTTGTCTGTCTGGTATCATGCCCCCTGAAGAAGAACTACACGGTCATACCAGGGCATTTCTTCCTGGTTGGCTATATTTGTAAGGGCTTACAATAAAGGATCTAACATTGCTTAAAAAGCTTAAAAAGCGGCCGGCCCAGTGGTGCTGAGGGTTGAGGCATGGGACGCCACACCTCACGCCATGCCGGTGACCCGGGTTCGGGAATGGACTCAGGCCGCCGGGGGCAGGCAGGGGGAAGGAAGGATTGAGCATCCTATGACAGCTCTCCTTCCTTTGGGGTGGGTGAGGGATACATGCACTGCTGCAGCGACACCCAGCGGAGGCTGGGTGTCCAACAGCATGCGCATTGAACTGGGGAGAAGCCCGCAGACGTCTGCACGTAGTGCACTGACATCATTGCACGTCCGGCCCTCCAGGGGGCATATAAAAATACAAATAGGGACTCCACCTCTATGAAGCCCTCCCCAGGGGTTCCTCTCAGGTCGCCGATCCACCAACCAGTTATTAGGACCGCGGGCTGGAATATGGGGTGCCAGCTCCGCAGCTCCATCCTCTGGGGGGTAAGCCAGGGGTGACCAGGGGAATCGGCCAACATGGAGGACCTCAGGGGGCCGTGACCAGGGTGGATACTTGGCGAGAGTATCCCCCCCAAAAAAAGCTTAAAAAGTATTTTTTTGTCATCTTTCTCCAAATGCCACTATGTGATTGCTAACATACAACTGTTTGTGCTGGCTGCCATAGTTGGCATTGACACAGCTTTTCTAAGCACCTGACTGCCTCTCTGTTTTCACTACAAATCACCCACTCCCTCTTCTGTCTTCAACAAAAGTATTGGGAGGCTGGGGAGCAGCCTGGTAGATTACAAGCCCACTGGCTATAAGTACAAGAAACTGAAAAACAAATTCCAGCTTTGTCTCTCCAAAGAATCAGGTAACATCCCCACAGGTCATAAGCACAGGCTGGGTTTCCCTTTATAAAGACTTATACCAGGATTGATTCATTTCAGTCATTTCACAAATTGACCTATTTATCTCTGATGTCACTCCCCCATGGTTCCATGTCATCTCAGTGCAAATAATTTCATTGTGGTAATTATTAGCGTGGTCAAATCGCCGTATGTAAAATCAGCGCTAGTCAATTAACTCGTATGGCAGCGCGTCGCAAACAAAACCTACATCTGTTTTCGATCAGCCTTAAAGCACACATTGCAGTCCCTTCAGTGGCAATATTTAAGTTAGGAACTGTATTGGACAGGGATGTACATGTTATGGGACTGATTTTAAATGAGGTTTCCTTTTAAAATATCAAGAATTCACATTTATGCCAGTAGCATATTGGGATCACACGATCGAGCAACAAATTAAAATTTCTCCAATGAGATAACATTTGCACCAAGGAGAATCTCTCTACTGCACTGAAAGGCTGGTTTGTACCTTAGATAGCTGCTGAAATTATTACAAATCAGAAGGAGTTACTGTGCTACAAGGCTGTGTAAGGAACATTCTGCATCACTTGGTGCTGCTAGTGAGTGGTTCAGGCAAGGGTTCATTAATGTGGTCTGGACATTCAGGATCAAACATCTGTAGAGAGGTAACAACAATGTCCCCAGTGCTCTAAACCTAATTGCTGAAAACTGATTACTGATTAATGAAGAACAATTTCTTCCGCTGGGTCGGGCTTGTGATGTAATGTGTATTATGTTCATTTTGTGTTTCGCGGTTTTGTATGTGCTTCATTGCTAGCGCAGTTATTCTTGAGCTGATTTGACGTGATACCCTCCCCACAGGTCTCTGACTTGACAATGAAACATAGGACACTGGAACAATTCTTTCTATATTTATGCAAGCTATGATTTCCTTAATTCACAAAAAGGGCCCAGATAGTGTCCATTGCTCCCATTTTGTCCCACTGTGCTCATAAATGTGGATGCCAAGCTCTTTGATAAGGTCATTGGAGGGATATTGGGAGAAATAATGCAAGGCTTTGTCCATCTAGACCAGGTGGGGGTTGTTCCTGGTAGACTGGACATGGATAACACCTGGATGATGTTCAGTCTGATTTGGGAAGCCCAGAGGGAGGAATACTAGCATCCACCATGTTGTTGAATCTGGAGAAGGTCTTCAACAGGGTGGAATGGCATTTTCTGTTTGAAGCACACACCATTTTGGTTTCCCTTCCACTTTAGTTTTTTTGGTTAAATTGCTCTATCTCAAATCCACTGTTACTATCCGCTCAAATTCTGTGGTTTCTGCCCTTTTCTTTTGAGTTGTCGTACTCAGCAGGGATGCACTGTGTCCCCCTACTTGCTTCTACTGTCCATCCAGCCACTTGTTCATATAATCAGAGTGGCTTCTGCCTTTCTAGGGTTGGTGGCAAACAATCCCATCACATAATACTGGGTTTTGTTAATAACATCTCTTTATTTTTGACAGATGTTCCTCTCAATTCTGTTTGTCAGAGATTATACAGCAGTATGTCTCGCTCTATGGCTATAACCTGAATGTCTTGAAATCTTAGTTCATCCCTTTGACAGATTCCTGGATCCTATCATGGTTCTTGGGCCACCCGTATCAATGGTAGCCAGACAACATTACATGCCTTGGGAAAGCTATAAAATGCACAGAACAGGACACCATGAGAACCTGCCTATCTGGAGCTCTGGATAGGCTTTATGTTGATGTCCAAAAATGGGACACCTGTGGCTTTCTTTGTGGGTGGGGGGGGTTAATAGTATGAAACTTATTGCTCTCCCTAAAGTGCATTATATCCTAGCCAATCTCCCTCTTCAGATACCAGTAGCATTTTTTTTAAATCAATGTATGTGATTGATTCCCAGTGTGGTCTCAAAAACAGCCCAAGGTATCCCTGGCCAAGCTTAAACCACCATGATATCTTAGGGGCTTCAGACTTCCTGACATGGAGAAATATTATGTGGCTTAGATTCTCCTCGAAGCCACCTCATGGCACAGGCCATAGACCATTCCTATCAGAGCCTATTCCCTATGAGCTGCCATGGAACAAGACCAAGCCTTTGTACCTAATGTACAGGCCTTAACACAAAAAGACGGGAAATTACCTCCCTCCTTAACCCAATGTGCTAGGGCCCAGAGTAGCATCTGGGTATTGGAAGCATCCCTTCTTGGCTGGTCTCCTGGCTTTTACAGGACTAGACTTATATGAAAGAAGCCAAAGCTGCTTATATATATGGGGCTCCTATCCACTAGCCAACATGGGAGAACTGGCATTTGAACTCTGGCAAATGCCCTTGATGAATCCCTTGGTACTGTAAAATCTTTCTAGCAATAGATCACAGATTTTTCCTTTCCTGTTCTTCATCACTGGCCATATTTACAATTTTGCAGTGCCATTAAGGGATGGTTATTCAGGTAATATTGTGTGACACAATGTTATTGCTGAAGCTCTATATAAACTGAAACAGAAACCTCTCTCCACTCTTTTGGTCAGCCCCAGGGAGAAATGGAGTCAAGAACTGGGAGTGGCTATCACCCCCAAGAATGGAACTGAGTATGGTCCATAGCAACTCAAGCTAATACAGGAATGCAGGCATGGATCCTAAAATTTAAACTCCCTCATGGAGCCTATAAAATCCCCTGATGAAGCCTTACATGGAGTCTCAATGTAGAGGAGAGTGGTAGCAGCGGTACAGTCACTCACTAATAACATTTTCTACTTTTGTTACCTCAGTGTGTGTGTGTGTGGTCTTTCTCTGTGTATCTATGGAGTTCCCTTAGCCTTATACAAAATGGAACTTCTTCTCCACAGTGACTGCTGAAGATGTTCTTTCCCATAGGCCTCCTTGCTCCATATTTTATGGATTTGCCCACAGTTTACCCATTACTGGTGTTACACGAGGTCCCTGCAACCTAATTGGTACCCTTAGAGGTACACCGTAGACAGCTAATGCCTAGGTATAGGTTATACTAATATTTAGGGCTAAGGGGCATCTACCGTATAAGAGTAGATGTCAGGATTTGAATGCATATTGTTGTAATCCACTTTGCTTGCTAATACACACATATTTTACCATGTATTTTCTGTCTATTTCTTACTTGTCAGATGCCAAGACACCTGTGTCCTTGAAGTAATTATAATATGTAAGATGGCACTGCCATCTTTTGGTGATTTGTACTACTACACTGAGTTATGTAAAACTCTGTATAAGAACTCTTTTGTTCTCAAACTGATGACTTTACAGAATTGTATAACGTTATCTTGGACCGTGGAGCCACCTCTAATTTAGCCAATAGAGCTCATCTCTGTAACTAGAAATGTTTCTATCTTACAGTAACCATAGTAATTATCATAGGTATATAATGTAATGTACAAGCTTTACACCTCGGAGACCCGAGAGATCCCAAGAGACTACAGAGAAACCTCGAGGTGTAGGGAACGCTTAGCACTGGTTCCCGGTTCATATTGGTAAGAACTGCTTAGGGCAACTGTGATTTATCCCTTGG
Source organism: Neoceratodus forsteri (assembly GCA_016271365.2). NCBI lineage: Eukaryota > Metazoa > Chordata > Ceratodontiformes > Ceratodontidae > Neoceratodus > Neoceratodus forsteri. The sequence continues at coordinate 324,249,515 of CM057458.1, forward strand.
TAGTAATAAACTTGTTTATTACTCTAATGCAATGTGTCTGTGATTACTTGCATTCCCAATATCGTCAAGAATCTGAAGGTGAGGTTTAGACCTCTCAACAAATTGGCGACCGTGTGCAAATCTAAGCTGGTGTTTGTAAGTTTTCACTTTTTCACTTGTTGTTTACACTTTTTCCCTTTCCCACGGGGACAGTAAGTGTACATTCCCGTATCACCTCTCACATTTTAAAACCAGTTTGTAGTCACTTGCAAAGTCTGGCTGACTTTTTGGGTGTGGTCAATGCCGTCTCGACCCACTCCATAGCAGCTTTGAATTGCAAGCCTGCAACTAATACAGTAGCCCGGCTGTGTTTAAAGTACTCATGCTGTGGATCGATACGTAGCACGCTGTCTTTTTCACAGTTTGAATTTTCGTTCCCTCCCACACAATGGCCACAGTATCAGATATCTGCGTAGAACTGAGACTCGATGTCTCGAACTTCCTTACCTCACATGGAGGATGGGCTGACTTCGCGTGGGACACAAGTCAATCCGAGAACCCTGTACTGGGGATTTCAACCCAGTACACAGAGATGAGACAATCAACCAATAAGTGTCACGCTAAACGGTTGATGGTCGCAGCTCTCTACACTGCTTTGGAAGCCTCCGAAGCAAGGTTTTGAACCCTTGATCTGCAGATTTCATCTCTTAAGCAACAGATGGGTTTGCAGGAAACAGAATGTATAAGACTGCAGCAGAACTTGGAGTCCGAACTCCAAACTCTGCGGAATGAAAAGGATTCACTATTGCATCATTCAGCCCAGGCTGGTGAGCAGGAACTATGTATGTTGAAGCAGGAGTGTGAAAGTTTGAGACAGGATAAGAGTCAGGTTGTGCAAATGAATGATTTGCTGAGTGCTGCGAATGCTCAGTTGAGTGACGAAATGGGTGAGCTTCAGGACGAGATCAACCAGGTACGTAATGACTTAGAAGTAGCTTACAGGGACAATCGCAACTTGAGCACCGCGTACCAAGTTTTGCAAAAGCAAAAGCAGGATCAGGTTGATATGGATGTTGCAAGTGTGAATCACGATGAATGTAGAACTAAGATGGTGACACTGTGCCATCAGCGAGAGGTTCTGGCTGGCCATGTTAAGGCAATGGGAGGCGTAGCCCCTGCCTTTCATTCGTCATCAGAAGGGGAGTTATCTGATGATGATGTTTCACAATACAATGCCCAGTCACACCCCTACTATGGCCCAGACTCCACACCCAGCCATCCACAGCATGGTGGGTCCCCACCCCCAACTCCCCAGGTCACACGTCGGAGACATCGTGATGCTCATCATGGGAAACGCCAACATGGCAGCGCCCATGATGGGGGGGAGCAGGCCCATGCCTGGTCCCGACGGTGCCTCCGGTAGCCGTTATTAATGTGGAAGACAGGCAAGAGATAGAAACCATGATTGAAAGAGTGATAGGCAATGTCCCTCTTCCTGAAAGGAGTATGAGGGCTATTAAAACCCAGATTAGGCAGCTTTTTCAAGAAGCTGGCACTCAAGAAGGTATTGTCCGCACTGCGGCTGAAGCTGCAGTGCGTGCAGCCTTGGATGGTGCTCGAGACACTCTACCTTTGCCTGGTCGACCTACTAATCCCCTGCAAATGGCCTACTCTGTTCAGCAAATTGCTGACAGCATCGGTTGGATGAGCCCGTCCGACAACCTCAGCTGTCACTTGGAAAAGGTACATTCTAAATGCGAGATGCTTAGCCTCGCTGCAGAATATCAGGTCCAAATACTACACCAGACCATCAATCCTGGTTTATGGGCCAAACTCCCTGAAGCTGTTCGCCAGGATGGGAACGCTACCTTTGATGAGGTTGCAGCTGAGCTCATTTCTGCTCACAGTCCAGGTGTAGTAGGAGTGATGCTTGCATATCCTGTGAAGCAGAATGCAAAAGAAAGTCCAGCGACTTACCACCAGAGACTCTGGATGGCCTACTGAGCAGGAAATCACCTGGCACAAGAAGCTGCAGATGTAGATCTTATTGAATATAAGACCCTGTTCCTTAGGAACATGATTCCAGCAGTGAGAGAAAAGGTAGAGCCAACCACTTACCCAAATATGGATAGGTTTGCCGATATTCTTCAGAAAACCGAGAGGGTGTATCAACTGTATATCCATGATTTGGGCTCCGCTTCCAAGATGGTAGCTGCCGTGGAACCTGCTTCAGGGACCACGACACACTACACACTGGAAGGGCAGGCTCAACGCCAACAGGCCCAACATCCGCTAGCCCCTGCAGCTGGTAATCAACACCCCCAACAGGCCCAACAACAACAACCGCATCAACAACAGCAATGGGGTGGGAACCGGAATTGGCATAAGAACAGGAAGCATAAGGGTAGAGGTAAACCACAACAGAGAATGGGTCCTTCATACAGGGAGATAGCTGAAGAAAATCAAAAATTTTGAGAGCTCCTGGGACAAGTGCGCTCTGTGGCGGATGCTGTTCCTGCACAGACCCTTGCAGTGGTACAACCGGCAGCCCAGGCATCAACCAGCCATGGCGACACCAGAGGTACAGGCCTTCAGGCCCACCCAGGCCTGAACCCAGAATCTCCTCCCTATATAGCATCAGTACAGCATGGTGAAGTCATTCACGCAAGCCAGGCCCAACCTCTGCATGCTTCCAGCAGTACGGATTGACAATTACAGGCCCCAGTCCGTATTGTAAACAAGCTGGTCTTGGATACAAATGGAAGGCCCTGCACCAAGCCCGAGGTCGGGGGCCGCCAACTAATAGTTTTGCTAGATACAGGTGCAGCTGTATCTGTGCTACATGGCGAACACCCGGACATGTCCCCTTGGTCTACTGGACGGAAGACCAACATGTCAGGAGTCGACAGCACTAGGTTACCTGCATACCGCTCTCTACCCTTACCGGTAGAGCTAGGCCATTTAAGGCCTCACACACTTACCAACTGATGGTACTGCATGATCATCCTAGTATTATAGGGATTGACTTCCTTGCACCACACGGCTGTGTGGTGGACCTAGCTAATATGCTATTGATACAGATTCAGGGTCAATACCATACCATCTTGATTCCTGATTCACACGTTGTGGCAACGATATCTGCCAATGACAAAGAGTATGACGTCATAGATTTGTTCAAAAATCATGAACTTTTTCCAAAACTCCTACCTATTTTGCAACGACATTTGGAAGCGTTTGCAGTTAACAAGCATGACTGTGGTAGAATGCACACCGTTATTGAAATGCCTGGCCCGGCACATGAGAGGCAAAGGCAATATCCTTTCCCAGCTGAGGCCTTGCCTTCCCTTTGAGAAATGATCAAATCACTCCTCAAGCAAGGAGTAATCAGAACTTGTGTTTCCACTGCCAACTCCCCAGTATGGCCCACGAAAAAACCCACAGGCAGCTGGAGACTTACTATTGACTACAGGAAACTAAATCAGGTCACCCCCAGTTGTTCCCCAACTGTGGCATCAGCACCAGATGTGCTACGACTTCTAACCCTTGACTTGAAATGGTTCAGTGCCCTGGACATTTCCAATGGTTTTTAGTCATTGCCATTGGCCCTTAAGAGTCAATATAAGTTTGCCTTCACCTTTGAAGGAAGACAGTACACGTGGACTTGCTTGCCACAAGGATTCCATAACAGTCCATCCCTCTTCCATCTCCACATGATGGATGCCCTCGAGAGTTTCTCTACCCCCCAATGTCCCTTACAGTATGTGGATGACCTGTTGCTGGCCACAGCCACACAGGAACAACATTTGGATCTCTTGGACAAACTATTGACTCTCATTCAGAAGGCAGGCTTGAAATGTAACCCGGCAAAAGCACAATTGTGTCAGAAAGAAGTACTCTTTCTGGATCTAAAAATAACTGACCAAGGTTGAAGCCCTACCTGGAAGAAGGTACAGGGATTGCAAGACTTGCCATTACCTACCAGTGTGACAACTCTTTGAAGGTTTCTAGGTATGGTAAACTATTCGAGAGATTTCATTTGTGATTTTGCTCAGAAAGCTGCTCCTCTGTATGAATTACTCAAAAAGGATGTACCATGGACTTGGGGCCCTATTCACACCCAGGCTGTGATGTCACTGAAGCAGGTCTTGGCCTCTGCCCCAGCACTGGTGAACCCCAATCCAGCACTACCATTCCATCTGGAGTGTGCCACCTCTGACATTGCTATGTCAGCAGTGCTGGCCCAGAAGGTGCATGGCACCTTGAGACCCATTGCATATGCCTTACAGCTCTTGACCCCAGTGGAACAGAAGTACAGCCTTTGTGAAAGGAACCATCTGGCCATCTACTGGGCTGTCAAGCACTTCCTGTATATCATTGGGTTCTCACCACTGATCATTAACACTAACCATACACCAACCACCTTCCTGCTCTCAGACAGTGTGAAGGACAGGTCAGTCTCTAATACCAGGCTAATGCACTGGTCACTTCTTCTCCAGGACAGAGACATACAGGTACAACCGACTAAAGTTCCATCTATGCTAGCTTATGGCCTCCTTTTCCAGGGAGAACCCCATGACTGCACACTACAGTCACCTGATCTTCCTGATTCAGGTCCTTTCTTCCCTGCCATGCCACAAGTACTCGAGAGTACCTCTTTGTGCCATATCTTTACTGATGGTTCAGCATCCTACTATCAGGGAGAACAGATTGCAGGGGATGGGTATTTTGGTGATTTACCCTTATGGGAACACTGTCAAGATATCTAAGCTCTGTAGTGTAGCATCATCACAATATGCAGAGATGGCAGCGGTAGCCTGTGCCCTCGAGTTCATCCAACATGGAACCGAGGATACCATCATCTTTACAGACTATAACTGGGTTTGTTGTTCCCTTACAGAATTTCTTCCCTTCTGGTAGAAGAACTCCTTCTTCTCTTCTGACGGCAGTCCAGTGAAGTACAAAGAACTGATAATATACATACATGCACTGGCACAGAAATTTGCACACAAACTCTACGTACATAAGGTTAAAGCCCACTCTCTCCATGACCCCTATCATGCCTTCAATGACACAGCAGACACCCTTGCTAAGGAAGGGGCCCGAGGGGGGGACGTCTGGGATGATGGATCACCCAGAGGCTAATGCAGCTGTACACATTGCAGCACTCAACAAGAAACCTAAACCCTTTTCCCCCTTGGATCTCTCCGCAGCCCAGCAGCTTGATACCGAACTCAAAGAGGTATTCAGATTCCTTGACAAAGGTACTGAAGAGAAACTTCCCACACATAACCCCTATCGAAGGCATGAAGCTAAGTTACGCGTGTCATCAGATGACAAGCTCATTTGGTTTCAACCAGATGACTCTACCACCAAGTTGTGGGTAGTCCCCAGACACCTAAGATCCGAATTCTTGCACCAAGTGCATGACACTTCTACTGGTGGACACCAGGGAGCAGAAAATACTCTCCAGTGACTCAAGACTACTGCCTGGTGGCCTGGTATCACCAAAGATGTTAAACAATACATAGACAACTGTCTTGTTTGTGTGCAAAACAATCCGATCCCTACCAAATGAAATGCCAAACTTTTACCACAAAGACATTCTGGACCTTGGCATGCCATCCAAATTGATTTCATTGGCCCTCTGACCAACACCAGCAGAAATAATAAGTATGCTCTTGTGGTAACTGACCTCTTCTCAAAGTGGGTGGAAGCTTTCCCCACTAAGACATGTACAGCGAAGACTACTGCCAAAATCCTGGTGGAACAGATTTTCTCCAGGTGGGTTCTACCTCTTAAGGTGGACTCTGACAAAGGAACCAGTTTTATAGGTAAGTTGATGAAAGAATCCCTTGAACTCCTTGGAGTTCAGCAGAAGTTCCACATACCTTACCACACTCAATCCTCAGGTCAAGTAGAAAGAGCCAACAGATGGATCAAGCAAATGCTTTCCAAATTTATTGAGGACAATCCCAAAACTTGGGATTCCCTATTGCCTTTACTCCTTATGGCAATCAGGGGAACACCCTCAGCCACCACCCAGCTCACGCCCTTTGAGGTGATGACTGGTAGACAGATGAGATTACCTCAACACTTGATGTTTGACCTGCACACCCCACTGCAGACCGCGTGCCTGTGGACCAGTATGTGGAAAAACTCAGAAAAGACCTCATACACACACACTTGTATGCTGCAAACTGCATGGGCAAAGCCCAGCAACAATCCAAGATACAGTTTGACAAACACACACAAGAAGTGGATTGGCAAATTGGAGATCAGGTAATGGTACTTTGATTTGCACATCCCACCCACTCCTTTTCTAATAAATGGGAAGGCCCATACCCCATTGTCAACAAGCTCAGTCTGGCAGTCTATCAAGTTAGACTCCTTCACAACAACAAATTGACTGACAAATGGTTACATGCAAACCAGCTGAAACTGTATAAATGATCTTAAACTACTTTTCCTCACCCCATTGGGTGGAATTGTACTAACATACTAATCTTTGATCTTCCTTTTCAGATACACTGACAAGATGGCTATCTTGTTCTATTATTTCCTCCTCTCAGGAGTGATCCCCTGCATCCAAGGCATGGTACCGGACCTCCTATGACACCTCGATCCTGCAGCACCTCCTCCAGAGGGAGTATCCATCAATATACCAGATAGTATGATCACTGTCCAGGAAGGTTCCGATGCTTACCTCACTGCCTTGGTTGTTGCTCCTGACAAATCTACCCTTCAAATTGAGTGGCAAACCACATCACAAGGACAAATTCTCCCTGTGGCCAAACTGTCCAAAGGAACTTTCCAGGGTTGGCCCAATGCTAAATTATCCCCAAATGGTTCACTTTCCTTGTTACAAACTGCATTAAGACATTCTAGTTTATACAATATAACTGCCTTAATAGATCCTGCCTACTGTAATTCTTTGTCCAAAGATTCCACTCGCAGATTTTGTGCTATACACCTCAAGGCTTCTGCAGCCATGTGTCTCTCTGTGTTACCGCCCACTGACAAGCAGCTTTTGGAATATCCAAAGCATAACCCTGGTCCCCGTAGTGGTCTAACAGCCACTGCCCTCCCAGGTTCTTTGAATAATAACTTACAATTTATGCATATACCTGTTTTGTTTAATCTTACTTACTGGAATATGAAATAGTTTGGTATGTGTCACAATACTAATACATCAGCATTTTATAGTACATTATTGCTTGATAGTTTAGCTGCATTTCAGATTCGTATGCAAGTTCCTATTGCCGGGGTCTATTGTACTGAACACAGAGGCAATTTCAGGAGGAAGCCCTCTCCTGATAATCTAAATCATAAGCGTAACAAATGTGAAGTTGACAGTTCTGATGTCACAGGTGCAACAGGTACTGTCACAGGTCTTTTTGGTATGGCTATGTCTATCTGGAATAAGGCAGACATTGCTGCTATCAAAAGTCATTCTGCCAAATTCTCCACTGGTTTGCTTAATAACATTTTACCTCCATTGTTGCATGGTGTGGATGGCCTTAGTCAGGAAGAAAGATACACTGTATACAACATGCATGACATTGCTAAGGCATTCACTGATTCTAAAGATAAGATCAATGCACTCATACAACAGAACAACAAAGAAGCAGATAAACAATACATTGCCAGAGAGATACTCTGCTCTGCTTATGGCTCCTACATTATCACTACCATCAATAACCTCTTCCGTGATCTAGAATCTGGAAGAATTCCTGACATTATATATGATAGATGCATTTCCAAATGGTATTGTCCACGGTGTAAGACCACTAGCTGTGTTTCCATGTATATGCAACAGACTTTGACTATTCCTCTCTCCACAGCTCAGAATTTGGGGTTTGTGACCAGACACCCTAATACTGGTCTTTGTTTCACTACTAAGAAATGTTCCATAACAGATACCATGTTTGTTTCTTTTACTGTCTCCTTACCACGCTTTGATCCCACTACAGCCTTGTTCGACAAGCTTGCACTGGTACATTCTATCGTGCATTTGGATGAAGACATCTACAGATAATACCTGGATCTACCACCTCTACTGGTCTACCACTCTTTCCTGGATGCCTGGGTGGCTCCTCACATGGACTGCTGTGCCAAAAAGCAATATATCTATCTGTGCCGATGTGATGTGTTTGATGTTATACGGCCTGTTTGTGGTTACTCTCCAGACAGCATTGATTGGACTTTCACAATGGATGATGACATCACTGCAAATGGCACCAACTCTTTCAACTCAACTATAGCTCCAGATAAGCTCTACCAATCCTATCGTGAGGAGGTTCATCGCCTGTCAACCCGGATTTCGAAGATGACCTACACCTGCCCTGTCCAGTTGCAAAAGTGGAGACTGCCTACTGTGCGCTCACAGTACAATTCTGATGGTAAATACTGCGTTGTTACAAACTATAAGACCTACACATATGGTTCTGTTACTTGTGCTATTGATTACCCCAATTTCTGTTTTGTCCCCCACCAGAAGACTGTTATTGGACATACTGTTATAACCCCCATTCCCCTTATGGATGCAGACATTATTGATGGTAACCCAGATTATCTACTCACACTATCAGAATACTTGCCATACTTTAATGTACACATAGACCCACTCACACTTACACTGAAATCACTTTTAGACAGGAAAGACACACACCTCATCCACATCAGCAATAATATGACCAAAGCCAATGAAGCTGTTCTTGACCTGATTAATGATGGAGATATGAATAACGCATTAACTAACACCTGGTTAGAGATTACGTCTAAAGGTTTTGTTATTATACAAGCATTTTTGATTTTCACTTTGATTATTATGCTTTGCTGCCTACGGCATACACTACACCAACACCGTGAGCAGCTCGAGTTCCTTTACAAGGCTCGCGTGTCAGGATTGTAAACGACCACTGCTCCTGTCCTTTCTCTCGATTTTTGCCTGTGTTGCCCTTGCAGGCAACAAGGGGGGAATTGTTACACGAGGTCCCTGCACCCTAATTGGTACCCTTAGAGGTACACCATAGACAGCTAATGCCTAGGTATAGATTATACTAATATTTAGGGCTAAGAGCATCTACCGTGTAAGAGTAGATGTCAGGATTTGAATGCATATTGTTGTAATCCACTTTGCTTGCTAATACACACATATTTTACCATGTATTTTCTGTCTATTTCTTACTTGTCAGATGCCTAGACACCTGTGTCCTTGAAGTAATTATAATATGTAAGACAGCACTGCCATCTTTTGGTGATTTGTACTACTACACTGAGTTATGTAAAACTCTGTATAAGAACTCTTTTGTTCTTAAACTGATGACTTTACAGAATTGTATAATGTTATCTTGGACCGTGGAGCCACCTCTAATTTAGCCAATAGGGCTCATCTCTGTAACTAGAAATGTTTCTGTCTTACAGTAACCATAGTAATTATCATAGGTATATAATGTAATGCACAAGCTTTACACCTTGGAGACCCGAGAGATCCCAAGAGACTACAGAGAAACCTTGAGGTGTAGGGAACTCTTAGCACTGGCTCCCGGTTCGTATTGGTAAGAACTGCTTAGGGCAACTGTGATTTATCCCTTGGTAGTAATTACTCTAATGCAACATGTCTGTGATTACTTGCATTCCCAATATCGTCAAGAATCTGAAGGTGAGGTTTAGACCTCTCAACACTGGAGAACAGTTTGGTCCTTTTGTTGGGCTATTGTCCTCTTGCCTTCAGTACTAGACCTTAAGACTGGATTGCTGGTCATCTACACAAATGCTCTGCACTGTTCTCTTCCTGAAAACTCTGGTTGGCAGCAGCATTTGCCACTGCAAACAGAGAGCTCCTCCACTTTTGTGATCTGGAACTCCCCCAGCTCCAACAGAGTGGGCAGCTCTACTGTATAAAACTGAGGGGCACACACAAGAGAATAACATTCTACTGTGGTAAACACATGCTACATTCTACAGTGTGGGGCCCTTACCAGACAAAACAGGATTTCTCAGCAGATCCTGTTCCTCCAGATCCCTGAATGCTGAGTGAAGTTCCCTTTGGACTAACCCATGTCTGTGATGAATGTTATCAATTTTGACTCCTTATCTCTGCTGTGGAAAATAAAGTGTGGCCATCTCCTAGCTAGGGGTGGCCCATACCCTGGCTCTAACCCTTGCTCATCATATGTACCTTTTCTTTTTACCGCACAACCAGTGAGTGTCTGCTTTAGGGGAGCAGCATTCACTTGCTGCAGCAGTGTGCATTTTTCTCCTTTCAGTCATATTAATCAAAACCCTTGGTTAAGTCATCTCAGCTACAACATTTTAATTTTGCCTGAGGTACATTTCCTTATCTGGTTGACCATTAGTGACTTCCTATACAGGATAACTTATTGATTTCTACTCCCTTTGCAGTCTGTGCTCTTAAAGTGACGCTCCCCAGGTATTTGCAAAACTATTTCACTAGTTAGTAGGATTTTTTTTCTAATTCTAAAACCAAACCAGCAGTCTACTTATTTTCATCAGCTGTCTATAATATGACTCTTTTCTACTGCCTGCCCCCCCTTCCCATTGTAAGGAACACACAGAGATTGTCGTTGTACCTTGTACATTTTGCAATGTTGAAACATTTATTAAAAACCTTTATGGCACCAAAAAAGAGTCATAGACATGAGGAGGAGATGGAGAAGAGTGGGGTTTGTGGTCATGTAGGAGTCAAACAACTGTACTGGACAGCAAAATGTCTGTGTGCAGGTGTAAGTGGCAGTGGGAGGGTTGATCCAGCAGCCCTCCACAGCAGTGCAGCAGCAGCCCCAGCTTACATAACAGCAGCCACCCCCACTTGAACAGCCACCTCCAGCTCACTCTGCTTCATTGCCTGAACCCCCGTGCCATCCTCCCATGCTACCACCACCAACAAGGGCTGCTGCCCCTGAGGAGCGACATGCCAGATCATCATCTTCTGTCTCCAATACAGTTACATTCCAGGAAGCAGCCCAAGTCTTCCCATGTGTGGGAGTTTTTCACCCTTGACCCCAAAGATAACAGCATGGTACAGTGCAAACTGGGCAACACCCTTGTTCAGTGTGGGAAGGGGGATGCCATTTTGGCACCAGTGGGCAGCATACCCTCCCCCCAAAAAAAATTCAGCACCTGAGCCAGTGGGGTAAGAAAAAATGGAGATGAAGAGTGATATATGTGGTAGTAGTCCTTCAGCTCCAGTCATGTGGCTAGTTGCTGGAGTTGGCACACATGGATCTGTGCCAAGGAACAGCAGCCAGAGTGATGTTCAAGGTCAGGTGACAGCACCTACACTAGCACCACCAACAACCAGAGGGGAACTGGTAGAACTCTGCATGGAGATGGGGGACTTCTGCCACAGTTTCATCAGTGGAGAAAACTGGAACATCACAAAGTTCTTTTGGACAGCTTTTCCAAGATCCATTGCAGCAGTGAGGGTGCTTTTCCATCTGATCCCTAAAACATCCCAGAAAGACTACTTCCTTCCCTTTTAAGTCCTCTCAATCATCATCCCTCTGTTACATCCCATCCTTAGTTCTAACAGTAAGATACGTAAGCATTAAGCTACGATGAATGTGGCATCTAATGATGGATTAATGCATGGTTGAGAGAGTTGTGGAATGAGGCTGCAAGCTGAGTGCCTACAAATGCCCAACCATGCATTAATCCACCAATAGATGCCACCTTCGGAGTGGCTTAATGCACTTGTAACATGACTTCTAGGAGGGTATAGTTCCTCTGACTCTTATTTTTATACTGTGCCTGGTACAATAGAAAGACTTTTTGCTGTCCTTACATTTCTTCTATGCACTTTTGGAACATTTGCAGCACTCGTATTTATATAGTGATGTTGTCAAAAACATAGTTGACGTAATTCTTAACACAGTATGTCTCAACATTTTCTTCTGATAATTTAGGAGATCTGAGTGGCTAATATTTCTGTACATGCTGTAGGAGGTCCATGAGATGGTAATTGCTGCCTTCCTGTATATCGCACTCATTCTGATTTACATATTTCCTTACCCTGTCTATGTACTCAGCGTCTCGCTCAGATCTCCCTACCTGTCCTGTTTGATGTCTGCTGTTCTGTTGACCATTTGTTCCTTTTGTCACTGACTTCCAGCTGCAGTAGGTCTCCTCCATCCATTTTAAGGATGATTACTTTATATTGGCCGTCAGAGATACCAAAAATGTTTGCAAGTTTACTGCATATCACAATTCAACTTGCACTTGCTGTGACTGTGCATTGCCCTGCTGGACTGACTCAGTGGTTGCTCCTCTCTCTTACTTCAGCTCCCTGAAAATTCCTGGTCTACATTTCTATGTATTATCCCTCTGCCATGGAGAGACACTCATGGGCATTTGGATGGGTGGGTGGGAGGGACGACAAGTACCTCTCACCTGGGACACAGTGTTGTTCTCTTACATGCTGCTTTTCTAGCTCTGTGGCTGACTCTGGTACTTCAGTTTGGGGACGGTATTACTGATGGATTAATGCCATCTCCAAACTACACCACCTGATGCATTTCATCCAATGCGTGGTGCCGATTTCCTCATTCATATCTGTGCCATGTTACAATCCTTCTTATTTACTCTTAGTGTTTCTTCATCCCCTTTGCTATGAGAAAAACAAAAAAATACAAAAAAAAAAGAAATTGAAACTCTTTTCCATTATTTATCTCTTATTGATTGACTGAATCCTTTCTCATCTTGATTTCTGAGTAATCTCATTTTGTAAAAAAAAAGATAAATTCTATTTTTTCTATCAAAATTGTATTTAATAGCACTGTGCATGCACCATGCCAGTTTTCTTCTCTCACTACCGTTGTTGTTGTTGTAAAACATGGTTGTTTACATATTGCATGGTAAAAGCACCATAAGAAAAATTGCCTGGACTCCCAATCTTTTTTTGTTCAGTCCTACGGTTGATGCTGCATTATATCAGTTTCCCACTGGCCCTCTTGGATTGATTCACTCCCTCTATGACCATGTTTTATGGCTGCAGGGGCAGAGCCTGCAGACGTCTTGCTTCAGAGAAGCACTCACCAGATTTGGAACTGAGTGAATAGCAGTAGTAACGTTGAAGCCCGATACCTCTGCCAGCTGAAGCCGTCTGCTGTATCCCCGCTGTGTCTATCTTCTCCACCGCACCACCGCATTTTTTTTCTTCAGCTGCAAGTCTGTACTGGCTCAGGGTGGCTGCAGTCTTGTAGTCTAAACTGCTAGAAGTGGTCACCAGCCCAGTGGTGAGATCTGTCTGGATGGATGGGGTGCCACCTCGTGATCGCCCAGATGGAGGATGCTGTAGCTAATGATGGAGTGATGGAGTTGAGCCCTTAGTCATGATCTTGGGCTCAAACCTGCAGCACACTCATCCCAGGGGAGGTGGCCTCTGACACCAGTGCTTCATTCCCACCTGCCAGCACCTCAAACTTGGGTGTATTATCGTTCGTATAAATGCTGACTTTCACATTACCCAACTGTAGTCAGGAGCCTGGTTACAACCTGGGAGAAAACATAATATATTTTAACAGACAGGAAACATTTTTCACATAGGACTAGTCTGAGAGTTCAGGTTTGAATACCACCAGGGCCAAAGAATGATAAACACCTGTGCTCTTACCTGGTCTCTTATGATATGTGCATTAATAAAGAACTTATATAGTTTGCATTCCAATGTGCAGTGGCTCAGTGGTAGTTCCAAAATAAATTTTAATTGTCAAAGGAGCCAAAAATAGGAAAGATTTACAACACCAAAGTCAGATGCCATTTGAGAAAAATGTTAAGATCAAAATGCAATGAAACAAATGGGGACTCCATTCAACTGAGGAGCCTTGAGCTGCTAATGTGGGTTGGCAGACAAATAAGTGAATGATGTGGGGTGGCTCAGTGATAGTTGCAATATATTTTTAACTTAAAAAAAGGTGCCAAATAGGGAAAATACATAATACCAGAACCGGGTGCCATTGTGATGAGTAAAATAAAAGTATCAGTCATCTTAATGTTAACAAAGGTGAAGTAAGGGTTAAAAGTTTGATAGTTTTTTTTTTAAATGCATATTGGTGCTGGGGCTCCTCCATTATGATTTTAACAGACTGTGAGCAAAAAGACAGTAGTAGGTTCAGTGTTTATAAACACAAAGTGAGGCATCTCTTCTATCTTAAGTAAGCTCTCATTCCTTTTAAATGTAAAAGGACCTTGGACTTGCTGGGTTATGATTTACATTTTATTATTTTATTAACTTTGAGTAAGCATCATCTGTGAATTGAATTTAATAGGAGGCACTAGTATTCATATAAATGCTGACTTTCACATTACACAACTGCGTTCAGGAGCCTGGTTACAACCTAGCAGAAAACAGCATGTATCTTAACAGTCAGGAAACATTTTTCACATAGGACTTGTCTGATTTCATGTGCTATAATCCAATGCACAACTAAAAGTTCTAGTGGGTATTGCATGAGAAAAGAAAACAGAAGGCATGTTAGTGCAGTGAAGAGATTAGGGGTACTATACCCAAGACTGTCAGTAAATAATGCTTAAAAGTACATCCCAAAGTTTCTCCATGTGGTGGCCCTGATCTGTAAAACTACAGCAAGGCTCTCTGCTACAGCGGCTGAGTCCTGTAATCAATAGAAAGGTCCCCCTTCCCTTATCAAACAAGCCTCATTTTATTTTTTTCAGGAAAAAAAGCACAAATGTATGTCCTCAGCACCCCCCATAATAATATAAAAGTCTACCAAGTCCCATAGTGACTATGAGACATTGCTTATCTCAAATACCATGGTGTTCATGCTTCTTCATTTGATGTCACCCTTGCCTGAGTCCTGACTACTGTGAATTCTTGTTTGATACTTTACACCTTTTACCAGTTTCATGTGTGTTGCACTAAAAAGTGGAATCTTTCATGGCACTACTATGGGACTAACACCTATGTTATAGACTGCTGCATTTTTCCAAGAACCTGTTTTTCTGCCTGCCTGCTAAGTTGTTCTTGTTCGTGTATTTGACTGGTGGCACCGGCCACCCACAGCGAACAACAAAGACAGAGGAGCTCAGAGTGAAACAGACAATTTAATTGTGGTCCCGCAGAGACTGAGAAATGCTATAATCCCCTTCATTCACAACATTGTGGGGAAGTGTGTAGATAAGGGGCTACATAATGTGCACAAGTCAACTGACAGAATGTATTTCTAGTGGACACTGGGAGCAGCAATTGCAGTCATGCCTGATGTACTGCAACAGCACTAACATAGAAACATAGAAACAGAATCTGACAGCAGATAAGAACTGCTTGGCCCACCTAGTCTGCCCATTTACCTACCTGATGAATAAGCTGCAAATTCTAGTTGACCAACAGCTTACTTCCTCCTACCCCTCCCCTACTAGAATTGCTTTATGTCTGTCCCATGCATTCTTGAATTCTCCCACTGTTCTTGACTCCACAATCTCTTCAGGAAGGCTGTTCCATGCATCCACAACCATCTCCATGAAAAAATGCTTTCTAAAATTACCTCTGAGCCGTCCCCCCATCTTCAAATTGTGCCCTTTTGT
Source organism: Neoceratodus forsteri (assembly GCA_016271365.2). Lineage (NCBI taxonomy): Eukaryota > Metazoa > Chordata > Ceratodontiformes > Ceratodontidae > Neoceratodus > Neoceratodus forsteri. The sequence continues at coordinate 324,265,058 of CM057458.1, forward strand.
TCTTACACGTCTCTTTTTCTGAAAGATGCTACCCTATTGTACTTCGTTGATTCCCCTAAGGTACTTGAAAGTTTCTATCATGTTCCCCCCTCTCCCTCCTTTCCTCGAGGGTATACATATTAAGTTGCTTTAGTCTCTCTTCACATTTCTTCTGGTGTAGACCATGCACCATTTTGGTTGCCCTCCTCTGAACAGCCTCCACTCTGTCTAAGTCCTTGCGAAGATGGGGTCTCCAGAACTGCATGCAGTACTCCAGATGGGGTCTCACCAACTGTCTGTACAGAGGGAAAACAGCTTCCTGTTTTCTACTGTTGATGCCTCTCCCTATGCATCCCAATATCCGCCCAGCCATCTTTACTGCCTTCTTACATTCCTTGCCTACCTTTAGGTCATCTGATATAATTACTATATAATTACTAAGGCTCAGTATCAGCAATCTACTATAGGGTTAGTCAAAGGGTCATATACATAAACTATAAAATTCCATAATATTTGCCATTGATCTACACAGAATTCATTTAATTTTGTTTCAAATGAACTAAATCTATAATTTGAGAGGAGGAACAACACACTGACTAGAGAAGACTGGAATGGATCAATGGCAAACAGGACTTATGAAATTTGAGTAGACCATAGTTATACTTGACGCTTTTGGGGGGAACACACTATGAATAATGTTTTGGTATACCATAAACCAAAACACTACAGATTAAATCAGAATAACATATAGGAAAAGGAACTCAGTAACTGTAGGCAAGCCTGTGAACACACCCACTATCTCGCACCTGGTGCACAAGTCAAAAATGGACTGGCAAGATGTATGTCACAGGAAAATTCAGAAGGCATTATAACTAAGACCCTAGAAATACCTCAACAGTATGTAAAAACAGGAATCCTTGACCTCCCACATTCTACTTGTCTCCATCTGATAAAGTGAGCTGCTGGTGGCGGACTCTTAGCTATAGCAAAATCAAGGGTTTGCACCCTAAAAAATGATATTTTTTTTCTGAGCTGCCTGACAGTGGGGAGGACTGCAGCCAAGCTTAAAATAGGGATATTAAAATCTGTCTCTGTATTACCTTTACCACTGTGTACCTCTGTGCAAATCCTCAAAGAGCCACTGATTACTGCAATCTTCCCATTCAATCACCATTTTGGTCTGCTGCTACTGTGCAACCCATTACAGGCTCACCACTGGGATTCACTGGTACATTTTGGGCTTTTGTGTGGACAGACCAAGACGTGCACAATCAGATCCCTGTGTCAGGTTTTGTCTATAACTAAATATCTGTCAAGGTACATGAACTCCAGCTCAGGATCCAAATTATTATTCCCTTGGAGAACAGAGTTCAAACAAGAAATAACCCTCCATAATTGTTCCTTATAATATTGACTAGAGTAAGTGATTTTAGTGTCAGTTCTCAGTTATACAGTATGCTTCTTCATCTGTTTAAAAAATTAGGGAGAAATGTTATAACATTTTCCTTATTACTGTTTATGTATGTGGGGTCAATAGATGGATATAGTGCCACTATCTATCATTGGTCTCTGTCTGATCTTATAACAGACGACTGATGCTAAAATCACTCACTCCAGTGATTATTATAACTCACAATCATGGAGGATTATTGTTTTTATGAAGAGGGTTTTGGGGTATGTAGTGGAAAGATTGCACCATTTAACATGGGAGATTTTTCAACCCCCCTCCCCCTCAAAGAGGTATTTAGAGGGGAGAAGGTAAAACCAGATAGATTACAGCAAACCCATCAGTTTAGAGTCCTGGAAATAGAGGTGAGCTAGGTGCAGCATGTGTAAAATAATTAGATAAAATTATTCTAGTCTAGATCACCTTGGAATCACAAAACTCAGTAACATCGCTGTAATTTTAAAATGCACTGATACCCGGACTGCATCACAGAGAACTGATACTAAATTCATGTACTGCATAGGATCATACCTTTTTTTTTCCCCTCTGAGTTGCTTGGGAGTGTGGAAGACTGCAGCTGAGCTGAAAATAGGGGACATTAAAATCTGTCTCTGCATTTCTCTACTGCTGTGTACCTTTGTGCAAATCCCCACGGAGCCACTGATCACTGCAATCTTCCTATTCAAGCATAATTTTGGTCATGTGCTACTGCGATAACCCATTACATGCTCACCATCTGGATTCTCGGGTACATTTTGGGTTTTTGTGGGGACAGACCAAGATGTGCAAGATCAGATCCCTATGTCAGGTTCTGTCTGAAAATAAATATCTTTCAAGGTACATGGACTCCAGCTCAGGATTCAAATTACTATGCCCTTGGAGATTGAAGTTCAGACAAGATGCAATAACCCTCCACAACTGTTCCTTATAATATTGACTGAAGTGAATGATTTTAGCATCATTCCTCTGTCATACAGTTTGCTTATTCATCTGTTTTAAAAAATTAGGTTGAAATGTTATAACATTTTTATTATTATGGATGTGGGGTCAACAGATGGACATAGCGACAATATCTATTACTGGTCTCTGTCTGATTTTACCTTCTTATTTGTTAACCTGTGTACCTATTTTCCCTTCTATTTTACTCCACCCCCTCACCCCTAGAAAACCTTCACTCCCCGTGAAGAAACCAATGTATTCTTGTTAAGAACATCCTTTGATTTTCAACAAGATATTCAACAAGCAAGATTCAATACCGCTAATCATTCCTTATTTTACAGTTTCTGGTGCTGTCTTGCTTGCAGTATGTCCATGTGTTGACACTTCCTGTAAAGGAAGTGGAACAGGCACAGTAATTGTGAAAGAACCAGAAAGGTAAATGACACTGGCCTAGCTCACCCTGAATCCTTAGACAGTAATAAAGAAATCTTTATAACATTTTCCGTAATTTTTAAACTGTTGAATAAGCGTACTGTGTAACAGAGGACTGATGCTAAAATCACTCACTCCAGTGAATATTATAACTCACAATCATGGAGGATTATTGTTTTTATGAAGAGGGTTTCAAGGTGCATTGTGAAGAGATTGCGCCATTTAACATGGGAGGTTTTTCAACCCCCCGCTGCTCAAGATATGTAGAGAGGAGAGGTTAAACCAGATAGATAACAGTGATTTAATAAAGGCGCAAATCCATCAGTTTAGAGTCCTGGAAACAGAGGTGAGCTAGGCGCATGATATGTAAAATAATTTGATAAAATTATTCTAGTCTAGATCACCTCAGAATCACAAAGGAAAAAGCTCAGAAGCATCACTGCAATTTTTAAGTGCACTAATACCCGTACTGCATCACATATAACTTATGTTAAATTCATGTACTGCAGAGTACCATATCCTACTATTATGGAGGTATTTACTTCTATGAAGTGGTGAAAGCAGTCAGTGTAGACATTTTTACATGGCCTAATAGGAGAGGTTTTTTCCATCCCCCCCCACACACACACACCCTTTGCAGAGATTGATTTGCTGATAAGATAATGATACTTTAGACCATTAAAGCAAAACACTGTAATTATATAAAGTGAACACACTCTCTGAAGGACTGAATTCCTCCTAACTGCCCTGCCCCTGCTCACACAAGGACTGCAATTTTTATTTTTAAGTTGCTATTAACTGCAGAAAACATGTAAGGTAATGACACCTACTTTGTGAGCTTCTATCCCCCCATCTCCACCCCACATATTGTCCTCTGTAAATGCAAAGCATGCTATTCTCATTTATAAGTAAACAAAAAAATGACAAGGAAAAGGGGAGTCAGTCAGCAAAGTAGAATACAATGCTGTCAATTTAATTTTTATCTGCTGCATAGTTAAAATAATAGTATGATGATTTTCTGATATCAAATGAATTAATATACGATTTATGTGGATAGCCGGGATGCTCCACTCACAGACACCTTGGGGAAATAGTCACATACTGTGGTAAAATGCAGGTGGAGAATATAAAGCAGCAAATATGTAATTACCACAGGGATATTTTGATCATGTAATTTCTACACTATGCCCACTGTCCACCCTTCATAGAAGTAAAAACCTCTGAAATAGTAGGTTTTGGTCCTCTGTACTGAATGAATTTAGCATCAGTTATCCCTGATACAGTTCACATATTAATGTATTTTTCATTACAGCAATGTTTCTGAGTTTTTTCCTTTGAGATTTTGAGTCAGTCTAGGCTAGGATAATTTATCTAATTCTTTTCATATACTATGCCTAATTCACATCTTTTTCCAGGACTGTAAACTGATGGATTAGCACCTTTATTCAATTGCTGCCCTCTTTCTGGTTTAACCTACCCCCCATACATACCTCAGGATAGTGTTTAAATACAGACCACATATAAGGGCAGTCTGTGGACCTATTGCTGTTTATCTTATGTCACTCACTCTAAAAATGTGTAACCTTAAAATAGAAACATAGAATTTGATGGCAGATAAGGACCGCTTGGCCCACCCAGTCTGCCCATTTCCCTACCTAATGGATAAGCTACAGATCCTAGTTAACCAGCAGCCTACTTCTTCCTGCCCCCCCCCCTAGAATTGCCTTATGACTGTCCCATGCATGCTTGAATTCCACCACTGTTTTTGACTCCACAACCTCCTCCGGAAGGCCGTTCCATGCATCCACAACCCTCTCTGTGAAAAAATACTTCCTTAAATTACTCTGAACCGCCTCTTCTATCTTCAATTATACCTCTTGTTCTTGCACACCTTTTTGAAAGATGCTACCTCTTGGACTTTGTTGATTCCCTTGAGGTACTTGAAAGTTTCTATCATGTCCCCTCTCCCTCCTTTCTCGAGGCTATACATATTAAGCTCCTTAAGTCTCTTCATATGTCTTCTGGTGCAGACCCTGCACCATTTTAGTTGCCCTCCTCTGGACAGCCTCCATCCTGTCTATGTCTTTTGCGACATTGGGTCTCCAGAACTGCACGCAGTACTCCAGATGGGGTCTGACCAGCTGTCTGTACAGAGGGATAATAACTTCCTGTTTTCTACTGGTGACGCCTCTCCCTATGCATCCCAGTATCCCCCCAGCCCTCTTCCTGCCCTCTCACATTGCTTGCCCACCTTTAGGTCATCTGATATGACTACCCCAGGTCCCTTTCCATTTTGTTGTTGTTAGTATTTCACCCCCCACTGTGTACTCTTCCCCTGGGTTTTTGTTTCCTAGGTGCATTACCTTACACTTCTTAGCATTGAATCTAAGCTGCCATACATTTGACCATTCCTCTAACCTTGCCAAGTCCCTTCTCATCCTTTCCATCCCACCTTGTGCATCAACTCTGTTGCAGATCTTTGTGTCATCTGCAAAGAGACATACTTTTCCTTCCAGTCCCTCTGTAATGTCACTTATAAAGACATTGAAGAGGACCGGTCCTAATACTGAACCCTGCGGTACCCCACTAGTAACCCCCCTTTCTTCAGAGTGGACTAAATTTACTATTACTCTCTGTGTCCTATTCTCCAGCCAATTCTTTACCCAGGCTGTCATCTTGGGACCCACTCCCAGGCTGGCTAACTTGTATATTAATCTTTTGTGTGGGACTGTGTCAAATGCCTTGTTAAAGTCTAGGTAGGCCATGTCCACAGCCCTCCCTAATCTACTACTTTGGTCACCCAGTCAAAGAAATCTATCAGATTCATCTGGCATGACCTTCCAGCTGTGAATCCATGCTGCCTTGGATCCTGTGCCCTCTGGCCTCTAGATACTCAACAATTCTTTCCTTCAGAAGTGATTCCATCATTTTCCCTACCACTGAGGTTAAACTAACAGGTCTGTAGTTTCCTGCTTCTGCCTTGCTCCCACTTTTGTGAAGGGGAATCATATCTGCCCTCCTCCAGTCCTCGGGTACCACCCCATCCTCCCATGATTTGTTAAAGAGGGTAGTCAGTGGTGTCACTAGTTCTACCCTTAGTTCTTTTAGAATTCTGGGATGAATCCCATTAGGCCCCATTGCTTTGTTCACCTTCAGTTTTAAGAGTTCTTTCAGAACCCTTTCTTCTGTAAATGGGCTGGTATCAACTTCTGTATCCAGAGTGTTTCTACTGTTTGTTTTAGGTACCTCCCCCTCTTCCTTTGTAAATGCTGAGCAAAGATATTTGTTTAGTATCTCTGCCTTTTCACTGTCACCCTCTGCCCACCCTCACTCCCTTTATTAAGCCTCACTATCCCTCCCTTGGTCTTCCTTTGCTCCTGATGTACCTATAAAGGTTTTATCCCTCTTCTAACCGAGTTGGCTCTCTTCCTCGGTTTGGGCCTTGCTGTTCTGACTGCCTTCCAGCTCTTTGCTTTAACTGATACAGTTCTCTGTCCTGCTCCTTCTGTGATTCCTTGTACTTCCTGAATGCTTTCTTTTCTCTGACCTTCACTGCCACTTCCTTTGAGAACCATAGTGGTTTCTTACATTGTTTCATTTTGTTTATTTGCTTCACACAAAGGCTTGTTACCTCTGTGACGGCAGTTTTATTATTCCCATTGTTCTTCCACCCTCCTTCCTGCCCATTTGCTAGTGCATTCCTTAGGCACTCACCCATTTTGGTAAAGTCAGCCTCCTAAAGTCCAGTACTTTTGCCTTTGCATGACTTGACTCTATTGTTGTGTTTATTGTGAACCATACTGTTCGATGGTCACTAGTTCCCAGATGGCTACCCACTTCTACATCTGTGATCCTCTTCATCTCCATTTGAGAGAACCAGGTCTAAGATTGCTCTCTCTCGAGTGGGCTCCAATACTATTTGTCTAAGGCATGCCCCTGTAGGGCATCTAGAATAACCCCACTCTTCAGGGTGGCTGCTGCAACTGCACTCCAGTTAACATCTGGCATATTCAGATCACCCATCAGCAATATCTCCCTTTTTTCGCCATTCTAAGTATACTTTCTATCATTTCTGTCCATTTCCTCCCCTGAGAAGGGGGTTCATACAACCACTGTGCGGATTGTGGTTCCATTGCCGTCTCCAAATTTACCCACAGTACTTCTTCTCCTCCCTGTTTTCCTTTTGTTCTGTTGCTTTGATTCCTTCCCTTATGTAAAGAGCTACTCATCCTCCTCTTTACCCTCCTGTCCCTCCTATAGATAGTGTATCCTGTATGTTTACGTCCCAGTCATGGTTTTGTGTGTACCATGTTTCTGTGGACTGCCATGATATCCAGATGTTCCTCCTCCATCAAGGCCACTAATTCAGGAAGCTTGTTACTCAGACTACGGGCATTGGTACTCATTGCTCTCCATTTTTGATGGCTTTTCCTTCTGTTGCAGCATCCCCACTGACCTTTCTACCTCTGTCTTTTCTCATTTAGTACCCTGTTTTGTAGGGAGAGGCTGGGATTTTCCTGCTTATCAGTGCCTCCCCCTTGACTAGTTTAAAAGCTTGCCAAGGAAGCATTTAAACCGATTGCTCAAAAGACTTGTTCCCTTCCTGGACAGATGCAGACCATCCTGCCAGTATAGGCTGGTGTCACTCCAGGTGGAACCCCAGTCCCCAATGAAGCCAAACTCCTGTTCTCCACACCATTTTTTCAACCATTTATTAAACTGCATGGTGCAAAGTGCCCTTGCCTCACTCATGCCATTGACAGGCAGCACCTCTGAGAAGGATACTGTGTACTATTGTCTTAGGCCCCTCCCCAATTCTACAAAGTCCTTCTGCACTGCTCTAATCTCATGTTGAGCCAAGTCATTTGTCCCTAGGTGGACAATGACATCCAGCTCAGACTCTCTTACAGCTGTTCTCATGATCCTGAGGATGCCTTTCCTGTCCCTCCAAGCCATGGCACCAGGCAGGCACCTTACTTCAGTTTTCCCTGCTCCCCCCAGTTCTATCCCCCTAATAACTGAGTCCCCCACCAGGAGCTGCTTCCTTTCCTTGTGGTGTCCTCTGCCTCCTTCCTATGGGCCTCCCCTGTGACAGTTTTCCTCAACCTCCTTAGTCTTCTCTGTGGGTGCATCCATAGGGGAGCTATGCTCCCCCAGAATGGTGTATATATTTTGTCTACAAAGAAGTGCTACTCTGTGTTTTGCTAGTCTTTTCTTGGAATCAAGCAGAATTAGACCAAACCTGGTTAAAGAATATAATTAATAAAATAGCTAAAATAGCTAATTAGCCAGTTATCATACATATTAAATGTGAAGCACCCCAACACATATACTGCAGACACCAACACACACACACTCACTCATAAAACTCTTTTGCAGCAACAAGTCTCATTGAAGACAATTGGAAGAAACTAAAAGTAATTCAGAAGATGAATAAAATAATGCTTTATAATGCAAACTCCCAGTCCCAACAAATGGTGCCAGTCTAAGGATGTGTTTTGACAGAGTTCACCAAAGGCACTTGTACCTGTGCAAACTTTTGGCTGTATACTGTATGACAAAGTAGAGCAGACATTGATGAGTATCATTATTATGAGTCACTTTCTTAATGGTAAACAGGGAGTATGCTGTACATAAGTTCATGCTAATTGAATGATCTAAAGTTTCACCTAGATAGAGTTCATTTCTATGCATTATTTCTGAGGTTTGAGGTAAACAAGGCACAGCATAAACAGCCATATGTTAACTGGCACTGCATGAGCTGAACAGACCAGATCACTCTGAGGTGCAGTTATATGCAAGCAGGGAAAATTATGGTGGAATGCGGTTCAATGTATTTCAATTTAAACTTTTATACACAACATTGCAGTTTTTGGCATTTTTACCCCAAATTTTCAACATGGCCTTTTGGGTACCCCACCTCATGAACAATATGAATGTCATTACGCAATTCTCACCCAAAAGGTGATGTCATGGTCACTTAGTGAATTCACCTTTTGAGCAAGATTTGCATAATGACAGCCATATTGTTCTTGAGGTGGGGTCATATGAAAGCTATGTTGAAAATTTGGGGTCAAAACATGTAACCCTACACACGCTCATAATTTTGTAACTTTTTAATATGTTGACACCAAATTTTCAACATAGACAGCTTATTACACTACCTCATGTATGGTATAGATGTCATTTTTCAAATCCTGGCCAAAATGTGTTTTCGCACCTGTGGTGCAGAATGGTGTTGCAGATGCATGCAATGATATTTTGGCAAGGATTTGAAACTTCTGTACTGGGTATATGGGGTGGTGTAATATGAAGCCAATGTTGAATATTTGGAGTCAAAATATGTTAGAATGGCAAAGTTATGCCCATTCATTGCAATTTCACTACACACGCTCATAACTTTGGACATTTTACATATTTTGACACCAGATTTTCAACATATTCTTTTTATTACCTCACCACATGTATGTCACAGCTGTCATTTTTCAAATCCTGGCCAAAATGTGTTTTCATAGTTGAGGCCAGAATGGCTTTGCAGCTGCACAGAATTATGTTTTGGTAAGGATTTGAAAATTTACTGTAATGGGCAGATACGGTGGGTAATAATAAGATGGCTATGCTGACAATTTGGTTACTATTTCCTACTGTATTAATGGAAGAGCAGGGCCCTTCCATAGTGAAATACATAAACAAAACTATAGAGGAAAGGGAACACAGGGCCTAAAGGGCACTGCGCTCCCACAGGAAATAAGGAAACAATTGTTCTATGTCAAAAAGTAAGGAAATTAATTGCAAAAAACATTGTTAATGCTCTAGTTAGGGTTAAAGCAACAAATGTAGGGAAATGTGGCATTAGGGTTTCCAACACTCACACCCAAACCCCACCCTGCACACACCAACAGGCATTGGGGTGTGCCTTGGGGTCATCAGCCCTACCACTCACCACATTCTCCTATACTGTGCCCATCTCAGACTATTTACTTATGGAATGGGGTGAGTGTTAGGACTGATAAACTCAAGGCACACCCCCAATGCATGTTGGTGTGTGCAGGGTGGGTGGGGTGTTAGGGTTGAAAATCCTAACATTTCCCTACTTTTGTTGCTTTAACCCTAACTAGAGCATGAACAAAGTTTTTTTTTGCTATATATAAATGGGTAGGGAAAGTACCCTCTGCTGGTTGGCTGAAACACACCACATCCACATGACCATGCATATATCACTGTGCGACCTCATGCCTTCTCTTTCAGCCCCCTCCAAAACAACTGTTACCATTTTATAAGATGAATAACCCACTGAAGGGTGAGCGGTCACGCTCTGATATACTCACGCCTTGGATGGTTGAACACCCACCAAGACATGTGTATATCAGAGTACAATTGCACACCCTACAGTGGATTATCTATTAATTAGATATCCTGTTCATTATGTGGTGTAGTACATATTTTATATTTTCAAGGCCATCATATAGGAGCGTACAGATGATTTTATATATTAATAAGCCCTATCACCATTTTCCTCATTAATATTTATTATTTTGTATGCTATCTTTCATAGATTTAAATACTGTAGCTCCATCTCTATTGCTACAAGCTCTAACTGAGGGGTCTGGGGAGAGCTTGATTTTTTTTTGTTGTTGTTTTTTAATTTTCTGCAGCTCCAATGGATTTTTAAGTTACAAAAACAGATCCTCTGATCTGGGAAAGCTGTTCAAGAAGAAATTGTTGTGCCTCTCTAGGGCTTATTGATTTTCATAACTATACTGTGTATATTTATTATAGTATGTGGGATCCCATGGTTAAAGCTTTGTTTTCTTATTGGGCTCCCTCTTACATCTATGGAGCTATAGATTCTGTGGGTGGACATCTGATGGCTGGAACAGTACAGGATAATACTCTTTTTTTAGGGGGGCTACCTTAGAAGAAAGCTTCATAAAATGTAATTGTACAAAGATGAAAGACAACAATAAAAATAAAAATAATAAGGCATAATATAGGGATTATATTGACTTGGAGGAAACAGGTGATTTATTTATTATTACATTTGTGTATCTCTGTAGAGCTTAACACCTGTTCTGTCTTCTAATGGTCCCAGTTAATAATATGCAGGTTCTCTTTCTATAAGCCTTACTATTGGATCCTCCATTGCTTTTCATTATAGTGGATGTTATTTTTTATAGCTATTAATTTAGAGACTTTCTTTCTTTTGCTGAGGGCTGTGTCTGAGGGTGACTGGGAACACCAAACCTATGTAGTAGAGCATCTATTATCCCTTAGTTACATTATTAGTATTATATGCCCCCCAAACTAAGTTAATGATTTATAGGCTTTGGTTTGGGGATGGTGTTTCTGTACACTGAGTGATGGAATTTTATTTGGTCTTAGATCAGGTTCTTACTGAACCATGAAGGCTTGGTCTAGTCTTCAGTAATCCCCCTGTAATGTCTTCTTACTTGGTGTTACCCAGGAGTAGGGTGTTAAACCTTGCTCCCTACTTGGCATTTGCCAGTGTTAACTATTTTTGTACTATATAGTTCCCTTTATTCTGTCATTGAAAATAGTGTATATTTTTCTTCTTAGGAAACTACCCTGTTGGCAGGTTGTTTTGTTGTTTTCTTATATTGTCTCTAAAACATGATGATATGGGATGACTCCAATTGGTTTCCATAAACTATCATAATCTTGTATTTGCTTACAAGACATTTGGGATCTTGCTAATTAGGCCTCTCTTAGATCACAATTATATTCCCTTTTTCCCTCCTCTCCTGCAGGGTGTACATATTGAACTCTTTCAGTCTTTTCTCATAGGGCTTCTGATGCAGATCTTGTATCATTTTGACTGTACTCTGCTCTCTTCTTGTCACTTTCTCCTTTTTCCATTTGCTCCCCCTTCCTCACTTTTCTCTTTTGACTGCTGATATTTCCTCACTTCCTCCTTTGCTATCCCCTGCTTCCTTGAGTAACTTGCATCCTGGTGGGACTCTCTCCCCTTGGGATCTCCCTACTGTTTTTCTCAGCTTGTGGTGGTCCACTTTCCACCTCCCATATTTCTTCCATCTCCCACCTCAGCTACTCTAACTGTCCATCAAAGTAACATTTAATCTGTCCACTGAGGACTATGGCTTCCTCCTAAATAGAAGCAGGCCATCACCTCTGTGTAGACTTTTATCCTTCCAGGTTGGCCCACAGTGCTCAATGTAGCCATTCCTCTCATCTTTGTACTATTCCTTCTAACATTACTTGGAGGCCTTTATGAGGAGCTCCCTCTTCTTCCCCATGTAGTACAAGACACACTTGCTGCCCATATTTTAAACACATGGGAAACACAAGATCAACCAAATAAATGAGCTAACTTTATCAGAAATGAAATTTACACAAGGAGCTGACTACGTCAATTTAGCCTTATGTTTAAGCTCATGACACACTTATCAAGTTAATGCATTCACAGTCATAGTGGCTCTGACCAGAGTTTGTTTTCACTGTTGTCACTTCCCAAAATGTTCTCCCAAACAATAAATTATTAAACAGTTGTAGCTGTTGCACTGTTCAAATCTCCCTCTTAGATAGTCTCTATTGTGATGCACTTTAGCTGACATATGCACACAAGCACTATATATGCATTTAATTCTTCTTGAAATTTTCTCCTGAATGAGACATTATTAAATGGTGCTAATGTGCTACTGATACTGCTGGTACATGCAGCTACATTGTAATGTGTTGTGTGTCAGGTCCCCCTGCCACCGTTTTTGTAACACACATTACTGGAAAGTATGTGAAAAGCACAATATACATACATTCTGTACTCCATGAATTTGTCTAAGCTACCAGAGCAAATATGGCAGGCTGCTACAAGCTGCTACATTGTACTGAGTTGTGTGTCAGTCCCACCGCCACAGTTACTGTAATGCACTTTAGTGGAAATTGTGTGAAAAGCTCAATATGCATCCATTCTGCACACCTTGATTTTTTTCTGTTACCAGAATAAATACGTTAGGCTGATACATGATTCTACATTGTACTGTGCTGTGTATCAGTCCTCCACCACAGCTGTTGTAATGCACTGTAGTGGGAATTGCTCTAAAACAGGGGTTCTCAAATGGTGAGGCCAGCCTCCCTTGGGAGGCCCCAGCCTGTTCCAGGGGAGGCTCAAGCAAGTCTGAAAAAGTACAGTATTTAAATTTTGAGTTTTATTTATTTTGTGTGAAGAGATTAAGCAAACTGAAAGAGGATAATGTAGGTGAATTTTATGTATTTATTTACTAATAGGTGACCAGGAAAGGTGAATGAGCCAAGGCTTATTTCAGGTGTACCCAGGGAATTGTAGGGAGTGAACACATTTCAAAAGGTAACTGCAAAACAATCAAGAAATACACAGTGAACAATAGTGCAAACAAATATGAACAATAAACTAATAATGAGTGGTGGTAATTGATCAATTTGCAGCCTGATGGCAGAATAGCCCTAAATACAATGGTTGAGCATAGAAGTGCTAAGAGCAATAGCAGGAAGGAGCAAAGTAATCCCAGAGAAGTTGCTTAGGAGCAGGGAAAGAGGGGGAGAGGCAAAGTATGCAGGAAGGTTATTTCATATAGAGAGGAAACAGAGAAAGTAGTCTGACCCATGAAGGTACTACAGCAAGGGCTAACAATGGTTCAAGAATGAAAATAGCGGAGCAAGTAGCCTGGACCGAGGGGGGGGGTTACAATAAACTGAATAATAATATTTGTTTATTTTATTTGTTATTCAGATAACACCTTTGAGCACAAGCTCTTTTTCAAAGGTTCCACATCAGTATAAGACAAAGAACTGAATGTGAGCCAAGTACTCAAAGGGGTTTCAATGTATTCATGGTGTACTGCGCGAAGTACAGCATGTTATTTTTCCTTGGGGAGGCCCAAGATTATTTCAGTTCTTGGGGGAGGCTCAAAATCTTTGCCATGGATTTGGGGAGGCTCACTGTGACAAACTCTAAGAACCATTGCTCTAAAATATATAAACTCTGCAGTCCCTGCATTTTCCCCAACTATCAGAATAAATATGTCAGGCTGCTACATGCTGTTACATGGCACTGCACTATGTGCCCCCACACCACCACCACTACTACCAACACCACATTTCTTGTAATGCACTTTAATGGAAATTGTGAGAAAACAATACATATAAATTCTGTACCCCCTGGCTTTTTCTCGACTAACAGAATAAAAATGTCAGGCTGCTACATGCTGATACATAGTACTGCATTGTGTGTTAGTCCTCCAAACACATTTCTTCTAAAACACACATGAAATGTTCACACAAAAGTAGCAGCTAATGATAATATTTACTCAAGTTGTTCAAATAGGTGTTAAGTGCAAAACATGCTGCTGGTCACACTGAACCCCATGTGCACTCAGAGCTTCTAGCCCCTTCCTCATGTTCTGTAGCCTGATCAGTGATGGCCTTATTAACAGGGGATTATGCATATATATATACCCACTCCTGTACTGGTTCCTCCTAGTTGCCTACCGGCTCCAGCCTCTACTACTCTCAAACCTGCATGGAAATCTTGCTATTTCCTCTCTTCTAGCACTTACTCACTAGTTGTATGACTTATGACTGTTAGTTATTTGCACTTATATTTCTTTTTTGTTACTACATATAGATTCCTGTAAATGTACTGTCATTGCTGAAAATTTTGTGTAAGTGTACTATGTCTTCTACTTGTTCCTATGATGTTTTCTTGTATCTACTATTGTCGACACACCCTTTGTTGTAATCTCCCGGGTCGTACCTGAAAATAGACAGCTATGTTGTCTAGTGTACCTATCCGGTTAACAAAAACTAAATAAATATATATATATATATATATATACACAGTATATATTCATTGCAAAACAAAATCTGTTAATGCATCAGTTAGGGTTGTTTCCACAGCAACAAAAGTGTGGAAATGCAGTGTTAGGATTACCACCACATCTGGAGTACTGTGTACAGTTCTGGAGACCCCATCTCCACAAAGACATAGACAGGGTGGAGGCTGTCCAGAGGAGGGCAACCAAAATGATGCAGGGTCTGCATCAGAAGACATATGAAGAAAGACTAAAGGAACTAAAGATGTATAGCCTCGAGGAAGGGAGGGAGAGTGGGGACATGATAGAAACTTTCAAGTACCTCAAGGGAATCAACAAAATCCAAGAGGGTAGCATCTTTCAGAAAAAGAGATGTGCAAAAACAAGAGGGCACAATTTGAAGATAGAGGGGGACGGCTCAGAGGTAATGTGAGGAAGTATTTCCTTACAGAGAGGGTTGTGGATACATGGAACAGCCTTCCTGAGGAGGTTGTAGAGTCAAAAACAGTGGGGAAATTCAAGAATGCATGGGACAAACATAAGGCAATTCTAGTGGGGGTAGGAGGAAGTAGGCTGTTGGTTAACTAGGATCTGCAGCTTATCCGTTAGGTAGGGAAATGGGCAGACTAGGTGGGCCAAGCGGTCCTTATCTGCCGTAAAATTCTATGTTTCTATGTTTCACCCCACCACCCCACTCCCACACCCCATCCCCAAACAACTAACTCCACATTCCCCACCACCCCATCCCCCACACACATATGCAAACAGTACAAGACACATCTATCATCATGGTCCAGCAACTGTATGAGTTCTGCTGCCATCAGTGTGCCTTGTGGGCACACACACATGCTGGGCAACCATGGGAGATGGCCCACAGTAAGCATTTTTCTGTTACAAACATCAATAACAAGATTTATGCAGGTGCCTATATTTCAATTGTTAAGAAATGATGAAACACACAGTATGTTATCTATAGATAGCTGTATTGGAAATATGAGTTTTGATAACCCTAGCAACAGTCAGTGGATGTTTGCATATTTTTTTCTTCTATAGTGAGTCAGTCCTAATAACAAATGGTAATAATAATAAAAGTAATGTTTTGTAGTATAGTTTACAAGCAACATGTGACAGTAACAGTTGTAACATCCAAAGATAACCATAACATGCTGCTAATGAGTATTTCCAGTTAATGCAGCAGTATTGCAACATGTGATGGTGCTAGTTTTATACCAGAGCAGTATCCGAAAAGTACTATGTATGTGTCAGCTCTGCCTGTTCTGCTAGTACATGCCAATGCGGTTGCAGCGATACCTGCTGCAAGCCAATCGTTGAATTATGACACATAAAAATCAATATTTAGAAAGTGTGTGCAGACTAAGTTTCACTTTATGAAAAAGATATGCCAGCTATAATGTGTCATCATACTGTTCTGGAAGCATAGAGTTGATCATACTGTATTTGTTTTTCATTACATAGTTTTATGTGAAAGGAGTAGAGTGTTGTGATTATTGTGCTTACAGATGTGACTGACTGGTATAGAATCTTAAAGTCTTGCATGTGTCTTGAATGTGTGTGTGTGTGGGGGTGGTGGGGGTGGGGGAATGCAAAGTTAGGAGTTTGAGGATGGGATGTGGAGGTGGGGTGGTGGGGCGATAACCCTAACACTGCATTCACACACTTTTGTCACTGTGGAAACAACCCTAACTGATGCATTAACAGAGTTTTTTTGCAATGAATTTCCTTTCTTTTTGAGAAAGCATAATGTAAGTGATATGTGTTAGTGAGAACACTGGCTCTCCGGGCCCTGAGCTCCCTTTGCATTGTCCATTTTTTGCATACTTGTATGCATATGTGGCAGCGTGGGCCCTCCTGGCCCTGTGCTCCCACTTGCACATAAGTATGGAGCCATACAGCAACCCTTGTAACACTAATTTACCCATATCTCGGAAACCGTAAGAGCTAGAAAAAGCATTCAAGTGTGGTTGTAATCATGAGAGTGAGTAGTTCTCACAACATAAAGATGACAGAATCCACATCTCACATAGTGTCCAAAATAGGGGCAGCAAAAAGTGCTGTGAATGTTAACTCTGTGGGTGTAACAGTGGGCCTCGGGTATGAAAATGAGCAATTGGAACATTAATTCCCAAATATCTCAGTAACCGTACAAGGTAGAAAAAAAATTCAAATGTCATGGTTTTTATGGCTTTCCAACCTACTTCTGCACTTAATTTTAGTGATGAAAAATTCGTATCTCAAACTGTTTCCGAGATATAGGCCCCAAAAGGTGTTGTGGGTGCTGCAATGTTATCCTATGGGAAAATGTCTGCACTTCCAAATGCTGTAACTTTGGGTCCCTATAATGTTTTGGGACCAAACCACCAATAGGCACATCTAAAAAATTCAGTCAAAAAGAACAAACCATTTTTTTGCAGGAGGATTGCAAAGATTTGCAGTTATTTTGAGAATACTTTCACAAATTACTTTCACAAATCACGAAAGTTTCGCAAATTAAATCACAAAACTTTCACATTTGCAAAAGTATTTTGTGAAAGTACTTTTTCCTCAAAGTTGGAAAAGCCATTTCTGGGGGGTTTAACCCCCCAAAAAGATAGGTATAGCATCCTCAGGATCCCACTAGGAAAACACAGCAATCAGTGTTTAACTAGAAGGTCCCAATTTTAAACACCAGGCATTTTTCTGTGTCACTAACTGTAAACAAGATGGCCAAACCACAAAAGTAAAAGGGCCATTTGTGAAAGTAAAAATGTCATTTGCGAAAGGTTTATGATTTTTGCAAACTTTCCCAATTGACTATAATGAGAAATTAGTTTTTTGAATAACTTTTGAACGGTTAAATATTTTTACAACAAATCTTTGAAAGGTACATCGGTGACCAAGACTGCATCTTCACTGAACACTTCAGATCAAACAGACAAACCATGCAGCCTGTGGGTGTGAACAAAGAAATGTGCAAAAAGTCAGTTTTTTTGCATTTTTTGGCATTCTGCAGCTCCCCAACTGTACATCCAATCATAACACAAATTGCCAGATCCAGAGATCAGTGGTACCAGACTGCACTTGCAAAATTTAAGGCAAATCCGTCATATGGTGGCAAAGTTATTAAGGTGCAAAATTTGAGGTTTTACATTTAAGTGCTTACTCAACCCTAACTATAGTGGTACTACCGTGCCACTATAATATATATACATATTTATAAAATCGGTAGGAAAAAAAAGAAGCTCATCAACATGCAAAAGATCAGCAGCTGACCGTGTGTATATCAAAATGCGACTGCACATCTGCACTTTTACTCCCTCCAAAACTATTTTGCCATTTTATAAGATAGATAACACACTCTTAGGTGTGATGTTCACGCTTTTTGATATACGCACACCTTGGGTGGATGATGCACAAGGTGTGCATATATCAGAGCATTAGCACACACATAAGAGTGGGTTAGCTATTACATATATATCTATATATATATTATAGGGGCGCAGATGCGCCCCTATAGTTAGGGTTATGAAAGCAAGTTAATGTTAAACTTGAAATTTTGCATGTTAATAACTCTGGACCCGTTCTGCAGATTTGCATATAATTTGGTATGCGTGGTGGGTCATGGTAGATCTCTTGATCTGTCAAATTACATTTCAGTTGGACTTATGTTTTTTGTGCAGTGAATCACTGAAAATTGTACTTTTTGCCAGTTTTGAGAGCAGTTTTTTGGGATTGTGTCCATGGTGCCACACAGCCACCATGTGGTGTGCTGGTCTGAGACTTGGGATGTAGAAAGAGCTTGCATCAAGGGACATGCCACTTTTTGTTTGGTGAAAAAATATTAATCCATTCAAAAATTATTAAACTTTTTAGCTCCCATTATAAGTCTATGGAAAAATTTATACAGTTGTTTTGCGAAAGAAGAATGGGTTTTGGGCCATCTGTTAACTCCTCATGATCAAAGAATTTGCAGGCTCACGATCAAAGATTCTTTAATCTGGAGAAATTTATTGATCGCGAAGGCCACCATCTTGTTTTCAGTTTGGGGTTGGAAAAAAACAAATATCTAAGCCCAGGGGTGGCTTGTGAAGTAAAACTAGGATGGGTTTTGCTCAGGGGGCTTCCCTCTATCAAGCCATGCCTGTGGTGTATTGTAGTTGTGTCAAAAATTGACTTTTAATGTTTTTAAATTCTTTGATTGCTAGCCTGCAAATTCTTTGGTCACAAGATTTCTTTGATCATGAGCTTTGTTTATGAGGGTGGGATGAGATGACCAGATTTTTGCTGGACCAGATGTCTCTGGGAGGGACCATATAGCCCAAATTTCATGACCAGATGCCCCCTCATGATCAAAGTTGATCTTTGATTGTGAGGTCGTGGCCGATTCTCGTGATCAAAGAATTTGTAAAGGTGCAAAACTTTAAAATTAAATATCTCAGAAATGGTTTGGTCTTTTAAATTGAAATTTGGAGGGTTTTGAGTGGATGTTCTGTAGATGTGAATTATGGTGTATAGGTGTTGGAAAAGTAATTTGCTGTAGAGATATTGTGTGACACAGTTTACATTTTGCGGATAGAATTCTGCATTGTTGTTGTGGCTTGACATTTATAGGGTAGCTAGCCTTACTGCCATGGAGGTAATTTTCAGTGCATAGGTGTGTAAAATGTAAACAGGTGTGGAATTATGCCACTCATATGAATGAAACTTTTTGTTCATTTGAAGTTGGGCCTCAAGCTCCCACCAATTTGTGCTCCCACCAATACATATGATATTCAGTACTTGTACGGTTATGTTAGGCAGAAATATGCAAGTTGGTGGGTGGCCCCACTCTCCCGCCAACTTGTGCAACATTGTACTTCACTATGCTCTCTCAAAAAGTAAGGAAATTCTTTGCAAAAAACTGCATTAATGTAACAGTTAAGGTTTTTTACAGAGACAAAAGTGAGAAAATTAGCCGTTAGGGTTATCACCCCTTTCACCCCATAACCATCCCACCCCACCAACAGGCATCGGGTGTGTTAGTGGGTCCTAACTCTCACTCCCATTCTCCTATACTGCACCACCTCAGCTTATTTACATGGAATAGGGTGAGAGTTAGCCGATGACCCTAATGCACACCCCAATGCCTGTTGGTGGGAGGGGTGGTCTTGGAGTGCAAGGTGGTAACCCTAATGGCAAATTTCTTGCTTTTGTCGCTGTAAAACCCTAGCTATTGCATTAACACAATTTTTTTTTAAAAGAATATATATATATATATATATATATATATATATATATATATGGATATTGAAAATAATAGTGTCCTAAAGTATACAAAAAATCCCAGGTAATACCATTGCTCCAGGAGCAATAATACCACTGTTCAGAAATGATAATACTATCCTTCAAGGGCCATAATGCTATCATTCTGCTCATGAACGATAGTATTATCACCAAAAGTCAACAGCACAAGTGCAAGTCTGCCCCTGACATCTTCCAAAGCTTGCCTTCTGATTGGCCACATTTCCTCTGTGAACGGGCAGAACAACACCGAAAACAAGGTGGCTCACTCTCTCACTTAGAGGGAGAGAAATCTTCAGGGGTAGCAGCAACATTTTTTCTTTGCTCCCTGCTCTGTCCTGTTATCAGCAATCCAACTTGCTTTCCCCTAGCTCCTCTTGTGGCAACTGTGGCCCAACTGATACTGCCACTGACGGACAGCAGTTGGAAAAGAAAACAAGGCTAAACAAAGACCACACCACCAGCTGATGCTCACAGGAATGGGGAACCCTGGCTGCATGCACATGGACCCACTGACTCCACTGGTGAAATGGAGGGGAGTCAATTCACCTCAGATCCATATATTTAAAAAAATAAATATGTTACTATGCATTGCTAGGCTGTAATCCCATCTCGAGGTTCTGGGGACATGAGACTTTCTCAAGCTTTGCTCTTGAGGTTCCAAGTGTCCGCAGAACATCTCAATGGGATTACTGCCTTGTAATGCATGGCAACATACCTATTATTCTATTTATAATTAATTGCAAGGAACTACATTAATGCATCAGTTAGGGTTTTTATTAATGTGTCAAAAGCTGGGAAATTCAACGTTAGAGTTAATAACCGTACCACACCACCACCACCTCCACCCACCAACAGGCATTGGGCTGTATCTTGGGTACATTGTCCCTAACTCTCACCTCATTCCATGTGTAAACAAGCTGAGATGGTACAGCAGAGGAGAATGGGGTGAGAGTTAGGCCCGATGACCCCAAGGTACACCCCGATGCCTGTTGGTGTGTGGATGGTGGGGGTTGTGGGTGCGGTGATATTGCTGGTAACCCTAATGTCAAATTTCCCAGCTTTTGACACTTTAATAAAAACCCTAACTGATGCATTAATATAGTTTTTTGCAATTAATTTCCTTACTTTTTGAGATAGTATAATAGTATATTTTACTGTGGGGGTGCAGGGTCCTTTAGAGCCTGCACTCCCATCCCTCTACAGATGCATACATTTATTAAGTTGTGGTAATGCAGGGACATCCAGCCCCTGCACTTCCACACACAAAGTTACAAGCAGGCTTAGCAAACTTTCAAGAAACAGTCATAATTGAGCAATCTTAAATAATTATCGCTATAAATGTTCAATATAACCTTCTTATCACCTCACCACATGTACCCAGTACAGAAAATGTTAAAATCCCCATCAAAATGTAATTATGCACAAATGCAATGCTATTGTACCCCACAGGCATGAAACCACATTTTGGCCAGGATTTGAAAAATGACAGCTGTGGCATTCATGAAATGGGGTACTAAGAAGACTATATTGAAAATATGGGGTGAAAATATTGTTAATTTACAATGTTATGAGTGTGTGGCCTGAGATTGCTATGAATGCCCATAACATGAGCATTTTGGGGAATTTTGATGCCAGATATTTAACTTGAACTTATTAGGACCCTACTTCATGAATACTGGTACTGTCATTTAATTACTTGGTCCTGAAAGGTGATATCGCACAGCAACTGCGCCATTCCATGCCACAGGTGAGAAAACACATTTTGGGCAGGATGTCTGAAATGACAGCTATAATGTTCAAGAGGTGATGTAAAAAAATGGTTATGTTGAAAATCTGGAGTAAAAATATTAAAAATTGACGATGGTCCAAGCATGTTTAGAAACTGCGCAATACACACTCATAATGAGGTCATGTTTTTGAATTTATTCACCAAATTTTCTACATGGGCTTATTGAAACCTCCCCTCATGAACACTGACACTGTCATTTTGTTACTCAGTCCCAAAAGGTGATTCTGTGCAGTGACCATGAAATCACCTTACAGGTCCAATTAACAAGATGACAGTATTCTTGAGCTGGGTTCCCAAAAAGCCCATGTTGAAAATTTGGTGTAAAAATTTTGAAAAATGGGTGAGATATCAACATAAGTTCAGAACACCACAGACACCCATTATATGCACTTACCTTGATTCTTCAGTTCGTGGTTCAGCTTTGAAGAGTGCAGATGTGTCCTGGTCCAGAGAAGATCACAGTGCTGACATCTGGAGGTAAGTATGGGGTAAGGTGGGATAAAGGGAGGTTTGTTGCACAGAGGGAAGGTGGGGATGAGGGCGAGGATGGGGGAGATGACATGGGACCTTTTTCTTCTTTTCGGGTATAATAATAAATAAAAGACTTTGGAGGACTGTGTTTATTTTTTGCAGGTACAAACATTTTTGTATTTGGGGACACTGGGAGTGGGCTATCCAGTGTCCCACACTGCTGTTGGGAGACGGGGCTACTGTCGATGTGGAGATTGGCACCTCGCTGTTGGCAAACTGAATGGAAAATGGGCACACTACTGAAAGGTGAGGGTTGGAGAACATACTGGGACACTGGGAGTGGGCTATCCAGTGTCCCACACTGCTGTTGGGAGACGGGGCTACTGTCGATGTGGAGATTGGCACCTCACTGTTGGCAAACTGAATGGAAAATGGGCACACTACTGAAAGGTGAGGGTTGGAGAACATACTGGGACACTGGGAGTGAGCTCCCCAGTGTCCCACAATACCAGGCTGGTTGACACAACTGGGGACACTGGGAGTGGACTACCCAGTGTCCCACACTGTTGGGGGCAGGGGGCTCCAGCCTATGTGATTATTGGACACCCCGTTGTCTGTAAACTGAACAAGAAGCTGGTACACTGCTGGGGGAGAACATACAGGGGATACTCCCCAGTGTCCCACAATACTGGGTTGGTGGACACAACTGGGGACACTGGGATTAGGCTACCCTGTGTCCCACACTGTTGAGGGGAGGGTAAATATTGTCAACATGGGGATTGGGCACGCCGATGTTGGCAGACATTTCAATATTTAATTTTAATATTCCTCGGCCCCTTCCCCTTAGAATAAGTAAAATGGGAAAAAACAGCATTTATTAGGTAAACACCTAATGTGTTCACCTAATCGGGGACTGAGGAATCTGATTCTGGGGTCTGTTTGCCCCCAAAATAAGCAGGTGCAATTTACAGGAAATCCACCCCCCCCCATATTGTTAGGCACAAGGTTGTGTCAGGATTCTGCTTCAGTTTGCTGCAGACACCACACACAAAAAAAAACGTATTTTGGGAACCCAGACAAATAAACTATTGCCAGAATTATGTTCCTTAGGCCCTAATTAGGTAAACACAACTGTTAGTGTTTACCTAGGGGCAGTATTTCTTAAAATATTTAACTTTTTCACCCTCACTAACTGAAAACAAGATGGCGGAATCTGAACTGAAAAGTGAAAACTGCGAACAGTAAAGTGCGAATGGTAAATGGCAATTTACTGTTTGAACAGTAAATTTATATATTTATTTATTTATTTATCTTTTGTTTATCGGGTAAACATATGGGCCGAAGACCCTTATTCATATGCGACCCAAAACCGTTAATTATACAGTCAAGATGTAAAATATGTGCAGTTTCAAGTACAAACATATTACATAACAAAGACATAGAAAAAATTATACATTTAAGTTAACATAGTCAATACAATTAGATAATGACATATTACAGTTTTAAACATGTATCAATTAAAATAGCAAGAACATTGCAGTTGATTAAAAAGATAACTTTTCAGCTTGCATTTAAATAATTCATGACCTAAGTGTAAATCAGGAGGAAGGGCATTTCAGTGTTTAGGAGCCTGGAAGGAAAAAGCTTGGGCTCCAATTTTTGTTTTTGTTTTGTTCATAACTAAGTCTGCATGTGATCTTAAATTGAGATTTGTTGTTCTTGTTTTTAACAATGGATAAAGTGGAAAATTTATGTTTTGCTATAGAACATTATGAGTTAAACATAAAAAAATAAATATTACTCAAGTTCAGTGGAAGCCAGCCAGTTGTTTGATACGGTTTACAGTGACGAGTGTTGAAAGATTGTTTATATGCAAATCGGCAGATACTGTTGACTGTTGTGGTTCAATTTAACATAGCATGTTTAGATATAGCTGTAAACAAGAAATAATTGTAGTTCAACTGAGACAACAAGATACTTTGTGCTATAGCAATTCTAGCTTGCAAAGTCAAAGAATTCTGTAATTTAAATAGTACCCCCAATTTTTGGTTAACCTTCCTAGTTACAGTTTCTACATGAGGTGCAAATGACAAATGAGTATCCAGATATATACCCAGATATTTAAGTTGTTCCACCTGTTCCAAGTTTGTACCCTTACTATCACACACAATGAGTCTTCCTGAATTTTCTAATCTTTGTTTTGAACTGAATAACATGCTTTTTGCTTTTGTACTGTTTAATAATAATTTGGATTTATTTAACCAGTTTTTTTAAGTCTAAGAAATCACTATTCAGGTTCTGGGCGATAGTGTCAACTGAACTGGAACTTGAGTATATGATGATGTCATCAGCATATAATTTCTGGGTTTTTGGTCAGTATTTCTGGAATGCTGTCAATAAAAATAGTAAAAAATAGGGGCCCTAATATCGACCCTGAAGGGACTCTTTGTTTTACACACTGGTATCTGATAGAATGCCACCATTAAGTACATGTAGTCCTCTACCTAACCGTGTGCTTCCACTGTTTTGATAAGCAACCAGTAATATGTTATTTACTGTTCGAGCAGCCTGTCCTGCATCTATCACAAAAATCAATATAATTCAAAACTGGTAATATATTTTACACCAAACCATCTAAAAGCACACCATTGGCACACACTCCATCATCCCTGAAAATGTCAGAGAAAAACTTCATTCTGTGGCCCAGATATTCAAAAAGGTTGCGCATGGCACAACAGTGTTGCACCATGCGTAACCCACTGATGCGCTCTGGAGTGATATTCAAAAGGGAAAAGTGTGCGGCACAAATCCCGATGCGCCGGAGATCATCAGTAATGTATGCAGGCACAGGTGGGGGGGGCGTGCCCATGCATAACCTGCACAGCCCGATATTCAGCCCGGGATGTGCAGAGCCATGCATGCTCAACTCCTACCTGCACCAGAACAAAGTTACGCCAAAAAAAAAGGAATAACTGATGGTCACCCACAGGTGAGCTACCACATTGCAGGGTGCAACACAGCAGCTGCTACCTGTGGGTGGCCACCTGAGGTCTGGCTGCACCTGGTGGCACCCCCCCATGCCCGATCGTGGGAATCTATAAAAAAGAGAACCCCATCCTACATCCCTGGTGGTCCAGTGATCGCTATGTGTCTGATCACGGGCATCTGTATAGAGAACCCCTCCTATATTCTAGGTCCAGTGGATTATGTGCCGATCGTGGGCATCTGTGAAAAATAGAACCTGTCCTATAGTCCCTGGTGGTCCAGTGAGCCTATTGCTGACTGGGCATCTGTAAAGAGAGAACCTCATCCTTGTCCTGGATGGTCCAGTGGACTCGCTATCTGCCCAATTGCGGGCATTTGTAATAAAATATTAATTCCACTATCCTGGTGATAGTGGTAGTTTCCACTGCCCCGCTCCCCCATGTCAACTGGCGGGGCAGCACCCCACCTGCCTGCCAACTCATCGCTGCCAGCCCGCCGACTGATACTGGAAGCAGCATTTACTGGTTCACCGCATGAGCCAATGGGCCAGCCTCATCTGTGACATTCCAGTTATGTGAATGATTCATTCACATAACTGAATAGTATTTAGGCTGCATGCCCATTGGCTCATGCTGGGAACCAATGGGCGGCAGCCCTACCGAGGTGTCAGTCGGCGGTGGCAGGGCGGCAGGCGGGTGGGGTGCTGTCACCGCTGGCTGCCCTGGGGAGCGGGGCAGTGGGGCTCAGTGGGCGGGTGGGGGAGTACCACAAGACCACCAGGGATATTGGAATTTGTTTTTTATTTACAAATGCCCGCGATCGGGCAGATAGCGGTCCACTGGACCACCAGGGATATAGGACGGGGTTCTCTCTTTTACAGATGCCCGCGATCGGGCACATAGTGGCCACTGGACCACCAGGGATATAAGATGGGGTTATCTCTTTTACAGATGCCCATGATCGGGTACATAGCGGTCCACTGGACCACCAGGGATATAGGACGGGGTTTTCTCTTTTACAGATGCCCACGATCAGGCACATAGCAGTCCACTGGACCACCAGGGATATAGGATGGGGTTCTCTCTTTTACAGATGCCCACGATTGGGCACATAGCGGTCCACTGGACCACCAGGGATATAGGAAGGAGTTTTCTTTTTGTACAAATGCCCGCGATCGGGCTGCAGGAGACGTCGGTCCCCGACGGCTGCTGTCTGGCAGGGTGCCAGGTGCAAGTCATCGGAGATCAGCGCATCTGCATGCAAATGTGGCCATAATGACATGCAAATGGCCCCATGTGTGCCTTGCATACATTATGGCCCCATTTGTATGTCAACTTTTGAATATCACTGGTGCTGTGCATGGTGCAATGGAACTTGGCTAGCGCATCTCCATGCTTCACTCTGGCCACTTGCGCTGGTGCCATGCCACTGCACCATGCACCCTGGGGGTGGCCAGGGTGCAACATTCAAAGCTGCTGAGCCATGGTGCAGGTCCATTGAATATCGCCCAGTCCACACCCCTGCGCAGCCAAGTTGAGCTGCGCCCAAGCTTGCGCCACAGCCTGGAGCAGTTTGAATATCCGGGCCCGTGTGTGCTGTAGAAGAGGGCAAATAATTCCATGTTATCATATGGGAAAAAAAGCATACATTTTTGACTTTTTGACCATTTTATATCTCAAAAACTGTAAAAGTTGCCATCATGAAACTTTCCACATCTTGTGACACTGGCAACATGACAGCACATACCAATTTTTGGGGCAATTTCATTGAAAAATGGCAAAATTATTTAGGTACAAAAATTGAGATTTAACGTTAAGAAGATATGCCAACCTTAACTGTTTTAGTCAGATGTACAGTTGCGGAACCATAGTGTGCTCAAAAAGTGAAATTTCTCCATTGTTGTGAATTCATTGTCCAGGCATAATGGACTGAAGAATGCATTTGAGTGGGTTCAAATCAGTCTGTCTACATGTGTTCTGGGTTGCACTGGTACCTTTTGAAGATTTGGTGAAAAAATATTGCTTCATTCAAAAGTTATTCCATTTTTTCATGCCCCATTATAGCCTATGGAAAAATGTATATGTGTACTGTGAAAACATTCGTGATCACATTTTGTTGTCGAGTTTGCCCAAAATTGTTCTTGTGCTGCCGCCATCTTGTTTTCAGTTAGCAACAGAGAAAAAAATGCTGTAATTCAAAAAATACCGCCTTTTAGTAAACACCAACAGTTGTGTTTACCTCATCAGGCTCTGAGGAATATGACCCTCGTATTAGTTTTTGACCAGTTGGTCTGGAAATATGTTTTTTAAAATGTTTCTGTATTTTGATCTCAGCAAAATCTTAGTTGCCACGCAAACAATTGCACTCATGAGAAAAAGTAACCGTGGCAACATTTTTTTATGCACAGTAACATTCCTATTATACAGATAGGACAATCACAAAAACACTAAAGTAATCATGGCAACACTGCATGAACACATTTTGCTAAGTGTTGTTTTTTTGTCACTTCATTGTGGCAAGGTGGATTGTGCTATTGGCCTGAAATGTTCCGGGTGGCAAGCCTTAGTTCCACAGATGTGCCTTCCGGTGGTTTGGTACAACAACATGCCAAAGGCCCATAGTTACAGCACTCTGAAGTTCAGAATGTTTCCCGTAGGATAACATTGCGGTGGCTGTTTTCTTTGTCACTTCATTGTGGTAAGATGGATTGTGCTATTCGTCTGAAATTTTCAGGGTGGCAAGCCCTAGTCTTACAGATGTGCCTTTTCATGGTTTGGTACAAAAACATTGAACTTATCCATAGTTACAGCATTCCAAAGTTCAGAAATTTTCCCATAGGATAACACTGCGGCGCCCATGCCTTTCGTGGCCCATTTCTCAAAAATGGCTCAAGATACAGATTCTTTGTCATTAAACTTCTAGGGGACTAAGTGCAGAAGTAGGTTGGAAAGCCATTAATACCATGAAATTTGAATTTATTTTCTACCTTGTACAGTTACTGAGATATTTAGGAATTGGTTTTCCAATTGCTCATTTTCATATCCGAGGGCCACTATTACGCACACTGAGTTCACATTCACAGTGCTTTTTGGAGTCTGTATCTTGGAAATGATGCAAGATATGGATTCAGGTGAGTTATGTTGCAAGAACTACTCACTGGCATGATTACGACACTGTAATTATTTTTTCTAGCTGCTACGGTTCCCAAGATATTGGCAAATTAATGTTACAAGGGTCCGTTGCCTTATAAGGCTACTGAATGGCTCATTACTTATATGTAAGTGGGAGCACAGGGCCCAGAGGGCCCACACTCCTACAGATACCTATCATTATGCACAAATTGGCAGCTTGGTGGTAGCGCGTGGCCTGAAGGACCCCGAGCTCCCACAAACACATAACATTTACTACTTATATTACACTTTTTCAAAAAGAAAGGAAATTCTTTGCAAAACATTTTGTTAATGCATCAGTTAGGGGTTGTTTCCACACTGACAAAAGTGTGGAAATTCCACGTTAGGGTTACCACCCCACTACCCCACCCCTATGCCCCCTTCTCAAAATCCAAACTCCGCATTCCCCCAACCGCCACCTCCCACACACACACACACACATGCAAGACACATGCAACATTGTAAGACACTATACCACTCCGGCACATCTGTAAGCACAATAATCACAACACTGTACTGATTTCACATAACACTATATAATGAAAAAACAAATACAGTATAATCGACTCTATACTTCTAGCACAGTAAGATGACACATTACTGCCGGCGTATCTTCTTAATACAATGACACTTAGTCTGTACACATTTTCAAAATAGTGATTTATATGCATCATAATTCAACAATTGGGTCGTTGCAACAGGGGTGTAGCCAGGCATTTCAGATTTGTACACCAACCTGCCACACTGCTACCCCCTTCCCCACTGTTGTTCATGCCTGCCTCCCCCCCAACCACTTGAGTCCAAGGTTCCTGGCTCCACTCAGTTCATTCCCACACTAGACCTGCTGTCTGTCTGTGCTGCTAGTCTGGTGCTCGCTGCACACTGGTAAACGCCACTGACTGCACCACGAGTCCAAGACCATGGCAGAAATTTCTTCTCTCCCCCCACCCACAGGTAGGTAGATTCACTCCATTTGCCACTCCACATGAAGTCTTCATTCTTTTAGCTGGCTCTGTGTCTGTTCTTCCATTTGGTGCTCCTCAGTTTTCTACTGCTTCTCTTGCTTCCAGTACAATTGAACTAATGGTATGGCTTCTAACTTTACTGGGGCATTTAAACTCGCTGCCCTAGACTTGCCACACCCCCTACCAGATGCCACAGCCAATTACTATGCAGACAGACCATGCAAACCAAATTGAGACCTTCAGCTTTGACGTCCGCGGTCCACTCTGTCACCCCCAAAACAAAGCTGAAAGAGAAAAGAAAAAGCCTGCAAAGCCAAACGAAGGAATTTAAATGTGATGGACTAGAGAGGGCAGAGCAATGCTGGCCAGCTTGTTTGCTTTCCCCTGCTACTAAACTTGATACGCCATGGCTTACTTGGAGTATCAGTAGCTATGCCCTAGCGCTGCAAGTATCGCTGCTACCACAAAGGCATGTGGTATCAGGACAGATAGACCTGACACATACACAGTAGTTTGGAGATACTGCTCATGTGGGAAACTACCACCATCACATTTTGTTATGCTGCTGCATTACCTGGAAATATCATTAACAGTATGCAATGGTTACCTTTGCATGTTACAACTGTTGCTTTTACATCTTACTTGTAAACTATGCTACAAAACAATTACTTTTATTATTACCACTGTTTGTTATTAGGACTGACTCACTGTATCAGAAAAAAATGCAAACATCCAATGACTGTTGCTAGGCTCACAGAAACTGTCATTTTTAATACAATGTGTGTGGATAATATACTGTGTGTTTCATCAGCTCTTAACTATTGAAATATGGGCATCTGCTTAAATGTTGTTGTTGGTATTTGTAATGCAAAAGTACTTACTGTGAGCCATCACTCATGATTCCCTAGCATGTATGTGTGCCCCAAGCTACTATGATGGCTGCAGAACTCATACAATTGGTGAACTGTGATGATGCCTCTGTCTTGTGGAATGTTTACAGAGTTCCATGTTGCTTCTGTTACCTGATCCTGCTTGTCTCTGGTTGGTTGTCTTGCCTTGGCCCTTCCCTTGCTTGCATGTGTGTGTGCATGTGTGTGTGTGTGGGGGGTGAGGGTTGGAGGGAATGCAAAGTTAGGGTTTTGAGAAGGGGGCATGGGGATGGGGTGGGGTGGTAGGGTGTAACCCTAATGTGGAATTTCCACACTTTTGCCGGTGTGAAAACAACTCTAACTGATGCATTAACAAAGTTTTTGCAAAGAATATATATTATACTGGTGCAATAGTGCCAGTATAGTTAGGGTGAAAGGTAACTTCTATGTTAAACCCAAATTTCTGAACCTTAATAACTTTGGAATCTTTCAATCGATTTGCATGACATTTGGCATGCATAATTTCTAGGGGTATGTCTTTTGATTAACCAAATATTGTGGTCTCAGAGTAGATCTTCTTTTAAAATACCATTTTAAAAAAAAACATTGGGCCAAAAGTCACTTCTGTATCGAGTACCTCTTTTTCATAATAGTGTTCCAGTTAATGTTATTAACAGTAAAACTGTTCGTTGTTGTAGAACTCATCTTAAGCAAAGGCTATCCAATAAGTCAGAATGCACTTGTTGATCACAAATCACAACTGTATCATTTTAGTTTAATGTTATTTGTATTTTGTATAGTATAAGTTATTGTATGTTTTTTGTATATTTATGTCTGTTGTTGTGTTATAGTAACTTGTCGTCTGTGAAAATGGGCAACTTTTGCTCGTTAGAGTTACAAGTATAAAAAATTAAAATGAAAATGAAAAATGAAAATTAATCCCTTGTGTGATTTCTGAGATACAGAGTGTGATTTTTGCAATTTCTTTGTCCACCTGGATATCAGAATTGGCTTTAGGCTGTGGTCTCAAATGTTCGGGGTAGAGAGCCTTTGCCTCACAGATGTGCATTTTGAAGGTTTGGTGAAAAAAATATTAATCCATTCAAAAGTTATTACATTTTTAATTTTCCCATTACTTGCTAAGGGAAAATTTATATGTCAGGCACAAAAGATTTCAACTTTTGAACAAATCACACTTTGCTCAAAATACAACAGCTTTTTTCACAAAGAAGGAAGAAATTTTACGCAAAGTTCATAGTTGTTCATCGCAGCATCGTTGTTGTGTCCAACATTTTATTTTCCCCATAGCGAAGATCTGTGAGTACAGAACATGTGAAAGAGAATGTAAAAAAAAAAAAAATCAGATCTTAGCTAAAGGGGACCCTTTAGCTGTATTCTGATGTTTTTCTTTTAAAGTGGCCCAAAGCAAGTTTCCAAAGTGCCCAAAATCTTGGGTGCCAGCTTAGTGAGAGGACTGCTTTTAGCCCATTCTCTGTATGTGAAAAGTGGTATTTTCCTGACTTCTGCATCCACAGCTGGAACTCGTGCTGCTAACTGCAGATTCAGGTTTGAGCGCTCCTTTTGCCTGCTGTCTACTGGTGGCCCCCATACATGTCGTTCTGGTATCTAGGCGGACCCCCCACCCTCCCATTGGCATTTTTTCATTTTGGCCCCCTCCTTCAGCAGGATGGGACACTGGGAACCTACCCAGTGTCCCAAGATGTTTTCCTGTAAAGAACACCGTCCATGACAAGTTTTTAACCTGAAAATAAGAAAATGGACCATCGCCATCCCCGCTTTCTTCCTCCCCCAACCCGACCCTCCACTGAGGACCCCTCACCACAACCCCCTTACCCTATAATTACCTCCAGGGTGGGGCTATCATCATCTTCTGTGGTTTGGGACATGTCTGTACTCTTCAAAGCCGAATCACAAACTAAGGAATCAAGGTAAGTGCCATATAATGGCTGCCAATGGTGTTTTCAACTTATGTTGATATCTTGGCCATTTTAAAGTCTTTTTGTGCCAAATTTTCAACATGGGTTTTTTTGGAACCCATCCTCATGGACACTGTCACTATTGTTTCATTATTGAGACCCGTAAGGTGATTTCACAGACACGCACAAAATCACCTTTCAGGACTGAATAACAAAATGACAGTGCCAGTGTTCATGAGGTGAGGTCCAAAAAAGCCCATTTTGAAAATTTGGTGCAAAAATATAAAAAAAAAAGTTATAAATGGTCATTGAAATTTTCCTATGCACACATGTAACTTGACCAATTGTTTATATTTTTACTCCAAATTTTCAACATAGCCATTTTTTTACACCACCTCATGAACAGTACAGCTGTCATTTCTCACATCCTACCCAAAACATGTTTTAGATTTTGTAGCATGAAATGGTTCAGTCATTGAGTGAATTCACCTTTCAGGACTGATTAATGAAATGAAGGTGCCAGTGTTCGTGAGGTGAAATCCCAAAAAGCCCATGTAAAAACATTTGGTGAAAAAATTCCTAAAAATGGCCAACTTATGCATGTTTCTTGAAATATTTCTATGCATGCGCGTAACTTTGACAATATGCAACATTTTCACTCCAAATTTTCAGCATTGCAATTTTTTCACACCACCTCATGAACTGTACCACTGTCATTTTTCAAATCCTGCCAAAAAGTTTTTTCACACCTGTGGCATGGAATGGCATTACAGTTGCACAGAATTATGTTTCAGCGAGGATTTGAAAATGTTCTGTACTGGGTACATGCGGTGAGATCATAAGAAGGCTATGTTAAAAATGTTGGGTCAAATAAGGATACTGTTATAATATCTCAATGGAGGGATGGGAGCACAGGGCCCAAAGGATCATGCACTCCCACTGTAACATAAGGATACTGTTATACTATCTCAATGGAGACCCTACGCTCCCACTGTAAAATAAGGATACTATTATGCTGCCTGAAAAAGTAAGCAATTCATTGCAAAAAACATTGTTAATGCATCAGATAATGTTTGTACTAAAGCAGCAAAAAGCAGGGAAATGAGGTGTTAGGGTTTCCTATGCTAACACCTTATACCACCACACCCAACTCTACCTCCCCCCTGCACTCCCCCATCCTCCACAGACCAACAGGTGTTGGGATGCACCTTGGGGTCATTGGCCCTACATCTCACCCCATTCTCCTATACTGTACCATCTCACCTCCTGTACACATGGAATGGAGTGAGAGTTAGGGACAACCACTTAAGGCACACCCCAACACCTGTTGGTCTGTGAAGGGTGGGGTTGTGGTGGGGAGGTAAGTTGGGTGTAGGAGGTGAGGTGAGGTTTTAGGGCTGGAAACCTTAACACCTCATTTCCTGCTTTTATTGCTTCAGTAAAATGCTAACTGATACTTTAATAAAGTTTTTGAAAAAATTATATATATATATATATATTCATGGCAAAAACTCTGTTTAATGCATCAGCTAGGGTTGTTCCACAGTGAAAAAAAGTGAGGAAATTTGATGTTAGGGTTCACCTGCTTGCACCCCACCCCCACCCTGCCCCACCAACAGGCATCGGGGTATGCTTTGAGTCATTGGTCCAACTCTCACCTCATTTTCCTATACTGCACTACCTCAGCTTGTTTACACATGGGATGGGGTGAGTTAGTATCGAGGACCCCAACACACACCCCAATGCCTGTTGTTGGGGTGGGGAGGTGGGGTGAAAGGATGGGAACCCTAACATCAAATTTCCTCACTTTTGTCACTGTGGAACAACCCTAACTGATGCATTAAATAGTTTTTTGCCATATATATATATATATATATGTGTGTATATATATATATATATATATATATATATACATATATATATATATATACACACACACACATATATATATATATATATATATATTAGACAAAAAACTCCATTTAATGCATCAGTTAGGGTTGTTCCACAGTGGCAAAGTGAGGAAATTCAGTGTTGGGGTTAACCCAACACTCACTTAGCCCTCCCTACCCACCCAGCATCGGGGTGTGTATTGGGGTCATCAGCCCTAACTCTCACCCCATCACATGCATGAATAATCTGAGGCATAGGAGAATGGGGTGAGAGTTAGGACCAATGACCCCAATGTACACCCCGATGCCGGTTGGGTGGGGCAGGCTGAGGGGGTGCAGGGGGGGTTTCAACCCTAATACCAAATTTCCTCACTTTTGTCGCTGTGGAACAACCCTAACTGATGCATTAAATGGAGTTTTTTTGGCTCTAATTTCCCTTCTTTTTGAGAATGAGGACTATAAATAGTGAATGGAATGTTTTAATGGGAGCGTGGGGCCCTTTTGACCCCACGCTCTTACCACGTGATTTTTTGTGACATATTAACAGTAACAGCAATGCAAATGCAAGCAGTAATGGTTACGCACATGGTGATGGAAATGTAAATTGTAAAGCAAACGTTAATAGAAACGTAGGTGCAAAGTGACACCAAAGCAAAAAGTGACACAAACAGAGACACAAGCTCATACAGAAATGCAACAAGTAACATGCACAGTCATGGTACCGCTATTGTAAATGCAAATAACTGTGACAGCAACAATAACGAGAAAGAAAACAGAAATGGAAACACAACGGCATAGGGAAACGCAAACCATAATGCGCATGGTCATGGTCCTGTAATTGTAAACAGAAATGGTAACAGTGACAGCAACAATAATGCTAAAGGAAACAGAAACGTAAAGGCAAACACAAGCGTGTATGGAATCGCTAACCATAAAGCGCACGGCCACTGGAACACAATTGGAAAAGTAAATGGTAACGGTAAGAACAACAATGATACAAAATGAGAGACAAACACAAATGAAAAGGGAAGGGCAGCTGCCAACAGAAATGGTAATGCGCAGGGTGACGCTAAGCAAAAGACAAACACAAACAGTAGTGAAGGCACAAATGATAACAGTAACTCAAACGGAAACACAAAGGGTAATGCGCACGGTGGTGTACATGGGAACGCTAACACAAACGGGCAGAAAAACACAAGTATAAAGCCTATGTGGAACAGTAACTGTAGCGCACACCATATTATTCCCCAAAAGTTCCATTGAGAAACACAGTGAAAACAAAGAATGTATGCATAAAATGAGCTTCGGAGCAGAAAACGAGCAGTTGTAATACTAAAATGGTAATATCTCTGTAACTGTATGACGTAGAAAAAAAATTAAAATTTCACATGATTCATGAGTTTCCTGGATAGGGCTACACATTGTTGCAACAAAAATTCCATATCTCACACAGTTTCCTAGATGCGAGCCCCGAAAGGTGCAGCAGACGCCACCATGTTAGTCTATGGGAAAAAAAAGTAAACTTTGGAGTACTGTAACTTTGTTTCTTTACAACATTTTGTCACCAAACTACCAAAAAGCACATCTGTGAGATGGTGGCTGCCTTCCCACCAAATTTCAGCCCAAAAGACCAAACCTTTTTTTGCAGCAGGGTGGCAAAGAATTCCTGTCATTTTGGCCATAGTCTAGAAAAGTAGTGTCGTGATTTGCGACACCTTTCGAAAAAATTTGCAAAAGTGTAGCAAGTGTGACACTACTTTGTGACACTACTTTTCCCAGAAATTTGAAAAACATATATCTGGGGTGTTTAACCCCCCCAAAAAAGACATGGCTGGCATCCTCAAGGCTAGAATAGGAAAACACAAAAAGAATTGTGTCCCTAAATAGTCCCAATTTTAGATGCCAAGCATTTCCGTGATCAGTAACCGAAAACAAAATGGCAGATTTGCGACACTACTGCGGCCATTTGCAACACTAAAAACTGCATTTGTGAAAGTGTCAAACTTTTTGTTAACTTTTCCCATTGACTTATAATGGGAACTTGTTTTTTGAATAACTTTTGAACCGTTCAATGTTTCTTCATGAAATCTTCAAAAGGCACATCGGGGACGACAGCCGCATGTTCCCTAAAGTATTTGGACTGGTCTCGCAAAGCGTGTGACCTGTAGGTGCTAGCAAAGAATGCACAAAAAAACATAATTGCGCTCACAGATGTCCCTTAATAA
Organism: Neoceratodus forsteri; assembly: GCA_016271365.2. NCBI lineage: Eukaryota > Metazoa > Chordata > Ceratodontiformes > Ceratodontidae > Neoceratodus > Neoceratodus forsteri. The sequence continues at coordinate 324,301,263 of CM057458.1, forward strand.
CTCTGCAGCTGTATATCCAACTGGTATGAAAGTTAACAAATCTTAAGATCTATGGTTACGCCCCATGCCTGCCAAATTGCAGGCAAATCCATTGAACAGTGGCAAAGTTATTAAGGTGCAAAGTTTCACCATTTATCCTTAAAAGGGCTACTCAACTCTAACTATGGTAGCACTACCGTGCTACTATAATAAATATATATATATATATATATATATATATATATATATATATATTCATTGCAAAAACTTTGTTAATGCATCAGTTAGGGTTTATGTTAAAGTGTCAAAAGTTAGGAAATACATTGTTAGGATTTCCAACCCTAACTGCTCATCCCCCCCAAAACACACACACACACACATATATGAGCAGGGGAAGGGGCAAGACAACACAACTAATCAGAGACAGCCACCATCAGATAAGAGTAAACACATACAACTCTGTGAACATACCACAAGAGACATCCATCATCGTGGTTGAGCAACCATATGAGCTCTGCTGCCACAGCAGTGTCTTGGGGGGGTACACCTACATGCTGTCTAACCATGGCTGATGCCCCCCCTTATTATTGTGTTGCAGGATCTGTGACTTTATGTGCTCTGGGGTTATATGCACTAGGAACACAGGGTCCTCTGGACCCTGTGTTCCCACAGCATGTCACCCTATACCACAGTAGGCCACATATCCTGCAACACAGGGTCATAAGAGAGGGGTGACATTGAGTTCCTAAACTATTTCATACTATACCAAAGCGGGACACAGATTCTGCAATGCTATACCCAGCATAGCACTACAACATGTGGGAACACACGGTCCTTTGTACCCTGCGTTCTCACAGCATGTCACGCCACAACATATAATGCCATAGATTCTACAACACTAGGTTATAAATTTGGTCAGTTACATGGTGGACCGTGGTTGGAAAGGAAAGATCTTTCAGAAACAGTGTTCCCATAGTATGTCACTCCACACCACAGTAGGCCACACATCCACCAACACAATGGCCTAAGAAGTGGGGGGCACAGCCCCCTTCAGACCCTTTGGTCCCAAACTATGTGATGCCATATACTAGTATGCCACAGATCATGCATTGCAACACCCCACATTGTGGTACAGAGCAGTGGGAATGCAAAATCTTTCATAACCAGCATTTACAGCATGTCACTCCACATGTCATAATATCAAAGGTCATGCAATGCAATGCAAGCTCATCGTGGGGGAAATGTAGGGTCCTTCAGACCCTGCATTACCACACTGTGTCTCCTGACAGCACAGCAGGCCACCAATACCACAACACAATACTCATTATTTCATTATGGGGCAGGTGTTAACATAAGGTGCTGTAGATCCTGTCTTTACACAGCATGCCAACTGAGAGCATATCACAACACATATCATGCAACACAAGGTCATAAGAGGTGGCAGAAAATGTGAGGTACTTCAAATCCTTTGTTCGCATAGCATCTTAGCCACAGTGCAGAATAGCACAGCTTCTGTACCACATGCTTATACTGTAACAGCAGGACAGGGTTGCAGCAGGGAAGGGGGCTTGGGTTGTGAAGAAAGGGTACATGGTACCCTGAATTCCCACAGCATGTCAACCCACACCATTGTAGTGCATAATTACAGCAATACAACACCTAACATAGTAGTACAGGAGGAGTGGGAAGGATACGGGTATGTGAACACATGATCATTTTCCACAGCATGTCACCCCAGAGAACCTAAAAGCCACAGATCCTACAACAGAAAGTCATAAGGGGGAGCCATCTGCCATGGTTCCACTGCATGTGCGTGTACCCCCCCAAGACACTGGTATGGCAGCAGAGCTCATACAGTTGCTCACCCATAATGATGGATGTCGTTTGTGGTATTTTCACAGAGTTGCATGTTTTTCTCCTACCTGATGGTGGTTGTTTCTGATTAGTTGTGCTGCCTTGCTCCTTCCCCTGCTCATATATGTGTGTGCATGTGTGTGTTGGGGGATGTGGAGCTAGGGTTAGAAACCCCAACAATGTATTTCCCAAATTCTGTTGCTTCAACATAAACCCTAACTGATGCATTAACAAAGTTTCTTGCAATGAATTTCCTTACTTTTTGAGAAGTAATGAAAAAACAATTATCTGTTATTTTTGGTTACACCCCCCACACACACCCAACCACCCTCTACAACTACACAATAATTAAGTGAAGGTGATACCACAAGTTTCCAAAAAATGTACTTCTCACATTCTTTAGAGTTTCATTGAAAATAAGCAGAAACATCTCTTTCAAGGTCACTCTCTTCTTCTCAGAATGAATGAGGCCTTCTGAACATGTATGTTTTCAACTTAACCTAGTTAGAAATTGTTGCAGCATCATTAGCAATACAGCATCCAAAAGACAAAGAGTACCCTGCAGGGACATAATTCTCTTCATTCTATGGCATTTTCACCACAGACAATGTTATTTTTACATTTCTGATCCTAGCAACACATTATGCAGTGTATGATTGATACTCTTAACAACACACACAATGTGCCAGTGCGTGATCACACTCATCCTCTATAGCATCACAGGTTACCTAGCAGAAACTTGTATCCACTAATAAAACATCTCTCTTTCCAGGACAGAACAATGAAAACAATTTCTAGGACTTCTTTACTACCTCCACACATTGCAATGTCCTACAGTATCATAACACAGCACATATGTTAATTGCTAGTCAAAGTGAAATTGCTGATCAGACACTGCTGACCCAACTTTTAAAAAGCCATTGTTTAGCATAATGAGGCTTGCCACTAAAGGCAAGCTGTGTTGTCTAATGACCTTGCCAGGAAGAAACACAGGAGGGGAGGAGTAGGGAGGGGAGGGAAGGAAAGAGCAGGTGGGGGACCTAGTGATATCACCAGGCAAGTAGAGTGTAAAATGACAAGGGGATGCCAGAGCCCCAGGGATTGACTGGGGCGGAGCACCAAGGGGGGTCAGGCCAGGGGTCCTGTAGGGATATATTAGGCCAGGACTCATGAAGGACGACCTCTTTTGCTGGGAATTTTTGATTGAAAAACTTAGCACATCATTGGCAAACTTTAGGTAAGGCGCATAGGATGGTTTGGGCCTAGGAGGCCATGGTAGGTCCAGGCAGCTGGTTTGATTTGAGATGTGGTTTAATTGGTTGAGTATAAGTCAGAAAAGCCTGGTCCTCATGGTCAAAATGGCTTGACCATTTTTTGTTCATATTCAAAAAAAAAAAGTGATGTGTAATGAGCAGGGGTTTTTGTTGGAGTAATATGTGGATCCCTCATTTCTGTAGGTTTTGTGGTCATGGCTCTTGCTGCACTGTAGTTGGAAGCTCTGATGACTGGCTAGCTCAGCATTTTTCGGTGGGATGAGGGCCCCATTTTTGCATTTTTCCTGAAGCTTGCTAAAGGCTTGGGCAGCTGGAGTTTGGTTGGTTTGCCGTGAAAGGGGGCCTAGATGATTCCATGGCTTTGTGGGATATTTGAAGGAATATGCGGGTCCTAGCGCTAGCCAAGGCTGGAAAGTTGTGAGAGGTTTTCATCGCGTGGTCGCAGTTCGGTGTTAACACATAAAACAAACAAAAAAAAAGAGTTTTGAAAGAAGCTGCAAGCAGCACGCAGCTGCGTGGGGAGAGAAGGGTAGAGACAAGCGGAGAACCGGCTCAGTAATTTCACCCAGCATCTGGCTGAAGAAAAGGAGCTACTCACAGGAATCGGCGCAGTGGCTGGGAGTGCAGAGGGTGATGGAGGGTGAGCGCAGTCACATGGTGGCTCTGGGGACCTCTGCTCTGGTGTGGGAGGGTAGGCAGGATGATTTTTGGTGGCAAATTGGAGTTTTTTCTCTGTGAAGATGGGGCAAGCAAGTTTGTAGTGGTGTGCAGGCAGTTTGGGGGCATGTCTGGTGAGGGCCACATGGCCTGTCTCGGCAGCATCCAGGCACAGAGGCCATGTGGCCATGGTGCCAAATGGAGGACAATTGGGGATTTTCCTTGCACTGCCTAAGTGGGGACCTGGGGGAATGTGTGGTGCAGGGCAGTGCTATTACACGGTGGGAGGATTTCAGATTGTAGTTTGGTCAGTCGACTGGTTTAAAAAAAATATATATATATATATAATTTAAAACAAAGGGCACATTTTAAGCAAGCTGAAGACTCATGAATAATTCCAAACCAAATGTTAAGTAGATTCCAGCTGAAGTATCCTAGCTATTGTTAGAAGATGTGTGTAAGGTTAATTTAACTGGTCTGTGTTCTCCGGTTGTCCTCCACTCATGACTGTGCATCCAGAGCCAGTCTGGGATGTGTGGCAGTGGAGCAGCATTTGCTGCAAGTGGGGCGCAGGCCTAACATGGCGAATTCCACGGGGGTGCTGGTACCAGAGTGAGTGGTGTGGCTGCATGCCCCCTAGATATGGGAGAGGCTCGGGCCTGCAAGTAAGGCCAGCATAGGGGAGATGGTGAACCGGGTGACATTCCATGCAGCAGGAGACACATGGCCTGGCTATGGTTGGGTTGTTTGGTCTGGGAGTCAAAAAGAAAAAATGAAATAAAAAACTATCTGGTACCTACCGGGATGGAAAAAAAAAGGGAAGAGAAAAGGGTTATCCTCAGGTATCCAGCTACTTCGGTAGTAGGGGAGGTGGGTGTCTCTCTTGGATTTATCCTGTGGCAAGGTGGTTTGTTGTGGCCTGACTGGGGAGCCTGTACAGTTGAACAGAGGGGCATACTAGGCTCATTAGGGCCTAGCGCTCAGCACGGAACAGGTGCCACATGCATGAGTGGGGTAGCAAGGCCAGTGTGCCAGCCTAACAAAATGGGGTATGGGGATACAGACCACGTGGGGGTGGCAAATGAGGCAGGTGATCCACAGGTACAGAGTGGCAGGGGAGAGTTTGGGACCACATACAGGTGCACAGCTTAGCCGAGGATAATGCATATAGTGGGCAGTGACATGGACCTCTGTTTGGCATCAGTGGGTAGGGCCCTGTGGGTGGCTCAGGTCCAGTTTCCTAGGAGGATGCGGTGAATATAATGCATAAAGACAACAGGGATGCTTGCAGTCAACAGGCACCAAGAAGTGAGAAGAGATGATAAGCCCAGCCCCAGGGGGCCCGGGGGATGGCCCACGTGAACTCTTGGATGGGGGCAGCCCTGAAGGGCCTCGGTGTGCTCAGGAAACAGGGGTGGTCTTGTTGTTTGGTATGCAAGGCTGAACATTTGTTTTTTCACTCCTCTGCCTATAGTGACATAGGAACCACCATGGCACCCAAGTGAGCCCAACTGTCAGTCGAGAAGTTGATGCAGGAAACATCCAAATTGATGGGGCAGATGTCAGAGCTGGTGGCAGCAGCAAAGCAGAGGGAGGCAGAAGAGGAGGCGATGAGAAAGCGGAAGGAGCGAGAGGAACACCCAGGCGGATAAAAAGGGGGCAAGAGGCCCAGATGGGAAGCACCACACCCCACACCCATCCTGGTGCCCCTGCCCACACCACAATCAGATGTTGGGAGCCCAGATGGGGGTAAGAATGATGTGGACCTCTCGGACAAAAACAGTCTGAAAGAGTATTTAGAGGGGTTACTGGAGGACATGGGGAATGCAGGGATCAAAAAGATGGAGCGGGCTGTGCAGGCTTTCAAAAGTAAAGGTTATGGGATGGAAAGGGGGGGTTCAAGATGTCAGCCCAGAAATTGTATGAGGGGCCTCCTGGCTGCTCGGTTGGGACCATGTCCCAGTTTCAATCAAGGAAAAAATCTGGAAGGGGGAGTATGTTGACATCTTCGGGCTGGTGGACGAAGACACGGCCATAAAGTATAAATAGAAGGAGTTGATGGGGAAGTCTGAAATGGTGGTGGCCCTGGCAGTGGTAGGCCACAAGACGGAGGAAGCGAAGTACAAAGAGAAGACCATTGAAAACTGGCAAGGGGGCTTCATCATATACAGTGTGTTAGTGCTGGAGAAGCAGCCGGACCTCGCCATCCCCCTACTGATGTACATTTCTATTATCAAAGATGTGTACAAGGCCAAAGTCAGGTATGGTTGGCTCAAGTATGACGAAGCATTCCGGAAGAGGATGGTGGCCAAAGGGGATCTGAGATGGGACTGTACCCAGTCAGAGTTGTGGGTAAGGACCCTCTCTGGCAAAGTGGGCAGGGTCGGGAGTGAGCAGACAAGGAAGGCTACACCTGCCGCAGGGTCCAGGATGTGTTGGGGTTACAACAAGGCTACCTGCACATGGGGCAACTTTAATTCCAGCACGCTTATTTCAAGTGCAGGGGTTCACACCCTGTCTCTAACTGCTGTCAGGGAGTAGGCAGAGGTGGACATCTTGGGAGACAGTACCATGAACAGTCCTTTCAGGGCACCTGGGGGAGCAGGGCAGGGGATGAGGCAGCCATAGGGGCAATACTACACTCCCAGGGGTTGGTGTTAGCAGGGCAATCAGCAAAGAGTGATGGGGTCATGCACTGGTGCACACTCCCATCTCCCTGGCAGCGGTGGAGGAATGGACCGCAGACTACCCAAATAAGAAGGTAGCAGAGCTGCTCAGGGCAGGTTTCCAGGCAGGCTTCCCAATGGGGTTTCAAGGGGGAAGGCAGGGATGTGGGCCAAGAATCTATGGTCAGTGAAGAGGAAGGAGGAGGAGGTAGCAGGGGCCAAGATAGAGAAGGAAATCAGGGCAGGCAGGGTGGAGGTCTCATTGGGGGCCCCCCATGTGCACATTTTCATGTTTCCCCTTTGGGTATTGTCCCAAAGAAGACAGCAGGGGAATTTTGCTTGATCCATCACTTGTCCTACCACGGGGGCTCATCGGTGAATGAGGGCATACCTGATCACCTTAGGGCAGTGCTGTATGCCTCTCTGAAGCAGGCCATAGTGCTGATCAGGGCTCTTGAGGGGGCATGGCTTGTGAAGATGGACATAAGAGTCAGAGTTTTAACTCTTACCAGTCCAGCCCAAGGATTGGGACTTATTAGGTTTTCAATTTCAGGGGAGCACGTATTTCGATAAGGCCATGCCCATGGGCTGCTCAGTGGCTTGTTCCACCTTCGAAGCATTCAGCATCTGGGTGCAATGGGTATTCAGGGTCAGGCATGGGCACAGGAGGGTGGTGCACTACCTCGATGATTTCCTCTTCATCGGGGAATCAAGAGCAGAGGAGCAGGGGATGTTGCAGGATTCGGAGGCAATGTGCCAGCAGATAGGTATACTGCTGGTGAAGGCAAGAAGAAGGGCCCTGCCCGGAAGTTGGAATTCCTGGGCATAGAGGTGGACACAGAGGAGGGCTGTTTCTGGCTTCCCAGTGACAAAGTGGCATGCCTTAAAGGCCTGCTAGCCCAGGATATGGAGAGGTGGAGGGTGCCACTGGTACAAATGCAACAGCTGCTGGGGCACCTAATTTTGTCTGCAAGGCCATCAGCTCAGGCAGAGCATTCGCAAGGAGGCTGGGAAGGGCCACTGGGAAGGTTAGGCTGCTACACCACTGGGTGAATGTGTCGAGAGGAGTGCAGAAGGACTTCCAGGTATGGGAGGAGTTTCTCAACAGCTACAATGGGGTGACATTTTGGCAGGAAGAATGAGAATGAAAGGTGGACTTTGAGCTGTTCACAGATGCTTTGGGAGCCCTGGAAATAGGGGCGTACCTTCAAGGGGAATGGATGTCAGAACCTTGGCCGGCATTGTGGGAAAAAGGGGGACTGTTGAAGGATATCACATGCTTGGAGATCTTCCCGATATGGGTGGCTCTAGAAGTGTGGGGTTATAGGATGCAGAAGAAGCACATATTGTTTTGGTGCGATAACAAAGGGGTGGTGAAGGTCATTAATAGGCAAGGGGGGAGGATAGAGATGGTGGGCAGGCTGTGCAGGCATTTGGTTTTGTTGGGGCTGCAACTGAACATATCTTTCAAAGTGCAGCACATTGAGGGGCTGAGGAACGAAGTGGCTTACAGTCTTTTCCATTTACATCTCAACAGGTTTCAGGAGCTGAGGCCTCAGGCAGTGCCACACAGGACCAGGATCCCAGACCGGTTGTGGGAGGCAGGAGAGACACAGCCAGGGCACTGTATCAGGGCTCCTGGTCAGCAAATATTTTGAGGGATTATGAAGCAGGGTGGGTGAGGTTCCAGGATTTCAGAAGGAAGTACGGGTGGGACAGGGACAAACCAACCTGGGACAAGCAGGTAAGGAGGTTTGTGGTGGTGCAGTGGGAAGAAGGGCTGGCCCATACCACAATGGTTGTGCACTTTGCTGGCATCAGTTGGGTATGCCAGGACAGGGGCTGGACTGATGTAGGGGCCAACAGGACAATAAAACACATTGTGTCGGGCTGGCACAGAGGTCAGGTGGCCAGGGCAGACAGGAGGCACCCCATAAGATGGTAGTTGCTTGAAAAATTCTCATGGGCAGCCCAGAAGGTATGCACCTCAGCCCAAGAGGGGGTGCTATTCCAGACCGCGTTTGTAGTTATGGCAGCAGGGGCATTCTGGGTGGGGGAAGTGGTGGCCCCATGAAAGATAGTTGCTGGGCAGACTTTTCAGCTTGAAGACATCCTATGGGGACATAACAGGGTGGTCATTGACCTCGCCAAGTCTAAGATGGACCAAAGAGGGAGGGGGACCCAGGTGTCACTGATGAGGCAACCGCAGTCCACCAGCTGTGCTGTGAACACACTGAAGACATATAGGAGTGCTCGAAGGAAGACTGGGGGGGCTTTGTTCTGACATGGGGATGGCTTCCCGGTCACAGGGTTTCAGGTAGAGGTGGTACTCAGGAGGCCCCTGACATTCATCGGGGATGATCCAAATGAATTTGCCCCACATTCTTTACAGCTTGGGGCAGCTACAGAGTCAGCAGAGAAAGGGGCTGCAGTGGTGGAGCTAAAGAAGGTGGACAGCTGAAAGTCCAGCTGCTATAGGAGGTATGTCAGGTGTTGACAACAGCAACTCACACTGTTTTTCTTGTTTTCCATGGCAGGTTCCAAGAGGAAAATCTGGATAGTGGGGCATTCCTTCGTATATTGGGCTGAAAGGTTTGTGATCACCACCTCCAGAGGAGCAGAGCTGTGATATAATACTGAGCATACCAGGGTGCTGTGGAAAGGCATTAGGGGGATGAGTCAGGCACAGCTCATGCCTCTGATGGAGGAATTAAAGTTGTAATTGGGCACACCAGATTGCCTTATTATACACCTGAGGGGCAATGATTTGGGGGGACTACCATGGGGTGCATTGAGGCAGAACATCATGGGGAATTTAGAGAAGTTGAGAGGGTGGTGGCTGAGGGTGACAATTGGCTGGTCTGACATCATCTCCCAGAGGGTGTGGGGGGGGGTGAAAAATGTCCAGTTGATCAAAAAAGTCAGGAACTGTCTGAATAGAAAGGTGGCAAGGGCAGTAATCGAAATGGGGGGGTGCACCTGCAGCACAAGGAAATTTCCTTCAACCAGCCTGTGGTGTACAGGTCTGACGGGGTCCACCTATTGGAATTTGACATGTGCCTATTTCTAAGGCCTATTGGGGAGCTAGTGAGCAAGATAGCCAGCAGAAGATTGAAATACTAGACCACAATGGGGAGCTCCTCCATCCATCACAAGCTGGAGGAGGGGCAGTGGAAGAAAGAAAAGGGGGAGCAGGGGGTAAAGGAAGGGGGAGGGGGTAGGATACATGGGCTGGGGACAAGGAACCTATATGTGGTGGTAAAGCAGGGAAGGGGATAGGTCCAGGCACCAGCTTCAGAAGTGTCCAGGCCTGGAGGGCGAAAGCCCGGGTAGGTGGAACCGGCCTGGTTCTGGTATGGAGGAGGGGGCCAGATTCACAGTGTCTGAGCCCTGAAAGCCAAGATGGAAGAATAACCAGGAGAAGGACAGAGGGTTGAACCAGGTAGCTTTGAAAGAATTTTATGTGTGGAATTGTGAAGTCATAAATTTGTGGATGTAAATATATTCTTTCTGCCAAAAATAAACATTGCCAATGAGCAACCAAAAAGTAAAATTGGTGTAGCGTCCATCATTCCTGGGAGGGGTTCAGGGGACAAATATTAATATAAAAGAGATTACGTTGGATGTCATAACAAATTGACACACAAGATGAATTCAAATTATGTTTCCCAGAAAAAAATGAGGTTTAACAAACACTCAATGTGATCACTACTACAACACAATATGTTGCTAAACACATCCCTATTAGTAAAACACAACTTTTTTTAATGGGACTTCAACTGGAAAGCGAATTAGCATGTCATAAAAAAGGATCCTTTTTTCGAGCTGCTAATGAACAAGGATCATTCTTTGTCATTCGCTCATGAAAAGGGATTGCTGTCAACTGCACAGACTGTCTCACGAGAGTCTCATGGAAAGGGATCCTTCTTCGCGACCCACTCATGAACAAGGATCCCTTTTTGTCACTCACTTGCAAAAAGGGATTCCTGAATGCTGCCCAAAACATTGTAAACATAAACAGGAAATTCATTTACAACACCAATGAAAAGAGAAGTCAAAGGTCACAACAGCAGAGCAGCAAAACTCATCAAATCTCATTGGGAAAACTGCAGTTTTACAGATCTACACACTGTAAGTACTTGCCCAAAAAATGAATATATCTGTACAGTATTTCTCAAACAGTAATGTACACTAGTATACCACATCATATTATCATTGTGCTTAGTAAATTTGTAAGTTGTACTTGAACTACCTGATGCAAAATGACATTAAAAACAGAAAGAAACATATGCAGCCATAAAAGACATCACTGCATCTCATTTTCACAAAAAGCTACACAGTGCCTTGCTTAAAGGAACAGGTTGCAAATGTATATGCAACAACAAAAAATGTGAGTATTACTGTCCTGTGAGCTCTACAAGAATTCATTTACAGGTTTACTTTAGTGATACTTCTTTTACGCCATGGAAAATTTTGCAAACAGTAGTTCTGTAACTGTCATACACACACAGAAATAAGCTCACTTCAGTGAATAAATTCAGAAGCCATTTCTACATTTTTTTTTTGTTTCTTAGTTTTTCTTTTTCTGTATTGCAAGTATCAGTGATGAAGCCAGCATATAAAAGTTCTCCAGCTAGCATAGGCATCTCATAATATCATGACAATTGTTCTCAATACTATGCAGACTAAAATTGAAGACAAGTCCCACCAGAAACACAATACAAGCACATTAAACTTGCATACTCATGCATGACATGTAGCCCTAAATACATATGAACACATCTCACTCATGCTCTTTTAAAGGAAACTGGTTATGCATATTCACAAAAATGTGTCAAAATGAATATACTGTACATAATAGATCTAAATGCTACTTTTTTCTCCTTCAACAGACACGTATTTGTAACAATGCCAAAATATTGGTCTGGCAAGGACTGCTTGACCCTAACAGAGCTGGTGGACAGACATGCCAACCCAGGCGTAGTACTGAGGGCCACCAACTTTGCTTTGCAGCAAATATGGCAAACAATTAGTAAACATGTGGATGGCATCAGAGTGCAGAAGGCACTGGATGAATGCAAAACAAAATGGAAACAACTTCATCAGAGATTTTACTTCACAAATCAAGCAGGAGAGGTGCCTAAGAGGGACCAGGCCTGGCACAAAATCATCCTAGACATGTGGAAGCATGCAGGGGAGCCAGACTACGGAGACTGCCACCATGGCAGTAAGCATAATATATGCACATATATTTGACCAACTGTCTCTGAACAACATAATTTTGGTTATCACGTAAAGACCAACACATGTATAATAGCAAGCCACAGAAACCAAGGTTGTAAATATAAAGTATATATAGAATACTGCATGGGCATCTATGCACAACCAATGTCTTCTGCCACAGAGGGGCTGTGATTCCCTCTGACCTCGAGAGTGAAGCTCAAGAGATCCATGGGAATCAGAACCCTGAGGTGGCAGAACACATTGGTTATGCATAAAGTTCCTCATCCTGTATTATTTTTAGTATATAGTATTATGTGAAATGTGTGCATTGTGTGTTTTCTCTTTCACATTGAAACTGACTTGTGCAGTCTCTACAGCTTTTAGAATGCTTTTCTGCCACAGAAGGGTACAATCACATTCCATTATCTTTGAACTGTGGTACCACAGCATTTTGAAAAAGATGGATTTCTATATAGAACAATGCCCTACTATATGCTATAATTGTATTCCCTGTACTCCTTGTAGCCATGCCCATAAAATTGGATGCTGCAGTATGACCCAAATCAGTTACTTTTTCATTTTTTCATTCATTGACTGCCCACAATCAGTCATGAGACATCCAATTACTGTTCTTGTACTTCATGACCAATTGCTCATGTAAGATATAACCCATGAAAAAGTGTGTGCAATAATAGTCATTAATGCAACCCACAGCTGAATAGTGAGACACAACGGTGCAGCCCAAATGAACAACAACTAACTGTGAATTGCATAGATGGCTCTGTATGTCCATGGCCCTGTAGTGTGCTAACACACTTATAAAATAACATGTTTGTTTCAGTCAGAAAGAGATAATAATTAGTTCATTTTGTGTATACTGGTCTTTCTTTACTGACTCTCTCTAGCAAGAAAACTTACTTTCCGTCACAGCAAATGTCCCTTTCTCAATATCACTGGTTTTCATTAGTCTACTAGCTGTATTTCTACTGTTTTGAAAAATGAATAGCATACCACTCTTATTTCTCAAGAGAGGCTACACATGTTATACAACCCATATTGCCACCATATACATAGTATACATTAACAGAAATTGTCATTAGAGTAAAATAAGTGCAATGCAAACTCACTAAGAAAAACAACATGTGCAAGCAACAATGTATCAAAACAACAGAATTGGCTCTATGAACTAATGGGTGAGTGTATCATTCCCAGCCATCAATTATCTTCAGCACCTCCCCAAGTGCACAGGTCTGACCACAGCAGCCAGGAGAGGCAAAGCACACCCAGCCAGGAATACAGCAGGATACCTGCCCTAGGCACACAGTGCATGTCTCACACAGATTTCTGCCTGTAGAGGTGCATGAATTCAACCTGCAGATATCCGAACATGCACAACAATACCCCGTTGGTCTCTGGAACCTCCAGCAATGCCACCATAGCAAGCCCACCACCCCCACACTACCCTACCCAGTCCAAGGCAACCCCAGCATTCGTCCAGGAAGGTACCACACCCCCCACAAACACAACACACACAAGTGCACCTACTGCCACACACAATTGATCCTCAAACTAAATACCCCCTACCCTACAGAGGTGTTATGTGCTGCTCTCCTCTGACACCTCAACCCATACCTGCAGAAACAGTTGCAAGAGATGGAAAGCCATCAACACAGCCCTCTGCACACCTCTACAGTCACCGACAATCTGCCATACAGTGATGCACTTCAACTGCATGCTCCAGCATAGATGAGATATCCGACATAAATGGAGCTGTGAAGAGGGATGTGCCACTGGCCATCCAGCTCACAGAACTGTGAACACAGCTATGGGTTGAGGGTCATATCTGTGTGTATGTGTGTGAGGGGGCAGATGCCTGATGTTCACAGGTGCATTCAGCTGTTCACTGTACATGGGCCCTGGACATTCACTGGCACTCACAACAGCACTTTCCCTGTCATGCCACCTGTACCCTGCAGGTGCACCACTGAACAGCACTACTAGCTATGATACATGCTGTCTACTGCTAGCAGAACCCCAACACACTCCCTACCCACTCCCATGCATTGCTGTTTGCATGCCCACAGGGTCGGGCACCTTTCAGCTGTGCATTCCAATTGTTAACAGTGCATGATAAACACTACATAGCATTCCAGCTTACCTATTTGAACGCATAGAGTTTACACAGCGAGTTGGCAATGTACACAGTTACAAATGTGTGTATTACATATTTATCAAATCTGACACAGAGTAGCAAGCATAACAGCATAATACTTACATGGAAGTGTAAAAAAATGTGCTGTTAACATGACAACGGTTACTGAAGTGTTCAAAAACATTTTTCTTTCCTAGCTCAATAGCTGTCTGTTCTAATAAAAGAAAAAAAAATTACTGTAGGAGCATGCAGGCAATTGCCACAAGTTTTAACAATAAAAACTCAAGTAATTTCTATTACTTTTTCTCTCTTTGCAGGACACAAAGGCTCCTCCACAATGTCAAAGCTCAGAGTACGACCTGTGCCAGTTCCACAGCATCAGCTGGAGGAGGATCGTCTAGTTCAACAAGTAATCTTTCTCGACTCTGAAGGTACAGTATGTAGAAACATTAACATCGAAAACAAAAATAACATGCAATTGTAACAAAATAATATAACTTGTGCTATGGTCATCGATAATTTAGTGATAGTTTACTCCTATGCCATGTTTACAGCTGTTTACATAGCCTGGATGTTGGTGGTGAAGTAGACACATGTGAGGGTACATGTAAAATCTGTTGTATCCACAACATACAGTAACTGGAAATTATATGAATCTAAGAAATTGCCACTTCTGTAAAGAAACATAAGTAATAAGGTACAAGTACAGGGTATATATTGGTAGTAGCAAGACACACACACACCTAGACTTGTACCAAGACACAACAACGTAGTTCAGCATCTTCAGCCTCTGACTCTGTGCGTATTTCATTACTATCAACAAACAGCCATATCTTATAGATTACGTAAAATGAATCATAGACAACTGTTAAGAAAAACAACATTGTGAAACACTTTCATATCAACCAAAACGTATCCAGAGGTCTTACCAAATAATATGTAACATTCCTCACAAATATTTTCAAATGTCAGTCATCTCTGTATATTCACCCCAGTCAATACAGCCTTACTTTTTGGGGCCCAGCTCATGATTTTTATATATGACAAAAGACACCAGGAATGTTTGTGATGAGAATTACGAATTCATTACCTTATGAATTCAGAAAGTTCCCTTCTTGGCAATAACTTGTTTAAAATAATCAGCAGTGTTCTCTGACTCCCATGCCTAGGAGCAACTCTCAGGTGATCTAAACACATGTATTTCCTTACCCATTTTCATACCTCTCAACCTCATAGGACCAAAATCAAAGCCATTGTATTTTACTCAACATGACACAGCACCATTGCACGACATGCATGACACAATGTAGTACTGTACATATGTACAGTACCTTAAGTTTATGTTTTTTAAATATCCAATTCAGTTGCATAATTTCAAATACCATTACAAAACACAATCAAATGTTCTGAAAGTTCATGCTGTAATTTATCTTCATTTACATACTTGAAACTAAAGTGGAATATAGGCACTGTTATAAAACTACTTTTCTTTAAGATACAGTCTTAATTTAATTTCCAGAATTTCAAGAATACACTGTTATTACTTTATTGACTTAAATGAAAATTGTGCTGAATCAATAGGTCCCCCTTCCCCAGTTAAACCTCTTTTTAAATACTGCTTCAAACTGTATTACTGCTCTGACTACACACTTTTTTCAGCCATCGTAGTGGGTATTTCTGATTTTCATACTTCCCATAAAAAACATTTTAGAATTGCACAGTGTAGTTTATGTACCTGTTCTACTCTTCTATTCTTGACACAATGCATCTCTGCTCTACCATACACTTCTGTATTTGAAAGGGATATAAACTACATCATACACTTCTAAAGTGACAAAACCACACAGTAAAGGACAAACACTCACTAAGCTCACTAAAAGGTCTGTATAGATGGAACAATAACAGAAATTTAACTAGCATTTTGAAAAACAACTTCTATTGGTAAAAATGACTTGCACGCTCAGTGCAATTCTCCTTTAACTTGACAGAAGAGTGCTATATTTGAATGCAGTGTGTGTGTGTGTGTGTGTGTGTGTGTGTGTGTGTGTGTGTCTCTCTCAGTGCTCATATTAGAAAATGATGAGCCAATACAGTGCAGGGGGAGGAGGGAGTTTTACCCTTGCTGTGTTGTCCACTGATGTACTAGTCGACAGTTCCTATACTTTAAGAATCTGTTATCAGCTTAAGGGTTAAGCAAGTCTATAATGTTTGCACTGATATTCTACAAAATTTGTAAAAGTGCGACATATCTCTCACTTCACTATTTAAGCAGTAAAGCCAATTATTCTTCTGATATCTCTATCCACAAAATGTCTTAATCTGTCACACAGATAATGATATATGCATAGTGCTATATTGTTACCAAAACACTTTTTTTTTTTTTTTTTAGTTGTTTAACCAGGAATAGCACACTAAGCTGAAAGCTTTTTTACAGGAGCGACCTGGGAGCACAGGGAAGTTAAGTGACTTGCTCAGAGTCACACAGCATGCAAGTGGAAGCTGTGGGATTCAAACCCAGGTCTGGCCTGCTAGATGTCACCAGATTTGCAGCTCAAAGCCTTAAACCACTGTGCTATACTGCCTCCCACTTCTTTCACCCTACTATAGCTTTCAACCACTGCATCTATGAAATCATATGTACAAAGTCTACCATATTCCATCTACTGTATTTGTATTTTCAGACCAAGAAGCTAACAGGGAGGGCACTGGTAATGAAGAACAAGACACCACAGAGGAACCCAACCCACAACACCACTCTTCCTCCATGGACCAAGGTACAGCACTGCTAACAGCTGGTGGTTCTTCCGAAGAAGACCCCAGAAAGGAATCACAGCTGGGTCCATCCCACATTGAGAAATTTGCAAGTGGAGATAGGCCTCTACCTGACAAACATAAGTAACTTCATACAAGTAACCATATCAAAGGGAACCATAGACAGTTAATTACACCATATGTCACAATTGTCCAGTCCATGCTCTTTTGAGAAGAGGGCTATGTGATACTTACACAGTATAGCACAATAGTATGTACCTTTAACAATTTTGTGCTGTACAGATATGGCTGTGGCAAGGCATGAGGCCACAGGCTGAGTGACTTCACCCAGCATGCATGCAATTCAATATGTACTGAGGAACAGGGCAAAGAGCAATAGAGGAGGTGGGGGTCGGTATATGCCAGAGAAGGACTGAAGTATGTCAATGAGGAAGGGGAGGGCATCAACATAGAGTCACTATGGGTGCAGCTAATCAACTCAAAAAAAAATAGAACCCTCAGGATGGGACTGGTGAACAAGTAACTTTCTTAGACTGAGAAGTTACACAAAGAACTACTGCACCATGTCAGAAGCACAAGTCAAAGAAACAGAACAGTAACAGTGGAGTACTTCCACCTAGCAGAGACTAGATTTGTGTACTGAAGGCACCACAAATTGAAGGGAACAAGTACCTGGATGCCTTCCAGGACAGTTTCCTGTTGAAGATGGAAAATGGTACAGCCAGATTACAAAACATCACAGACTTCATGCTGGGGAATGCTGAGAAAACAATGTATTGAGCATGCAAAGAATACTTCATAAATGTATTTCACATTTCATACAATGTAGCTTTATTAACAGATCCCAGTTTAAGTTTTATTTACATATTGCAAATATAGTAGCTATGTTTGTGATGAAGAATAGTTCTGGTAGTTAAGAACTAATTAAGATGCCACAATTTCCAAATGAACATTGTGCATGGATGTGGACACTTTACTGTAGAAAAGAATGTTCTTTCCCAACATGCAGAAATGCATTTTCCATGCATAGGCAGCAGCCAATCAGATAAGAACATTTTCCACTACCATTTGTAAGCAAAAAAAAAAGAGCAACATACACAGTGCTTTTCTATTAAATAAGAAAGGCAGGAGAAGAGATATCACTCTCCACAGGCATTACCCAAAGCTCTGTTATTCTGATACTTAAACAACCATGAACAACGAACATCATGTTAATCTTGCTCTTACTCACCACCTCCCACCCCAAAAATATTGCGTTATGCACCAGATGGTGCAGCCAAGGGTATATTGCCACTACAAGATTACTTAAGACATAATTGTCATACATCACAGAGTTCATCAGTATCATAATAAGAAATAAATTACATTGATCTGTGATTGCAAGTGACTGCTAGGAGATAGTCTTAGTTAATCTACATAAAAGTGTCATAAAATAAGCTCTCCAGCATGCCCTAATGTACCACCATTTGATACCTTTGACACTAGATTTACCTCAGTAAATAACCACAGAAATGCATTGTTACACAGAATGTTATTGTATTTTAATAAATACTTGCCTATACATCAACAGCACAAATTTTCTTTTTTTTATTTCACATAAGGATCTCCCCTGTTCATGTGCCTCGTTTCTGCACAAGAAGGTAAGACTAATTACCATCAACAGTATATGTTACCATTAAAGAATAGAAAGCATGTACACATCAATGCATGTGTGGCTAATACAAGTCAACAAGAGCACCAGTCGTTACTTAGAAGGTGCCTGTTCCATATATGATAACAGAGATGCAATCATAGAGCAGGACAAAGTGACAGAGGGGCTGCTAGCACTGAAGGTGGCCAAATAGAAACACACCAGTCATTACTTAGAAGGTGTCTGTTCCATATATGATAACAGAGATGCAATCATAGAGCAGAACAAAGTGACAGAGGGGCTGCTAGCACTGAAGGTGGCCAAATCAGCAGGTCTGGATGAGGAGGTAGCATGGTACAGAATCAGACATTCTATCACAGAGCAGCAGAACAACACATGTGGTACCTCTTCACAAAAGCATTTTCAAAGATAGGCCAGGCAATTACAGACCAGTCAGGGTTCCCTCAATCATGACACTATGGAATAGGAATAGGACAAAGGTAAGGATCAATGGTACGGGGCTTGGGAAAGTGGGTGGCGGAAGCTGGGACAGCACCTCAAACTGTGATCACAGGAATACATATATATTACCACTCTGTCAAACTGTCTTTTTTGACTAATCAAATAACTTTTCATATACAACACAGTCACAATGCACAATCTATAATTTTCTTAATTGTTTTATTTGCCATAACAATACAGTTAAAAACCATTGCTGATTAAAACTTTTTCCATAGGTATTTCAACAACATACGTTATCATTATTTATTGTTTACTAATACCTCTGTGATATGTATGTAAATAACAATAACACTGCACAAATCTTATTTACTGGCAGAACTGGAAAGTGAACCAACAAGACCAACAAAAACATATTATACTTGAAAACTATAGAGACACCCAAAATTGCAACAACTCACAACTATAATTTTTCCACATAACGTGTTTATCTTGTATTTTAAAACAAAATGTGTTACAGTTAGAGGTGGGTGAAGTGGCCGAAATTCGCTCTGCAGAATGATTCATGGAGAAACGTGGAATCTGCAAAGCGCTCCACAACGCGAAGCGAAGTACTTTGGATCATAATGGGGAACGCAAAGTCCATTGAAACCAATGACTTCACGTTATTCTGCCTTCCCTAAACAACTTCTCCACCAATTTTAAGGAGAAGTACATTGAAATCAATGTACTTTGCATCACTTTGCCTTGTTATTGAGCTCCAAGGCGAATTTGCAGTGCTTCATGGGATTGCAGGTCACGTGGGCTCTAGATTGTTCTGCACAGCCTCAGTTCTGTGTCGTGTGTGTGTAGTAGAAGATGGAGACAGTTTCTTCTCAGAACTCTGCAATTCAAATCCTCTGAAAGCTGATAAAGAAGCCTTTTTGACCCTTTTTTTTTTGCTCAGAATTTAGTACATCGATTGTAGGAAACCCTCCTGTGCTCATATCATCGAGTGTTTATTGTTTGTGTGTGGATTTTGAATGTTAATTTAGAACAGTCAGTCTGTGTACTGTGAAGTGTGCGTTTAGGGAGGTGCGTATCTGTGGTGTTGGTAGATTAACTGGAAGAAAAAGGCAATCTTTCTGTTTTGGTTATATTTTTCTGGTATAACTGTGTTAATTTACACACAGTAATATTTTCAGTAATTCTTGAAATTTTTTTGCTAATTGCTGGTGCAGCAGTGTATAATTTCAGTTTCTTTAAAACATTTGGTTATATTGTTAAAGGTTTTCAATTTGCTACACAATACTTGTAGTGTGTGTGTGAGTATGTGTGCGATGCGTACCATTAAATCAGACAACTTTAATTGTGCCAGAGTAATTGCAGCAGTGTGAACCTGCTATCCACCACACCTGCATGGATTTTTTATACTGCTTTGTGGTATCTTTACTGGTAGTGGGCTGTTACTGCCGTGCACTACCCCACCAACTGGCAAAAGGTATTCTTTTCCAGATTTGAATTTGTGACTTATGAGCATTGGTTAGGTGTTGTTGTGCCTTCGCGTCTGACTCTGCATCTCTTGAGCGCGCATCGCAATCTAAATCTGCCTGTGCATTTGCAGTACATCAATAATTCTGGGAGGCTTTGCATTTCTTGTTACACTCTCATTTCACTTCGACAACAAAGGGGAATTTTCTGGATGCAAGACAGTAGCATTTTGGGGGTGCACATTAATTCTGGCGAGTGTGTGTGGCCACTGCTTGCATGACGGAGTGCACCATTAATTCTTGGAGACTTTGCATTTCTTGTTACCCTCTCATTTCACTTTGCCAGCACTGGGAAATTTTCTGGACACAAGACAGTAGCATTTTAGGGATGCAGATTAATTCTGATGACTGTGTGTGACCACTGCGTGCATGACTGAGTGTGCCATTAATTCTGGGAGACTTTGCATTTCTTGTTATGCTCTCATTTCACTTTGTCAGCACTGGGGAATTTTCTGGACACAAGACAGTAGCATTTTGGGGATGTAAATTAATTCTGATGACTGTGTGTGGCCACTGCTCACATGACAGAATGCACCATTGATTCTGGGAGACTGCATTTTTTGTTACCCTCTCATTTCACTTCACCAGCACTGGGGAATTTTCTGGACACAGGACAGTAGCATTTTGGGGATGCAAATTAATTCTGGTGACTGTGTGTTACCACTGCGTGCATGACTGAGTGTGCTATTAATTCTGGGAGATGTCACATTTCTTGTCATGCTCTCATTTCACTTCGTCAGCACTGGGGAATTTTCTGGACACAAGACAGTAGCATTTTGGGTATGCACACTAAATCTGGTGTCTGTGGGCCAGATATTCAAAGGTTAGTGTGGGGCACAAATTCATTGTGCTGGACTGGCACCAAATTTGCCCCCAACTGCCATATTTAAAAGGACATTTAGCGCCGGTGCTAGGTGTTAGTGCTGATGTTAAATTATAATGTATGCAAGGGAGGGACTGAGGGGAGGGGCCCTGAATGCCAGTGCACTGGCATATTCAAAAGTATAGTGCTGCACTACAGGCATTAGTGCAACCTGTAGCATGGTGCTGAATACTGCTCAGAAAAGGCCAGCAGTAATGTACCAGTGGTAATGTGCCGGAGGTGCCCCCCCTCCCAAAGCATGATTCCCGATCCCCAGTATCCATCCCATGATGTCAGTTCCCTGGTAGTCTAGTGGTCGCCCCACCCCGTCACATATCCCGACCGTAGTTGTAAATACAAATTAAGCCATTTCCCTGGTAGTCTTGTGGTCCCCCCACCACCCAGCACATATCCCGACCCCTGTTGTAAATAAAAAATGAAAACATTTTCCTGTTAATCTAGTGGTCCCTCCACCCACCCCCCAGCACATATCCCAACTCCTGTTGTAAATAAAAATTAAGCCATTTCCCTGGTAGTCTAGTGGTTCCCCCGCCCCCCTAGCACATATCCCAAACCCTGTTGTAACTAAAAATTAAGCCATTTGCCTGGCAGACTAGTGGTCCCCACATGTCCAGCATGTATCCCAGCCACTGTTGTAAATAAAATGAAGCTATTTCCTGGTAGTCTAGTGGTCCCCCCCACCCCAGCATGTATCCCAACCCCAGTTGTAAATAAAAATTAAGCCATTTCCCTGGTAGTCTAGTGGTCCCCCCACCCTCCAGCATGTATCTCAACACCCATTGTAAATAAAAATGAAGCCATTTCCCTGTTAGTCTAGTGGTCCCCCCACTCCCCAGCACGTATCCCAACCCCCATTGTAAATAAAAATGAAGCCATTTCCCTTGTAGTCAAGTGGTTCCCCCACCTCCCAGCACATATCCCGACCTCCATTTTAAATAAAAATTAAGCCATTTCCCTTGTAGTCTAGTGGTCCCCCCCAACCCCCCAGCATGTATCCCGACCCCTGTTGTAAATAAAAATTAAGCCATTTTCTTGGTAGTCTAGTGGTCCCCACACTCCCCAGCATGTAATGCGACCCCTGTTGTAAATAAAAATTAAGCTGTTTCCAGGGTAGTCTGGTGGTCCCCCCTACCCCAGCATGAATCCCGACCCCATTGTAAATCAAATTAAGCTGTTTCTCTGGTAGTCTAGTGGTCCCCCCACCCCCAGCATGTATTTCAACCACCATTTTGAATCAAAATAAATCATTTCCCTTGTAGTCTAGTGACCCCCCCACCCGGCAGTGACATCCCGCCTACCCAAATAGCATCCAACAATAGAGCCAGTGACAGGCTCAGCCCTCCTCTCACCACCACAGCCAGCCGCCAACTGAGGTAGGAAGGAGCGGTACATATAACATGTGTTAATGTGACAGAACACTGACTGTGTCTGGCAGCACACAGTTCCTGCTGCTTCTGGCCTGTACTTCTATTCTGACCAACAGGGGATGCTGTGGGCATGCCTTGGCCTGCAGTGTCCAGCCTGTACTTCCATTCCAACCAATAGGGGGAGCTTTGTGCTCCATGCAGTAGCACCAGGCAAACTGTGTAGTAATGTATGCTAAGCAGCACCTAATGAGATGCAAATTTACCTGTTTGCCCATGGATTACCTAAGTAGGCTCATTTGCATGGGAGCTTTGAATACAGCTCTTGTTTGTCCCAGGCTAACCAGTTTGCACCGGGCTAATGTGTTAGCACTGTGCAATCAGGTTAGCCCGGGGCAAACCTTACTTCAGCATAGCACAGTTTTGCAATGTGTGGCTTACATTGTTGTTTGTAGTAGATGTCAGACATCTCTGTGCAATCATACACAGTGTTCCCCACCTGCAACACTGGCTTGCTACAGAGTCTAATGAGCTGCAGTTGCAGTGTGCACTTCCCTGTTGCTATATTCAGTGCTGTCTTATTCCCGGGCAATTTTTGCCCTGCACTCCTGGCCCTGTTTGCCCTGCTTTCATTGCTTGCTGTATTCAGCTGGTTTTGAACCGGGTTATTTCCTTTTCAATATAGCTTTGCTTTGTGCTCCAGGCTAAGTTTACCCACCAGGCAGTGCTAATTTAGCCTTGGGGCAAAGTTTTGAATATCTGGCCCAGTGTGTGATGTGACCACATCCACTGCATGCATGACTGGGTGTGTCATTCATTCTGGGAGCCATTGCATTGCTTGTTACCCTGTCATTTCACTTCGCCAGCAATGGGGAATTTTCTGGACACAAGACAGTAGCATTTTTGGGGATGTAAATTAATTCTGGTGACTGTGTGTGACCACTGTGCGAATGACTGAGTGTGCCATTAATTCTGGGAGATGTTGCATTTTATGTTACCTTCTCATTTCACTTCACCAGCACTGGGGAATTTTCTGGACACAAGTCAGTAGCATTTTGGGTATGCAAATTAATTCCTGTGACTGCGTGTGACCACTGCGTGCATGACTGAGTATGCCATTAATTCTGAAAGACTTTGCATTTCTTGTTATGCTCTCATTTCACTTCATCAGCACTGGGGAATTTTCTGGACACAAAAGAGTAGCATTTTGAGGATGCAAATTAATTCTGGTGACTGTGTGTGACCACTGCTCGCATGACATAATGCACCATTAATTCTGAGAGACTTCACATTTCTTGTTACACTCTCATTTCACTTCGTCAGCACTGGGGAATTTTCTGGACACAAGTCAGTAGCATTTTGGGTATGCAAATTAACTCTGGTGACTGTGTGTGACCACTGCGTGCATGACTGATTGCGCCATTAATTCTGGGATACTTTGCATTTCTTGTTACACTCGCAATTCACTTCATCAGCACTGGGGAATTTTCTGGACATAAGACAGTAGCATTTTGGGTATGCACATTAATTCTGGTGTCTGTGTGTGATGTGACCACATCCACTGCGTGCATGACTGAGTGTGCCATTAATTCTGGGAGACTCTGTGTTTCTTGTTATGCTCTCATTTCACTTCATCAGCACTGGGGAGTTTTCTGGACACAAAATGGTAGTGTTTTGGGGATGCACATTAATTCTGGTGATTGTGTGTGTGGGGGGGCACTGGGGGGCTGCCAATATTGTTGCCACTCCACCTTACTTCACATGAAGGTGGATGACAATGCAAAGTAATAATTACAAGATGAAGTGAGCCTTTCCTATTGGCCACTCCATGTAGCGGAGTGACAGCATGAAGTAGCCACTTCCTGTTCACTTCACCAGCAGAATTTAATTTCACTGCATCTCTAATTACAGTGAACCAGCCAACCAGAAGAAACTGAAGACATGCCCACATACAGTACATAAATGTCACTATGGTGGTATTTATATGTGTGTTTGCTTGCAAAATATCACAACATTGTAGTATAGCATTTACGAGTTTCCTGTTGTCACCCTTTTCTATGTATATACCCCACTGCCCGCCCTACCCACCACCATCCAGCAACACTACCACTGTAATGTGCATGCTAACCAAATAGTACTAATATGCATGCATGGTGTTGCGTGTAATTGTGCATTAACATCTCTGTCAGCACTGCTCATGTATTGTCATTGTAAAATAGAAAGTACATCATCTGAATTACAACATTTTTAGAACCGCACCATGAAGCATGCCTAGATGTCTCAAGAACAGGTGAGTCACAGCATTTCAGAAACAG
This sequence comes from Neoceratodus forsteri, assembly GCA_016271365.2. Lineage (NCBI taxonomy): Eukaryota > Metazoa > Chordata > Ceratodontiformes > Ceratodontidae > Neoceratodus > Neoceratodus forsteri. The sequence goes on from CM057458.1 coordinate 324,326,020, forward strand.
GTTCTAAACAAGAGAACGTATCTACCACACCCATACCGCAGCTCAAAACTGAATCAGTGTATATCATGCAATACCTGGTAACACAAAATGTAAGTGTGTGTGTGTGTGTGTGTGTGTGTGTTCTGTGTCTGTGTCTGGAGGTGGGGTGTTTGAAAAATCAACAGGCTAAGTCAGATGCACCCCTCCCCCCGTCTGTCTTTTTTTTATCTTTCTAGGGTGGAGATTGGGGCAAGCTGATGTGATCAAGTTTCCCCTTCCCCCACCACCCCTAAAAAAAGAGATTGCTCTTTCCTGATTTGAACTTGGCAAAGATGCTACATCACTTTTGTGCTTATAGTTTCCATGAGACACAGTGTTATTTCTTTATTGTTATTAGCACTATTACACTAAAATGCCCTTTGGCTCCTGGAGTGCCCCTTGCTACAACTTCTGGCAGTCTCCGAACAGTATTCTCGATTATTTTCACTGACCTTGAGGTCTCTTAAAAATGTCAATGTTTTTTTTTCTTGGAAATTCCAAGTTCAGATCTTGCCATTTTATCATTTAGTTTTTTTCTCTAGTTCTGAGAAGTCTATTGATTTTATATTTATTCAAATCTTTCTTTAGCCCTGAAATCTCCTGTTATATCTCTAATTCCAAATTCATGCCTTCTTTTTTCAATTAATATGGCTATTAAAAAGACAGCTGCCATCATTTAAGGCTGGTTCCATTCATATTTTTATGTAAATTTTGAGGGGTCAAGTGAAGATAGTGATGTGCAAAGTTGGAAAACTCTACTCCATGGGTTAATTCACACCTTTGCCTCATTTCAGAAAGTTAATCTGACCTGCGAAATCCAAATTCACCAAACACTGATAATTTTGTGAAATGTGAAGTTGCATCTTCACTGGTAGAGTTTGGCACAGAGATGAAGTCTTACAGGAATGCAAAGATGCAACTTCCCCAGTAAAGTTTGATATGGAGGCAAAGTTTACAATGTGCTATGGGACTGGAGATTGCATGTTACTGAAGCAGCTTGTATGCCACGCGGAGGCTGGCATTGGTGTGGTGTTTCAAAGAGAGAATTGGAGAAAAGTCTGTGTGTGCTTGTCTGAGAAAAAACAACTTGTAAAATATATCTCAAAATTCAGCTTTAAATGCATCTCAAAATCAAAATTTTTGAATTCAAATTGCTCACAAATTGTTCCAGTGTACCTTGTGCTGCTAGATTTGTGTGTTTTTTTTTTGGTGGTTATTTACTTTAAGGTAGTGGTTTCTGTTTTGCCAGTCTGTGAAGCAGTTCTGTAGGGGAGTGTAGGTCTACTTTGTAAAGCACGATAGCAAGGCAACCCAGAAAGATCCATATTGTTTTTGTCTAAGGCTGAAATTTGAGTTATATTTTGGTTTTCTCACTCTTTGTTGTTCATGATGTTTTATCTGTAATGAGCAATTTCTCATCTTTATTTCTGTGGGTTAGTGTGTTGTGTTTAAAGGGTACCTAAACAAGCATTTTTTTTTAAACTGCAAACTCCAAAATCTGGCTTCATAACAAGGTAAAGTAGAGGCTGCTGTTTACATTTATGCTAAAACTGGATTTATGTAAATAATATAAATGCAGTTTCATAGCTTTTGAAAAATGTAAACATCAGCCTTTCACTTTCCAAAAACAGCCTTGGTTTCTCCCTAAGATGTCTGCCAAGTTTGTTAAGTGATGAGTCATGATGACATCATCTAAGCCAAAGACAAAGACCCACATGTATTTCTATAGTGCTTACTAGTTCTTCTTTCCCTCTTTATTTTGAATTGTTGTACCAGAATGATCAACACCATGTATTAACTTGTGGATTATTTTGATCAGTACACAAGTTAGGCTATGATTGTGTTCATTTTGTTTACTTTAACTTGCGGAAAATGTTTTGCAATCCAGCTGACTTTTTCCTTGGCAAACTGCATTATAGTACACTTCAATTACCTGGTGATCTAGTGGTTATGTGATGCACTGAATTTTGTTTTTTGTTAACCAGGAGAGACACACTAAGCTGAAAGCTTGTTTACAGGTGTGGCCTAGGAGCAGAAGGAAGTGTAATGACTTGCTCAGGGTCACAGAGCAAAGTACTGGTCTGGTTCAGTTCCAAAGCCCATGCTCTCTTATTAATCCACAAATAAGGCTTTCTTTTTCCATGTGAACCTCCTGCATCTAGCCTGCTTTCTGTTGAACACCCCACCATCCATACCCTGTCCTTAGTACTGCCTGGTGCCGCATATGTGCTTATGGTCTCATGAAGAGAATTATCATACCTCAGATTGTAATCTTGTACCTCAGAGAGTTATGCACACCTATACCAATATCCATCATCAGCTGGCACTGTTAAAAAATGCCTTCCAAATCACTCTCTAGTCCACATTCTCAGTGTTTGACTTCTGCTCCCACAGTAAACGTTGAGTGCAGCACCACCCTTCTGCACAGTGACGGTAGTATGTACAGTTCTCCTGTTGTGTTTTTTCCACCTCATTAACCAACAACTAGGTCTTCCTGGAGGACCAACCAATAAGCATCATGACTGACCAGAAAAACTGCTGTTCATGGCCTCATAAGGGCTACACTTACAATGGATAACTATATTATTATTAGCAGGAGAGGCATACTAATACCTTGAGCCAATCCACCCGACTTCCATTGTCAGTCTACTCCTTTACCTGTGATCTGCAGAACCCCGCTGGACAGTTCCCAGCAATTCTTCCCCAGTACTTTTCTGTGCTCTACTCCATAATTCGAGTTGGCTGGTTACCACCCTTCCAAATCTTGAATGAGCTATACACAACTCCCTCAATACTGTCCTAACAAACGTCAACCCCCACCCACCCAAGGGTAATCTCCCTGCACTGAATTCAAGTAACAGTTTAGGTGCAGCCCTGCCACTCTGAGTATTTGTCATTGCTGGCTACTCTCATCCACAGTCAAGTAGTGATCATGATCTTGGCAGCCCCACATTTCAGATCTCACAGTGATCTGCTCAGTGTCCTCCTTCATGTCTTCAACTAACCTGAATATAGCTATACCCTGCTGGAATGGCCTCTTCAGTCCCTCTCTGGCATTCATTCTTCTCACCTGCACCCCACAACAAAAACTGGTGAGTTCACTACCCTTCTGCATCATGAATGTGGTTAGTACAGTCTCCCATGTTATTTTTACATATTAATAATAAACATGATCTTCTGGTAAACCAGGCTAATAGCTGCATTGCACAAGTGGTAAAATAGGCTTTCCTATCCATGTAAGATCTAAGCCACCTATGATTAGGCACTATTAAATGACATGCATAATGATGTGCACACCCATCATTTAGCAGTGCCTAATCAAAGGTAGCCTAGATCTTTTAAGGATAGGAAAGCCCATCATTTCCCTTGTTCCCAGTTGCTATCAGCCTGAATTACCAGAAAGATATGTTTATATTTGATATGTCAAAATAAAACGGGGACTCTACTACTTGCATTCATGATGCACAAGAGTGATGAGCTCACCAGTTTTCAGTGTGAGGAGGAATAGTGAAGAATGAATACCAGAGGGGGACTGAGAAGGCCACTCTTGCAAGGTACTGTTTTGTCAGGGAAGGGGGAAGACTGAGGAGAGAAATATGAGCAGAATCCTGTGAGAAATAAGATGTGGGCTGCCAGCACCTTGATCACTACCTAACCCCGTTGTCCTGGCCAACATTCCCCTTCCCATACAACCAGTTCATGCAATTGTCCAAGGCTGTGTGTGGATATTAATGTATGAAATGGCTGCCACTACATGTTCAGTCACTTCACTACCAGTCTAGTATTGCTTGTAAAGCACTTTGGAATACAATGTGTATGAAAACCACTATATAAATGCTGGTTGTCCTTCTTCTCATTTCCCATGGAAAAAGAAAACAAGACAAGCATATATTTGAGTTTCAAGAAAGTATGTACTCTAACATTGGACTGAACAAGAACTTTGCTACAAAAAAGCTGTGGCTGTAGGGGTTGGTGAAGGGTGTGGCTGCACTCCCCCCACACACATAGTAATGTACTTGCATGCTGCTGCTGCTGCTGCATTTCACTTTGTTGAGGAAGTCTGATTTATTGATTGTACAAATATTTACATTCAAACTATGGTTTACATTTGTAGGTTCTGTCGAAAACATATTAGAAAAGAATAGCAGAAAATATAAAGGTTTAATAAAAATGTTAAGTGCATATTAAGCATGCACACCACCCCAGAACCCTCACTGTAGCATCGTGGATCCACCATAACCACTAGACCACCAGGTTATTCAAGATTTGTACTGCACTCTGGTTTGCCACAGAAAAAGTCGGTTGGATTAAAATACAATTTCAGCATGTTAAAATAAACAAAATGAACAGAACCATAGCCTAACATGTGTATTATACAAAATAATGCACATGGTTTTGACCATTTGGGTGAAACAATTCTATACAAAGGGAAAAAAATAACTAGTTAGTACTATAGAGAGCCATATATCTTTCTGACTTTGGCTCCAATGATGTCATCACTTAACACATTTGGCTGCCATTTTAGGAAGCAGGTAAGACAGTTTTTTTGAAATTAGAAGGCTGATTTTACAATATTCAAATGCTCTGGAACCACATTTAGGTAAATTATATACATGTAGTTTTAGCCTTAATGAATACAGCAGCCTTTCCTTTAGTCACCTACGGAGTCAGATTTTTGAATAGTTTGTTGTCAAAATGTTGTTTAGGTATCCTTTAAGTAGACATTTTGTCAGTGTCTTTCTGTAGCAAATTTTGTAATTGTTTTAGTTAGTTTTTCATAAAGTGATGATGTTCTGTCACTTTTTGTTATACTTATGTAACCCCTAGGTGGTGCTATCCCAAGGGCTACTACCCCTGCATGTTTGACTACGGACAGGTTGAGGGGAATAGGTCCTATGGCAGGTGCCTCCACCCAGAGGTCAGGGTTTGTAGTGGTTAGACTAGCTTGGTCACAGCCCTCTGGGACATTGAGACCCCTTTTATTCCCTCTAGTGGCTCACAGAGTACGCCAGAGTTACAGCCCCAATACCCCACATATACACACTGTTCACTCATATAGATACCACTTACCCTCGAGACTGATTCTGCAGCATGTCTCTGAGGTCCCCATGTAAAATAAGGTTAAACAACATACACAGCAAAACACAATACTGTTTCCATAAGTACCAACACCACAGACAGTATATAGTATTACAACAGCAAATCTGATTTATTTAGGGGGCAGTAACATGGGAGGGGGAAATCAGGTTAATTGGTGGCATTAAATCACAGTACTGTGCACGCATACAGGGTCTGAAAAGTCACACTCTGGGTACCCAGATTGGGGGGGGGGCTAGCCAGGTCCATTGCCCAGGGTTGGCCGGCAGGTGCAGATGGATAGGGCCCTGTAGAAGAAAATATATGCACAACACCCAATTGTAATCTGGAGCCAGATGGCTGAGGCGATGAAGCAGGGAAGCAACAAGAATTAGATGACACATTTGTGATTGAAAAAGACTGCAGGGGAATACCCTGATTTGTACTCACAATACCCAAGCTGAGGACCGGATGGTAGATGTTCTTCTGGATTGCCAGAACAACAGGGCATGAAGACAAGGTCCTTGTGACTGAACCCCACTGCAGTTGATAGCAAACATATTTAGTCCAAGCTAAGCTGGGGTTTGCTTCCAGCTTCAGCACACAGCACAGAGCACAGGGGATTGGGAATAGCAATTCCCCACAAGCACTATGCAGACTCATATGTAAAAGGAAAGTACTATACCAGGCAGGGCTGCTCCTCGATCCCAATCGCAATTACTGCAAAAATACCTGGGAGCACACACAGCAGCTTCAGTTCCTGACAGACTGAGCGCGATTCAGCAATTTCTCCAGTCTTCTACAGGGTGAGCCTGGTTTCCACTCTTCAGACTTCCTTGTTTCCCCTTAAAATCAGATTCAGTCCGAACTGGCACTTGCAATGGCTGCAGGCCGAACCTTGGGGCCTCATACGCGCTTCCCACTCAAAACTATACACCGCAGAAGCACAGAGCTCCTTCTGTCTTCACTGTCACAACTGATCTGATATTTCCAGTCACTGAGCAGGGCATTTCCTTTAGCTCCACGCCGTTCTGTTGGTTGGTTCAGCTGTCACTCACAATAAGACTCCCTCTGTTGGTGGAAAAAGGTGCCAAGGTCAAAACTACATTTCTAAGAGTCACTGCCCATATAATCCCCTTGTGGCTGGCTCAAAATTAAGAGTCCAAGTTCTGATTCATCCACAGGCTCCATTTTAGGGCTCCCTTAACCTAACTGGCCCAGCGCAGCAGTTCAGGACCAAAATGAAAGAGCTACACTGAAACAGTTTGTGCTAAAATAAAGACAGGTTAGACAAACTACATTTCCTCAGTCACTCTAAATGATTTCTGGCAAACAGTTATATATTTCAACAAGGGTCCCTCTGCATATGTAGCGATGGCAGAAACGGAGTGAATTGGCAGCAGCTCAGGCAGGATTCGAGCATTAAATACACAGTCCCCCCATACAAACTAATTAAGTCTGCAAGCAGACAGCTCTTAAAGAGACAGTACGTGGAGGCTCAAATAGCACTCACTTGGAACCACATTTAAACAGCTCAGCCACTGAACACCGACCAGACTTGGAGCATTCAGGCAAGCTCCTGGAAGACTTTTGGGAACCCCCATTTGCAGAGGGGTTACACCCTTCCTGGCCTGGAAATGCTTGGCATCCACGTCAGGTAAAAACACCCATAAATTTCAATACAACCATTTACATTTACATCAATATCACATTAGGCTTATACGTACAATCATCAGTCAACATATCACCTTATCAGAAACACATTTCTGAAACTTTTCAGTACATCACTTTTTTTTCACAGTATTATACACATATTGTACCATAACTCAGGTTATTACCTCCTGTACATGAAACCTGAAGACAGGGGGCCCTTCCCTATCAGCTAACTTGGGGCTGGATGAGGCAGGGGCACCATACCTAGAGGGCAACACAAGTAACTTGGAGTTAGTACTGATGTTCAGTTTGGCCAACGAACTCGGGGTCACATATACTCCTTTATGGACAACATTGAGAGGCAAGTCCAGAGGCCTCACAGGGGAATCATAAATGAGGTGCACCACAGGCTTTACAGTGCGACCAGTCTTTCTAGGGGGAACTGTTACAGTCTCTGCATCCTGAACATCATTTTCAGCATTGTCCTCACTTGGCAGGGGAGTCTCCATTGGGGTAGAGAGGCTAGAACTTGGGGCACTTTCAGCTCCAGGAGTTACAATCTCTGAGTCCACAACACTTGGCTCACATGAAGAGCTTTCGGGCACTGGTAGTGGACCGTCAGGGCACTCAAAATACTCTTCTTGTTCTGGAGTATCACCAGTCTGTTCCAGTCCATTATTTTCCTCCCCTGAAAGCTCAAACAGTTAAACCATACACAATGATTCCACTTCATCTGACTTGATACTTTGCACTTCACTTCCTGGGAGCATTGGCTCCAGGGATGAGGCTGGGGGCTTAGACAGTCCAGAAGGCCTAGCTTCATCTCCAGTATTGACTAGGGGATTGCCCCAAAACAATTGACTCAGTTCGTAAGAAGGGTAGTATTCAAAGCCACACTCATTTTCCTCTGACATGGACTGACAGCCACGTTCAACTGGGACTTGTGGAGGGGAACACTTTAACTCAGCTTCTGCAGGTGCAGGCTTTCTTGATTTTTGCTTAGCAGCAGCTCTAGTCACTGGTCCAGAGAGGGCATTTTCTGGGGGCTCAGACTCAATCAAGATTTGTCCAATGGGCAGTAAATGATTTCTATGCATTGTTTTCACATCTTTTGAATTATTCTTAGACCTTACTTTGTACACAGGCAGATTACCTAGTTTGCCCACTACAATGTGAGGGAGATGGTGCCATCTGTCAGCAATCTTATGTTTGCCATGCCATCCCAGATTTCTTAGCAATACCCGATCTCTCTCCTGGAGTTCCTGTGCTTTCACCTTTTTATCATACCTTTCTTTGTTGGCCAGATTTCTTTTGGCAGCCATGGTTTGAGCCACTTGGTATGCATGATTTAGCTGGGCCTTTAACTTTTGCACCCCATCACCTCGAAACCCATCAGGAGGGACTCCAAAACATACATCTACCGGCAGTTGAGCTTCTCTTCCAAACATCAGGTGGTAGGGGGAGAACCCAGTGGCATCACTTTTGGTGCAGTTGTAGGCATATACCAGAGTGCTAATTTGTTGGCTCCATCTAGGTTTGTCCTTTGGGTTGAGGGTGCCTAGCATATCTAGCAAAGTGCGGTTGAAACATTTAGGCTGTGGGTCCCCCTTGGGGGTGGTAAGGGGTGGTTCTGGACTTTTGCACTCCCCACAGAGAAAGCATCTCTTTGATCAGATGACTCTCAAAGTCTTTCCCTTGATCAGAATGGATTCTTTGTGGTGCCCCATAGTGAACAAAAAAGTTTTCTACAAGTACTTTTGCCACAGTGGATGCCTTCTGGTCCTTGGTGGGGAAAGCTTGAGCATATCTCGTAAAATGGTCAGTGACCACCAGCACATTACTAATATTTCTTTGATCTGACTCCAAACTCAGGAAATCAACACAGACCAGCTCCATGGGTGCACTGGTGGTGATGTTAACAAAGGGGGCAGCACTCTGGAGCAGGGCTTTCCTCTGTAAACAGTGACTACAAGTTCGAATGTGTTGCTCAACATCAGCCCCCATCTTAGACCAATAGAATCTGGATCTCACCAAGTCAAGTGTTCTGTCTATAACAAGGTACCCCATGTGGTTGTGTAAGGACCTCGGTACTGAGTCTCGAAAGGCAGTGGTCAGCACTAGTTGTTGTTTGTCGATTTGTCCCCCTCTGTCTACTGTTTCTCTGTATAACAGCCTATTGATCAGTTTCAACTTAGGACCTTCATTGTATAACAATGCAGTTCTCAAATCAGTGGAGCGTAATTTGGACACATCTTTCCCTGTGTAGAGGGCTTCTAAAGCTGATTTGATCATGGGATCTCGGGATTGAGCCCACTGAATTTTGTCATTGTCCAGCTGAGGCAGTGCACCAATGTCTATTGCAGAAAAGTGGCAATAAGCAGCAGGTATGCAATTCTCAGAGGGTCCCAAACAATCCACCATACAGTCCACTGCATCTGTGGACATTTGTTCCTCTTTGTCAAACTTCTGGCAGAGTGCTCGAATATCAGGTTCTGACAGTCTGACCCAGTCATTCCAGGGAAAAGGCCTCCGGGAGAGAGCATCAGCATCTATATGGTTCAGGTCTGCTCTGTATTCAACAGCATAGTCGTATGTAGATAATGCAGAAAGCCACCTATGGCCAGTGGCATCCAACTTAGCTGAAGTCTGCATATCGGTCAAAGGATTATTGTCAGTTTTTACTAGTATCTTAGCCCCATACAAGTACTCGTGGAACTGGTCAAGAATGGCCCACTTCAAAGCTAGGAACTCTAACTTATGTACAGGATAGTTCTTTTCGGATGGGTTCAGGGTTCTACTGGCAAAGGCCACTGGTCTCAGGCCATTCTCATGCTCTTGGTACAATATAGCCCCCAAGCCTTGCAGGCTAGCATCAGTGTGCAAGACATAGGGCTTTGCTGGATCTGCATAGTCAAGAACAGGAGCATGGGTAAGTTGATATATAATCTCATGAAAATCAGCTTCACACTCAGGTGTCCATCTGGCTCCAAATACTTCATTGGGATGGAAATACACTCTCTCAGGCTCAGAAGAAACCAACCTCTTATATTTTTTGTTAGTAGGAGGGTAACCTTGAGTAAGATTAAGTAAAGGACGAATCACTCTTGAATAGTCCTTGATGAACCAGCGATAGTAACCATAGAATCCCAGGAATCTTTGCAGTTCTTTTAGACTGTGGGGCTGTGGCCAGGTGGTCAAGACCTCAACTTTACTCGGGTCTGTTTCTATTCCCTCAGTGGATACTATGTGTCCAACATACTTTACAGAGGTTTGGAAGAACTGACATTTATTGATGGATAGGTTAAGGCCAAAGTCTTCCAGTCAGTCCAACACCTTGAACAATCTGCTCTCATGTTCCTCCAGTGAGCTGCCAAGCACAATAACATCATCTAGGTATACCAAGCACTCTAACAAGTTCATGTACCCCACCACACGCTCCATCAGTCATTGAAAAGTATCTGAAGCACCTGAAATCCCTTGAGGCATCCTCATGAATTCATAGAAACCAAGCGGACAGATAAAGGCTGTCTTTTCACGGTCTTCTGGGGTCATTGGGATCTGGTAGTACCCACTGTGAAGATCCAACACTGAGAACCACTTACTACCGTTCAGGCAGTCTAAGGCATCCTGAATGCGGGGCATTGTGTACTGATCAGGAACAGTCCGCCAGTTCAAGGTGCAATAATCCACGCACATCCTTACTGTCCCATTCTTTTTCCTCACTACCACGATAGGTGAAGCATATGGGCTTCTGGATTCTTGTATTACACCAGCAGCAAGCATCTCTTGCAGATGCAGTCTCACATCATCTATGTCAGCAGGTGCCAGGTGTCGAGACCTCTCACGAAATGGCCTTTCAACATGCAGCCGGATATGGTGCTCAGCTCCTTGCATGCATCCTACATCCCATTCCTTTAAAGAAAACACCTGGTCTCTCTGGGTAAGCTTCTCACTGATCCTCACTTTACATTCAGCTGGCAACGGGGAGTCACCGAAACCAAACAAGTCAGGCGTTACTCAGTCATTCTTCCCCGAACTCTTGCTACTGGGTAGCACTGCAGTATCCGCACAATGCACATTAGCCAGGGTGCAATCTCTATTTACTCAAATCTCTCTGTCAGACACATTATGAACTTGAACCATTACCCTTCTGGCATAAGCATGGGCTTAGCAGGCAAAATACTAGGCTTGACCAGCAGTCCCTCTGGCAATTTTCCATCGCCTAGTGCATCCAACATTAATATTTTATTCTTGACATCCTTTCTGATACGGACCTCACCCTGTAAAGTACACTGGGCATTTGGCACCAGGATCAGAGACTCAGGATCCTTTTTCCAGACAAGTCCAACCGGCTCCTCTGGTTCCACTTTGTCAGCATTTCTCTGGGCATCGTAGGCCTTCCTGATCAAGGCCTGAATTCTTAGAGCTCTACCAGTCCAGAACCCCTGATTTTCATAACACAACTGTGCCAGCCATCCAAACATATGTGCATTAGTCCCAATTAGTAGAGGAACCCCCATCATACAGTCCGGTAGGGGGACACACTAAGGCTAGGGTCTCTACTTGCTCAGCCACTCCAGCCATGGAGGTGGGAAAAGACAGCCAAATTCAGGTATATCCAGAGTAGGGGTAGGCCTTATCACTTAACTCCTAGACATGCAGCCCCTCCAACGGTTGTAAGGGTACATCAGACAAATGCTTCTGATACCAGTCTTGGAACATAATTGTCACTTGGGAGCAACTGTCTAATACAGCTCTTGTAGACACTCCTTTCACCTTTACAGTAGTCTCCATGGAGGGACCCACTATTCTGGACCAGTCTGGAGAGGCGATAGCTGGGCCTGGGCAACTGACCTTGCCGCAAAGGGATGTGAGTTAGCATTTTTGGGGCTCTCACTTGGATCATTTCATGCACCTCTTAACCACTGATTTGTTCTCTGAAGCTCTCCTTGTAGCCTATATGCAACTTTGTCTGCGTCTTTTGGGGACTGGCATTCTCTCTCTTCATGTGCCCATCCTTCCCACATTTATAGCAAAACATACTTTCTGGAGTTTGAGCTGGTTGAGGCATCACACTGGCAGCCAGGGCGGGGGTACTACTAACTGGAAACCTTGGTGCCATCTCTGTCTGCGGCGTGATAAGGATTTGAAGACATCTCATCAATTTCCCCACTTCCATGGTCAACACTTTGAGTTTTGAGCTGTTGTCAGCAGGAGATGCATGGATGGGTACCCCCAACCCCGTAGCAGATGCAGTCGGATGAGGGTTGGGGCCTGTACTTGAAGGAGTGGCCTTCATAAAGAGACTGTTTTTTATTTCCCTGAACTCTCTCAGCAGTTCACCCCATGGTGGCACACTCTTATTGGTCCCCACTTCACAAGGATCTTCCAATGCTGTGATCACTTGGGCTGCGCTCACCCCAGAATTAAAATCCCCTTCTCATCTTCAACCTCCCGAAGTTCTTTTATTAAGTCACAATAGTCTGGTGGGTTACCCCTTCTGTCTGGGAGCCTTAATTGAAGGAGCTGCAATTTAGAATGCTTTGCATGTTGTAGTAGGTGCTCCAGCCTCACACAGTTTAAGTCACTGGCGGCCACCCCACCTTTTTGGTAAGCCTTCTGCAGAGCTCTTTCCAGATGAGTAACATATGCAGAAAAACTTTCCTCTGGCCACTATTTTGTACTTTGAAATTTCCACATCAAGCTCTCCCCTGACTCAGTGTTCCCAAAATTTCCTTCAAGTGCAGATAGGTACTTCTGGGCAGATGCATCAGGATTTGTGGACCTCAAAAATTTAATGGCCTCTAGGGCAGGACCCCTCAGACTTTCTATGATTCTTTTTCATTTCTCAGCCTCCACACACTGCCATTCAAGTATCGGGGGGGCAACACAATCCATCCAAGTGTCCCAATCATCCTACCCCTGGGGGGTTGGGAGGGTGCCAGAGAAGATCCTCAACCTTCGGTAAGAGTTGTGACTAATGGCAGGTGCAGAAATAGGAGGCTGCATTGGTTCAGCCTCAGAAAGAGGGGCAATAATGGGTGCTGGAACAGGACAGGATGTTGAGGGAGGAACACCCACAGGTGGCAGAAATAACTTCTTCAAGTCCTCCACAGTTTTTCCTTCCTCCAGCAACAACTTAGCACATTTCTCCTCAAATGTTTCAGATAGTGGGAGGGGCTCATTTTCCCCCGGGTCTTTACTGCCCTTAGTTATCACTCTCCAGACAGTGAGGGCTCCCTCTGGGGTAATAGTCTGTGGCACTTTGGAGCTATCTATGGGGTCCTTATACTCTACTAGGGCCCTGAAAGCGTGGGTGAACAGATCAGCATGTCGACCCACCACCACAGAGTGTTATAAACCTTCCACCTTGGAAAGTGCTCCTGTACAGTGTCTGTATTGATACCCAGGGAGATGTTCAGGATAAGCATAGCATTTTGGGGGTCAATCTCCTCCTCAGTACACCACTCCACCATCTGGTGCACAGCCACATCTGTCGGGGTACCCATTTTTTTTTTAATAGTGGTTCATAAATGTGGCCACTAGAGGACACAAACTCCCAGCAGTGAGCCTCCCAAGATGTAACTCCTAGGTGGCACTATCCCAAGGGCTACTACCCCTGCCTGTTTGACTACGGACAGGTTGAGGGGCCTAGGTCCTATGGCGGGTGCCTCCACCCAGGGGTCAGTGTTTGTAGTGGTTAGACTAGCTTGGTTACAACCCTCTGGGACACTGAGACACCCTTTTATTCTCTCTAGTGGCTCACACAGTACACCAGAGTTACAGCCCCAATACCCCACGTATACACACTGTTCACTCATATAGACACCACTTACCCTCGAGACTGATTCTGCAGCACATCTCTGAGGACACCCTGTAAAATAAGGTTAAACAACATACACAGCAAAACACAATACTTTTTCCATAAGTACCAACACCACAGTCATTATATAATATAACTACAACAAATCTGATTTATTTAGGGGGCAGTAACACGGGAGGGGGAGATCAGGTTAATTGGTGGCATAAATAACAGTACTGTGCACACATACAGGGTCTGAAAAGTCACACTCTGGGTACCCAGGTTGGGAGGGGGGCTAGCCAGGTCCGTTGCCCAGGGTTGGCCGCCAGGTGCAGATGGATAGGGCCCTGTGGAAGAAAATATATGCACAACACCCAATTGTAATCTGGGAGCTGGATGGCTGAGTCCATGAAGCAGGGAAACAACAAGAATTAGATGACACACTTGTGATTGAAAACAGACTGCAGGGGAATACCCTGATTTGTACTCACAATACCCAAGCTGAGGACCGGGTGGTAGATGTTCTTCTGGATTGCCAGAACAACAGGTCATGCAGACAAGGTCCTTGTGACTGGACCCCACTGCAGTTGATAGCAAATGTATTTAGTCCAAGCTAAGCTGGGGTTTGCTTCCAGCTGCAGCACACAGCACATATCACGGGGGATTGGGAATAGCAATTCCCACAAGCACTATGCACACTCGTATGTAAAAGGAAAGTACTATACCAGACAAGCTGCTCCTTGATCCTGATCACAATTACTGCAAAAATATCCAGGAGCACACACAGCAGTTTCAGTTCCTGACAGACTGAGTGTGATTCAGCAATTTCTCCAGTCTTGTACAGGGTGAGCCTGGTTTCCACTCTTCAGACTTCCTTCTTTCTCCTCACAGTCGGATTCAGTCTGAACTGACACTTGCAATGGCTGCAGTCCGAATCTCAGGGCCTCACACGCACTTCCCGTGCGAAACTATACACCGAAGAAGCACAGAGCTCCTTCTCTCATCACTGTCACAACTGTTCTGATCTTTACAGTCACAGAGCAGGGCATTTCCTTTAGCTCCACACCATTCTGTTGGTTGGTTTGGCTGTCACTCACAATAAGACTCCCTCTGTTGGTGGAAAAAGGCACCAAGGTCAAAACTACATTTCCCAGAGTTACTGCCCATACAATCCCCTTGTGGCTGGCTCAAAATTAAGAGTCCAAGTTCTGATTCATCCACATGCTCCATTTTAGGGCTGTCTTAACCCAATTAGCCCAGCGCAGCAGTTCAGGACCAAAATGAAAGAGTTACACTGAAACAGTTTGTGCTAAAATAAAGACAGGTTAGACAAACTAAATTTTCTCAGTCACTCTAAATGATTTCTGGCAAACAGTTATATCTTTCAACAAGTCTTACAGGATTTAGGACACTGTCCTACATGCTGGGCCTTTGGAGATCTTAGGGCTCAGCTCCGGGCAGCATGGGCAGAGATTGCACGCCTCAAATTTCATATTGAAGAGGAAATACATTATAAGAACCACCCGCCATTTCCCCAGCATCCAACAGAAAAACCTCGACCGCAGAGGGTAGTTGGTCCAGGAGGTTGGCAGGTGGTTAGAGGAGCAAATCAGGTGCCCCATCACTCTCTGCTCTCCAACACATTACCTCCAAAACCATATAAACACTACAAACAGGTATCTGCCTCTATATCTGAAATCAAATAAAGAGGCAGAAGACACTGCAGAGCAGGACACTGCTGGCACAGGAGCTAGCACAACAAAACTCACCCAAATCAGGAACCAAAACAAAACAAGCACATAGGAAATCCAAAAACTTGATCATAGGAGACTCCATGATTCGGGAGTTGATACCCATCTCCAGCTAGGGTCATGGTCAGATGTCTCCCAGGTACATCAGCATGAGAGACACTGACCACATTGCTAAAATTGTTCACAAAGCAGGAGAAAACATTGATGTCCTAGTACACATAGGGACTAATGATCTTGCCAGCCGGTCAGTTGTGGAGACCAAGGAACACCTGACTAGGCTGGGTGACAAACTATCATCTATTTTCATCGGCATCTCCTTCTCTGAGATCCTGCCAGTCTAGGAGAGGGAGCAGATGGTCGGAAGGTCAGAGAAGGGAGACAGGGGAGCTAAACATGTGGCTCAAGGGCTGGTGCCAGGAAAAGGACACAGATTTGTAGGAACTGGCAACAGTTCTGGGAGAGAAAGTTCTTTAAATTTGATAGACTGCATCTGACTAAGAGGGAGTCAATGCATTGGGGCAGAAGTTTGACGTCTTTGCAGAATATTTAAACTAGCAAATGGGGAGAGGTGCAGCACCCATACGTCGAATGGAAGAACACCCTCCCACCTCAGCTAGTGGTCAAACAGGAATTCAGCATGTTTGCCGCTCATTTGCATCACCAGGTAAGAAAAAGGTTTGTCTCCCACACGACGCACAGGGTAAGGCCAAACTTCACCCAACAACTAACACACCAAAATCTGGCCAATGGAAAATCATGTACACAATGCTCACAGCCTGGGAAATAAGATCCAGACCTGCAGGCAATAATGTCAGAGGCTAAACTGGACATAGTAGCAATTAGTGAGACGTGGTTTACCAGTAACCACACTTGGGAGACTTCAGTAGCTGGCTATGTATTGTTCAGAAGAGACCGAGGTGCAAAAGGGGGGTGGCCCTGTATGTTAATGAAAATATCAAAGCTACAGAAATTCAGAATACACATAAGGAGCCAGAAGAACTGTGGGTCACCCTGAAACAGGAAATGGACAGCCATAAGAACTGGGGTTGTCTACAGGCCCCCAGACCAGAGGGAAGACATAGACACATTACTGTTAGAAGATATAAAACATGACAGCTAAAGGGAGGTTCTGATAATGGGAGACTTCAACATGCCGGATACAGATTGGTCAATACCAGCAGGAACATCTGCCAGAACTAGACTCATAGTGGATTCCTGCAGGGGAGGGCCTCAAACAACTGGTACAGCAACCCACAAGAGACAGGACTATCCTAGATCTAGTACTGACTAACAAAGAAGGGATCACAGATCTCCAGGTAGAAGGTCACCTAGAGCCAGTGACCATCACATGGTATGGTTCAATTTGGCTACTACATCTAAATAATCCCATTCCAAGGCAAAAATATGGGACTTCAGAGGAGCTGACTTTGATAAGATGGCCAACAGAGTTAAGCTAGCCCTGGCAAAAGAAACACAGGTGAGGGGTACAGGCAAAGTGGGCAAGCATTAAGGATGCAATACGTGAAGCAACATCCCATTGTGTTAGACAGAAAAGGAAGTGCAAAGAAGAAGGAAACCACTTTGGTTCTCAAATACAGTAGCAGTAAAGTCAGAGCCAAAAGGCTGGCCTTCAGGAAATATAAGGAACACAGCGGAATGAAGATAGGGAGGCATACCAAACTGCCCTAAGGGAAGCAGGTAAGGCAGTAAGGCAGGCAAAGTCCCAAACTGAGGAAACACTAGCACGAACAGTAAAAGAAGGTGACAAGACTTTCTATAGATACATTAGTGAAAGGAGAAAGTCCAGAGGGGGTATTGCTAAGTTTAATGGAGAAAAGGGAGCATGTGAGGAGGAGGACCCTGTAAAGGCATCTATCCTAAATAGATACTTTTGCTCAGTATTTACTGAAGAGAAGGTAGGGCAGGGCACACAGCTCAGCATCATGGACACAGGGGGAGGGAGGTGAGCACTACTCCCTTCACAAAAGAAAGGGTCCTACAAGAGCTTGCTAAGCTCAGGGTGGATAAGGCAATGGGACCTGATGGCATACATCCCAGGGTACTTAAGGAGCTAAAGGAGGAACTAGCAGAGCCATTAGCAGAATTGTTTAGTAACCTCTGAGCACAGGAGAGGTCCCAGAAGACTGAGAGGGCTCATGTGATCCCGCTCCACAAGAGTGGCAGGGAGGAGGCGGGGAACTACAGACCGTCAGTCTTACCTCAGTAGTGGGCAGATTATGGAGGCACTCCTTAAGGAAAGGATAGTGCAACACCTGGAATCCATAGGGCACAGGATCCAAGACAGCATGGGTTTACAAAAGGAAGGTCCTGTCAAACTAATCTCATAGATTTCTTTGACTGGGTAACCAGAGTGGTGGACAAAGGGGGAGCAGTTGATGTCGCCTACCTTGACTTCAGCAAAGCTTTTGACACTGTTCCACATAGAAGATTGATAAATAAGCTGGGTAGGCTCAGGGTGGGTCAGAATTTGGTCAGCTGGGTGGCTAACTGGTTGACGGGCAGAAAACAGAGAGTGGTGGTAAATGATATACAGTCAGAAGAGATGCAAGTCACAAGTGGGGTACCTCAGGGATCAGTCCTGGGGCCAGTCCTCTTCAACATCTTCATTAGTGACCTTGCAGATGGACTAGAGGGTAAGGCTTGTCTGTTTGCAGATGACACCAAGATCTGCAACAGAGTAGATGATCCAGATGGGGTGGACAGAATGAGAAGAGATCTGGATAAACTAGCAGAATGGTCAGAAGAGTGGCAACTGGGATTTAATGCAAAGAAGTGCAAAATCATGAACATAGGAAGAGAAACCCTGAAGCCACCTATAGGCTGGGAGGAGTTGCTAGCAGTCACAAAGGAAGAAAGAGACTTGGGCATCATCATCACTGATGACCTAAAATCATCCAACAGACCTCTAAAGTAGTAGGTAAGGCTAGGGGGTGTTAGGATGTATTAGTAGGGGTATCACAAGTCGTAAGAGGGAGGTATTAATCCCTCTGTACAAGACACTGGTTAGGCCCCATCTGGAGTACTCGCGGCAGTATTGGAGGCCACACCTTCACAAGGACATTAACTAAAATTAAGGCAGTCCAGAGAAGTGCAACCAAAATGGTGCAGGGACTGCATCAGAAGACATATGAGGACAGATTAACGGAGCTCAATATGTATACCTTGAGCAAAGGAGGAGAGAGGTGATATGATCGAGGCATTCAAACACCTTAAGGGCATAAACAAGGTGAAAGAGTCTAACATATTTAAATATAAGAAAAATAGCAGGACAAGAGGACACAGCATGAGATTAGAGGGAGGCCGATTAAGGGGGAATGTGAGGAAATTCTTTTTCACAGAAAGGGTGGTGAATGCATGGAATGGCTTACCACAAGAAGTGGTGGCTATGAATACAGTGCAGGGCTTCAAACAGGCATGGGATAGGCATAAGGGAGCAATACAAATGACTATGAATAGATAGGCCACTGACAGAGCAAAGGCCGATGGCACATTTATAAGGTAGAAAAAGAAATGGGCAGACTGGATGGGCCTTGCGGTCCTTATCTGCCGTCAACTTCTATGTTTCTATGTAAGTCTCCCTCTGCACATGTAGCAACGGCAGAAATGGAGCGAATTGGCAGCAGCTCGGCGGGATTTGAGCATTAAATACACAGTCCCATCATACAAACTAATTAAGTCTGCAAGCAGACAGCTCTTAAAGAGACAGTACATGTAGGTTCAAATAGCACTCACTTGGAACCACATTTAAACAGCTCAGACACCGAACACCACCCAGACTTGAAGCATTCAGGCAAGCTCCTGGAAGACTTTTGGGAACCCCCATTTGCAGGGAGGTTACACTTAATAATAAATTAACCCTGTTACCCCTGTTGTTTTAATCCTCCTGTTTTAAAAAAAGAAAAAAAATAAGAACTTTTTGGAATGTTTATAGTAGTAGTTCTTCAGATCACACTGCTAATCCCTTATTCCCTAGGGAGAGGTATTGTCTGCTCCTGGTATGTATTCATACCATCGTGTTAGTTTATTAATCCCTATGTTGTGCTAAAAATTCCTTTTGGGGGGGTTGCTACACACTATTAGAATACTATATTTTCAGATCACACTTCTGATCCCTGATTCCCTAGGAGTAGGTGTTGTCTGCTCCTGGTACTCATTTGTACTGCAGGTGTTATTTACATTTTGCAGTTTTATATCCCAAATCAGGTTACAATTAGCATATAAGAATGACTGAAAGGAGATGCTTTACTAAAGGAAGTGGTGCCAGGGAGGCTGCGATGAAGTGTTTAATATCTATGGGGCAAAACAATGCTGCTGAAAAAAGACTATGTCAGCAACATGTACAGAAGTAATTAGCAGTCTA
Organism: Neoceratodus forsteri; assembly: GCA_016271365.2. Lineage (NCBI taxonomy): Eukaryota > Metazoa > Chordata > Ceratodontiformes > Ceratodontidae > Neoceratodus > Neoceratodus forsteri. Next base: position 324,345,701 of record CM057458.1, read on the forward strand.
GGTAACCCTGCCTCCTGACAAACCCTTGGTGGCAGAGTGCTGGGGCATTACCTCCCAGGTTATCAGCTATGGTGGTGTGTTCACTGTGTGTTTATAGTTTTTTCAAGAAATAAGCCAGCCTTTTGTTGGAGTCATTTGGTGTCACTCCATTCATTCAAGACCGCAGGATGGATTCAACTGTTGACTAACTAATGGTGACAGTGTTACATACATCACAGTCGGTGGCAACCTGGGGACCAGTGATGATCATTCTGTGAGGTTCAATATAAGTACTAGGGCAGAATCAAACCACACAAGGCAAGGGTCCTGGACTTCAGAAGGGCCAGTTTTAAAAAGATAGGGGAATGCCTCAGGGATGCCCTGGCAGAGTGTGTGTGTGTGTGTGTGGGGGGACCTGGATGGAGTGGAGGAACTTTGGGTGAAACTAAGAGGGGACAAAGAAATAGCAACAAACCTCTGTGTTAGGCTAGTTAGCAAAGGCAAGAGGAACAAGCATTTGTCAATGCCGAATGTTGTCTTGCTGGCATTGGCTTTGGTAGTGCAGGAGTTAGAGAGAGATGCATAATAGGAATTGCAGTGAAGTATTGAACTGACACCAACCCCACCCCCACCGTGCAGAGACTGACAGGCATTGGGATGTGGCTTTTGGTTGTCAACCATAACACTCATGCCATTTCACCTCACCCTACCCTGCAGACACTGACAAGTGTTGCGGTGTGCCTTGGGGCCTTCAGTCCTTATGCTCACCCCATTCCATAAGGAAATGTTCTGAGACGGGTGCAGTATAGGAGAATGGGATGAACTTTAGGGGCGAATACTCCAAGGCACACCTCGATGCTCTCACTGGCTGCAGGCTGGGGGTGGAATGGCATGAGCATTACAGTCAACGATCCCAAGTCACATACCTGACACCAGTCAGTCTCTACAGAGTGGGACATTATGGTTGGAAACCCTAAAGCCCTGGGTGTTTGTTGGTATTTTCACTTCAAATTTTCAACATAGGCATTTTGTGACCCCACCTCATGAGCAGCGGACTATCAGTTCATTAGCCGACAGGTGATTTTGCACAGTGACCATGCCAGTTGGCGCCACAGGTGCGAAAACACATTTTGGGCAGGATGTAAAAAATGACAGTTGTACTGTTCATGAGGAGGTGTATAAAAATGGCAATGTTGAAAATCTGGAGTCAAAATATGAACAATTGGTGAAGTCATGAGTGTGAGTAGAAACTGCACAACACACACCCGTAATGCAATTATTTTGGGGATTTCTTTAGCCACATTTTCAACATAGGCATTTTGGGACCTCCTCTCATGAACAGTGGCACCGTGATTTTGTTAATCTGTCCCAAATGTTGATTTTCCTCAGTGACCGCACTATTGTGTGCCACAGGTGTGAAAACACATTTTGGGCAGGATGTGAAAAATGACAGCTGTACAGGTCATAAGGAGGTGTAAAAAAATGACAATGTTGAAAATATGGAGTGAAAATATTAAAAATTGTTAAAGTTACCAACGTATCTGGAAAATGCACAGTGCACACTCATAATGCAGTGATTTCGTGGAATTTTTTCACCACATTTTCAACATAGGCTTTTTTGTATCCCACCTCATGAACAGTAACTCTTGTTTCATTAATTGGTCCTGAAAGGTGATTCCATGCAGTGACTGTGATATCACCTTTTGGGATGGAGTAACAAGATGACAGTGCATGTGTTCATGAGGTGTGGTCCCAAGAACCCCATGCTGAAAATCTGGTACCAAAATTCCCCAAAATGGCTGAGATATCCACCTAAGTCGAAACCTCCCATTGCCTGCCATTATAAAGGTTACCACATTTTGTTCAGTTCCCGGACGGCTTCTGAATAGTTCAAACATGTTCCCACTCCACAGAAGATCACAGCACCAGCCCTACAGAGGTAAGTATGGGGGTGAGGGGGTGTGGGGAGGTGGGGTGTGCAGAGGGTGGGTAAGGGTTAGGGGAGAGGCACGGCGGGACAACAAGGGATAATTTTCTTTATTTAGAGGTAAAAAAAAAGAAAGCATACTTCTGAGGATGGTTTTCTTTATTTACAGGTGAAAAAAATTATTTGGGGCACACTGGAGTAGGCTCTCAGTGTGCCATGAGTTTGGGGGGGGGACATGATACCAATGGGGACTGCACATCCAGTTGGCGAAGAAAGAGTGTGGGGGGGGGAACATGATGATGATGGGATTTGGGCACCCCCATTGACAAACAAATTGAACTGGCGGGGACATGCTGACATGAGGATTGGGCATCCCCAATGTTGGCTTTGTGGGGATTGTGTGGTGGGCGGCTTGAGCAGCCATATTTATTGGAATGTTTCACCAGGAAAAGCACAAAACAGAACCTTGTCATCTTATGCTTCAGTGAGGAAACTGCACCTCATTGGAGCTGCAGATTTCTTTCAAAGTTGTGGCTGTCTTTGAAGTTTTGTGTCATCGCTAGCATGTTCGCTAATTGGTGGTTGACGGGCGCACCCACTGAAGCGTGCCCTGCATTCGCCAACACTGAAACACCTCTGAAAGTTCTACTACCACACGATGTTGCTTGTGCACATGCAAGACAACAGAAAAAAAGACCACTATGGTTCCCAAAGAAAGTAGCAGGGAAGGTAAGGGTAAAAATGCTAGCATTCAGGAGATATTAGAAGACACAGAAAAAGGAGGATAGAATGGTGTACCTGGAGAAACAGAGGGAGGCAGGGAAAACAGTTAGGAGTGCAATGGAATTCAGTTAGAAGTGCAATGGTGAAAACAGAGGAGAAAATAGCCCAGGAAGTAAAGAAAGAAGACAAGACATTTTTAGGCATATAAGTGAAAAGAGAAAGACCTGTGGAGGGATTGCAAGACTAAAAAGGGAAGAGGGGAATTGTGTGGAGGGGGACATTTTAAACAAATACTTATTTTCAGTGTTCACAGAAGAAGGAGGATGTGAAGGGCCACAGAAAAATGACATGAGCATCTAAGGAAGGGAGACATTAGTCCAGTTACAGAGGAGAGAGTCCTGAAGGAACTTGCAAATCTGAAAGAGTATAACCTAATGGGGCCAGATGGAGTCCACACAAGAATACTGAGGGAACTCACGCAGATGCTGACTGCACCTCTGACAGTCCTGTTCAACCTCTCACTGGAGACAGGAGTGGTTTCCATGGGACTGGAGTAAAGCAGATGTAGTCCCACTTCACAAAAGTGGTACTAGAGAGGAGGCTGGGAACTACAGACCAATCAACCTGACTTTGGTGATGGGTAAACTATTGGAATAATTCCTGAACAATAGAACAGTAGAATACCTTGAATCCAGTGGGTTGCAGGACACATGACACCACAAATTCATGGGTGGAGGTCTTGTCAAACCAATCTAATAGAGTTCTTTGACTGGGTATCCAGGGAGTTGGATCAGGGAGGAGTAGTGGATGTGGCAAACCTGGATTTCAGCAAGGCCTTCAACTCTATTACACACAGGAGATTAGTAAGCAAGCTGGGTAGCCTAGGAGTGGGACGAAAGGTGGTAAGCTGGGTAAGAAATTGGCTAAGGGATAGGAGACAGATGGTGATGGTAAACAGAATTCACTCCAAGGAGGGGATGGTGACCAGTGGAGTGCCACAGGGATCTGTTCTGGGGCTGCTCCTCTTTAATGTCTTTATTAGTAAGATTGCAGAGAAGCTGGATGGTCTGCCTGTTCATGGATGACACTAAAGTCTGCAACAGGGTAGATACTTGGGGGGGAGTGAGATGGAATCTGAATAAGTTAGAGAAGTGGTCAAGGGTATGGCAACTGAGCTTCAATGCAAAAAAGTGCAAAATCATCATTCATTTGGGGCACAGAAACCCAGGGGCAGAGTACAAATTGGAAACAGAGCCATTGTCAACCACAAAACAGAAAAGAGACCTGGGGGTTGTCATACATGCTGACCTAAAGGTGGCTAGGCAGTGTGACAAGTCAGTTGGAAGAGCTAGCAGGATGTTTGAGTGAATAGGGAGGGGTATGACCAGCAGAAAAAGGGAGGTAGTTTTACCCCTGTATAAATCACTGGTGAGACCTCACCTTGAATATTGTATCCAGTTCTGGAGACCTCATTTCCAGAACCACATAGAAAGAGTGGAGGCAGTCCAAAGGGGAGCAACCAAAAGGGTGCAGGGTCTGCATCAAAATCCATATGAGGAAAGACTGAAGGACCTCAATATGTATACCCTGGAGGAAAGGAGAGAAAGGGGAGATAAGACAGAAAATTTCAGATACCTCACAGGTATGAATAAGGTTCAAGAGGGAAGCATTTTTCAGAAATAAGACGATCAAGGTCAAGTGGCCCTGCTAAGAAGCTAGAGGAGGGAAGACTCAAGGTAGGTGTGATGGGAAGTACTTCTTCATAGAGTGGGTGGTGGGGTAAAAACTGTAAGGTGGTTCAAGAAAGCATTGGATATGCATAAAAGAATATTAGTGATGAGACGGGGGGTGGATAAACCAGAGATCAAGTAGGGTCTGTGGTGATACAATAAGTAGGGAAAAACAGGCAGACGTGGTGGGCCAGAAGGTCCTTATCAGTTGCCAATTCTATGTTTCTATGATGATTTGTCGGATCCCCTTAGGGAGCCTGAAGAGCAAAAGCACAAGGGTGACAATGCAGATGATGCAGGGGATGTTGTTTGCAGTTATACAACTACCAAAGTCCCTCCCAATATTATTGAAGTTATGAAATTATCCCAAACACACAAATTGCCACCCCATCCCCATAGCTGTCCCACTTCCACCACAATGGTAAATCTAGGGTTATGAAATCCCTTAGCTTGGGTTTTTATATACTTGACCCAGCTGATGAGACAGTCACGATCTGTCAGTTATGTCAAGCACAAGTTAGTAGGGGGGAAGGGCAGCCACCTAGGCACTAGTGAGCAACACACACACCTGAAGAACAGGCACCTGTTATGCTGGCATCAACACCAGAAGGATGACAGTGCAGGGGATTCGTGTCCCTCATCATCATCATTATGCAAGGCAAAGAGAAGTGACAGGCCAATAGACCAGGCAGATGGATAGATAAGTGAGGAGTACTACAGAGAGGAGGAGGATTATTTCATGGGTCTGCCTAGTAGTGGGCATAGTAGTAGTGGTGGTGGGTTGAGTAGTACTACCCAGAGTCAGAAAAGCACAGTAACATCATTGCAGAAACCCCCCAAAATCACTGGTGTCACTTGAGCAGCAGCATATATGAATCCCAGGAGTTAAACACCACCACCACAATGCCACCACAAAGAGTCCAGCTGTTTTGTGGGAAGTCAACATACTATAAGAGCCAAGCTGATGCATGCTGAATGTGTGTCATGCAGGCCTTGATCAACATCCAGCTTTCCACTTGTGCTGCCGCTGCACTACCACCTTCGGTCACCCAGCTGCCAGTGTAGTAGCAGCAGTCAAAGCCCTCAGTGCCAGAGGAAGAGAACATCTAATGGGACACTTGAACTTCCTCCCCCTGGCCAGCCTCTGATAGTCCAAAAATGTTCCTGAATGCAGTTTGCTGGTGTTGCAAGTAATAGAACTACCGCTGTGTTGACAGGCCAGCTAAGTGTTTCTTTTTTAAATGTATCACCTCTGTACCCTTTTAATACAACATGGTCCACTATAACAACATGAGAGGTATCTCATTGTGCTTGTTCAGTGCATCAGTGTCCTTTGCATTCCCTGGGCCAACATGCATGTTTCTTGTGTGATCACACTCACCACAATCTGTTCTTTGTGTTTATGGGCAATAAAAACTAAATAATTAAATAACTAAATCATTAACTAAATACATACGTTTTCCATTAAAAATGTTTTTGAATTAATAAATATAATAAATACAAACATCTTCTACTTACTAACAATACAAAAGTAAACACATATTAAAACACTCAATAATCAACTAATTATTAAGATAAAATTAAGACATAAAACTATCTGGAATACAATAAATTCAAAAAAGTAACCATACATAGCAAAGATCTTTAAAATAGTAATCATAATAAAGGCAGAGAAAACCCAACTTCTACTTAGACAGATATTGTCAAAAACTAGCTATGCTTAAAGAATACACATTATCAACCACTATCTTGTTCACAATTACAGTAATAGCCCCAGACATTGCCAGCTATTTCCTGAAATTTCTGTGAGATTTCTAGAGAAATCTCCTGCTTTCTGCATTTCCCCAGTAGAGGCAGCAGAGAGAAACTCTTTTGAAATTTTGCAAACTATCTGGAAATAGCTGGCAATGCCTGTGGCTACTACTGTAAGTTGAAAGAAATGGTTCTCTTACCTAATTAAAAATGTCAATTTGGACAGTTAAGAGAAAGCATATTCTTCCATTTTGGGCAACTGTTAATGTACTACAGGCGTACCTCGATTATCCGGACCAGCAGGGGATGTGGAATTTGTCTGGATAATTGATCATCTGGATAATCGAGGTTTGACTGTGTGAGTTAACATTGTTTGGGACCAGGTCGCTAGTCAATATGAATGAATAATCTGGATAATAGGAATACAGATAATCGAGGAATGATGCTGCTAAAATGCAATTGATTTGATCCTTATGCAGATTTTTAAGATATGAGTTCAGGCCTAGGATAAATAATTCAGGTCTAAAAAGAATATTTGCTCTGAGCACCTTTTCATATGTTTTGTATATCTTACCTCAAATGTTTGTAATGATTGGACAGACTAAAGCATATGGAGGATACCCACGTAGTGTTCACTGCATCTCCAACAAGGACTGTCTTGCAGGTATTGCATTTCTTCTAACCTTTGAGGGGATTAATAATAGTTATGCAAAATTTTGAACTGGATGGCTCGACCTTGAACATCTCTGCAAGATTTATAACCATTGACCCATGCAGATAGCCAGTCTTCTTCAAATATGTTATGACTTAATTCTTTTTTTCCCCATTTTAATTTTGATGATGCAATCAGACTACTGTTCTGGGTTTTAGTTGTAAACATTTTAAAAAAGGCATGCTGCTAAATTCACATTGATATCATAATTTAAATTAATAAAGAAAACTTTTTATATAAAGTAATAAATATGTATTCATGTTTGGGGCAGATAAAGGAGGAGAAATAGTCATTTTGACTAGATGTGACTATGCTATGGAATTACCATCACAGTTAAATGATGCAGTAAATTATGAGGCAGTAAATAAAATACCCTTCAAAACTATTGGGCAAACTATTAAAGCTTTAGTGGATGAAGCGGAAGAAAGGCAGTGAATTGAATACTGGGAAAGCAAGAAGATCAAAGTGTGAGAATCATAAAATCTCATGATTACAGTATATGTCTTTTTGAGATTCATCAAAATCCTGTAAATCCTACAGGTTATCCCATTATTGTTGGAATAGACTCCGTTACAGAACCTCTTTCCATCTTTGCAGATTTCCACTACAGATGCTCTGTACACCATCTCAGACCTACATAAATGATTGTAAACTTGCATATTTTTTATAATCTTTCTAAAAGATGGCTGCCATGCTGGATGTGCTGTTGGCAGGAGCTCTATGATTGTTTGCGGAGCCCTGTAATTTTAAAGTTCTGTGCTGTTAGTTGTCTCAAAGCTTTAGTGTTTTTTTCATTAGTGCTTCTTAGTACCATTTTATTTTGCCCCTTTTCTCCTATTTTCTTAACTTTAGATTAGTGCTATAGTTGTATGTTTTAGTGATGGGGACAGAGTGAGTAAGCAGCTAGCTTTTATTATCTTCTAGCATTAGGCTCTGAATGTAAACTGTCCCCCACGGCAGGCTGTTATTTTACCTGGAATCCCATGCCATGCTGTTTCTTTGGATTTATGAGTTTTCAGCTCATCTGATCAGTTTTAGACTTATAACTACAACTGTCCAAAGCTGCTGGCATTGAGTGTCACTAAGTTGCTCTTCTGATTTATTGATAGCCAGCTCTAGTCTCATGTGGAGCAATCAAGAATCCTTGGAATGATGACTGTAGTGCCAGTGGTCCCCAAGTCATGGAAAGAGTGTGAAGCAAGCTGGTAATTTGACCCCCTCAACCTGTGGAGGAATGTCAGTGTTGCAGGGAGAAGGACTGCATAATGATCTGGTGGTGAGAGAGCCAGATGGCTCATGATATTGCAGTTTTATAAATGGTGTTGCCCTGGGAAGTTGCAACAAAATCTCTTTGGATAAAGAACATTGCTGACTGTATTTCATTTTAGCTGTCTTTGCTGAAGTGGATCTGGTGAGAGCGGTATCCATTTCATGTAAGGTGAACATTCGGAAACTGAGCATCTGTGGCATTTACTTGAAGTGGGTCTGGACAGAGCAGCACTGGTTCCTGTAAAATTGACTTTTTCTGTCAGCCTGCTTAAGGAGATTAACAGTGACTTTTCTTTTGTGAGAAAAGAGAGACTGAAACTGAGATCTATGGCTTATGTTTGGCACTAAGTTTAATGGACTTCTAGCAGATAGTAGCACTTATATTTTATACTAGTATTTTATGTTGCAGATAGGAAGGGTGGTGGAGGGTTCTGAATAAAGAGTATCTATTTATTTGTTAAAAGCATTAGGTAATGTGCATGGTGGGCGGTGTGTGTTACAGTATTAGATATTGTTTATTGTGTTAGTTAGGGGTGGTTGCTGAATAGTGGGGCTTGTGGTGTGTGCTTTTAATTAAGTAGTTCCATGATGTGCTGCCTCCTACTGACCCTAAAGGCTTTACTATTTCCTGTCTTCACTTAGAGGCCTATGCTCCCTTCTGTGATGCCCCCCCCAGCCACTGTGTATTGGCAGAGTAGGGAAGTGGGGACTTGAAGGAGAAATAGGAGGATGAGGAAGGATGCATTGAGGGCTGATGGGGAGGCTCCTATTGGGGTTGTGAGGAACATGAGACACCCTGGGAAGAGAAGGGGACTAGAGAGAGGCCAGACATGTATAGTTCCTCTACCCAGTGAACCCACTAGATCCAGTGAGCAGGCAGCTGAGGGGCCAGCATTCTCCTTTTGTCCACTTTGGGTGGTATTATGCAATGCCAGGTCAATGAGAAATAAGTCTGCTATTATAGCAGATCTTGTTTCTTTGGTTGACCTGGCTTGTATTATCAAGAACTGGCTGGGAATCGATTTTGATCCAGTACTGGAGTCGATGGTCCTGGCAGGGATCTTGGTGGTTCACTGCCTGAGGATGGATCACAGGGAAGGTGGGGTGGCCATCTGTTTTCGATCTGAACTGAACTTTGTGGTGCACACTGTAGGGAATACCTTGTTGTTTGAATGCATGGCTGGGCATGGGGGTCCATGGGGAAGGCTGCAGGATCCTCTTTGTGTACGTCCTGAGGTGTGAGGGGGAGTTTCTGCAAGAATCATAGCTTTTGTTACTGAAAGGGTGTTTGGGTTGCCAAGATGGCTAATTCTGGGTGACTTTAATATCTGGGTCTATGACAAAAGCTTGCACTTTGCCCAGGATTTCCTCCAAAGTATGGAATCGCTGGGCCTTGCAAAAGTGATTAATTCTGGAACCTACAAACACAGCCACACATTGGCCTGGTATTCTCTCTTGGGCTTGAAATTAATAATCTCAAGATTGATCAAGTTGTTTGGTCACAACATTGAACTATCAGGTTTAGTTCCAGGGCCATCCTTGTAAACCATCCCCTGTGGAGGTTGTCTGCTTCTGCCCTTTGAGAGGGCTTCACCCAGAGGGACTGTTGGCAGTGCTGAACACCTCAGAAGTGTTGAGGATGTGTGAGGGGGGGCAGAGGCAGCAGTGACAGCCTATCATATGGTGTTAGCTGAAGTCTTTGACCTCTTAGTGCTAACCCATGTACACCCACTGGTGTCATGCCTTGGCTCACCATGGTTCAATGGTGAGCTGAGGGTGATGAAAACCAAGGACCAAAAGTTGGAGGATTGTTGCAGAAAGTTGAGGGACCAGGAGGACAGACTAGTTCTGATGTCTTATTATGATGGGTATCAGAAAGCAATCACCTCTAAATGCGGTCTTTTCTGTCTAGGGAGATTGCTGCTGGGAGCAACCAACCAGCTCAGCTCTTCCAGACATTAGACAGGCTTTTACATCTGACCTATCTGGAGCCTGTTAGAGCTTCTTCATCCATGAAATTCGAGGAGTTCTCTTGGTTCTTCTTGGATAGGGTGTCCTCCATTAGTGCCAAGATTTCCTCAAGTAGGCCATTACAGTCCAACAGAGTGGAGCCTGGGAATCAGGGTCAGATTCAGAGATCCTGGGGATAGTTATGACTGGTGACAGTGACCAATGTGTGTGACGTCATCGCTGAGCTGTGGCCAACATTTTATGACCTGGATCCAGGCCCAATGTGACTACTGGTGAGTTGTGTGGGGCATCTGGACCTGGTGTTCCCTGAGATTGTCCAGTGCTCCTTGTTGGAGGGTTTTGTTCCAAAGTTGCTGAAAAGAGCTTTGGTGAAGCCTGTGCTGAAAAAGTCATCTTTGGATCCAGACGTCTTGGCAAATTACTAACCCGTCTCTAACCTCCCCTTTTTGGGAAAGGTTACTGAGAAAGTGGTTGCACTACAGCTAAAGGCACACCTCACCATCTTTAACATCTATGAACCCCTGCAGTCTTGGTTCAGGATAATGCATAGCACAGAGACTGCGCTAGTTCGGGTGGGTATCCAGTGATGATAGTGACTTGAAAATGAGCGACTGTAAAAACAGCGACTCATTTTCACCACTATCATGTTGGACTACCCTGCAAGGGTAGTGACAGAACAGCGAGGGAGGATGAACGGAAGGGGGGGATAGGGAAGAGAATAGGAGGGATAAGGGAGAGGATTTTGACCGTGGAGTGTACCTGCTGCAGCTAAACCAGCCGTGTGGTGTGGTAGTGAGGGTGGCTGGTTCCGGAGCAGTAGGCACTGGGTTTGCGGCTGGACCGGGGAGACATTTTTGCTGCTGCTTGTGGCTGTTGTTTTTTTTTTTTGTCACATTCTCAAGTGTTGACCCCTCCCCGACATGCACCCCCTGGATTTGGTAATCCAAAATAAACACTGTATTTATTTGCCAGATGTGCATTCACCAGCATGTGCATATTGCCAATTTGCTTGTTGGTGATATACACTTGCCATAATAGTGATCACTGTTTTGTGAGTGCTCTTATGACATGGAACCGTTCAGGTGCACAATGACATGTTCAGGTGATGGAAAGGGGAAAGTGGTCAGTTTTTGTTCTCCTCAATCTCTATTCAGCATTTGACACTGTGGATCATGGGCTGTTACTGGAACAGCTCAGAGGAAATGTAGGACTCACCAGTGAAGTCATTGGCTGATTTGAATTCTGTCTTAAGGACAGGACCCAAAGTGTTGTGTGATGAGACTACTATTCGTGCCCAGTGGCTCTGTCCCGTGGAGTACCCCGGGGCTCAGTCTTGTCACCCATGTTGTTTGCAGTGTATGTGTTGACCCTTCTTGGTATCATTAGGTCATATGGGCTTGGAATTCATTGTTATGTTGATGATATTCAGCTCTACTTGGCCTTTACACCTGGGACAACAGGTGCAGTTGATATGTTTAATGAGTGCTTGTACAAGATGCAGACTTGGATGTCATTGAGCTGCTTAAGACTGAACCCAAAGAAAACTGAAGTGCCAGTGGCTTGAGCCAGGTTGAAGGGGGAGAGTAGAGGCCACCAAGAGGGAGACTAAGCTTTGGCTTGGTCCCTGTAGTTTATTAGCCTCCACCAAGATAAAAAATCTGGGAGTCATTCTGGATAACAGGCTGACATTGGAGGCTTAGGTGGCAGCCATGGTCCAGAGTGTCCTTTACCATCTACAGAATATCAGCTGGATTAAGTCCTTGTTTCACCTAATGATCTGGCCATGCTGACACATGCATTTGTGACTTTGAGGCTTGACTACTGCAAAACTTTATACCTTGAGGTTAAGGGAGATGCACTGCAATGCCTACAACTGCTGCAGAATGCTGCAGCCAGGCTGCTGACAGGGCTTTCTAGGGCCTGTCGTGCATCACTGGTGCTGCACAAATGGCACTGGCTGCCATTGAAGTGGCATATCTCCTTTAAAGTGGGTCTGTTGATCTATAAGGCCCTACATGGGCTGGGCCCAGGTTACCTGTTAGAGCACCTTCATCCTCATGCTCCTGGGTGTCCCTTCCACTCTGCCAAAGAAGGTCTCTTGGTAGTCCCTAGGGCAAGACTATAATCATCCAGGGACTGGGCATTAAAGGTGGCAGCCCCAGTCCTTTGGAATTCCTTGCCTAGGACAGTGAGTGAGGCCCCTTGGTGGAGGCCTTCAAACAGGGTCTGAAAACGTTACTATTTATGCAAGCATTTGGGATTTAATTGAGTCTGATCATTCATACTATATATATGTATTTTGTGATTGTATTATTTGTATTAATTGGATGGAATTTAAGCTGTTTATGTACTGTGTTTTAATGTTGTATGTGTTATTTCTTCTGTAATGGCACCCTAAGCAAAAATAAAGACTACTACTACTAAAACCCAAAATGATGTTCTGAATGATTTGGAAAAGAATGAACTCTTAATCATTTAAGGAGTATATAAAGGAGGGGGCAATAGTCATCTTGAATAAAGGTGACTATTGTATTTCGTACCCATCACAGTTACATGGTGCAGTAAATGAAGTAGTAAATGAGATGCACTTTAAAATTATGAGGCAAACTATTAAGGCTATACTGGTTGAAGTGGAAGAAAGACAGTGAATTGAATCCTAGGAAAGCTAGAGTATTGAAGTGTGAGAATCATAAAATTTCATGATTTTGAATGCTTCCTAAGATTCATAAAAATCCTAAAAATCATCCAGGACATCCCATTATAGCTTAGATGGAATCAGTTAAAGAATCTCTTTCCATCTTCATAGATTTCTACTACAAATCTTTAGTACAAAAGTGCAACCTTATGAAAAGGACTGTAAACACATACAGACTTTGGAAGCTTTTAATCATTCAAAATTACAGCAGAATTAAACTGATAATTCTAGTCAACATATAATAGATATTAAGCATTTATACATATCTATAACACATACAGCACATACTGTATAAAATTTAACCAGGTGCATTGGAAGTCCATGAAGAAAATATATATATCCATAAAAAATTGAAATTGATTTGGCTGAAATACAGTAGTCTTAAATATTTACAGTCAATTTCAGTTATATGCACATTGTTGGAAATGCCCAAAAATGAGCATACAACTGAAAATGCACATATCTGAAATTTGTCAATCTCTGGACTCCCAACTGACTGCTGTGGGAAACAGGAAATTGATACACTGGAAGAATGATCAGAATAAGTTTATTGCAACAATTCAGTAAAAGTACTGTATAAATGCCAGCACAGTGGTGCTGAGGGCTGAGGCACTGGATGCCTTACCTCATGCTATGCTGGCAACCCTTGTTCGGGAATCAGCATGGACCACCGGGGATTAGCAGGGTTGGAAAAGGATTGAGCATACGAAGGACTGCTCTCCTTCTCCGGGCAGGGGGGACATCAGTGGTTGGTGCTTGACTGGCCCCCAGTGGAGACTGGGGGGCAGTGTGCTGACACTGCAGTAGAGGGGTGGAGATGAGGCAGATGCCTGTAGGAGCCCCTGCAGACTTGTGTGAGCTCCCTCTGCTGGCATCATTGCATGCCCCTCCCAACAGAGGAGAAAACTGAAAAAATCCCTTGGCAGCATGAAGGCTGCCCGGACGGCACTGCCATGGATGTGCCCAAGTTAACTCCCTCCTGGGCCTGCTCTCCAGGTCTCCGCAGTGGTGAGGTAAATAACTGCTGTGATGCGGCCTGGAAGGGCTGTGGCATGGAGGTGTGAGCCCTGGCTGTGACCAGGGCAGTAGCCATGAAGGCTGACTGGAAGTGGGTGAACCAAAGGCACAACCCCTCCCCCAGCCGAAGGATATAAAAATAATATAAGGGATAAAAGGTACTGTATAAATACTATGTTAAAAACATTTTAAAACCTGTTAAAAATGTTAGAAAGATTTTAGAATGGTTAAAACTGGTAAAATGTATTTTAATGCCAGTGAGCTTACAGACCAGTACTATTAATAAAGTCCATAATGTGAGCTTGTCTGGTGTTATGAGTGGCCAGTAATTCCAGCTTTTTCTCAAAATTATAAAACCATGTGAAGTCATGCTGCTCCTTTCTCTCAACATAGTGGTGGGCAGTATCACCTCTGGCTCAGTGTCCTCATTATCATCCTGCAAGTTGTTGCAGGCACCTAGAACTGACGTCTTACACTCTCACATCATTGCCACACCCTTTTCTCTTCTGATCTCTGTTTGAGCCCGAAGTCCACTCCTGCAGGATGATTTCTCTGTCCCTTAGTATCCACCCACACAGGATACATCAATTGTAAACTCTGCTGCAAGATCCTTATAAGAGACTCCGGGTTGATTGGCTATATCAAGCAGTTGAGCATTCTACTCAAGTGTCAGCACATTGCATTTCAGCTTTTCCATCATTGTTTCTGTGTGCCTAACTGCAACTGGAGACAGCTTTCATAACCCCACAACCAGCATGGTTAACAATGCAACAGGCGATTGACACCTACCTCTGCCCTAACAGTAGTAGCCAGCTATTCCAGATAGTACTAAAGTACAATCAGTGGATGAGTCACACCTTACTTGGCTCATGACAGTTTCTGACAGCTGTCTTGGAAAGCTGCAATCACAAAAGTTAGCACCTTGGATTTGTGCACACAAGCGAAAATCTGTGTGCACATCCGATTGCAATAACATTATAAACATATGGAAAAACTGGGACAGGATGAAAGTGTGCACATAACGAAATGTGCACATATCCCAATGGCACACAATTGGAATTGACTGTATTTCTAGTTACAGATGCAGCCAAAGACATGGACAGATATCTTCTGAAGTTTCTGTGAACGCCCTAGATAAATTCCTTACCTGCCTGCAATACCAATGTGGGCCACCAGTTATCTCTTTAGATATATCATAAAATATTAGGAAAAATCTGAACATATCTATGGTTGCATCTGTTAAAGCAGTTAAAAATATTTTTGATTTGCCTGAATGCCTGCACCCCACACTTACCCGTTATCATGGAATATTACATCTAACATATATCTTTCCTGGATTTATTGATAGTAAAATAAAACAATTATTACTATAGACCTCTGCAGTAAGCCTGAAGATAGAAATATGCTTTTACATGCTACAAGATATGCTACAAAATATGAAAAGAAAGGTGCACACGACCATGGTGGAATAAAAACATTAAGAGGCCAATTAGGACCAAAAAGAATCTCTATAAAAAATACCAAAAAAAATCAACTACAGGTAACTGGCTCAAGTATGAGAGGGCAGTTAAGATAATTAAAAATGTAATAAGGAAATTCAAAGCAAGATTCGAATTAAAATTAGCATCTACAGTTAAGGACTATCAAAAACAATTCTACAATTACATAGGTTTCATAAAAGGTAAAAAAAAGATCAAAGCTACCTTAAAATATTAATCAGGTTTTATTACAGAAAACAAAGCAATAGCTTCAAAACTGAATGAATATTTTGCTAGTGCCTTTGAGCCCAAAGAAAACTTTGCATTTCTTAAAATCAAATCAAATTCTAACATTCCAGAGTTTTCATCTGAGGAAGTAATAAAAGCTATATCTAAATTTAGAAATAATAGTTTACCAGGTCCTGATGGTATTACATCTAAACTCTTAAAGGAATTAAGGACAGAACTTGCAGGACCATGGATATGCCTGTTTAATAAATAATTAAAAGAAGGGAAATCATTACCTGATTGGAAGGAGGTGGTAATCACTCCAATCCATAAAAGAGGGATGTTAATGGATGCAAATAAGTACAGGCCAATAGGCCTCACCTTGACAATAGGGAAATTTATAGAAAAACTTCTCCAGATACTTTTATTACAGTACATAAACAATGTAGGGCTGGTAGACCCATCACAACATGGTTTCACTAAAGGCAGATCATGCCTTACCAACCTTATTCAATTTTTCAAACCAATAAGTGCAGCCCTAGATAAAGGGGCTCCTGTGGATGTTGTTTTTCTAGATTTTGCTAAAGCCTTTGACAGGGTGTCACACACTACTTTGCTTTCCCTACTCAACACAATCTAGTTACATCCCAGTATCATAAACTGGATTAATTCTTGGCTAGATTCCCATAGACAAAAGGTTGCTATTAAAGGATACTATTCAGACTGGTCCTTTGTCATGAGCGGAGCACCTCAGGTCTCTGTTCTGGGCCCCACTTTATTTAATATACTTGTGTCCACTCTACAAACCCCATGTAATGCATGGCTCTGCAAATATGCAGATGACTTCAAACTGGGTGGAATTGTCCAAAATGTAGCCAATGGGAGGCAATTATAAATAAATCTAGATCTAATATCTAACCAGGCTACTCAAAACAAAATAAAATTTAATTAGAAAAAAAGTAAGGTAATGCACCTGGGGGTCAATAATCCAATGACCCAATATAGATAAAAAGGGACTATAGTAGAAAGCACTGCTGAGGAAAAAGATCTCGGAATATGAATTATTGACAACCTAACTTTTGAAAGTCACACAAGGATAACAGTCAAAAAATGGCAAAGGATAGTGGGGTGTATCTTAAAAAATATTAAAGCCAGGAAAAAAAAATACTGCTACCCTTGTATAAATATTTGGTGCATCCTCATTTGGAGTATTGTTCTCAGTTTTGTGTATCCCATACCTTAAGAAGTAACAAATTAATTGAAGGAGTTCAGAAAAAATTAACAAAAAGAATTACTAATATCAATAACTTGAGCTACAATCAAAGACTGAACACCTTGGGGTTGTACTAAGTAAAGTACAGGCAACTGAGAGGAGACCTTTGCTTGACGTATAAAGCTAGTAGAGGCCCCATGATGAAAGAAACAGTAAGGACTTATATCGCATGATACACAAATGCTATCTAGAACACACACACATAAACATAAAGGTGAAAGGTGCAAAGCTAAAAAAGGATTCAATTCTATACTCAAAGAATAATTAATGTTTGGAATGCTCTAACTCAAGACATAGTAGATAGCCATGACATAACACTATTTAAACACAGAATAGATCAATATAAAGGAAAAAAAGTGTTTGATTTCCACCCATGACTCATGGGAGGCGAATTCTCTAAAAGGCATTTCTGTCTACTGAATTTGTAATTAAACTATGAAACTATGAAGTTTTTATCCCAATAGTTTGACAAAAGAATACCATATCATCAACTGCTATGCTGTAAAAGGAATAGTGAAAATGATATAAAATATGCAAACAGTTGTGAGATCTTACTAAATTCCAGGACAGAGGATTTAATGGAAACATTTTGCAGGAAGACAAGAATAGAGCTGACTCCAAGAGCTAAGAAACAATATTTCAAAAGAGGATACCTAAAAGAGACACAGAACAGAAGTTATCAGATAATATTTTTGTAGACATTTTTGAGCCATACAAGATACTATCCACAAAACTGGGATTGTATTTCAGTTCTCAGATGTAGGCAGACCTACAGAACATTTGCAGAAAGATGCAGGTAACTGCCAAATGAACAAGTAATATTAAGGATGTTAACTCGTGCCTGATATTGGAGACCACCACCTCCTTTACAGACTTGGCTAGGAACAAATCCAGTGGGATATTCCATCTGTGGAAACTGTGTCTACTGCTTAAATTGTATAAAATAATGATGTTATAACATGAGCAGAGAAGAGATATTCACCATCCATCATTTCCTGATATGCAAGCTACAGCATGTGTATTGTAACAAGTGCATTTGTGGATTATTGTACGTAAGAAATGAAAACAAGATAGTCCAAGTTAAGAATTAGTGGACACAGAAACTCCTTCAAGTGGGAGATTTAAACCCTCCCTTGACTAGATGTGTTATCCCAGCTAATCATCAAATCTCCAGTTCAATATCAGCAATAAGTGACACTGTCTATATGTAGAAATAGTCTGGACAGGTGTTATGCAAAACTGGTATTAGTGAAGTTTTGATAATAATGGTTGATCATGATCTTACTAATGCCCATTGTTACTGATTTTTCTTAAATGCAGAATCTAAACTTGCTGTTCCATTTTCTTTGTGTATTTCAGTTTTGGTTTGGCCTCCTGATCACCTATGAGTATATAGGGGTTGATAAATATATTAAAATACCTTCTATTATTACATGTTTTAAATAGTTAAGCATTATAATATAGCCAATAATTCCTTATTTTACATAAACCAGTAATTATTAGGTAGAGCAACTGGAGTATGTATAACAAAGTAAAAACACATAGAAGACCAAAGTACCTAAATTTCCATGAAATTTATTATGAATCAAGGTGGGACTATAATAAATTTATAAAAGATCACACTGTTAATAGAGTTTCGTCAGACCTTAATAAGGGAATTGTAGCACTGCTTGTGCTCCTAGTACTTCTATGAATATAATTTTTTTTATAACAAATTGTCAATTAAAAGTATTAAAACTTGTGCTAGGAGTGGGCTAATATAACACTGCTTTGTCACAATTGCTTTGCAGATTACTAGAAGCAGTGACTGGCATCATGCACAACCGTGATCTTTATGCCATGATGTTGTAAGATGTCACACACTGCCTAGCACATTCAAAACACACTGGGCAGGACCTTCAAAACATGGATGCAGTACTTTCATCCATATTTTGGATGCATGCTGCATCCACACAGATGTGGCAAAATGTCTGTCTCATATTCACAGACGTCTGCAGTAATGTGTGACATTTCCCACAGTTTACGACAATTTCTGTTGCAACTGCAGGGTTCACATTGGATTTTCTGATGCAAGTGTGGAATTCCATCTGGGATGTTAACCAACTTTTAGTGATCTAACTTTCCAGATGATTTCTGCAGTTGTATGAGAAAAACAGATGTACATTGCTTAAAATCTTAACTGCTGCCATTAAACAATCACAGACTCCAAGGATGCATACTGTATGTGCTCTGAGAATGGTGGATATAATACCATGCAAAGAATTCTGATCAGCAGAGCCTTTTTCATGGGTATGTGGAGATCATCCTGTAGCTAAAAAGACTAGTTCTAAATAGTTAAGATTTTCACCTGGTCTTAGAGGTTTCATTTGTTTACTTAATGTAGGAATGTAGGAGTGAATAGGAAGAGCCTACTCAAATAAGTTGCACTGCTGCAGACACAGCTGAACAAATAATATAAGGGAAACACTGTTACTTAGCATTTTTAACAAATGCTGATGTTTAAAGCCAAACTAAAGAAATCTGTATGTTTTACAATGAAGAAAAGAGACAATCCCTAAAACAGGTGCCATAAAATAAAAATTCAGAGCAAAAAAGCACAATTTTGTTTTGCATTCTAGGAGTCAAACTCATACTAAGCATAGAGTACATGAACATCATTAAATAGTCCTTAAATGTATTTAATCTCTTTACAGTAAATGACAAAAGAGGAAAACCAGAACTTTGAAGGCAAGTTAAGTTTCCTATAGATTAAACTGCACCATACCCAGGACCTTATATGAGGTAATTAAACCATTTTTAAGATTTATTTTCCTTTAAAGGAATGCACCATCTACCTTTCAGTATGCAACATTATCTGGTTCTTTATTTGAATTTAGACTTATAGGGTAGGAATTTCCAAAGGATGCATTCAAGATGCATCAGCTGCTATGTTCAAAGTAAAAATGCATCCAAATATGTTGGACAATGTATTAGATGGCCTAACAATATCCAAAATTCATGAATAAAAACAGACATTGTTGTGTTCAATTTAGATGCAGTTCAATCCATACAGGACACATCTTACAACTGCATGAGTTCTCTGCCACAAATTGTGACCTAGTGAACACAACTTCAGAAAATAGCAGCAGGGCTACATGGGCAAAAGTGAATTACCACAGAAGCAGGCATAGCATGCATTTGAGTCTGTGTCTAACCCTTTTGAACCTCCACCACAGAAATTTGTAGAAGTCATGGATACTTGTAAAAATTCACAAGATATTTACCACTGGAAGAGTATATCATGTAAATGGAAAAATTACCTGTTAAATAATAAGAATGGAGAATTTTTTGAGTTACAGTACTTCATGTTTTTTCTAGAGATCCTTGGAGGTTTATATGATCAGTAATATAAATCAATTAAAAGACATATTATGGAGAGTGATTTTATTGTGATTTTATTGTGATTGTATTGTTATTATTGCTGTTAATGTTATATGTTTGTATTTTAATTGCTTGCCTATTTGTACAGCGCTTTGGTTTTGAAAAGCACTTAAAAAATAAATTTTTACTTACTTTTTTACTTACTTGTAAAGATAAAAAGGTGATATAAATAGTTTACATGATACAGCATACTTTAAACAATAGGGCCCAGATATTCAAACTGCTCCCAAAATGTGCGCAACAGCAGGAGCAAGCACAATTCAATTGCGCATATGCGTAACAGACGCGATATTCAAACATGGAGCAAAACAAATTGCTCAAGCAGCCAACATCTGAATATCGCACAAACTGTGCCATAGCGCAACCAGGAAGGGGAAGCTGAGCAGAAAGGTTGCACCATAGCACAACAAGGCTAGCCCAGCTGAGCAGTCCAGAGGTGCCATAGCGCAAGCAGAGCCCCCCCACAGCAGAGCAATGGAACTGCACAACCAGGGAGGCAGGCTGGGGCCCACCGCCAGCCATGCCACACATGGGCACAGGAACACACTGCAGAACCAACAAGACACCTGCACACCCCAAGCACAGCATCACTGGGGGTGGGACGGATGATCCACTGGCCCATGGGGACAAGCCAAGAAAGCACAGCAGGGCCATGATGCCCCAGCACAACCACTGGCAGGCTGAGACTGCCACACACAGGGGGTTGACAACCACAGTGCACATCAGCCCCCCCGTATGCACAGCACACCCTGCACCATGACCCCAAGACACCACCCATGTGCAGTGACTGGCACTGCAGGAAACACCATGCATCCCCCCGTCACACGTCAACCTCGTGTAGCAGAGAACCATACAAGCCAGGCCCACCCTGTGCACCCAGCAGTGGGCGGCAGCAGATGGCAAGACCAACAGAAAGTCACTGCCACACTGGAGACACCTCCCCATGCACACACACGCACACACACACATACCCAGGACCATACCACCCCAGATGGCATGCACACCACTGCAACTGAGCAACCGTAGCCAGCTGCAAATCAGAGACCACCACAGTATTCATATCAAAATATATATATATTAAAAAAATGGAAAGTACAACAAGAACAACAACAAAACCATTTACAAGAGGGGGTGGTAGGGGTACAAGGTAGGGGTGGGAAAGGGGTTAGGATGAACAACTTGGAGAGGGAAGGCAGGGTGGGAGAGATGGGTGAAGTGGGAAGGGGAAGCCAGCCTAAGGCCTAGCAGGCTGGTCTTCCACTGCCTGGTGCCGTCTCGCTTGGCTCTGCCTCCTCCGTAGCCCATGGCGCTGGATACCTTGGAGGATGTTCTGGTTCTCCAGGGACACCCGGGTCAGCTGGTGCAGTGCCCACTCAATCCTGTGGAGCATGATGAGGCCTAGGAAAAGGGAACACAGTCAATGGCTGTGACTGACCACAACCCTGAACACCACCCAACCTGCAAGGCATATAGCCCAATGTCCCGCACCTGGAATGGTATGCACCCACCCACAGTGACCATGCACATGACAAGCCCAACCAGGTGGCACCAGCTATGTGCACCACTGCACACACACACTGCCCATGTCCATCACAGCACAAAAAAGGCTGTCAAGTGACGTGGCAATGTGGTGGGATGCCAGACACTGGACAGTGATGAATGTCACCTGTGTCATGCATGGTTGTGTTGTCCATGGCTGGTGGTCATGCCCACCCCCTCCAGCATGCAATAGCATCCATGATGTAATGATACTCACACTCTGCGAGAGGAAGCGGCAGCGGGCTGCTCCTGCTGCTGCTGTGGCCCACTCCTCGCAGCACCACCGTCCACCACCGGGTCCCTGCCATGGCCCTCCTCATCCCGTGCCTGCATCCTCTCTGCCCGGCCTGTGGGAGACAAATGTTGAGAAAAACATCAGTGTGACTCCAAAGCAGACTGCCCCCTGACCCAGTGAGTGTGCCTGCCCACACAGCCAGACCCATGCATCTCACACCTGCACACACTGACACAGCCAACTATGGCAGAGCCATCACCCATGCACAGCCACCAAAACACACTCACACCCCTACGGAGAATACAGGTGCATAGATGGTACACCCACCTGGCCTAGGCACAACGCCCCTCCTGGCCGTGACCCGTAGTCTGTCTAGCAAATCCGGCTCCACTCCTGGGAGGTCACTGCAGCCCCACCTGTGCGGCACTGCTCGGCAGACCGGCACTGCCCCTGTGACCCCACCAGGTCATTGGCCACCTGCAGCCAGACCTGGGTTCGAGTCATGGTGAGGGCTCCTCCCATACAGTGCCCCATAGTGGGGCTCTACCAGGGCCACCAGGTTGGCCACCTCCACTGGGCTCCATTGCACTGCCCTCCTCGCATGCCATGCTTCAAGTTTACAGCAGGCAATATGGCGCCCGCAGTGGCAGCCACCACGTGGAAATGTTGTGCAATAGACCACCAGAGAAACCTAATCGCGCTGTTTGTACAGCTATCGAGCCATACAGCGCTGTCACCAGACAGCGCAATAGGGCCGTACACATGGCAGCCGAACAGCGCCAGGGGCAAAGGTCGGACACCAGGTCAGGGGTCTATGACGCAAGGCCACGCTACAGCGCCATCTGACATCTACACATCCTGCACGACTGACCACCTGCATGCCAGTGCCACAGTGGACTATTGCGCAGTAGTGCCACAGCGCCATATAGTGCCCAGTGCTGTAGCTCCACTGGCACAATGGTGGCCATGGCCTGAATTGCCGATCGCGCACAGCATGTCATCAGCGTGGCAGACGCCTGCGTAAGCTAACTGGGCATGCGTAATGCAGTGTATCACACAGTCACAGATCTGCGCCATTGGCTCAGCTGGCTCAACCGTATTGCAAAAAGCGCAATGGCGCGATATTCAGCCAACACATGCAAATCATCTGATCAGCCATTCAAAGGCGCAGTGGCACGATTTGCATCTCATTACAGTTGCTCCACTCCTAATTTGCATGCATTGCGCTATCAATGTGCGACATTGGGCTGCACTGGCCAGATTCGGTTACTGCAGGTGAGAGATGGGTTGCATGCTGTGGGATGTTCTGGACAATGGCCATGGGATAACGCTGTAGACTGCACAGTGACAGGTGTCCACTTCCACCCATACAGATTGCCATGACCGAGCAGAGTCAAGGTGAGGGTGAGGATGGTGGGTGAAGGAGGAGGAGGCCCAACTTCACCACGGCAGAGACTAAGGCCCTCTTCCAGGCCTACCTGGAGGAGAAGTCACTACTGAGTGGATGGCGGGGCACCCCTCAGGCCCGTGCGGCTGCATGGGAGGGGGTAGCCCGGGCAGTGAACCTGCACGGAAGCCACCAGTGCTCCATGCAGGAATGCAAAAAGAAGATTGGGAAAGACCGCAGGAGGGTGAAGGAGAAAGTGGCAGCCCTCAGGGCAGCACGTGCTGGCACTGGCGGGGGCCAGCCAGTGGTGGTAGAGCTGACCCCGGCTGAGGACTGACTGGCTGCATCAATGCAGCGCAGTGCTATTGAGGGCATACCAGGAGGTGGATTCCAGACAGGTGGAAGCCCATCACTGCACGGTATGACATGGTGGTGGTGTTGGGGGGGAAGGTTGTTCACATGCACTCACATGTCCTCTCTTTCTGTTACAGATCCTGTTCGTCTTCAGGGGACAGTGGTGGTGGTCCAGGCAGTGAGGATGACCTGCTGGACATGGAGGAGGGTCCATCCACCTCTCACCAGCCAGCATGCACTGCACCAGCATGCACACTGGGCTGCCAACTCTGGTGTCGAGTGAGTCGGGTGTTGGGGGTGCACAGCCTGTGTCTCAGCAGTCTGGCATGCAAGCATGCCAGCACACTGTGACTGTGGCTGTAGCACGTACCTGCACCATTGATGATGCAAGGACTGCAATGGGCAGTGACATGTGTGTGTCCCAAGACGGACACACAGCAGGCCAGCATGTGCCCCTGGGCCTTGCTGGTTCCAACTTGTGTGCCAGCATGTCGGCACAGTCCCAGGCTGTGCCTGTCAGCACCGGTTGGGCAGCACTGGTGGCTGTGCAGGGGTCTGGCACTGTTGCGGCCACAGCAGTGGAACGAGTGGTCCCTGGGGCACAGCGGTTGGAGAGGCAGCAGTTGCAGTCACCCACCAGGTCTGAGGGTACAGTGTCCAGTGGTGGAACATACCCGCCACCCTTTGATATGCCCATTCCTGGTCCTGGTGAACAGCGCCCACCCTCAAGGGGTGTTGAGCATCAGGACCTTCCATACCCTGGGGGACAGGATGCCATTGTGGCAGAGTACCCATTGGAAGAGCACACCCGCCTGCTGAGAGAATCAGTACAGCAGCAAAGGCGGGTTGCAATGTCCGTGGAGGCACTGTGTGTGACTGTGGAGCGGCACAGCAGGGAGTGTGCTCTGGACCATGCAGAGATGGTCCAAATGCAGATGGATGTGACCGCCGCCATTGACAGGCAGACCCAGGTATTGGTCTCTGTCGTGGTTGCATTGGGCACACAAGCAGGTGCTCCTGTACCGCGCACCCCACACAGTACGCTTTCCACTCCCCGTTCCCGGCGTCATGCGACACCAGGCCTGTCGACGCCGGGTTCTGCTGTGGGCATCCCGAGCACCCCTGATGCAGGTATGTTCAGCATGCTGCAGACCCCTGTGTGGGCACGGTCGCGTTCGAGCAGTGGGACCCCTGGTGGTCCATCAGTGCCACCCCATGTGGCCCCTGCTCAGCCTGCCAGTGCTGTTGAGTCATGGCGGGGCCACCCACGCATCCACGGTGGCTGTGGGACAGTGCTACATGACTGACCTGTCTCCCAGTGCAGGCCCTGTCTGGTGCTGCCCTGTGTGCAATGTGTGTCATGGTGGGCAGTGCACTGGTGGGTGCCTGCTCACCGCCGACACGGACCACCTGCACACCCTTCCTGACTGCTGTCCACAGGTGCGTGCATGATGATGCCTGCATTGTACTGTACACCAAGGTGCAAGGGTGCCCAGCATCTGACACACGTACTTGGACAGTACAGGTGGTGGGGGTGGTCGGTGGATCTGTGTGTTTGCCATGTCGGTTCTGCTGTGCTGTGCAGCTGCCCATGTACGCTTTGTGCCTTGTGTGTGTGTGTGTCCATATGAGTGTTCACCCCTCCCTGATGGTGTGTTTGTATGCCTGGACCCTTCCACTCCCCTGGCCATCATGCACCCCTGGTGTGTTACCCTGTGTGCCTGTGGTTTGCACCTGGACAGTGTTGGTTGCACATGGCCCCTTGACTTACCTGTGCATGCGTAATGCTCCTCTGTGATGGTGTCGGTGTAGCTGGGCCTGCTGGATCAGTCAGGGGTCCCGCCGTCCTGGGGGGGGCTGCTCATCACCATCAACACCGGCACCACTGGCGTCCCCATCGTTGTCCCCCTCTTCAACCTGTAGGGCTATCCCACAGTCTTTGGCCATGTTGTGCAGGATGCAACAGGCCAGGAATATCCCACAGGCCTTTGAGGGGCTGTACTGTAGGGCACCGCCGGAGGTGTCTAGGCATCAGAAGCGTGCCTTGAGCATCCCAAACACCCACTCTATGATGTTGCATGTGGCAGCATGTGCCTCATTATAGCGTTGCTGCGATGGGGTCATGGGGCGCCAGTACGGTGTAAGCAGCCAGGGACGGAGTGGGTATCTGCTGTCACCTGTGTGGGGATAGTGGAGATCAGTATCATGTTCAGGTCCATTTTGCCTATATCCCTGTGTGCCACTTCCATGGCACCTGTGGCATTCCCACCCTTGCCCCGAGTTTGCATTCCATACATGCGTACTCACCCACTAGATGTCCTGTGGGGATGTCCCCACTCTCGAATCGATGGCACAGTGGGGACTGATGCCATATGAAGGCATCATGTGCTCTGCCAGGGTGTGTGGCACAGACATTGATTATACACCCAGTGGCATCACACACCACCTGGCAGTTGACACTGGAGTAGCCCTTTCTGTTCCTATATGCTGCCCCATCGGGGCCAGGTGGCGTGCGAATGGCCACATGGGTGCAGTCTATGGCCCCTAGCACGCCAGGCATACGTGCTACCCTGTGGAACTCCTGCATGTTTGCTGTACGCTCTGCCACGGTGCTGGGGAAATGGATGTGCTCCGCAGCATGTGGCAGCAGTGCACTGAGGAATTGGGTGAGGATGCGTGACATGGCTGACTGTGTGATGCCTGTGGTGTCCCCTGTCGGCCTCTGGAAGGTGCCCGTGGCAAGCAGGCACATGCAGGCTGTCACCTTGGTCTCCACTGACAGAGGTGACTCGCCGTGAGGGTGCCTGCATCACATCACTGCACAGCTCAGAGCCGCCAATACGTTCCCTGTTCGGGCGGTACCGCTCACGATCTCTACATCTGTGTACAGCTCATAGCTGATGCGGCACGGTACTGCCTGTTGGGGCGATTGCCGACAGGCCCTTCCACGGCCACGTCCCCTGCAGCTTGCATCTACTTCCCTCATTACAGCTTCCATGTGGAAGCTGGCACTGTCCATCTCCCTGGCTTGTGACTCCCCCGGCTGATGTTGCTGTGTTACCCCCGCTGTCCTGACTGCTACTTCCACTGCACCAGGCACCCCCCGCTGGCCTCTGCAACCTATGGCCCACACTGCTTCCCTTGCCTGCCATGGCCTGTCACTGTCTGTCTGTCTGTCTCTCTCTCTCTCTTCCCCACTTGGCATCCTTGTAGCGTTCTTGCGCCTCTTCCTTGAGCCTTTTTATTTTGGCTAATGCTTGGAGCGTTAACTTTACCGGTAGTTCCACTCTGCGCACTGGCGCGTCTTTGAATATCGATTGCGCCTTTATGCATGGGATCCACTTCGTCAGTTGCGCATGCCTTCATTTGCATTGCGCTGTTGCTCAGCATGTTTTCGGTATGCCAACTGCCTCCTGCCGAATATCGCAGAATGGCGCACTTTTGGACTTGCGCATGCGCAACCCTATTGCGCATGGCGCAACCCTTTTGAATATCCCACCCTATATGAATAACTGCAGTGTTTAGAAATATATGTGTTTTGTCTAATCCCTTTGAGGTAAAACAACTTTTCTAGAGACTTAAAAAATCTAAATGAACATAAACACAACTACCTAGAAATTTCTTATCTACTTCATCCTATTTTATGAGGTAATTTATGAGACTGATACATTGTCATTAATTCATCTATAAATGTTCTTTATATCATTTTTATTAATGATGTGATCTTAATTTCTGTTCATCTTCTTAGAGTTAGTTCTCCTGATGAAGTGACTTATATGTATTGGATGGCAGGTCCCCATCTTCTCTCCGCTGACCAAGAACCAAACTTTCACTCTGCCTGCATTAAATGGCAGCAGCCATGTGTTTATTTACAATTTAGAAAGCATGACAACAGAAAGACATGATGTGTACTGTGAAGGAGTCCCTTATGCTGCTTTTGTACCACTTGGTCTTTGGAAAATACTTACCCCAGTCCCCCATGGAGAGATCCTAATGGTGGAGAAGCAAACTTGCCATCCCCCTCCCCCAGTTTGGCTGAGTCCCTTTAGTACCAGGTTTTTCCATAAGGGGGACACCAAGACCCATCTAGACCTGGTGTAGGTCTGCTTGGCTTCATCTTTCCTTCACTGACCTTGGGGGGACCATCGAATATGAGTGGACATTTTTGTATTTCTACATTAGACACACTTGTGCCAAATAGACTTCATTAAGAATTGCTGCTGAATTCATTTTTGTCATTTACTTTATCTGTCTAATCTTATATTGATTATATGAATTGCATTTTTAATTGTCTTTTAAAATGTCTAGATGTCAATATTACTGCATGCATTCTTATCTTTTATTAGCCTTTTGCCATAATATTCCTCTTGTGGTGTTCTTTTTTTTTTTTTTTGTCAATTACATTAGTGTGGGATTTCTTTGATACTTTCTGGTTAATTTTTTAGATTGTTTTTTTAAATCACAGTATTTAAGGCTAGTATATGGGTGACCTCATCACTCCAAGGAATACATTTGCTGTAATGATGTTGAAATGTTAGTCACTATGTCATCACCTTGGGACAACTGAGCATGGTTGCAATATGTGGTGAAGCTGATACTTTGAAATTCTGAGCATGTTATTAATTGTATGTAAGATTTTCCTGCTGGACTACCTGCCTGTAAGATATCTCTATATCTGTGATTTAAAAGACTTTGGGCTCGATTTTCAAATGTGGAAATTTGGGGCAAGGTGCCTGTGCCAAAAGGAAATGATGCAAGTGGCACCTTGCACTAAACATTGCAGCAATCCTGATTTTCAAATGCAGGCTACATCAAAAGCAGGATGATGTATGCCAAACCCGCCTACACCACCCTTGCATCAGAAGAGGTGGTGCACCAGGATTAAGGAGGCTTGCACCATGGCAGGGCTCCAACATCCCCTTATTTGGGATTTTTAAAGCCCCCCCATGGACACATGATGGGGCTGAGGTTAGACTAACCAGGAACTGGTATAATGGCCCTGTGCCAGTGATCTTGAGGGAGGCGAGTGAGGGGGAGCCTTCAACATCAGGACCAGGGAAGAAGGACCTGTGGGGATGCCACACTGGGTGGTGGGGGCATGGGGACTATGGCAAGGTGTAGAGGTGGCCCCTGGCAGAGGTGCCATTAACAGTATGACAGAGCCACTTGGACTGGGTTCTCAATGGTAGGCACGTACAGGCCCTGTCCCAGACCCCCAGGTGCAATTAGCCCTGGTACCTGTCCTGTAGCTGACACAGTCCCCAATATGCAGCAGTAGGCATTGGTTGCAGGGTTCTAGGTGCAGTCAGTGGATGGGGATGTCCCCTGGGCAGTGTGGCATTCCCCTGCTAAACAGCCCGCTGCATGGAGAATGCTGATGCCTGACTACACTGTAGGGGACTATGTCAGATATGGGACAGGTGCCAGGGCTGGTGGCACTTGGGGGTCTGGAACAGGGTCTGAGCATGCCTACCATGGTGTACTCGGTCAAACATTTCTGTCCAACTGGCCATGGGACCTCCACTGGGTGCCACCTCTGTACCCTGCTATGGCCATCCTGCCACTGCCATGCACTATGGAACCTTCACAGGTCTGTCTGCCCTGTGCCCTGTCCTTGCAGTCTTCATCTCTCCCCCAACTTAGTGGCGTGAGCAGCATTGCACCAAGCAGGAGGAGCTTGATGAGACCCTCCATCATACCCCTCCAGTGTGCCAATTCTTTGCTGCAACACTGTGACTGCAGCAACTCTTGGGACTTTGGTGCACTTATCCCCTTTTGAATGGAATAGGGTACAAGGTCTCTGATGCACCTGGAGTTTACAGCAGCTGTAAATTGGCACAATGTGCACTGATATAGCAGCTGTCTGAAAATCAGACCCTTTGTCTATGGTGCAGAGATTATTAAGACTGACATAAGGATTACCAGAGTGCTGTCCTACAGACATTTCTTGCTGCTTCAGATTTTGGAATCTGATATGCCAAGTGTGATGGAGCTGTCTAAAAAGAAAAAGTAAAAGAAGATGGCTTTGATAATTAAAGCACTGTTGATGGCAAAAGCAAACTGGTAAGCATTTTTTTCTTGTTTCAAGTATTCTGTGCTGATCCATTTACCTACTGATGTGCAGAATTGCAGTTTCATTCTATGACTATTCCATGGGATATTATGTAGTTCTACCTGATTGGCGGCTCTGAATGTGTTTTGGATTGCAGAATAAATTCTTGTTGCACCCCACATCCAAGAGGTACTACTGTAGGTAATAACCCCTGGTTGGGGGTGCAATAACCTCCATAAATCTAGAAGCTGTATCTCCTCTTACATCAATTGTAATGCTACACACACTTTTGAGTGTATCTCCAGGTTCCCACAACTTCTGTCCAGCATACCATCTAGGACAAGGTTAGAATTACCTACTAAAATGAAAGTTATCTCTCTGGATTAATGTCCTCAAGGACCTGTGCTTGGGCTTGGAGTGAAGCTTCATCATCAATATTGTGGATGCACACATTTAAAACAAGCATTTGTCAATGCTGAACATTGCTTGCTTGTATTTCCTGTTTCGGTATTTGGCACTGATAGTGCAGAGGCAACATGTACAGCTGTGACAGCTCAGCTATGACTGTAAATAGTTCATTCCATACCACTGACTGATTCTTGCCTGCAAGCTAGGTCATTCCTGTCCAAATACTTCAGGTAAGCAACAAAGAGAAAACACCAGCTTCCTTTTTATGTTGTCTTGTGCACGCACTGCAAGCAGCATGTTGTGGCAGATTGGTGGAGTAGCGGGTTGTGGAAGTGTGGCTGTATGTGGCCAATGGCACCACTGCTTTTTTGGGCTGGTCTCTGTGGCAGCAATGAATGAGTACACTGTCTGTGACATCAGTTCAGAAGCATGCCACCAACTTAAAAGAATTTTGCTGCTGCAATTAGGGAGTGACCCGTCATTGCAGGGCATTCCTTGCTTGCTGAAACAATTCAAGAAACATGGCAGCAGCTGCCGCCGTCTACCTCTCCCAGTCCATAGAAAGCTGACGTCAGGGGTGCCCAATCCCCTTGTCAGCATCCCCCATCCCCAGTTTGTTTGCCAATGGGGGAGCCCAATCCCCATCGGCATAATGTTCCCCCTTGTTTTGTGTGCCAAGGGAGGTTCCCAATCCCCCTCAGCATCATGCCCCCACCACAGAAACACTTTCTTTGCTGATGGGGGGCCCAATCTCCATCGGCTTCAGTGCCCTGTCCCCAAAACACACAGGTGGCACACTGGGAGTCCACCCCAGTGTGCCCAACAGTTGATTTTATATCTGTAAATAAAGAAAACCTTCCTGCAATGTCCTTCCTAAAAAAAAGAAACTGGTCCATCATTGTGTCGGGAGTGCCCCCTTCCCCAACCCACACCCACATTCTGTTACACCCCACCTCCCTCACCACATACTTACCTCTGGAGCCCGGTGCAACGATCTTCAGTGGAGCGGGAGCACGTCTGCACTCTGCAAAGCTGACCGCGAACTGAAGAAAATCACGTTAAGCAGTATAATGGCATCAGTGGGGGGTTTCAACTTTGGTGAATATCTTGGCCATTTTTGTGACCTTTGGCTCCAATTTTCAACATGGGGTTCTTGGGACCCCACCTCATGAACTCAGTCACTGTCATTTCTTTATTTGGTCCCAAAAGGTGATTTCATGGTCACTGCATAGAATAATCTTTCAGGACCAATTAACAAAATGACAGTGCCATGGTTCATCAGGTGGGCTCCCAAGAAACCCATTTTGCAAATTTGGTGACAAAATTCAAAAAAATGACTGTGTTATGAGCGTGCATTGAGCAATTTCCACACACGCTCATAAGTTTGAGAATTTTTTATATTTTCACTCAGATTTTCAACATTGCCATTTTTTCACATCTCCTTGTGAACAGTACAGCTGTCATTCTTTACATCCTCCCCAAAATGTGTTTTCACACATCTAGCTTACAATGGCACGGTCGCTGTGAGAAATCAACTTTTGGGACAGATTAAGAAAATCACAGTGACACTGCTCATGAGCGGAGGTCTCAAAATGTCTGTGTTGAAAATTTGGTAAAAAAATTCCATGAAATGACAGTGTTACAAGCTTGTGTTGCACATCTGGCACAGAATGGTGCAGTCACTGTGGGAAATCAATGTTCAGGACAGAATAACAAAATCACAGTGCCACTGTTCATGAGCAGAGGTCCCAAATGCTTTCATGAGGTAGGGTCACAAAAAACCCAAGCTGAAAATTTGGAGTGCAAATACCAACAAACACCTGGGACATTAGGGTTTCTAACCATAATGTTCTACCCTGTAGAGACTGACAGGCATCAGGGGTGTGACTTTGGATTTTTTAATTTTTTATTTTATTTTATTGAAATCAAGGATTACAAATACCTTTGAGCAGGAACTGCTCATTTACAAAGGTTCCACGTCGAAGGAATGGGTATACATACATACAAAGGTCACCATAGTTATACATAGTTACACAATAAAAAGTAGTAAGAGACTGAGGCTTACGAAATTCCAGTAATTCAAAATGTGTCAGATGTTAGGTAGCATGACATACCAGCCAAGGACAACCTTAGAAATAAGTGCTGCAGGTGAGAGGGGGTGTATGCAGGCAGGAAAGCCATTGTCGGAGGGTAGAGGGTGAGGTAAGCACTCTAAAGGGAGGGAGGAGGGATAAAGTCAGGAAATGCCTGGGGAGGAAAGGAGATGGGGCAAGGGGTAGACAGGTAGGAGGGGCAAGGCTTGGAGAGGTAGCTGTCTAGACTGAAGTGAAGGGCAGCGTGCGGTGGGCCCTTGATTAGGCGAGGCAGTCACAACGACTAGCTGAAATGAGATGAAGTCAGAGTTGTCTCTTAAAAGGGCCAAGAGCAGCAGCAGTAAGAGTTTCTTTGTTGAGAGTATTGTACCACTGTGATGCTCTGTGGGCAAAGGCCCTCTGGCCCAAGGTAGTCCGGCATCTGGGGACAAAGAAGGTTAGTTGTTGTGAACTTCTAGTTCGATGGGTGCTGTGGTGGTCAATAAGGAGCTTTTCAGTGCCCGGGGGCATGACCCCGAGGAGGACTTTTTTGGCTAAGAGGCAGGTTTGATACTGTATCCGGCTGATGAGAGGAAGCCATCCTGCCTGAGTGTACAGGTCACAAGTGTGTGTAAGTCGGTCAGCCCCAGTTATCAGGCTGCATGCTTTGTTGAGTGCAACTGTAATTCTGCGGAGGGCAGAGGCAGAGGCAGAGCCATTGTTGGCTTGTTGGCTGTAATGCTCATGCCATTCCACCCCTGCCCTCACCCTTCAGCCAGTGACAGTCATCAAGGTGTGTCTTGGACTCTTCCACCCAAAGTTCACCCCATTCTCCTATACTGCACCCATCTCAGTGTATTTCCTTATGGAATGGGGTGAGTGTAATGCCTGACGACCCCAAGGCACAAAGTGACACTTGTCAGAGTCCACAAGGTAGGGTGAATAGCATATGTTATGGTCAAAGACCCAAAGGCACACCTCTATGCCTGTCAGTCTCTGCAGGGTGGGGTTGGCGTCAGTTCCATACTTCACTGTCATTCCTATTATGCATCTCTCTAACTCCAGCACCACCAATGCCAATGCCAGCAAGACAATATTCAGCATTGACAAATACTTGTCTTTCTTTTCCCTTCCAAAGTTACTTGACAGGACACATTCCATTTTTCTTATGTAATAACTTGTCCATCATTTGAAAAGGTTTACTCAGAAGGTAAGGCCTGCTCATTTAAGTAAGATGAAGCTCTGATCTTTTAAGTGCTCTGTGTTACATTTTAAGGCTTACATTCAAGATAAAACAAAGTTCTGTTATGGCCCCCCCCACCTTGACTCCAAGGAAAACAAATATAATTATATTCCTAGTCTCAGGTACCAAGAGGTCTCAAAACAAAACAAAACAAAAAAAAAGTTATACTATCTTCTAAACTGCATGGTCGGGAGTTGCAGTAGTTTCTAAGGATATCACTTTCCTGTATCCTGTTTAAAATTAAACATGAAACTGCTGAACAGTCCACCCCCAGTTCCACCCATCTCCTTTCACAAGACAGCAAACAACTGTACATTTACTTAATAACCATTTGTGAGCAAACTTCTAGGAAGAATTTAAGGTTCTTAGAGGCCATTGCCTAGTTGGCAGAGATGGATGAGTGGCTCCAACCTCGCAGGTTAAAACCAGCCTGGAGCTGCACTTGCACAGAAAGAGACCGAAACAAGCAAATGGGGAGTAAAACACCTATCCTGTAGCAGTTGACCACAATACACACTTGCATCAAACAGGGCTGGATTTAAACTATCTTGCGCCCCATGCACAGCAGTAACCATGTCCCCCCACTGCATTCCCCAACCCTCAAAGGTGGCACAGCTGCACTCCCAACCTGCTAGTATAAGGTGGCTGTTGAAACTTTATGTATGGATTTTGTTTGTATCACTCTTGCACCTTACTATATTTTTTATTTCAATATAACCAGAGTATTGTTTAGTACTTCACCCCATGCATCTGGCAATGAGCTGTTACCACATATGTCTTTCTGTTCTAAATTTTTGAAATCAATCAATCAATAAATAAATGACTTAGTGTTATTTTGTGTGGAAATCCATACACTTCTAGATGTTGTTGTACCACAGTAGGGATGTCAGAATGCTGTTGTACCACAGCAGATATGTTAGTACTACTGTATGCTACAACAGCATAGAATTGTGTGTGTCTGTTAAGATTCCTCATGCTTACATACTGTACACAGCTGATTCTTCATAATGAAGCTGTCAGAAATGCTGAAAACATCCAGAGTGAACTGTTTTGCTAAACAATGAACTACTAGCAATGTTGCCAGCTCCTGTAACTATCAAACTAAATGTCTTGAAGCTTATCTTGCTGTTTGTTGTTTTTGACCACAGTTCAAGACAGATATAGAAGGAATATAAATTTATTAACTCAAACATGTACAGTACAAAGTAATGTATAGGCAACCATACAAAACAAGGCTGATGTTTCTATTTCAGGGTGAGATTACATCACAGAGACTCTATGATGTTATTTCACCCCTTGATGGAAACAGAGCCTTGTTGTGTATGGTAAACAATACATTACTCTCTATGTACTGTGCACATCTGCCTCCACAAGCCCTTCAGCCTGCACATACTAGCAGTCAACTGGCAAACTTCAAGAAGAGAAGAAAGTGCAAAATGACTACTTGCAATGTTCTTGACAATTTTTTATTCAAGATACTGACTTATGTGAAACACACACACACACACACACACACACATATGCACAAACACACCCACATACACATAATCCATATAGCAAAACAGATTAAACATTCAATTTTTGGTTCATTTGGGGTGCAGACTTTTTAAGGATATGGCTGGTAAAAAAGGAAGCAGACAGCAGCTCGTAGCAAACATACGAACATACGAAGAAGCCAGCAGAAGAATGCCATTTGGTCTATCAAGTCTGCTCGTATTGCAGTGTCCACAGCTTGAGCTAATGTCCCTGCCCTCCCTTCCCACTCCTCCCATCCTCCCTACTCATGATCCTTAACTTCCCCCTATGCCTATCCCAGCCTCTCTTAGAGCTTTCCACTGTCTTCAATGAGATGACCTCTTCCGGCAGCACATTCCAAGTGTCCACCATCATCTCTGTGAAGAAGTGCTTCCTGACCTCCCTCTTAAACCTCCAACCTTCAAGCTTAAGATTGTGCCCCCTCATGTTATGGCTGCCACTCAGCTTAAAGAGACTCTCCTTATCAACCTTATTTGTCCCTTTCAAGTACTTGAAGATCCTAATCATGTCCCTTCTCTCTCTCCTGTCTTCCAGGGAACACATGTTCAGTGCCCTCAACCTCTCCTCATATGCCTTACCCTGCTGATCTGCTATCATCTTTGTAGCCCTCCTCTGGATCTTTTCCAGCAGGTTAATGTCCTTTTTGAGGTGTGGGCACCAGTACTGAACTCCATACTCTAGATACGGCCTTACCAGTGACCTCTACAATGGCAGTATAACCTCCTCTGTCCTACTACTGATATCACTAGATATGCATCCCAGCATCTTGTTTGCCTTTGCTGCTGCTTTCTTGCACTGCATAAATGTCCCTTTAGATAAAACAGACTACTCTGATTACATAAGCTGTTCTATCATGCAAGCAAATCAACAATGTAACATGATTTTCTGGACTAAAATGGTCCTGATACAATCAGGGTTTATGGGGAATTGTTG
The DNA here is from genome assembly GCA_016271365.2 of Neoceratodus forsteri. Classification (NCBI taxonomy): domain Eukaryota; kingdom Metazoa; phylum Chordata; order Ceratodontiformes; family Ceratodontidae; genus Neoceratodus; species Neoceratodus forsteri. Next base: position 324,381,634 of record CM057458.1, read on the forward strand.
CATTATTTCCCAGTTGTGTAAGGCAGCTGCTGAGCCTATTATTTTTGTTGAAATCATCTATACCCATTTCCATTAGAGACATTGGCACTATCTCAGTCTCAAATCACCCAGTGCAGATAAATTGCTGAATTCATCTCATAATAGCTATGCCCATCAGTTTGGGTCCAAAGGTAAAAAGGGTAAAAACAGGTGCTTCAGGTCAATTAAACATTAAAGCTGCACATGCCACTATTCAGTGCTAACTGGAAAAAGAAAGGACCACAATTTATACTTCCAAACCATAATTTTGACCGGACCATTAAAAGTGAATTTTCTAACAGATCTGATGCATTGACATGAAACGTTTATGAATAGAGACACTCCATTTCCTTTAAACTCACCGTGTTACTTAAAGTGCTGAAATACTAGCATGTAAAAACGTACTTTCTATGAATTAGTCTTCTATCATTTGGCAAAGAAAAAGAAAATCCACCCACATGGGCATTCCTCATAGAAGACAGCCCAACTGCATTATTCACTTGGATCAGATTTACTGAAAACAGAATTTGTTCTGCACTTGACCACTCCGCTCAGCTGCAGTGCTGCCGACTCCCTATTCTGCTCACTTATGTGCCTAAAAATCATCAGTTACTGTACATTGCCACAACAGTTTTTTGTGGGTGGGCAAACAATTCAGAGTGATTCCATGGCAGTGGTGGGAAAAACAAATACTAAAATAACAAACCAAACATCACGCCCCGCCATCACTCAGAGAGAGTGCTTCCTGATTCAGCAGTGAACCAGCCAGCCATACAGCAGCATGCATGACTTCCGATGTCAGCTGCACACTGATTGGTCAATTGTGACTGGGGAGAGGGGGTGATGGTGGTGGTGAGGTGGTATGTTGCAAGGATGTGGGACTGACACAGAGTACAGGGCAATGGCATGCTCGTCACTATAGAGTTGCTGGCAGAGGAGGGAGATTTAAAGGGGCAGGCTCAGACAATATAAAACTGTCAAACACAAAGGGGAAAAATAAAAATGAGGTTCAAAGAAGGGGGGTCTGATTGAGCCTGACAAACTTCAGCTGGCAACGGGCCTGACAAGGGAGGAACGAGGTACAGGGTAACAGATGAGACAAAAGGTGTGTGTGTGTGTGTGGGGGCGGGGGGCAGCAAGGAAAATGGAGAGACGAAGGGGAGGGCCCAGCATTATGCAAATGAAATGGACAAAGTGCTCTCTCATTGGAGCACTTCATTCATTTCAACTACACAAAGTTTTCACCCATAAACTGTGAATAACAATTATACTTGGCTTGCATGTTCATCAGTCTGCTAAGGATGAGGACAAAGCAGCTTGACCTGCATTGGGCTAGTCAGTGGCACACCACTGAATTGATGTTATCTGTAGCAAAACGTTTCTTGCGCAAGAGCACGCAATGTAAAAAACAAGTCTTTCTGTAGTGTTTTGACCCAGATCACTAGCCTCCTCCTATTGCGCCCTCCCCAAATCCATAACTGATCAACAGAGTTTCTTATGAAATCAAAGTAAGGTCCCATTCATTTGCTTCTTGTGCATGCTATGGGCTTCTATCCCCACTATCTCAATTTTTGGTTGGAGTTCTTCCTGTTGTGATTAGTGCATTTATTTGTAGAAATACAACATTTGTGTATGTGTACCTTAGTTTGCTGCGACTAGCTTTTTTTCTTAGGGACCTTTAACATTCCATGTTGTATAATTACGTCCATGTCAGCCATCGTTCAGATCATTTTCAGTTAATGAGACTGTTCATGAACTACTCCTACAGGGATCTGTACCTTGGCTGCAATGCAGTAGGTGATTCTCATATGCCTCCCATCTTATTTCTGTTCCACCATGCAGGGGTATGGGCTCACAAAGTTATTTTTTTATTTTTATTTTTTTTTTTTATTTAAACAGCAGTTTGGAAAACCTTTGAGCCACAGGCTCATTTACAAAGGTACCTTGTCACAGTAAGACAAACAAAATACACAGTATAGCAGTACAACACATAAGTATAACAGTAACTTAAGACATAGATACAAATGAGCTGGTACAGGTAGGATTGATGCAAACAATACCAGAGTTATGTTGTCCTTAGCAGCTTAGTAGTAAGCTTTGTCATAAGTATTGAGTATGGCTTTGACTAATGGCAATTACAGCATCGGGTGTTAATAAGGTGATTATGTAAGGAAGTTTTGAAGCACGATATAGTTGGAGCTTCGGAGATGGAGGGGGGCAGTGTGTTGAACCAGGAGGGGGCACTAAAGCTGAAGGCTCTTTGGCCGTGAGAGGTCCTAGCTCTAGGGGTAACAAGAGAAGTTTTCCCAGAAGTCTGAGTATGAACTAGTGGGACAGAGCGGCGTATGGTGGTGGTCAATCCTGGTGGGGATAGCCCAAGGAGGGTCTTTTTTGTAAGGGTACAGGTCAGATATTTGAGGCGCTCGTCAAGATCAAGTACCAGTGCTTTAGCGTACAGTAGACAGGTGTGTGTCAGCCTAGGTGCCCCAGTAATTAACCTGCAGGCCTTATTCAGAGTAGTGCGAATTTTATGGAGTGCGGTCTGATCAGCAGCACCATACACCGGCAGTCCATAGTCCACTAGGGACAGGATAGAGGAGGTGACTGCGAGTCGAAGAGCCTCCGGGGGGAGGCAGTGTTTATACCGATGTAAGATGCCCAATCGGATATTAGTGGCAGTGGCTAGGGCAGCAATGTGTCCATGGAAGGAGAGGAGGGTCAAAATGGATCCCTAGGTATTTATAGGAGCAAACTTGTTCGAGTGGGAAAGAGGACCCTGAGTGAATGAGGAGTTTGAAGTTGCAGGACTTGTTTTGAGGATGAGTGAAGAACATGGTTTTTGGTTTTTTAAGATTTATCACCAATCTATGTTCCTTGAGCCAGCCCTCGGCTTCAGCGAAGGACTTCTGCAGCGAGTCCTGGAGGGCAATAGGGTTACGACTTGAGGCAAAGATGACTGCATCATCAGCGTACTATAGAATGTTCCCCGAGCAAGAGCGTGGAAGGGTGTTAAGATAATGGGAGAATAGTAAGGGGCCCAGAATGGAGCCCTGGGGAACCCCAGAAAATATGGGACAGATGTCTGAGTAGGTCCCATTAATTTTTACACACTGTGAGCGGTCAGACAGATAACTGGTGCACCAGGAGATAGACCCAGCAGCAAAACCAGAGAGACTAAGGGCATCAAGAAGGAGGGGGGTGGGAGACAGTGTCTAAAGCTTTAGAGAGGTCAATGAAGACCGCATCAGCCAGAGAACCAGTGTCTAAGGAGGAGTGGAGAAAGTTGGAGAACTCTGGGAGGGCTGTGTTGGTACTGTGGCCCACCCGGAAGCCATGCTGCTCAGGTCATAGGACATTGTAGGTGGAGAGGTAGTCAGAGATTTGAGAGGCCACCACTTTGTCCAAGGCCTTGGGAGAGAGGAGAGAGAATGGAGATTGGTCGATAGTTTCCAGCCACAGTCCTATCACCACCTTTAAAGATAGGGGTGACAGTGGCAACTTTCCAGGCAGTTGGAACCTTCCCCAGGCAAAGAGAGTTGTTGATGAGGCATGTGATCGGGGTAAGGACTGTGTCTAAGACCAGCCATAGGATACACGGATCCAGGGTGTCACTGCCTGTACTATTACTCTTGAGGGCAGTGACAAGGTGCGGCCTAAGTTCTTGGGCAGAAACACAGTGGAGGAGAAAATAAGGGCAAGAAAGATTTACGGCAGGTGCTTGGGGAGGAGGGTCAAAAAAATTTGTAGGAAGGATAGGGCTAAGGTCAGTGAATGAGGTGTTGAGATGGTTGGCTATGAGGGCTTGGTCTGAGGAGATCACACCATTAATGTTGATCTGTGGGTGGGGGAGTGCATCCCATTTAACTGTTTAATGTTATCCCAGAAGGTTCTGGGGTTCCCCATGAGGCAGTGAGTGAGGACGATAGTGCTCAGACTTGGCCTTTCTGATGGCCCGAAAGGCACTTGTTTCGGCGGCAGCATATAACCGCCTGTCATTGGGCCGCCAGTCTCAATGGCATGGTGCCATAGGTTGTCCCTATGTTTGAGTTGGTGGATCAAAGCTGGGGTTACCCAGGGGGCATTCTGCCTTTTAGAACGGCGGGTTAACATTGGGGCAAAGATATCACAGGCATTATTAAAAGTTTGGGTAAAGAAGGAGAGAGCTGTGTCAATGTCAGGAGTTGCCTGTATAGGAGGCCAGTCAATTTGGGACAGAAGTTCCTTAAGTTTTATCAGTCCACCAGGTATTAGACGACACCGGCATGTGGACTGTGCTATGGGTTTGGGGACTGAGGATGACCAGTGGAATAAAATGGGGGAGTGATCACTGAGAGAGTCTGGGAGGACTTGTACATTGGGGATCCGATTAGGGCAGTTGGTGAGTACCACATCAAGCAGGGTACTGGAGCCTCTCTTGGGGTTAGTCCTGGTAGGGTGGGTAACTAGTTGTGTTAGGTCTATTGCAGAAAAGGAGTCTCGGGTAGAAGAGGAGGAGGGGCTGAGCCAGTTGACATTTAAGTCACCCACCAGAATTTGATCAGCGGAAGGAGGTAGTGAGGTAAGGTATTCTGTAAGAGAGGCAATGGTCTGCGTTTGGTCCCTGGGGGGCACATATGCAGTAGTCAGATAAAGGGGTCCCTTTAAAGGGTCAGGGGTTAGTTTCAGTGTAAGCGCCTGGGCCCTGGAGTCAAGGATGGGAGCAGGCAGGGCTAGTACGGGGAGAGATTCCTTGACATAAACAGCGCAGCAGTAGCCCCGTCTCCCAACACGGTCGGAACCGAAGAGGGTGAAACCAGGAAGGGAGACTAGGGAGTCAGGGGAGGATTTCGACAGCCAAGTCTCAACCAGAGCAATGACATCAGGGTTAATTGATGTGACCAGGCATTGTAGTGAGTCAAACTTTTTTAGGAGGCTACAGATATTCATGGAGACCATGCATAGGCCTGTGGTGCAAGTCGGGGAGCTCCTGGGAACCGGGCCAGGGTTTGGATGAATGTTCCCTAACAGGAGTAGTAGCATGACTAACACCCTGGCTGGGAGATGGTGAGAGGTTTTCCTATGACTGACATGAGGGGGAGGGGAGGCTAAGGGGCAGGGGTGGGCAGGGTGGTACAGGAAGGAAGGCAAGAATAAAAAGACACCCATATGTGCCTGAGATGACGAGAAAGCTAGGGGAGGGCAGGGAGGACCGAGACATACAGAGGTCCCAAGGGGAAGGAGAGCAGGTTCAGGAGCAAGGGGAGGGAGGGGTGCCAGGGCACAGTGCGGAGTAGCAGATGGGTAAGTGGGTAAGTGCACTGCTAGTGGGTATAGGCACAGGCAGAGCATGAGGCAGGGCCAATACATTGTGGTGAGCAAGATCCCAGGGAAGTAGTGCTGTACAGGTAGGAGTAGGAAGCAGCAAGGGAGCATAGGTCCCTCTAGTGGCCAGCAGGTATAACCTGCAAATGGGAAAGTGGGGAGATAGGTTCTGGGCAACAGGACGTGATGTCACGGGGTGGATCCTTAAATTGACAGCCGCCCCTGGGTGGGAGGGTGGTTGGGGCTGGCGGGGCAGACGGCGCAAAGCGCCGTCGGGCTAGCACCCCTCTGCAGGCATCCAGATGAAGAGAAGAGGCTCTCTTTACCTCAAAAGTTATCAGGCTGGAGATTTGGCTTTCTCAGCTCCTCAGGTGAGCTGCTTGTGTTGCTTCTGTTGCTTGATTGTCCTGAGTGCCTAGCTTGGGGGCTGCCTATGTAGTGGAGAAAACAAAGCATCTCATTACTATGCAGTGGGAGAATATGTTGTGACTTTCACAAAGGAGCTCCACTCTAAGCAAACAGGGCTATTCCAAAATGAGGTCACACTTGGACCTAGCTATCCTAATACCTTCAGTTACAAGCACAATTAGCTCCAATACCACCATATTAAACAAGTCTGCTCTATATTGGCTGCTTGGTATATCTGGCTTTAAGGTGTAATCAGCAATTAGCTCCAATACCACCATATTAAACAAGTCTGCTCTATATTAGCTGCTTGGTATATCTGGCTTTAAGGTGTAATCAGCAATTAGCTCCAATACCACCATATTAAACAAGTCTGATCTATATTAGCTGCTTGGTATATCTGGCTTTAAGGTGTAATCAGCAAGGCAACTCAAGGGAAACCACTGAGTCCCTAGCTTTACACTTCAGCATTAGTAGCACAAAGAGAAGCAAATAACAAGCCCACCCAGTGGTGAACAGGGAACAAAGTTCATAAAATATATGTTGATATGGGATAATTGGCCAGCAGAGAACTACACATTCGCTATACCTGATGCAGATTATTTAGGATATCAGTGATGAAAAATATAGAACCATAATGATACTAACAGTGAACAATGCTTTACTTTATCAAACCCCGGAAACTACATAAAATGAAAATGAACCTCCAATAAGCAAACATACCATACAAGTGAATGTATGCATCTCTCATCCCATACTCCCATATGGAATCCTACACAGCATCAATATCAATGACCAATTCCAGTGCACCAATTAGTAGCATGTGGACCTGAGGCAAGCACTAGACAGGGAAATAAACAGGATGTAGTAAAATTATTCCCCTGATGGCTGGTCTGGGACCAGCCTGGTCTGAGACCAGTTTCAGAGCAACCTGATCTGAGACCAGTTTCAGAGCTGCCTAGTCTTAGACCAGTTTCCGTGCCACCTGATATGAGACCAGTTTCTCCTTCCAACTGAACTGGTATGGGATCAGTTATTGTCGCATATGTGTCTAACCACAGACTTGCTAGGCAGAAGCCAGTATAGTATAGTGGTTAGTGCACTAGGCTGTGATCCTGAAAGTCTGAGTTTGCATCTCACTTTCCCCTAAAAATCTTTTGACCCCAAATTTCACTGGTGTGGTGATCCATGGCAGCGTGAAGTTGGTAATAGTAAATCTACAGTAAAGGGAGTTGGTGCAGGAAAAAAAGCTAAGTGCAACAAAGAAAGCTCCTGTACAGCTGTTAAACTGATACCAGACCAGTTTGCTCAGAAACTGGCATCAGACCAGGTTGCACAGAAACTGGTCTCTGTCCAGTTGTCAGGGGAACAAACTTCCTGCAGCACTAACTAGTACAGCCCAGCCCGATGCTTGTGTCTAAATGTAGACCCCAAAGTTATAACCTCCATTTTTAGATTACAGAGGCTGACAGCTTAACTCCAGATACATTAACAGCCTGATCCAAGGAAGCACAGAACACTAAAAAGAAGTTGTTAATTTACCAGCTCCACAGCTGCAAATTTGGTGACATCCAGCAGACCAGACCTGGGTTTGAATCCCACAGCTTCCACTTGCATACTGTGTGACCCTGAGCAAGTCACTTAACCTCCTTGTGCTCCCAGGTCGCTCCTGTAAAAAAAGCTTTCAGCTTAGTGTGCTATACCTGGTTAAACAACTAAAAAAATTGAAAAAACAGTAGCCACTAGACCTCTGAGAGTGGTTTGTTTTGGAAAACCACAAAGCCACAGCTGTTATGCCATCGTCTAAGGGTGAGCAAATGTGAAAATTGGAAGCTTAAGTTTGGCTTCAGTTCAGAACCCTGTCTTTGGTTTGGTTTCCACACTTTGGCCAAAGATGCTATATATCATTGATATGGGCTTCTAGCAGACTACAAATTTAGATAAGAGACACTCTGCTACCACCCATTACTCATTCCAGTCAATCGCAACCTCTTCCACCCTCATCCTTTCCTCCAGTCACTTTTTTAAAACAAAACCTCATTTAACACCCGGTACTGTGACAGGAGCTGCAATATTTATATAAAAAACAATGTTTGGTGAGGGTGGGAGGGGAGAAACTAGGGTGGGGAAAGGGGTGGTCAGATGGAAATGGCTAAAGTGTTAGTTGTTTAATTATCTGACCAAATTTAAAAGTTATCTAAAGTGTTCCAAAACATGTATATGGATGAATTGAAGGTAAATGTGCTGCATTTTGGCACATTTATCAAATACAAATTTGACATTGACTCATTATTACCAAACACAGCAAGGGTGGGATCCTCAGTGTTTTATGGTCCCCGTGAAGAATAAGACCTCAGATAAGACTCAAGACAATTCTTTTACTATCCACCAAGACAATATGAACATTGCAGATAGTAGACACAATAGTAACAGATATACTAATATACAGTAGGCAAAAATCCTATGTGATAAAGATGAAGATGAACAAGAAGAAGATGAAGAAGAATCAGCATTTATATAGTGCCTTTTATACACACTGTATCCCAAAGCACCTCACAATCAATGCTAGACTAGTAGTGAAGTGACTGAACATGTAGTGGCAGCCATTTTGTACATCAGCGCCCACACATCCTTGGACAATTGCATAAATCAGTTTTATAGGAAGAGGAACATTGGTCAAGATGCCAGGAAAATCAACTACCCTAGCTGTAGGGGGAACCCTTGTCCACCATTGCAAGATGGTGAATGTGGCAGAGGAAGGTAGAGGAGCTGGAGGAGGTGTTGTAGGGGGACCCCTTCTCCTTAATTCTCTTGGCACTATGATTGCATCTTATCTGGACAGTACAATTATGAAAGACAATGAGAATGTTTCAGGGACAGACAGTCTAGAAGGGCAAGCTGTTGAGCAAGTGAACATGCCAGTGAATGATTCTACCAAACCAGTGCCTACAGACATACACTACAGATGTTCAGAAGTGAGGCCAGACTCAGCACTAACAGAGCAGGAGGAGTTACTGCTGAAACATGCTATGAAGAAGCATAACACTTTTTTGATGTAGTTGCTTACAGAGGAACCTGCCTCAGATGCTTAACAAAATACATGTACTTTTATTAATTCAATACCCTTTCACCTGCTATCTAACTCTGACATTTTTGACTCAGATCTGTCACTAGTCGCTCCTTCATTAAGTATTGCATCTCAGATAGATGGAGGGCAGCCTATACTGTCCACCTCCCAATTTAACAGTTTTGATCCCTAAACAGTCACTGGGGCTTTGGAAAGGGCATCTAGACGAGGAACAACCCAGCATTACTGGCTTAGCTTGGCACCCTTTTATCACGCTACAAGCTAGAAAACAGTAAATGATGGTAGCAGCTGGATGTCCCCTGGACTAGTGTCAGCTGCAGATATCATGTTTATGGTGCAATGTATGGAAAATGACGTGAGTGCTAATAGTTGTACACACAACCAAATTGTTCTTCCACCAAGTTTTAAAAACCACCCTATGGGTCATAAAGCAGCTTTTGGCATGGTTGGTACTCAACAGCATGAAAACCTACCAGCAAATGCTATTCTGACTCAAAACCCAGGGATAGAAATGATGCAGCAGCAGTCTACTACAAAAATACCCACTGAAGTCCATAGTACTGTTGTCTCTGATCACTTAGCACGAACTGAGGGCTCAAGTGCTGAACAATTTTTTTCTGATGTAACCATGACAGCATTTACAAGCAACAGCACCAGAAAGCCTCAGACTGAGAAAGGTGCATCAGACTTTGACATTTCAAACCTACCTGATTTCTGTCCACTGGTATATGACTCAGAACAACAGCAAAATCAGCACAGTTCTACAGAGTCAAACTGCAACACAGAGACTCATGCTGGAATGTTTAAAATGTCAGACTTGTTTAGCAGAGTAGGAGAGCCCGCTCAAAGATGGAATGCTGTTTGGCTGAAATGTAATGGGAACTTAGAGACTGCACCTGATTCTAAGTCTGTGATACAAAAAATGTTAAAGGATATTATGGGTATAAGTGCACATGAATTGTTTGCTTTTATTCATGTTAAGGGGGAGGCTACTTATGATATCAGTTTTAAGCAAGTGCTTTCAATGGAAATGTTTTGGCACAAGTACCCTTTGGCAAAGGATACCCAAGTATGAAATTATTTTTTTTCCTCTTCCCATAACAAAACCCATGGTAAAGACTATGGGCAGGATTTTCAAAACATGTCACAGGGCTTGCTTCCAGCCCTGCACCACGACACTTTCATTCTGATAATGCTCCAAACCCTTTACTGCAAGTGCACCTGATTTTACAATCTTGGGCACAGTTATGACAGTTTTCACAAATTATGACAGCTTGCACCAAACATTTGGTGCAACATCCATAAAACAGGCCCCCAGGATTGCCACAAAGTAGTCCAGAAAAAGTTGGTCTAACTTGCTGCAATTGCCAGTGGCTTGTGGTGATCTATGGCTTTCAGGTGCAGTTGTGACATTTTCCATGACTTATGACAGCTTGCACCAAATATCTGGTGCAAGCTCCATAAAAACAGCTCCCAGGACTGCCACAAGTTAGACCAGAAAAAGTTGTACTTGTACAGTACTGGCTCTGCCAGAGATACAAACACTGAAACATAGCCATTGATGGCAGAAGGGGACTGCAAGATCCATCTAGCCTGCCCGATATGGGTAACTACCCCCCTCTTCTATCCTTTCTGTAAAATGATACCTTTGTGCCTGTCCCAGGCATTTTTGAACCCATTTACCATTTTGACCTCCACCACTTCCCGGGGCAGGCAATTCCATGGGTTGACCACTTTCTTATAGAAGAAGAACTTCCTAACATTGCTCCTGAATTGCCCACCCTTGAGCCTCATATCGAGTCCTCTGATTCTGATGCTTTTCTTCTTCTGAAGGAGCACCTGTACCCTTACCTTATTTATACCCTTGATATACTTGAATGTCTCTGTCATGTCGCCCATCCCTCCTCTGCTCCAGGGAGTACATGTTAAGTTACCACAACCTAGCCTCATATACCATTTGATGCAGACCCTGAATCATTTTTTGTGGCTCTCCTCTGCACCGTCTCAGTCCTATCAATGTATTTCCAGAAATGTACGCAGTACTCCAGGTGGGGGCACAACTGCGCACTGTAAAGTGGCAGCACCACCTCCCTTCTGCGACTCATGATTTCCCTCCCTATGCAGCCCAGCACACCACTGGCCTTTAACGCCTTTTCGCACTGCTTCCCTACCTATAAGTCATCTGATATAATGACTCCTACAGTAGGTCTCGATCCTGGTTGGTGCGTGCCAGCTGATCCCCTCCAGGGGTAGTATCCAACCTTGGGGTTTTCCTTGCCTAAGTGCATGACCTTGCACTTTTTGGCTTTGAATTTCAACTGCCCTAGATAGCTTCTTCAAGATAACAGGCAGAGAACACCAAGAGGAAGGAGCTTCTGTTATAACTATACTTCTCTACTGGGACTAATTGCCCTCCTTCCCTCCCCTCCCATCTACTCCCCCACCCTAAGCCAGTTCTACTTTTATAGGCACAGGATTTGACTGTCAACAGGAACGTCCTGTTTGGGAGCAGAAAGTGAGTGATGACAGAGCCACAAAAGACTCACCATCATAGAAGGAAAAAAGTAACTCTCCGCCCCCCTTCCCACCAGCTGCTGGAGGTCTGACTCTGAGCAAGTAAGGAGACTACTGAGAAAAATAGGAACTTCTTGTCTCAGAACAGGAAGATAAGGAGCTTAAAGGGCACAGAGGCAGTAAGTAAGTAGGGAGAAACAAAATAAAAATAAACAGAGGAAAGAGTAAATATTCCAAACAACAGTTAAAGGGCCATAAATAAGACATGATTGGAGTGGTGTAGTGCAGTGGCTGTGGAGCAGCAGTCTTCAGGGAGACGTTCTGGAGGATATGGTGTTGTCTCATCTGCAGGCACCTCTCTGGCTGAGGGACGAGTTTTCTCATCTCCAGGCTGAGTTGGCCAGGATTTGGGGGACCTCCTCTCCCACTCATGGACCACAAGGGCCACTGCCATTGCCTCAGAGGTTGCCAAGAAAGAGGAGCAGTTGGACCACAGTGGTCTCAGGGAGGGTGAGGGAGGTGGAACAGAGGTGCATCCATCCAGTTGTACCTCTCCACAATTCATATGCCATTCTGGCAAAGTGTGGTTCCTCATGGAGGCACCCGCAGTGGAGACCAAGGAGGATGCTGGTAACCTCCACAAAGAAAACCCGCAGGAGTGTGGCATGGGACCCCACAGGGGAAGGAAACAACTCCTGGCGGGTGACTCTATTGTTAGGGGGGTAGAACTGGGGGAGGAAGAGAAGTGGGAGTTAAGGTGCCTGCCTGGCACCATGGCTTGGAGGGGCAGGGTGCGAATCCTCAGGATCGCCGGAGCACCTGAACAGGGGAGGGAGCTGGATGTCATTGTCTACCTAGGGACAAATTACCTTGCTGTGAAAGGGATTAGAGCAGTACAGGAAGAGTTTGCGGAGTTGGGAAGGGGCCTTAGACAAGTAGCATGCACGATAACCTTCTCAGAGGTGCTGCCTGTCTATGGCATGGGTGAAGCTAGGGTGCTCCACACCATGGGATTCAATCAGTGGTTGAAAAACTGGTGCAGTGCTCAGGGATTTGGCTTCATTGGGGACTGGGGGTCCCATATGGAGTGATGCAGGCCTATACTGGTGTGATGGTCTGCATCTGTCCAGGAGGGAAACCAGGATCCTAGGTGATAGGTTTAAATGCTTCATTGGCAAACATTTAAACTAGCCAAGGGGGGAGAGCACTAGAAAGGAGCAGGGAAATCCTAGCCCCCCCAAAAAATCAGGGTAGTAATTGAGGTAAACACCAACATAGAGATGTCGATAGGAGAAGGGCAGGGGTAAATGGAGAAAATGACAAAGGCAATAAGGACAGGGATGGGGCAAAAATGGGTAAGGCCATCAAGAAATAGAAACACAGAAACATAGAATTTGATGGCAGATAAGGACCGCTTGGCCCACCTAGTCTGCCCATTTTCCTACCTAACTGATAAGCTGCAGATCCTAGTTAACCAACAGCTTATTTCCTCCTACCCCCCCACTAGGACTGCCTTATGTCTGTCCCATGCATTCTTGAATTCTACCACTGTTCTTGACTCCACGACCACCTCAGGGAGGCTGTTCCATGCATCTACAATCCTCTCTGTGAAAAAATACTTCCTCACATTACCTCTGAGCCATTCCCTCTCTATCTTCAAATTGTGCCCCCTTGTTCTTGCACATCTCTTTTTTCTGAAAGATGCTACCCTCTTGGACTTTGTTGATTCCCTTGAGGTACTTGAAAGTTTCTATCATGTCCCCTCTCACCCTTCTTTCCTCAAAGGTATACATATTAAGCTCCTTTAGTCTTTCTTTGTATGTCTTCTGGTGCAGACCCTGCACCATTTTGGTTGCCGTCCTCTAGACAGCCTCCACTCTGCCTATGTCTTTGTGGAGATGGGGTCTCCAGAACTGCACACAGTACTCCAGATGGGGTCTCACCAACTGTCTGTACAAAAATGGAGGTTAATGAGTACTAATGCCCGTAGTCTGGGCAACAAGCTCCCTGCACTGGTGGCCTTGATGGAAGAGGGATGCCTGGATATGGTAGCAGTCACAGAAACATGGTACACAGAGAACCATGACTGGGATGTTAACATACCAGGATATACAACCTGCAGGAGAGACAGGGAGAGGAGAAGAGGGGGGTAGCTCTCTATGTAAGGGAAGAGATAAAAGCAATGGAACAAAAGAGTAAACAGAGAGGAGAGGAAGCACTGTGGGTCACCTTAGAGACTGTAAATGACACCACAATCTGCACAGGAGTTGTATACAGACCCCCATGTCAGGGGGAGGGAATGGACAAAGATATGATAGAAGGCATCCTTAGTACGGCAGAGAAAGGGGAAATACTGTTGATGGAGGACCTGATTTTGCCAGATGTTAACTAGAGCACATTTGCAGCAGCCACATCCAAGAGCAGGGCCATTCTCAATGCCCTACAGGTGGCATGCCTCAGACAGCTAGTTTTGGAACCCACTCATGAGGGAGCAATCTTAGACCTCGTACTCTCAAATGGGGACAGTGAGAGGATCTCAGATCTAGAAATGGGTAGCCATCTGGAAACAAGTGACCACCAAACAGTGTGGTTCACTATAAACTCAGCTACAGAGTCAAGCCACACAAAAGTGAAGGTACTGTATTTCAGGAGGGCTGACTTTGGCAAGATGGGAGAGAGCCTTAGAAAAGCACTAGCAAACAGGCTAGAAGGAGGGGTGGAGCAACAATGGGGAAACATCAAAACTGCCATCACAGATGCAACAAGCCTTTGTGTGAAGCAAATAAACAAATCAAAACAAAAGAAAAAGCCATTATGGTTCTCAAAAGAGGTGGCAGGGAAGGTTAGGGAGAAAAAGATAGCATTTAGGAAGTATAAGGAAACACAGAAGGAGTAGCACAGAGAACTGTACCAGTGCCATGCAAAGAAGAATGTGAATACTAAAAGCTGGGGCACCTATAAAAAGCTCCTTAAGGAAACTAAAACGCGTATCAAAAATGCCAAACATAATCATGAGCTTAAGTTGGCCAGTAGGGTGCAGGATAATTATAAATCATTCTATACCTATATTAATAATAAGAGGGGTATAAATAAAACTGTTGGGCTCCTTAAAGACCAAGATGGTAACATGATTACAGAAAATCACATAATGGCAGAGCACTATAACAAGTTCTTTTCATCAGTTTTTAATAAAAAGACCCTACCGGAGAAAATTCATCTAGACCAAACCCTAGGAGGTAACACCATCACATGTAGAGAAGACGTCCTTAAGAGGCTACAAACAATAGATCAAAATAAATCACATGGCCCAGATGGAATACACCCCAGAGTGGTCAAAGAACTGGCTGAGTTATTAGTGGGTACCATTACAGCCATTTATCAGAAATCTTTGCAGGAGGGGCTGGTTTTGGAGACCTGGAGACAGGCGGATGTGGTTCCAATTTACAAAAAAGGTGGAAAATTATAGACCCATTAGTCTGACAGCAGTTCTTGGCAAAATTATGGAGGACATTATAAAAGATCATGTTATTACACATCTTAGGTTAACTAATGCATTAGATCATACACAGCATGGATTTACCCAGAGTAGGTCATGCCAAACCAACTTATTGGAGTTTTATGGTAGGGTCAGCAAAGCCTTAAATGATAGACACTCAGTGGATGTTATTTTCCTGGACTTCTACAAAGCTTTTGATAAAGTCCCTCATGGAGAACTTGTGGATGTTCTAATACATCAAGGAATCTCTGGTAATATAACCAGATGGACTGAGGCGTGGCTATCTGGTATAAAGCAAAATGTTAGCATCAAGGGGACCTATTCTAACTGGGCAGAGGTGACAAGCGGGGTGCCATAGGGTTCCATTCTGGGGCCCTGTTTGTTTGATTTATATCTCTTCAATGAAAGATACTGCAGGAGTATGGCTATCCAAATACGCAGATGACACTAGGATTGGATATACTGTACATACTAAAGAGGACACTGATATTCTACAGTTAGCCCTGAGAGAGTTACAGAGCTGGGCATCTGATAAGCAGTTGATGTTCAGTGTTGACAAGTGAAGTGTGATGCCCTTTGAAAGAAACAACAGGCATGAAAACTACACATTAGGCAGACAGACACTTAAAATAGTGGAGGATGAAAGAGACCTGGGCATCAGGATCAGTAATGACCTTAGTTTTAAATCACAATATAATCAAGTCATAAGAAAAGCCGGTAGCATATTATACTGTATCACTAAACATATTAAATACAGAAATAAAGAAGTCATACTGTCATTGTACACTTCCTTAGTGCGTCCACATATGGAGTATGGTGAGCAGCTCTGGTCCTCTGGAAATAAAAGAGAAATACAGGCATTGGAGAGAATACAGAAAAGGGAAACATGGATGATTAGTGATGTAGAGGGACTGAATTACCAGTCAAGACTTGAGAACTTGGGATTGTACTCATTGGAATATAAGCATCTGAGGGGAGATATGTGTCTAGTGTTTAGAGCATCTACAGACCCCCAGTTGTGGGACCTATTAGAACAAGAGATTATAAATAAATCTTATATTACTAGATCACACCCCCTTCAAATATATATGGAAAGATTTAGAACTACTAAAATAAGGCAATGGTTTTCTGTGAGAGTTATTAAAATCTGGAATGAGCTTCCTCTTGCAGTGATAGCCTGTAGTAGTAGTATGACTAGCTTTAAAACACAGTTAGATGTTTAACTGAGTGCAATGAATGTTTCAAGATATTTTTGATATGGCTAGCTACAATGGACTGCAGTCTAATAAGAGCTCTGGATAACCTATGAAACCTATGAAGGTTAAGGCAGAAGGAAGCAGGGAGGGAAGTCAGAATAGCAAAGGCCCAAACTGAGGAAAAGTTAGCCACTTGGTTAAGAAGGGGCTAAAACATTTATAGGTATATATTAGGGACGTAGAAAGACAAAGGGAGGGATAGTGAGGCTGAATAGAATAGACAGTGGGTGGGCAGAAAGGGACAGTGAAAAAGCAGGAATACTGAATGAATACTTCTGCTCAGTATTCACAAAAGAGGAGGAGGGGGAGGTGCCTAATCCAATTAACAGAAGCATTCTGGATAGGGGGGTCAATCCCAGTCCTTTCACAGAAGAAAGGGTTCTGAAATAACTCCTAAAACTGAAGGTGGACAAAGCAATGGGGATTGATTGAATTCACCCCAGAATTCTAAAAGAATTAAGGGAAGAACTAGTGACACCACTGACTAACCTTTTTAACAAATCATGGGAGGATGGTGTGGTACTTGAGGACTGGAGGAAGGTGGATGTGATTCCCCTTCACAAAAGTGGGAGCAAGACAGAGGCAAGAAACTACAGACCTGTCAGTTTGACCTCTGTGGTACGGAAAGTGATGGAATCACTTCTGAAGGAAAGAATTGTTGAGTACCTAGAGGACAGTGGGGCTCACAACCCAAGGCAGCATGGGTTCACAGCAGGAAGGTAATGTCAGATGAATCTAATAGATTTCTTTGACTGGGTGACCAAAGTAGTAGACCAGGGAGGGGCTGTGGACATGGCCTTCCTAAACTTTAGCAAGGCATTTGACACAATCCCACACAAAAGATTAATAATCAAATTAACCAGCCTGGGAGTAGGTCCCAGGGTGGTAGCCTGGGTAAAATATTTACTGGATAACAGGACACAGAAGGTAATAGTAAACAGAGTCCACTCTGAAGAAAGGGGGGTTACTAGTGGGGTACCACAGGGTTCAGTACTGGGTCCAGTTCTTTTTAATGTCTTTATAAGTGACATTGCAGAGGGACTGGAAGGAAAAGTATACCTCTTTGCAGATGACACAAAGATCTGCAACAGGGTTGATACACAAGGAGGCATAGAAATGATGAGAAGGGATTTGGCAAGGTTGGAGGAATGGTCAGAAGTATGGCAGCTTGGATTCAATGCAAAGAAGTGCAAAATAATGCACCTGGGAAACAAAAACCCAGGGGAAGATTACACAATGGGGGGAGGTGGTAGTAACAACAGCAAAAATGGAAAGGTGAAGGATAGCAAGCAATGTGAGAAGGCAGTAGAGAGGGCTGGGGGATACTGGGATATATATAGGGAGAGGCATCAACAGCAGAAAACAAGAAGTTGTTATCCCTCTGTGCAAACAGCTGGTGAGACCACATCTGGAGTACTGCGTCCAATTTTGGAGACCCCATCTCTGCAAGGACATAGACAGAATGGAGACAGTCCAGAGGAGGGCAACTAAAATAGTGCAGGTTCTGCAGGAGAAGCCATACGAGGAGAGACTAAAGGAGCTTAATATGTATACCCTTGAGGAAAGGAGGGAGAGGGGGGGACATGATAGAAACTTTCAAGTACCACAGTGGAATCAACAAATTCCAAGAGAGTAGCATCTTTCAGAAAAAGAGATGTGCAAGAACAAGGGGGCACAATTTGAAGATAGAGGAAAGATTGCTCAGGGGCAATGTGAGGAAGTATTTTTTCACAGAGAGGGTGGTGGACGCATGGAACAGCCTTGCTAAGGAGGTTGTGGGGTCTAAAACTGTGGGAGAATTCAAGAATGCATGGGACAGACATAACGCAATTCTTGTGGGGGGTAAGAAGAAATAGGTTGTTGGTTAACTAGGATCTGCCGCTTATCCAGTAGGTATTGAAATGGGCAGACTAGGTGGGCCAAGCGGTCCTTATCTGCTGTCAAAGTCTATGTTTCTATGTTTCTATGCCAGGTGTCTGACCACTCCTTGAGTTTCCTCAGGTCTGATTTCATGCTCTTGACTTCTTCTGGCGCGTCCACTCTGTTGCAGATCTTGGTGTCATCTGCAAACAGACAAACCTTCCCTTCCTATCCATTATCAATGTTTGCTATGAAAACATGGAAGAATAGAAGCCCAGCACCGACCCCTGAGGCACTCCACTAGTCACTTCCCTCTCCATCGATAGCACTCCATTTACCTGTACCCATTGTGTTCTTCTCTTCAGCCAGTTGCTCACCCAACCCACTACTTCCTTACCTATGCCAATGTGGTCCAGCTTCTTTACCAGCCTTCTGTGTGGAAACGAGTTGAAGGCCTTACTTAAGTCCAGATAAACCACATCCACCACTCCCCACTAGTCCACTGCCTTCATTACCCATTCAAAAAAGTTGACCAGGTTTGTCTGGCATGACCGTCCAGCTATGAAACCATGCTGTTTTGGGTTATGTTGCCGAGTGGATTCCAGATATGCTACTATTCTTTGCTAGAACAGTGTCTCCATCAGGTTTCCTACCACTGATAAGAGGCTCACTGGATGGTAATTTCCAACCTCCTTCCTGCCACCTTGTTTGTGAAGTGGGATCATTGTCACCCTCTTTCAGTCTTCAGGCACTATCCACCTTTCCAGTGATTTGGTGAAGAGTTCCACCAGGGGTGCTGCTGTCACACTCCACAGTTCCTTGAGAACTCTTGGGTGACTCTCATCTGGCCCCATGGCCTTGTCCTCCTTTAATTCATTTAGGGCTTCCAAAACTTGTCCCTCCATGAAGGGGCTCAAGTCTACCTCTGGTCCCTGGGTGCAACTACTTTGCAGGTTTGGGCCATCCCCTGCATTCTCACTAGTGAACATGGAACAGAAATATTTATTTAGGACTTCTGCCTTCTCTCTGTCCTTCTCTAGTAGTCTCCTTCCTGAAACTGCTAGCATTACCATTTCCCAATTAGTCTTTCTCCTTTCTCTTGTGTACCAAAAAAAGGTTTTGTCTCCCCTGCTAACACCCTGTGCTGTCCTTAGCTTGGTGTGAGCTTTAGTTTTTCTTATTACTTTTCCTGCTTCCCACTGTGCAACTGTGTAAGTTTCCCTGGCTTTATCCTTGCTTGATGACTTATATGCCTTGTAGGCCTTTCTTTTCTCTCTTACTTTAGTAGCCACTTCCTTGGAGAACCAGAGGGGTTTCCTTCTCATACTTGCCTTGCTGATCCTCCTAGTCCACGCCTCAGTTACCCCTTTGATAACTCCCTTGAGGTTCTCCCACATTTCCTCCACCCCCCCATGCCTGAGTTTCTCTGCAAGGCTGGTTCTCATTCTGGAAAGGTCTGCCTTTCTAAAGTCCAAAAATATAATCTTGGAATGGCTGGTATCCATAAATGTCTTGATTTAGAAACCAACCATATGATGGCCTCTGTTGCCAAGATGGCACCTTACCATGACCCTTTCTACCCTGCCACTGCTGGTCAGAACCAAGTCCAAGACAACTCCACCTCTGGTTGGTGAATCAACAAGTTGCTTCAGCCCTACCCCCTCTAGGGCCATTACAAATTCCCAGCCTCTTGCTATCGATGCTGTCTTAGAACCCCAGTTAATGTCAGGTAAGTTAATGTCCCCTACTACAATTGCCTCTCCCTTGTCCACCATTTTATGTATCATCTCCAATGTTTCTTTGTCCCCATCTTCCCCTTGCAATGGGGGCCTATAGATAACTCATAACCTAATGGCTATCCAGTTCCCCATCTCAGCTGTTACCCACAGTGCCTCAGTGTCACCTAGGGTCCCTTGGATTTCTGTGGTTTTGATTTCCTCCTTGTTGTACAATGCTACCCCCTCCCTTTTTCTACTTTTTGTCCCTCCTGTACATGTTGACTCCAGGAATGTCCATATCCCATCCATGGCTTCCTGTGAACCAACTTTCCATCACTGCCACTAAGTCTACTCCATCCTCTGCTATAGAGGCCATGAGGTCGGGGGTTTTGTTAGCCAGGCTTCTGGCATTAGTTACCATTCCCTTCCATGTGCTACCCTTCTTCTTTTTCCAAGCATGATTGCTCTCTGAAGCCCTTCTTTCTGTAGTTTCTGTGATCGAACTCCTTGGCACCAGATCATTGAGATTAACTCTTTCCCATAACACTTATGTCTTGCTTGGAGTAGATTTCTTTTTTTCCTTCCCTGTGTCTATAGCATACTGTATATTCCTAATGCATTTGGAACATCTCTGTGGGATTTTGCAATTTGTGTCACACGTGTTTCTTGTGATGAAGTGTCCTGGCTCTGACTGAGTAACCTTTGATGGGGGAAGGGCATCAGCTAACCCATATGACGCGATGGGTGCAGGTGCCCCTTCCCAACCTATTAGTTTAAATGGCTGATGAAGACATCAAACTTTTGACTGAGAGCTTGTGACTCCTCCTTTGTAAGGTGCAGTCCATCAAATATAAAGAACTCACTTTCCCAAAGTTCTGCCAGTTCCAGATGTAGATATGTCCTTTTCCCTGACACTAATTTTTAAGGCAGGTATTATGCTCACCAATGTCCTTCTCTTGGATTTTCTGCCTGTTGGCTCCCTTTCCCCACATAGGCAGAATCTCTGAGAAGGATATGCATGAGATGTGACATCATGGACTGGCCCATTCCTATCCTCGATGATAACTTGATCTGGACAGGGGAATGGAAAGTGAAGGTAAAACTAAAGCAAATGAACACTGATATCTGTCATTTACCAAGTAGTTCTCAAATAGGTAGGGATCAGGGACTGTACTTTTATCTAGTGCAGCCTAAGACATGTCACAAGTGTGGAGCTAGGTACATCTCAGCTCCATATGTGACAAGCCCAGATGTAATTTATGCCTGGAATATGGGCATCATAGTTTAGGGTGCCCAAATCCATTTAGATGCAATCTTTGAGATGAAGAAGGGCATTCATATAAACAATGCCCTTGGGCAGCACATAATAGGTTAGATAGAGTAATGCAGGATCAGGGGCAACTTATCACGGAACTACAAGTTAAGGTCCTGCATGCTAGGAAGACAAGACTTCATTCTAATCAGTTTCCTCATGAACACACTAAGCAGGTCCCTAACCCAGCAACCAGGCAACACCAGACTACCGTTGAGTCTCCTTCATTGTATTGTAGGATGGATTCAGCCACCACCTACTGACACAGCAACAATGGACACACTGAAAAATGTGAGGAAGATCCCACTACAAAACTAGTTAGAATGCAGACCAAAGAAAAGCCCCTTCCCATCTCCTGAGTCTCCAATAACCATGGTTAAACTCTCAAAGTCAGGTTGAGGAAAGAAAAAATCTGAGGCTGTAGACATTAGTGCCCCTTATTTTAACCAGAAATAGGTTTAGTGCACTGACTTAGCTAAAGCAATAGGGGGATATGGAGGAGGATGATGGGGACTCAGATGCTTCATCCATTACATCCTCACTTTTGGACTATTCTTCAGACTCTCAGTCTGAAACTTTCAAAGTAAAAAGGACCATGGGACGAGTGAAATCTAAAGTTAGATAGGGCTGACAGCCCTCCTTTTCTTTTGTAAATGTGCATGGGACTTGTGATAACAGCTATGACTATAAATGTGTGTACTACATAGATAAGTAGATACTGTCAGCAGATAAGGGCATATGGCCCACTCAGTCTGCCCATTTGAGCTAGTAAGATCACTTTTTTTATTATTATTGTTTTACAGCTCACAGCGTGGGTGCTTCAGTCACCATAAAAACTCAAGAAGTCTCTGCTCTTCATCATTGCTGAATTATTTCACTTAGCCAAATTAGCCAACTTTTGTAAAAATGATAACCATATCCTTTCATATTTATCATATTTCTTCTCCATAAAAATAGATTGCCTTGTCTAACTTGTTATAGTCCATCATTTTTTCTACCCATTCCAGATATGTTGGTGAGTTTATGTCCTTCTAGTGTTGCAATATATTTTTCTTTGCTACCAGTATACCTGTGTTAATTATTTTTTTTTAATTAACCAGTACATCTTGTACCTCAACTTGGACTCCAAATATCCCAATCCTGGGATCAAATGGGAAGTCATTACCCAACACTTTTCCAAACAGGGTAAATATTGTACCCCAAAAGTCCTTAATAACTGTACAATTTATCAACATATGTGATAGGGTCCCTCTTTCCCAATTACATCTATGGCATAACTCAGAAAGTGAGCTGTCTATTTTATTCAATCAGGCTGGAATGAAATAGGTTTTATGTACAGTATTAAACTGTATTTGAAATATTTTTTTTTCACCATTAATCTTTCTAGATTAATAACTTCTTGCCACTTATCTTCTGGAATTTGAATCTTTAGGTCTCTCTTCCATGCTTTTTTTTTTGTTTCAGTTAGCTGTCCTGACCCTTTATCTATTTGAATTTTTTATAAGCACAATATTAAATGTTTGTTTCAAGTTCTGAAAATGTCTCTTCCAAAACTTAATCCTTCAATTCAAATGAATTTTTAATTTTTTAATAACATTTTTAATTTGAAGAAATTGTAGAGTATGATTCTCTGAGATCCTATATTTTTCTGAAATCTTCTAACTATAATAAACTTACCTTTTTCATAAAAATCCCCAAGCTAATGACTGTTCTTTTCTTGATACCAATATTTAAATATGCCATCTATTATTGATGGGGTAAAGGATGGGTTATTATATATCGGAGTTAATTTAGATATTGAACAAGGTGTCCCTCCTATTTTGCAAAATTCCTTCTGGGCATAGTTGGTCGTACTTGTAGTATGCAGGGCAGTTACTCTACCTAGTTGAGCACCATTTGAAAAGGGGATCAACAATGAATTTCTTCATAACATTCCCTTTAATTTGTTTTCTTCCAAACAGAAGCCTGCCGGTACCTTATTTTCTGGATAATGAAACCAATATTATACTACTGCTAATTGAGCTGCAAAATGGTACATCCAACAATTTGGACAGCCCAGTTACCCATTTTATTTGCTTTGATAACACTTATATAATGCAATTCTAGGATGTTTCCCAACCAAGAGAAATGTTCTTATCATTTTTTTCAATTTCAATTAAAAAAGTTTTCTTCAAAATTATTGCAATAGATTCAAATAAGAATGGCAGTCTTGGTAACACGTTCATTTTTAAGATGTTAATCCTTTCTGTCAGCACCAGGGGAGGTATTGCCACTTGTCCAAATATTTTCTCATTCTCTGTAATAATGGATCATAATTTACTTGTATTGCCCTTTTATGATCTTGTGTCAGACAAACTCCCAAATATGTAATTGTATCTTTACTAATATTTTTCAGAGTCTGATTACTGAGCTCTTCATATTTAACCAGATGTATGACCTCACTTTTTCCCCAATTGATCTTATACCCCGAACATTTGCTATATTCATTTATTATAATGTTTATAAGGGGATATGAGATATCTGGTTTATTAAGTGACAAACATATGTCATCCACATAAAGCATGATAATCAGGTGATGGTTATCTACTTGAAACCCTAATTGTTCCTTTTGCTCTCAAATTATTACTGCCAGGGGCTCTAGAAAGAGTGTAAAGAGAAGAGGAGAGAGTGGGAAGCCCTGTCTTGTCCTCTGTAATAGGAGGAAAGAGCTTGAAGTGGTTGAATTTGTCCTAACCCTAGCTGAGGGTGTAGAGTATATTAGTTGAACCCAGGTCAGGAATTTAAGCTTAACCCCCAAAATATTTAAGTGTTTCGAGCAGAGAAGGCCAGTGCACTCTATTGAAATCCTTCTCTGCATCTAATAATGGAAAGGCTGTATCTGTACCCTCAAAAGCTTGGATTACAGTAAAGGCCTTTCTGGTGTTGTGTTGTAGCCTTCTCCCTTCCACAAAACCTACCTGATCCTGATGAACCACCCCCGGAACTACCTTTGATAACCTATTTGCTAATATTTTAGCAAATATTTTATAATCAGTATTCAATTGTGAGATTGGCCTGTAGGAGCTACATTTGTCTGGAGGTTTGTCTTTTTTTAAAAGTAAAATTATGACCACCTCTTCAAGAGAGTGTGGTATCTTTCCCTCCTTCACAAAGCTCTGAAATAAGTCCCTTAACAGTGGGGCCAATGTTTGAGATAGGTTTTTATATAGTTCAAAAGGTAGTCAATCAGGACTGGGAGCCTTCCCATTAGATAATTCCCTTATAACCTGTGTTATTTCTTCCAGTGTTATGTCCATATTGAAAAATTCCTTTTCTGATTCTGAAATTTGTGGTAGTGGTGTCCCATCCAAATAGTTTGGTATTTGGCCTATCTCCATCTCTTCTTCTTGGGTGTACAGTTTTTCAAAAAATTCCCTAAAAGTCTGGTTTATTTCACTGTTTTCCCTTTTGAGATCCCCGATCCCCCCTCTTACCCTCTCTATATTATTTCTATTTTGTTCTGCACGCAACTGATAGGCCAACAGTTTATCTGGTAAATCTCAAAAAAATTAGTATTTTGCCCTAGCCTTATACATTTCCTTCTCCGCTTGTGTTTGGAGTAGCTTTTCTATTTTATCCCTAAACGGCATAACTTTTAAATTTGATTCCTCTGTTCTCATACTAGCTAGCTCTGCCTCTGCTGAGGCTAGTTCACTTTCCAATTTTCTTTTATTTCAGCATCCCTTTTTTTTTCCTAATCCCCACTTGTGCCATTTCCCAGCATCGAATAAACACTTTCAGTGTTTCCCAAACTAATTGGATTTTTCTTTTCTGGGGATCATTCCAAGCCAAAACCCACCCAATTTCCTCTATAATATTTTTCTTAAAATGTACATCAGCCCTTAGAGTATTATCAAATTTTCAATTGTAATTATACTGAATTGGATGATCACCAGACTTAATTTGCATAAGACATGAGGCATGGTCCAAGACTCTGATGGGCTCATAAGAAATCTGTTTTATCTTCTAACATAGGATTTAGGAAACTAGGAAAAAAAACTATCCTAGAATAGGTATCATAAGTCTTAGAATAGTATGAATATTTTTTTTAAATTTGGAAAATGAAATCTAAAAGGATCTTGCATATTAAGATCCAAAGCATAATCTTTGACCAGTTCTATGGTCTTTCTTTTTCTCTCAATAGCTGGGGGGTCCCTATGTATTTGATTTAGTGTTATATTAAAGTATTTTCCCAATATAATAGGTGGATTATATTGAGCTAATTCCAGAAAAAAATATGTGTAAAAAGGCAGGTTTTCATTATTAGGGTCTTAAATACTACTAAGTGTGATTCATACCTTTTGAACTTCCACATGAGTTATTATATACTGTAGCATCCATTCTGACCCACTACTGAGTTAATGATTTTATGATCCAGTTTTTTTCTTTATATAGATTGCAGCCCCCCTGGCAGTATCCGAGAATAAGGAACAATACCCCACTGCTTTAAATATATTTCCAAAATATACTGTGTCTCTCTGATCAAAATGTGTTTCTTGTAAAAGTAAAATATCAACCTTCCTTTTATTAGCGATTTTTAAAATTTTTCTGATTTTAATCCTATTCTTACAACCATTAAGGTTCCAGGATATGATTATTAACTCACACATTTATTTTTATGATATAACCAGAGTTTCCTACCACACTTAATTTTTCCCACCCATTGCTGTCTTGGTGTCCAAATTGAGAAATACAGTAATAAAATGTTTTGGATTTACCCTATATTACCCTCTTTGTTTAAGAGCTTCATACCAAAATTCAGGTTTGTTACTTGAGTGTAACAAACCCCAATATTGCAACCATGCTTATGAACCACATATGCAAAATTTATTTTAATATTTTTTTCCATTTTTACTCTCCCTATATTACCCCCACCCCCACCCCTGCCTACAAAAGGAAGAATTAAATCCCACCCTCCATCATCATGCTTTATCTGAATATGCACCTAAAGTGATCAAAAGTATGATAGACCAAAAATGTGCAGATTCAACTGTTGCTCTTAAAAAGACTTGACATCCTAAAAACCAATGGATGTCACCCCTCCCCCACTTTAAGTTATCTAACCTCAGTTGTACAACTAGTCGGTGAGTGTGAGAACCAATCAGCCCTGCTGGTGGGTATCATCCTGCCCTGTTACCCTTGAGTAAGCCTTGGGTTCTTCTCCCCCCTCCTTTTCTTCACTACTCCAATTTAACTGTTATCTGATGTTCCAATGATATTTATTTGGAGGTATGTTTTAGAACATAGGGTTATCTCTTCAACTCAACCTAAAGCAATATTACGTACAGTATCTTATCCTCCTTTAATCAAATAACTTAAATGCTGAAACCGTTTTACCCCATTACCAATTAAATACTCTCCTTTACTAATCTGCTAATATAAAGTGTAAATTTTCCTAGTGAACCCTATTATGTCCCCCTTCATGTGTTTTGCTCACTTGAGCATTTTATAATTTTACTATGTGAAAAGTTAGAGAGTGAGAACAGTACCCCCCCTCTTAACCATGCCACTTAGTCCAGCACCCTTTTATCCTGCTGAGGTGGAAGGAAAATTTGACTCTTTAGAGGTTGAGTTATCAGTAGAATATCTGGTGCATTTAGCTAATGCCTCATCCACCTCCAATGGTGTATGAAAAAACAGGAATTTTCAATCAAGGTTGATTCTTAATTTATCTGGATACATCAATAGGAAAGGAATCCCTTTTTTTCTTAATTTATCCTTGATGGAATCAAATGCTTTTCTTCTGGCTAAAACTGATGGGTGGAGGTCAGGGTAAACTTGCAGATGCATCCCTCGAAATGATAAACCTTTTTCTGTTCTTGCTTTAGTAAGAATCTTCTCCTTATCTTGATACCTTAGTGGTTTGACATACATAAATATGGGATGTCTGAATTTATCTTTGCTGCCAAATGCTCTATGAGTCTGATCCAATTCTATTGTTTGTGCTTTGTAAGCAAATCCCAAGGCACTTGTTAAAAGTTCTTCACAGAACTCAGCTGCATCCTGACCCTCGATACCTTCTGGAAGATTGCCTATCTTTAAATGACATCTTCTGGAACATGATTCTAAATCTTCCACTTTTAATTTCAAACTTTCCAGCTCTGTTCTGCAGCTTTCTTGGTTGCTTGAAATTTTAGGAATAGCATCTTCCACTTTACTGACTCTCTCTTTGCATTCCATGGCACTTAAAGAGAGTTTTTTCAAATTTCTCCATTATTTCTGTAAATATTTGAGCCAATGAACCCACAATAAGATTGACTGAATCAAAACCTTGCTTCATTTGTTTCAAAATGTCTTGCTGTGGGTCATTTATCTTAGTCTCTTTCTCTGGTTTGTCCACAAATGTTGATTTGGTAACTGCCCCCTTTTCACTGATCCCTGCAGCCCCTCACTGGCTGCTCATCCCTCTGTGGAGTGACAACCATTTACCACCACCCTCTGTGTCCTGCCACCCAGCCAATTACTCACCAAATGCACTACTGTCCTGCTCACTACCGTATTCCCTATTTTGTTTAACAGCCTCCTATACAGCACAGTGTCTAAGGCCTTGCTGAAGTACAGATAGACCACATCCACTGCCCTTCCCTGATCCACCCCCCTTGTCACCCAGTCAAAAAATTAAATGAGGTTGGTCTGGCATGACCTCCCCCTGGTGAAACCATGCTCCCTTGGGTCCTGTAGTCCGTTGGCAACCAGATGTTCCACCAATCTCTCTTTCAGTAGTGCTTCAATGATCTTCCCTACTACCAAGGTCAGGCTGTCTGGTCTGTAGTTCCCCACTACCTCTTTGTTTCTGTTTTTCTATAGGGGGACTACATCTGCTGTCCTCCAGTCTTTGGGTACCTCCACTGTTTCCAGTGATTGGCTAAATAGGATTGCCAGAGGTTCAGCCACCACCTCTCTTAGTTCCTTTAGGACCCTGTGGTGCACCCCATCCAGCCCCATTGCTTTACTGATTCATATTCCTAACAATTCCTTTAGGACCCTTTCCTGTGTGAAGGGACTTGTGACAATTTATGTGCCTTTGTCACCCCTTGTACTCCCTTCAGGTTAATTACCCTACCCTTCCACAAGTAAACACTGAGCAGAAATATCTGTTCAGTATGTCAGCTTTACTGTTGTCATTTTCCATGCTGCCCTGTCCTCCCCCTTCAGTCTCACTATCCCACCCTTCACCCTTCTTTTTTCATTTATGTACCTTTAAAAGGTTTTGCCTATTCTAACTACTGATTTTTCAATATGCTCTTCTGTCTGAGCTTTGGCTTCTCCTACTGACCTCCCTGCCTCCCTTTGCTACTCCTGGTACTTCTCCCTATCCCCTTCTACTTGTGCCTTTTTGTATTGCCTGAATGCAATCTTTTTGGCTTTCACTTTCTCCACTACCTCCTTGGAAAACCATAATGGCCTCCTTTTCATTTTCACCTTGCTAATCTGCTTAATACATAATTGTGTTGCTATTGTAATCCCTGTTTGAAATATTGCTCAGTTTTCCTCCATCCCCAATTCCCTCCACATTCCTGTTAGTGCCTCTTTCAAGCATGTCCCCATTTTCCCAAAATCTGCCCTCCTAAAATCCAGGAAACATGTTTTTGTGTGGTTTGGTTCTGCTCTTTCTTTGATTTCAAACCACAGTGATGGTTGGTCACTGTTCCCCAGGTGCTCCCCCACTGTTACCCCATCACTCTGTCCCCAGTTGTGAGCACGAGGTCCAGTATTGCCTTCAGCCAAGTTTGTTCCATGACCTGTTGCTTAAGGAAGGCACCCTGAAAGGACTCCAGGATAAATCTGCTCTTAGTTGATGCTGCTACTGGGAGGCTCCAGTCCACATTTGGAATACTGAAGTCTCCAACCAGTGCCACCTCTCCTTTGCCTGCAACCCTTTGGATGGCTAGCATTAATTCCTCTCTCTCTCTCTCCCACCTGGGCCAGTGGCATGTAGGCCACCCCTTTGCAGATGGCTGACCCCATTTTCCTTTCCAGCTTAACCCACAGTATATTCCCCTTCTTTGTTCCTCATGGATCTCTGTGGCCTTTATGCCATCTTTCACATAAAGTGTCACTCCTCCTCCCTTCCTGCCTGTCCTGTCTCTTCTGAATATGTTATAGTTGGGTATGGCCATCTCCCAGTCATGGTTATCATTACACCAGGTCTCTGTGATGGCCACAATGGCCAGGTCCAACTGCACCATGGCAGCCTCCAGATCCTCCATCTTGTTGCTAAGGCCCCTGGCATTGGTACACATGGCTTTCCATGATGTGACCTCCCTGGTCTTTTTTGCTGTTGTACTTCAGTCACCTCCCTGATAGTTCTTTATCCCTGGTTCTCCCTTCTGTCTGCCCTTCCATTGCATTTTGTCCTTTTTCTGCCTATCTACCCCTTGGGTGTTCAGCTCCATTTTTTTCACACTGCTTTGTAGAGATATCTCCTCCTCCTATTCTCTGGTTCCACTGCTAGCTATGTGGGGTGGGCAAATAGATATCCTCCTTGCTGACCTGCTAGCCTTTGCTAGTTTAAATGCTTGTCCATGTAGCATTTAAACCTTTCATTGACTGCTTGGATTCCCCTCCAGGATGGATGCATTCTGTTAGGCTTGAACAAGCCCCCATCCCTCCAGGTAGGTCCCCAGTCACCAACAAATCCAAACCCTTCCTTGAAGCACCAGTTTTCCAACCATGTCTTAAAGTTCCTGGTGTGTGTGCTCCTATGCTCTCCCATTCCTCTCACAGGTAGTACTTCTGAGAAGGCAATGGATGTAGCTACTTGCTTGAGACCCCTCCCCAATTTTCTAAACTCTTCCAGAACTTCCTTAGACTCTCTGTTTGCCAGGTCATTAGTTCCCAGGTGGATAATGATGTCCATTTCTCCCTTCTGTCTTGCCTTCCCAACAATCCCCAGGATCTTCCTCCCATCCCTCCATGCATTGGTACCTGGTAGACATTGTACAACTCCCTGCATTATTCTGCACTTATACAGCTATTACACTATATGTGTAATTACACAATTACACTATTTGTCTGTTAGCTTTTACACTAGTTGTCTGTTTCTGAAGCCCTCTTTCTAGTTCCCCCTAGACCTGTAGCTCTCCTTCTAGATCCCCATGTTTGTTTGTTTTTAAGTATTTTTACTTGATGTCAGTTTTTTTTTGTAATTTATGCTGCAGTAGCCCCCGAGTCAACTGCATGTCTATGTTACTGCAATTTGTGGTGCTGAGAGGGGCTTACTCCCCCTTAATCCCCTCCTACTCCACAGCCCCTGCTATTCCCTGTGCTTGGCTCCTGTTAATCAGATTTAACAGGACATTTAATTAACAGTGGGGTGGAGTGGGGGGTTGGAGGGTGGTCAAACATTTGCAGCAAGTAAAAACAGCAGGGAAATAACATCCCTACTTAAATCACACAAAAATAGGTCTCAGATTTTCAACAGCAAGTAAAAACAGCAAGGAAATAACAGTCCCACTTAAATCACACCAAAATAGGTTTCAAATTTTCAACAGCAAGTAAAAACAGCAAGGAAATAACAACCTCACTTAAATCACACCAAAATAGGTTTCACATTTTCAACAGCAAGTATCTAAAAAAAAGTTTATTTGTTTGGTAGGAAGCAATTACAAATCATACAAACATGTATAAAAGCACCTTCCACTCAAAATTGGACAGCCTTATGATAAAATGTAATTAATATACCTGCAATTATATTAATGCCTGTATTCCAGAGTTTTTTAACTATTCAAAACATTAATATTGTTATTCAATCCATATTCCATATTTCCTGACAGGGGAAAAGCCAAAGAAAATCTTAACAGGTGTTACACATACTGTACTAGCCTGTCTGCAGCTATAGATTAAACTATCTGCATCACAGCAGGCCTCCATGCAGAGCTGCACCTGTAAATGAAATGGCAAACAGAATTTTTAGCCCTTCATATAGTTAGCATACAATTACAATAAGTTCTAGCAAATCAGATTGTGAATTCACTATTGTCAGAAATTCAGTCTTTTAAACAAGATTCAAGACCCCAGTGGCTCTATTAATTAGGGAGTCCATGAATTAATATTAAATCTAGGAGGCTACATTTCATGTTCAGAGTCCATATTGTTTGCTGGAGCAAAAATACAAAAAATGAGTTTGCATTTAAATTAAAATCATTATATTTCATAAGACAGAACCATGAAGACTTTAATATGAGCCCTTCGGCTCAGCTAAAAAAAAAAATAACAAAGGTAATTCGACACATGAAAACCAAGACTTTCCACTTCAATTAATTAAATAACCACTCATCTCAAGCTTGATAAATTAATAAAACAGTGGAATTTTTTAATTATTTAAATGTAAGCATTGTAGATTAAGTTAATTTATTCAAAAAAGGACCATGTCTCCTGGGTTTAATCTGGCTATCTCCAACAAAGAATCCCAAAGAGCATGGTACTCTTTAGATTTAATTTTAATTATCCCAGGGCACTGTTGAAATGCCTCACCACCTTTTCAGTGTAAAGTCAGGTAGATTAAATAAAAGCCAGCAACAGCTCAAGGGTATAACCCCCAACTAGCTGCTCCTTTAATATCCCATCAGCTAAAAGGAAGAACAAAGGGCTCCATTTAGATGCAGAAGTCCACCTTTTATGTAGCAATCAATTTAACAGAAAGGCTGCAAACAAAAAGGCTCCATTTAAGTGCAGAAATCCACATTTTGTAAAGCAGTGACCAATTTGAGCGGAAAGGCTCCACTCAATCTCAGGAGTCAATCTTTCTTAATTATTAATAACTGTTCAAGTATAAAATCACAAACTTAACTGTTTTCTCAGCATCATGTGAGTCTGTTCAAATCTTGAGCCACAAAATGATCCAGCCAAGTATCAAATAATTGATCATTTAAGTCCCTGACCTTTGGTGAGTGCACCATTTTTCCAAATTCACAACATGGCCAATAAGTAACCAATAAATCCAGGTAGTATCAACTATGTCTGGTTAGCATTACATAGGAAAAGGAGATAAAGGAAAATGCTCCTCTGAGCGTAATAACTTTAGACACATGATAAAACAAATTCCCTTTAACCCCCTAGGTAAGGGTATCATACTTTATTTAGGTTAAAAAGCAGCATTTCAGCATCAACTGTGCATTCAAAACTCCCTGAAATCACAGGAGTCTCCAGGTTCCTCCCCCCAGCTTCTCCTGAGTCCCATATCTTCCGTTCAGTCATTCTCTTCATTCCCTCACTTAAATGAACAATTGCTGGGTCATACCAAAAGCTGGAGAACTGGCTTTCTGTCTTTCTAGCAACCCAATGCTAGGAATCAAAGCTCCAGAAAAAAGAGTTTTCCAACAAAACTCAAGATAGCTCAATGCGGCTTTCTCTCACTCCAATTCAGCTATCATCTGAAAAGACACCAAAATAAATGGATGACGAACACTGTCACTCAAGAGAAAAAGCAGCTCTATGGCTTTCCAAACTATACAAGGAAGCTTATTTCCAGAGCTGCAATAAGATAGTTTAAAATAGTGTGGGTTTGATTCACAAAACTCCCTAAAACCTTTTATAAATAGAACAAGAAGTAAAACTTTACAGCATGGAGTGGAGCATCATCACAGCCATTTTCCTGCTCCACCCCCCCAAAAGCAAATAAAAACAGCAAGGAAATAATAGCCCCACTTAAATCACACCAAAATAGGTTTCAAATTGTCAACAGCAAAAATCTGCAGCAAGTAAAAACAGCAAGAAAATAACATCCCCACTTAAATCACACAAAAATAGTTTTCAAATGTTCAACAGCAAGTACAAACAGCAAAAAAATAACAACCCCACTTAAATCACACCAACATAGGTTTCAAATTTTCAAAATCAAGTAAAAACAGCAAGGAAATAACAGGCCCCACTTAAATCACACCAAAATAGGTTTCACATTTTTGACAGCAAGTAAAAACAACCAAGAAATAACAACTTCACTAAAAGCACACCAAAATAGGTTTGAAATGATTAGAAATGGGTTTCTAATTCAAAGAAATATTAGGCTCATTTAAATCAAACCAAAATAGGTTTCAGTTTTTCAACAGCCCTAAAACAATTCTGTTAGCTCCTTATAAGAAGTTAAAAAATCAACCTGCTACTGAGAGAAATCAACAATGAGCAGTAAAAGAAACAATACATGCAGCAATGAGCAATTACTGCACCGAAATGAATCTGATTAAGAATTATAAAAAGTGTTTGGCCACATTTCAGATTTTATTTGAGCTGTCAAATAATATCATTTTATTACAAGAGACCAGACTCAAAACAAGGCATGACTGATCTCAAACACATCTGTTAAAGTTACAAGGATGTTCTTACTGGTCCCAGGGAGATGAGGTATGTGACATGGTGGCAATATTGCTTAAAGGGTATGATTTTAAGGTTAAGCAAATTATGACGATTTGTGCGAGAGAGCACTTACAGTAGATTTAGCAGGTCACATACAGAAATTTCTCCTGATTAACATATATGCCCAACAAAGTATTGCACTGAGAGATGAGTTATTATGAGCTATACAGTATTTTTTACACATCAACAGAAATGCCATTTTTGGCAGTGATTTTAATTGTGGCCTCTCTCCAGCTGATAGGGGAAGTACTGTATAACTTACAAAATTTATAGTGATATGAATTGTTTGAACCATTTGATCAAAACTGTAAATTTAGATGATGGCTACACTGCTGTAAATCAGAAAGGGGCCAAATGTATTTGCATGACATTTTGGCCACCAGAACTGATAATTTTTTTCAATCAATATGATAGTGGTGAATGCTAAAACAATTCCATTTAAAGTATCCAATCACTTAGCTGTCTCATTTCACTGTACCACTGGAAGCAGGTATTACATAAACCCCAATCATGGTGGAAATTAAACAGTACTTTATTACCTGACCCTCGTATCACCTGGAAATGGGAAGATTTGTTTAGGGCAAGAGATTCTATTGTTGAATTTTATGACTTTATAGGAAAAATGGGGGATGGACATAAAAAAGATTTTGAAGAGTCTTTTATTAAATAGGCAGTGTACAAAGGCAGGGACAAGCATTTTCAGTATTTAAAAGTTAGGGAGAAACTGCGCTCTTTAATATCATTCACTCATGAAAATAAACAGGAATGTAGGTGAACAAATTAAATGAATTAAGGAAGAAATGTTTAAGTATCAATATGACAGAGAAGAGACTTTGAAACTTGAGGAGCAATTTGGCATTTAAGGAAAGCAACCCAGACTGGATGTTTTTAAGGGCTGTGCAGAAAGAGTTAAACACACACACACATAGACAACTGTGTAGATCCTTTTGGTGGCCAACTACATTCCACCACAGAAAAAAATTAGGAATATTGCACAGAGGTTCTTGGCCCATATGTTTGGGTCTTCATCAGTAACAACATGGGATGAGTTTTTCCTGCATGATGATAACATGCCTAGGGTGTCTCCACATATTCAACGGAAAATAGTAGAAGATATTACAGTAGAAGAAGTTTTAAGGGCCATAGATAAATTACATAGTAACTCTACACCGGGGCAGGATGGCTTGACAGCTGAGTTATACAAAGCTTTTTCTGAACAATTGTGCTCAGCTCTAGCTGTAATATATAACAAACTGCTACACTTTGACTTTATTCCCACTGATATGGCACATGCTATCACAATCTTATTATTCAAAAAGGGGACATTGCTGATATTAAGAACTGGAGATCAATTAGTTTTCTCAATGTAGACTGTAAAATATTTGCAAATATTTTAGCACACAGTTTATTGAGGGTCAAAGAATATGTAATTTCATCAGCAGAAACGTGTGCTATTCCAAATAGATCCATTTATCACAACCTAATTTTTTAAGAGACTTATTGGCAAATGGCTACTTGAACACCTGTTCTGGTTATATTCTTTCTTTAGATCAAGAGAAAGCATTTGATTGGCTTAGTCATAAGTACAGGTGTATATGTTCAAAGTAGTAGAAACATACAGCATTCCTCTACGATCCATCTCCTGGATTAAAATGCTTTATTGTGATGCATTTATAATACCATGTATGAATGGGAAAATGGAGACATCCTTCTGGCCCAGTGGTAGATGTGGCACAAACTGAACAACATAGTTTTAATATAGTATTGACCCAATTATAGCATAATAACATAGAATTTGATGGCAGATGGGGGCCGCCTGGCCCATACACTCATAGAAACACAGAATTTGATGGCAGATAAGGACCGCTTGGACAACCTAGTCTGCCCATTTCCCTACCTAATGGATAAGCTGCAGATCCTAGTTAACCAACAGCCTACTTCCTCCTACTACCTACTAGAATTGCCTTATGTCTGTTCCATGCATTCTTGAATTCCGCCACTGTTTTTGACTACGACCTCCTCGGGAAGGCTGTTCCATGTATCCACAACCCTCTCTGTGAAGAAATACTTCCTCACATTACCTCTGAGCAGTCCCCCTCATCTTCAAATTGTGCCCCCCTGTTTTTGCACATCTCTTTTTCTGAAAGATGCTACCCTCTTGGACTTTGTTTATTCCCTTGAGATATTTGAAAGTTTCTATCATGTCCCCCCTCTCCCTCCTTTCCTCGAGGCTATACATCTTTAGTTCCTTTAGTCTTTCTTCATATGTCTTCTGATGCAGACCCTGCATCATTGTGGTTGCCCTCCTCTGGACAGCCTCCACCCTGTCTATGTCTTTGCAGAAATGGGGTCTGCAGGACTGTACACAGTACTCCAGATGTGGTCTTACCAACTGTCTGTACAGAGGGCCAACAACTTCCTGTTTTCTACTGGTGATGACTCGCCCTATGCATCCCAGTATCCCCCAGCCCTCCTTACTGCCTTCTCACATTGCTGGCCCACCTTTCAGTCATCTGATATGACTACCCCCAGGTCCCTTTCCATTTTTGTTGTTGTCAGTATCTCACCCCCATTGTGTACCCTTCCCCTGGATTTTTGTTTCCCAGGTGCATTACTTTGCACTTTTTTGCATTGAATCTAAGCTGCCATACATTTGACCATTCCTCCAACCTTGCCAAGCCCCTTTTCATCCTTTCCATGCCTCCTTGTGTATCAACCCTGTTGCAGATCTTTGTGTCATCTGCAAAGAGACATACTTTTCCTTCCAGTCCCTCTGCAATGTCACTTATAAAGACATTAAAAAGGACCAGCCCCAGTACTGAACCCTGCAGTACCCCACTAGTAACCCTCCTTTCTTCACTGTGGACTCCACTTACATTAACCTCTGTGTCCTGTTGTCCAACCAGTGTTTTACCCAGGCTACCTCCCTGGGACCCACTCCCAGGCTGGCTAATTTGTTTATTAATCTTTTGTGTGGGACTGTGTCAAATGCCTTGCTAAAGTCTAGGTAAGCCATGTCCACAGCCCCTCCCTGGTCTACTGCTTTGGTCACCCAGTCAAAGAAATAAATTAGATTTGTCTGACATGACCTTACCACTGTGAATCCATGCTGCCTTGGGTCCTGTGCCCCACTGGCCTCTAGGTACTCAACAATTCTTTCCTTCAGAAGTGATTCCATCATTTTCCCTACCACTGAGGTCAAACTAACATGTCAGTAGTTTCCTGCCTGTCTTGCTCACACTTTTGTGAAGGGGAATCACATCCACCCTCCTCCAGTCCTCAGGTACCACACCATCCTCCCATGATTTATTAATAAAGGGTAGCCAGTGGTGTTACTAGTTCTTCTCTTAGTTCTTTTAGAATTCTGGGGTGAATCCCATCAGGCCCCATTGCTTTACCCACCTTCAGTTTTAAGAGTTCTTTCAGAACCCTTTCTTCTGTGAAAGGACTAATATCAACCCCCCCATCCAGAGTGCTTCTATTGAACAGATTAGGTATTTCCCCCTGCTTTTCCATTGCGAATACTGAGCAGAAGTATTCGTTCAGTATCCCTGCTTTTTCACTGTCGCTCTCTGACCAACCACCTTCCTCTTTGTTCAGCCTCAGTATCCCTGCCTTAGTCTTTCTTTGCTCCCTAATGTACCTATAAAAGGTTTTATTCCCCTTCTTAACCGAGTTGGCTATCTATTCCTTGGTTTGGGCCTTTGCTATTCTGACTGCCTTACCCACTTCCTTCTGCTTTTTTTTTTGATAATAATTTTTATTGTTTTCAAATAAAATCACAGACAAGATGGAAGACAACATGCCGTATACAGTCACATTTTCTGTACATAGATACCTTCAGCCACCATACATCTTTACATACGTCCATAGTACTAAAACAGTAGATGGGAGGAAAGGTTTAGTGGGTAAGCGAGGGAAAATGAGGGGTACATAGGTTTGACAGTTTATTAATTAGCTCCACCTTATTAAATTCCCTAACAGTGTATCCCTCTACCTCAAGAGCATGGAAAACATTATTCAGACACTTGACTGTAGACATAAGACATGTACAATGAGTTCTGTGTGCTCAAAGGGTGATTAACTCACTTCTTACTAAGGAGCTTCCCCGACCATGGATTGACACCCAGAGGCAAGTACTAGATGCAAAGAAAATACTCTACCCTAGCTTCCCTAAGCCTATTCATTAACCTATAGGGTACCCACTGGGACAAGGTGCCATCACAAAAATATATCTTACGCATCGACACCTCAACAAAATTCTGTGTCTCTGTGGCCAAACCCATCTCTTTTCGTGGCTTCTAAAGTAGATTGGATAAGAGTGTGCATATGTTCTGTAAGGGATGAATCTGGCCCTGGAACACAAACAAAATGTCTCCCAAGCTTAAATCTGTACTTAGGTGAGTTAAACACTTTCTATAACCTCGTATATACGACCATATATAAATTATGGGATGAGACTCATAGTTCTAATATCCAGACCAGCAGAGAGGTACTGTAGGTTCCTCTCATGTTTTTAGATCCCCTTATGAGGATCTCCTACAGTGTTACTTTTTTACTACTATAAGGCCGTGATGCGAATCAACCTATCCCTGTTGGAGATTGGGCCGCATTCAGATATTTAAGATAGGGTTCCCAACAGGCTTCGTAGGTGGAAAGGTTAGTCTTCTGTAGGTAAGATATCTTGTCTAACTTGACCACAGCAGTCAGAGACCACAAAACTTCTGACATTGTGGGAGTTAGAGGGGTTCTCCAGTTGCATAGAATAGCTCTTTTTGTTTGTAGAGCCAAAAATGTCAACCATCTGTACCTCAATGGAGGCAGCTTGGGCATATCAACACAGATCCCCAAAAGAAAGAAGAAAGGGTCAAGGGGGATTGATTGTTGTAAAACCCTGGAGGCAATTTTTTGTATTTCCTGCCAAAGGAGCTGGAGCTTTGGACAAGACCACAGGACATGCACTAGATCCCCTCCCGGCTCCTGACATCTCCAGCAATTATCCTGTTCCAGTACTTTAGCTTTATAAAGGATGACTGGAGTTCTGTACCAGTAGTGTGCAATTTTATTTTGGATTAGTCTGGACATGGCATCTGTATACCAGGTATGTGTATCCACCCATGCTTTATCCCAAGTCTCCAGTGGTATATGGGTTTGCAGCATCTTTTCCCATCTCTGCCTTGATTCATCTGATTGAGATGGTAGAGTATCTCTAAGAGTGGCATATATATGACCTGCAAGGCCCCTAGAACAAAGTAGCTACTTGGCCAGGGGAGAACCTTTGTCATGACTCAAGTTGGGAGGTAAGAGATGTCGGGTAGCATCCCTGAGCTGCAAATACCTCCAGAAGTCTGAGTGCGGGATACCCCATAAATGTCGTAAGGAATGAAAAGTCTGCATAGCTTTATGTTCAGGGGTTATCAGATCACTCATTTTAGTTATGCCCAACTCCACCCAATGTTTCCATATAACTTCAGCTCCTCCTATAGTGATATCTGGATTTTGCCAAATCGGTATGTGAGAAAGTGGGAGGGGGTCTAACCTCATCTTACGGTGAGAGCTGAACCAGTTGGCTTCTAGATGCAATTACCATGGACCAAATAAAGTCTACACTTATTTTACTGGCCCCAGCTCTTTAGGGCTGCTCCTCTGTACAAAAAGGAAGAGGGATGAGACAGGCCATGTCTATTTCAGTTGTATCCATTGGGGCGAGTGAGGGTGAAGGTGCGTAGCCCATTTGACCATTTGAGCTATAAGGAAGGCTCCGACGTAGTCTCTCCGCCAGGGAAGATTCCAACCACCCTTCTTCCAGTGTGACCTCAGCTTAGATCGACTAAATCTGGTCCCTCCCATAGAAAATCCCCAATTAATTTATCAAATATCTGAAACCATTGTTTTGGTAAGGGAACAGGCAGATGCATCAGCAAATTAAAAAGTTTAGGGGCTGAGATCATTTTTACCACTGCAATTTTCCCTGCTAGAGTAAGCTTAAGAAATCTCCACCTATCGAAGTCTGTCTTAATGGAGGTACGGCTGGGCTGTACATTAACTTGCCATATTGTCTGCAAAGATGTGGTCAAGAAAACCCCCAAATATGTAATCCCTTCCGGTGCCCAGAGTAAAGTATCTACAGGTATCATTTGCTGTACACAACGGGAGTTGAGAGGGAATACTTCTGTCTTACTCTGGTTCACTCGTAGACCTGAATACGATGAGAAGGTTTCTAGAAGGGTAAGAAGGGGAGGGATAGCCTTATGAGCATCTTCCAATAGGAGAAGAAAGTCATCAGCGTACATAAAGCTTGTATAGCGCGTGTTCCCCACTGACAGATCTTTTATCTCCGGTTGACTTCTGATAGCTGCAGCCAGGGGTTCAACAGCCAACACAAACAGCAAGGGGGAGAGTGGGCATCCTTGCCTCGTACCTCTGCCCAAAGGAAATGGAGCGGAAAGCATTGAATTTGTATTAACCCTAGCTAATGGACCTTCATAGATGGCTTTTATCCCAGAAAGAAATGTTTCCTCTAACCCAAAATGGGACGAAGTCATATATAGGTAGTCCCATTCCACGGAATCAAATGCCTTTTCAAAGTCATCCATGACAGCAGCAGTAGGTGTATGTAGGGAATTGGCAAGTGGGATCAAGTTCAGCAGCGTTCTTAAATGATCTGAACTATGCCACCCAGATATAAATCCCACCTGCGATGGGTGTACAAGAAGGTTCAGTAGGGGGTTAAGTCTGGAGGCTAGGATTTTGGCATACAGCTTAGTGTCCAGATTTATAAGTGAGATCGTGCAATAATTTCCCGGGTTAGTGGGGTCCTTTCCTTTTTTGGGAATAACCACTATAATCGCCTCCCGCATAGAGGGCGGTAAGGTACCTTTAGTTTCTATCTCCTGGAACACTTGGGTTAGTAGGGGTGAAATAGAAGGGACCAGAATCTGATAAAAGTCAGCAGTATAGCCGTCACTACCTGGAGATTTCCCCTTTTTTCAGGTCTTGAATGGCTGCAATCATTTCCTCTCTGGAAATGGGGAGATCAAGAAGTTGTGCTTGTTCCCTCTTTAATTTAGGCAATCCCAAAGTATTCAAAAAACCCTGTGTGTCTTTATTAGGGTGAGTATGTGTGGAGGAATAAAGGTTTTTGTAGACGTGGGACATGATATCATTAATATCTCTAGAGGAGGTACCCAACTCCCCTTGTTTGTTCCTCAACCCTGAGATATATCTTCTGGCTTGCTGTTTACAAAGTTGATAGGCAAGTACTTTATCCCCTTTGTCCCCACCTTCCCAAAAGGTGTGTTTAAGGTGAAGGATAGCTGCTTCGGCTTTTCTATTTAGAATTTGGTTAATTTCAAACCGAACACTCAAGATGGATTTACCTATAGATGATTGAATAGATGGGAAGGGCATAGCTTTGAAAATATTCTCAGCCGTTGCCAGTCTCTGTTCAAGATTGACCAGCTGCGCTTCCCTTTGCCTATGTTTGGTTGCAGCGAACCCCATAATGCTACCTCGTATCGTGGCCTTAAGAGCTTCCCACATATTGCCGGCAGAGGTATCGCTTATAGGGTTCTCAGCAAGAAAAAGGGAAACCTCCCTATTAACCCAGAGAGTAAAGTCAGGGTCTTTCACTAGAAGCGGGTCCAATCTCCATTGTTTAGTCGGGGTAGCCACTGGATCCCAATGAATAAGAAGCTGGACTAGGGCATGATCTGAAATGCAGCAGGGAAGAATTGAAACATCCAGGGTTTTAGTTGTCAATTTGGATGAGCCGAGCCAAAAGGCCAGATGGCTGTATGAGGCATTTGCTGCTGAATGAAATGTATAGTCTCTTACCCTTGGGTGAAATAACTGCCACAAGTCTGTAAGTCCTTGGTCAGTAATCATTTGCTGGAAAGCCCTCCCACTTCTAAGGTGTGTTTCCTTCCCCCCATCGTTCCTATCCAGGAGAGGTACCAACGTGAGGTTAAAGTCCCCACCAATTAACAGGGGGCAATATGGGGGGTTAAATTCCAAAATTATTTCTGACAGGTAATGAAAAAACTGAGGGGTGTCTTCATTGGGGGCATATATATTACACAGGGTGAGTGGGCCAGTGGGCGTACTATAAGTAGCTAATACCCATCTGCCATCTTGATCTGAACGGGTCTGTTCCAGTGACCAGGCTAGAGACTTGTGGACCAGGATGAGAACCCCGTGCTTCCTAGTCTGGACATTGGAGTGAACTTGTTGACCGACCCAGTCTTTCCTCAAATGAGTATGATCCTCCCCGGAGAACTTAGTCTCTTGCAGGAAAGCCACATGAGAACGGTTACGTTTCAAATGGGCCAGGACCTTTTTTCGTTTTATTGGGGAGTTTAGCCCCCTTACATTCCAAGTGTGTATCACAATATCAGACATTTCATTAAGGGCCCCCAGGGTATACCAGAGATCAGAAACACAGAGACAGGAGATACAATGACTCAGTCAAAAACAGTAGGGGTACCTCTGTTCGTACAGTATTCATGGGTCACTAACCTGTCCCTATGAAGGGAACTTAAGCAGTGGCCATGGGTTTATCTAACAGAAGATTAGAGACTATAGACTAT
This sequence comes from Neoceratodus forsteri, assembly GCA_016271365.2. Classification (NCBI taxonomy): domain Eukaryota; kingdom Metazoa; phylum Chordata; order Ceratodontiformes; family Ceratodontidae; genus Neoceratodus; species Neoceratodus forsteri. The sequence continues at coordinate 324,423,583 of CM057458.1, forward strand.
CTAAAATCTTAACTAGCTAACTAACTTATCCTACAAAATATTAAAGAGGATGTGGAAGGACTAAACCGGCCAGAGCCCTAGCCAATGGTATGCCCTAACGCCCTTGGGGGTGGGGAACAAAACTTCCCAAAAGGGAAGAAAACAGCTTGTTATTAAATTGCTTGTACTGACTTATCTGCACCAAATTAAAGCTCAAACCAGCAGCTATCCAACTCTTACAAGAGCCAATACGGATATACCTGCAAAGCCTTCAGGTGGAGAGGTACAAACATTTGAGGAACTCTTAACCTGGTATATAATATGTTTGTCACAATAATGGCCCAATCACAGTTATATCCTAAAACCTAACCTTCTTAATACTCATTGATCTATTACCAACAGTCTGCCAAAGCTGAGGTTAGCATATGGTGTCAGCCAAACTGGTCTCAGAGTCTTTCCTGAAACATCACACCCTGTAACAAAATCATCAGAGAATGAAAGAAGAAAAGACCCCGCAATCCACTACAGGATTAGCGCCACTTTGTCACAAATATATGGCATGCAGTTTCAAAGCGAGACCTGCCCTTCATAGCATTAGGATTCGGCACCGGGAAGAGCATCTGCTATATAAAGTGGTTGGTGTTACCTTGAGTGGTTGACAAAGGAGCAATAATGCTGTTTGCTATATGGGAGTACAGTATTGGATACGGCTCTCGCGTCATCTCAAACTTCATAGTCCAATACTGTACTCCTCCCTTGTTGCCACATAATGTAGTATAATTACCCCAAGCACCAAAAGAAATTGCCCAGTGCAAATTCCGGGTAACTGCATGCCAAATTAAATTACAATAAAGGAAAAACAAGAAAGGAAGTGACAAAGAGGGGAGTCGCACAATCTTGGGACCCATAAAATGTATGTAACTGGGGGATAGACTGTGCGCCGAGTGGTCCTCTAACGGACATACTAAACAAAGCTCATAGAACAGTATGGGGAAAAGGCCAAAAGGAAAATCTTCAAGTCATCTTGATGAGAACTGGTGTACCTTGAAGCGCAGTGGGGGGGAGATGCCACTGCATTCCGGACTGGAAAATGGTGTTATCAGCAGTTTTATCCCCTGAGATAAGTCCCCGAATGAACACCTTTTAGTGGACTGGTCAGTTTGGCCTTATCTATAGCCTTTATGGTCTGTAACAGCAAAAGCAAAAGCAAAAAAAAAAAAAAAACAGAGTTAACATAATATATGCAGTGCTAACTAATGTTAGAGCCAGCCCGCAGTGACTAACTGGAGCGACCTATGTTTAGCCATATAATCCTCAGACCCCTTCAAATACTTCCCACCTCTGGCCTCTAATGTCTTTAAACCAACAGCCCCCTGATACTTATCTGAGAATTAAACAGTTATGCATTGTGGGGTCTCATAGATCACGGAGGGTTTAGTGGTTTTGGCTCTGCGGGGTCTCGCTCGGCGGTTCGGTCTGGAGGAGAGCCTGGAGCTTGAAGATCAGACAAAGTTGACACCGACTCTGACTCTGGATTGCAGGCCCAGATGGCATGTGTATCTTTGGGGCTGTCGTGGCCCGGGTCACCGTTCTCAGTGTCCATTTTAGCACATACCTCCGCATCAGGAAGAACACTCAAAATCGAAAACCGATTATGGGCAAAGTATGGGCTGACATACTCTATTTCAGGTTCAGCTGAGGCCAAGAAAGTTTGGGCCTGTATTGCAGGGGCATAGTTCTTTTCCCGTGGGTGGCCCCATTTGGAATGTGGTGAGGTTGGCGGCCTTTTCCTAATTTTCGCCGTTCTGGGTTCCAGTCCCGGCCGGGGAGCGGGAGGGGAGGGAGGGGGGGAAGAGAGGTATCAAAAGGGTCCCTTTGTGGCGATTGCCTTTGAGGAATATTCTCGGCCTGCTCAGAAGACAAAGCACTCGAGCCGCCAGAATTGATGGGTCGTTCCATTTATGGAGATTTGTAACGTTGCTGGATACCTCAGGGTAAAGGGAATATTCAGTGCTTGTAGCTGCCGTCGCACTTCGGAGAAGGCCTTACGTCAGATTGCTAGCTCTCTTGAGTAATCCTGGAAGATCATAATCTTATGTTCCTTCCATCGGAGTTGGCCTAGCTCCCTAGCCCTTGTTTGGATAGCTTCTTTTTCAGCAAAGTTCAAAATTCGTACTATGGCCTGGACGAGGCCTTTCCCCTTGAGCCGGTCTGGGTTGCAGCTTACGATGCGCCCTCTCCATCGTGATCTTAGTGCCCTGGGGTAATTGTAGAATCTCTGGAAGTACTTGCTGTAAAAAGGGTAGCCCTCTCCCACCCTCACAGCCCCCTGGAAAGCCAAGAAGGAGTAAATTGTTACGACGACTTCTATTTTCTAAGTCGTCTACTTTTTCTTGTAGAGACCGAATTTGAGCCGCTTGTTCCCTCATAATTGCAGCCTGATTCTGGAGTGCATCCTCTTGCCCCACATTCTTTTGTTCTACTGCGTCGACTCTAAGATTTGTCTGTTGTATGGAAAAACAGAATTGCTTGCTGCCAAAGTAAGCATATCAATGCTAGCCATAATAGTTGCAAACATATCCCTGATCGTAGGTTCTTCTTTCTCTTTTAGTAACTGCGCCATACTATCTGCTTGGTTGCTAGAGTTACAGTTCCAAATGGTCATAGTTAGCTCAATTATGGACTGTATTGTCCCAGAGTCGGCGAGTTGATAGAGTAAATCTTCGGATCATTTAGGATTCATTTCCCATCTTTAGAAAACCACCCAAAACCGTGTCAATTTAGGGTTCTAGGCTCTTGTGCTATCGGAGGTGTAGAGCTAAGTGGCCATCTTGGTTGAGCGTTAGCCATGCCCCCCTTCCTTCTGCTTTAACTGGTACAGTTCTCTGTCCTGCTCCTTCTGTGTTTCCTTATACTTCCTGAATGCTATCTTTTTCTCCCTTACATTCCCCACCACTTCTTTTGAGAACCATAGTGTTTTTTCTTTCATTTTGATATGTTTATTTGCTTCTCACAAAGGCTTGTTGCCTCTGTGATGGAGGTTTTGATGTTTCCCCATTGTTGCTCCACATCACCTTCTTGCCTGTTTGCTAGTACTTTTCTGAGGCACTCTCCCCATTTTGACAAAATCAGCCCTCTTGAAGTCCAGTACCTTCACTTTTGTGTGGCTTGACTCTACAGCTAAGTTTATCGTGAACCACACTGTTTGGTGGTCGCTTGTTCCCAGATGGCTACCTACTTCAAGATCAGAGATCCTCTCTCAGTCCTCATTTGAGAGTACCAGGTCTAAGACTGCTCTCTCCTGAGTGGGTTCCAAAACTAGCTGTCTGAGGCATGCCCCCTGTAGGGCATCGAGAATGGCCCTGCTCTTGGATGTGGCTGTAGCAAAGGTGCTCCAGTCAACAGCTGGCATATTCGGGTTCCCCATCAGCAATATCTTCCCTTTCTCTGCAATCCCAAGGATGCCTTCTATCATTTCCTTGTCCATTTCCTCCCCCTGAGATGGGGGTCTGTATACAACCCCTGTGCAGATTGTAGAGCCATTTCCAGTCTCCAGGGTGACCCACAGTGCCTCCTCTCCTCCCTATTTACCCTTTAGTTCTGTTGCTTTGATCCCTTCCCTTACATAGAGAGCTACTCCTCCACCTCTTCTTCCCTCCCTGTTCCTCCTGTAGATACTCTGCTATTTCTCCCCACTTAAGCTATTACTGCAGATCATGCCCCATCTAGAGCTCTTTCTCCCACTGCCCCTTCCTTTCCACTACGATTCCCTTGAGCTTTTCCCATGCATTCTTGGACTTCACCACTGTTTATGCCCCACCACCTCCACTGGAAGGCTGTTCCAGGAATCTGCTGCTCTTTCTATTAAAAAGTATTTCCTCATGCTAGCCAGATAGCACAGCAATAGAGTTACTGCTTGCCATCCAGATGACCCGGGTATGTGCCCCGATCCTGGAACATCTGGTGTCGACTGGCGAGGTGGGGTTCAGGCCCATTGGATGTTTCCCACCTTGGGGAGGGAGGGCACCTCCTTCCATTGCATGACCACCCTCTGGTGACCCAGGGGGAAGGGGATGTCATGTTGGAAGGAACAAGTGATCCCTCTCAGGTGGCCTTATGTCTGCACATACCCACTCACCTGGAAGGTGTCATGGAGGTGTCACATGCCCAGAGTGGGACTGGCAGGGGAGCAGCAAAGGTAGAGTGGGGCTCACTCACCCTTTTGATGGCCCTCAGAGGCATCTCACCAAGGCCACCTCTCAGGACCATACCCTGGGGTGGGAAAAGTGGAGGGTCTAATAGAGGAATAAAACTGATAGAAGTACCAGGCAGATGAAGGTGCCCTGCCCCCCCATGCTACAGTTGGGTCTCCTTGACTCCTCCCATATCTTGCCAACTATCAAGTGAAGTATGTTCCTTCTGGCTTGAGGGAAACTGGGGAGTCCTGCCCAGGGGGGTAAGCCATGGGTTACAATCAGGGTACTCAGAAGGTTGTTGAGCAAAGGCTGGTGTTGGTTTGGATCCTTGAGGGGGACATCACATGGTGGGTAGAAGGCTTGGACAAATGGAAGGAGGCCCCAGCAGCTGGTGCGGTGAAAATGGTGAACAAAAACAGAAAGTAAAAAAAAGTATTTCCTCATATCTCTCCTGAATCTTCCCCCTCCAGTTTCATAGCATGTCTCATGTTCTTAAGCACCTTTTCCTCTGAAAAATACTACCCTCCTTTACTTTATTTACCCCTGTGAGGTATTTTAAAAATCTCTATTATATCCACCCTCCTCTGTTCCAGAGTGTACACATTTAGGTCCTTTAGTCTCTCCTAATTCAGCTTGTTAATGCAGACCCTGAACCATTTTAGTTGCCTTCCTCTGGACTGTCTTCATTCTGGCTATGTCATTCTAGAGATGTGGGGCCCAGTTCTCAAAAACCCAATTTTGAAGCAAGGCACCTGCATCACACAGCAGTGGCACAAGGGGCACCTTGCATCAAAACATGCGGGGTTTGTTATTCTGAAAGGCCCCCTGCACCACACAGTGAGTCAATGTGTCAGACCAGCCCTGCATCAGGTCTGTGCTGAGCTGCTGGGTGCACCAGGGTGCTGGGGAGGTTGTGGAAGCTGCAAGCTGCAATATCCCAAAATCTGGATTTTGTAAGTCCTCCCAGAAGGCACACTTCCAAGTACCCTTAGACCAGCCAGGGCTGATCTAATGGTCCTTGTGCCACCCCCGGAGCCCTTCCTGGGTGGGAAGGAACATGTGCCACTGTCCTCTACAGCTCCACAACAGCTGTTCCATAGACCCTTTGTCCTGTCTATGGTCTGCAAATACTTAAATAAGCAGTGTAGATGAATTACAAATTGGGTCACCAACAGGGATCCTAGGAAAGTGTACTACAGCCATACATTGAGCTAATATCTGCAGTGTCATTATGTAATATATATATATATTTATATATATATATGTATATGGGATACATGATGGGCAGGAGTGTGATATGTGAAATATCTTCATGAGTGAACAGTGACCTCCTGGATACTCACGAGTGCTGAAGGCATGGTGAGAGTATCCAGAAGGTCACTGTTCAGATGAATATATTTCACATATCACCACTGCACTACATGATCATGCGATTTTATACAATAGGCTTTTCTAAAGTGGTTCTGTGTCACTTTCAAACTGTGCAAGATAGAAAAACTTCTTCCACATTCATTGGTTTTGTTTTCTTCTGTAAGGAGAATTTATTTAGTCTTCCAGTATAGTTCAGCCATATCAAAGTTTGTTTGTTGCTTTGCATTTGCATGGTTTGATGTATTTAGCAGTCAGTGCTCTCTCTTTTTTTTCTTCTAGTAGGAAGTTTAGAGATCTTCTCAGCATGTGAGTGTCTGTGAGACTGAATGCAGTAAACCTATTGTTGGGGCTTCAGGTACTTGAATGACAGGTGAATTTCATTTGTTTTAATGAGCTCAAACAAGTTGTAGCACTGAGGAAGAGTTAATGGGCTTGTCTGTGACATCACCACAGTGAGAAAAAATGCTGGTGAAGTAAGCACAGTATGTATAAATGGCATTTATCATCACTGTGTTATCCTGAGCCTACATTTATCTCACTGTGGTAGTAATACATGCTTTTATTAATGAAAAATATAGCTCACTCCTATTGTATAACTATATATATAAATATATATATATATATTTATATATATATATACTGTATATATATATATAATAGTGGCACAGTAGCGCCTCTATAGTTATGGTTAAGTAGGAGGTTAATGTTAAACCCCAAATTTTGCACTTTAATAACTTTGCAACCATTCAATGGATTTGGACAAAATTTGGTACGCCCAGTCCCACGGAGTAGGTCTCTTGATGTACCAAGTTTTGTTTTGATTGGATGTGTGAATTTTGTGCAGCGCATAATGAAAAGTAAAAGTTGCTTTTTTGAACCATTTTTGCTGATTTTTCCTCATCACTTTGCAGCCACACCATTTGGAATTTTGTCCTGAAATTTTCAGGGCTTGCCCCAAAGAACAAGCCAGCATTGGTTTGGTGAAAACATATTAATCCATTCCAAAGTTATTCAATTTTGAAATTTCATGTTCTGAGCATGCTCAGTTCAGTCTTTTGTATAGCTGCACAGCTTCGAACAAAGATTTTGGCTTGTGAACAAGGATTTTGACAGCTCACAAACAGGGATTCATTAAATCCCTGTTCGTATGAAAAAAATCCTTGTTTGGGAGCCGCCATTTTGTTTTAAATTTTCTTCAAAAACAAAACATTGTAAATTGCCCCAGAGATGTCTTCTGTGCACATTGAAGTATGGGTTTTGTTCAGGGTGACACCCTCTACAAACCCATGGCTTTGGTTACATAGAAATATAGAAACATAGACTTTGACAGCAGATAAGGACTGCTTGGCCCACCTAGTCTGCTCATTTCCCTAACTACAGGATAGGCTGCAGATCCTAGTTAACCAACAGCCTATTTCTTCCAACCCCCTACAAGAATTGCCTTATGTCTATCCCATGCATTCTTGAATTCTCCACAGTTTTAGACCCCACAACCTCCTCAGGAAGGCTGTTCCATGCATCCACTACCCTCTCTGTGAAAAATACTTCTCACATTGCCCCGGAACTGCCCCCCATCTTTAAATTGTGTCCCTTCTTCTTGCACGTCTCTTTTCTGAAAGATGCTACCCTCTTGGACTTTGTTGATTCCACTGAGGTACTTAAAAGTTTCTATCATGTCCACCCTCTCCCTTCTTTCCTCAAGGGTATACATATTAAGCTCCTTTAGTCTCTCCTTGTACGGCTTCTCTTGCAGACCCTGCACCATTTTAGCTGCCCTCTATCCTGTCTATGTCCTTGCAGAGATGGGGTCTCCAGAACTGGACGCAGTACTCCAGATGGGGTCTCACCAACTGTCTGTACAGAGGGATAACAACTTCCAGTGTTCTGCTGGTGATGCCTCTCCCTATGCATCCTAGTATACCACCAGCCCTCCCTACTGCCTTCTCACATTGCTTGCTAACCTTAAGGTCATCTGGTATGATTGCCCCCAGGCCCCTTTCATTTTTTGTTGTTGTTACTACTCCCCCCCCCCATTGTGTAGTCTTCCCCTGGGTTCTTGGTTCCCAGGTGCATTATTTTGCACTTCTTTGCATTAAATCCTAGCTGCCATACTTCTGACCATTCCTCCAAGCTTGCCAAGTCCCTTCTCATCCTTTCCATGCCTCCTTGTGTATTAACCCTGTTGCAGATCTTTGTGTCATCTGCAAAGAGGCATACGTTTCCTTCCATTCCCTCTGCAATGTCACTTATAAAGACATTAAAAAGGACTGGACCCAGTACTGAGCCCTGCAGTACCCCACTAGTAAATCCTCTTTCTTCAGAGTGGACTCCATTTACAATTACCTTCTGTGTCCTGTTGTCCTGCCAATGTTTTACCCAGGCTACCACCCTGGGACCAACTCCCAGGCTGGTTAATTTGACTATTAATCTTTTGTGTGGGACTGTGTCAAATGTCTTGCTAAAGTCTAGGTAGGCCATGTCCACAGCCCCTCCCTGGTCTACTACTTTGGTCACCCAGTCAAAGAAATCTATTAGATTTGTCTGACATGACCTTCCCACTGTGAACCCATGCTGCCTTGGGTCCTGTGCCCCACTGGACCTCAAAGTACTCTAACACTTTTCCTTTCAGAAGTGATTCCATCACTTTCCTACCACAGAGGTCAAACTGACAGGTCTGTAGTTTCCTGCCTCTGTCTTGGTCCCACTTTTGTGAAGGGGAATCACATCCGCCTTCCTTCAGTCCTCAGGTACCACACCATCCTCCCATGATTTATTAAAAAGAGTAGTCAGTGGTTTCACTAGTTCCCCCCTTAATTCTTTTAGAATTCTGGGGTGAATTCCATCAGGCCCCATTGCTTTGTCCACCTTCAGTTCTAGGAGTTCTTGTAGAACCTTTTCTTCAGTGAAAGGGCTGGGATCGACCCCCCCTATCAAGAGTGCTTCTGTTAATTGGATTAGGCACTTCCCCCTCCTCTTTTGTGAATACTGAGCAGAAATATCCGTTCAGTATCCCTGCTTTTTCACTATCCCCCTCTGCCCACCCACCATTGATTCTATTCAGCCTCACTATCCTTCCCTTTGTCTTTCTATGCTCTCTGATGTACCTATAAAAGGTTTTATCCCCCTTCTCAACCGAGTTGGCTATCTTTTCCTCAGTTTGGGCCTTTGCTATTCTGACTTCCCTCCCTGCTTCCTTCTGCCTTAACTGGTACAGCATTCTGTCCTGCTCCTTCTGGGTTTCCTTATACTGCCTGAATGCTATCTTTTTCTCCCTGACTTTCCCAGCCACCTCTTTTGAGAACCATAGTGGCTTTTTATTTCATTTTGATTTGTTTATTTGCTTCACACAAAGGCTTGTTGCCTCTGTGATGGCAGTTTTGATGATTCTCCATTGTTGCTCTACTCCTCTTTCTAGCCTGTTTGCTAGTGCTTTTCTGAGGCACTCACCCATCTTGCCAAAGTCAGCTGTCCCGAAGTCCAGTACACTCACTTTTGTATGGCTTGACTCTGTAGCTGAGTTTAACATGAACCACACTGTTTGATGGTCACTTGTTCCCAGATGGCAACCCAATTCTAGATCTGAGATCCTCTCACTGCCCCCATTTGAGAGTACAAGGTCTAAGATTGCTCCCTCACGAGTGGGTTCTGAAACTGGCTGTCTGAGGCCTGCCACCTGTAGGGCATCGAGAATGGCCCTGCTCTTGGATGTGGCTGCAGCAAATGTGCTCCAGTTAACATCTGGCATATTCAGGTCTCCCATCAACAGTATCTCCCCTTTCTCTGCCATCCTAAGAATGCCTTCTATCATATCCTTGTCCATTCCCTCCCCCTGACATGGGGGTCTGTACACAACCCCTGTGCGGATTGAGGTGCCCTTTCCTGTCTCCAAGGTGACCCACAGTGCCTCCTCTCCTCCCTGTTTACTCTTTTGTTCAGTTGCTTTTATCCCTTCCTTTACATAGAGAGCTACTCCTCCCTCTCTTCTCCCCTGTCTGTCTCTCCTGTAGGTTATGTACCCAGGTATGTTACCATCCCAGTCATGGTTCTCTGTGTACCATGTTTCTGTGACTCCTGCGATATCCAGGCATCCCTCTTCCATCAAGGCCACCAGCTCAGGGAGTTTGTTTCCCAGACTACGGGCATTGGTACTCATTATCCTTCATTTCCTGATGGCCTTACTCCTTTTTTCCCCATCCCTGTCCTTCTTGCCTTTGTCACTTTCCTCATTTACCCTGCCCTTCTCCCTATCGCCACCTCTGTATTAGTGTTTACCGCACTTACTACCGTGATTTTTGAGGGGCTGGGGATTTCCTGCTCCTTTCAGTGCCTTCCCCTTGGCTGGTTTGATGCTTGCCAATGAAGCATTCAAACCTATCACCTATGATCCTGGATCCCCTCCTGGACAGATGCAGCCCATCATGCCAGTATGAGCTTGCATCACTCCTGGTGAACCCCAGTCCCCAGTGAAGCCAAATCCCTGAGCTCTGCCAGTTTTTCAACCACTGATTGAATCCCATGGTGTGGAACACCCTAGTCTCTCACTCATAGATGGGCAGCACCTCCGAGAAGGTTACCGTGTGTGCTACTTGTCTAGACCCTTCCCAATTCCACAAACTCTTCCTGCACTGCTCTAATCCCTTTCTTTGCCAGGTCATTTTGTCCCTGGGTGAACCAACATCCAGCTCCCTCCCCTGTGCAGCTGCTCCGCATCCTGAGGGATTCGTTCCCTGTCCCTCAAACCATGGTGCCAGGCAGGTACCTTACCTCCCTCTCCCTTCCTCCCCCAGTTCTACCTTCCTAACAATGGCCCCCACCAGGAGTTGTTTCCTTCCCTTGTGGGGTACCATGCCACCCTCCTGTGGGTCTCCTTTGTGGAGGTTCCCAGCATCCTCCTTGGTCTCCACTGCAGGTGCCTCCATAGAGGAACCACACTTTGCCAGAATGGCATAGGAATTGTGGAGAGGTACAACTGGAGGGATGTGCCTCTGTTCCACCACCCTCACCCTCCCTGAGCCCACTGTGGTCCAACCGCTACTCTTTCTTAGCAACCTCTGAGGCAACGGCAGTGGCACTGGTGGTCCCTGGATGGAAGAGGAGGTCCCACAAATCCTGGCCAACTCAGCCTGGAGATGAGCAACCTCCTCCCTCAGCCCAGAGAGGTGCCTGCAGATAGGACAACACCGCATCCTCCAGAATGTCTCCCGGAAGACTGCTGCTTCACAGCCACTGCACTGCACTGCACCACTCCCATCATGTCTTATTTCTGGCCCCTTAACTGTTGTTTGGAATCCTTACTCTTTCCTCTGTTCTTTTTTTTTTTTTCTCTTCTCTCTCTACTTACTTTCTGCCTCTGTGCCCTTTAAGCTCCGGATTGTCCTGTTCTGAGACAAGAATATCCTATATTTCTCAGCAGACCCCCTACTTGCTCAGAGGCAGGCCTCCAGCAGCTAGAGGAGGCCAGAGAGCTATTCTTGCCCTTCTAGGATGATGGGTCTTTGCTGGCTCTGTGATCACTTACTTCCTGCTCCCAAACAGGAAGTTTCTGTTGTCAGTCAAATCCTGTGCCTATAAAAGTAGAACTAGCTTTGGGTGGGAGGCTGGAGGGGAAGGATGGAGGTCAATATAGACCCAGTAGAGAAGTCCAGTCACACAGCACTCCTTCTTCCTGGTGTCTTCTGCCAAGCTACTAACATAATCTTTCTAAGGCAGTCGTTAAATTTAGCTTCCTTCTAGCTAAGCCACTCCCCCTACTTACTAGATCTTTCTACAAGTAATTTAAACTGCACAGCTATCAAGCCCTTTCAATCACCTGAGATTTACACCTAGATAACTGTTCAGATAACTATTCAGTTCAGTTAACTCAGACAAACACACAAATCTTTTTTTTGTTTTGTTTGTTAGTTTGTTTTTTTACCCTGAATTAAAGGTCCAAGTACAAGAGTTCTACTTCTTTAGTCCCAGTAGAGAAGTCCAGTCACACAGCACTCCTTTCTCCTGGTGTCTTCTGCCATTCCTTTTACTTTAGTCAAACAATGGTCATTTTTACATTCAAAATCCTTGTTCATGACTCACTTCTGATCCCTGTTTGTGAGGTGTCAAAATCCCGGCTCACAAGCCAATCCCTGATCATAAGCTGTCAGAATCCCTGTTCGTGAGCTGTCAAAATCTTGTTTGTGAGAAATCCCTCTTCTCAAACTCTTTTTCTCACCCCTCATCTAAGGCCCCACAGATGCCAGTCTCCTTCACCATTGGCCTCACTTTCCTCCATCTACATCCACTCCCCTTCTGTCCCCCCCATGTCCTAGGTAATTCACCTCCTCTCCTCCCATTTTGCCTAACCCTACAATTACTATATCCCTAATCATTTCTCAATCCCTTTCACCTCTTCACTTCTCACACTCATTTCCCTGCATCCTCCTGACCCTCATTAACCTTCCCAGATCCACACCTTTCTAAGCAATAGCCACAGACCTCCTACCCCTCACCCCAACACACTACCTCCGCTCTCCTCACAGGAAGGGAACAACAGTCCCACAGGCTTTCCTGCCTTGTTCTATCCTCTCTCAACTGAAAATGGGCAGCTTGGCTCTGCCACAGTCCTGCACGGACTCCTGCCTCTCACCCTCTCCTCTTAAAAATAGCTGACTATAACCATCCATGTCAGTTTCTCTATCCAGTCACTCTCTCTACCTGTTTCTACCAGATTATTAATCTTAAAGATATGACTTACCTACTTGAATGTTAGTTTCTATTTGTCATTATGTAATTCCCATGTATTTCCCTCCCTCATGATGTGGAACCTTTGCAAATGAGCTTTTAGCTCAAAGGTTGTAATCCGAGACTTGAATAAGTAAATTAAATAAATATCCCTGTTCATGAGGGGATGACCAGATGGCCCTAAAAATCCCTGTTCATGAGCTGTCAAAATCCTTTTTCATGAGGTGTCAAAATCCTTGTTCATGAGCCAATCCCTGTTCGTGAGCAGTAAAAATTCTTCTTTGTGAGGAGAAGACCAGATGGCCCTACCTCATGAACAGGGATTAGCTCAAGAACATGGATTTTGGCACCTCATGAACAGGGATTTGGCTCACAAACAAGGATTTTGACAAGCTCACAAACAGGGATTTTTAAAGGTTGCTGCTTTTTTGCCACTTCTCAGCAAAGAAATGGTTAGGACTTTTGGCTTGAAATTTGCAGACTAGAAAGGGGGTGTCCCAGAGATGTGACTTATGCTGGTTTGGTATAGAAATTTGCATCATTTACATAGTAATGGCATTACAAAGTTGAGAAATTTCCCATAGGATAACATCGTTGCAAACGTGTTGCCTTTCGGTGTCTATATCTTGAAAATGGTTTGAGATACTGATTTTTCGCTAAGCACAGCTTAGTACACCTTTAGAACATGTGCAGGTTACCAGTCCATCATTACAACTGCAGTGGAATTTTTTCCAAAGTTGCTACGGTTACCGAGATATTGCACCATTTACAGCACAAGGCTTTCTTGGAATGTGTCTAGGGCTGCGCTGTGTCTTTTATTTATTTATTTATTTATTTAATTTTTTTTTTAGTTTTTTGTTGACTGGGTAAGTGCACTAGACAAATACTACCTATTTTCAGGCACGACCCGGGGGAAGGGGATACAGATGAATGCCAACTGACCTTGAACCAGATTAAGCTGTTGGTGGTATTTCTAGTGAATGAGAGAAATTTGGCCAGGACGCTGGGGAAATTCCCCTACTCTTTTCGATAAATGCCATGGGATCTTTAACATCCACCTGAACTACCACCAATCCAGGCAGATGGGACCTCAGTTTAGCATCTCATCCGAAAGATGTCTCTTCAATTATAGGCACAGTAGGTGGGAGTGTAGGGCCCCAGGCTCTGCTCTCCCTCATATGGATAGCATTAGGCAGTAATAAGACTGCTGGGCCATCCATTATACAATACTGGGAGAATAGGGACCTGGGGAGATGACAGTTCATTACAATGTCTGTGCACTTATGGACAAATGAAAGCACAGGGCCCATAGAGCCCTGCTCTCCCAAAAACTGATACCATGGGGGCCCTGCACTCCCAAAACCATATAAGGGTAAGATTATGCTTTCTCAAAAAGTAAGGAAATTCATTGTATAAAAACTTTGTTAATGCATCAGTTAGGGTTGAAGTGACAAAAGTAAGGAAATGAGGCATTAGGGTTGACACCCTAACAGCCCCCCATGCTACCACCCCACCTCACCCCACCCTCCAAAGACCAACAGGTGATAGGGTGTGCCTTGGGGTCATCGGGCCAAACTCTCACCCCATTTTCCTATACTGTACCATGTCAGCTTTTTTACACATGGAATTGGGTGAGAGTTAGGGCCAATGACCACAAGGCACACCCCGTCACCTGTTGATCTGTGGAGGGTAGGGTGGAGTGGTAGGGTGGGGGTGTTAGGGTGTCAACCCTAATGCCTCATTTCACTACTTTTGTCACTTCAATCCTAACTGATGCAATAATGAATTTTTTTGCAATGAATATATATATTCATTGCAAAAAAATTTGTTAATGTAATTTGTTCTATTGCTTAGAAAGGTGTGGATCTGGGAAGGTTAGTGAGGGTCAGGAGGACACAGGAAAATGAGTGTGAGAAGTGAAGAGGTGAAAGGTATTGAGAAATGATTAGGGATATAGTAATTGTAGGGTTAGGCAAAATGGGAGGAGAGGAGGTGAATTACCTAGGACATGGGGGGGGACAAGAGAAGCGATTCCTTCAGGAAGTAGCAGACTTCGTCATCGACATGGTGTTTGAGTCACCCAGACTGATGGGTCTGGGTGACTTCAATGCCTGGGTTGATGACAAACTCTCTCAGTTTGGTCAGCACTTCCTCCAGTTGATGACATCTCTGGGCCTTACACAGGTGGTTACCACTGCTATTCAGAAACACAGACACTCCCTTGACATAGTCTTCCTCCTAGGGATCAAAACATCTGACTTGGGCATGGAACCAGTTGGGTGGTCAGATCACTACACCGTGGGGTTTAGTTTTAGCACCCCCCTTCATAGGCCTACCCCTGTGGAGATGGTTAGGTACCGTCCTTTACAAGATATAAGTTCTCATAGCCTAGTGGCAGTGCTTGACCTCTCATCCCTCTTGTTGGCAAGCAGTAACCCAGAGACCCTCATGACAGCCTATAATCTGGCTGTCTTGGTGGATCTGGATTCTATTGCTCCAGTCCGTGTTGCCCTCCCTTCCTTCGCCCTCAATACCCTTGATTTGATGGGACTCTGAGGGAGATGCGGAGACTAGGATGAAGGTTAGAGCATTGCTGGTGGAAGTCTGCCCTTGATACCGACCACCTTAGATTGATGGACCATTATCAAGCCTATCAATCTGCAATCACCCGTAAGAAGGCAGAATTCCTGCCCTGGGGGATTTCAGCTGCTCAGAATCAACCAGCTCAGCTTTTCCAAACTGTGGACAGACTGTGCAACCCAGCTTGTCTACATGTTCGGAAAGCCTTTTCACAATCAGAGTGTGATGAACTTGCTCAATTCTTTGCTAATAAGGTGGCTGACATCAGGGTGGTACTTCAGCCGGCACACTCTATGGGCGTTGCTTTTGATCAGTATGAGGTCACTGCACCTCAGCCTTCTTGGAGTACCTTCAGCTGACTGGAGTTCATGGATGTCATGCGGATTATCCAGGGTGTGCGCCCTACATGTTGTAGTTTGGAACCTGTGCCAACTTCTTTAATTTTGGGTTGTAATGATGTCATCAGTCCGGTCCTTGCATGGATCATCTGGTGCTCCTTGGATTATGGAGAGTTTCCTAGCTCCCTGAAAGAGGTGGTGGTGACACCACTCTTGAAGAAAGCTACCTTGGACCCAGATTGACATGCACACTACAGACCTATCTATAACCTCTCCTTTTTAGGGAAGATGATTGAGAAAGTGGTGGCAGCACAACTGGAGGACCATTTGACCATCCATGATATCTATGAACTACTCCAGTCCAGTTTTCAAAAGAGACATAGCACTGCAACAGTGCTTGTTCTGGTGCTCAATGATCTCCTGATGGATAGAGATCAGAAGAGCTGCTCCATCTTGGTTCTTCTGGATCTCTCATCAGCATTTGACACCGTGGACCACGGGGTGTTTCTTGGTCACCTGAGGCACATCTGTGGACTGTCGGAAACAGTCCTCAGGTGGTTTATATCATTCCTCATGGGTAGAACACAGAGAGTGATGTCTGGGGTCTTTTCCTCAGGCCCTATTTCTCTATCATGTGGGGTGCCTCAGGGCTCAGTGCTGTCACCCATGTTGTTCACGGTGTACATGCTACCCCTTGGAGACATTGTAAGAAGGTATGGGCTGAGGTTTCACTGCTATGCTGATGATACCCAGCTCTACCTTTCTTTTGCACCTGACCAGGATGGAGCTCTCTCAATCTTTAATAACTGTCTGAAAGATATCCAGGAGTGGATGGATTCCAGCTGGCTGAAGTTGAACTCAGAAAAAACTGAGGTGCAGGTTGTGGACCCAGGTCGCTGGACGGGGGGTTGGGGGTTGGTTCACCGTCGGGAATTTTCTTTGGTGGCATTTCACTCCTGACCACTGAACAGGTGCATAACCTGGGATAATTTTTGATGAAGGGCTGACCCTGCACTCGCAGGTGTCGGCTGTCATCAAATCTTCCTTTTATCATCTCAGGAATATCGCCAGGATTAAACATCTGGTTCCGTCTTGTGACCTTCCCACTTTGGTCCACGGCTTTGTGTCCTCACGCTTAGATTATTGCAACTCCCTTTACCTAGGGCTTCCTGGGGTGGAAATCTGCCACCTGCAGCTGGTACAGAATGTGGCAGCCCAGCGTTTGACGTGATCTGCTCAATCCTGTCATATTTCGCCTGTGCTGCATGAACTGCACTGGCTGTCAGTACAGTGGCAGATCACCTTCAAAGTCAGTTTACTGACTTTTAAAGCCTTGCATGGACTGGGCCTGGATTACCTGAAAAAGCTCCTGGTTCCTTACTGCCCTGGATGATCACTCCGCTTGGCTGACAAGGGGTTGCTAGAGATTCCAAGGGTGTGTTTGAAATCATCTGGGGTGAGAGCATTTATATATGCAGCCCCTACCCTTTGGAATTCTCTACCCCATTGGTTATGGGAGTGGACAACTGTGGAGGGATTTAAGGAAGCCTTAAAAACTTTTTTGTGGCACCAGGCATTCAGGGACTGATTTTCCTTTTTTGGTGTACTGCTATTTTAATGTTAATTATATTGATGTTTGTATTGTTTTTAAAATTGTTAAGGCACCTTGGCTATGGATAAGGCACCTTATAAATAAAATTTATTTATATATATATATATATATATATATATATATATATATATATATTATTTATACAACATGTGGTTTTGGGATAAATTGAGGATAAAACGAGTATCTGAGGCAGGCAGTGGAGATATCACTGATATCTCTATGTTCCTATATGTCATAGTGATATCTTCATGTTCCTATACATCATAGTGATATCTCTATGTTCCTATACATCATTACAAAGAAACTAAAAGTACTGAAGTGCTGTGCCTCTCCTCAACCCTCACCCCTGACCCCCACCCCCCTCCACGATTCGAATATCTGGTTGATCCTGCCATCATTTTCATATTCTAATTTTTGTTTAAAAAACATATCTAGTTGATACTACCATTTTCCACGGGTTCTACTATAGCACTTTCACTTTTATTGTGAATTTGTAGTGCGACCGAGTGGTTTCACAATATTACAACAGGACCTGGCAGTTAATTCACTGAGCAGTGTTTCCAAAGTAAAACATGACCTGCCACTGATTTAAAATAAGCAGTTTTCCCCATCACATCTTAAAAATAGTATGTCTTTTTCAGAACTTACTTCACCTTCTGTTAAAACACTCTACAGATGGCACAAACAGGAGAGACAGTGGGACTGAGCCGCAGCATTACTGAAGGGAATGCAAGCTCGAGTGAGTGTTGCCATTGCATCAGTGCTATAGCAACACTCATTCGAGCTTATGTTTCCTTGCGTGAAGCTGTGACTCAGTCACGCTGTCTCTCCAGTTTGTGCTGTCTGTAGAGTGTTTTCAGAGAAGGTGAAGTAAGTTCTGAAAAAGGCATACTATTTTTAAGCTGTGATGGGGAAAACTGCTTATTTTAATCAGTGGCAGGTCTATTTTAATCAGTGTCAGGTCATGTTTTACTGTTGAAACACCGCTCAGTGAATTAACTGGCAGGTCCTGTTGTAAAATGGTGAAACCACTCGGTAATGCTACAAATTTACAATAAAAGTGAAAGTGTTATAGTAGGACTCAGGGAAAGTGGCAGGATCAACTAGATTTTTTTTTAAATAACTATTTAAAAGCAGCACATATTTTTTTTTATGTTTATACAGAGACAGTGCACTCGGTCATGCTACAAATCAGCATAAATAGTAAAACTGCATGGCAGGATCAATCACGTAACTAACTTCTTTCATATAAACATTTCTTTACCAATTATGGCAAGATAAAATATTTTTGGGGGGGTGCTGCAGTTTCTGCCTGATAAGTAAAATATATAGAAACATTGTTAAGTAGAGAATGTGGCAGACTATCTTGGGGAATCCAGGGCCCAGAACATACATTATGTGGAGGATTGAGGCACAAAACCTATATGGGGGATGTGTTGAAGGCCCCAGACATAAGTTGTATAAACAGAACATGAGATGGCCTGACTGAAGATATCATATTTATCTTCACTCGAGGCCAATGACATCAAGATATCTCACTTGTGGCTTTGCCACTCCTGAGATATCATGATATCATTATCCTCTCATGAAGATAAATATTATATCTTCAGTCAGGCATGTCATATCCTATATATATATATATATATATATATATATATATATATATATATATACTGTATATACACATACATACACATATATATTATGCTGGCACGGTAGCACTAGTATATTAGGGTTGAATGCAAACTTCTATGTTAAACCCAGAACACTGAACCTTAATAACTTTGGAACCACTCAATGGATAAGCATGAAAAGTGGCATGCAAAATCACCAGGGGAAGGCCCCATGACATGCACAATTTCATGCAAATCCCTTTTGTGGTTTGTGACATGGAAACTATCAAAAAGTCCTAAATTTACCAGTTTTTTCATGTTTCTTTGTCCACCTGTATCTCAGAAATGCCTTTATGTTGTGGTCTGAAATTTTCAAGGTAGAAAACCTTGGGGTTACAAATGTGCCTTTTGAAGGTTTGGTAAAAAAATATTAATCCTTTCTAACGTTATTACATTTTTAATTTCCTATTATTTCCTAGGGGAAAATTTAAGTGTATAATGAAAGTGAAAGTACCTTTTGTACACTGTCATCCAGTTATGCATAATTTGCACCTTAATAACTTTGTAACCCTTCAATGGACATTTGGCATGCATAATATCTTGTGATAGGTCTCCTGATGTGCCAAATTGCATGTGAATCGGACTTGTGGTTTGTGAGATACAGAGCATCAAATAATCCTGAATTTACCAGTTTTGCTTTTTACATTTCTTTGTCCACTTGTATCTCAGAAATGGCTTTAGGTAGTGATCTGAAATTTTCTGGGTAGAAAGCCTTTGCCTCACAGATGTGATTTTTGAAGATCTGGTGAAAAAGTTTTAATCCATTCAAAAGTTATTAAACTTTTAATTTCCCATTATTTCCTATGGGAAAATGTATATGTCAGACATGAAAGTTGTAATCTACGAAACTTACATAGTTTGTGCAAGATACTGTCAGGCACAAAAGTTATAATTTTTGCAAGTTACATAACTTGTGCAAGATACTGTTGTATTTTGTGCAAATTACATAATTTGTGCAAAATACAACAGTATCTTGCTCAAGTTATGTCATTTGTGCAAAATACAACATATTAAACCCGAATGTTTGAACCTTAATAACTTTGGAACTGTTTGATGGATGTGAACAAAATTCGGCATGCATAATTTCTAGAGGAGGGTCTCCTGACTTGCCAAATGTTGTGCAAATCAGTTAGGTGGTTTTTGAGATACAGAGCATCAAATCATCCTAATTTTACCAGTTGGTAAAATTTATGTGTCAAGCAGGAAAGTTGTAATTTGTGCAAGTTACATAACTTGTGCAAGATACAGTCAGGCACAAAAGTTGTAATTTGCATAAGTTACATAACTTTCACAAGATACTGTTGTATTTTATGCAAATTACATAATTTGTGCAAAATACTACAGTATCTTGCACAAATAATGTAATTTGCACAAATGGGAGTGCAGGGTCCGAAGGGCTCTGTGCTCCCACCATGACATAAGGAATTCTATTATACTGTCCCAATGGAGGGATGGGAGTGCAGGGTCCAAAGAACCCTAAGGTTCCACCGTAATATAAAGATAATGTTAAACTGTCTCAATGGAGAGATGGTAGTGCAGGGTCCAAAGAACCCTGTGCTCCCACTGTAAAATAAGAATACTGTTACAGTGTCTCAAGGATACTGATGTACTATCTCAATGGAACAATTCGGACCCTGAACTCAGACCATAAAATAAGGATACTATTACGTTATCTGAAAAAGTAAAGAAAGTTATTGCAAAAAACTTTGTTAATGCACCATTAGGGTTGAAGCATAAAAAGCAGGGAAATGGGATCTTAGGGTTCCCAAGCATAAGACCCTGCCCCCACCCTTAGCTTCCAACCTGAACACCCCACCCTCACCCTTGGCTTCCAACCATAAGACCCACCTCCACCCTGCATGCAGGAACAGGGTGGCAATGATGAGGGACCACTTTCCTTATTTCAGATTTAAAAAAAATAAAACAAAGATGGGGATGGTTTTCCTTTTTTTTTATATATATACACATAATATTAATCTATTTTGGGACACTGGGAGAAGGCTCCCCAGTGTCCCACTCTGCTTGGGAGGTGAATTACAAAAAAAAAAACAGGCTGTGGGGGACAGTGGTCATCGACAGGGAAAATTAAAAAAATAAATAAATAAATATATAAGTACACACACTGCAACTGGGTATTGGGGCCCCCAGTGTGCAGATACCATTGAAGGCACAGCATAGTCAGAATGGCAGGGCTACAGTGAGAGGCATCCCTGACCTATGAGTGGTGACAGCAGTAGGGGTTGCACTATATGACACAGCTGTCATTTATTAAAGACAGCTGTCTTGTATAGCACAAACTACTGCTTTTACAAAAATTCAGTCATGAATAGAATATTCATTTCTGAACTGTGCATGGTCAGAAATGGAATATTTTTATTAACTATTTTAAAAACTACTTAACTAAGAAAACTAAAAAACATGAAAGCACACACCTTGGACCAACCTCTATCAAACCTGAAAGTTTCAGGTTTCAGAGTCTCCTATTTTTTAGGTTATGGGTGGCAAATAAAAGTCTTATAATATTCAAAAAATGAGATTTTTGCATTTATTTGCACCTCTGTAACTTTACCTTTCCTGAACCAATCAACATGGCAATTACAGAATCAAGAGATCCTGGCACAGAGGATGTGCTTTCCAAATTTCATGTAAATCAGTTGAACGGGGCAAAGTTATTAAGGTGCAACCCTAATTTACAGACACTACCGTCTGTATAATATATATATATATATGTGAAAATATATATATATATATATATATATATATATATATATATATATATATATATATATGATAAATATAAGTGTGTGTGTGTATATATATATATATATATTTATAAAATGGGTAGGAAAAATTATCTCTGCTGGTTGGTTGAAACACATCACATGACCAAACATATATCAGAGCGTGACCGCACACCTAAACTTTCACCCCCCTCCAAAACAATTTTGCAATTTTATAAGATAGATAACTCATTCTAGGGTGTGCAGTCGTGATCTGATATACACATGCCTTGGAAGGTTGAGGTACTTGGCCTGTGGCCTTGTGCGTAACAACACACACCAATGCGTGCGTATATCAGAGTGCGACCACTCACCTTAGAGTGAGTTATCTGTTATACATATATATATATATACACACACACACACACACACACATATGATATAGGTATTAACACATAGGCAATGTCCGACCCATCTGTACATCTTGTCATCTTATTCCTGCAGGGTAGTTATACTACTACTATTATGCTGATGGGTACCTTATATATACTTTCCTCCGAAAGTGGATGATTTGTCCCCTGACAAAATGTTGCGGAGAAAATATGGCAGTTAAAAAGCCAAGTGGACAAAATAAACTTGATTAAAAAGTCATGTATCACATATAGTCGCAGATTAAATGTCACCCATGGACACAGGCTGAAATTAACATTTGCAACGGGGAAATGGGAGATCTGTATGCAGCTTATGCTCACAGCATGGATTCAGTTGGAAGGTTTGGGAGAGTTTTGTATGCTTTACAGGTGAACTTGCTCACTTGCTTGTGCTTGAAACGGTTGAACTTCTTATGCGATCTGTATGCTGCTGCTTATGCTCACACTAAATGCAGCTTATGGGGAAATGGGAGAGTGCTTGTACTTAAAACAGTTAAAACTCATAAAAACTTTAAATTTTAAAAACATTAAAAGAGTATCTACACAACATTAATTTCTAGGACACTGGCAATGTCTTCAAGGTATTGCTTCGGTGCTCTGTGAGAGAAATCGGCACAGATGTGTTTGTATATTTTGTTTACGCTAATGTATTTGCTGTTCTTCCTCAGTGGATCCTGACCAAGCTCCAGTTGTCTGCGCTGAAGAGAAACAGTGTGCCGTTCTTGCCTCAACTTTCTAGCCAGTCTGGCATGAGTAGGATGGGCTATTGTTACTGTTCTGGAGAATGCTCTGTGCCATGCTTCGAGTGCGTTATTATTTCTTGGAAGGTCATTAATAACACGGTCATATTGATTCCAGAATGCTATTGGGTATCGTGGTTGGCATCTACTTTTTCTTGTTCTGTAGGGTCTTCTAGTATATGTGTCCTCAAAGTAATCGATTATTACTTCCAGATCAGAGAAGCTGTCATCATCTTGCAGCATTTCAAAGAATCTCTCTACACAATCTTGTGGCACGAAAGCCAGCACAAGTATGCAGCAAACCTTAAGTGCAATCTCCTCCTCCTTGATGTTCTGCTGTTGTAAACCAGCACTTTGAATGTGGCACCACAAAGCTTGTCCCAGATGAAAATTGCACCCACTAAGGTCTGCATTTGGGACAATCTTTCTTAGGACATTTATAGCGGCTAGTTCAAAGTCCAGCATTATACTTTGTGCTTCAAGTTTTTTAGCTAGTAAGGCCTCTAGGTGCTTGAAAAACTTAAGGTAGACAGCCTCACTGGTCCTGGGAGAAGAGTATACACACATGGACAGTTTACCCCACTAACTACAGTGTGCACAGTATATAACTGATCAATGCCCCTTGGTGTAACACTAAAAGTAACATAGAAACATAGACTTTGACGGCAGATAAGGACCGCTAGGCCCATCTAGTCTGCCCATTTCCCTACCTACAGGATAGGCTGCAGATCCTAGTTAACCAACAGCCTTTATCTTCCTGCCCCCACAAGAATTACCTTATGTCTGTCCCATGCATTCTTGAATTCTCCCACAGTTTTAGACCCCACAACTTCCTCAGGAAGGCTGTTCCATGCATCCACTACCCTCTCTGTGAAATAATACTTCCTCACATTGCCCCTGAACCGACCTCCTTCTATCTTTAAATTGTGTCCCCTTGTTCTTGCAAGTCTCTTTTTCTGAAAGATGATACCCTCTTGGACTTTGTTGATTCCCTTGAGGTACTTGAAAGTTTCTATCATGTCCCCCCTCTCCCTTCTTTCCTCAAGGGTATACATATTAAGCTCCTTTAAAGTACCATCACAAAACCAATGACTGTTTTCTGCTAGGCATTTAAGGTCATCATCACTAGCAAAAATTAATATGTCCTTGGTCACCCTTAAAAACGACTCATTGCTGACAGTATTTGTGAACTCTTGAATATCACAGTTCTCATTTGTGCTACACTGCTGCCTCTGGGGATGAACATCTCTCCTTAAGGTGTCCTGTGAAGGAAGAAGATGCGCGTGGCGGACATCCACATCCTGCAACCCACGATGCACAACATTGCATGTGGGCTCCTCAGTGTCTCTCACATGGCGCTTGATGCTTGCTCTAGCCGCATCTATGGAAACCTTTCCGTGTATAGGGGCATGGTTGTGTTCCGTCAGATCCTTAGAAATAGCATCTTCCACAGTGTGCAGCTGGACGCGGCAACTTAGCAACTCACAGTGCCAAATAATTTTGTTTTCTGCACCATCCTTTTCCTTTGTGTAGAGGAAATTATTAAATGCAAGCTTTAGCTTGCCTTTCTGACTTGGGATGAAATCCATGTCAACGAAAAATACAAACGTAGTGCCTTGAGAACTTAAATTAAAACCAGATACAGGTGAGGCAAATATAATTAGAATGATTGATTGATTGATTGTGTGCTGTGGCTATGTAAGTTCAAAATAATTCGATCTCAGTCCTTACTGGTCAACTAGTTTGATTTCAGTGCTGTGAGAGTAATTAGAACTGAAAAAAAACAAAGCTGCAGATTGAAGTTTGATTAAGGTGATGGGGCAACATAAGGCAATGTAATGCAACAAAAAAAAAACAAGTTCCGGTTTGAATGTTTGAGTGTTACATTTTAGCAGTAATAGAGGACTTTTTTATTATTAAAAACATGTTGCAGTTTGCTGTGGCAACCTATGCAATATGTCGTTGAAGACTGAAAATTACATTGCCGTTTGCCAACACAGCAACATTTTAGGAAACATTTACTCCGGCAATGTATGCTCCGGGTGACCTATAGACTGCGACTTAATAACTGCTACTTTATAGCCAGTGACTTTTCATCCTAGTGTCCTCTCCTCATAGTAAGGGAGTCTGGAATTAACCTATGAATTATTCCTGCCATTACAGGACTGCCACCCAACCACGTCCACAGCTTGCAGAAAATCTCTCAGGTGTGCTGACCATTTAGCTCATGGCCACATATGCCATAGGTCACAGAACTTAGGAGTCTTGAACCTCACCACTGTTTTTGCCCCACCACTTCCTCTGGATGGCTGTTCCAGGAATCCACTGCTCTTTCTATTAAGATGTATTTCCTCATGCTGGCCGGATAGTGATTTTTATTAAGAAGTATTACCTCACACCGGCCAGATAGCGCAGCAGTAGAGTTACTGCTTGTCATACAGACAACCTAGGTTCATGCCCCGAAAGTGAATAAGGTGCAGGGTCTCTGGTGCACTGGCAATCAGCACAAGCTGCCACTGTTGTGGTTTGCACTGAGCATTGAGAATTGAACCCCTGGTCTCCAGAACTGGACACAGTACTGTAGGTGGTGTCTTGCCAGTGATCTAGACAGAAGCATCACCAACTCCCTCTTTCTCCTGGTGATGCCCCTCATTATGCACCCCAGCATCCCACTCACCCTCCCCAATGCCTTGTCACATTGCCTGGCCAGATGTATGTCATCTGATATGATTACCCCATGTCTCTTTCCCACTTGGTGGTTGTCAATATTACGCCATCCATTTTCTACTCCGCTCCTGGGTTTCTGTGCACTATGTGCATTATTTTGCACTTTTTCACATTGAAATTCAGCTGAAATACCTTTGACCACTCCTGTAGTTTTCCCAGGTCTCTCTTCTTCCTTTTCTCACACACATACACCCCCCCAACCCCTGGAGTGTCCACCGTAGTGCAGATTTTGGTGTTATCTGCAAAGAGGCAGACCTTCCCTTCCAGCTCCTCTGCAATGTCACTTAAAAAGACATTAAAGAAGACCAGTCCCAGCACTGATCCTTGAGGCACTGCACTGGTCATCTTCCCTTCCTTGGAGTAAACTCCATTTACCATCGCCATCTGTCGTTTATCCCCTAACCATTTTCTTATACAGTTTACCTCCTTTGGACCCATTTCTAAGCTATCCAGCTTGCTTACTGGTCTCCTATATCTAACGGTGTTTAATGCCTTACTGAAATTTAGCTAGGCCTCATCTGCTGCTCCACCCAGATCTAGTTTCTTGGTCCAATAGCATATATTTTCAGAATAAATAACAAGAAAGTTCTGTTTAAGACCATAATCTTACCATAACAGGCCCTTGACAAGCCTCAACTCATCCTTGCCAACCCCCTGAGTGGCCTGCTGATGATGTGGATGTCAGTGGGCTAGGCTAGCCTCCTCCAGTCATGAGGATAGACCCTATGGCACTGTACTGGTAGCTGCAATATTAGTCCATGAAGAGGGGGGAAGCAGCTGAATCATGTTAACACTCAGGAAGATGGGTCCTGGTATGCTTCCAGAAAGCCCTATGGTAGAAGACTTGTATCTCAGTGAAGCAAACTAGTTGCCTTCCAACACCATTGTTAAGTTGCAGGAAGAGGAGAGGGAGATCAAGTTGTGGATGTAGATCCTTGTGTGTCTTTGTGCAACTGGTTATGAAGATGCCTCTTGAAGGCAAACTTGGTTCTTCTTCCTCCACCTGGCACAGCCTGCAGGCATTCATTGGGTCACCACCAATACCTGGGGGACTGAAAGCTTGTCCTCTGATGGAGGAGGGAGGGAGTAGGCTGCAATGATTCTACTGACATAACCTCCACTCTCTACTCCCTTGGATTCTGCCTCCCTTGGTCCACCTCAGGAGCATTCAGGGAGGCAGTCTCTGACCATGATCTGTGGATAAATTTCTCCATGGCAGATTGAGACCATTGAGAAAAATATGAATATATATTTTGTGTTCATGTAAACCTCAGTGACTGCCCTCCTTTTTTGTGGTGAATTTCTGAGAAAAATCTTGGAAAATCTTAATCTGGTGTCCTTGCCATCATAAGGGTCCTTGCTCCTTGACCAACTGAAAAAGGATTTACTTTACAGGAAATCTGTGAAACTTGGCCAGAATAGGCCCAGGGTTCATACTGTTCTTAGGAGGGGGTCAGCCAAAGACTGACAGGCCTCTAGATATCCAGGGGTGCATCTTCAGGGGTACATAGGACAATGACAGCAAATTTTGCAGAAATGTAGTTGCATCCCTGTTTTCATTTAGGAAGACCTACAAATCTAAGGTTATTCATACAGTTCTGTAAATCCTCAACAAGAACCAATGGCAATCAAATAATTCTGGTCTACTCCCAAAATCTTGCCACCAAATTATCTTCCAAGGCCTCCACCATACTAATGTACATCTCATCTGCATCCAGTCATTGTGCAAGCTTGGCATCCTCAGACATCATCTTTTGTAAAGAGAGTATTGGCATGCCCATTTTGGATAGTAATTTATTAAACATTTCTTTAATTTGCATGATGTCCATTAAACTACTGTCTTCCTCAATTTGCCTGAAGTCCACTGAATTACTACCTGCATCACTGCCAACTGCAGCCATCTTGCTGAAATCAAAGTTACACACAACACAAACAAACAAGCAACAATATTAACCACAGTTGTTGACAATGAAATACTAGAAAAAGGCAGCTTCAACGTAGCAAGGCCAGTACCAACAAAAAATATAGTAACAGTACTTACAATAGTGAAGTCGGCATCATGCGCGCTGCTTCAAGCAAATAGATCCATGGTACCACAATAAGATGATCTGGACAATAACCATCAAGTTGAATGAAAAGTTCTTTATTAATCCACAAACATAACATCCATGGTAAAATATCCACATAAAAATGATCGCCATCATAGGAGATGGCTGACCCCTCCCCACAGCAAAGCAAGTCTCAGACAGAGAAAATGCTACTTTCTTGGCAAACATACTTCCCTCTTGAAAAAATTCTAGATCCACCCTTATTTGTAAGGGGTGAGAAGAGCTGTGAATTTGGGTGTATGTGATAACAGTGAAAGCCTAAAGGTGATCACCGTTATCGAGAAGTCAGGAGTGCCGAAAATGTTTTTCAGCACTCTGACACCCCAGCACACAGCAAAACTGTGCCAGGGACTTTCTTTTTAATGTTTTAAGTGGCGGGCTGCACCCCAGCATCCCCCTAATTAAGGATTCTTAACTCCGGGGGTGCATGTCAGGGGTAAGCATAAAAAAGGTTCGGGCTGGGTGCAACAAAAGCACACCAGTGCCCGGACCCAAATCCAGTATCCTGCCAACCAGCACTGCTAAACCACCCACCACACCACAGGATTGGCTCGGCAACCCACCACGGCAACACCCCTCACATTCCCTCCCACCCTTCACTGTGCATGCTTGCTCCCCCCACCCACGTATGTATAGCGACATCATGTCGCTATATTCGATGTCCCCCATCGAGTCGCCCTACCCTACGGTAGCCCTGGACACATACGCCGGGGATTGGGTCACCATTATTATAGGTGCCCAATCCCTAGGATTCATATGTCGGGCTACTGTGAAGTTGAATTTAGGAAGCCATCTTATCTGTGTTTGTCTCCCAACTCACTGAGGGAGAGTATTTTAAGGGATCATCTTCCTGGTCCCCAACATAAAGTGCAACTATAGTGAATGCAATGACCCTGTCCAATTTGCTCAGAAACAAATAGTTTTTCATCAAATAAAAGTTAAACTGTTTGAACAGATTTTTTGCTGTATAGACTTTGCTTTCAGTGACAATACAGGAAAGATGTGTTGAAGTGAAGCCTCACACGGTGGGGGGGGGGGTAGGATGAGAGAAAAATGTACTCAGTGTTTTCAACCAAATTTGTAGCAAACCATCAGAACACCTTCCACCGCTTTTACAAGCTACTGATGCCTTGACCACAGTCCTACAATGAGGTGACTTGATCAATAGTTAAAGCAACCTGGCCAGACAGTCTTTGTTTCAGGGAGACCCCTGGACTTGGAATGCTACAAACATTTTTGTTCTGAACAGCCATCAGTTAAATCTCTGCTACATATGGAAATGCTGCATATACACAGATAGAAAAAGAGTGTGTGTTGGCACAATTACTTTGTATATACCCCCACGCTACTTCCTTTCCTTTGACTATGTTGAGTCAAATTCCAAAATTCATGGACCCAAGTTTGAGGGATTTTAGTAATGCTTCAGCATCTGGCACAGGCAAGAATGTCACTTACAGAAAATTGGCTGGATTCACAAAACGTCATGGGACTAAATCCCATTCTGCAACTTGATTTACGGACTGAAATCCCCACAGCTGCAGAGATTTGTATTTTCAGTCTGCACAGCTGCGGGTGATGTTACACCTAGTTCCACTTAACATAACATTTTTCACAGCTGCGGAAAAAACAGCCGCAAGTTGCTGTAAATTGTGCATCCAGTCATAAATCAGCTCCACAGTTGTGAATACCACAGCTGCAGGAAAAGCTGCAGCTCTGCAAGTGGCAAAGCGTGAGTGCTGTGTTTTTCCTGTAGCTGCAGGGTTTTCAGGGGCTCTTTGAATCTAGCCTAATTTTAAGAACTCAAAACATTGCCTACAATGCCATAGTAGACAGCCTTTAGGAGGGATAAATGGTTCATCTGAAGGTACACTATAACCAATTCACCTCTGTTACTAGGAGAAGGTTTTGAGGTGCAGTCAATAAATGGCTCAATGGTGAATTACATACCCAAAACAATCTATAGGCAAAAGCTGGAAACATTTCAAAACCTCTGGAATGTGGTTTATTTGGGTAGGATGCAAAAAATGCAGCAACGCTTGCAAAGCTGGTGTCAGGTCTAAAAAGTGGTCCTTCTTCAAGGAGCAATTTGGCATGTCTCTGACATGACATCTGACATGTTCAATGTAGACTCTTAGATACAATAAAAGGTCCTATGGGTATGAAAAATCCTACCCCCTTTTGGATGTCAACATTAAGAAAGTAAACTGCAGTTGCCCTAAAACAGTCACCAATGTTTTTAATATTAAATTCTCTGATCCTCAAGCTTTCACCACTGGTCCCAACTGTTCCCCTCCAGCAGCCACTCATCTTTTGCTACTTTCTAATACTATCCTTCATTATCTCAGGAAAGTAGTATTGTGTTGGTTCAAAAGTTAACAACACCAATGATAACAATTCAGGCTCTAATTGCCACAAGCTCAAACTGCTCAATATGCTGCTCTGCTTATACACTATCTACTTCTATTACAAGAATTTTTAATATCTCCATTGTACTGCGTTTTGTTGGTCCAATGTATATGAAACATTGTCAGGGTTGTCCCTGTTTTTTATGTCTGGTGACTAGAGATGGGCGAAGAGGCTAAAATTCTCTATACATAGTATTTTGCATAGAACTCAAATTTTGCAACATTTGCTGCATAGCAAATCAAAAAACTTCACATCCCATCATAATGCAAAGTTCCCATTATTCTCTGTGGACCTCGCATTACTTCACCTTGTGTTTTTGCTCTTGAAGGCAAATTTTGCAGTGATTCATGGGATTTAAGGTCACATGGGCTCTATATTATTTTGCATAGCCTCAGTTCAGTGTAGTGTGTGTAGTGGAAAGCTGGAGACAGTTTGCTCTCAGAGCTCTGAGATTCAAACCATCGAAAACCCTTTAAAAACACATCTTTTCTACAAAATGTTGTGTCAAAATTTAGTACATCGATTGTAGGAAACCCTTATGTGTTTATATCATCAAGTATTTATTGATTTTGTGTGAATATTTAATGTTAATTTAGTACATTCAGCCTCTGAAGTGACAGACACTGTAGATGTGTGCTTTGGGGGAGGGGCAAATCTGTGGTGTAGAAGGGAGATTAGTGAAAAAGGCAGTTTTCCAACTTTTGTTAGCTAGTTTTTTTATTATTTGTGTGTTCAGGTACACACAGTACAACTTTACTTAATTTTTTATAGTTTTTTTCTGTTTGCTGGTCATTTTTTCAGTCTTTTTAAAAGACTGTCTGTGTTGTAGTTTACAGAACAGTTAAAGTTCCTGTGACTAACCTTTAATGTGTGTGCATTGTGTAAATTGATACACATTTTATTGCAGTGCCGCAATAGTAGTACTCTGAATTTCTCAGTCAGTCTGGAATTGGAATTTTTCCTGCTTCTGTCTGTGTAGCAAAAGCTGTCCCTCTCACAAAACAAGGTATTGTTTTGTGATTTTGGATTTTGAAGACTGGTTCAGATCTTGAGTTACTTGTGCCTGTGCAGCTGCACCGCTTGCATTTTTTGCTTCCCATCCCTACAAAACAGCCAAAATAATAAGTTGCTGTTAATTGTCTCTGTAATCTTAAAAAATGCCCATGAAAAGACATTCATGCATAGTTGTTTCTGGCTGTGGCGCTGCTGCCAATAAGACTTTTAGCAGTGGAAGTTGCTGTGATGATGAGGCAGGTTCATCAGGGACTAGTAGCAAGTCTAGCAGTGTTAAGAGTAGTGGTTGTGGCCATGGTAGTATGCAGCAGAAAGGAAAGATAGCAGTTGCTGCAAATAAAGGGATTTCTCTGACTCTGTTTTTCACAGCAAAATCAGTCACTTCAATGCTGGTTGGAGATGCTGTTGTCCATGCTGGTAGTAAAGTTGGTGATGGTATGGTTGATAACAGCATGAGTATTGCTACAAGTTCAAATTGTGCAAACTTATCAGGAGGGAAAAATGTTGTTGAATCCGCAGACATGAGTGTAGTTGATGTCCCACTCCCCACAGCAGTTGAACATGATTCTGATCATGCTAATGACTCACAGTCGCATGTTTCCACTGATCTTGAGGTTAGGCCATCCAAACATTCAGATGTTGATGAAAAAAGTGTGGATGATAGCTGTGGTTGGAATATCTCCACAGGAGGAGAGCATCCAAAGTGAATTTGTGGATGATGATTATGATGATGATGTTAGCAACCCCATTTGTGAACTGGACAAAAAGAAAATGATGGTGGCTGTTTGTAAACAGTCTGTTCGTCAATCCCCCCCTCAAAGTTATGATGTAGCTGTCTCTGTTGTTGACCCAGAAGTAATAGTCATCAGTTGTGATGTTCAAAGTCCAAGTGAGCACAACATCAACATTCATGCAGTACACCCCCATTTCATTGCCATCAAAACTGCCATTCCATATGCAACCCCAGAAGTGACATATGAAGAGTAGAGCATCAAAATTCCTAGTCTGGGATTTTTTCATGCAAGATGGTAGCGATGAAACAGTGCCAAACTGTCAGCTTTGCCAAGTGCATGTGAAGTGTGATAAAAAGGGTAACCATCTGGGCATTAGGGGCCAGCATACTCATCTCAAGAGCAGGCACATGGCACTGTGGACTCAGCAGAAGAGGGACGCTAATGCAGTAGTGGGGCATTCACCCTCAGCCACCTTAGTGAGCATGGTATCCCCTTCCCTTGGTGTAAGTAGCCACATTGGTAAAATGGTGAAATAACACTGGAGGATTACTACAGGCATGGGGAGAAGGAGGATTTTGAATGCTCAAGTAGTGGTCAGAGTAGCAATGGTCCATGTAGTAATTCAAGTATATCAACCCCTGTGCTTAAAACAGATAAAATAACCACATTTATTGGCTTGTCACCTGTA
This sequence comes from Neoceratodus forsteri, assembly GCA_016271365.2. NCBI lineage: Eukaryota > Metazoa > Chordata > Ceratodontiformes > Ceratodontidae > Neoceratodus > Neoceratodus forsteri. The sequence goes on from CM057458.1 coordinate 324,455,617, forward strand.
CACCCACCATCACATGTCAAAGATATCCCATCCATGTCAGTTCGCAGAGGGGAGCCATTTAACATGCCACGTGCACAACACCGAACAATGCTGCCCACAGTGCATAGCCTTTTTGCTCTGAACAGTAAATACCCACCAAATCATGCAGTAGCTTGTAAACTCAATGCTGAAGTAGCAGAAATGCTGGCAATTTACCTTTTGCCATTCTCCTGTGTGGAGAATGTGGAATTCTGGTACTTTGCAGCATGCGCCTGTCCTAAAATGAAGATCCCATCCAGGACCAACTTTTCCACCTGTGCTGTCCCTAAGTTATATTGGACAGTGACAGAGTCTGTAAGACATGCCCTTCAACATTTTGCATCATCTTACATTCACCTAATCATGGATATGTGGATAAGTGGCAAAACAGCAGGTAGTTCCTATCTGTGTATTACTGCACATTGGGCACAGCTACCTAGGGTTGTCTGTGATGGTTGGATGGTAAAGCAGTGTAATAAGTCAGACTGTGGTGGTAGCATCCTTCGTGGCATTAGACAGCATGCCATGCTTGCAATGCATAGTGTAGCAGGGTCGCATACAGGCAAAAACATGCTAGACTTGCTACTGACAGAAATTGATGAGTGGCTGCACCCTTGTCCCTAAAAGCTGGCTTCATAGCTAGTGATACTGGATCAAACGCTATTAAATGTATCAGCAATGGTAGCTTTGTGAGGGTTCCCTGTATGGCCCATTGTTTAAATCTTGTGGTACAGGAGTTTCTGTAGTACCCTGAAATAAAGTAAATGCTGACTGTTGTACATCACATCTGTGCCAACTTAGCACTCTCTGGAAAGGCCCATGACCAACTTTGGCAGCTGCAGATTCAAAACAGACTTCTTCAGCACTGCCTCAAGCTTGAAGTTGTCATGAGATGGAACTTGACACTTTACATGGCAGAGTGGTTGTATGAGCAGTACAAAGCCATCTCTGTGTACCTTGTTATGCACACTAACCATGACAGTTCACGGGCCTCAGTGTCTATGACAACTGAACAATGGAGACTCAAGGACTCAGTAATATTAATTTTGAGTCCATTTGAACATGCCACACAGGCAGTGAGTGGTGACACTGCATCCGTTAGTCAAGCCATTCCACTGCTGCAGGTGCTGAGGAAGACTTTGTTGAAAGTAAAACACTGACTTCCTGCCTATTTAACTGCCTCCTTGAATCATGTGACCTGCGGGCCTGCAGAGACAGTCAGGCATGTGATCAGTGGCCTGTTTCTTACCAAGTTCACCTTATCAAAATGGAACTCGAAGTGAACTCAAAGTGGACAACACAAAGTAAGGTGAATTTTGACTTTTTAATGGAAATTTCACTTAGTGATACGTGGATTCGAAGTGAACCACTTCGTGTTCACTTCACCAGCTAATTAAAACTTCACTGCATCTCTACTGGTGACCCAAAATGTATGGAAAACCAATGACCAATAGCTATATTCCCTGTTTTCACTACACTGTTTGAGTAATTGGTGGCCACTCTGCTCACTGACCACCTTACCAATTATGACTTCCTGGATATTATAGTTACTGATGTCACCAAAGTATTGGATCTGGTGAACCATCTGCTCTATGTTCAAAGTTGTCTGACCTTCACATTTCTCAAAATGCAATCAGATGGTTTGCTCACTACCTACAGAAAATGAAATGAAACAACAGGCTAAGCTGCATTCCTGCATATCAGCTCAAGCCAATGTAAAAGTGGGCATTCCCCAAGGACTGATCTTGTGCCCTCTCCTGTTTGAATTATTTATTAACAACCTTCCTGATATGCAAATGAATGCAAATTGAGGAAACTTCCAGTACAGCCAATCTTGAAAGAAAAAAGTCTTAATAAGTGTAATAGCCTGCTCCAATCCTGGCCAGATAAATATAATAAGAAGATTTGAATAATAGGCCCAGTCACCACAATACTTAGTATCGTAAAAACTCTAATTTATTGAAACCCAAAATCCCAGAGGCACAGAAGTGCTCAAGTCAATGTGTTGCAGAAAAAAATCTCCTTCATCAGTGTATTCTGGTATTGTGTCTAAAATAGAAATTATAAATCATTCTAAGTAAAGTTATTCTTAGTAGTAAAAAAATGCATGAACAAACACTATGGTAATATATAAATGAGGATATTAGAGTGAACACACTCTGTAAAATATCATATGTGCAAATTATGCGTTAAATCCACAAAAGTATCACTGTACTATAAATGTGAATATGGGTGTTACCCCATTTCATAACTTTTCAATAAATTTCATAAGTATATCCCTGTAGTTCAACAATTTTTCATATCCCAGTAATAATAACTGACTAAATGCCGTGTAGCCTAGTTCACAAAATATGTATTGGTGTGATTTTGTCTGTTTTTAACTCTAAATACTGTGAAACACCCATTCTATACAGACTTATGCTACAGCATCCTTTCTAGTAAGGCATTGTGGACTTAGCATGTACATTTAGATAGAATCATTCTGTTACACAAATGCACTTTATTTCATATTCTTCAGCTATTGTTTATATATACTTCCTTATGCAGATGTTTCCTACAGAGATAACTGCACACTTATTCACACTGCGTTTATAAATTAACATTGCTGACATATAGCCTTATAGTGCTTTTAAGTCAGATCACCTTTTATATGGATGCTGCACTGAATGGCACCCTCCACTTCTCTTTGGGAGTCAATGAGTGCATGTATGGATCATCATTTATACTTACAGATCCACTATGGAATAGAGCATCAGTAACGTACTCACGTTGATGACCTGTATGATGTCACATGCTAGAACTCGAGCATAGAGTGCTTAGGGTTGCACCTGGCCTGCTTATTAGTGGCACCTAGTGTTGTAATTAGGAAAACTACTAGATATCCACTGAGCAGCTTTTTTAATGATGTTGTTTGCTGTCTAACTAATAATAAAGGTAGAATCCTACTTGCCATTTACTTTTAGATTCTCACTGGGTTTTTGAAATCTAACTCCTGGTATTATTAATATGTCAGCATTTACATTCTCCTTCTATTGAACCAAAATCTTAAATAAATAAAAATCATGTTGATACCCACCCCATTTCCTAACCAGACCACAGAACATAGTCATATCATCCACATAACCCCAATGTACAGCACTAGATCAAAAAATTTCAGCTTTAAGGTGCAGAATCATATCACTCCTACAGAGTTAATGACCTGTAACCATGAACCAGTAGATAACAGAACAGTGGTAAATACTGGAAAATCTACCCCAAAAAGTGCTGGGGGAAGAAGGACATTTTAACCTTAGGAGATGGCTTTTCTATCCATCTGTTCAAATAATTGGTTGCAAATCTATACTGTCATTAAGGTCATACTTGTTGGCTGTAGTTTGGAATCTGTCTCTACAATGCCTCTCTCAAAAGTAATTTGCAATCAAAGTCAACACCTTGTGTTCTCAGTTACCTTTTCCAACTCAAACAATTGTGAACTAGGTAGTCAGAGACCTTGTTCTGCAAAATGTCATGCCAGTGGCAAATTCTCTTCCTTACACCTATTTATTTATTTATGTTTTTGGTAACCGGATAGGCAAACTGATCCAAAGGATCATTTTCAGCTGCGACCTGAGCCATACATTGACAGACAATACAGAGTCAGACAATAGGCACAAGTTACAATACAGTGGGTGTCCATAGTGAGTACAATGGAAATCAAAAACAGTGATACCTACACATCATATCTAAGAGAGAAAAGAACACGTTTCATAACAAATTCAGAAGTACATGTCTGATTACAGATAACTTGGTCATTTACATGTAAAGTGAGTTAAAGATATAATTTAGCCAGTTAAGGGTATGCAACAGTGCATAGTGGAATTCATTACAACAATCAACATTTACACAAAGAAAACCAAAAAGTGGCAAGTAGTTTATTTAGTAGTCAATGCATGGGAAGTAAGGCATGAGATACAGTTTTGCCTCTAAGGCAGATTTGTGGTGAGGGTGTTATCTAGGGAGCATGCACAGGTGGCCTGGGACTTAAGACTGTCTCTTAGCTTCAATTTGAAGAACTGATGAGAGGTTGATGTTCTGATGGCAGGTGGTAGTCTGTTCCAGAGAGATGGGGCAGAGACAGAGAAAGCCTTGCTCCCCACGACAGAAGATACTCAGAGGATTACTGGGGGGGGAATGGAAAAGACCCTGAGACAAAGAGTTATCACCCTAGTGATGAGAATCAGGGAGAAAGGGGACTTCTGTGAGTTCCTGAGAAAGGTGTTGAGTAGACTGCCCATGGCATATTCATAATGGCCTTGAAAAGAGAGCCAGCCTAAGGACTGATATAGAGAGCAGTGATGAGTGGAGGAAGGGACCTGAAGGGCAAAGTGACAGATAGAGTTATATGTGACACTTAAATGAGAGAGAGAAGTGAGGCCGATGTGAAGGAAAAAACATGAAAAAATAGTCAAGAAAGGGCAGGAGATTTCCCTGGGGAATTGCAAGGTGAGCCTTAGGTGTCAAGAGTTGGTTTACATGGTAGGCTTCCCCCAGCTTCTAGTGGACCCTCTTTATGTTATCAATGTGGACATTGTAGGTAAGGGAGGGATCAAGAGTCACTCCTAGGTATTTGAAGGAGGATACAATGTCAAGAGGAGGGCCTGCAGGGGTTGCTATGTGTAATATGGTGTTTGTTTGGCAGCCTTTGCAAGGTAAGGTTTGGAGCCAAACAGCATGGCCTTCATTTTTTTCTCATTTATTATTTATTTATTGAATTTTGATGGCCGGGTAGGCCCACTGGGCCCGTAGAGGTCCCTTTTTCAGGGGCGACCCGGGTGCAACAACAACAATTTACCAGAAGCTTTTTGGAGAGGAACCAATTCTGAGATGCTCCATAGTTAGTGGTGAGGGTGGAGGATATAGCTTTGAGGGACCTGGCGCTATGGTAGATGATGAGGTCATCAGCATAGAGGAGTGCATTATAGTCTGTGCTCTCCACAGGAAGATCATTTATGAAAAGTGAGAATAATAGAGGCCCCAGTATGGAGCCCTTGGGTACAACAGTGTGGACAGTAATGCAGCAGTGGTAGCTTTGCCTATCATAACAGACTGGGATCTGTTTGCGAGGTAGCAGCTGAACCAGGCGGTAGCATCCATGGAGCAACCTAGGTTTAGCAGGGTGGAATTTAGAAGGTGGTGGTCAACAAGGTCAAAGGCTTTTGATAAGTCCACACACTGCACCTGTGACCATGCCAATGTTTATGTTTCTAAGGAAATGGTTGGAAAACAGGGTCAAGGTAGAGGGTGTGCTCTGTTGTTTGCCAAAGCCTTGTTGGAGTGAGGTCAGGAGGTTGTAATTTTCTAGCTACTTGGATAATTGGTGGTGAATGATTTTTTCCAATAGTTTTTTTAGATGAGGGAGGAGAATGATAGGACAGTAGTTTTTCAGGGCAGTCAGATCACTGGCTTTGAAAATAGGCACCACATGTGCATGTTTCCATGAGTCAGGCATGGTGGATGATGAGAGGGCAAGATTAAATATGTGGGTCAGTGCCCTTACAAGGGCTGCGGAGAGGATTTTCAAAAAGGTGGGATGCAGGCTGTCACTGCCTGGGCTTCTTCTGGTGGGTAGCATCCATAGGAGTTTGTCAGTGACCCTGTCGTCGATGGCTCTTATAGGAAAACTCCATGTTAAAAACAGGAAAATATATGTATTACTACCAGTGTTGAGTTCTTACTTCATCCCAGTGTTTTGTTTCTGCCTGTGAGAGTATTTTTTTCTAACTTTCCCCTGCTTTCTCTGGGTTTGTTATGACCTCTGGGGGCTACCATTCAGGTTTGTTTTATTGCATCTTGTCCAGGATAGTCTTCCCAAAGTGCCCTTTGGATTGATGTCTAATAGCCCCTACAGCAGGCCAGTGTCTAGTTACAGTGTCTTTTAGCCACAGCAGAGAAAGAACACTGCAGCCAGGATTCACATTGCTAGACTCTGGGTAAGTACGATAAATTTCCTAAATATTGGTACCTTATCCAGCTGTTTTCTGCTTAGGGTTGTGTGTGTTTAAACTTATAACTTTCTGTAGTATACTGTGCAATGGCATTTTACATTGTACATGATCCAGATGTTATTAGTGGGGACAGGAATGTAATGAGACAGGCTGAAATGTCAGTTTGAATTACCAACCTCCCAAAAATTACAAATTCTACACACACCACCAATGAAACCCATATGTTCCACCCAGCTAAACAAACTTTACAGCAAAACCATTTTGTTGCATTTGTGTGTGTCTGAACTACAATGTTTGCATGCACACCACTCAATTTATTATACTGCATACATTTAGATCTGTCAAAAGCTGGGCTAATAGTACTTTGAGATCCACTGTGACACATACTCTCTCTCTCTCTCTCTCTCTCTCTCTCTCTTCCCTAAGCAGAGCACAGCTGGATAAGGTACCAATATTTAGGAAACATATTATACTTACACAGAGACTAACAGTGTGAATCCTGGCTTCAGTGTTCTTTCTCTTTTGTGGCTAAACAAGACACTGTAACAAGACACTGGCCTGCTGTAGGGGCTATTAGACATCAAACCAAAGGGCACTCTGGGAAGACTAATTTGGAGAAGATGAAATAAAACAAACCTGAATGGCAGCCCCCAGAGATCATAAAACACCCAGGGAAAATTAGAAAAAAACTCTTATCACAGCCTAGGCAGAAACAAAACACTGGGATGAAGTGAAAACTCAGAACTGGTAGTGATACACATATTTTCCTGATTTTAACATGCAGTTTTCCTTTAAGTGGAAAACAGGGCTAGATGGATTAGGACAGCATGGCTGGTTTTACTAGGCATAGGAAGACTGTGGAGGGATTTTGCTGGTGTAGGAGGTAAGGTCAGTGAACATTCTGTTGAAGGAACTGGCAATATCACCTGGATTGGTAGTGGAACCAGAGGGGGAGGTAAGTTTGGTTATTAGTTTATTTGACTTTGGATTTAGGAGGGTGTTAATTGAGGCCCCAAAACTATGGGGGCTTCTAAGAGACTCAGTTTGCAGATTGGTATAATATTTACGTTTAAGTGATTTCACCGCCTGTTTACAGGAGTTTTAAAGTTTCCTGTATGCATTCCATAATTGAGAGGAGGGGGATGCCTTGAAGGCTCTCCATATTTTGTCTCTTATTTTCATTTTAGCCAGAAGTTCATGTGATAGCCAATGGGTGTTGCCACCTCTAATCCTCCTGGTGGTGATTGGAAAATATTTATCCTGGAGGCTGTAAAGAGCTTCCGTAAAAATCATCATTGCTATAAAGACATCTTTGAGTAGGTAAAGTGAGGATCAGTTTATGGCCCAGGCATCCCTTAGCACTAAGTCCAAGTCAGGGGCTTTAAATTTCCTAAAAGATAGTAATTTGTGGGGAGGAAATGTTGATTTGGTGGTTAAAGCAATATACATAGGGGTGTGGTCACTGATAGTCAGCCATAGTGCCTGCTTGGAGGACTAGGTTTGTACAGTTAGTGGCAATCCAGTTCATGGTGGAGTGGTTGAGAGAGCAGGGGTTGTATGTGCTGGGAGAGGAGATGACTTGCTCAAGGTGATGCGACTTTAAGAGGTGTGCATATTAAGGTGCTGGAGATTCAGTCCAGTGGAGGCTAAAATCCCTGATTATGCTGGTGTCCCTGGAGGAGGGGGCAGAGGCAAGGCAAACCAAGAAGTTAGATAGTCCCTGTGCCCCTCCTGAGGGAGGATTATAGCAGCAGCCTATGTACCATGTTTTCAATGCACCCAGAACAATTTCAGCAACAAGCCACTCACTGATCATGGAGGGGGAGGAGTAGGCAATAGTGGTGGCATTAATATGGTCTTGCACGTATAGTGCAATGCCACCACCCCTCTTTCTGCTGGGCCTATCAATCCACAGCAATGAGTAGCTAGGGAGTTGGCAGGAGGCATCGCTGTGGTATGGTTTAAGCTATGTTTTGGATAGACCCAGGATATGTGGTTTGTATAGACACACCCAGGCTTTGAGTTCAGAGAATTAAGCTGGGAGGCTGCACACATTCAGGTGTTAAACCCTGAGGCTGCAGCATCCTGTCCAGAAAGCATTGGCATGGTCGATATATATCTTTGAGGGACCAGGATTGTTTTTCACATACCCTACTAGAGGGAGAAGTAAGAAGAGGTGGCAGGTAGGGGGGTTCCAATGAGGGGACAGTATATTGAGGGAGTGGAGAAACAAACCAAGGAGACGACGATCATGGTTAGTCAGGAGGGCCAGTATGACATAGCCCACGGGGGAGAGTTGGTGTGCTTTGGTTTTGTGTGGGGGGTCACTGAGTATAGGTGTTTGGATGAAGGATTGTAAGTAATCCTAGTCAGCAGTGAGGATGATTGCACAAAAGTCAGTAACAGGCAGCAGGCCAGTCATGGAGCATAAGGTAATATAGAGCACAAGGGAGAACATTTTAGTTTGTATTGAATGGGGAGAAAATATTTCCTTAGAGACCAGTGAGAGGACAGGTGTGGAGAAACGTGCAGTATAGATTCAGGGGGCTGGTTAAAACAGAGACATAGGGCTGCTATGAGAAAACAACAATACTTTTTAGACCCTGCAGCTACTTCCTGTTTCTTTAAGGGAAGTAGGAAAAAGTGAGAGGGGAGGAGATGCCTAATACAACTTTTATGCTCACTGATTCTAATCTTAATTTGTCTCAAGGTTTTGCCAATATATAGCTTGTCATATGGTCATTTTATGATATATATGACCCCAGAGGCCTGGCAGTTTAGAAATTCCTTGATCGCTGTGTCCTAATTGCTTGCTAAATTTGTGACCATTTTAATTCTGTATGTATTATGACACTGTGAACAACTGCAACATGGGTAGTTCCCTTTTATATCCAAATCTCTAATGAAATTACCTCCTCTCTCCTCCAGTATTTGGTGCTCTGTGTGGGTAACCTTATCCCCAATGGTATGGCTTCTCTTTGGGACAACCACAAGTGCCTGTGTAAACACCATGTTGCCCCTACTGATGGCCCTTAATATATGCAAATGTTTCTGTATTTTTATCTTAATTTTAAAGAAGCAATCCTTGTATGTGGTACTGACTAACAACCTGTAGTCAAATTCCTCCCCCCATCGTGTATTACAGGCCTTAGTAGGCCCCTTTTGTCTTTTGTATCTGCTTTTTCCCTAGTTTCAGGAACAGTATGTGGTCCATATCCTCGTTTCATAAACCTAAAGCTACCAACTTACTCCCCTCAAAGGGCGGTACCGGGCCATCTCCAAAGGGGGTGGTCTCATGGGGGGGTTGTGAAATTGAACCTTACAGAGTGATGGTCCGACCATCCAACTGGTTCCATCACCAAGTCAGTGACCTCCATCCCCAGGGTGAACACCAGATCCAAAGAGTGACCCTGAATATGGGTTGCAGCGGTAACGACCTGTGTAAAGCCCAACGAGATCATCAGTTGGAGGAAGTTTTGGCCAAAATGCGAGAGTTCATCATTGACCCAGGCATTGAAATCCCCCAGGACCAACCACATGGAGGGTTCCAACACCATATCGACATTGAAGACTGCAACTTCCTGCAGAAAAACTTTTGCATCACTGGGTGCACGGTAGTTGAGTAGAATTCTGCTGCCCACACCTGGTCCCGTGATACACTGAAAGGATCTAGTGGTCATCAGTTGAACCTCTACAAGGCCCAATTCCAATTTAAAACAAATAGCAACCCCCCCTTCAATCCAGTCTTGGGCGGTGTATCACAGAGTACCCGACTGGAACAGCTGACTCCAATATGGGACCAGCATTCTCATCCAGCCAGGTCTCAGTGATGCAAGCGAGGTCAGATGACTCACCAAGATCAGCAATAATTACTGTCTTGTTCTTTATTGACCTGGCATTACATAACACCACCCAAGTTGGATGAGAGGCATTAGAGGAAAGGGCAACTTGCCCACTATCAGTGGAACCCTTGGGTATGGGTATCAGGCATCGAGGACCCCTATCTTGGACCTGTTTCACCCCAGGGTGTCTCCTTGACCTCACCACACTTATCCACCCACTCCACTCCTCCCCCCTCGGCCACAGCGCCCCCCACTTCCACCCCCTCAATGCAATCCCAAAGGCACGACAATGCCTATATCCCTCAGGTTGCAAAGGGGGACTATCAAAGGGGCGTAGGTCCCTTAGCCTGGAGGAGGACTAGCACCTGCCCACTAAAACTCGATCCCAACACATGCTGCCTGTTTTAAAAACTACTGTCAATTCAACGTTTTTTAATTAACAGTATCAGCATCACTACCCTATCAAATTGGCTTACTGCAACTATTACTAATAAAACAATAGTTAAACTATTTTAACTAAATTAACCAAAATCCCTCCCCCCACCTCTCACATAGCGAGGGAGAGCTTTAAACAAAAACAATTAAACACAACTTTCACTTCGAGCAAGTTCTAGGTCCCTCAAAGTAATCCAAGAAATTAAGACATACAGCTCCAATCACTTTTTTCACTTGTGTACCACCATAGGAGAATCAGTCCCAAACAGTCACATCTTGTGTAGTCTTGTAGTGGTAAAACCATCAGAGCTCTTACGTTTGAATGATTATACCAGCCAGTGATTTCACCCCCCGTTACCTCTCACCTTAACTATGTATGAATAGACTGACTTATGTAAGCAGAAATTAATAGAATTCCAGGCACTCTCACTGCCGAGGCCAAAGTTCTCCATACGATTATCCTTGGAGTATAGTGAAAAACAAAGACTTCAGCAATTCAACAAGTATCTCCAGCATCAAGGAAAAGGTAGTTTTTCAGGGGATCCCAGACAGAATCCAGCCAGTGCCTTCCCAGGGAGGTAATTTAACCATCAGGGCAAACTTGCCACTTCAGCTCTCAGGATTGGCTCACCCTCCAGCCAGCCACCAGGGGAATCCTAGGAAACACCAACAAACTACACTCACCCTCCGGTGGATCCTAAGCCAATGTCTCCCGCAGCAGGCTCTCCCTACAAAGTCCAAAACATCCACCAGCAGATCACTAGAAAGGCTCCTGGAGCGAAATGTCCTCTTTCAAGAGACCCATTAGTGCTAGCACTAGTACTCACTTTTAGGTCTTGTGTCTGCAGCTTTCTGAATTTCAAACTCCCTTGTTGGATTTAAAAAACAAGGCAGGGCACAGTCGGAAAAATGTTTCCTCTTCCCCTTGCTTGAACAGCTGCTGTTAGCTCTTCCCCTTGCAACTATGCTCCATATTCATTGCCATAAATCCCAACCCTCGAGGGTACTAACTATTCCAATCCAAGGAGCACCCTAAGTCCTTCGTCCCTTGAAAATGGAGGGAACCACCAAAAAGGGAAAAAGCAATCTGCTCCACTCCAGTTGCATAGCACAGCACTGCACAATAAATGCTCCTCAGACTCGCGGACGCAAGACAACCGAATACCAGGCAATAAAAAAAAAAATTGATACAAAATTAAAACAAAATACAACTAAAATTAAAACAGAACACAATTAAAATAAGATAGACTTAGCAAAAACCGGTCAACTGAATTTAGCTGCTGCTGACAGCTAGCCCAGCGTGGCCAACATCTTGTCCCTTGTGCCTATCCTAGGCATATCTGAACCCTCACCACTGTTTTTGGCACCACTATCTCTGCTAGAAGGTTATTCTAGGCATCCACCACCTTTTCTGTGAAGAAGTACTTCCTCACACCCCTACTGAATGTACCCCCCTCCAGCTTCATAGCCTGTCCTCTTGTTCTAAAGCAACTTTTTCTCTGAAAAATACCACCTGCACCTTATTAACACCTGTGAGATATTTAAAGGTCTCTGTCATATCCCTCATCTCTTCTCCTTTAGGGTATACATATTTAGATCTGTTAGCCTCTCTTTATAGGGTTCTTGATGCAGACACTGCACCATTTTTTATAGCCCTCCTCTGGACCGTCTCCACTCTGTCTATGTCCTTCCTGAGATGTGACCTCCAGAACTGGACACAGTACTCAAGGTGAGGACTTACCAGTGATCTTTATAAGGTCAGCACCACCTCCCTCTTCCTGCTGGCGATGTCTCTTCCTATGCACCCCAGCATCCCACTTGCCCTACCAACTGCATTGTCACACTGCCTGGCCACCTTTAGGTCATCTGAAATGATTATTCCTAGGTTTCTTTCCTGCTTGGTATTTTTGAGTATCACTCTACCAATTTCGTACTCTGCTCCTGAGCTTCTATGGTCCAAGTGCATTATTTTGCACTTTTGTTCCATTAAAACCCAGCTACCATACCCATGACCAGTCACAGAAACATAAACATTGATGGCAGATATGGACTGCCAGGTCAATCTAGTCTGCCCATATACCCTACCTATAATTAGCTGCTGCTGACCCTGCTTGGTCACTGGCTGCTGCCTCTCCATCCCCCCTCAAGGGTTCCCTTATGCCTATCCTATGCATCTTTAATTCCTCCACTAGCTGAGATAGTTTGGAGTTTGTTGGAGATGGGGGTGTTTCCTGACCCTCTGAAGGAGGTGGTGGTGAGACCTCTCCTTAAGAAACCCTCCCTCGACCCTGACTGCTTAGCCAACTACTGATCTATCTCTAACCTGCCCTTTGTGGGTATGATTATCGAGAAGGTAGTTGTGCTACAGCTGGGAGATCATCTTACTATCCATGATCTCTATGATCCTCACCAGTCTGGATTTAAGAAGAGGCATAGTACCGAGTCGACACTTGTTCTGGTACTGAATGATCTCCTAATAGCTAGGGATCACAGGACTCATTCGATCTTGGTTCTCCTTGATCTCTCTGCAGCATTTGATACCAAGGAACATGAAGTGCTACTGGAGCACCTGCAGTTGATTTGTGGGCTGTCTGGTACAATCCTCAAGTGGTTTCAATCCTTCCTCATGGGCAGGACTCAGAGAGTGATAGTGGGGATTTATTCCTCGGCCCCCTCAGCCCTATTCTGTGTGATCCCGCAGGGCTCCATTGTGTCACTCATGCTGTTTGTGGTATATACAGTATGCTGCCATTGGGAGACATCATAAGGTGGTATGGACTGAATTTTCACTGCAATGCAGATGATATTCAGCTCTACATGTCATTTGTGCCCGAGCAAGATGGGGCTGTCTTGGTCTTTAACAGCTGCCTCTCCGAGATCCAGGACTGGATGAGTGCCAACTGGCTAAGGTTGAACCCAGATAAAACTGAAATGATGGTGGTGAACCCAGGTCATCAGGGTGGATGGTCATCGGCTGGGCAACCTTCTGGGCTTTGGCTTGGAAATAGCCAGTTGTTGACTTCTGATATAGTGCTGAATCTGGGCGTAGAGTTTGATGATGGTCTGACATTTACATCTCAGGTGTCTGCCATTGTCAAGACTTCCTTTTATCACCTAAGGCACATCACCTAGATCAATCACCTGGTCCTGCCAATGACCTTCCAACTCTGGTCCACACCATTGTGACCTCCCACCTTGACTACTGCAATGCCCTCTACCTAGGGCTATTGGGGGTTGATATTCACCACTTGCAGCTGGTGCAGAATGTGGTGGCTAGGTTGTTGACTGGCTTACTAAGATCTTGTCACATCAAGCCTGTGCTTCGCGATCTGCACTTTATTTATTTATTTTATTTATTGATATCTTGGAGAACACCTGTGAGTGAATGCTCATTTGTAGGTTCCACACAGTTACAAGAAAATTGAACAGGTACATAGCATTACATTTCAAGGCACTACGTAACGAGCAAGTACAAAACTGCACTGGTACAAATCAATACATTACAAACTAGATAGACAACAAATTGGCGTGAATTACATGGCTGGGATAGCATTTAGCTTAAAGTATAATGTTTAGACACCGCTACAGCATTGGTGAGAAGGTGTCTGCATCACAAAGTTAGGCATACTTATGGGGGGATAAACCGAGTGGAGAACAGGCACACGGAATAGTGAAGTGTATGCCTGCAAAAAGGGTTAAGAACAGACTTAAGGAAGGTTGTAGACAATGGGGCTAGGAGAGACATCAGACGGGGTGAGGGCAGGGACAGAGAGGGGAAGAGGTGCCCAGTAGGAATGGGGTGGTAGATGGTGGAGGTGGAACAATGAAGTGCTGTGAAGGTAAGTGCCCCTAGGATTAGGTGGAACACTAAGTGCTTTTGCTTTACAGTGGCCCAAATGTAGGGAAGTTGTTTTGGTCATCATGAATGGCCAACACAGTCACAGTTGTCTTCCATGGCAAAGTGCAGCCTGAGCTTACACTTGAAAGCACCAATGGTTGTGGTATCAGAGTCGGATGAAGAAAGAGCGTTGGTCCAGTGAGGTGCACGCTAGTAGCATGCACGTTGACCCTGTGCAGTGTAGCATCTAGGTTCACTGAAAATTTGGCTGTGGGTGCTTCTGGTCAGTCTGGCACTTACATGATGCATGAGCAGATTCTGGACTCCTGGTGGTATCAGATATAGTGTAATGGTTTGGGCCAATAGACAGGTATGGTACTTAACTCTGCTCTTCAGCTGGAGCCACCCTTCCTATGAATAGAGCTCACAGGAGTGTGTAAGCCTTGCATCACCTGTGAGGATTCGGCAGGCCTTATTAAGGGCCAGGGAGATGTGATGGAGTGCTGTGTCCGGTGTAGAACCATAAACGGCCAGGCCAAAGTCAACGAGGATAACAACTGAGCTGGTGATGGCCATAGTAAGTGCTTCATATGTAAAGCTGTGCTTGTGGTGGTGGAGTATCCTGATTCTGGAATTGATGGCCTTGACTGTATTGTCTATATGCTGTGCACAGGACAGGGTGGAGTCAAGTGTGATACCCAGGTACAGGTATGAGGTCCAGCATATCACCACTGTTGTTCAGGAAGGATAGTGGGAAGGTCTTGTGTTTGCTGTGGGTGTTGTAGTAGATCATAGTCTTAGTTTTCTTATAGTTAAGGATGTCTGTGCTCCTTAAACCATGTTTCAGAAGCAGTAAATCCTAGCTGGAGATTGTTTTGAAGTAGTTTGGGGCTGGGGTTGCAGGTGAAAATGACGGAGTCATCAGTGTACAATGGCATTCGACTGGTGCAAGAACCTGGAAGTTTATTTAAGGAGATACTGAAGACGAAGGGCCCCAGTATTGATCCCTGGGGGACCCCTGAGCAGACAGATTTGCTATCTGAGACAATGTCCCCAATTCTGACCCATGGTGAGCGATTGCTGAGATAGCTGTTAAACCATAGAACTGTATCAGAAGAGAGACCAGTGTCAGCTAGTTGTTCAAGGAGGAGTGTGTGGTGAACCGTATCAAAAGGTTTTGATAGGTCGATGAAGATAGCCCCCACTAGCTGTTTTTGATAGAGGGCTTGGTGGATATAACCAGTGAATTCCAAAAGGGCCATGATAGTGCTGTGCCCCACTCGGAACCCATGTTGTTCCAGGCATAGGAATTGGTGCATGTTCGGGTATTACACAAGCTGAGCCACTGCTATCCATTCAAGTGCTTTGGAGAGTGGCAGGAGTATGGAGATCAGTCTGTAGTTGTTCTGTAGTGCCCGATCTCCACTTTTGTGAACAGGTGTTACAGAAGCCGACTTCCAGAGCTGGAGGAACTAAGAGTGGTGTAGGGATAGGGTGATGATGGTGGTCAGGGGGCTTAGTACTTCCTGAAGTGCCATAACAATGAACTTAGGGTCCAGGGTGACTCCACTGTGCCTCAATTTGCCCAGCACCTTCTCAGGGTACTTTCAAGCCTCAGGAGTGCTGACTTCTTTAAAGTAAAAAAGCAGATGGTTCCCCATAGGGGATTGATCACCTACTGGGTGCTTCTGGACTGGAGGGTCAAAGTAGTCTGCTGGGACCACACCACTTAGGTCCATGAAGGCAGTATTTAGGGCATTTGCTATTTGGAGTGGGTCCACTGTGGGTACATCGTTGACCAGGTGCATGGAGGGAGCTGTTTTGGGATCCTTGCTAGTAATATCACTGAGGTTGGCCCAGAAGGATTTGCTGCAGTTCCAGGTGTTGGAGAGAGCTTCCTTATAGTAGGAGCATTTTGCTAGGCAGATAGCCTTTGTGCACTCATTTCTAGCTTTTTTATATAGCTGGATATTGGCAGCTGTATCATGTGTACGTGCCTTTATCCAGAGTTAGTCCAGAGCATTGATTTGCAGTAGGAGTTCTGGCCTTATTCAGCGGTTGCTGGGAGCTTTAGATTTACTTGTTTTCAGGGGGTATGTTTATTGCAAGTTCCCTTAAATTTTGTGATGAAGCGGCTGAGTGTGATGTCTACGTCATTTGTTTCATGTAGGTCAGACCAGTCTAGGCCATGAAGGTCTGCTTTGAGTTGTGGTAGGCTCCCTTTGAGGAGTACTCAGCTGGTTATGGTATTTGGCAGGGGCTTGCTGAAGTTATTTTGCAAGGTGCAGGTAATGGGTAAATGATCACTCAGTGAATCAGGGAGGACAGTGGTGTTGGTGATGTGGGCTGTTCGGTTGGAGAGGATCCAGTCCAGCAGTGTGCTAGTACCAGTTTTGTAGTTGACCCTTTTTGGGATTACCACCATCTGGGAAAGTGGATAGTTTCTAGAGCATCTCTCACCTTAGCAGCTGTGGGTGAGGGGCAATTGATGTTGAAATCCCCGAGAAGAATGATCTTGGAGTTAAGGCGCAGGGTGCCAATAAAATTCATGAGGTTGGAAGCAATGTTAATTGTTGTTTTGGGTGGGATGTAGACTGTGAGGATTATAAGCACCTTGTTGTGAGCATCCAGCAGGATTTTGATGGGTAGGATTTGCAGATTGATGCTTCTGTTGGGGAGGGGAAGGATATGCCCCTGAAGTGTGTCCTTTAAGTAGACTATGTAACACCCTGCTTTCTTTGAGGTACGGTCCTGCCTAAAAAGGATGTATCCAGGCAGCATGATGGCAGAGTCCAGTACCTTGGGTGATAGCTATGTTTCCATGATCGAGAGGATATCGGGGTTGTGTTTGGTAACCCATACCTTTAGGTTGTCCAGTTTGGGCAGCAGACTGCAGATGTTTAAGGCGGCAAGGGTGAGTCCTGCAGATTTTTGTTGCGGGCTATTCAGAGAGCAAGGAGGGCCAGGGTTGGGGTGTATGTTACCCAACAGTGTTAGTAGTAGCAGTAATAGGTAAGTAATGTGGTTTAGAAGGAGCTTGTAGCTTCTTGAGCATTGCCGTGTCCCTGATATCAGAATTTTAGAGGAGCTGTAGCGGTCAAGGAATCCATGGATGTGCCAGACTACGGAGGGATATTTAGGCCTGCTGTCCTGGGAACAACACATGGGGTGCCCTTTTGTAGAGTATGAGTTTGTCCAGGAGTTGGGAGAAGTGGCCATGCCATATGCATTGAGTACAGTCACCTGTGGGTGATTTAGGGCAGCTTGCAGCTCTGGGGCTCTGTGGGGGATATCAGTGCAATTAAGACAAGGCACAATAAGATCCCAGGTTTTCAGGTTTTCACCTGCAGGTTGTTTATAATGGTTTGTTCCAATCTAGCATGAGATTAGGCACTCAAGAGGTAGTAGTGCCACTTATACAAAGTGAAATTGATCACTTTTCTGAATCCCTTTAGTGGCAGAGCCACATAAGGAGCAGATGGGAAAGCAGGCACTTAGTAAGTTTTACCTTGGATAATGTGATCACAGGGAGCTATATAAGAAAGAGTTCAGATAGGGTGGGTGACTGTGGAGCTAGCGCACAGCACTCGTGGGAACAATAGACTGGTAGTCCTTGTCCGGGGTAGCTAAGTCAGGGCTTCCCCATGAGCTGGTGGGAGGTGGCAGCGAGCGTTGTGGGCAGCCACACTACAGGAGCACCTGGTTGGCTTCTTGGAGCTGGTGGTGTAGTCCAGGGTGTTGCGGGTTAAGGCTTCCTTTCTTCAGTGTGAGCAGCGGCAGTAGTGGGGTGACTACACCGCAGTAGCGCCCAGAGGGCAGGCCTACTAGATCTGGGGAGGGAAGTGAGAAGAGGGAGAAAATAAATTGCTGTAGCTAAGAGTGGTCTGGGAGCAGTTGGGTGTGGGCTGGCAGCAGACAGCCAGCGGGAGTCTAAGAAAAGTAGAACAAAAGAGTGATAAGACTAAGTGGGTGGTCTGTAGGAGAAGTGAGGAGATAGGGATTAGGAAATGGGCTGGTTTTCAGGCAGTGCCGATTTCCATGGGGAGATGCCTGGTCAGAATGGTAAGATGCAGGGAGAAGAGAGGAGAGAGAAGAGAGGCTCAGGCTTCGTGAGTAGCAGGGTAGTACCAAATCAGCCAAGCAAAGGCAAGTCAGGAAAGGTGCAGAGAAGCTGCCATTGGTGGGCCGGTACAGTAAGAGGCAGAAAGGGCTGATTAGAGGAGGAATTTAGAGGTTGAGCTGCCGAGCAGCTGCCGGCAGATAGAGAGTGGGGATAGAAACAACAGGGATAGCACAGGAGTTAAAGTATAGCCGAGTGGCTGCCACAAGGCAAGTTCTTTTTAAGCAGGGCACAAATTAACAAACACAGCAGTAAACAATAGAATGTAGCAGCAGACTAGGCTCTAAATATTCTTAATACATTATTTAGCAGGCAAGTATTCAGTTCTAGCAGTCTAGGCAAGTATTAGCAAAAATTTAATACACAGAGAAATATTCAGGCTGGCAGTCTTAAAGAGGATTGAAGAAGAGATCAATCAGGGGCTGCCATGAAGCTGGGGAACCAATCAGTTCAAACCAGGTGGGCGAGCAGGACAATCAGCAGCCATGGGAGGAAAGTGCCCAAAAGTCCAAGAGTTTTTAAGAAAGGCACTGAGAGGTGATTACCTGGAGTGCAGCACTGGTAGTCCTTGTCAGGGGTAGCTGAGTCAGGGCTTCCCCATGAGCTGGCAGGAGGTGGTGGCAGGCGCTGTGGGCAGCTGCACTACAGTAGCACCCGGTTGGCTTCTTGGAGCTGTTGGCATAGTCCTGGGGGGAGCCAGGTTAAGGCTTCCCTTCTTCAGTGTGAGTGGCTGCAGTAGCAGGGTGGACATACTGCAGTAGCACCCAGGGCAGACCTACTAGATCTAAGAAGAAAGCACTAAATTAAAAAGTCAAATCCAGAGAAAATGGAGAACTGCTGAGGTCCAGTGTCATAGAGTATGTTAAATGGCTGAGATGATGAAATGTGGCCTGGGCATATGCTGGATGTGAAAACCTTGTCTGTATGTTTCCTTTGTTCTTCAAAATGGTTGTTGGATAGATAACCCTTAGAGACAAGTACATTTAAAGTTGATTTCAATTGAAAATGCTGATACCTGGTGGTAAGTCAAAAGCCAGAAGAAATGGTGAACTGCTGAGGTCCAGAGTCACAGAGTGTGTTAAAATTCCTGAAGGTGATGAACTGTGCCTTCGCATATGCAGGATGTGAAATCCTTTTGTCTGCATGCTTCCTTTGTTCTTCAAAGAGGTTGTTGAATAGCCCACATACAGTTCCTTAAGGAGTAGGTCAGACAAAAATGTGGATTCAGAGTAGGACCCAGAATCATTGAGTTTGTCAGACTTAGTTGCTTGACTTATTTTTTGCTTGGGTCGGCTTCCAAAACGTTGATTTTAAAATGAAAATTCAGATACTTGGTGGTGATGTTTTGCAGAAATCCAGTCCAGAAGACTTTCACAGATGTTGTGAGCAAGAACAGCATAGTTACCCCAAGCAGAAAAACACGTAAATCCATAAAAACTAACCTACAGACACAGACAAACACAAACAGCCACACACAGAGACCCAGGAGGTGCAGTCAGTCACAGTCGCAATGGCTGCCAATACAGTGATATATCACCTTCAAGGCCAGTTTACTGACCTATAATGCCTACAAGGACAGGGACCATGGTACTTGCAAGATCTCGTTCATCCCTACCCCCTCCTTCACCCACTCCGCTCCTCTGATGAGGGATTGCTAGAGGTCCCCAGGGTTTGACTTAAGACCTCTGGGGCAAGTTCTTTTGCTTTTATGGTCCCTCCCTGTGGAAATTTCTACCTCATCGGGTTAGAGAGTGCTCGTCCGACGAGAGCTTCAAAACCGCTCTGAAGACTTATCTTTCTGGAGTAGCTTTTCCCTGATTTTATATAAATAGTTTGTGTTGCTTTTAAGAATCTATTGAATTTTAATGGTGTCTGCATGTTTTATATTATTGTTTTAATATTTTATTAATTTCTGTACAAGCGCTTTGATCTACCTGAACTGTGCTTTTTATAAAGATTGATTGATTGATTGGTTGATTGATTGATTGATTTATTGACTGTACCTGCACCCACCACCTCCTGGGGCAGGCCATTCCAAGCATCCACCACTTCTTCTGTGAAAAAGTACTTTCTCACGTTGCCCCTTAGTCTACCCTTCCAGTCTCATGTCATGCCCTCTTGTTGTTTTAGAGCAGCTTTTCTTCTGTAAGATGTTGCTCTCCTGTGCCTCATTAATCCTCTTGAGATACTTGAAGGTATCTAGCATATCTCCCTTCTCCCTCATCTCCTCCAGGGTATACATATTGAGTTCCTTCAATCTCTACTTGTATGACCTATGGTGCAGGCCCTGCAACATTTTTGTTGCCCTTCTTTGAACTGCCTCTACCCTGTCTATGTCCTTCCAGAGATGCAGCCTCCAGAGCTGGATGTAGTATTCCAAATAAGGTCCCACCAATGATCTGTATGGTGGCAGTATTACCTCTTTCTTCTGATAGTAATACCCTCCCTATGCACCCTAGCATACCAATGGCTCTCCCCACTGCCTTGGCACGTTGTTTGGCCATCTTTAGATCATCAGATATGATGACCACCAGATCTCTTTCCTGTTTTGTGGCTGTTAATATTTTCTCCCTCATCATGTAATCCTCCCCTGGGTTCCTATGCCCCAAGTGCATGATTTTGCACTTCTTCACATTGAATCCTAGCTGCCACACTCTGGACCAGTCTTCCATATTAGCTAGGTCCCTCCACATTTTCTCCACCCTCCTGGACTGTCTACCCCATTGCAGATCTTTGTGTCATCTGTAAAGAGGCACACCTTCTTCTCCAGCCCCTCTGCAATGTCACTAATGTAGATATTAAACAGCACTTTTCCAAGAAGTGAACCCTGTGGAACCCAATGGTCACCCTCCCTATATCGGATTTAGCCGCATTTACCACCACCCTCTACATTCTATTCTTCAACCAATTTCCAACCTAATCTCTTCAGATCCCTACCCATCCTTTCCACACACACTCACCTGGAGTTCCCACTCTGCTGCAGATCTTGGTGTCATCCACAAAGAGACAGACCTTTCCCTCCAGTTCCTCTGCTGTGTCACTCATAAAAACATTGAAGATGACTGATCCCAGTACATATCCCTAAGGTACCCTACTGTTCACCTTCCCTTCCTCAGAGTGAACTCCATTTACCACTACCTTCTGTGTCCTGTCCACTAATCAGTTTTTTTAACCAGGTTAACACCTAATATCCACCCCCAAGTTCCTGAACTTGTTTACCAGTTATCTATGAGGAAGTGTCAAAAGCCTTACTGAAGTCCAGCTAGTGAAAAAAATCAGGCACTGACACCAAAGATAGACTGCAGTTAAAAAACTTTTATTCTGTACTACATTCTTCTCTGAGGAAGTGTGCATGCACAAAACTGGTTGGGGCTATGTTTGACCATTGTTCGATTCCATTTGATGATGCTGGAGCTGCAAATGTAGTACAGAATAAAAGTTTTTTAATTGCAGTTGGTTTTTGTTGCTGGTGTCGTTTTTTTACTTTGGTTGTATTTTACTAGTAATTGAGCATGACAGTGAGCGAAGCATATTTATTTTCTGTAGAAGTTCAGCTAGAATACATCCACTGCCCTTCCCTGATCCAACTCCTTGGTTACCCAGTCAAACATATCTATTAGATTTGTTTAGCATGAACTTCCCCGTGAAACCATGTTGCCTTGGATCCTGTAATCCATTGGATACCAGATATTCCACAATCATTTCCTTTAGCTCTGTTTCAATTAACTTACCCACTAGCAATGTCAAGCTGACAGGCCTGTAGTTTTCCGCCTCCTCCCTGCTACCACTTTTGTGAAGTGGGACTACTTCTACCCTTCTTCATTCCTGGCCAGGACCACACTGGTCTCCAGCAATTTATTAAATATATATGTCTGAAGTGCAGCCAGTAGCTCCCTGAGCTCTCTCAGCACCCATGGATCTACCTCATCTGGACCCATTGCTTTGTCCTCCTTCAGGTTAGCTAGTGCTTTCCAGTCTTTCTCCTCAGAAAATGGACTGGTGGCTACTTCCCTCACATCAATACTCCTGGCACATTTTTGAGGTCCCTCTAGTGTGAACACTGAGCAGAAGTATTTGTACAATATGTTTTCCTTTTTTTCATCCCCCTCCGAACAGTCACGCCCTCCTTTAATCATGCAATCCCTCCCTTTGTCTTCCTTTTCTTACTAACATACCTAAAAAAATTCTTTGCCCCTTTTGATACTCCCTGAGTGATTCTTTCCTCAGTTTGTGCCTTTGCATTCCTTACTACTTTGCCTGCCTTCCTTTGTTTTCCCAGATATTCTTCCACATCCTCCTCTCTTGGAGTCTCCTTATATATTCTGAAACCTACATTTTTAGCTTTTACCTTTTATCCTACCTCTTTTGAGAACCATTCAAGACTCCTCTTTCTTTTACTTTTGCTTGCCTGCTTGATGCAGAAGTTCATTGCCTTCACTATGACCTCTTTTATTTTGGCCCACATTTCCTCCATCCCATCCAGGTCCTATCCTACTGTCAGGTCTTCCTGAGGCATTCACCCATCTTAGAAAATCAGCCCTTCTGAAGTCCAGGACCCTCGCTATTGTGTAGTTGGATTCTACAGTTGTTCTTACGCTGAACCACATGGTACAGTGATCACTGGTCCTCAGATGGCTTCTCTCCTTGATGTCCACAATACTGTCCCTGTTAGTAAGTACCAGATCAAGTATTGTTCCATCACAAGGGGCTTCACTGACTTGTTGCCTAAGGAATACCCCCGCAGGGAGTCCAGGATGTCCTTGCTTCTAGGTGAAGCTGACACAGGGAGGCTCCAATCTGCATATGGTAGATTGAAGTCCCCCACCAGCAACACCTCCTCCTCCTTTTTAGCCATTTTACCAATTGCTTCTAACATTTCCTTATCTTAGTCCTCCCTCTGTGTCAGTGGCTTGTAAAGCACACCTATCTGAACATTTCCTATGTCATCAATAAAACTCTTTCATAATCAGATTTTATTTTAAATGGGTTAGAGTCAGTATAAACAAGCCTATGATCAAATGTGTCCATATAAATATTGGCATTCAGTGGGGCCATCCTAGAGCATATCACTGTTCCTCTTATTTGTAAGTAATAATCCTTCTTAAACTTCAAGTAATTTGGGGACAAGACTATTTCTTCCATTTTGATCAGTAAATGATTCAGGGAGTAGTTTCTGTTCTATTTTTATTTTATTTAGTTTAAGTTGACCGGGAATGGAGGATTACACAATTCTGCCTGTTTTCAGCCTCATCCCGGGGGAGGGGATACAGATGGATGTCAACGTAGTATTCATTTATTTCCCTTCATCTTTAATTTCTACTAACTTAGACTATAGACTAAATAAATGAAAGAATTAAGTGTAAAAATAAGGTGCTAATTGAACCTATGACCTTGGAAATCGTATGATATCAAGCTAATAATTGGTATGAAAAGTTCTGTATGCTTTTGAATTATTTTTTTTTTTTAGCACTATGGGTGTGTTTCACTTTAATGAGTTTGTATAAATTAAAGTCATGTTTGCTCACTCCTCAGACCTGCCCCCTGAGGAAGACCCGGAGAAGGGCTGAAGCACTGGGGCTGTAGGGTGCTTTCCAAAATAAATCTGCACTGAGGAACATTGAACACTAGTCCACAAATGCTGAGCTTTCTTCAAACTGTTTAAACTTTCAGCTGGCAGCTGAGCTATATGGCACTAGGTTTCATGAACACTGTGAAAAACAGCATCTTCCAGAACAGTGCAGTATAAACAGTGATGTCCAATACAGTGCCAGGACTTAAAGCTGCGACGAAACACAGCGCCAATGGTAGCAGTCAAAAACCATAGTGATGACCTCTACCATTGTAAAAGAAATACATTTTACATGTCTATGTTCATGTGGAGGGCTCTGCCCCCCCCAACCCCTGTAACGGATCACAGGAAAAAGGTGAAATTTGTGGGGCCATGGAATTACTATATATATGGCCCTTAGATAAAAAATATAACTTCCTTGAACAGAAAATGCAAATCGTTGAGTTGGGAGACCAGGATTGGAACCCTGGTCTCCTGGTCCATACTGGCTGAGCTGCTACAGCCTTAGCCCTCTCCACCATGGGGGCAGCTCAGCCAGCAACCACACTTTTTTCCTCCTTCTCTACCTTCTCTGATCAGGCTTAATAGTGACAGAGGTACCGGTAGTTGCTGGACACTATTCTACCCTTGCCGCTATTCATTCTTTACACGGTTCTGACTCCGTGGTTTATACTACGCAGCTCTGGCCATGCTATTCTAACCTGATACCATGCTATAGCACCACCAATTCCTGCATGCACTTTTGTTACCTAACTGGTGTGGCGAGCTAGCCAACTGCCAGTCATTATATGAAGATATAATTTTGCTACATTTATATATATTTTGTTAATTAAATGCATTTTATTGAGTTTCCATATCCAATATACAGGCATCACTGAACAAACAGGTCATATATTGCTGGATGTATACGTACAAGACATAACTTCCAACAGCATAAAAGTACAGCAATTGTCAAATGAACATATACATCAATTCCTGTATCCCCCCTCCCTCTTCTCCCCAATTCCCCCAAGTCACCACCTTCCCAACACCCACTTCCCTCCTACCACCCCCCCGCCACAATTTAAGAGCCTAGGTAATTTTTGGGTATAGTCTCAAGTATACCATAGCAAAAAGAAAGGTTAAATTAGTAAAGAGCACTTATACTAGAAGTTACTGTGTTACACTGAATTAACAGCAGATTAAAGAGAGGATCCCAAACTTGTTTATACTTTTCCATTCTATGGGTGATCCCTGCAATAACACGTTCTGCCTGAATGTCAGACACGATTTCTTTATACCATTCAGTGTGAGAAGGTGTAAGTGCATCTACCCAGTGTCTGAGCAGAACCTTTCTGGCAAATACAGAAATGAGTGCCATGTAAGCTCTTTGAGTATGGCTTTGGAGAGTCGTGTAGTCTCCTAAAATACAGACCTCAGGGGTGAACTTATCTGAGAGAGATAATAATGGATCCAGGCAGGATTTAATACAATTCCAGAATGGGGAAACCTTATCACATGACCATAACATAAGCAACAGATCCCCTGGGAACTGCAGACATTTGGCACAGAGATTAGATGATAAGGACCCCATCCGATATAGTTTAGTCAGGGTGTAGTACAAGTTATGGATAATTTGGAATTGCATGTATCTATACCTGTCCCATTTGATGTATCTATATAAATGCTTCCAGATTCTTGGCCAGCATCTAGGAGATATAGAAGTTAGTAGAGAATGGACCCACCAGTAACTTCTTTGTCCTTCTTACCCAGCAATCATGGTTTGCAAAAACATGTAAGCATATGCGATTAAATGAGCGGATGGAAGGGAAATGAAATATGGGGTCAGGGCAGTTGATAAAGTCCTAGTCCACAAACCAGTGCCAAAATGCTGCAGCAAAGTGGGAAATCTGAAAGTACTTTAATACATGAGTAGAGGACCAATGGTACAAGGTACAGACCTCCTGAAATTGCATCAGTTTATGGTTGCTAACTAACTCATCCACTCTCTCAACACCCATGTTAGGCCAAAAAAGATTTAGCTTGAGTGTTTACCTGAGCTTAGCAAATTGGGATTATTAAAGAGGGGTTGTGTTATATCTCTATACCCTGTTGTTTTAAGAAGGATGTTGAATTGGTTTTGTGTAAACAGAAGGGAGCCTAGCGGGGAATCTTTTAGTTTATCTGGATGATTCTTTCTATTTAAAAAGGGGAGGGCTTTCAGATCAACATCATGTGCAAGACATAAGGACTTCCTGATTTCCAGCCAGATAGGGGAATAAAGAAAATCAGAGGGGTAATTTGAAGGGAATATTCAGTGCCTTAATCTAGTTAGATGTATTGCCAGATGGCATAAATAAAAGTTTGGAGCTTGTAAGCCACCATCAATTTTCACACAAGTGTGCTTACAGTAGCTTCTTCTTGACTTCTTCCCAGCCAATAAAGAGGAGTTAATGATTTTGTGAACTTGATTGAACCAGGAACTGGGCAGGGCCCAGTTGTACATTTGTAAGGGATATAATACACAGTACAGGGTAATATGTTCATTTTTACTATACTCATACGACCCCACAGAGAGAGGGGTAGCAGAGACCAGCGTTTGATGTCATCCTGTATAATACTTATAGTGGTTCAAGGTTAGGTTTTTTCATTGTCTTGGGGGAGCGGTGAAGAAAAATACCCATGAATTTAAGTTTATCTGCTCACCACTGTAGGCACAGTTTAACTATCTCTAGTCTGTAGAAGTACTGATTGAGAGGAAATATTTCTGTTTTATCAAGGTTCAGTTTATAATTAGAGATGATACTAAATTGTGAAATTACTGTAAGTGCTGCCAGGAGGGACTGTGAAGGAGATGAGATATGCAATAGGATATCATCCACATAAGCAGAAAGTTTATATTCTGAATTCACTATGGTGATGCCCGAGACTAAGGGAGAGGAATTTAATTTTCTGATGAGAGGTTCTAGGAAAAGGTTGAATAAGTAGGGTGAGAGGGGGCAGCCTTGATGAGTGCACTATCTTAAGGTAAAAGGTGTGGAAAGCACCCCATTGCATTGGATGTGTGCTGAGGTAGAGGAGTAGAGTATTTTAATCCAACTTAGAAAGTCCTGAGGGATACCATATTTGGGAAGTAAAAAGAACAAATATTCCCAGGACACTCTATCAAATGCTTTTTCTGCATCCAAGGAAACTAAGGCAGCTGAAATGAGAGAATCCTTGGATACAGAAAATAGGTGGGCCTGCTTCCTGAGGTAGTCAGATGAGTGACGGCCCTTAACAAAACCTACCTGCTCTGCACAAATTAAGGCATCCCAGCCCAGTCTTGAGGCCAAGCTCTTAGCCAGGATTTTTAGATCCACATTAATAAGGAAAATGGGTCTATAGTTGTGTGTGAATAGAGGATCCTTACCAGATTTGGGTAGGACCACTGTAGTAGCCTGGGTTAGAGAAGTATCAGAGATACCATTTTCATAGAAGTATTGTAAAGTACCTAAAAGGATAGGTGCCAATGTACTTTTCAGGGCCTTATAAAAATTAAGGGAGAATCCATCTAGACCTGGGGATTTATCCAGTGTGAGTAAGTCAATGGCTTCCATTATTTCTTCTATTTCAGTAGGAGCTTTTAAACTAGAAGACTGCATGTCAGATAGTGCTGGGAGATTGATATCAGTAATGAAGAACTTAAACATTTGCTGAGAGAAAGAGGAGTTAGTAGGAGTATACAGGCATTCATAAAAATCCTTAAAAGTTTCACAGATATCCTTAGGTGAGGTAAGAAGAGTGCCAGTAGATAACTGAAGGGAGGTAATGATTCTGTCAGACACCTGGGACCTAAGTCTAAGAGCAAGGAGTTTCCCTGCTCTTTCACCTTGATCAAAGTCAGTTATCCTGGATCTAAGCATGAGGAATTCAGCCTTTTCAGCCAATAACTGGTTATATTGAGTTCAAAGTGACTCAACTTTTTCCCAGTCCTCATTGGGAGATAAGACTGAAAGATTTGCCTCGGCTATTGCGATCTGATCAAAAAGAGAGGAGAAGGCTTTTTCCCTCTGTTTTTTACATTTCGCTGCAAGGCATATTAATTCTCCCCTTAAGGCACATTTTAATGAACACCATAAAACATCCATTTTAGGTATGGACGGGGAGTAATCTATCATAGAATTAGAGATCAAGGACTGCAGATGTTGCATATGGTCTTCAGATTTTAACATTTGGTTATTAATCCTCCAAAGTCTGTCTCGTTGAATATTGGGTGTAAGGTCTAAAAGTAACTGGGCCATAAGATGATCAGAAAAGATTTTCAAGGAGTAAAAAACTGATGTGACTTCAGAGAGGTGGTCAGTACTCACTAGAAAGTAATCAATGCAGGAAAATGATTGGTGAGCGAGTGAGTGAAATGAGTATTCTTTCCTGTTTGGATAAGGGATTCTCCAGGGGTCTGCCAAACTTATTGAGTACATTAGTTCATGCTGGACTTTTTGACCTGGGGACAAAGATAATCTAGAAGGGCCTGTTCTGTCAAGGTTGTTTGATAGGACTTGATTCCAGTCCCCTCCCAGAATTATTGGGATGGTGGACCAGGGAGCCAGTGTTGACATGAGACCCGTAAATAATTTTGGGTCATCAGTGTTATGGCCATAAATGGAGCCAAAGATAACCTCTGAGTGACCTAGAACAGTCCTTAATATAACATAACCGCCTTCCGAATCTGAAATTTCTTATTATAAATGGAATGGAATATTGCGGGCAATTAAGATGGAAGTTCCCCTTTTGTGAGAGTTGAGGCCTGAGCCAAACACTTGTCCCACCCAGAGCCTGCAAAGGTAGTGCACCTCGGTGGGTAGAAGGTGTGTCTCCTGTAAGAAGACCAAGTCAGTTTGTATACTGCGGAGGTGTATCAGTACATTCATTCATTTAGCCGGGGTTTGTGCCCCTTTGATGTTCCATGTACAAAAGTGGTAACCAGACATTTTAGCTATGTAACTGAGAAACTAAAGTCCTAGTGCATAAGGAGAGAGAAACCGATAAATAAAATATAGGCCTTGACCCTGTTATTTGTGGCAGTACCCTCCCCCCAGAAATCTTTATTCCCTCCCAATCCCCCTAACCCCCATCCCAGGAAAAAATACCCCACAAAATATAACCCTGAGCCCCACATGACCAAATTAGGAGAGATTGTAACATAGGCCCCAGACTGGGTAAATGACTGTGGAGGCTCAGTCCCCTTTTGCCAAGACATGACTGACTCACCCAGGATAGTGCATCTCGGCTCACCCCCCCAACCCCCAAAGAGCATAACCATTAACCTATTGAAAAAATCAATTCTATCGGCGGTAACCCCCTTCATACAGTTCATATTTCACAATGAAGAATAAGAACATAGTATTCAACAGTGTCCCAGGTCTTCTACTGTGTTATATGCTGGGATTTAGAAATGAACATGTAATGACTGAACTGCAAAACTATATACACACATATTTTTGTAGGTAGTACCCAAGTGACAATAATAAATCTCTTCCCTTTTTCCTCTTCCCCCCTCCCTCTGTCTCTTGTTTTGTTCCCCTTTTTCTCCCCCCCCCTTTTTTTCTTTCTTTAGTTTAATATAGCCAAGTGAACCCTTTAGGTGCTGGGCTTTATCCAAAATATTACTAGCCCAGATCAATTTAGTAAGAATTGAAGGACGTCATGGTACTCCAATGGAACTTTGAGTCAAGCCCTTACATTCCAGATTTACATGGTGGTATTCAATAAAAAATAAAAAAAATAATGAGGATGAGGAATGTGGGGGGGGGGCAAATAATCAGAAATGGTAAAGGAAGGGGGATTAGTAGTGTAAACAGATTTAAGTCCAGGAAAAGTAGCCAAAAATATGCCAGTCTCTAACTTAGGTTCATCCTGCAGTTACACATTCGAGCGGTCAACTTGCATGATACTGTGCACATTCAAGTAAACCAGTATGAGCACACATTCAAAAGGAGGAAAAATAAACAGGCGAGCTACAGGAAATGAGTCAAAATGGGAGCAGTCCTGCAAAACCAGTCACCATAGCTGGAAACAAGAATGGATCAAGAGTGCTTCTTCCTGAAAGAAAAACAATCAGCAGGTAGATCGAGAGGGAAGAAAACCATGATGCTTGATCCCAATTTTCCTTCTGCTGATGCCTAAATGGACCCCCAAAGCAGCGCTGATCCGAGAAGCTGCAGAACAAGACACAGGTAGGAATCTGTGATGTTACCAAAAATAGAGGGAGAAAAGAGATATTTTTCAATATACGCTCAAAGCTTGTTATAGGATTTGTGAACACTGCAGAAAATTACCAAACTGATGTGCACTCTCCCACTAGATCAGCGGTGGGCAAACAAGTGGGGAAACAGTAGGTAGTTCCTCCACTGCTTGCTTCACACCTTCAAAGCTTCTCCAGCTGCCGTGGTAGTTCCACGTTTAGCCTGGTAGTTCATCCGAAATCAAATTCCAGCAGCTATTAGTTTTGTAATGGAGTTATGGTATGCAGCCCGCTTCTGTCTAATAGTGACTTGCATGTCTTGAAAAAATCTAAGGTGGGCATCCTCCCATCTTATCTCCTGCAGCTCCTTGGTTTTTGCCAGGATATGCTGCCGATCTATGTAGCTTAGGAGAAAGATGATGAACGGTCTAGGCTTGGCACTGGGAGGGGGTTGTGGTTTCAGTGAGCGGTGGGCCCGTTCAACCTGGTATACTGTAGTTTGCGGCGGAGGGCCCGCTATCTCCGCCAGAAGCTTCTGGGTAAATAGAACAGTGCAGGACCCTTCAGCTTCCTCCAGTAGGCCAAAAATAACAACATTATTTCTTCTATTTCTTCCCTCAAGGTCTTCCAGCTTGCTTTCCATTTTATTTAGTCTCTGCCTTAGCACTATAACCTCCTGTTCCACCCTGGTCTGCCAGTTTTCCAACGAGGACATGTGGGCTGAGATGTCGGAGGTTTTTTTATTAGTTTCTTTCAAATCAGCTTGGATATTTTTCAGATCTAAAGCAAACTCTCTGAAGGTATCTTTAATAATAGCCATTTCAGCTAAGAATTTGTCCTCAGACAGGGGAATAGAGCTGTTAGGCCAGGCTGCCATTTTGCTGGAGGTTGCGGTCTGTGTTTTGGATTTTTTAGCAGATTTATCTGGCGTCTGGGGAGGTGTCTGAGCTGGGGGGGCCTGGCGCATTTCTGCTTCCATATCTGTGCTCGCTGAACGTTAAACACTTCCTTTGCTAAGCTGATTGCTGCTCTCTTTGGTTAGTAGAAGTTGTTAGTAGTAGTGGAATAGCCAATCTCAGTCACAAAATTACTAAAGTTGATGCTTTTGAAGGGTCAGGAGGAGAGCTGAGCTGAAGAGCGTCTACTCAGGCTGAAGACATCATGTGATCTCCCTATGTATTTATATATTTATGTGATTCTGTGTATGTTTACATGCCACAAGAATGCCAGTGTTAAGGCAAGGGACAGATGAAGAGAGAGAGACTGGAGTTCTTTTAAAAATGTTTGACCTGCCTCAGACCTGAGGGGTAGCTGCTTGCCAGGAAGCTAAGGTTGCATTTCCAGGTCCCTTAACAGAGATATGCAAAAATCCATTTACCTGTCATAAACCATGCACTTTATTGCCCAGGATGTGTTAAACAGCATTTTGGGAAATGACCATTCTTCACAGGACACTGTGACTTAGCTTACAGTGTGTTATACTGAGACATCAAAGTTTTAACCTTGAAGTCATGTTCATGACTATTATATGTGACAGGAAGTTGTGATGTCAGAATCTTAATAAGACAATTTTGGGAAAGCGAAAGAGTGACATCTACTGGTCTAATAGAGAAGACCCCCTTTGGGATTAGACAGTTCTTTTTCTTCAGGCATTCTACAGCTACATAAGGAATTAAACAATGGTCATTCACTCTCATTTTTGCTGAGCATCTACCAGGGACACTCTTCTCCTGCCAATACAAGAAGCAGGACTGCCAGTACAAAGGGACTGAATCTTTCATTTACTTTTTTTGGACTTCAATTTACTATGGACTTAAGGTAGACTTTAAGGAATGGGAAGCCACCAGAACAGACACCCAGAAAATGGTTGATGCATTTGCGTCCTTTTCTAAGGAAATTTACCAGGAAGGACATCTTGCTGGGGAGAAGGAAATTAGGACATTCCTAGAGGGAATACATTACCAGTGCTAGACCTAGCACAGGTTAGAGAGTTAGCAGCTCCAATAAGAGAATCTGAGATAATAGAGGTGGTACAGTCTCTGCCTTCTGGCAAAACTCTGGGGCCAGATGGCCTAATGGCTAAGTTTTATCAGGAACATCTCCGTACTTTACTCCCCCATTTATGGAAGTTTTCAGTAATATAATGCAAGAGGGTGTGTGTCACCCACTGCTATACCAGGCATATATTTCCCTGGTTCCAAAACCAGGCAAGCCTATAGATTTACCTGGCAGTTATAGGACTATAGCCTTGATGAATCAAGATATTAAGGTCCTTACCAGGATTATTGCTAACAGAATACTGAATATTGCTCCAAATTTAATCAGTCATGAACAGGTAGGATTTATGCAGGGTAGGGGGGTACATGATGCCCTTAATAAACTCCACCACATACTCAGTAATGTGCCGGATTCCCAACTACCTCTAGCCTTGATATCTTTGGATGCGGAGAAGGCCTTTGACAGGTTGTCCCATCCATTTCTATTTGCTACAATGGAGAAGATGGGTTTCACTGAGGGCCTTCTCAGAGGTATAAAAAACCTATATGCAGCCCCTACAGCCAGAGTATTATGTAATGGGTATGTTTCACTGGAGATTCGATTAGAAAATTTGACCAGACAGGGATGCCCCCTCTTGCCAATATTGTTTAATATATACCTGGAACCCCTCTTAAGGGCTATTAACAAAGATGCTAACATAAAGGGGATTAAAATAGCAGGGCAGGATCTAAAATTGTTGGGCTTTGCAGACGATATACTTCACACTTACAAGACCCGGCCTCAAGCTTCAGAAGAACAGTTGAAACTATAGGGCAATTCTCCAAAGTCTAGAACTATAAATTTAATTTGAGCAAGGCACAAATTCTCCCTTTGAGACCGCATGTATGCAGAGCAGATTTTGTACCACTGCAGTTACACTGGGCAATGGATAGGATTAAATACTTGGGTATATGGATTACAGCTAGTATGGAGGATGGTGCAGCAACAAACATGGATAAGGTCCTATTAGCAATTATACAATGGCAAGGAAAGTTCCTGTATTCTGATTGGTCAGTGGGTGCCTGAGACAGTGATGTTATTACACAATAACATCACTGTATGAATTTACTTGAGCATATGGAGCTAGAGCATTACACTGAGCCCTTTTTTTCCTCTTCAAAAACACAAAACAAAAACTAAAAACATTTTTAATGTTTTGTTTATTTTGTATAACATCGAGCCATTGTATAATTGCAATAAGGCACTCCAAGGTGTGTGTTATCTTGTAATATTGTCACTCCTGGGGTGGTGGAAGCAACTCGGCTTCGCCTCGTGCTTCAACCCACCCCAGGAGTGACATTATTACACGATAACACACACCTTGTCATGCCTTATTGCTTAATTAAAGGGGACATACTCAGATGGAATAAGCTTCCTTTGAACTTTGCAGCTAGATTGGGACTAGTTAAGATGAACCTATTGCCTAGGTTATTATATCCAATATACTTAGCCCCATATTGCATTCCCAAATTATGGTTCATAAAAATTAGGGAACTGTTATCTGAATTTCTGTGGAATTCCTAGCCTCCTAGGAAAAAAACATAGTATCCTGTGCTTACCGCACAGCATGGGGGGAATCAAACTGCCTGATCTTCATCTATATTATGCGGTGGGACAAATGGGTCTTATGAGTCGATGGGTTAGGAACTTGGAGGGAGAGACATATATTCCAATATGGCTGCAAATAGAGAGACAAATATTAAAAGACTCAGGCCTCTCTCCAAAGGCGTTTCTTTTTGCTAGTCCAGAGAAATGCCTTAAAAAATAACCCTGACTCCAATTGTTAAATCAGCACTGGCCTGGTGGTTATTTCTCACTCCTGCCCAGAGATGGGATAAAATGAGGACCCAAGACCAACCTGTGCTGGGCAACCCTAATTTACTGATTGTGGGTAAGGTAATCACTAAACGATGGGCAGCTCCGTTCCTGGGCCTAACATTAATGTATGTTATAAAGGATAATAGTGTGGTTCTCCTGGGTAGGTGTGATGCAATGCATTTTTTTCAAAAGGTTACAGCTCACTAAAATGCTGGAGGGTGTATGGAGAAGGCTAGGGGGCCCACCAGAAAATCCATTCACCTGGGACAATCTAAAGGAAGTGGATCCTACATCTAATTCTCTATCTAAAGTATACAAGGTACTATTGGACTATATTAGCCAAAACTCTCCTACAAGAGTTCTATATTGGGAAAGGACAATGGCCCCCCAGAGGCCTGCTTGGGACAATATCTGGAGGAGTAACAAGTATATACCTATACCCAAGTATAAGATTATGCAAATTCTTTATTGTTTCCAATATGTATTTCACCCGTGTGAAACTATGTGACAGACACCTTAGACAGATGGACCTGTGTTTTAGATGTGGAGTGGGACCAGGTGATATCCTACATGTGATGTAGGAATGTAGTAAAATATCGCCTATATGGGTTGAAATTAAACAACATATGGACCCTTTTTTGGATTACTCAGAATTTATATTGCCTGAAATTTGCATATTAGGAGACATGTTGCAAATATCAGGGGCCACATCCAAATACCATCTATCTCTGATGACTGCGATAGTCAAATCTTTTATATTGAAACACTGGAAGGATGACTATATCTATACTTATGAACAATGGGTGAGGGATTTTATTTTGGCTTTGGGAAGAATAAAGAGGCATATTTATATTGAGGGTAGGAAGGGGTAATATAATAAAAGATGGTCGACACTACAGGCAATCTATTCACTGCAGGTTAATAATACCTAAACACAGGCCTGTCTGTCGGGTTGTGACTAGCAAGAGATTACTATTTAGGAGAAACGAACAGCCTTATATGGATTTATTTCAGTTCTAAATGGACGTATTATATACAATTGTTTTTGGGTTGAGTTGGTATTAGTAAAATGGTATTAGGATAAGGGTTTTGGTCTGCTTAGGTTCAAGGGTGGGGGCGACTCTCTCTCTTTCCAGGGGACATAGCTTGGGGCCACCTCCTGGGCGTAATGTTATTTAGGTTGTGGCTTAGGTTTTATAAATCAAGGGGGTAACAATACTTCTGTTTCAGGGGTTTTACCTCTGTTGGTTAAGTTAAGTCACTGATATTGTTACCCTAAGATATAGATGCATTAAGAGTTGTAACTGTAATGGAGGGTCAACCCCATCAGCTGTGTATGTACGGTGTTCGCCTGGTTAAATAAAGATTTTAATTGATTGATTGACATAGTTGGGGCTGTACATAGTTTTCACAATCAGTTTTGGGACTGTGAATCCTGGGTTCACCTGGGATATATGTGTGTATGTCTAAAAACCTGAAACAAACTAATAAAGATGATTTAAAAAAAAAACAAAAAACAATGATAACATCAAAACAAAACATAATTACCTGGCTGGAGTGAATCACACTCCATGGAGTTACAATCTAAGAGTACTTTAACAAAATAATATAGAACAAGAAACAAAGACTGTTATTTGACCATATCTCCATTAATCAATTAGCATAACCAACCAAATGAAATTACAATAATAATAATTTAAAAAATGAAAACTTATAGAGGGAAACACTGCTGCTTCTAGGGGTTAAAGAGGTGTTGCTTAACTTCAAAAACAGTCAATTGAGGACCCTAAGGATGAAGGAAGAGAAGGTGGTGAGGTGGTGGGAGGGTAATCAAGGCCCTCCCCCACGCGTCGCTAAACAATCTGGAACATTGTCTATATCCTCGGATTGAGCCATTTGGCGGCCCCTTCTACTGTGAACTAATTCTGTGCGGGGGCTGAGCAGCAACCATCCCTTAGGCATTGGAATGCCAAGATGACCTAGAAAGGGTTGCCATACAAGAGCAAATTTTTCATATCTGCCAGCAGTAATGTATGACAGCCGCTCAAACCCCACCACTTTAAGCATACTTTCAACCCACTCATCCTTCGTGGGAACCTCTGTCAAATGCCACCGGCATAAAAGAAGATGTTTGGCCTCTGTAATACCCATCGTAACCCAGTCACATTGGTAAAAACTTATATACTGGAGTCTTAAAGTGTTCCCCAATGCCATAAGCAAGGCATCCTTCAGAATCCAAGAAGATAATTTTCCACTCCTCATCCCTAAGAGAATACCCCAACATGCGTTCCCATCTCTGCTGTAGTTTGCTCACATCTGGAGCACTGGCCTCCTGCAATGCCCAGTAAACAGTGTTGTGTGAAATGCAAACAATTTTCTGCTGCGGAATATTTTGCGTAATGTTTAAATTTCACAAAATTTTTCACACGGGCAAAATTTGATTTCATCTGGAATTTCAATTTTGTTTAACTGCAAAATTTTGCATATGGTTTCAGAGATTAATTTCTCCCATCCATGTTTTAATTTTGCCTTCTGGCAACAATTTCACCAGTGTAACTTTTGATTTAGCCAGCAAAATTATGTTTCAAAGGCGAAATTTGCAATGCATCATGGGTATACAGGTCAAATATCACATGCAAAAATAAGAAATTATTTGGTGAGCAAATTATGGGTCGATTAGTTTGCAGCCATGAATAATTTACAAATTCACACAAAAGATATCAATGCACCGTAACCTTTTTTATTTCGTAGTGTATAAATTCATCAGGTTACATATAAGTGCTTTTCAAAAAGTGCTTTTTCATCTAAAGTGCTTACTTAGAACTGGCTAACATACATTTTGCTAATAACATATTGCATATAAAAACAAGCAAAACAACCTACCCAGTTTAAAGCGTCAGCCACCACTAACATAGAAACACAGAAACATGGAAGTTGATGGGAGATAAGGACCGAAAGGCCCATCCAGTCTGCCATTTCTTTTGTCAATGGCCTATCTATTCATACTCATCTGTATTGCTCCCTTATGCCTATCCCATGCCTGTCTGAAGCCTTGCACTCTATTCATATCCACCACTTCCTGAGGTAGGCTGATCCATGCATCCACCA
This sequence comes from Neoceratodus forsteri, assembly GCA_016271365.2. NCBI lineage: Eukaryota > Metazoa > Chordata > Ceratodontiformes > Ceratodontidae > Neoceratodus > Neoceratodus forsteri. The sequence continues at coordinate 324,492,591 of CM057458.1, forward strand.
CCCTTTCTGTGAAAAAGAACTTCCTCACATTACCCCTTAATTGGCTTCCCTCTAATATCATGCTGTGTCCTCTTGTCCTGCTATTTTTCGTATATTAAAACATGTTAAACTCGTTCACCTTGTTAATGCCCTTAGGGTGTTTGAATGTTTCAATCATATCACCGCTCTCCCTCCTTTGCTCTAGGGTATACATATTGAGCTCCATTAATCTGTTCTCATATGTTTTCTGATGCAGTCCCGACATCATTTTGGTTGCCATTCTCAGGACTGCCTCAATCTGGTTAATGTCCATGTGAAGGTGCGGCCTCCAGTACTGCACGCAGTACTCCAGATGGGGCCTAACCAGTGTCTTGTAAAGAGGGATTATTACCTCCCTCTTACGACTTGTGATACCCCTACTAATACACCCCAACATCCCCCTAGCCTTGCCTACTGCTTTAGTGGTCTGCTTGGATGATTTCAGGTCATCTGTGATGATGATGCCCAAGTCTCTTTCTTCCCTTGTGACTGCCAGCAACTCCCCTCCCAGCCTATAGGTGGCTTCAGGGTTTCCCTTCCCTATGTGCATGATCTTGCACTTCTTTGCGATAAACCCCAGTTGCCACTCTTCCAACCATTTTGCTAGTTTATCGAGATCTCTTCTCATTCTGTCCACACCATCTAGATCATCTACTCTGTTGCAAATCTTGGTGTCATCTGCAAACAGACAAACCTTACCTTCCAGTCCATCTGCAATGTCACTGATGAAGATATTGAAGAGGACTGGCCCCAGGACTGATCCCTGAGGTACCCCACTTGTGACATGCATCTCTTCTGACTGCATACCATTTACCACCACTCTCTGTTTTCTGCCCATCAAACAGTTTGCCACCCAGTTGACCAAAGTCTGACCCATCCCGAGCCTACCCAGCTTATTAATCAATCTTCTATGTGGAACAGTATCGAAAGCTTTGCTGAAGTCAAGGTAGGCGACATCAACTGCTCCCCCTTGGTCCACCACTCTGGTTACCCAGTCAAAGAAATCTATGAGATTAGTTTGACAGGACCTTCCTTTTGTAAACCCATGCTGTCCTGGATCCTGTGCTCCTATGGATTCCAGGTGTTGCACTATCCTTTCCTTAAGGAGTGTCTCTATAATCTTGCCCACTACTGAGGTAAGACTGACTGGTCTGTAGATCCCTGCCTCCACCCTGCTACCACTCTTGTGGAGCAGGATCACATGAGCCCTTCTCCAGTCTTCTAGGACCTCTGCTGTACTCAGGGACTAACTAAACAGTTCTGATAATGGCTCTGCTAGTTCCACCCTTAGCCCCTTTAGTACCCTGGGATGTATGCCATCAGGTCCTATTGCCTTGTCCACCCTGAGCTTATTGAGCTCTTGCAAGACCCTTTCCTTTGTGAAGGGACTAGTGCACACCTCCCTTCCCCCCTGTGTCCATGGTGCTGAGCTGTGGGCCCTGCCCTACCTTCTCTTCAGTAAATACTGAGCAGAAGTATCTATTTAGGATAGATGCTTTTACATGGTCCTCCTCCTCACTCGCCCCTTTATCCTCTTTGATCTTAGCAATACCCCCTCTGGACTTTCTCCTTTCACTAATGTATCTATAGAAAGTCTTGTCACCTTCTTTTTACTGTTCGTGCTAGTGTTTCCTCGGTTTGAGCATTTGTCTACCTTACTGCCTTCCCTGCTTTCCTTAGGGAAGTTTGGTATGCCTCCCTGTCTTCATACTGCTGCGTTCCCTTATATTTCCTGAAGGTCAGCCTTTTGGCTCTGACCTTTTCTGCTACTGTGTTTGAGAACCAAACTGGTTTCCTTCTTCTTTTGCACTTCCTTTTCTCACTAACACAATGGGATGTTGCTTCAAGTATTGCATCTTTAATGCTTGCCCACTTTGCCTGTACCCCCTCACCCATATTTCTTTTTGCCAGGACTAGCTTAACTCTGTTGGCCATCTTATCAAAGTCAGCTCCTCTGGAGTCCCATATTTTTGCCTTGGAATGTGATGATTTTGTTCTATTGGCCAAATTGAAACATACCATATGATGGTCACTAGCACCCAGGTGACCTTCTACCTGGAGATCTGTGCTCCTTTCCCCGTTAGTTAGTATTAGATCTAGGATAGCCCTGTTTCTTGTGGGTTGTTGTACCAGTTGTTTGAGGCTCTTCCCCTGCAGGGAAGCCACTATGTGTCTAGTTCTGGCAGATGTTCCTGCTGGTATTAACCAATCTGTATCTGGCATGTTGAAGTCTCCCATTATCAGAAACTCCCCTTTAGCTGTCATGTTTTATATATCTTCTAACAGTAATGTGTCTATATTCTCCCCCTGGTCTGGGGGCCTGTAGACAACCCCAGTTCATATGGCTGTCCCATTTCATGTTTCTATGGTGACCCGCAGTTCTTCTGGCTCCTTATGTGTATTCTGAATTTCTGTAGCTTTGATATTTTTATTGACATACAGGGCCATTCCATCCCCCTTTTTGCACCTTGGTCTCTTCTGAACAGTACATAGCCAGGTACTAAAGTCTCCCAAGTCTGGTTACTGGTAAACCACATCTCGCTAATTGCTACTATGTCCAGTTTAGCCTCTGTCGTTATTGCCTGCAGGCCTGGGATCTTGTTTCCCAGACTGCGAGCATTTGTGTACATGATTTTCCATTGGCCAGATTTTGGTGTGTTAGTTGTTGGGTGCAGTCTGGAGTTTCCCCTGTGCGTTGTATGGGGAGTTGGACCTTTTTCCTTACCTGGTGATGCGAATGAACTGCAAACGTGCTGAACTCCTGTTTGACCACTAGCTGAGAAGGGAGGGGTGTTCTTCCCCTTCGACGTATGGGATGCTGCACCGCTCTCACCCTTTGCTAGTTTAAATATTCTGCAAAGACGTCAAACATCTGCCCCAATGCACTGACTCCCTCCTTAGTCAGATGCAGTCCATCAAATTTAAAGAACTTTCGCTCCCAAAACTGTTGCCAGTTCGCTACAAATTTGTGTCCTTTTTCCTGGCACCAGCCCATGAGCCACATGTTTAGCTCCCCTATCTCCCCTTTTCTGGTCTTCCGTCCATTTGCCCCCCCCTCTTCCAGACTGGCAGGATCTCAGAGAAAGAAATGCTGGACAAAATGGTTAGGTGTTCCTTGGTCTCCACAACTGACCAGCTGGCGAGATCATTAGTCCCTGTGTGTGCCAGGACATCAATGTTTTCTCCTGCTTCCCGAACAATTTTAGCAATGCAGTCAGTGTCTCTCCATGCTGATGTACCTGGGAGACATCTGATCATTACCCCTGGTGGAGATGGGTATCAAGTCCCCGAATCATGGAGTCTCCTATGATCAGAAGTGTTTTGGATTTCCTTTTTGCTTTTTTTGTTTTGGTTCCTGTTTTGGGTGAGTTTTGTTGTGCTAGCTCCTGTGCTGCAGTATCCTGCTCTGCAGTGTCCTCTGCCCCTTTGTTTGATTTCAGAGATAGAGGCAGATACCTGTTTGTAGTTTTTATATGGTTTGTGGAGGTAATATGTTGAGAGCACTGAGTGATGGGGCACCAATTTGCCCCTCTAACCACCTGCCAACCTCCCAGACCAACTACCCTCTGTGGTCGAGGAGCTTCTGTTTGATGTTGGGGAAATGGCGGGTGGTTCTTGTAATATATTTCCTCTTGAATATGCAATTTGAGGTGCGCAATCTCTGCCCATGCTGCTTGGAGCTGAGCCCTTAGATCTCCAATGACCCAGCATGTAGGACAGTGTCATAAATCCTGTAAAACTGCCCTTCTGAAAAGTGTTCCACAGTACCTGCAGTTAATGATATCCATTCCAGATAAGTTGCTGGGTTTATAACCTGGTCAGAGATATTAGAAGGAAGAAAATGAAAGCAAAAGTTTGATTTTGTGTTTTGTTTGTTTTTGTATAACTTGTTATAGTCAGTTAAGTTACTAGTGCCCCTGTAAATGAGGTCACTGTCTAGATACCCCACTGATCCACCCCTTCCTGCTTTGCCACAGGAAATGTCACGACTGTGCTACCCTATAAAAGGAGTGTAGTGTGGGGTGGTTGGGGATGAGGGTGAGTGGCTGGGCCCTTCCCCTGTCAAAAAAGAAGAACCATGGATGAAAGAAACAAGGAGGTAAGAGCTTATCTTAATGATAGATTAAACTGTAAAACCTGAAAAGCACCACCTGTAATAATTTCGAAGAAGATATACCCTATAAGAAACACTTTGCTACAGAGAAAAATAAAGCAGTAACAGAAGATATGCCTTGCAAAAGACAATTTGAATCAGAAGATTACAGCAGTAATCTGTTAGCACACACCTGTAGGCACACCCTGTAATAATGAAGAGGACAGAAAATATTTTCTTGGTGTTGTTTTTGTTTTTAATTTTTTTTCTTAGTTTTAGGGGGTGGAGCTGAGAAAAGTGCCACTAACACAGGGCAGGAAAAAGGAAAGCAAAGAAAATTAGCTGCTGCCTCACTGAGTGCTGACAAACCACCACTTACAATGCGCCAGGCCCCTATTTCAAACTGCCACCACAATGCAGGAGTTCCAAAACTTTCTGTTGGTCCTCCATTATTTGTTTTGTGTCCCCCCTGGCCTCTTTGAACTCCTGGCAGAACTGGTCAAATTCCTGCCTAATAGCTCACACCTCACTGTGCACGGCCACCAGGTATTCATTGCTAACCGGACCTGTGGCTGCTGCAGGCTGTGTGGGCTCAGCATGGCAATGATGGTGGTGCCGGCAGCTGTGGGGTGACGGTGGTGCTACCTACTGCTGCTGTGTCCTGGTACGGCACCCCCCTGTGCTGATGCTGATCACCATCCTTCTGCTCGCCTCCTTCTCCTATATATTCACCCCTCCACTAGTGCTGCCTCCTGCTGCTGACACCTCTTTCTACTTTTGGAGCCACTCTGCAGGGTGGTGGTGGTGCTGAAGATGGCTCTTTTGGCCACCAGTGCAAAGGTGTGCCCCTTTCTTCTCCCAATGAACTCTCTGGCCACAAAGGTTGCAGTTGACAACACTGTCATCTGCAGCATTTGTGGTGACCACACTGACAACACTCTTAGCTGGTGGTGGTAGTAGGGGCTGCCAGCTGATGTACCAGTGGCCACAACATCCTGCACCTGCTGGGGGTGGGAGCACATGCTCCCACTGCTGCTGGGGGGGTCAATGGGCTCCTGCTGCTGGGGGGCCAGGGCACATGTTGCTGCTGGGGGGCAACAGGCTCTTACTGCTGGGGGGCAAGGGTCACATGCTCCTGCTGCTGCTTGTGAGGGTCAACGAGATCCTGCTGCTGGGGGGCAGAGGCCACATGCCCTGTGGGGGGGCCTGTCTTTCAGACAGAAATGCTCACCTGTTAAGGTGAACACTTGTACCTCCTTTCTGACCAGTCCCCCTTGCCCTACCTTTTCCATCCATATTATCAAAAAAAAATGTTTTCTTAACAGAAAACTAAAAAAAATGAAAAAGTAAAAGAAAGCAAGAGAGTGAGAGACACACACACACGCACACACATACTCACTATAATCTTACAGATAGAAAAATATAAACACACAGAAAATGTCCTAACAAAGAAAGTAAGAAATTAATTGTTTTAAACTAAAGAATTTGTAAAAACAAACTTATGTTAAGTGGTTTTCCTACTGCCTAGGTCTCTGACTACCTCTCTGTCTGAAAACACTAGCAAAAGGAAGCAGAATCAGTGACTTCTGCCTGACTGCAGTCACCCATGTGACCTGCAGAGAGAAAATCATGTGACAAGCCTTTTTTTCCCTAATTTCACCTAATGGTACCGCAAGGTGAAATTTACCAGCAAAATTGACCGGCGAAATTTCACCATAAGTACTTAATTACGTGAAATGTTTTGCAGGGCAAAATTCATGATTTCACCACTATATATTCTTGGGTAGGTAGGGTAAATGAGGGATAGACAAGGTCCCATAAGACACAGTCTGGAGAGCCTTTGGCGCTCCAATCCTTCTCCAAAGCCAACCATCTAACCTCGGATCTGTAATTCTTAGAGTGGAACCAGAACCATATTTGTCTAAGACCAGTGGCAATATAGTACCCCAGGAGCCATAGCAAAGCAAAGCCCCCCCTTCTTATATGGATCCATTAGCTGTTTCATCAAAAGACGAGGTATCCAGACTTCCCAATAAACAAATTACAAAACAGATTGAAATTGGCGCCACCAACTATCCAGAAATGTAAGTGGGAGATATCTAATAATAAAGGAATAAAGCATGACAGGATGTGTGTCATGCTGGGATAATGTGACACCTCGGATGATTGGGTCTGAGGCCATAGGCTGAGTGCATTGAACACCCAAGAAGTGATGTTATCCCAGCACGACACACACCCTGGAGTGCATTATTCCTATTATACAATTTTGTTTTAAATAAAAAAAGGAAAAATATTAAAATATTTATTAAACTATATTTTTGTGTTATTTCTAGATGGGGTTGGAATACTTAACAAAAAAATATTGTGGATTATTTGCCTTGCCTAGCAGGTGGAGCTACTGTCATGTTAGTGTAGTTCTGCTCTTCCCTCTCTTTTTTTGTGCCTTGTTAGCAGTCAGGTTGGAGTTGTTGTTCCCCTTCCCCATTGTCCTTTTAAATATTTTATTGCCCAGGTGTTCTTTTGAGCCCTGCCTGTGGGTTGTCTTACATTTGTCTTCTTTTAATGTTCCCCACTTTATTGTAATGACTGAGGTCAGTGTGAGTTTTCATTTTCCCCATTGCTGTCCTCACAGTTCCAATGTGTCACTTGGCTCCCCTCACTGACTCTCCATAACAGTTTTTCCATTTTCTGATGATAATGTTGCTATTGCAGAGAGAAAGAGAGGAACAAGCAACAAAGTGAGATGGCACAAGTAAGTAAAAGTGTGTCACATGGATTGCCATTGTATGATGTTTTTGTTACGTGGGACGGGAGAGCGGGGACTAAAGTGAGCACATGCTAGAAACAGTGAAGGTGTCCGGCAGCTCACTCGGTCCACCCCTTCCCTCCACCACTTGGTTCTCTGACTCTGCTTGTGGTTCTCCCTGTACAGTTGACATATGTTTGTACTGGGAGAAAAAAAGAAAATGGCATGGAAAAAACACTGTGTGGTGAGTTACTTGCTGGCAATCTGCTTTTTCAACAGATGCCCTCACTGCATTCTGGGGTGGCTGGGGAGAGATGAAGCCAAAGGCACCAACAGCTTCCTGGGAACGTTTGGTGTTTTTTTTGTTATGAAAAACTTGGGGGATATGTTTGGGGGTTGTGGGTTTAATTTTGACTGACTTCTGTGCTATGGGAGGGAGTGACTTACAGTGGTGTGAAGCCGATGAGAAAGGCGGCTATCTCTTGGTACATGTTACGTGTACGGATTTTTTTTTTATGAGATTTGGTCATGTGCTGGGACTAGACCCATTATGCTATGCTGGGATAATGACACGGGTCCTGCCCCAGATGGATCAGTCATAGCCCAGCACTCTTTTATGTCGCTATATAATGTATAATATCTTAGGGAAAAAAAGCATTTGAACAGTCTGTACCTTACCCTACAAAGATAAATGAAGGTGTTTCCATCTAGCTACATCCCTTTTTAGTTTAGTCAAGATGGGCTGTAAATTTAAAGAGGGCCATTTCATCAAATTGGGAGATATAAGCACACCCAAGTACATTATAGGACCTGTGACCCAATGCAACCCCAGAACCATTAATGGCACAACAGCCCCTCCTGAACCCATAGGGAGCACTTCTGTTTTGCTCCAGTTATTCTTCAGTCCTGAAAGGGAAGAGAAATAATCAAGCAAATGAACAAAATTAGGCAGGGAAGCCTCAATGTTCCTAAGTGTCAGCAAAATATCATCAGCAAACTACAAAGCTTTATATACTTGGATTCCAGTCTGAAATCCCTCAATGTCTATGTATTCCTGAGCCAATGGCTCAATAGCAAACAAAAAAAGAGCCTGGGAGAGGGTACATCCCTAATGTGTTCTCCTTCTCAATGGAAAGGTGGGGGACACCTTACCATTAGTTAAAACAGCAGCACGGGGGGGAAGAGTAAATAACTTGAACCCAATGGGTAAAATAGGGGCCAAAACCAAATTTGTACAATGAAGCCAATAAATACGGCCATTCAACTGAATCAAATTCCTTTTCTGTGTCCAGGGCCACCAGTGCCACTGCTCCCTATGGCGCCTGATAAACACAGAAAAGGTCAACCAATCTGTGAATATGGTCCACCCCATATCTCCCCCCAACAAAACCCACTTAATTGGGATGTATGAAACTAGGTAGGACTTTATACATCTGATTGGTGAGAACCTTTGCCAAAATGTTGTTGTCTACATTGAGAAGAAGAAATAACTGCATCATACATTGTGTGTGTGGGGGGGGGGTTCTCCCTATTTCCAAGCCACCTCCAAAACCTCAGCAAATAATAGGCAAATGAAATCCCCCACCACCCTGTAAAATTCCATCAGGAACCCATCCGTGCCTGGACTCCCCCACAACTGCCCCATAGATGTCATGATTTCCCCGGATGTAATTGGTGTCTCCAATGCATTCCTCTGGGCCTCAGAGAGACTAGGTAGCATCAATAAATCCAAATAAATTATGAATTTCATTCACTTCCCCTCCCGGCTTTCTTCTAGAGGAGTATGACTGAGAGTAATAGTCGTAAAAAGCCTGATTATGCCCCTCCGGGTCCAAAATCGTGCCCTCATTCTTTCTGATCCCAGGAATGATTCTAGATGTCTCTATCTTTTTAAGCCTGTATGCCAATAATCTACCCACTTTCTCCTCTCCCTCCCAATAAGCCTGATGTGTTCTATACAGGCCCCATTCCGCCTGCTGAGTATTCAACATATTAAGCTGGAATCGCAAATCCTGGACACGCCTTAACATAGAGGGATCTGATGAACCTGCCTTGTGTTGCTTCTCCAGGGTACCCAGCTGTATTTCTAAGGTCAGACATAAGGCAATTCTAGTGGGGGATAGGAGGAAGCAGGCTGTTGATTAACTAGGATCTGCAGCTTATCCATTAGGGAGGGAAATGGGCAGACTAGGTGGGCAAAGTGGTCCTTATCTGCCTTCAAATTCTATGTTTCTGTGTTTCATGTTTCTGTGTTTCTGATGTTCTTTTTTGTGTGCTGACAGGTATGCAATAACCCTTCCCTGCATATAGGCTTTAAGACCTTCCCAGACCTACTGGGGGGGGGCAATTGTTCCAGTGTGGGTCACTGCTAAGTATTCCTGGACCTCCCTCCATAACTAATCCCGAAAATGACTATCCAGAAAAAAAGTGGAATTGCATCTCCAACATGTCTCTCTTTCACCCCCCTGATCACTCAAACACAACCAAGTAACAGGAGAGTAATCCAGTATGAGCATGGGCTCTATGGCTATCTGAAGAGATTATCACAGCAAGGCAGAGATGGATCCAGGAGCCATATAGATGGGGGAGCTCAAGTCAGATAAAAAAATAAAAATAAAAGTCCGGCGGCCCACAGACATTTTTTAACATTTTGGCGCATTCTGGTGCATTTTGGAGGGAATTTCTAATGCAATTTCTACCCATTTACTCCCTTCCCATGCTTTGTGAGTTGTACCCTATCACCATCCTCAGAGTCCCCATAGTCCACATGACAGTATGTTGCCCAAAATACCCTCCCACCCCAAAAATAAAACAAAATACCAAAAGACTGTAGCTAGGCAGCACCACATCTGAAACACATAAAAATGAGACAAGTTGAAAGAGACTTGGTGATAAAGACAAATTGCAGACAAATTAAATGACAATCCAAGTAAACAAGTTCACAAATGTCACTCACTCACTCAAGCATGTTATGACATTGCCATAAGGCCAACCCACCCAGTTTGTCCTGCAGTACAGATTAACCTATCCCCCAACCTTACCTAAATACAATAACCATAGAAATATGGGAACAAAATCACCTTGCTATCTAGTTACTGAAAATATAATTTCAAGTCTGCTTGCTATTTTTGCAAAACAGATTTTATTCTGTAGAGCAACTTATTCCAAAGAAAATAATGTTTTAAATAAATAAAGTATTTTTTACTGTTTTAAAATTTCCATTACTGGGATAACCCTATGGTATGAGGTATCTCATTTTTATGATAGGCCCAAGAAGTCAGTAAGCAGACAGCAAAACAGAGTTTTTAAACAAATATAAAATTGCATTTTTTATTAGCAACAGCACTTGCTTAGGTACATCACAACGTGCACCCCCTCTCCATTCAACACATACTGTATAACTACATAAACTAAATATTTGATTCTATCACTTTTTTCTCCGGTTTTGTAACTGCCTGTGTCAATGTGCCAAACAAGGTCTTATGACTTCTGTTGCTAATATTGTTCTCCAAGCATGCAGAAACTCCTGCACATGCCATACTATGCAGCAGAACACCTTCAAAACCCCTATGTCTATTACTTCCCTCTGTGCTCATTCACACTGTACAACCACGACTGAAACGACCACACAGATTAGACATACAGTACATGCTGAAGTTTTTACCTCAGTTCAATGGTCTCATGTACCAGTTTCTGCCTTTCCTGGTTCATGCTGTTGCTGAGACCAAACCTACCCCAGCATTAGTTTTGTACTCCCTCTAGCATGCTACTAGAGGGCACTACCCTCCAACTTCCTCTCCTGCAAATCCACACCAGAATCAATTTACCATATAGGACAAAACCAGCAGTGACCTTAAACTATTTTAATGTCATGAATTTAAGTTCCCTGTACTAGAAATTAATAACACTAGTACTACATTTATTACACATCCAGTTTGATGGAACACTAATGTCCTGTCCCATCCCAGCAGCCAACTCCCACCCACCATAGAGTGACACTGTGAAAGTCTTTCTTTTTAAAGCAAGAAGTACCTGATTAAAAGAAGACTTGATCCATTTTCAGCAGGCTGAAGTCTATGTGCCCCTAGTTGAGTACTGTCTCCGGTCACCTGGCCACCAAACTCTTTCTCTCTAGACAGCACACACTGACCCCATGACGCCTAATGAGCAGAGCTCTTAGCTACAGATTGCTTCAGCTACCAGAAGATGACCTGAACCTTACCCCAACTCCTTGTGCTGATTTACCAAGGCCACACCGACCCCGCATTACTGGACTGATGCCGCCTAAAACCCCGGGCTCTGCTCTTCACTTGTGGGCTCCACTCTCTCTCTGTCTGCTCTTCAGTACTACACTCACTCCTCTCTTGCTCCAATGTTACTCTTCTGAGAGAATGAATTACAGCTCACTCTTGTTTCAGCAACACAGAAATTTAAAGAAGGCACCCCTAGCTGGCCACATCCACTACTGGATGCAACAGCAAATCAGGAGCAGTGAGCACCAGGTGACCTGGTTGAGATCTGTATTGTTAAGGTCCACTCCGCTTTACTGCAGCTGTACCTCCCTCCCCCTCTCCCCCCTCTCATGAACAAAGAAGCTGCACCAAGCCTACAAAAGTAGAGAACGAATGCTCAGGCTCACCAAGGCAAGACCAGCTGCTGCCACAGGGCTGGGACCTGACCACATGGTGCAGGATAAAAATTAATAGGAAATTCATGCTGAAGACCAGCTTTTCTGGGGGGGGGATCAACTATGTAATGCAGGTGGGGTGGTTGTTTACTGCACTACCAGGACACTGGAGGACAGATGACACCTGTGTGGTGTAGGTGGCTTTCATGGAGGCATTAGCGCATACCGATTAAGAATGCAGCACAGTGTGTTATTAATAGAGGAGCTCCATGATGGGGGAGCTATAGCACCCTTAGCCCCCTCTAAATCTGCCTATGGCAAGGTGTGAGAAACCATTATAAGTCTAGTATACTGTGGATTAAAATGTATAATCCTAATGTCAGGGTTACAAATATGCCAGAGGTCCCAGAGGCCATGGTCATCCCGTAACCAAGACAGCATTAGATCCCATTGTGACCAGCCTACCGGGGTTACTACTGCAATCACATACAGGGTCCAGGACCTCATTCATATCAATCAATCAATCAATCAAATCTTTATTCAGGCGAACATCATTGAGCACAGCTCATTTGCAAGATGGACCTGATAAGGTCAAGGTTCAATAATTGGCACATGTACAGGAATATTTAAAACACTTCTATACAGTAATCAAGGACATAAGTTGTTTAAAACATAACAGGATATGGTAGGAACATATGAAATGCACACTAGGTAATCCAGTATATACATATCAACTTTGGCAGTAAACATGACATACATTCAACATGAGGTACCCAAGATTCCAATTATCCAAGCGAAGTCAATGTGGACAAAGAGAAACAGTGATTGGATGATTGAAAGATGGTGGTCATAGACTGTGATAAGTGACATGGTAGTGACATATACCCTCCCACAAGTAATTTACCCTCTCCCTTATCATGAAGCACCTGGGAGAGTTTATGAAAAAAAAAACAGACCATCCGTATTCAGTCCATATACTGAAACTAATGTATAAAGATGACCACTGAAGTTACACAAACCAAAATCCATCGACCCTGAGGATCCCTCGCCACTTGTTTGGTAACCCAGTTTAGTTCCCTAGCTATAAAAATCATTACTCCATGCCGTTTAGATGTAAATGAAGCTGCAAGCACTTGACCTTTCCAGCTGGCCTGGAAACAATCCACTTCCTTAGGTAACAAATGTTTCTCCTGTAAAAACACAAGTTGACCCCCAAGTTTCTTAATATGAATGAGCACCCTCTTATGTTTAACCAGCCCATTCATGCCCCACACATTCCAGGACATCACTTTGTAAAATGTCATGGCCATCCTTATCACCAGAAAAGGCCCCACCTCCTCCCCTCCCAAGTCACCAGCAGCAGCAGGACCCAGAAAAACATACCTCTAGCAAGACGTCACCAACAACAAATAAGAACTATGACTACCCACTCCATACACCCCTAAACTATACACAAGAAAAAGAATAACTATGCATAACAAACCAATCACTAAATATCTCACGCAGGTACTCGCAGGGCACAACCTCTGCCCCACTATGAACATCCCTCTAAACAGTAAGACTCCCCCCATTTGCACCCTCATGCAGGCACATGTCACAGAATAAGTGTCCACCCATATTAGTACCTTTTGATCCCCAGTCCATAACTCCGGTTAACGTGTTCCGTGAGTCTTATTCACTCCATAATGAAATAAAATTCAGCACTTCTGAAAAATATTTCCAGAAAGAATTTCCACCCCCCCTCAAGCACCCTCATCCAAATAGCAACCACCTGAGGTGCTGATTCTCTGACCAAATAGAGTGGGGGTAGAGCCGTCCAACCCATCTGCTCATGGGGACCCAGCTCATCATAACCGCCCCCCTACCCGAGGAACCTTGCCGCCATACAGTCTCTACCTGCTACTAATTAACCCCATGCCAAATCCCCCTTAACATAATAAAAATGGAGGGAACCTATATACTCTTCCCACCACACCTCAGGCAGCGGGACATTAACAGTTGAAAAGAACCATCTCCCAACTCATAGGTAATTAAAACACCCATCCCCACTAAACTACCTAACATAGAAACATAGAAACATAGATTTTGACTGCAGATAAGGACCGCTTGGCCCACCCAGTCTGCCCATTTCCCTACCTAATGGATAAGCTGCAGATCCTAGTTAACCAGCAGCCTACTTCTTCCTACCCCCAACCCCTAGAATTGCCTTATGACTGTCCCATGCATGCTTGAATTCCACCACTGTTTTTGACTCCACAACCTCCTCCGGAAGGCCGTTCCATGCATCCACAACCCTCTCTGTGAAAAAATACTTCATTGAATTACCTCTGAGCCGCCCCCCTTCTATCTTCAAATTGTGCCCCCTTGTTCTTGCACACCTCTTTTTTTGAAAGATGCTACCCTCTTGGACTTTGTTGATTCCCTTGAGGTACTTGAAAGTTTCTATCATGTCCCCCCTCTCCCTCCTTTCCTCGAGGCTATACATATTCAGCTCCTTAAGTCTGTCTTCATATGTCTTCTGGTGCAGACCCTGCACCATTTAAGTTGCCCTCCTCTGGACAGCCTCCATTCTGTCTATGTCTTTACAGAGATTGGGTCTCCAGAACTGCACGAGTACTCAGATGGGGTCTCACCAACTGTCTGTACAGAGGATAATAACTTCCTGTTTTCTACTGGTGATGCCTCTCCCTATGCATCCCAGTATCCCCCAACCCTCCTTGCTGCCTCTCCATTGCTTGCCCACCTTTGGGTCATCTGATATGACTACCCCCAGGTCCCTTTCCATTTTGTTGTTGTTAGTATCTCACCCCATTGTGTACTCTTCCCCTGGGTTTTGTTTCCCAGGTGCATACTTGCACTTCTTAGCATTGAATCTAAGCTGCCATACATTTGACCATTCCTCTAACCTTGCCAAGTCCTTCTCATCCTTTCCACCCCACCTTGAGCATCAACTCTGTTGCAGATCTTTGTGTCATCTGCAAAGAGACATACTTTTCCTTCCAGTCCCTCTGCAATGTAGCTTATAAAGACAGAGAGCACCGGTCTAATACTGAACCTCTGGGCCCACTAGTAACCCCCTTTCTTCTGAGTGGACTTCATTTACTATTACTCTCTCGTCCTATTCTCCAGCCAATTCTTTACCCAGGCTGTCATCTTGGGACCCACCCCAGGCTGGCTAACTTGTATATTAATCTTTGTGTGGGACTGTGTCAAATGCCTTGCTAAAGTCTAGGTAGGCCATGTCCACAGCCCCTCCCTGATCTACTACTTTGGTCACCCAGTCAAAGAAATCTATCACATTTGTCTGGCATGACCTTCCTGCTGTGAATCCATGCTGCCTTGGGTCCTGAGCCCCTCTGGCCTCTAGATACTCAAGTTGTTCCATAGATTGAGAGGACAAACTGTCTTCACCCACCAATTGCCATTCAGTCCATAGAGTCCTTATCTCTGGGGAGCTCCAGTGAAGGTGGACCCCGAGAATTTGCATCCTCCATTTGCAAAGATTGAGCAGATCCTCCTCTTACTAGCTGCAGTTGGTGGGGGGGGCCTTAATCCCTCCATGACAATCATGTAGCTTCTTCTTGCAAATATTGGGACCTGTTTGCAAGGGACTGAAAGGCTTCTAGGGGCGAGTGAAATAGTTTAGCTTAATTTTGGATCATAATCTTCAGAGTGGCAGGAAGGATTATGAAGCATTTAAGTCCCTGATCTCTAGTCAAATCTTGTGCCCGGTCAAAAGCTTTCCTGCAAATAATAACACACTTAGAGAAATCTGATCAGAAGTAAAGCAGGGCTCCATGACAACAGATATCTTTTAATATTACAGCATCTCTTAAAATCTTTTCCTGATCAGAGTACCAGAGTAATTTAAAAAACACCTACCGGGGCGAGAGTCGCTCCATCTGATGGGGGAGGCCCAGTTGGAACTCTATGGGCCCGCTCTATTTCCAGCATCACAACCGAGCCCCATTGCAACCAAATCAGTAGCTTGGTCTGCAAAAAAGCCACCTTATCAGCTGCCTCGGATCGCTCTGGCAAACCAAATAGTCGCACATTGCTCCTATTCCGAGATTCCAAATCATCGATCTTGTCCCATAGTGACCAGATTTCATTCTCTGCCAGTCCTAATCTGCAGTCTGCTTGTCAAGCCCAGTCCTCTACCTGGTTGATCCTCACCTCCACATGCTCCATACGGTGTCCTAAAGCTTCCGCTGAGACACAGACAGTCATTAATTGTACTGTGATGTGGTTTAAATCATTCCGAATACTGATCATGATGGACTTAATTTCTCCAAGCTCACGGGCCACAAGACTGGAGTCCGACTCATGCTCCACTTGCGTATCTGGACTAGGACCCAATTCATCATCTGAAGGTGGAGGTGACATTGAAAGCTTATATTTTTTCTTTGCCAGAGCTGCAGTTTTGTCAGAATCCAGTTTACCAGCAAGCAGGACACTAAGGAAACTGAAACTACGATCCAAAAGACTAGTGGAGGAGGTAACAAAAGTCAAATTTATTCCAATGTGGGATAGAGCTGCAGAACCATGCTGCTCTTAGCAAGGTGGCATCACGTGACCCCCGATGATCTTTCTAACTATAGACCTGTCTCAAACCTTCCTTTTCTTGGAAAGTTGAACAAGAAGGTAGTGGCAGTACAGCTGGAACAACACTTGGAGAAATACATCTATGAGACTTTTCAATTGGGTTTCTGGTTTTATCATAGTATGGAAACCAATTAGTCAGGCTGCAGTGTGATCTTCACTTAGTGAGGAATAGCAGACATCATTCCATTCTTGTTCTGCTAGACCTCTCCTCAACATTTGATACAATGAATCATGGAGTGCTGTTGGATCACCTGAGGCACTATGTAGGTCTCTTGGGAACAGTGCTACGGTGGTTCAAATCCTACATATCTGGCAGAATGTAGTAGGTTGCCCTTGGTCCTTTTACATTGTGCAGTGCTGCGCTGGGCTGTGGGGTGCCTCAGGTGGTGATCTTGGCCCCTATGTTATTTGTCATATGCATGCAGCCATGGGGTAAGATCATTAGATGCTATGGCTTGGTATTTCATTGGTATGTGAATGACACCCAGCTGTATGTGTCTTGTGCCCCTGACAAGAGTGCAGCTGTTTCCAGTCTGAATGAGTGTCTTAGGGTATTGGATGGTGGTAGCTGGCTTAGGCTGACTCATCGAAGATGGAGATAATACTGGTGGAACAAGGTCAGTCTGGTTCAGCAGCACCAAGAAATAGCAATGCCCTTCCCATGCTGGATAGCGTTGCTCTTCACACCACTGATAGGGCTAAGAATCTGTGTGTCATGGTGGACACCAAGTTGACTCTGGAGCACTAGGTGTCAGCTGTTGTCCACAGTGGTTTTTACAATCTTTGTAATATTGCATGGATCAAGCCCAATCTTGAGCTGACTGAGAACAGGCAGAGACACCAGGAGGAAGGAGCTGTGGTTATTATAACTAAACTTCTGTACTGGGACTAAAGAACTAGAACTCTACTACTGGGACCTTCAATTTAGGGTAAAAACAAACAAACAAAAAAAAGTTAGTGTGTTTTTCTGAGTTGGCTGAAGTTAAGTGTCATCTGTGCAGTTATCTAGGTGTTTGTCTAGGTGTTTGTCTCAGGTAGCCAAAGGGAATTGTAATCTGTGTCATTAACTAAGTGTAGAAATACTTGTAAAGTAGGGGGAGTGGCTTAGCTAGAAGGAAGCCAGGTTAAAGCCAGATTTAAACACTGCCCTAGATAGATTCTGCAAGAAAACCGGCAGAGACATCAGGAGGAAGAAGATGCTGTTATTATAACTAAACTTCTCTACTGGGACTATATTGCCCTCCTTCCCTCCCCACCACCCCACCACCCCACCACCCCAAACCAGTTCTAGTTTAAAAAGGCACATGATTTGAATGACAACAGGAACTTTCTGTTTGGGAGCAGGAAGTGAGTGATCACAGAGCCACCAAAGACTCACCATCCTAGAAGGAAAAGTAGCTCTCTGTCCCCCCCTAGCTGCTGGAGGTCTGACTCTGAGCAAAGAAAGAGACTACAGAGAAATATTGGAACTTCTTGTCTCAGAACAGGAAGATCAGGAGCTTAAAAGGCACAGAGGCAGTAAGTAGGGAAAAAAAAAAACAGAGGAAAGAGTAAGTATTCCATACAACAGTTAAGGAGCCAGAAATAAGGCATGATAGGAGTGGTGCAATGCAGTGGCTGTGGAGCAGCAGTCTTTCATGAGATGGTCTGGAGGATGTGGTGTTTTCCCATCTACAGGCACCTCTCTGGGCTGAGGGAGGATGTTGCTCATCTTCAGGCTGAGTTGGCCAGGATTTGTGGGACCTCCTCTCCCACCCAGGGACCACCAGTGCCACTGCTATTGCCTCAGAGGTTGCCAAGGAAGAGGGGTGGTTGGGCCACAGTGGGCTAAGGGAGGGTGAGGGTGGTAGAACAGAGATGCATCCCTCCAGTTGAACCTCTCCACAATTCATATGCCATTCTGGCAAAGGGTGGTTCCTCTATGGTGGCACCCACAGTGGAGACCAAGGATGATGCTGGGAACCTCCACAAAGGAAACCCACAGGAGGGTGACATGGGACCCCACAGGGGAAGGAAACAACTCCTGGTGGGGAACTCCATTGTTAGGATGGTAGACCTAGGGGAGAAAGGAGAGAGGGAGGTAAGGTGCCTGCCTGGCGCCATGGCTTGGAGGGACAGGGAGTGAATCCTCAGGATCACTGAAGTAGCAGCACAGGGGAAGGAGCTGGACATCATTGTCCACCTAGGGACAAATTACCTGGCTAAGAAAGGGATCAGAGTAGTGCAGGAATAGTTTGTGGAGTTGGGGAGGGGCCTTAGACAAGTAGCATGCACTGTAACCTTCTCAGAGGTGCTGCCTGTCTATGGCATGGATGAGGCTAGGGTGCTCTATACCATGGAATGCAATCAGTGGTTGAAAAACTGGTGCAGAGCTCAGGGACTTGGCTTCATTGGGGACTGGGGGTCCACCTGGAGGGATGCAGGCCTATACTGGTGTGATGGTCTGCATCTGTCCAGGAGGGAAACCAGGATCCTAGGTGATAGGTTTAAATGCTTCATTGGCAAGCATTTAAACTAGTCAAGTGGGGGAGAGGCACTGGAAAGGAGCAGAGAAATCCTAGCCCCCTCAAAAGATCAGGGTAGTAAGTGAGGTAAACACCAAGATACAGATGTCGATAGGGAGAAGGGCAGGGGTAAATGGAGAAAATGACAAACACAATAAGGACAGGGATGCGGCCAAAAGGGATAAAGCCATCAAGAAATGGAGGATAATAAGTACCAATACTGTAGTCTGGGCAACAAGCTCCCCTGAACTGGTGGCCTTGATGGAAGATCGATGCCTGGATATTGTAGCAGTCACAGAAACATGGTACACAGAGAACTATGACTGGGATGTTAACATACTAGGGTACACAACCTACAGGAGAGACAGGGAGGGGAGAAGAGGGGGAGAAGTAGTTCTGTATGCAGGGGAAGGGATAAAAGCAACTGAACAAAAGAGTAAACAGGGAGAAGCGGAGGCACTGTGGGTCACCTTAGAGACTGAAAATGGCAACACAATCTGCACAGGGGTTGTATACAGACCCCCATGTCAGAGGGAAGGAATGGACAAGGTTATGATAGAAGGCATCCTTAGGATGGTAGAGAAAGGGGAGATACTGTTGATGGGGGACCTGAATATGCCAGATGTTAACTGGAGCACCTTGGCTGCAGCCACACTCAAAAGCAGGGCAATTCTTAAATCCCCTTCAGGTGGCATGCCTCAGACAGCTAGTTTTGGAACCCACTCATGAGGGAGCAATCTTAGACCTCATACTCTCAAATGGTGACAGTGAGAGGATCTTAAATCTAGAAGTGGGTAGCCATCTGGGAACAAGTGACCACCAAACAATGTGGTTCACGATAAACTCAGCTACAGAGTCAAGCCATACAAAAGCGAAGGTTCTGGACTTCAGGAGGGCTGACTTTGGCAAGATGGAAGAGTGCCTTAGAAAAGCAGTAGCAAATAGGCTAGAAGGAGGGGTGGAGCAACAATGGGGAAACATCAAAACTGCCATCACACAGGCGATAAGCCTTCATGTGAAGCAAATAAACAAATCAAAATGAAAAGAAAAAGCCACTATAGTTCTCAAAAGAAGTGAAGTTTAGGGAGAAAAAGATAGCATTTAGGAAATATAAGGAACCACAGAAGGAGCAGGACAGAGAACTGTACCAGTTAAGGCAGAAGGAAGCAGGGAAGGTAGTCAGAATAGCAAAGGCCCAAACTGAGGAAAAGATAGCCAACTTGGTTAAGAAGGGGGATAAAACCTTTTATAGGTACATCAGGGAGTGTAGAAAGACAAACGGAGGGATAGTGAGGCTGAATAGAATGGACAGTGGGTGGGCAGAGAGGGACAGTGAAAAAGCAGGGATACTGAACAAATGCTTCTGCTCAGTATTCACAAATGAGGAGGAAGGGGAGGTGCCTAATCCAATTAACAGAAGCACTCTGGAAAGGGGGGAGTCTATCCTAGTCCTTTCACAGAAGAAAGGGTTCTGAAAGAACTCCTAAAACTGAAGGTGGACGAAGTAATGGGGCCTGATGGAATTCACCCCAGAATTCTAAAATAATTAAGGAGAGAACTAGTGACACCACTGACTACCCTTTTTAACAAATCATGGTAGGATGGTGTGGTGCCTGAGGACTGGAGGAAGGTGGATGTGATACCCCTTCACAAAAGTGGGAGCAAGACAGAGGCAGGAAACTACAGACCTGTCAGTTTGACCTCTGTGGTAGGGAAAGTGATGGAATCACTTCTGAAGGAAAGAATTGTTGAGTACCTAGAGGCCAGTGGAGCACAGGACCCAAGGCAGCATTGGTTCACAGCAGGAAGGTCATGTCAGCAAATCTAATTGATTTCTTTGACTGGGAGACCAAAGTAGTAGACCAGGGAGGGGCTGTGGACATGGCCTGCCTAGACTTTAGCAAGGCATTTGACACAGTCCCACACAAAAGATTAATAGTCAATTTAACCTGCCTGGGAATGGGTCCCAGGGTGGTAGCCTGGGTAAAACATTGGCAGGACAACAGGACACAGAAGGTAATTGTAAATGGAGTCCACTCTGAAGAAAGAGGGGTTACTAGTGGTGTACCGCAGGGTTCAGTACTGGGTCCAGTCCTTTTTAATGTCTTTATAAGTGACATTGTAGAGGGACTGGAAGGAAAAATATGCATCTTTGCAGATGACACAAAGATCTGCAATAGGGTTGATACACAAGGAGGCGTGGAAAGAATGAGAAGGAACTTGGCAAGGCTGGAGGAATGGTCAGAAGTATGGCAGCTTGGATTCAGTTCAAAAGTGCAAATAATGTACCTGGGAAACAAAACCATGGGAAGATTACATAATGGGGGGGAGGTAGTAACAACAACAACAAAAATGGAAACAGACCTGGGGGTAATCATATCAGATGACCTTAAGGTAAGTAAGCAATGTGAGAAGACAGTAGGGAGGGCTTGGGGGATACTGGGATGTATAGGGAGAGCATCACCAGTAGAAAACAGGAAGTTGTTATCCCTCTGTACAGACAGTTGGTGAGACCCATCTGGAGTACTGTGTCCAGTTCTGGAGACCCCATCTCCCACAAGGACATACACAGGATGGAGGCAGTCAGAGGAGGACAACTAAAATGGTGCAGGATCTGCCAGAGAAGCCAAATGAGGAGAGACTAAAGGAGCTTAATATGTATACTCTTGAGGAAAGGAGGGGGGGCATGATAGAAATTTTTAAGTACCTCAGTGGAATCAACAAAATCCAAGAGGGTAGCATCTTCCAGAAAAAGAGATGTGCAAGAACAAGGGGACACAATTTGAAGATAATGGTGGGGTGGCTCAGGGGCAATGTGAGGAAGTATTTTTTTCACAGAGAGGGTGGTGAACACATGGAACAGCCTTCCTGAGGAGATTGTGGAGTCTAAAACTGTGGGAGAATTCAAGAACACATGGGACAGACATAAGGCAATTTTTGTGGGGGGTAGGAAGAAATAAGCTGTTGGTTAAATAGGATCTGCAGCTTATCCTGTAGATAGGGAAATGGGCAGACTAGATGGGCCAAGCGATCCTTATCTGCTGTCAAAGTCTATGTTTCTATGTTTCCATGATCTGAAAACTCTGGTGCATGCCTTGGTCACATCTAGCCTGAATTATTGTAAAACTCTACCTTGGGTTATCCACAAGGCTGGTGTGCCACTTACAGCCATCTCAGAGTGCAGCGACGTGGATGGTATCTGTGACCTTGTGGTTCAAGCACATCATGGCTCTTCATCATGATGTTCAATGGCTGCCAGTTCAATGGCACATCTGCTTCAAGGTTTGCTTGATGATTTTCAAGGCCCTACATGGTCTGGGCCCAGGCTACCTCAAACACCTGGTTCCATACATTCCTGCTCACACTCTCCATTCAGTGGAGGCAGACCTCTTGGCCATCACTTTATCCCAGCTGAAATCCTTGGGTGATAGGGTGTTTAGTGTGACAGCTCATATTCTTTGATACACCCTTCCTCGAGAAGTCATAGATGCTCCTACTTTTAAACTCTCTTTATAAACATATTTCTTTAATTTAAGTTTTGGCCTTTATTCAAGATTCTGAAATGTTTTGTATTTCTGTTTAATTGCTTATTTATTCTCATTTACTGTATTTTGAGGTGCCCAGATCTTCTGTGAATGGGCATCATATAAATTAAATTAACTTGCCTTGCCTAGTTCCTGACATTTTTCCTTATATACTGTTTATAATCTAGAATAACCACCTCAGCACCTTTGCCTACATTCTTGATAACAATATTTTGTTCATTTTCTTGATTTCTTTATGCTCAAAATTTCAAAACGTAAGGCTGTACTTGGTTAGACTATCCATAATTCTCTCAGCTTTCAATATCTGCTCTGTGTCCTTATTAACTATGATTATATACATCTCTATCAAATGGGATACCTATTCAGATTCATGAAGGAAAACTTAAGTTTAAGTTTTGAATTTAGAATTTTATTCTTTTCTGTTTGTTTATTTTACTTTTTATCTATTTTTTTTAAACTTTTGTTAACCAGGTAGGCGTTATGAGCCAAGGCCCTTTTTTAAACATGACCCTGGACCATAAATACAGTCAAGATGTTACACGTAACAAAACAGACAATACATGTTACTATACAATAAAAATAGGCAACAATATCAAAAGCAATCACATTTCTAAGAATTAATATAATGTCTTTTAGAAGAATTTTAAAAGTACTGCAGTATAAGTAGGGGTCTGCCATAAAGACAATGACAGGTTGTTCCAATAAGTTTGGGGCAGAGATGGAATAAGCTCACATACTCATATTTGTAGTTACCTTAGGGACAGAAAGTTTAAATAATCCATTAGAACATATGGTCCTATCTGCTTTCCTTATATCTAATATAGAAAATATAGGGGAATGAGACCCTAATCTTAATACATTATAAGTCAAACACTTAAGGCTATAAAGACAATATAAACTGGGGGATAGCCAGCCAGATAACTGATACAAAAGTACAGTGATGTGTACAAAATGGTACTTTCAGGGCAAATCTACCAATGGCATGGAAAGTTGTAGTTAGTAAGGACATAATCTGATTTAGCTAATCTCTGAAATAAGAAAGAATTATAATTCATGATAGATAATAATGCATTGTTAACAATAGTAAGTCTGGCTTGTTTGGTCAATAAGTTCTTCAATTTAAACAATACCCCAGTCTTTGATTAATATGTCTGCAAGTAAGTTTTATATGGAAAGAGTAAGCAGACATGGGTCTAATAGGATCCCCAGGTATTTAAACTTTCTTCTTTACTTTGATTAGCCACCACTGGCATAGTATAAAAATGCCCGAATCTCAATTTTCTATAGAAACAATTTAAGTCTAATTTCATTTCAAAATAATTTTTCTGTTTTGTGGACAGAATGCAACCCCTTAGATAGTATGTTCTCTTCCTCTGATATGACTACTAGCTTACATAAACTGAAAATTAATTGTTCTTGCCACTGTTCATTTGAGATCTGGTTGCTCTCTGTTCTAATACATTTCCTGTGTTCTATTGTCTTTGTCTTTTCTTTTTCCTGTATTTTTGTCTACTCTTGTTGCACCTCATCTGCCTGATCCTCCTTCCTCTGGATATGGTCTGCCTTCCTTTGTATACTTTTCACATATTGGTAGCCAGTCCATCCTCTGATTCTGTATGGCTTGTGACCCCTGTAACCTTCCCTGTCTAAAAGAGGGTCACCTCTTTCTCTAAAGTTACCTCTGTTACCTCTGGTGTCACTGCCTGAGGAATATAGGGATGTAGCTGAGTCTATATTGTGATGAAAATACTTATTCCCTTGTCCCATTTTAGCTTTCATATACATATAGGCTGTAATATTTTTATAATCTTCCAAGTCCCTCTTCAATTTCCTAATTTATGTAGTTTTTACTCAAAAATTCTCTCAGTTCCTCTGCATTAAATTTGTTTCACTTCAGATTATATGTCCTTTAATTCTCTGTATGTTTTCTATAGTTCACTTGAAATGGTTTCAACAATCAATAACATAAAATCAAGGGAACATACATTCCTGGCCCCATCCTATATCGGCAAGCCCCAAATTTGGTTCCACATTAACGTGGAGACCACTGGGAATACATTTCTGTTTTAAGTATTGTGTTAATATCAATGCATGCAACCCCAGTCTGACCTGCTTCTGTTTTAAATATTTAAAATAATTAGTGACTGATCTGGTTGTCATTGGTCCAGTAAAGTCTCTCTTTGTTTTAAAGTTCTCTAAAATTCTCTGTTCATCAGTTTCAGAAATGGCTATGGGGTAGATTCTGCTATCCATGATTTTATCAAGCTCATCAAAATTAATCATATTAACTGGTTATTCTATAATTCTAAATAGAAGATATACATACTTCACTACCCACTCCTGGTTTAGTGGAGGTAGCCACAGTACATGGCAAGATGACAGCGTACCTTTACAGTTCTGCACAGCTTTCTGTGTTGTGAGCACTGACTGTCATTTCCCCACAAGCTGACTAGGAAGCATGGTGGTGAGCTGTGTGGTGGCATGAGGGGCCAGGACTATCAGCACTGCAAAAGCCCATGCTGCTCTCTCTTGACTATACTTTACTACCCACTCCACAAACATTTAGTGGATGCTGATACAGTTCATATCAGGAAGACAAAAAACCTTTACAGTTCTGCACAGTTTCCACTTTGTCAGCACTGACAATCATTCTCCCCACAGCTGATGAGGGGGATTGGCGGTGAGCTGGTAGCTTTGCGTTGGAGTGGGGGTTGGGGTCTGTCAGCACTGCAAAAGCCTGGGCTGCCCAATGGAGTGAGCACTGTGATGTGAGAGCGAGTGATTCAAATGCCACTTGGAGAAGACATTTTCTTCATTTTTGTTTTGCTGTATTACCACTGCAAATAAAACTACTGTAAATCCATCCCAACAGAAACGTGATTTCTTAAGAGTTCTGAAGAAGAAAGCAACTTGGTTTGGAGGTCTTTCAATTGGATTTCTTAAATCAGGAATGCATCATCATGAACTGATTTGTATATTGATTCCTGTAGTATAACTTTTGTATTGTATGACGTTTCCCTTAGATTAGATGTGTTCTTAGAGTTTTTATAATAAGGATAAATATTTAATAGTTTTGTAGTAGTAAGGTAATAATTGGTACAAATTTATCCTTGCACATGTATTTAAACAGTTTGATTTAAATTGAAACTCTTAATATAAAATAGCCTGGTTTTTTTAACAATATATGGTTTATTTTTAGATTAGGTGAGTTTTTAGAGTCTTTTAAACTATAGCCAAGCTCTTACTGGTTTTGTAGCAGAAATATAGTAATTTGGCACACATTTTACACAGCTGCATAAATAGCTTGACTTAAAATGAAACTGTTCTGTACAAGTTATTTCCCTATTGTTCGATCAGTAGTAATAATAACATGTTTAGTACAGCTGACAATACCAAAGAAGTCAGCAAATGATGCCCTGAGGATTGGGCCATGCAGTGGAAGGCAGCTGCCTCATGTTTCAAGGGAGCGGAGCAAAGTTAAAAGGAGAAATTCCTTTTCACTAATTAGGCATGAAGTTAAAATCCCAAACACACAATTAAGACAAACAACTTATGAAACTACTTTCAGGTGCTCCTTATGCATGGTGCTAATACTCAGTGGAGATACTGAATCCAATCCAGGCCCTAAGGAGATAAAAGACCATATAAAAATAATTCAAGACAATGCAAGAAACAAATTGACTAATTTAGAATCGGGATAAAACTGGAACTGCCAGAGATTATTGCTCTCACTGAAACCTGGTTAACAGATGTGGGTTCTAACAATGAATCTGAACTGGAGAATTGTTGTACCCATTGACTAGATGGAGATAAGAAGTGAGATGGGGGAGGGTGTTGCTGTTTGCCAAATAGAAATTGGGCCCCATAGAAATATTGTATCAGGGAGAGGTTGAGATTTGAATGTTTATTAGTAAAATTACAGTCTCTCAACCTGGTCATTATGAGAGACAGTAGAGTGCAGTGGTTAAGGGCACTGAGCTGCAAACCTAGAGACCTGAGTTTGAATCCCATAGCCCCCACTTGCATACTGTGTGACTCTGAGCAAGTCACTTAACTTCTTTGTGCTCCCAGGTCGCACATGGAAACAAGCTTCAGCTTAGTGTGCCTTTCCTGATTAAACAATTTCCCCTTTCCCATTCTCTTGCATTGGAGTGATCTATTCTCCACCTAGGACTAGGATGAAAGATTTTGACAATCCAACACAAATTCTGCAAAATCATAAAGAAACATCAGGACCTAGTGTTACTGAGAGACTTTAATGCTGCATGGGGTGTCCATGGGGTAAAAGTCTTGAAAATAATGTTAAAATATTAGATCTAAAATAAGTTATAAATATTCCAACCAGAAAAGGGACATTAAATAGCCATAGAAATATACTTGACCTTGTATTCCTTTCCTCCAAAATTCATATGCATAAAGTTGAGATAAGTGCTCCATGAGCTGTTATTAAATAGATTAGCTAATGTAAATTAGTCAAGGTTGTTCTTAATTCCAACTTTATATATGGCTGTAACTGAATTTACAAATTTATTTTTGGAAGTTTATAATAAGGGTGTACCTTTAAAAAATGAAACAGAAAAAAATCATATTCCCTAGATAATGGAAAAACTTAAAAAGGACATACTGTAAGAGTAAAAAAATAGACTGTGGAAAAAAACAAACAGAACATTAAAACCCCAAGGCTGGGGAAATTATAAGACAGCCCTACATAACTTAAACTAATAAATTAGAAAAGGCAAAATAAAATACCATAATGCAAAGATTTAAGAGTCCACAGAACCGATACAGCATTGGGATCTTATCAAATCCTTTAAGAAACCAGCTAAGAACTCTTCCCCCATTCAAGTGGAACAAAAAGGGGCACTTAAGGATTATTTTTCTTCTGCAAATATATTACATAATTAGTTTATGTTCTTACCTGAAATCAAAGTCCCAAAAATAAAATTGGAGAAAGAAGACATACATCTTAAAGAGATAGAACACAGCTAACTGTAAATAATACTATTCCAAAATTTAGATTTTAAATTGTCTCAGGGATTGAAATACACAAAACATTAAGAAAATTATAAAGAAGAAAAACTAGTGGAATAGATGGCATAGAGACTAGGGGCCAGAATTTCAGAACCCTTGAAAATATAGCAGCTGCAGGGAAAAAAACAGCACAACTGGGTTGCCACTTGCAAAGCCACAGTTTTTTCTATAGTTACGATATTTCAAACTATAGAACAGGTTTATGATCGGTTCCATGATTTCTGGCAGCTTGCAGCTGTTTTTTCCATGCAACTGTGGGAAAATGTTATGCCCTGTAGGACCAGGCATAACATCTCCCACAGATGCAGCAGACTGAAAAATACAAATCTCTGCAGCCTTAGAGATTTTGGACCACAACTGCAGTTGTAGGGTGGGACTTTGTTCAACTTTATGTTGAAAATCTGGCATAGTTTCTTAAAAGATGCAGCAAATGTCATTGCACCAATCCTCACAAAACTGTATAACTGGACTTTGATTAAGGGTATATGCCCAGAAAGCTAACGATTGCAAAAATGGTACTAATCTTTAAGAACAGTAAACAAACAGTGTCATCAAATTATCGACCAATTGTTGTCCTGCCCCCTCCTGCCAGTGGTGTCAAAGGTTTTTGAAAGATGTATTCACACACAATTGTCTAATTATTTGGAAAAATATAATCTCATTTAAACAGCAATCAGGTTTTAGGAAGGGGCATTCCATGAACACCACACTCACTGACCGTTTAGATTCAGTTTCTTCTCCATTAAATAAAGGATAATTGGTGGGTTCAGTGTTTGTTGATTTGTCAAAGGGTTTTTATTTAGTAAATCACCAAATTTTGTAGACACATTAGGAAAATTAAATATTCTGAGGCGACTGTAACATGGTTTACATTGTAAATTACCAATATAACTCAAAGAGTGTGTATTGAGGGCAAATTATGAAACTTAAATAAAGTACTTAGAGGAGTACCACAAGGCTCGATACTGGGTCTATTATTTCTTTGGATATACAGTATATTAATAGGTTGCCAAATTTAAAGAAAATCTGAAAAATGCCTATAAGCAGATGATATCATAATGGCTGCAGCTGGTAAAGATTATAAACACATAGAAGAAAAATAGCAGACAGACTTTTTGGATCTACATTTTTG
The DNA here is from genome assembly GCA_016271365.2 of Neoceratodus forsteri. NCBI lineage: Eukaryota > Metazoa > Chordata > Ceratodontiformes > Ceratodontidae > Neoceratodus > Neoceratodus forsteri. The sequence goes on from CM057458.1 coordinate 324,520,892, forward strand.
AACATTACAGTTTGGTAATAAATAGTAAAAAATCTCAAGTTATGACTTTTTCTACTGACACCACTCATAGGAGGGGAAATGATTCAAGACTAAAAATAGTTTAAAAAGATGGTACAGAATTAGAACAGGTATCTGAATACAAATATCTGTGCATCTGCTTAGACAAAAGCTTAACTTTTGATCACCATATTAGTACTGCAACAAGAAAGGTAAAGGATAAACTTGGAGCTTTTAGATGCACACCATGCTGTACAAACAAAAAACTTCAGATATACAATTGCAACACAGCTTTCATTACCAATTGTAGATTACAGATGTCATATTTATGGCCATGCAAATGTAACAATTATAAAAAAGTTGAAGTTACCTAATATATTTTGACTAGATTTGTGTTATGTTGTGATTATCAGACCCATCAATATGTAATGTAAGAGAAATTGGGCTGCCTTACAAATAGAAAACAGACTAAAACTGATTTGGCAAGTTTGGTGAATAGCATATTAAATCAAAACAAAGTAGCAAATTTGTTAGAATGATGGCAGAAAGCTGAACATAAATATGATTTAACATTTAGCAAATACAGAACATATGAAAAATCTATTTCAAAAAACAGAATGGGAACATGGTAGCAAGCAGTAGCAAAACTCTGGAATAACATTGATCCACACATTAAACAAATGGCATGTACAGAAAATCAAAGGCATTTAATACTGTAATGAAACAGGGACTGAATACATATAGTATTTGTACAATATAACTAACTAAAAATTTTAGCAGCACATACTTCATCTGTTTAACATCTTGTTTGTAATGCACTTCTTAGATTTTTTTTGTTTGTGTGTACGTTTATTAGCAATATTGAAGAGGGTCTAGAAGGGGAGATATGCCTTATTATGGGTGGCACGAAAACCTGCAACAGATAGGCACTCTGTGGGTGTAAAAATAATTAGTGATCTAAGAAAGTGAGAGGAGTGGTCAAGGGTGTGTCACCTGAGTTTTAATGTGAAGAAGTGCAAAATCATGCACTTGGGGTGCAGAAAAAGAAAGGGAAGAGTATAAAATTGGGGTGTATAGTATTAACGACCACCAAACAGGAAATGTACCTGTGAGTAATCATATCTGATGACCTGAAGGTTGTCAGACAGTGTGACAAAGCAATGGGGAGAGCTAATGGGATGCTAGGGTGCATAGGGAGGGGTATCACTAGCAGAAAGAGAGAGTTGGTATTGCCACTGTATAGATCACTGGTGAGAAATCATCTAGAGTATTGTATCCAGTTCTGGAGACCACATCTTTGAAAGGACATAGACAGATTAGAAGCAGTCCAGAGGAGGGCAACTAAAATGGCGCAGGGTCAGAATCAAAAGGCCTATGAGGAGAGACTAAAGGACCTCAATATGTACACCCTGGAGGAAAGGAGGGAAGGAGGTGAAGGGGGCTATGATAGACTATCAAATACCTCACAGGTATAAATAAGGTTCAAGAGGGAAGTGTTTTTTTCAGAAATAAAGATGCTCAAGTAAAAGGCCACATTTAGTGAAGCTGGAGATTGGTAGACTCAGAAGATGTGAGGAAGTACTTCTTAACTGAAGAACTAGTGGATGCCTGGAACAGCCTACCAGTGGAGGTGGTGGGGGCAAAGATGGTAACAGGATTCAAGAATGCATGGGATAGGCATAAGGGAACCTTATTGATAAGGAAGGGGGGGTAACCCTTATAGAAATATAAGTGTGCTGCGTACATGCAGAATGCATGCCACATGCATAATTGTGCAATACTTTCATGTGGCTCACATACACAAATTGAACCTATGTGAACCAGGTCTAAAAAGCAAATCAGTTTTGCATGCTGCAAGCTTGACAAGAGTTCAGCAAGTATGCTGGTAGGAACATCTTTTAAAAATAACATCAGGTTCGCATATTGCATGCACGACATGAGTGCAGCAGTTAAGCTGGTTTGAACATCATTTAAAAATCACAGCAGGTTCACATTCAACATGCTTGCCATGTGTGCAGAAACTAAGCTGGTACAAATTGTCATCTAAAAAACACACATCAATTTCTATTTCTCATACTACTGCTAGCTATAAGAGCAATTAAATACATTTTTCATTGATTCCCCATTCAAATTAGGTAAACTCCTTAATTCTGATCCTTTTGCTAGTTGCTTAATGGCTTTTGATTTTTGTCATTAACTTTCCATTAGTTTGCAAAGTTGTTTGCTTAATGCATTAAATACCTAGGATATAGTCAGCCAACTTCCCCCATCCCAGATGTGGGAAGAGGGGCCTCTGTGTTGTGATGCCTGACCTTTTTGTTTTGGTCCATGCAAATCCCCTTATGCATATTTAGTACTACAAAGATGTTTCTCCATGACTGATTTGGCTCACTTACTTTACCTTTGTCATTCTGTATGGAGCACATTATGGCTATGCTCAGCATTCTTTGTGCTGAGTAGCGTCTTGGAAGCATGCACCATACCTCACATTTTGTCACTTGAAATGAGGGTCATGTACACTCAAAATGAGGGACAATGAGGACCCTAACCCTCACAATGATCAGGACACATCCTGAAACATGGAGACTCAGTACCTCAGAACACAGCAAAAACCATTGTATTTACTTGTAATGATATTAGCACCTGAGAATGAATTTCTATCATACTGTAAAGAAGGGGTGCCACCCCCCCCCAGCATATGTGCCTAGGATGCTCTTATGGTGTGGCAATAATGGCATTAAATTTGGATTTAATCTTTTGTACAATAAGCGTCCCTCTGGCCTGTGTGAGCTCTCACTGCAGGTACACTCCTAACTTGACTGTGTCTGTATTGTGTTGTCCATTTTCTCCACCTATTTGTGGTGGCACCACCACATGTGATGTGGAGGAGCTCCAGCCAAGCAAGAGCACATGAGTCCCATGAGTGTGACACTGTCTTCCTGCCAGAGAGTAGACAGGCTGCACACTAGAGCTTGGAGGAGTCGGTGAGCACTGAACTCTAAATAGCAATGTTGTGGTGGCATATTTTTGTTGGGCTACTCTTAGTGAGGCTCCATCTCCCCTAGTGGCTGAAGGGGCAGAGGGTGAGCTAGAAGCTAACATGAGACTAGGCTGCATACTTACTCAACTTGGTTCAACTCACAAAAAAAAAAAACAGCACAGGCCCCCCACAGCTGAAAGCTAGGCCTAACAGCAGCGGTGACAGCAGTGTGGACGGCCTTCATAGGCCTGATTAGTGCAGTGTGGCAGCAGCCAAGCAAGAAGCAAGCAACACGGGTTGGGTGGGTTTGGTTGGTGAGGTGATTTAGTCATGGACCACACTGAAGAACTGGGATGGTTGGGTCTAGCATCCAGCTTTTGGCAGAAGGACAGAGGAGGAGCAGACTGAAAACTGGGTCATGGCACACTGGGCCAGGCTGCAGGTTCTGGTCAGATGGCTGGATAAGTAAAAGTTAATATTTTAAAAGGGGACTGGAGAAGGAGGAAGTACTGAAATATTGATGTGTTTTTTACACATCTGTGCCTTTGAGGAGCTTCACGATACATATTAGATGGGTACTGAAAGGAATGGAATCAGGGAGACAAATCTGGACAAGTTTTTTTTGGGAGGGGACCGAACTTTAGCCAAAGAAAAAAATAGATGGCAACTGGGTTAGGCAAGCACAAATCTGATGCCCTGACCTAGGGTATAGACAGATGAATGTTATGCATTTGAATTTTTCCCTGATTTGCATATCACTTTTCAGTCACAACAAAATAATTTTACCTTTTGGAGACATTCCAGACTTTCTAGAGCTTGCCACAAAGGGGCTAACTAGCACCTAGCCTCCACCAGTTGTTGGCTCCCCCTGCTGAAATGTGAAATGGTCCCCATGCTGTAAAGTCTAAATTCACAGAACATCCTCAGTGTGAGCAACATGTTTCCCATGAGGGATGGATGAGGAGTTTTCAGGGGTAAAATGAGGGCTGCCCCTTGCATTCAGGGACAGTTGAGCAGTATGGTATGCATAGACTATTGGAGCCCCACTATAGTCAGAATTATGTCCCCCCACCACTGAAGCTGACCTCCACATCCCCACTCTCAAGCACATTATAATATAGGGCAAGGGATACTGCAGGGGCATGCACTATTGAAATGAATGGAGGTATTTTTTTGTTACTATTTTATACATTATTGATAGAGAATTGGTAATTAATGAAGGCCACCGCCGACTAACAAGGGCCTGCTAGTAGAGCAGTGACCTTCATTATACTCCAACTTACCATCATAATGTATAAAACAGTAATATAAAACACTCCATTCATTTCAAGGGGTATGCCCCAGCACTCTGACCCATGAACATCATCCCTTAAAGACTCCTGCCTCTGGCTCACTTGTAAACAGGTAAGAGACTCTCAGCTTATATCTATACTTAGTTGGTTGTCTAGCATGGCCACACTTGCTGCAGTGTGTGTGCATGGGGGACTGGCCATATGGGTGGGTATTGAGTTATTGCTACTTTTGTGTTTGCTACTTAAAGTCTGTTCAAAACTATGGAGAAAAAATAGGAGTACAGGCCAGATGAAAGTAATTAACTAGTTTTGTGGGTAACTGTGTGTATTGGAGTTGGGAAGAACTACATGTGTTTTCATTGGTATGTTTGCTACAGTTCAGCCGTACAGCTGAGTTGAGAGAGGACAAGAAAACTACAAGGTATAAAGTGACTACATGCATGCTGCATGCATGCAGAGGTATGTCAATTTGTATTGAAGAACAAGCAAACCATATGTGTGCAGGCAGTATAGCTTAGTGGTTAAAGGCACTGAACTGCAAATCAGGAGACCTGGAGACCTGAAGACTTGGGTTTGAATCGCATCAATCCCCACTTATATGTGCAGTGATCCTGAGGAACTCACTTAAGTTTTATGTGTGCAGTAATCAGTGACCACTTGCTTTTTGCACGCATGCCACATACTTGCAGTCTGTTCCAATTTAACATAAAAAGTATGCTTTCTACTCTTGCTTGCCACACGCATGCCACATGCTTGCAATTGGTTCTAGTTTAACATCTAAATCATGCTTGCAGCACACATATCACATTGGTAATTTTATGTGTGCAGCATGAAAACTTTTCATATAGTTATTTCTGTAAGGGAAAGCCACAGATCAAGTAGGGTCTGTTGTGTTACCGTAGGTAGGTAGGATAAATGGGCAGACTAGGTGACCCAAGCAGTCCTTATGAAAAGTTATGTTTCAACAAGACCACCTTGTAGATAGGGCTATTTTAGCCCTAAAGGTGTTTTGTACCAACTTTTACCTGTATAAAAATAAAATTTACTACTACTACTACTATAGGCATCCCAAGAATTACACCGACCACAGTTCACAGAGTAAACAAATGTTCATACACAAGTGCCCAGTATTAGTACTGAGTAGTCCAAAGCTGAAGTCCACAATCCTGAATTGGTTCAGTCTGGAAGGCAGTGAATGCTCACCACCATAAACTCTATTACTGGCAAAATGTCACCTCCTAGGAGAACGTAAGGTCCCACTGCTGAAGGATCACAGTAGACCACAGTATCTTGAATGCAAGCAGCCTCCTGAAGAAAGCATTGCCAAGTGCCTATGTCAAAGGCAGAAAACTTCCAGTCCAGCCAACCTTGAAAGACAAAAAGACTTAATAAGGGGAGAGGTAACTTCCAATCCTGGCCAGATAGCTTTCCTAAAGAATATTAGAATAATAGGTCCACACACCACAGTACTTAGTGTCTTAAAAACTATTTTTTTTAAAACAAAAAACCCAGAGGCACATAAGTGCTCAAGCCAATGTTTCAGAGAAAAAATATGTTTCATCAGGGTATTCTGGTACTGAGTCTAAAATGGAAGTTATACATTTTTCTAAGTAAAGTTATTCTTACTAGTAAAAAATGTATGTACAAACACTATGGTAATACAATAAATAGTGATATTAGAGTCCACTCACCCTATAAAATGTCTTCATGCAAATTGTGCTAATTATCACTGCACTGTAGTTTTGAATATGGTTAACTATAATTAATTTTAAATTTTAAAATAACACATATTCAAAAGTTATATATATATATATATTCATGGCAAAAAAAATATGTTTAATGTATCAGTTAGAGTTGCAAGCAAGGAAATTTGGTGTTAGGGTTGAAGCCCCTCTTCACTAGCTCGCCCCCAACCAGCATCGGGTGTGCTTGGCCTCGGCCCAACTCTCACCCCATCGCATGTGTAAACAAGCTGAGGTATAGAGAATGGGGTGATAGTTAGGACCGATGAGCCCAACGCACACCCCGATGGTGGTTGGGGGTGCAAGGGGGACTTTCAACCCTACTTTCAACTTTAAGTAGAATTGCATTGCTAAGAGATGACATAGACACATGTTTCGTCCTCACATGTCTATGTCATCTGTTAGCACCCTTTGCAAACTGTGTGAGAGGCCTTTCGGCACCATGCAATTCTGCTTAAAGTTGAACCAGCATAATATTCTGTGGTGATTTGCATATGCAGCCCATGATACTTTGCATTGTGTGGGCATGTGTGATTTTGTATTTTCTTGAAACTTGGCTTCCCAGCCAAATGACCTTTGGGGTAACCCTTGCCTCAGTGTTTGCGCACAGAGGTTCTTTGTCTTTTAAATTGTTTTTTATTTTAATGGATTCACCACAACATAACCCAGACAGACCGTCTTAGGGTAGCTGGTTCATTTCACTGGGGTGTCAAATAGATGAGGCATACTGATGAGTCCTGGTAGGACCCTTTGCAAACTGTGTGAGAGGTCTTTCGGCACCATGAAATTCTGCTTAAAGTTGAACCAGCATAATATTCTGTGGTGATTTGCATAAGCAGCCCATGATGCTTTGCATTGTGTGGGCATGTGTGATTTTGTATTTTCTTGAAACTTGGCTTCCCAGTCAAATGCCCTTTGGGATAACCCTTGCTTCAGTGTATGCGCACTGAGGTTCTTTGTCTTTTATATATATATATATATATGTATATAAATGTATGTATGTATCTGTTGTGTTACAGTAGGTAGGGTAAATTGTGGTTTTTTTTTCTCTTTTAGATATTTTCTGAAGAAGAAACATAGATCCATTACCATTTTGTTTTGCTTTCAGACCACATGCTGATGCAGCACCTTGCTTTTGTTTATATATATACACATATGTATATATAATTCCCTCCATTTGCATATTAATTCATACCTTCTCAATAAATTTCATAAGTATATCCCTCTAGTTCAGCAATTTTTAATATCCCTGTAATGAGAACTGATTTAATGTTGTGTTGCCTAGTTCACAAAATATTTGTAATTTGCTCAAAACCGCTCTTAAATCTCTTCATTCTATTTTCTCTCCTATCTCTCCCTAAGCACCACATGTATTGATGTGATTTTGTCAGTTTTTAACTCATAATACTGTGAAACACCCATACTACACAGACTTATGCTATAATGTCCTTTACAACCAAACATTTTGCAGTTAACAAGCATGTTTAGATATAAAGTGCTGCCCTCTTATATGCACACCCCTTTTCAACAGAAAAAAATGTGCATTTAAGTGTGCTGGTCTCTTATCCAGACATACATGTTTTCAATGGGAAAGACTGAGCCAGACATACCTCTCAACCTTTTGTCCCCCAAATGTGGAACATTGCCTTTCAAAATGTGGAAAGAATGGGCAAAATGTGGAACACTTAATCAAATCTTTACATTAGAAGCTCACAACACTGTGAAAATGTTTGCATTTATGTTCATAAAGTCTGCTATTAATTAAAATTATATATTTTGCATCATTTACTATGGAGTTTTGCTTTTAAATGTTAACACTGAAAGTGGGACAAGTCCTCACAATGTGGAACAGGGAGCTTTTGTGAAGTAAAATGAGGAACGTTCCTCGTAATGTGGTACAGTTGAGAGGTATGGAGCCAGATATCTTTTTTTTTCTTTATTTCTGTACTTAGAATAGCAAAAAAACAAATGTTTTATGAAGTAAAATATATTAGTGTGACTAAAAATAATTTTGTTAAATGTGGTTCTTTTTTATTTTTCACTTTAAGTCACTGTGTTAAAAATGGATTAAAAGCAGGGTGCTTATTAAAATATTGTTTTCACACCAGCTGAAAATAAGTCAGTCACTTAACAGTTGCTAATTATATGCTAATAAATGCATTGGTGAACTTTGAAAATCTGCACTTAACAGGAATATGCACTTAACCAATGTGCACTTAACCAGAAATTTAACATTACTGAAACAGGGAAAAATTAAGGAATAGAAAAAATGTGCATTTATCCAGAAAGTGCACTTAAGTGAGCTCCACTAATCATTCTGTTACACAAATACACTTTATTTCACATTCTCCAGCTTTTGTTTATAGAAACTTCCTTCTGCATGCATGTTTCCTGCAGAGATGATAGCACACTATCAGACATCTAGCTCCCATTGCTTTTGTAAATGAACATTGCTGGCATATGAATTTATAATGCTTGTACTTAGCTCACTTTTTTATGGGGAGCCGGTTCTGTGTGGCCTCCTCTGCTTCTCTTTGGGAGGCAGTGAGCATGTGTATGCATGACCATTAATACTAAGAGACCCTCACTGGAAATAGGCATCAGAAGTGCACTCACATAGATATTCTGCATGATGTCACATGCTAGCTCTCAAGTGCTGCATGCTTGGGCCACTCCCAACCTGCTTATTAGTGACACAAAGTCTGCCAATTAGGAAAATTACTAGATGTCCAGTGAGCAGCATTTTTTATGATGTTAGTTGCAATCTAACTGATAACAAAGGAAAATTCCTTCTCATCATTTATTTTTAGATTCTTATTGGGTTTTAAAATGTATCTCATCAAAACAGTGTCTTGCTATCAAGCAAGGTAAAAACCATACCATCTGAACTGCAAAAGAAGAAACAGTGAAGGATACAAAATAACGAGTGCATATTATTGTGAAATAGTGAGTTCATTTAGCCGCATGCCCTCAGAGTCGTGTAACAAAAAAGTAGTGAAGGAAAATGTAAAAAAAAGGAGCGAGCTACAGCAAACAGCAGCGTTTCTTTAGTTACTTGTGGAATTCTGTGATATTGTTTCCTCGATGCAGTTTTTCTCCTCTCTATTTTGCACGGATGTTGTCTTTCTTTTCGTGTTATTGATTGCGCTGTTACTGGCCACACTGCTTTTGTTTTTGTGGTCTTGATGTGGAACCGTTTTAAACTCTAACTCCTGGTATTATTAATATGTCGGCAATTCTCCTTCTGTTGAACCAAAATCTTCAATAAAAATCATGATGATACCCAACCCATTTCCTAACCAAACCACAAACCATAGTCATATCAGTCCTGTAATACCCAGTGTACTAGATCAAAAACTGCAGCTACAGAAGTGCAGAATTACATCACTCCTAAAATAACCATGAACTAGTAGATAATAGAACAGTGGTAAATATTGGCAGATCTAAACATGCCAAAAAGTGGCTGGGGTGGAAGGAAATGTTAACTTTAGGAGATGGGTTTTCCATCCATCTATTCAAATAATTGGTTGCCAATCCATACTGTTGTTAAGGCCACATTGTAGTTTGAAATCTGTGTAGAATGCCTCTTTCAAATGAAATTTGCAATTAAAGGCCCACATATTCAAAAGAAATGCACGGCAGAAGTAGGAGATGCACCACCCATCTCAAAAAATGTGCCGGAATGCAATATTCAAAAGCCCGGGATGCATCACATATCTCAGGATGTGCCACCGTACAAAGGTAATGTATGCAGCACATATACAGGGAGGATTCCCATGAATATGCCACACATTGGTATATTCAGCTGAAATTGGTGACGCATGTGCAGCACATCTCCAAGATGCACTGAGCAAATTTAGGCATAAAAGGAGCATGCCTAACTTTGCAAGCCATTCAGAGGCTGGACAAAAAACAGCAACAGCAGCAATGGATGCCAGTACTTTTGTTATGGAGGATGTCATGAGGGGGAGTGAGGAGATGGGAGGAACAACAGGGGCGTGGAAGGGCCTGTAGGTGATATGCCCCCCACAGACAGTACCGTGCCCATGTCATCTTCAAGCAACTGAATGATACAGAGATAGTGGGCTGGTACCGTCTCTATAGGACAATGCTGAGGCAGCTCTGTGAGCTGCTACATGAAGAACTGCAGGCACCAACACACAGGAGTCATGCCATGTCAGTGGAGACAAAGGTGACAGCTGCAATGTGCCTGCTTGCCATGGGCACCTTCCAGGTACCTCTGGGTGACATCACGGGTATCACACAATCTGCCACATCCCATCTCCTTACAGAATTCCTCACCACTTGGCTGCCCCATGTTTTGGAGTTCATATGATTCCCAAGCACACAGGCAGAGCGGACAGAAACAATGCAACACTGTTGCAGGGTGGCATGCATGCCATGCATGCTAGGGGCCATAGACTGCACCCATGTGGTTATCAAGGCACCACCAGGCCCAGATGAGGATGCATACATGAACCGGAAGGGTTACCATTTAATCATCAGCCAGGTGGTGTGCAATGCCACAGGCGCATCATTGATGTCTGTGTGACCCAACCTGGGAGTGCACATGATGCCCACATCTGACATCGGTTGGCCCTGTGCCACTGGTTTGAGTCCAGGGATATACAAAGCAGTCACCTAGTGGATGAGTGGGGCATACCCTATGATGGAGGAGGCCAACTGTGGCCCACAGGACAGCAGGTGATGGTTGGTGGGGAGGGGCCATGCAGTGTCTGACAGACATAGACGACATCGTGGTGGGGGGAGGTGACAGTGTTACCCACAGACAGGGGTCCATGGGCTTGGTGGGTGAAAGTGAAGCATGCATTGTGGCAGGGGCAAGACACAGCCAGCATTGGGACTGGACATGTGGTGACACATGCACCATGGTGTGGAAAGCTCCTGGTGCTGGTCTGAGCGCAGGACAAGGAAAGGGAGTGGAAGTGCATCCAACAGGTTGTTCAGCACAGGGCAGTGTACATGCATGCTAAGCAGGCAGCAATGTAAATGTTGTTACAGCATGGGTGCCGGTTGTTGCAGCAGGGTGGGTGTGGGCAGGCTGCTGTGTCCGGGTAGCAGGGCAGTGGGGCACAGGTGATAGACAGGGGCCAGGGTTGCCAGTAGAGGACAGTCTACACAGTCTGGACACTAATGTATTGCTTTACCACCCCACAGGTGACAGGTGACAGCGCCTACCCACTGCACTCCTGGCTGCTCACCTCCATACTGCGGCCCTCATCAGAGGCCAAGAAATGGTATAATGAGGCACATATCAGGACATGCAACATCATTGAGTGACTGTTCAGCATGCTCAAGATGTGGTTCAGATGCCTCGACAGGTCTGTTAATGCCCTACAGTATAGCCCACAGAAGGCCTGTGGCATATTCCTGGCCTGTTGCATGCTCGCAGCATTGCCATTGATTGTGGAATACATGTACGAGAATGAGGGACTGCAGGCCGGAGGTGAACTTGAATGCCTGGAGAGGAGAAACCCATGGCTGGCAGCCAGGGCACAGTGGCACAGGGCCACCGTTGTGGAGGAGCACTTAGGTGACTGCAGGTGAGTACAATGGGGAACAGACTGGGCAGCCACACACACACAGTGATGTCCCAAGGGGGCACCATGGGCACATGTGTGGCCACCACACTGACACAAGGGGTAGCACAGACAGGTACACAGGGGTGCGTATGGGCATGTGTCAACATGGCATGGATCAGAGGACACCACTGGTACATGCGCACAGTGGATGACACAGGAGGCTCTCATCATGCCCATGCCACAAAACACAGCACCATGCCCCACATCCATGTCCCAGATGCCACATGGACAGCATGGACAGGACACCACAGGCCTGTGCATGTGCATTCGTCACCACACGTGGCCTGGGTGTCAATGGGAAGTGGTCACAGTGGCTGCTGCAAGGCAGATGGTCCAGGCCAGTGATGCCAGGCATGCATCAGTGCCCAGCATGGCGGCCACCACAAACACATGGGCAGCCCAGTGCAGGCACAGTTACCACTGGTGGGGTGGGTGATCCGCTGCACGGTGTGATTCCTCCACCCCCAAGGGTGTGGACACATGCGACTGCGACCGAGAAAGTGTGGGTGTGGGAGTCTTGAACAACTACCCAGATCTGGGTGTGTTAGTGAGCAATGTTGCAGGGGCCAGCATCTGTAACACTGTGGTCACGTGCCACCCTGGTGTGGGAGTGCTTGTGGCACTGCGTGGTGTGCGGCGGGTACTGTTATGGCCACTAGTTGCCAGGGCTGCACAACCCACCTCAATGCCCTGTGTAATCCTGCTGAGGCTAGCAATCATGTCTGCCTGCATGAGGTGCATTTCTGCCACCATATCCTCATGCAGATGGCAAACCTCGGCCATAATTTGTGTATGCCTCGCAGCTGCATGCTCATCCATGTGAACCACCTGCACCTGCAGGCCATGTATAGTCTCTCTGAGTGCAACTTGTGCTTCAATCAATCAATCAATCGGTCAATCAATATCTTTATTTTACCAGGCTTCAACAGAGCTCTGCAGGAGCCTGGTGTGCTCATCGAGTCTGTCGGTGGGGGACATGGCCTGTGGGGGTTGCTGATAGGCTGGGGTGTACCAGGCTGCTGTGCCATGTCTGCAGGCTCCAGATGTCACACAACAGGCTGGAGACTGTGCATGTACAGGCACTGCAGGAACTGTCACAGCTTCGCTGTGTGCCTGTACAGGCAGCTGCAACACCGTGGTGGCACCAGCCACAGACTCCACAGTGGCATCATGGCCCTGGCATTACACAGCCGGTGCAGTGGCAGCAGGCATGTGGAGTGCCGGGGGAAGTGCATGTGATGGCCCATGATGAGTGACACCACCCACCACTGTCTGTGTGGCACCCAGGCCACCATGAGCAGTGGTCATGTGCATGCTGGTGTTCTCCAGCTGTGTGGCATCATCATCAAGTTCCTCATCTGTGGCTGATGCCAGCACCTCGAGGTCATCCATCAGATCTTGACTGGGCAAGGGGTTGAGATCAGCTATCCCCAGTAGGACCCCCAGATCGAGCATGGCATCCCCCTCTGCTGGCCATGAGGGCCTCCTGTGATGTCAACTCAGGCACTGTGGATGCCTCCCCCGATGCCCGCTGGATGCCTTATGTGCAGGAAGCCTCTCCTTGGCCCTGGTGTACTCACTGTTCATGTGCTTTATACATTCCTGGGGTGTCCTATTGAACACCCCATGGGCAGTGACTGCCTGCACAACCTCATCCCATCCCTGTACCCTCTCCTTCTGATTGCCAGTCTTGCATATTAGCAGGTTCTCACACATGAGGTAGGCCTCTAGAAGGGCCTGCAGCTCATTGTGTGTGAACTTTGGCCACCTCCTCTTCTTCCCCTCCTCAGCTGCCTTGCTGGTGCCTGTGGAATGCAAACAATACACATGAGCACAGGCCGTGCAGCTGTGGCAGGGTCTGAGGAGACTGCTGTATGTAGTGCAGCAAATAATAGCACAGAAAGCAATATGTAAACACTCACCTACAAAGTTTCAGTTCCCTTCGGTAAACTATGTGGATGGGTGGCACAGGGCATCCCATTCATGGCTCAGCACATGCAAATGAGTGGCTGACCTGCCTGTAATGGGACGCAGATGTGCTGAGATGGGCCAAACTTGGGCAATTAGCCTATTTGCATATGCAGCCTGAATACTGCAAACTTGCACCTGGCCTATCTTGTTCTGCATCGCGCATCTTTTGGGGTGCCACATTTCCACACTGTGCATTTTACGCACATGTGCAATAGTACATGCCATCACAGGGATCAGCAGTCATGGAATAGTTATGTCAGTTCCGATGTACCATGCATGTCCCTGCACATCTCCCACCTGCATGATGTACATGCAACAGCATTCCATCATGATGCATGGTGCAGATGGCCCTTGTGGTGGCAACACACACCACACACAACATAGCCAAGATGCACAGTTGTGCATGCACAGCACATGGGTTATGACGCTGCATTCCTGCCATGATGTCCACAACTGCACATGCACTGCAGCATGCCATTATGATTCTATTGTGCATCCCTATGGCGCAAGTGTATGCCGCACAGAAGATTGCATGGCAGGCCTATCGCACAACTGGCACGGCATGCATACATACAGCACAGTGCAGTCGAGAGTGCAACACCTGCTTCAGTGTTGGAGAAGATGGTCCTCATGTTGCCAGACTCACACCCTTGGACTGGTGTCCTAGCACTGTGTTGCATCCATGCTGTGCACCTGTCTCCTATGTGTGATGTTCCCTATCCACTGTGGATATACATGTCCACAGGTGACTCTTGGTGCCCACACAGGGACACGCACTAGGTCTGAGTAGCTGGTGCGATCAGTGACAGGTGCCACACACTGTGCGGGGCATATCTGCATGTCCCAGAACACTGTCCAATGCATGCACATGCCGTTCTTTGCTGTTCTTGTGCCACATGGTGGTCACTGTGTGGCACTGTTGCACTGACCGGTGCCAGGCTGCCATATGCCAGATGTCAGTGAGGCCCTGGGCAGGGGCCTGGATAGCATCTGGCATGCATGTCCACAACTTCCTGGTGGTGTATGTGTGCCTGGGTGGTCTGTGGCACTGAGATTGTATTCTGTGTCCCCCCAATAGGTCATTTGCAAGCAAGACTGGGTGCCCAGAGGAGGGTATTTGGACCTGGCCAGAGTTATCAGTGGCAGGCTGTTGATGGCTGTGAACCTTTCAGTGGATATGTACCAGTGCCAAGGAGCCATCCCAAGTGCTCTGCAGGCCATTCTCAGTAAGGTGTTCAGGCCTGGACAGCGGGACCGTCATAACCCCTACAGTGGATGGGCCTGTCAGGACTTTTACAGCAGCACCACATGCATACAGCCCCTTCCCACACACACCTGCACCCACTCTAGCCCCATGTACATAGTTGCCCCCCTCCATTGCCTGCACCTTTCACCCTCTTTATTGTATATAGTTGTTTTTGCCATTTTTTTGTGTTACTTTTGCTGTGTTTTTGCATATTGTTTGTTCTATTAAACTTGCTGTTCACCTGACAGTACCAGTGTTTGTGGTCATTCTATTGCTCCTCAGGCCAACACCTGTTCTGTTGCACTGAACCTTGTTACACACCACCCTATGTGCATGTTCCACTGTGCACACGTCCACCCTGTCCCACTTGTGTTGGCCCACATATCGCCTGTGGTGGCTGCCCTGGTTTGTCTGTAGGGAGTCCTTCCTGGGATACATTAGGTGGCTCTGACACCATCCCCCTGGGCATGGCTGTGCCTGCCTCTGCTGTTGTCCTGCCCCCATGGTGCTGTGCATGCTGTTTGCAGTCCAGTATTGCAGGGAGGCACCTGTATGTCCTTGGGCATCCCTCCCTGTGTGCCAGTGCACATGTGGCAAGGTGTGTCTGTGGTCTGATGGGCACATCCGCCCTGCATGGCACATTGAGCCAGGTGTCATAGTGCTGTGCCAGCCCATGCCACCTTTGGCTATGCCATTGCAGTGCCACTCATACCTTGCCTCTCTGTGTGCCATGCACACTGTGGCATGTACTCCCCTTGGATGCTGGTCACTGTGTATTGCTTTGGATTGTGCCCACTGGTGCTGTGCCGGTACCCATATTGTACTATCCCTGTGGTTCTGGACTCACCCAGGCCTTGGGGGGTCTTCACTCCATGGGTTTGCTGTTGTGCACTGCTCAGTTCCCTTGCACAGTACTGAGCTGTTGCTGCACTGCCCCAGCCTGACTTGTTCCACTTACCATATTCAATCCAGCCCTGCTGCACAGCCTATGTAGAGTTGTTCCATTGCACATTGTTGCAATATTCAGTGCACTTTGTGCCAGTGCATCCTCTGGCACATTTTCTGAATGTTGCAATATTTTTGGGCACTGCATCTCAGTTGCACACAGGTATTTGCGCGATTTTCCTATGCAGTTTTGAATATGGTTGCCCAAGTCACCGCCTTTTGTGTTCTTAGTTACTTTTTCCAATCCAAAAAATTGCAAAGTAGATAATTGGTGACCTTCTTCTGTAAAGTGTTGCACCAGTGGAGAATCCTCATCCTTAGGCCAAATAATTTTTGTGGATTTACATGGTTTTCTGCTTGGAGTAACTACACCATTCTTACTCACTACATCCGTGAAAGTCTCCTGGACTGGATTTCTGCAAAATATCATCAGCAGATATCTGCATTTTCATTTTAAAAGCAACTTTTTGGAATCTATCCCAAGCAAAACATAAGTCAATCAACCAAGTCTGTCAAACTCAGTGACTCTGGGTCCTGCTTGAATCCACTTTTTCGTCTGACAAAGGAAGCATACAAACAAAAGGATTTCACATCCTGCATATACGCAGGCACAGTTCATCACCTTCAGGAATTTTAACACACTCTGTGACTCTGGACCTCAGCAGTTGATCATTTCTTTTGGCTTTTGACTTAACCACCAGGTATCAAGATTTTCAATTGAAATTAACTTTTAATGTACTTGTCTCTAAGGGCTATCTATCCAACAACCAAAGCTGATCTTCATGAAATGTCTAATACTGCTGCTACTACTTATGTCTAGAAATGTACACCCTAACCCTGGCCCTTCCCGATGAGTTGGTGCCAAAGAACAAGTCAAGACTGGGGCAGTCTCCTTGGTAAGTATCAACATCTGTAGCCTCCTCAATAAACTCGACTCCCTCACAGCCTGGACAGCACATCACAACCCTGATAGTCTGTCCATAATTGAGACATGGCTTTCCCCAAAGATTCTGGACTCAGCAATATCGATCCCAGTGTATACAGTCTTCAGGCAAGACAGGCTGTCCAAGAGAGGCAGAGGCTGTGCCCTTTACTTAAAAGAATCTCTTAATGATCATGTTTTTAGTGTGCCTCTCCCTGAGAATGACATACATGTCCTTGCCATGAAGATACTGCTTGGAACACAAAACAAAAACCTGACAGTGGCATCAATCTATATCCCCCCCAAGCTGACCAACCAAGGGCTAAACCCCATACTGGACTTCATACACTCATTTAATCAAAATGCAGAAACAATACTGCTTGGTGACTTCAATGTGAACTGGTCCTGCCCCAGTGTGAACAAACATAAGGGCACACTGACTGCTGCTAACTTCTTGCAAATGGTCCAATCACCCACAAGGGTGAACTACAGAACAGGTACTACCACCTTTCTGGACTGGGTTCTCATGAACTGCCTGGATCACATCACAAAAACAGTAGTTCTCTCCAACAGTTTAAGTCACCACTCCCCAATCCTTTACTCCTAGTAGAACAAATACACTAAGCCTCCTCCCAAAACTATTAACAGCAGGATACTTATTCCTGGTCCTCTTGGGTCTCTAAGAACCCTCCTACGAGACCAAGATTGGTCTCTGATAGACACAGCCTCCAGCATTGACACTGCTCTTGAATATTTTATCCACAGCTTTAACAGCGCCTGTGATGTCCATGCCCCATTCAAAAAAAGCAAGATTAAAGGCGTCAACAATCCTTGGATTAACTCTGATCTTCTGGAACAACTGAGGTCCCAGGATCATCTCTGGCATCTGGCCAACTTGACTGGCAGCCAGACTGATACCCAGGCTTACAAAGCAGCAAGAAATGCCTGTACTAGATCAATTCAAAACAAAAAGGCAAGATACTACAGAAGCGCACTCACTAACTCATAGAAAGATGGGAAGAAGTTTTGGGTGAATCTTTCTGAAGTTACAGGGCATATCCCCAAAGTGCCACCCTCTATGCTCAATGTAAATGGCAACCTCACTCTGGACCAGGTCACCATGGCTAATGCTTTTAATGCGCCATTCACCGATCTTAGTCATGTGCTTCCTCCAACCTTCTTTGACCCCCCACTGGACTCTCCAGGCTTGGACAAAGCAAGAATAAAACAGGGCCATCCACCTTTCTACTTTAAAACTATCTTGGAGGCCCTAGCTAAAAAAATAACTGCTCAAAGTGCTTGGGAGATCCAGATTCAGTGGTGACTCCCTAGACCTGAAACTCCTTGCCTTCACCATTGACCAAGTCCTGACTCCGCTCACCAAAATCCTCAACCGATTCCTAATGTTTTCTCAGTTCCCCCAAATATGGAAATCTGCTGTTGTGACGCCAATTCACAAAAGTGGGGATAAGACCCTAACCTTTAACTACAGACCCATGTCCATTCCCCCCCCCAAAGCATTGGAGAGAATACAGTAGTTGCCGATCAACTTACAGAATACTTTGCTAACCACAACCTGCAATGTCAGGAGCAGCATGGTTTTCGAAAAAGACATAGTACCACCACAGCTCACCTTGAATTCACCACTTACATCCATAATGCTCTGGATCAGGGACATCTTGACAGCGCCACCTTCATTAATTTGACAAAGGCATTCAACACTGTCAACTACTCCCTGCCATTTGAACAATTACTGTATCTTGCCTTGGCCTCTTAGATGATGCCACATGTTGGTTCCAAAGCTACCTTAGCGACCGAACCCAACAGGTCAGAGTTGGTGAGTCCCTCTCACCCTCCCTTCCAATTCGCTCTGGAGTTCCCCAAGGGACCATCTTGGGTCCCTTGCTTTTCAGTATTTTTCTGAACAATCTCCCTGCATCATGCCCTAATAGGTTATATACAGATGACGCAGTTATTTTCACCTCCCACCCTGACCTCTCCCTCCAACAATTGCAACTGCATACAAGCTTCATGCAAGTGGAGACATGGTTTAAATCTCAAAAATGCATACTAAATCACAAAAATACTGATGTTTCATGGCATCCATAACAAACATAAAAACAAATGTCTATCAATCACAAACAGTGAAGGGACGTTGCTCGAACATGTTCAACTGTTTAAATACCTGGGGGTTACCCTTGACAGCACCTTGTCTTACTCTGAACACATTGAGAGCATTGCCAAGATCGTGAACACCTGCATAGGACTTCTCTTTAGACATAGGAGTTGCCTCACCATTGAAGCCCTAAGCATTACCATTCAGAGCTCTGTTACATTAATAATCGACTATGGGCTTGTGATCTACGGCTTTGCCACTGACACCGCACTTTGATGAATAGCCATTGCCATTAACAAGGCATGTCATTTACTGACCTCTGCTCCATGCCTCTCACATACCTGTGACATCTACAAGTAAGCAAACTGGCTCCAACTCCCCAGCAGACTTAAGTACCAGACCTGTATGCTAGCAAAAAAGATTACCTTAAATCTCCTACCCTCAAGGGTTCAGTCCTTACTGGCTCCCAGCTGTGGCCCCCACCTAACCAGGAGCTCAGAATATCATACTTTTTCTGTTCCACGCTGCTGCACTACCCAAGGACAACACTCCTTTACATACAGAGCATCATCCTGGTACAACTCACTTCCACCTGCTGTTATCAATGACACTACACTGGGCGCTTTCAAGTGCTACCTACATCAGCACCATGTCACAATGGCCTCCTGTGAATGTTTCTCCTAACTAAACTTACTCTCCTTCCCTCTAATTCCCCTCCCTCTAAGTCCCTCCCACCTTTACCCCCCACTATCTCCTATTTCCTCCGTTTTTGTTTCCTCACTATTATCTACATTCTCTCCCCATAGCTTCCTCTACATGTATCTACCATCTCTCCTAGCAGTTTCTAATTTATTCTAGTGAACCATATTACAACTGTGTTTTTTATTGTACATATGTTCTTGAATAATATACACAAATTACTGTAACTTAACATACATACTGTGAATCATTGCACATATTACAGTAATTCCATATGAAGGCTTTAATGTACCCAACAAAGCCTATGGCTGCTTGAAACTACTGTACTTGTTATTGTCCTCACTATGTTTTGTATTGTTTCCCAGACGTGGAACCTTTGTAAAAGAGCCTTGGCTCAAAGGTGTCTTCCGAAATAATAATAAATGAATAAACTACATACAACTTTTGTCCTCACTGATTCTAATCTTAAGTTGTCTCAGGGTATTACCAATATATATCTTGTCACATGTCCTCATTTCTTGCTAAAAGTTTCACCACTGTAATTCAATATGTATTGTGACAAGTGCACAGTTGCCACATATTGTATGTAGTTCCCTTTTATGTCCAAACTTCTCAATAAATTAGCCTCCTGTTCTCTGGTATTTTGTGCTCTCTGTGGGTAGCTCTATCGCCAATTACACAGTTTCTTTCTGGGACAACCACAGATCATTGTACTAATGCCATCCTGCCCATACTTGTGGCCCTTAGCACCTGCCAATGTTTTTGTATTGTCTTCTTAATTTTAAAGAAGCAATCTTGGTTTACAAAATCACACATGCCCCCACAATGCAAAGCATCATGGGCTGCATAAGCAAATCACCACAGAATATTATGCTGGTTCAACTTTAAGCAGAAATGCATGGTGCCGAAAGGCCTCTCACACAGTTTGCAAAGGGTGCCAACAGAAGACATAGACACGTGTTTCGTCCTACCAGGACTCATCAGTATGCCTCGTCTGTTTGACACCCCAGTGGAATGAACCAGCTACCCTAAGATGGTCGATCTGGGTTATGTTGTGGTGAACCCAATTAAAAAAGAAAACAGTTGGGGAGGGAGAGGATTGAGCATCTGAAGGATTGTTCTCCTCTCCCAGGGAGGGAGGGAGGGAGGATTGGTGCTCCCACCGAATGACCGCCCCAGGGTGGAGGCCTGAGGGCAGTGCGGGTCTGCAGGGTGCCAAGGAAGCGAGTGCTGTGGGACTTCTGTGGATGTGCACACACTTCCACGTATGCATGTCTGGCATGTGCTCCCCAGCAACGGTGAAGGGAGAAAACAGAGGAAGAAAATCCTGGCTGCAGATGAAGAATGACCCTTCGCAGACTTCATACCAGGAGACCTGGCAAAAACTCTGGGTAAGTCCTGGTGATATCGATGTGATGGGGCTGGGGCGAGGGTGGTGAGAAGGGGGGCAGCCAGGGATGCAAGGAGGTAAACACCTATATGGAAAATACAAAAACAAATGGAAGTAGCAATAGGCAACTTTACAGTTGAATGAAGCATGTGGAATACAACATGTATAAGCAGCAACAAATGTGTTACACAGGAAAAAAATGGCACCTCATTAGAAAGGATTTATCATTTAGTAGTTCCTGACCTTGTTCCTTATATTGTTCATAATGTAGAATTACCACCACACCACATTTTGTCTGTATTCTTTATAATATTTTGATAATTTTCTCAATTTCTCAGTGCTCCATTTTCTATAGTGGGAGCTATAAATCTGTCAGTGTGCTGTTATCTGTGCAGGAGATATGCCTGCTGAAGGAAGTAAACAAAAGCAGGAGAATATGAAATAAAGTGCATTTGTTTAAAGAGAGATTCTATCTAAATGTGCATGTTACATGCACAATGTGTGACTGTAAAGAGCACTCTAGCAGAAGTCTGTATAACACAGGTGTTTCTCAGTATTATGAGTGAAAAACAGGCAAAATCATATGAAACATGATGCTTTGAGAAAGACAGAAGAGAAAACAGCATGAAGAGATTTAAGAGTGGTTTTCTGCAAATTCTAAATATTTTGTGAACTGGGTTGCACAGCATTAAGTCTGCTCCCTTTACAGGTATATGAAAATTTGTTGAACTACAGGGATATACCTAAGAAATTTATTGAGAAGCTATGAATTAGTATGCAGACTGAGGGAATATTAGTTAAACATTTTCTTTTTGAATGTGTTATTTTAACATTTTAAATTCATCATGGTTACCCATATTCAGATTTACAGTTTCATATTTCATGTTTATTGATTTGGAAACAATCCTTGTGCTAGATGCTTGGTAACAAAAGTTTCCATGTCATAGTAGAGAGAGCATACAGTACAAAACATGGTAAGGTCTCAATTAATCAGATTGCAAAATCGCATAAGCAAGGTTCACAATACATACTATAGTTACACATAGTTACAAATTTAAAAACTTTGTTATAGACATGGGCCCATATATTCAAACTGCGCCCAAAAAGTGCACAATAGCAGAACAGCGCCAAGTCCATGCATACATACGAGGCGTGATATTCAAAAATGGAGCCAACCAACCAGCTTCTACAGCCGACAACTGAATATCACACCACCTGTGCCATAGCCAACTAGAAGGGAAGCTGAGTAGATCTGATGTGCCATAGCGCAACAAGGGATGTTCAGCTGAGCAGTCCAGAGGCGCCATAGTGCAACCAGGGACGCCCCCCAGCAGCAGGGCGGCAATGCAACTGCACAACCATGGAGGTAGGGGCCCACCACCAATGCCACAGATGGGCAGAGGAACACAGAGCAGAACAGACATCGTCCCCCCACACCCCATGCACTGCACAACTGGGGAAGGGCTGGAATAACCACTGGCCCATGGAGATAAGTAACCAACCCACAGCCGGGCCATGGTGCCCCATCACACACCCTGGCAAGCTGTGACTGGCACACAAGGAGGGCTGACCACCCCATGCCACACCATCCCCCCAATGCAGAGCACACCCTGCACCATGACCCCCAGACACCCTTCTCAGGAGCAGCATCCACCATAGAAACATAGAAACATAGAAACATAGAATTTGATGGCAGATAAGGACCGCTTGGCCCACCCAGTCTGCCCATTTCCGTACCTAATGGATTAGCTGCAGATCCTAGTTAACCAGCAGCCTACTTCTTCCTACCCCCACCCCTAGAATTGCCTTATGACTGTCCCATGCATGCTTGAATTCCACCACTGTTTTTGTCTCCACAACCTCCTCCGAAGGCCGCTCCATGCATCCACAACCTCTCTGTGAAAAAATACTTCCAATTACCTCTGAAGCGCCCCCCATCTTCAAATTGTGCCCCTTGTTCTTGCACACCTCTTTTTGAAAGATGCTACCCTCTTGGACTTTGTTGATTCCCTTGAGGTACTTGAAAGTTTCTATCATGTCCCCTCTCCCTCCTTTCCTCGAGGCTATACATATTAAGCTCCTTAAGTCTCTCTTCATATGTCTTCCGGTGCAGACCCTGCAACATTTAGTTGCCCTCCTCTGGACAGCTTCCATCCTGTCTATGTCTTGCGAATTGGGTCTCCCAGAACTGCACGCAGTACTCCAGATGGGGTCTCACCAACTGTCTGTACAGAGGATAATAACTTCCTGTTTTCTACTGGTGATGCCTCTTCCTATGCATCCCAGTATCCCCACCCTCCTTGCTGCCCTCTCACATTGCTTGCCCACCTTTAGGTCATCTGATATGACTACCCCAGGTCTCCTTTCCATTTTGTTGTTGTTAGTATCTCACCCCCATTGTGTACTCTTCCTGGTTTTTGTTTCCCAGGTGCATTACCTTGCACTTCTTAGCATTGAATCTAAGCTGCCATACATTTCACCATTCCTCTAACCTTGCCAAGTCCCTTCTCATCCTTTCCACCCACCTTGTGCATCAACTCTGTTGCAGATCTTTGTGTCATCTGCAAAGAGACATACTTTTCTTCGGTCCTCTGCAATGTAAACATAAAGACATTGAAAGAGGACCCGATCCATCTGAACCTCGGAACACTAGTAACCCCTTTCTTCAGAGTGGACTCCATTTACTATTACTCTCTGTGTCCTTTTCTCCAGCCAATTCTTTACCCAGGCTGTCATCTTGGGACCCACTCCCAGGCTGGCTAACTTGTATATTAATCTTTTGTGTGGGACTGTGTCAAATGCCTTGCTAAAGTCTAGGTAGGCCATGTCCACAGTCCCTCCCTGATCTACTACTTTGGTCACCCAGTCAAAGAAATCTATCACATTTGCCTGGCATGACCTTCCCGCTGTGAATCCATACTGCCTTGGGACCTGTGCCCCTCTGGCCTCTAGATACTCAACAATTCTTTCCTTCAGAAGTGATTCCATCATTTTCCCTACCACTGAGGTTAAACTAACAGGTCTGTAGTTTCCTGCTTCTGCCTTGCTCCCACTTTTGTGAAGGGGAATCACATCTGCCCTCCTCCAGTCCTCGGGTACCACCCCATCCTCCCATGATTTGTTAAAGAGGGTAGTCAGTGGTGTCACTAGTTCTACCCTTAGTTCTTTTAGAATTCTGGGATGAATCCCATCAGGCCCCATTGCTTTGTCCACCTTCAGTTTTAAGAGTTCTTTCAGAACCCTTTCTTCTGTAAATGGGCTGGTATCAACTTTTGTATCCAGAGTGTTTCTACTGTTTGTTTTAGGTACCTCCCCCTCTTCCTTTGTAAATACTGAGCAAAAATATTTGTTTAGTATCTCTGCCTTTTCACAGTCACCCTCTGCCCACCCTCCCTCCCTTTATTAAGCCTCACTATCCCTCCCTTGGTCTTCCTTCGCTCCCTGATGTACCTATAAAAGGTTTTATCCCCCTTCTTAACTGAGTTGGCTATCTTTTCCTCGGTTTGGGCCTTTGCTGTTCTGACTGCCTTCCCAGCTGCCTTTTGCTTTAACTGATACAGTTCTCTGTCCTGCTCCTTCTGTGATTCCTTGTACTTTCTGAATGCTTTCTTCTTCTCTTGAACCTTCTGCCACTTCCTTTGAGAACCAAAGTGGTTTCTTACATCGTTCGTTTTGTTTATTTGCTTCACACAAGGCTTGTTACCTCTGTGATGGCAGTTTTATTATTCCCATTGTTCTTCCCTCCTCCTTCCTGCCCATTTGCTAGTGCATGCCTTTAGGCACTCACCCATTTTGGCAAAGTCAGCCCTCCTAAAGTCCAGTACTTTTGCCTTTGTATGGCTTGACTCTATTGCTGTGTTTATTGTGAATCATACTGTAAGATGGTCGCTAGTTCCCAGATGGCTACCCACTTCCACATCTGTGATCCTCTCTTCATCTCCATTTGAGAGAACCAGGTCTAAGATTGCTCCTCTCGAGTGGGCTCCAATACTAGTTGTCTAAGGCATGCTCCTGTGGGCATCTAGAATAACCCCACTCTTGATGGCTGCTGCAACTGCACTCCAGTTAACATCTGGCATATTCAGATCACCCATCAGCAATATCTCCCCTTTTCTGCCATTCTAAGTATACTTTCTATCATTTTCTTGTCCATTTCCTCCCCTGAGAAGGGGAGGTCTGTATCTAACCCTGTGCAGACTGTGGTGCCATGCCGGTCTCAATTTACCCACAGTGCTTCTTCTCCTCCCTGTTTTCCCTTTTGTTCTGTTGCTTTGATTCCTTCCCTTATGTAAGCTACTCCTCCTCCTCTTTTACCCTCACTGTCCCTCCTGTAGATAGCGTATCCTGGTATGTTTACGTCCCAGTCATGGTTTTGTGTGTACCATGTTTCTGTGACTGCCACGATATCCAGATGTTCCTCCTCCATCAAGGCCACTAATTCAGGAAGCTTGTTACTCAGACTACGGGCATTGGTACTCATTGCTCTCCATTTTTTGATGGCTTTACCTTCTTTTGCAGCATCCCCACTGACATTTCTACCTCAGTCTTTTTCTCATTTAGTACCCTGTTTTGTAGGGAGAGGCTGGGATTTTCCTGCTGCTTATCAGTGCCTCCCCCCTTGACCACTGCAGGAAACCCCATGCATGCCACCACCCCCACTGTGACAATGCAACCCTGTGCACCACAGAACCATGCAAGGCAGCCCACCACGAGCACCCATCAGCGGTGGCAGCACACAGCGATGCTGACGGCATACACAGTGCCACCATACAGCCCAGGTACAGCTGAGAGCATGACCATGCATCGGCACACAAGATACCCCACACGGGACAGGGCATGCCCCGGACACCACCACCAGTGGTACAGCACCCTGCACACTCTCCCATGGACACACCCCGACCCAGCACTGGCCACAACAGCCAGCGCAGACACCCACAGTGGTGCGTGGAAGCATGCACCACACCGGATGCCACACAGTGCATGGACAGACACCCACCCATACCCAAGGGCACAACAGTACAGGGACGCAGTAGCAGGGCAACCAAGCCCCCAGCGTGGGCCCATGTAAACCGTGTACACACAACCTGCAGTCCTCCATGGTGCAGGAGTGGTAGCCACCCTGTGCAGGCACTGTGGACCTGTACGCCACCATCATTTGCCCGGAGCACAAGTCACAGACAGTAGTGCACATCCCCTGCAACACACACAAGCCACAGCATGGAGGTGGGATAACAGCTGCGGAGGCCACAGTGTCACCCAAGGCAGACGTACACCACACCAGTGACAGGAGGCAACCCAGCATTGTGATGGGTACAGTGGCTTCCCTGCATGGATAGCCACCACTGACATGCCAGCAGACCGTGCAGGTCACAGACATGCAAGGGTGTCAGCTGCACAGGCCATGGATGGGCTGACAGGGGCGCCATGGACACAGAGCATGCACCATGGACCACTGCACACAGTCATCCAGTGCACAGAGCACAACACACACACCACAGACACTGACTGATAGCTACCCCCACACCATAGTCACCTCCCCATGGACACACACACATACCCATGACTGCACCACCCCTGATGCCATGCACACCACTGCAGCTGAGCACCTATAGCCCACTGCAAATCAGAGACCACCACAGCATTCATATCAAAAGATCTGTATTCAAAAACAATATCAAAGCGAACTATTTACAATACTATGTACAAAGTTGGGGGGAGGGCCACAAACAAGGTGGGGGTGGGTAAGGGGCAGGGGTGAACAAATGGGACAGGAAAGGAGGGGTGTGAGGGTGGGTCCAGGGCAGTAGGGGATATCAGGGGCAGAGGGATGGTCAATGGGAGCCCTGCTCCCCGCTCTGGCTGCTCCGCCTCTGGTGCCTCCTCCGGACCCCAAGCTGTTTGATCCATTGCAGGATCTCCAAAGAAGCCCTTGCCACATTCAGGATCTCCCTTAATGCCTCATGAATCTCCTGCAGCTGGTGGACACCTAGGCCAAGGGACCACAGTCAATAGGTGTGAATGCACAGCCCCATACAGCCCACCCACTGTGCATGGCATACGGCCATGGGACATGCCTCTGTGATTGTGTGTGACCACCCACAGTGATCACGTCCACAAGACCTGCCCACCCAGGCGCATACAGCCATGCGGAATGCTGCACACACCCACGGCCAAGTCATGCACAGCACCACCATGGCCGTTTAGTGACATGGCTATGTGGTGCGAAGGCAGTGGCACAGCCATGTACCCGGTGCACGCATGGACCACCATCGACACACTCCCAGACGTGCAGTGCCACTGGACAGTGCTGACTGTAACAAGTAGCATGCATGGCAGTGGTGTCAATGGATGGTGGCCATGCCCCACTGCCCATCCTGTTACACAGCATGCAATAGTAATCATGGAGGTATGGCACACACCATCATCGTGCCAGTCCCTCGGGCGCTGTGGACTGTCGCCCCTCCTAGCATCCCTGTCCTCCTGGTGGCACCTCTCCTCCAGCCCTGTGGTGCAAACATGGAGAGAGGAACATCAGTACAATCCTGTAGAAAAGTCCCCCTGCCCCCAGATGTGTGCACTCCCACCCAGCCAGACCCACCACCCCACACCTGATAACACCACCACAGCCAACACCGGACGGTCCCTCCCCCATGTTCCAGACACATACAACCGTGATACCCATATGGAAGATAAAACTGTGTGGATGTAACACCTACCTGGCCGTGGCAACGTGCCCCTCCTGGCATGTGACCGCAGGTGGGCAAGCAGGTCTGGTTCCCTCCTCCGTAGGTCGCCATACCTGTGGCGGCACTGCTCCACTGTCCACCCCCTTCCTGTGGCCTCCTCCAGTGCATTGGCCACCTCCTCCCACACCTGGCTCCTGGACCTTTCCAGGGGTGCCTCCCCAAACAGTGGGCCATAGAGTGGCTCTACTATGGCCACTAGGTTGGCCAGTTCTACTTGGCTCCACTATGCAACCTTCCTCCGTGCCATTCTACTAGCTCAGTCAGCTCAAAATGGCACTCTGCAGTGCAGCTCCACCACGTGCAGATGCTGTGCGGTACAGCACTGCCATTCCCTATCACGCTGTCACCGAACAGCGTGATAGTGGTGCACCCATGCCTGACGTATGGTGCCTAGGGGGCAAAGGTCGGGCACAGGGTCAAGGGGCTCTGGCGCACAGACAGGCACAGTGCCATTGGAACCCTATGCATGTAGCCCGATTGGATGCCTGTGTGCTACCTCCAGTAGCAGCCTACCGCGCTGTTGCCCCAGTGCGCCTATGATGGCCCAGTACCACAGCGCCATATAGGTGAACATCGCTGTAGTGCCACTGGCACAATGGTGGCCTTGTCCTGCATTGCTTCCCATGCACAGCACATCAGCAGTGTGGCAGACGCCTGCATCAGCAACCCGGGCATGTGCAGTGAGGTGTGTACTGCGCAGGTCACAGAACTGCGCCCTTGGCTCAGCACGTTCAACACAATTGCGCAAAGTGCAACAGAGTGATATTCAGTCATCATATGCAAAACAGCTAATCAGCCATTCAATGGCGCAGCACTGCAATTTGCATCCACTTAAAGTTGCGCCTCGCCTCATTTGTATGGGTTGCGCCATAAAAGTGCGACATTGGGCTGTACTGGCCATAGTCGGTTACTGCAGCCTATTGGTGAGTTGCATGCTGTTTGGGAGTGTAGACTGTGGATTTTGGGACATGCATGGGACTGCACAGTCACAGGTAACAACTGTCATTCTTACAAGCAAAATAATGACTGACCGAGTTGTGGGAGAGGAGGAACACAGTGGTGGGAGGAGGAGGAGGCCTAATTTCACCAAGGCAGAGACCGATGCCCTGTTTGAGGCCTACCTGGATCAGGAGCCACTTCTCAGCGAATGGCAGGGAACACCTCAGGCCCGTGCTGCTGCATGGGAGGAGGTGGCATGTGCAGTGAACCTGCATGGCAGCCACCAGCACTCCGTGCAGGAGTGCAAGGAGAAGATGGGCACAGACAGGCGGAGGATAAAGGAGAAGGTGGATTCCATCAGGGCAGCATGAGCTGCGACAGGTGGGGGACAGCCGGAGGTGGTACACCTGACCCCACAGGAGGAGAGGGTTGCTGGAAGCATGCAGCGTTGTGCCATTGAGGGCGTTCTGGGGGTGGCTTCCAGGCGGGTGGTAGCCCATCACTGCATGGTAGGTCATGGTCTGTCTATGGGGGGAGAGTAGGTCACATGCAGTAACGCGACTTTGTTTTCCCTTACAGATCCTGAGCATCTGCATGGGTCAGCGGTGGTGGGCCTGTCCACTGAGGATAGTCAGATGGAGATGGAGGAGGGCCCATCCACCTCCACAGGTGTACGTGGCTCAGTGCAACAGTGGGCCCGCCTGGCTGTCCACACTGATGTTGTTGGAACAGGTGTGGAGGAGGCCCTGCCCCTGTTCCAGTGTGCCAGCATCCACGGATGCCAGCATGCTGTGACTCGGGCTGGTGCCGGGTCCATCACCGATGATGATGTCGCTAACAGCATGGGCAGTGACACGTGTGTGCCACGGGATGGCCACACAGCAGGTAACATCGTGGCCATGGCTGTGGGTGGTGCTACCGTGGAGGCCTGCATGTCATCACAGTCCCAGCCTGTCAGCACCAGTGGGGCAGCACTGGTGTGTGTACTGGACAGTGGGACTGTTGCGGCCACTGCGGCAGCACCAGTGAGCCCTGGGGAGCAGCAGCCAGAGGGGCAGCATCAGCAGTCGGCCAATGGGTTTGGGGGTACAGGGTCAAGAGGCGGCGTCTGTGCACCACCTGTGGACATGCCCAGACCTAGTCCTGGTGTGCATCGCCCACCCTCAAGGGGTGCTGAGCATCAGGGCCACACACACCCTGATGGACAGGATACCAAGGAGGCAGATGACCTCTTGGACGAGCACACCCACCTACTGCAAGCATCAGTCCACCAGCAGATGCGGCTTGTGATGTCGGTGGATGCACTGCGTGCGGCTCTGGAGTGGGCAGAGGAGCGTCGTAGCAGAGACACCGCTCTGATCCTGGCAGGGATGGACCAATTGTGGGAGGATGTGACCACTGCCATTGACAGGCAGACACAGGCATTCACTGCTGTCATGGCCACAATGGGCACACAGTCATGTGCCCATGCGTCGCAGACACCACGCAGTGCACTGTTCACTCCCCATTCCCGGCATCGTGCGACACCCTCCCTGTCAACACTGGGTTCAGCTGTGGGCATCCCGGGCACACCTGGCGCAGGCATGTTTGGTGTGCTGCAGACCACTTCATGAGCACGGTTGTGTTCACTCAGTGGAACCCCTGGGGAGTCATCGGTGCCACCGCATGAGCAAGTGGTCAGCCTGTCGGTGCTGGCGGGTCTCGGAGGGGCAACCCCGCATCCGCTGGTGGCGGGGCACTGTGTCACATGACTGACCTGTCTTCCAACGCGGCTACTGTCTGGTGCTGCCCTGTGTGCATTGTGTCTTTCAGTGGGCATTGCACGGGTGGCTACCCTGCCCTGCATGCGGACACACAGTCCATCTGCACACCCTCCTGGCTGCTGTTCGCAGTTACATGTGCATGATGATGCCTGCATTGCACTGTACACCAATGTGCAATGGTGCTCAGCATCTGACACCGCACACATGGACAGGCAGTGGGCGTGGTGGTCTGTGGACTATTAGTGGCTAGGGGTGGCGTTCTGGGTCGGTGTGCCTCTACCCTTGCATGTCTGGTGCATTGTGTGTGTGCGTGTGAGTATGTCCGTCTGCATGGCATGTTAGACCTCACCCATCCCTGGTTGTGTGTGTGGTTCCATGCCCGGCCACTTCCCTTGATGGAATGCACCCCTGGTGTGTGTCCATGCATGTTTGTGAGTTGTGCCTTAGCCACTGTTGGTTGCACATGGCCCCATGACTTACCTGGGTTGGCTGAAGTGCTCCTCCATGATGGTGTCGCAGTGCAGCTGTGCCAGCCGGAGCAGTCGGGGGTCCCGTCGCCTAAGGGGGGGCTGCCCATCACCACTGTCACCAGCGACCTCATCATCCCCATCGCTGTCCCCCTCTTTGACCTGTATGGCTATCCCACATTCGATGGCCATATTGTGCAGAATACAACAGGCCAGGAATAGCCCGCAGGCCTTTGAGGGGCTGTACTGTAGGGCACCGCCGGAGGTGTCCAGGCAATGGAAACATGCCTTCAGCATCCCGATCACCCACTCGATGATATTTCATGTGGTGGCGTGTGCCTCATTGTAGCACTGCTGCGATGGGGTCGCGGGCCGCTGGTAGGGTGTGAGCAGCCAGGGACAGAGTGGGTATCCACTGTCACCTGTGTGTAGAGGGTGGAGGTTAGTTTGGTGATCAGCATCGCCCTGCCCCGGGCCATGTAGGCCACTACCCATGGCCCCCAGGCCCTATGATTGTCCATGTGGTTTGCATACTCACCCACTAGGTGGCCAGTGGGGATATCCCCACTCTTGAATCTGTGGCACAGTGCCGACTGGTGCCAGATGAGAGGCATCATGTGCTCCCAGGGTGCATGGCACAGGCGTTGATTATGCGCCCCTGGCGCCGCCACCTGGCAGTTGATGCTGGCATGGCCCTGCCGATTTATGTATGTGCCCCTTGGGACCAGGTGGTGTGCGGATGGCCACATGGGTGCAGTTTATTGCCCCTAGCACGCCAGGCATACATGCTACCCTGTGGAACTCCTCTATGTTTGCTGTGCGCTCTGCCGGTGTGCTGGGGAAATGGATGTACTCCACAGCATGTGACAGCAGTGCGCTGAGGAATTGGGTGAGGTGGTGTGATGTGGCTGACTGGGTTATGCCTGTGGTGTCCCCAGTTGGTCTCTGGAAGGTACCCGTGGTGAGCAAGCACATGCAAGCTGTCACTTTCGTCTCCACTGACAGGGCATGGCTCCGTCATGTGGATGCCTGCATCACATCACTGCACAGCTCACAGAGCCACCTCAGAATTGCCCGATTCAGGCAGTACCGGCCCACAATCTTGGTATCCCTGTACAGCTCGAAGCTGGTGTGGGCTCGGTACTGCCTGTTGGGGGCATACCACCGATAGGCCCTTCCATGGGCACGCCCCCCTGTTGTCCACCTTCTCTCCCCCCTCATTACGGCCTCCATCTGGAAGGTGGCACTGGCCATGTCCCTGACTTGTGTTCACCCCCCCTGGCAGCTGTTTCTGTATTCCCCCACTGTCCTGGCTGCTACTTCCCCTGCACCCGGGAACACCTGCCTGTGCTGGCCTCACTGCTGTGTGGTGTACTTCCCCCTTCTGCACTGTCTCCCCATACCTTCCCCTGTGCCTGTTGCTTCCAGGTGCCCTTTCCTGCCTGGCCCTGTGTGTCCCTGCTGCCCAGTTTTCCCTGCTATCTTTGGCTTTCATGTGGCTTCCCTGTAGCGTTCTTGCACATCTCCCTTGCTCCCTTTTATTTTGGCTCATTTCCGCTATGGCGCAACTTCCGCTTGCTCCCCTACTGCGCATGTTGTTAAATATCGCACTACACCATTTATGCATGGTTCCTCCCCCTTCAGTTGCACATGCATTCATTATCATTGTGCTGTTGCTCAGCTTGATTTGGGGTCATAACTGCCTCCTGCTGAATATCGCAGAATGGCGCATTTTCGGACTTGCACAGGCGCAACCCTATTGTGCATGGCTCAACTCTTTTGAATATCTGGGCCATGTAGTATAATGAGCAGTATAATGAGTAGGGACATTGAAGGGTTAGAGTATGGTGTACTAAATGTTCTAACTAGTGAGATTGTGAAAGAAGAGAATGGCTTACAGAGAAGGTAAGAGAGCCCAATGCAGCCAGATGTAGGCATTGTCAGATATAAGTAGATTAGATAGCTAGATGGAAAGGTGGAGGGGGATTGAGTCTTTGGAGAGTTAGGAGGGGAGAGGGTGAGGAAATAGTGAGAGGGGTGTGGGAAAAAGGAGGTGAAGGGAGGAGCAGTCTAACCAGTGTATTTTGTGAAGCCTTAGAAACAGTCAAACAAGACTATTGTCTGGGCCTTTGGCTAGAATGAGATGGTCCCTCATGTACTAGTAAGGATGGGGGGACAGAGTCCTCCATGGCAGGTATGGTGGATGAAGGTAATTAGTTAGGAAAGGAGTATCAGAGGTAGGAGGCTAGTGCTGCTTGTAAGTGTGGGAAATGGATTCACCAAATGGAAGTCGGTTATGTGAGGCAGTTGCAGATGGATAAGTTGGTGAGGTGCTGAAACAGTAGTGTTTTGAAGATCTTCAGGCTTTCAGCACCAGTTAGGAGAATAGGGAGATCATTCATCCATTGCTGAGCCTTATAGGAGAAAGAGCGTTGCCCTAGGGATGTTCTTCTGAAGGGTACCTTAAGTCAGCAACATAAGGTCCCCCTGGTATTGTGCTAGGAGCTTATTCTCCAGACCATTTGTCGGATGCAGGGTGGTACAAGACCTACAAGTAGCATTGCTTTTTTTCCTTGGATGCAAGTCTGAAATGTTATCCTTTTCCTGAGGCTGAGCCAGTTTCTTTGGTTATAAAGCAGGCATGTGTGCATTAGGTCGTCAGCCTCGAGAACAAGCCTACAGGCCTTATTTAATGAAGTGGTGATCCTTTTCAGTGCAGTGTCATTTGCCAACCTGCAGACCCGCACTGCCCTCAGGCATCCACCACTAGGCCATAATCAATCACGGAGAGTACAGAACTTTCGTCGCAGGGCAGAGGGAGTGAGGTTTCTCTTGTGCTTGTACAGAATTCCAAGTTTGGCATTGATGGTTTTTACCAAGTGATCGATGTGTTGGGAGAAGGAGAGGGATTCATTTTGATAAAAATGCCCAGGTATTTGAACACCTTTACCTGCTCAAGAGAGGCATTCTTGTTATTTGTGACAGTGAGGTGACATTTCTGCAGATTTACGGCACAATTTGCATTAAGACATTTTATGGGGTCAGTGCACTCTAATATCATGATTTGTGTATCACCATAGTGTTTGTACATGCATTTTTTACTGTTAAGAATATCTTATTTAAAACAATTCATAATTTCTATATCACAGTATTATAGTAATGTGTCAGCAGAAAAGGAATATCCTGGTCCATCTAGTCTGCCCATTTCCCACCTGCCCCTACTTGTCTCCACTTCCCAGGGATATTTTCCTGTGCCCACCAGCCAACCCCTTGTGTCTGTCACATACCCTCTTGAATTCCTCCACTGTTTCTGCACACATCACCTCATTAGATAATCTGTTCCAGGGTTTCACCACCCTCTCAGTGAAATAACATCTCCTTACATTGCTCATAAATGTTCCCCCTTCCAATCTTAAATTATGACCCCTTGTTTTAACTCCTACTTTCCTTTTGAATAATCTTCCTACATTCACTTTATTTATGTCCTTCATATACTTAAACGTGTCTATCATGTCACCTCTGTCTCTTCTAACCTCCAGCGAGTATAGATTTAATTCTCTCCACCTAGTCTCATATGGTTTCTCTTGCATACCTTGCACCATCTTTGTTGCCCTTCTCCGAACCCTCTCTAACCCATCTATATCCTTTCTTAAATGAGGCCTCCAGAACTGTACCCCAAACTCCAGGTGCAGTCTGATCATGGTCTTATATAAAGGCATCAACACCTCCCTCTTCCTACTTGTTTTACCCCTTCCTATGCATGCCATCATTCTATTAGCTTTGCCTACTGCCTTACTACATTGGTCTCCTGCTTTAAGGTTGTTTGAGATTATAATTCCAGGTCCCTTTCCTATTCTGTTAGCTTTGTCAGTTCTCCCCCCAGTGAGTACTCAGCCAGTGGATTTTTACACCCTACATGCATCACTGCACACGTCTTAGTATTGGACTTCAGCTGCCAAATGTCTGATCACTTCTCTAGGGTGCTCATATCTCTCCTAATGGCCTCAACCCCTCCTGATATCATATATTACCAATTATTAATATATTATTATATATTTTTCCCTGAAATGTGTTGACTGCTTATGTGCCCCTGGAATTTTTGTGTTTCAATAAATTTTAGACACTAAGTATTGTGATGAGTGGGCCTATTATTCCAGACTTCTTAGGATAATAAATGCAAATCACTACTGTACACTCACATCTGGTTCTGTATCACAGTGTGACTGATGTCTCAGTTACTTCCTAATACCTCTTGGACTCTTCCCCCTCATGTACTCCTAGTTACTTCACAACAAGCTGGTACTTAACTTTAAAAAGAATAAGACCATGCTGTTTTGTCCAAATCCAAGCTTCACCTAGGATCCCTTTGCTTTTTCAACACTTAGAAACATAGAAACATAGACTTTGACGGCAGATAAGGACCACTTGGCCCACCCAGTCTACCCATTTCCCTACGTATTGGATAAGCTGAAGATTCTAGTTAACCAACAGCCTACTTCCTGCAACCCCCCACTATAATTGCCTTATGTCTGTCCCATGCATGTTTGAATTCCCCCACTGTTTTAGACCCAACGACCTCCCCAGGAAGGCGGTTCCATGTATCCACCACTCTCTCCATGAAAAAAAATGTCCTCACATTACCCCTGAGCCGTCCCCCGTCTATCTTTAAATTGTGCCCCCTTGTTCTTTTGTGCTAATGGCTCCCTCCTGGAGGTAGTCTTCAGTTTTAAATACTAATGGACTACCTCTGACCCATCTCTTGATGTCTCTCCCCATACCTTGTCCGTATACAAATCTGTCAATTCAAAACTTGGCATTACCTACAGTATGGAGTTACATATTACGTCTCCTTTATGGCTTGTCTCTCCATCACTCAAGGTGTGCAGCTACCAAACCTTATATATAGCCTACTAACCTACCTTGGCACTGTCAAATCTCAGCAAAACAAGTGGTGTGTTGTTTACAATAACATATGATGATTTTCCCTTGTCACTTCCCAACTCACCTCCATTAACTCATTTATTCTGGGTTAGGCTGACTATCTCAAGTGGAGGTGTGCTCCAACCTCGATCTCTGCTTCACAGATAAACTGTGTAGGTCTTATTTCGCTGTTGTCTTTCTTGACCTCCTGCAATACCCAGCCACATCTTACTGGTTGAGGTCTAGGGAATCTCCAGTTGTACAAGACTATAGATGTTCCACTAACACTAGTCAACTTGCATTTAGAGGTGGGTGAAGTGCTCCCGCTTTGCTATGCAGAGCATTTCATGTATTGTTCCTCAAAACACATAGTGCTACGCAACACAAAGCGAATTACTCCACCTCAAAATTAGGAAGATGAAGTTTATTGGTTCAATGGACTTTGTGCTACTTCGCCTTGGTTTACTGTCTTCCCCTTAACTTTAACGTAAAGTGTCATTGATTTGAATGAACTTCTCTTTGCTTCACCTGTTTATTGCTATGTGAGATGAATTCTGCATTGATTCATGGGATGACAGGCCAAATGGGCTCCATATTGTCTTGCACAGCCTCAGTTCTGCGTAGTGTGTGTAGTGGAAAGCTGGAGACAGTTTGCTGTCAGAGCTCTGAGAACCAAACCATCGAAAAAGCTTTTAAAAAATCACTTTTGATCCAATTATATTGGTTCAAATTTAGAACAGTGACTGTAGTAAACCCTCCTGAGTTTAGATCATCGAGTGTTGATTGTTTTTTTGTGCAGTTTGAATGTTAATTTAGAAAATGGGCTTTTTATTTCCTGCCATCTGCTTGGCTAGTACCCTTGCCAGGGGGTACATTAACTTTCAATAGATGCCCAGGAAATAAAAAGAACCATCCTATAGTGCCCCTTCACCCACTTACTTATCCTGGTGCCCACCCTGCTTCCTAATTGGCTAACACACATAATTTCAATCTTAAATTGCCCGTCATGTTTTCTCTCGCTTACCGAGAGATGCTAGCTCCTCATCGGTAGTACCAGACTGTGGAAGGGTAACTCATTCACCTATTTTGTCAGTGCCTCACCCTTCCTCCCAAGTGTAGCCTCATTTAACATTTTTTTTTTGTAAACATTGCCCCTTTCTAAAAGAAATTGCTCCAGTAAACCATCTGTGCAATCGGCTTCACATAAATTGTTTCCAGCAGTGTATTTTTCATAAGGCAGCCGCGCAGCTGTCTAATCCATTAACCCCAAACTGTAGCCTTCCCTCCCTGTTCAACAGTAGCAGCTACTAGTGACAGTTCGATCGGCTCCATGTCTGACCAGTCTGGCCTTTTAATGCAAGTATCTTTTACTCCTGATTGCACAGTAGCTCTCCAGTTCCAAAAGGCATGCAGCGCTACTCTGGCTACCAGCGGTGTCAGCCACGATATCTTCACAGCTGCTCCCTCGCTACCAGTGGTGTCAGCCACGATATCTACACAGCTGCTCCCTGCACAACCAATGTGCACATCTCTTCCTCAGATATCTGATCACAAAATGTAACACCTACACCAGTTAGGTCTTAAACTTAAAAAAAAAAAAAACATTTAAACCACTGCCGTGTCACATTTATCTACTTCCTGCATTTGCAAGATCACGTGCCTAACTGCCGCATCTGCCAGCCACGAAAAAAAACAAAAAACAGTCTTGCAAGAAAGGCCGACAACTGTTCTAAACTTAAAAATGATGGCAAAAGACTGCTGCTGGACGATGTAATAAAACATGTCTTTTGTTTTTGTGGAGATTCTTTGGGGGTCATAAATAAAACAGAATGGCTCTATCTGGGGAGGAGGGACAGGATACAGAACAGCACAAAACAGGGGACTACTTTACAACCCAGAGCTAAACTGCATTCCTATTTTTTTTTATGTTTTTCTTAAATTTTTTAAGTCCCATATAAAAAATGCCACATCAGCCTATTTTTTTTGTCGCATACACTTTCTCCAGGGTGGGCGGTATAGGCTACCCGCCCACCCTGTTGGGTATTATTGCTTGCTTAGAACATTCAGGCTATGTACTGACAGACACTGTTGAAGTGTGCTTCGGGGGAGCAGCGTATCTTTGGTGGAGTGAGATTCATGTGAGAAAAGTAGTCTTTCTAACTCTTTTGTACTAGTGTGTCTCAGTATTTGTGTGTTTATGTACACACAGTAATACTTGAAGTAATTTTTGATAATTATTTTTGGTTTGTTGTGGTGCAGTACATATTTTCATTCTGTTTAAAAGATTTGGTTATATAGTGTACTGCACTGTGAAAATTTCTGCACATTACCTATAGTGTGTGCGTGCCATCAAGTCAGACACATTTTATTGTGCCACACAGTAATCGCTGCACTCAGAATCGGTTATCCATCTGCAATATTTTTTACTGCTTCCTTCTATCTAGATAGTGAACTGCTACTGCAGCCCCCTCCCAATCGACAAAGGGTATAATTTATTTTTCCAGTTTTTTATTTGTGTGAACACTGGTTAAGGTGTTTTTGTGCCTATGCAACTGTATCTCTTTATAGTGTGCAGTATGTGTATATGTGTTTGCATCTGTTTAGTTTTGTTTTTTGTCTTCCCATCCACCCAAAATTTCAGAAATCTCAATTTGCTGTGAATTTTCTGTAATCCCAAAAAAGTGCCTGCAAAGAGTTGTGTATTCAAAGATGCTTCTCGCCATGACACTGCTGCCAGTGGCAAGAGTGGCTGTGGACATGGTGGTAGTACACAGCAGAAGTGCATAGTTGATGCCAATAAAAGGATTTCAATGACTACGTTTTTCACAGCACAATCAGTAGCTTCAATAATGGTTGGAGATGCTGTTGTCCCCACTGGTGGTAGTGAAATTGCTGATGGCATGAGTATTGCCCCAAGTTCAACCCATGACAACAAGTTAACCGGTTTCCCAAATATTGTGGAGTCTAAAGCCATGACCATGAGCCAGAGCATAGTAGATGTCACATTCCCTGAAGTTCTCATCCCTGTCCCCACATTGGTTGAACATAATTCCAATGTTGATGAAGAGTCATTGCGATCTCATGTTTCCAGTGCTGTTAATGAGGTCATGCCTGTGCCATCCAATCCTTCAAACGTTGTAGAAAACATATTGTATGATCATAATGATGCTGTGGCTGGTACTTGTTCTCCACAGGACAGCATCCAGGCTGACATTGTGGATGTGTATGAGGAATATGATGATGATTTTAGTGACCCCAGTTGGGAACCAGAGAAAAAGGAATTACAGGTGGCTGTGTGCAAACAGTCTCAGTCTGTCGATGTTATATCACCCCCTCTTCAAAGTTGTGATGTGGCAGTTTCTGTTGGTGGTGACCCAGTAGTAGTCATCATAGATAGTGATAGACCGGTAGAGCCCAAGTGTGGCCAACAACAGAAATCATGTAGTAGTACACCCCCCATGTCATTGTCTAAAAAACTGGTGTCTAATCTGCAGCATCAGGGACTTGTGAAAACTAAAAGTAGGGGATCAAAATCCCTCGTTTTGGATTTTTTTTTGTGCAAGATCCAAGTGATGAAGCAATGGCAGTCTGCCAGCTTTGCCAAGCACATGTCAGATGAGGTAAAAAGTGTAGTCATCTGGGCACTGGGGGCTAGTATACACAGTTGAAGAACCGGCACATGGCACTGTGAACTCGACACAAGAGGGGAGCTAATGCCATAGCGGGGCATTCATCCTCAGCAACATTATTAAGCATATTATCCCCTTCCATGACTGTAAGTAGCAAAACTAGTAGCCATGTCTGTAGTAGTGGTGAAATAACAGCTGAGAATTACTGCAGGCATGAGGAGGATGAGGATTTTGAATTGTTGCCAGATGGTGGTCAGAGTTGCAGCAGTGGTGGTGATCTATGCCATAGTATTTCTAGTCCAACATCAACCCCTGTGCTTAAAACAAGTAAAATAACATTGTTTGTGGACTTGTCAGTGTCACCTGTGCACCCCTCTTCATCACACAGCAAAAGCACCACACCGATGGCCGTTCACAGAGCAGAGCCATTTGGCACACCACGTGCAAAACGGGTAACAACTCAGCCCACATCGCAGAGTCTTTTTGCCCAGAACATGAAATACCCACCCAATCATGCAGTGTCATGTGAACTGAGTGCTGCTGTAGTGGAAATGCTGTCAATTGACCTGTTGCCCTTCTCCTTTGTGGAAAATTCTGGATTCCAGCATTTTGCGTCACGCGCCTGTCCCAAATGGAAAGTCCCGTCCAGGACATACTTTTCCACCCATGCTGTCCCAGAGTTATGACTCACTTCGTCTTACACAGAAAATAACACAGAGTGAATGCGAAATGATCATAACGTGAAGTCATTATGAGGCAAAATCACCATGAGGCGAAGTGTGTGTGATTTTATGGGGACTTTGTGTAGCGTCTGACGATGTTAAGTGGGCAACTTCACCCTAACTTTGCTGGTGTAATTACATTTTGCTGCATCTCTACTTGCATTTGCACACTATGGTCCTAAGGCAGTGGTTCTCAAGCCCAAAATCCTAATGGCCTCAAACAGTCTCAAAGTGTGGCCATCATAACATACTGGTGGCCTTACTCTTTTTTATTTTTCACCCCAGTCTTCTTGATATATCCTCCACCCCCGAAATAACACATTTTGTTTCACACAGTATTCACTAATTTAGGTCCCTGATATATTTTCACTTGAAATGTATCTGCTGTATTTGTTTAAAGAGACAAAATTGTCAGGTCCATTACTTTTGCAATTAAGGATCTGAAGAGCACTTTGGTGGTACAAAAATTGTCTGAAGGCCTAGAACGTCTTGACTATTTTTTTTTAAATAGTGTACTGTATTGTAAATTTTTGTACAAAAAATAACAATCTACAAAACTAACAAACATACAACAAACAGTAGCCAGCTTATTAAGGTGGATAATAAAACACTGAAAGAAAAGAAGGTATATGGGTCATCACCACTGTGTACCTGAGTATTCTGTAGGTGCAAAAAAGTAAGAGCAGCAGGGTCACTGTTGAGAGACTGGTGCTAGTATGCATAAGTGGAGTAGTAGGACCATATGGAATGAAGGCCAAGTAAGGGGAAGGAGCCATGAAGCATAGGATAGGTAGTAACGCTTCTAGCGCTCACAATTTTTGGGGTAAGCATCTGGGGTATTGTGAATCAAGAGTATAATTTTCTCCATGTATAAGGCCTCTGAGATGGCCTTATGCCATTGAAGGATGGAGGGAATAGAGTTGTCCAGCCAGTGTCTCAGAATGAACTTTTTAGCTATAGCTGAGATTAAGGGGATGTGGTATTTTCTCACCCCCAACATGAGGTGTAGGTCAATACCAAGTAGACAAGTCTGTGGTGTGAACACTGCTCCAAGTCCTAGCAGCGGGTCAAACATCTTTGGATTTCAGACAATAGTGGGTGCACCTTTGTGCAATCCACAATATGCGTTTCAAGGACCCTGCCACCCGACCACATCTAGTATTGGTGTTTTGAGTTTAGAAGACCCACTTGTGTAGTTTGATTGGTGTCAGGAACATGTTATTCATTGCCTTATATTGCAATAGCCTAAGACCATCAAACTTTAGGTGTCTGTAGCTGTTTTCCCACATTTTGGCCTTAACATTAGAGATCAAGATGGCTGGGAATTCCTTGTACCAGTAGTGGCATGTGGTACTATCTCCAGAAGTGGGTAGGAGAATTAATTTTTTGCACAGTAGACAGACCGCCTGTCTCGGGGCTGCCAATGACTGCAATTCATCCCTTGTGAGAAATTTGGAGGTAACCCAAAGCCTGAGGCCTAGTGTGTGTTCTAGCATGTGTTGAAGTTACATATATGGAAAGGTGGAGACCTTGGTGTGTACATTATTTCTTCTGAAGTGTCTAAAAGGAATTAGGTTGCCATCATTAATCAGGAAATTGGGCCTTGAGGTGCCAGGTTGACCTAAAAAGGAGTGTGGTATGGGGTGCCCCTGGATCTTGAAGTTGAGGTTATCTGTTATGGGTTGGGCGGGGTCTAGGAGTGGAGTAGAACCAATTAATCTGTGCAGTTGCTTGCTCACTAGGAGGGAAGTACCTACTGGGGTGGGTTTCAGTGAAGCTGGCAATTTGCTAAAAGGGAGGCTTACTAGGGCCGTGATGTCAATCTTGGATGACCAGCACAGATCCTGTTCTATTTGCTTCCAGTGTGGGAAGTGCAGAGACTCTGTGTCCCTAGAGTGTGCTTTTCACCACCAATGGAATTTATAGGCAGAAGTCAGGGAGCTGTAGATCACCTTCTCCTTAAGGGGGGTGAGATGTTGGTAGGATTTTCTGTTTTTTTTGTGATCCCACAAGAATTGTGTCAATAAGGATTTGAGTTTGGTGAACCAGTGGAGTGTGATATGTGCACTGACCATTTCCATTAGGTAAAGTATACAAGGTAGGATGTTAATCTTTATTAAATTGATCCAGTCCCATAATGTTAGTGGTAATGCAGACCATCTAGCGAGAGCATGTTTTATTTGGTTATACAGAGGTTCCAGATTCTTTGAGAAAAGGGCTTGGTTATGGTATACCATCATATTTTCGACTGCAGAAGGGCGAGTCACATTTGAGCAACTCATTATGAGCACTTAGGAAGAGAGTGAGTTGAGAGGGCTAGCAAGGGTTATGTTTCGTGTCTGTCAGGAACTGAAATCGTGAGTTGGGGAGGCACTGACTGTGGGAAGGGAAATGACATTGCACAGGATATGGGAGGTAATGTGAGCCACTCCACTGAGCTGCTCGGATGATCTTGGGGTTGGAGTGTACTTCTCAGGTGGAGCTGGTGCTGGGTTCGGAGCTCAGCAGGTACAGAGAGAATATTTTATATTTTGTAGGGTGTGGGAGTTAAGCTTTTTTTACTGTGTTGTCCCATTCCCTGATTCCCTCTTCAGATGTCTGCAGACCCCCACAATAGCCCCCTCCCAAGGCTGACACTGTACCCCAGTGTCAGGCCCTCCCTGGGAGTTGATTATATAATTAAAGGAGGTGTGAGCGTGAAGCCCCCACTAAAAAATTGTTTGATATAAATAGGGCATTTAATGTGGTGGGATGGTCGCCAATGTGCATGTCGATGTTTTGCAGAGTCACTGTGTTCATTTTCGGCGACTTGCAATATCAGGCACCATTCTGAAATTGCCCTTATCACATAGAACCCTTGTTTACTCTTACAAATCAGTATGCCGAGATATTTGAGACCATCTGGAATCCAGGTGACCCCCCCATTTCATCACCTGGGATTTGGTGGTGCAGTGGTTAAGGGGCATTAGGTTCATTTTAGCTAGGTTGAGTTTATGACCTGATATCTTGCCAAATTGTGTTAGAGTTTCTAATGCTGCTGGGATTGAGGTCTCAGGGTCTTCTAGTTGTAGGAGAACATCATCTGCATAGGTGGAGATTTCATAGCTGTGGTGGCCTACCTAGATTCCTTTGATGGAGTTTAGTAGAAGAAAACATCTGGCATGGGGTTCTAAGTAGAGGTTGACTAAAAATGAGGATAACGGGCAACCTTGCCAAGTGTCCTTCTGGAGGGGGAGGTGGGATGATAAGATTCCATTACAAAAGACTCTGGCAGATGGTTTGGAGTACAGCAGTTTGATCCTGTCGATGAATACAGAGGGGAAGCCAAATTGCTCCAGAGTGGCATGTAGATATGGTTGTGATACCTTATCTAATGCTTTTTCTGCATCCAGAGACACCAGCACCACAGGACAGTATGAGTATCTGGACGCAGTGAGAATGTTCCGAGGTTTGCACAGGTGATCTGTCACCAGGTGCCCTGCATTAATCCTACCTGCTCTGGCCCTATAAGGGAGTGCCAGATTTTGTTAACTCATTTTATCTGATGCCGCCATTTTGGGTTAGGTTAAGCAATGGATGGTTCTGACGCCATATGGCGCTAATGGGTAAAATGGGTTAATACAGGTTGATAAAACTTTAGCAAGTATTTTAATGTCTATGTTGAACAGTGAGATGGGCCTGTAACTTCCCATCTGCTCTGGGTCCTTACTGGATTTGGGCAGAAGTGTGATTAGTGCTTCTTGAAGGGAAGGGTTGAGGCTCGAGTTTTCTTTGGAGAAATTAAAGAACAGGGACAGTGGAGGGGTTACTC
This sequence comes from Neoceratodus forsteri, assembly GCA_016271365.2. Classification (NCBI taxonomy): domain Eukaryota; kingdom Metazoa; phylum Chordata; order Ceratodontiformes; family Ceratodontidae; genus Neoceratodus; species Neoceratodus forsteri. Next base: position 324,564,792 of record CM057458.1, read on the forward strand.
TGTCAATGAGGGCCTTGTAAACATTGGTGGAGAAGCCATCTGAGCCTGGAGCTTTGTCTAGGGGTAGGCTATTGATGGGCTTCCTGACTTCTCCTGGTGTGATATTCCGGGCAAGTCCCTCTTTTTAGGATGGGGTTATGTCTGGTAGCTGAGCTGCAACTAGAAAGCTTTGAATGGCTTTGGGTGCAGCTGGTGGTTCACCTCTGTATAGGTTTTCAAAGAAAGTTTTGAAAGCAGCAGCTATTTCCTTTGGGTTAGTGAGGAGGGACTTGGGCAGTAGTCCTGATAGTGCAGATAGATCTTTTCATCTCTTGTTGCCGGATTTGAATGGTAAGGAGTCTACCAGATTTCTGTCCATGGTCCACATAATTTGTCTTTCATCTGAAAATTGTGAATTTGTCCTGTTCCCTGGTCAGTTCAGCATATTTGGCCCTAGCTGCATTTAGTTGGAGCCATTCTCCTTGGGAGCAGCAGCCGAAAATGTGGCTTTCTCGATGTTTTATCTCTGTTAGAAGTCGGGTGCCCTGCTCTGTCCTTTTTCATTTTTTAGTGGCCGATAGTCGGATTAGCTGTGCTTGTAGAGTACATTTAAATGCTGCCCATCAATGCACTTTGTTAGGAACTGAGTTGTTGTTTTCATTGAAAAAATATTCTGCATGATGCTAGCTAATTTTTTTGGGTCCCTTTAATAACAAGTTGTTGACCCTCCAAAGTCTGTCTTTAATTGGTTGAGCTGGTAGTGCGAGAGACAGTAATACAGGTGCATGATCTGAAATCACTCTAGCCAAGATGTCACATTTGGTGGTGGTCTCAAGGAACTCTTGGCTGATAAGGAAGTAGTCTAATCATGAAAAGGAGTTATGGACTGCTGACCAAAATGTATAGTCTCTGGTATCTGGGTGTAGGATTCTCAAAATTTCAGTCAGCCCCAGGGAATATTTTAACTCTCTAGCAACCCTCTGAGTGGAGGACAGCCCTACCCCATATGTTGGTGGGCAGGCTGCCTAGAGGCATCAGGTGAGCCAGGATGATTGTGAAAAATCATAGATAATCCATGTTGGGCCCATATATGGACACTAATATGACATCCATTTGGTCTAGTGTTCCCCCTACTATGACAAATCTACCTTCCACATCCTTGATCACCTCAAGTGGGCAGAAGGGAGTGCTATGATGAATTAATATTGCTGTTCCCAACCTCTTATTAATATTGCCAGAGGCAAATACTTGTCCCACCCAGTCCCTTCTCGCTAGGTTTGCTTCAGTGGTGATGGTGTGTGACTCCTGTAAAAATGTGATTTTAGAACCCACAGATTTAAGGTAGCATGACACCTTGTATTTCTGTTGTGCAGTCTGCTCTCCTTTTCCGTTCTAAGTAGGGAGGTTATACATAGAGTTAGCTATGGCCATACCATTGTCTATGGTACCTTTAAGTACTGTGTCCCCAATAAACAGTGACTCCACTACTGATAATATACCTTACCAGAGCAAGGGAAACGGATTAAGACTTCTTTTGACTAAGCAGATTTACTATGAGTTGTTATTTTTATTTTTAGTACTCACAGGGATTGCTTCTGTTTGTTGCTAACATTTCATTGCTTTATTTTTCTCTGATTCAAATTGTTGTTGCTGGTTTACCTTCTTCTGCATTATTACAAGGTGTGCCTACAGGTATGTGCTAACAGATTACTGCTGTAATCTTCTGATTCAAATTGTCTTTTGCAAGGTATATCTCCTGTTACTGCTTTATTTTTCTCTGTAGCAAAGTGTTTCTTACAGGGTGTATCTTCTCTGAAATTATTACAGGTGGTGCTTTACAGGTTTTACAGTTTTATCTAACAGGATAAGCTTTCAGGGTTACTGCATCTGCTGTTGACCGATTGTTTCTGCTCTTACCTCCTTGTTCTTTCATCAGTGGTTCTTCTTTTTCTGCAGAGGAAGGGCCCAGCCACCCACCCCCATCCCCAACCACCCCACACTACACTCCTTTTTTAGGGTACCACAGTTGTGACATTTCCTGTGGCAAAGCAGGAAGGGGCGGATCAGTGGGGCATCTGCAAGGTGAGCCCATTTACAGGGGCACTACTAATTTAACTTGTTATAACAAGTTATACGAAAACAAAACACAAAATCAAACCATTACTTGCATTTTCTTCCTTCTAATAACTCTGACCAGGTTATAAACCCAACAACTTATCTGGAATGGATATCATTAACTGCAGGTACTGTGGAACACTTTTCAGAAGGACAGTCTTACAGGATTTAGGACACTGTCCTACATGCTGGGCCATTGGAGATCTTAGGGCTCAGCTCCAGGCAGCATGGGCCAAGATTGCACGCCTCAAATTTCATAATCAAGAGGAAATACATTATAAGAACCACTCGTCATTTCCCCAACATCCAACAGAAGAACCTCGACCACAGAGGGTAGTTGGTCTCAGAGGTTAGCAGGTGGTTAGGAAGGGCAAATCAGGTGCCCCATCACTCTGCTCTCTCCAACATATTACCTCCAAAAAACATATAAACACTACAAACAGGTATCTGCCTCTATCTCTGAAATCAAACAAAGGGATGCAGAGGACACTGCAGAGCAGGACACTGCAGGACAGGAGCTAGCACAATAAAACTGACCAAATCAGGAACCAAAACAAAAAAGCAAAAAGGAAATCAAAAAAACTTCTGATCATAGGAGACTCCATGATTCGTGGAGTTGATACCTATCTCCAGCCAGGGGTAATGGTCAGATGTCTCCCAGGTACATCAGTGTGGAGAGACACTGACTGCATTGCTAGAATTGTTCACAAAGCGGGAGAAAACATTGACGTCCTGGTACACATAGGGACTAATGATCTCACCAGCCAGTCAGTTGTGGAGACCAAGGAACACCTAACCAGGTTTGGTAACAAACTATCATCCATTTCGTCCGAGATCTCCTTCTCTGAGATCCTGCCAGTCTGGGAGAGGGGAACCGATGGACGGAAGGTCAGAGAAGGGGAGATAGAGGAGCTAAACATGTGGCTCAAGGGCTGGTGCCAGAAAAAAGGACCCAGATTTGTAGGGAACTGGCAACAGTTCTGGGAGCGAACATTCTTTCAATTTGGTGGACTGCATCTGAGTAAGGAGGGAGTCATTGCATTGGAGCAGAAGTTTGATGTCTTTGCAGAATATTTAAACTAGAAAATGGGGAGAGGGGTGCAGCACCCCATACGTCGAATGGGAAGAACACCCCTCCCCCCTCAGCTAGTGGTCAAACAGGGATTCAGCATGTTTGCAGTTCATTTGCATCACCATTTAAGAAAAAAGGTCCATCTCCCCATACGATGCACAGGGGAAATGCCAAACCTCACCCAACAACTAACACACCAAAATCTGGCCAATGGAAAATCATGTACACAAATGCTCACAGCCTGGGAAATAAGATCCCAGACCTGCAGGCAATAATGTCAGAGGCTAAACTGGACATAGTAGCAATTAATGAGATGTGGTTTACCAGTAACCACACTTGGGAGACTTCAGTACCTGGCAATGTACTGTTCAGAACAGACCAAGGTGCAAAAAGGGGGGTGGAGTGGCCCTGTATGTCAATGAAAATATCAAAGCTACAGAAATTCAAAATACACATAAGGAGCCAGAAGAACTGTGTGTCATCCTGGAAACAGGAAATGAGACAGCCATAAGAACTGGGGTTGTCTACAGGCCTCGACCAGGGGGAGGACATAGACACATTGCTGTTAGAAGATATACAAAACATTACAGCTAATGGGGAGGTTCTGATAATGGAAGACTTCAACATGCGGGATACTGATTGGTCAAACCAGCAGGAACATCTGCCAGAACTCGACGCATGGTGGATTCCCTGCCGGAGAAGGATCTCAAACAACTGGTACAACAACCTACAAGAGACAGGGCTATCCTAGATCTAGTACTGACTAACAGGGAAGGGATCATAGATCTCCAGGTAGAAGGTCACCTGGGTGCCAGTGACCATCACATGGTAGGGTTCAATTTGGCCACTACATAGATACATAGATACATAGACAGTGCCGGCAGATAAGGGCCTATGGCCCACCTAGTCTGCCCATTTGAGCTTGTAAGTTCAGTTTGTTTTCCTAGAGGTCTGTTTCCCCTTACCCCTGCCCTCTAGAATTCCTTTATGTCTATCCCATGCATTCCTAAATCCCGTGATTGTTTCAGCCCCCACCACTTCCTCTGGCAGGGTGTTCCACTTGTCCACCACCCGTTCTGTGAAGAAATTCTTTCTCATGTTTCCTCTGAATCGTCCTCCCTCCAACTTCATCCCATGCCCTCTAGTCCTGAAACATCTTTTTCGCTTAAAAATAGTGTTTTCCTGCACCCTGTTCCTCCTGTAAGATACTTGTATGTCTCTATCATATCCCTCTCTCCTCTCCTCTCCAGGAGTACATGTTCAGTTCCTTCAACCTGTCTTCATAGGACTTGTGATGCAACCCATGCACCATCTTTGTTGCCCTCCTCTGAACCTTCTCTACCCTGTCTATGTCCTTACGTAGGTATGGTCTCCAGAACTGTACACTGTACTCCAGGTGGGGCCTCACTAGTGTCTTGTATAGCGGAATTATGACCTCCCTTTTCCTGCTGGTGATGCCCCTGCCTATACATCCCAGCATCCTATTTGCTTTACACACTGTTTCCCTACCTTGAGGTCATCAGAGATGACAACCCCAAGATCCCTTTCCTGCTTGGTGCATGCTATATCCTCACCCCCCAACTGATATATTGTGCCAGGGTTTTTGTGCCCCATATGCATTATCTTGTACTTCTTTGCATTGAATTTCAACTGCCAAACCCTTGACCATTCTTCAAGTTTCTGCAGGTCCCTTCTCATTCTGTCTACACCCTCTGGTGTGTCTACTCTGTTACAGAGCTTTGTGTCATCAGCGAACAGTGAAATTCTGCCTTCTAGATCCTGTGCAATGTCACTGATGAAGATGTTGAATAGGACCGTCCCAGCACTGATCCCTGTGGTACCCCACTGGTTACTCTTCCCTCTGTGGAGTGACAGCCATTTACCACCACCCTCTGTGTCCTGCCACCCAGCCAGTTACCTACCCACCACACTACTGTCCTGCCCACCCATATTTCCCAGTTTGTGTAATAGTCTTCTATGTGGCACAGTGTCAAAGGCCTTGCTTGAAGTCCAGATAGGCCATGTCCACTGCCCTCCCCTGATCCACCTCCCTAGTCACCCAGTCAAAAATTCAATGAGGTTGGTCTGACATGACCTCCCCTGGTGAAACCATGCTGCCTTGGGTCCTGTGGTCCATTGACAACCAGATGTTCCACCAATCTCTCCTTCAGTAGTGCTTCCATGATCTTTCCCACTACCGAGTGAGGCTGACTGGTCTGTAGTTCCCTGCTTCCTCCTTGTTCCCACTTTTGTATAGGGGACTACATCTGCTATCCTCCAGTCTTTGGGTACCTCCTGTTTCCAGTGATTGGCTGAACAGGATAGCCAGAGGTTCAGCCACCACCTCTCTTAGTTCTTTAAGGACCTGGATTCACCCATCTGGCCCCATTGCTTTATCAGCTCTTATTACTTCCAGTTCCTTCAGGACCCTTTCTCCTGTAAGGGACTTGTGTCCATTTCTGCACCATTCTCACCCCTTGTACTCCCTTCAGACCCATTACCCCCTCTTCCTCAGTAAAGACTGAGCAGAAATACCTGTTCAATATGTCAGCTTTATTGTTGTCATCCTCACGCAGCTCCCATCCTCCCCTTCAGTCTCACTATCCCTCCCTTTGTCTTTTTTTTTCACTTATGTACCTGTAAAGGTTTGTCCCTTTACCCACTGATTTTGCAATGTGTTCTTCTGTCTGAGCTTTGGCTTCCCTTACTGACTTCCCTGCCTCCTTTGTTTCTCCTGGTACTTCTCCCTATCCCCTTCTGCCTGTGTCTTTTGTATTGCCTGAATGCAATCTTTTAGCTTCACTTTCTTTGCTACCTCTTTGGAAAACCATAATGGTCTCCTCTTCCTTTTCCTCTTGCTTACCTGCTTAATGCATAATTCTGTTGTTCTTATAAACCCCATTTTAAATACTGCCCACTGTTCCTCAACCCTGATTCCTGTCCCATTCCCTTAATGCCTCTTTTCAAGTATCTCCCCATTTTCCCAAAGTCTGCCCCCTAAAATCCAGGATACGTGTTTTGTGTGGTTTGGTTCTGCCTTTCTGTGATTTCAAACCACAATGACTGGTGGTCACTGTTACCCAGGTGCTCCCCACTGTTACCCCCATCACACTGTCCCTGTTTGTGAGCACAAGGTCAGTATTGCCTTCTGTCGAGTTGGTTCCATGACCAGTTGCTTGAGAAGGCACCCTGAAGGAGTCCAGGATAAATCTGCTCCTAGTTGATGCTGCTGCTGGGATGCTCCAGTCCACGTCTGGTATATTGAAGTCTCCAACCAGTACTACCTCATCCTTGTCTACCATCCTTTGGATGGCTAGCATCAGCTCCCTATCTGTTTCTTCCTTCCTGGGCTGGTGGTCTATAGACCACACCTGTGCGGATTGTGGCCCCATTTTCCTTTCCAGCTTAACCCACAGTATCTCTCCCCAATTTTGTTCCTCCTGGATCTGTGTGGCCCTTATGTCATTTTTCACATACAGTGCCACTCCTCCTCCCTTCCTGCCTGCTGTCTCTTCTGAATATGTTTGTAGCCAGGTATGGCCATCTCCCAGTCATGGTTATCATTACACCAGGTTTCAGTGATGTACAATGTCCAGAGTCTGACTGTACCATGACAGCCTCCAGATCTTCCATCTTGTTGCTAAGGCTCCTGGCATTTGCACACATGGCTTTCCATGATTTGACCTCCTAGACTGCTTCACTGTTCTACTCAGCCCCTTCCTTGGTTGTCATTTATCCCTGGTTCTCCTTGCTGTTTGCCCTTCTGCTGAATTTTGCCCTTTTCTGCTTATCCACCTTTTGGACACTAATCTCCATCTTTTGCACACTGCTTTGCAGAGATAGCCACTCCTCTGGTTCACTGGTTCCACTACTAGCTGTGGGGGTGAGCAAGTAGGTACCATCCTTGCTGGCCTGCCACCCTTTGCTAGTTTAAATGCTTGTCAATGTAGCATTTAAACTTATCATTGAGTCTTGGATTCCCTCAGGATGGATGCAGGCCGTCAGGCTTGAACAAACCTCCATCCTCCAGGGTGGGTCCCAGTCACCAATGAATCCAGAGCCTTCCTCACAGCACCAGTTCTTCAACCATGAGTTAAAGTTCCTGGTGCATGCACTCCTATGCTCTCCCTTGCCTCTCACAGGTAGTACTTCTGAAAGTGACAGAAGTAGCTACTTTGTTGAAACCCTCCCCAGTTTCCTAAACTCTTCCTGAACTTCCTTTGGCTCCCCATTTGCCAAGTCATTAGTACCTAGGTGGATAATGACATCCAGCTCACCCTCCCATCTTGCCTTCCCAGTGATCCCCAGTATCTTCCTTCCATCCTCCATGCCATGGCACCTGGTAGGCACCTCACCTCCCTGTCCTTCCCCTCCTGTGTTCCTAGCTGGATCCCTCTTATGATGGAGTCCCCCACCAGGATTCGCTTCCTCCTCCTCTGGGGTCCACTGCTTTCCCCACTGAGGTCACCTCCTTGCCTAACCTCCACATCCTTTCCTTCCACTTCCCTGGGTACCTCTATCTAAATCCAAGGCAAAAATATGGGACTTCAGAGGAGTTGACTTTGATAAGATAGCCAACAGAGTTAAGCTAGCCATGGCAAAAAGAAACACAGGTGAGGGGGTACAGGCAAAGTGGGCAAGCATTAAGGATGCAATACTTGAAGCAACATCCCATTGTGTTAGACAGAAAAGGAAGTGCAAAAGAAGAAGGAAACCACTTTGGTTCTCAAATACAGTAGCAGAAAAGGTCAGAGCCAAAGGCTGGCCTTCAGGAAATATAAGGGAACACAGCAGGATGAAGATAGGGAGGCATACCAAACTGCCCTAAGGGAAGCAGGGAAGGCAGTAAGGCAGGCAAAGTTCCAAACTGAGAAACACTAGCATGAACAGTAAAAGAAGGTGACAAGACTTTCATAGACACATTAGTGAAAGAAGAAAAGTCCAAAGGGTATGCTAAGCTCAAAGGGAAAGAGGGGCTTGTGAGGAGGACCCTGTAAAAGCATCTATCCTAAATAGATACTTTTGCTCAGTATTTACTGAAGAGAAGGTAGGGCAGGGCCCACAGCTCAGCACCATGGACACAGGGAGGAGGCAGATGAGCACTACTTCCTTCACAAAAGAAAGGGTCCTACAAGAGCTCGCTAAGCTCAGGGGGGGACAAGGCAATGGGACCTGATGGCATACATCCCAGAGTACTTAAAGAGCTAAGGGTAGAACTAACAGAGCCATTAGCAGAACTGTTTAGTGAGTCTCTGAGCACAGGAGAGGTCCCTTTAATAGGTAGACTAGGTGGGCCAAGTGGTCCTTATCTGCCATCAAAGTCTATGTTTCTATGTCCCAGAAGACTGGAGAAGGGCTCATGTGATCCCGCTCCACAAGAGTGGTAGCAGGGAGGAGGCAGGGAACTACAGACCAGGCAGTCTTACCTCAGTAGTGGGCAAGATTATGGAGACACTCCTTAAGGAAAGGATAGTGCAACACCTGGAATCCATAGGGGCACAGGATCCAAGACAGCATGGGTTTACAAAAGGAAGGTCCTGTCAAACTAATCTCATAGATTTCTTTTACTAGGTAACCAGAGTGGTGGACCTAGGGGGAGCAGTTGATGTTGCCTACCTTGACTTCAGCAAAGCTTTTGACACTGTTCCACATAGAAGATTGATAAATAGGCTGGGTAGGCTCGGGGTGGATCAGAAGTTGGTCAACTGGATGGCAAACTGGTTGACAGGCAGAAAACAGAGAGTGGTGGTAAATGGTATACAGTCAGAAGAGATGCAAGTCACAAGTGGGATACCTCAGGGATCAGTCCTGTGGCCAGTCCTCTTCAATATCTTCATTAGTGACCTTGCAGATGGACTAGAGGGTAAGGCTTGTCTGTTTGCAGAAGACACCAAGATCTGCAACAGAGTAGGTGATCCAGATGGGGTGGGCAGAATGAGAAGAGATCTGGATAAACTAGCAAAATGCTCAGAAGAGTGGCAACTGGGATTTAATGCAAAGAAGTGCAAGATCATGCACACAGGGAAGAGAAACCCTGAAGCCACCTATAGACTTGGAGGGGAGTTGCTGGCAGTCACAAAGGAAGAAAGATACTTCGGCATAATCATCACCAATGACCTGAAATAATCCAAGCAGACCTCTAAAGCAGTAGGTAAGGCTAGGGGGATGTTAGGGTGTATTAGTAGGTATCACAAGTCGTAAGAGGAGGTAATAATCCTCTTTACAAGACATGGTTAGACCCCATCTGGAGTACTGCGTGCAGTACTGGAGGTCACACCTTCACAAGGACATTAACAAGTTGATGCAGTCCAGGAAGGGCAACCAAAATGGTGCAGGGACTGCATCAGAAGATATATGAGGACAGATTAATGGAGCTCAATATGTATACCCTTGAGCAAAGGAGGAAGAGAGGGTGATATGATCGAAACATTCAAACATCTTAAGGGCATTAACAAGGTGAAAGAGTCTAATGTTTAAATATAAGAAAAAGCAGGACAAGAAGACACAGCATGGGATTAGAGGAGGCCGATTAAGGGGGAATGTTAGGAAATTCTTTTTCACAGAAAGAGTGGTGGATGCATGGAATGGCCTACCTCAGGAAGTGGTGGCTATGAATACAGTGCAGGGCTTCAAACAGGCATGGGATAAGCATAAGGGAGCAATACCGATGGTATGAATAGATGGGCCACTGACAGAGCAAAGGCCAATGGCACATTTATAAGGTAGAAAAGAAATGGGCAGACTGGATGGGCCTTGCGTCCCTATCTGCTGTCAACCTCTATGTTTCTATGTTTTATGCATGAGGCAGAGATGTTCCTTGCTCAGGAATGGGGTGAAACAGTGGGGGAATTCAAGAATGCATGGGACAGACATAAGGCAGTTCTAGTGGGGGTAGGAGGAAGTAGGCTGTTGGTTAACTAGGATCTGCAGCTTATCTGAAAGGTAGGGAAATGGTCAGACTGTGTGGGCCAAGTGGTCCTTATCTGCCTTCAAAGTCTATGTTTCTATGTTTCTGTGTTAAACTCCAGTTATATGCTTTCAGTTAATGTTCCACTGATTGCTTAGCTGTGATGCCAATACATACCACCCTAAGCTGGAAAACACAAAAGGAGGATAATAAAAGACAGTATACAACAAAACTAATTAAGCTATACTACATAACATACTACCAAAATTCTGTTCTGAAAAAAATGTAAGAATAAGACATGCAAGTAAGGAGTTTTGAAGACAGAGGTTTGCAAAGATCTGCAGGAGGTCCACTCACAGGAGCTAGCACCTGAGACTGAGACCATGCAAACCCGCAAGTTCAGTCCATGTGGGGTCTGAGCAAGTTGGTTCCCTCAACTCCTCCTCCCCATGTTAGCCCAGTAAGAGTAATCGGCAGTAGAAAAATGAGCTGACCCCTGAGCCTTGCGCTTTACTTGTAGGATGTTGCTTCATAATGGCAGCACAGTTAAGATCCAGCTGCTAGTTCTTTTGCTGCCGCAGCTGCTCAAGTGACATATGATCAGAGTTACAGTATAGTAAATTATTCACCCATCCTCCCTAGAGTACAAGTGGACTGATAGCTAGCTCAGGGACATTACTTGATAGTGACCTGCTGCTCCAGCTCCTGTATAGTGTATTTCAGTATAGCTGCTACAGCTCTTCTTTCTGTCCAGGATTCATTACCTTTGTATGTTTTCTAATGGGAGGTTGCAGCTTTAAGGGTTAGTTTTATTTTCTGCAGTCTCCAAGATGTATTAGATGCCCAGCACAAAGCAAACAAAAAGTTTGCTTATGCCCCTTCCCCACACACTCAAGCATGATTGCTTTTCTGCTACAGCACAAACTGTATGTAGTTATGACTTCTTATGCTGGAGGTGTCTGCGGAGATGGGGTTTGATTAAATTGTGTTAACATCTCACCCCCAGAGTATAATTAGCTCAAGGTGGAGAAACAGGATCTTTGGATAAGGGGGAACCTCCTGTTCCCAGTCTTAAAGGACCTCTGACAGTCACATCGGATTTGTCTCGTAAGTATGAGCCCCTTACCTGATGATCAATTTTACGAGGTTGGAGATTTGGTGAGTGAGCTGCCCAGGTCATGAGAATTTTGGTTTTCCCAACACAGTGGTGGGAGCAACCCTCCCCCCCCCATGTAAAACCTTGGATTTCTCTGTACAGGGTGCATGCTCAGGAGGTACCCAGTAACTAAGAAAATTGTGCCGTGTGATAGTCTATTGTAAGAGTCAGGTGAATACTTGATGTGTTAATTTTATGTTTGTTCCACTGGTTGGCCGGGGCCATTTGTGACCTGTTTCTGTGTCCAGTGGTGAGTTCTGTGAGATACAGTGAAGCTCGCCAGGATGAAACCCACTTCTAAGACCTTCTGCAGTATGCTGCAGCAGAGTTACTGCAGTAACCAATGTAATTTAAATGGGCATTAATCCCTTTTATCATGCAGGAAAATTTGATGTTGCCAGGATTAAGTGACTGTCACAGTTTCCTGCATGACAAAAGGGACTAATTGAAATTGAAATTACATTGTTTTCCACAGTAACTCTGTTGCAGCATGCTACAGAGTGCTGCAAAATGCTGCAGAACTGGGTTTCATCCTGGTGAACTTCACTGTAGAAGCACTCAGCTGGTGTCGGGTTCTACTGACCTGTGAGAGATCTTAGTGAAGGCTTTGGAAGCAGCCAGTTCTGGTCAGTCTGGGTAGTGTCTTCGAAGCTGGTGAATGATTGTCATGGGGATATCCAAAAATGGAGGAGATTGGCTCTCAGATGTGCAACAAGTCTCATACTTGCTAACAGGGCTGGATAGAAATTTCAGCTATGTTACCTTCTCTGAAAGTCAGTGGTGGGAGTCCAAAAGAAAGGGGACAAAGGGTTGTAAAACAAAGATCCGAAAGCAGTGGCCATTTTGTTCATCATGCTGGCAATGTTCCTCGGGGCAGTGATAGACAAAGTCAGAGTTTCAAGGCTGTTGGGTTAAAATACAAGCCATCTGTGCAGGCAAAAGAAAAGTAAAACACAAACCACCATTGCTGTCACATAATTCCCAAGGCAGGCACCTGGCCAGTAGTAAAATTAGAAGTCCAGCCTAAGCTGAAAGACTCGGTGACTAGGCATAAGATACAAGTGCCCACTAATCATTTGCCCCAGATATCAAGTTTAGTATTGAGGTCTTGGGGTGGTACCGCTTGGGTACATACTACTGCCTGCTTCAAAGGGGATACCTGGAATAAAATGCTGCAGTTCTTTCAGAGCCATTTCAGTGTTATTAAACTCCTTGATTCCCTGGTTGGTGGTCACCAGTAGCCAAGTAGGATGTAGCATTCTGGATTTAATGTTAGCCTTGTAAAGAGCCTTCTTTATAGGCTTGTAAGCCATCAGCTTTTCCCACAATTTAGCAGTGGCATTGCTAATGATGTGAACGTGGTGCCAGTTCCATACCAGGTTCCCTTTTGTAATCTGAGCCTGCTCTTGTATGTATAATTTTTCTAGGAAGTTCAGGCAGTGTATGATAATTGAATATGGTTTCTCTGAGGGAAGAGGTTGGAGTCAAAAAGAACAGTGAGCCATCTCAATGGTATAAGCAGAGCCCTTCTCTGGGGTCCTGCAACTTCTTAAAGGAATAATTTTATAAATAACAATGTGTTGCTACCTTCTGCTTTTTCTGGCACTCCAACAATCACTAGATTGATCTTTTGTTTCCATCCTTCCTGGTCTTCTATCCTGTCTTCTGGTTTTTCAACCTTCCTTCTTAGTTCAAGGAGGTCAGTGCTTTCCCTGGTTTGATTGTCTTCCACAGAACTTATGCATGCTTCTGCATCACTGACTCTTATTGTCAGGGCTTCTAAAGTTAGCTTATAAGATTTGAAGTTACCTGCCAAGTATTGGATGGACATTTTATAGTTGCAAGATCTTCAAAAATTTGGTCCAACTTTTCTGAGGTCCTTTCTGTTTCAGCTATGTCTGCCGGTGATGCACGATTAGTTCCCTGTTTTTCTCTTTTGGGAGTGGGTGGCTGGGATGTTGCTGACATCTCTGCAGTACAATCCATTTATTGTAAGCTATCCATTATCAAGAAAGCGTTATTTTCCCAAGTGAATGAGGGAGAGACATTTCACAAACACTTGCTCATAATTAAAAATCAAAGAATTCTACTTTCAATGCTGATTTTTCATGATTTTTAAGCCCTGGGTGGTGGAGTTGTAGAAGAGGTGACTTAGCCCATCGGACACATCGCATGACTCTCCTCCTTGCCCCTTCTGTGCAGAACTCAAATAGTTATCCACAATTTTGTAGTTCTCTAAAGGCTTACTTGCTTCAGTCATGCTCCTCCAGTTCCTGCATATGACTAATCTATTGTTGCTCTTCCAACTTATTACTGTATATATACTTATTACTGCCAGTAATGCTGCTTTGGCTTAAGTTATTCATACTACTTGACTGGTTGCTGCTTACTGCATATGCTGTTTGCATACTGTATTACTGTGTTCTTACTTGCAATACCTAATGTTGTCATTCTCAATCTGCACTATTTTCATGTTTGTAATATCTCTTATGTAGACTGTCTATAAATGTTATTTGCATTGTAACTCTTTCAGGTTGTGTCTGAAAATAGGTGTGTCTGAAAGTAAGCATCTGTTTGCCTAGTACCCTTACCAAGTAAATAAAAACAAATAAATAAAAAACTTAACCTATTAATTTCAGCTTGGAAATTACTAACAATGTATAGTACTGCCCTCCCTCCTAATATAACACGGGGGTGGAAATAAAATGATGATGAAGCATACCAACATTTCTAGCAGACTAAGATTATGTTGATTGCACAATGGGTTCAGTGAAGTAGTAAAAAGTAACTAAAGCATAATTTCAAGACCATTTGCTAACATGCACTCAAAATCAGTCAATTGGTTAGCTCAGCAGCTTAGCAAAGCTATTCAATCAGCTAAGACCTACAGTAACTCTCCCTGCCTAAGGAAAATATCCACATACAGTATGCGTTCCATCAAAAACAGGGCGTTTATAATTATTCACAATAGACTGCAAACTAAACCAACATGAATGAATATATCTTTAAGTATAAATGTTTCCATTCCTGTCAAATTCCTGCCAAATTTTTGTTGAAGTGTTTATTGTCCCATGCAAAGAAATTATGAGCAATGGCATAATTAAAGCACATTTCCCACTGTTTTGTTGTTCAGACTCTGGTTGCCGGTGTTCCTATGCAGTGCAACAACAGTATATTTTCCATTTTATTTCCTGCCACAATCTCTTCATTTGTTATCCTTGTTTCAAAGTTTTAACATGAAGTTTCCACGATCTGTATTCCAATTAAATGGATTTTCAGCTTAATACCATGTTCCAGGAAATAGTTTCTGTTAATTTTCATTATGTTCCCAGATCGCAAAAAAAAATTTAATTACTATTGCAGTCCAATGTGCAGCATTCCATTTTTATTCATTGTGCACAAATGTAACAGCATCTGTAGTACAATTAAATACAGCTAAACAAAAGAACCCATGTAGAAAAAAATCAATTAAAGCAGTTTATACATTCTTGCTGTCATTATGAAGTTTATTCACTTGCTCCCTCCTCTCTGTCCTGTGCTGGTCCCTCCATGGAATCTGTAAACAAACAGGTGGCACTAAGAGACTATACTACTATTTTTAACAAGGTACTGTACTATGTCTATTACTGTTTAATCAGGTATTGAAGGTTATGTTACCTGTATGTGGTTGCTGCCCATTAACATAGTTTTCATATACCTCATTGATTCCTGCCTCCACAAATCCATGGCTGCAATCATTTGTTTCCCCTGTCAAGTTTGCTAAACTTGCCTACAGCCACTGAATATGATTTCCTTTCAGTGTTGTAAACTTCAGATCCACTTTAACATTTGTAACTCCCTCAGACAGCTGTTCAGAAACATCTCCCACATACCAGTCAGAGAAACATTTTTGAGTTTGTTCTTAAACAGTGAATGTACTGTTATGTCCAATGACTAGAAGAGGTCTGTACAGGAGGTCAGGACAAAAACTGGAAAGTAAGCAACATTTTCAAGTTGTTCAAACACTGTTGCTGTGGTACGGTATGCACTCTAAACAAATCCAGTATTAGAAGTCCCTTCTTTTCACTTGGGAGTCCCGAGGTGCAGCTTTATAAATTACAGGTAAGGCACAAGCACGGAAGAGATGTAGACACATGTTGTTACTTCCCTTTCCCACTGGTTTGGTGAAAGGGAGGTACACCAGTCTTTGGGGAATTTGTGTTGTGGGTGACATGCAGGAGTTCTGCTTTTGTAGGTCATTCTGGCACAAAAGAATCTCCAGCAAGGGTGCAAGCTAAGACAGTAGACACCTGGCATTTGTCCTCCAATCCAGTCACAGTCACTTTTCTGGATCCTGTTGCCATGATGGTCTACTGAGACACAGAGACCATGTTCACCAGTTTCATGCACATTAATGACTACTTTGGCTGGTTTCAGTTCATGTGATGCCGCTTTTGATACTCTTGCTAGGAACCTGGGCTTAAGATTGGCAAAGTCCCATTTCTAAAACTGAAGCCCATTCTGTTTAACCCCCCGATCCATTTTGTTTTTATGCTGTTTCCAGAATTTTCCACTAGCATTTGAGTGCTGTTTGATTCCATGATTCCCAGAACTACAGCATGAACAACTCTTGCATTTATTACAGCACCCTATGCTGGTAAACTATGGATGATTTGCCACAGATTTGCCTCCATGTTCTCCAACAATAATGTTGGCTTGCCCCTGGGTTTAGTCAGCAAGGAGGGTGGTAACTCTGGGGGCTCAGGAGCTTACCTTAACTGGATCTTACAGTTTGCTTTAAACTTACGGATTGTTGATTAGTTTATGATGCTGCTGTATTTGGAATGATAAAATCTAACAGCAGCCATAAAACCATTTTTGGTAGCATACTGACCTAGTTCAAAATGGACCTCAGCAGAATAGGATACATCAGATAATGAATGCCACTTTTTGATGGATGGGGGAGTACAGACTGACAGCTCCTTTGCTACAGCCTCTGTTGTCTCAGCATCAACACCAGAGCAGCTTGCAATCTGTTTGGCAGTAATGTCGTAAACATCAAGTGGGTATTTATTTTTTAGAATTTGCCCCTTTAATATTCACTTGTTAAATCTGGACATCTTAAACTGCACACTGACAACATTCCTGACACTGTACCTGATGTAAAGGTAAGCAGACTGGTGGGGGTGGAAAAGCTGAATTTATAAAGAAGGTTACTGGAGATCACTTCCTCTAATTGTTGCACATGTAGCAGCTGACTGTAGCAGCATCAGAAATAATTCACTTCAATTATTAGACGTTCAGGGTCCGTTAGCTGTCACAATGGGTAACCCATCAAAATGGTGACTATGGAATGGTGACCCATGAATTGGACAACCGAGCCACAGGTCCAAAACTTTTGGGCAACTAGCAGTTCTCCTCATTACCGAGGTATGCTACCCTTGGAGTTAGTATAATAAATTAGGGGGACATGAGGGGCAAAGCCCCTCACAAGGGGAGGGTTGGGGGAGCAAAGCCCTGTGCAAGAAATACATTTTTTGACAGCCACCATGATGTGGGACTTGCACCCTATTCATGGATTGCTGTTCCACAGTCACTATTATGACATGGAACTGTCACAATGGTGTAGAAGAAAAAAGAAGAAAAAAGAACAGCTATATAGCAGGAAATACCTTTTATTGGACTGACAAAATTATTTCTGAAACTAGGGTTTCAAAGATAATACTCTCTTCTTCGGGTCAGTGTAATCCCTCTCTTTGTATCACAGTGGATAATAATTACAGTAGATCAGCAGCTGCTTGTCATGTGAAAGGCTGTGAAAATTGTGGACCACAAAATGTGTTGTCACACCAAAATGCACAAAATTTGAAGAGAGTGGAAATATTTAGGAGTGCAGAAACTTTTATGCTTTTCATTATTGTTTGGGAAAAACAGCATACATGAATGAGAAGGACATTATCTCACTTTTGGTAAAGCAGTTTATAACAAGGCAAGTTTCCAAGTATTCATTCACATATAGTAAAGATGAGCTATAGGCAAACTGAGATGTCAAGTTTTAATTCATTGGCAAAGTTCCGGCAAAGTCACCCAATTCACCTCCGTGGAGCAATTTGCGAATCTGTGCTATTAGCTTAAAAATTCACCGAACAGTAAATTTTGGTTCTATGTGACAATGGGAAAAGCCTAAAGGCAATCACCATTATCAAGAAGTCTAGAGTGGCAAACACATTTCTGACACTCTGACACCCCGGCGCACAGGAAAATGGCACCAGGGACTTACTTTTTAATGTTTTCTGTGGGGGGGCTGTGACGCTCCACACACACCCACGCTGATTGCTTCGACCCTGCACCCCCCTACTAAAGGATTCTCAACTCCAGAGTGCTGCACGTCGGGGGGGGGTGAAAACATAAAAAAAAACCAGGTCAGGCCAGGTGTAATAAAATTGCACCAGTGCCCTAACCCAAACCCGGTACCACACCCGCCACAGCTATGGACCAACCCCAAATACCACGATGCAGCTTGGCAGCTCACCACAGCACCACCCCTACAGCTCCTCCATCCCCTCCCAGCCCAGGCTCAGCTTGCTCACTCCTCCCATGCATTTATGTATAGCGATATCCTGTTGCTATTTTCACCCACCCTCCCAATCTGGCCTTCCTACCTTCCCATCACCATGATGGATTCGCTGGGAAGAGTGTCACCATTACGGATGGCACCCTTCCCCATGAACCCTCCTCAGGAGATACCGTGAATTTCAGAATTTCACCTGTAAATGATGGAAATTTCACCTGCAAACAGTGGAATTTCACCATTTGCAGGTAAAATTCCATCATTCTTGGGTGAAATTCTGTAATTTGTGGGTGAAATTCTACACTTCGCAATGAAATTACACACTTCTCAAATTGTTCCACATTTTGCAAATTGTGCTAAATCCACGAATTCATTTGCAGAGTGAATTTTCCCAACTTTGCTCATCTCTATAGGCAAACAACAATTACATAGCTGTAGATACCACTATGTAAATGCAGAAAAAACTATGGTTTAACACAATACATCTTTTTTTTTCTATGAAGGTTTTTTTTTATCCTCCTGGCTGGAACTGGGAGGGCTATCAGCCTTGTCACCAGGAGCCGATGGCCAGCCACCTAGCTCATTCACCTCCTTCTGTCCTCCGACTGGTGGTCTGGTGGGGCAGGTCTTGGTGTTTGGACAGGGCTTCATTAGTGCCCCGGTTCTACCTTTTTTCCTCCTATTTTCTCCCTTTACTCCCTGGAGCTTCAGCAACACAGTAGTGCATGCATGTGGAGGTGCACATGTGCTCTGGAATCCATGACCCCATTCCACTCTTCCTGGACTACCACCCACCCCCCATTTGCATGGCACTGCCACTAAGCCTCCCCTCAGTGGCAGCTGAGCACCTGGAAGACTACACTTCCTACCCTGGGAGAGGGGAGATGCCAAGCTGCAATGTCATCCTCTCCAGGACCTTCCCCAGGCTGACTCCCAGTGACTCGAGCTCATTCCCAAACTGGGGTCACTGGTGTGGGAAGAGGTAAGGTATATAGCACCTCAGCCCTCTTCATGACTGGATCACATTAACAAAATGTGTCTTATAATTCAATTAGGGTATCATATTCAAACCTTTCACTAACAACCACACAAGGGGCTGTGAGCTTGTGTTAATGTGAGTGCCTCAAAAAAGGAGGTATATAATTAAATTCATATTGCACAATGATAGATAAAAAAGGATGCAATGTTTTAGTTGCTGTAAAGCAAAGTGCCATTTTAACGTGAGCCCCCAAAAACCTGGTTACACAGACAAACAGCTCTGAGCTTCAACCGCAGGGGGTCTTCACCATCAGAAACATGCTGTGCTACACAAAGACCTTTTCCCCTTTACTGTACCTCCTGCCAGTGCACACCACAGTAAAACTTTAAGCCTGTCTTGAGTGCAAAAGTGGGTCCTGGGCAGCTGTGTAAAGCAATCTCTCCTAAGGAACTCTCTGCTTTGCAAACACCATAACACATAAGCACTAATCTGCAATATTTGAGCATGAAATGCAAATTGCCACACTTACGAACATACAGGATTATGACTATATGAACATGCCAGCAGATAACGGCCATGCAGTCTATCTTTTCTGCTCAAGTGTGAATTTCCCTCATGTGTCTACAGTGGGACCTATCCCTCCCTCTCCAAATCCCAACCCCCATGAATTACTCCCCCATCTATCCCTCCCAGTAACTTTCCCCTACATTTTGTCCCATCCTGTTTTGAAGTTATCTACAGTTTTCACAGATTTCAATTCCTCTCATGACTCATTCCAGCTGGCCACCACTTTGTCAGTCCAGAAGTGCCTCCTGGTCACTCTCTCTTGAATCTTCCCCTAACCAGCCTTAGGCTATGTTCCCTAGTGGACTTGTTCCCACTAAGACTGAAGAGGCTGTCTATATTCAGCTTTTTAATATCTTTAAGGTATGCAAAGGCCTCTATCATATCCCCCCTCTCCCTTCTGACCTCAAGGGAGTACATGCTGAGCCCCTTAAGACTCTCTTCATGGGTGTTGCCCTACTGGACCTGTATCATATTGGCCACCCTTCTCTGGGCTGTCTCCAGCAAGTTATCATCCTTCATAAGATAATGGCACCATTGCTGCACACTGCACTCTAGGTGAGCTCTTACCAGTGACCTATACAATGGTAGTATGACATCCACCTTCCTACTAGCAACTGCCCTGGCTCTGCAGCCAAACATCTGATTTGCTTTTGCTACTGCTCTCCTGCAATGTGTAAAGTGCTTCAAATCACTCATGATGGTAACCCCCAGATCCTTCTCTTCTTCTGACTTGGTGACCTGCACACCACTCAACAAGTACTTGATGTCTGGGTACTTCACCCCCCTAGTGCATAACTTTGCGCTTTTTAGCCATTAACCCAGTTGCCAAATACCAGACCACTTCTCTAACCCTAGGCAGGTTTCTCCTTTGCTTCTGTTTCCCCTCCTTCATTTCTAGCCTCCCACAGAGCACAGTGTCATCCAAGAACAGGCAGATTTTACCATTGATCCCATATGCTATGTCACTGATGAAGATGTTAAACAAACTGAAAGCCGAGCCTTATGGGACCCCACTGGTTACTGACCTAGCTTCTGAGAACCCTCCCAGTCACCACCTTTTGCTTCTGCCCTGCAACCAGTTGTTGACCCATTTAGCAAAGAGCACAGATGAACACACAGTCACAGAGCAAGCGGGTGCTAAGCCACTTCAATAATACAAATACAAACCAAAAGTAGCACTCATAGTCACTTGCTGGCTAGTGCACTTACCCGGTTAACAAAAACTAAATAAAATAAAAATAAGACATCCAGTGATCTAAAATGAAAGCCATAGTCACAGCACTAACCCCATTCCATCATCTCCTAAGTGTGATGCTTCAACAAGGGAAGCATCATGCTTAGAATGCAAAGCTCTGGGGTTAGTGCTGCAGCTATGACTTTCATTTTTTATCATTAGATGGCTTCACTTGTAAGTTATTTTCATCGTTTATACAATTTTTGAGTGCTGTTTTTGGTTTTTGTTTGTGTTTGTTGACCCTTCTACAAACTTAGTTCCCATCCCTAGGTCTTCTGACTTCCTGACCAATCTCCTATGAGGCACATAGTCAAAGGACTTGCTGAAGTCCAAATACAGGACATCAACTGCTTGACCCCTATCTGCTGTCCTGGTCACCCAGTTAAAAAGGTCATTCACATTAATCTGGCAGGATCTCCCTGATGCCAACCAATGCTGCCTTTCATTTTGTAGCCCCTTTTCCTCAAGAAAGACAACCAGTCTTTCCTTCAGGGTAGTCTCCATCAGTTTCCCCAATATGATAGAGAGAGATCCTACTGCTCTTGAGGATCAACCTTTTCTTAAATTTGTTGCAACATTTTTTCTGTTTCTTAGCCTAGTCTACAATTTCTAGTCCATAAGGTTGGTGACCTATGGGCATCCCTCCCCTTTCTTGACTGTGCTATAGTGTGTTCTTTAATTTTCCTTTACCCTCTCAGTTTCTCTTACAGGGAGGTTATTGTGGTGCCCTCTGAGCTGATGTAAAACAACAGGCTGTGTTCCTTATTGTTGGATTTAGTATGCAATAGCACTATGTCATAAAATACCTTGAGCAGGGTGAGCGTGCTGTGCGCACGTGAAGAAGCGCGCAAAGACATGCATGTTTAGCTCGTGTTATGCGTGTTTGGCTTGGTTGCGAGGAGCGAGATGAATATTAAATATATGTTGGGATGAGTGTTCATTTTGGGTACAAAGCATTTATATAGTGGACTACCCTTTTAGGGTAAAGTAATCTTTAAGTTTTCTTGATCTCATATTCAGTAAACCACTTATGCATTATTAAGCTGTTAATAAATTGATAAAGTCTTGTGTTTGCAATTTTTGCATATATGCATAATATGGCTGAGTTTATTACTATCTCTAATGGTGATATAGGCATTAAATGCCCTTCTTGCAATATGTATTCCCTTTCTACAGATATATTGAATAATAAAACAAGTTATAAATCTATCAAATGTACTATAAATGAAGAACTGCAACATTAAATTAGCACATTTGAGGAGAGATTGCAGATATTGGAAGCCAGTCAAAAAAATATGGCTACTAGATTTCAAGCAAATATACATGCAATAGGGCAATTTTTAATAGATCCAAATTGTGATACAGTAAGCCCAGTGCATACTGATTTAATAAGTTTCCAAGTTGGCGACTCCATATTAGAATCAGAAACTGCCCCAGAATCTATTATAGATATAAATTTATGGACAGATACCTTGTATAACAACAAAAAAAGACCTAGAGAAAATGAATCCTATAACAAATAGGTCAACTGGACTTCAGTAAAATGTTGTAGGGCAGCAAAAAAAGGGCGAAGAGCAAATGTCTTTGACTTGCCCCTATCAAACCAGTTCACTTTATTAGGTACTATTGATGAAAATGTGGTCAGTATGATTCAACATGTTGTTGAAAACATCTCCTGTGCAACCCTAGACTCACAAAGCACTATTGCTTTGCCAGTTTCACCTATTAACATCTTTTCATCTCATTTACCATGTGAACCTACTTTGATGGATTCTGATCATGAATCGAGTGTTAAACCACTGTTTGTTTTGGGTGAATCCATAGTAAAAATCTTAGACAGGTTAATATGCAAGCCTGATAAGGAATTCAGAACATTATCCTCATTCAGTGGAGCTAAAATAGGTGATATTACATTAATGTTGGATAATATACTAACAAAATCTGAAAATCCTTCAGTCATTATACACGCTGGGGTGAATAATGTCTTAAGAGAACCTTTAATTAAAATCAAACAAGACATTGTTGCAATGACTAATAAACTAATTGAATTAAATAGTGTAATCACTTTTTCTGAAGTATTACCAATTCCCAAAGCTTCCAAGTTTAATTTAAACAAAATCAAGGCATTAAACAATTGGTTGAGAAGATGGTGTCTAAAACAACAGATCGGATGCATAACTCACTGGGGGGATTTCTTTTTAAAACAAAAACTTTTTTTCAAGGGATGGGCTCCATTTAAGTAGGAGGGGTAATGCTTTGTTAGGCAAACATATATTGACTCACATTCAAGATACTTTAAACTAAGCTATGGGGGGAGAGATTTCTGCTATTGTGGATTCTCTTAATGATAGACAGGAATCTAATAAAATAATAGTGGGAAATGTATCAACTTCTGATAGTATCAGCCCTATGTCAGTTAATAATTCTAAATTCCTAAATGGTAAACATCACTTAGAAAATAAATTAAATATCTTACTTCTAAATGCAAGAAGTTCTCTGAATAAAATAGATGAACTATCATACTTTTTGCAATTCAACATTATCGATATATGTAGGGTGACCGAATCCTGGTTCAAAAATGAAGATTGGGCAACTGAAGTATTAGGTTATACAAAATTCGAAAAAAAAATGTTTGAACTCTAGAGGAGGAGGAATTGTATTGTACATAAATAATAAGTTGAAAAGTTTTTAGCAGAAAATGTTTCTCATAATGATAATACAAGTGAACTACTTTGGATCAGAATTAAGCTCACTTTGGATCACACCATCACCATTGGATTAGGATACAGAGCTCCAAACTTAAACAAGGAAGAAAAGTATCTATTTATGACTAATATTGAAGATAATCTTACTGATAAAGACTGTATACTTATGGGTGATTTTAATCTCCCTAATATAAACTGGAATAATTGCAAAGGCAGCTCGGCATTTGATTGCTCTTTTTTAGATCTCATGTCCATTAATAACATGGAGCAATTAGTCAAATCTCCTACTAGAGAGAAAAACATATTAGATTTAGTTTATTCTAATATTGAAAATACAAACTCAAAGGTTAATATTACACATCCATTAGCAAACTGTGATCATAATATGGTCCTCATATTAATGAACCGTTCATATTTCTTGGAAACTACTGGCTGTACTGTAATAAGAAATTTTAAAAATGCAAATTATCTAAAAATAAAAGAATATTTTAGGAACTAGAATTGGGCTACTGCTCTGATAGGAAGTGATCTAACCGTAGTATGGAACAAAAATGATTTCAAACTACAAGTTTGTATCAATTCATGTGTTCCAATTAGGAAAAAATATAATAAGAAATGAAGATCTCCCTTGTGCTGGAATAACAACATTAAGAAAATCTTAGCGAAAAAACAAAAGCTATATAAGAAGTACAGAAAAAAACAAGACACCACTAAATTGGAGCCACTACAAAAAAGACTGCCAATAAAAGCAAGAATTTGCTAATTAATCAGAAAAGGAACCTTGAAGAAAAATTGGCTAATACTGTAAAAGATAATAAAAAAAATCCTTGTTTAATTATATTGGCTCATTAAAACAAAATTGTCCCTCTATAGGACCTAAACACACTTCAGCTGGTATTCTAACAGATGAAGCAGAAATTGCAACTAATTTGAATAATTATTTTATAAATGTTTTCAAACCAAAACACATAGAATACTTATCTAATAAAATAGTGGAACCTTTCTTTATCTCTGTATCTGAACAAGAAGTAATGGAAGGGATTAATGTATTAAAGAATAGCGGGTCTCCTGGCCCAGACGGCATTCTTCCAATATTTTTAATAAATCTAAAGGAATTTTTGGAAGGTCCCTTAACAATATTATTTAACTTATCTTTGAACACAGATAACATTGTCCCAATATGGAACAAAGCCATAATTATTCCATTACCCAAAGATAGTAGTAAATGCCTTCAACAAAATTATAGACCTGTAAGTTTAACCGTTGTATTTTGCAAGCTGCTTGAAAGGATATTAAAAAGTAGAATAACTAAATATTTGGAAGATATAAATGTTGTAGACATTTACCAGCATGGTTTTGTAAAGAATGGATCATGTCAAACAAATCTTTTACATTTCCTTTAGCCTGTTAGTGAAGCTCTAGCTAGGGGTTTATTGGTGGATATAATTTTTTTAGACTTCTCTAAGGCATTTGATTCTGTATCTCATCAAATTCTCATTGTCGAACTTGAGAAGTTGAAAATTCACCCAGCTATTATTAACTGGATACATGAAGGGCTATCAAATCGGACACAACAGGTTTCTGTAAAGGGTCATCTGTCAGCATGGGACTGAGTGACTAGTGGTGTGCCTCAGGGCTCTGTGCTGCAACTCTTTTTAACATTCTGATTTTGTCCATGAGTCCTTTAACTAATTCTTGTTGGCTTGCCAAATTTGCTGACAATTGTAAACTAGGAAGCATTATAAATAATGCAAAATCTGTTTTGGATCTTCAGAATGATCTAACACACCTCGTCGACTGGTCTAAAAGGAAGGGACTTTTGTTTAACGAATCGAAATGTAGGGTCATGCATTTAGGCAAAAATAATCCTTGCTTTCCATATACTATGAACAACATAGAACTAGAGATTACAGGTCATGAAAAAGATCTAGGAGTAACACTTTCCAAAGATTTTACATCTAATATGCATACAATTAATACTGTTAAAAAAGGGAACAGAATATTAAATTGCATTTTAAAGAATATTAAAGGTAGAAACACTAATGTCTTGATTCCCTTGTATACCGGTCTAGTTCGACCACATTTGGAATATTGTTCTTCAGTAGCTGCACCTTATCTAATTAAAAATAAGAAACTAATAGAAAATGTTCAACGTAGAACTACAAAAAAATATTTTCATTAAAAGAACTTGATTATGAAACTAGATTGAAAAATATAGGTCTTTATTCTATGGATTATAGAAGACTGCATGGTGATCTATGCTTGACATATGAAGCTATACAAAATGATGCAATATTAGAAACAGTAGGACTACAAAAAAACTTGTTAATTGTTAACACTAGATCTCATTCACTAAAACTAAAAGGTACTCAAAATAACACTTCAAAAAGGAATAACTGGTATACACAAAGGGTGATAAACATTTGGAATAAACTTCCTGCGAATGTGGTATTAAGCACCTCTATGGCATCATTTAAATCCAAATTAGATTCATATATGGGTGATTCTAAGTTCAAATTCCACCTTTGATTTGGTGGCGAGTTCATAAAAGGTAGCAATACCTACTGAACTTGTACATCTCATATGAACCTATGAACCTATATACAGTAAATGCCCTATGTGTATGAAACCTGTAAATACTGAAAATACCACAGCACTAGGTGTATTTGATAAAGGTAAAAAGTTACGAGGGGACTGTATTACAAAAATTAAGTTACCAGGGTACAGATATCAGAAAAAGACCGTTATGTTATTTAAAATGCATGTAAATTACAGATTGTTTGAGAGGCCCTTTGGCATCATGCATTCCTGCTTTAAGCTGAACCAGCCTAAAATTTCATGGTGATTTGCATATACATCCCATGATGCTTTGCATTATGGGGGTATGTGTGATGTTGTGTTTCTTTGAAACTTGGCTTTATTGCCAATGCCCTTTGGGGTAATCCTTGCTTCATTGCTTTTGCACTGAGGTTCTTTGTCTTTAGCTTGTTTTTGGTTTTCTGGTTTTGAGCTCCCTATTACCCAAACACACAAGATCAACATAGGTAATGAAATAATTTTCACTAAGGAGACAGATCAGTAGGTGCTGACTATGTGCAGAAGGACTTGCATAGTCTATTCCTACAAACTGATGTATTGAAGAAGGGCTAAAAGGAGGGATTAACCCACAACAGGGTATGGGTTTACTGAGCATTAATTCATGCCTGGGGGGGTTGGATTTATGAGGCAAAGCTGAATGACGTCAATCGCACAGGTGTGGATTAATGCACAGTAAACCCATACTCTGGAATGGGTTAATCCTCTCATAACATGGGCAATGTTATTTTAGAGTTTTACCAAAAGGAACAATAAAATAAAGCCCTGTGAACATGCAACTATTGGTATATCAGGTATTAATCTATGGTCAGGTTTGGATGAATCAGAAGACAGTATTTTCAGAACCCATGTTATAACATTGCTTAAGGTTATCCCCTGTGTTTTAAAAAAAATCACACAGAGATTGTGTGTTGAAACTGAAGTTCTGTGTCTGGTCCATCTGTTATCCCATGACCCCTCCACAGACTTGGTGTCAGTTTTGGGATAACTTGCTGGAAATGTCTGAACTGAGCTAGGGGATGTTTTTTGGTGGATATCGCCCAGATGTCTCAGGTGGACAGATGCACCAGGAGCTGCCAGAGGAGGACCCAGAGAAGAAAGTCTGTGGAGTTCTGACAGAACCATGGCCGACAGACTGGGAGAGAAGCTACTGCCTAGACTGGACCTGGGAGCTTGGAGGAAGGCCAAGCCTGAAAATAATGAAGAGATACAAGAGGATGAGGAAGAATTGAAGGAACTGCCTCCTCTTGAAGATGCTCCACTTGAGGATGTAGGTGAGTTGCTGAAATTGCTCTGCATAAAACAGGTGCAGATGGAAAGAGGTAGAGACATTGAGCTCAGAGATAGAGATACTGAACGGAGAAGGCAAGATACCAAATGGGCGGATACCATGAGGGTCTTGCATGCCATCAATGCAGGGCAAACAGAAAGAGCCAGTAGCCCAAAAGACATTAAACTGTTTAAACTTTTGAACAGTGATGACATTGAAGCCTACCTCACAACATTTGAGAGGATCGCTCGAACATGAGCATGGCCAAGGGAACAGTGGGTTGTTCGACTGGCACCGCACCTGACAGGAAGTGTCCAGTTGGTTTATAGCTAGTGGTGGGTGAACTGATTCGCGGAGTAATGCAGAATCCGCGAAGTACCCGCAACGTGAAGCGGAGTACTTCACGTCATAATGGGGAACGCGAAGTCCATTAAACCAATGACTTCATGTTATTCTGCCTTCCCCAAACCACTTCTCCACCAATTTTAAGGTGAAGTACATTGAAATTGATATATTTCACCTCACTTCGCCTTGTTTTTGAGCTCCAAAGGTGAATTTTTCAGTGCTTCATGGGATTGCAGGTCACATGGGCTCTAGATTGTTCTGCACAGCCTCAGTTCTGTGTAGTGTGTGTGTGTACTGGAAGATGGAAACGGTTTCCTCTCAGAGCTCTGCAATTCAAATCATCTAAAAGCTGTTAAAAAAAAGCCTTTTTGAGCAATTTTTTTTCTCACAATTTAGTACAACGATTGTAGGAAACCGTCCTGTGCTCATATCATTGAGTGTTTATTGTTTGTGTGTGGATTTTGAATGTTAATTTAGAACAGTCAGTTTGTGTACTGTGAAGTGTTCTTTGGGGAGGGGCATATCTGTGGCGTAGGTAGATTAACTGGGAGAAAAAGGCAGTCTTTTAGTTTTGGTTATATTTTTCTTGTATAACAGTGTTAATGTACACACAGTAATATTTTCAGTAATCCTTGAATTGTTTTTGTTGATTGTTGTGGTGCAGCAGTGTATAATTTCAGTTTGTTTAAAACATTTGGTTATATTATTTTATTTATTAAATTTTGATAACCGGGTGAGCCCACTGGGCCCCGAAAGTCCCTTTTTTCAGGGGCGACCCGGGTGGGGGGGTACTAACATACTAAAATGCCAGCAGAATAGGCCTAACGGTCTTTTGCATCTGCTCATTTGGTCAGCCCCCACCCTGGGAGCTGACATTGCTGCCCCCCTCGCCTTCTCTGGCTTCTCCCTTCCCAGTTCCGGATATGCTAGCTGCATTGGATTTTGCTTCCAGAACCCTTCCCCTGTACCTGTCCTACCCCATCTTGAACCCCTCCACTGTCTCTGCCTCCACTAGCTCCCTAGGCAGTGCATTCCATGGCTCCACCACCCTCTCAGTGAGGTAGTACCTCCTCCTTTCTCCCCTGAATCTTCCCCCCTCAAGCTTCAACCCATGACCTCTAGTGGCCCCCTCCTCCTTCCTTCAAAGCACCCTGACTGTTCCTCCCCTATTTCTCCCCTTCATGTACCTGAAGACCTCTATCATGTCCCCCAGGTCCCTTCTCTCTTCCAATGTCTACATATTTAGCTCTTCGAGCCTCTCCTCATAGGTCCTGTCCCCCAAGCCCCAAATCATTTTGGTTGCCCTCCTCTGGACCCTCTCCAGGAGTTTAATGTCCCTCTTTAAGTGTGGCCTCCAAACTGCACGCAGTACTCGAGTGCGGCCTCACCAAGCAGTTATACAGAGGGAGTATCACTTCCTCCTTCTGGAGGTGATCCCCTAGCGATGCATCCCAGCATCCTGTTGGCCTTGGCTGCTGCCCTCCTACAAGTCTCCGAGTTGTTCATCTTGACATCCACCACCACCCCCAGGTCCCTCTCAGCCATTGAGACTTGTAGCATTCCCCCCCAGGGTGTACACTTGGCCCAGGTTTCTGGCCCCCAGGTGCAGTACCTTGCATTTCCCTGCATTGAACCTTAGCTTCCACTTTCTAGACCATCTTTCCAGAACCTCCAGGTCCCCCTGTAGGGCCATCCTCCCCTCCTCCCCATCCACCACTACCCCCAATTTTGAGTCATCCACAAAGAGACTCATCTCACTCCTGATACCTGTCCTTATGTCAGAGACATAGGCATTGAACAGGAGGGGCCCAAGGACTGATCCCTGTGGGACCCCACTAATAACCCTCCTTGGGGATGAGACTATCCCATCAACTATGACCCTCTGGGTCTGGTCCTGGAGCCAATTGCCTATCCATCTGATCATCTAGTTCCCACCCCATTTCTTTTTTTTTTTGTAATTTAAAGTTTATTCGCACATTTTCCACCATAAAAGGCAGCATACAAAGAAACTGGTAGAGACTCATTGATACATAGTAAAAAGATGCTGCCCCCCACCTCCCCTTACTGCAGTAACCCATCTCAGTGCCCGTAAATGCCGAGCCTCTAATCAAAAGACCGTATAGAAGCATCAAGCTGAGTATAGGTTTAGATTGGAGCCAGAGAGATTAGTGAGTGAAGTGGATCCCAAATTCTAGCATAAACTGCCAGTCTGTTATGTAGGGTGGCTATTGCTTTTTCTGTGTGCAAATTAGATAATACTTCTCTTACCCATTCCTGGAAAGAAGGGGAGGACCTGTCTTTCCAATGACGGAGAAGTATTTTCTTAGCCGACAAGGCGACCATGGATATGTGAAACTTATGCACCTTGACTCTAATAAAAGACAGGTCCCCCAACACACATACCTCAGGGACAAAGTATTCTTGAAGGCCCAACAAGGGGTCTAAGGAAGTTTGGATTGAAACCCAAAAGGTGGAGATGCTTGGACAAGACCAAAGCATATGAAAAAGTGTGCCCTCATCTTGCAAACATTTATTGCACTTATTAGAGTCTAAGTAGCCCCACTTATGAAGCTTAACTGGGGAGTAATATAAGTTGTGTAATACATGATATTGCATGAGACGCAGTCTATCCTGAGAGATAAATTTATGACATGACTTCCAGAGAGAATACCAATCCAGCTGCAGATGTGGGAGAAAGTTACTCCAAAATCTTGATGGCCCAAATGGGCCCCCGAATTTTTTGTGAAACAAAACCTGATATAGTTTAGAGATTACACCAGGAGACCCAGAAAGTGGGGATACTTTGGGTATCAGAGAGGAGATGCTCTGAGAGGGAGGAGTACTCCCCAGGGTGATTACCAGTAAGTGTCTCAGTTGCAAGACTTTAAAGTAAGAAGGAGTCGGGATGCAAAATTTCCTAACCATATCCTCCACTGATAACCAATTCCCCTCACCATCAGTAAAGGTTGAGAGCTTCCCCTCTTCGAGTTGAGGCAACCGAAGATGGGAGATTTGATTCTTGTTAATAGTAAATGATGGAGAGTTCCATATAGACTGGGCCAGGTCCAGATGGGGAGAGTACTGCAAAAAAGAACATATCTCTAAATAGACCTTTAAGGAGGTCCTTATTATGGGACAGTCTACAGCCCATTCTTACTTGGGATAACTTAAGGAAAAATAATGCGAGAGGGTCCAGATTTTTGGCCTTAATTGCATCCAATTCTATTTTGAGCCAAATGGGTTGCGCTTCCTCTGGGCCGGGAGATACCCACCGCGAACATTTCGCAAGGTGACTAGCATGATGATATATAGCCAGATGGGGTATTCGCAACCCCCCTTCCAGTTTTGGAGCTGCCAGCTTATGGTAAGCCAAGCAGGGATACCTGTCGGCCCATATGAATTTAGTAAAAATACCATGAACCTTTTTGAACCAGAGTAAAGGAACAAAGGCATTGAGAAGGGACAACGGATAAAAAATCCTAGGAAATCCATTCATTTTAATTATATTAATTCGGCCCCACAGAGAGATAGGGAGTTTAGACCACCTCTCTAGATCATGTGTAATTCCCTGCAATAAAGAATCTAGGTTTTCCTTGAATCATACTAAGGGGTTACGTGAAAGTTTGATACCCAGATACTTGAAAGACCTGGGTGTCCAGCATAGCCCCAAGGGGCTAATATCAGTCTTAAAAACTTTGTGATTTAATGGAAAAAATAGGGACTTACTGGCATTCAATTTATAATTAGACAGAGCACTAAACCTTGCCACTTCACTTAATAAGGCCGGGACGGAGGATAGCGGATGGGACAGATGTATTAACAGATCATCAGCATATGCGGTGACTTTCACTTCATGCCACCCAATTCTTACTCCTTGTAGGGAATCATTATTGAGAATGTTTTGGATAAGAGGTTCCAGATATAAGTTAAATAATAAAGGGGAGAGGGGGCACCTCTGTCTAGTACCTGAGTGAAGCGAGAAAAAATGGGAAAAGTCCCCATTAGCGGAAATTCTTGCTGAGGGTTTTTTATAAAAGCTGGCAATCCAGGAGATAAACAGAGAAGGGATGTGGAAGGCCTCCAAAGTGTGGAACAAGAAATTCCAGTTCACACGGTCGAATGCCTTCTCGGCATCCAAGGAGACCAAGCCCGCAGGGAACTCCGCATCCCTGGTAGCCGAGAAGACATGCGACAAAGTGCGTAAATGATCGGAAGATGAGCGCCCTTTCATGAATCCAACCTGATTTGTACCTATTAACCCAGGAAGAACCAGTACCAACCTGTTGGCCAGTATTTCAGAGAGAATCTTAACATCCTGGTTTAAAAGAGAGATGGGTCTATAACTTTGAACCTTGTCGGGGACTTTATTAGGTTTGGGAAGCAGAACAATCAGGGTCTTGTAGAGATATGGATCTGTATCCTCCCCAGGTAGGATATGTTGAAATAAACGACCAAGTATTGGTACAAGAAGGTCTCAAAAGACCTTATAGAATAAAGGAGAAAATCCATCTGGACCAGGAACCTTGTCGGCAGGCAATTCACTAATAACCTTAGCAATCTCCTCCTGAGAAATAAGGACAACCAGAGTTTCACCGCACCTGTCAGGAAGAAGGGGCAAGTGGGAATCTCTTAGATAACCTTGTATATCTTCAGGGCAAGGAGGGTGCAACATGTCGCTATACAGTTTAGAATAATAAGCAGCAAATTCTTGAGCTATTTCATTAGGAGACACCTTAAGAGTTCCGTCTGCTGATGACCTGATAGGCGGGATAAATCTCATTGATTCCTGTTGTTTAATACGCAATGCCAGTAAACATCCCACTTTTTCCCCCAATCGGTGTATTTAGCTCTGGTACGAATAATAGCTAGTTCTGCTCTCTCTTGAAGTAACCCCAGATATGTATCCTTTAGTTTCAGGAGTTTCTGAGTATCCTCATCTAGGGGATTAGCCAGAAGGTTATCTTCCAGAAATCTGATTTGAGATAATAAGGATTTAAGGTCTTCCTCCTGCTCCCTTTTCCTACCAACCGCCATTCTAATCAGTATCCCTCTCATGAACGCTTTAAAGGTCCCCCACAAGATATCAGATTTTAAACCATCTAAAGGGTTTAGTGAAAAAAAATTCTATTTTTTCCCTAATAAGTTTGCAATATTTAACAGCTTTAAGGAGTTGATCATAGAGCTTCCATCTAGTTTCCCTATTAAATGAATTGAGCAGTACCAAATTGCATACCACTAGTGAGTGGTCAGAAATTGGGCCAGGTTGAATCGAGGAGGTCTTCACCCCGGGCAGGAGGCACTGAGAAATAAGTAAATAGTCGATGCGGGACTGCGAGCCATGTGCCATGGACAAATAGGTAAACTCCCTAGAATCAGGATGTAATACATGCCAGACGTCGCAGAGCCCACATTGATCTAATAAATCCCTGAATGCCTTCTGCCCAGGGGTAACCCCACCTAGGCCACTGCCCAGTCTGTCTAAATGAGAATCAAGTACTTGATTGAAATCTCCCCCTAAAATAATTTTAATGGGAATCATTGGGAGAATGATAGATATAAGCCTCATAAAAAATCTGGGATCGTCCAGATTAGGGCCATAAACACAGCCCAATAGTATTGGGACAGACCAGAGGGTACCTCTGACCAGAATAAACCTACCCTCGGTATCTTTGATCACTTGTGTAGGAGAGAAAGGGATACTCCTGTTAATCATGAGCATGACCCCACAACTATTTGTGGTGCCCTGGGCACTGTAAATAGATCCCACTTGTTGCTTCCTTAATTGCAAAGCTTCCCCTTCTAATAAATGGGTTTCTTGCAAAAAAGTTATCTGTGAACTGAACAGACTTAAATGTTTGAGAACCTGAAATTGCTTATATTGCTTTCTGATTCCCTTAACATTCCAAGACACAAATGTTAACTCATTCCCCATCCAGAAGAGATATCAGACTGAAATAATTATACTCAGCACACGAGATGCAAATCCCCTTTACATATATCCCCAGGGTTACTGCAGTAAAACCCACCCTCTTCCCTAGCCCACCCAGAAGTAGATACCGCCCATCCCCTCTAACCCCCCCCAACCTCCAGCCATGCCCCAGCCCCCAAACTCCTTCCCCAAACTGTCACAAGCAACGTTCAGCACAGTACTGGTTCTAATCCCTCTACTCCCGCCCCGATAATGAACCTTGATATTTAAGCTGTTACACACAGATCACAACCTTCAGAGATCAAGCCATGTCAAATACTCCAATGAAAAGAGAATGGTCCTGGGCCTCGCCTCAGTCCAGCCAAAGCATGGATATGAGAAAAATTAACATGGGGGGGCTATGATAAGGCCATCTCATCACCCACTCATTCGTGGTAACTCAGATTAAAATCAGAGGCACCGGGTGAGCAACCAGAAACCGGGACCAGATCAGCAACACCTGGAGGGAGAAATTCCCCAGCTCATGTTAAGAGCGAGAATTAAAATGGGAAAGGCTGAAATCGTTCGACCGGAGGAGAAGGCATAAAACCTACCTTTACCCACTACCAGCCAGTATCCGGTAAACAGAGCCTCCCTGAAAGATTGAGAGTGCTGCATCCCAGCTAAGCAGTGCCTCTGCTAAATCCCTCTCGAATAGAGTTTCCCCGCAAGTCCCCAGAGGTTGGAATGCCCTCTAATGGTTGATTCCCTGGCCCAACCCAAATGAAGAGTGAAATGGAGAAAGCCCAGGACCATCCCAGTAACAGCCCAGAAGGAAAAAATGAGAAACTAACCCACAACCAAGGTGGGCTCTTTCAACCCCCAACAAAAAATAGCCACCAAAAACCTGGCTCACAACCCACCCCCAAGAAGGCCCCAAACCCCAGTGTCCATTGCATCAGACCATCATGGGCCCATTATGAGATGGAAAGAAAAGAAAGGTCGGGGCAGTCTGCAGTGATCCTCCAAGTCCACTGCAACATATGCAGTCACCCAGGTCTTCACATTCCTAAAATTTCTCTAGGGAAAGAAAAACCAAAGTTCGAGTTCTTGACTCCGTGCGATACTCGATACTACGCCACCACCATTCAAGGGTCCTTAAAGAGATCTGGCAGCATGGACTTAAGGCTCCTCACAGTTTCTTCAGGGTCTTCATAGCTTTTCCAGGATCCATTAGTTGAGATCTGTAGTCTAGCCGGATAACTCATTCTGAACTTCAGGCCTGCAGCAATTAGCTTAGAAATAATAGGGTGAAATGCCTTGCATTTCATGCACACTGAGATGGGTAGATCTTGTGAGATTCTCAGCTTTATATGTTCCCAGTGAACCTCTTGCAAAGCACGCACTTTTTGTATAAAATGTTGTTTCTCTAGATAATTCAGGAACTGGCACACGATAGGGCGGGGGGGTTCCTCAGGGGGTGGCTTAGGCCGTAAAGCCCTGTGGGCACACTCTATAATGTAGCCAGAGCCAAATGGAGATGGGCCTGCCACCCGCTCAACCAATTTCTGAATAAATGCCACAACCCCACCCCCATTTCTCCCAGCTTATCCAACAGGCCCACGTGAGGAACAGAGTCAAATGCCTTGCTGAAGTCTAGAAAGAGGACGTCCACTGGTCTACCCAGGTCCAAGGCACTCATCACCCAGTCATAGAACTCCACAAGGTTTGTCTGACATGATTTCCAAGGGATGAATCCATGTTGTCTATCGTCCAGGCACCCTGACTTTTCCAGGTCCCCCAGCCTCTCCTTGACAATGCCCTCCATCACCTTGCCCACCACCGATGTCAGGCTGACAGGCCTGTAGTTCTCTGCCACCTCCCTTGATTCCCCTTGTGGATAGGCACTATATGCGCCACCTTCCAGTCCTGGGGCACCCACCCTGTCCTCAGAGAGATGGTGAAAAGCTCCACCAGGGGTTTCGCCAGGACATCCGCAAGTTCCTTTAGCACTCTGGGATGTAATTTATCTGGCCCAAGTGCTTTCTCTGTCTTAAGGGACCTGAGGGCTTCCCTCACTCTCTCTACTGTGATTTCCACTTCCGCTACCTCTTCTTCCTGCTTAGTCTTCCCCCCTCCTGCCAGTGATGCCTCCCCCTCTCCCCAGACCCGCCGATCAGTAAGGGTGCCCCCCTCCTCAGTATCACTGTATCCTTCCATGTATGATGCAGCACCCCCATTTTCCTTGGTGAAAACTGTGGTGAAGTACTCATTTAGTACCTCAGCCTGCTCCCCCGGGTCTTGTGCCCATCTCTCCCCTGTTTTAATCCTGCTAATCTTCCCCTTCACCCTTCGTTCTTCCCCAATGTATCTAAAGAACCCTTTGTTCCCTCTCCTAATTTTCCTGGCCAGGTTCTGCTCCTTCCTTGCCTTAGCTGCCTTCACCACCCTAGTGGCCCTTCTAGCCATCAGCTCGTACTCCCCTCAATCCCTTTCACTCCTTTAGCACTTGAACTGCCTATAGGCTGCCTTCTTTCCCCGCACCACCTCCTGGACCTCAATGGTCCACCAGCAGGGTTTTCGGGCCCTACCGCATTTTCCTCTTACTCTTGCACAGGTGCTGGTAGCATCCTGCACCCCTCCCCTGATGATTTCTTACCTACTATCAGCATCCATGTCTGACCCAATCCCATCCAAATGCTCCTTAAGGATCCTTCCCATTTTCTTAAAATCCGCCCCCCTGAAGTCAGTTACCTCTGTCTTTGTGCAGCCTTCTACCCCTCCTAGGTCCAGGCAGAACCAGACCGTGGCATGGTCACTCCCTGTCAATGGGTCCCTTACCTCCAGGCTCCCAATCTGGTCACTGTCTGCCAGCACCACATCCAGTACCCACGCCTCCCTGGTCAGTTCCCCCACCTGCTGAGTTAGGAGCGCATCTTGAAAGACATCCAACAACCTCTGTTCCCTGGCCATCGAGGATGTCATAGTCTCCCAGTCTGTTCCTGGCATCTTTAAGTCCCCCAACACCACCACCCTTCCCCTGCCCAGTCTGCAGTGTCTCCCAACATCTGCCACCAGACTCTCCTCCAGCTCCTCCACCAGTGCAGGGGGTCTATACACCACTCCTACTTTTACTCTTGCCCCCCCTTGTTATCAAGGTGACCCAAATCGCCTCCACTGTTCCCTCCACCTCCTCTACTCCCCCTATGCCAATGCAGTTTTTGACTATCATTGCTACCCCTCCTCCCCTTCACTCCCCCTGTCCTTCCTTAACCTAGTGTAACCCTCCAGGTTCAGGTCCCAGTCATGTCCTGCAGTGGCCCAGGTCTCAGTGACCGCTGCCACATCCACCGCTCCCTCAGTTAGCATCGCCTGCAGCTCAGGCATTTTATTGCCCAAGCTCCTGGCATTTAGCAGGACTACCTTCCACCCTTTCCCTATACTTCCATTTCCCCTGCTCGTGTTCCCATGGGGATTCTGTTTTCCCTTGGTCTGCACTTTACCAGTCGGCCTTTTCCCGCATTCCTCCAGCTCCCCAGGGAGTCCTTTCTTTATTGGCACCCCCTCGACAGCCATTTCTCCCATCCCTCCCCCTTCACAAGTTTAAACCCCACTTTTCACCAATGAACCCCTCTATTTTCAACTTAAGGATTCCCCTCCCCTCCAAATTGAGATGTAGTCTATCTCTAGGCACAGCTCCTTATCCTCCCAGGTCTCCCCAATCCCCATCAACCCATACCCTCTGGCCTCACACCACTCCCTGAGCCACTGGTTTATCTCCCTAATCTTCCTTTTGTGCTCCCCACTAGTCCTTGGCACTGGCAGGATTTCTGAGAAGGAAACTGTGCATCCTATGTCATGACAGACCCCGGCAAGCTTCCTGAACCTTGCCTGTATCTCTAGCTCGCTATTTCCGGGTACTAAAGGTTTTAAATATTGTAGTGTGTGTGTGTGTGTGTGTGTGTGTGTGCCTGCGCGCAATGCATGCCATTAAATCAGACACCTTTTATTGTGCCACAAAGTAATTGCAGCAGTGTTAACCTGCTATCCACTACACCTGTATGAATTTTTTATACTGTTTTGCGGTATCTTTACTGGTAGTGGACTGTTACTGCCGTGCACTAGCCCCCCATTGGCAAAAAGGTATTCTTTTTCCAATTTGGATTTGTGACTTGTGAGCACTGGTTAGGTGTTGTTGTGCCTTTGCATCTGCATCTCTTGAGTGAGCTGTGCAATCTTAATCTGTCTGTGCATTTGCAGTACACCATTAATTCTGGGAGACTTTGAATTTCTTGTTACACTCTCATTTCACTTTGTCAACACTGGATAATTTTCTGTATACAAGACGGTAGCATTTTGGGGATGCACATTAATTCTGGTGACTGTGTGTGACCACTGTGTGCATGACAGAGTGCACCATTAATTCTGGTAGACTTCACATTTTTTGTTACCCTATCATTTCACTTTATCAGGAGTGGTGGGAAAATGGGGCCCAATCTGCTCCGCGAGGTGATTCACAGAGTCAAGGTGGATTTGTGGAGTGCTCCGCAACGTGAAGCAGAGTTCTTCGCATTATAATGAGGAGCGTGAAGTCCATTAGGAGCAATCACGTCACATTACTGCACCTCCCCAGGCCACTACTCTGCCAATTTTAGGGCGAAGTGCATTGCAGGCAGTGCACTTTGCCTCACTTCGCCTTGTTTTTGAGCTCCAAAGGTGAATTTTGCAGTGATTCATGGGATTTCAGGTCACATGGGCTCTATATTGATCTGCACAGCCTCAGTTCAGGGTAGTATGAGTAAGAAGGAGTAGGAGAAAGTGTGCTCTGATAGCTGTTTGTGATAGGAATCTGGTAAAAGCTGTTCAAAAAGCATTTTTGCTTTTTTTTTGTGGATCCAACTTTAGTTCATTGATTGTAGGAAACCCTCCTGTGCTCATATCATTGAGCGGTTTTGTTTTTGTGTGAATTTTGAATGTTAATTTACAACATTGAGTGTGTGTGGTGAGAGTGTGCTTTGGGGGAGGGGTGTATCTGTGGTGTAGGTAGATATAAGTTGGAGAAATAGTGATTTCTCTTTTTTTTGTTATATTTTTGTTATATAACTGACTGTGTTAATGTACACAAAGTAATATTGTCAGTAATAGTAGAAATTTTCTTGCTGTTTGTTGTGTGGATGTGGTGCAGCAGTTCATAAGTTCAGGTTGTTTACATTACAAATTTACAATACATAACGTGGCACAGTACTGAACTTTTGCATTTGTGGCGCATTCCTCATTCAGCATTGTACACAAACTGTTCTGTGTGTGAGTGTGTGTGCAGTGTTGCATGCATCAAATAATACCCCTCTTATTTTGCCACAGAATAGTGTAATTGCAAGCGCAGCAGTGTGAACCTGCTAGCCACTGCAGCTGCCTGATTTTGTATTGCGATCGTGGTATCTGTTCTTAGTTTTGCTGCTTGTAGTGCTGTAAAAATCAGCACTGTCTGTATTCAGTGCTCCCCCCATCCCCATGTTCAAAAGGTATTTTTTTACTAGATTGGATTGTTTTTGTGACCTCATCAGCACCATTGGTTACTGAAGTTGTTTTAATTCCATGACAGTCTCAGAGTATTCTCTTATCTGTTGCTGAAGCCATAGTTCTTTATTTGGC
Organism: Neoceratodus forsteri; assembly: GCA_016271365.2. Classification (NCBI taxonomy): domain Eukaryota; kingdom Metazoa; phylum Chordata; order Ceratodontiformes; family Ceratodontidae; genus Neoceratodus; species Neoceratodus forsteri. The sequence continues at coordinate 324,603,826 of CM057458.1, forward strand.
TTCACATACAGTGTCCCTCCAATCAGAGAGTGAACGTAGCAAAATTTGAATTTGGTTATAATATTTGTGGTTGATGCCCCAAAATGCCTGCAAAGAGACGTGCAAGCAAAGCTGTTTCTCACTATGGCATTGTTGGCAGTAAGATGGTCTGTGGGCGTGGTAGTATTACGCAGATGCAGAAGTGCATTGCTGATGTTAGGAAAGGTATTTCTCCTGCAATGTTTTTTTATAGCACAATCAGTAGCTTCACTCATAGTGGGAGGAGATGATGTTTTCCCGGCCGGTGGTGTTAGCGGTGGTGGAGGTAGTATTAGTATTGTTGTGTAAAGTTCTAATTCCGACTAGTGTACCGTTTCCAAAAATATTGAGTGTGAAGCAGTGCAAGTGAGTGGCAGCGTAGATTATGTAATTCTTCCCAGTAACATCCCAGTAACTGAACCTGAGAATTCTGATGATCATGTCAATGATGGCATACAATGTGATATTCCATCCACTGTGGCACTTAAAGTCTCACATTTTCCATGCAGTGATTCACAGTGTGGTGAAAAAATATCGGGTGATGGTGGTGTAGATGCTGATGATGAATGTGATGATGATGATGATGATGTTGCTGTTGTTGCAACATGCAGTCCACATGCTAGCATCCAAGCAGAAGATGTGGATGTGTGTGACATTGATGACTATGATGATGATGATGTAATTTACACGAGTTGGGAACCGGAGAAAAATAAATTAAAAGTGGCTGTGTCTGAGTCTGTTTGCAGGAATCCCCCCTGTAAAAACTTGTGATATACCGGTTTTAGTTGATGATGATGATGATGATGATGATGACCCAGTGATAGGTAGTCGTGGTGGTCAGCTGCAGTCCAGGTGCACAGTGCCTGAAACATCATGTGCCCCCCCAATTCAGTGCTTAAAATAACAGACTTAAATAAGCCACATCATGGACATGGTGAAAGCACAGAATCTCAATCCCTTGTTTAGGATTTTTTTGTTCAAGATGCAAATGATGATTCAGTTGCAATCTGCCAGGCTTGCCATGTGTGTGTGAGTCGAGGTAAAAAGAGGAGCCATTTTGGGCACAGGAGGACAGCATACACATCTTAGGAATAGGCACTTAGCACTGTGAACCCAGCACAGGCTGGCAGCTAATACCACAGTGGGATGTTCACCAATGTCACCGGCAACCGTAGCTAGCATGTCATCCCCTTCCATGACTGTTAAGCCCAGTAGGAAATTAAACACGTGCAGTAGAGTGGTAATAAGAGCAGAGGATTACTACAGGCATGATGAGGTGAAGGACCATAATGACTTTGAAATGTTGTCCAGTGCTGGTGAGAGTAGCAGTTTTTGTGGTGGTGGTGAATGCAGTATGTCTAGTGCAAGTGGTACATCAACCCCAGTAGGCAAATCTGGCAAAATAACAGCATTTTTGTGTTTGTCATCATCACCTGTGCAACCGTCTTCATCAAATGTCCACACTCCACACCCTGCCAATGCCATTCATCACAGAGCACAACCATTTGTGATCAACACACTCCATATAAAATGTTTGTCAGCCTATGTTACAGAGTGTTTTTCCGCATAAGCTGAAGTACCCCCTGAACCATACAGTGTCACGTGAACTCAATGCTGCTGTAGCGGAAATGCTGGTATTTGATCTTTTGCCCTTCTCCTTTGTGGAGCATTCTGGGTTCCGGCAGTTTGCTGCCTGTGCCTGTCCAAAATGGAAAGTCCCATCCAGGACATACTTTTCTACCCATGCTGTCCCCGAGTTGTTCTGCACTGTGTCCGACTCAGTAAGACATGCCTTTCAACATTCCTCCTCTCCATTCATACATTTAAGTATGGATATGTGGACAAGTTGCAAAACAGCGGGGAGTTCATATTTGTGTATAACTGCACACTGGGCGCAGGTGCTGGGGGATGTTTGTGATGTTGGTAGTGTGAATAATCAGTGAAGTAAGATGGATTGTCAGGGTAGCAATCTTCCTGGAATTTGACAGCATGCAACGATTGCTATGGGCAGTGTGGCCTGTTCACACATTGGTGAGAACGTGTTGGACATGGTACTGACTGAAATTGACAGATGACTAAACCCTTTGTCCCTGAGAGCTGGGTTCATAGCAAGTGACAGTGGGTCAAATGTGGTGAAATGCATCATGAATGGTGTTTTTTTTCGTGTTCCGTGCATGGTCCACTGTTTAAATCTTGTGGTTCACGAGTTTCTGCAGCACCCTGATATAAAGGAAATGCTGACCATTGCACAACTTATCTGCTCTCACGTTTCAAGATCTGGAAAGGCCCGTGACCAACTGCGGTAGTTGCAGATACAAAGCAGCCTGCCTCAGCACCGCTTGAAGTTGGAAGTTGTCACCCGATGGAACTCCACGTTATACATGGCAGAGAGGTTGTATGAACAATACAAAGCCATCTCAGAATATCTTGTTATGCACACTAGCTGTGACAGTTCCGGGGCCTCCATGTCAAGATGACTGAACAGTGGCACCTTATGGACTCTGTAATAGTAATTTTGCGGCCTTTTGAACATGCCACACAGGCCGTGAGTGCCAAGTCTGCCTCCATTAGCCAATCAATTCCACTGCTGTGGGTGCTGAGGCAGGCATTGGTGAATGTGCAGCATAGCCTTAATGTTGCTGGAGATGGTGGTAGCAGTATGTTGCTGCAACACATGCTGACAGTATTCAACCAGAATCGTCATGTTGTGAGCATTCAGCATAGTAACAACTTTGCCATAGCAACAATGCTGGACCCACGATACAAATGTGGAACTGCATCAGTACTGGAGGGAGGGCCTGAGCAGGTAAAAAATATCAGTGGCCAACTGGTGCGCTTGGTTCATGGGGCACAGAAGTCACGTGCCAAGGTCAGCAAACCTCAGCAGCATAATCCGGCTGAAGGTGTACCTGGAGGACCATCAAGCATGTCCTGCAAGAGGAAGGAGACTGCAGTTCCAGGTGGTCTCTCATCCAAAGTGGCTGGCATCAACCTGCTTTGGGAGGCTTTGTCCCAAGTGGGTATTTGTGAAATAAATGATTCAGGAGAATAGGATGATGCATCAACAATTGGACATAGTGCGGCACAGAGAATGGTTGAGTCAGATTTGTCTCAAAACAGGCATCTGACAATAACTGAAGATCCTCTTTTGTACTGGAGTGGAAAGGTCAGTGAATGGCCAGAGCTGACTGCAGTGGCACTGAAGTACCCTCCAGTGTAAGTGTTGAGATGGTATTCAGCTCAGCAGGTGCAATAGTCAGGGATCGTAAGACAAACCTGTCTCTTGCAAATGTTAGTTTGCTAACATTCATTAAAATGAATGAGAGGCACATACCAGCAGAGACTGCAACCTCGGTATTTGTACCCTGGCCTAGTCATGGTGGTCTTGCTGATGTTGAAATGGAGCATCCTGGTGGCACTAGCAGTGGCTGCCTGAAATGGTCCACCACTGATGTTGATGACAACACAATTGAGAAAGAATTTCCCAGTGGTCAGACTTCAGATATCGATGATTGTGAGAGCAGCTTTCTTTATAAGGATGATTATGTGGTTAATGTTGGCAGGTTTTAACTGAAGTTTTTAAAAGGCGGTGTGCCCCCCCAGACCACCACTACTGGGACTGATGTTAGCCACTGCCACCATGAGTCTGTCTGCCCTCTGGACCACTATCAACGGGACTGATGTTAGCCACTGCCACCATGAGTCTGTCTGACCTCTGGACCACCACCACTGGGATTGATGTTAGCCACTGACACCATGAGTCTGTCTGCCCCCCAGACCACCACCACCGGGATTGATGTTAGCCACTGCCACCATGAGTCTGTCTGCCCCCTGGACTGCCACCACCACCGGGACTGATGTTATCCACTGCCACTGCACACATGACTGAGTGTGCCATTAATTCTGGAGGACTTTGTATGTGCTGAAACAATCCCATTTCACAATCCCTTTTCCCACCACCACCACCACCGGGACTGATGTTATCCACTGCCACCATGAGTCTGTCTGCCCCCCAGACCACCACCACTGGGACTGATGTTAGCCACTGCCACCACGAGTCTATCTGCCTCCTGGACCACCACCACCGGGACTGATGTTAGCCACTGCCACCATGAGTCTGGCTGCCCCTGGACCACCACCACCGGGACTGATGTTAGCCACTGCCACCACTGCCACCATAAGTCTGTCTGCCCCCCGGACCACCACCACCACCAGGACTGATGTTAGCCACTGCCACCATGAGTTTGTCTGCCCCCCAGACCACCACCGCTGGGACTGATGTTAGACACTTCCACCATGAGTCTGTCTGGACTACCACATCCATCAGCCAGAGATACAAAGCTTCTTAATATTCAAAGCCATAAAGTGAGTATGTGTACTCATGTTTGTTATGCTGCTTCACTTTCTTTAGTTGTATGTTTTGTTTTCTGTAGCTTTTCAGAGCCGCAATGTTAAACCACATACAGTACACTTCTTTTGTTTCTTTTACAGGGTAACAAAAAAAGGCTCCATCGCTAAAACTCGGGAATGGTACTGTAGCTGTACCGTACAGAGAGAAAGTGATATAATATTCATGTGAAATCCATTCTGGTAAGTATGAAGATTTTATTTCATCCGTTTCATTGTTTTGTAAAGACTGCAGCAAATATTGCACACAGGTTGTGTTAGTTGACATGATGTGGCTTTGAAATGTAACTTGACTTTAGGGATTGAGATTTGAGAACCAAGGAGGGACACATAACAATTAAGTTGTAAGAAGTCATTCATTTCTTTTTTTAGAAAACTTCCAGATGCTTTATTGTTCTGACAAGCGTCCTTATCAAACAAGTTCTTCAACATCAGGCCCCGGTCTGGGGCTCACATCAACAAGCGAAGTCGTTTCATTAGATGACCACGACCATCATTAACAACCAGACTCGAGAAGGATGCAGATGAAATCTGTGAGGAAGTAACAAAATAAGAAACCATTACAGGCTAACCTGCAAATATGCTTCCCCCACCCAAAAACAAAATGCTTACTTTCATGTGCTTGAGAGTTATCCATTGCAAATTTCTAAGAAACAAGTTCTCATCGAACACTGGAATGTGCACACCAACAGTATCTGTGACCTGTGATACAGAACAATACCATGAGTACATGTCCATGTCAACCTCCCTCACCTACAAAATACAGAAAAATATATCTATATATATCAACTCACCAAGGCTACTATTAGTGTACAGACAAAGGGCACCCTTCCATCCAGTTGAGATGATCACATTGCATTTGCTCGAATCGCAGCACACACTGGACCAGCAACAGTTCACACATGGTCATCATTTTATTCTGGGGCACTACGCACATGACTGAGTGTGCCATTAATTCTGAGGGACTTTGTATGTGCTGAAACAATCCCATTTCACTCTGTTACCACTTGTCAATTTTCTGGACACAAGACGGGTGCATTTTGGGCATGCAAAAAAATCTGGGGACACTGTGTGACCACTGCATGCATGAGTGACTGCGCAATACATTCTGGGTGGCTTTGTACATGTTGAAACAGTCCCATTTCACTTTGTTGCCAGTTGTCAATTTTCTGGACACAAGGCAGATGCATTTTGTGTGTTGTGATTGTGAGCACATAATGTCATACTTAAATTATAAATTAAAGCAGCATTGCAACAATGTGCTGACAATTCTGACCTATAATTTTTTATGCTATTTTACATTGCTGTCGCTGCTGGCCACTAGTTACCTCATGACTTATATGATACCCTTCTTTACACAATTTGTGTCTGCTTTACTACTTTTTCTCATGTCTGAAAATAAAAAAGGAGCATGCCATTTAATATTGTTCTGACCAGGTTCTTATCACTATTTGCAGCTGTTTTTGAACAACTATTGTTCTGTGATGTCATAAAACACTGCCTGCTGCATAATTGTTAATTTGACAACAGAAGTAATATATAACAACTGATGGAGAAAAACAGTGCAAAATACTGATGAAGACCTGGTCTGCAACATATTAAAAGGAGTGTTCCTTTTATTACCTCACACATGAAAAAAAGTACTAAAGCAGACTTAAATATTGGAAAGAATAGTATCATACAAGTCAGGGTGTAAGTAAAGTGGCAATGTAAAATAGCATAACAAAGTATAAGTCAAAATTTTCTTTAAAGAGATTCACTAAGTTACAAAGTTATGGGTGATATTGCACCCATTATATTGGTGCCTAACCTCCAGGGGAATCTTTGTTGCTCCACGTGTCCTTAAACAGTGCAATATTTTTCTGTTAAAGACATTCATAATTTCGGCAAACCGTGACCCAGAGGACTTCCCATTCTGAAGAGCTGCCCAAGTTCTGCCCCTGCGCTCAGCAACGTTGCGGTGAACCATGGGCATGTTTCAACTAACAAGAGCCTTGTTAGTGGAAATATGCCCACGTTTCCCCACAAACTGATGATCATAACATAAAGAAACAGTTGGAAAGCTGTTGGCCATTCACTATAATAAAGCACACCCTCGTGCTCTCCCTGGCATCACGTCATAACATTGCTGAGCAAGGTGGCAGAACTTGGGTGGATCTTCAGAAGGGGAAGTCCTCTGGGCCCCAGTTTACCGAAATTATGAGCGTTTTTGCCAGAAAAGTATTGCACTATGGAATGTAAGGACATGTAAGCAAGAAAGATTACCCTGGAGGTAAGGCACCCATATAAGAAGCATGTATGACTGTATGTGCATGTATATATTTAAAGGGAAGCAGGCAGCAACAGGAGCTCCTGCGTGCTGCCCAGTGCAAGGCTCACCCTCCGGTTAAGCTTTCAAGTATGTTGCAGTGTTTTTCTCGTGCCACAAACTTGATTTCAAGAAAGAAAGGTTAGCTACCCAGAAGGATGGCAGATGCTATGGGGGCCCCATTATGTGTAAAGGAAAGGTGCATCGGAGACGCACTATGAGCTTCAAATACTTTTGTAGTGAAGCGCATGGTGCATTGACAGTGCACCTTTACACATAATGAACCCCACAGCATCTGCCACACTTCCGGGTCACTGACTTTTCTTTAGTATAATAAAGTATGTTGCAGCATGAGAAACATGTCTCAATATACGTAAAAGGTTTAACCAGAGGGTAAGCCTTGCAGGGGGCAGGATGCAGGCACTCCTATTGCTGACTGCTTTCCTTTAAACTAATGCTGTGGCCTTCCCTCTGTCTGGTATTAAACAAACAAAACACAAAACAGTACAGCAGTGGGGGGGGGAGGTGTGCAGAAAACAAAACCTAATACTTGATCCCATGATGTTCCAGCAGCAGATGAAGCATCAACACAATTTGTAGCTGCTCTTGCTCGATCTACTCCATCTGCTGCTGGACAGCACCCATCCTCTGATTGCTTTCCTCCATCGCAGCCTGCAGGAGTGCTATTTCTGACTGCATTGCAGGCATCATGGCGGGGTCCACTGCTACGGGAGGAAAGGCAGGTAGTGGTAGTGGTGAGGGTGGTGCTAGTGGCAGTGGTGGGGGTAGTGGTGGAGCAGCAGTTGCTGCTGTGGCCCTCCTCCTGCTCTGGTGACACACAGCAGCAGCACCCACTGCCACTGCCACAGAAGGGCCAGCAGGTGGAGGCCTGGTCCTTTCTGTGGCAGCCTGCCACTCCACCTTGTGGTGGTTAATCATGTGTGTCCTCTGGCCCCCAGTCCCCAGATGTGTCCCACGGGGGCCACAGCGCACCTGCACACCACAAAGCAGGCACACCACAATGCTCCTTTCCCCTTGACACAGTTGAAGAACTGCCAGACTATTGAGCTGCGGGGGGGACCAGGCACAACAGAGGCAGATGTATTGCTGGCAGCACTGTCATCATGCACCTGGGGGGGCTCCACCTGCTGCTGTGGAGTGGGAGGTGGTGCTGCTGGACCTCCTGCAGCTAGTACAGCTGGTGGTGGTAGCAGCGGCAGACTTGTTGGATGTGGCGGTGGCACTGGTGGTGCTGCTGCTTCCGGGGGGGGGGCTGGACCAAATAATCTGGAGCGGTCCAGTGACACCCGCCTATGCTGATCCCCATGTGTCCGCACTCTCCTCTGGCCAACATGGGCCACAGACTGTTCCTGGTCCATAACTCTCCTTCCCTCTCCACTCCAACACGTCACGCGATGACTTACACAAAACAAAACTTATAAAACAAATAAATCAGTCACAAAAAAATAACTCACGAAACAGTACAACAAAAACAAAAGAATTAGCTTTTAAAAAAGCTGTTGGTTTTTATGAAGTTGAAGAAAGCAAGTTAAGCAAGAAATACACACTCGTCTCCCAAATTATCCTTCCTCCTTCTACCTCTGCAAAGGAGAAAGTGAAAGTATCTGCTGGTATGACTCACTTCCTTCCTGCCTGGCTAAAGCTTGTGACTTACAGTACTGTAAGCCATGTGATTGTGTGGGGGGGCTGCCTAAAGTGCCTATTGTTGTCGTTCCGCCTTACTTCACGTTAAGGTGGAATAACAACGTGAAGTCAGGTCATAATCCCAAAGCGAAGTGAGTACTCCTCAATGGCCACTTCGCACCGCATTACACTAACATGAAGTGGCCACTTCGTGATCACTTCGTGTGCAGATTTTAAATTCACTGCATCTCTATTCGTCAACACTGGAGAATTTTCTGGAAACAAGATAGTAGCATTTTGGGGATGCACATTAATTCTGGTCACTCTATGTGACCACTGCGTACATGACTGAATGAGCCATTAATTCTGGGAGACTGCATTTCTTGTTATGCTCTCATTTCACTTCATCAGCATTGAGGAATTTTCTGTACACAAGACAGTAGCATTTTGGGGATGCACATTAATTCTGGTCACTCTATGTGACCACTGAGCACATGACTGAATGCGCCATTAATTCTGAGAGACTGCATTTCTTGTTATGCTCTCATTTCACTTCATCAGCATTGAGGAATTTTCTGGACACAAGACAGTAGCATTTTGGGGATGCACATTAATTCTGGTGATTGTGTATGACCACTGCGTGCATCACAGAGTGCACCATTAATTCTGGGAGACTTTGCATTTTTGTTACCCTGTCATTTCACTTTGTCAGCACTGAGGAATTTTCTGGACACAAGACAGTAGTATTTTGGGGATGCAAATTAGTTCTGGTGACTGTGTGTGACCACTGCACACATGACTGAGTGTGCCATTAATACTGGAAGACTGCAATTTTTGTTATCCTCTCATTTCACTTTGTCAGCACTAAGGAAGTTTCTGGACACAAGACAGTAGCATTTTGGGCATGCACATTAATTCTGGTGACTGTGTATGACCACTGCATTCATGACTGAGTGCACCATTAATTCTGGGAGACTTCACATTTCTTGTTACACTCTCATTTCACTTCATCAGCACTTTTTTCTGGACACAAGACAGTAACATTTTGAGGATGCACATGAATTCTGGTGACTGTGTGTGACTACTGCATGCATGACATCTGAGTGCACCATTAATTCTGGGAGACTTTACATTTCTTGTGCTCTCAGCACTGGGGAGTTTTCTGGACACAAGACATGAGTATGTTGGGAAAGCACATTAATTCTGGTGACTGTGTGTGTGAAGGGCTGCTAATATTGTTGCCACTTCACCTTACTTCGCGTTAAGGAGGAATGACAATGCAAAGTAATAATTACAAGATGAAGTGAGCCTTTTGCATTGACCACTCTGCATAGCTGAGTGACAATGCAAAGTGCCCACTTCATGGTCATTTCGCCAGTGAAATTTAAATTCACTGCATCTCTATTTATAGTCACATTGACTCCGGAGAGGCAGAGAACTATGACCGTGTGAAGCAGGAGATCCGCAGGCGCTATGACATATTAAACACTGAAACCTATTGCCAGAGGTTTAGGTATCTTAAAATGCAGTCACTGGATACCCCCAAAGAGACTTATGCCCGTCTCAAGGAGCTCTGCTACAAATGGTTGCAGCCAGATAACAAGAGCAAGGACCAATTTCTGGAGATGGTAATTATTGAACAGTTTATTAAAGTTTTACCCCAGGATGTACAACTTTGGGATTAGGAGCATAAGCCTGATTCCACTGATTAAACCATGACATTGGCAGAAGTATTCCTGGCAGCCTGACCATCCAGACCCAGAGGGTTCCAAGAGACATCTGCAAGCTGCAACCACCAGCAATCCAGTAAGGAACCCTATTACATATAAACTGTCAAATCCAGCCCCAGTAAAGCAAGACTGGAGAGCGGGGGGGGGGAGCGAATTGCAGTAGCAGAGGTTGTATGTCATGGGTGCCAAAAGAAGGGACATCATGAAATAAGCTGTCCTAACATAAAGAAAGAGACAGTTCACATAGCTTTAGCAAACTGGGGTCACTTTATGGCTATTGTGCAGACTGGATCACAGCAGATGATGGGACTGATTGATTCAGGGAGCCGCCAGACTCTTGTGCAAGCAGGTCTAGTGACTAGGAATAATAAAGGGCCAGATATTGCAGTCATTTGTGTGCATGGAGATACTCATTGTTACTCTACAGCCACCATACAAATGACTGTTCAATAAAAGACACATGAGGTAGAAGTGGGGTTGGTTCCTCGCCTACCTGTGGCAGTTGTTATTGGGCATGGCCACCCAGACTTTGCTTCATTTATACATTGTCATGCCACCCAGGACTGTAGTTGCCATAACCACCAGAGCACAAGTGAAGCAGGGACATTTACCATCTGTGTTCCCATTTGATGATGATACTTTTGAGGATCCTGGCAAGGACCGTAAAACTAATGCAGAGAAGAGGAAGCTAAAGAAGGACTGGATTGATACTCATGCTGGTGTGCAACCAGACTTGGGACACACTTTTAAATGTGATATGCTGCATGAGCAAAAAGCCACCCTTCACTTAATGTTTTTTTCACAGGGAGGTAAGGGAGTGGAAAAAGATGCACTTCAGTTTGTTGTAAAACAGGGATACTGAACAGAGAATATAGCTATCCCAGAACTGGAGAGGTAGTAGACCAACTAATGGTTCCAGAAAAATTCTGCTCTCAAATTATGTATCTGGTGCATGACATCCCTTTAGCAGGCCATGCAGGAAGAGATAGCACCCTGAATAGGATATTACACAGGTTTTTTTATTGGCCCTATATCCACAAGAACATATAGTAGGTGAGTACTGTAAAACATGTGCTGAGTGTCAGAAGGTAGCTCAGGCAGGAAAAAGGTATAGAGTACCAATACAACCCATCCCAGTTGTGACTAACCCCTTTGACAAGATAGCCATGGATGTAGAGGGCCCCCCAGAAAAGAGCTCCATGGGTAACAGATTTATACTGGTTATGGATTGATTAACCCACAACAGGGTATGGGTTTACTATGCATTAGTCCATGCCTGGGGGGGTTGGAATCATGAGGTGAAGCCGAGTGATTTCAGCCACCCAGGCGTGGATTAATGTTCATTATACAATGGGGTATGAAAATCCTGTAACCTCACTGGTCAAAACACATCACATGACCGTGGTATATCCCGTAATAACCCAGGGCTGAGAAATAGCATTTGTAAAAAACATACTGAAACACATTTAAAATTTATTTCACACATGGGACCATTTTATAATCGCAATAAGGCACTCCAGGGTGTGGGTTATTGGGGATTTACCCACTTCTTGTGTGGTTAAGTCACTCGGCTGTGCCTCATGACACACCACACAAGGTGTGGGTAAATGCCTCAATAACTCACACCCTGTCATTCCTTATTGCTTAAGTAAACCCATACCCTGGAGTGGGTTAATCCTCTTATAATATGGGCAATGTTTTGTTAGAGTTTTGCCTAAAGAAACAGTGAAATAAAGCCATGTGACCATGCAATTGTGGGTATATCAGACGTTAATCCACAGTCAGGTGACCCGTTTGGACATATCAGAAGACAGTATTTTAGGAACCCATGTTACAAATGTAATTACACTACCCACTACCCAGAAGCTATCCCCATGAGAACTGTTACCATCCCAAGGACAGCAGAGGAGCTAGCAAAGGTATTCAGCCACATGGTAATCCCCCAGGAAATACTTAATGATCAGGGAAGTAATTTTAATGTACCATCTGTTGGGCGTGGTAGCAGTGCGTACTTCCCCATACCACCCACAGACTGACAGCCTCATAGAGAGGTTTAATCAGACATTAAAGAGAATGTTGAGGAAGTATGTAAAAGAAGAGGGTAAGGATTGAGATAGGTACCTCCCCTATTTACTTTTCTCTTACAGAGAAATCCCTCAAGCATCCACTGGTTTCCCTCCTTTTTCATTATTGCATGGGAGGAACCTGAGGGGGCCACTGGATGTGGTTAAAGAACACTGGGAAGACGGGAAGGGGGTGGGACATCTTAATGTCATAGAGTACATGACTCGGTTATGCAAATGCTTGGAAAGATGTATCAACTTGGCACACCAGAGCTCAGAACAGAAGCAAGACTTGCAGAAAGAAAGATATGACCAGGGTTTGAAAACTAAAACATTTCAGTCAGGGACAAAGTGTTGTTACTCCATCCCTCCACAAAGAACAAACTAATGAAATGGCAGGGCCTTCTTCACCATTTTGAGACAAACAGGAGCAGTGAATTATGAGCTTGGTATACCAGGAAAGAGACCTCCCCCCAAATTATTTACCATGTGAACCTCCTTAGGAAATGGTGTGAGAAGTGAGAAGGGAGCAGTGCTTGCAGGTTACTGGGGGATCTCAGGTTGGGGGAACAGGCAAGTGCAAGGGGCAGGGATGGAGGGTGATTCTGATTAACACCAGGAGCATGGCTAATAAGATGCCTGAGCTTCAGCGATGCTAACTGAAGGGGATGTGGATGTGAATGTGGATGTGGATGTGGCGGCAATCACTGAAACTTGGGCCACCCCTTGGCATGACTGGGAACTAAAACTGAAGGGGTACACTGTGTTCAGGAAGGACAGGGCTGTGGGCAGGGGAGAAGGGGTGGCACTCATCATTAGGAATGGCATCGATATATGCTTGGTGGAGGAGGCTGAGGGAAATGTAGAGTCATTATGGGTTACCTTGCAGGTGCCTGGGGGTAAAAGGGTCAACCTGGGGGTGGTTTATAGGCCATGCATGCAGGCTGAGGAACTCAAGAAGGGTCTGGTGGTAAATTTAAGGGATCACTGTGGTCAGGTGGAGGGTAAAGCTTTGGTGCTGGGTGACCTTAACATGCCAAGGTGATTGGGGCACTATGGCATCTTCATCGGCAAGGGAGTAGCGCTTGCTGGACATCTTCCAGGATGCATTCCTATCCCAACTGGTGACTGATCTGATGAGGGATGGTAGCATCCTGTATGTGATCCTGTTGGACTGCGATCTGGTTAGGAATTTGGTTGTGGAGGACGCACTGGCAGGGAGCGATCATGTCACACTTTGGTTTTCCCTGGATCTGAGGGAGAGGGGAAAAATTGCACTCAAATGTTGGCAGTTGACTTTAGGGGAGTGGACTTTAAGGGTATGGTGGGGATCCTCATGGGGGCATTTGGAGGGGATCAGACCAGATCTGGATACAGAGAGTAGGGTGGGAAATTATTAAAAGAGCACTGCTGGAAGCTACCAAGGCCTGCATGAAGGTTCGATGCAAGCTTTGGAAGGGCAAAAAGCCAAGCTAGTGGACCAAGGAGATCCAGGAGGTGGTGAGGGAGAAAAGAGCTGCTTATAGAAGCTATAAATGCTCATGAGTGGATGTGGACAAGGTGGCATACAATGGGTTAACCAAAAAGGTAACAAGGGTGGGCAGATCGGCCAAGGTGAGTATGGAGCAGAGGCTAGCACAGGAAATCAGAAACGGGGAAAAAGGGGTCTTTAGGTACATTAGGGAAAAGAAGAAAGTGAAGTGGCAGATTAGCAGACTGAGGTCAGGGAGTTGGTTGGCCGAGGAGGCCAGGGAACAGGTTGAGGTACTTAATGAACGCTTTGCCTCAGTCTTTACAAGAGACGATGGAGAGACAACACCAGGTGGAGGGAGGAGGGCTAGGAATGAGGAACGAGGGCTCTCTGATGTTGATATTCCTGTTGTCAGGGTGTGGGAGGCCCTTAAGTCCCTGAAAATGGATAAAGCACCGGGTCTGGATGGCCTTCATCCCAGGGTGCTGAAGGAGATAACAACATCCTTGCTGTATCTCTTGAGGACCTTTTTAACTCCTCCCTAAAGATGGGTTGGGTGCCTCAGGATAGAGGACAGCTCATGTCATGCCTATCCACAAAAGCAGCTCATTGGAGGAGCCAGGCAACTATAGGTCTGTCAGTCTGACATCAGTGGTGGGCAAGATGATGGAGGCCATCTTGAAAGAGGAGCTGGAGGTGTTCCTGGAGATACAGAGCCATCTGGATGATCACCAACATGGCTTCGTTCATGGCAGATCATGTCAGACTAACTTTGTGGAGTTCTACGATCAGGTGACAAAGGCACTGGACCAGGGAAGGCCAGTGGATGTCCTCTTTCCAGACTTCAACAATGTGTTTGACTCAGTGCCACACCCAGGGTTGCTGGACAAGCTGGGAGGGAGTGGGGGTAGGAAAAATGATGGTGAGTTGGATAGGGATCTGGCTATTTGTGCAGTCTCAGAGCGTGTTAGTTGGGGGGGAAGTATCATCCCCAAGGATGGCTATTAGCGGGGTCCTGCAAGGGTCAGTGTTGGACCCACTCCTGTTTAATGCTTACATCTTGTACATCAGGAACAGTATCAAGCGTGAGATGAGCCTCTTTGCTGATAACTTGAAGCTGGGGGCAGTGGTGGATGGGGAGAAGAGTAGAAGAGCCCTACAGTGGGACCTGGAGACTCTGGAGAGGTGATCATACACTTAGAAATTGAGGTTTAGTGCCAGGAAATGTAGGGTTCTCCTCTTGGGGCTTAGGAACCCGGGTCATGAGTACTTATTGGGTGGGGAGAAACATAGAAACATAGAAACATAGACTTTGACGGCAGATAAGGACTGCTTGGCCCATCTAGTCTGCCCATTTCCCTACCTACAGGATAGGCCGCAGATCCTAGTTAACCAACAGCCTATTTCTTCCTACCCCCCACAAGAATTGCCTTATGTCTGTCCCATACATTCTTGAATTCTCCCACAGTTTTACACCCCACGACCTCCTCAGGAAAGGCTGTTCCATGCATCCACACCCTCTCTGTGAAATAATACTTCCTCACATTGCCCCTAGACACGCCCTCCTTCTATCTTTAAATTGTGTCCCTTGTTCTTGCATGTCTCCTTTTCTGAAAGATGCTACCCTCTTGGACTTTGTTGATTCCACTGAGGTACTTAAAAGTTTCTATCATGTCCCCTCTCCTTCTTTCCTCAAGGGTATACATATTAAGCTCCTTTAGTCTCTCTCCTCATGGCTTCTCTTGCAGACCCTGCACCATTTTAGTTGCCCTCCTCTGGACTACCTCTATCCTGTCTATGTCTTTGAGGAGATGGGTCTCCAGTACTGGACACAGTACTCAGATGGGGTCTCACCAACTGTCTGCACAGAGGGATAACAACTTCTTGTTTCTGCTGCTGATGCCTCTCCTATTCATCCCAGTATAACCCCAACCCTCCTACTGCCTTCTCCACATTGCTTGCTAACCTTAAGGTCATCCGATATGATTACCCCAGGTCCCTTTCCTTTTGTTGTTGTTATTACCTCCTCACCCATTGTTATTCTTCCCTGGGTTCTGTTTCCCAGGTGCATTATTTTGCACTTCTTTGCATTGAATCCTAGCTGCCATACTATTCCTCCAACTTTGCCAAGTCCCTTTCATCCTTTCCACGCCTCCTTGTGTATCAACCCTGTTGCAGATCTTTGTGTCATCTGCAAAAAGGCATACTTTTCTTTCCAGTCCCTCTGCAATGTCTCAGGGGGATCTTGGGGTAGTCGTGGATGCCAAAATGAATAACCCTGAGCAGTGTAGAAGGGCTGCGGCTCAAGCAAATAAAACGTGTGGGTGCATTGCCAGGGGGTTAACCTTGAGGAGATGGGAGGTGCTTCTCCTTCTGTATAACTGCATGATTCAACGTCACCTTGAGTACTGCGTGCAGCTTTGGTGCCCTTACTTAAAAAAGGACATTGCACTTCTAGAGAGGGTCCAGTGGAGAGTGACCAGGATAATACAGGGCCTGAGGGAGAGATCGTATGAGGAGAGACTTGAGGAGCTGAACTTTTACTCCCTGGAGGAGAGGAGGGACAGAGGTGATATGATCGAAGTCTTTAAATATCTAAAGGGAGTGAACAGGGTCAGCCTAAATAGGGTGTTCCAGCTAAGGGAGAAGGGGGCCATCAGGGGGCATTCCATAATGCTGGCCGTCGGGAGGCTCAGTGGTGAGACTAAGAGAAGCTACTTTACCGAGAGGGTTGGGGCCCATGGAACGCACTGCCAGTGCAGCTGGTGGCTGTGGATACAGTGGAGGGATTAAAGAGGGGCTGGGACAGATATAAATGGAAGGTAAAACTGAGAAATGCCAGATCTGGAGGTGCAACTCTGTTGGGGGATGGGGTCGAGAGGAATTACGGGGGAGGAAGGGAGGGCAGCAATGGTGTCCAGACCAGGTGCTGATTTTCAAGCAGACTTGATAGACCTTTAGGCCTACTCTGCTGGCATCTTAGTGTGTTAGTATGTATACCTAACCCCTCCCTTTATATCCATCCTGAAGTTATGCAGTCATTGCTGGGGATTGCCTATAAAAGGTTAGAGCAGTCAGGACAGTTGGGGAGAGCCAGATAAACTCTGAATTGTAGCCTCAGAAACAGAAAGATTTGCAGAGGTTATTACAGGAATTTGAGCTAATATTCACAAACATCCCAGGGAGGGCCAAAGCAATTGTGCACACCATAACTGCCATGCAAGACAAGCCCATACTCCAAAAGCCCTACAGATTGCCCATGAAGGTGAGGGATGAGGTGATCCAGGAAGTCAGAAAAATGGAGCAGTTAGGCATAACTGTGTGCTCAAACAGTGCATGGTCTTCACCCATGGTCATATTGGACAAGAAAGAGGGTGGGATATATCTATGCCTAGATTTTAGAAAGCTTAAAAATGTGTCACTATTCGATGGCTATCCAGTGCCATGAATTGATGACATCATTGACAGGCTAGGCAATGAACATATAAACATATGAATGTGCCAGCAGAAACAGACCACCCAGTCTATCTAAGTCTGCCTGAGTGTGCAGCCAACACCACTAGTTTGCAGCTGCCCCACCCCCTCACCTTTGTCATCCCACTGCCACCCCCCACCTCCCCCACCCTCACTAACTCCTTTTCCTGTCCCATGCTCTTTTGAATCTGTTCACAGATTTACATGACTCACCCATTCTGGTAGGACATTCCATTTGCTACCACCTTCTCTGTGAAATAGTGTCTCCTCATTTCCTTCCTAAATCTTCCCCTCTATTCTTAGCATGTGCCCCTGGTGACCCTCCCCCTTCTTAACTTAAAGACCCCATATGCCCCATCCTTACTGATTCCCCTCAGATACTTGAATGTCTCTATCATGTCCTCCCTGTCCCTTCTATCCTCCAGGGTGTACATATTCAGGTCTCCCAGCCTGCTGTCATATCCTCTCCCCTCCATTCCAAATATCATCTTTGTTGCCCTCCTCTACACCTCCTCCAGTAGCCTGATATCATGCTTTAGGTATGGCTTCCAAAACTGAACACAATACTCTAAGTGCGACCTTACCAGGAACCTGCAGAGGAGCAAGATCACCTCTCTTCGCCTGGATGAAAAAACCCTCGCTATGCACCCCAGCATTTTGTTCACTTTTGCAGTTGCTCTCCTGCACTGGGCAGTGTTGTTCATGGTCCCTGTTATCATTAACCCTAGGTCCTTCTCCTCCTCAGTGATCCCCAGCTTAACTCCCCCAGCCAGTATTTTCTCCTCAGGTTCTTCACCCCAAAGTGCATAACCTTGCACTTCTTTGCATTGAACCCCAGCTGCCACCTCTCTGGCCACTCCTCTAGCTTGTGTAGGTCCCCCTGCAGCTGCTTCCATCCCTCCTCTCCATCCAGCACTGCTCCGATTTTGGTGTCATCAGTGAACAGACTTACCTTGCTCACCACCCTATGTGCAATGTCTGATATGAAGAGCCCAAACAATACTAGCCCTGACACAGAGCCCTGTGGCACCCCACTCAACACCGGCCTTGGAGTTGTGAGCTCCCCTCTCACCACCACCCATTGCATCCTGCCCCTCAGCCAGTTTGTAATCCAGTTCATCATTTTTGACCCTACCCCTACACAAGTAAGCTTCTTCCCAAGCCACCCATGAGACACCGAATCGAAGGCCTTGCTGAAGTCCAAGTAAAGAACATCCACCGCATGACCCTTATCCAGCTCACCTGTCACCCAGTCATAATATTGTATGAGGTTGGTTTGACAAGACTTTCCTGAAACAAACCCATGCTGTCTCACATCCTGGAGGCCATTGTCCTCCAGGTACGACACCAGTCTTTCCATTAGTATCATTTCCATGAGTTTGCACACTATGAAGGTGAGACTTCCCAGACAATAATTACCCGGTTCATCCCTTGGCCCACTCTTGTGTAATGGTACTACATGTGCCATCCTCCAGTCCAGTGGCACACATCCTGACTCCAGTGAGGTGTTGTACGGATCCACCAGCAGCTCCGCCATCCCACCGCCATTTACCTCAGCACCCTGGGGTGGATACCAGCCGGCCCTGGTGCCTTATCTACCTTCAGTGCACTCAGTCCCTCTAGGACTCTACTTTCCTCAATTCTTCCATCTGTCGCTTCATCTGCCCCTGTCCCGACCCTCCCAGCCCATGCTGGTAGCAGTCCCCCCCTTTCTTCTGTGAACACTGAGCAAAAGTATTCTTTCAGTGCTTCTGCCTGCTCCTCCCCATTTTCCGTCCACTCCCCACCCCTTTTTGTCCTCACTATTGTCTCCTTGCACTTCATTTTCTCCCTGATGTATCTGAAAAAGTCTTTCTCCCCCCCCCCATTAATTCTCTGTGCTAATCTCAGCTTCCTCTGGGCCTTGGCTTCTCTCACTTTTCTGGTCACCTCCCTGGACCATCTTGCATATTCCTCCCTGTCCACTTCCTTCCCTGTCCTCCTAAACCTCTGCTGCGCCACTTGTTTTGCCCTCACCACCTCCACAACCTCACTGTTCAACTAGCATGGTTTTCTTGCTCTGCTCCTCTTACTCTGTGCCTTGGTGCAGGCTTCTGTTTCCTCTCCAACCCCCCATTTAATAATATCCCATTTCTGCTCCACGTCCATCTCCTGCCCTATGCCCTCCAGTTTCCCTTTCAGTACTTCCTGCATCCTCCCAAAGTCCACCCCCCTGAAGTTTACCACCCGAGTAACTGATTTCTCTGGCTCCCCACACATTGTGATATTAAGCCATACCATTTTGTTTGCACAGTATATCTCCACCCCTGACCTTACTAAGGGATACTGGCAAAACCCCTTGTCACCTGATTCACAAGATAAACCACATTTAGCCCCCCAGTCAGTTTATACAAGTTTGTCACAATGCCATTTGGACCACATGGGGCCCCAGCCACTTTTCAGTGTTTCATGGACCACATACTAAGACCACTCACTGACTACTGCATGGCTTATTTGGACAATGTGGTCATATTTAGCCCTGACTGAGAATCACATGTTAGACACTTGTCCAGGTATTGCAAGTGATAAAGGAGGCAAGCGTGACCAATAACCCCACTAAGTGTGCCCTAGCAAAGACAGAAACAAGATACCTAGGGTTCATTTTGGACAATGGAAAGTGAAGCCTGAGGTAGAGAGGGTTATAGCAGTAGCAAACAGCCTAATACCTACCACAAAAAAAGCATGAGATCTTTTTTAGGCCTGGCTGGTTATTATCAGAGATTTATTTCAAATTTTTCAGCAATTGCCAGTCCTTTGACCAATCTCACTAAAAAGAGGTGCCCGAATAACGGACAGTGGACCCCTATTTGTGGTGAAGCTTTTAGGAATATCAAGGCCATTCTATGTATAGCTCCTGTATTGAAAAGCCCTGACTTCAACCAAGTGTTTGAGGTTCAAACCAATGAATCAGAGAATGGTATTGGGGTAGTCTAGTCTCAGAAAATAGATGAGGAAGAACACCCAATCATGTATATCAGCAGAAAGCTACATGAGAGGGAGAGAAGATATGCTACCATAGAGAAAGAATGGAATGCTTAGCTCTGAAATGGGCTGTTGAATCTCTGAAATATTACTTGTGGGGGGATGAATTTAAGGTTGTAACTGATCATAACTCCCTTTTGGTGGTTGCACCAAATGAGAGGAAACAAATCCCTGTATAATGTGGTGGTACTTAGCTCTTCAGCCCTGTCAATTTACTGTGTCCCACAGGGCAGGGAGAAAACATGTAAATGCTGATTTCATGTCTAGATATGGTGCAGGAATTGATGTCAATGAAATATGGTGGACTTTCCCTAAAAGGAGATGGGAAGGTACCGTTAGTCTCTTCTGAGAAATGTGTTAACGCCTCAGGGTAAAGAATGATGATATACACTATGTTCAATCAATCAAAATCTTTTTTTAACTAGGCAAGCATCATTGAGCAAGTTCATTTTCAAGATGGACCTGGACATTAAACAATAAGACAATATACAGTAGGACATAAGGGTTACAGTGGTACCAGCCAACGTGAGTTGAGCTGGGGTCTGGACAATTAACATAAAGGATAATGTATGGTCTTTGATTAATAACCATGCTGTAAACACTTCAAGAGGTTGACATGACATCACTGTATACCTCGAGAGTGCAGCTTGAGAGGTTTTCAGATGTCATGGCAACCTCGAGAAGTGTTTTCAGCGCAGTTATTAACTGAAGACCATTCATTATATTTTATAGTGAATGGGCTACCAAGATTGCGTTGTCGGCGCTGAACATGAGGGGACTGGATGAACTGCATTACGGTAATGTCACCACATAGCCACTATGGATACCAGTCAGTCCCATTGCATGCAGCAGATCCCGGCCTGAGCGGACTGTTCCTTGGAAAAGGGAACTGGGAGAAAAAAAAGGAAATGGAATTTCAGTTTCAAATGCTTACAGCTACTCAAAATGGAACACTGATTGTTGTGAGTGTCCCATTTTGTTAGAACGTTGATTGTTGTGAGCATTCTGTTTTGTTATACTATTGATTTGACATACTCAAGAAGGGTTAACAACAGAGTGATGTCACATAAATGGCATAACAAGGTTGTAATCTGCTTGATTTCAGTTAATAATAAGGGCTCCCCATACATTATAATATAGTAGCGGTCAAGGAAGAAAGTATATGACAACATAGCAATTATGTTTATGATGGAATGTTTATCATTAATAGGGACCCTGAGACAGAGTTTCTGAAGATGTATGGGTGGAAGCTCCATCCCTTACTGGGACAGGAAGGAGCTAAGCAGTCTGAAATAACTGCTTCCCTCTTAAGGTAGGGGATATGTGACAGGGAGATCATGCCACTCTTGAGGACTGACCTTTTCTTAAATCTGTTGCAACAGTTCTTCTATTTCTTAGCCTAATTGATACTTTAACATTTCTAGTCCATAAGGTTGGCCACATATGGGCACCCCCTCCCCTTTCTTGACTATGCTATAGTGTCCTCTTTTATTTTCCTTTTCTCTCTCAGGTCCTCATACAGGGATGTTATTGTGGTGACCTCCTAGCTGATGTAAAACAACAGGATGTGTTCCTCATTGTTGGATTTAGTATGCCATAGCACTATGTAATACAATACCTTGCTGTATATGCCTTATGTATATGAAACCTGTAAATGTTAAAAATATCATGGCAATAGGTGTTTTTGATAAAGGTAAAAAGTTACTAGGGGACTGTAGTATAAAAATTAAGTTACCGGGGTAGAGATATCAGAAAACCCCATTGTGTTATTTAAAATGCATGTAAATTACAGATTGTTTGAGAGGCCCTTTAGCATCATGCTTTCCTGTTTCAAGCTAAACCAGCCTAAAATGTCATGGTGATTTGCATATAATCCCATAAGGCTTTGCATTATGGGGGTTTGTGTGATGTGTTTCTTTGAAACTTGGATTTATTGCCAGTGCCCTTTGTGGTAACCCTTGATTAATGCTTTTGCACTGAGGTTCTCTGTCTTTAGCTTGTTATTGGGATTTCCTTGTTTTGAGCTCCCCATCACCCAAACACACAAGACCAACATAGGGAATGAAATAATTTTCACTAAAAAGATAGATCAGTAGATCAGTGGGACATGCAAAGTCTGTTGCTGCAAACTGATGCATTGAAGAAGGGATATACCATTGCTCAAGGTTATCCTCTGTGCAAGTGCAAGTGCAAAATGTTTTATTGTATAAGTCTTTACAATTACAAAATATAGAAACACAAGAAAAATCTCATACATTTAAAATTCCAACATCTTAGACCTATCACATAAATGTTCTTGGATCGACCTATAATACAATTATTCATTAATACATCATAATAAATCACTTTATTCTATACAGAACCTATCTAGATGTTCTTTAATCATTTAACATTAATATATATGCTATTTTTCATGCAAGATTCACTCTCTTTTTCTAAGATAACATCATACTAATAACCTTGTATGGCGATCCGTACATTAAATTCAGCGGGAAACTTTTATACTCTTAAATACAAATGCACTGTGGTTAAAAATCCACAGATTCTCTGCAATATATCTCTTTTTTTTCAGTATTAAAAAGAAAAAAAATCTGGTTAGGAAGGAGGTCAAGACCCCCAAGTATGTCTCCAAGCCATTCTTGCCTTCTAACTGAATATAGAGGGCAAAGTAACAAAATATGTTTCACATCATCTTCATTATTTGTATTGCATTTACAAAAGATCTACACTGCTCCAATTCTCGTTGCTGGTGTTTATTGCTGTCCAGGGCAGCCTCATGCAAATGTCACTGCCCTCCTTACAAAGCTCACTACCCTGGCCATCGGGAGGTGAACTTTATATCCTGGGTGATCTTAACCTAAACTGGCTAGCCCCATCATTAGCCCCTACCCGTACCTTTATTGAAGCCTTGAATCTTAGTCAACTCATCCAAGAACCCACTCATCTAAACAACAAAACATTAAACCACTTCCTGCTGGACCTTTTACTCACTTCCCACCCGCATAGAATAATATCCTCTGGTCTCCTACCAGATTCTATCAGTGACCATCAAATGACCTTCATGGTGCGAAAGATCCATAGGACTAAACACCCACCTAAAATAATTCTCACTAGGCCCTATGCATCTCTCGACCTACAAGCTCTGCTCAATGACCTCACTTCAACTGACTGGTCCCCTTCACCTTAGTGGCCTCAGCTGACATAGCCCTTGACTCTTTCAACACCAAGTTCCTCCACATTTGGAATTCACGTGCCCTGCTCCACAAAATAAGGGTTCGAGGTGAGCATCTCCCCTAGGTCACACCTGAACTCCTGGCTTGCCAACATGCTCGTGACATTGTGTGGCATCAGGCTAAAGCTACCCGATGCCAACAAGATCTTCAACGATACCACAAACTTTGGAATGACTGCACTAAAGCAATTCACCTAGCTAAAGCTGATCACTTCAAAACAAACTTCCTATTTAATACAAACAATCCGGCCAAATTCTGGAAGGTCATTCACTCCCTCTTCTCTCCAACCACTAACCCTCCACCCCCTACCCTCAAGCTCAACCAATCTATCTTTTCTGATTCTACGGTTATTGTGGAATGCATTAACTCCCACTTTTCTACCAGTGTCTCTTCTCTGCTGGGCTCCCTATCAGGTTCCTTCAACAGTCTGGTGTCCACTCCCCTCCCCTGACCCCTGTCCCCTCTATTGCCTCACATGCCTCCACTCAGCACTCTCATCCTTCCCTCCTTTGCTGCACTCCACCCTCCTCACCCTCTCTACCTCTTCCAGTCCCCTCCCAGTTCTCCTTTTCTCCTGTCTCCCCTGACACCACCCTCCAGGCACTCCTTGACCTCAATCTCTCTAAAGGCTCCTCTCCTGATGGTCTGGATCCTAGACTCCTCACCCTCTTTGTTCTTGCTATTGCCTACCCACTCACTCTCTCATACTAAACCTCTCTTTCATGACAGCTTCTGTTCCCTCAGTATGGAAACATGCAGTTGTGCTCCTGCTCCCTAAGGAGGGGGTGACTCCTCCACACCTGGCAACTATCGACCTATCTCTCTTCTACCTACCGTAGCTAAACTACAAGAACACATAGTCCTCAACCAGCTCTCCTCCTTCCTATCTGACTCTGGGTTCTTCACCCCATTCCAATCCGTATTTTGGAAGTCACATTCTACTACCACGTCTCTGCTGAGACTAACTGAGACCATCTACTCTGGCTTTGACAAAGGTCACATTACCTCCGACATCTTTGTTGATCTGGTGAAAGCCTTTGACACTGTCTCACACCCCCTTCTCCTGAACTGCCTCTCAGCCGCTGGTCTTTCCCTTTCTGCCACAGGCTTGTTCAGTGCTTATCTGGCCGGCAGGTCTCAATCAGTTAAAATTGCTGATGTCACCTCTTCCCCCTTACCCATAACTACCAGTGTTCCCCAGGGTTCGGTACTTGGCCACGTTCTGTTTTCTGTTTTGCTAAACGATCTCCCCCAGGCCTGCTCTGCTTCCAGCATACACGTGTATGCTGATGACACGGTTCTATTTACATCTGGTATATCGGTCACTGATGTCACTACCAGGCTCCAGTCTGACTTCTCTAGAGTTCAACACTGGTTTAATTCTCATCAGCTCTTTTTAAATGCCAAGAAAACTGTCTCTATGACATTTGGAACTAGGCAGAGACTCACTAGGCTAAGTTCCCTACCCACATTCCACACCCTGGATGGGACTGTACTCGATGACTCCTCCTCATTCAGGTAGCTCGGTGTCTGGCTGGATAGACACTTAAACTTCTCAGTACACACTGAGGCCATTCGGAATAAACTTAAGCCTAAGCTTGGTGCCCTATACAGAAATAGCAGCTGTATCCCACTCGCGGCCAGGCATGAGCTAGTACTGAAGATTATCTTGCCTATATTCGACTACTGTGACATAGTCTATGGTGCTGCCCCACAGTCCTCCCTAGCCAAACTGGACTCTTTCTATAACTCCTTCTGTCACTTTCCTCTTGATGCCCCCTACCTCACCCATCACTGTGGCCTCTACCAGTCCCTAAACTTCCTCACGCTTCAAAATCATTGTATGCTACATGGTGCCAAGTTCATCTCTAAATTATGGCTTGGTTCTCTCCCCTCCTACCTCTCCTCCTCCCTTAGTACCCCTCCACCCATTCATTACTCTCTGAGATCTGACAACCTATGCACCTTCTCTATCCCCAACAGATCTACATCCTCTGGCCAAAAAGTTATTTCACACCATCTGCCAAAACTGTGGCATGCTCTCCCTCCACAAATTCACCACTCCTCCTCACTGAACTACCTGACCACAAACTGTTCTTGCTTCTGACCCCCTCCTTGCCTTCTTGCTCTCCCCTCTCCACCCCTCCTGTTCCTTCCTGTCACTCTTAATTACTTAGTACTTACTATATGTGTCTTGTTACTCATGCTTCCCTCCCTTGCTGTTATTGAGACATCGTGAATCCCTTGTACGATTGCACTGTATTACTATGTATGCATTGATTATCATGTATATAATGCTCCTCTCTCCATACTGTTCTATGCTTTTGTTTTTTGTTCATTTAAATATGTTACTCTTCCTTCCCCCACCTTCCCCAGGATGTGCCGTGAGACGAGCATTAAGTTATTCAGTGTACCTTTCCTAGTGAAACATTTTAATAAAATAAAATAAAAAAAAAATAAAAGGGAGAATTATAACCTGGTATTTTTGGGAAAACTATATATAGTTTGACTCATATCACTCCATACGAAATCTTTTAAAAAGCCTCTTTTGTGTCAGTTTAGTTAATATTTTTAGATATGGTTCTTAAGAATGTTCAGATTTTAATTGTTTGAACCATCCATCTATAATGTTTCAATTTATTTAAGTATTTGCTGTAGCTGTGTCTCTCAATTATCCCATGTTTTAAATAAATGTCATACAGAGATTGTGTGTTGAACCTGAAGTTCTGTGTCTTGTCCACCTGTTATCCCACAACCCCTTTACACCCAATACTGAGGTCAGACTAACTGGCTTCTAATTTCCTGTTTCGTGCCTTGGAGCACTTTTATGTAGAGGCACCACATGTGCAATTCTCCAGTCTCAGGGCACATTCCTAGATTTCATAGAGGTGTTATGCAGGTCTGCCAGGGGGCCGCCAGTTCCTTTAGGATCCTCAGGAACAATCGTTCTGGTCTTAGGGATTTGTCCACCTTAAGGGTATGTACGTCTTTATGCACCTTTTCTGCCTCTATTACACTGTTGATGACTCCCTCCTCCCCATTCCCATCCCCCTACTCCTTTGTGGCACTGGGCCATCCTTCTCTGTAGTGAAAACGGAGCAGAAGTATTTCTTAATCACCTCCACTTTCTCTTCACTTCCTTCTGGCCAACCCTTCTCCTTTTTACAGCTGCATGGGCGGAGCCATGCAGATGTTTTGCATGTAGAAAAGGGCTGGCGTCATGTTTTCCATCCGTGGAACTGTTTTTCCTCTGTCCGACCCTCCCCCAAGAAGCAATCTGCCCATGTTGTCCCTATGGACTGCATCACTGCACTATATCACAGTGGGCGTTTTTTTTTTTTGTACATTTCTGTCCCCTTCCCTTAACAGCAGTCAAACATATAGCAAATATGCTCACTGTGGAGCCTTTCGGCTTTTGCTATAGCCACAGTGCAATGGATGACTCAGGACTGAAGCCGGACAAAGTCTAAATATGTTTTGCTGAAGTTCACCTGAAGGTGTCAGCTGCTGTTTAAATTACCTGTTACTTTGATGGTTCGTCCCCATCAAAAACGTGTCATATGATGCAGTGCCTCTGCAACACTACCCATCTCAAGCATACATTAGGCTAGTGCCCTCTCGGGGTTGCAAAACTTGTCGCCATGCTGTCATGTGCTTGCTTGACATAGCCCAGTCTTGTTCTGGCCTGGAACTCGCATTACACAGCAAGGTACCACGAATTTCTCCTCTAGGCAACATTCGTTTTGTTTCTATATGTGAGCCCCACATCTGCTGGTTGTCTGGCCTAAATACATGCTGGATGAGAAATATAAAGCCATAAACGGAATCTCCCATTACATACACCGGACAAAGGCAGACATAACCTAACACCTAGTTTAACATACAGAAAACGCAAATCAGCCACTATGCAGCACTGCACTATATCACAGTGGGTGTTTTTTTTATGGGCTTTTTTTGGTACATTTCTGTATCCCTGACATTTCTGTCCCCTCCCCTTAACAGCAAGGGTGTAGCTACCGATACTTCTGGCACGCCATGGCATGCAGCACATCAGCGCGTGGGGGGGGGTAGCAGCCCATAGCTCAACCCAGTTTAAATTTTAAAAAATCATTTAAAAGCCAGTCCTTGCTTATAAACTGCATTGCCATTGCTTACTATTGAAAGTTGCCTAATGAAACGGACCTGTTTTGCAATCAGAACCCTTTTCTTGCACTTATAAAGTTTGGAAGTTAAACTATGTACCTGGAAATGGTGACCTCGGAGGTGACTGAGACAGCTTCAATAAATACTCCATTAGCAATGCTCGGTATGTGCTGTGGTCACCCTTCTAAACTGCTAGCCTCTGAAAATCATTTAATACATTTTAACTGCCCAAAGGAACAACCTCCCCAATGAATGTTACAATACCTCCTGACTTCCGTCTTTCTTTCAACCCTACTTTATTCAATCAGAATCTTTGCCTAGCACCGTGCAGCCTTTTAGCCTGCCACAACTGACAAGAGGCAGTGTGAAATTCATTCCGTGACAACTGGCTGTTGGTAGGGAGCAAATTGTCAGGGGGCGGGTTATCTCAGGAGCCAACTGTCACCGGAGCATGTCATCGGGAGCCAGTTGTCGCGGAATGAAATGACGGGAGCAAATTGACGTTCTCCCTTTCTTTTTGTGGGTTTCCATGTAATGCTGTTGTGTTTTACAAGAATTATGAACTGAAATAACAGTGAGCAAATGTTACAAAAAGCAGATCTGTGAAGTAATCCCCCATTCTTTATCGCAGGTTATGGCTGGTGCTGGGAATTAAATCTGACACCGATCGAGATAGGCTGAAGAATTATTTCACAGATCTGCATTTTTTTAACATTTGCTCTGTGCTGTTTCAATTCGTAAGTAATGTGAAATGTAACAGCATTAGATGGGGGCATGGTACTTAGGACTGCATGTCTTTGTGGAAATGCTTTTGTCTATCATAATGCCCGCCCAGCAGCTCTCGGTCTCCAGATTGGAATCAAGCTTGGCTAAATATATATATAATTTTCCTTCATCTTGCATCAGGTCAAGTGTGTATAGTTATTCACATGGAAAAAACAACAGCTGTGGGAAGAAGGGAAGTGTAATTCAGAACCGAACGGTATGTTTTATATGTCCCACTCCAAGGAATCACACACAATAGACATTGTTTTGCTGATGTCAGCTGCTCTTTCAGCAAATGCCACAGAAACAAAAATGGGTGTACTAGATGGACCCCTAGTCACATTCTGCTGTCACCTTTCTATGTTTCAGTTATGTGTGGTCTAGCATCATTGTAGTGGTAGTGTATACTTGGTTGTAGGTGGTGGGGGTTGGGAGGCTTCAATCATACAAGACCTAGGTAATTTGTCAAGGGGGTCAGTAAATGCAGATAAGGGATTTCATAGCAGTGCTAGTGTTCTCTGGAATAATTGAGCATGTTAATTTCTTTCAGTGTTTGCCATTGTTCCAGATGCCCAGGTGTGATTAACGGCTCCTTAAGATCTTGCACCTAGCAATGCAATGTTAGGGATCACACAATGGACTAAATATGAGTCTTTAGCACACCATTATTTATCCCCAGCTAATCTCCTGGCTTTCAGCAGGTGATGTTAAGTGCCCTTGTTTTGTAACAATATATTTAATTACATCTAGTCTTGGTGTCATTTTAAACAGAATTTACCATCAGACCTGGCAATATGACACAGAAAAGATAGCTCATGGTGTATTAACATTCCATATTTTCCAAAGCAACTGAATACATTACCCTCATAAACATACAATTTGACACTAGATAAGGACCACTGGGGCCATCCTAGTCTGCCCATTTTCTTCACAAACTTCATTATGCAGCCATAGTGGATCTGACAAGAATTTGTTTAAGCTAGCAATCTCATCTTTAATATCGCCATCTCCCTTATATATTTGAATGCCTTCTCACCTGATTTTACTCCCTGTGCCAGCTGTATTTCCCTTGCAGCCTTAATTGCCTCTTTCACTGCTCTACTAGCCACCCTTGATTTAACACTATAGACCTATTTATTCTCCTGAGTATGTTAATACTTCTGGAAGGCGGTTACTAGTGGGGTACCGCAGGGTTCAGTATTGGGTCCAGTCCTTTTTAATGTCTTCATCAGTGACATTGCAGAGGGACTGGAAGGAAAAGTATGCTTTTTTGCAGATGACACAAAGATCTGCAACAGGGTTGATACACAAGGAGGCGTGGAAAGGATGAAAAGGGACTTGGCAAGGTTGGAGGAATGGTCAGATGTATGGCAGCTAGGATTCAATGCAAAAGTGCAAAATAATGCACCTGGGAAACAAGAACCCAGGGAAGAATACACAATGGGTGGGAGATAATAACAACAACAAAACAGGAAAGGGACCTGGGGTAATCATATCAGATGACCTTAAGGTTAGCAAGCAATGTGAGAAGGCAGTAGGGAGGGCCGGGGTATACTGGGATGTATAGGGAGGCATCGTCAGCAGAAAACAGGAAGTTGTTATCCCTCTGTACAGACAGTTGGTGAGACCCCATCTGGAATACTGTGTCCAGTTCTGGAGACCCCATCTCCGCAAGGACATAGACAGGATAGAGGCAGTCAGAGGAGGCAACTAAAATGGTGCAGGGCCTGCAAAAAGCCGTATGAGGAGAGACTAAAGGACTTAATATGTATACCCTTGAGGAAAGAAGAGGAGAGGGGACATGATAGAAACTTTCAAGTACCTCAAGGGAATCAACAAAGTCCAAGAGGGTAGCATCTTTCAGAAAAGAGACTTGCAAGAACAAGGGACACAATTTAAAGATAGAAGGAGGGCAGTTCAGGGGCAATGTGAGAAGTATTATTTCACAGAGAGGGTAGTGGATGCATGGAACAGCCTTCCTGAGGAAGTTATGGGGTCTAAAACTGTGGGAGAATTCAAGAATGCATGGGACAGACATAAGGCAATTCTTGTGGAGGGCAGGAAGATATAGGCTGTTGGTTAACTAGGATCTGCGGCCTATCCTGTAGGTAGGGAAATGGGCAGACTAGATGGGCCTAGCGGTCCTTATCTGCCATCAAAGTCTATGTTTCTATGTTTCTATGTAAGGCTACTTTTTTTCCCCTGGCTCCTTTCTGAATCAGCTAGGCATTTTTTGTCTTAGATTTGTCACTTTTGATTTGGGCACACTCACTAGTGGCCCCCATCTGTCCCTCCTTTATCATGGCCCTTTTCTGCTCCACCTCAATCTTCTTTCTGATCCCAGCAAGGTGTCCTAATAGAATGTCTCCCATCTTATTAAGACCAGGTTTCGTGAAATCCAAAATCCTCATCTTGGTCCTGACCATCCTTCTGTCCTTGTCCAGGTGGAACCAGATCAGATTGTGGTCACCTCCTGCAAGTGGTGCTTCCACTTTTACATCCTCAACATGCCCACAGTTGGACAAGACCAGGGCCAGCACAGACCTCTCCCTTTGAGCTCCATGACACCCTGTTTCAGGAATTCACTCTGGAATATGTCCATCAGTACCTTCTCCCTGGTGTTGGAGGTAGCCAGGATTAACCAATCCACCCCCGGCAGACTGAAATCCCCATTATTACTACCTTCTCCTTGCCTGCCACTTCCATGATTTGGGACCCCAGTACCTTGTCTAGCTCCTAATTCTATGAAGGTGGTCTGTAAACTACTCACATCCTTAGTTTCCTCCCCTTAGTAGGTTTGACCTGCACCTATAGAAATATAGAAACATGGCCGGGCCGCCGGCACAGCAGTAGGGCTACCGCTCGCGGCGCCAGTGACCCAGGTTCGGGAATGGATTCGGGCAGCTGGAGGGCCAGCTGGGGGGGGAAGAGGATTGAGCACCCAGTGGCTGCTCTCCTCCTCTGGGGCGGGGTGGGGATGCAAGTCCCAGTGCTATACCGCCACCTGGGTGACTACAGGTGGGGGTGCAGCGAGACTGCACACAACAGGGTGGGAGGACATCTGCCGGGAGCTGGAGTGCCAGTACGTCGTGATGTGCTTCGGCCCTAAGCTTCCCTAGCGTGTGGACATCCTGAGGGCAGGGAGACAAGAAAAACAGAAAAACCCTGCACCAGGCTCCTGTAGACGGGACCCGGTCGAGCCGAGAACACCCATAACCAGGATCCACGGAAGGGGCTGGCGAGGCCTTCTGACACAGACTTAAGGACTAAGGGAGAGGACTGAGGGAAGCCCCTCTCCCTGCCCCACCCGGGTTGGGTAAACCAAGGCAGGATGGGGACAGGCTAGCCAGTACCCAGAGGGAGGTACCTGGGGCCGGACTACGGGTGACCATACGACCTATGGATCCCAGAAGAAAGGATCCTGGTGCAGTGAGGAGGGCAGTAGAAAAAAAAAAAAGAAATATAGAAACATAAACTTTGACAGCAGATAAGAACTGCATGGTCCACCCAGTCTGCCCATTTCCCTACCTATTGCATAAGCTGCAGATACTAGTTAACCAACAGCCTATTTCTTCCTACCCCACAAGAATTGCCTTATGTCTGTCCCATGTATTCTTGAATTCTCCCACAGTTTAGACCCCACAGCCTCCACAGGAATTCACATTGCCCCGAGCCGTCGGCCCTCTATCTTCAAATTGTGTCCCCTTGTTCTTGCACATCTCTTTTCTGAAAGATGCTACCCTCTTGGACTTTGTTGAGTCCACTGAGGTACTTAAAAGTTTCTATCATGTCCCCCCTCTCCCTCCTTTCCTCAAGGATATACATATTAAGCTCCTTTATCTCTCCTCGTATGGCTTCTCTTCCCCTGCACCATTTTAGTTGCCCTCCTCTGGACTGCCTCCAACCTGTCTATGTCCTTCCGAAGATGGGGTCTCCAGAACTGCATGCAGTACTCCAGATGTGGTCTCACCAACTGTCTGTATGGAGGGATGACAATTTCCTGTTTTCTGCTAGTGATGCCTCTCCCTATGCATCCCAGTATCCCCCAGCCCTCCCTACTGCCTTCTCACATTGCTTGCTAACCTTAAGGTCATCTGATATGAATACCTCCAAGTCCCTTTCCATTTTTGTTGTTGTTACTACCTCCCCTCATTGTGTAATCTTCCCCTGGGTTTTTGTTTCCCAGGTGCATTATTTTGCACTTCTTTGCATTGAATCAAAGCTGCCATATTTCTGACCAGCAAGCGAGACTTAATAATTGGGACTAGCTGAGGGAAGTTTGCCACTGGATGCCAGAGACTGGTAGAGCTACAAGGGAAGGTGGAACAAACTCTGGAAGCATGAACTATTGCTGTGCAGACTGCCTGTTAGCACTTCCATAAACATTTGAATGTGTCAGTGTACACTTTATGTATGACGGCAGCCCTAATTTGCATGCCTTGTTCATGTGCTAATAAAATCTGGCTGTGCTAATTGTGCCATCTAACATAGTCCCAAATGTGCAAACTAACTGTTAAACGTACAAAGCACATATAGCATGGTGCAAAACCTGTTAGTGCTACACTAATTTTTGAATATCAGGTTCTAAATCCCTTTTCCCCAGTTTTAGTATATTTTTGTCTCTTTGAGTTCATGTGTCAAATTCTTTGTACTTCTGTTTACATTGAGCAGTAGATGGGCATTCCAACATGTAGAAACCAAGATGTCACCAATGTGCAATGTGCATGTTTCAGTTTTTTAAATGAAAAAATAAATGGATTCATCTAAAAGGCAAGTGCAGAAAGAAAAAAGTACATTCCATCACCACACATGAAGACTGAAGAATGCCACTTCCAGGAACATGGTGTCAGCAACAATATGTAAAACCAAAAGGCAGAAAGAAATTATGGCACACACCACAAATTAAAAGGGCACCAGTCCTTTTTGTTTATTTGAGAATAAGACTATTTTACTTTTCCAAGCAGTGCAAGCTCAGCATTGAAACAAAGAGCCTTATTCTCAGAGAGACACAAATAAATGGTATTTAAATGTGTGGTAAGTGGTGAGATTTTTTCTTCCTTTCTTGTGATCACACATTTTCATATTCTAAACTACTAAGACTGAAAACAATAAACCACAGAATCTGAGTAGATTGAGGGTGTCCAAGGGCCCCCTGATATGAAGTGTCTGGTCTTGATCAAGAGGCATACAAGTGATACACATAAAGTACTATAATAGAATAGAATTAGTAACTCGGCATGGGGTGGGGGGGTGGAATTTAAGACAGCGTGGCACAACTGGAAGATCCAACATGACACCCAGACAGAAGTGCTTAAGTGTTCTTTCATTGTATCCAGTGCTTGTTACATAATAGTTACTATGGAAGCAATTAATGCAATATGCCACCTGGAAAAGTATTTAAACAGTGTTTGATATGTATGCCCACTGACGGTGAGGAAGGCATGACATTAAAAGGCCAGTGTTAGTTAATGCTTGTGTCATAGGAGTGTGCATCTGTTTATTTGCTTCACCTGCTACTTTGTCAATGGGAAACTTCAGGGGACCTTAGCTTCAACTGATAATGCAGCAATTTGATTCCACTGTTAACTGTGCAAGGGTGATAGAAACATTGAAACATAGAATTTGATGGCAGACAAGGACCACTTGGCCCACCCAGTCTGCCCATTTCCGTACCTAATGGATAAGCTGCAGATCCTAGCTAACCATCAGCCTATTTCTTCCAACCTCCACCCCTTAGAATTGCCTTATGTCTGTCCCATGCATTCTTGAATTCCACCACTGCTATTGACTCCACAACCTCCTCAAGAAGGCTGTTCCAAGCATGCACAACCCTCTCAGTGAAAAAATACTTCCTCACATTACCTCTGAGCTGTCCCTCCTCTAGCTTCAAATTGTGCCCCCTTGTTCTTGCACACCTCTTTTTCTGAAAGACGCTACCCTCTTGGACTTTGTTGAATCCCTTGAGGTATTTGCATGTTTCCATCATGCACCCCCTCTCCCTCCTCTCCTTGAGGCTATTCATATTAAGATCCTTAAGTCTCTCTTGATATGTCTTCTGGTTCAGACCCTACACCATTTTAGTTGCCCTCCTCTGGACTGCCTCTATCCTGTCTATGTCTTTGCGGAGATTGGGTTTCCAGAACTGCATGCAGTATTCCAGATGGGGTCTCAACAGCTGTCTGTACAGAGGGATAACAGCTTCCTGTTTTCTACTGGTGATGCCTCTCCCTATGCATCCCAGTATCCCACCAGCCCTACTTACTGCCCTTTCACATTGCTTGCTCACTTTTAGATCATCTGATATGACTACCCCCAGGTCCCTTTCCATTTTTATTGTTGTCAGTATCTCACCCCTCATTGTGTACTCTTCCCCTGGGTTTTTGTTTCCCAGGTGCATTACTTTGCACTTCTTAGCATTGAATCTAAGCTGCCATACATTTGACCACTCCTCCAACCTTGTCAAGTCCTTTTTCATCCTTTCCACCCCAACTTGTGTATCATCTCTGTTGCAGATCTTTGTGTCATCTGCAAAGAGACATACTTTTCCTTCCAGTCCCTCTGCAATGTTGCTTATAAAGACATTAAAGAGGACCGGTCCTGGTACTGAACCCTGCGGTACCCCACTAGTAACCCCCCTTTCTTCAGAGTGGACTCCGTTTACTATTACCCTCTGTGTCCTGTTCTCCAGCCAGTTGTTTACCCAGGCTACCATCTTGGGACCCACTCCCAGGCTGGCCAACTTGTATATTAATCTTTTTTGTGGGACTGTGTCAAATGCCTTGCTAAAGTCTAGGTAGGCCATGTCTACAGCCCTTTCCTGATCTTCTAATTTGGTCACCCAGTCAAAGAAATCTATTAGATTCATCTGACATGACCTTCCTGCTGTGAATCCATGCTGCCTTGGGTCCTGCGCTCCTCTGGCCTCTAGACACTCAACAAGATTTTCCTTCAGAAGTGATTCCATCATTTTCCCAGTCACTGAGGTCAAACTAACAGGTCTGTAGTTTCCTGCTTCTGCCCTGCTCCCACTTTTGTGAAGTGGACCAACATCTGCCCTCCTCCAGTCTTCTGGTACAACCCCATCCTCCCATTATTTATTAAAGATGGTAGCCAGTGGTGTCACTAGTTCTACCCTTAGTTCTTTTAGAATTCTGGGATGAATCCCATCAGGCCCCATTGCATTGTCCACCTTCAGTTTTAAGAGTTCCTTCAGAACCTTTCTTCTGTGAAAGGGCTGGTATCAACCCCGTTTCCAGCCTGTTTCTATTGTTGGTATAGGTACCTCCCCCTCTTCATTTTTGAATACTGAGCAAAAGTATTTGTTTAATATCTCTGCCTTTTCACAGTCACACTCTGCCCCCCCCTCCTCTTTATTAAGCCTCATTGTCCCTTCCTTGGTCATCCTTCTCTCCCTGATGTACCTATAACAGGTTTTATCCCCCTTCTTAACTGAGTTGACAATCTTTTCCTAGGTTTCGGCCTTTGCTGTTCTGACTGCCTTTTCTGCTTCCTTTTGCTTTATCTGATACAATTCTCTGTCCTGCTCCTTCTGTGATTCCTTGTACTTCCTGAATGCTCTCTTTTCTCCCTAACCTTCCCTGCCACCTCCTTTGAGAACCATAGTGGTTTCTTACATAATTTTGTTGTGTTTATTTGCTTCACACAAAGGCTTGTAGCCTCTGTGATGGCAGTTTTGATTATTCCCCATTGTTCCTCCACCACTCTTTCCTGCCCATTTGCTAGTGCATTCTTTAGGCATTGACCCATTTTGGCAAAGTCCACCCTCCAGAAGCCCAGTACCTTTGCCTTTGTATGGCTTGACTCTACTGCTGTGTTTATCATGAACCATACTGTTCAATGGTCACTAGTTCCCAGATGGCTACCCACTTCTAAATCTGTGATCCTCTCGCCATCTCCATTTGAAAGTACCAGGTCTAAGATTGCTCCCACTCGAGTGGGTTCCGATACTAGTTGTCTAAGACATGCCCCCAATGATGGCTCATTAATGTTGAAAACAACGGCAAAACATCCATAAATATTCATTTTCATGAGGTAACAAGACATCTGAGACTAGATATTCAAAAGTCTAATTGCATGCTGTTTGTGTGTAGTTTGTGCACAAGTGCAATATTCAAAGAGGGCTTTTGCACCCGCTAAAAGGGATAACATGAGTACAAAAAATAATGTATGTGCTGGGCAAAGGTAGGGATGGGGACATGAATACAGGTGCAGTACTATATGCAGCATTTGTGCAGCAGAAAAGGATCAGCGCAACCATGCTGCACAGCACACATACCATCTATAAAAAGGCTGATTTATTCCAGGCAAATCATGAGGCAGCCTGCGGCACCGAAGGCACCTCACAAGATAGCATTTGGAGGAGCACACATGCTCATCATGCTTCATGAGGCCCTGCAGGAGGAAGACAGAGCACATGCCCACCCTGGGCCCATCTATAGGCCATGGAGGTGCTATGCTGCACGCATATGGTACTAGCCTTGAGTCTCTTTTGACAGCCTCACCAATGACAAGCTTGTTGGATGGTGCAACCTCAATAGGTCCATGCTCAGGCAGCTTTGAGAGCTCCTGCATGACCAGCTATGCAGTGAAACCCAGCACTGACAGGCCCAGTCAGTTGAGCTCAAGTTGATGGCTGTCACGTGCTTCCTGGCAACAAGATCATTCCAGAGAGTGGTGGGGGATACCACCAGTGTCTCACAGTCTGCCATCTCATACCTGCTGGCACAATTCCTAGATGCCCTGCTGCAACACACTGGCGAGTTCATCAAATTCCCCAGCTCACCAGTGGAGTGTACAGCAATAATGCAGCAGTTCTATTGGGATGCACACTTACCAGCAGTACTTGGTGCCGTTGACATCCTGGCACCCACAGATGATGATTCAGATGCATACCTCAACAGGAAAGGCCACCACTCCATCAATTATCAGGTGATGTGTGATTCAACAGGATGCATCACCAATGTCCTGGCCGTACCCATGATGCTTTCATAGGGCATAACTCCATCCTGTGCCAAAGACTTGAAGGTGGTCACATACTCAGTGGACAACTTGGTGAGTACACACTGCACACCCAGCACATGACCCCCCCCCAGGGGGCACAGTTGTAGCAAAGCATGCACATATCATGCCATGGGAAGGGGAGGGTGTACAGGTGCACAGGACATACCACAGGCCATGGCCTGTTGGCAAAACATGGGCACCTAGACTGTTAACATATGCTAACATATGTTTCATTCTTTACAGGGACAGTGCCTATCCCTTGTGCCCATGATTCCACACCTTTCTTCCTCCCTTTATCCGTGGCAGATGATAGGTACAATGCAGCACACACCACCACATGCAACATCACTGAGTGCATCTTTGTCATGCTGAAAATGGAGTATCCGTGCCTGGATATTTCAGGAGATGCCCTACAATAAACCCCTCACAAGGCCTGTGCCATATCCCTAGCCTGTTGTATCCTACACAACATAGCACTCTCCTGTGGTATATGGCTGTTAGTCCAAGAGGAACAGCATCTTCTAACATGGAGCTAGAGGAGCAGGAGGTAGTGGAGGAGTTCGACAGGCATGAACCCTGCATGGCCAGAAGGACTCAGGAGTACAGAGCTAATGGCATAAGAAACCTTGCAGGATGCAGAAGGTGAGTAGCAACCACAAAGGACACTGTTGCATGTTTCAAAACTTTATTGTGAATATACACAACACATGCTGGCAGTACACAAACAGCGTGAAAAGGTGTAGACACAACAGAGGGTGCAATAGAGGTGGGGACAATGCATGTAGTAAGGTATAAATGTAGACAGGGTGATAAGGGTGCCTACCAAACCTGCCCATACAGATGACCTGAGGGTGGGGGAAGACGTGAATGCTGGGGGGGCTTGAGGCATGGTCCAGGGCTGCTATGACACATGCAGGTGTGGACAAGGGGAGAGGAGTACAAGGGACAACAGAACAGGGGAATGGCACACAGGGATACCTGTTCCTTGCCAGGCAGAGGGATGTGGCCTCTCAGGTCATGTAGGCAGATCCCTAATGTGGGTTATGAGATGCATGGCCCGTTAGGCAGGAACCAGTACCTAGGCACACATGGGCAGCACAAGTGTCCTGTATCATCTGTGTGGTCCTGAAATTATCTGGGTTATGCTGGGGTGGGGGAGCTTTCCTACCTATATGCACCTGTGATTGCTGCATGTGTGGATCATCTGCCATCGCTGACCCCTGGGTGAGGGGATTGTGGCCCCCAAAAATGGGAAAGGGGTAAGGAGAATGCTCACCACAATGGTGTTACCCTGGACCGGATGCGGACCAGTGGGGTGTTGGATGTACAGAGGTTCAGGTTGCGCCAAGGTGTGCTGAGATTGCTTCTGGAAGAGGGGGACATGGGTATGCTGCCAGCATCCGAGCCATTGAGGGCATGCTCAAATGACAATGTGAATGAAGAAACCCAACAAGAGGTCTGACAAAGCAAAGCAGACCCAATTTGGGTCCAGAGGAGGAGGAGATTTGCAAGTAGCAACCACAGGCGTGCATGCCAGCCAGATCCATTGATAAGTCAAATAAGAAGTGGATTGATTGCATGAGAGCGGGAGACAAGAATGGCCGGCGCAGCCTGCAGCCATCAGTGAAGGTGAGAAGTAGCGGAATAAGCACTAGATATGAGAGCAGGTAGGTTATAAGAAGGAAGAAGTTCAAGAATGAATGGATGTTGGCATGGAATAGAGGGAGATATGAGTCAAGTGGTCTGAAATGTAGGACTAGGGTAACAGAAGGAGATGAATAGGTATGGTGATGGAGGGATAGGGAAACATGCCCAGAAGAAAGTACAGGACGAGGAAGGAGAAAAGGGGAGGGTCAAGGGAACTGAGTAAGGGGGCAGTACGAGAACCAGTAAAGGAGAAATGTGCAGGAAATGGTAGAAAGCCAGCCACCCGAAGCCACAGTGCCCACCATTATGCAGCAGTCTCCCCTCATGGGAAAGACAGAGAATCACTAACTAGGCACCGGGACACCAAGAAGCAAAATAAAATTGCAGGAGAAAGGAATTGAGGGAACGCAGGCAGCAGACTGAACACGGAGGAAGCTGTCATGAGAGGGAGCCGACGGGTGAGGTATGAAGGACCAGGAGTAAGGGTAATATCAGCATCAGCAGGAGGACGTGGGGTGGAGTAAAATGAATCCATGCTGAGATGCTCAGGAACATAGGGAATGAGATGTTGAATGTACTAATAAGCAGGTATGGAGAAGGTCAGAGTTGCAAAAGTCACCGAGCTATACAGGTAAAATACTGAGGGAAAGAGTAAAGGGTTAAAGAAAGTGAGTACATCTGACCTACTATGGACAGACAGGCAGACCCACCATGGAGGGAGCACATGAAAGGACCACTGGAATGATGACAGATGGCCTAAAGGACAGGACACCTCAAAGAAATGGAGGGCTAAATAGCAGAGTTGAGCCCAAGGCCAGGTGGGCAGAACAAAAACACAACAGACGAGAGGATGACAGACACCGGGGGAATGCACAGAAGCAGTAGGGGGAGCGAGGAGAAAGACAAGAGGAGTCTGAGTGGTGGAGCTGATCCAGGCAGCAGGAGAGAGGGAGACAAGACATGGATGAAAGCTGTGAAGGGCACTGTGCTTCATGGGGCCAGAGGCCAAAGAAGGAACGGGGCGGGGAGTGGGGGCCTGGAGTGGAACAAATCCGGTGCAAGGTAGGCTGAGCCCTGAGAGGGGTATCTGGCCAGTGTGCCAATGAGAAAATGCAGGGCAGGGGAAAAGGAAAGGAAACTGTCCTGCCAGGGAAAAAGGAAGTTAATTAGCTCACCTGAAAGAGCGCACATTGAGGGAGGCATTGGAAGTCCAGCCAGGGCGAATGGTGAAGCTCCAACCCAAACGATGAGGAACTGACTAGGCAGGTGCAGGAGCACTATGGGAAGCAGGCAGAGAGAGAGAGAAGAGCAGAAACCAAGAACATGTCAGCGGCAGGGAAAGGGAAAATGGCGAGGCAAGGGATGGGCCGCAGAAACAGCAGACCGGAGGGGCAGGCTGCTGGAAGGATAAGAAATGGCAATGGAACCAGGGAAAAGCTATGGCTCTGACAGAGAATGCACTGGGAAAACATCCAGGAGGCTGGATGGTTGCAGGGGAAAAGCAGCAAAAAATGTTGCAAATGAGCGAGAGACAGAGGGAGCTGGCAGCAGGAGGCCACCACAGTAACAGATAGAAACTCGAGCAGATGCAGGGAGTGAGGAGTGGCACCTCCAGCAACAATGAAAGAAACAAATCCTGGACTAGCCAGTAGGAGCAGCCTTTAAAGGCCTGATGAGGGAGTGGTTTGTTGCTCTGCCCATTGAACTACAGGCATAGCCTTGCAATTATTATATTTTTTAGCAAAATATTTTTCTTATGCCGCTGTGTCCTGCATCTGTTGTGCTGTGCTACCATTTTGCTGTGGATTGATGGGGTGCCCATCCTGCCCATCTACTACCCCCCCTAGCAGAGTACGTCAAAGCCCGTCATCTTCCACAGGGTCTACCATGGTGGTCCTGTGGGTTTCATTGGCTGCACTATCACCCTTGCTGGGTTCCCCTTCTGGCAGGCATGCTGGCTTGTTGGCTGTCGCATTGTGTCCCACAGGTGTCTCCCTGCACATCACTTGTTCGGGATGGACCACGTCCTGGCTGTTCCTGTCCATTGCCGGCAGGACACTACTTGTTATTCAGGCTATTACCCTCCTGTAAAACTTAATAAAAAAGAAGACACACTGGAGAGGGATGCTAACAATACAAATCAACTTAAAAAGCTATACAGTCAGGCACTCACCACCTCCCTTAAAAAACAAAAAAAATATACTGCATAATTATAATGCAAACGTGCAAAACTTTATTAGTGCCACATATAAAATGCTAAAAACTGCCTAATGCATTTCTGAGAGGTTTCCTTCATCAAAGGCATGCATTTCATAAGTATAACCACCCCTTAAATACCAATAAGCTACATGACATCAATCATCATCCTTCACTGGGCAGACTGGATTGGTCTTGTGGTCCTTGGGCCCGATTCTAAAAGAGATACACCTGGCATAACAGCACTTGCGTCAAACAGAATGGCGTAAGTAGCATGTTACGCCAGCAGTTGCGACATGCGGCATTCTACAATGTGGCCTGTGACATGCCGTGAGCCACTTGCGCAAAGAGCGTTCGCGCCAGCAGTTCGCCATAAACTCCCTGTGACATGGCGCTAGGAGGTTACAGCAGCAGTTGCACCCTATTCTAGTAGAGCAGCAAAAAAGTCCCCAATGTCAGGATTCTACAAGAACCCCCAGAGGAGAACCGTCAACATAGGTTACACCAGCATTTAGCTAGCGTAACTGTACATATGTCCTCTTGGGGTTCTGTAGACCTACTGCATCCACTCCATGATGTGCCCCACCATGTCCAGAACACCCCCATTGGCACCCCACAGGGCAGACCACAACCTCCCAACCCCCGATCCCCCATAGCAGAGGTGCCCAGCTGGGCATCTCACACCCCCAGCCCCAGAAC
This sequence comes from Neoceratodus forsteri, assembly GCA_016271365.2. Taxonomy (NCBI): domain Eukaryota; kingdom Metazoa; phylum Chordata; order Ceratodontiformes; family Ceratodontidae; genus Neoceratodus; species Neoceratodus forsteri. Next base: position 324,645,666 of record CM057458.1, read on the forward strand.
CCACACCCTAAATGCCCTGCAGTCAGCCCACAGACATCATGCCCCTAGACCCCACAGCTATCAGCCCCACAGGGCAGCTGTCCCCCGATATATTCTGTGACCCAATTTTTGTGCTGCAAATTGTTGAAATTAAACCTCCATGAGACCCTGAGTCTAGTGGCTCCCGCCCCACCCAGCAGTGCCAGTCTCCCCCACCCATCCCCAGCTGGCGAGTGGCACAGCCCACCTCTCACCTCCATGGCTGTGGACCAAAATGGGCAAATCACTGGATGGAACAAGGTGCTTGATCCTGGCAATGTTCCTAAGGTGATAAAAATCTAACTTAATAACTGCCGACAGCTGATGACGAAGGGTCAGCCCATCATCAAGTATCACTCCCAGGTCACACACCTGTTCGGAGGTAAGGATCTGAGCATCCCCTCCCAAGAATAAACCAGAGGGCAAATCAGTCCTCAACCCCTCTGTCCTGCGTCCCGGGTCCACAACCAAAACCTCAGTTTTACCTGCATTCAACTTTAACCCACTGGAATTCATCCAATCTTGGATTTCAGTGAGGCAGCTGTTAAATACTGAGAGATCACTTACCTGGTTGGGGGCAAAAGACAGGTAGAGCTGAGTATCATCTGCATAGCAGTGAAACCTCAGCCCATACCATCTTACAATGTCTCCGAGGGGCAGCATATACACTGCAAACAACATGGGGGACAACACCGAGCCCTAAGGAACCCCACAAGGCAGACAGAAAGACTCAGAAGAGAAAATTCCAGAGATGACTCTCTGAGTTCTACCGGTGAGGAAAGATGAAAACAATCTGAGCACTGTACTGGTCAGTCCACAGATGGGCCACAGGCGCTTGAGCAGAACCCCATGTTCTACAGTGTCAAAGGCTGAAGAGAGATCAAGGTGTACCAAGATGGAGCAGTTTCTCTGATCTCTTGCCATCACGAGATCATTGAGCACCTGAACCAGAGCAGTCTCAGTACTGTGCCTCTAATGAAAACCAGATTGGAGAGGTTCATATATACTATGGATGGTCAAATAGTTCTCTAGTTGAATGGCCACAACTTTCTCAATAACCTTCCCCATGAAAGGAAGGTTCGAGATAAGTCTGTAGTGAGCTAGAGTATCTGGGTCCAAAGAATCTTTCTTCAGAAGGGGTGTTACCATCACATCCTTCAGGGAGCTTGGAAACTCACCTGATTCCAAGGAGCTCCGGACAATCTGAGCCAGGACCGGGCCAATGATATCACTATAACCCAAAATCAGGGAGGTAGGGCCCGGGTCTAAACTGCAGTATGTAGGGTGCATCCCCTGGACAATCCTCATAATATCAATAAACTCCGACAGGTCAAAGGTACTCCAGGAAACAAGAGGCATAGCGACCAAGCACCGACCAACCGCATCCCCCATAGACCAGGTCCGATGGGTCTCTAACCTGATGTTGGCCACCCTATTTGCAAAGAGTTGAGCAATCTCATCACACTCCATTTGTGAAAAAACTCATTGGAGCTGCAGACAGGTTGGGTTGCATACCCTGTCCACAATTCGGAAGAGTTGGGCCAGTCGATTCCGGGCGACAGTGATTTCCCTGGACAGGAATTCTGCTTTCTTACGGGAGATCACTGATTAGTAGAGCTGATAATGCTCCAAAAAAATAAGATGGTTGGCACCCAAGGTAGATTTTCGCTGGTGCCGTTCTAACTTATGTCCCAACCTCTGCAACTCCCTCAGAGACCCATCAAACCAAGGGGCCCAAGGGCGAAGTGGAAGAGGGCGAACATGGACTGGACCAATCAGGGCAAGAGCTGAGGAAATGGCCTTATTATAGGCCAGAACCAATGGCTCTGGACATGAGCAGACATCTGCGAACTCTGAGAGGTTAATCACTGCTGCCAGGTCTTTAGGGACCACATCCCATAAAGGGCGGAAACTGACCATCTCCACAGGAACAGACCTAAAAGGGGGGGTATAAAAATTTAACCTCACAGTGAAGTGATAGGACCAGCTGACAGGTTCCACCCCCAAATCAGAGGTCTCAATCCCCAGGAGGAAGACCAAATCCAGGGAGTGACCACCATTATGGGTAGCTGTGGAAACAACCTGTGTGAAGCCCAGTGATCTCATCAACTGGAGGAAGTGTTGTCCAAAAAGCGAGGATTCATCATCAACGCAGACATTGAAGTCACCCAGAACCATCAGTCTGGGCAACTTCAATGCCATGTCAGCGGCAAAGTCTGTTACTTCCTGCAGGAATAGCTTTTCATCCCTGGGTGGACAGTAGATGAGAGCTATCCTGCACCCCACACCAGCTTCCACAGTGCACTCAAAGGATTCGGCCTCCTCAACTGGTACACCTTTGAGACCCAATTTGGCCTTGAAACAGATTGCTACCCCCCCACCCCGCGATCCAATCTTTGGCGATGTATCACCGAGTACCCGGAAGGAATAGCTGCCTCCAAAATTGAAGCAGCATTTCCATACAACCAGGTCTCGGTGATGCAAACCAGATCAGCTGTTCCAACAAAATCTGAAATAAGTGCAGTTTTGTTCTTAATGGATCTGGCATTGCATAACAATACCCGAGTTGGACGATGTTCATGAGCCATCCCGGTTACTTGCCCACCCAAAGAGGTGGTGCCCTTGGGTAAGGGGACTAGACATGGACCACCACATTCCAGACACCATTTCGTCCCAGGGCGTCTTCTAGTCCTAACTACCTCTATGGAAGACACGCTCATTTGAACTCAATGTCAGCGCCCCTACATGTCCATGACCCACCCCCGTGAGCAATCCCAGATCAGACACCACACGTGACACTACAGGGGTGATGTATATGGCAAATTGCACGCAATGCATTTTATATTTGAAAAACAAACAGAAGTTTGAAAACATGAGTTGGGGAACATTGCAGAGCAATATCTGGGGGCAATTTAGCTTATGATACAGCCCTGTATGTTAAGGAAAGTAGGGATCCTGAGAATCATGGTCTGGATTCACACACTCTGCAACTCCAGCTGCGGACCAAAATCTCTGCAGCTGTGGGGACTGATATTCACATACCCCCCAGCTGCAGAAGGATGTTACGGCTGGTCTCACTGGCCGTAACATATTTCCGCAGCAGTGGGGATTTAAGCAAGCAAAGAAAAGCAAAGTTTATTTATGAAACGCTATTCCAAATAGACCAAAACATTTTACATCATCCATAAAAACATTAATAAAAGCAATAAAAACAAACAGAACAAGTAAAAACAAATAAAATTCATAAAAAAAGATCATACAGATAGCAAGTTTTCAAGTGTCAGACAATGCAAAGTCAAATAAATAAGATTTTAAGACAGATTTAAAGGCCTTTGCCCTTGCAGGTAGTATTTCTACAGCAAGCTGTCATAAATCATTGAGCAGGTCGTAAACCACCTCCACCTTTGTGAATACAGCAGCTGCAGGAAAAAATGTGGCTCTGCAAGTAGCAACCCACTTGTGCTTGGTTTTTCCTGCAGCTGGGGGAGTTCTGGGGGTTGAATCTGGCAGGGCTGTGCAAATACCTTTTTCCAAATATTTGGCTGAATATTTGGTATTCAGTGCCCAGATATTTGGCCGAATAGTCGGTATTCAGGTTCTAAAATATACCAATAAAAAATTAAAAGCCAACATCCCACCATCCACCTCCCTATACCAGATCCAGTTTACATATGGAAGCCCCCATCATCCCACCCTCAGCACCCAAATATCCCCCTCCTTCACCCAGCAACATGTTTTGACAGATTATGTTTAGTAAAAATCTGCAATGATAGGCAACTGTCACAACCCATTCACCTCCATGGCTGGCCACTGAGTTTCATTAGTGCTTTGCAGCCAGTAGGATTCCCATCACCCTTACCCTGGTAGCTAGCAGCAGCCCCCCCTGCACCTGAATGTAAATTAACAGAGAAGAAGGGAACTGACACAGCCCACCCTCCTCCATGGCTGGCTGCCTTCTTCAGAATGAAGGCACTCATGCTCCTGCTCACATAGTAAAAACAGCTGATCACATGATATGCTGGTTTTACTACGCATGCAAGTGCATGCGAGTGCCTTCATTCAGAAGAAGGCAGCTAGCTATGGAGAAGGGCTGGCTGTACTAGTTTCTTCTCTTTTGATTTACATTTAGGTGCCGTGACACTTCTGCTAGCTACCGGATGAGGGGGGAGACAACAGTCATCCTACTGGCTGCAAAGCAGCTGGCCGTGGAGGAGGGTGGGTTGTGCTGGTTTCTCATCATTGTAGATTTTTTACTAAACAATCTGACAAATCATGGTGCTGGGGGAGGGATTTGGGTGCTAATTGAGGGAGGGGGGATGGGGTATTCTATATGTATACTGGATCCAGACTAGGGAGGAGGATAGGGGGCTGTTGGCCTTTTCTTTTTTGTTAATAATAAATAATAAAATAAAACTTTATTTTTATGGTGCCTTTCCAAAACCAAGGCGACGAACAACAGTTAAAATCATAAGCATAATTACACACAATTGCAGCAGCATAGTTACTAAACAAACAACTAACAGATTTAAAAATAACAAAGTATACAGACAATCGATCAGTCAGTTGCCAAAAGCTTGATGCCACGTTAGGCAACTGGCAACCATCTCCATCCCCTGCCTGTGTCACCATAAGACTGCAGCTCCCTGTAGAGGTAGTTGCACAAGCACAGAATCCCATCACCCCACCCCACATCCCTGTTTGCTAGTGCTCCCTGTGGTGATTATGTTTTAATGTCAGAACCCACCTTTCCCACCCTGACCCGAATGCACTGGCAGCAGCACTCCATAGGATCCCCCCCAGTAGCCCAACAGACCATCCACCCCCATCCACTCAGGCACCCCCAACTCACCACAGTCCACCTGTCCCAGCATAGCCCCGCTGTTGCCAGGCAACTCAACCCACACCGCCACGGCTGCCCGCCGACAGAGCTGTCTGTGAATGACAACTACTGTGCAATGTAAGTCCACTGAACAACTGTGTTGACCAATGGGCTTGCAGTGTGTACTGTAAGCTGTCATGCACAACATTGTGAATGACCTGTGTCATTCACAAAGTTGTGCATGACAGCCTACAGCACGCACTGCAAGCCCACTGTTCGACATGGTCGACCAAGGGACTTACAGTTGTAAAGTAACTGTCATTCAGAGACAGCTCTGTCGATGGCAGCTGTGATGATGTGAGGGTGGGTGGAGCTGCCCACTGATGATGGGATTATGCTGTGATGGAGGGAGTGGGTTGGGTTGGGGTGCCTGAGTGGGTGGGGGATGGGTGGTCTGCTGGGCTATCAGGGGTATGTAATGGAGTGCCACCACCAGTGCATTTGGGTCGAAGTGGGGAGGGGTGGGTTCTAACATTACAACATAATCACCACAGGGAGCATCATTCTTATGGGGACACGAGCAGGGGTTGGGGGGTTCTGTGCTTGTGCAACTACTGCTGCGGGGAGTGGCATCTTATGGGGACACGAGCAGGGGTGGGGGAGTTCTTGTGCAACTACTACCACAGGGAGCATCATTCTTACAGGCACACATGCAGGGGTGGGTGGGGTTCTGTGCTTGTGCAACTACCACCACAGAGAGCAGTATTCTTACAGGGACACGGGCAGGGTGCAGGGGGTTCTGTGCTTGTGCAACTACCTCTGCAGGGAGCAGCATTCTTATGGGGACATGGGCAGGGGTGAGGGGATTTTGTGCTTGTACAACTACCACCACAGGGAGCGGCATTCTTAAGGGGACACAGAAAGGGGTGGGGTGGTTCTGTGCTTGTGCAACTACCGCCACAGGGAGTTGCATTCTTACAGTGCCATGGGCAGGGGTGGGGGAATTCTGTGCTTGTGCAGCTACTGCTGCAGGGAGCAGTGTTCTTATGGGGACATGGGCAAGGGGGTGTACACTGCACTGCCAGGGTGGGAAAGTTGCCATGCTGCTGCCTGTAGTACGGCAGCCTGCCTGTGGGTGGCATGCAACTTAAGTTTACTTGTTGTAGACTTTTCTCCAGGAGGCACATCTTCAGACTTGCCCCGGAGATGTGCCTGCTGTTCGGGCTGTGAATTGGGCTGTGCACCATATGCATGGGCACGTCACCTTCATAACCACTCCAGATGCACCGCATATCATTATGGGTGGTATGAGGTGCAACTGCAATATGCTTGCACATCAGGGATGTGCTGGCACATCGGACCCCTGCCAGAATCGTGCCAGTGTGCAAGTCGGGGATACGCCGGTACATCTCGGATGCTCTGGGCGCATCCCTTTTGTGAATCCCGCCCACTGAGTTTTTCTTCTTCAAACAAATATCTTTAAAGCAGGAAATACATTACTTCCAAATAAATACACATACAGCAGAGTCAGCCGTGATGCAATAAATAACTTGCAATAAATTACATGTCACAAAATACTGCAGTAAGAAAAAAGACTTATCTGCCATTGAATTACACTGTTCCCTGCAGTACACTAAGGCATTTTGTGACATGCTGCAGCTTTACTGTGTTGCATCCTGGCTGGTACTGCTGTACACCCAGTGTGATGAATAATACTTCTAATCAAAGTTATGCAGAGGAAAAAAAAAGTTTATAGTGCACTAGTAGACAATTTAATATTATCTGTAATGAGTCAGTATCCTAATTGCACAGTGAAGTTTGGGGCTGGCAGTATAGCCTAGCAGTTAGAGTAATGAGCTATAAGTAAGCTTGGTACATCCATCAGACCTGGGTTTGATTCGCACAACCTCCACTTGTGTACTGTGTTACTCTGAGCAAATCACTTAACCCCCAGTGCTCCCAGGTTGCCCATGAAAACAGGCACTTTTGCCTAGTTGGCCTTACCCAGTTACCAAAGACAAAAAAAAAAAGTTCTCATTCCCCCCTCCCCCATGAGTCCTCCCCATCTGGGGATGGACTGCTACTGCCCTTTAAAGGGTGTGACCCCAGTAGGATTTAATGGTGGAGTTGGACATATCGGGTATGTTGGCTGCTAGTGAAACAGGACTGGGAAAAGCAGTAACAGCCTATAATAGGGTCATTGCCTCTGCCCTCAATTCTGTATAACCTGTCTGTGTATGACCCAGGCCTTCCTGTTTGACATCACCATGGTTTGATTGGGAGCTCAGGAGGTGGAAGACCATAGACCAGAGGTTGGAATGCCACTGGTGGAGATCCCAACCTGAGGGAGATAGGTTGTCTTTGAAAATTCTTTACATTGAGTATCAAAGGGCAATCTCCATTAGAAAGCAGAGTTCCTCTCCTGGGAGATTTCCACCACAAAGAACAGACCAGCTCAGCTCTTTCAGACTGTAGACAGGCTTCTCCATCCTGCTTGTCTCCAGCTAGTGAGAGCATAGTGATCCGCTAAATGCAAAGAGTGTGCTCTGTTCTTTGCTGACAAGATGTCTTCCATCAGGGTGTGGATCTCTCTAGAGGTACTACAGTAGGTGTGCAGTGACAGGTGTGAAGTAAACAGAAGGAAGCCTCATGTGTGGAGTGAGTTTAGCTCAGTGGGAGTGGAAGAGGTCAGAGAGAAAATCTTGAAGCTGAGGCCCACATTTTGTGATTTGGACCCAGGCCCAGCATGTCTTTTAGTGGGCTGTGTAGAGTACATTGATCCAGTGTTCACTGAGATAATCCGGTGCTCCCTCTCAATGGGGATATTTCCCAGCACCCTAAAAGAGGCACTGGTGAAAACTCTTTTTTGAAGAAACCATTAAAGGACCCAGATTGTCTTCCAAATTATAGACCTGTCTCCAACCTTCCCTTTTAGGGAAAGGTTATTGAAGAAAGTAGTTTCCGTGAAGCACAAGGCACACCTCACTGCCTTTGACATCTATGATGCACTCCAGTCTGATTTCCAGTCTAGGCACAGTATGGAGACTGCACAAGTTAGGCTGCAAAATGACTTCCTCAGGGCACGAGATAGAGGTGGATGGTCAATTCTTGTTCTTCTCAAACTCTTATCAACATTTGACACTCTGGATCATGGGGCATTGTTCTTTCACCTTGGAGAGCTCTGTGGACTTGCTGGTACTGTCATCAACTGGTTTGAGCCCTTTTTTACAGGCAGGATGAAAAGGGTGGTAATTGGAAATTATTTCCGCCACCCAAAACCCCTGTACTGTACAGTTCCCTACGGCTCGATCCTTTTACCCACGTTGTGTGCAGTGTACATGCCACCACTGGGGGATGTCATTAGAAGTTACAGGGTGGGTTCTCATTGCTATGCAGATGATACCCAAGTGTGTATGTCCTTTGCGCCAGGATCACAGGGTGTAGTCTCTGTACTGAACTCCTGTCTCACCAAGATCCAAGATTGGATGTCCTCCAACTGGTTAAGGCTTAACCCAGATAAGATGAAGGCATTGGTGGTTAAGCCTGGTCATTAGCAGGGAGCTGGGGTTGTGGGAGAAGCAACTGGCATTGTGCTTGGTTCTTCTTCTCTTGCTGCCTCCACTAAGCTGAAAACTGTGTGTGTTATCCTGGATAGTGAACTGACATTGGAGGCTCAGGTGTCTTCTGTGGTCTGAAATGGTTTCTATCATCTTAGGAATATCACCCACATTAAACCTTTTATCCCATCCAACAACTTGCCCTCACTGGTACGTGCTTTTGTAACATCTGGACTTCATTACTGCAACACCCTTTACATTGAGCTAAATGCAGGGACACTGTGTTGTCTGCAGCTGGTGCAGAATGCTGCAGTCAGGTTGTTGATTGGCCTGCCTATGTCCTGCAATATGATGCTGGTCTTGCGCGATCTGCATTGGCTATCAGAGAGGTGGCAAATTTCATTCAAGGTCAGTTTGCTGATGTTTAAAGCACTACACAGACTGCCCCCTAGCTACCTGCATGACCTTCTGTTTCCTCATCAGACCTGCCCCCCATTCGTTCCTCCGAGGCAGGCCTCCTAGCAGTTCTCAGGGTTCAGTTGAAATCATCTGGTGAAAGGGCCTTTGACATAGCTGGCCTGATCCTGTGCAGTTCGCTCCCAAGGTTGTTGAGGAAGGCCCCCTAACTGGAAGCCTTTAAATGGGGTCTAAGGTCCTATCATTTTAAGGAAGCCTTTGATTTATTCTAATTAATTGGCTCTTAGTATTTATAAGTATTTTTAGATCAATATCATCACTTATTTAAGTTATCTTTCAATATTTAATGTTGCAGTTAATTTGTATCTTATTTTACTATTTTAATTTGTATCTTATTTTACTAGTTCTGCCCTGTATGTTAATTTATGTTGTTTTATATTATACAGCTGCTAGAGCCTGCAGGAATGGACGCTTTATAAATAGAGGTTTGCTTGCCTGTTTGCTAATTCATAACAGTAAATGTTTATTTCTTAGTGGATTAAGTCTAAGAGTTCAGTTCCCAAGAGAATCCATACTGTAATATTCTCCCAAAGAGGCATTTCCTAACATAATAACTAATAAGATATCTTCATGGCGGTGGCAATATGTTTACTATTTTACTCCATGAAGTACTCAAGGTGGTCAATTTTCAGAGCTCTGAGAATGCTGCAAACCCCTGGTGCACTGATTGTTTGGTGCACGGGGCTTGTGGCATTCTCCCAGCTGGAATTTTCAAACACAAATGCCAAATGCCACAAGTTGGACCAGCATTTCCCTGGTCTAACTTGTGTCATTTGGGGGACCCTCCTTACAGGTTTTGTGCCAAATCATCTTTGGAGCAAGCTGCCATAATGAGTGTAAAGTGTTGCAACTGCACCCCATGTACTAAAATCGGGAGCAGTTGCATCAAAGGAGTTTGGTGCAGCTGTGCCAATCAATGAGGCTGATGCAGAGCTTGACACAATCCCTGCATCACCCTTTGAAAATCAAACCCAAGAAGTCAAATTGCTCTTCATAGTTCATAAACACTTATTTCACATACAGTGTTGATATAATATTTGTCTGCCATTTAGAAGATATAAAACAGGGTCGCTTTGGTGCATTCCAGTGTTGTATAAAAATGTGTTTGCCAGCTGGTGCAGAGTGCTGCAGCGCGATTGTTAATGGGGACTCCCATGCTGCCCTAGCTGCACTGGCTGCCTGTACAGTGGTGGATGACCTTTAAGGTCGGGCTTCTGACCTATAAGGCCCTACATAGACAGGGTCCGAGCTATCTGCAAGAACTCATGAATCCCTACTGTCCCAGCTGACCTCTCGCTCAGCTGATGAGGGGTTATTAGAAATTCCCAGGGTACGGTTGAAAACCTCTGGGGCCCGTGCTTTTATGTATCTTGCTCCGACCCTGTGGCACTCTCTACCTCATCAGATTCGAGAGTGCAGAACCATGGAGAACTTTAAGATGGCCTTGAAAATGCATCTATTTCACCTAGCGTATGGCAATCACACATAAGAATAATTTTGTTTGCATTTTGTGTAGCTAGAACCTGTATGTTTTTAGTATTTTATCTGTTTTAGTATTTTATATTGTACAGCGCTTTGGTTTCAGAATTGTGCTACATAAATAAAGATTATAATTATTATTATTATTGTTATAAAGTGGGTAGCTTTGGTGCATTCCAGTGATGAAGTATCATACATTTTGTATATATGCCTGCAGGGGCAACAAAAGAGTCTTGTTTATTTGAATTTAAATAAGTTAAGGCTGGCCCGGTGGTGTGGAGGACTAAGGCAATAAATACCTCATCTCCTGCCATGCTGATAACCAGTGTTCAGAAATGAGCATGGGTTGGCAGTTCACAGGGATGGAAAGGAATGAGTGTCCCAGGGACTGCTTTCCTGTTCTGGGGTGGGGTGGCCAGCTGACTCAGCCTTTGACTGCCACTGCATGGAGTCCCAGTGGTAGTGTAGGCAGTGAGAGGCTCAAATGGAGAAGGTATGGTTCTGCAGGACATGTGCACCTTCATGTGCATGTCCTGACATGTTACTATGCAGGGGTTCATGGGAGAAAATGGAAAACAGGATCCAAGGGTGAGCCACTATCCTGTGCACCTCTGTGGACCTACCCCACTATCCGCATACCTGCAGCAACTCTGGGTGCAGACTCTGGGGGATGGAGGACATTCCTTTTCCTCTGGTCAGGCCACAGGGAGCAATCTATGGGGGGCTCAATCCAGGTAGGTCTAGGGGAGGTGGGTATGGCTTCTGGGAAGTGGGGACAGGCACAGGGATTCACCCGCAGAGTAAAAAGCTTGATTGAAAACAAAGAATGAAATAAGTTATGTCATTAAATAACAAGCTTCTTGTACTTAGGGAGATACTCCAACCCAAAATCATCTACAGTTCCTTTTTGGTTTTAGTCCACCATGGTTGTACTTCAGGACATGACCACTTTTGATGGAAAAAAGGAGTCAGTATTTCCATAGCCTTGCCAGCAGAAAGGGTCTTCTTTAATGTGCATTTTGTATATGTTTTTGAGTGTATAATGTATGTATTTATTTTTTGATAAAAGGGTAGGCCTGCTGAGTTTTAAAGACCCAGAATTACACAGAAGAATACAATTGCAAAAGAATTGGGGTAGCAAACAATCTAATACAGATATTAAACATTAATTCTTTGTCACAATCTTATAAAAACATGTAGGAATTTACAACAGTGTGAGAGCAGGTGAAAGCAGGGAAAAATGTTAGGGCAAGTCAAGAGAAGGTAATAAACAACTCATGGATGTCAGTACAGTTTTATGATAACAGGTGCATTTGATGTGCTCCAGTAAAAGGGTATTTAGCTCTTTGTAAAAGCCCCCAAGTGAAGGAATGGTTTTGTAGTACTGTTGGAAGAATGTTTTAAAGGGATAGAGTGGAAGTAGCTAATGACCTTTTGCCAGAACCAGACATAACCATTGGCACCTCTAGTAGAGTGCAATTAGAGGTTCATTGTATCTGCTTAGTGGTTTTAGTAACAAGAATACTTTGGAAACTTGGGGGCTTGTAAGCATCAACTATTTTACAAACAAGGCAGAGCAGAGGGTACATCAGCCTCCCCTCAAGTGAGGGACACCTTAGAGCAGGGAAAACATTGTAGTGATGTTGGGGTTGTCGACCCTAATGCTCACTCCATTCCATGAGTAAATAAGCTGAGATGGGTACAGCATATGAGAATGGGGTGAGTGTTAGTGCTGACAACCCCAAAGCACACTCCATGCCTGTTGCTGCCTGTAATATGGGTGTGAGGTGTTAGGATTGGAAACCCTAACACAACATTTCCATACTTTTGACACTGGAACCCTAACTAGTGCATTAACAAAGTTTTTTGCAAAGAATGTCCTTACTTTTTGAGAAGGTATAATTGTATCCTTATTTGCCTGTGGGAGTGCAGGACCATCTAGGCCCTGCACTCCCATCCATGCATAATTTTTGAAATATTGTAATCATATTCTTATTTCCCCTGTGGGAGCACAGGGCCCACTCACATCAGTCAATAATGGTATCCATATTTGAGTGTGGGAGCACAGAGTCCTGTGAGACCTGTGCTAGTATCCCTCCATAATTTTTGAGATATTGTAATCGTATCCTTATTTTCCTGTGGGAATGAAGGGCCCTCTGGGTGCTGTGCGCTGATCATTCCACAGCAGTACTTGTATTTGCATGTGGGAGCACAGGGCCCTCTGGGCCCTGTACTCCCATCCATCCATAATTTTTAAAGATACTGTTGCCGTCTACCATCCCGTGCTGCACAGCACCAAAGATCTCACATTGCAATGTTACCCTAAGGGAATTACAAAATAATTTGAAACCTGTATAACTCCACAGCAAATAAATATATTTTCACCAAACCAGCAAAAGGCACATCTGTAGTGCAAGCCTTTTGTACCCTGACATTTTCATGCAAATATTGGAAGCTATGTCTTCACAGCAGAGTGACAAAGAAATGACTGTGTACACCTCATACTTCAATGTTATCCTAAGGGAAACAAAGGAAAATTTAAACTCCCAGAACTCCAGAGCAAAGTAATCTGCTTTCACCAAACCAGCAAATACTACATCTGTGGAGCAAGCCCATTGTACTTTGAACATTTCAGACCAAAATTCCAAACCATTTCCTCAGTATGAAGTGACAAAAAAAATAACTGTATAAAAATTATTTTTTTTTCACAAATTGCAAAACAGAATCCAATTTCAAGCTTTTTTTTCATAATTTGTGAAAAAGGAAAATCCTTTTCACAAATTGTGAAACAGAATCCTGTTTTGCATTATTTTTTCGTCATTTGCAAAAAAAGAAAAATCCTTTTTCGCAAACTGCGAAACAATCCTGTTTTGTGATTCTTTTTCCACAAATTTACAAAAAAGAATTTCAGCATGTTAAAAAAACACATTTCCAGGTGATTTATGAAAAAAACTAACTACAGGATTTGATAGAATGGATCCTAATTAGCAGAGCATGTGTTGGTTATGTCAGGAAACTTTTTTTTCTGTTTTTTTAACTTTGTTTCTCTAAGAAAAAACAAGATGGTGGCAGCACGAACAAAGATTCCCCATTTGTCATAAAGGATTACTCATTTGTGACTCAGGATTGCCCATTTGCGACACAGAATCTTGTTCTGAGGCTCATATCTAACTTCCCCATTGAAAATAATGGGACATTTTTAAATTAAATAACTTTTGAATGGATTAATTTCTTTTCACCATGTCTTCAAAAGGCACATGTGTGTCTGAAGACCTTAACACCCTAAACATTTCAGACCAAAATTCCAAGCCATATTTGTGCAGCAGTGTGACACTGAATCTTACAAAAAACTGTAATTTTGTTCATTTTTGACACTCCGCATCTCCACACACTCACAACCAATTGAAATAAAACCTAGCACAACAAGAGATCATCAGTCTCTGATGGCACATGCAACATTTTATGTAATTTGGTTGATCAGTTGCGAAGTAATTAAAGTCCAAAATGTTGAGTTTAACATAGAAGTGAAGGTTGAACCCTAACTATAGGTGAATGACCATGTCCCTATAACATTCAATATCTCTGAACCCACACATCCAACTGGAAGAAAACTTGGCAGATAAAGAGATATTTGGACCCTGATGGCACATTCATAATTTCATGCAAATCATTTGAATGGTTGCAAAGTTATTAACATGCAAAAAGCACAAAAAAAGATTCCCCGTTTGCCACAAAGGATTATTCATTTGCGACACAGGATTGCCCATTTGTGACACAGAATCCTGTTTTGAGGCCCACATCTAACTTTTCCCATTGAAAATAATGGAAAGTACTTTAAATTTAATAACTTTTGAATGGAACAATATTCTTTTCACCAAATCTTCAAAAGGCACATATATGACCAAAGACCGTTCTTCCCTAAAAATTTCAGACTAAAATCCCAAGCCTTTTTTGTGCAAAGGTGTGACAAATAATTTTACAAAAAAATGTTAATTTTCACATTTTTTGACACTCTGTATCACCACACCCACACATCCAACTGGACTGAAATTTGGCACAACAAGAGATCTTCAGTTCCTGATGGAGCATGTAAAATGTCATGCAAATCAGTTGAATGGTTGTGAATGTATTAAAGTGCAAAATTTCTAGTTAAACATAGAAGTAAAAGTTGAAACCTAACTATAGAGGCATGACTGTGCTGTCTATGATATATCTATCTATATATATATATGTATACAAAATCACACATACCCACATGATGCAAAGCATCATGGGCTATGTATGAAAATCATCACAAAATGTTATGCTGGTTCAACTTTAAGCAGGAATGTAAGGTGCCGAAAGGCCTCTCACACTGTCTGCAAAGGGCGCCAACAGAAGATACAGACAAGTGTTACATCCTACCAGGACTCATCACTGTGCCTCGTATGTATGACACCCCAGTGGAATGAACCAGCTACCCTAAGTTGGACTGTCAGGGTTAAGTTGTGGTGAGCCCAATAAAAACCAAAAACAAGTTAAAAGACAAAGAACCTTAGTGTGTAAGCACTGAGGCAAGGGTTAACCCAAAGGGCATTGGCAAGGAAGCCAAGTTTCAAAGAAATACAAAATCACACATACCCCCACAATGCAAAGCATCATAGGCTGTATATGCAAATCACCACTAAATTTTATGCTGTTTCAGCTTTAAGCAGTAATGCATGGTGCCGAAAGGCCTCTCACACAGTCTACAAAGGGTGCCAACAGAAGACACAGATACGTGTTTCATCCTGCCAGGACTCATCAGTGTGCCTTGTCTGTATACATCTAATGTATAGTTTTTATATATAAACATTATGCTTCAACTGAAATCTTCCTACATTTGGATACCTTTAAATGATCCCTTCCCCCACACCTGTTAATTTATTTATTTATTTATTGCAGTTGTTTCACCAGGAAAGGCACACTGAGCAACAAGATGCTCGTCTCTTGGTGCGATCTGGAGGGGGTACACATGGATATGATAACACGCAGGTTATCAAGTGAACAGTTAACAGAAACAAATAAAAAGCAGCATAAGAATACCCGATTGCAGGAATATACAAGCAGCGCACATTGAATGCTTAGGATATTATAGTATCAAATAACAAGTTTTGTGACAAGAAGCAGCAGACAAGGTAAATTAGCACAGTAGTAACAGCTGTAACAACAGAGGATGTATATCACAGTTATACAGTTATACACAGTACATAGGGAAAAATAGGCCCAGGACATAAGTGCAAGGTTGGGGTTATATGCCAGCTTCTATAGCAAGGCTAAGGCCACTGGTCCAGCATTGGGGAGGGGATAGTGGGGCATGGCAGGTTCAGGGACGGAGCAATTTATAGTAAGGAAGTTTGCTAGGGGGGTAGACAGAGAGTAGGAAGAGGAGAAGTGCCGAATTTGCTATGGGAGGGTGTTCCAGAGCTTGGGTAGCTGGTGTGAGAAGGCAGCTTGACTGGCAGAAGTCTTCCGCCTAGGGACTGAAAGTTGACGGGAGTCACTGGATCTAAGATGATGGGAGGGGGGTGGGGCATCTGTGAGCATGGTGGCAAGGTAGGAGAGGATGGACCTGAGCCATAGGTTGGAGACAAATTTAGCACAGTGAGAGATGTGGTGGTCTTTGAGGGACGGTAGTGCCAAGGCTCGGTAGAGGTTGCAGTGGTGGGTGAGGGAAGAGGCATCGAGAACAAAGCAGCAGAAGGCATTATAAAGTGTGTCCAGTTTAGATAGGGTGGACTTCGGGGCTGCACTGTATACAATGTCGCAGTAGTTGATGGAGGGCAGTATCATCTTCAGGACCAGTTCACGTCAGACTCGGGGAGGGAGGCTGCTGCAGTTCCTATATAGTGCACTGAGCATGGGGCGTAGTTTTTTTGAGATAGCATTGATGTGGTCAGAGAAGGAGAGATGGCTGTCGAATCAGACCCTCAAGTAACGGAATGAGGAGACATCTTTAAGTTTTTGACCATCCAGGGTGGTGAAGTAGGGAAGGGAGGGGAGTCTGGCCAGGCATTGTCGTGTGCTGTAGGTCGTAGTGACAGTTTTTTTTTTGCATTTAGGGGGAGCTGGTGCGAGCTAAACCATTGCTGTACCTTGCTGAAGTCAGCTTGGAGGTTTGATTGTACCACATCAGGGGCAGAGCCCAAGTAGTAGAGTACAGTATCATCTGCATAAATGTGGATTGAGGAAGTAGAGCAGATGAGTGGCAGGTCGTTTAGTAATATAGAGAACAGAATGGGACCAAGAACCGACCCCTGTGGGACACCGGTAGTTAAGGGAAGTGGGGTGGAGATCGCATTTGAGACTCTAACGGACTGAGTTCTATCAGAAAGGTATGATCTGAACCAGTTTGTGGGTGTGACAGAGAGGCCTGATTCCGCAAGATTTATTCTTGAGAGGGCTGCTTCTGCTGGATATGTGGTCAATGCCACTAAGCAATATGATTGCGGTGAAAACTGCGAAACAAAAATAGCATAAGGGAATCCAGCGATGGGAAAAGAATAGTACTAACTGTTATGGTGCTTACCTGTTGCTGTATTCACTTACCCTGAGCACATGAAGGAAGAAACTGTGAGGGGAGTCAGCATGCTGCAGTCATGGCTCAGAGGAAAGAGCCACAGTCCAGGTAGGCAGTGTAGAGCAGAACATCAGTGGTTAGAGTCCTATCTCTGCACTCTTTGTGTATTTCTTGCATCCTCTGACTGCTCTTTACTTTTTGTTTTCTCTCACACCCAACTCTTGCGGGCCTGATTTTGACCCCCCTCAGTGTTGGTTATATATATTAGGGGGGTGCGGAGGTGTAGTCTCCCACATTGAAACATAACTTCATGTTGTGTGCCGCTGTGTGTTTGATGTCATCGGGGAGTACTGCATCTGCGAGGTTCTTTACCTTGTTATTTTCCCATACGCTATATTTCATTGAGCGGTTTTGTTTGCACTATGTTTGACCGCACAGTAAATGTTTAGAGATTATTGCCCTGAACCCTTCTGCTGTGATATTGATTCATTTATAAATATAAAAGGAAAAAAGTCAACTAATGATGATCTTCTAACTTAATAGCAAAGAAGCAGCTAGACTTGGCACTATACATTTCCTTGTTAAATTAAATATTAACTTTATGTAATGTTAGTATAAGTCCAGCAGAAAAGTATTGTGAGACTTTTTTCCCAATGTTACTAAGGTTTCAGAGTCTAGGTAACAAAAAAAAATCTGGAGAAAATCTATCCTCAGTAACTGTTCTGCATCTTGTGGGGAGTCATAGGTCAGGATGTTCCTATGCATGTTAACTCTGAGTCTTGCTGGAAAAAGCATGGATGTTTTAAAGTTGATTTTCCACAACATGCTGTGCAGATTATCAAGCTTCTTTCTAATTACCATGATTTCATAAGGTAAATCATGATATAGTGAGACTATCACTCCTTTGACTGTTGTCCTCTTCTTCTTATATACTGCCTTCATAAAATTTTCTTTATGAGTTGATCTGATAAGTTCTTCACTAACTGCTCCCTTACAGAAATATAGGTGTGCTGTGTACACACAGAATGCATGCCACATGCTTAATTATGCAATGTTGGCATGCAGTTTGCATACAAAAAGTGAACCTATGTGAACCAGGTCTAAAAAGCAAATCAGGTTCGCATGCTGCAAGCTTGACATGTGTGCAGCAGGTAAGCTGGTGTGAACATCTGCTAAAAATTACATCAGGTTCGCGTGTTGCATGCTTGACACGAGTGCAGCAGTTAAGCTGGTGTGAACATCATTTAAACATCACATCAGGTCCACATGCTGCACGCTTGCCATGTATGCAGCAGTTAAGTTGGTGCAAATCTCATCTAAAAAACACATCGGTTTCTATTTATTATACTACTGCTAGCAATTAGAGTCATTAAAATACAATTTTATTTGAATTCCCATAAAAATTAGATAAACTCATTAATTCTGATCCTTTTGCAAGTTGTTTAATGTCTTTTGATTTTTGTCATTAAATCGCCATTAATTTGTAAAGTATTGTTTGCTTACTGTATTAAATGCCTAGGATATAGCCAGTCAACATCCCCCATTCCAGATGTATGAAGGGTGGTCTCTGTGTTCTGAAGCCTATCCCTTTTGTTTTGGACCATGCAAATCCCTTATGAATATTTAGTGCTACAAATGTGTTTCTCCATGACTGTTTCATCTCACTTACTTTCCCTTTGTCATTCTGTATTGAGGATATACATCATGGCCGTGCTCAGCATTCTTTGTGCTGAGTAGAGTCTTGGAAGCATGCACCATACCTCTCATGTTGTCACTGAAATGAGGGACACAAACTCTCAAAATAATGGACAATGAGGGACACTAACCCACATGATGATCAGGACATATCGTGAAACATAGAGATACAGTACCTCAGAACACAGTGGACACCATTTCATTAGAACCTGAGAAGGAATGTCTACCAATCAATCAATCAATCAATCAATCAAAATCTTTATTTATTCAGGCGAACATCCTTGAGCATAGCTCATTTACAAGATGGACCTGAGTGGTCATAACAAAAAAGGTTACAGAGTGTATACAAAAACATGATATTGAAATAGCACAAACACAAACATTTATGAGTGAGATAGATGTACAATTATTTACATATATACAAGGCAAGGGACAGTAAACCAAAACCTATTAAAGGTGAGAAACAAACAGTCTGGTGGGGATAAAGGCTTGGATAATGGTACATGGGTGGGCATATATGTTTGAGGTTTGATGTGAAAGGACCAGAGCAATGATAGAAGAATAGGGAGGAGATTTAGAAGGGGGTGAGGGAGTGAGAGGTGTGGGGCGTGTGGGATGTGGGAGGACTAGGCCTTGTGGAAGCAATTGCATGAATCTGGGATTAGGCTGGTGTACAGCTTTTGAAGGATGTAAGGGGATCAGTGTTTCCATTTTCAGGGTCTTTTGATAGAATTCAGATAAGTGAAAGGAATAACTGATTGCAGCTCTTCCATACCGGGTGCAGGTGATAGAAATCTTCAGCAGGATCAGTTTGTTGATCCTCAAGGTGTAGGGCCTGGATGTGATCTGGTTGAGCAATCTGAGATGTAGAAAGGGAGTTTGTTTGTCGAGCTTTGTAGATCCAGATAGCAGCATTTTTCTTCTTCTATGTTGCAGGGATGTCCAGCTGACTGCATTGTAGAGAGAGCAATGATGGGTGCTAGAGGGAAGGTCAGTAATGAATCTAATAGCTCTATGATACAGGGTGTCTAGTTTGTTTAGATAGGAGAGGGAGCAATGACCATAGAGAAAGTCAGCATAATCAATGAGGGACATGAATGATGCAAGGATTAATCTTTGTTTGGAATCTTTGGTCAGGTAGTGTTTGATTCTATAGAATGACCAAGTCTTTGTCTTAGCTTTTCAGGAGCTCTTCAACGTGGGTAGTATAGTCTAGTTTATTGTCTATCCATACTCCTAGGTATTTGAATTTGTCAACATATTCCAGATTTTCACCAAGGATGGTAGAGAGTTGTGGAGGGTGAATGATGGGATAGTGGAAGAACAGTTCTTGTGGGCAAAGAACATAGCTTTGGTTTTCTTAGCATTTAGTAATAATTTCTTTTTAATAGGTTATGCTGGAGGAGGGAGAATTGAGACTGTAGGAGCTCACAGGCTTTTGATGGTGAGGGATCGCTCACATAAAGTACAGTGTCATCTGCAAAAAGGTGGATATTAGAAAGAGAGAGATTGGAGTCAATATTGTTGATGTAGATGGCAAAAAGGATGGGACCCAGGATGGAGCCTTAGGTACACCTCTTAGGAGTGGCTTAGGGGTAGATAGATCACCATCATTCTTTACCAGTTGTAGCCTTCCAGAGAGATAGCATCTGAACCATTTAATGGAGAGTGAGTCAAGGCCTATGGAGTTTAGTGAGGTGATTAGGAGATCATGATCCACAGTGTCAAAGGCTTTGCTTAGATCCATTAGGCAGGGGTGCCATTTAGGTAGGGCATTTAGGTAGGGCAGAGGGGGATAGTTGCTCCCCCAACCCATTATTTGTGCCTTGGTTGTTCTTTTGATGTGGCAATAATAGCTTTAAATTTGGATTCATTATCTTTTGCTCAATAAGTGCCCAACTGGCCTGTGTGTGCTCACACTGCACGTACTCTCCAGACTCGACTGTGCCTGTATTGTTTTGTCCACTCTGCCCACCTATTAATGGTGTCACAATCACATGTGATGTGGATGAGCTCCAGCCAAGCAAGAGCGCATGAGTCTTGCAAGTGCAACACTGTCTTTCCCGCCACAGAGTAGACAGACTGCACACTACAGAATGGAGGAGTCAGTGAGCTATGAGCACTGAACTCTCAATAGTAGCGTTGTGGCAGCATATTTTTGTTGGTCTACTCTTAGTGAGTCTCCATCTCCCCTGGTGGCTGAAGGGGCAGAGGGTGAGCTAGAAGCGAACTCAAAGTTAGGCTACCTACTTACTCTTCTCAGCTTGCCCTGCAAAAAAAACCCAGCACAGACCCCCATGGCATCAAATTAGGTTTAACAGCAGTGGTGACAGCAGTGTGGGTGGCCTTCATAGCCCTTGATCAGTGCAGTGTGGCAGCAGCCACAGCAGCAACCACACAAGAAGCAAGCAACACAGGTTGGGTGGGTTTGGTTGGTGAGGTTGCTTGGTCATGGACCACATTGGGGACCTGTGATGGTCGGTTCTAGCATCCAGCTTCTGGCAGAAGGACAGAGGGGGAATGGACTGAAAACTATGCTGGTGGCACACTATGCCAGGCTGCAGGTTCTGGCCATATGGCCGGGTAAGTAAAACTAAATTATTTTTTTTACGAAGGGATTGGGGAAGGAGGAAGGACTGAAATATTGATGTGTTTATCATGTTTCTTCACTTTTAATGGCTTCATGACCCATAGGGGATCAGTGTTGAATGGAATGGAGTTGAGGAGAAAAGCCAGGACAAAGTTCTGTTTGGGGGCAGAACGTCAGCCAGGAAAAAAAAATGGTTAGTAACTGGGTGGGTTTAAGCCCAAATCTGATGCACTGCTCCAAGGTATATACAGATGAATCTTATATATTTGAATTTTTCCTGATTTGCATATCACTTTTCAGTCAACACAAATAAGTTGTACCTTTTAGAGATGTTACAGACTTTCTAGATCTATCCCTTGCATTTACAGACAGTTGAGTGGTATGGTATGCACAGACTCTTGGAGCCCCACTGTGGTCAGGCTTATGCCCCCCCCAATAGTGAAGCTGACTTCCACATCCTCACTCTCAGGCACATTATGACAAAGGGCAAAGGAGACTGCAGGGGTGTGCACCATTGAAACAAATGTGGGTATTTTCTTTATTGTTATTTTATACACTAAAAATACCACCAACAGCTTAATCAGGTCCAATTTCAGTTGGTTATCATCTGTATCCCCCCCCCCATCTGCCCCAGAAAAAGGGACTTCTAGTCTCAGTGGGCCTACAGGGTCAACAAAATTCAATAAATGAATAAATACATTATTGATGGAGAGTTGGAGATGAATGAAGGCCACCCTCGACCAACAAGGGCCTTGTTAGTAGAACAGTGGCCTTCATTATTCTCCAACTCACCATCATAATGTAGAAAATAGTAATAAAAAATAACTCCATTCTTTTCAAGGGGGTACGTCCCACCACTCTGACCCATGCACATCATCTCTTATAGACTCCTGTATCTGGCTCCCTGGTACTCAAGTAAGAAACTTTTTACTTGTATCTACACTTGGTGGGGTGTCTGTAGAAGCATGACCATACCCACTACGGTGTGTGTGTGCATGGGGGGGTACTGGCCATGTGGGTGTGTGTGCTGAGTTATTGTTGCTTTTGTGTTTACACCTTAAAGTATGTTTGCGTGGAAGCATTCAGAACTATGGAGAGAAAATAGTAGGAGTACAGGCCAGACAGAAGTAATTAAGTGGTTTTATGGGTAAGTTTGTGTATTGGGGTGGAAAAAACCACATGTGTTTCCACTGGTATGTGTGCTACAGTTCAACTGTGAAACTGGGATGAGGGAGAGAAGAAAACTGAAAAGCGTAACAGTGGTTACAAGCATGCCGCATGCATGCAGATGTATTCAGATACAGTATGTATTAAAGTACAGTACAAGTAAGCATTAATCACTGCCAGAGGAGGGCTCTGCTGGTGGATTAATTCCCGCTGGGGGGGTTGGTGCTCGAGGGCGCAGCCCGAGGGGGTCCAACCGCCCAGTGGGCATTAATCCCCAGCAGAGCCTGACGCTGAAGGTGATTAATGCGCTTAGTATAGGCTCGTCGCCGCGACGCATTTAGCCTATCTCATCGTATCACCCTCGCCGGCAGCATCGAGACTGTTTGTGTACGATTTACCTGAGTGTTGTAAATCTGCAACTCTCAGTGCAAAAGTCCACATTAGGTTTTTATAATGGTCTCAGTACAGCTGTGTGTGTGTGGGGGGGGGCGGTGCATAGTGAATTAACATCACCGTTTGCCAACTACACAAATCCACACTATTACTGTTACTCACATACATCATCTGCTCCCCTTTCACCATAGCTGAAGTCCTCATAGTGCAGTGATGTCTTATTGATCATAATTTATTCGATCTACAGAATACGTGGCATCCTAAGTGTTTGCTGTTGTGTGTAACAACACTAGAATAAACGAAGTTCAATAATATAAGTACGTGACAACTGCCCATCTCGAACACAATATCTTCTGCCACCTTTTGTTTCAAAAGGGCCTTCACTTTTCCGCTGTACAAAAATAAAACATCTCCCCATATTCTGACATGTGGAGGCAGGCAAACGTTGAAGTTTTAATTTACATTACGGAGCAGCTCTTCTGATTAATTCCAGCTGAGTTCATCAGTCAACAGAATAGGCCTATGATAATCTGTTCTGCAAATGTATAAACTTTTACCTGCCTTTCCCACAATAATGCAGTCACTAAACAGAAACCAGGGGGGCTCGCGGTGGTGATGGAGTGGGCTGCTACCCTCTGGTGCCTCCATGGCCACAGCTGGTACTGACCGAGCGGGCGTTACCTGTGGGTTAATACCCACTCGGTTTCAGTCAGCTGTGGCACTTCGGCCAATCTGTAGGCTCCATTCCGGCAGTCTGCAGTGAGCCGTGTTACAAGTCACATTAAACTGTTCCTCCAGCTCACTGCTCTGGCATTGTTTTTATATGCTGAAAATGCATTGACAGCTCTAAATGCTTAACACCCAAACTGCATTTCAACCATCCATCAGCTCAGAAACAGCTCACTTTTAGCTCCCTCATACACTCCCACAGTGCTGCAATAAACTGCATTTCCCAGCAGCCTCAGCTGCTGGGCTAATTTGCATGCACTTTATTTTGCTTAATTTAATGTATTTCCCCCCCCCATGTCTCTGGACCCTAATTAGCTTATTTAGAGGTCCAGGATTAAGGGGGGGGAGCCTCCGATTACCTACTGTAATGTTTTTTGGCCCAAACACTACCTGCTTGCACATTTCAGTGCGGCTACACGGTGGTTTGTGTCCTCTGCTCGTCTGGCCCCTCTTTCACTTGGAATATATTGCAGGGGTCAGTAGGAGGTTAGAGGAGGTCCCTAAGACATGGGCTTGTGATGGTAGCATTTGAAAATCTCAGTTACTATATAGTACAGTAAGCCCTACACTTTTTTTTGGGGGGGGGACTACATAAAAAAACAGAAACATTGCTTCCAAGGGTTTCACTTGTACCTTACTATTCTGTTTCAAACAATTACTGAAAGATGGACAAAAGTCTGCCCATTCTTATTGCACTAAATTGCAGGGCGACTTTTATTCAGCTCTCAGTAATTGTTTGAAACTGAGAGTAGTAAGGTGCAAGTGAAGTCCTCGGAAGCGTGAAAAAAAAACATGGTGGTGTGGGGCAGGGGTTTCAGTCTGAATTTAGGACCGCAATTGGTTGGAATTGGGTGGCAGCTCTTGGGATTGGGTAGAATGTCATGTCATTTAAGGAACTGCAGTAGTCAAACTGGTCTCCCAACTCATTGATTCAGCATTTGTTATGGGTTGCTGAACGGGATTTACTGCATTAATAAACGTTTCCTGATAGCTGTGAGCAAGCTGAAACTGAATAGCAACTAGCAACAAACTATTAGGAAACTTTTATTAACTCATTGCAGTAAAAACTGCGCACATTAAGCAACTCACTGAAAAATGCTTAACCAGTGAGTTGAAGGAACAGTTTAATGTGACTTGTACTGTACAAGCGAGCCCTATGTTTGCAGACAGTTTGGCTTAGTGATTAAAGGCACTAAACTGCAAGTCAGGAGACTTGGAGGCATGAAGACCTGAGTTTGAATCTCATCAAACCCCACTTGTGTATAGTGTGATCCTGAGTAAGTCACTTAACTTTTACGTGTGCAGTTATCACAACCACTTGCTTTTTGCACACATGCTACGTGCATGCAGTCCTTCCCAATTTAACATAAAAATCATGGCTTCCATACTTGCTTGCTGCACTCATGCCATATGCATGCAATCAGTTCAATTTAACACCTAAATCATACTTGCAGAATGCATATCACTTGGATAGCTTTATGTGTGCATCATGAAAGCATTTCACGTAATTATTTATGTAAGGACCCTCAGTGGTTTTGAGTTGTCTGCTTTTTTTGTTTTGTTTGTTTGTTTGTTTAGTACACAATGTGCTCTATTACGCTCCAGATTGATTTTTTCCCCAAAGGTTTATCCATGAAAACATCAAACACCATTTTCAGAGTGTCATTTAGGTTGGATTCTGTGTCCCATGATTCTGGTAAACCAACCACACAAATAGTTTTTCTCTGAGAATGAACATCAGTGTTTACTTTTGTCTGAATATCTTTTATGTTCTTTTCACTTTGTGTTGTAATTATTTTCACTGTTACGTGATCCTCCAGGGTTAAGTTTCTTGTCTGCATCTCTTATTATTCTCCTCAATGCTTTTAATACTTTTTGTGGTTTCTTCCATTTTTACGTTCGCTTTTTTTCACATTTGTTTGCAACTCTTTCATATGAGTGAGTTCCTTTTTCAGTTACAGTATTTCTTTTAGGATTATTTTGGCCCAGGCAGGAGCCTGCTCTTCATCATTTTTTACCCTCACGTGTCCCTTCTTCCTCTTGTTTAAACTCTGTGCCCTCATTTTCAGAACCTTATTTATGTTGGCTCGTGCTTGCACGCCAGCCAACATATTGCAGTAGTAGCAGATTTGGAGGTGTGGTTACTGTGGGCAAATGCAGGACATGCACCAGTAGGTGCATCCCTCATTCCCCAGTAAGGCAGTATGCAGGAGCCACACCAGCAACACGTAATGTGGCGAGCACATCTAAGAAAAAGTCCTGTGCAATGATAGCCAAGCTCGTCGTGCAGTGGCACCTCCCAATGTGCCTTTCCTGGTGAAGCATTCTAGTAAACATGGCAGCAGTGATGGACACCGCCGCCTGCCACCATGCCAACTTTGGGGGTGCCCAATCCCCCTGTCGGCATGCCCTGACCCAGTTCATGTGCCGACGGGGGAGCCAACTCCCCGTTGGCTTAATGACCCCCCCATTTGTTGTGTGCTGAGGAGGGTGCCCAATCCCCCTCTGCTCTAGCCCCCCCTTCAGTATGTGTTGATGGGGGTGCCCAATCCCCCATTGGCTAGCCCTCCCCAAACACTCAGGTGGCATTCTGGGAGCCCACCCCAGTATGCCAAATGCCCCTGTAAATAAAAAAGTCCTGCAATGTTTTTTTTTACCTGTAAAGAAGAAACGTCCCTCACAGTCTGTCCTGTTCCCTCCCCAACCCACGCCCACCTTTGCACACCCTGCCTCCCCATTCCCCCACCCCATACTTACCTCCAGAGTCCTGTGTGACAATCTTCGGTGGACCGGGAACATGTCTGCACTCTTCAAAGCTGACCGCGAACTGAAGAAATGCCGGTGAGCTGTATAATGGCATAAATAGGGTTTTATCAACTTTGCTGCATATCTCGGGCATGTTTTTGACTTTTAGCACAAAATTTTCAACATGGGGCTATTGGGACCCCTCCTCATGAATTCAGTCACTGTCATGGCGTTAATCGGTCCCGAAATGTGATTTCATGGTCACTGCACAGAACCACCTTTCGGGAACGATTAATGAAATGACAGTGCCACTGTTCATGAGGTGGGCTCTCAAAAAGCCTATGTTGCAAATTCAGTGAAAAAAAATCCAAAAAATAACTGTTTTACAAGGGTGTGTTGCGCACGCTTGCTCTTAACTTTGTGAATCTGTAATGTTTTAACTCCAGATTTTCAACATTGGCATTTTTCCACACCTCCTTATGAACAGTACAGCTGTCATTTTACATATCCATTACGAAATGTGTTTGCACACTTCCGGCGCAGAGTAGCACGGTCGCTGTGCAAAATCAGTTTTTGGGACAGTTTGAGAAAATGACAGTGACACTGTTCATGAACAGAGGTCCTAAAATGCGTATGTTGAAAATTTGGTGATGAAAGTCCATAAAATGACTGTGTTACAAGCATGCATTGTGCAGTTTCCACGCACCCTTGTAACTTCACAAATTTACAATATTTTCATGCCAGATTTTCAACACTGGCATTTTTTCACACCTGCTTATGAACAGTACAGTTGTCATTTTTCACATCCTGTCCAAATGTGTTTTGCACCTGTGTGGCAGAACGGCGTGGTCGCTGTGGGAAATCAACTTTTGGGACAGATTAACAAAATAACAGTGCCACTGTTCATGAGGGGAGGTCCCAAAATGCCTATGCTGAAAATGTGTCTCTTCAGGGTTGGGGTGAGGTTGGCGTCAGTTTAATACTTCACTGCCATTCCTATTATGCATCTCTAAGTCCTGCACTACCAATGCCAATACCAGCGAGACAACATTTGGCATTGACAAATGCTTGTTATTTTCTTGCTTTTGATTTACAGTGCTCCCTCCTTAACCCTCCCTTTTATCTGCCACCCTCGCTTAATGACAGTGTGAACTCCTGTCATGTTTTTCAGTTAAGTTATCTACTCCTTTTACTAACCATGTCTATCATCTGCCATCCTCTTTTATCTCTCAGCATTTAGGATGTTTGGAGGTTGGTGGGTAAAAGAGGGAGCACTGTAGTTTGTTTCTTCACTGGTTTTATCTTTCCCATTTCTTACAGTATGCACAGAGGTGGAATTATTAGGTAATTTTGTTTCTTGTTCCAAATGTATCTAAGCTAGAGGAACTGCAGGTTTGGTAGGAGTCAAACCTTGCACTTAGCTTGTTTAGCCGTGTTGGACACTCCACTTTAAGGTCAGGTTTAAGAGTGCTTTTGTAAAAATTGTTCTCTAGGCAGTTTAGGGCATCGATCACTAAAGACATGAACGCTTAATGCAGCTAAACTCTGTTGACCCTTTTCATTTTCTTATAACTTATCTAGGCCTTCCATCTTTAATTTAATGCTGTCCATTTTCTACCCACTCTGACCTTTCAGATTCATTCCCCCTTCATTAAAAGCAGAATTAAAGTTTTTATTTGCTTTTGTTTACCCACTTCAAGGCGACAACCGCAGGCAACTTTCATTTGGGCGACAGCACAGTGCCAACAGTGATCACAGTGCCAGACATTGTGCCACCTGACCCTGAGTGGGCAAAATGCAGTGGGGCATGTGAGTAGTCTTTACAGGGGGCTGTGACCTCTGCACCCCCCCCATGTGGGGGGATTCATACCCCAAAAAACTTATGATAATCACCTCCACGGTGGAGCTGTATTGGGGAAGGGGGCACAACACCCATGCGGTGCTCTTACTGCAGTGTGCACCGACAACCAGTTCACCACTGTGACAGACGAACTGGTTGTGTCACCCTGATGCTATCGCTCCATCAAAGGGATGCCATTTGCTTCTACTGGTGTATATGTGTATATATATATATATATATATATATATATATATATATATTGCAAGTCAGTTGTTTGAGTTCTACTAACCTTCGCTTGGTTTAGCTCTTTCTTCATTTCCAAACATATCTGAGGTATGGCATTCCTGGAAATGTTTATGCCAGGATTTGCAGGGTTGGAAGGTTTATCTGCAGGCTTAGTAGGTACTGGTCCATTTCAACAGGCATCAGCAGATGAGATTGATGCTTAAATCCATTTTTCCATCCAAGACAAGTTTTCTGCTTTACTCCAAAACATTACTGGACTCTAAGGTATAATGTCCAAGGTGCTTAGTGGGCTGTTTGTGTTCATGGCAATCTACAGGCCATTGAGGCAGTTCTTCAGGGAGTTAAATGCTGAGTGAGGGTAAGATGCCCAACCATTTTTCTCACTGATTTATATTACTGGGCAGGACAGCACTTGAGTAAAATTTGCCTTGTCCCAGTGAAGGCACACATTTAGCTGGCATCATTATTAGGCTAATTATTGGACTCAACACAGCAGGCAGCTGGGTGGTATAGACAGAGGGCTGAATGGTGCGAAAACCTTGAAAGCAAAGAGTTTTTCTGTTTTGCACTTCTCGTGCTTTTTTGTTTTGGAGGTGGACGGTAAGGTGCTAATCTCTTAACAGAACACATGTGAGGCGCTTGTTCTAATTCATGTGTGAACATGAAAGCAGGTAGATGCTAGTGTGCTAATTCAGCCTAAATTCAGACCGTTGACAGAGGACATTAAATGTCAGGGCACTTGATGTTATTATCCATTTGAAGGTTTGCATAGGAAAAAAAGGAAGGGTAATAATGTTTCATTGATTCAGAAAGGATTGTTCCCATTTCATTTTAGCAAATCTTCACAAACAGTTGTTTCTTATAATTCCTTACACTCAAGCATCAAACAGAATGATATGTTCAGGAGGTACTTTTGCAAGTTTTCAATACTACAGTAGCAACACTGAGTTTCCTCACTGCTGTCTCTCACTGCTGCCATCTTCACCTAATCTCCCCTTGCAATTCTGATCATCACAGTCAGCCCATTCACAACCTAAACTTGTCTATTTTTCTCTCAGTAACTGATACTGCATGCAGACTGGCTCACCTCATTAACACTACTGAAACCAGAGTCACGTATCCATGACTAGCAAGCAGAAATTTAGCATGTAAAAAAGATAAATGTGTCTTGCACATTATCTACAGCACCATCATAAAGCATGCTGAAATGAAAATGTTTTTAGGAAGATTTTGGGTCAATTTGAGGAAACAAAGTGGCTGCAGCTCCACCCAACAGCATGCTTCACCATTTTGGAAGCCTGCAAGGAGTGACATAATGCAGATTGTGTCAATAAGGCAACCATGTAAGGTCACTAAACAACTGCAGAATACGTTCCTGTGAAAATATAATTCTGTAGATATTTAGGTACTTCCATATTTAGGTACTTCCAAGTTAATGGAAATGGCAGAATACAGGTATGTCTTCAAAAAAGACTACTGGCCATGAAGACATATTTATGGACCCCCAGATAGGTGTGTCAAAGACATTAGGAAAGGCTGGCCCACCAGTTGCAAGGTTTTGTGTCTACTAGTACAGCAGTTGCACTATTGCTTTGGGGCACCAACAAACCCTGGAGTGTCACAGCAAGGGTCAGAACGGAGGAAGAGAACTGAGCGTTTGCAGAACAGCACTCCTACTACTGAGGGGGTGAGGAATGGATCTCTGCATCAGCCTGGCCACTAGTTGTGGCTGAGAGTGAAGGGATTGAGGCCTGCCAGATTTGGGAGTGGAGGAGCAATTGATGTTGATGTGCTGGGTGTGGGAGAACGCCCATCAGCATCCTTGATGCCATTGCACATCCACTCCTGGCAGGGACCAGAAAGCAGTGAAAAAGTAGTGGAAATGCTAGCAGCTGGAAGGGTGATGCTATACCTTGTCCCTCCACATCCAGCACCAGGCCTCACCTACCTGGACCTGGACCCCTAGGTCTTCACTTCCATCACTGAGGCAGGCTGGATAATGAGGGGAGTCACCAAGGGGCTTCAGTCAATCTTGCCTTAGGGGAAAGCTAAGGGGAAACAACAGAGTGGAGTAGTGCAGATGGACAGGGGATGCTGGTGTCTATTAGTCCCCCTGGCCCTGATCATTGTCAGATTAATAAGACTTCCCCCTTGATCCCCTGATCCTGTATCTCTGGTAGTCTAGTGGTTCCCTTTTCCCCAGCCCTGATCCATATAATAATAAAAAGTTGCCTGGTCCATGGAAGTCAAGTGGCCCCCCACCCCATTAGTATAGTATACAGCACACTCCCATTGGTAGATAGGTAAATCAAAGGGCACATACTGTATACTGGACACACTCCTGTACAGTTTAGTTGGCGGCTGGCTGGTGTGGTGTGAGGTGGGCTGTGCCAGTCGTCGGCTCCGATCAGGTTAGGGAGGAGCAGGGTGGTGGGTCACTGCCTAATGAGGTGGGGGCCACTTGACTATCAGGGACTGGGGACTTTTTTATTATTTTATGGATTGGGGCTAGGGAGGGGGAACCACTAGACTACCATGGATATGGGGATCAAGGGGAGGTTTCTTATTATTCTGATGGTGATCGGGGCTAGGGGGAACCACTAGACTACTAGGGATATGGGGAGCGGGAGAGATTTTTACTATTATCACATTGATTGGGACTAGGGAGGGGCTGCTGTACCACCAGGATCCCCTTCCCTTAACAGTAGGCAGCAGGGATTCAGAAGCGCAAATCTGCACCAATGCTGGAAGTTGTTTTGCTCTTCTGAAATGTTTCAATATTGTGCTGTGCCGCATATGCAAGGGGGACCTCTCATTTGCATAGGTGCAGCACAATATTGTGCACGTCAGTGCTGTCAGGGATGCTCCATGCATCTGTGCCCTTTGAATATGGGCACACTCCTGACAGCTGTCACATTTGCAGGTATGCACGTTGCATCCTGGGTTGTGCCCCTGCACCCCCTTTGAAAATAAGTGTCCTGTATTATTTAATTTAAACTACCTTTGAAAAAGTACTCACAGAGGTACAAAAGGGAGTTGCAAGGTTTTGTGTCTACTAATAAGGAGCACAAGCACTTTTGGCGATATGCACAGCACTCCATTAATGGATGTCAAGTTAGTTTTTCAATAAATTGTGATACCACGTATATCCTTGAGTGACTGTGTTTGTAGGCACTGTAAGAGCGAAGTTCTGTTTGGTTGCCCTCTCAGATTGATTGACCCTATATATTGCATTAGCTTTGGGTGGTTTCTTGCCTGTTTCTGTTGCACTAATTATTAGTTCCATCTATTTTCTTTTCTTTATGCTGTTGACTTATTACACTGAGGCATAAACAGGAACCTGTCCCTGTTAGTGCCATGTTTTTTGTGCACACAGAGTGGGAACTGATATGACTGTTTAACTTTTAATGGTGTGATTTAAGTGCTCTTTCGTTACCATGGAAATAGATATATTGGGATGTGATTTGTTTACCAAGGCTATGCAAGTTATGAATATTAATTCCAGAATTCCACAAATTATGGATTATTCATTGTTTGGGACCTAATTTCAAATAGTATCCACTATTTGGGGTATACATATTTGGGAATCAAAAGGCAAAAAGTAAAATAAAAAAGAGTAAAAAAAAACCAAACATTTTCATACAGTATGCCCAAAGTGGCCAGGGCTAGGTGCGTGGCCACCCCAACCCATCTCAGTCATCTTCCACACTACTTCCATGATTGTCCTGTCTTCCTCTGATTTAAAATCTCTAATTTTTCATCTTCCAGCTCTTTATGACACACAACACTGTTTTTAAAAGCCCGACCGCCTCCCTAAACTGTCACCCCCAGCCCTCTATGGGTTAAAAAACTAAAAGATGACAGTGTGCCTCTCCTGACCCCAGCTCCATGGTGGGATTTATATAAGTAATCTCAATCTGTCAATCAGGTCATCCTCCTCCTGACGACAGTGTCTTTTAAGTTTATCCCCCTCTGCTAGACTAAATCTCAAATGGAATTTTTTGGGCAAAACAGAAATTATTTATCTGTGTGCCCTTTGACCCCTGTTTCAGGATGGAGGGGGTCATAAAATGATCCGAACTGCTCAGCTGGCTACTGCACTGTGCAGTGCTGCAATTGTCACTTGGATCTGTCTGGAGTTATTGAGTGATACTAAGCTGGCTATAATAAAGGATTGCAAAGAAGCTCAATGATGCATTTTGCAGAAATATATTAAAGGTAACATTTACAAACATAATCAAAATGTGACACTATTTGATAACTACAGCATGTGTCTACAGTTATAATATTCTAGCCTTAAGCATTAATAACAGTACTGAATAACATGTCAAATATATTATGCCCTTGGGATCTAGGTTGGGTAAAACAGTATGTCAAATGTAATCATTCTTGCTACTTGAGTACCATGACAGCAGCTGACTAGTAAAATAATGTGAAAGTCAAAGGTCAGAGGTTGGAGTACAGTAGCTAGAATGTTGCCCTATTGCAAAGTCTAGTAACACCTGAAGTGCCTACAGGATTGTTTTAAGCATGCATGTATTTCAGCTATCTAACAGCATACAAAAAATACAGAATTAGTCTCATTCAGGTGTTCTAAACTAAACTGTATTTATGAGTGTTGTAAAGTGATGTTGTCATTTTAGAAAAGGAAGACAGCCACCGACAAAAAAAAAAGCTGAAAAAAATTATTTATGTATTTATTTATTTGAATTTTGGTAACCGGGTGATCCCACTGAGACAATACAGTCCATTTTTCATGGGCAACCCGGGATCAAACAGACATTTACAAGGTTTATACATCCAAAATAGTGTAGGTGTATGCAAGTACAGGGGATAGAGCACAGTGCTTTACAAGTTCCAAAAGAGCAGGATTTACAAGGAGATCATCATTATATGCAATGAACACTAATTCAACAAACAGTGCAACAGTAATTCAAAATATTACATTGTAGGTAGACAAAGCATCAAACGTATAGTCCCAGTGGCTATGATTATACAACATTGTGAACAAAATGTGAATTTCAAGCTATTCTGCTTTTTATTACTTTTGCTGAGTGACTTTGTAAACAAGTATTGTGGTGATCAAAGAAACTCTAGAATCTATCTTGTCTGCCCTTCCTGCTGCATGGAGTGACTATCCCAATGTAACTTTGGGCACACACCCCAACTGTTAAGCAGAATGCTGCACTAATCATGATGTGCAGTCCGTAATACCGTTCTCCGTAATTAATTTATCCTGTCGTGTTTTGAAAGCATGAACAATGTTAGCTTCCACAGCCTCACTGAATAGGTTATTAACATATTCTATACTCTCTGAGTGAAGTAATGTTTTCTAATGTTCTCCTTATCCTACCCCCACCAATCTCTCAGTTTCAGTATGTGTTCTTTAATTCTGCTAGAACTCACCAGCTCAAACATCTGTGTATGACCCACGATATTTACCCCCTTAAAGATTCCAAACACTGTGATCAAGTCCCCTCTCAGACTTCTCTTCTCTAAATAATTTAAAGAGCAGCTGACACCTTCGAGACAATTTTAACACCCTCCCCTAGATATTCCATCTACAGGGAAGATCGAGTAGACAAACGCGGTGATGGTTGCGCACTACTCATATGGGACTCTCTTATAGGTCAGGGACTCCCAGCTCCCAAACGTCATTATGGAGCCCAAGCTCTTACCTTAAAAATCACACCTGAACCTGCCCAAGGCCCTCTCTTCCTCACGGTTTCCTATGTACCCCAGAGGAATCAAAACCAAGTGGTCCAGTCCCTCATTGACTACCTCACATTTCTCCCACACAAAGTGGAGCAAGTCATCCTAGGTGATCTCAATGTTAACTGGCTTTCCTTCACTGTCTCATATAAGGGACTCCTTTGCTGCCCTGTATACTGTATGTCCCATTTAGTCACCCAGCCCACCAGATTCAACCACTCTACTGGCACCAGCACTCTCCTCGATGTTGTTATATCTAACTGTCCCTACAAAATCCGGGATGTCACTGTCCTCCCTGACTCTCTTAACAATCACTCTCCAGTCCTCTGTCTCTGGCCATCCTCCATTCTGAAGCCAGTGTCCCAGGTCACCCTATGCCACCGTTTATGCCCCGGCTGCCTCCGAAAATTAAAACAATACCTAGCCCAGCTAGATTTGTCCCCTATACAGCGTGCCCCTGACATTGACTCAGCTCTTGACCACTTCACAAATGCCTTTGGTAAGACTTTTGACCTTTTCCCCCACTCACCAGGATCTGCTCCAAAAAATGCAATGCCCCATTAATCACCCCACCCCTCCTCCAGAGACTCAAAAACAGATATAACCTCTGGCACATTGCTGCAGAATCTGGAAAGGTGTCTGATAGACAGGCCTACAATGCAGAACGCAATAGGTGCACTTAGGCCATTAGGCGAGCCAAGGCAGAGCACTACCAGACCACCCTCACTTCCACTTGGGGTTCAGCCCGGACCTTCTGGGATAATAAGAAAGTGCTAAATGGAAAGTCCCACTCCCCCCATACTATCCAAGCTCTCCATCAATGGCACCCCCACCACAGATCCACTCCTTATAGCCAATTGCCTTAACACCGCCTTCTCTGACTTATGCTCAGTCCTCCCCAGCAGCTTCTTTGACCCAATCCCCCCTCTCTCCCTCTGGTCCTGCATCACCCACCATTCTACCTGTGCACCCTATCCCCCCAAGAAGCCAGGCTGCACCTACTAAAAGTCATAGGCAGCAATAACCACAGCAGTGATGGCCTCGACTCCAGGATCCTCAGTATGGTCTTGGACGAAGCCCTAGTCCCCCTGACTGACCTTCTAAACTAGTCTCTATGCCTGGGTCAGTTCCCAAGTGCTTGGAAAACTGCTGAAATCACACCCATACATAACAGTGGGGACTGGTCCACCCCCAACAATTACTGGCCGATCTCCATCCTCCTCCCACTCTCAAAAGCCCTTGAAAAAATGATGTCGATCCAGATCTCTGAATACCTAACCAACTACAACATTATGTGTCCAAAGCAGCATGGTTTCCACCCAGGACACAGTACAACCATGGCTCTCCTGGAATTCTCCCAACACCTGCATGCTGCTCTCAACTCTGGCAGCCTTGCAGGAGCAGTGTTCATTGACCTCTCCAATGCCTTTGACACTGTCTGTCATCCCCTTCTACTTGACTCTCTCCACCAACTTGACTTCTCTGGTGGTCCCATTTCCTGGTTCTCTAGCTACATCTCTGCAAGATTCCAGCATGTCAAGATCAGCGGCTCCCTCTCCAGCATGCTTCCCGTTCGCTCCGGCATCCCTCAGGGCTCCATCCTGGGTCCAGTACCTTTTAGTCTCTACCTCAACACTCTCCCCAGCTCATGTACTGGTAAATTCTCCTCTGTGCCAATGATGCAGTCCTCATTGCCTCACATACCAATCCCACCTCCCTCCAATTATCTCTCCAGCAAGCTTACAACCAAGCTGAAAGGTGGTTCGGTGACCACAGACTAGTCATTAACCTAAAGAAAACCAAATCAATGCTCTTCTCCCACCACCAAAATAAAGCTAAAAATACCCTCCTCTTGATTATCCCCGACACTCTGCACCCGTTAAAACAAGTGACCACATACAAGTACCTAGGCATCACATTTGATACTGCCCTCTCCTTCCACGCCCACATTAATGCAATGTCAGCTGCCATAAACTCTTGGATTGGCCTGCTATACTGGTACAGGGACTGCCTGCCTCAGGTTGCCCTCAGGCTGGCCATCACCTCCTCAGTCCTGTCCCTCGTGGACTATGGCGTGCCCATCTACGCTGCAGCTGACAACACTGCCCTCTCCAAAATCCAGCTCTGCATCAATAAGGTCTGTAGGCTCCTGACCAGTGCCCCCAGCCACACTCACACCTGCCTTCTCTATACTACCACCAATCTGCTCAACTTTGAAGAGTGACTGCTCTACCAGACCTGCCTTATCGCTAAGAAATCACTGCTACGACTCTTCCCTCCTGGGGGTCTCCACCTCCCTAAAGCAGTCATCGTCATCCATCACCACCCATAGCTCTGCTAAGGCCACCTTCCAGGTGCCCAGAACCAAGACCTCTCTTACCCTAGATCCTTCCTCAACCGAGCCCCCATCTGGTTCAACTCCCTTCCTAGCTGCATCTCCAATTTGCCAAAAATTGGCTCCTTCTAAACAGCCTTTCAGAACCATATATTTAATGCCCACTGTTGTAGGTGCAATTAACCCCCTGTTGTAACCTGTGGTACCTGCCCACCTTGCCCTCTGGCTCAACAGCGTCCACTGGCCAGCCTCTTCCTCCCCCAGACCCACTCCTTCCATACTAGATCCAAATAGGGATGTAACCCACTGTCTTCTCTTAGGAGCTACTATATCCATTATTGTAACTCACAATTTTGTAACACTATGTAACCTAAGTAACAAATAAACTACTATATTATGTAATCTAAGTGTATCTATGTTAAATGTTCCTTTCACTGCACCTGTAATGTTACCCTCTGTTTTAATCTGCACTGTAATAACTGTCTTGATGTCTGCCCTCCCTGCGATGAGGTGCCTTTGTAAATGAATCTCTGACTCAAAGGTTGTAAACCCGATTTGTAATTAATAAATGAAATGAATAAATGAACAAACCATAATATTTAGGCACAGTTCAGCTTGTGTTTCATGATAGTTCTGTATTCGTCCTCCCCATTATTTATTGCTGAGATCATTTGCATTGAAACAAAATCTGTGTTCCTGAAGAGTTCAACTAACCCTGTTGTTTTCTCCCTACCTAAGGTCATAATGCACTGCTTGTGGCACCACCGGTACTCTCACAGCAACACATTGTGATGTCACAACACAAGATTATGACTTGAAGTAGGGAGTAAGCTATAGAGGCCGATGAACTCTAAGGGAACTCCAAGGGATAAAGACCATGTAGTTAGGAAAATTTACTCAGTAATAAATAATGTGGAAGAGACACATATAGAATATATATGGAATGCAAGCTGAATTGGACCTAATTATTATGGTTTTCAAAGTTTTCTATGAGGCATCAGTAACTCATTAAGCATGTCCAAACTTCGCTGATAACTCTTCCCCCAAACCTCTAATCAGCTTGGGCATTTGCATAAAAACAAAAGAGTCACAGTCAAAGTCACAGGGGTTCAGCAATATAGGGCTTGTAGTCTTATGCTGAACTTTTGATTGTGATCCCCTGAATCATACTCAAAAGAAGTTGCAGACCCCTCTCACACGTTTAAAAATCACTGTGAAAATCTATATCAGTTGGAGGGTGCAACAGTTTTCTTGTAACTGTCCTGCAGGCTGATTCTAAAAGCATGGCGACCTTCACATAGCTTTACAAAACCTGCTGCCTTATGATCTGCTTGTGGCAGATGGTATTGGTGCTTCAACTCTGTGACTGACCAAGGGACAAAGACAGTTGTGGTACTAACAATGATACAGTATTCTGCACATGAGGGAACAAAAGGAGTAATGCTGGACACCAGAGACTTCTGAAGGGTAGATTGGTCATAGACCACCAAGAGATTAAGCAAGAAGACACTTAATGGGGCAATCTTATGTGGACAAAAGCAGACCAAAAGGTTAAGGAACAATTGAGGCAGAAGCACCTGTGCCCACAGACTCTGTCCATGGCACAACACCATACAACTAGTGTTGTACCATGTAATGAAATCTGTGGGTGTCCCACATCAAGTGTTAGCATGTGCAAATCTCATTTGGTAACACTAATATCTGGTGACCCTACTTTACATTCTGACATGGGAGCAAAGGGAACTCCTCCCCCAGCATCTAGCCCGCTCTTTAGCGCATAGCCAAAATGTAGAATGGTGTAATTGGGAGATTCTTTGCTGCCTGATTTGCATTTCCACACTGTGACTGAAAGTTAGGATCAGGATTTGTATTCTACATCATCTGATCCTGATACTTTTACTTTAGTTGAGATAACTAACATCACAGTCTATTACTACAGAAATTATTCTGCTATCACAACTAAAGAGTCTTGACTTAAGATAGAGAATATGTCTCTGGAGAAGATAAAATAAAATGGACATTAGAGTCTGGGTGGGATATTCAAAGCAGTTGCGCATGGCGCAACTGAGATGCGCCTGAGCAAGTGTGGAACTGAGCCAAAGAGTGATATTCAGTGGGAGCAGATGTGCGGTGCAAATTGCAGTGCACCAATGTGCAACCCTAATAAATGCATGCACAAGTGCAGGGGGCATAGCCGTGAATAAGTGGCACAATGCAATATTTAATAGCAAGCTGATGGCGCAAGAGCAGAGCAACAGGGACATGCACGGAGCAAACTTGAGCCCATAAAAAGAGGGAGCAAGCAAGGGACAGAGGCTTGCACCACAGGGGAGCAGTAGAGACAGAGACAGAGAGAGAAAGAGAGAGAGAGACACACATTAGCCAGGCAGAACAGCAGGAGGGGTGCAAGACAGAGGCAGGAAGTTCCACAGAGTGTGGGACAGGCCGTTTGACCCTGAAGGTGCCTGCGTGTGTGAGCTTGTTTGTGTGCGTGTGTGACACAGCAGTGGGGGCAGCAACTGCAGCATGAACCTGCGAGCCCTGTCATAGGAGTGGCCATGAAAGTACCTGGATGGGTGGGAGGCAGAAGCCACAGCCAACAGGCCACCAGCAGGGACTCCCAACACAGGTGTATGCCCAGCACAGATGCACATGCAGCAGCACACAGCCGGGGGTGCCAGGGGAGACAGCCTCCCAGGGAGGGCAGGACATCGCAGGCCATGGCCAGTGCCATCTTCCAGATGGAGGCAGTAATGAGGGGTGTGAGGAGGCAGGAGGCAGAGCGGCGTGGCTGTGGAAGAGCCCATTGGAGGTATGCCCGGAACATGTGGTACCATGCCCACACCACCTATGAACAGTACAGTGACACTCAGATTGTGGGCCGGTACCACCTGAACTGGGCAATTCTGAGGCAGCTCTGTGAGCTGTGCAGTGATGAGATGCAGGCACCCACAAGACGGAGCCATGCTCTGTCGGTGGAGACCATGGTCACGGCCGTCATGTGCCTGCTCACCATGGGTACCTTCCAGAAACCAACAGGGGACACACCAGGCATAACCTAATTGACCGTGTCATGGCTCCTCACACAATCCCTCAATGCACTGCTGCCACATGCTGCAGAATACATCCAATTCCCCAGCACATAGGCAGAGTGTACAGCGAACATGCAGGAGTTCCACAGGGTGGCACATATGCCTGGTGTGCTAGGGACCATCGACTGCACCCATGTAGGCATCCACACACCACCTGGGCCAGAGGGGGTAGCTTACATCAACAGGAAGGCTACCCCAGTGTCAACTGCCAGGTGGTGTGTGATGCCAGGGGGCGCATAATCAATGTCTGTGCCACACACCCTGGTGGAGCACAGAATGCCTTCATCTGGCACCAGTCAGCACTGTGCCACAGGTTTGAGAGTGGGGACATATGCACTGGCCACCTAGTAGGTGAGTATGCAGCTGGAATGGGCAGTCTAGCACAACAGGGCAGGGTGTGGGGGGACACTAGGCCTAGGGCATCAGAGGGTGTGGCAGGGAAGGTGGGGGAGAAGCTACACAGACCACCATGCTAACAAGTAACAGCAGATACCCACTCCGACCTTGGCTGCTCACCTCATACCAGTGCCCATTGATCCCAGTGCAGGAGCGATACAATGAGGCACACACCAGCACACAGAACATCATCGAGTGTGTATTTGGGCTGCTAAAGGCACGGTTCTGTTGCCTGTCCAGGTCTGGCGGCGCCCTACAGTACAGCCTCTCAAAGGTCTGCGGCCTATTCCTGGCCTGCTGTATGCTACACAACATGGTCACTGACTGTGGGATAGCTGGTGAGGTCGAAGAGAGGAACAGCAGTGTGGACAAAGTGGCCACCAGTCCAGGTGGTGGTGGGCAACTCCCCCCTGGGAGATGGGATCCCCCGCTGAACAGGATGGCCCAGCAGCACTGGGACACAATTGCAGAGGAGCACTACGGTGCATGCATGTAGGTATACATGACCACATGCAAGTCCCAGCGACCATGGCACAGTACACAGGCTTGGAAGGCCGGGCCCCATGACAGACAAGGCTGGAGGGTAGCGTGGATGGGCATGGAACTGGACTCTGTGGAAGCTCCCTGTTCAGCACTGTAGACCTCACACACACACACACACACGCACACACATGCACATGGGCACCCACACGCACACACCCAGAGGCCACCAACAGACATGTGTCAGATGCTGCACACCAGTGCACAGTAGCGGCTGGTGTTGTGTTGGCATCATCATGCACATGCCACAGTTGCCAGCAGCTGGGTGAGTGTACACAAGGTGGGTGTGTGGTATGGACCGTGGATGACATGTCCCTGGAATGCACACGCACACACCACACCAATGTGCATACAGGGCAGCGGCAGACAGCGGATGGGGAGGGATGCAGATCAGGACTGCCGCGCAGTCGCATGGCCACTGCGGACATGTGGATGGCCCTGCTGGGACCACCCAGCAGATGCAGGCTGTGCGATGGCCACAGGGGGTGTCTCAGTCATTCCCCCAGGTGTGTCACTGTGGGAACGTGACCCGTCCGTCACAGGGGTCTGCAGGCTCCCGAACATGCCCACTCCAGGCATGCCCGGAATGCCCATAGCAGATCCTGGCATCAATACTGAGGGGGTCGCACGATGCTGTGACTGAGGGGTTGAGAAGGCACTCTGCGGGGTCCGTGGTGGACGGCCATACACCAGGGTGGCC
This sequence comes from Neoceratodus forsteri, assembly GCA_016271365.2. NCBI lineage: Eukaryota > Metazoa > Chordata > Ceratodontiformes > Ceratodontidae > Neoceratodus > Neoceratodus forsteri. Next base: position 324,686,734 of record CM057458.1, read on the forward strand.
AGTGGTGCTAGGCCAGCTGTGACCGCAGTGGTAAGCCGATCCAAGGCTGCAATCGTGTCCTCCCGCATGCGTGTGGTCTTGGCCAGGAACTGCTCATAGTCCCGGTCACGTCTCCCTGCAGACTGGCGCAGCTCTGTGCTGAATGCACGCACCCCCTGCCATGACCAGCACCTGTTGCTCCATGGAGGCCCGTATCAGACAGGTGTGCTCGGTCAAGGGGTCAGCACCCTGGGATGCATGGGCATTGCGCCAACCCACGGGTGTTGCATGACCCCGCAGCACAGCCCCCTTCACTGGTGGGGGCTGCACAGTGGGGCCCCCTTGGGGCTGATCAGTCTGTGATGCAACAGCAGCAGCCGCTGCACCAGGCCCCCCCGATCCCATCCTGCTGCAGCTGCTGCCACTCTGGTCGCTGTGCCTGGAATGGAACCCAGGCAGCTGCACCACCACCGCCACCCCCTTCGGACTGCACCACACTGCTGGCACCCACAGCCTCACTGGGTGTGGCGGCCGGTGGGTGGACAACCGCCACCAGGGCACCATCTGCACTGCCATTTTGGGTGTGTGGTATGGGTGCCTCCCCCTGACTGGCAACACCACTATCCAAGATAACAATCATGGCATCATCATTGGTCTTGGACCCTGCCCCAATCTGTGTCTGTGCATACTGGAAGCCATGGCTGGCATCTTACTGAAAAACAGCCATGGCCTCATCCGCAACCATGCCACAGGCATCCGGTTGGATGGTGGTATTGGACTGCCTGCGGTCCGGACCAAGGACACCAGTGAAGGTGGATGGATGGTCCTTCAGGTCCAGGACCACCCCCATGGTGGTCACACCCACCCCTGCTGCTGCATGCAGGTGCTCCAGAGCTAAAAAAGGAACACAGTCGCATTAGTGCCACTGGCACACACCCCTGCACCCCTGCCCCCTGCCACCCCTTCTCCCCTTTCCCAGGCACTGCTGTACCCATCATGCAGTAATGAGCTGCCCCCCATCTGGAATCCTTCACGGGGCAAACCCTCGATGGTGCTGCACAGCATGGACGCCACCACCAACTCCACCTGCGGCATCAGCTGTGGCACATCAGGTTGTCCACCACCCATGGCAGCACGTGTGGCCCAGATGGCGGCCATCTTCTCCTTGATCCTCCTCTGGTCTGTTTCTACCTTCTTTTTGCACTTCTGTGCTGTCCTCTGATGGATGCCCTGCTGGTTCACAGCCCTGGCCACATCCTCCCATGCTGTCACCCTGGGCCTATGGAGTGCCTATTGAGGCACTCAGGAGAGGATCCTGGTCCAGGAAGGCATCGAATAGGGCATCGCTCTCTGCTCTCGTGAAGTTGGGCCTGTGCCTCCATGCAGGCCCAATCTCCTCAACCTCCTCGTGATCCGACATGCTTATTCCTGTGGGTAAGAACATGGGGTCAGTGATGGCACAACGCCTTCCCAATCCACTGTCCCGACAGGCCCACAGCCTGGTGGATTACCTCTGAAGGATGCAATACCTGTCTGGTGCCTGTGCAATCCTGTGGCGCATTTAGAGCGCATCACATGCAAATGAGAGGAGGCGCAACTGAAATGAGATGCAAATGCCTCCGATGCACCATGGGTATGCTGATCAGCCCATCTGCATATTCCAGCTGAATATCACGAAGTTGAGCATGGCGCATTGGTGTTACGCATGAACAAGCCATGGCGCAACTGTATGATGTGTGCAGTAGGCCTGGCATTGTGCATGCATGCACTGATGTCGTGTACATTGATGGCGCATCCTACGCACACTGCGCTATATGTGGTACAGTGCTCTGCCACTATTGGGCTTGTGGCGCTCATGCGCTGTATGCCCTATGGTGTCCGTGCACGATTGGCACATGAATCATGGGGCACACATGCCCCTATTGTGCACCATGCATGGTGTGCCCTATCGCACTGTCGTGCACAGTGCGCATGCCAGCAAATGACCCCACGAGTGTCCTTTGACCCTCTGGGTGCCTGCGGCACATGCCAGTGCTGCCCCAGCTGTATCATGCATCACTAGGGAACTGGGGATGGCAGTGCATCACCAAGCAAGCCGCGCACCCACAGCATGTGTGGCTCGTGCACTACTGGGTACCATTTTGTATCTGCAATTGCAGAATAGGGCATGCCGTGCTGTTGCACTGTGAGGGCACCCAACTGGACCCAGGTAGAACTTGTGAACCTTGTGGCCCCGGTGGAGCCACATGTGGGTTCTCTGCATGGCCAGGTGCCCCTGGATTGGCCTCGAACAGAGGTGTGGCTGGAGGTGGCTGAGGGGTTGGGGGAGACCACTGGGGCACAGTGCAGTGGGGAGCAGTGCCACCACTGCTAAGGAGACCTGTGGAGGAGGGACCCTGACAGGCTATGGTCACTGCTGGCACACATCCGGAGGGGTGCCATGCCACATCCAGGTGAGTGCACTACATCCATGTCTGTGCCATTCCAGTGTTCTGTGTGGGCCAGCAGGGTGTCACACCATGCTGTGGAGGGGCTGTGGCTGTGCACTCTGTTGGCTGTGGCAGCGCACCATGGGTGTGCTGTGCCACTGCACCACCACTGCACAGGGCCAGGGGGCATGCTGTGCTGGGGAGGCATGTGGGGTGTTGCCAGGTACTGATGTGTCCTTCTCAATGTCTCCCTACTGGCCCTGAGGATAGGCGACATACACAGATGGCAGGCGCTACAGGTGGATGAGGGCAGGCCAATGCTGGGGCACAGGCACAGGTTGCAGGCTGCATGGGCGGTGCCACCAGACAGGCACCGGTTGCACTGCAGCAAGCAGGTAGGCACTCTTTCAGGGTTTGTTGTTGTGCAGGGAGGGGGTGGGCCATAGCTCTCTGTGCATATGGCCATTCCCACTATGCGTAGCCGGCGGGGTCCATTGCACCATGCCGTGGCTATCGTACATGTGTGTGGCTGTAGCAGGTGGGCTGTGGGTGCACCCGGGTTCCAGCCATGCCATTGCCATCCCACCACTTATCCCTGTTGCCTAGCCATCATGGTTGTGGTGTGCGGCACGTGGGTGGTGTTGGTGTGCAGTGCTCTGTGTGGCTGTGGATGGTCGGGATGGCAACTCATGTGGCACACATGCTGCGGGAGGCTGTCTGCCATCTCAGGGGTGCATGTCACTGCTATCTGTTGTGCATGGTGCGTGGGCTACAGTCATATGGACATGCATTCATACCATGTCCCCTCCTTTGTCCTAGGTGTCCAATGGGATGCTGTCAACACCAGACTCCTTCAGAGGATACTGCAGGTCACCACAGCCATGCTCCAGGTGGCGCGACTCATTTGGCAGGCCCTGTGCAGGCCACAGAGAAGACAGTGCACCAGGCGCCAGTAGGGCATGGACACCCATAGGGCCCTTTGGCCTGTACCCCTTCCCTTCCCTGACACCCCTCCCTTTCCCTCCCTCGTACCCTTAGCCAGCCATGTCCCCTGTCCCCCTGCCTCCCTTCCCTGGCCTACCATTTTGTTTGTGGCCTCCCCATTCCCTTTTCCCTGTACCTGTTGTTCAGTACATAGTTATTGTTGCTTTGTTTTAATACACTTTTCTATTGTTAGCCATCTGTGTCTGTGTCTGCTTTGCAGCTGGCGTGTGGAGCCATGCTGCAGTGGTGTGCATGGTGGCTGAGTGGTATGTCTGGGGTTGAATGGGGAATGTGCCTGGTGGTCTGTGCCCAGTGGCTGGTGGGTGTGCCCTGGGGTGTATGTGCGCACTCTGTTCATGTTGTGTGGCATGTGTGTTGTGTGCTTTTAGCATGTGTGTTGCCAGCTGTGATCCAAGTGGTGTGTCCTGTGCCTTCCTGTGGGTGTTGCCCGTGGCTGTTTGCCAGTGGACATTGGTGGCACACTGCCTCCATGCACCACTGTGGTGCACATGGTCAGAGGCCTGCAGCCATGCGCCTGCCATGCCTCCCTCCTGGCATCTTCTGCACCCTGGTGGTGGTCTGTTCTGCTCTGGTGGCATGCGCCCTGCTGTGTCTGTTGTCCTGTGTCCTGGTCCATGCACCTCTGACCCTTGTACAGCCCTGGTTGTGCTATGGCGCATCCCTGCAATATTCAGCCTTGTTGCGCTGGCGCTTGCCATCATGCACAACCTTTGAATATCGCATTCGGTGCACACTGGCGCAGTGTACTTGTGCTGTGCAGCTACTGCACCTGCCTCTGGTGCATTTCTGAATATCCCACCCCCAATGTTTTTCTATGCCAGTACCCTTTGTAATAAACAATGAAACATCTGGAAATTCAATATTAAGTAGGATGTTGTGTAACTGGGTTCTTATGATGCCAATTGTTTCCCTAGCAATGTAAACTGTCTTTAAAAATATTCATGTAAAACAAATGTTACAGCATTATTACAGCATTATTAGTGAGAGCTGAAGCACAAAGCCTCAACGATGGGGAGCTGCAATGTTAAGAAAACATCCACAGACTTGGTGAAAATGTGGTGAGTTGTTCCTCAGGATTTAAATGATTGCTTGATGCAGTGCTGGTTACTATAACTTCAGAACTCTCTCTCTCAAACCATTGTTGCGCAATTCATTTTCCAGACCATAAAAGTCCTGTGCTGTAGAATATGGACTGGATGAGTATTTGCTTCGCACCCAAATAGTGGCCTACCGCAACTATTTGTATTCAGTCAAATACCTAATTGAAACCATAGTGCTCACTAACTTCTACTGATAGATAAACAAAGTATATGATTTAACACCTTTTATTGGACCCAAAAGATATTTTCAGATCACTAGCTTTCAGGCTACACAGAGCCCTTCTTCAGGTGCATGGGACCAATGGACATGTCTCTGTGTAGCCTGAAAGCTTGTGTTGCTACAATTTCTTATTGGTCAAATAAGGATGACCAGGATGACCCAAGGATGACCCAGGGAATTACAGACCAATCAGTCTGACCTCAATCGTGTGCAAGCTCATGGAGTCCATACTTAAAGAAAGGTTACTAGAATATCTAGAGGAGCATGTTTTCCATAATGCGAGGCAGCACATGTTCATGTTGTGGGGGTTGGGGACTGTGTCAAATGGATCTGACTGACTTCTTTGACTGGTTCACAAAGACAGTAGACACAAGCCAAGTGGTAGACATCCTCTATCTAGATTTCAACTAGCCTTTGACTCTGTGCCTCACAAAAGATTTATCAGGAAGTTGGTGGATCATGGTATTGGGGGAGGGATTTTGACCAGATGGGTGGAAAATGGGCTGAGGAACAGAACCCAGAGGGTGGTTGTTGGGGGGGGCACTTATCTGGCACCAAAGTGGTCTGGCAGGGCTTGGTGCTAGTGATGGTGTTGTTCAATGTCTTCATCAATGACACTGGGGATGGCATTGAAGGGACACTGGCAACCCTTATGGCATCATATTATTTTTGATTGAAAACCTACATTTTATGATTGCTTACCTTCCCTAAAATTAATTGGTGATACTGGCTGTTTTATCTGCTTCCTTTCCTAATAGAACTGCAATGCATACTAGTAGTGTAATTATACCCCTAACGTGTCTTGTTTCAAATCATTGATCTACTCTTATTGCAATATTACTGAACATTAGGTATACACCCAAATAAAGCAGCTGCTCATGATGCAATAGTCACCTCTCTTCTTACTGCACAACAAGTGTCTATATGGCATTATTTATTTATTTAGTTAGTTTTTGTTGACCGGGTAGGGTGCACTAGCCATGGCAATGATTATTTTCAGGCATGACCCGGGAGGTTACAAAAACAACACATGAGAGACAATAAAACAATCCATACTTGTACAAAAGGAATACAATACAGTACAGACAATAAAACAATCAAAACTTGTACAATATGAATACTGTGCAGACAGGGAAAAAACAATAGGTAATAACTGAGTGTAGTGGCAATGTCTGAAGAAAATACAAAAATCAATACAATTAACAGGGCAGAAAGGCAACATAGAAGGACAAATCTTGTAAAATAATACAGTGAAGACTGAAATACTATAAAGGTCAAAGCATGAAGGATATTGGAGGATATGGGAATAGATAGGAGATTGGAAAGAATGGGAAAGGGATGGGTTAGATGGCTTGGAAGTCATAGCATGATAGGAGAAGAGGACAAGGAGAAAATGGAAAGATAGGGCAGAAAGGTGACAAGGGGAAAGTGCCCAGCATAATTTTGGGCAGGATTCTGGTGTGGGTAGTTGGAGGGTGCAGGAGGTAGGGGAGAGATGTAAGGGCTAAGGAGGTTTAAAACAAGCACAGGTGCTGGATTCTGTGAGATGGTTGCATAGCAGTTTTTTGAACGAGGCATGGGATGGAGCTTGGCATATAGTTAGAGAGAGGGAGTCCAGTGTAGAGGGGCATGACGGGAGAAAACGCTAGCACCTTTGGAAGGGTTGTGCCTGGGAACAAGGACGGGGCATTGGCTGCCGAGTGTAGTCCATAGATGGATGTTTGGCTAAGGAATAGTCCTGCCAGTGGCTTTGGTGTTTGGGTTCTAATTATGCTGTCTATGATTGAGCCATATGCATAGGCTTTAGAGGAAGACTGGGAAAGCCAATGCAGTTTAGAGTAAAGGAGACAGTGGTGTTTCATCTGGTGTGAAGAGATAGTATAGTGACAGATATTGTTGTAAATGATATCCCATTTCTGAAGTGCAGATTTACCTGCAGAGACATAAGTAGCAACTTCATAGGTGAGTGACAGGAGGAGTATACCATGTGCTATGGCAAGTCTGGCAGAGTGGGTGAGCACATAGCTGGAGTGATAGGCAATGCCAAGTTTCATATTGATCATCTTACTGGTCTGCTGGATGTGGAGATCAAAGGAAAGAGATGGATCTAGAGTGACACCAAGATATATAAAAGAGGGTACCACCAAGACAGATGAGCCATTTAAACCAGTGACATTGAAATTGGGTTAAGAGTGTTTGAGATTAGCCTTGGAGCCAAATAGCATGGCCTGTGTCTTGGATACATTTAAGACAAGTTTATGCTTTGACAGCCACTGTTGAATTTGGAGGAAATCTTCGGAGAGACGCTGATTTATTTCAGTTACGGTATTCGCACTAGAGTACAGAACAATGTCTTCGGCATATAACATGGAGGCAGTCTGCTGTAGGTTAGTGGTGATGTTGTTAATAAAGATGGTAAAGAGCAAGGGACCAAGGATAGACCCTTGAGGCACGCCGATGTTAATGGTTGCTTTGTCAGATAAGGTGGAGTTATATTTAACCAGTTGTGTCCTGTCCGAGAGGTAGCTACCAAACCACCCAACGACATTAGGAGAGAAACCTGATGATTTAAGTGCAGTAAGGAGGAGGGGGTGGTCAACAAGATCGAAAGCTTTCATCATGTCGATAAAAATTGCCTCCGTTAGAAGACCTGAGTCCATGGCAACTAGGGTATTGGATGTAAACTTGAGTAACGCAGTGGTAGTACTGTGACCTTTACGGAATCCATATTGAGCAGTTGTAAGAAGGTAATTCTTCTGCAGGAAGTCAATGGTTTGTGTGGCTATGAGTTTTTCGAGAATTTTGCTGAGATTGGATAGAATGGCTATGGGCCTATAGTTTGTAGGATTTGTGCTGCTGCCCTTTTTGAAAACTGTGGTGATCCTAGCTGACTTCCAAATGTCGGGAACATGGCTTTGGCATAGGGAGAGGGTGAAGATTTTTGCGAGAGGCACGGCGATATATGGGGCAGCTAGTTTTAGGAGCTGAGGTTCCAGATTATCTGACCCAGCAGCAGTGAACTCAGAGATGTTGTTTAGCAGTTTACATACTTCACCACTGGATAAAGACTTGAAAGGAAATTTGGGCCCGATGGTATCAGGTTGGTCAGTAAAGCAGGGATTTGTGGGGAAGGAGGAGGTGTAATTGGTAAGGTCAGAAAATTGTGTGTTAAAATAGTTGCCAATAGTTAGGGGGTTATTGAAGTGAACACCATTTAGGGACATGTTAATAGTAGTGGGGGCCGGATTTCAACTGAGGAAGCACTTTATATGGGACCAGAAGTTTCTGGAGTCACCATAGAATTTTGTTAGAAGATTAGGGGAGTTCCCAAAGATGACCAAGGGGCTAGGGGACTTATACGAGAGGAGGTTGAGGGAGCTGAACATGTACTCACTGAAGGAAAAGAGGGACAGGGGGGACATGATTAAAACCTTTAAGTACATTAAAGGAATAAACAAGACAGGTACAGAGGGGCTGTTCAAAGTAAGGGAGGGGAGGGACACCAAGGGCCATGATATGAGACTAGAGGGAGGAAGGTTCAGGAGGGAGATGATGAGACACTTTTTTACAGAGAGGGTGGTGGCTGGGTGGAATGCATTACCTGCAGAAGTGGTATCCAGTAGGACAGTGGACTGCTTCAAAAGGGGATGGAACAGGACAAGGGGGAGGGTCAATGAAGGGGTAGGGTGGAAGGGAGGGGCAGCTGCAGAATAAGGGATGCTAGCTGTACATTCGAGCAGACTTGATAGACCTCTAGGCCTTTATCTGCTGGCAAATTTTGTATGTTCGTATGTCCAAGAAAGTTGCAGTGGTAGTTTATCAGGTAATGTAAAGAAACATATCTTGGTGTGGTAACACCAATATGGTGGGCAGACTGTTTTTCACTTTTTAAAAGAAAAATAAATCAGAATCAAGCAAACAGCTACATCAGCAGACCCTACAGAACGTGATCAATCATAGCATGTGTTTTTTAAACTAGGGACACTTAGAGGACTAACGAGGTTGACAGTGTCCTTTTAAGGGCAATATGTACCTCTTTGTGGATGACACCAAGTTCTGTGGGAGAGTGGACACAGCTGAGGGGATACAGGACCTACAGGATGATCTGAAAAAACTTCAGAGGTGGTCCAGGATCTGGCAGCTTGGCTTCAATGCCAAGAAATGCAAAGTTATGCACATTGGAGCCAAGAAATACAGGATGGAGTACTACCTGGGTGGAGTCCTGGTATCTGCATCAGAGGAGGAGAAGGACCTCGGAGTGATGATCATTAGTGACCTGAAGCACTCTACACAGTGCAACACAGCAGCAGCAGCAAGGGCAAACAAGATGTTGGGATGCATAGATAATGGGATTAGTAGTAGGAGTGTGGAGGTTATACTGCCCTTGTACAGGTCAGTGGTGTGGCCACATCTAGAGTATGAAATTCAGTAATGGTGACCATATCACAAAAGGACATTAACCTGCTGGAGAAGGTCCAGAGGAGGGATACAAAGATGACAGTGGGTCAGCAGGGTAAGGCATATGAGGAGAGGTTGCGCAGAACTCAACATGCACTCCCTAGAAAAGAGGAGAGAGAAAGAGAGAGAGAGGACATGATTGGGACCTTCAAGTACTTGAAATGAATAAATACATTGTAAGGAATAAACAAAGTGGATAAGGAGGGTCTCTTTAAGCTGAGTGGTGACCATAACACAAGGGGGCACATTCTTAAGATGGGGGTGAGGTTTGGGTGGGGGTGAGGGTGGGCGACATGGACTACAGCCATATCCAAGAGCAGGGTCATTCTCGATGCCCTACAGAGAGCATGCCTTAGACAGCTAGTGGTGGACCCACTCTGGAAGGAGCAATATTAGACCTGGTACTCTCAAATGGAGAGAGGATCACAAACTTAGAAGTCAGTAGACATCTGGGAACAAGCGACCACTGCACAGTGTGCTTCACAATAAACACAACCATGGAGACAAGTCATACAAAGACAAGGATACTGGACTTTAGAAGGGCTGACTTTGGCATAATGGGTGAATACCGAGGAATGCATTAGCAAATGGCCAGAAAGGAGGGTGGAAGAACAATGGAGAAAAATCAAAACTGCCATCATGGAGGCAACAAGCCTTGTGTGAAACAAATAAAGAAAACAAAGCAGAATAAAAAACCACTATGGCTCTCAAAAGAGGTGTCAGGGAAGGTTAAGAAGAAAAGGCTGCATTCAAAAGTATGAATCACAGACGGAGCATGACAGGGAACTGTATCAATTAAAGCAGAAAGAAGTGGGAAGGCAGTCAGAAAAAAGGCCCAAACCGTGGAAAAGAATAGCCAACTCAGTTAAGAAGGGGGATAAAACCTTTTATAGGTACAGTACATTAGGGAGCATAGAAAGGTTAAGGGAGGGATAGTGAAGATTAATAAAGGAGAGGGGAGGTGGGCAGAGGGAGACGGTGAAAAGGCAGAGATACTGAATGAATACTTTTGCTCAGTATTCACAAAAGAAGAAGAGGAGGAGTTACCTAAACCAAACAGTAAAAGCACTCTGGATAGTGGGGTTGACACCAGTCCATTTACAGAAGAGAGAGTACTGAAAGAACTCCTAAAACTCAAGGTGGACAAAGCAATGGGGCCTGATGGGATTCACCTTAGAATCCTAAAAGAGCTAAGGGAGGACCTAGTGACACCACTAACCACACTTTTTAACAAATCATGGGAAGATGGGGTGGTACCTGAGGACCGGAGGATGGCAGATGTGATTCCCCTTAACAAAAGTGGGAGCAAGGCAGGACCCAAAGCAGCATGGATTCACAGCAGGAAGGTCATGTCAGATGAAATTAATCGATTTCTATGACTGGGTTATCAAAGTAATAGACCAGGGAAGGGCTGTGGATATGGCATACCTAGACTTTAGCAAGGCATTTGACACAGTCCCGCACAAAAGATTAATAATCAAGTTAGCCAGCCTGGGAGTGGGTCCCAGGGTGGTAGCCTGGGTAGCAAACTGGCTGCACAACAGGACACAGAAGGTAATAGTGAATGAACATATTCTGAAGAAAGGGGAGTTACTAGTGGAGTACCTCAGGGCTCAGTACTGGGTCCAGTCCTCCTTAACGTCTTTATAAGTGACATTGCAGAGGGTCTGGAAGGAAAGGTATGCCTCTTTGAGGATGACACAAAGATCTGTAACAGAGTTGATACACAAGGGGGGGTGGAAAGGATGAGAAGGGACTTGGCAAGGTTGGAGGAATGGTCAGACAAAGTGGGAGCAAGGCAGAAGCAGGAAACTACCGACCTGTTAGTTTGACCTCAGTGGTGGGGAAAATGATGGAATCACTTCTGAAAGAAAGAATTGTTGAGTACCTAGAGGCCAGCGGGGCACAGGACCCAAAGCAGCATGGATTCACAGCAGGAAGGTCATGTCAGACGAAACTAATCAATTTCTTTGACTGGGTGACCAAAGTAATAGACCAGGAAGGGGCTGTGGATATGGCCTACATAGACTTTAGCAAGGCATTTGACACAGTCCCGCACAAAAGATTAATAATCAAGTTAGCCAGCCTGGGTGGGTCCCAGGGTGGTAGCCTGGTAGCAAACTGGCTGCACAACAGGACACAGAAGGTAACAGTGAATGGAACACATTCTGAAGAAAGGGGTTACTAGTGGAGTACCTCAGGGCTCAGTACTGGGTCCAGTCTCTTTGACGTCTTTATAAGTGACATTACAGAGGTCTGGAAGGAAAGGTATGCCTCTTTGCGGATGACACAAAGATCTGTAACAGAGTTGATACACAAGGGGGGGTGGAAAGGATGAGAAGGAACTTGGCAAGGTTGGAGGAATGGTCAGACATATGGCAACTTAGATTCAGTGCAAAGAAGTGCAAAGTAATGCACCTGGGAAATAAAAATCCAGGAGAAGAGTACACAATAGCAGGGGAGGTACTAACAACAACAATAATGGAAAGGGATCTGGGTGTAGTCATATCAGATGACCTAAAGGTGGGTAAGCAATGTGAGAAGTCAGTAAGGAGAGCCAGGGGGATACTGGGATGCATAAGGAGGGGCATCACAAGTAGAAAAAGGGAAGTGGTTATCCCTCTATACAGACAGTTGGTGAGACCCCATCTGGAGTACTGCGTGCAGTTTTGGAGACCTCATCTATGCAAGGACATAGACATGATGGAAGCAGTCCAGAGGAGGGCAACTAAAATTGTGCAGGGTCTACATCAGAAACCATATGAAGACAGACTGAGAAAGCTTAATATGTATACCTTGATGAAAGGACGGACAGGGGGGACATGATAGAAACTTTTAAGTACCTCAAGGGAATCAACAAAGTCCAGGAGGGTAGCATCTTTCAGAAAGAGAGATGTGTAACAAACAAGGAAGCACAATTTAAAGTTAGAGGGGGGACGGCTCAGGGGTAATGTGAGGAAATTCTTTTTCATGGAGAGAGTGGTGGACGCATGGAACTGCCTTCCTGGAGAGATTGTGGGGTTTTAAACATTGGGGGAATTCAAACATGTGTGGGACAGACAAGGCAATTATAGTGGGGGGTTGCAGGAAGTAGGCTGTTGGTTAACTAGAATCTGCAGCTTATCCAATAGGTAGGGAAATGGGCAGACTGGGTGGGCCAAGTGGTCCTTATCTGCCATCAAAGTCTATGTTTCTGTTTCTATGAGGGAGGTCGGGAAGCACTTCTTCACAGAGAGGGTGATGGACACTTGGAATGCACTGTCGGAAGAGGTGGTCTTGTTGAAGATGGTGGCCAGCTTCAAGAGTGGCTGGGATAGGCATATGGGGAAGGTAAGGATCATGGGTAGGGAGGATGGAAAGGATGGATGGAGTGGGGAGGGGGACATGGGTCATCAGCAATATGAGCAGACTACATAGACTAAATGACCTTCTCCTGCTGGCTTCTTTGTATGTTCGTATGTTCATATGTAAATAAAAGGTATCAAATTACATACAGCACCTAGTTCACCTGTTTGTACTGTACAAGGACCAACATGGCTACAAACAATTCTTTGTTATTTGGTTGACTATGCCAATACTTACATAAGCACTTGCATGTTCTATTATGTGTCCTTCACCTGTACTAGTATGACTTACTGCAGTATGTACTGATCATGATGTTTTTATTTTGTTATTGTGTAACTTCCTATGACTTGGGCACCTTTATAAAATTACTTTGGAGCCCAAATATTTTCTGAATACAATAAACAAACAGCAAACAAACACACAGACTTTTTTCAGCTAAGCAGTCCCTGGTGTTCATTGGCATACCCTCACTCAACTCACAACTGCCAAAACGTCATTATCTCCCCCTCCTTCAACTGACCCATACCAAATACTTTCCAATGTTCAGTGACACCCTCCTTGCTCACCGTACCTCCATACCCCATATCAAACAGTCCCTGGCATCCAGTAACACCCCTTCACACTGAAAAAAAAATCCAAGCAATTACTGGTACCCAGTGGCTCTCACCTCCCATATTCTGCCCCATTAATTTGTATTTACAATGTTACACTGTTATTGTAGTGGTGCCCTGAGTCTCAGGGGATGAAGACTACTACTACTACAAAAATATATTTTTCAGTTATTTTTTATGAACTTTATTAGCTCTATTAACATCAGCATCAGCACTGAAGGTTTGCTCCTTTAAAGGCTGTAGTAGATACATACAAAGACAACCCCTGATGAAGAACTGTGTTGTCAATGCACCAGGGCAGCAAGTAGGCATCCTCACTCTTGTACAATAAATTTTGCACAGCATATTTTACGGTCTCCAGTGATTTCTTTTGCTGTGAGATCTCAGAGTGCTGCTTTTACGTTTGCTTTAATTCCTAGTTTGGATGGCAGCCTATTGTTTGCATCATCTTTGACTTTCAAGATGCTCTGCTTTTCTGTCTCCACAACATACACCAAGAGCCCATTGCTTGACAAAGCTCCAAATGAGTGAACTGCTGTGGTGTCTGGTTGTAGTCTGAGTGGTCTGCATGTCCATAATTTTGTTGCACAGCCTGCTTGCAAGTTTGCAATATTTATTTGCACGACATTTTGCTATACAAAATAGCACTCGATTGTATGTCAAGTTTTGAGTGTTTTTTTTTTGTTTGTACTGAATGCAGTTGCTTTCCTGTTGTTCTACATTGCAATTTGGGGCCGACAACCCCCACAGCAGCACCTATTTCTGTATCTTAGTACGTTCTCCCTCCTGCATATTTTGGTCACTTTTTTAATGCATGCATTAGTTTTGATGCACAACTGCACTTGCAATTGGAAATGTGCGAAGTTGGCATACTTTACCTCGCAAAGCCACTTTGTGACATTCTCTAATGTTACAAAGCACCTTCCCTTTGCAAAGCATAACTTTGAAGAGATAATGAACTTCACTAAGTTGCAAAGTCAAGAACTTTGCATCCAAAATTGATGAACTCCCAGGTAGTGGTAGCCAAAGTTCAAACAAAGTGAACTCTGCTTGAGAAGTTCCAAGTGAAGCTGCATGTGAAGCACCTTAATGAACAGAATAATTTTGTGAAGTGTTTTATGAAGGTGAAACTGGCAACTTTGCCAGAACTTTACTGGTGAAGGAAAACTTCTGTCCATCTCTACTTGCAACAGGAAGATAGATAACATTGTTTCGTGTTCTATCAATCTTGTTATAAGTACTGTAAGTGGGGAAAAACTGTGCTGGAATTAAATGAAAATACAATCTGAAGTGTGCAGCAGATTTAAAAGTTACTGTATATCTTTGATTAGAAAGCACAGCTTCTATTAGACTTTTCAGTTTTTTGCCGCAGCTTATAATCATAAATGGCTACTAGTATTGGAAAGCACTTTGTGTTTAGAAGCCACCAGAATAAGCAAAACACCCCAAATGAAGAGTGCAGGAACAGCGGGGGGCTAAATAAACACAACTGTTGTAAGCCTGCTGATGTGTAGAGATGGCATTACATAAATATACTCAATGGAGATCACGTGATGCCTTGTTGAGACTAGCAGCTCTGGGGACCAGCTCCTGCTCCAACTCTCACTATATGCCTAAAATAAAGTAATCTACTCTAGCTTTCCAACTTTATCTATGATGGATCGGGTTCCCGATAGACTTCCTACGTGCTAAACACAAATCGTGGGGTTGATAGTTGAGTGAAAGCCTTCTAAATTTCAATGTTCATTTCGGGGCCTAATATTGCCATGGAGGCCAAAATGCACCAGGCTCTACCAAGACACACACCCCCGCAGACCCAGAAGAAGAGGCCAAAATTACCTAAAAGCCAACCCGGGGGCTCTACGAAATCTGTGGCACCTACTGTAACCCAGCAAACATTAACTACGTTATCGGAGCAGAAATTTATGGAAGAATTCCAGCCATTCAAAACAGCACTACAAGACATTACTGCAGAAATTAAATCACTCAGAGGGGAGTTCTCAGACACCAATCGGGCCATTTCGGATGTTACAGCTCGTACTACATCCCTGGAGAACTGGAAGGGCAAAATAGAACCTGAAGTGGTGAGTCTAAGGCAATGATTGCACAAAATGGAAGCCAAATTGGAAGATCTGGAAGGCCAAAGCCGCAGGAACAATATCATAGTCTTCGGCCTTCCAGAAGAAGCCGAGGGGTCCTCACCCATCACATTTCCACAAAAAATGCTCACGAAAATTTCTGGACCCTCTCCCAATAATACCACTTATATAATAGAGAGGACTCATCGATCGCTTCATCCTAAACCTGCAGTTGGAAAACCCCCGAGACCACTTATAATAAAATTTCTTAACTATCTTGACAAATCCCACATTCTAGAGCAAGTCAGAAGTTTGGAGCAAGTTTTATGAGAGGGCCAACAGTAGAGACTAGGACAAGACTTACCAACTTCAGTGAGACAGAGAAGATCGGAGTACCATCCCTTGGTATCTAAATTAATAGCAGCAGGGATCAATTACTAGGTACAATATCCATCTCATCTGGTTGTTCTTCATACTGGCACCTGGCACTCCTTTGACACCATACAACAAGCTACTCCTGCTTTACAAGCTCTGTTTCCAGATCTATTCACCGCTCACTGGTGCCCCATGAAGAGACTTGCCCAGCGGCTTCTTTTGTTTCCTCTCCAGATATTGGAATAGGAGAGTGTCTCGGTTTGCTTGAAAAAGCTCAGAAGGTTCCGTTGTTTGACCACACGAGGGTGACAGATGCTATATTAATGAAGATGTGGGAACTTTGTGTTTATCCTGTGATAAAGGCTGTTTTCTGTTTAAAAGCGATTTGATAGCTGACACACTGGCTTCCACAGACCTGTTCCAGGACAGGGTATCAACGCAGAATGCTGCCGACTGGTAAACCAGGTTATTAGGAGAGTCAGCCAACCTATTTTATGCCCTTCCTGAATGTTACATAGTTTATCGTTCTCAGTTCCTTTGTTGGAATGGCTGCAAGAGAGCAGTAAATTCCTACCGCATAGGTTAGGAGCGTTAGCTGTTTTTCAATATAAGTAGTAGGAGTTTAGAGTGCTTTTGAATTCCAATAGCTGGGTTATTAATTTAAATGTGCATATTAAAGCCACAATAAGCAAGTGGTTGCTTCTAGAGCCACTGACTTGTAGTTTTCTTTCTTTTTTTTTTTACAAGTCTCATTGTTCTACCTGCTACATTTGTGGGCACTGGCTGTTTTGTCATGGCTATTATTATTATTATTATGAGGCTATCATTATGATATTTTAATCTGTCAATGGGTTGGGAGTTGGGGCGGGAGGTAATGGTTCTTGGTTTACCCTGCAGTCTAATCAGTGCAACGTGTACTGGCACAGGGAGGGGGGGAGCTTCTACAACTGCTATATGTGTAAAGTTTTGGATGTTATTGGTTGCAATGTCTATGTTTCAGGGGCTGTCAAGGGCAACAGTCTCAGCAATAACTCATCCCATTAGGGGTATTGATTACATTGTTGTCGAAGACGGAATTGGGGTAAAAGGGGGGGGGATATGCTGGGGTTATTTTTTCCTTTTTCCCGGGTTTTTTATATTTCAACTTTCACCTTCTGTAGCATATTACTGGGTGGGGTATGGGATACGGGAGGACATGGTTGATTGAAAACTGGAACTAACTGTAAAGAGGGAGGGAGGGGCAGGGAACTATGTTGGTCGCCACTGGAAATATACAAAATAATTGTCTGTGAAATGGTATTCATCACTTTGGGATTGTTTTACTTTTGCAGAGCAAATCTCAACACTTTGATTGGTCATGGCAGCAATCTTAAAATGTTGTTCTTGGAATGTTAAAGGTGCTCAGTCCCCCACCAAAAGAGCCAAGATACTGTTATATCTCCATAAACTCAATATCGATTTGGCCTTTC
Organism: Neoceratodus forsteri; assembly: GCA_016271365.2. Classification (NCBI taxonomy): domain Eukaryota; kingdom Metazoa; phylum Chordata; order Ceratodontiformes; family Ceratodontidae; genus Neoceratodus; species Neoceratodus forsteri. Next base: position 324,703,803 of record CM057458.1, read on the forward strand.
TTCAGGAGACCCATCTGCCCACTTCACAAATTCTTTGTTTAAGAAGAACATGGGTAGGGGAAGTGCTGGGGGTCAGCCTCGATACCCGGAAGTGTGGAGTCACAGTGTTAGTTGCATGCCATGTACCTTTTAGGCTGCTCCAGTTGCTCAGTGACCCCCAAGGAAGATATATACTGCTAAGAGTCATTTTGGGTCATAAGGAACTAATAATAGAATCGGTTTATGGCCCTGTAGGGGAGGACCCACAATTCTTTATCAAACTTATGACCAGCTTGGCCTCTTGGTCCTCTCTCCCTATATTACTTGGTGGAAATTGGAACTTAGTTCTTTGTAATACATTAGACAGGTCCAACCTCCGACGTTCTCCCCCTACTCCTGCACAAATGGCCCTGAAGGACTTTATGGACACCATGGGTCTTGTTGACCCCTGGAGGGCCCTTTTCCCCTCACTAAGAGATTATTCATTTCATTCCCTGCCCCATAATATATTCTCAAGGATTGACTATTTTTTGTTGGGACTGAGCATCTATCCAGGGTTCAAACTTGTACTTGTTTAGCTAAAGTGATCTCTGATCATCACTCAACTCTTTTACAGTGGTCTCTACCTGCTTCAGTGGACTATGATAAGATTTGGAGGTTCAACCCTCATTTGGTGAAATCCCAGTATTTGGTAGACCACCTGCAAAAGTTCATAGAGAAATTCTATGCAGAGAATGCTTCCTCCGTGCCAAAACTTGATGTGTTATGGGGAGCCTTGAAGTGTTCACTAAGAGGAGAGATTATTCGTCTGGCCTCCATTAGGAAAAATAAAATCTCCCAAGAAATGTCTTTATTATTATAGCAAATTAGAGCCTTGGAACAATCCTTATCCTCCTATTCCAATACAACGGAATTCGAAAAATTAGAAAGCCTATGTTTCCCGATACAATATTCTTCTTAGTGACAAAGCTGAACATCTTTTCAGATTAAAAGTCACCAACTTTGATCAAGGGGGCAAGGCTGGGAAGCTACTAGCTCTACGGCTCATAGCACAAGCAGCAGATAGAATTGTGTCAACCATTCGAGATGCAGCTGGCAACCTTTATACTTCCCCCAGAGACATTGTCTCCTGTTTTAAATTACATTATCAATCTCTTTATTCAAGTTCCCCTTTACCTTTTAATAGTATTGATCTAGAACATTTTCTCCAGGAAATAGTCCTTCCATACCTGTCCCAACCTCAAATAGCCCTTCTTCAAGCTCCTTTGACTTTAACAGAGCTTTATGAGGCCATTGATGCACTCCCATTAGACAAAGTGCCGGACCCTGATGGGTACACGTCAGATTTTTACAAAACTTTCAAAGCCCAATTAGGCACAATTTTGCTTAATACTTATAACTATATTTATATGCAAGGCCTCTCAGATTATAGTCTCACTGCCGCCACTACTGTGGTACTTCCTAAGCCTGTCAAGGACCACACAATGTTGCCAAATTACTGCCCCATATCACTCATAAATGAGGATCTGAAGATTCTATCAAAAATTCTTGCTAATAGGATGGGTCAGGTCTGGCAAACCCTACTAAGTCCTGAACAGGTAGGCTTTGTGGCTGGATACCAATCAGCAGACCATCTGCATAAACTTTCTCACCTCATTTCTGCATCCAGGGATTCCCATATTCCAAAGGTTTTGGTGTCCTTGGATACAGAAAAAGCCTTTGATCGGGTATCCTGGGACTATCTGTTTAACTTACTTCCAAGATATTGTATTCCGGCACAATTTATACAGTAGATAAAAATTCTCTATTTACAACCTTCCGGCTCATATACTATGTAATGAAGTTCTTTCCCCATCTTTCATACTACAATAGGGCATGCAACAGGGGTGTCCCTTATCTCCTTATTTGTTTAATTTATTCTTAGATCCTCTAATTAGAAAAATTAATAACTACACTAATTTCTGGTATCCCAATCAATCATTCCCAATACAAACTATCGGTGTATGCTGATGATATTATGCTTCACATTGCCTGCCCATCTAAATCCATACCTGCTACCCTAGGTATTATTCAGGATTTTGGTAGATTATCCAATTACAACCTGAATCTGACTAAAACAGAGGTAATGCCTTTAAATAATCAGACCCTAAAAGTGGATATTCAACATCTTGGGCTTTCTTGGGTGAGAGATAGAATAAGATATCTGGGCATATACCTATCTCAATCTCACTCCAAAGTGAAGCAATATAATTTGGACCAGTTAATCACACAGATGAGGACAGATTTGAACTGCTGGGCTTTACTCCCGATTTCCTTTTGGGGACATATTAATGTAGTTAAAATGAATGTCCTGCCCAATTGTTATATCCCCTTCAAATGCTTAATCAATTCCTTCCTAAATCTTGGTTCAATCAGGTCCACGGCATTATTTCCAAATTTATCTGGAAAAATAACCCCCGAAGAGCAATCTCTAAATTACAAAGATCCAGGGAACAAGGAGCACTACAGGTTCCCAATATCTACCTTTATTATCTCTCGATTACTTGCTCGGTCATTTCACATTGGCTGAGACCTATGCTATATCCTGGCTCTAATCATTACTCCCCATTGTGGCTACAAATAGAAAAGTCACTTTGCACACTATCGGGTGTAGACCTCAGGGGACTACTTTATCTTTCCCTTAACAAGGTCCCCAATCAGTTTAAATCCACACCCATCATGGCATCCCTTCAAACTCATGTGCAACTTAATAAGACATTAGGTTATTCACTGGAGAAAGACTCCTCCCAACCTATCCTTTGTAATCCCAATTTTAAAATTGGAGGTAAAGTTATCAAACAATTCTTTAGGCCAGACGGCATTGGGAAAAAAGTGATAGACCTAACAGAGAATTATAAGTTGCTTTCCTTTTCAGACATAAGAGTAAAATACAATTTACCAACTTCTTTTTTTTTAATGTCTTCAAATTTCCCAAGCTCTAATGCAGCATCTTGGTAACGGTTTCTGGGATCAATATATGATTGGTCCGGTCATAAGTACAATTTCAATGAGGCCTACCTCCCATTATGTCTCTTTTTATTATAGGGAGCCTCATGCTCGAACTGGGGACTTAGATGATACCCTCATTATGTATGGGACAAGGCTATTCCACCAGCAACCACGGCCCCCCATCACTGGTTGCAAATCTGGAACAGATTGTATAAGGATGTCAGGTGGGACCGTTACAGGTTACTTCAGTTTCATATATTACAAGACTTATATTACACACCTGTAAAACTTAAAAAAATGGGGAAACTCCAGTCGGATATGTGTACCGGATGTGGATGTCAACGGGTACGCTGCTTCACATTCTTTGGGAATGTACTAGTATCCCCTTTCTGGGAATGTATCCGTTCTAGACTTGACCCCCTTCTGGTAGTACAGAATGCTTTTCATCCAGAAATTTGTATCACTGGGGACTCAAGGGATGTTCTAATAGGGAACCAATAGAAACACATGACTCTGATATCCCTTTGTGCTAAAATAATTATATTACGCCATTGGCTAGATCAGCAAACCCATATGTATATAGAATGGCTTCAAGAAATGCTCTTTGCTTTACAAGCAGAACACCTCCTGGAAAGCATTTCCAAACGTAGTAATAAATACCAACAGATATGGGCCCCCTTGCATACTTTACTGTCCATTTAATTATTTTCAGGATCATATTAATGACTGTATCATTATATCAACTTGAGCTCTGTAGATGTTAAAGATAAATACTCACCTCATTGTCCACTATAACACAAGAGGCAGATTTTTATGTTTTTTCCTTATTAATTCCTAGTGGCGAAATGGGAGGGAAGGGGCGGTAGTGGGGGGGGGTATTCTTTGTTTATTCAATTTTTGGATCTTATAGTTAATAGTTTTTCAAATAACACCTGATATTTACTGTAGAGTATAAGCATTGTTTTGAGAAAATATACAAGTGTTTTGTCTCTAGATAATTTCATTTTGGATTTCCATAGAAGCATGAGAGCACACATGATCTGTCATGTATATTACTGCTTCTTAATTCCTGTATAAGGTTGTTTTGTTTACAAACATGTAAAAGTGAAAATGCAATAAAGTTTACTAAATTTGAAAAAAAGATATACTCAACAACAAATATGAGGCACTTTGTCATGGACTAAGCAAACACTCACTCTTGACAACTGGCATAGTGTGTTAGTGTGGCATGGTTCTACCTCCTCCCTACCTCCCTCCATCTCAGATGTTAGTAAAGTAAGGATTGTTTTTTAATTTTTTTTTCATCAGAACAAGCACACAATTCACCAAATGAACTGACATGGGGTACTAGTGAGGTGTGGATCCACTTCTCCCTATCTGTCTCCCCTTTGCTTTGATCCTTGTAAAGTAAGGTTTGTTTTTACAGTTGCAAGTCAGTTTGGGAATTTGTTTAAAAAATTTGGTCTGCTGAATTAGCTTTTGATATATGCCCTGTCTATAAGGATGTCTCTGTCCAAGCGTGTCAGCATGGTGTAGTGCCACCTCCTCCCTACCAATCTCCAGACCCTGCTCCAAGCCTATTAAAGCATATATTATTTTTTACACTTCAGCATGGGAACAAGTGGTGTTACTAACATGTTTGCTGAAATGTTTCATGTTCTTCATTTGCAAACCACAGCTTCTAATAAAGAGTTGCTTCTTGACTTGACTGTCCAGCTTGTAATAAAGGGCAACTTCTATTAGAGGGCACTTTTCTAATCAAAGATATATGGTATCTGGATACAAGTTTGCAGCAGGTCAAAACCAGATCAACATCAAAGTCCGACGAGGTAAAACAGTGCCCCTGAGGTAGAACTTTAGAGTGTAGTGGATAAAATAAATGACACTGTCCACTAAGTTATTCTCTACCTTCAACCCCGAAAACTACTAAATCAAATCTCTCCAGCTTTCTTACATTCCAGGACCCTTCTGCATTGCATAGGCATGATACATTTCTGGTCTATACCTGCAAAAGCATCAAAGTTACACACGTGAAAATGTTTGGAAAGTTTCATCAAATTTCACAAATAATTTAACTTGCAAACCACTGCATCTCTTCTCTCCACATTTATCAGTTTGTAAGATACAAAAATGTTATGCATCCTAATTTGCAGATATCTAGCTTTGAAGGTGACCAAATTATATGCAGATAAATACTTTTACAAAATTTCACAAAAAAGAAAAATGCCAGACTTCTTGCCCCTACAAGTTTGAAAGTGCTGACCTAAATGTTATTAAATTTGGCATGCTCTTTGGATACCAGGGAGCAAATAAACATATCAGAAACATAGAAACATAGAAATTGATGGCAGATCAGGACTGCTAGGCCCACCCAGTCTGCCTATTTTCCCTACCTGCAGCAAAAACCACCGACCCTACTTGACTTTCGGCCTTATTCTCTTTCCCATTGCTAAAGTTCCCCTATGCCTATCCCATGCATTTTTCAATTTCCCTAATGAGGTAGTCCCCACCACCACCTCCTCTGGGAGGCTGTTCCATGAATCCACCACCCTTTCTGTGAAAAATACTTCCTTACATTAGCCTTTAGTCTACCCCCTTCCAGCCTCATGTCATGACCCCTTGTTCTAAAACATTCCTTATTCTGAAAGATGCTACCCACCTGTATCTTATTAATGTCCTTGAGATATTTGAAGATCTTCAGGCCCAGGCTTCTGATTTCTAGCTTAATGGTTAGCAGTGTTCTGATTAAATAAACACATTTCCACAAAGTCATAACTTTTCAGTGAAATTTACAAATTAGTGGAACTTTACAAAAAGAGAACAAGTAGGCTATGCAAACATGTACTAAACAATGTACTAATTTCCCCTGCCTATAGTATCACTGCAGATCGTACCTGATCTCCATCCCATTCACCCGCCCTCCACTTCCTTTTCCTAAGATTCCCTTATGCATGTCCTATGTATTGTTGAAACCTGCCACTGTTTCCTCCCCATCATCTACAGTAAACTGGAAGACTGTTCCAAGAATCCACCACTCTTTCTGTGAAAAAGTACTTCCTCACATCTCTCCTGAATTTACCCCCCTCCAGTTTCTTATCATATTCCCTTGTCCTTGAGCACTTTTCTTTTTTTGAAAATTACTTTCCTCCTGTACCTTATTTACCCTCTTGAGGCATTTAACATTCTCTATCATATCCTCCCTTCCCTCTTATTTTCAATGGTGTACATATTTAGGTCCTTAAGTCTCTCCTCTTATGGTTTCTGATGCAGACCCTGCACCATTTTAGTTGCCTTCTTTTTGACCACCTCTACTCTGTTTATGGCCTTCCATAGATGTGATCTCCAGAACTGGACAGAGTATTCTAGGTGGGGACTTACCAGTAATTTACAGTGGCGTGAAAAAGTATTTGCCCCCTTCCTGATTTTCTCTATTATTGCATATTTGTCACACTGGATGTTTTCAGGTCTTTAGACAAAATATAATATTAGATAAAGGGAACCTGAGTGAACAAATAACACTTTTTTTTTTACTTATTTCATTTATTTAATGAAAAAAGTTAACCAACACCAACTGGCACTGTGTGAAAAAGTAATTGCCCCCTAGTTAAATCAACCCAATTAAAGGGATAATTAAGTCAGCTGATTGAACACAGCCAGGCTTGATTACAGCCAGCCGTGCTCAATATAAACCTCACTTATTTTGGCCCTTACCATCAGAGTCACGTTGCCAGCACAAAGATTCAACAAGCACATTATGCCATGATCAAAGGAAGATCCTGAAAAGATCAGAAAAAATTTGTTGCCCTCTATCAGTCTGGAAAGGGTTACAAAGCTATTTCTAAGGCTCTGGGACCCATCGAACCACAGTGAGAGCCATAATCTCCAAATTGAGAACACTTGGAACAGTAGTGAACCTTCCCAGGAGTGGGCGGCCTGCAAAAATTATTCCAAGGGTGTAGTGTAAAATCATCCAAGAAGTCTCAAAGGATCCTAAAACAACATCCAAAGAACTGCAGGCTTCTCTTGCCTCAGCTAAGGTCAGCGTTCATGACTCCACAATCAGAAAGAGACTGGGCAAAAATGGGCTTCATGTGAGAGTAGCAAGGAAACCACTGCTAACCAAGAAGAACATAAATGCTCGTCTCTCATTTTGCAAGAAGCACCTGGATGATCCACAAGCCTTTTGGGAAAATGTTCTATGGACAGATGAGTCCAAAGTGGAACTTTTTGGACAACATGGATCCATAATGTCTCGTAAAGCAAACACAGCATTCACAGTAAGAACACCATACCAACAGTCAAACATGGTGGTGGTAGTGTGATGGTGTGGGGATGCTTTGCTGCCTAAGGACCTGGATGACTTGCCATAATTAAAGGAACCATGATTCTGCTCTGTACCAGAAAATTCTTAAGGAGAATGTCCAGTCATCCTTCCGTCAGCTGAAGCTGAAGCGTAGTTAGGTCATGCAGCAAGACAATGATCCAAAACACAAAAGCAAGTCCACATCAGAATGGCTAAAAAAGTAAAATTAAAGTTTTGGGTGGCCTAGTCAAAGTCAGACTTAAACCCAATAGAGATGCTGTGGCAGGACCTGAAGCAGGCAGTTCATGCTCGAAAACCTACAAATGTTACTGAATTAAAGCAGTTCTGCGAGGAAGAGTGGGTTAAAATTCCTCCACAGCGATGTGAAAGACTGATATTGAATTATAGGAAGTGTTTGGTTGCAGTCATTGCAGCTAAATGTGGCATAACCAGTTATTAAGTGTAAGGGGCAATTACTTTTCACACAGTGCCAGTTGGTGTTGGTTAACTTTTTTCATTAAATAAGTGAAATTAAAAAAAAAAAACAAGTGTTATTTGTTCACTCAGGTTCCCTTTATCTAATATTACATTTTCTCTAAAGACCTGAAAACATCCAGTGTGACAAATATGCAATAATAGAGGAAATCAGGAAGGGGTCAAATACTTTTTCACGCCACTGTATGTACAGGCAATACCACCTCCCTCTTTCTGCTGGTGATACCCTTCCCTATTCACCCCAGTATCTCACTAGCCCTCCCAGCTCCCGTGTTGCACAGCCTGGCCACCTTTAGGCTGTCTGTTATGATCGCTACAGGTCTCTTTCCTGTTTGGTTGTCATCCGTACCACTCTTCCCATGTTGTACTCTGCCCTTGGGTTTCTCTGCCCAAAGACTGCATCTGTCTAAGGAGGGAGTCAGTACATAGGGGCAGAAGTTTGATGTCTTTGCAGAATATTTAAACTAGCAAATGGGGAGAGGGGTGCAGCACCCATTACGTCAAATAGGAAGAACACCCCTCCCCCCCTCAGCTAGTGGTCAAACAGGAGTTCAGCATGTTTGCAGTTCATTTGCATCACCAGGTAACGAAAAAGGTCTGGCTCCCCATACAACACACAGGGGAAACACCAGATCTCACCCAACAACTAACACACTGAAATCTGATCAATGGAAAATCATGTGCACAAATGCTCGCAGTCTGGGAAACAAGATCCCAGACCTGCAGGTAATAATGGCAGAGGCTAAACTGGACATAGTAACCATTAGTGAGACAAGGTTTATCAGTAACCACACTTGGGAGACTTCAGTACCTGGCTATGTACTGTTCAGAAGAGACCGAGGTGCAAAAGGCGTGGAGTGGCTCTTTATGTCAATGAAAATATCAAAGCTACAGAAATTCAGAATACATATAAGGAGCCAGAAGAACTGTGGGTCACCCTGGAAACATGAAGTGGGACAGCCATACAAACTGAGGTTGTGTACAGGCCTCCAGACAAGGGGGAGGACATAGACACATTACTGTTAGAAGATATACAAAACATGACAGCTAAAGGGGAGGTTCTGATAATGGGAGACTTCAACATGCCAGATACAGATTGATCAATACCAGCAGGAACATCTGCCAGAACTAGACACATGGTGGATTCCCTGCAGCGGGAGGGTCTCAAACAACTGTTACAACAACCCTCAAGAAACAGGGCTATCCTAGATCTAGTACTGACTAACAGGGTAAGGATCTCAGATCTACAGGTAGAAGGACACCTGGGGGCCAGTGACCATCACATGGTATGCTTCAATTTGGCCACTTGAACTAAATCATCCTATTCCAAGGTAAAAATATGGGACTTCAGAGGAGCTGACTTTGATAAGATGGCCAACAGAGTTAAGCTAGCCCTGACAAAAATAAATACAGGTGAGAGGGTACAGACAAAGTGGGCAAGCATTAAGGATGCAATACTTGAAGCAACATTCCATTGTGATAGAGAAAAAAGGAAGTGCAAAGAAGAAGGAGACCACATTGGTTCTCAAAAACAGTAGCAGAAAATGTCAGAGCCAAAAGGCTGACCTTCAGGAAATATAAAGGAACGCAGCAGGATGAAGATAGAGAGGCATACCAAACTTCCCTAAGCAAAGCAGGGAAGGCAGTAAGGCAGGCAAAGGCTCAAACTGAGGAAACACTAGCACAATCAGTAAAAGAAGGAGACAAGACTTTCTAAAGATACATGAGTGAAAGGACACAGTCCAGAGGGGGTTTTGCTAAGATCAAGGGGGGTAAGGGGGCATGTGAGGAGAAGGACCATGTGAAAGCATCTATCCTAAATATTCACTTCTGCTCAGTATTCACTGAAGAGAACAAGGGCAGGGTCCACAGCTCAGCACCATGGACGCGGGGGGATTGAGGTGTGCACTAGTCCCTTCACAAAAGAAAGGGTCCTACAAGAGCTCAATAAGCTCAGGGAGTACAAGGCAATGGGACCTGATGGCATACATCCTAGAATACTAAAGAAGCTAAGGGTGGAACTAGCGGAGCCATTATCAAAACTATTTAGTGAGTCTCTGAGCACAGAAAAGGTCCCAGAAGACTGGAGAAGGGCTCATGTGATCCCACTCCACAAGAGTGGTAGCAGGGAGGAGGCAGGGAACTACAGACCAGTCAGTCTTACCTCAGTAGTGGGCAAGATTATGGAGGCACTCCTTAAGGAAAGGATAGTGCAGCACCTGGAATTCATAGGAGCACAGGATAAAAGACAGCATGGGTTTACAAAAGGAAGGTCCTGTCAAACTAATCTCATAGATTTCTTTGACTGGGTAACCAGAGTGGTGGACCAAGGGGGAGCAATTGATGTCGTCGACCTTGACTTCAGCAAAGCTTTCAATACTGTTCCACATAGGAGATTGATTAATAAGCTGGGTAGGCTCATGGTGAGTAAGAAGTTGGTCAACTGGGTGGCAAACTGGGTGATGGGCAGAAAACAGAGAGTGGTGGTAAATGGTATACAGTCAGAAGAGATACAAGTCACAAGTGGGGTACCTCAGGGATCAGTCCTGGGGCCAGTCCTCTTCAATATCTTCATATCACTTATGTTAGTGATTAACCTGTCTTGTCTCGATTGATTGTCTTGTTTATGGTGACATTGCAGATGGACTGGAGGGTAAGGTTTGTCTGTTTGCAGATGACACCAAGATCTGCAACAGAGTAGATGAGCCAGATGAGGTGGGCAAAATGAGAAGAGATCTGGATAAACTAACAAAATGGTTGGAAGAGTAGCAACTGGGGTTTAACGCAAAGAAGTGCAAGATCATGCACATAGGGAAGAAAAACCCTGAAGCCACCTATAGGCTGGGAGGGGAGTTGCTGGCAGTCACAAGGGAAGAAAGAGACTTGGACATCATCATCACCGATGACATGAAATCATCCAAGTAGACCACTAAAGCAGTAGGTAAGGCTAGGGGGATGTTGGGGTGTATTAGTAGGGGTATCACAAGTCAGAAGAGGGAGGTAATAATCCCTCTTTATAAGACACTGGTTAAGCCCCATCTGGAGTACTGCATGCAGTACTGGAGGCCATACCTTCACAAGGACATTAACCAAACTGAGGCAGTCCAGAGAAGGGCAACCAAAATAGTGCAGGGACTGCATCAGAAAACATATGAGGACAGATTAATGGAGCTCAATATGTATACCCTAGAGCAAAGGAGGGAGAGAGGTGATGTGATCGAAACATTCAAGCCCCTTAAGGGCATTAACAAGGTGAAAGAGTCTAACATGTTTCAATACAAGAAAAATAGGATAAGAGGACACTGCATGAGATTAGAGGGATGCCGATTAAGTGGTAATGTGAGGAAGTTCTTTTTCACAGAAAGGGTGGTGGATGCATGGAATGGCCTACCTCAGGAAGTGGTGGATATGAATACAGTGCAGGGCTTGAAACAGGCATGGGATAGGCATAAGGGAGCACTACAGATGAGTATGAATAGATAGGCCATTGACGGAGCAAAGGCTGATTGCACATTCATAAGGTAGAAAAAGAAATGGGCAGACTGGATGGGTCTTGCGGTCCTTATTTGACATTAACTTCTATGTTTCTATGTTAAGTGCATTATTTTGAACTTTTTTGCATTGAAACCCAGGTGTAATACCCTTACCACTCCCCAAGTTCTCTCAGGTCTCTGCTCATCCTTTCCACCCCCCCTCCCCTGGAGTGTCAGCCCTATTGCAGATTTTGGTGTCAGCTGCAAAGAAGCAGACCTTCCCTTCCAGCTCCTTTGCAATGTCACTTATAAAGTCATTAAAAAAGACCGGTCCAGAACTGATCACTAAAGCACCCCGCTGGTCACCCTCCCTTCCTATGAGTGAACTGGCTTTACCACCACCCTCTGTCTCCTATCCCCTAATCAATTTCTTACCCAATTTACCACCTTTGGATCCACTCCTAAGCTACCCATCTTACTTGCTAGCCTGCTATGTGGAATAGTGTGGAAAACCTTACTGAAATCTAGGTAGGCCATGTTCACTGCTCCACCCTGATCTAATTTCTTGGTCACTCGGTCAAAGAAATCTATCCAATTCAGTAGATATCACCTCCCCCGTGAATCCATGCTGCCTCAGGTCTTGTAACCTATTGGATTCAAGATGTTCCACAATCCTTTCCTTCATTAGTGACTCCATTAACTTTTCCTCCTCTGAAGTCAGGCTGACTGGTCTAGAACTGTCAGCCTCTTCTCTGCTACCAGTTTTGTGAAGTGGGACATCTGCTCTCCTGCAGACCTCCAGAACCAAACTGTTTCCAATGAGTTGCCAAAAAGGACTGTCAGAGGTGCAGCAAGTACCTCCCTGAGTTCCACTCAGTACCACATAAATAAGATGTAGTTTAAATGGCAACAAAAGAACAGCAAGGGCATAATGGCAAGAGGAACAACGGTGACCTATAACAATCAGTGACAGGTAGTAAATGGTGACTCCGAGGTGCTAACCTACCCCAGTGTCAAGATGCACCTTGGAGTTTGAATCCTAGAAATAGTTGTGCGTCCTAGGGCACAGCTCTCCATGGGGTGGGGTGGGGGTGGAGCACCCCACTGAAAGAAAAGGCTGCCAGGTGCAAATGTATGCCCGTAAGGATGGCAACATACATGATGAGCCAGAAGGTATGTCCATTGCTGTATCATGACGGTTATGTCCACCACCGGAATAAGGTGTATACCATTGACGTCCGCCAAAAAATACTTGTCACTGTTGTTTAGGTGTGTCGTTTATGCATGCGCTATTTCGGATTCGCTGTATTGACATGCACCATTCTTTTTTCACGGTAATCACGTGGACCCATTCCCTCAGTACCCTTGGATGCATCCCATCTAGCCCTGTTGCTTTCTCCACTTTCAGATTAGTGAGTCCCTTCAGGACACTCTCCTCTGAAAACAGATTGGTGTCCACCTCCCTCGAATGCTCCTGTTACTTTTTTTGGCCCCTCCACTTTTTCTTTTTTTGTGAAAACTAAACGAAAGCATTTGTTCAGGATGCCTGCCTTTTCTTGGACCTCTTCTGCGCAGTCCTCCCACTGTGTTTTTTTTCTTAACTTTACGCTTATTCATTTTTCATAAACATGCCAAAAACAAGACAACCAATGGAGACAAGACAGGTTAATCACTAACATAAGTGGTGATCATACATTTGCTAGCAACAGTAAGAAATAAGTCCATTAAGTACTGATACCACAAATGGGGTACGTTTATATAGTTTTAAGACCCCCTCAAAAGACAAGCTCATTCACATAGTCCAGAAGGCTAGCCACACTAAGACCTGTGGGAGAAACACAGGAATATCAAGAAAACAAAATAGATTTCACCATGGACTTAGAAGCCATTGTTCCCACTGTTCTCAAACACTGTTATACCCAAGGCATATTGTGGGTCTTTGATCAGAACATTGACTACATACAAGTTATTAAGAATACATAATGAAAGCTCAGTATAGCCATTTAGAAACATTGCTATGGAACTATTACATCAAATATGCATTTTACATCAAGGCGAGGGCTGCACTGATAAAAAGAAATGGAGTGGAAAGTACCAAAGTCCAATATAATGATAACTTCATAGATGCCTAAAATGAAGGCGACCTCTGGCAGTACCAAGAATTAACTGGGACAAGTCCCTGTACAGTGTCTTGGCACCTCATGGTTGGAGCCATCTTAAACCAAGTGCCACTCACTGACTGATATATTTTAACAAACACTAAACAATGAAACACCAACATGATGTACCGATATCACTGAAAGTTATAGGTCACTTCCCTAAACAAGGCCAGTCCCCCTTAAAGACTCTCAAGTTCTTCTCTGTTGAGATAGTCATGTGACATTCCTTGCACTGGGTCCTGGTATCTGGGGCACCACTGGCTACAATGCAGTGACATGCCTCCTATCTTGCCTCTAGTGCCCCTCATCCTGGGTAATCGGTATCCTTTCACTGCGTGCCTCTTTCATTTTACGGCCATCTTCATGACCATGACCCTCCAGAGACACCCTCCATGGCTTTGGGGAACTGTTCTCAAGCTGTTTGGTCATCAGAGTACACTTTATGTGGGAGACACCTCCCATGTTACCATTACTCTCTTAGTGGACATCTTATATGATGCTATATATGGGGAAACACTCTTAAATTAAACTCCTCAAGGCACCTCTGTTGGAAATCTTTTGAATTGTCTCATGATTTCTCTCAGACCACGCTTAGACTGACTAGCCTACCTACTCCTTCCTCCTATTTATATTGTCATCTCCTCTCATGCCCCTACCCCTCGAGACTTGAGGAACAGTAATTTATTTTTGTTTATTTGCATGTGTCCAGGAGGGCATGCTAAGCCGATGTCAATTTTCAGCTGTGATCTCTTGGGGGGGTGGTTACAAAACCAAGGAAAAACTAAACAGAATAACGGCAATATCACATACACAATAAAACAAGATTTACAGCAACAAAGCAGTGACAATGATACTAGTTGGATAGTAATACTAGATAGTACTAGAGCTGAATGAAGGACATAGGGGAAAGGGGATTACAGTATAGTCAGCACTAAACTTTAAAGTAACTTCATTTTTATTTAATTGAAAACCAGAGGTCAGATATTCAAAAGTTAGCATGAGTTGTAAAGGGTGTTTGCCCATGCAAACTGGGTTTTGCACCTAATTTGTGGGTGAGGTCTATATTTAGAGCCCCCTACAGCATGGACAAAACCTGTTCGTGCCCAAGCGCAATTTACTGTGATGCCCATGCAAATGAGTGGGGTCCACCCCTACATACAGGTGCAGTGGCAAATTCAAAAGTTTGCACAGGCGGCAACTGCCACACAAACATGCTCAAGTTACTGCATTTTTCAAACCCTGGCTTAACAGGTTGTGTTACTGGAGCTGCCCACCCCCCACACCCCAGCCTGTTGAATCAGTGGATGCCCTGGTGTCTAGTGGTACCCCTCACCCACATATCGCCCATCACCGTACTATGTATTATTTCCTTGGTGTTCAGTGGCATCCCCAATCCCCACCCCTCTAATATTAGAATATTCCACAGTTTCCAGTTGCACCCCCAGCCCTCAGTCACTCATCAACATACTTTGTATTATTTCCCTGGTGTCTAGTGGCACCTCCACCTAACAAGCACCCATTCCAGCGCCACCCTGTCTCCCCAGTGGCATGTGGTGCCTACCCCCCACAGCCCATGTTGAGCACATTGCCTAGCTTCTCCCCATACCTAAGTAGACATGCCATATGGAGGGTCTCATACAGTGACTGGCATAGTCCATCTCTACATCCTCAGCTGGCCACTTTATGGGATGACAGCGAGCATGCATACAGTACAGGATACTGTATGCAGATTCCCTGTCAACCAATATGGTGGCCATCTGAGTAGGTGAGAGTAGGGCTGTGCTGGTCAGCATATCAGACACTCCATGACACAGCTGCCTAGGTATGTGGGGGGGTGGATGAGTGGTGTGCCCTGTGCTTATGGTCTGGGGGGTGTTAATCACTAGGGAGGCAGAGTGGCACCAGGATGGGTTCCCAGCATTTGGGGGTGCCACTAGACACCAGGACAATAATACATAGATACATAGATACTTAGACAGTGTCGGCAGATAAGGGCCTATGGCCCACCCAGTCTGCCCATACATAGTATGGGAACAGGTGATTGGAGGGTGGTAGGTGCCACTTGCCGGCAGGAAAATAATGCATAGTATGGAATAAGTGACTTGGGGGTAGGGGATGTCACTAGACACCAGAGAAAACATAACTATTACAGAAACAGGTGAGGGTGTCACTAAACACCAGGGGAAAAATAACTATTATGGGGATGGGCAATAAGGGGTTGGGGTGCAGCTAGACATCAACAAATACTCTAATATGACAGGGACAGAGATGGGAGGGTGGGGGTGCCACTGGACACCAGGAAGTATATTTCCCCTTGAAGGTCCAGGCTTTCACGGTGTGGGGGCCACTTGCCATCATGTATGCGTGGCAGGCTGCCACAAGATGGGCACAAACCTGCTGCCACTTCCCATGCAAATTAGCCTATAATAGGCATGCATATCGTCCATTAACGCCTTGCATGTCCAATGGGCTCATTTGCATTTTTCCACTGAATATTGCACTGGGCGCTTCTGGTGCTTCCCGGTCTGGGTGGCGCAGTTCCCTTAACTTAGCTATGGGCTGCACGCAGCCAAGAACCATTTCAGGGCAGTGCTGCTTGATTTAGAGCTGCACTGACATGGTGCTATATTCAGTTAGATAATGCAGGTGAGCTATCCAACAGAATATAGCATCCTCAGGATCAGGCGCAGAGGCAAGTGCAGTATAAACCTTTGCACTGTACTTTTGCTCATACTATATATGAATATCAGCCCTCAGGTGCCTAAACTAATTAGTAATGAGTTTAAAGCACGAAGTCCAAAAGTTCAACAGCTTAGTAGTTGACAAAGTCTTCTCACTCATTTTGCATAACACTCTTTTGTTTAAAATTTACATATTTTAAGTTTTATGCATTACATTTTATGCAAATCCGCCCCTTAAATGCATTCATTTAAACAAAAGACCCAAAGAACAACTCATTAAACAATGAGATACAAACCCACTGCAATTAAAGTTTAGTGTGGACTGTATTGCAGCTGCTGCAGCAGGAGTGAGAAGAGATTTTCTGGTGCACCGACTTGAAAGAAAAGGGGCAAGAAGAGGAACAATGCATGAGTGGAAGGATGTTCAAGAGAAGGGGAGGCACCGGGAGAAGGTAATCTACCCAGCAGTGGACTGACAGTGAGATAAATGGAAGAGGCAGGAATCAGAGGAATGAAGTTAGTGAAAAGGAAAGATAGCAGATAAGTGCAGAAGAATTAATGGCAATACGGTGAGAATGGTGCCTGCTTTCTAGCAAGAGTTGGGAAAGGTTGGCATGGAGAAGTACTTTTGAGTATGGGGAGGAAAAAGTAAGAGCAAAGCAACAGAAAGAGTGGAAGAAAGGGTCTAGTCTCTGTAGGGTGGACATGAGGGCAGTACCGTAAATCACATCCATGTACTGCAGTCAAATACCAGAAGACTCATTTTAAGTATACTCTCACAGTGGACCGGAACTGGCAAGCAGGATTTTTTTGTGACAAACGGCATTCAGTTTAGTTAGAAGATTTTTGTGGTGGACATTGACATGGCTTGAAAAGTCAAGGGATAGTATTTTCAAAAGTGGACAAAAAATGATGCAGGTGCATCAAAATTAGCAATGTGCATTATGCAGATGCAACAACTGAGTGTGCTGCATTTTCATAGCTGCATCAAAATCAACATGTCATGATGCAAGAAGAAATTGCCTCATAACTGAGACATATTTGTGGTGTAGTGTGGCTGCATCATAAATGCATCACTTTTGCATCACTAGTCTTGATGTAAGTGGAGGCACAGCAGATGTGGTGCAACCATCTTTTTTTAATCAAGATTTTTACCCTAAAGGGTGGCTCTTCAGCCCAGTCCCCCACTCATCCAGATTGGCAACCACTTCCACCAGATCCACTTGAAGCTGCAATCCCTCACAGCTTGCCTCCCCCCATGCCAGCGTTGGAGGGGGGATGGATGTCTTCCCCCCCAGAGTCTCACATCCAGATGGCTCCAGTGGTCTTGATGGTGGCATGGATCAGGAGAGGCATGAAGGGGCTCCACATAAACTCCAGTCCATTTTTTCCTGTTTTTTTGTCCCCACACTCCCATGCCACAGTGGCACTTGTGTACATGTGACTGGAGGTGCACACACAAACTACAGAACCATGGTCCTTATCTTTACTGATGTCTCTACTGCCTCCACTTTCACAAGGCCTCAACCTGGTGGCAGCCAAGAGCTGAAACTGCATGCCTTCCCCTCCATGGGAGAGGAGAGTAGTCCTTCAGATACTTAATCTTCTCCCACCCCAGTCGATCTCTGGCAACCCAAGCACATTCCCGGAACCTGGGTCATCAGTGTGACAAGAGATAAGGTGCCCAACGACTCAGCCCTCCATGCTACTGGGCTGGCAGTGCAGCCATCTTCTGATGGTAGTGCAAATGTCTGACACAGATGGAGTTGCAATTTGTGATGCAGAAGTGATGCAACTCACTGTTATGTCTGTGACAACTCTGAAAATACAGACCAAGGTGCTGTTCTCACCAAGCACCCTGTAACATACAAAACTGCCAGAAGATAGAGGCCAAAATGGTCTGTTACGTCTGCTCGAATGTGTTGCTGCTTCCCCCCACCCCTTGCCCCCTCTCTTCCCTCTCATCTTCCCACTGACTAGTATCTTGCCCTTAACCATATCCCACCCCCTTTTAAAGCTCTCCATTGTTTTAAGAGACACCACTTCTTCAGGAAGCCTATTCCATCTCCCTATCACCATCTCCGTGAAATAATGCTTCCTCACCTCCCTTCTGATTCTTCCCCCCACCAAATTAAGGCTGTGCCCCCTAGTAATCCCTTCTTTCTTTAATCAAAACATTCCCCCTGTACTAACCCTGTTGATGCCCTTTAAGTGCTTGAAGGTTTCGATCACATCACCCCTTTCCCTTCTCTCCTCCAATGAGTATATGTTGAGGTCCCACAACCTATTCTTGTAAGGCTTCCCCCCTCCAACCCTCTGATCATTTTAGTCATCTTCCACTGTACTCCTTCCAGTAACCTGATGTCCTTCTTTAAGTATAGGTTCCAGAACTGTACACAGTACTCCAAGTATGGCCTCAGCAGTTACCTGTACAGTGTCAGAATGACTTCCTCCTGCCTAAAGGTGATTCCTCTAGCAATGCACCCCAGCACTGGATTGGCTTTTGCCACTGCTTTCCTACATTGAGACGAGGGATTCATATTCTTTGTGACCATTACTCCCAAATCCTTTTCCTCCTCAGAGACGGACAGCTGAACTCCTCCCAGAGGGTAACTGTACCCAGGATTCATCGCTCCAAAGTGCATAACCTTGCACTTCTTAGCATTGAAACCCAGCTGCCAAGTGACTGACCACTGATCAAGCCTTCACAAATCTTCTTGTAGGCCTTTTCCTCCCTCTACCTCATCCACAACTGCCCCTATCTTGGTGTCATCCACGAATAAACTGATTCTGCTCTTAACTCCAACTGCTATATCGGCTATGAAGATGTTAAACAGCACCGGCCCCAGCACTGAACCCTGTGGGACCACACTGGTGTCTCCCCTATGAGTTGAGAGTTCCCCCCCACAACCACCCTCTGATGTCTGTTCCCCAACCAGTTACTAACCCCTTTAACCAGTTTCTCCCCTGCTTCCAGGTTTCTCAATTTGCTAGTTAATCTGCCATGTGGTACCGAGTCAAAGCCCTTGCTGAAGTCCAGATACAGGATATCTATGGCCCAACCAGTGTCTAGTTCTTTAGTCTACTTCTTTCCCAGTCAAAATAGTGAATCAGTTCTGTTTGACATGATCTCCCGGAGACAAACCCATGCTGTTTGTCGTCCATAGGACCGCTCACCTCCAAGAAGGTCACCAATCTTTCCTTTAGGATCGTTTCCATGAGCTTACCCACAATGGATGTCAGACTGACTGTTCTATAGTTACCAGGCTCATCCTTGGGACCGCTTCTGTGCAGGACTGCCACATGTGCCATCCTCCAGTCCTGAGGCACACACCCCATCTGCAGGGAGGTATTGAACAAGTCTGCCAGTGGTTCCGCCAGGACCTCAGCCAACTCCCTCAGGACTCTAGGGTGCAGCCCATCTGGACCAAGAGCCTTGTCTGTGTTCAGGGACTTAAGGCCCTCAAGCATTCTGCTCACAGGGATCTCACCATCCATTATCCTATCTCCTCCCATGCCAATGTTGCCCTGCCACTGCGGTATTGGTCCATCTCTCCCCCTGGTAAAAACTGAGCAGAAGTACTCATTGAGCACCTCTGCCTGTTCAACCCCCTTCTCTACCCAACTTCCATCCTTCTTTATCCTGATGATTTTCTCCTTGCAGTTCCTCTTCTCCCTTATGTACTTGAAGAAGGCCTTGTCTCCTCCTTAATCCCCTCTGCTAGCCTTAGCTCCTTTTAAGACTTGGCAACCCTCAAAGACCTGCTTACCTCCCTGGTTTTCCTTGTATACTCCTCCCTATCCTCCTCTCTTTTGGACCCCTTCCATCTTTGGAAGGCCTTCAGAAGTTTAATGGGGGCATCATGCAGGTGCAGGTTAGGTGCTGAGGTGTGACCCAGACAGTATTCTTTAAAGAAACAGCTACAGGTAACTATTTTCAGTCCTCAGATTTTAAAAACTGCAGTCATTTGTTGCCAAATTTCCCAGCTCGAATTATAGTGCAAATTGAAAACAAACTCTGTAAATATCAATTGTGTACTTTTAAAGATCACCAAGTTAATGGAAGGTAAAAACAAAATTTAGAGTAACCTACCCTTTTAACCCAAACTATGAGGGTAGGATACTTTATATCCTTATCTCAGGATGAATTTTTACTTTCCTTCTTGGCTGGATGCAGTTATTCATAAGAATCCTTCATCAGCTCCTCTAGGAAATGTAAGTAGTGGTGAGAATGGGGACAGAGAACATGCTGTAATTCTCAATAACATTCAATCTGAAGAACCCAAATTATGCTCACTCTGCATTCTGATTACTACTATACTGAAACCAGTTAGTTTAGACCATCAACACATGGCATAGTGCCTTAATACTGTAAAATAATCACTGCCACATCCAAAGCAACAAAATAGAAATGTTGGCTTTAGTAACAAAAGTGTCATTGAATGTTGCCTTTTACTGGCACAAGCTCTCAGTGGTAAGCCAAAATGTTGGCACTGTACAATTTACTAAGACTAACAAACTGTAGCATTAAAACTACCTCTTCAGCAATACTATATGTTGTCATTAGAAATACCTAGTGGCATCAAAATGCATACGCACTATTTAAACACTGTCAGTCATGCATTGCTTATGGTCAAGGTGCAGTAGCATATTATTAACTGGAGAAAACCTTTAGAGTGCTATAATGCATTAAGCAATAAAAATGACAGAGTAATATGAGGCATGAATTGTTCCTACCAACATGAAGCCAATGAAAATATTTAAATGTCCCAGCTGAGAATGATTTATTAGTTTCTAGTTTTATGGCTTAAATGTGAATTGAATTAATAATTACACAAAGGTCTTCTCTGATTGCCAAGTGTATAATAAATAATTTACAGATGATTATTGAATTTATGCAAAGATTTTAGAATCATAAGTGTGCCAAACTGTCATTATAGAATAGGGTATTCTGGGCCTGAAGGTGCAGTTTCTAGTCCCAAAGGAACAACAGTAAAAAAATATTCACTCTCCACCTCCTAAATGAAAAGCCTCTCACTTCAAAAGCTTCAACATGCTCAGTGCATTCTTTATTTCAAGGCACTGTAAAATAAGAGCACCTCTCATCATCTACCTGATGCATTCTGGATTCCATGGAGTCCTTTATCAAAGGCCATTTTATAGCATCTTTAAATAAAGAATGCACTGAGCACTTAAAAGCTTTTGAAGAGAGTGGTGTCTTTATTTAGGTGGAGAGTACCCCTATTTTTACTGTTGTTCATGCTTCCATTTTACAGTGAGTACCACCTGCTCAGTGCAGCTTTTGTTTTGTATTTTGCTAAGGTTACAGTCCTGCTCTAGGGACTTGAGATGGTGTCAAAAAGTGACACTTTAGAGTGGTGTTAAAACATGATGCAGTTTTGAAGATGCTGCACTCCACATGAGAGTTAAGATAAGACTCCTCCTCCAGTCTTCAGAGGTTGTCATGGGGGAAGTTAGAGATCACATTGCATCTTTCAGTAAGAAATGGGAATAACCCCAATACCCAGGTGAACATTTCCTCTGTCAGTAAAATACAGTGGTACCAGAATCATGTTCCATCATGTTAATCAGTATCTTGACAGGAGAATAGTAGACAATGGTCAAAACTATAAGTTTGCATGTGCTTGCCTTCAAGCAGATTGTCAGCTGACTACTAATGTCTGCAGGCTAAAGGGCTTCTGGAGGCAGACTTGTGCTGCCGTGTTTCTGTACAATGCTGAATCTTTGACAACCCTGCATTTTTAACATTTAAAAACAGGGACATCAATGGCACCAAATATTATAACTTGTTGTGACTGAAATCATCATGACAACAGTATCTTGATATCTTTAGTTATGATGAAACCTGTCACTGAGTGTTATGTAAGTAATAATACCCAACGGGGTGGGCATTATTGGTATATAACGGACTGCCCTGGGGTGTAATGAGGCCCGACGCTGCAGGTGGAGGGCCTTATAGCCCCTGGAAGGTCTGTTATTTCCCATAATGCCAACCCTGGAGGGTATTATTACACTTGGAAAATGGACTTACATTATTTTTTTAGATAATGTTTTGATTTAACAAAGAGTGTTTAAATATTATTAAAAATGAACAGAAATGTGTGGTGTGTAAAATAGTCCCCTGCCACTAGAGGGTGCTACTGTTTTTGATTCAAGTTTTTTTTTTTTTTTTGCAGTGGAGTGTCAATTTTTTATTGGTAGGAAGGGAAATGCTAGTTTAAATCTGTTGTGGTGCCTTCATTATGTGTTTGCGGTATGTGGATAGGTATGGTTTCGCATTTGAGAGAGGCAGAGAGAGCGAGCATTGAAAGTGATCAGGAAAGGAAGTAAATGAGTGTCAACATGGTTGGGAGACTGACTTGCAATGCCATTGGTGACTCAAAAGAGGGACACAGATGTGAGGCAGGAAAGTGATTTTTTATTTAAGAAAAAAAAAACAGAAGTAGTTTGGTGTTTTTGCTGCTGTTTCTTTTGTGGGCACAATGAACACAACCTAGAAATAGATTGGGTGGTAAAAGAAAGTAAATGAGTGAGCGCAGTCGGCAGACTGCCCGAAATATTGTTGGCGGGTGAGAATTGGAGACCAGCCTTGAGGAAATACGTGAGGCAGGTAAAAAAAAACAGCATTTTGTTTTTGTTGTGGTTTCTGTTGAAGACGAGTATAGGCAGAATACAACCTGCGTTATGTTGGTGAGCAACTCGCTTAGCGAGCAAGAGAAATGGAGCTGGCGAGATAGAAAATTTGGGTTGTCCAAGGATACTCTTGGTAATAGGGCATACCACAGTGGCACTTATTTTGAACTGGGCCGTTGTTAAGAAATAACAACCTGGGTGCCAGGCTGTTTGAGCCAATCAGGATACGAGTTTGTCTTTCTCCATTTTCTACTGATCTATAGTTTCTGAAATGCCAAATTCTGATGGTTGTATGTACATGAGGTGTGCACTTACATTAGTATCTCCTCTTGGGTTTTCTGTACATGTGATTCCTGCACTACCTGTATCTTATTCATTTTTATGTTATGTAAAGTGTTTTGAAATACTGTGGTTCACACTCAAAGTGGTTATGCCTGGTGCAAAGTTATTGCAAGGTCCACTTTGTGCCAGTGTATACTTTGCAACCACACTGACCCATGCACATTGGAACCACACAAGTCATTCCCTTGCATTGTCAATGGGCATTGTTGATTTCTGGGAATGGAGGCAGTGACATTATGCAAAAAGCCCAAAAGCTTCCGCACTGCTGTGCCTGATCCTGTTTAACGTCTGCTAAGATCAGGTAGTAATAGGGCTGCAGGTATAAAAGAGGATATAGGGGCAGCCACTAGTTTAGGAAGTCAGGAAATGTTCCGAAGAACACCTCAGCCACTAAGGAATACAAGAAGTTATGATTAATTATAATGAGTGGAGATCCACTCGGCCGGTCAGATCACTTAGCTAGTGTGTGTCTTTATCAAGCTAGAAAGGCACACTAGTTACAAAAATCAGCATCATAGAGATACACTATATAGGTTAATTATCTTCTGACAAAATGCTCACTTTGTAAGATTCTGTCAGAACCTAAGTTCAGAGCAATATAAAATCTGTGTCAGACTTTCAGTTCATTCAAACTCTGTGTTGACTCAAAAAAATGATTTGTTCAATACAGAATTTAAATACAGTTTTTCAATGACACACACTACCTCTTTCTCTAGTTTTATTATTTTGGCAGTTTTTTCACATGCAGTAATAACAAACATATGATGTACCGAATGGAAGATTGTCTTTGGGAATAAGGGCACTGCATGATGAAAATAAATTTCTCAGTCTTTAGCCTCATTCCTTATCTTTAGCCTGCAGAGTTATTTTCTTGTACAACTTCCCAAACATCACACTATTAATATAGTAAACAGGGAATCATTGGACCACTAGGGTACTGTATATTTCCATGGGGATAATGGAAAGGGGTAACCAATGGACTGCCAGAGATATTTTCTGGGACGGATAAGGCAAGGGAACCACCGAACCATCAGGAAACCATGTGCTAAGGCTTGAAATATGGCACAAACTTTGAGCATTCCAATATGCCCTGGAAGCATGTCATATTAAAACTGTACAAAATTCATGGGTCAACAAAAGGATATTACTGGGTGCAACCTCATATGGAAACACAAATTTCATTACACTACACTTACAGAGAGGACTCCCTCAAAAGGCAGTGACCACTGAGTATGATAGTTTGGGATAGCAGAGTAAAGATTTCAATGGAAATCACCTGTGTTGTGCCACTGCAACTGTGACTCATAAAATAGGCATGCATTTGAAAAGGTTCTAATACAAATCAATGCTAATGGGGAAACCTTCCTCAGTAAGTGAAAGGATGATTCAGTGCCCACACTCACTCAATTCTGGTCTCCTTTAAAAAGAATGATTGTCAATAATATTGAATTTTTGTGCAAGCCCAGTCTCCAGTGGGAGAGGCAAGAATGCTATTTACCAGTTACAGTAGGTCAGTTGCACCCACTCCATCCTACCATACCAATGACAATTGTTAACAAGCATTTGTAAATGCCGAATGTTGTCTCGGTGGCTTTAGCATTGGTAGTGCCAGAGTTAGAGACACATAATAGGAATGGCAGTGAAGTACTGAAGTGACGCCAACCCCATCCCCACTCTGCAGAGACCGACAGGCATTGGGGTGTGCCTTTGGGTCAGCCAGCTATAACGCTTCATGCCATTTTACTCACTCCTTACCCTGTAGACACTGACAAGTGCTGTGGTGTGCTTTGGGGTCTTTGGGCATTATACTTACCCCATTCCAAGGAATTATGCTGAGAGTGGGTGCAGTATAGGAGAATGGGGTGAACTTTGTGGCTGAACATGCAAGGCGCACCATGATGCCTGTCACTGGCTGCAGGGGTGGGGTGGGGTAGGGTGGAATTGTGTGAGCATTACAGCCGATGATCCCAAGTCACACCCGATGCCTGTCAGTCTCTACAGGGTGGGGTGCTACAGTAGGAAATCATAACACCATAGGTGTGTGTTGGTATTTTCACTCCAAATTTTCAACATGGGCTTTTTGTGAGCAAACCTCACGAAGAGCTGCATTATCAGCTTGTTAGCTGAAAGATGGTTTTGCACAGTGGCTATGCCATTTGGTGACACAGGGATGAAAACACATTTTGGGCAGTATGTGGAAAACGACAACTGTATTGTTCATGAGGAGATGTTAAAAAATGGCAAAGTTGAAAATCTGGAGTAAAAATATGAAAAATTGGTGAAGTCATGAGCATGCAACACACGTCCATAACCCAATTATTTTTGGGATTTTTTAAACCACATTTTTAACATAGGCATTTTGGGACCTCCCCTCATGAAAGGTGGCACTGTGATTTTGTTAATTTGTCCAAAATGTTGATTTCGCACAATGACCACACCATTGTGCGCCACAGGTGCGAAAACATATTTAGGGCAGGATGTGAAAAATGACAGCTGTACTGTTCATAAGGAGGTGTGAAAAAAATGCCAGTGTTAAAAATCTGGCATGAAAATATTGCAAATTTGCAAAGTTACAGGGGTGCATGGAAACTGCGCAACACACACTGGTAACACAGTCAATTTATGGAATTTTGTCACCAAATTTTCAACATAGGCATTTCAGGACTTCGGCTCATGAACAGTGTCACTGTCATTTCCTCAAACTGTCCCAAACACTGATTCTGCACAGCGACCGCACTAAACTTACAGGTTTTTGTCTGCCTTGATGTTTGTTTCTTGAACTGTTTTGTCCTCACTGTGACGAGGTACCTTTGAAAATGAGCCTCTGGCTCAAAGGTTGTTAAACTGATGTTCTAATAAATATATAAAATAAATAAATATTCTGTGCCGGACGTGCGAAAACACATTTCGGCCAGGATACGTAAAATGACAGCTGTACTGTTCATAAGGAGGTGGGAAAATTCCAATTTTGAAAATCTGGAGTGAAAATATTACAAATTATCGAGATTCTGACGTCGCGTGAAACTGCACAACACATGCTTATACGGTAAAACATCCGTTTTAGTTTTTCAACCAAATTTGCAACATAGGCTTTTTGACAGCCCCTCATGAACAGTGGCACTGTTGTTTTGTTAATTGATCCTGAAAGGTGATTCCATGCAGTGACCACAAAATCACCTTTCGGGACCGAATAACACCATGACAGTGCCTGAATTCAAGAGGAGGGGTCCCAATAACCCCATGTTGAAAATGTGGTGCCAAAATTCCCAAAAGTGGCTAAGATATGAACCAAAGTTGAAAAACCCTATTTATGCCATTATACAGCTTACCGGCATTTCCTCCGGTTCGCGGTCGGCTTTGAGAAGTGCATATGTGTTCCCAGTCCACCGAAGATCGTCGTGCCGGGCTCCGGAGGTAAGTATGGGGTGAGTGGGGGTGTGGGGAGGCAGAGTGTGCAGAGGATGGGTTCAGGATGCTGGAGGGGGTAGGGAGACTGCAAGAGACCATTTTCTTTTTTACAGGTTTTAAAAAAAACACAAAAAAAAACATTGTGGGATGGTTTTTCTGTTTCAGGGGATTTTGCACACTGGGGTGGACTCCCAACATGCCACCTAAGTGTTTTTGGGGGGGTGCTGTAGCCGATGGGGGATTGGGCACCCCCATTGGCCCACAACAAAGCGGGGGTAACATTATGCCGACGGGAGTGAGCCTCTCGCCGGGCAAAATGAACAGGGATTAAAGCCAACGAGGATTGGGCCCCCCATTGGCAAAGAAAGATTGTTGGGGGGCGCATGATGCCAAGAGGCATTGGGCACCCCCTCAGCATACATTTTAAATGGGGGGGGTCTGCCGATGGGGAGTGGCCTCCCCTGTCGGCATTGTGACTGGCAGTGGCAGTCACTGCTGCTATGTTGCCTGCACATCGGGAGGTGTGTTGTGGTCCCACTACAGGAGAGATTTACTCTCATTGCAGTGGACCTTTTCTTAGATCTGGTGGCCACATTAGGGATGCATGATGTCAGTGCCTGCTGCTGGCTCACTGGGGAATGAGGGACACACCTACTGATGTGTGCCCTACATTCTCCCAACAGTGACCGAGCCTCCAAATCTGCTACTATCTCAAGATGTTGGCTAGCATGCAAGCGCGAGCCAACATAAAAAGCATTGTGGTAGGAGCCAGCATCATCTTATGAAGTGAACCTGTCTCTGTAGACACCCCCTTCTCCCCAAAACCTCAATACTGTACACTCATATTTTATAGGGGTAGGCCCCCTCCTTACACTGGAACATGTGTTTGTACATTCAATTCATTAACGTGTTCATTAAATGTATACACATGCCTAGCATGCACCCTGGAGGGAGGGGATGAAAGTATTTCTCTCGGGTGGGTGAATGTATGCATGTGTGAGTGAGTGAGTGTGTGTGTGTGTGTGTGTGTGTGTGTAAGGGAAAGAGGGTTTCAAATCCTGTTAGAGGCTGCCAGCAGCAGTAAGTCTGAGTGATTCAACTGGTTTGTAAAATTCGAACCAGTCAAACCAAAGTTTAACATTGGGACCAAATGTTTGTGAGCATTTGAAAGAATTGAATACCCAAAGTTTTAGGTGTTCCATTCTCAGCTAGAACCAAACTTGCATGTCTAACTAAAATTGTTTTGGTAGTATCATAAATTAGCAGCAAGTTTTCTTGTACAGATACTGGCTGAGATGCTGCCTCTTACATAGAAACATAGAAACATAGACTTGGATGGCAGATAAGGACCGCTTGGCCCACCTAGTCTGCCCATTTCCCAACCTACAGGATAAGTTGCCGATCCTACTTAACCAACAGCCTATTTCTTCCTACCCCCCACAAGAATTGCCTCATGTCTATCCCATGCATTCTTGAATTCTCCCACAGTTTTAGACCCCACAACCTCCTCAGGAAGGCTGTTCCATGCGTCCACCACTCTCTCTGTGAAACAATACTTCCTCACATTGCCCCTGAGCCGTCCCCCTTCTATCTTCAAATTGTGTCCTCTTGTTTTTGAACATCACTTTTTCTAAAGATGCTACCCTCTTGGACTTTGTTGATTCCACTGAGGTACTTAAAAGTTTCTATTATGTCCCCCCACTCCCTCCTTTCCTCAAGGGTATACATATTAAGCTCCTTTAGTCTCTCCTCATATTCTCTTGCAGACCCTGCACCATTTTAGTTGCCCTTCTCTGGACTGCCTCAATCCTGTCTATGTCCTTACAGAGATGGGGTCTCCAGAACTGGACGCAGTACTCCAGATGGGGTCTCACCAACTGTTTGTACAGAGAGATAACAATTTCTTGTTTTCTGCTGGTGATGCCTCTCCCTATACATTCCAGTATCCCCCCAGCACCCCCTACTGCCGTCTCACATTGCTTGCCAACCTTAAGGTCATCTGATATGATTGCCCCTAGGTCCCATTCCATTGCTGTTGTTGTTACTACCCCTCCCCCACACTGTGTAATCTTCCCCTGGGTTTTTGTTTCCCAAGTGCATTATTTTGCACTTCTTTCATTGAATCCAAGCTGCCATACTTCTGACCATTCCTCCAACCTTGCCAAGTCTCTTCTCATCCTTCCCATGCCTCCTTGTGTATCAACCCTGTTGCAGATCTTTGTGTCATCTGCAAAGAGGTATACTTTTCCTTCCAGTCCCTCTGCAATGTCACTTATAAAGACATTAAAAATGACTGAACCCAGTACTGAACATTGCGGTACCTCACTAGTAACCCCCCTTTCTTCAGAGTGGACTCTATTTACAATTACCTTCTATGTCGTGTTGTGCAGCCAATGTTTTACCCAGACTAATACCCTGGGACCCACTCCTAGGCTGGTTAATTTGATTATTAATCTTTTGTGTGGGACTGTGTCAAATGCCTTGCTAAAGTCTAGGTAGGCCATGTCCACAGCCCCTCCCTGGTCTACTACTTTGGTCACCCAGTCAAAGAAATCATCGATTCATCTGACATGACCTTCCTGCTGTGAACCCAGCTGCCTTGGGTCCTGTGTCCCACTGGCCTCTAGGTACTCAACAATTCTTTCCTTCAGAAGTGATTCCATCACTTTCCCTACCACAGAGGTCAAACTGACAGGTCTGTAGTTTCCTGCCTCTGTCTTGCTCCCACTTTTGTGAAGGGGAATCACATCCACCTTCCTCCAGTCCTTGGGTACCACACCATCTTCCCATGATTTGATAAAAAGGGTAGTCAGTGGTGTCACTAGTTCTCCCCTTAATTCTTGTAGAGTTCTGGGGTAAATTCCATCAGGCCCCATTGCTTTGTCCACCTTCAGTTTTAGGAGTTCTTTCAGAACCCTTTCTTCTGTGAAAGGACTGGGATTGACCCTTCTATCCAGAGTGCTTCTGTTAATTGGATTAGGCACTTCCCCCTCCTCCTCTTTTGTGAATACTGAGCAGAAGTATTCATTCAGTATCCCTGCTTTTTCATTGTCCCTCTCTGCCCACCCACTGTCCATTCTATTCAGCCTCACTGTCCTTCCCTTTTTTCTTTCTACGCTCCCTGATGTACCTATAAAAGTTTTTTTCCGCCTTCTTAACCTTTTTTATCCCCCTTCTCTTGCATCTTTTTATGTTGTCTTGCATGTGTGCAAGCAACATCTTGTGGTAGCAGCAGAAATGCAGATTTGTGTCAGTGTTGACGAATGCAGGGCATGCTTTAGTAGGTGCATCCCTCATTCCCCAATTAGCTGGCATGCTAGCGCTGACACAAGAATTATGTAAAATGCAACCAAATTGAAAGAAATGTGATGCTGCAATCAGAGACAAGCTCATCGTGCAGCAGCACAGATGACACATCTCTGGTAAGTGCCTTTTCTGGTGAAACAGTTCAATTAACATGGTGGTAGCAGATCCGACATTGGGGGCACAATCTCAGTGTCGCCATGCCCCCACACATTGTGTGGCACACTAGGAGCCCAAGCCAGTGTGCCGCTGCTCACACAAAGCCAACCGTGTCGGCATGTCTCACCTCCCCAATCCCATTGTGCCAGCCCAACATCCCCCCAAAAGTCATTGGGCACACTGGCAGCCCATACCAGTGTGCCCAACACCCCCCCCCAAAAGTCATTGGGCACACTAGGAGCCCACCCCAGTATGCCCAACATTTGTTTTATTTCACCTGTAAAGAAAGAAAACCATCCTGTGGCACAATGCCCGGGTTTAATTTTTTGTTGAAAAAAAGGAAATGGTCCCTCGTTGTCCACGTTGCCCACTCCCCCAACCCGCACCCCACCTCCCCATGCTCCCCTCACCCCATACTTACTTTCAGAGGTCTGGCACTGTGATCTTTGGTGGAGCAGGAACACAACTGGACTCTTCAAAGCCGAACTGCAAAATGAAGAAATGCTGGTAAGCTGTATAATGGCATCATTGGGGGGGGGGTCAACTTAGGTGGATATCTCAGCCATTTTTTTGAAGTTTGGATCCAAATTTTTAATATGGGGTTCTTGGGACCCTACCTCATGAACAAATACACTGTCATCTTGTTATTTGGTCCCAAAAGGTGATTTCTCTGTCACTGCACAGAATCACCTTTTGAGACTGATTAACAAAATGACAATGCCACTGTTCATGAGGTGGGGTCCCAAAAAGCCTATGTTGAAAATTTGGTGAAAATATTCCATAAAATGACTGTGTTATGAGCGTCCATTGTGCAGTTTCCACTCATGCTCATAACTGTGACAAATTTTAATATTTTCAATTCAGATTTTCAGCATTGACATTTTTTCACACCTCCTTATGAATAGTATAGCTGTCCTTTATCACATCCTGCCCGAAATCTGTTTTTGCTCATCTGGCGCACATGGTGCAGTTGCTGTGGGAAGTCAGCTTTCGGGACAGAGTAACAAAATCACAGTCACTGTTCATGAGCAGAGGTCCCAAATTGCCTATGCTGAAAATTTGGTTAAAAAAAACAAACAAAATAATTGCGTTATGGGCCTGCATTGTGTAGTTTCTACGCATGCTCGTGACTGCATCAGTTTTTCATATTTTCACTCCAGATTTTCAACATTGCCATTTTTTTACACCTCCTCATGAACAGTATAACTGTCATTTTTCACATCCTGACTGAAATGTGTTTTCACACCTGTGGTACCAAATGGTGCAGTCACTGTGCAAAATCATCTTTCAGCTAATTTGGAGTGAAAATACCAACAAACGCCCAGGGCATTAGGGTTTCCAACTGTAACACCCCACCCCATAGAGATTGACAGGTGTCAGGGGTATGACTTGGGATTGTTGGCTGTAATGCTCACGCCATTTCACCCCCACTCACACCCTGCAGCCACTGACAAGCATTGAGGTGTGACTTGGAGACTTCGGCCCCAAAGTTTACCCCACTCTCCTATACTGCACCCATCTAAGCATATTTTCTTATGGAATGGGATGAGTGTAAGGCCCAAAGACCCCAAGGCACACTGTGACACTTGTCAGTGTCTGTAGGGTAGGGTGAGGTGAAATGGCGTGAGTGTTATGGCCGGCGACCGGAAGGCACACCCCAATGCCTGTCAGTCTCTGCAGGGTGGGGGTGGGAATGGCGTCAGTTCAATACTTCACTGCCATTCCTATTATGCATCTCTCTAACTCCTGCACTACTAATGTCAATGCCAGCAAGATAACACTTGGCATTGACAAATGCTTGTTTCTAACTTGGCTTGAGCCGTTGCCAAGAATCACTATGTTTTGGAAATCAGTAACCAAAACTACTGGGTACAATAATAATTATATTTCCTGCAATTCATGCAATTGCTTTTTTTGTGACATGAAAACTTTCTTACAGTGAGCCTATTCATCTTTTAAATTGAACTATATTTGTCTCTGAATTCACTTTGTAGTCTTGTTGATGCATCTACTTTAAATTGTTTGGTTGCAAAGGATCTGATTAGTACAACATTATCTAACTATGAGAAAAAATATTTGGTATTGCATTTAAGAAATGAAATCTTCTCACACTGGATAATGACTTACTCTGGACAGTCCCTTAAAAGGAAAATGTTACATAAGCTCAGTGTTACATCTAATTACTTAACTGTTGTTTTCTGTAAGCAAAAGGAGCCAGGCTTGCATAGAAGTGGGTAAACCTTTTTTTTTTCCAATTCAAAATTTTATTAAGGGTTTTACAGTACAGAGGATAGATCCATCACATAACAGAGAAATGCAATTGAACAATCATAGACATGTAAGATCTATCCTCTCCCTCTTCCCCCCAACCCTCCACCCCTTTCCCAAAATGAGTAAACCTTCTTACACCGATACTCTGGCAGGTTTATTTGTATCCCTATCCAGTGAATTTGTAACAAACATTCCCCTTTTCCTGAATACATGCATGAAAAATCTGTTTCTTGTATGTGCTCCAGTTAAAAAATGTCATAGCCCAAGGTAGTCTAGAGTTATAGATTGCTGCAGCTTTTCATTGCTTTTAGCATCTCTTTTCCATGGCATTTAGAAAATAAAGCCAAAAGCCACTAAATTTCCTGCATGTTAATGATCATAGTTTTAAGACTTAGGGCCTGATTCTAGAAGGGTGGTGCAAGTTGCCGCCAAATGCAACTTGCGCAACCCGCACCTGCAACATTGACCCTGTGCCCTATTCTAGTAGGGGCAGGGGCATCACAGCTAAGTCCTGCGACTTGCGACATGAGGCCAGGTATGCCAAACTGCGGGCATACCTAGTGATCATGTCGCAAGCTGCAAAAGCAGCATGGCGTGGTCAACCCTCCCCACCCATGCCCCGACCCCTTAGTTGCCAGCCGCAAATGTGGCAGAAAGGTAGCCCTGGTAGTCTTGTGCCCCCCCGAACTGTTTAATACAAAAATGTACAGTCCTGTATCCCTGGTAGTCTAGTGCCCCCAAACTGTATATTACTAGAAATGAATCCCCGTTGCTCTGGTAGTCTACTGGCCCCCCTCCAAGCTGTACATAAATAAAGAAACAAATCCCCATTTCCCTGGTAGGCTAGTGGACCCTCTCCCCCTAAACTGTACATAAATAATGAAAGAAACTCTGTTTCCCTAGTAGTCTCAGTGCCTCTCACCCCCAGCCATGCCAGCTCACCCAGCACCCCCCCACTCATCCTCAACTCAGCGATATTGTGCTCACTTCTCACTACGTGGCCGGGCCGACTGAGTGCAGTATTGCTCTTATCAGACAGACGGCTCAGAAATTAATTTCTGAGCACATCCTGCAGTAGCACCACACGGCACTCAGTCGGTGGCTGGCCATGGAGGTGAGAGGTGGCTGTGCCAGTCACCGGCTGGGGACAGGTGGACGGAGGCTGGTGGGTTGGGGACACTAGTCTACCAGGGAAACCTGGTTTCTTTCATTATTTATGTACAGTTCGGGGTGGGGCCCACTAGCCTACCAGGAGATGGGGATTCATTTTTTATTTATGTACAATTGGGAGGGGCCAACAGACCACCAGGGAGATGGGATTCGTTATTTATTTATGTACAGTTCGGGGTGCTAGACACCAGGGCAACAGGGATTCATTATTTTATTTATGTACGGTTTTGGGGGCCACTAGACTACCAGGGCTGGATTGCCTCATATGTGGCAGGCGACAGTCTGGTCGGGCACGGGTGGGAGGATGGCAGCGCCACCCGCGCGGTCTCCTGCCAATGGCTGTTTGAGAGGCTGGGGTGTGCTGGGCATGGGGGCAGGAAACTGTGCACTGTCTCTGCTGGACAGCCGCGGGTCTGGGACCCCAGGAGAATCCGTAAGTTATACCAGCTAAATGCTGGTATAACCTGCTTGCAGATCTTCTCCGGGGTTCTTGTAGAACCCCGATGTGGGCACTTTATGGCTGCCCATCTAGAATGGGGCACAACTGCTGCCATAAACCCCCTTGTGCCATGTCACAGGGTGTTTATGCGGCATGACTGCTGTTTGACGCAAGCGGCCTGCGCCATGTCGCAGACCACTATGTAGAATCGCGCCTGTTGCAACTGCTGGCGTAAGTTGCTACATGCGCCATTCTACTTGGCACAACTGCAGTTACACCAGGCATAACCCTTCTAGAATCGAGCTCCTAGAATTTAACTTTTTGACAAACATTTAGTGCTAGGGTCCTTTCATACTCATGATGATGCATCTATTGAAGATGTCTCCTCCTTCAAGTACATGGGGGTTTGGCTGGATCACCACCTTGATTTTTCTGTTCATGTGGATGATCTCCACAACAAGGTCCACCCCAAATATGAAGCACTTTATAGAAATAGAAGACACATCCTACTTCCTGCTCAG
The DNA here is from genome assembly GCA_016271365.2 of Neoceratodus forsteri. NCBI lineage: Eukaryota > Metazoa > Chordata > Ceratodontiformes > Ceratodontidae > Neoceratodus > Neoceratodus forsteri. The sequence goes on from CM057458.1 coordinate 324,738,148, forward strand.
AGAGAAATCCTCACAAAGATTATCCCAATTTTTTGACTAAGGAGATATTGTTTGAAGTTCTGCTCCAAAGTGTACTTTAACTAGACTGGACCCCCTCTTTCATTCCTTCTGTCAAATTCCCCTTGACAAACCACAGTATACTCACCAGTGTTTTTTGTATACCACCTTCTCCCTACCATCTCTTGATGCCAGGTGCCTTTGTCACTTTGCCTCCTTTATATCCAAATTTTAGTTTGGCTCTCTCCCCTCATATCTTGCTTCTGTCCTGTCTATCACCCCCTTCTATCTCTTACTCCCTTTATAACACTTGCATTTGCTCACTTGCTCTCCCACAAATCAAATCTACTGCTGGCCAAGTTGCCTTTTCTTTCAGCTTCCCTAAAATATGGGTCTCTCTCCCCTTCCATTTTCTCTGCTCCTTCCAATCCAGCTCTGAAATTTCTCCTCCATGGTTTCTCTGTTCAATCCTGCAGTTGTTACTGATATTGGGGAGGATTTCTCTCACCTGCTTCCACACTACACAGACACTAGCTAGCCCCTCTCCCCAGGTTCATCAATCACTACACCATGCATCTTAATATTGTTTTGTTGCTCAGTGTTTAATGTCTGTTTGTCTGTTAAAAATGTTATTTTTAAATTTTTCTGTATGGTTAACTGTATGACAATTTTATTCATGAAGAGTTTTCTTGCACTATGTATGTTTTATAATACTGATTTCCATATCACTGAATTATTTTTGTCCTTTGTACAGTACTTTAGATCTCATCTCATCTCTTCTCTTCTCTTCTCTTCTCTTCTCTTCTCTTCTCTTCTCTTCTCTTCTCTTCTCTTGCCTTCCCTTTTCTTCTCTTCTCTTCTCTTCACTCTTTTCCTTTCCCTTGCCTTCCTTCCCTCCCTCCCTTCTCTTTTCTTCTCTTCTCATCTCTTCTCTTTGCTTCTCTTCCCTCCCTTCTCTTCTCTCTCTTCCCCCTCCCTTCTCTTCTTTAATTTTTCTGTATAGTTAACTGTATGGCAATTTTATTCATGAAGAGTTTTCTTGCAATATGCATGTTTTATAATACTGATTTTCATATCACTGAATTATTTTTGTCCTTTGTACAGTACTTCAGATCTCTCTCTTCACTTCCCTTCTCTTCCCTTCTCTTCTCTCTTCCTATCTCTTCTCTTCTCTGCTCTGCTCTTCCCCTACCCCAAGGACATATCTGTAAATGAGCTGATACCAGCTCAGTATGACTTTCCTGATAAATAAACAGTGATTCATATTGAAGTAGACTTCACTGTCGTTGGAATTTCCTTTTGTAGTGACATGTCTTTATTTTTAATTGAAAGTTTATTTTACCAAGGGCGAGCAAGTAAAACATATGAGCATTCTTTCCATTGTGGCCCTTCTAAGATGGTAGGCCTTGCAGCACCGCACACAAGGATCACCCAGCTTTATCACATTTTCTGTTGTGACATGTGCCTAGTGGGATACTGTTTAAATGAACAATACAGGCACTCACCACCTCTAATAAATGGACACCACGCTCCAAGCTTTAATAGCTACACCATCCTATTATTCAAAGTGACAATCATACATATTTAAAAAAAAAGGCAGAGTGCAGACATAAAAGATGCCCATCTGACATGTTTCAGACTGTCCTTTATCAAGGGCTGAGGCATATAAAGACAAACACACATTAAAAAGGCAATCAGTAATGACATCATAATGACATAGCACTAAAAATTATAAAGCCATTGTACTAAAAAACTAAGTCAATAAGCTGTTCAAAAAGGGAAGGAAGTAAAATGGAAGGAATGAGGGAAGCAGAGATGAGAGTGGAGACAGAATACATATGAAAAAGACGTGTATACAAACAGAAACATCTGTACAAAACCACACTTGCTGTACATGAATCTAAATATACATTATACTGTATAGTAAGTGTAATTTGTATAGATGTTCTGTTTGTAAACAAGTCCTTTTCATATGTATTTTTCCACTCTTGTCTCCACTTCCCTTCATTCATTCGTTTCTTTTTTACTTACAGCTGACTCAGTTTTTCAGTCCAATGGTTTTATAGCTTTTAGTGCTATGTCATTATGATGTCATTACTGATTGCCTATTTAATGTGTGTTTGTCTTTATATGCCTCAGCCTTTGATAAAGGACCAGCCAGTCCGAAATGCATTGTAGAGGAAAATGTTATAACAGACCTAATGCTGCACAATGTAACTGTGCAGAAAGCACCACAAAATGGCTGCAGAACTGAAACAATCTTCATGAAATGGTGGATAGTGGAAAATTCCATAGCAAGCATGTCCTTGGTGGATGGTGGAAAATTCCATAGCAAGCATTTCCTTGTAGTAATGTATGCATGCCTTATAGATGATGTGGCTAAAGTAAGTTAGCATACTATTAGCATAACCAGTCAGTAAGGGACAGCAGTATTGTATTTAACATAGTATTAGCATAACCAATCAGCAACTAACAGCAGTATTGTATGAAGGTTACTGTCCAATGAAATTGTGCATGACATTGTTATGTGACTAGGCAAGTGTATAAGAGAAGGAGGCTTACTATTGTAATCGGAGCTATGCAATAACAACATGGGGAGCTGGCTCTCCGTATGCATATGTGAATAAATGGTTTGAACTCTGCACAAGACTGTTTCTTTGTCTCTGTATAACAAGTAGAAAATTTCCATGACAGCATCAAGTGGGCATCCTGTATGTCTGCAGTCTGCTTTTTATGTTGGTGCTCTTGCGCAGCCAACATCGTGGGACAGTGCAACTTTGGAGGTGCGGTCGCTGTTGGGTGAATGCAGGGTGCACACCAGTAGGTGCATCCAGTATTCCCCAATCAGCCTGCATGCTGGCGCCACACCATGCATACATAATGTGGCAAGCACATCTAAGAAAAGGTCCGCTGCAATCCGAGCAAAGCTTGTCATACACAGCAGTCCTTTTCTTGCCGTGCTCGCTGCCATTATGTGTATGGTTGAGCCCACTCCCCGTCAGCATAACCCCCCCAATTGTTGAATGCCGAGTGGGGTGCCCAATCCCCCTTGGCTCACACCCCAACCCGCTTTCTTTGTGTGCCGATGGGTGTCCAATCCCCATTGGGCATTACTTCCCCACTGTAGTTAGGTAGCTCACTCCAGGTGCCCAACTTCACGGGCTACAGACCCCCTTCAGTTAGGTGGCACACTGGGAGCCACCCCAGCATGCCAAATCCCCTGCAAAAAAATCTGTCCCGTGATGGGTTTTCATTTTTTTCCTGTAAAATGAAAATGGTCCCTTGTAGTCTTGATGCCCCCACCGCACTCCACCCACTGTGCACCCTGCCTCCTTATCCCATACTTACCTGCAGAGTCTGGCGTGACGATCTTCTGTGGACCGGAACATGTCTGCACTCTTCAAAGCCAACCGCGAACTGAAGAAATGCCGGCAAGCTGTACAATGGAATGAATAGGGATTTTTCAACTTTAATGCATATCTCGGGCATTTTTGTGAAATTTGGCCCCAGATTTTCAACATAGGGTTTTTGGGACCCCTTCTCGTGAATTCTTGCACTGTCATGGCGTTATTCAGTCTTGAAAGGTGATTTCGCAGTCACTGCACAGAATCACCTTTCCGGACCGAGTAACAAAATGACAGTGTTGCTGTTCATGAGAGGGGCTCTCAAAAAGCCTATGTTGCAAGTTTGCTAGGAAAAATCCAAAAAATGACTGTTTTACAAGCGTGTGTAGCAACTGCGCAAGGCACGCTCGTATGTTAGTGCATTCACACTATTTTCATGCCAGATTCTCAACTTTGGTATTTTACCACACCTTCTTGTGAACCGTACAGCTGTCGTTTTCCACATCCTTGCCAAAATGTGTTTTCGACTTCCGGTGCTGAATAGTGCGTTCGATGTGCAAAATCACTGTTCAGTACACATTATGAAAATGACAGTGACACTGTTCATGAGCAGAGGTCCTAAAATGCCTGTGTTGACAATTTGGTGACAATATTCCATAAAATTACTGTGTTATGAGCGTGCATTGCGCAGTTTTCATGCACGCTAGTAAGTTCGCAAACTTATATTTTCACTCCACATTTTCAACAGTGCCATTGTTCTTCACCTCCTAATGAACAGTGCAGCTGTCATTTTTCACATCCTGACCAAAATCTGTTTTCACAGTTCCAGCGCACAATAGCGCGGTGGCTGTGGAAAGCCCGTGTTTGAGACACATTATGAAAATGGCAGTGACACTGTTCATTAGCAGATGTCCGAAAATGCCTATGTTGAAAATTTAGGGATGAAAATCAATATAATGAGTGTTTTACAACTGTGCGTTGCGCAGTTTGCATGCACGCTCGTGACTTTGTGAATTTGTAATACTTTCACTCCACACAATACTCATAGTCCAAATTATGGTTATACCTAGTAGCAGTGTATACTTGCATGTCTTTAATGCTACACTGTCCTAGTAATAGTCACACACATATATAGTCAACACTGTCTGGTAATCATGGTAATACACTCTATAATATTAGCATTTACTCTGTAAGTGTTGGGTCTATGAGATTCTAGGCATCCCAAAAGAAGGCTGATTAACCTATTTTTGTGCCAAGTTGTTGTTTTTGAGATCTCAGACTACAGTCATTTTAATTATGTTTCAAACACAATCTCTGTTAGTTATTGGGTGGGGGCACTTATTGAAAGAGGAAACATCATCCTATGTATCTTTTTGCATTTCTTTTTAGTACTGGGTAATCTAAGGCAGTCATCAAAGTACAATGCTGTGTATCAGCTTTCACATCTGTTACTAAGTAGGCAACAGCTGCCTTATGCAGTGAGTCAAGGCCTTTTATGACATAAGCTGGAACCTTTCTTGAGCATATTTGTCTACTAGTATAAGAAAGATAAGATTGGCAGAACAAAAACCTTGTCAGGTTCACTCTATGATCAAAGCATTTCTTGTTTCAGGAAAGAGGACAAGTCTTAGGCTGTTCTACATGGTCAGGAGATTTGTTATGAGACAAGAACCGTGTGAGCCAATAGCATAGGTACCAAATATACAAACTTCATTCTGTTCCAGGTTAAAACTATTCATTGCTAATACACATAAACTTCTGCTGTAATATTAGTAAACCCACCCATCCACCTTGTATCACTCATCACATGTTTTTTACCATTGAGCAGTAATCTATTCATAGTGAGAACGTTTTGCAAGGTACTACCAGGGTATAACCAGGTGGCTAATGCTAGGATCAAATGTTAATAGTCCAACAAAAAAAGTTTCTATTAATGTATTTTTAATGTGTCTTTCTGTTAAAGTGTAATATGAAGGGTATTTGCAGTTAAAAAAGAAATGTCTTCCTCAAAACTCACCTACTTATTTTTTAGGGTATGCAATAAAGTCATAATGCTATGTCTGTGCCATCACACCGGTTTCTATGACAGATGATTGTGCTGTCACAAATGTATAACTATGATATCGCTGCATGACCCAGTATTAGATGCAGTTGGTAGGAGCAGTAATTTGCAAGAATGTGAACAGAAAGATAATAAAATTATAATTGTCCTCTTGGAGAGTTGGCCTGTCTGCAGCAATGTGCCATGGCCCCCAGCCCTGATGTTGCCATATTCATATGTAATAAAAAGAAAAACATCCCTGTGGTCTAGTGGTCCTCCTTCCTGAGCCCTGATGTCACCCTTCATAATATTATTAAATTCACCCCACTTCCCTGGTGGTCTAGTGACACCCCTTCATGATCCCCCATGTTGTACGTCATAATATTAATAAATACACCCCTCTTCTAGAGATGGGTGAAGTCCCCAATAGTTGCTCCACAAATTAATTTACTAATTATGCCAAATTCATAGAGTACAATTCAGATTCATGGAGCGTGGCTGTACCTCACACTTCACCACAAACTGTCCTGTAATTAATATAAAGAATTAAATTCCTGGTGACTAGTGGGCTCCCCACCCCAGTGATCCATGGTCCCAATATAAATAAACATATCTAAAATCCCTGGTGTCTAGTGGACCCCCCAACCCACTGATCACCAGCACCAACATAAAAAATTACATCTTCAATCCCTGGTGTCTAGTGACCCCCCGCCAATCACTGGCCCCAATATTAATAACAAAATATCTTAATTCCCTGGTGTTTCATTTAACCCTGCACCTCATCACCCCATCAGACAATCCCACACCACCCCTCTTCACCCCACCCTGACCCAGAATGGGCCACTAGCACAGCTGTCCACTCACCTCCGCAGCTGGTAGCCTGACTGAGCTGATGATGAATGAGTGTATGATTGTTCAAGCATGCTCTCATTCAGTCAGTCACTTAGCTTATATTATAGGGGATGTTTCTTAGGGGACTAGAGAAGGAAGGAAGGGTGGCTGCTCCAGTCACTAGTGAGAAGGGTGGGATGGGGGGAATGCATTGTGAATGCCGGATGGGTCCACAGCACCATTCCTGCCATCCCAACCCCACCAGTGACAGAAGCAGCCATCCTCCCTTCTCTAGTTCCCTGAAGAATGTCCCATATGAGCTAGGTGACTGAATGAATGAGAGCATCCTTGTGCAAACACACACTCATTCATCATCATTCATCATCAGCTCAGTGAGGCTGCTGGCTGTGGAGGTGAGTGGAGGGTAGTGCTGGTGCCCTACTAGGGTCAGGCAGGTGGGAGCAGAGTGGTGTGGTATTGCCTGACAGGATGGGGGGGTCCGCTAGACACCAGGGAATTAAGATATATATTTTTTTATATTGCAGCCAGCCATCAGCTGGGGGGTCCACTAGACACCAAGGAATTAAGATATATTTAATTTATTTTCAGGCTGGCGATGTGCGGGGTTGGGGGTCCACTAGACAAGAGAGAATTAACATGTATTTTTATTTTATTGGGGCCAGCAATAGGTGGGTGGGTCCACTAAACACCAGGAATTGAAGATCTATATTTTTTTATATTGGGGCTGGTGATCAGAAGGGTGGGGGTCCACTAGAAACCAGAGATTTTAGATAGGTTTTATTTACATATTGGGGCTGACAACTGGCAGGGAGGGAGGTCCACTAGGCACCAGGGATTTGAGGGATTCACGCTTTGTAATTTCTCCTTGCTTTGGGTTTTTTTAAGTGCAATTTGCACTTAAAAAAAAACCCAAATCAAGAAAAAGTTACAAATGGTGCATTTTCAGTTGAGAGAAGTGAGTTTGGGTATTGCTACATGGAAGCAAATTTTATGACTTCGATGAAAATTCGAAAGCTTAGTAAAACTTTGCTACATCTCTACACCCTTCCCTGGTGGTCTAGTGGCCCCCCTCCACAATCACTGATGTCACCCATCATAATGGGCTCTATGCACTATGCCAACGTACCATGTAATCCAGGTGGGTTGGCATAGCTAAGTCAGAATGCAGCAGAGCAGTGGTCATGCAGCATTCATGACTGGGGTGTGCAGCTGGTATCTGTCCGATCCCCTGGTCGTGCAAACAGCAACATGCAGGGGTAGGCGGAGGGCATGCCAGCACTATGCACTATTCACTATTGTACATAGTGCTGGCTGCACAGGTGCAGAGGAGGGCACAGGTTACAGCAGCTGGAACCCTCCTGTAACTCACTGCTTGCCAACATGGATTGCACCCTCCAGCCATGTCTGGACCTGGAAATGACCCCCCCCATGCTGCCCCAGCCTACTGGGCTTTGGGAGGGCTGGAGCAGCTAATCAGGTGAGTGCCCAACACTGATGTTGATGCACCCCTGTGTTGCAGAGCCACACACTTGCTGTGCACCCAACCACTGAAACCCTGACAGGTTCAACCCCCCCCCCCTGAACATGCAGAGTCCTCCGGTCATGGCAGCATGTGGCTTACACCACACACACGCACACACACACACACCAGGTGGCCCCTCCCATCCTGGCAGCACAGAGTCCCCTCCAGCAAGGCACTGGCCCATTCCTCCATGCTGTGCCATGCCCCCACCACCACCATGCAATGGTCCCAGGTACACACCCTCCCATCCCTTCTGGAAGCCCACAGGTCTGCCCTCCCATTGGCATAGAGCAACACTGACTGGAGGTACAGGGTCATCACCCAATACCAGTGTAAGGAGTCTGACTCACTGAGGTGTGCACCCTGCCCCATCTGGTGTCATTTGGATCCCCGGCATTACCTCCATGGCCCCCTTCACAAGGATCTGCCACCCACACATACTGTTGGTCCCAGCATAGCCCTCCCCCGATACCCACAGGGTATTCTGGGAGGCGCGCTCTGGACATGCATGGGATCTCTGAGGGACTCAGTATGCATTGCCGCTGTGCCCCGTACTGTGTGCTGCAGCCTGGGATAGTAGCTTTAGGTCACAGTGGTTGGCCAGGTATCCCCTGTATAAGACAGCAGAACCATGTCTCCACCGTGTTAGCCCATGCCATGTGGCATGACCAGCCTTGCACCCTGGGGAGCACACCATGCTGATCTAGGGGTAGGGCAGGGACTATGTGAGTGGCAATGTACTGGTCGGGGTACTGCACGATGGGCCAGGGGGTTCTACAGATTTGGAGCTGTTGTGTGTGGTGGAAGGGTCCCGTTCCTGTCCAGGGATGGGACACCCATGTGTGTCGGGGGGGTATATATGTGCAGGGGGTGGTGGTGCTTCTGGTGGGGGGCATCTGTGCGGCTGGACAGGTGCACCCACTGGGGCTGGTATTATGCTGGGGGGATGCTGGGCTATGGGGAACAGCCACACGGGTCCAAGTGCCTGCTGGTGCTATTCATGCACCTGGACCTGTGTCTTGTCATGCAAGGGATCCACTTTTGGCACAGGATGGGCACTAGACAACAGGGAATTAAGATATGTTTTTATTTTATTGGTTCCGGTGATTGGTTGGTGGCCACTAGACACCAGGGATTGAGGATATATATTTTTTCATATTGCAGCCGGTGATTAGCTGGGGGTCCACTAGACACCAGGGAATTAAGATATAGTTTATTTATATTGACCCTGGTGATGTGCGGGGGGGGGGTCCACTAGACAAGAGGGAATTAACATGTACTTTTATTTTATTGGGGCCGGCAATTGGTGGGTGGGTCCACTAAACACCAGGAATTGAAGATATATTTTTTTATACTGGGTCTGGTGATCAGAAGGGTGGGGGGTCCACTAGACACCAGCGATTTTAAATAGTTTTTTTTTATATATAAATTGGGGCCAGCGATCAGCGGGGAAGGAGGTCCACTAGACACTGGGGATTTGAGGGATTCACAGTTTGTAATTTCTCCTTCCCTTGGTTTTCTTTTAAGTGTAATTTGCACTTAAAAAATCCCAAAGCAAGAAAAAGTTACAAATGGTGAATTTTCAGTTGACAGAAGTAAGTTCATGAATTGCTACATGGAAGCAAATTTTACGACTGCACTGAAAATTCGAAAGCATAGTAAAACTTTGCTGCATCTCTACATCCTTCCCTGGTGGTCTAGTGGCTCCCTTCCCCAATCAATGATGTCACCCATCATAATGGGCTCTATGCACTATGCCAACGTGCCACGTGATCCGGGTGCGTTGGCATAGCTAATTCAGAATGCAGCGGAGCAGTGGTCACGCAGCATTCATGACTGGGGTGTGCAGCTGGTATGTGCCCAATCCCCTTGTTGCATGAACAGCAACATGCAGGGGTAAGTGGGGGTGGTGTGAGCCAGCACTATGCGCTATTCACTATTATGCATAGTGGTGGCTGCACAGGTGCAGATGAGGGTGCAGGGTACAGCAGCAAAGACCCTAGCATAACTCACTGCTCACCAACATGGATTGCACACTCCAGCCATGGCCAGACCTGGAAATGACCCCCCCATGCCGCCCCAGCCCACTGGGCTTTGGGAGGGCTGGGGCAGCTAATCAGGTGAGTGCCCATCACTGATGTTGAGGCACCCTGTGTTGCAGAGCCACACACCTTCTGTGCGCCCAACCACTGAAACCCTGACAGATTCAACCCCCTCCGAACATGTAGGGTCCCCTGGTCATGGCAAAATGTGGCATACACCCCCCACACACACACATACACCAGGAGGCCCCTCCCATCCTGGCAGCACAGAGACCCCCCCAGCAAGGCACCAGCCCATTCCTCCAGGCTGTGCCATGTCCCCACCACCACCATGCAATGTCCCCAGGTACACACCCTACCATCCCTTCTGGAAGCCCACATGTCTGCCCTCCCATTGGCATGGAGCAACACTGACTGAAGGTGCAGGGCCATCACCCAATGCCGGTGCAAGGATTCTGACTCACTGTGGTGGGCATCCTGCCCCATCTGGTGCCATTAGGATCCCCAGCATTACCTCCATGGTTCCCTTCACAAGGGTCGGCCACCCACACATACTCTTGGTCCCAGCACAGCCCTCCCTCTGATATCCACAGGGTATTCTGGTGAGGCATTGCCATACCCAACATGCATGGGACTTCTGAGGCACTCGGTATGCATTGCCACTATGCCCCGTACTGTGTGTTGCAGTCTGGGATGGTAGCTTTAGGTCACAGTGGTTGGCCAGATACCCGCTGTGTAGGACACCAGGACCGTGTCTCCACTGTGTTAGCCCATGCCATGTGGCATGACCAGCCTTGCACCCTGGGGAGCACACCATGCTGATCTAGGGGTAGGGCTGGGGCTATGTGGGTGGCTATGTACTGGCCAGGGTACTGCATGATGGCCAGGGGGTGCTACCGAGTTGGGTCTGTTGTGTGTGGTGGAGGGGTCCTGTTCCTGTTCCAGGGATGGGGCACCCATGTGTGCTGGTGGGGTGTATACTGTATGTGTGCAGGGGTGGTGGGGCTGCTGGTGGGGGGCATCTGTGTGGCTGGACAGGTGCACCCACTGGGGCTGGTATTGTGCTGGGGAGATGCTGGACTATGGGGCACAGTCATGTGGGTCCAAGTGCCTGCTGGTGCTATTCACACACCTGGACCTGCGTCTTGCCATGCAAGGGATCCACATTTGGCACAGTATGGGCATCCTATTGGATGCCCTCCTGGGACTACAGCCCTGCCCCCAGCAACCCTGCAGAGTCTGCCATGCTGTAGGGGCAGAGCCACAGACTGGTGCCTGCTGGTCATGAACACCAGCATATGCGCACCTGTCTGTAGGTGCAAACCTATGCGGGTGGGATACACACCTCCGGTGCATAATTCCTGCTCTATAGTGCATATGTCCCAATATTATTGAATACATCCCCAATCTGTGATTGTCTATTGCCCCCCCGATCCCTGATGTCACCCTTCATAATATTATTAAATACACCCCTCCCTGGTGGTCTAGTGGCCCCTCCCAATCCCAATGTCACCAATCATACTATTATTAAATACACCCACTTCCCTGGTGGTCTAGCGGTGCCCTCCCTGATCCTCAATGTCACACATCATGATATTATTAAATACACACCCCTTCCCTGGTGATCTAGTGGCCCCTCCCGATCCCTGATGTTACCCATCATAATGTTATTAAATTCGCCCCCTTCCCTGGCAGTCTAGTGGCCCCTCCCAATCCCTGATATAGCCCATCATAATATTAATAAATACACTACCCTTCCTTGGTGGTCTAGTGGCCCCCCTCCCCGATCCCCAATGTTGCCCATCATAATATTATTAAATACTTTCCCCTTCCCTGGTGGTCTAGTGGCCCCCCACCCCAGCAGGTAGTGCCACCACCCCACTTCCCCCATCCTGAAACAGTGCCAGCGACCACCACAGCCCTCCTTTCACCTCTACAGCCTGCAATGGAGTGCGTACTGTATAATATATGCACTCATTGATGTCAGTCAATGAGCATGTACACTGTACAGTACACACTCAGTGACAGTTCAGTTGGTGGCCTGCTGCGGAGGTGAGAGGAGGGCTGTACCAGTTGCTGGCTCTGTTTCGGGATGGGAGTGGGTTGGGGGCACTACCTATTTTGGGTGGGTCAACTAGACCAGGGAAGGTGGATGTATTTAATAATATTATGATGGGCATCATATGAGATCAGGGAGGAGGCCCATTAGACCACCAGGTAAGGGGGGTGTATTTAATAATGTGACAGGCTACATCAAGGATGGTGGTCCACTTGACCCCCCAGGAAAGGGGATGTATTTCATACTATTATGAAGGGCGACATCACGGATCAGGGAGGGGGGGTCACTAGACCACCAGGAAAGGGTATTTTACTAATTATGTATGTGGGCAACCTGGGGGGGGTTACATCAACTAGTGGTGATTGGAGCTGGGAGGTTGCTTCTCGCCACAAGAGACATGCTACAGTGGTACACAGGCACCCCACAGCATGTGACATACCCTCCGGATGCACTTCCTGTTTGGTGTGCAGCCAGGGTTGCTGCAAGCCACAGCAATTTACCACCAGGACCCTGCCCAATAGAGAATCAGGCACAGGGTCACTGGTGCACTAGGCTTTGATGCAAGCTGCCATTGGCCACAGCTTGCATTAGTCTAAGGGCTCTTTGAGAATTGAGCTCAATATCTTTCTGACTCTATTGAAGCACTGAGTGGAGTAACCTATCAAAGGCCTTGGCTAGAATAATACACTCAAACATATATTGACACATACACTATACTATTATAATGCAATATATCATATAATCAAGGAAGTTTTTTTTTTTTTTTGCTGAATGGATGGTCGATGAATGGGCTAGTTCACCCAAGCAGGTGGTTGAAGCCAAGTGAGTGATGTGGTTCAAGCATAGATGGGGCAGACACAAGAGTATATTGAGATTGATGAGATGTGGGAGTACACATCACCTAGAGAAAGGGGTTCTGAGATGCCATTAGGGCAACCAGCTCAGTAAATTCAGTCTGGCATTAGGTTGGACAGAGTCAGGCAGCTGATGGGAAGACTGGAGATATTATTTTATCTGCCAACAAATTATATGTATCTGCAGTATGTGCAGTAATACAAAACTTATGGAATAGTGTATGGGTAACCATGCACAACAAGGATGTGTTTCCTTCAAGGGGTTAAAAGGACATCATACTGTAGCTCTTGATGTTCCTGATGTCCTCTTAATCTCCCAATGGAAAAATGTCAATTTGTTCATGGTTGTCATATTTTTCTAGTATATGTCTATTTATACTGTAAAAATGCCCTTACATATTCACCACTGCCACTCATTAATGTGCTGCACAAAAATAATTTTTTTTTTGTAAACATTATCTTATTAAGAAGAGCTTCTTACTTACATAACTCTCCTCACTCTCCTTCTGCAACTCCATCAGGCACTCTCACCTACCACTCTCTATGACATTTTGAGGTGCAAGAACGAAGTCCTCTGTCAACAAGCAGCCGGGCACCCCCAGCCTTGCCCCCTCACAATATACATTGACACCCCCTCCCCGGGATACCATCTTCCAAGGCAAGGCACACACTGGTGCCCCACCCTCCCTGGCCAACCTACTCACTCCACAACCACCACCCAGCAAATCCCCTGTCCTCGCAACTTACTCCCCCTGTCTGCCCCATTACTCTGAAACTCCCAATACCCTCCATCAGTCACAAGAAACATAAATGACAAAGACCTACTACCCGAACCAACAGCAACTGCCTCAGACTACTCATCCTTCTCCTTCTTCTGACTGGCAATGTCCACCCCAACCCAGGCCCACAAAAAAACACAACATCCCACCCATCTCCAGTTAATGGCCTGCACATCGCCTCTCTAAACATTTGCAGCATTCAAAAAAAATGGGACTCCTTTCAATGTTGGGTATCCCAGAATCACCCCGACATCATTTCCCTGACTGAAACCTGGCTCTCCCCCCTGTCCCTGACTCGGCAATATACCTCTCTGGATACCACCTCTACCGCTCCGACCAATGGGGAAAGCGAGGGGTGGCTGTGCTGTCTCACCAAGGACTCCTCTCCGCCACCTCCCTCCTCTGCCCACATTAGCGTCCAGGGCTCAAGCCCTCACCCTCAAAATTACTCTAGGTAGGTCTACATCCCCTCTCCTCCTCACTATAGCTTATGTCCCCCCCAGGGACCAGAAGATAGCCTTCCAATCCATCATGTCGTAACTCACAACCCTACCCCCAAAGCATGGAAAATTGCTAATGGGGGTTTTCAAAACAGCCGCCCCTTACATCAATGAGGCAGCAGCCCTCGATCTCACACATGTTGTCAGAACCCCCACCTGACTACATGCCCGCACGGGGTCATCCTCCCTCCTAGACCTTGTCTTCACAAACCACCCACACAAAATAACCAGCACCCTAGTCCTCCCCGACACCCTAAGTGACCACTCTCCAGTACTCTGCATCTGGTCTGGTACCCCTCTCAAATCTGCTCCAAAAATTACTGCTCAACGTAGACTAGGACCTGGTAAACTAGCCCTTCTTAAGGCCCACCTTAGGGACTGGGACTGGACACCCCCTAACTAACACCCTCGACCCAGACCACGCCCTTGAACTATTTATCAGCACCTTTAACGCTGCCTGCAACAAATATGCCCCCCTCACCAAAACCATGACCAAAGGGAAACAAGCCCCTTGGGTCTTGGACCACCTCCAAGGCCTATTACGTCATCGTGACACCCTGTGGCACCTTGCTAATGAGACCCAAAAGCCTCTGGACAGGCAACGGTATCGGGAGGTCCAAAACAAGTGCACCTGGGCCATACGCACCGCCAAAGCAAACTATTATAAAGTCTCCTTAACCTCCACCTGGGGCACTGGATGAAAGTTCTGGGAGAACATTAAGGAACTCTGTGGCAAGGCCCCAAATACACTACCAGACCAAATTCTAATAAATGGTAAACTCTCCTCCTACCTTGTCAGTATAGCCACGGCCCTAAATACCGCTTTCACTTATCTCTCCCATGTGCTGCCCCCTAATTTCTTTGATCCCCCACCTGCTCGTACCACCCCACTTCCTTCCCTTGCCCCACCTTTCTGCCTGCTAGTCCTTACCCCCGAGTCTGCCAAACCCTACCTCACCAAAGATATTGTCCAAAATCACTATAGTCACGATTCCCTGGATCTCAGACTTCTCCGCCTCACCCTCCAGGAAGTCCTAGCACCACTCACCCACATTCTAAACTGCTCCCTCTGCCAAGGGAAGTTCCCCTCCCTCTGGAAATCAGCTTACATCACTCCCATACATAAAAGTGGTGACCGCTCTTCCACTAACAACTACCGCCCCATCTCTATATTACCCCCATCTAAGGCCCTAGAACGCATAGTCGCCGACCAACTCACTGACCACCTTAACAAATACCACCTTCTATCCAGGCAGCAACATGGTTTCTGTAAGGGCCACAGCACCACCACTGCCCTCCTCGAATTTATCTCCCATGTCCACACAGCTCTGGACCACGGCCACCTTACTGGTGCCATCTTCGTGGACCTATCTAAGGCCTTCAATACCATTAACCATGCCCTCCTACTGAACACCCTAGCCTACACGGGGCTTTCCAATGACGCCCTAAACTGGTTCACCAGCTATCTCTCTGATAGAATGCAGTTAGTCAAGGTAGGACCTGTCCTGTCCCCCCTCCTCCCTATCCACTCCGGTGTCCCCCAGGGCTCCATACTCAGCCCCTTCCTCTTCAGCCTCTACCTCAACTCCCTCCCATCGTCATGCACCGGAAATATGCTCCTATACGTGGATGATGTGGTCCTGTTCGCCTCTGACCCGACCCCCCTCAAACTTCACCAAACCCTCCAACACTCTTTCTGTGAGATTGAAGACTGGCTCACTGCCCAGCGTCTTACTATTAACTACAGTAAGACAAAAGTCATGATATTTGCCCACTCCCAGAACCCGCTCAAGAACCTCTGCCCCCAATTTCTCACTGCCAACCAGACCCCACTAGAACTAGTTAGCCAGTTTAAATACCTAGGGATCACATTAGACCCTGCCCTAAGCGTTCATCAACATATCCTTCACCTCTCTACAGCCCTTAGCTCAAGGCTGGGTGTACTATACCGTTTCAAACACTGTCTCACCCCTGAAGCTTTAAAACTTACCATTAACTCCTTAATCCTCTCCCTACTAGACTATGGCATCCTAATCTATAGTGCTGTATCATCCACAACCCTTAACAGACTTCGTCTCGTGCTCAACAAAGCCTATCGCCTCTTCCTTGGATGTGATCATCTTACTCACTCCTGCTCCCTATACAGCAGCACAAACTGGCTAAACCTTGATAACCGAATTAGGTACCACACCTGCCTTATGACCAAAAAGGCCTTACTTGGTCTCACCCCTCCTACCTTTAACCAAATTATCCACCCAATACCTCCAGGCAAAACAACTCGTAGCTCGAACAAATGGGTGCTATGGGTCCCCCATGCCCTGATCTCCCAATTCCAGCGTACTTTCAGCTACAGAGCCCCCACCTGGTCTAATGCCCTCCCTAGTCATATAACAAATGAATTAAGGCTTGACCCCTATAAATCCAAGCTGAGGACACACCTTCAGGCCACTAACCAATGTGACTGCCCTTAACACCAGAATGTCCGATCCCTCCATCAATGAAAAAAAAAAAAAACTCTCCTTTTTGCCCCCCTTACCAACTAACCCTCATGAATCTATATGACTATCAGCCTCTACAGAGCCCTCTGTATCTTCTGGCTGTGCTATAGGAATGCAAAGTGAAACTACTGTTAGCCAATCTATTTAACTACCAGTAACTGTTTAATATGTTGTAATGTTTTCTGTAACCTGTATCGTCAAGTTCGCTCCATGTGCCTGTATGTATGACATGGAACCTTTGTAAATGAGTCCCTGACTCAAAGGTCTTTCTAAATATTATAATAAATAAAAAAAATAAAATAACAGTATACACACCTATTTTGATACAATACATTCTAATATGTCATGATACATACATTGAGTCATCCATCAGATGATAACAAATTCAGTCAAAGAGAACTGGAAATTGTTCAGTAGCTCTGAGCATGACAGGCCAGTGAGAGTCACAACAGTGCATCAAAGATTTATAAGACAAAGAACCTCTGTGCGCAAGCACTGAGGCAATGGTTACCCCAAAGGGCATTTGGCCAGGAAGCCAAATTTCAAAGAAATACAAACATCACCAAAGATTTATGTTACATAAGCAATAAAACATGACGG
The DNA here is from genome assembly GCA_016271365.2 of Neoceratodus forsteri. NCBI lineage: Eukaryota > Metazoa > Chordata > Ceratodontiformes > Ceratodontidae > Neoceratodus > Neoceratodus forsteri. The sequence goes on from CM057458.1 coordinate 324,755,236, forward strand.
TGTGCATTGAACAGATATTACCACACATTCAGGAGCATAGTAAGGCATAAGGATGCAGGCCGAGTGCCTTCAGTCCCAATGCGTGCAGTAATATCTATTTAACGCACACTCTGGAGTGTCATATTGTGCTTATAAAATAGGTTAATTTTTTACAACATTTTTTCTCCCTCTAAAAAACTATATTTATATGTCTAAAATTAGAAAACATTATGTTAATTTGAGGTAAAATAGTCCTTCCGCCTGCTGCCTGATGATGTCATTATTCTTTTTGCCATAGGACATTTGTCCTATTGTGGCATCCATGGTTCTGATAACTAAATCAACCCCCTCCCCCCAGTGCAGGACTTATAGCTAGCCTTTGATGATTCAAGTGTGGGATACTTAATTTGTAAACATGTTGGCCTTTTTTTTTATTTATTTAATTTTGTTACTGCCTCTATCCTGATCGGTCACCATCTGTTGTAGCAAGTGAAGCCTGTCCTAATGGATAAAGTGAAGGAGTTGTGCTGTATGGACAGGTCTGCAGTAATATGGATCATTAATAAAAAAAAAAAAAAAAACAGCAGCGTGGAGCTTTTGTGTTTGTCAGAGAGCCAGAGCAGCCTGTAACTGAAAGGAAGAGCGGTGCGATGTGAAATACTATACATCATTCACTATTGAACTGGGAGTGGGTGGGGACTCGGGAAGCCTCAGTGCATTGTGACCTGAACCTGTTTTGTTTTATGTTGCGTTTAAGTAAAGAATGGTTTTGTGGATCATTCATTTAAAAACAAAAAAACACAAACGGGTGTGGAGTGTTTGTATTTGTGTGTGGTAGAGCCAGAGTAGCCTGTAATTGAAAGGAAGAGCAGAGTGATGCAAGATAAATCATTGAACTGGGAGTGGGTGGGGACTCAGGAAGTGTCAGCATGTTGTGACCTGAACCCATTTTGCTTTATCTGAATCTATTTGTGTGCTCAAATTCTACTTATGAAACCTTTTGTATAGATGTTTTCTAGTTGAAATTTTAATCACATGCTGTCTGCTGTAAGACTGCTTGATGTGGGTTTTACTGATTACATTTGTTTTCCTCACTAACATACACAAACAAAAATGGCAGATTTTAAAAATGAAAGTTCTAATGGCACTCTGATTTTTTGCAATATGGTCCTGCTTTTAGGTACTTTTTCTTACCTGAGCATCGAACACATTTGATGCACAGGTAAGAACCAGTCAAAATGAAGGATTTTCTCTCCCCATTTTATAACAGTTTATATTACATAAAGTAAAGGATTTCAAGTACTGTGAAATACATCTTCCTGGCCATTTGCAGTAATTTGACATTTCTCTATTTTCATACAGAGGACTAGGTTATTTAACCAATGTTCAATGTTGGGTGGGGTGTCACTGATCCAATGTTGGGAAATCTTCTTCCTAGCATTAACTAGTGCTGAATTCCAGAGTCTGTATGCTGCTTGTTTGCCCGGCATTGTTACAAACTTACAAACATATGAATTTGCCAGCAGAAACAGACCACCCGGTCTATCTAAGTCTGCTCAAGTGTGCAGCTAGCACGCCTAGTTTGCAGCTGCCCCACCCCCCCTCTCCCATTTGTCATGTCTTGGTTCCTCTCCTAGCATAAATTCTAAGAGGGTGCTAGGCAAAGGAATACTATGTATCCCCATCCAAAAGGTTGCAACCTTGGTGCATAATAAGGCCATATGGATGAAATTGCTCATTTATATTTGACACTTAGGACAAATGTCAAGTTTAATTGGATTAAATATTTTGAGCTTGGATGGGGTTAAATACACTCTGTAAAGATCATTAAGTTGAATTCTTCGTAGTTTATTAAATCTCAAACAATTATGAGCATGTTTAATAGCTGCTGTCCATAGTTCATCATCAATCTAAGTTTAAGTCCGGTTCCCATTCTGTTCTGTCTTTTATCAGAGCTGCAGTGGGTGGAGCCCTGCAGACCTCTTGCTTTCAGTAAAAGGATTCCCACATTCCTTGTGAACCAACAACATGTTGGAGTGTAAAAAAAAGTTGACTGCATCAGAACGCTAAATGCTCACACTACTTTTTTTTTTAACTTTCAGTGGTCAGCTATCCATGATCGCTAAAATACATAACCTCCCACCCGACCATCCTTCTCAGCACCCCCCTCCCAAGAACTGTAACAGAGGCACTGGGGGGTGCCCAATCCTCCAGTGCAGGAATCCTCATCCTCCCCACTACCTCACATGTATGTTTATTTGTTATATTTTAATTGTTTTTAAACTTTCCTCCCCCCCACCTGACCCTCCCTCTGAGCAACCCCAGAAAGAAAACAGTGACACCAGGGGTGCCCAATACCCCAGTGTCATGATCAGCATCTCGGCCCTGTTTTTTTTTTTTCTTTTTTTCTTTGTTTTAACCTGTAACAAGAAAACCATCCATCAATGTCTTCTGTACCATTTCTGAACCCCCACCCGACGCTTCCACTGAGCACACACCACCCCAATCCCCCAGACCTTGCTTGCCTATCAGGGGTGCAAAACTGTAATCCTCTCTGGACTGCAGACACGTCTTCTCTCTTCAAAGCCTGACTGTGAACTGAAGAATCAGATGTACCGTTCATATATTTCAATGAGGTGTTGAACTTAGAGACAACTTGTTGCTGTAGTCAACACCTTTTAAGTCAGTTTATGACATCAAAGAAGAAGAGATGTCTAGTCAGAATCCTTCTCTTGTGAAGTGAAAGTACTCACAGCATAAGAGTGAAAGAGAAGGCATCAGGGAGTGTTTCATTTTTATGTTTGCTTGCACGTACGTGCAAGAAACATAGTGCCACCATATGAGTTTTCGTAGGTGTGGCACCCCTGCTTCCAATGCCCTCAGCATTTTTGCAGGCGTGGCCGCACTGCACCAATGAATGTCTCAGCTGCCTATGACAGCAGTTCAGATTGCAGTGGCATACAGTTGAAAGCAAATGACTGCTACATTCAGCGGTGGTAACGTGTAGGCAATTTGCATACTGTCCTGCTGTCAGCAGTATGCAAATTGCCTCCACATCACTGCTGCTGATTGTAGCGGTGGTTGTATGTGCATGCCCCCCTTTGTTGTGTGCCGAGGGGGTGCCCAATCCCCCTTGGCTCATGCACACTTCCCCCCAAAGCACGGGGTGCCCAATCCCCATCGTCTCTAGTGCCCCCTCCCAAAAAAAACCAACTTCCAGGTGCCACGCTGGGAGCCCACCCCAGCATGGCAAAGTCCAGGTCCTCTTGTGCCCCCCAGATTGTATGGCGTCAATGGGGGTGCCTAATCCTCATTGGCTCCACTGCCCCACAAAAACTTCCAGGTGCCATGCTGGGAGCCCACCCCAGCATGGCAAAAGTCCCACATCATCCATCCACAATAAAAAAAACCTGTAACAAAAGAAGACAATCCCTCGTTGACTCTATTGCCCCCTCCCGCAACCCATGCCCACCCTTTGCATACCCCATCTCCCCAACCCCCACCCCATACTTACCTCCAGAGGCCGGCAAGATGATCTTCGGTGGAGCAGGAACACGTCTGCACTCTTCAAAAGCCGATCAGCGAACTAAAGAAATGCCAGTAAGCTGTATAATGGCATAAATAGTTTTTTTCAACTTTGGTGCATATCTCGGTCATTTTTTTAAAATTTTTGCACCACATTTTCAACATGGAGTTCTTGGGACCCCTTCTCATGAATTCAGTGACTGTCATTTGGTTATTCGGTCCCAAAAGGTGATTTTGAGGTCACTGAGTGGAATCACCTTTTGGGACTGAGTAATGAAACAACAGTGTCACTGTTCATGAGGTGGGCTCTCAAAAAGCCTATGTTGCAAATTTGGTATAAAAATTCCCAAAAATGACTGTGTTACGAGCATGAGTTGTGCAGTTCCTATACAGGCTCGTAACTTAGAGAAATTTTACTATTTTCACTCCAGATTTTCAACATTGCCATTTTACCACACCTCCTTATGAACGGTACAGCTGTCATTTCTCACATTTCACCCAAAATGTGGTTTCACACAAGTAGCCACAATGACATGGTCAGTGAGAAAAATCAATGTTTGGGACAGATTAAGAAAATTACAATGACACTGTTCATGAGCAGAGGTCTTAGAATGGCTATGTTGAAAATTTGGTGACAAAAGTCCATAAAATGACTCTGTTATGAGCATGCATTGCACATTTTCCACGCACCCTCATAAGTTCATGAATTTGTAATATTTTCAGTCCAGATTTTCAACATTGGTATTTTTCCACACCTTCTTATGAATAGTACAGCTGTCATTTTCCACACCCTGGCCGAAAGGTGTTTTTGTACTTCCGGCACAGAATAGTGCGGTCACTGTGGGAAATCAGTGTTTGGGACAGATTATAAGAAAATCACAGTGACACTGTTCATGAGCAGAGCTCCTAAAATGCCTGTGTTGAAAATCTGCTGTAAAAAATCCCCAAACTAATTACATTACGGGTGTGTGTTGTGCAGTTTCTACGCATGCTCGAAACTTCACCAGTTTTTTTATATTTTCACTCCAAGTTTTCAACATTACCATTTTTTTTTTTTTGGATACTCTCGGCAAGTATCCACCCTGGTCACGGCCCACTGAGGTCCTCCATGTCGACCGATTCCCCCGGTCACCCCTGGCTTACCCCCCAGAGGATGGGGCTGCGGAGCTGGCACCCCATATTCCAGCCCGCGGTCCAAGTAACTGGTTGGGGGATCGGTGACCTGAGAGGAACCCCCGGGGAGGGCTTCATAGAGGCAGAGTCCCTATTTTTGTGTATTATATGCCCCCTTGAGAGCCGGACGTGCAATGACGTCAGTGCACTACGTGCAGACGTCTGCCGGCTTCTCCCCCCGGTCCAATGCGCACGTTGTTGGACACCCAGCCTCCGCTGGGTGTCGCTACAGCGGTGCATATATCCCTCACCCACCCTGAAGGAAGGAGGCTGTCATGGGATGTAATCCTTCCTTCCCCTGCACCAGCCCGGTGGCTCCGAGTCCCTTCGAACCCAGGGTCGCGGGCGGCGTGAGGTGGCGCCCGCGCCAACCCTCAATGCCACCGGGCCGCAGAACATTACCATTTTTACACATCCTCATGAACAGTAGAGCTGTCATTTTTCAAATCCTGTTCGAAATGTGTTTTTGTACCTGTGGCACTAAATGGTGCAGTCGCTGAGCAAAATCCCCTTTCTTCTAATGAACTGATAGTGTCACTGTTCATGCAGAGGGGTCACAAAAAGCTCACATTGAAAAATTGGAGTAAAAATACCAAGAAATGCCCAGGGCATTAGGGTTTTTGACCATAATGCCCTACCTTGTAGGGACTGAGAAGCATCAGGGGTGTGACTTGGGATTGTCGACAGTAATGATCATGCCATTCCACCTCCACCCTGCAGCCAGTGACAGGCATTGAGGTGCGCCTTGGACCCCCTGACCCCAGAGTTCACACCATTCTCCTATACTGCACCCATTTCAGTGTTTCCTTATGGAATGTGGTGAACATAAAGCCCAAACACTCCAAGACACACCTCGACACTTGTCAGTGTCTGCTGGGTAGGGTGAGGTGAAATGCCATGACCGTCATGGGTGACAACCCAAAGGCACACCCCAATGCCTGTCCATCTCTGCAGGGTGAGGGTGGAGTTGGCATCAGTTCAATACTTCACTCCCATTCCTATACTGCATCTGTCTAACTCCTGCACTTCCACTGCTAATGCCAGCAAGCAAACATTCGGCATTGACAAATGCCTGTTATAGATAGATTGATTACACTGTAGAGCTGTCAGACATTAGGCAAAGGTAACTCAAGTTAGATACATAACCCATGTTTAAATTTTATAGCTATGGGACCTGTAAATGAACAGTGCCTACTATTCAAAGCAGACTTACAATACACATGAAGCTGCTGTTGAGATTGGCTGTCCCGATATCTTTTGAGACTCCAATCACTGCTGGTAAAACAAAAAGCACCATTTCAATTTTTTTTTACAATGACAATCCTCTGCAGATGTTTACTGTGATAAGGGCTCATATTGTAGTTGGTTGCCTCATATAGAGAGCCATAACTGGTGCAGTGGTAAATTTCACAACTATCTGGTTTGAATATCAGTATGGTTGGGTGGGCTGGGTGTGGAGGAAATGAATCATGTCTTTAGTCAGTGGTTCTCATTGATGACTGGAGGAATGGGTTTTGCTAAGGAACACACATCTGTATCACTGATCAAGTCTGTCTTTGATTTAATGTTCAAACCTAGGGGCCTTATCTGTAAGATTTTTATCCAATTCTTTCATAAGTTCTGTGTTCAGGCAGGCGAAGAGTTCAGTGTGAATTGTTTCCATTATATTGAGCACAGCCACATGGTTATGCTCAGCTTCCTTGACAGGGATTTCATTGTACCTAATGGAGCTCAGCCTCATGGTCTCCTCCCATAACTCTCTATGGTGGAGATTTTCCAAACCACATGCAGGTGTTTTCTGTACCTTAACGTCATTGTGGCACCTAGTCTTTCTCAAGTAAATTCTGCAAAGACCATTTTTTGTAGTGCAGTCTGATTTTTCACTATAGCTTATTAAATAGGCTCCTGAGTTTTTCTTTCTCCATTGTTGGAATATGTTATTTCAGCAAGCAAGTCATTTTCAGTATCACTGCGTCTTATGGCCAAGCTAATGCTCATGAATTTGAATGCTGATGAGGCCCCTTGTTGTGTCATACTGTAACTGGACTCTTATCTTCCTGCATTCAATGAGTGTGGTCAGAAAACTAACTTAAATGGGATGGTCACAGTTTCTACTGATCAGGGTACTGAAAATGACCCATACCAAACACACACAAAGATGGCCACATTCCAAGTTTGACCAGTGCTTGGTCATAGAAATTACCAAAAAAAACACACACACAGAGAACACGCACTCCCACTACTCAGTGTTATTCATTCAGTTAGGCTGAAGAGCAGCATGCATCAAAATAAATACAAAACATAGGCCGGCCCGGTGGTGCTGAGGGTTGAGGCGCTGGATGCCACACCTCAATCTACACCGGTGACCCAGATTCTGGAATGGACTCAGGGTTGTCGGGGGACTGGCAAGGGAGCGAAGGATCGAGCATCCCAACGGATGCTCACCTCTGTCAGGGATGGGTACCGGGCATGTGCAGTTCACCCAACATTCCTGGGGGCTGGTGGAAGCACCAGTTCACAGGGGCAATGGTGGCTTTCTATGAGAAAGCCAGGGAAGGGAGGACACTCTGGGTGCTTAACAATGGCGTGCGTCAGCACACATTCTGTCTGGACTTCCGTCCTTCGGGCCAGTGTCCTCAAGGGGTCTAAGGGAGGAAAAAATGGGGAAAAAAAAAAACTATACAACCCTGGCGCCCTGAGCACAATGAAGCCAAGGTGGGGTGGCCTTGAATAGCCCAGGTGGACGGAGTAGGAGAGGGTATGAGGCCCCCTCCCAAAGCTGTCGGAGCCAGGCAAGTGCAAAAAAATTAATAAATAAGCAAATACAAAACATAATGTACAAAAGCATCATGGCAAGTTGACCATATTAATGAGCCCCCCCATGCTTCAAGGAGTTTTGGAGGGCATGGCCTAAGTGCTGAAACTCCCATCTTAAATGTAGCAGCAATGTGATGTATAGTTTACATCACCAACACTGAAGAAAAATGTAAGTGTAAAATACAGTAGCTGCCAAGATACAAAATTGGAGAGCAGTAATAAATAGATGAAAATATCCTAAAGTACCTGTTTTAAAAAAAAAATCATTAATTCATTGCTATCTCAAAGTGCATTGTAACAAGTATGCAAATGCAATGAGATTTAGTAAGAATGGCAAGTTTAATGTCAAGTGAATGAAATAAGTACTACACCAAAAGCAAGTACACTCAAGAGTAATGTAGTGACAGTATTTGCAGTGGGTACATGTATATTAAACACAACACATGCCTCACTATAAATACATTGATACCCAACTAAACAGATTGGGGATATCAAATAATTAATAACAAAAACTGTGCTAAAATTAAAACAATGAAGTGATGAAGTGCAGATCCCTGCAGTTGCAGTACAAAGCCAAACAAAATGAGTTAAAACTGCATATACTAACATAAGCCAGAAGATGAGTCATAAGATGTATCCAAAGGCCCAGATATTCAAACTGCGCCTGGCTGTGGTGCAATCCTGGGCACAGCGCAACTTGGCTGCGCTGGGGCGTTGACCGGGTGATATTCAACGGAGCTGCACCATGGCTCAGCATCGTTGAATATTGCACCCTGACCACCCACAGTGTGCATGACGCAGTGACCAGAGTGGAGCATGGGGATGCACTAGTGCAAGTTCCATTCACGCAAGGTGCAGCAACCGCGATATTCAAAAGTTGACATGCAAATGGGGCCATAATGTATGCAAGGTGCAAATGGGGCCATTTGCATGTCATTATGGCCCCATTTGCATACGGGAAACAGATCCCCGATGATTTGCACCTGGCACCCTGCCAGGCAGCAGTCGTCGAGGACGGACGCCCTCGCAGTGCGGCAATATGCCTCACAGCCTGATCGCGGGCTGCAGTAAAGAAAGAATAATCAGCAATCCCTGGTGGTCTAATGGACTGCTGCCCGGCCGATCGTGGGCTAAGTGAAAAAGAAACAATCCCTGGTGGTCCAGTGGACCGCTGCCCCCCCGATCGTGGGCTACATGAAAAAAGAACAAGCCTAAATCCCTGGTGGTCCAATGGACCTGTCTGCCCAATCGCGGGCCGAAGTAAAAATAGAATAATACCATTATCCCTGGTGGTCCAGTGGACCTGTCCCCCCAATCGCGGGCTGAATTAGAAAAATAAGAATAATATTATCCCTGGTGGTTCAGTGGACCCCCCTCACCCGCCCACTGGATCCCCACCGCTCCGCCACCCCGGTCAGTGGCGGGTGGCAGCACCCCACCCAACTGCCGCCGCCGCCCTCTGACTGACACTGGTCAGTAGGGCTGTATGCCCATTGGTCCACATCATGAGCCAATGGTGTGCAGCCCATACCATACTACACATTCCAGATATGTGAACAGATCCAGCAGGCGGGTGGGGTGCTGCCACCACCTCTGACCGGGGGTGGGGCAGTGGGGATCAGTGGGTGGGTGGGGAGGAGGTTCCACTGGACCACCAGGGATAATAATGTTCTTATTTTTCTAATTCAGCCTGCGATCGGGGGGACAGATCCACTGGACCACCAGGGATAATAGTATTATTCTATTTTTATGTCAGCCTGTGATCGGGCAGACAGGTCCACTGGACCACCAGGGATTTAGGCTTATTCTTTTTTCACGTAGCCTGCGATCAGGTGGGCAGCAGTTCACTGGACCACCAGGGACTTTGGATATATCTTTTTATACTGATGCCCATAATCGGGCATGGGGGGGAGGTGCAGCCGGAGCTCGGGTGGCCACCCATAGGTGGCAGCTGCTGTGTGGCTCCCTGCAATGCGGCAGCTCACCTGTGGGTGGCCATCCATTGTTCCTTTTTTTTTTGGATCAGCTTTGTGCTGGTGCAGGTAGGGGTTGCGCATACATGGCTCCGCACATCCTGGGCCGAATATCAGGCTGTGCAGAGTATGCATGGGCACGTCCCCCCCTACCTGCACCTGCATACATTACTGATGTGTTCCGCGCATCGATGTGCTGCGCATTTTCCCATCTGAATACTTTGTGTCGGGGCGCATCAGTGGGTTGCGCATGGCGCAACACTGTTGCACCATGTGCAACCCTTTTGAATATCTGGGCCAAAAAGTCCTGCAGAAAAATGCAGATTGTAAATAATAGTAATAATAATAAACTTTATTTGTTGAGCACCTTTCAAATGCCAAGGCGCTTTACAATGTTAAAAACAAATTCAGTAAAAATATTACAATTAAAAAATAGACCACTAATAAAAATCATGACACTTCATAAAAGGTTTGACATAAATGGCACCAAGCAGAAAAAAAACAACATGTTCCAAGAAGGGCAATAAAAGTAAAAGTGAAATAGCAACAAAGAGAAGTAGTTGGGAAGGAACGAAGGAAATCTGAGGGTGATAGGGAAAAGGAAATGGGAAACACTTCCAAAAACAAAGCAATGTTGTTTTTTATTCAAAAAATAATGTTGATCCACCTTGCATCTTCTGGAAAACATCAGAGGGTATGCCAATTGTGCAAGTTTTCACTTTTTATAATTTCCAATTTTTTAATCCAATATTGTGGGAAAGGTAAAAGCAAAAAATTAAGCAAATATGTACAAAAGAAAAAGTAGCAGACAAGCAAATGCTTTGCACTGGCACTTCACTCCACAGTGAGGTTTAAGCCTATTTTATTTTTTACCTGTTTCATAATGTTAGATTGAACATTAAATATTACCTTGACTTGAAGATAAGTGCTGTGTGTTTGTGTGCTGCCAGACACTGCCACCTTGGATCAGGATTGGTGGTTGCATCAATAGAGTAAGGGAGTTTTGGGAACGGTTGTGTCTATTTTATTTTCATAGCTAAAAGCTGAGATACCATTGATAGTACAACAGAAGGGAAGTGCTACAAACTTTAGTAATTGCTCAACAGTAGCACATTAGCACACTGTGATCCCCCCATGACCTCCCATTAGGAGAAGGCTATGAAGTTGGCTTTCAAGTAGAATTAATAAACCCCCTTTTTTAAATCCTGTACTTTAATATAATTTATGTAGCTACAAAAGGATGAATTACACTACACATTATACCCAGTGGGAATCAATTATATTTTTTGTGACTGTGATATGCATCATGCTAGAATGCAATACAAACTTAGGGGTTAACTTTTGTCTTATTGATTTAAATTGCCCTTATAGCTTTACCACTGAAGACATGGTTGACAAGGCTCTGATCCTGAACGTGAACCAGAACTCAAACTGTGGGTACGTAATTGTTACAACTGTAAACTGTGAGTGTCATAAGGGCAGTTGAAACCCATAAAAAACAAATAGTTAACCTCTAACTTACTATTCCATTGCCTTTGTTTCAGGTAAGAGCTGGGCCTGGCAGTGCTTCCAGTGGGGGACATCAGTTTTTCTGCATGAGTGGCGGTGCAAGGGGGTCCCAGAATGGTATTCAGCATACTCCTGGTCTGCCACCCTCCTGGGTGGAACCAGATGTTCCTGCAGGAGTTAATGGCCTTAGTTGCTGAGTGTGGCAGAGTGCCCCCCCGAACTCTGCATGCACCCCGGGACTTTTCCCTCTCATCTTTCCTCTTCTTCTTAGCCTGCTGCAGCAGCATTCTTACTATCCTTTTATTTTTCTCCTTTCTTTTTTTTTTAAATTTGACATACTTTATTAAGCATATCTCAATACAACAACATTTAAAAAATAAGTGCAGTACTATCAATACACACTGGCAAGAAGACCATTCATAAGTTAATGAAATAGGATGAAATAAGATTCAGAGAAATTAACATCAACACCACTTTAAGAAAAAATAAAAAAAAACGGAAACCCCCTCCCTGTCCTCCATCCCCCCCACGATGCACTCTCCTGTACTTAATTATCATAAGGTTGACAAGAAAACAGCAAGGATGGTCGTTAAGATATAGTTAAAAAGGGAGGAGAGGTTCGTGAACTCAGCAGGAGAGGCCCCTTCAAGACAAATACAGGGCATATAACTTCCCCCAATTTTTGTTAAAAGATAAAAGGCGATGGCACACATTCGCAATTAAGTGTTCAAGGCAGAGTGCAAATGATATTTCATGCAACCATTCCGCATAAGAGATGGTAACTTGATCCATCCAGTGTCTAAGCACTAACTTTTTGACCGCCATTGAAATTAGAGCCATGTGAAACCGTCTCTCCTTCACCGGAATTCCGGAGTAATCTCCCAAGATACATATGACAGGGGAGAAGAGGCCCTGTAGCCCCAACAATGGGTCTAGAGCAGATTCAATTTGCTTCCACAACGGGGATATCCTTTCACAGGACCACAGTATATGGAGGAGCGAGCCTTCCTCTTTATTGCACCTCGAACATGTGTTAGAGGTAAGCCTCTTCATTTGGGCCAATTTTACCGGAGTATAATACATATTGTTTAAGATACAGTATTGTGTAAGTCTATATCGGTCCTGGGTGAGATATGTGTATAGGCTTGTCCATATTGAATGCCAGTTAATAGCTTTGTCAGGGAAAGAAAGCTGCCAGACCCGAGAACTGGCAATCGAAGGGGACTGAGAAAAAGTGAGGACCAACTTGCATATGGTAGAAATGCCATGGGATTTGCAAGCCAAAGTCTTAATTTGTTTGAGAAAGGCTTCAATACGAGAAGGGTTACACTCTTTCCCCACTACCTTAACCAGTAGGTGCTTAAGCTGTAAAATTTGGAAAACAGCCCATGACGTTAAACCCAGTTTAGTGAGAATCTCCTCGATGGATAGAATAACACCATTTGAATAGAACTCGGCCACCGTGAGCTCAGGAGGGAGAGATGGCCAATGCCGAGAAATGGGGACACCCTCTATTTTGAGATTCAGATTGGCATATAGTGGCTGAGAAGGATCCACACTTGAAAGTACCTTATAGAAGCTGAACATTTGAGAGAGAACTTTTAATGAGGTACCAATCGGGAAGGACTGCAAGGATCTGGGCAATTTTTTAGAGGGCGTATAAAAGAGTGAGGAGGGAGATAAATTATGTGCAGTGAGAATGTCAGACTCTATAAGCAGTGGAGTAACTAGCCTTTTAAAAAGTGTACATACAAGTCAAGGACTTCACCCAATAGGCCGGTGGTCTGGGGGCCGCCTAGGCCCCCAGAAAATTTTGTCATTTTTGATGCTTTATGGTGCATTTTGGGGCCAACTGTGGGATTATACAGTACCCTTCTACCACAGGCATTTTGCATACCAGTCCCATTGTTCTGGGCCCTGGTAGCTGAATAGTTTCATTTTGGCACACATTGTTGATGCCATTCTTGGAGTGCAGGCATACAGTTAGGTACTAAGCACTTATGAAAATAATGAGTACTTAGTAACTTAGCACTGAAGGCTGCTTAAGAATTATAATATTAAAAGAATGCTGGAACACGCTAGGGGTCTGGGGGCCGCCCAGGCCCCCAGAAAATTTTAGCATTTTTGTTGCATTCTTGTGCATTTTGGGGTCAATCATGGGGGTTTATAGTGTCCTACTACCACAGCCTGGCATACCACTACAGTTCATTTTAAAACCAGGGTCAGCATTTTGTGGAATTCAGAGTCATAGTAGATTATTTTCCAGTCAGTTGATATTAAATGTACCAACACCAAAGCAACAGAAAACTGATTAAGAGCATTACATTTCAGCAAGCAAAAGGGCAGTATGTGACTGACATGCTCCAACATATACAAGTAGAAGCACCGTAGAAACTGACCCCAAAACACCTAGTGTCAAATTGCCTAATAGTTTGAGCCACACTATGCATATACTGCTTAAAAAAGCACCATCACAGCAGGCTAGAGATTAAGACAAACACTAACACTGCCTCCAGTTCCACCACAATGACTGACTTGCTTTTTCCTTTACTACTCCTTTACTACTCCCATGTAACAGCCACTGCCACACCACATGTGAGTTTCATTTAACACTTTCATTAGACAGACCCAAACAGATTAATACCATACTATGCCATGCAGGCTGCAGTGTGTCAAAGTTAACAAGGTTTAAAAGAAAATGGGAACTTCCACCTAAGGAACCCCCAAAGACAGGCAGAAGTCCCCTCAGGTGAGACTTGAACCATTAAAACTTCTGGCTGACAGCCAAGAGTGCTACTGACTGAGCAACTCTGATTTCATGCATAATCAATTTGAATGGAGGGAAAAACAGAAGTTACAAGGAAGAATGCGACCTATTATTGCTACAATGCTGTTATGTTGTTAAAGACATGACCCTGATGAAGGCAATAACTTCTACTGTCAGAGACAGCAGAGGCCAGGAATCCACAGCTAAATGCATTGTAAAAAGAACAGCCCTCCCGTTATTTCCCCAACACTAACAGCACCATTTTTTTTCGCTGTTTTTATTACTAAGAATTTGAGCACTGCAAGGTTCTAAATGGAATGCAGCCCAAGAAAAAGGTCCATTTAAAAATAAGACAATCCCTTCAAAATGCTTAAAGCCAGGAGGGCAGGTCAATATTACAGCTGCTGTGCTGTAAAAACTGATCAAAGATCACAAGTACACCTGGCACATGTAGTCTTGAAGAGCTACTTCTCACTTGATACAAGCTAAGCTACCATTCTCTCCTCAATCAGCTAGAAGGTGCTTTAACCACCCCCCGTGTCATCTTCCCACCAGTGACTGTCCTCAATATCAGAAGAACCCCGCATTTCACCTGCACAACAACTAGATTATTCAAGACCAAGTTACTATAGAAAGTATCAACTACTATATTAAAGCACCAGTACTACAAAATCAGGAAGTGACCTATCAAAATTCTGTTTTTCAGCTGTAAGCAGGCGGCCAAAGTTCCAGTTTCCATACCTGTAAATGTTTTTTTCCAGTCATCTTTAGTTTTTTAGATATTTGCAATTTATTTGAAGTGTTGTAGCGCTACAACAAATATGGCGGCTGACTAATTTCAGCTGCGCTTTTTCTTCAGGTCGTATCAGATGTTTTGACAACAGCAGAGGGACCCCCTGCTGACCATTCCCGATGTCCCTGCAAGTCATATAGATGTGCAGTTGGCAGCAGAAGAGGTTCCAGTGCAACATGCTTAGTGGCAGAAATGTAAACAAAAGCAGAGAATAACTGAGCAAATTACTCGGCGATAGTACAATGCCGGTGAGAAAGAGTACCAGGTATATGATTAGTAAGGCACAGGAAATAAACCGTCAAAAAAGTGCATTTTTTTTTGTAGCACTGCTGCTTTAACTTCTGAACATCTATGTATTTCTTTATCAAAAGGCCAGATAGGCAGAGAAGGATGTAGCATCCAAGGGGCAGCTCTTCACCAGAGGGAGGGAGAGAAAGTCCAGTCAGCCTGTAACCTCTGGGGCAGAGGCTGGGTGCCTGGTTGAACGGGAGGCAGGACAGACACTGGCATCAAACACTGCATGCCCTGAAATGAAACCTGTTACAACATACTTGCATGGGTAATACAGGAAGACACAGCAATCGAATAATTTACAGGGCAACATTCCAGTTACAGAAAAACTATAACAGATTGATCTGGTTGTAGCCCCCCCTCCATGATTGCTCCATGGCCACCACCGCAGCCACGGCACTCCCTGCCTGGGCAGGCAGCAATGGGGGAAGGACTGCACAACGTCTCTCCCTAACAGCCCGTCCTCTCCAACTTGTTATGCCATCCCTTTGTACAGCAGAAGCCATGCCCTGTATTCAGACAGCTCAGTGCCCACCTCGGATCAGCGTCCATGCCCTTCCATGTTATCAACATTTTGCTCTGGCATCAAAATCAAAACCTGTAGGTGAGCAATTCTTTCTGTCCCACTCTATTTACCGGTCATCACAGCCATAGGACACCAGCTGAATTGAGCCAGGTAACCTCTTGGCAACATCTGCATGAGGACGGCATTGGGCACTAGACTCTCCACACACACACACACACACACACTTTAAATTCTCCGAGTATATCTATTGCTGCTCACTGTTTTATAAAGGCTGTTTATTTTCACAGTGTTTATCCCCTCATATGGCTCGAGCAGAAATCCTGTAAGAAACCCCAATAAAAACAGAGAAGGCTCTTATCTAGTTACAGCTTCAGACTCTCCATGTTAGACATCCTATCAATTTACAGCAGTATTACATATGAGTGGCACAGCCATGACCAGATAGACAAATGAGATCTAATTTGCAGCTAAACTGCAGCATTATCTGTCTATCCAAATTTCTTGTAGGTTTGAGCTATTACAAAAAAGCAAGGTGCATCACTGAAAAGAGGCAAAAATAAAAACAAGAAAAGGCAATCCCAGAACGGTATGATTTTTTTAAACAATTAAAGAAAATGCTCCGGAGACAAACAAGATAAAGAATCCTTGACTGGCAACAGGAAAAAAAAATCATACTTACACTATAATCTTGCCTCTGATTGACATACAAACTATTAAAAATGTTAAACTATTTTGACAGAAACATTCCTTAACACTCGACATATGACATGAGGCCCACTATTCTTTAACATGCTATTCTCTAAAATAAGAAAGTGATACACTTTCACAATCTGCTTTGAATTGTGAAGGCCGGTACTCTATGCATTTTCTTGCTGAGAGGCATGCATTTCAGTGACAAAGACTGAGCGGTATATTATGCCCCTACCCGGTTTCCAGTTTATCGTTCGCACTCACCTGGCTCTTTGCTGTGTTGCCCGCACTGCTGGTCCATCACCGGTACTGAAGAAAGGGGACATTATTTTTATCACGATTGCAGGCAATTAAAGGAGAGGGGGGGCGGTAGGGACCACCCCAGGCAGGGATAAGAACAACAATCGGCGATCACGATGATGGACTGGATGAGTCCCGGGTCCCGACTTTCCCTCTCACAAGTCACTCCCAACGATGGTACTACGAGCAGCAGCTGAAGACTCTCTCTCACAGGGCAACCCAAAAGCAGGTGGGAAAAACTACCGCTAGTGGTTGGCAGGCACAGTTAAGATGCACGTGGTCCGAGGGCTTTGCCGGGTGCCAACATTTTGCAGTGCCTGCATGTCTGACTTGGAGTGAGGTCCACAGCTGTCACCCCCCAGCCTCCCCCATGCCAAAGACTGGAAGGCCAGGTTTTGGGAATTGGGATCAACATTAAAAGAAAGGAGTGTTGCTGCATTTTTTCTGTTCGCATGTGCATACAATAAGTATGCATGGTTATGCCACTGTCTATAAGTAACCAAATAGGAACATAGTCATGAAGAGCACAGAGATCAGTTAATGAAAACCATTTCCTGCACTTATAAAGGTGACAGGCCCAGTAATAAAACAAGAAGTTAGGGAGATGCAAGCCCCCCATCTCCTTGGGTGAAGAAAGCTTACGATAGGATCTTCTAATTGCCTTATCTTGCCAAATAAAGGAGCTAACGTCAGAGTGGATACGCTGAAAGAAGGACAGGGGTAACCAGACATCCAACATATTTAGTGGATAGAACAATCTGGGTAGAACGTTCATCTTAATGGTGTTAATTCTGCCCCAGAGTGAGAGAGGGAGCCTCTTCTATCTTGCTAAGTCCTGTTGAATGTTGGACCACAAATCCTCTAAGTTAAGTTTGCCGAGTGATGGTAAGTCCGAGGTAATATAAATGCCCAAGTATTTAATGGACTTGGAAGTCCATTTCATACCAAACTCACTGAAAGCTGAGCTATATGTTAAGGAATTAAGGGGAAAGATTTCAGTTTTAGTAATATTGAGTTTGTAATTCGAGAATGTCCCAAAAGTATCAATAATATGCAATGCTTCTGTTAAGGAGGAGACTGGATCTGAGAGGTGAAGCAATATGTCATCCGCATAAACTGAAAGGACCGGGGTCCTATCACCTATTGGAATGCCAGTGTTTAAGGGGGAGGAGTTTAATCTCCTGATCAAGGGTTCAAGATATATATTAAAAGGAAAAGGGGAGAGAGGGCAACCCTGCCGCGTGCCCGAAAAAAGAGGGAAAGCCTTGGATAAGACTCCATTACAATTTATTTTTGCCTGAGGAGAGGAATACAGAGTCTGAATCCAGTTGATAAAGGTATCAGGAAAGCCCATTGACTGCAGCGTAGCCCACAGGAAGTTCCAATCCACCCTGTTGAATGCTTTTTCTACGTCAAGGGATATCAGAGCCATGGGAGAGGGGGAAGTCTTGGCCACCTGAACCAAATACGCCAATTTACGAAGGTGATCAGCAGGTGTTCTACCTGACACAAACCCAATTTGCTCCAGGCTAAGAAGCTGAGTCCAAACTTGTTCGATTCTGCTAGCGAGTATCTTAGCCAAGATTTTAATATCACAATTTAACAAAGAGATGGGATGATAACTCGAGGGAGATTGGAGTGGCTTGTCTTGTTGAAGAAGAAAGATAATGGAGGCTTCTAATAGGGATGGGTCTAAGGTTTGTCCTGAGAGCATATATTGATATAGACATAATAGATAGGGAGCAAGATCTTTAGCAAAGACCTTGTGGAAGTTTGAAGGGAAACCATCTGGACCAGGAGCCCTATCCGACGCAAGGTTATGAATAGCAGACAATACTTCCTGAAGAGATATAGGAGCAGATAAACGGGATTGTTGTGAAAGAGAGAGGGTAGGTAATGGTAAGGCAGATAGATACTCTAGTAATTTGGCATGAGACAGGGAAACAAGAAGCTGACTATAGAGAGAAAGATAAAACTGTCTAAAAATGGCAGTTAGGTCTCTTGGATGTGTTTTAGTGGTTCCATCCAGATCATTGATCGAGGGAATAAATCTGGACACCTCTAGTTTCCTCAGATGCAGAGCTAGAAGATGACTTGCCTTCTCCCCCCTGCTCTATATATTTTGCCTTAGTTCTTAAAATAAGAAATTCTGCTTTTTCCTGCACTAGATGGGAATACTGATTCCTTAAGTTCAACAATGATTTTAGCACATTGGGAGAAGAGGAAGAGGTGAGAGAATGCTCAAATGTGCGAATCTGACCCAGGAGTGAAATAATGGCCGCCTCTCTCTTTCATTTACTAGTAGAAGAGAGTCTGATAAACTCGCCTCACAAAAAACATTTTAGGGTGCACCATTCATGGTCCATTCTTGCAACTGAGCCATGGTTATTTGCAATAAAGAGTTGAATCAGGTCTGAGATACTGGTAATGACGTAGTCCTCCTTTAGAAGCTGCATATTTAAATGCCATATTGAGTCCCTTTGGTGATTTTGATTTAACATAACTGTGACCCATGCCACAGCATGGTCCAATATAACAATCGGTTCTAAAGCGGAATCATTGAGACCGTGTATGAGAGACTGACTAATTAAGATATAATCTAGCCGAGACCAAGTGGAATGCACCATAGAGTGGAATGAGAAAGCACGGGTCTCAGGATTTAGGAGACGACAGGGATCACACAATCCGGTAGAGTCAAGAAATTCAGCAAGAGCCTTTTGGACTTGAGAAGGGGGCTTTGGCGAGGAATTAGATCTATCCAAATCCTGAGTGGGTGGCAGGTTCCAGTCCCCACCAAGAATTAGGGGGAACATTGAGAACCTTTGTAATTCGGTCGATAATTCCTGAAAAAATACAGACTTTCCCTCCACAGGTCCATACACACTCCCCAGGACCAATTCAGTATAGTCCAATAATCCTTGGACTAAAACATATCTCTCCTGTGGATCAGCAATTGTTGTTTTGGGTTGAAAGGCTGTCGCCTTGTGAATTAAAATAGCAGTACCACCACTGGCGGATGAGTTACCAGAAGCAAACACTTGCCCAATCCCAAATTCATAGAGGCCTCTGCTTCCCCAAGGAGCAGATGAGTTTTCTGAATAAAGGAGATATGGGCATTCCGTAGTGATAAGTGTTTCAAGATCTGAATTCTCTTGTTAAGATCACGAGCCCCTCTTACATTCCAAGTTATAAACTGTTTCAGACCTGTAGCCATTAAGTGTTATACCAACCAATGCATAACCAAACCAATATACTATGAGAGTGCACCGCTAAACCCCCCCACTAATCTTGCATACATATTATTAAATTGGTGTTCCCGAAAGACCCCATAAAAAAACCAGAACATACTTCTGTCCATGATAACAATTATGAGATATGGGAAAACCCTATCATTAACAATAGAAAACAAAGGAACACCATAGTTTCCAGACCCCCATATAACTATTTACAAGTATCCTTCTACCTAGCTTTGATACTAGTATAGAGACTGCATTATTATTTAATGGTAGAGAGCCCACAAGTACTCCATTGCAACTACCCTCAATACCTCTGACCAGATATAGGCTAGTAAATGTGGTGAGAACTTGTACTGGGTACACTTCTGACCCCAAATTGGGCATTGATGTATACCAGTATAACAGGCCAAAAGGAATCCCAGGATGTCAAGCCAAACAAAACAAGAGATGAGTAATTAGAGTACTACCCCCATACTTCAGGACGGTGGTGGGTTTCTCTAAGCCAATACCTCCCCTCCCGCCCCCTACCATCCAAGATGAAAAAGAATAGTGCATTTATTCTGCAGTTTGGACCGAGATACCCCAGCAGTGTATAAACTTCATGCAAACCCCATAACTCCAATCTTATTCCTGCTAGAACCAAAAGTGAAGTAAAGTCAACACCACACTCTCCGACAAAGTTAGTAGGTAAAAGATATGAGTGTATGGTAAACTAGACTACAGAGAGAACTGAGGAAAAACCCAAGGGATAGGTATACCAAGAAGAGTGGTGAGAGAATGAGAGAGACATGAACAATAAAGGAGGAGAAAAGGACTGGAGTCCAATAGAGAAAGAGAAGTAGAGAAGAGACAGACACCAATATATTAAGCGTAGTGTAATTATCTCACTAGATACGAAAGATCGAGAAATATAGAGAGGAGCCGAAAGAGCTCAAGAGAATAATTTGACAGTGAGCAGAAAAACAGGTAATATGAGTCTTTCCAGAATTGTTTGCATAAAATAACAGCAAAATCATCGCCAAAAGATGTAGACGTAGCAGGCAGCTTCTCGAATATGCAGGTGTTCCCCTGGGGAACCATATTGGAAACGGGCCAAACTGTCCGAGGAGAAAATGTCCCCACTGGAAACAAGTGGCTGCAGGAGAAGGGGATCCGAGGGAAGATGGTGCCTCATTGCCACGCAGAGTCCTCCGGGTCCACAGGCCATCATCCGCCTCTCTCCTCGGCCACCGCCATCCTCACCACACCGGGAAAAAGCTCCCCCCTCCCAAAGGCATCCCTCAGAACAAGCTCCTCAGTGGTAAGCCAGCCAAATAGCAAGTGATACAGTCAGAAATAAAAAGTTCTTTAGTAGCAAGAGAACGAGAATGCAGTCCTAAGATTTGAATAATGAAGGCAGCTTCTTGCAGAGATCAGCTTGAGCCTGGTCAGCTGAATCGTATGATAGCCATGCTCCATCCACCAAAACCTGCAAACGTGCTGGGTATGCCATGTGAAACTTAATACTGGCAGCTATCAGCTTGCTGACTATTGAATGAAAGGAGGCTCTTTTCCGCCGAGTTTCTAATGGCAAATCCTGAGTAATTCTTAGACGTTTGCCCTCCCATTGTATAGATTGTAATTCTCTGACTTTTGCCAAAATGTGCTGTTTTTCCAGATAGTTGAGAAAACGAATAATCATCGGACGAGGGGAGGCATTCTCCTCCGGTTTTGGACATAGAGACCTGTGCGCCCTTTCTATTAGATAGGTAGGGTTATGTAGGGAAGGGCCCACGATCTTGGAGAAGAGTTTCTGCATAAATAGAATTGCAGAGGGGCCTTCCGCCCCTTCTGGTAGGCCAAAGATCAAGATATTGTTCCTCCTACTGCGCCCCTCTAGGTCTTCAGTTTTGAGCTGTAGTTTAATAATTTTTGCCTGAGCTTTGTGACTTCTGGTTCCATCCTGTCTCTCCAGGCCTCTAAGGAGTCGGTGCTAGTCTCCATGTCTGCCGTGAGAGATCTGAGTTCAGCCATTTCAGTACAAATCTTTTTTAGATCAGTAGCAATATCCAGAAGCGTCTCCTTAAAAGGTTGCAGCTCTTGCAAAAAACGCTCTTCTGAGAGCGGTGTTGATACCGCCAATGCACCCAGTTGTTTAGCCGATAGTTGCTGTAGAGGTTTTACCTTCTTCGCCTGCTTGTCAGGCCAGACCGGGGGCGTGAGTCTGGGTAAGGCCGTTTTCATCTTGGCCTCCATCCGTGCATATTAAAACAATAGATGCTACCAAAAAAACAGCCAGCAAGCTCCATTGGGTGAGCAGGAGTATAGAACTGCTGAGGATACCCCAAATTACAAGCCTGAAAGCACTCTATGATATTAGATTATCAGTCGGGGGAAGCGGGAGCCGGGGGGAACAGCAGCTAGCAAGCCCAGACCATCACGTGATCTCATTTTTCTCCTTTCTACTTCGGTAGGGTGTCCACCTCCCAAAGTATCTCCCTACTATTCATTCCCCTCTTTATTTCCTTTTCTTGTCCCTGGTAGGTGCTGCATATAGGCAGCTGGTGTGCCTCACTGTAAGGTACAAATGGCCTCTGGGTTATTTGGGGTATAAGAAATTACCTCGATGTAGAGGCCAATGCCATTGTCTGCCAGTGTTTGCCCCTAGAAAACAGCATAAGAGTAAAATAGAGAGCCAGAAAAATAGAGAAGCTCCTTATAATTATTTGCACCGGACAACTTGTGTAGGTCTAGTGCTTGCAGCGCTTGCCGGTCTCAGTGCCACTGAAGTTTCCAAGGGAGCTGCCAGAAAATGTGCTACAAGGTGTGTAAGTAGAGAAAAGCACACCTGCAGCTGTTCCCAGTAACTGCGCCCTGTTAGCTCCTATAGGATCATTGAAATTAAGGTTTTGTGGCCGATCCTTGTGAATGGGGGAACCACCCCCCTCTGATACCGCTGCTTGCGGTATGGAAAAAAAATGAAAAGCCACTTTTTTTTTGCCACAGCTTGTGGCAGAAATACAGGGGTGAATGTGAGCTGCACTAGTATCGGTAGGAGCAAGAATATGCTATGATCTAGGCACATGGTACAACTCTCCCTGGTGCTCCGGAGCTGGGAAGAGCTCTGAGTGAAAGAAAGTGTGCACAAAGACGCACAGAGCGGCACACTGCTCCCTGACTAATTTTAGGTCTGGAGCCGAGTCACCAGTGGGGACACTAAGTCCCAGATATGATCCCTTTTTTGTACTAGTGCATGTAAAACCTTAAGCTGAAGGATTAAAAATGAAATAAATGCTAAAGAAAGTAATAAGGAGGGCAATGGATTGCCCTCAGTCATGCTAAGTAAAAAGGGCCCAAATGAAATAGTTACCCATTGGCTGGAGATTTCGGCCAACGAGAAAACTGTAAAAGCAAGTAATTAGCCAAAACTACCTGTTGCTCTGTGCCAGAAGTGTTGGGAAGTTATTACATAAATGTAACACAGAGGAAAAAGGCAGGGGTATTACAAACTGTGGGGAGATAGCCCCCTTCTTACCTGCTGCTATCCAAGCCTTCTGTGTTCTGATGTCCTCTTAGGAGCCAGCGGCCCCAGACAGAGGCTTATTTATGGAACCCCTCCAGGTTATGACACTGTATAGGAGATGGGGTTTTGTCCCACTAAGTAGCACTTAAGCATGCAGACTTAATAACTGCTCTTTCTGATGGTAGAAATGTTATTTGCTTGTTTCTAATAGTACAAAATAATACAATAAAGGTTTTTTGTCACACTCTTCCCCCATTGTCTGTATTAGAGCAGGCATTTATTTGTATTAGTTTAGGGGTGGATCAGTTGACCTCATTATGCAACAGACAGCCTGTATAAAAGCACCTCTTATGCACAGTTAGATCAGATCAGCCTTGGGAGCTGTACTGAGTGTAAGTACTGTTGGTTGATATGCACAGATGATGGTGGAGAACTGAAGTCAAGTAGTCCACTCTGTGGCAGCACTACTAGGGAAGAGTAGTGCTGGAGCTCAGTTTGATCCTGTTCTTTTTTTATTTTGTTTATTATTGTCTTCTGAGTTAAATATTGTAAGAAAATAAAATTCACACAAAGCATTTATATGTTTCAAAATCTACTTTGCTGTGTCAGTGTTATCTATTCCCATACCCTTCCACACTGAAAGGGTGCTGGAGTCACCGAGATGGCTTATTCTTGGAAACTTCAACACCTGGGTGGATGATGAGGGTTATTTGGGGCCAGAGATTTCCTTTCTGATGTGCAGGCTCTTGGCCTTACTCTTGAGACCACAACCAGGACCCACCACTCTGGGTATATGCTTGACCTGGTGTTCTCCCTGGGGCTCAAAATTAGTACCATTGAGACTGAACCGGTCATCTAGTCAGATCATTGAACCATCAGGTTCAGCTTTAAAGCCCCCCCCCCGTCGAATGTCCTTCCCCATGTGGAAATGGTTCAGTTCCACCCCTTGAAAGGATTACAACCAGAGGGACTGATGGTGGAACTGGACTTTTCATCTGTGCTTGATGCCTGCACTGACAGTCCAGGGATTGCCATGACGGCCTATAATAGGGCTGTCATGAGGGCCATAGATCACGTGGCACTAAACTATGTATGCCCTCTGGTCTTGCACCTTGGCTCACTATGGTTTGATGGTGTGCTGAGAACACAGAAAACCAGGGGCCGGAGGCTGGAGAGGCATTCAAGGAAAACCATGTCCCAGAAGGACAGGCTGGTTCTGATTGCTCATCATGACGAGTATCAGAATGCAATCATCCAAAAAAAGGCAGCTTTTATGTCTAGGAAGGTTGCTGCTGTGAAGCATTGACTGGCTCAGCTCTTTTAGGTTGTAGACAGGCTATTACACCCAGCCTGTCTGGAACCCATGAGAGCTTTTTCAGCTCACAAGTGTGAGGAGTTCACCAGGTTCTTCTCAGAGAGAATGCATTACATTAGGGCTTGTATTTCTCCAAGCGGAATACCATTCTCCAACAGTGGCAGACCTCGGGTGGGTGGATGCATTCAGTCACCCTGGGGAAAGTTCCGTATGGTGACGATGGTGGAAGTCTGTGGGGTGATCTCGGGGCTCAAACCAACATTCTGTGACCTTGACCCAGGTCCGACGTGACTACTTGTTGGTTGTTTCGAGGTAATGGCACCCATTTTCGTTGAGATTGTTGGGAGTTCCTTTTCGGCAGGAGTTCTTCTGGAGTCCCTTAAACAGGCTCTGGTTAAGCTCCCGCTGAAAAAAACTCTTTGGACCCCGACATCTTGCCAAATCACAAATTATCTCAAACATTCCCTTTCTAGGGAAGGTTCTTGAGAAGGTGGTTGCAGAACAGCTTGAGAGTCACCTCTTGGACTTCCAGATTTACTAACTGTTCCAGTACAGATTTAGGGCTATGCACAGCATGGAAATCACGTTGGATAAGGTGTTCAATGACCTGTTCGAGGCGAGAAATAGAGGAAAAAGATCAATCCTCATTCTCCTCAATCACTCATCAGCGTTTGTCACTGTGGACCATGGGATGTTGTTGGTTAGTCTGAGGGAGTATGTAGGACTCACCGGCAAGGTCCTCAGCTGGTCTGAGTCCTTTCTCTGCTGCATGTCTGAGAGGGTGATATTGGGGAATCATTCCTCAAGCCCGATGAACCTGCCCTGTGGAGTTCCCTGGCCTCTCCCCCATGTTGTTCGCAGTGTATATTCTGCCCCTGGGTGATGTCATAAGATGGTATGAGCTGAGTTTTCATTGCTACACTGATGATAATCAGCTCTACCTGTCCTTAGCACCTGGGAGATCTGACGTGGTTGATGTGCTGAATGAGTGCTTAGCCAAGATACAGGCTTGGACGTCATCAAACTGGCTGGGTCTTAACCTGGGGAAGACTGAAGTGCTGGTGGTTGAGCTGGGTTGAAGGGGGAGTGGGGGCATCTGGGGATAGATTAGTAGTTCTTTATTGGTCCACACAAACTGGAGGCCTTCTCAGAGGTGAAGAATTTGGGTATTGTTCTGGACAATGAGCTGACACTTGATACTCAGCTGTCGGGCCATTGTCCTGGCTGGTTTTTACCATCTCTGGAACATCATCTGAATCAAATCCCTTATTCCATCTGATGATCTGGCCAAGCTGGTACATAAGATAGTGACCGTGAGGCTTGACTACTGTAATGCACTCTACCTCGGGGTCAGAGGGGGTGCAATGTGACACCGGCAGCTCTTGAAGAACTTAGTGGTCTGGTTATTGACTGGACACTTGAGGTTCAGTCACATTACACTGGTGCTGCGTGAACTGCATTGGTTGCCGGTGGACTGGTGCATCAGTTTTAAAGTAAGTTTTTTGACCTATAAGGCCCTAAACGGACCAGGTCTGGGCTACCTGAAGGAGCTTGTGCTTCCCTACATCCCATTTCACTCTCTTAGATCAGCAGGACAGGCCTTCCTGGAGGTCCCTAGGGCTAGACTAAAATCATCCGGGGACCAGGCCTTTGAAGCGGCAGCCCCAGTTCTTTGGAATTCATTGCCAGGGTACCTCCAGGAGGTGCCATCCACAGAGATTTTTATAAAACACCTGAAAATCTTCCTGATTGAAAAGGCATGTGTGATCTGAGGCATCTATCCTGAGACTGCTAGCATGGGAATAAATCTGTTTTTGATTTTAATGGGATTTATGTACAGTTTTTATATATTTTATGTTGACAATTTCCTAACTGCTGTTTGTGTTTTTTGCTGTAAGGGCACCCTGAGCTTGTGGGGAAGGGTGCCCAATATAAATAAACTTTACTACTACATTACAGCGTGATCCATATCAAGGTTACAAGAAATGGGGAGAGGGGTGCAGCACCCCATACGTTGAATGGGAAGAACACCCCTCCCCCCTCAGCTAGTGGTCAAACAGAGATTCAGCATGTTTGCAGTTCATTTGCATCACCAGGTAAGAAAAAAGGTCCGTCTCCCCATACGACACACAGGGGAAATGCCAAACCTCACCCAACAACTAACACACCAAAATCTGGCCAATGGAAAATCATATACACAAATGCTCACAGCCTGGGAAATAAGATCCCAGACTTGCAGGCAATAATGTCAGAGGCTAAACTGGACATAATAGCAATTAGTGAGATGTGGTTTACCAGTAACCACACTTGGGAGACTTCAGTACCTGGCTATGTACTGTTCAGAAGAGATTGAGGTGCAAAAAGGGGGTGGAGTGGCCTTGTATGTCAGTGAAAATATCAAAGCTACAGAAATTCAGAATACACATAAGGAGCCAGAAGAACTGTGGGTCACCCTGGAAACAGGAAATGGGACAGCCATAAGAACTGGGGTTGTCTACAGGCCCCCAGACCAGAGGGAGGACATAGACACATTACTGTTAGAAGATATACAAAACATGACAGCTAAAGGGGAGGTTCTGATAATGGGAGACTTCAACATGCTGGATACAGATTGGTCAATACCAGCAGGAACATCTGCCAGAACTAGACACATGGTGGATTCCCTACAGGGGGAGGGCCTAAACAACTGGTACAACAACCCACAAGAGACAGGGCTATCCTAGATCTAGTACTGACTAACAGGGAAGGGATCACAGATCACCAGGTAGAAGGTCACCTGGGGGCCAGTGACCATCACATGGTATGGTTAAACCTGGCCACTACATCTAAATCATCCCATTTCAAGGCAAAAATATGGGACTTCAGAAGAGCTGACTGATAAGATGGCCAGCAGAGTTAAGCTAGCCATGGCAAAAAGAAACACAGGTGAGGGGGTACAGGCAAAGTGGGCAAGCATTAAGAATGCAATACTTGAAGCAACATCCCATTGTGTTAGACAGAAAAGGAAGTGCAAAAGAAGAAGGAAACCACTCTGGTTCTCAAATACAGTAGCAGAAAAGGTCAGAGCCAAAAGGCTGGCCTTCAGGAAATATAAGGGAACACAGCAGGATGAAGATAGGAGGCATACCAAACTGCCTTAAGGGAAGCAGGGAAGGCAGTAAGCGACAGTCCCAAACTGAGGAAACACTAGCATGAACAGTAAAAGAAGGTGACACGACTTTCTATAGATACATTAGTGAAAGGAGAAAGTCCAGAGGGGGTATCGCTATGCTCAAAGGAGAAAAGGGGACGTGTGAGGAGGAGGACCCTGTAAAAGCATCTATCCTAAATAGATACTTTTGCTCAGTATTTACTGAAGGGAAGGTAGGGCAGGGCCCACAGCTCAGCACCATGGATACAAGGGGGAGGGAGGTGAGCACTACATCCTTCACAAAAGAAAGGGTCCTACAAGAGCTCGCTAAGCTCAGAGTGGACAAGGCAATGGGACCTGATGGCATGCATCACAGGGTATTTAAGGAGCTAAGGGTGGAACTAGCAGAGCCATTAGCAGAACTGTTTAGTGAGTCTCTGAGCACAGGAGACATCAAAGAAGACTGGAGAAGGGCTCATGTGATCCCGCTCCACAAGAGTGGTAGCAGGGAGGAGGCAGGGAACTACAGACCAGTCAGTCTTACCTCAGTAGTGGGTAAGATGATGGAGGCACTCCTTAAGGAAAGGATAGTACAACACCTGGAATCCATAGGGGCACAGGATCCAAGACAGCATGGGTTTACAAAAGGAAAGTCCTGTCAAACTAATCTCATAGATTTCTTGACTGGGTAACCAGAGTGGTGGACCAATGGGGAGCAGTTGATGTCACCTACCTTGACTTCAGCAAAGCTTTCAACACTGTTCCACATAGAAGATTGATAAATGAGCTGGTAGGCTCGGGTGGTCAGTTGGTCAACCGGTGGCAAACTGGTTGACAGGCAGAAAACAGAGAGGGTGGTAAATGGTATACAGTCAGAAGAGATGCAAGTCACAAGTGGGGTACCTCAGGGATCAGTCCTGGGGCCTGTCCCCTTCAATATCTTCATTAGTGACATTGCAGATGGACTAAAGGGTAAGGCTTGTCTGTTTGCAGATGACACCAAGATCTGCAACAGAGTAGATGATCCAGATGGGGTGGGCAGAATGAGAAGAGATCTGGATAAACTAGCAAAATGGTCAGAAGAGTGTCAACTGGGATTTAATGCAAAGAAGTGCAAGATCATGCACATAGTGAAGAGAAACCCTGAAGCCACCTATAGACTGGGAGGGGAATTGCTGGCAGTCACAAAGGAAGAAAGAGACTTGGACATCATCATCATCACCGATGACCTGAAATCATCCAAGCAGACCTCTAAAGCAGAAGGTAAGGCTTTGGTGATGTTAAGGTATATGAGTAGGGGTATCACAAGTCATAAGAGGGAGGGAGGTAGTAATCCCTCTTTACAAGACACTGGTTAGGCCCCATCTGGAGTACTGCATGCAGTACTGGAGGCCACACCTTCACAGGGACATTAACCAAATTGAGGCAGTCCAGAGAAGGGCAACTAAAATGGTGCAGGGACTGCATCAGAAGACATGAGGACAGATTAACGGAGCTCAATATGTATACCCTTGAGCAAAGGAGGAAGAGAGGTGATATGATCGAAACATTCAAACACCTCATGGGCATTAACAAGGTGAAAGAGTCTAACATGTTTAAATATAAGAAAAATAGCAGGACAAGAGGACACAGCGTGAGATTAGAGGGAGGCCGATTAAGGGGGAATGTGAGGAAATTCTTTTTCACAGAAAGGGTGGTGGATGCATTGAATGGTCCACTAATATGCTCAAATCCAGTTATTTGTAATCAAAATTTTTTTTGTAATTCCATTACCTGCTTTTTAATTATATGACTTGCCATAGGAGAGTACCAAATTGCAATTCCTACTTTTACTATAAATAAGTTGGTACTGATTTCCAAGCAAAAGCTCCACGCTGCAGCGCACAGTGGATGACCAAGTCAGAACAATGCTCCTTTTCTTGCAGAAGCCACATGATTCTGCTTTGCACTCAGAAGAGAAGGCAATTCCTTTAACCTAGGACTACAAAAGAATTACACACTTATCTGCAACTTGGTTCCATTGCTCCACTAACTGAGAGGTCACAGAGGTCAAGGGCAACTTATATACTAATACATATATATTTTTTTAGTGGCTCAAACTGATTACATTTATTACTATTATTTAGTGCTGGTCTTATACTTCACAAACTTCAAATTTACTGCCTCCCTGAGGGTGGGTAGAACACGGGTGTCCCTCTTGCACACTGTTCCCAGAAATGGGCACCATATCTCACCCCCTCATGTCCTCAATTCCACCTTGACACCCAGTGCCCTCCCATGTTGAATTGGTGGCTCCACGAGATGGGCCCTCAACTGACCTCACTTCTCCAGCAGTGCTAGCCCCATCATTGCATCTGGGACCCACTTCACCCGAAGGTCAGGTGTTGTCAGGCACAAGTTAGGGGTGCACCACTCCTGAAGAACTCATTCCTGCCCTGGCTTGCTGTAATGTAGACTCCACGGGGGTCAGGCAGCCACCGACAGGAAAACTGTGGCCTCTCCTCCTCATCCTAGTTGTCCGGGAGCACCGGTGAGGGAGCTTGGCATGCCCCAGAGGGTAGGGCCATGCCCACAGAGGGTTGACATAAAAGTGGCATTATTGAGACTGTTGTGGGTGCCACGGGCCACAGGGACTTTAACCTCTGATGGTTGGCAGTCAGATCGATGCTGTGGACTCCATGTCAGGCAACCTGGTACTTAGATCCCATGCTGAACAGACTGTGGACCCGGCCATTGTCCTCCCACTGGATCCATTGCTTCCTCTACCCATTGGCACTAGCATGCTGTACCTCCACAGAGTCCAACAGATCAAAGCTGCGTGCAAATATTTATGTATTGGACTGGTGTAACTAGCTGGAGCAGATATTCAGAAATTCACCAAAGGCTGGTGTAAGTCTGGTGCAGTGCAAATTTGATGCACCATGGCACAACAGGAGCCATATTCTGAGGTTGCACAGGCTGAACTGCGTCAGTGCAACCCAGCTGAATAAGGCAGAGTTGCACCATGGTGCAATCAGAGATGCGCCATGGCACAAACACAGTTGTGCCATGGCACAGAAAGAGATGTCCCAGCACAACAGTGGGAGCAAAGTGGCAGAGCAATGGAGGGGGGGCATGGCACAGAGAACATACCCAGGGACATAGCCAGGGAAGTACAGTGACAGGCCACAGGAGGCCTCCACCAGCAGGGCACAGCAGGGCACACACAGGCACCCAGACACCCCAACCCAGAACACAACAGTGGCACAGATAGTAGGCAACAGGAGGTTCCAATGGCCAATGGAGGGCCACCAAGAGAGCCCTCCCTCAGGCTGCCGGCTGTGCCCCCCCCAGACCATAGCAGGCTATGCCTAGGACCATGCAGCCAAGCACACACACACCCACACAGGCACACAGAAAGCCCACACAGTAGGCACTGAATGTGCTGGGAGGCAGGTAACATGGCAGACCACATGGGACAGGCCACACAACACCAAGCAGGGGCCCCAACACAGTGTACGGCCAGTACCCGTCCAATGACCATGGCCATGTTCCACCACCATGCTCACACCCACCACACACCCCTGACAGCTGCCCCATGGGCACCCCAAGGCACAGCCACCGACTGAAGGGAAGGACACCACCACAGTGGGACACACCACAGCACACAGCAGTGAACCACAGAACCACAACACGTGCCCCGACACATGCACACCACACGGACAGACACTGGGCCATTGCAGCATAGTTTCTCATGCCACCTGCAAAGCAGACACTGACACAGGCAGGTAAGTCAAAAAATATATATTAAAGAAGAAAACTATTTATAATAACAAGGGGGTGGGAAAGGATAGGAGAGCGAGGGAAGGGGACAGGGAACAGGGACTCTACAGTGGGATGGGGGACTGTAGAGGGAGGTACAGCAGGGGAAACAGGGGAAAGCTGGGGCCAAACTAATGATGGCCAGCCCTGCCACCCCTTGGTGGACCCGCCACCTCCACTCTGGCAGCAGCAGGTGCTGAACTTGCATCACAGCCTCCATGGTGGTTGATGTTATGAGAATCAACTGCTGGAGCAGTCTGTAGTACACCAGCCTCCTAGGTCTCTACTGGACACCTAAAGCAAGGGACAGGACAGGTGATCAGTGCAATGGCCTAAGGAACTATGCCCACCCAGAGTGAGCAATGGGCAGTGGGAACACATACCCATGGAGGGCCCATACTGGCCACCCACAGGGGGGTGGGCCAACGCCTGCCAGCAACTCAGCGCACCATGATATTGCACAGAGGTGGTCCATGCTGCACAATGGCCACCCAACTGCACAATGACAGTCACATGGCACAGTGCACCAGCAGCACTACAGCAACAACAGTGGCAGCGCAAACCCACCCCACCAACAGCTGCTACATGTGTCCAATGGATGCACCACACACAGTGTGACACACACAGCTGCCATGGCACATGGCACAGGTGGCCATGCCCCACACCCACTCTCCCACCACCCCCCCAAGTAAAGTGTGAAGGGCCATAACAGTACCTACCTGCCCTCTGTGGCCCTGCCTGTGCCAGTCCCACTCCTCCTCCTCCTCTGTGGCCCACCATGGTCTGCTGTGCTGCCGCTGCTGCTACCTGTGCCCGGCAGTGATCCTCAGGCCCTGGGAATGGAACAAAGACAGGTGCACATCAGGAATCATTCACAGCAGCTGCCCACAACCCCCACCTCTGTGCAGAGGGTGAGCGCCTTCCCGACACATCCTGCATGGCTGCATCACAACGCAAGTGGCAGCTGGCAATGCCACTCTGAGATGCACATGATGACAGTGCACCCCTCTGCAGGGCATGCCAAGCAGCCTAGCCAACACCACAGTACAGCACCAGGGCACACATGCAATATGAGCTGACTTACCTGGCTGTGTCACAGCCCCTCACCTGACGCATGCCTGAATCCTCCTCAGGGGCTCTGGGTCCCCCACATCAGGTCTCCGTACCAGTGGTGGCATTTCTCCCCCATCCTGGCAACCCCAGTCATCTGCTGCAGCCTGGCAGCAATCCCCTGCCAAACATTGACCCTTGCCTGCTGCAGGGGCACCTGGCCAAATAGTTGGGGGTGTGGGGCTGGACACAGGCCACCACATTGACAAGTTCAACATGTGTCCAGTTAGGTGCTCGATGGACATGTCCCTGTGCCATTCTACCCACTGTAAGCTCGAGGACCAAAATGGTGACAGGAGGTGCACATGTCCACAACATGCGCCAGATGCACAATGCGAGAGAACATGCACAGTGCCTGCCCATCGCGCAGTGCCAGAGATGCACAGCATGGACATGGCTAAGTGGGGTCACTGTGTCAGGGGATTGACCCAGGGGTCAGAGGTCACACCAGGGGTAAGGGATCACCCACCACTGTGCAGTGCACACGTGTGCAATAGCAGGTCTGGCGCATCATGAGCTATGCCCCTGCATCACGCTGTCAGCACACAGTGTGTGATTGACACCATGATACCATTAGGTGCATGCACACTGCAGGCCTGCACATGGTGCATGCGTGTGCATTGCACCCTGACTTGCTTTGGCGCAATCGCATTGTGCATGGCGCAGAATCGTGATATTCAGAAACCACATGCAAATGAGCTCATCAGCCAATGTGTAGTGCACTGGGTGTATTAGCATGTCATTACTCTTACGCCAAACCTGATTTGCATGCATTGTGCCTTACAAGTGCCACAGAACAGCACAGGCCATGGACCGGTATTGCATCCTTTCGGGGTAAGTTGCCCATGCCACTGCAGCTCACTGGGAGCAGACAGCACAGCAGGGTGGGACAGACCAGGGAGATGCTGCCACTGACACACTGTGCTGTCCATGTCCACAGGAAGTGAAATATCAGAACGTGAAGAAAGTGAAGAGTGTGGGCCTGCTTGGAAGCGCAGGCCCAATTTCACTAAAGTGGAGACAGAGGCCCTGTTTGACGCATACCTGGACAGGGAGCCCATATTGAGTGGTGCCACAGGCACACCACAGGCCAGGGCTGGGGCTTGGGAGGAGGTGGCAGCATACATCAACCAGCATGGCAGCCACCAGTGGTCAGTGCAGGAGTGCTGGAAGAAGGTGGGTATGGACAAGAGGCACATCAAAGAGAAAGTGACAGCCATTCATGCATCCTGGAATGCCACCGGAGGGGGGCCTGCAGATGTGCCAATGCTCACGGCGCAGGAGGAGTTGGTGGCAGCCACCATACACCACAGCACAGTGGAGGGTGTGCCTGGAGGTAGTTTCCAGACAGGTGGAAGCCCTTCACTGCATGGTATGTATGTCAGCTATGCACAGTTGGTGGCACAGAGGGTGCATACATGGGCATGCTGGCATGCATGCTGCCGGCATGCATGTCATGGGCATATGTGTGTACACATGTGCATGCCATGCTTCCAGACACATGCAGTGGCAGTGTGGGAGGGGGCAAATATGGGCATTGCATCACTGACGTGCCTTTTTCCTCTTGCAGCACCAGCACACTTCCATGCAGATGATGGGGCACCAGCAGCAGCCATGGATGCTGGTATGGCCATGGAGAACCAGCCATCTACCTCCACTGGGATCCAGGGGCCAGACTGGCTGCAGCCCAGCACCACAGTGCAAGTGGGTGCCCTGGACCTGGGGTCGGACGAGGCCCTGGATGTGTTCCTCCAGGATGCCAGCCTTGGTGTCCTGTGGGTGGAGACACAGATCAGGGTGGGGTCTGACTCCGATGAGGACTACTCCCAGCTCCTGGACAGCATGGGTGACAATGTGGTTGTGGCTTTCCTGCTGGCAGCTGTCACAGGCACTATGCCCAGCACTCTGCCAGCAGTGGAACAGCTACCTGCCACCACTGTGGGTACAGCAGTGTGCACTGCCATGGCTGTGCCCTGTGGTGTTGGTGGTGCGGCCGTGCAGGTGCTGGGTGGCATACAGCAGCTGGACGTGTGACAGCCGAAGGCTGCGGGTGCCACCAGGCAGCCAGATGCAGGGTCTGCCGCTGGTGCACCTGCAATGGACATTCCCCCTGAAGACCACACTGTGCAGTGTCCACAAGAGAGGGGGGCTGTGCAGCATGGCCAGACACCACATGGGGATCGCGTCCTACCCGGGTTGCCCAGGATGCCGACCCACTGGCTGAGCACACCCATTTGCTGTGGGCGTTAGTTCAGCAACAGGTGCTGCTTGCCACTGGGATATGTGCACTGCATGTGGAGGTGTGCCAGTTAGCCAAACAGCAGGAGAGGGGCAATGCACTGAACCTGGCTGGGTTGCAGCACATGCAGGAGGCCACAACCGCATCCCTGGATCACATTGCCACTGCAATCATGGATGGCTTTGCGCTGCTGGCTGCCACAGGGTGTGGCTGGGCACAGATGACCCCATGCAGTGTGCTGTCCACCCCATAAACCCATCATTGTGTAACCCCAACACAGTTGACACCGGGCTCTGATGTTGTCATCCCAGGCACACCCAGGGATGGCCTGTTTGGGCACCTTCATGCCCCCGCATAGACACAGTCGCAGTCCCACAGTTCAACCCCTGTGGGGCTATTGCAAACACCCCCTGTGGCTGATGTGGAGCCTGTGTCTGCCGATCAGATCCAGCGTGGCTGCCCCCATGGCCGTCGTGGCCATGGTTCCATGCAGCGGACCTGATGTGCAGGCTGCCCTGACTGCAATCTGCAGCATCTGCCCTGTGCGCACATAGGTGGGTGCGTGTGTGTGTGTGCAAGCCACTGGTGTGGCACCTGTGTGTTGCACCACACGCTGCCTGTGTGCATGCTTGCCCAGCCGCTGGACCGTGTGGCGTTGGTGTGATGAGGGCAGTTTAGCACCAGTTGCACCTGTGCACCGGTGCAATGCATCTGATCCATGACACATACCAATGCCTGTGTGTGTGTGTGTTGCTGTGTGTGGTCGTGTGCCACTGACTCCCCTACCCTTGCATCATGCCTCTGTGTGTGCATTGCCATGCATGCCCCTGCATGTGTGCTGTACCTGTTTGTGTGGCCCATGCGTGTGTATCATACAACCTACCTGTGTGCACCACAGTGCTCCTGTGTAATGGTGTTCCACTGTCATCACACCTGCTGTTGCAGCCGGGGATCCCTCCGCCCAGGGGGTGGCTGTCCACCACCCTCCAGCCCATTACCTCTGCCATCCCCACTAATGTCACCCTCATCAACCTCGACAGCTATCTCATGGTCAATGGCCATGTTGTGCAGTATGTAGCAGGCAAGGAAGAGGCCACAGTCTTTCGAGTGGCTGTACCATAGGGCAACACCTGACCTGTCTAGGCAATGGAAACGTGCCTTCAACATGCCAAAGACATGCTCAATGATGTTGTGTGTGCTGGCATGTGCCTCGTTGTAGTGTTTCTCTGCTGGCAATGATGGGTGCTGGTAGGGGGAGAGCAGCCAGGACCTCAGTGGATAAGCACTGTCTCCTGTGTGGGTAATGGCATGGTTAGCCCTCTGCTATTCTATGCTGTGCCCCTTGCCTGTCCCTGGCACCCACGCCAACATGCACACTTTGCCCTTCCCCTTCCCAAGGTCTGCTCTGCCCATTGCTCCTTGCCCATGCCATACTCACCCACTAGGTGACCCATGGGGATGTCCCCACATACAAACCTGTGGCACAGCACAGAGCTGTGTCAGATGAACGCATCATGTGCACTCCCAGGGTGTGTGGTGCAGACATTGGTAATGCACTCCGTGGCATTGCACATCACCTGTCAGTTGACACTCAGGTTCTCCTTCCTGTTTATGTATGCCACACCCTCAGGGCCAGGTGGCAGGCAGATGGGCACCTGGGTGCAGTCAATGGCCCCAATCATGCCAGGTATACGTGCAACCCTGTGGAAGTCCTGCATTGTTGCTGTACGCTCTGCTTGTGTGCTGGGGAAATGGATGAATTCCGAAGCACGTGGCAGCAGGGTATTGAGGAACTGTGGGAGGAGGTGGGATGTGGCCAACTGGGTTATGCCTGTGCTGTCCCCTGTTGGTCTTTGGAAGGTGCCCATGGCAAGCAGGCACATGACGGCTGTCACCTTCATTTCCACAGACATGGCGTGGCTCCGCCTGGTGGGTGCCTACATCTCTTCACTGCACAGCTCACAGAGCTGCCTCAGACTGGCCCTGTTCAGGCAGTACCAGCCCACAATCTCCATGTCACTGTGATTCTCAAAGGTGATGCAGGCACGGTACCACCTGTGTCAGGCATACCACCAATGGGCCCTTCCTCAGCCATGTCACTGTTCATCCTGCCCCCTCACACCCCTCATTATGGCCTCCATCATGAGGGGTGCACTATCCATGGCCGTTGTTGTCCAATATCCCCCTGGGCAGCTGGCTGTTGCTGGCTGTGTGCCACCCTGGTGCACTGCATGGCAGTGTATCTGTCTCACTCTCTCGCTCTCTCTCTCTCTCTGGCCCTCTCACCCTCTCCACTGCCACCTCTGTCCCTCTTCCTCTGTGTCTGCCTTGGTCTGTCTGTCTGTCTGTCTCTCTCTGTCTTTCTTTCTCTCTCTCTCTCACTCACTCCCTTTCACCTGGCGCAATTGCTGTCTGTGTGGTTGCGCCCTGTATTTATAGGAACAGGTCTGCTTGGAGCAACTTCGATTTGCTCCACACTTGTGCCATGGTTTCACTGTTGAATATACCACTGCACTGGATATTCATGGGAATACCCCCCTGCACTTGCACCTGCATTCATTATAGTTGCACATTGGCACAATGGATTTTGCACGGCGCACTGGCTCCCACTGAATATGGCTCCTTGGCATAAGTTCGCACTTGCGCTGGTACAACACAGTTGCGCATATCCGGGCCAGGATGTTTTTTTCCTGCTCATTACAATGTTCTTTCATTTTTTTAGCAGTATTGGTATGTAGGACCTAGTATTTAAAGAATACCCTTCCATGCTTATGATACAAGATATCTTTATTACGAGGTTTCTTTATCATCACTGTATAGTTTAAGAGCAGTATACCTGGTTATTCATTAGAAGCTGTCACCACAGGTGTTGCTCTTATTTTAATGGGGGAAAAATGCACTGCAGCCTTTCCAAGTAAGCAGTAAGCCAGAACATAGTGTGGGTTACATAAGTAATAACACAGGACAGGGCATGCAGATATTGAGTAATTATTATTTGGTCATGTTGGGACATGGGGCATGTTGCAGATGTATAAGATTGTAGGGGGATGGTGAAGTGATGAACAGCTAAGATTTGCAATTTAACACCAGCGATATAAACTTATGCCACAGTAAACAGATTATGATGGAATTTTCAAAACAAAATTAATAGAAGGGGATTCTTTACATATAGAGCAGTGAAACTATGGAACAGTTTACCAACTGAAGTAGTGTCTGCTCACTCTGAAGACATTTTTAAAATCAAAATTGATAAATTCCTTCTAAAAATACTGATTAAAATAAATGCCCCCGCTAAGGCAGGAGACAGGCATGATGGGCTCATGCCTTCTTCTGTCTGCTAACCAAGTACAGAACCAAGTATAACTAAAGCAAGCCCTAAAATATGTTATTACATTTATAAAATAGCACAAAAATAATAAAGAAAAAATACCAAATAAATCTTTAAATAATGAAGAACTAAATCTTCATAATTAGTAAATTGGTTCTGTCACTAAACAGCTAGGATTGCCCCCATTAAAAAAGCAAATTGGACTGCTGGTAAGTCACTCATCTTGTTAGTTAAACTTTTTTTTCCTTTTCCCAACTGTTACAGTTACCGAGAATTCTGAAACAGTGTAGTTATAAGACTTGCAAGACACTTTCCAGACCCATGTGTTTATTGACCAATTGCCACAAAGGTCTGGACAGCTATTGTCCAATCAGATCACTGGATTTTTTTTACCTATAATATTCCTGAACCACATGCCCAGGTGTGGTGTGATACACAAGACACTTTTGCCAAGTGCCTTCTACTGCCTGGAAGTTTAGGTCAGGAACAGTAACTCACACCATGGAGAGACTTAGTGCACTTATAAAATAGTTCTGTTGCAGGAAAAAATTAAGAAAAGTGCAAAGCAGTGTGGTTTCTATTCCTGAGCCATGCAGCTTTGGAAGCTTCTCCACCAATCAGGAAACAGGGTTTTTCCTACCCATTTTATAATTCCTATTAGCTTAATTCCTGTTCTGTTTCTTTATATATCTCGTTGTTGTTTTCTCTCTGTAACTGAGTCTGCCCATCCTCCAAGTTGTGGGCTGTAACTGTTTCCCTGTGAGATGTCTACCCTAAGGCTGGCACCAAGTCTCAAGGGGAATAGTGCCCACCATGAGACTGGCCCAGGTTGCCAACAACTTTCAAGGAGAACAGGAATTTGGGGAGCTTGTAGGATAAAAGTAGGTGTCTAGTCAGTCCAGGGGCAGATGGGGATTCGAATGTCTGCAGACCGGAGACAGTCTGAGTGTCAGGAAGTCACATGGAGACTGGGAGCACACAGGGGATATATAGCCCAAGGAGGTTCATGCCCAAGGAGGTTCATGTTGGCCTCAAGTCATGCACACTTTCCCAATTGTGAGACACCCAGAGTGAGACCCTAGTTGGGGAGGGGGGGGGGACTGGTGAAGGTGCCCTTGCTAAGATAGGGCACACACAGATATTGAATGCAGTGCTCAGAATGGAAGTGCTAGCTGGAAGATACGGAATGCAGTGTCTGGATTGGAAGTGCTGCCAGTAAGATACCAAATGCAGTGACCAGAGTGGAAGTGCTGGCAGCAAGATACTGAATGCAGTGCCCAGAGTGGAAGTGCTGGAGTAAGGTAGGTGAAGCTGAAGCAATGCAGGTCTCTTGCAGAGTTCCAAGGATTGGAACCCCAGGGTGAATGATTCCCTACGACAGTGCTGGGTATGCTACTAAGGGTGCAGAAATGTAGCTTGATGGGGTATTAGGACATGGCATGCAGGAACAGCATTGGCTCCCATGATAGAGAGTTAAAAGGGAGGCCATTGCCACAGAGCATCAGAGGCCCAAATTGCTTCAGCTAGAATGAATATAGAGCAGGAAGTTTTGACTATCTTTCACAGCCTGATACCAAGAGGAATGCTTCAAGGAGATATCAATATGTACAATCATTTTCACAGAATGAAATGGAGAAGGAGTCCATGAGTCCCATGATTGAGATACATTATTTATTAGTGAGAGCAGAAAATGTGTAAAGTATTAAGATAGGGTAAACATACTGTCTGAGGTTAACATAGGGTCTCACCATGCCAGTGTTGCTGATGGCTGCTGTAACCAAAAAAGGAGGGGCTGTATCAGGGCCATTCTGGAGAAGTAACCATGGTCACTAATGAGTAAATCAATACTATTAATGGGGTTGTGCTGTACTAATAAAATGGCATCTCTGGAGTCAGAGCAGCTGTGTAATCCACGTAAGCAGTTTGTTCAAGTAAATCCCAAAGTGTGCTTCCTAACTGTCTCATGTGGTTATTGGAAGACAGTGTCAGTGTCCAGATCAAACAGTAGTACTCATGTGCCAGAATCTGGTGGAAATCTGCCACTGTGCGGGACCCCTTCCATCGAGTGCAACCCTTAGGAAGGGATGCTGCCAGGTATTGCACAGGTTATTTGAGGAGGCCCCCTGTTATGAGCCAGATAACTTCACAGGTTAGCAACAGAAATCATAGGTCTTTCTGGTCTTTTAAACAAGATCTGTATTTGCCCTTCCTCTGTCCCATTGTGCCATTGTTTGTTTGTTACCAGTCAATGCCTCCTGA
The DNA here is from genome assembly GCA_016271365.2 of Neoceratodus forsteri. Lineage (NCBI taxonomy): Eukaryota > Metazoa > Chordata > Ceratodontiformes > Ceratodontidae > Neoceratodus > Neoceratodus forsteri. The sequence goes on from CM057458.1 coordinate 324,795,499, forward strand.
TGAGCATTGCTACCTGCACAGTTTGCTGCTTTTATGAAAATTGAACACTATCATTGAGGCACAGGTCAGGAAGCATAGGAAAACAAGAAGCAGTTATAAAATTTGCAAATAGCATTTTATTATTAACAGCAAAATAAAAAAATACAAATTGTTCACTGTAACTATTTACAATGGCAGTACAAACATAGAAAGCACAGTCCTTCTTCTGAGTTTTTCTTCTCAATTTCCACTCTCAGTCTCTGTCTCTCCCTCTTGCAAAGCATTGCAGCTTTTCTTATAACAAGTCTTTTCAGGGAGCTCGTTAAGAGAACATTCTGCTTCTCACACAGTGTTCTTGTCAGTTTCAGTAGGTGCAGCAAAACAGTACATTGTGACCCAGAACTGACCTCTTGTTGACAGCTGTGGACATTTTTCAAACCAGCATCTCAGGTTAACTCTTTGAATTTCAGTTTTTGCAATCATTTCAACAGTATAACTATATACAGTTTTAAACAAAGGGATACCATTTCAAACAAAGGGATCCCAGTCTCACTTACAGTTTCACACAAATATTCATATATATTTTTATGCCTGCAGATATGCAAGGGGGAGAGAAGAAAAGACAGTAACAGCAAGTGAAGGTAGAGAGAGATAGCAAGAGGCAGAGAATTGAAAAACTGTTGGAGTGATCAGTTCCTGAGTCTCACAAGAAAATTTGGTTGCGCAACCAGACAGACAAGAGACAGAAAAGGAGAGGATAGAACAAACCCTTGCATTTAACTCTTTCTGCATAACAAATGGAACTTGGCCTCATTCAACCCTATCACATACCTCCCTCTTTAAAAGGGAACCTTGTTTTATAAACACAGGTTTCCAAAACTTTCTTTTAATTATCTTCTAGCAGTAGCCTATAACTTTTACAGTTCAGTGCATATGCAGCATAGCAAACAGAGAAATTTAAACTGACACATTTTTTTCAACCTTTGGAATTGTCAATTCCTGATCCATATCTTGACAGAAAATCAGCATTGACATTCTCTTTCCCAGATTTGTGCATCACTTTAAATTTAAATGGCTGTAGTGCCAGGTACCACCATGTGATTCTAGAATTCGTATCCTTCATTTGGTTAAGCCAACAGAGAGGACTGTGATCTGTAACAAGTACAAAGTCAGCTCCTAGCAAGTAAAACTTAAGGGACTCCATTGCCCACTTTGCTGCAAGGCATTCCTTTTCGGTGGTGGAGTATCTTTTCTCTCTGTGGTGAAATTTCTTACTCATGTATAGAATAGGTGCAGTCTTGAGTCATCTATATGCTGACTCAAGACTGCACCTAGGCCTGTCTCTGATGCATATGTCTATAACAAAAACTGTTTCTCAAAGTCTGGACTTCTTAAAACAGGGGCTGAACATAATGCAGCCTTAATAGCCCAAAAAGCCTTGTCATACTCTAGGGTCCATTTCACATTATTCAGGAACTGTTTCTTTGTGAGTTCATTTAGGGGAGTAGCTATCTTGCCAAAACTGGGAACAAATCTCCAATAATAACCAGCCTGCCCTAAAAATGACCCGGCATGTTTCTTGGTTTTGGGGACAGGGCTGTTAGTTACAGCTTCTATCTTGGAAACCTCTGGCATGACTTGTCCATTTCCCAAAACATAGCCCAAATATTTGGTTTCCTGCATGCCCAATGCACACTTGGTAGGATTAATTGTCAGACCTGCATTTTTGATCGATTGGATAACTGCTCATAGGTGTTTCAGGTGGCTTTTCCAGTCTGGACTGTACACCATGACATCATCCAGGTACACAGCACAATAATCAGTGTGAGGGGATAAAATTACATCCATGTACCGATGGAATGTAGCAGGTGTGCCATGTAAGCCAAACAGCATGGTGGTGAACTGATAGAATAAAACAGGAGTGGCAAATGCAGTTTTGTCTCTGGATTCTTTAGCTAAGGGTGATTTGCCAGTAACCTTTGGTGAGATCAAGGGCACAGATATACTTAGCACTTCCGAGCCTGTCTACCAAATCATCTATTTTGGGTATAGGATAACTGTCAAATGCTGACACTTGATTAAGTTTCCTAAAATCAAGGCAGATTCTTACACCCCCTTCTTTTTTATTTACTATCACCATTGGTGATGACCAAGCACTTCTCAACTCTTCTTTTACTTTTTGTATTTCCTTATCCACATCTGCTCTTAACCACTCTGATATCTGTATGTCTTTTGTCTAATAGGGCGAGCATTCCTTTTCACTATTACGTGCTTGACACCTTTAGCTCAGCCTGGCACTGTGGTAAAAGTACTTTAAAATGTCTTTAGTAAGTTACTGTCTGCGTTTTTTTTGGAGGTTAAGGAAACATTCACCTTTGCAGCATCAACAGTTACAGTTTGTTCTAGTCTATCATAAGCTACATCAATATCTTCCTTATCAGTTTCTGGTAAAATTAGCAAACCAGCTTTTAGTGGTTTTACAACCCATTTCTTGAGGAGGTTAGCATGGTATATCTTAGTATGATTTTTCCTATCAGGGGTCTCAATCTCATAGTTAACTGTGCCAGTATGTCTAAGCACTTTATAAGGCCCTTGCTACTCCAATAACAGTTTATTTTCTGTAGCGGGTAGCAGTAGCAAGACCTTTTCACCTGGCTCAAAAATGTTTTCTTTTACCCCATGGTCATAATACACCTGCTGGTTTTGGGCCTCTTCCTGATTACTATGGGCCATTTCAACATATTTTGCTGGCTTCTTTCTTAGGGCACACATATAAGATGTAATACATTGTTCTTGACTGGGGTTATCTTCCCATGTTTCTTTTATTACATCAATAAATCAATCAATCAAATCTTTATTTACCCATGTGAACATCATTGAGCAAGCTAATTTGCAAGATGGACCTGATTAAGTCCAAATAAAAGTAATTAGGCCTAATGGCAATACAAATCAAGACAGAAGGAACATACTTAACAGTTTCATAGGCGATCATAGCCTAACAGTTAGGTACACAATGAAAACAATCAAAACACAAATAAAATACATAACAATTTTGTTAGAAGTCATAGAATAGGAGTTAGACAAAGAAGTGATAACAGCTCCTTTCTTGATATATGTCACAAAAGGGAAATTAGGCAGGTATTGACAGGTCAGAAGGGAAAAAACAGCCTGTTGATGTCTGTTGCGGATAGCCCCAACGGGTGCATGCGATGGGCTAGGGGCAGCTATACCATAACTTACTGGTGAGAGGTAAGAGTTAAGTGCTAAGGTGATGGCTGGGGCAGTGCCTGCCACACCTTTTTTCAATTCCAAGGTGCTGATGCTGGCTGTCATTGTCCAAGGAGCCATCGGGCCACCAGGAGTAGCAATGCAGGGAAGGCAGTGATTAACTTTAGTGCCTATGGCCAAACACAGTCATGGGCTTTAGGTGAGGCTAGTCACTCACTCCCATAGATTTGCATTCTGGAGCTGAAGGAGAAGATCCTATTGGTTAAATATAGCATTGGTTATGGCTTTTATGGCAAGGTGCAGCCAGAGCATTCAATATAGCCAAAATTGGAAGGATAGCAGAGGTGGACTGAAGAAGCCAATTAGGTGCAAGGGCCGGGGAGCACTTGTGAACTGATTAGATGCAGCTTTAGTGGTAGTTTGCTAATGTGGAGTCTGGGCAAGCGGTTTCAGCTGGTGGCTCTTGAAAGTGCTGATCTCCAGGGGAACATTTGTAAATTAATTGAATGCTGTTTTAGCTGTAATTAGCTATTGAGGAGTCCAGGCAAGTGGTTTCGGATGGCGACTCATGGTGGTGCTGACTGCTCAGGAGCTAGGAGTTCTACCTATATGCTCTATTGCCTAAGGAGCTGTAACCCTCTGCACATCTTGCCTCTGGCAAGGAAGAGCGGTAAGTGACCAGAATAAAATCATACAATAGGGACGGTCAGACATACAAGAATTAGCATGAGGTAAAGTCATTTGTGACTATGGCTAGCCACAGAGGAGCAGGCTAGCTGTTGTTTAGTGATTAGGCGTGGGAAAACAATTGCAAGGCTCATGCATGCCTCGAGTATATAAAGATTTAAAGGCATTAATACGTAGGAGGCAGCTTCATTTCAACATTATTTGCACTTTGTTCCACAGGGATGGCAAGGTAAAGCTAAAGGCCATTCGGCCAAATTGGGTGGAAGCCTTAGGGATGCATAGGGAGATATAGGAGGCACTTCTTAAGTCGTACGGACCCAGCTTGCTAGGGGGAAGACATTCTGCTATATACGGTGGAAACCTTTTCATGATGGCAATGTAGGTCCACAGGACTGCATTTCTTTCATGCCTGAATATAAGCGAGGACCATCCTAAGACTTTGTACAGTAAACAGTGGCAGGTGGAGATAGGAAGACCGGTAATAAACCTGATGGACCTATGGTAGATCGTATCCAACTTAACAAGTGAGGCTTTTGGACAGTGGCAAAGGAAATCTCCATAGTCTATTAGGGAAAAAAAAGTAGCATGTACTAGCCACAGTTTGGCATCATGAGTGAGGAACTGTCTAATTATATAGAATAGTCCCAACCTCTGCCTTAGCTTCTTTGCCAGGTCCTCGACATGCTTAGAGAAAGAGAGGTTCTGGTCTAACCACACTCCTAAGTATTTAAATTTTGGGATAAATTCCAGTTTCTCTCTCAGGATTGTGGATATCTGTGGCAGCACTCCAGAACTAGAAAGGTTTAGCACTTGGCTGTAGGGTGAGAACAGCATTGCCTAAGTCTTTTTTGCATTTAGTAGAAGTTTTCTGTGGAGAAGCTGGGTCTGATGCAGGTCAAATTCTTTCTGTAGGTCTGCACAGGCAGCTTCAGCTGTTGGACAACTAGCGTATACCACGGTGTCATCAGCAAACAGGTGCAATTTTGCCTTGTTGATACCCTCATTGATGTTGTTAACATAGATAGCAAAGAGTAGCGGATCAAGTATAGAATCTTGTGGCACTCTCCTCAGAAGAGGTTTGAGTGGAGATAATTCCCCTTCAGCTTTGATTTGCTGCTGGTGTTCTACCAGGTACTCTGAGAACCAGTGCAGGGATGCTGAATCAAGACCTATATTCTTCAGAGCAGAGATTAGTAGGCTATGATCCATGGTATCGATGGCCTTGCTAAGGTCTAGAAACACCGTGCAGACAAAGTTTTTGCTGTCCAGTTCGTTGTACCAGTCATTTGTTACTTTGGCAATGGCCGAGCTAGTGCTATGATTTGTCCTAAAGTCCAATTGCATAGGCTTTAGTAAATTATTGGCTTCTAGATAAACTCTCAATTGATTGTTGACCACCTTTTCCAATAGCTTAGACAAAATTGGAAGTAGGGAAATCGGTCTATAGTTGTTGAGGTTGCAAATGTCCACAGACATAAACAAAGGGGTTGACATGGGCAGTTTTCTATATTGTAGGAAGAAACCCTTGAGACAAGGATAGATTAAATAGATGGGTGACAGGAACAGCAAGGACATGATAAGCGACTTTGATAAAGTAAGGATCCAGTGAATCAGATCCAGCACTCTTCCTAACATCCAGCTTGAATATATGATCTTCAACCTCTTTCAGAGATACAGGATGGAATGAAAAGCCAGGTGCCAGGGAAGCAGAGTCTTCACAGGGGACCCTTAATTGGGATTGGGCCAGTGCTGCCGGGGAATTGTCAAAGGCTAGGCCAGCTGTGGCAAAATGATTATTGAATACTTCTAGGATCCCATGCTTATCACATATAGTTTTCCCTTCGGATATGATTTTTGGTGGTAAGGAATTACCTGGGATATGACTGGACATATCCTTGATTGTCCTCCAAAATTTAGTAGAGCACTTTGTTGCATGGTCTAACTCCCTAAGACAGAGTGATGCCTTGGCATGCCTGACCATTTTTGTACATGCATCGCATACCTTCCTAAAATGACACCAGTCTGCTTCCAGCTTCATCTGTCGTGCCTTTTTCCAGAGCTTATCCCTACCTAGTAAGGCATTTTTTAGCTCAGGTGTGAACCAGTGACAAGTTTTGTTTTTTACTTGGATTTTCACTGACGGGGCGTGTGCATCAAGGGCCCCTGTCAATATTTCATTGAAGATGTTATATGCCGTGTTAACTGTAGAAGCTAGGTAGAAGTCTTGCCAGCAAGACAAGTGACTCAGATCATGTGTATAGGTGGCCACATCGAAGCTGCAACACGTCCTTTTTGTGATGAATTTAGCTGAAGGTCCTCTGTGGTGTAGCGACCTGACTGCAGCAGTGGAACAATGGTCACTGACATCGGCGAAGAAGGTACCAGCATGTGTGAACAGATGTGGCTTATCCATTAGTATAAGATCTAACAATGTACTGTTACACAGGTTCTTTTTATTAGGTCGTGTGGGTTCTTGGATTAGCTGTTCTAACCCCCGAGCATCGCAGAAGGTGTTTAGGGGTGAAGCTGTCTTGGAGAGCCAGTCAAAATTGAGGTCCCCGAGTATGATTGTTTCAATGTTCTCTTTCTCAATGGCACAGCCAAGATGTGATAGAAGTAGTGCACCTGTGGATGGGGGTCTATAACAGCCAATTACTCTGACAGCCAAGGAGGTAGATAGATCAGTCTTGAGTGTAAGACTTTTGAATTCATTTTTAACAGAGGTTGAATCCATGCAGGATGTTGTAAACCTTTCCTTAACGTAAATTGCCACACCACCTCCCATAGTAGATCTGTCAGTTCTGAATAACTGATAGGAGGGGATGATAATCTCTTTGTCTTAGGAGGCTGGCCTAAGCCAGGTTTCAGATAATACCAGGACATCTGGTTGAGTGTGGCTGACCCATGCCTATATCATAGTGAACTTTTCTAGAAGGCTACAAACGTTGATGTGCCAGAAGCTCATTCCTTTAATTGAGGGCGTGTCCAAGGAAGACGGGATAGGAGAGATGGGACCAGGGTTTAACTCAATGTTACCTGAAAATATCAATAGCAGAAGTAGCAGCTTAATTAAGGCATTGATGGTCATTTATAGAAGCCTGGCTCTGGAGCACCTGATTCTTGGCTGGTTGGGTATGCCTGTTACCCCCCGAGGGTGTACCTCCCTAACGCTAGGTGCATCAAAACCATGACTGAAATGTGCAGGGGTGGCAAATGCAATAAGAAACAGTAGGACTAACTGGAGAAGTTGGCTCAATTCAGGTACCAACTCGATGAGACCCCAGGTCATATTCAGACAATAGTACTGCTTGGAGGGCACATAAGTAACTAAGGGTCGAGTCGGTATTCAGAAAACAAGACCTTATGGGGTCGATCCCTGCTTGCATGGGCTTCTGGGGTAAAATATCACCTGAGCACAACAAAGGATAATCAGTAAGGACGTTAGAAGGCTGCCCCTAACAAGGGTGCTATCCAGACACCCCATGCTCATAACATAGTAGTGGTAGTAAGTACAGTGAGGAAACAAGGGATCCACAAATGATGATATCAAGGAGACACCTGGGTTAGCATCCGACTGCCTCAGGAGCATTTTTAACTTGCCCAACGAAGAATTAGATAGGTCGATGAAATCCTTCAAGGGTGTGCTTTTAAAAGGGGCAGGATAATAGCGTATTTAATAAGTAGAGGAGGTGGGGGATGCGTGGGTGGGTGTGAAATTGTGGCTTTTGCAGTACCTTGAATGAGAAGAATCTGGGCTTGAGGTCTCGGGCGGTGGCTATGGTAGCGTTGACTGCCCGGTGTCTGAGAGCCTGCTCCTGTGAGGCAGGGAGCCCCTGGAGAGCTTGTCCTCAGCTGAGGAGAGAGGGAAAAAGGAGAGGCTTAAATGCTGGCCATGGACAAAGGCCATCTACGATAGCAGGGGAGCAAAATCAGCAGGACAAAGGGATGTGTATTCCCTTGTCATCTATAGTCTGGCACCCACACAAACTTTTTAAGAGGAGCTTAATCACACCGTATCTTGTCCTTAACACTCTAAACAGTAAAAAAAAAAAATAATACTTTAGACAGTCATGTAACAAGAAATTACAGCTTTTTTCTGCAAGATTCAGTGGAGAAGTTAATTTTCCTCTAGCCTTCTAAAGAAATATAGAAGCAGTCTGCAGGAGCCAATCGGAGGCCAGCACCAGAGAAAGCTAGCATTCTGAATGGTTTGCGGCTTTTGCCGTACCTTGAACATGGAGAATCTGGGCTTGAGGTCTCGGGTGGCGGCTGTGGTAGTGCCAACCATCCAGTGTCCAAGAGCCTGCGCCTGTGGGGCAGGGAGCCCCTGGAGAGCATGTCCTTGGCTGGGGAGAGAGGGAAAAAGGAGAGGTTTAAATGCTGGCCATGGACAAAGACCGTCTACTCCATCAGGACAGCCAAATCAGCAGGACAAAGGGATGTGTCTTCCCCTGGTGCCTAAAGTCTGGCTCCCACATAAACTTTCTAAGATGAGCTTAATCACACCACATCTTGTCCTTAACACTCTAAACAGTAAAAATTAATACTTTAGATAGTCATGAAACAAGAAATTACACTTTTCTCTGCAAGATTCAGTGGAGAAGTTAATTTTCCTCTGGCTTTCTAAAGGAATATAGAAGCAGTCTGCAGGAACCAATCAGAGGCCAGCGCTATACAGCACTCGCATCCTGATTGGTTTGCAGCTTTTGCCATACTTTGAATGAGGAGAATCCAGGCTTGAGGTCTCAGGCGGCAGCTGTGGTAGTGCCGACCACCTGGTGTCCAAGAGCCTGTGCCTGTGGGGCAGGGAGCCCCTGGAGAGCATGTCCTCAGCTTGAATGAGGAGAATCCGGGCTTGAGGTCTTGGCCGGAGGCTGTGGTAGTGCCGACCGCCCAGTGTCCAAGAGCCTGCGCCTGTGTGGCAGGGAGCCCCTGGAGAGCTTATCCTTGGCTTGAAAGAGGAAAATCCAGGCTTGAAGTCTCAGGTGGCGGCGGCTGTGGTAGTGCTGACCACCTGCTGTCCGAGAGCCTGTGCCTGTGGGGCAGGGAGCCCCTGGAGAGTTTGTCCTTGGCTTGAAAGAAGAGAATCTGAGATTGAGGTCTCGGCCAGCAGCTGTGGTAGCACTGACCACCCGGTGTCCGAGATCCTGCGCCTGTGGGGCAGGGAGCCCCTGGAGAGCTTGTCCTCAGCTTGAACAAGGAGAATCTGGGCTTGAGGTCTCAGCAGCAGCTGTGGTAGTGCTGACTGTCCAGTGTCTGAGAGCCTGTGCCTGCCTGTGGGGCAGGGAGCCCCTGGAGAGGTTGTCCTCAGCTTGAGCAAGGAGAATCCAGGCTTGTCTTTGGCTTGGATGAGGAGAATCTGGGCTTGAGGTCTCAGCGGTAGCTGTGGTAGCGCGACCACCTGCTATCCAAAAGCCTGCGCCTGTGGGATAGGGAGCCCCTGGAGAGCTTGTCCTCGGCTTGAACGAGGAGAATCTGGGCTTGAGGTCTTGGGCGGCGGCTGTGGTAGTGCCGACTGCCCGGTGTCTGACAGCCTGTGCCTGTGGGGTAGGAAGCCCCTGAAGAGCTTGTCCTCTAGTGGCCATCTAGGTTGTTTACCACACAGCATTTCAAATGGTGAAAAACCTGTTGAGGCCTGTGGCACTTTTCTGTAAGCAAAAAAGCAGGTACGGTAAGTATTGGTCCCAGTCTTTCCCTTCTCCTTTTACAAACCTTTGTAACATGCATTTTAGGGTTTGATTAAAATGCCCAACAAGACCATCTGTCTGAGGGTGATAAGGAGGGGAGATTCTTATGGCAGTGATACCTAGTAGTCAGTACAGCTCCTTCAGTAATACAGCACCAAAATTTCATAGAAACGTAGAAACATAGACTTTGACAGCAGATATAGACCGCTTGGCCCACCTAGTCTGCCAATTTCCCTACCTACAGGATAAGCTGCAGATCCTAGTTAACCAACAGCCTACTTCTTCCTACCCCCCCCACAAGAATTGCCTTATGTCTGTCCCATGCATTCTTGAATTCTCCCACAGTTTTAGACCCCACAACCTCCTCAGGAAGGCTGTTCCCTGCGTCCACCACCATTTCTGTGAAAAAATATTTCCTCACATTGCCCCGAGTCATCCCCCCTTTATCTTCAAATTGTGTCCCCTTGTTCTTGCACATCTCTTTTTCTGAAAGATGCTACCCTTTTGGACTTTGTTGATTCCACTGAGGTACTTAACATTTTCAAACCCTCTCCCTCCTTTCCTCAAGGGTATACATGTAAGCTGCTTTAGTCTCTCCTCATATGGCTTCTCTTGCAGAACCTGCACCATTTTAGTTGCCCTCCTCTGGACTGCCTCCATCCTATCTATGTTCTTGCAGAGATGGGGTCTCCAGAACTGGATGCAGTACTCCAGATGGGGTCTCACCAACTGTCTGTACAGAGGGATAACAACTTCCTGTTTTCTGCTGGTGATGCCGCTCCCTATACATCCCAGTATCCCCCCAGCCCTCCCTACTGCCTTCTCACATTGCTTGTTAAACTTAAGGTCATCTGATATGATTACTCCCAGGTCCCTTTCCATTTTTGTTGTTGTTACTACCTCCCCCCCATTGTGTAATCTTCCCCTGGGTTGTTGTTTCCCAGATGCATTATTTTGCACTTCTTTGCATTGAATCCAAGCTGCCATACTTCTGACCATTCCTCAAACCTTTCCAAGTCCCTTCTCATCCTTTCCATGCCTCCTTGTTTATCAACCCTGTTGCAGATCTTTGTATCATCTGCAAAGAGTCATACTTTTCCTTCCAGTACCTCTGCAATGTCACTTATAAAGACATTAAAAAGGACTGGACCCAGTACTGAACCCTGTGGTACCCCACTAGTAACCCCTCTTTCTTCAGAGTGGACTCCATTTACAATTACCTTCTGTGTCATGTTGTCCAACCAATGTTTTACCCAGGCTACCACCCTGGGACCCACTCCCAGGCTGGTTAATTTGATTATTAATCTTTTGTGAGGGACTGTGTCAAATGCCTTGCTAAAGTCTAGGTAGGCCATGTCCACAGCCCCTCCCTGGTCTACTACTTTGGTCACCCAGTCAAATAAATCAATTAGATTCATCTGACATGACCTTCCCACTGTGAACCCATGCTGCCTTGGGTCCTGTGCCCCACTGGTCTCTAGATACTCAACAATTCTTTCCTTCAGAAGTGATTCCATCACTTTCCCTACCACAGAGGTCAAACTGGCAGGTCTATAGTTTCCTGCCTCTGTCTTGCTCCCACTTTTGTGAAGGGGAATCACATCCGCCTTCCTCCAACCCTCAGGTACCACACCATCCTCCAATGATTTGTTAAAAAGGGTAGTCAGTGGTGTCACTAATTTTCCCCTTGATTATTTTATAATTCTGGAGTGAATTCCGTCAAGCCCCATTGCTTTGTCTACCTTCAGTTTCAGGAGTTCTTTCAGAACCCTTTCTTCTGTGAAAGAACTGGGATCGACCCCCTCTATCCAGAGTGCTTCTGTTAATTGGATTAAGCACCTCCCCCCCTCCTCTTTTGTGAATACTGAGCAGAAGTATTCGTCCAGTATCTCTGCTTTTTCACTGTCCCTCTCTGCCCACCCACCGTCCTTTCTATTCAGCCTCACTATCCCTCCCTTTGTCTTTCTAAGCTCCCTGATGTACCTATAAAAGGTTTTATCCCCCTTCTTAACTGAGTTGGCTATCTTTTCCTCAGTTTGGGGCTTTGCTATTCTGACTTCCCTCCCTACTTCCTTCTGTCTTAACTGGTACAGTTCTCTGTCCTGCTCCTTCTGTGTGTCCTTATACTTCCTGAATACTATCTTTTTCTCCCTAACCTTCACCGTCACCTCTTTTGAGAACCATAGTGGCTTTTTCTTTCATTTTGATTTGTTTATTTGCTTCACACAAAGGTTTGTTGCCTCTGTGATGGCAGTTTTGATGTTTCCCCAATGTGGCTCCACCCCTCCTTCTAGCCTGTTTGCTAGTGCTTTCTAAGGCACTCTCCCACCTTGTCAAAGTCAGCCCTCCTGATGTCCAGTACCCTCACTTTTGTATGGCTTGACTCTGTAGCTGAGTTTATCGTGAACCTCACTGTTTGGTGGTCACTTGTTCCCAGATGACTACCCACTTCTAGATCTGAGATCCTCTCAATGTCCCTTTGAGAGTATGAGGTCTAAATTGCTCTCTCATGAGTGGGTTCTAAAACTAGCTGTGAGGCATGCCACCTATGGGGCATCAAGAATGGCCCCTGCTCTTGGATGTGGCTGCAGCAAAGGTGCTCCAGTTAATATCTGGCATATTCAGGTTCCCATCTACAGTATCTCCCCTTTTTCTGCCATCCTAAGGATGCCTTCTAACATATCCTTGTCCATTCCTATCTCCTGACATGGGGTCTGTATACAACCCCTGTGCAGATTGTGGTGCCATTTACAGTCTCTAAGGTGACCCACAGTGCCTCCTCTCCTCCCTGTTTACTCTTTTGTTCCATTGCCTTTATCCCTTCCCTTACATAGAGAGCTACTCCTCCCCTCTTCTACCCTCCCTGTCTCTCCTGTAGGTTGTGTTCCCTGGTATATTAACATCCCAGTCATGGTTCTCTGTGTACCATGTTTCTGTGACTGCTTTGATATCCAGGCATCCCTCTTCTATCAAGGCCACTAGTTCAGGGAGCTTGTTGCCCAGACAATGGGCATTGGTACTCATTACCCTCCATTTCTTGATGGCCTTACCCCTTTTTGCTCCATCCCTGTCCTTATTGCCTTTGTCATTTTCTCCATTTACTCCTACCCTTCTCCCTATCGACATCTCTATCTTGGTGTTTACCTCACTTACTACCCTGATTTTTTTGGGGGGGGTGCTAGGATTTCCCACCTCCACATCCATTGCAATTCTCTCAAAAGACACATCTATCAAGGGTAGGGGCACCAGGGATTTCTACCCTGATCAGTAATAATCTCTTTAGGTATGCCCACTCTGCTGAAACTTTTGGCAAGCTCTGCTGCCACTTTTGGGGCTGTGACAGTACACATTGGAATTGCCTCTGGTTATCAAGTAGCATAGTCACATACTACCAACATGAATTGATTACCCTTTTTACTTTTGTCTAAGTGTGCCAACCACATCCGTTGTGATTCTCTTAAATCTATCAAGGGTAAGGGCACCAGGAGCACCTTATTTATTTAGTCAATGGGGCTACTTTCTGACACTCAGCACAAGAACTGCAATAGGTAGCAACATCTTCATGAATTCCAGGCCAGTAAAATCTGTACAGCAATCTGGCAAGGGTACGATCCCTCCCTGAGGGACCAGTCATAGGGCTAGTATGTGCTATCTGTAACAACTCTGTTCTATACTTCTGTGGTATAACTAATTGTTCTGTCTGTTTCTGTGTCTGAGGTTTAATCCAAACTCTGTACAGTAGCCCATTACATTTTTTAAACATAGGTTCATCCTGTTTTGGTTTCACCACCAGTTGCTTAAAATAACCCTGAAGAGAAACATCATTAGCTTGTTCTGAAAGAAAATCACAATCAGTGATCAGTTTAGTTTCAGTATTTTCATATATTAACCACTTATGTCCATTAGTCTTTTGTTGCCACTGTTTCTTCAGATGTTGTCTTTCTTTTCTGGACTTCTGGATCTTGGTGCAGTGCTCAAACAAGTCTGAATCAAAATCAGCAAAAGGAAAATAGTTCCCACCATCTGAGATTTTCTTTGCCTGATCTCTTGTCACCACAGCTGCTGAAACATCAGGATTTACTCCCTCTTTGATTAACTCAGTAAATCCTGGAAAGTCATTTCCAGTAATTACAGGTAGGGGTAAATTAGGTACTACCCCCACTTTCATTCGGTGTGACACCCCATTAATAGTCAGAGTCACCTGGGTGGTGGGATAGTATCAAGTGTCCCCATGGATGCAGATGACACCAGTACCTGGTCCTTTTGAACATTGTTTTCCCAGCACATCAAAATGCACTAGGGTCTGTCTGCTCCCTGAATCTGTAAGTCCCTTCACAGCCTTATCTCCCACCTTCACATCTGTTAAGTACTTGCTCCAATTTTCTAAGGACTAATCTGCATCAGTGTCACTGTTCTTACTATGGCAATGTCTTGCAATATGACCTGGCTTATTATAGTTATAGCAAATTAAGTCTTTGGGTGCAGATTTGTTACCCCACCAGTGTTCTTATCAGACTTGGAGTTTAAATGAGAAAAAGAGTGTCTTACCAGTGCTTGGATGTTACCTTACTGCTGTGGCATCTGTCTGGCCATTTGATAGTCTTCAGCCAAGGAAACAGCCTTTTTCCCACTTTCTGGTCAGTGTTCTTTTACCCAAAGCTGTACGTCTGTGGATAGGATGTTGATGAACTGCTCTATTCCAAATGTTTCAATGATCTGTGGGAGTGTTTTGCCTTCTGGTGAGAGCCATTTCATAAGGAGAGTTCTGAGTTGGGTGAAGGTTTCTCTAGGATTGTCAACTAAGTTTACATTTACTAATTGCTATGTATAACTATTTGTAAATTATTTTCTGTACCTGTATTGAAATGTTTCCCCTGTATTGTTGTACTGTACCCTCCCTGGTCATGCCTGAAAATAGTCATTGCTATGGCTAGTGCACCTACCCGGTAAACAAAAAATAAATAAAATAAATGAGTTGTACTTCAGGGACCCAAATTTTTGCCTGTATGTCTCTCCTGAGATATCATACCTTTTCAGGATTTTTATTTTCATCAGGTCATAGTTTTCTGACTGTGCAGTGTCCATATTGTTGTAAGCAAGTTAGGCTTTTCCTGTCAGATAAGGTACCAGTCTGACTGCCCATTTCTGCTTTGGCCACTGGCAGGCTGTGGCAACCCTTTCAAAAGTTGCCAGGTATGCTTCAGTATCATCCAAGGGACACAACTTTGAAAGTTTATGGTCTTTTAATTTTTTGGTGTTTTGTTGCTCTGCTGGACCAGTGCCAGATCCTCCAGCTTTGATACTTGCAAGGCATCCATCCATCGCTGCATCTCATCTGTTCTTTGATGCTCCTGTCACTACATCTCTTCTCTGCTTCTTGAGTTATTGCATTTCTTCTTTTCTTTGTGCCTCTAAATGTTGAATCTCTTTTCTCTCTGATGCATCTCCTCTCTTCTCTGTTTCTCTGTCTCTTGTTGTTGTATAGCCCACCATTTGAAAAGACAGTCAGGCTTTCAGGTTCTGTCACTGCCTGTTCTTTTTTCCCCATCTCTGGTTCTAGCTGAACAGTCTCAGATTGGACTTCTGTATCTGCTTCTTGTTTGGCTGCTATTCTTCTGGTAATGACTTCTGGGCTTGCTGCTGCAGAATCCATACCTTTACACTATGCTTCCTGGGTGCCAGGTCTAGTACCCATGCACAAATCTCCTGGCTTAGAGTATGCATGGCTTAAATCCCACTTAGACTGATACCATCTTTCATCGAGGTACAGGTCAGGAAGCATAGGAAAACCAGGAGCAGTTGCAAAATTTTCAAATAGTATTTTATTATTAATAACAGCAAAATAAAAAATAAAAATTGTTCAGTATAACTATTTACAATGGCAGTACAAACATAGAAAGAAGGGTTCTTCTTCTGAGTTTTTCTTCTCAATTTCCAATCTCAGTCTCTCAGTCTCTGTCTCTCCCTCTTGCAAAACATTGCAGCTCTTTTTATAACAAGTCTTTGCAGGGAGCTCGTTAAGAGAACATTCTGCTTCTCACACAGTGTTCTTGTCAGTTTCAGTAGGTATAGCAAAACAGCATATTGTGACCCAGAACTGACCTCTTGTTGACAGCTCTGGAAATATTTTTCAAACTAGCATCTCAGGTTAACCTCTTGAATTCCAGTTTTTGCAATCATTTCAACAGTATATCTATATACAGTTTTAAACAAAGGGATACTGTTTCAAACAAAGGGATCCCAGTATCACTTACAGGTTCACACAAAGATTCACATATATTTTTATACCTGCAGATATGCAAGGGGGAGAGAAGAAAAGACAGAAACAGCAAGTGAAGGTAGAGAGAGAGATGGCGAGAGGTGGAGAATTGTGAAACAGTAGGAGTAATCAGTTCCTGAGTCTCACAAGAACATTTGGTTGCACAACCAGACAGACAAGAGACAGAAAAGGAGAGGATAGAACAGACTCTTGCATTTAACTCTTTCTGCATAACAAATAGGACAGGGTCTTATTCAACCCTGTCACAAACACATTGTGAGGCAGCTCCATTTCCATCAATTAAGCAATAAAGATGAGAAGCTGGTCATTTCTGAGGGATTAAGAACTGATTGGGGGGATGGGTGGCCTGAGGAACAGCTGATGGAACCTCCCTCCAACTGGTCATTACTCCAGGGAAATGGTTGGTGCCGAGGTTGTTATTGTGATAAGAAGTCTAATTACAATAACAAAATTTCATTTTTAATTTTTTCTATACTTTCGCTGTTTTTAGCAGTGTGGCATGAGCAGTGCAGCAGGAATATAACTTATGTTTAAGAGGATGTGTGCCACACTGCATCATTTAACAGTTGGATCAGCCATTTCTAAGACATTATTGACTGGTCCAGTAGCCAATCAGGAGCCTGACTAGGCTCACGAATATTTAATTAGACTTAAAATGTGCAGCAGCAATGCAAGCAATTATTAGAGCTGTGCACAACTCAAATTTTGTTGTCAGTCTTGTCAGTGTCAGTGGCTCAGTAGGTAGCACACTCACCTCTGATGCCGGGAGATCATAGGGCAGTGGGTTCAGTTCTCACATCTAGCACTTGGATTATTATCCCAATACTGACACTGTAGTGCAGCATGAGGTGGGTGCTCCACTTCTGAGGTGCCGTCTTTTGGATGAGACATTAAACCGAGGTCCCATCTGCCTGGATTGGTGGCAGTTCAGATGGATGCTAAAGATCCCATGGCATTTATCGAAAAAGAGTAGGGGAATTTTTTTATTGGAAAAAAAACATAAGACAATTATAAACAATTTGTATTACAGCATACAACATGTTAAATAAGAAATCAAAAGCAATACCACATACATGAATTTCAAACATAGACAAGTCACAAAGTGCAATGCCTCCAGTCCAGAATAATAATAAAAGTGTAACTCCAAACAGAAGGAGAAGGAAGCTTAGTTAAAAAAAGTAGAAGAAATACAAAATAAGAGAACTGAATATAATTGGAAGTCAACAAAGAGAAGAAACATGAAAATATAAGAAATTCAAAAAAAGAAAATTCAGTCAAAGCAAGTCAAACAAAGCTCAAATAAATAAAAAAAAACATAGATGATATCAAGTTCAAGTAATAGGAGCATCAATGTTTGTAATCCAAGGAAACCCAATCCATAGCTCAAGCAATCGACTAGTGGACAGAGAAGATTTTTCATTTGTATAGATACATTTCATTTGATGTACTATTTTTCAGAAATAATTCCCGCAATGTCCCTTCCCATTGCTGTAGTGTGTATGCACATCTAACAGACAAACATGCCATTTAAAGACAGTCATTAACACTTGTAATGTACTATAATGCCATTTACATGTCCATGAGATGTCAAAGGTTCCAAACATCAATTTTTCAAAGGATATTTTTGAGAAAACAGCCTCACCCCATTCATGCGCTACAAAGGCCCAAAAGTCAGAAATGAAAGTATATTAGAACAGGAGATGCTCTATTGTTTCCTCCTGGTGAATGCAATCTGTCCAGGCAGAAATTATTTTTTGAGGGGCCTTATGTTTTTGGTTAGACTTGACATTTATTTTGCCATGACAGGCCAACCAATGAAAATCCCAAACAATATCAGGAATACGTTTATTACCAAGGAACCCCAGCAACATATTTCTATAATGTAATGGACATTTATCAAAAATAATTTCTACCTGACAGATAGTATCCAACAGAAAAAAATATAATTGCTTTTTAGAAAAATTTAGGACATGAATCGTCAATAGATTCCACTGTTTAATCCGCAAAAAGATGCATCTGATATACTCAGAAATCACTGCAGCTCTCTTAAAACATTTTAAGGATTGAGCTTCCCATGACCGAAGCCATTGTAAACAGCTTGGCTTTAGAAATATTTCCCATCCTTGAGTTTCATTAATTATTAAAGGTCGAATATTGTTAAAGATAAAAAAAAAAACTATTGAAAAAAAGAATGGGGTTAGGTATATTAATTCCACCTTGATTAATGGGGAGTTATAGAATATTTCACTTTATTGGATTTAGGTGACTACCCCAACAAGCCTGAAAGAAAATTCCTAATAGCCGAACTTCTAAGGATTTAGGGGGAGGAAAAACATAACTAAGATACAGAAAAACAGATATCAGGCAAGATTTAATGAAAAACACCCTTTTTTTCCCAAATTTCCATTTTTTCCACATTAAAACTTTATGCTTGCCCAAAATAAGTTTCTTTTCACAGTTAAAAATATCCAGTTCCATATTTTCCCAATATAAGCTTAAAATTTTGAAAAGGTACGTGGTGATAGAGATTCCTGCAATAAATCCTGAAGCATGTAATGTGTATGACAATTGCTGTCCAACACATTTATTAATATTGAGAGCAGCTCCCGTAAGTGCACCAAATTTGGTACAAAGAGCCAAACTGGAGTGCACTGAGGGCTCATCATGTACTATAATATCATCCTCATAAGCCATAATTTTATATGGCATAGCTTGACTATGAAACAATACATGATGTATCTCCCTAGAGTCGTTAATTTTCCATAAAAGGGGGTCAATAAAAAAGGCATACAAAATTGGGCTAAGAGGACAGCTCTGTTGGACACCCCTTTTTAAAGGAATGAGAGGACCCTTCCAACCTTGGACAACTGGATAAATAGTAGCCGGGTGATACAGGCAATGAAACCAGTGTATCATAGTCCTAGGAATATTATAATGGGCCAGAATAATCCACAAAGAATCATGATGGACTCTATCAAAGCTTTTGATTGATCAAGGGAAAGCAGGTAACCATCTAGGGCCCCCAGTTTCCCCTGCTCAACCAACTCTCATAAAAGAAAAAGTTGTGTCTGAATTCTCCTGCCAGGCATAGCATAGGCTTGTGCCGAAGAAATCAGTTTCATTGCTACTAACGAGAGCCTATTTGCCAAAATTTTCATAAGTAGTTTGAAATCAGAATTCAGAAGTGTAATAGGGTGCCAATTATCTAAATCAAGTTTGTCATTGTTTTTATAGATGTAAGTTAAACTCCCTGTGTTCATAGATAAGGGAACAACTTCAGTAGTTAAAATATTATTAAAAACTAGAGCCAATTCTTCTAAGCATAGATCACTCACAAGTTTCATAAGTTCTGTAAAGATACCATCAGGACCAGGAGATTTTTTTCCAACCATGGAGAAGAGCACCAGTTTAATTTCCATAACAGAAATGGGAGATATTAAAAGTTTCAATTCTGCATCCTCCAACAATGGGATAGTCAAATGTTGTAAAAAAGACTGCAATCCTGTAACAGAGACTGCCAAAGAGCTATACGTATGGGTAGTATAATCAGAAACAATCCTGATGATATCCCTAATATCATGACATTCATTCCCATCATGATCCCGAACAGCAGAAATGTTTTTTCTATGCAGTTAGGATTGCCAGTGTTCATACGGACAAGCAGTCACCAGATCACCCTGAGTGTAAAAGTGTTGCTGAAACAATAAAGTCTTCACTTTATTAGCATAAAAATGAACCATTTTTTCAGAGATTTGGGAGATTTGAGAAGTTAAATTATGACCTGTCTCAAAGGAGACTGAATAAAGCTGTTGTAATAATCTTCTATTCTGTAGGTAATCAAGATAATCATTCCTTGCAACAGTTCTATTAAGCTGTTTACACAATTTAGTCAGTTCACGCTTAGTATCTTCCCACCACAACATGGAAGTGTCAAAAAAAACAAGAACCGATTTTCGTGCTAAAATAAATTTCTGGAGGAGCAAGGAGATATGTGGGTTTGATAGCAAGGAGGTATTATATTTCCAAAAGCCAAAGCCTCTGTGTGGCCTAGTAGTTACCCCAGTGGTCACTGAGAAGATATGATGATCTGTAAATTCAAGGGCTGAGACCATGGTAGCCTGTATAGGAAGAGTAGGGGAAACACAAATATAATAAATTCTAGAGTTTAAAGGACCTTTATGAAAAGTGAGAAGGGACAAATTAGTAAGGTGATAATCTGTGTCTAATAAATTTGCTTTTTGAATTATGTGAGATAGCAAAGTAGAATCACAGTATTGTTTACCTTGATTAGCAGTAATGGGACAATTAAAGTCTCCAGCAAAGATTACCTTAAAAGGGGTATGTAAGTAAGGTTCAAGTAACCAAAATAAATCACATCTTTGAGCTTTTTGTTGAGGGGCATGTAAGTTAATCAAGCGATGAGGCACGTCTTGGATAAGAACATCCACAATCAGGGCGCTACCAGAAAGTAGATCAAAAAGTTTTAGAACTTTGGTATACGGATATTTAAAGAGAATACCCAATCCAGCAGAGGGCTCCATACTTAAAGACCAAAAGGATGGACCCAAGTACCAGGCCTTAGAAGCCAACTGAATTTCATGCAGAGTATGCAAGTGAGTATCCTGCAGGAAGAAAAAGTCTAGATGTAAATGAGTTAAGATGGAAAAAATCATTTGTCTTCTGGCTACCCGTTTAATACTGTTCACATTAACAGTGTGAAAAGAGAAGGTTTCAGTTATTAGGTCTGTTTAAAAGGCCTTTTCTGGCTAGGCTTGTCTGTGTTTTTAAGTTTAACTCTTGCTTTCCATTTTTGTTGACCCCAGGGATGAACCATCCCCTCAGTATCAGTAGTACCTTCAGGTACCGAGGAGTCTACAGA
This sequence comes from Neoceratodus forsteri, assembly GCA_016271365.2. Classification (NCBI taxonomy): domain Eukaryota; kingdom Metazoa; phylum Chordata; order Ceratodontiformes; family Ceratodontidae; genus Neoceratodus; species Neoceratodus forsteri. Next base: position 324,816,239 of record CM057458.1, read on the forward strand.
GGAAGCATCAGAATCTATGTCAGAGTGCTCAGATTGCAATACATCAAATTTATACGAAGTCAGGAGAGCTGAAGACTGTGGAAGTACCATTTTGTCTACAGAATCCCAGATAGATTGTCTGGTGACTCCAGTACCTGGTTTCTTTCCCAGAGTAGGAGGGGGAGGCATAACAGATTCCTTCAGCAAGGGAGATGGGGAGGAGAGATCCTGTATAGGAGGCTGCTTCAGATTCTCAAAAGTAGAAGATGGGCCAGCAAGCGTAGTCAGAGCTGTCAAGGGAGGGGGATTCAGGAGCAGGATGGGGCACAAGTTGATGGGGAACTTAAGGAGGAATTACAGAACCATCCGAGAGTGCAGGAGTAGAAAACCCGTGACAGCTCACTTTTTTTGTGCCAAAGCAATTAACAGATGCTGTTCTGCTCCATCAGCTTGATTAGGAGAACTGTGTGCAGCAGCAGTACAATTCTGAAAAGTATGACCCAGTTCAACACAGAGATTGCATTTACTTTCATTAAGACAAGACAAACTTGAATGACCTAAATCACCATAAATCACACACCTAGTCAAATCACATGCATTGCTAAGATGTTCCAAAGACCCACATTTATAACACATCTTCAGCTGTCCTGCATAAAAGAGAATTCCTCTATCTCAACCTAGAAAAAAGGAGTTAGGTAGATGAATCAGACCAGTGTCATTTGTTTTAAGCATGATTTTCACTTTCCAACCCCCAGTCCAGATATTTTCCGAATCAAGGAAGGCCACAGGATCCTCCAGCAAGCTACAGCAATGCTTCAGCCATATGATCAGGTCCTGGACACTCACCCCTTCATTTCTGTTTTTGAAATTAGCCTTTTATTGTTTTTATCACGTACAAAGGACATGACACTGGTACCAAATGAGAAGACTACAAAGATAAATAAAACAACAGTAGAAGGAAAACAGTGACATGCACCCCCTCCCTCCACCCACTTCCCTCTACCTAATCCCTCCCAGTTACAATCCCCAAATTATCTACCATTCCCCTCCCCCCCTTACCTCCCCACCTCGGCTTGGATGCGTATTAGAACAATCCATACAGGAATCAAGAAGCTACACAAAGAGGAGCATTGGACTGACTCATACAAGAAGGGGTGTCCATACATGTACAATAAAGAAAGGTAAAGTCCTGAGAATAACTAAGCCAAATGAACACCAGTTTGAAGCATGTAAATTGAATGCATTCCAGCCCAGGTCTTTTTTGTATCTGGAAGAGGAATGCCCTGGAGCTACTTTGAACTGTTCCACACTCAGGTTAAACAAAAGGTCTTAGAGTCATTCTGTGTAAATAATCTTTAGTGGGTCAATCCAATGCCTTAATACAAGCTTCTTCAGTGTCAATGCAATCATTGCTATGTGATATCTGCACTCTAAACTTAACCTTGGAGTAATCCCCAGTTAGGCATATCTCCGGAGTAAAGAGGTCCTCCAGACCTAACAAAGAGTCAGCTTTATCCCGAATATCTGCCCAGAGGTTCTGAACAGGGAGCAGTCCCAAAAGATATGATGGAGAGAACCCTCTCCTTGATTATATCTGTTACAAATCGGAGTAGGGATCTTACTAATCTTGAAAAGTTTTAGGGTCGTCCAGTACAAGTTATGTAAAAATTGGAATTGCGTAAGTCGCACTCTATCTTGGGATATGTAAATGTAAGTTCCCTCCCAGATCTTACTCCAATTGATGTTAGGGTCTGGAAATTGACCAGCCCAGTATTTGGGGTCATTCTCCTGATTGGTAGAAGAAAAATCTAAAAAGGAACCGTACACCTGGGCAATTGCATGTGGAAGATGTACTACTTCCACCATGGAGTTAAAAAATTCAGAGACTTTATCCTCTGTAACAAATTGTCTATTTAACCGGCCTAATAAATGAGATAGTTGGAATATCTTAAACATCTGTCCTGAACCTAGGGAGTATTTGTTAACAATAGTGGACACAGGAATAATTTTCCCCACTGGATCTAAAAAGTCCTTTATTTTCGTATTCTGGAGCGGGGAGATCCATAATTTAGGAATCTTTCTGCCACCTATTTTAAAGTTTGGATTATCCATCAACTGTTGGTTCCAGTTTTGGGTATGTTTATATTTTGAAAAAGCACACAACTGAGTATGGGATCTTACCGAAATCCCTATGGGAGAACAGGAAATACTCACCGGTAAGTTTTTAATTGTACTATATAGTAACTTTGATGTGGATAAGTATTCCATAGTTAACATTCTCCTTTCCAGTATTAACCATTGTGGTACATATGGCTGTCAGGATAGCATTTCTTCACTAGACATCCATTTCATGTACTTAGAAGTTTGACTGGCCCAGTAGTAGCCCCCAATATGTGGCAGTCTCAAACCACCCTTGGCCTTGATTGCCATCAGTTTTAGATAGGCTCTTCTCAGGGGCTTGGCAGCCCAAATACAGGAAGAAATGATGGAGTGGGCCTTCCTGAACCAATGACTGGGTAGCCAAACATTAAGCATATTCAACGGGTAGAAGATCCTACACAGGATATTAATTTTGACTATATTGATGCGCCTCCAAAGAGAGATAGGGAAGGATAACCATCTAGAGCAATCTTGTTGAATAACATGGAGGGTGTCATCAAGGTTGAGTTTTTTCATAAGGGAGTCTGATTTAGTAAGATAAATACCTAAGTATTTCAAGCATTTAGGAGTCCACTGAACCCCCAAGTGTAAAATATCATTCTTTAGTAGTCTATAATTTAGGGGTAAAACTATGCTCTTGTCCAAATTAATTTTATAATTAGAATAAAAACCAAATTCTAGAATAATTTGCAAAGTGGCCTTAAATGCCGCAACAGGATTAATGGAGTGCAGTAGAATGTCACCTGCATAGGCCGATAATTTGAGGTCAAGACCATGCATAGAGATTCCCGGAATCAAAGGGGAACTCCGAAGTTTAAAGAGTAAAGGCTCCAAATAGATATTAAAAAGAAGTGGAGACAGTGGGCACCCTTGACGAGTTCCCGAGTGGAGGAGTCTCTCTGAAAAAACTCCATTACAATAAATAAGGACCTTAGGGTTTCTATAGAAAAAGGCAATCCAATCAATAAATTCCTTTGGGAACCCAAATTTTCCCATTGTGGAGAATAGGAAATAGCAATTTACCCTATCAAAACTTTCTCCGCATCTAGGGACAGCAACCAGGCCAGAACCTCTGAGTCCCTACACGCGGAGAAAATATGTGATAGTTTCCTCAAGTGATCCGAGGAATTCCTACCCTTCATGAAGCCTACCTGATCTGGATGGAATATGGAGGGCAAAACCACTGCTAATCTATTTGCTAATAGTTTGGCAATAATTTTCATATCATAATTTAATAGGGAGATAGGTCTATAGTTAGTAACCATTTCTGGGTCCCTCCCCGGTTTATGTAAATCAATGATTTGGGCCTCCAGAAAACTGGCATCTATTTCTTTCCCCTCCAAAAAACACTTAAACAACTGACCTAACCAGGGAGTTAATTGCTTCTGAAAGGATTTGTAAAAGCTGGGAGAAAACCCATCAGGTCCAGGAGCTTTATCAGAAGAAAGGGACCCCACTATGTTCTCCACTTCTCCACTTCTGTCTCAGTTACGGGAGCCACTAAACCTAATTTATGTTATTCCGATAATTGCAGCAATGGGAGGGCATCCAGATAATTATCCAGATTTTGTTTCTCAGGGGGATTAGACATAGGGCCATAGAGGTCTTGAGAGTAATTAAACAAATTCCTGAACTATTCTTTTGGGGTTCACTTGTATGCTGTTATCCTGCCTAGATCTAATACCTTTGATAATTCTGGAGGCTTCCTGAGAATTCAACCGGAGGGCCAACAATTTACCAGATTTTTCCCCTTGATTCACATAATTAATTTTAGTGCGCATTATAGCATACTCAGCTTTGCCAAGCAAAAGGGAGCTATATTGGGCCCTTAAGCCCAGTAGTTTGATTCTATCACATTCTGGGATAGAAAGTGATAATCTCTTTTCTAATTAACAAATCTGTTTTAATAAAGTAAGGTTTTTTTTTTTGTTTAACTTTTTTCTTATTGGAAGCTATTTTAATCATTTCCCCACGTAAGACACACTTCAAGGCACACCATTCCAGATAGGTTCTGCTTATCGAGCCAAGATTAGATTCAGTATAATGGTCAATTACCTTTGAAATGTCCTTAATAACTGTCTCTTCATGCAATAGTTGATTGTTCATCTTCCAACTGGTCTCTTTGGGAACATTGGGAGCCAAATTTAATGAACACCATACTACTGCGTGATCCGAGATAACTCCCGGTTCTATGGCACTATCGATGAGCCCAGGTAAAAAACTATGACTAAGTAAAAAATAATCGATTCTGGTAGAGGTACCATGGACAGCTAATCGAAATGTATATTCCCTCAAGGAAGGATATAGCACCCTCCAGGGATCAATCAGTCTCAACTGGTCAGACAGGTCCCGGAGGGCTCTCTGTGCTGGAGAAAGATCAGATCTTCTAATTCCTGACCTATCCTGGTCAGGAGTAAAGGGCAAGTTCCAATCCCCTCCTATGATCAGAGGAAAGGAAACATAGGGAAGTAGGTCCATAAGTAACTTAGAAAAAAAGGCTGGAGAATCAGTATTGAGACCATATATACAACATAACACCATGTCTGTGCGATCCAATAAACCCTTCAAAATTAAGTATCTACCTCCTGGGTCTTGTATGCAGAGCTCACAAGTAAAGGGTACATTACGGAAAAATAGTATGGCTACCCATCTACTTTGAGTACTGTTCCCTGCATTAAAAACCTGCCCTATAAATTGCCTTCTAAGAAGTGAGCCCTCTGAGACTAATAACTGAGTCTCTTGTAGGAATGTGACAACCCCTTTTAAACAATTGACATGTTTTAAGATCTGATAACGTTTAACTTTTTTTCTAGTGCCCCTGGTATTCCATGTAAGCAATTTTATACTACCCACCATTTAATATTACCTTTACCATAGAAATATAGATCAATATGCAGAAACAGCCTCCCATCACTAATAACATTAAGCCGAGGTCACCCACCCCACCCTCCCCCATACCCACATTTTTATCCCATTAGAACATTCAAAGCATGACCCAAAAAACTGTTGTTTAATTCCTCGAAACACACATTTTGTGCAACTTTGATTATTATATAACCCCATCCCACCAGCCTAAAAATCTCCAGGTACGAGATGAACAGTGATAACAATCGCCCCCCCCCCAACACTTACTCGTGTCCTTACTAAAAAATGAACTACATTAACCCAGATTCTAAGCTTAAAACTATAGGAACTAAATATAATATAGCAAATACTATAATGGCTTCCATCAATTAAGGAAACAAAGCTTTACTTATCTTTAACCTGATAAGATTCTCCCGAGGACTATAACATTACCAGGTATGTGAACAGCTTAATCACAGAAAAGCTTGATTTGTTTTAACAACAAGCACGAATTTCCAATGTAGGGGTGACCGCATGTGTCCATAAAGAGTATAACATCTAAATAAAATCAAACTGGATTTTAACAAGTTACTACATATATATTGAAAAATTAAACTGCCTAGTCCCCTACTCTTTAGGACTGCAGAACAGAAAAATCCTCTGTTAGCATTAACAGCGCTAGGAGTCCGACTTCGTTCAGTCATTTAACAAGAATGTACAATAAGATCTTGTAAGACATTTACCGGAAAGTTCACTAGGCATTCCGTAGGTTAAAACAAAAAAGAGAAGGGCCCCATATTTAGGCATTCATTTAAAAGCTCTTTTAGAAATGATACCTTGTCTACTATTCACTTTAAGTCCTTGACAGAACTGAAACAAGCCGTTTTTGAACAATCATAAAACTGCTTAACAGACCAACAGCTGGTAGCAATGCCACAAAAAAAATACACAATTTGAGTCTCTCCTGAATCAGCGATCCATGAACAAGTTCAGAATTGCAGCTCTCAGGATAGTTTCCACGATCTTCAGGTCTTCAAAGCTGGACCAGGCACCTTCGATCAAAACTTGGAATTTTGAAGGGTAAAGCATCTTAAATTTTATCCCTGCTGGTATGAGCTTGTTCATGAGGGGATGAAATAAGGCTCTACATTGACGAACTGAGACCGGGAGGTCTTGAGTAACTCGTAATTGAGCTTCCCCCCATTTAATTTGATCCAGGCTCCGAATCTTAGACATAAAGTGCTGCTTTTCTAGAAAATTCAGGAAGCGGGTGATTAAAGGTCTGGGGGGAGCATCTGCTTTTGGAATGGGTCACAGAGAGCAGTGAGCTCTTTCAATAGAGTAAGAAGCTCCATACAGAGAGGGACCCGCCAGCTTAGCAACCAGCTTTTGTACAATGAGGACTGCATCAGCTCCCTCCTCTTTCTCAGGCAGTCCAATGAAAACAATATTGTTGTGCCTACTGCACCCCTCCAAATCCCCAACTTTAGATTCTAGATGAGCCATCTTCTGTCTAGCTTGCACCAACTCTGGCTTTATTCTCTCTAGGTGTTTTTCTAGAGACATGATACGCACCTCATTATCGCTTACTCTTGTCGAGTCATTTTGCATCGCAGTCGACATAGATTTGAACTCCGCGGTTAGCGAACGGAGTTCTTCATGAAATGGTTTAAACTCCATTAGGAACCATTCCACAGTGAGGACATTTGGGTCTTGCACTGGGGAGGTACATTCGTCCGAGGTAGCCCCTGGCCTTTTCTTTTGCTGGGCTATTCCGGCGTTGAAGGAGGCTTGCGTTTCGACAGTGCCTGCCTCATCTCTGCATCCATACTATGTTGACAGACTGCAGATAGGTGCTGTAGAGCTGTTCTACCCTACAAAAAGGCTTGCTTTCAGAAGATTGAAGTAAAAATAGCAGTTTTTAATTAAAATCAAGACACAGAGCGAGCGGGAGACATACGGAGCGCTGCTACTCATGATCCTGCATCACGTGATCTCTCACCCCTTCATTTCTAAAGAAGACAGTAATAATTTTGTGAGGAAGCTTAGATAAAGGGGTAACCAGAAAGGGGGACCAGAAAGAGGATTTTTTTTAATTGATTGTATTTGACCCAGAAGCATTCCAAACCTCATACAGTTTGAAAGCTGACATCAAATGGCATCTCTCCGGAGACATGAATCAAAGCATAGAGTTCCATTGCAAGAAATTTCATTGAATCCTTCAGCAGGATTTTGGCAACAAAAATCCTATCCAGAGGGGAAGCCATGTCTCCAGTATATATTAAATGAACAGCGTTCTGTCTCTTTGCTGGGATTATGGGGGTTTTAAATAATGAGGCAAAGGATTTTTGTGCAGTTTTATTAATCAGATTCAGAGGCTGTTGAGGTATAGAGGATTCATTGGTAGGCTTGGCCCCAGTAGCTTGAGGAAGAACTACTAAGTTTTTAATAAAAGGCAACTCAGGATTTTGTGTTAAGGCTAAATCCGTAGGCACTTCCAAGGCTGAGATGTCAGCATAAGCAGCAGACATCAATAAAATAGGAGCAGTTACAGTGGGCATAACAATAGGTGTATCGCCAGAAATCTACTGGCCTGCAAGTTTATCAAACTGACAGCCAGCTTCTTGAAGCACTGTGGGAACTGACCAAGCAGTTGTTCCTTCCGCAGGATCTGCCAACTCCACAGAGCGTATTTGGCCAGCCCCAACTGGGCTTGCATTCACCATTCCTGACACAATAACAGTGGAGGGCAATAAGGGAGCAGAAGTAGTAAGAGTTTCAGCCACTTCAGTGGCTTCCACACATGCCGCCCAGCTCTTTGGCTCCATTACAGGAGCGTGCACATCAGCAGTATTCAGCTGGCTGGGTTTGACATTTGGGCCGCCGCTGTCAGAGTACAGCTTCCGAAGTGAAGTTTCAAGTTGTGCTCGTTTTTGGAAAAAAATGTTCTTCAACAGCAAAATGTTGTCTTAACAGTTGCTCTTGTTCTGACATAAGGCCCAAAGAAAGCAGGGTTTGTTCCATAGGGCAGCCGGTTGCCACCTCAGAGTCAAAGTCAGAGTCACTAGGCAAATCAGGTACAGTCTCAGGAAAGCTTAAATTGATAGAATCACTTACAGGAATAGAAGCCTTAGCGTGCACAGCATCAAAATTCACACTAGGAGGCAAATCTGGATTGGAAAGCATTTCCACAACATCATCTAGTTCCACAGCAGGTTCTTCAGTAGCAACTTGTGCAACAGTCGACTGACTAGCATCCGCCATCTTGGCTAACAGCCAAATGGACAAAGGGTCTCCCTACAGCAGAGATGAGGAATTTCCCCGGTGTCCTGGCCAAATTTCTACCATTCACTAAAATACCACCAACAGCTTAATCTGGTTCAGTTTCAGTTGCTTACCATCTGTATCCCCCCCTCCCCCCGGTTGCCCCCTGAAAAAGGGACTTATAGGCCCAGTGGGCTTACCGGGTCAACACAATTCAATCAATAAATAAATAAATAAATATAATACATTTTATTTCCTAAAAGACCACAAATAATGGGCTTCCTTATTAATACTTAAAGTGATGTAATGCCATGCCACCATTTTTGAGGGGGACTTGCAATATACAGTGCTTATCCTTGCCATTTTTCCTCCCCACAACAAATTATTTAGTAGACTATTTAGCTTTTTGAAGAAGATTTCGGGGACCCTGATGAGTAGATTATAAAATAAGTACATGCATTTGGATAAAATATTCATTTTTATGGTATTTATCCTTCCAATAAGACTGATAGCAAAGCCTACCTGTCTTTTCTAATGCTTTTTAATAATGAGTTGCAATTGTCTTTGGAGGTGTGTGAGGTTTTGCTGGCTATTTGAACACCAAGATATTGTAAAGATGACACCACCTTTGGCTACAGAGGAATATTAAATAATTGATTAGGGGCACTGCCTCCTAGAAGAAGCACTCCACTTTTTGTCCAGTTGATTTTATGACTAGATGTTTTCCCATAGTCTGATAGACTATTTTGTGAGGCAGTGAGACTACTTTATGGTCCTTCTAGATAAACTAGATGATTGTCTGCAAAAACAGCTATTTCATAGGTTATCCCCCCAGCTTGCAAACTCTGCACTCCTTTATCCTACCTTATTATAGCTGCTAAAGGTTCTACCAACCTGACATATACTGCAAGAGGGGCAAAAGTGGGCATCCCTGCCTGGTGCTTCTAGTGAGCTGCAATGGTTTGGTAAGTGATCTGTTTAATAAACTTTGTGCTGTTGGTTGGTTGTAGAGGGTACATATCCATTTAAGCATGTTATCCCCTATTCCAAAACTTTTAATGGCTTCAGACATGCAGTCCTATTCCACAGTGTTGAATGCTTTTTCAGCATCTAGACTTAGGACTGCTACGCCCTTCCCTTCTTCAAACCTCGAGCGTACTCCCATAGAATATTCAGAGTGAACCCAACATTACGTTTCCTTTACCTTCCCTTAATAAAGCCTGATTGATCTTTGTGGATAATGGCTGGCAGCAATTTTTCTAGTCAGCTGACTATAATACGTGCTACTATTTTATAGTCAGCAGTTAAGAGAGATATTGGCTGGTATGAAGAGTACTGCTGAGGACCCTTACCCAGATTCGGTAATCGTCGCTGATCACATGGATGGTGGTAGGGACCATATTATTAGACTTTCCTGTATCTTTGGAGTTTCCTGTAACATGTCTGTTAGAGGCCTTTGCAGCTGGCTGTGGAAAGCCTTATACAAATGTATGAGGGATTCATCTGTTCCCAGGGCCTTATCTTCCTTGAGATGTGGTTTTGCTAATTTAATTTCTTCCTACAATATAGGCATCTCCAGATGTATTTTGCTGGTTGCTCTTATAGCTGGTAGAACAGTTGTGGCCAGAAACTGTCTAATTTGATCAGTGGTGGTGGATGCCTTTGAAGTATATAGAGTTTTATAAAATAGTCTAAAACATTTGCATATTTCAGTGTCATCATGAGTAACTCTTCCCCCTGTTGTTTTTATTTTGGATACATTTTTCACTCTTTCTTTACTCTGAAGTTGCCTGGCCAGAAGTTTTCCACCCACATCCCCATCAAAATAATTCCCTCCTTGTGTCAGGAGCAAGGCTTTTCTATTTTTGTTCTATGAATGGTGTTGTACACTTATTTTAAGCATTGCTGGGCCTGGTACCTATCATGGGTTGAGCACCTGCATATGTGCTTCTTCTGCTGTTTTAATTTTTTCTTCCAAATTTATCTATTGCTTTTTATTATTCCATTTTTTGTGGGCTGCAAATGATACTATGGCACTGTAGCTTGTGATAACAGTGACCATGACTGAGCACTTTCAAAAAGGATAACTCAATCATGGTGCATGTGCACAGGGCTACTGGGCAGGGGGTGCGACTGGATGGGAGGGTAGGCAAATATAGCGACAGGATGTTGCTATGCATACATACTCAAGGGGGGAGGGACCACACCATGCAATGGGCAGAAGGGGAGAGAGAGGGTTTGTGGTGTGTAGTTCAGCAGTGGGCTGCCAAACTGGCCATGTGGTGTGGTGGGTTGGTGGCAGGCTTGGGTTGGAAGGGTGCCGGATTCAGTTCCGGGTGCACTCTTTTTTTTTGTGCCAGATCATTTTTTTTTTTGTTTTAGTTTTGCCCCCCCCAACATGCACCCCCTTGGAGTTCAGAATCCTTTAGTATGGGGGTGTAGGAGGTGCAGGGGGGACAGGTCCCAGCATTAAGTAGTAAAACCTAAGTCTTGGGAGCCCTTTTGCTGTTCACCGTGAATGTACATCGCCAACATTTTGTTTCAGCGATGTACACTCACCCAAATGGTGATCGTGGTTCCCTGATCACCGTTATGACATGGAACCTTATGGAACCTCTCAAAAACAGCCTTGAGAGCATCCCACCTCATTGCAGCTGTTGTCTGGTCTGGAGGGCTGTGTACCAGATTGTCAAGCAATTTGCTCAGTTATAAAATGTTGGAAATCTTCTTTTTTTAATTGTGTAGGATCTACAGTAATCTACATGCTTTGTCTGTGACTAGGATGCCCATTTCTGACCCGATTATTTGCACAGGGGTGTGGTCCAAAATAACCATTGAGCCATGTGTCACAAATTCTATGGCAGGGATCAGATTTGGGGAGGTGATAGCTAGGTATTAACATGCATAGGCCTATGCTAAGTTGGAATAATTGGTATACTCTCTCACTTTAGGGTTAAAGTGTCTCCAAGAGTCTATTAACCCATGATCTCAAATTAATGTGATTAGGGCTTTGGCATTCTTTGTTATAGGCTCTCCTGTCCTGGAGGTACAGTCCATAATACTGTCCAATACACAGTTAACATCACCATGTAAGATCCATGGATCCACAAAAGCAGACATTTCCCTTGGCAATCTAGTGAAAAATTCTGGTATTTCAATATCAAGTCCATATATGGAGCCTATCACAATTTTTTGCACTGAGTTGAGCTGTACCTGGATCAGAGCCATATGCCGATGGGACAGCAACACCCCCACAGTGAAATCAGTACAGCAAACCCCAGACGGCAATGGGGATTCCACAGCAATGGACTGTGCAGACACAGGGGGTAGGCACCTAACTCCACTGCCTGGGCAATGTGGAGTTATTAATCTAATGTATGAGGTATGCATGGGCACAGCCCCATGCATGGGGGTGTGGGGAGCACAGCCTCCCAACATTGCTATTGCCGTGTTGCCGGTCGGTTTCAGAACGCATCGGTACTGGGGATGTCAGCATGCTCATGGTGTTGTGGGGGATGTCACTGTTGGGGATGCCTCTGCGACATGGTAAAACCAATCAGGGCATACCTCCCTCCTGCACCATCCAACCGCATATGTGTGTCTACCCCAGGAAGACTAGGCCTGAGCCAGAAGGCTGCTCCTTGAGCCTTAGAAGAGAAATATGCAGCATACTACTTCCCCTCTCCCCAATTTTTGGTCATATGAGTGCCCTCTTTTGTTGTCATATGTGTCTCTTGGAGGCATAAAATATCTGTTTTCATACTTTTCATTTTACCTAATACTTTTTTTCGTCTGCTATGTGTCTTTAGGCCACTGATGCTCCAGTAGCATATATTAAGTAAGTTAACCATTGTACACTAGTGTGATAATACTTAAGTTACTATCAGACTGATTGTTGGTTAAATGAAAACTATACATTGTAAGTAGAAGCTTGTTTTGGTGATTTAACAAATAACAAAACAGTTACAGTATAAACTTTGTTTGACTTTGTGATGCAATCCACTAACTTGACCATCGTAACTCATCTTAGATTGTCATCCCATTCTGTGTTATGCAGGTGGTTGCAATCAAAACCCCATGTTAGGATTAAACATGGTCATTCCCTTCCTAATATTAAGCTGTAACTAACAACCAAATAACAGAACACAAAAAAAACACTGTTGCATTGTGTTTTATTTGGAATGTGCACAACCCTTTGTAACATGCACAACAAGGATTTTGAACTGCCTGATTTCCTTGCATGAAAAGCAGTAACCATATACTAAATAGATATGTTTGCATTGGTTCATTCCTACTAATCTGATCTCAAAACCTTTCACAATGACAAGAAAAACAATTAAAGTACCGTTGGTACAAAATAGTCTCAATTTGCCCTAAGCAAAAGCAGGACCCCCATGGAAAGTGAAATGTGGCATCTCAATCAGACAATCCTATGTTAAGGACTTGCTTGTTAGCTGGGATTAGATCATTTTGAAGTCTTTTTATTATTGCAGTGAGTAGAAATAGGTTACATAATTGAAGTGCTGATCAAAAAGAACAGCAATATGAAGGATGCAAAAATAATACAAGAAGGCAATTATTTTCCACTTCGTATGTTTTCTGTGAACACACAAACAATGACAAGCCTCAAACCCAGTAAAAAGCATTCTTGGAATACAAATCCATTTGTTTGTGTGTAAGGGGAGTGGTAAGCTGACTAGTAAATGTTTCAGCTGGTACTACATTCTCTCGTACTACATGTCATTACTTAGTCCTCACAATAGCTGACTAACACACACTAAACATAACAATACACAACTAAACCTAACAGTAATCTTTAAAACATGCATAAAACAGACGAAGGCACATTCATTTCAGTTTGTATAGTTGTCAAAAAGTCAGATACGCTTATCCCAAAAGCAGTAAGGCATGGGTTACTCAGAAAAGGCATTAGTAATTAAGCTAGGTTTCATAGGTATGTAAAATTACACATATCCCCCAAAGCATTGTGGGAAATATATGCAAATCACCATGAAAGAGTTTAAACTAGTTCCACTTTAGCAAGAGTGCATCGTAACAAATGGCCTCTCACACACTTTGCATTGGCTGTTGTTTGTTCCTACATAGGACTCATTAGTGTGCCTGATCTGTAATAGCCCACAGGGAGGATGAACCAGTCATATATTGTTTTCTTACTGGTCTGGATCATGGTGCATCCTAAAATCAGAAAGTAGTCTAAAAAACAAAGAAACTCAGCAGCAAAGCATTGAGGCAAGGGTTACCCAGAAATGGCATTGTAGTAGTAGTATTCTTTACTGTTCAGTCATAAAAAAGATCTTTACAATACATTACAAATATAAAGACAGTTACAAAGACAAATAGAATTAAAAATGGATACAAACAGTACAAAGTTATAACATTCAATAAATTACTCTAGCTTTCCCATTGGGTGTAAATATATTGTACTCTATTATGTTACAATTGTTTTTATGATCCTTCTCCTAATTTTTTGTACTGAAATCAAATAATTTTAGCAGTCCTCCTAATTATGAAATCATCCTCTCCTGTAAAGAGTATCAACAATACTTCATTTTCATCACTACTACAAACTGTCAACAAGATAGGGCATAACCATTTTCTTCTAGCCTTTTTGTACCAAAGGCATCAAATAATTACATGTTGTAAGTCTTCTATTTCGCTTCCTCCACAATAGCACTCCACCATTGTGAGATCTGTAGATCCATTAAATCTGGCTGTTAGATTGTTAGACTCAAAAAATTCTATTCTATATCTAACATACAATTTACATTGTAATAGGTTCTCCAAAATGTTTTAAATAGTATATATATAGGTGTACACAGTCATTATTTGTATACCAAATTGCACATTTTGCATTAATTATCTTTTGTAGGTTTTGGTGCATGGTGGCAAATGGCCTCTCACACATTTTGCATTGGTTGATGTTTGGTCCTATACAGGCCTCATCAGTGTGCCTCATCTGTAATAGCCCAAGGGGAAGATGAACCAGTTATATATTGTTTCTTACTGGTCTGGATCATGGTGGATTCCAAAATAGGAAAATAGTCTAAAAAACAAAGAAACTCAGTGCAAAAGCACTGAGGCAAGGGTTACCCAGAAAGGCCATTGGTAATTGAGCTAGGTTTCATAGGAATGTAAAATTGCACATATCCCCATAATCCAAAGCATTTTGGGAAATGTATGCAAATCACCACCCCAAAACTACTTAATATTTCACTCCGGGGTCCGCCCCCCCTAGGAATTAGATATTTAGGTTATGGGTGGTGTGTGGGATCGAGCCCCCCACATGCGGGGTTTGGGGCAAAGCCCCCAACATTTTACACTTTTTTCATTGTGGGGTGCCCAACATTCTAGTGTCAGGCATCCAATTTGTTTGGGGCTGTGGCTTTTGGCCCCATAAACTCAGTATCCTGAACATCGGGTTACTGAGTTTAGGGCTAACATAATATATCCAGTACAAAAGCACTGAGGTAAGGGTTACCTGGAAAGGGCATTAGCAATAAAGGCAGGTTTCATAGAAATGTAAAATTACACACATACAGTACCACAATGCAAAGAATTGTGGGAAGTATATGCAAATCACCATGAAAGAGTACAGACTAGTTCCACTTCAAGCAGGAATGTATGGTGCCAAATGACTTCTAACACACTTTGCAAAGGCTGAAACCAGAAAAGATAAACACATGTTTTGTCCTAGAAAGGACTCAACAGTGTGACTCATCTGTAACATCCCAAGAGATGCATGAACCACTCATATTTTTTGGCCTTACTGCTTTGGGTCATGGTGGAGCCCAAAACAGGAAAATAGTCTAAGTATAGTTGCTGTAAACACACAATAATAAGCCTCAGAAGAATCAAGTGAATACAAATCCATGTGTGTGTGTGTGTGTGTGTGTGTGTGTGTGTGTGTGTGTGGAGGCAGGGATTAGGTCAGCCATCCTTTGTGCCTTAGATATTGATGTGGTCCTCAAACTATTCCACTACAAATTCTTTTCCCTCTGGGACAAGCATGCACCCCTCAGGAAATCCATAGTAGAAACTTCCCACCACCCCGATTACCACCCAAATCATTGATCTATGCACAGCCCTCAGATCTTACATGGGCCAGCTTCAAATTATCCGACTCCCCTCCTGACCTCATCTCTTACAGGACTCTGTGGAACAACTGTACAAAGGCACTATTTCAAGGCCACCTTCCAGAAAAATCTGAACTCCCCAGCAGAATTCTTTATGGTTATCCATTTCCTTTTTGACCACCCTGCCCAGTCAGCTTCCCCAATCCTCATAGTAAATGGCTCACCTGTGTCTGATCCTACCTCTGTTGCTGCTCACTTCAATGAGTTCTTCATAATCTGTGCCATCCCTTCTTCTCCACCTCCTGGCTTCTCTCCTTTCCCTTCTGCTTCCCTCCCTCATCCCACACCATGTTTTCCCTTCCCCCATCACCATCCAGGAAACTCTGCTTGCCCTTTCCTTCCTCACCTCATCAAAGACCAGCTCTGATGGTTTGAGCTGCAAGCTCCTCTGCCTCTCACTTCCTGCAATTGTAGCTCCCCTCACTCACCTGGTCAATCTTTTCTTCTCCTTCAGTGCTGTTCCTCAATCCTGGAAGCTGGCCAAAATTATTCATCGTC
The DNA here is from genome assembly GCA_016271365.2 of Neoceratodus forsteri. NCBI lineage: Eukaryota > Metazoa > Chordata > Ceratodontiformes > Ceratodontidae > Neoceratodus > Neoceratodus forsteri. The sequence goes on from CM057458.1 coordinate 324,832,138, forward strand.
ACAAATGGGGTGACCCCTCCTCGTCTGGCAACTTTGTTATTTTTTCCCTCCTCCCCTCCTTCTGTAAGCAGCAGAGGAAATTGGTCCACTCTAGACTCCTCAACTTCCTTTTATCCTCCAACTTCTTCTCATCCTTCAGGTTTGGTTTCCTGAAGCACCATTCTTCTCCCTGCTGTTATGCTTCCAGAATGACTTCCCCTCAGCCTGTGCCATCTCACATATCCACATGTATGCAGATGACATGGTTATCTTCACCTCTGGTACCTCCACTGCAGCTGTAAAGAACTTGCTCCAGTGGGACTTCAACAACTTTCTGCATTTGTTCCAATCCAACCAACTCAGAGTCAGCACTAAAAAAATTGTATTCATAACCTTTGGTACCAGCCAAAAACTGGCCAGACTCACTGTACCCCTCCCCCCCCATTTTTACCACTTTGGATGGCATGTGTCTTGAAACAGCTCAGTCCTTTAAGTACCTTGGGATGTGGCTAGACAGTAAGCTTGACTTCTCACCTGACATAGATGCCATCCATGCAAAATTCTATCCCAAGCTCGGTGCCCTGTACCACAACAAAAACTGCTTATCTTCACATAACTGCAGGGTGCTTGTTATCCAATGGTGCTCCCTGTCTTTGACTATGTGGAAGTGGTCTACGGCACTGTCCCATCCACTTCCCTCATCACACTGGACACCCACTGCAACTCCTTCTGCTGTTTTGCTACTAACATCCCCCCTCACACCCACCATTGTTCACTGTATCCATCTATATCTGTCTTTCTCTGCTCTCTTGTTGCCAAGCTCACTGTACCTCCTTCATATCCAAATACTGGATTGGTTCTCTTCCCTCTTCCCTCTTCCCTCTTACCTCTCTTCTCTCCTCCGCCAACTCCACCCTGCTTCCTGTTCCCTCTGTTCCAGGGACCATTGTACTTTAGCTTCTCCTCACCTCACTCCTTTTCTGAGCAATCTGCCTTCTTCTATCAACTTCCCTCACTCTGGAGCAAACTCCTCTGCTCCCTCCCTGTCCCCATCCCCTGGCTCCCTCAGGCACCAGTTGAAATATCAACCCCTACCTTCCTATTCCTGTTACCCTTCCTCCTGATACCACCATGAGTGAGCCTTAACCATCCTAGTAGGCAGCCATCTGATTCCCTGTTCCTGTCTTTGTTTAGCTTCCACACCACTACAGTTTTCTCTCTCTCCATTAGGGGGTCAGAAAATTATCTCACCCCAGTAAATTGCCTGGTGTCAATATTGTTCACTTTCTCCAAGTATTGCTGCCACTTCTGATTTTGCACTTGCTAGGCATTCCCATTGAGCTGTATTGCGATTTATTTTCTACACATACAGTTGTTTAGCATGTATTCTAATGTTGTACCATTTTTTACCGAATGTTATTCTGATGTTTTGTTACTATGTATTGTGCTGCTATTCTTCCACTGCTGCCCTCCCCTGGGTCACACCCTGAAATGTGCCTTGGCTCAGTGTGCCTCTCCCAGTTACTAATTTTCAAAGAAATAAATACATACATAAATAAATGAATGAATGGATAAATGAATCAATCAATAGCTGACTAGGAAATGTCTGAACTTTTTTCCTATTAACATTTAGAAGAAAAGATGCTGAGTGCTGAAGTGAGGAGACAAGCTGTAGCATTGTGCACCAGCCGCAGGTGTCAGTTCTGGCTGTGTGTACTACATTAATGGAGAGAAAATTGGGCTGTGTTACTGTTTTCACATCTTCAGCTTTAAGAAAAGGGTGACATCTGGCAGTGGTAAAGATAACAATGCATACCTTATTGACCCTACAAGTGCTACAATATCCATATTAAAAGAAAATGTAGCAAGGATGTTAAAAGTGTTAAATCCCACAAAGGAAATTGGGCCATATGGAATGCACCAGAGGGTAGTAAAAGAATTAGTGGAAAAGTTAGCAGTATCAATTTCCATAATTTTACAGAAATTCCTAGATGAAGGAGAAGTAGTTAAGGCCTGGAGGAAAGCCACAGTGATCCCTCTGCTTAAACAAGGTTCAAAATCAGATTATAAGAACTATTGGTTTATGTCTAACATCTGTCGTGAGCAAGGTTCTTGATTGACTCATTAAGGAGGAAAAAGAAACTTTATAACATACAATGATTTGATAGACAATTCCCAACATAGAGATAGGCATGGTAAATCATGCTAAATTAACTTATTAAACTTCTTTGAAAAAGCCAGTGAGGTCTTGTATAGTGGGCAACCAGTTGATGTGATTTTTTTTACTACAGAAAGACATTTGATAGTGTGTCTCATTTTGAATTGATTAATAAGCTGAAAGAAGTGGGTATAATTGGTTGAACAGGTGGAGTCTTGGTTGGTTAACAAAAACAAAAGAGTAACATTGAAATGCCACATGTTGAAATGGGAAAATGTTACAAGTGGAATGCCATTGGGTTCTGTCCTGTAGCCCACCTTATTTATTATATTTGCGTGTCACCTAAGAAGAGCAGTGGGAGCATTTGGATGACAAAATTTGCTGATGATACAAAGGTAGGGTCAGTAGTCAACAAAGAAGAAGCAATTAAACATTTCAGAAGGACATTAGCCAATCTTAAAATTTGGGCAACAAATCATAAACTCAATTTCAATGTAGTCAAATATGTATTACTACATATGGAGAAGCAAGAAAAAGAGGGCAACGTACACTTTCCTAGGAAAGGAAACTAAGGAAACATACACTGAAAAGAGCTTGAAGTGTGGGTGAATTAGGATCTAACATTTGATAAATACTGCAGTGAGGTAGCTAAAAAGTGCCATAAGATCCAGGGGTGTATTAAAAGAAATATATCAAGCACTGATCATCAAGCAATAATGCCACTTTACCACCGAACTTGTTAGCCCACACTTAAAGTACAACAATCAGTTCTGGGTCCCTTAAGATAAAGGAAGTATAAAAACAATTGAAGCAGTACAAAGAAAGGCAACCAAAATGGTTGAGGATTGAGGGACTTGTCTTATGAACAAAGACTGGAACATCTAAATCTGTTCTCATTGGAATGCAGAAGATTCAGATGTTATGGGAGATCACGTGATGCTGAAGTCCGAGAAGCTGCTTCCCAGTTCCTCTCCCATTCTCTAATGCCTTTTTTGAGCTTTTTTGGCAACTTTCCCTACTAAACTGCACTACAGGAGAGTAAGTGGGGATCCAGTGAGTTACCTGGCACCAAATTTGGTCGAGATGGAGGCTGAAATGCAGCTAGCCATGCTGAAGCATACCCCTCCAGTTACACCGGAGAAGGGCAGTAAAATATCCCAGGCCCAAGCTGGGGCCGGTGCAAAGTCAGCCATGGGTGTGGCCTCTCAAAGTCCTAACCCCGATGTGACTCCTCTCACCCTTGAAATTTTTCTGCAAGAATTGAAACCATTTCGGGAAGATGTTAAATCTATGGTTATCGAAGTAAAACAGATCACCATAGCGCTGGAAGACCTTTCAACCAGAATAGCGGACAGTGAATCTCGACTTGTCTCCCTCGAGACTAAAACAGAGCGTATCAGTCAAGAAGTTGTGGATAATCATCAAAGAATCAAGAAACTAGAGTTGAAAATCGAAGATCTAGAAGGGAAGAGCAGCAGAAATAATCTGGTCATAATTGGGCTCCCAGAGAAGGAGGAAGGGACGAACGCGATTTTATTCATACAGAAGTTAGCAGAGAAGCTGGTGGGCCCTTCCCTATTCGGCCCAGCCTATGCTATTGAGCGTGCCCACAGAGCCCTTAGGCCAATGCCTGTACAGGGAGCGAATCCTCGACCCATGATAGCAAGATTTTTGAATTTTCAGGAGAAACAATTTCTAATGAGCAAGATTAGAGAGATGCAAGAAGTATTATGGGAAGGGAAATGAATTCGGATCACTCAAGATCTTCCTGCTATGGTCAGGCAGCGTAGAGATTCTTTCCATCCATTAGTCTCAAAGCTTATTGTGGCATCAGTGAAGTTTCATATGGGTTATCCTGTGCGGTTGCAGGTCTGCATTTCAGGAGTATGGTCATCCTTTGAGGACTGTGAGAGCACCAAGATAGCCCTGCAAAAAGCATTCCCAGATCTGTTCCCGGGACGTTGATGTAAAGGAGGAGGCCGTGGAGAAATTATTGGTTTTAAGTTCTCATCTTTAATTGGATGGATGTTCTACTTTCACTGGTGTTCTGGTTCTCAGTGGACTTTCTCTTTTGGACTCGTAAAGTGACTGTGCAGGGATCTGTTGGCCTTATTGCACCTGTCACACGGCATTTTTGGGATGGGAGCTAATTTTATTTCCCGCAGACCATGCCTGACAGAGTGCTGTAAACTGGGCGGAAGAATGTCTAAATTACTGTTACCTCTCTGTTTCTAATTTGCTCTAAAATTCAGTGTGCATGTTGTTGTTGTTGTTTCTACATATATAACCTTTATTGCTTCACAATCTCAACTCAAGGTAGTCCCTATAAAGGGACAGCCGGTCTAGTACATTTAAAGGCCACATGAGGGCGTAAAAGTCCTGTAGTCTCACTCCCCGGTCTTTCGCACAGCCCTTAAATCTGTACACAGCGAGGGTTGCCCTGTGCAGGTTGCAGAATAATAATTTTATCTCATGGGGGTACTAGAGTTTCAAAATATGCCTTCTCCTATCTTCCTCCTGTTAAGAGGGTCTCTTGAATATATTTAGGCCCGGCATTCCCGTGTCCATTTGCAGGTCTCTGACAGAGAGTTAAGGGCGATCTCCATTATTCTTGTTTATTCCCTCCATATTTCTCATTTTCCTTCCCCTTTCTGGAAAGCCTGAGCTCTGGGCAGACATTTCATGCCTAGTTACCAGAGGGGGGCATTTATCATATCCTCTACATTTATTTTCTGGTTGATCCCATTAGCAGTGGATGCTGTGTTTATGTAAGGGCAACGAGACCGGGCGGTGTCCGGGATTGGTAAGCCTTGGAGTGTATGCATTGCAGAATCCAAGCAGTTTGTGGTAAGGTTGGGTGGGGACATCTTAAGTGTTTTATCTTTATGTTGGGATGGGGGTTTGGGATGGGGGGGTTTACACTTTTGAGCACAACTATCTAAGCAAGCTGGGTCCATACTCGGAGGTTAGGAGATGACACACAATTCCAGATGGGTACAGTCCACCTAACAGATATTTATGGCTAACCAAATTACAATAGCCACTTGGAATGTAAAAGAGATCCAGAAAAAAATCAAGCAGTATCAAGTCTTAAAACATTTAAAGCTTTTGGGAATTGATATTGTATGTATCCAAGAGTCACATCTGTTAGGGACAGAATCGCCACAGTTACGAAAGCAGCAATTTAATCAGTTCTTTTCTGCAGGGGGTTCTACTCAAAGTGCTGGGGTGGTGATTCTTATACACAGAAGAATACCATTTAAGATGATCAGGGAGGTGAAAGACCCTTCAGGTAGATATTTACTAATTCACGGATTGCTCTTCAACAAGGAGATCCTGTTGGGTACTATTTATGGTCCAAATCGGGATACACCCAGTTTTTTTTACTAAATTAATACAGGTCTTAATGCCCTTTATTTCTTTACCTATGATTATGGGAGGGGACTTCAATCTAGTCTATGATTCCTCGATTGATAAAACACATCAGCTGGGAAAAGGCCTCTCACCTGCCCAACGGGCATTAAGGGAATTAATGGACCACATAGGTCTTTGCGACATCTGGAGGATTCTACATCCGCAGGAGAGGGTCTATACCTACACTTCCTCCGTCCACCACTCCTCCTCCAGAATAGATTATATTCTTCAATCTCAAGTATTATTACCGGGGGTGATCGAAGCTGAAATATTACCAGGCCCTCTATCTGACCACTCAATCATCACATGCCAGTTGTCTCTAATTTCATTGCCTAGCAGAGGGTCGAGGTGGAGATTAAATGACCAATTGCTTTTAGAATCGGACTCCGCTAATTTTATTCAGTGGCATATTCAAAGATACTATGAAAATAATTATGACTCCTCAGGAAGCCCGACATGCTATGGCTTGCCTTTAAAGCTGACATGAGGGGTATCTTAATTAGTATGGCTTTCCACAGGAAGAAGACGGCTACTTTAAAGCTGTCTCAATTATTAGCTACGATGAGGGAGTTAGAGAGGAATCTTTCCCCACAATCCCCCGAATCGGTAAGACAGGAACTAATCAAAGTCAGATCCACATATAATGATATTTTGAGGGAAAAAGTGATATTTGCCATGTTGAAGACCAGAGTAGCCTATACTGATCAAGGGGAAAAGGCTGGGCATCTGTTAGTGCTTAGGATCAAACAAATGGAGGCATCCCGATATATAGCCTTGATTACTTCGACCTTAGATGGTACCTCTAAAATGCATCCTGTCGATATTTTAAGAGAATTTACTATTTATTACAAAAAGCTATATAGCCCTATGTCATCCCCCCCTCACGACTAGGTTACACGTCAGTACTTGAATAGCGCCAACTTGCCCCAATTATCCGAGACCCAAAGGAACCGTTTATTAATTCCCATTAATGCAGATGAAATAGCCAGGGTGATGGATAAGTTACCCATGAATAAATCCCCAGGGACTGATGGCTTTTCTGCAAACTTTTACAAAAAGTTTAAAACCCAGTTAATTCCGATGCTCCTCCCCTTATTTAACAGATTTTCGCTGGGGAATCAGTTGATTTATCTTTATTTGAAGCACTTATAGTTTTAATAATTAAACTGACAAACCCCCAGATAAGGTCTCTAATTATAGACCTATTTCCCTCATGAACATTGACATAAAAATTTTGTCCAAAGTGTTGGCAGACCACTTTAATTCGGTAATTGACACATTGATAGGCCCCGAGCAAGCTGGTTTTATGTCGGGCAGGTTATCCTCGGATCATATGCGTACCCTGTCGCACGTCTTCTCGGTGGCTAGAGATGCACCTTATCCGGCTGTGTTGGTTTCCCTGGATGCCGAGAAGGCATTCGACAGGGTAGATTGGCATTACCTGTTTCTCACCCTGGAAGTGTTTGGTTTCCCTGCAGAATTCATTGAGTGGATTAAAGCTTTATACCACTCGCCTTCCGCTTGAGTGACCTGTAATGGGATCTTCTCAGAGGTATTTGTGTCGCGGTCAGGAACTAGACAGGGGTGCCCCCTGTCAACGTCGTTGTTCAATATTTATCTGGAGCCCCTAATCCGCAAGTTGTTAGCAAGTCAGGCAGTTCAGGGGATCCCAATCCACCCGTGTGAAGTAAAAGTTCTCGTGTATGCAGATGATCTGCTCCTTCAAATCGCTAAGCCCAAGACATCCATACCCTCTATGTTACACATTATTGAAGAATTCAGTAGTATTTCCAATTATAAACTGAATATTAGTAAGACTGTAGTTTTTCCCTTAAATCATAAAGTCTTTAAAGCCAAAATACTGTCCATGGGATTAAGTTGGAAGTATGATTCGTTGAGATACCTGGGTATTGAGCTAGCCAGGAGTCCGGGTCTCATCATTAGGTTAAATATTGAATCTATAATTCTCACAATTTCTCAGAATCTCACTAGATGGTCATCCCTTCCTTTATCCCTATGGGACAGAATAAATTTAATCAAAATGAAAGTTTTTCCCCGGATTTATTACCCTCTCTCCATGCTCAATGTTCATCTCCCAATGTCATGGTTCAACAAGGTCCAATCTCTCATTACCAAATTTATATGGCACAATAAGCCCCCACGCATAGCGTATTGCAAATTGATGGCCCCCAAGGCTAAAGGGGGACTTCACCTCCCCCATATTCCTACATATTTTTGGGCTAGTCATATCAATAAGTATCTAAAATGTCTCACTCCGGATAATGTACTTGAAGCTCCTGCCTGGCTTAAGATAGAACTTGCTTTAATTTGAGCATGTGGCTTAGATCCAGCGGGTTTATTATTTGCCAAGCAGAAATCCCTCCTGTCAAGTATCAGGAATCCCACTATTTTAACTTCATTGAAGATTCACGCCCAGGTATGTAGGTATCTTAGATATGATCCAGGCAGAGATATTAATCAGCCTGTAATGGAGAATCCCCAATTCAAAATAGATGGCAAATTAATCCCCTCCAATTGGATACCTGGCCAACAGAGTATACAACTCTCTAGTCTTGTCTCGAGCAACAGGGAGTGGCTCCCAGTTAATGACTTAATTGGTAGATTGGCAATTCTTAATAAATCTAGATTACAGATTCTACAATTACGTCATTCTGTAATGAAGGCTTTAGGTAATGTGCCCAGCATGACAGAATACATTCCATTTATCCAAGAACTCTTAAAGTTTTGTGGCCACTCCAGAGCAGTCTCAGCAATTTACAATACCATTCAAAATTGGAAATTTCCTGACTGCTCGGGGCCTACGGAGTTATGACCCTCTATGTTCCTGGACCACAACTTTGAGTGGCAGGAACTGTGGCATAACTGCCATAAATTCGTGACTCAGGATAGGCTTAGATTAACACAATTATTTATCCTACATAAGGCATATTATTCCCCATCCCGTTTATTTAAATTGGGCCTTAAACTTGCTCCTACTTGTTCCAGATGTACTTTGGAAGAGGGGACAATTTCTCACATGTTCTGGTCTTGTCCCAAAGTGTTACCCTTGTGGTCATCCATTAAGCAATCAAGTGATCCTCTCCTGGGGCTTGGTGACCTATTCAGTCCAACAATATGTATTATGGGTGATCTTTCAGGAATTAAAGTTCAGGCATGTAAATACCATATAACCCTAATAGCTAAGTCAGTGAAAATCTAGTTTTAAAACACTGGACTGACCAGAATGAGATAACGTATAATGAATGGATCTCCGAACTCTTAGCGAACCTTAGTACGGAAAGGGCCAGTGCTTGTCTTCAAAACAGATTGGAGAAATTTAAGAAAATCTAGCATCCCTTATACACCCTTTATTCCTTACACCAGGGGTGACCTGGCTTTATGATAAACTGGTACATTGTTGGCTTAGCTGATTGTAATGAGAACCTTATAAGATTTTATGATATATTGGTTGTGCTCAACAAGGGCAGGGTGGAGGGTGGGGGTGGAAATGGGGGAGTGGTTGGGTGGCTGACTCATGTTTTCATTGTGCTATTGTATCCAGTTCATCAACATGTATGTCTGCCATGGGTATGTAATAATAAAATTTTCTTAATAAACTTTAAATAAAAAAAAAGAAGATTCAGATGTTATTGTTGCCTAATTTTCAAAGCTTTTTATGAAATGGAGATTTATGGGGCTGCTTAGGGATACAGGATAAGGAAAGAACATATGAGACCAGACCACATCACCAAAAGTTAAGAAATGAAATGTGTAGAACCAAAAAGAGAGGGATGTGGTATACACAGAGGGTTGTTAAAATATGGAACAAATTGTCACATGAAATAGTGACCTGTGAAAATATGGACACATTTAAAAAAACTTGGGTGACTACAGCAACAGAAACAAGAAGTATGGGTACTACCATTGAGAAATGGCAAGGCATTTGGTAAAATTGCTTCTTGACTTCAACAGCTCCTATGAATCTTATATATGTTATGTAGACCTCACATTTGTGTTTTGCACTATTTCTTATCAAGACAGACCACAATAATATTATAACACAAGTACGAGGAGGTATCAGACAGTAAGAGTAACCAAAATCAATGATTAGGGCCCAGAATGTTTCTCCCTCTCCAATAAACATGCAAGCAGTGGATTAGTTGGAGTATGCATTCCTATACCAGTGGCTTGATGTGAAATGTTAGGCCAATTTGAAAAATAAAAATACATACAAACAGAGGTGAGAAAGAAGTAAGCTGGGACTTGAACCCATGCCACCCAGAATACCATTCCAATTGCGCTAACCAGCTGCACCACTGAGACAACTGGAACCTGGGCTGTCCATGAGCACATTACTCATTCTCAAATGCACAACCCAAATGGCAACACAAATATTTACTTGAAACAAAAATCACACAGGAGTGCAGTGTGCATATTTATGGAACACATACAAACAGAGGTAAGAAAGAAGCAAGTGCCTCAGCAGGGACTTGAACCCAGGCTGCCTGGAATACCGTTCCGGTTGCATTAACCAGCTGTGCCACTGAGATAACTGGAACCAATGTTGATTTTCATTTCATGTCATTTTTATTTTTTATACTTGTTAGCTGATGAGTAAAATTGTCTGTTTTCACAAGTGACAAGTTATAAAACTATACATCATAAATACAATACAATACAAACAGACTTAATAAAATGCAGTATAAAGTGACATCTATATTAAATAACACACACATTAGACATTAGATACAGGTGCATTCATTCATTGAAATAAGCCATTGTTTTAATCTGGTTTTGAATGTTCTGATGGTTGTATAGTTGGAGATTTCATCAGGTACAGAGTTAAAGAAAGTTGATGCCCTGTATAAAACAAATGTTGATCAATAGATTTTTTAAATAATGGAATTCTAAAAATGTTTACTCCTGGACCTAGTCCCCTGTGAATTTATGGCTCTAGGGAACAATGGCAAGACTGTTTGTGGTAAAAGGCCTATAATTCCCTTGTAAAGTGTAGTAGTTATCTTTAGGTTAATTCTTTTTTCTAAAGAAAAGAAAATCTGCTACTTTTAACAAAGTACAGTGATGCGTTCTCCCTAGGAGATTGGTCAGGAATCGGAACGCACTATTATAAGTCACCTGTAGTTTAACAAAACTTCTATCACTGGTAGCTGAATATAGAATCAACCCATAATCAAGTACACTAAACAATAAGCTATATGTCAGTAAGCTTTGAGATTTGTGTACTAGATAAGGCCAAACTCTGAACCCAAACCCCAGTCTCTGACGGACCAATTTGATAACATTTTTAACATGCAGTTGAAAAGAAAAGTTGTTATATAATGTAATCCCTAAATATTTAAAACTATCAACAGTTTCAAAGGGTTTGCCTTTTAGATATACTGCTGAACATTTAAAGTATCTTTTCCTTTGTGGTCCTGTAAAAATCATGGCCTTTGTTTTCTAATGTTTAACACCATGCATTTAGACAAAAGCCATTCCTGAAATGAGTCAAAATATTTTTGTACAACACTCAGAACATCATCAGACCAAACTCCAGTACTAAAAAAAACTGCATTTTCTGCATACAGGGTTATTTCAGATTCTTTTCATGAATTGTGGAAGAATTCATGAACTGTGAAAAAAGAAGGGGGCCTAAAATTGAGCCCTGAGGTACTCCACATTTAATCAAATGGGATTCTAAGACACTTACAGTAATTCTGGTTCTATGCATCCTATTACTCAAGTAGTTGTCAAACCATTTTATTACAACATTTGAGAAGTGTAATTCCAAAACAGAATATAGCATCAGGCCATGATCAACAAGGTTTAAAGTCTTGGTGAGGTCCACAAATACCGCTGCAGCAGGGTGCCTTTCATCAAGGGCACCCTGAACACAGTTTGTGAACCTCACAATGGCCATCTCAGTATTATGTTTTGATCAAAATCCATGTTCTGAACCAGTTAACAGATTGTAGTTTTCCAAATAATTCATTATTTGATCAAAAATAATCCTCTCCAGAATTTTTGAAAGTGGGGCCAGAAGCAAAATCGGTCAGTAACTGGAAACACATTCCCTACTGCCAGACTTAAATACAGGTTTTATAATTTCACATTTCAGCAACTTGGGAAAAACCCTGTCACACAAAGAATACTTAAATATAAATGCTAATGTGGGGCAGTTTATTAATTCCCAGCTTAATAAGCTCAAAGTCAATATCATCTTGACAAATGTTAGGAAGTGGGTCATACATTAATACATAATCCTTGACTAGATCGGGTGTAACATTTTGAAAATAAAATCTTGGATACTATCAGTGTTACTGTCAGTTTGTAAATCAGTTACAGTCTTGATGGTATTAGAACTTGTTCTAATTTACAGTATGTAAATCAACAAAGTAATTATTAAACATTTTAGCTACTCTGGTTTACTAATCAAATGGTTTCCATCAAGTAATGAAATAACGCATTCATTTGTTTCCCTTCCTAATAGGCAATTTAATGTTTGTCAGGTTTTTTGGGGTCCCTTAGAGAGTTAGTATGCTTAGTTCTATACAAATGCATTTTAGCCTTTCTAGTTTCAGATTTACATTCATTGCATAAAGTCTTGTAATTGTGTAATATCATAGTATCCCTATTTACCTTGACTTGTTTTCACATTATATCTCTTTGTTTCATTAATTCAAGGATCTCAGGAGTTGCTCATTTATTTTTATTGGCCCTAATCCTCATTTGTTTCCTTGGAGCAATTTTATCTGCTACCTGGCTTAGTAGCTGACCAAATTTTCCTAATAAACTGTTGATATCCTTAAATGATTCCAAACAGGACCAGTCGATTCCACGACAAGCCACATTCATAATCTCAATATAAACTCTTTCTAGATTTCAAGAGTCTATGTAAAGAAGGGGATTTTCCACCAGTGTGGCAGTCCACTCACAAAAGGCTGGACAATGGTCACTAATAGCACGTGTTAGTACCCCATACTTAATGTTCTTATTGGGATATGTGACCGCTATCCAGTCCAGTGAGTGCCTCTGCAAGTTGTATAATTAAATCTAGTAATGTTGGTAATTAACTACTGGAAACCTGTCTCTAAAAAAAAATTATCCTTAACATCATCATTTTGCTCCAGTACCCAATTAAGATTAAGATCCCCCTAATAATATCCATTCCCTGTTTAGAGGCAATTTTCTTTAAACTTCAGTTACTACCTGTAATCCCTTTTTCTATCAATTGGGGGGTATATACACTGCACTGAGGTTACAGTGATATGATTTTCAGAACCTAAAAGTAAATCTACAATAATCAGATCACAGTCTGAGGAGCCTGATGGACAATCAGTTACTTGAGTTTTAAATTAGGAATTTACATAAATTAATGTACCACCTCCTCTCTTCCATACCCTATCCTGTCTATAAACATTGTATCACAGCAGATGAATTTCAGAACTATTGATTTTACCATTGAGCCATGTTTCAGATAATGTTATTATATCAAATTTATGTAATTCCACCCATTCCTCAAATTGGTCCCAGTTTGCTAATAAACTTTGTATATTTACATGAACAATATTAAGGGTGGGAACCCTTGTGTTTTGTAGACATACCATTCACTTCATGGGACTGAGAAAAAAATCTATTCATTATTCCAATCCTTTGGACCTGTATAGGGGTGTACTGACCCTGATATTAATAATAACAGAACAATACATTTCCTAAACAAAACCTTGTTGTAAATGTGTCTCTCTTTTACAAGGGTGATTACCAGCAGAAACACAAAGAAACATAGACAATGATGGCAGAAAAAGACTATTGATCTACCCAGTCTGCCCATAAAACCCTAACAAACCCAAGACCTATTGTCCATACAGACTTATAACCAGCACCATCCACCCCTGTGCTCCCTGTCCTACTGCTATCACACAGAGCAACCACTAAGTTCTTCACTCTGTCACAGCCATGTTTGAAACCATTGATGGTTTTGGTGTCCACCCCATGAAATAGCAGATTTTTCCATGGCTTCAGAACACTTTCTGTAAAATAAAACTTTCTCACGTCCCTCTTGAACACCCCCTCTCCACATCAGTTTTCATTCCTCCATTTTTTGGTGGTTGTGCTACTTGGTATTGTCTATAGAAATGGTGCCAGTTCAAGGACAACATTAAGGCATGGGCACTATCTGGCCTTGAGGCTATATATCCAGTACACCACTCTTGCTGTCTCTAAGTAAGCAAAGGCAACATAGAATATGTGATTGCAATGCACATGATTGACAACTGAGAGCAAATGACACATGTAGTGTCCTTTATTAGAACCGAGAAGGTAGTGCAAAACAATAGGGGAGGAGACTGTGATGGCTTACTACTTTGCAGGCATACTGTATATATAGCCTAAAAGCCAGACAATAGCCATGTCTTAATAGTATAGAAACATAGAAACATAGACATTGTCAGCAGATAAGGACTGTCAGGCCCATCTAGTCTGCCTTTAAGCCTATTTTTACTTTTAGCCTTTGATCCAACCCACTCAGCAGCTGTTTCCTTTTCTTCCCACCCAAGGGTCCCTTTATGTCTACCAAATGCATGTTAAAAGCACCTCCACCACCACCACCTCCTGTGGCAGATTGTTCCATGTATCCATGTTTGAAATGGCACCATTTATATAGATACCCCAATGAGCTGTTCAGTATTAAGGGTTAAAGTAACAAGAATAATTCATAACAGCTTACAGTATACTTGTAATGTTGGTTAAGCACCCAAATCATTTTCAGTTTTTTTTTTGCTGTCCCACCTCCCCTGTACTTGTGCATCTCAGTTTACCACCAACACCCCTTACTGTGTTTCTGTCACAAAATATTTCATATTCTCTTTCATTAACACTTCAGTGCATTTATTCTGCCTCTCTCATACAAATGTCTTATCACTTACTTCAAAGAAATCCCCTCACTGCTGAAGACCAGAGCCCAATGTTCAAAGGAACTTAAAAATGTGCATGAGCAGCAGAAAAGTTGTGTATGGGTGAGTCTCTTGCATAACTGTAAGTTCTTCTGCATGTGCTACGTTTGCATAGAGGATGCCTTACTGGAACAGTTTCCAGGATTAATGGAAGCTTGTGAACAGTTTTTATGTGCAGCTTCACCAAACTGCTATGGCCTGGTATTATCAGGCATATAATTCCTCTGCACTTGCTAGGAAATTGCCACCCATGTGCACAGAATGTGGAAAACAGCATTTCCACCAATGCTGAGATTTTTTCCCATACCAGCAAGTTGCACTCATGGACATAGTCCCTCGGTCATGTAAGGCCTTTGAAAATTGGGTCCCATTTCCTTTCCATTATCTATTCATCCCCCCTACTAACACTTCTCACCATATGCAATATCCTGTAATAAATAATTTTGAAACAATGTAACACAGTATAAATTCAACTTATTCTATTCAGAATGCTACTCCACCTGATAAAAGAGCCAATTATTTTAAGTAAACTAATAGGTACTTTATGATTAGTTTGATGTGCTGTGCTTTCAGCTACAAAAATAAGATGAAATGGCCAGAAATTATCCTTGCAGGAAGAAAACAAAAACATCACACAAACCATAATTAGCTTTTAATTTGCAATGAAAAGAACAAGGTATAACTATAGCTAATGTTTGTCCAACCAATATTTTGTGATGATTTTAGGCTTCCAGAATCAGTCAATAGATGAGTTCAAAATAGTAAGTCTTGAAAAAATATACATCAGTCCTAATTTTTGCAGTTAATTCATCCAATATATAATTTTCCTTTTCCTAAAGGCATCTTAAGCATGAACTACTTAAATTAATTTTGTGAGCTAAGTAATTAATAAAGACGTTATTTTTTGCCAGGATTTTTATGTTTTATTCCACATGACTGAAAAACAACCACACACCATTTTCATGTACTAAGAATGTAGACTGAATGTTCTGAACTAGCTTTTGAAGCCTTATGTAATGCTATTAATATGGTGCTGTAATGTTTCATTTGCTGCCCTGTATGTCTCAACAGACTGCTAAAGAATAATCAAATAACTTACAGTAGCTGTCAAAATACTGCCCTGTTAAGGCATGATCTTTTATTTTTATTGGCATAAACTCTAGTTATAAAGCCACTTTGACCTCAGAACAATATATAACAGAATGTTGAAATATTAAATAAAGGAATGTGGGAAATGTAAAATGGATCATTTATTTACTGCACTTTGTATAGGTGGAAACTGTGTCTTTCAATCAGACCATATGTAAGTTTTTTTTTTTCCTGAGGAGACATGATGAACTCTAGTATAGTAAGATACTGTTGTAATTGATCCTCAGAAGGGACTCTAGGTCTACCAGCAACTCACCCACTTCAAAAGCAGGGCATAATAAGTAAACTTTGTGAACAAATGACAATTTATATTATTTTATTTCATTTTTGTACACAGAGTGGGTGCACTAGGAAAACAAATGTCTATTTTCAAGCATGACCTGTGAGAGTACAATATACAAAAAAATACAGGGTGTGAAAGTACATGGTAATGACAGTTTCAAAAAATATGAATCAGTGTTACAGCACAAAAAAATCAATACATAGGGAACAATACAATATGAGTAAACATAAGCAGTCAACAGAGAGGAGATGAGAGGGAGATGTGTAACAACACATTCTAAACAACAATAAATAAACATTTATGTTCACACAATAGGTACAAATAATGACAGAAGCACATTTAAGTCAACACATTAGACAGTATAGCAGAATACCAAAAGTGTCCACTGTCTTAAGAGATCAAATACAGGGGTGAGAGTATGTTAGGGGCAGGCACAGGTAGACACCCTGAGAAGATACAGTAATAGTGGAACTTTCTACAGAATGAGAATGCAGTGGGACATTACCTAATATCAATTGGAATGGAAGTCTATAAGGTTGGGGTAGAGTATTCAAAAGAGGATACCCAAATCTTACTTCTAATTTTAGGGATCTCAAGCAGGGCATTAAGGTTAGACATCAGGATACTGTATTTTTGCTGCAAGCTATGTTGAGGAGGAAGGCAAGGGCCACCATTGTGTGTTTTTGTAGAACATTATAAATGACACCTCCCTAGCACAAGATTGCAAGCTTGGATCGATGAAGCCAGCCAAGCCTTTCATATAGGGAGTAGTGATGAGCCTGTTTATGAGATGCAAGGGCAAATCTTTAGATATTATTGTACTCAGCAGCCCATTTGGAGAGTGTAATTTTGGTGGCTGTTCTGAAGACTGAGTAATGGTAGAGAAGTTAAGGTAAGAGCATACCTTTAACGATAACTAGTCTGACTTGAGGGGTAATATCTTTGACTGATTTTGTAGGAGACCCCAAGCATGGCACTAACTGATTTGTAGGAGCTCATGATATATGATGAGAAATCAAGTGAGGAGTCAATCCTTGTAGAAATATAAGGCTGCTGCATATATGCAGAATGCATGACACATGTTTAATTGTGCAATGTTTGTATGTGGTTCACATACACAAAGTAAACCTAGAGTATGTGAACCAGGTCTAAAAGCACATCAGGTCTGCATGCTGCAAGCTTGAACGCTGTGTAGCAGTTAAGCTGGTGTGAACATCATTTAAAAATCACATCAGGTTCATATGTTGCAAGCTTGCCATGTGTGCAGTAACTGATCTGGTGCAAATTTCATCTAAAAACACACATCAGTTTCTATTTCTCAAATGACTGCTGGCAATTAGAGCAATTAAAATACCCTTTTCACTGAGTTGCTAATAAAATTAGGTAAACTCATTAACTCTGATCCTTTTGCAAGTTGTTTTAATGACTTTTGATTTTTGTCATTAAATTGCCATTAGTTTATAAAGTAGTGTTTGCTTACTGCATTAAATGCCTAGGATATAGTCAGCCCACATCCCCCATTCCAAATGTGCAAAGAGGGGACTCTGTGTTGCAAAGCCTGACCTTTTTGTTTTGGGCCATGCAGATCCTTTATGCATATTTAGTGCTACAAACATGTTTCTCCATGCTGTTATGGCTCACTTACTTTCCCTTTGTCATTTTGTATGGAGTATACACACTTTGGCGATGCTCAGCACTCTGTGCTGAATAGGGTCATGGAAGCATGCACCATACCTCACATTTTGCCACTGAAATGAGGGACATGGACACTCAAAATGAGGGACAATGTGGGACACTAACCCTCACAATGATCAGGACACATCCTGAAGCATGGAGATGCAGTACCTCAGAACACAGTGGAAACCACTGTATATACGGTGAAGCCCTCCAGGATGAAGTGCAGCACTGCAGAATTCTGCAATAGAGTTACTGTAGTAGACAATGGAATTTCAATGGGAGTTAATCCCTTTTGTCATACAGTAAACCTGTGACACTGTACTTCATCCTGGAAGGCTTATCTGTACTTGTACTGATCCTAGCCCCTGAGAATTAATTTCTACCATAAAGCAGGGGTTCCATTTAGGTAGGGCAGAGGGGGATAGTTGCCCCCCATGAATTTTTTCCTAGGTTGTTCTTATGGTGTGACAATAATGGCATTAAATTTGGATTTAATCTTTTGCACAATAAGTGCCCCCCTGGCCTGTGTTGCACTCATGCTGTAGGTGCACACTTGAATTGACAGTGTCTGTATTGTGTTGTCCACTCTCTCCACCTATTAGAGGTGGCACCATTATATGTGATGTGATGGATCTTCAGCCAAGCAAAAGCACATTATTCACATGAGTGGGCCACTGTCTTTCCTGCCAAAGAGAAGACAGGCTGCACACTACAGCTTGGATGAGTCAGTGAGTGCTGCACTCTCAATAGCAGTGTTATGGCAGCATATTTTTGCTTGTCTACTCTTAGTGAGTCTTCATCTCCCTTGGTGGCTGAAGGGGCTGGGGCAGAGCTAAAAGCTAACTTGAGACTAGACTACCTACTTATTCTACCAGACCTGCATCACAAAAAAAAACTGTGGGTTCCCCACGGCTGCAAGCTAGGCCTCACAGCAGCAGTGACAGTGGTGTGGGTGGCCTACATTGGCCTTGATCAGTACAGTGCTGTGGCAGCTATGGAAACAGCCAAGCAATAAGCAAGCAACACAGGTTGGGTGGGTTCATTTGGTGAGGTGACTTGGTCACAGACCACGTTAGGGACCTTGGTTGGTTCTAGCATCAAGCTTCTGGGAGAAGGACGGAGGTGGAGCGGACTGAAAATGGGGCTGATGGCACACTGGGCTAGGTCACAGGTTCTGACCAGAAGGCTGGGTAAGTAAAAGTGGATAATTGTTTTCACAGGGAGATAGGGGAAGGAGGAAGGACTGAAATATTGATGTAGTGTTCATGTTTCTGAGCCTTTGGACTGCTCCATGACCTATATGAGATGGGTATTGTATGGAATGGAGTTGGAGAGAGAAATTGGGACAAAGTTTTTTCTGGGAGGGGGGTTCAGAACTTCTGCCAGGAAAAAATTGGTTAGTAACCGGTGGGTTTAAGCCCACATCTGATACACTGCTCCAGGGTATAGACAGATGAATCTTATGCATTTGAATTTTTCATGATTTTCATATCACGTTTTTGTCACAACAAATACATTTTACCTTTTAGAGACATTCCAGACATTCTGGAGCTTACTGCTTAGGGGCTAGCTACCACTGGCTTCCACTGTTTGTTGGCTCCCCTCTGCTTAAATCTGAAATGGCAGCTGTGCCTTAAAATCTAAATTTACAGGACATCCTCTGTGTGTGTAGTGTGCTTTCCATGAGGGATGGATGAGGGGTAGAGCAGTTTTCAGGGGTAAAATGAAGGCTGTCCTTTGCATTCATGGACAGTTTAGTGGTATGGTATGCACAGACTATTGGAGCCCCGCTGTAGTGAAGCTTATGCCCCCCTCCCACCAGCGAAGCTGACCTCCATATCCTCATGCTCAGGCACATTATGACACAGAGCAAAGGAGAGTGCAGGGGCATGCCCCATTGAAATGAATGCGGGTATTTTTTTTACTACTATTTTATACATTATTGATGGAGAGCTGGAGATTAATGAAGGCCACTGCTCGACTAACAAGGGTCTTGTTTGTAGAACAGTGGCCTTCATTCCAACTCACTATTATAATGTATAACATCTTAATAAAAAATAACTCCATTCATTTCAAGGGGGTACACCCCAGCACTCTGAGTCAAGGACATCTTCCCTTAAAGACTTCTACCTCTGGCTCCCTAGTACTCGGGTATAAGACTCTTGACTTATATCTATACTTGGTGGGTTGTCTGTAGCAGTGTGGCTGTATGCGCTACAGTATATGTGCTTGGGGGGACTGACCATGTGGGTGGGGGGTGTCAAGTTATTGCTACTTTTGTGTTTGCCCCTTAAAGTCAGTTTGCATGGAAGCATTAAAAACTATGGAGTGAAAATAGTAGGAGTACAGGCCAGACAGAGGTAATGAAGTAGTTTTGTGTGTAAGTGTGTATATTGGGGGTGGGAAGAACCACATGTGTTTCCATTGGTATATGTGCAAAGGTTCAGCTATGCAGCTGAGATGAGGGGGACAAGCAAAGTAAAAAGTATATCAATGGCTATAAGCATGCCACATGTGTGCAAATGTATGTAGATTTGTATTGAAGTATAAGCAAGCCATATGTATGCAAGTAGTATAGTTTAGTGGTTAAAGGCACTGAACTGCAAACCAGGAGACCTGAAGACCTGGGTTTGAATCTTATCAACCCCCACTTATATAATGTGTGATCCTGAGCAAAGTCACTTAACTTTTATGTGTGCAGTTATCAGTGACAACTTGCTTTTTGCACGCATCCCACATGCATGCAGTCTTTTCCAATTTAACATAAAAAGCATACTTTCCACACCTGCTTGTTGCATGCATGCCACATGCATGCAGTCTGTTCCAATTTATCATTTAAATCATGCTTGCAGCATGCATATTACAAGGGTAGTTTTATGTGTGCACCCTTACAGAAATATAGGTGTGCTGTGTACATGCAGAATGCATGCCAAATGCTTAACTGTGCAATGTTAGCATGCAGTTCGCATACACAAAGTGAACCTAATTGAACCAGGTCTAAAAAGTAAATCAGGTTTGCATGCTGCACGCTTGACATGTGCATAGCAGGTAAGCTGGTGTGAACATCTAAAAATTACATCAGGTTTGCATATTGCACACTTGACATGAGTGTAGCAGTTAAGCTGGTGTGAACATCATTTAAACATCACATAAGGTTCACATGCTGCACGCTTGGCATGTCTGCAGCAGCTAAGCTGGTGCAAATCTCATCTAAAAACACATATCAGTTTCTATTTCATATACTACTGCTAGTAATTAGAGCCATTCAAATACAGTTTTATTTGAATTCCCATAAAATTAGGTAAACTCATTAATTCTGATCCTTTTGCAAGTTGTTTAATGGCTTTTGATTTTTGTCATTAAACTACCATTAATCTGTAAAGTATTGCTTGCTTACTGCATTAAATGCCTAGGACATAGCCAGCCAATGTCCCCCATTCCAGATGTATGAAGAAGGACCTCTGTGTTGTGAAGCCTATCTATTTTGTTTTGAACCATGCAAATCCCTTATGCATATTTATTGCTACAAATGTGTTTCTCTATGACTGTTTCAGCTCACTTTAACTTTGTCATTCTGTATTGAGCATATACACTATGATCATGCTCAGCACTCATTGTGCTGAGTAGGGTCTTGGAAGCATGCACCATACCTCACTTTCTGTCACTGAAATGAGGGACATGGACACTGAAAATGAGAGACAATGAGGGACACTAACTCACATGATAATCAGGACACATCATGAAATATGGCCCTCAGAACATAGTGGAAACCATTGCATTAGCAACTGAGACTGCATTTCTACCATAAAGCAGGGTACCATTTAGGTAGGGCAGAGGGGGTCAGTTGCCCTCTCCCTGTATTTGTGCCTAGGTTGTTCTTATGGTATGGTAATAATTGCATTAAATTTGGATTTAGTCTTTTGCACAATAAGTGCCCACCTGGCCTGTGTGTACTCATGCTGCAGGTACTCTTCAGTCTTGACTGTACCTGTATTGTGTTGTCCACTTTCTCCACCTATTAGCAACAGTACCATCACATGTGATGTGGATGAGCTCCAGCCAAGAAAGAACA
Source organism: Neoceratodus forsteri (assembly GCA_016271365.2). Lineage (NCBI taxonomy): Eukaryota > Metazoa > Chordata > Ceratodontiformes > Ceratodontidae > Neoceratodus > Neoceratodus forsteri. The sequence goes on from CM057458.1 coordinate 324,853,821, forward strand.
TATGAGTCTTTTAAGTGTGCCAATGTATTTTCCATCACAGAGCAGACAGACTGCACACTACAGCTTGGAGGAGTAGGTGAGCACTGAACTCTCAATAGCAGTGTTGTGGTGGGATATTTTTGTTGCTCTACTCTTAGTGAGTCTCTGTCTCCCCTGTAGCTGAAAGGGCAGAGGGTGAGCTATAGCTAACTCAAGACTAGGCTACCTATGGCAGCAAGCTAGGTTTAGTAGCAGTGGTGACAGCAGTGACAGTGGTGTGGGTGGCCTTCATAGGCCTTGATCAGTACAGTGCAGTGCAGCAGCAGCCACAGCAACAACCAAGCAAGAAGCAAGCAACCCAGGTTGGGTAAGGTTGGTTGGTGAGGTGACTTAGTCGCAAACGATGTTGGGGACCCACGATAGTTGGTTCTAGCATCCAGCTTCTGGCAGAAGGAGAGAAGGGTAGCAGACTGAAAACTGGGCTGGTGGCACACTGTACCAAGCTGCAGGTTCTGGCCATATGACTGGGTAAGAAAAAGTAAATAATTATTTTACAGGGGGCTTGGGGAAGGAGGAAGGACTAAAACATTGATGTGTTTTTCATGTTTCTTTACCTTTGGGTGACTTCATGACCCATGGGGATGTGTATTGAATGGAATGGAGTCGGGGAGAAAAATCAGGACAGTTTTTTTTGGGGGGAGCAGAACTTCAGCCAGGAAAAAGATTGGTTAGTAACTGGGTGGGTTTAAGCCCAACCTGATGCACTGCTCCGGGGTATATACAGATGAATCTTATACATTTGAATTTTTCCTGATTTGCGTATCACTTTTCAGTCAAAACAAATAAGTTTTACCTTTTAGAGACGTTACAGCCATTACAGAGCTATCCTTTGTATTCACAGACAGTTGAGCAGCATGGTATGGACAGAGTATTGGAGCCCCACTATAGTCAGGCTTATGCCCCCCCCCCCGCAGTGAAGCTGACCTCCACATCCCCACACTCAGGCACATTATGACAAAGAGCAAAGGAGACTGCAGGGGTGTGCACCATTGAAACAAATGGGGGTATTTTATATTGCTATTTTATACATTATTAATGGAGAGTTGGAGATTAATAAAGGCCACCGCTTGATTAACAAGGGCCTTATTAGAAGAACAGTGGCCTTCATTATTCTCTAACTCACCATCATAACATATAAAATAGTAATAAAAAAATAACTCCATTCATTTCAAGGGGGTACACCCCAGCACTCTGACCCATGGACATCATCTCTTAAAGACTCCTGTCTCTGGCTCTCTAATACTCAAGTAAGATTCTTTTTACTTATATCTATACTTGGTGGGTTATCTGCAGCAGCCCTGCCATACCTGCTACAGTGTATGTGCATGGGGGGGACTGGCTATGTGGGTATGTGTCAAACTTTTGCTGTTTTTGTGTTTGCACCTTAAAGTCTGTTTGCAAGGAAGCATTCAAAACTATGGAGAGAAAATAATAGGAGTACAGGCCAGACAGAAGTTATTAAGTGGTTTTGTAGGTAAGTGTGTGCATTGGGGGTTGGAAGAACCACATGTGTTTCCATTGGTATGTGTGCTACAGTTCAGCTGTGAAATTGAGATTAGGAAGAGAAGAAAACTGAAAAGTCTAACAGTGGCTACAAGCATGTTGCATGCATGTAGATGTATTCAGATATGTATTGATGTACAAGTAAGCAATATGTGTGCAGACAGTATGACTTAATGGTTAAAGGCACAGAACTGCAAGCCAGGAGACGTGGAGGCATGAAGACTTGGATTTCAATCTCATTAACCCCCATTTGTGTATGGTGTGATCCTGAGCAAGTCACTTAAGTTTTACTTGTGCAGTTATCAGTGACCACTTGCTTTTTGCATGCATGCCACATGCATGCAATCAGTTCCAATTTAACATTCAAATCGTACTTGCAGCACACTTATCACTTGGGTAGTTGTATATGTGCAGCATGAAAACATTTCATGTAATTATTTCTGTACGGGCAACATGAAAACATTTCATATAATTATTTTTGTAAGGGAAGGATAACTCCTAAGTAGGTATACGATGTGACCATAGGGACAGGCATTCCATCCTGGTAAGCAACATTTAAGGAGGCTAGACATTGTCTGAGCTTAATTCCGCAGAGCATAGACTGTGGTTTTGGTCATGCTAAGTATAAGTTTACTGCAGGACAGCAAGTTCTTACCTGATCACAAGTCTGAGGTGAGGTACTGGTTTATAAGGGAGATATCTTTAGAACTGACCTTCAGGATCAAATCATATGCAAGCAGTATAGCGGAACAGTGGGATAGGCTTTGGGTAATTTGATTAATACGTAGTGTAAATAATAGGGGACCTGGAACTGAACATTGTGGGACTACCACATGAATAGGGGCATGTTTAGACATGGCAGATTCACATTTTACTCTCTACAACCTGTTGGATAGTCTCTGAACCATGGGAGTGCAGAGGAGGATATACCCAAGCTACCATTTATATCACAAAGCAGTGAGTGGTCAACCAGGTTGAAAGCCTATGTCAGGTCAATGAAAATTGCTCCTTCGATGCTGCTACTATCCATGCCTGTTGTTATCTGGTTTATAAGAGACAGCAGGGCAGTGGTAGTACTGTGCTGTTTTGGAACCTATGCTGCATTAGCAAGAGATTGTCCTGGGTAGTAAGATTGGAGGTCAGCTGGGATGACACTTTTTTTTTGAGGATTTTATTCAATACATAGACTATGGCAATAGGTCTATAATTGTTAATCAAGTTGTAATCCCATTTTTTAAATATGGGTACAGCACTAGAGCATTTCCAGGTTTCAGGCACAGCACTTAAAGACAGTAATAAGTTTATTAGTCTAGTAATTTGGGAGGGGGCAAGCTCAGCTGCTGCCATCTTGATTAGATAGGGCCCTATACCATCATAAACTGCAGATTTAGAAATACTGTAGGTACATTTAGAAGATGTTTACAACCCCCAGCAACCCCGACCCTCTTAAAATAGAACTGTGGACATCCCAGCTGAAGGGAGACATGAGGCATGGAGTTTGTTACAGGAGAGTGTGCAGTTTGGAAATACTTAAATACTTATTGTATGCTGACTGGTCAGTGAAGTAACTATTGAATGCACTGACTATGGTCCTACTATTTGTGCAGTTTACACCATTTACTAACATTTCTGAATATGGGTACTTCACACATGCGTCTACTCAAGGTATCCTGTAGTTTTCTTTGTAATTAGAAATTTGGCTAGCTACTGTACCTTGAAGGCCTGTAATGTCTTCATAGCCACTGACTTCAGTGGTAGGCTGTTCTATAGGTTCACCACCCTTACATAGAAGTGCCTCCTCATATCAACTCTGTATTTACCACCTCTGAGTTGCAGGGCATGTTCCTGTGTTCTGCTGGAGCACACCAGGTCAAATTTTCACATTAGTTTGTTATTATTAATGCCTGCTTTTCATCTTGGTGAACATGTTTCAGGCCTTTATTCTCTTCCTATACCGTAGCTTTTGTCTAAATTCCCTCTAAGTATTTTTGTAGCTCTGTGTTGCACATACCCTAACCAACCCCCTTATTGCCATTTTTGTATTGAAGAGCACAGAACTTCATTATTTTCCATATAGTACTCTAGGAAGGGCCTGACTAGAGTCTCTTCAAGTGGCATGATTATTTCCCTTGCTGTGCTAGTCACCTCCCCTTTTTTGATGTACCCCAGCAGTGTGCTGGCCCTCTTGACAGTGGTTCTGTACTGCTCATACTTTACCATATCTAAATGCACAGGGGCCTATAATTAAATAATAATAAATATGCTGCGTGCAAGAAGTGATATTTTTCGACATGTTCTTGATGCTGGAAAAGACTAGTCTAAATAAGATCTGCAGAAGGTTGCCTAAAAGATTTGACATGTTTTGGTTTTGCTGAATACAAAATAGTGTAAAAGATAATTTTGGATTGTGTTTTGCTACAATGTAAAATGATAAAAATGCACAGGCACTGTCAAGAACAATGGAATCATGAATCATATCCAGGTCACTGTTTTATTGTGTTCACTGTAAAAATAGTCCAATCCCTAAACCTGACTAATTGCACACTGATAAAGATCAAATAATGCCATGCAGTACTTAATTTTATACAAGAGAAGTACATCTACACTGTGTTTATTTTTCTATATATTATTTCTGTACATTTGAATGTTATTTTATTTAACCTGCTTTATACAGTATAAAGATTGTTTTAATCTATATATTTATACATATATTAAAAGTAAGACAGTAGAATCAATGTTTGTGAAACTAAGGGGCACATTTTCAAAGGGATGTGCTTTTGCATCCCCAACATGCGAGGGCCATCAGGGGCGTGGCAATATTCAGAAGCCCCTGATGTGCCTCCAATGTGTGCCACTAACCCAAGTGCACTGTGGCATGGAATATTACGATGCAGATATGCAAATAAGTCGTCCCTCATGTATATGCCCAGCATCACAATATTCAGCTGCACCCTTTCGAAGACACCACCAGATGCACCAGCACAAAGTTAGGTTTGCAAAACCTAGCCCTAATTTTGTGCTGGGCTGGGTGGTGACCTGCACAACAGCCAGCAGCTCACATGATCTCCCCCAACTCTGATTCTCACAGCAGCCGCAGTATCACAAAAGCAGACGTTCCATAGTGTAGTGAATCTCCCTTCCTGCCCCTCATCCCCATTATAATAAAGAATATCATCCCTGATTCCCACCTTTCCATAATGTAGTGTCCCCCCTCCAAGCCCCAATCCCTGATCTGTTCAATAATAACATCCCCGATCCCCACTTTTCCATAGTGTAGAGACCCCCCTCCCAGCCCCGATCCCCAATCTGTTTAATAATGGCATCCCCAATCCCCACTGTTCCATAGTGTAGTGTTCCTCCACCCTTGCCCAATCCACATGCAATGATGTCATCCCCAGCATGTTCAGTAATGTAGTGTCCCCCCCCTCCCCACAGCCCCAAGCACTGCCATACACTCCAACCCTCCCAGCCCCAGTAACCATACTGTGGAACCCCCCCCACCACACTGATCACAAGTGCAATGGACGGCCCCAATCCCCTGTCTCTGATGACTAGTGCCCCCCACCCCAGTAGATGGTAACAATTCTCTGCACTGCCACCCCAACTGGACCATTGCTGGTGAATAGTGCAGTCCACACCTCTCTGACACAACCAGCCACTGTCTGATCTGAATGGTACTCATACAGTATGTAGTATGATCTCATTGGCTGACACCTCACCCTGAGTGAAAAGCAGTGGACTAACAATTGGGATACAATTATAGTGGGGGTTCAGGCACCAAGTAACTACAAACCTGAGGGCTGTAAAAATAGTGCCAGTTGTTACAACAAAATTGCATACATTTCAACTGAAAGTCAACAAACCACAACTACATGACTCAGTGCAAGCCATAAAGGAGCCCCACAGGCAGCAGAGGCAGAGCTGGTACCAGGCACAAGTGAGTGTAACCAAAGTAGACAACAGAAACACCCCAGAAGTACCACAACCAACAGAGAATGCCACTGTGGTGCACAGTCCTGCTGGAACTAGTGGTGCTGCTGTGGTCCCTGTTGTGGGACTGGCTGCTGGTATTGCTGTGAATACTTTCTGCTGCATCTATGGCAAAACTGTCAAAGTCTGCTGCTCCAATTAATATGGATCCCCTGTTGTTCTGGCTGTTAAGCCTTTTCCTCAGCTGTGGATTCACACGTCTGCATTTTCCACAGCTGCAGAATTACGTAAGTCACCTTATCTGCAATTTTCCGCACATGCAGATGTTTTCTTTGTGAATATGCTGCAACTGAATTATCGCAGTGCTGCAAGCTGTTTTTCTGCAACAGCAGAATTTGTGGCTGTCTTTGAGAATCCAGCCCAATATTTTTCAAAGGAACTGGTAGTCTACATTCTCAGAGCTTCATACAATCCTGATATGTTATGTGCCAAAGAAGAATTCATAACGTAATAGGTTGTGTGTTAGAGCACAAACTAATAACTAGAACAAACTATTACAGAATGTGTTGTACTGTATGTTTGAATAATTAGAATTTCTTCTGTAACATACAGTGGTGCCCACTATCATGCTGCACCCAGTATCATGTTCCCTCATGTCTAGTCATATCAATCAGTGTCTTGAGTGAAAAATAATTAAGAATAGTCAAGGCCATCACTTTGTACTTTCCTGTCTGCTTGCAATTTGCCCCCTGACCACTATAGCCAGCAAGCTAAAGGGCTTGGGAAGGTACAGCACTGTTTCTGTACAATGCCAACTGATGACTCTTCAACATCCCTCAGACTTAATGTAGTTCTCTTTTTTCAGCTGACTAACCTGTTCAGTCACTGGTTAAGTAAACAGTGATGGGCATCATGGGGGCACTCAAGCACCAGCCTGAATAACAGTACACTATATCCAAATGCTGTGGAACATATTCCCAGGGGCTAGCAGCAAACATCACATCTTCTTTATAAAAAATAGGCAACATTTGGTATTGTATAATTTCAAATTGTTAATGAAAACAATCCTGTTTCTATATAAGATTCCTAGACTGGAGTAAAGTTTAGGTTTAGGTGCCAACAGCATAGCTGTTAGCACCTATAGTTGTCATGTGTACGCATGCATTTAGTCAAGTTTAAGGTAACATTCAGTGTGAATGATGTGGCTTCATGATGTCACTGTTGATGTCAGTGATAGTGTTTTAAGGCTTGGCATAGAGTTTTAGACCTGCACAAGCCTGGGTTGGAGCCCCTGTATTGCAATGTTTTTCTTTCTCACTACAATTTTTGTTGAATGAGAGAAATTATTGAATGTCATTTCTTCTGTAGTGAAGGGTTTCAGCAGAGCTAAATGCATACTTTCACATAATTTAACTTAGTTCTACATTATGTTGTAGTCAATTAATATTGTCCTGGCTGAGGCTCGTCTGGGTTAAAATACAATTTGAGTCATCTGTTTTGCAGGTTGTGACATAACCTCTGCTCTACAGGAACTTCAACTCACTTACTGTACCTGAAACTCAGTGGCAAACTGAATGTGTGTTTGCTTAACCAGCAAAGTATCTTTGGGTCAAATCCTGGCAGGGATTTAAACATTTTCTTGGACTATGGAAACTCACTTCAGTGGTGATTCATGGTAGTGTGAAGCTGGAATTGTAAATTATATTAAAAGTAAAACTACTTAAGAATAACAGTTTGTGAATGTAAATTTTTACCAGTAACATATTTTCCAGGTTGTGAGAGGAAATACAGCTCACTTACCTGTACTGTAGCTCAGTGGCAAACTGAATGTCTGTTTGTCTAACAGGCAAAGGATCTTTTGGTAAAATCCTGGCAGAGACTTAAACATTTTCTTTTAATATGGAAACTCACTTCAGTGGTGATTCATCATAGTATGACATTGGAATATTAAATTATATTAGAAGTAAACTTACCTAAGAACAACAATTTGTGAATGTAAATAATCTCCTGGGATAAGATTCCCAGTCACCTGTTTTGCCAGCTGTGACATCACCTCTACACCATAGGAAATGCAACTCTTTCACCCACAGCTCATTAAGGATCAGTGGTTTAAATTCAGGAAGACATAGTTAGAATCCTGCCAGGGACTGAAACATTTTTTTTTGTTTACTTTTTTCTAAGATGAAAACTAACTTGAGTACTGATTCGTGGTGGTGTTGACTTGGGAGAGTAAATTATATAAGTAAATTCACCTAAGAACAATAGTTTGTGAAGGTAAATTGCCTGCTGGATATGATCCACAGTCACTTGTTTTGCAGATTGTGACAAAACCTCCACACAATAGAAAATGTAATTCACTTACCTGCAGCTCAGAAGCATACCAAATATGTGTTCTTAGCGAGCACTGTATCAGTGATTCATATCCTGGCAGGGACTTACATTTGTCTCCATTTTTTGTAAGTTGGAAATTCACTTGAGTGGGATTGATGGTGGTGTAACATAGGAATAGTAAATTATATGAGAAGTAAATTTAGCTAAAAAAATATTTGTGATGGTCAATTGACTGCTGGGATTAGATCCCCATATGTCTGCTTTGCAGGTAATGACATAACCACTACATTATAGGAACTGCAACTCAGTTGCACACTAAGGCCCAGATATTCAAAAGGGTTGCGCATGGCACAACAGTGTTGCACCATGCACAACCCACTGATGCACCCCAGCACGATATTCAAAAGGGAAAAGTGCACCGCACAAATCCCGATGCGCCGGAGTGCATCAGTAATGTATGCAGGCACAGGTGGGGGGGCGTGCCCATGCATAACCTGCACAGCCTGATATTCAGCCCAGGATGTGCAGAGCCATGCATGCACAACCCTACTTGCACCTGCACAAAGTTAAGCCAAAAGGAAAAAGGAACAAATGATGGCCACCCACAGGTGAGCTGCTGCATTGCAGGGTGCAACACTGCAGCTGCCACCTGTGGGTTGCCACCTGAGTTCCTGCCACACCTGGCAGCACCCCCCCATGCCTATCATGGGCATCTGTGTAAATAAACCCCCCTCCAATATCCCTGGTGGTCCAGTGGACCGAGTGCTGCCCAATTGCAGGCATCTGGTTAAATAAACCCCCCGTCCTATATCCCTGGTGGTCCAGTGGACTACTATGTGCCCAATCGCAGGCATCTGTTTAAACACCCCCCCGACAATATCCCTGGCGGTCCAGTAGACCACACTCTGCCTGATCATGGGCATCTGTAAAACATAAAAAATTTCCTATTACCCTGGTGGTCTAGTGTACCCCCCTCCCCACCTGCCCACTGAGCCCCACCACCCCCATCAGCCAGTGGGCTGCAGCACCCCCCACCTGCCGCCCCTTGCGCCCTCTGACTGACAGCTCGGTAGAGCTGCACTCCCCGATGGTTCACAGCATGAGGCAGTGAGCGTGAGCCCATACCGCTATTACATTTCAGATATGTGAATGAATCATTCACATATCTGGAATGTAGTACGTATGGATTGCTACGCCCATTGGCTCTCGCCAGAACCAATGGGCGCGGCGGCCCTACCAAGCTGTCAGTCGGTGGGCAGCGGGCAGCAGGTGGAGGGTGCTGCCACCCGCTGGCTGACCAGGGGAGCGGGCAGTGGGGCTCAGTGGGCGGTGGGGAGGGGCACACCAGACCACCAGAGTAATAGGATTTTTTTTATGTTTTACAGATACCCGCGATCGGGCAGAGTGCGGTTCACTGGACCACCAGGGATATTTGCGGGGGGGTGTTTTAACAGATGTCTGCGATCGGGCGGCGATCGGTCCACTGGACCACCAGGGATATTGGACGGGGGCTTTATTATACTGATGCCCGCGATTGGGCACATAGTGGTCCACTGGACCACCAGGGATATTAGATGAGGCTCTTTTTTGTAGACAAATGCCCGTAATCGCGCTGCAGGGGGCATCGGTCCCCGACAGCTGCTGCCTGGCAGGGCGCCAGGTGCAAGTCGTCGGAGATCGGCACACCTGCATGCTAATGGGATACAAATGGGCCATAATGACATGCAAATGGCCCCATGTGTGCCTTGCATAAATTATGGCCCGACGCATGTCCCTTTTGAATATTGCAGGCGTTGTGAATGGCGCAATGGCACTTGGCGCTTAGCTCATTTCCATGCTCCACTTTGGCCACTTGCACTGGTGCAGTGTCACTGTGCCATGCACAGTGGGGGTGGCCAGGGTGCGATATTCAAAGCTGCTGAGCCATAGTGCAGCTCCGTTGAATATCGCCCAGGCCACACCCCTGCGCAACCAAGTTGAGCTGCGCCCAGGCTTGCACCACAGCCTGGCGCAGTTTGAATATCCGGGCCCAAATGTTTTTTTGCTTAGTAGGCAAAGCACCAATGGATCATATATCAGCAGGGAATTAAGTACTTTTTACACATTTTTTTTGTAAGATGGAAACTCACTTGAGTGGTGAATCATGGTGGTGTGGTGTTGGAATTGTAATTTATATGAGAAGTAAATTTAGTTAAAAACAGCAATTTGTAAAGGTAAACAAACAATTGGGATTAGAACCCCACTCTCCTGTTTACAGGACATGACATATCACTACATGATACGAACTGCAGTTCACTTACTTGCAGCTCAGTGGCACACTGAATGTGTGTTTGCTTGCTAGGCAAAGAATCAGTGGCTTAAATACTGGCAGAAACTGATATGTTTGATTTATTATTTTTTAAGATGGAAACTCCCTTGACTGGCAATTCATGGTGCTGTGGAGGTGTTTTAGTAAAACATATGAGAAGTACATTTAGCTAAGAACAGCAATTTGTGAAGGTATGTCACCTGCTGGTATTAGAGTCTGAGCTGCCTGTTTTGCAGGTTGTGACAAACCTCTACACCATCAGAGCTGCAACACACTTACCTGCAGTTCAGTGATACATTTGATGTGTGTTCTCTTAAGTATCCAATTTAATAAACTTTGTTGAAGTTTTCCAAATTACAAAAAGAAAATAGGATAAACAATAAACACTAAGAAAACATTAATAATATAACAAAAAACAACAAATAATCTACACTACCCACTAAAATTTCCCTTCTCCACATCCCAGTCACACACACACCCTTACTCACCCTCCCTCAACCCGGAGCACGAAAACTAAGGATTTGAGACTTAAAAAAAACAGGGCATATATTAATATATTGAATTGAGAGGCAGAGTAATGATTCCTATCAGGATCAAGCATAGTGTATACCTGTCAGGATAGAAGGGCTTCCAAGGGACCACAATGCTCCCAATATTTCTCATATCTGTCCTGACAGGATGCAATATGTCTCTCTGTAGTCAGAGCCTGTAAAATCTCCTGTTGTCATTCTTTGTATGAGGGCACAGTATTGTCCATCCAGTGATGAAGGATCACCAACTTAGCAGTTATTGAGATCAAGGCCACATAGGCCTTACGGGGCCCAAAAAGGTCTGCTGGGTAATCTATGATAAGACAGATCTGGGGAGTAAAGTAAGTGCCTAATCCTATAAAGGGGTGAAGAGAGGTACAAATTGAAGTCCAGAAGGGAGACACTTTTGAGCACTCCTATAGGATGTGCTTCAAGGAACCTACTCCTGACCCACAGTGAGAACAGTCTGGGGTGGCCCGCCATCCCATTCTATGCAATCTTTGTGGGGTATAATACTGTATATATTATGTAGGATATGAAATTTGGTAAAATAATATCTGTCTTGTTTGACATATTTGAAAAGTCTTGTCCAAAGTAATTGCCAACCCTCGGGGTCTAACTGCAAACTGAGGACCTGTTGCCAATAATAACATGCACCAGTTAACCCCCCAGGATCAATATTCTGAAAGTAAGAGTAAAAATTGGAAATAGGATGAGGCTGTTCTACAATCAAAGCAAGCTCCACCAGAGTGATGCAGGTTGGGGCAGTCCAGGGATTCGGGACCAAAAAGTTGGAAATCACTCAAGAAAGTTGAAGATGTTTAAAGGAGTGGTAACAGGAATGGAAAACCGATGTTGTATGCTCTCAGCTGAATACATCCGACCATTCACTATCAACACTGCTAATGAGGCTTGCTGAAGTGGAGGGCAAAAATTAAATGGGATGGGATGATTGGCTAGCCAGATATTAGGGTTTCCCAGTAAAGGTTGTAATAAATACTTGCTCCAGTCAATCTTCTAAATACTCACAGAGTTGTTTAAGAGCCCACATTAAAAGGGGTATTTTTGAACTGTGGAGGAAGAGATGAGGGTTTGAGGTATAACAAACTACAAAGTTGCAAACCATACATTTTGCAAAGTTGGGCTTCTAAAGAAAGCCAAAGAGGACAGTAAGCAGGGACTGTGGAGACAGCTTGAAAATGGGGCCATCAAAATAATTTACTGCTGTGTAAAGTGCAGTAGTATAGAAAAAAATGAGGCAACCATATGCCACCTCTTTCCTTTGTAAGTGTAAATTTGAAATAGGTTCATCGAACTTCCTCCTGCTTCCATAAAAAGTCTGTCAAAAGACTTTGAAGCTGGGTAAACCACACCTTAGGGAAAAATAAACCCAACATACTCAGGTGGTATAGAATACAGGGTAGAATGTTAATTTTAATGATGTTAACTCTACCCCACAGGGTAAAAGGAAGAACCATCCACCTCCTCAAGTCCTCTTTGATTGTCTGGAGCAGGGGTGCCTGGTTTTATCTTGGCAGTTTTGAGAAGGAACTGGAAATGTGGATACCTAGGTACATAAGGGTTTTAGGTTCCCAACAGAGGCCCATGTCCAGAATCTGTTGTCTGGAAACATAAGCATGCAAAGGTAGTACCCGGGTCTTGTCTAAGCTTAACTTATACCCCGCCACTTCAGAAAAGTTGTTAAGCTCTCTTGGGCCATGGGGATCAAAATTAAGAGGGATTCAATGTGAAGGAGAAGATCATCCACATAAGCCAATAATTTGTAACTGGAATCTCCCACCTCAATCCCTCAGATAGCTGGATTTTGTTGAATCTTATGAAGAAGTGGTTCCAACGACAAATTAAACAAAAAGGGAGAAAGTGGGCACCCCTGTCTTGTACCTCATTGGAGTACAACAGGGGCAGATACAAAACCATTACATCTAATTCTAGCAGTAGAGTTGCAGTACAAAATTTTTATCCAATCACAGAAAATGGAAGGAAAGCCAAATTTATGAAGGACTGCAAATAGAAATGGCCAGGAAACTCTATCAAAAGCTTTTTCTGCATCTAGTGAGACCAAGATCTCTGGTGTCTTGCTCTTCTCAAATGCAGAAATGAGATATAACAACTTTTGAACATGATCACTGGAGTGGCACCCTGACATGAAGCCAAACTGTTCTGGAGAAATTAGACCATCGCAGACTTGAAGTAAATGGTTGGCAAGTATTTTGGACAGTATTTTCAAATCAGAGTTGAAGACAGATATGGGATGATAACTGCCAGGAAGAAGTTCATCCTTCAGTGGCTTAAGGATAAGGGAAATCCAGGCCTGGGAAAGAGAAGAGTCCGTAAGACTGGAGGAAAGTAAATAACTGAAAAGGTGGGCTAGAAAAGGAGAAAAGATGTCTACACAAGCCATATGAAAGATGTTGAGGAAACCATCCTGCCCAGGAGCCTTCTCTTTCAAGAGATGTTCAATGACCCATTGAACTTCTGAAGGAGTTATAGGGACTTTTAAAATATCCTGCTGATGAGGGAATAAGGGGGAAAGGGGGAGTAAATTCAAATAGGCTCCAACCTTCGATGTGAGATTTGTGGAGATGGGATCCAGGCTGTAGAAGGAGCTATAAAAATTTTGAAAAGCATCCACTATATCGCAGGTTTGAGTAAGTATTGGATCATCTGGTGAGGGCTGGAGGGAGGGTATAGCTCTAGAGGACTCTATTTGCTTCATTTGAAGAGCCAGAAGCTTTCTAGCTCTTTCTCCTGACTTCAAGTAGCGTATTTTTGTATGCTGTAGGGCAAGTTTAGTCTTTTTAGTCGGCATTCCATAATATTGTGCCCGATCATTAAGTCAGGCCTAAGAAGTGGCATCAGATGTAGAGAACAGAGAGTGTTCAAGCAGGGAGATCTGTGATAAGAGATGCTTCTGTTTCTTATTGTGGCATTTTCTAGCCATGGTGGCTAGTTGAATGCACTCCCCTCATACCACACACTTGGCCATAGCCCATACTACATCCAGGGTTAATACTGACCTGTTATTATCCTGGAGAAAATTACAAAGATAAGTTTGAATAGCTGTTCAGGAATCGGAGTCTATAAGAAGGTCAGGGTTAAGGCACCAGATCCTGTCCTGCTCATCTAGTCACCAAATAGTATGAACCATCAGCACAGGGTGATGGTCAAAGATGACCATGGGTTGAATAGAGCAAGATAGGAGTCAAGGCAGATAGTATTTGCTGATCAGGAAAAAATCAATATGGGAAAATGCTGAATGGGGGATAAAATGAAAAGCATACTGGTGGGTGGTTGGGTACAGGATACGCCATGGATCCACCAAACCCATATTATCCATTAGTTCCCATAACCCCCATTGTCCTGGCAAGAGATCCTTCCTACAGTGCCCTAATCAATCCATTTCTGAAAGGAAGCTCAGATTCCAGTCTACCACCAATAGAATAGGCAAATGAATGTAGGGTTGCAAATGAAGTATTAAGCTAGAAAAAAGTTGCAGGAAATCGGAATTGGGACCATAAATTGTGCCAAACAATAACTCCGTAAGGCCCAGGCATCCATGTAGGAATACGAAGCATCCCTCAGGGTCCCAGCACTCATGTAGCAAAGTAAAGGAAGTCTGCCTGTCAATCAGAATTGTAACCCTGCCTTTTTTCTTACTGTAGCCCACTACAAAGGCTTGCCCCACCCACTCCCTGCAAAAGTACAAAATATCTTCCCTCCTCAGATGTGTCTCCTGGAGGAAAGCTACCCCAGTTTAAATTTTCTTAAGCTGCTTCAGTATGACAGGCTGCTTTCCCTTATTGCAAACCCCTTTAATAGTCCAAGAAATAAATCTAAAATGTACACTCATAAGTGACTGTCATAAAAGGATAACGCAGGGAAGAAATCACTAGCCCTGTATGAAAATCAAAACCCTGTGCATGTAGTGCTCCAGATCCACCCTCCCCCTCACCCATCCAATGAGCTCCCTACTCCCAGTGAACCCCATCCCCAAAAAAAGATATATAAACTAAACAAACATAACAAAGACAGAATCTCAACGAACCCCCTAGTCCTAACAGCTGAACTCCAAATCTAATCCAGCCCATGATGATTAGCATTACACTGCCTGACAGACCCTCCCCCCCCCACTGGAATAGTAATTTAGCATGAAAAACATCTACAGTGTTCTCTTAATTGTTTTATTTATTTCAAATGTTTTACCAGGTAAGTCATATTGAGCTGGTAACAGCTTGTTTCCAGATGCATCCTGGGGAGAAAATAGAAGAGAATAAAACTGATCATAGGTACAATGTACACAAAATAATACCGCAGTATGGAAATAAGTAAAGCAAGGTATACAAATTACAAGAAAAAACTTCAAAATAAAATTTCCATGCAGTAAATTACCACACAGTAAATTACAAAACAGGCAAAAGAACATTAAACTGAGAGTAACAAGACAATAATATGAGGAGTAGGGAGTAGTGACTAATTAACTTTAGGGAAAGGGGTTAAGCTAAGTCTAACAGGCAAAGGATCAGTGGTTTGAATGCAGGCAAGCACGCAGTTTATTGTAGTTTAATATGTAATCATTTCACAATTTACAGACCTTATTTGGAACCTTTGGTACCACTGATACTATGATTATCAATGTGAAAGTTACATGTTGCTAGTTCATTTGCTGAGGAGAGAGTCCTGAAGAAACCTGCAAATCTGAAAGTGGACAAGGCCATGGGGCAAGATGGATATTGAGGGACCTCAGAGAGGTGCTGACTGCTCTGACAGTTTTATTCAACCACTCACTAGGGATGGGAGTGGTCCTGGAGGACTGGAAGAGGGCAGATGTAGTCCCACTTCACAAAAGTAGTAGCAGGGAGGAGGCTGGCAGTTACAAGCCAGTCAGCCTTACATCAGTGGTGGGGAAATTAATGGACTTGCTACTGAAAGAAAGGACTGTGGAATACCTTGAATCAAGTGGCATACAAGATCTGAGGCAGCATGGATTCATTAGGGAGAGGTCAAGTCATACTAATCTAATAGATTTCTTTGACTGGGTGACCAGGGAAGTAGATCAGCATGGAACGGTGGATGTGGCCTACATAGATTTCAGTAAGGCCTTCAACACTGTTCCACATAGGAGACTGGTAAACAAGCTGGGCAACCCAGGAGTGGGTCCAAAAGTGGTAATCTAGGTAATTAGTAGGGGGATAAGAGTAGTGATAGGCATAGTCCTGAAAATTAAGTCTGTGAATTAATTCACAAATTTCATGACATTTGCAAAGCAAAATCCACAAAACTTGCATGATTCACGGCTGTGAATTTGTGCAAAATTCACCACAAAGCATGAAGATTTATCCACGAATGTCATGCTTTGCCCATGAATTTCACATTTTGCGGTGGAATTCATGCAATTCTCAGGAAATACTTTGCGTTCTTAAGTTTCCCAGGTAGTGGGAGGCTTTGTGAAGCTCCACGAAGTGCTAATGTTTTGGAATTTGCACAAACTTCATGGGCAAAGTTTTACTTCACAACATCTCTAGATAGGCGACAGAGGGTGGTGGTAAATGGAGTTCACTCCGAGGAAGGGAGGGTGACCAGCGGGGTGCCACAAGGATTAAAAGTGGGACCACTCCTCTTTAATATCTTTGTTAATGACACTGCAGAGAGGCTAGAAGGGAAGGTATGCCTTTTTGCAGATGACACAAAGATTTGCAATAGAGTAGCCGCACTAAGATGAGTGGATAAAATGAATAGAGATCTAAGTAAGTTTGCAGAGAAATGAGAAGTGTGCCAACTAAGTTTCAATGCCAAAAAGTGCAAAACCATGCATTTGAGGTGCAGAAGCCCAGTGTCAGAGTACAAAATGGTGGGAATGGTACTGGTGACCACCAAACAGGAAAGAGATCTTGAGGGTAATCATATCTGATTACATAAAGGTGGCCAAACAATGTGACAAGGCAGTGAGGAGAGGCAGTGGGATGCTCGGGTGCATAGGGAGGGGTATCACTAGCAGAAAGAAGGAGGTTGTGATACCTCTGCATACTGTAAATCTCTGGTGAAACTTCACCTAGAGTACTGACTCCAGTTCTTGACTTAGTTTACAGTGGTGCCCCTAAATCTTCCCTTACCAGGCTGGACCACTTTTTCCATTCTTTCTCTCTTTTAGCTTTAGATTACCCCTCCCTCCCCATACTCACCACTGCTGTCTTCACTTTCTCTTCCTCTCTCTTGGTGCTAGGTGTCTTTCCCATTGTCCTCTATTACTGTATATCCAAATTCTGGTTCAGATCCCTTCCCTCCAATCTTAAATCCATTCCATTCTCTCCTCCTTCTTCCTCCTACCTTCTCCGCAACACTAATTCCCCTTCTTTTTCTATTTGTTCTAGAAAATCGACTGTTGGACAATCTGTTTTTTCTTACCGATTTCCTAAACGTTAGTTTTCCCTTGCTCTTTGTGATCATTCTGCCTCTTCTCCTCCCCACGTACAGTCTCTTCTTTATGACTTTTGTTCTCCTACCTGCAACTGTCTATGACACTCTCCTGTTCTTATTCTCTTTCTTTATACACAAGTGTGCTTTATTTGGTACTTGCATCATGTGTTAATTTGCCTCTAATTATTTATATTTATACTTCATGTATTACTATATTACTGTAACTGACCTCTTATTTTCACCAGTGTATTGTTTAGCTATCTACTTCTCCCATTTCCCCCAAGACATATCTGGAAATGAGCTGTTCTCAGCTCAGTATGTCTTTCCTGGGTAAACTTTTAAATAAATAAATAAGTTTAAAAAATTAAAACATTCCGTGAATCTCTTGTTGGTCCAATAAAAGGTTATCAAATCACCTATTTTGTTCATGGTAGGGAATGAATAATTTATAAGCCTAAATATCTGTAATGGCCCCCAAACTGCAGCTGGTCTACAGACTTACTTTAGGAACTATACAAAGGTCATCACCACCCCTCATTGATCCTGCATTACTAAGAAGCATTAATTCAGTTTCTTCTAAGTATAAGACCAGTGTATTCTCTATCATTAAGTCCTGAAGAGCACACTATCCCAAATGAAGAAAGGCTTGAACATGGGAATGGATTCATTACACGTATAACAAAAACATGTTCATCAACACAAAGCTGGTACAGTGACTGAGGCTTATTTCAATATATTTTAAACTTTTCCCATGGTTTGTGCTATAAATTTAAAAAAGAAGAGTCAGAAGACTAATCCTTGAGGGCCTCCCTTTGGGATTAACCCATGAGAAAAATGTGAGTGATTAATATTTACACTTTGGATTTTCTGGCTTAAATAACTTTAAACTGAATTAATGAGCTGGTAAGACCAAACATGTAGCTGTAAAATGCTATTGTTTTTAAAACTGTCTAATATAGTTTTATTTTTAAAGAATTTTCTTTTTCATTATGCTCATTGGTGTTCTACTGGATCATATTAACTGTAATGGGGTGAGCAGTACTTTACCTGAAAACTGACATATTTAGTTCTATTCCACTTCATTTTCCATCAGCATTGTGACCTCGCATATTGTGATTTATACAATGGCAAGAAAATGTGCTTAAATGTGGTTGGTATGACATGAAGAGTTGAGCTACATGTGCCTCACATGCCACCATGCTGGCAACCTGCATTCAGAAGAAGACCTGGATCATCTGGGGTTGGTTGGGGAGGGAGAGGATAGAGCGTCAGGAGGAATGTTCTCCTTTCCTGAGGAGGGAGGATTACAGCACCCTGCATTTGCCTGCCCTCTAGCATCAGCTAGGGTTACAGCAGTCTGGGACTGTCAGGATAGGTTAGGAGGCAAAGTGATTTATGCTTATGTCCCACATGCGGTACCATGCATATGGACATCTGGGAGGCATTGCACATCCGCTCTTCCTTTGGAAAGTGAGATAATTGAGGAAAAAATGACTCCTAGAAAGCCATTAACATCCAGCCACTTGCTGGCCCTGCACCTGACAAACATCCAGGCCATTTTGCCTTTCACATGATGGTAAGTCCTGGCAGAAAACCAGGAGAATGGGATGGAATCTGGAGGGCTGCTTGGGCAAGTGGAAAAAAGGCACTAACTGCAAAAAAAAAAATGTCATTGGTCAGTGCACCCTGGAGACAGTGATGTTATTTGACAATAACATCACTTATATCTAGGCCAGGCACACACATGACCACATCACATGACAGCAAATTTCAACATATCCCTCCCTAGTACTTACATTCCAACTGTCACAAAAATCCTATCAGCACCATACTTCACTCTGTTTGCAGAGCAGCTTGTAGACAAAATGTTCACCGAAGCCAAATCAGCTTCATTAACCTCTAAAACTCCAGTCACCATTTCAACATCTAAAACAGCAGTCTAAGTGAGTGCAAAAAATCCAAAAAGCTGTCATTTAGATTTAGCACCCTCTGATGTCAATCAACTGGAAGTCGATCACAATGAAGTCAACACCAGATGCCAGGCAAATTGGTTGGTCAGAGTGCTAAATGACTGGGTCACAGAAAAACAAATATCCAGCTGTTTTGAGACAATCGATCACACAGAACTAAGCCAAGTATGTATAATTTCTACAACATGGTCTGAAATTCAAACATGGAGCCCTACAGTGCCTCTAGCTATGTTTGGCTCTGTGCAGTGAGTAATCACAATTTCTATTAACCACCCTCAGCCACTCATTTAATCTCATGGCTGATTGTGAATTTTGTAGTGCCAGTAACATCTTTGTGGGTTACCTCAAAAATCTCCACCATCAAGGCTGAGATGCTATGAGTCACTATTATCTCATCAGCCACTCTGATATGCAAGAAGAGAGCAAGTTCAAAGCACTTAACCCTGAAACCATGGTAGGCCCCATCATATGCAGCTTTCTCAAACTACATTTTGGCCACCCCAGCTGCAAAGAACAGTGATCCTTAAAGCCAAACTCTCACAATGTAAAGAAAAAAATTACCAGAGTCTGAAATTCTTCACGTAGAAACATAGAATTTGTACTTGACCACCTAGTCTGCCCATTTTTCTCTACCTACAGTTTCACCGTGTCTTTCATTTAAAAGAAGAAGAATACAGAGCGGGACTGAAAAAAACTCTATTACACTATGTTCGAAATTCCAGGGCAACCACTCTGTGCAGTGAAATGCCTCCAAACACATCTAAATAAATTGCCACAAAATCCACCATGCTTATTTCTACACCCAGGTATAAAATCTGAAAGCCAACTTCAACATGACCCCATAAGTGGCAGGTGAAATTGTGCAAATCCGTTTTGCATACTTTTTGCAAAAATGTGCCATTTTTACGAATGTCAGTAAAATTTTGCAAAATGATGATATTATATCCAAAAACCCAATTTCTACATAGCACTACATTTGCTTTGTGAAATAATGCATATTCTCATTTATTTTGTGTAAATTGAATGTTGCTAGAGGTAACATGACTCACCTAGATGGTAATGTGTAATATGGGAGCCATTTTATGCTAAGCATGTGTGCTTTGGCACAATTTGAATGAAAGTGTGCAATGTTAATAATAACTTTAAAAAAATGAATACTTTCAAAAATGTGCAATATTTCTACACAAAGTGTAACCACAATGAAAACCACCTTTTCAGAGGGGGGAGGGAGGTGTTTACCATGAATCCTTTGTATATAGACTGAGCATGCTCCAGTGTTGGTCAGCCAACTCTATGCATTCAAAGAGAGAGCTGTCAGAACAGTCAGACCTATGGTTTTGTTCAATCCTCCATCAGAGATAGCCTAAAATAAATTTTTCCTTTTGAAATCTGAAAGAACAGAATGGCAATTATTTGTTTTTATGTTATTGTTTCAAGTCACTGTAGTTTATAGCGTTTACTTAGGAAGGATGAATTTTCTCATTTCAAAACACTTAAGGAAGGATTTTTTCCTTTTTTCTTTGTTTGTGACTATCTAAAAATGCTGCATGCTACATTGATCAGGGTGTCCTGCATACTGTGTTGCAATGCTGTAAGATTGCAGAGCTGTAATAACAATTCTGCAGCATTGACATTTATTGTATATTTGTTGCACCACGTATAGCAGTCCTGGAATGTAGCATGTGCAGTAAACACTGTTAGTTACTAATCACTCCCTTTGTAGCTTTCAGGGTGTCAGCATGATTCTATAAAATGAAGGCCAGAGTAGTGGTGATGGTGGTGGTCTGGGGTCATGGCTTAATGAGTTAAAGCACAGTGTTCAAACTTTAAAAATGAAAATGAAGGTCATGCCTTCTTGTTTGCGAGGGCATCAAAGCAGTAGTCACAGCGAGTTGCTGTCTGTCAGAGGGGGGAATTACTACACATACTGTATTACAAATCTGACTGAGAAAAAATAAAGGTGTGGTTGAACCCACTCAACTGAAGGAGAAGGAGAAGGAAATTTACCCTGTGATCCTTGGCCCTACCACTTTTCTGACACTTCTACCACCAATGAATAATATGGTAGCTTGTGACATGTGTGACTGCGATTGAGCAAACTGCAAAATAGTGACTCAATTGCGATGCATGTCATGGGGGCTACTGATGAGGTAGGGTGACCGGATGGGGGTGGGTTCATGCATATAGCGACAGGATGTCGCTACACATACGTGTGCATGGTGGGGTGGAAGCGAGCATGTTCATTGAGGGGCAGGAGGGTTTTTGAGGGGTGGTGCCATGGTGGGCTGCTGAACTGGCCCCGTGGCATGGTGAGTGGGTTCACAGCTTGCGTGGATAGGGTGATGGGTTCAGGCCAGGGTACAGGTATGTATTTGTTGCACCTGGCCTGAATTTTTTTTTAATGTTTTGCACCCCATGACATGCACCTCCCTGGAGTTGAGAATCCTTAAGTAGGGGGGTGCAGGGGGTGCAGCCCCCCACATAAAACATCATAATTGTAAGTCTCTGGTGCCGTTTTGCTGTTGGAGTCACATAGCTGAAACTGATTTTCAGTGATATGACTTCACCGTAATGGCTATTGTCTTCTGGCTGTTGCCATTATGACATACAACCAACAATATTTAAACAAAAAAAAGTATGGAGACATTTTAAAGAAATTAGCTAATAAAAGTACAAAATTATGATATTTACATAAAAAAGAAATAAAGACAACTAAAACAAAGCCAAACAAAAACCCTTGGGCAACAGGGACATTTTTGGTTTAATTTGACTGCATTCTTTACTGAGGGTTTAGGTAAGAGGGTGTTTGGGAGATGTCAAGCTATTAACTTCACAGCCTGACACACACTGAAAACATAACATTCACCACAATCACCTCTGTGACCCATCATGTAATTTACTGTCCCTTGGCTGACAGTGACCTGGCAAGGATAATCTCCAATATATCCACCATCCATCTCATCCCACCAATCAGTGGAGGGATGGCAGAAATATTTGAACTTCATTTCAATGAGTTATTTTAGATATTTCATATCAGATGACCTAAAAGTGGCCAGACAGCATGACAAGGCAGCAGGGAGAGTCAGTGGAATGCTAGGGTGCAGAGCGAGGGGTAGCAACCGCAGAAAGAAGGAGGTGGTGTTACAAATCATTAGTGAGACATCAGCTAGGGTACTGTGTCCAGTTCTGGAGACAGTATCTCTGGAATGACTGAGTAGAGGCAGTCCTGAGGAGGTCTACTAAAATGGTGCAGGGTCTGCACCAAAAGCCCTGTTTGAGATTAAAGTACCTCAATATGTACACCCTTGAGGAGAGGAGGAAGATGGGGAATATGATAGAGACTTTCAAATACATCACAGGTAGAAATAAGGTACAAAAGGGTAGCACTTTTTAGAGAAAAAGATGTTCAAAAACAAGGGCTCATGCCATGAAGCTAGAGAGGGAAGACTCAGGTGAAACATGAGAAAATACTTTTTTCACAGAAAGGGTGGTGGATGCATGGAACAGCCTCCCAGAGGTGGTGCTGGGGGCAAAAACTCTGATGGAATTCAAGAATGAATGGGAAAGTCACAAGGGAACTTTAGCAGGTTGGAAAGGGAGGGTAAAAACTGGAGATCAAATTGGGTCTGCCTTATTACAGTAGGTAGAGAAAATTGGCAGACTAGGTGGGCCAAGACATCCTTAAATGCCATCAAATTCTTTAATTCTATGTTGATAAGAGGTACATGTAACTAAATACTGATTTACACTGTTTCTTCTTCTCTTTAAGGTTCTACCTATTTAACTCTTCTATAGCCTGGAGTAAGCATGCTGAGTGATCCCCACAGCCCAAAATGTAATTCCTGTTCAAACTGCATTGGGTGATGAAGGAGACTATACAGACTATTTTCTCTCTTTTATCTTTTTTTTGTGAAATTACTTGGGAAGATTTTATAGCCCCTGTTATTATTTCTAGGTTAATTTCTTCATTGTACTGCTAGCACCATTTGATAAGTGCTGCATAGCAGTAGATTGATGAATTTGAAATTGAATGATATAAACAAAGTGTGATTAGTCCAAGCCAACAGCAATTATTTTAGCAATCAATTTTGTAACTTTTGTATGTTTTCTATGCACTTTGCACTTATGACCACCTTAATTGAAAGGCTATGCCTATAGTTCAATGGGGTGAGCAATCAGCCACGCTCCCTTCCTGAGCTATATAAACATTTCCTCCCAGCCTACTTCTGAAGAACTATTTCTTTTTGCCAGCTGGAGGCTCTGTCAATCTCAGCCTTCTCCCTTGAGTCTGCTGGGGCATGCCCCCGGCACCTGCCTCGCTCCTTTCCTTGTGCTTTGGGCTCTGCTTGGTTTGCTCAGGACTTCTGTTCATTGGGTTTCTCCTGCTTTTTGGTTAGTATTGGATGCCTCCGGCTACTGCATGCTTCTGTGTGTTGCTCCTTTCAGGTAGCATCCACATAGAGCGCATATTATTGAGTGCTGTACTTTTGAGTGACTCAATAATAGTGCTCTCAATGAGAGTGAGTGGTACACTAGGTAGCTATATCCTGTATAGTGAGTATAGCAAGGGGCTGTACTCACTACTACAGGATATAGGCTCATGTGTGGCCAGTTTCCACCGAGCTGCTCACATAGTGTAGTGGTGTACACCACTGCTTGCAGTGTGAGTAGACCCATGTTCAGATCTAGCTGCAGGTTGAATTTTTTTGGTTTAACATCAATAACTTGCCCCATGGTCGCATCCCCTTGGGTTGGTTGTTTTAGTTAGGAGTATGGGGCACTCCACAAAGGGAGGGTGCAGGGTGAAGCCATCCACATAAGAAAAATGTTTTGTGTGTGTGGATTTAAAGTATTGTAGTGACCGTCGCTATTTGCGACGGTCACTACAATATTAGGTGCTCTTTTGACCATGGGCTCTTTTGTGGTCACTTTATGTGATAGGCGGTCTTTCAGACTCACCTTTATCAAATAAAACCCTTGTTTCCTGTCCTCCTGTGTTTGTGTTTTTCATTTTGTATTTTTCTTTTGGGGGCTTTCTAGTTTTTAGGGCTGCAGTGGGAGGAGCCTTGCAGACTTCTTGCTATGAGAAAAGAACTCCTGCATTCCTTGTGATTGAACAATATGTTGGAGTTTCAAAACAGTCACCTTATCATCTGTGAAGCACTCTTCACTGCAATACTTTACTATCGGCGGTCAATTTCTTTTATTTTAAATTTACATATTCCCCCCTCCTGACCCTCCTTCTCAGCACCCAACCACCCTCCAGAAACATAATAGTGACACTGGCGGTGCACAATTCCCCAGTGTCCCGATCATGAAATCCTGTTACTGACCCCTCCAGTCCACTACCACACATACATGGTTATTTCTGTTTTTTTTAATGTATTCAATTTATTTATTGTTTCCTTCCCACCACCCAACCGTCCCTCTCAGCACCCACCACCCCACCCTTCCAGAAATGTAACCATGGCACTGAAAGGTGTCCTATCCCCCAGTACAGGGATCCTCGATCCCCCCTCCACTATCGCGCATTCATGGTTGTGCTTGTTTTTTAATATATCTTTATAATTTCCCTCCACCTGACCCTCCCTCTCAGCACCCAAAATGCCACTACCCCCCCCAGAAATTTAACCGTGGCACTGGGGGGGTGCCCAATCCGCCAGGTTAGGAATCTTCCTCCCTCCTCCCTTCCACTACTGTGCATGTACAGTTATTTGGTTTTTGTTCTTTATACATTCCTCACCCCACCGACCCTCCCTCTCAGCACCCACCAGCACCCCAGAAACATTACAGTGGCACTGGGGTGCCCAATCCCCAGTGCAGACATCCTCATTTCTTTTTATCCTGTAAAAAGTCCATCAATGTATTTTGTGGCCATTGCACTCCCCACCACCCAAACCTCCCACTCAGCACCCACCACCCACCAACCCCCCCAAGCCCCTACTTACCCATCAGGGGTCCAACGCCATTATCCTCTTTGGACTGCACACACAACTTCACTCTTCAAATCTGGACTGCAAACTGAAGAAACAGGTATGCGATTCAATATATTTCAATGGTGTTTTAAACTTACTTGCATAACTTGGCCATTTTTTCATATTTTTGGTCTAAACTTTCAGCATGCCTTTTTTGGGACACCAGCACATGAACAATTGAGCTGTCATTTGGTAAATCTGTCCCAGAAGGTGATTTTGTGGTCCCTGTGCAAAATCACCTTTTGGGCAGAACTTGAAAATTTTCTCTGACCTTGTTCATGAGGTGGGGTCCTAAGAAGGCTATGTTGAAAATTCGGTGTAAAAATATTTAAAAACAACAAAGTTATGCACCTATGTTGAATTGTGAGAATGCAGGCTCATAACTTTGATAATTTTTAATGTTTGTACCCCAAACATACAACATAGTCATATATTTTTTTAATTTAATATACTTTATTGATTTTCTATTTTTACAGCATGAACAAAAACAAAATAAAAGGAAAACAAATATCACTGTAAACATTGGTAGGTACTCCCTGGCATATTGGAAGGTAAAAGAGAAAACATGCAGCAGTGGTAGCTGATTCTAGGGAGTTGTTTATGGAAGGCCTTTAAAAATCTAAAGAACACAGTCACGACAGTGTAAGACCCAATGATAAAAAATGAAACCTATCCCAAAAAAGTAAGGTTACTCCCCATCCCCCTCCTTCCTGTCCCCTTCAACCCTCCCACCTTGGAGCGTGTATTGATTGAACAGATGGGTGTGCTGTTGAGTGTTAACCATGCTACTAAGTGAATGAAGGTTGAGGCAAACTCATCTGCTATGGGGCTATGTTAAGCAAGTAGGTGAGTTCTCCTTCCTGGGGAGTTAGGAGCTCCCCAACCTGCTGGGAACTACCCGACCAATATGCATGATGGGTATCAGTGCTAGTAGTTGGCCCCATCGAGCTCTGCAGGCCAAATCCTGATTATTCTGCTGGGCTATGTGTTTTTCCAGCTCCAAAGCCTGGAGTAGTTCCGCATGCCATTCTTGAAGAGGTAGGCTATCCTGATTCACCCAATGGTGGGCTATAATCAGTTTTGCTGTACTTTATGAACTCTCAGCATATCATTAGGAAAGAGCACTAAGAGGCAAATTTGTAGGGTAAAATAGGGCTGTAACCCAAACATGGGATCGAGAGATGTTCAGATTTTCTGCCAAAAGGAGAAAGCCCAGTCACAATCCCAGAAAAAGTGCTTGGTCATCCCAACCACTTTCCCACAGACAGTGCAGAGAGACAATTCTAATCTCCTCATCTGATAAAGGTGGGTGGGAGAATAATACATGTTATGCAAGATAGGGAATTGAAAGTTCGTTAGTCGATCTTGCTTGATGTATTTATATAATCTCTGCCAGACTCTTTTCCACTCTTTGTCTTCAACAGATAGGTTAAGTTCCTGCTGCCAGTAAAAGCAGATTCCTCTGGGTAAATGAAGGTCCTGTACCTGCAGGATTTTGTAGAAAAGGGAGATTGTGTGGGGTTGTATGGCGGCATCCCGAGTGATTGTTTCAGAGGGTTTGCAGAGTGTTGCCAAGGAGGTGGACCCAGAAAGGCTGCGAGTACCCATCTTAGCTGAAGGTGTTTGAAGGTATGCAGAGCAGGGAGAGAGAATCTTGACTGAAGTTCAGGAGCTGAACAAATTTTGCCATCTGCTAGAAGAGCAGACAGGTACCTCCCATAGATTGGGACTGAAGGCTGCCGGGGTGGTGCAGCCTACGATTTTGAAATGGGGATTGCCCAGAAGTGGCTGGTCCAGATCTTTATATAGGGATATAGATAGAAGAGAGTAGATCTGGCACAGTACCTTTACAAACCATCACAAGGGGGGAGTCCTCAAAGAAGAGGGAAGCTTTGACGGTTTATTATAAAGAAGGGATTGAAGGGCAATGCCTTTGACCTTACAAAGTTGCTGTTCGAAAGGTAGCCTGTGGGGAATGTAGTCATGTACAGTGTCACTGGTTTGGTATGAGCTCCATCTGAAAATCTTACCATAGTGGATTGCACAATAGTATAGGAAGAGGTTAGGAAGACATAGACCTCCCACATCTTTTGGATATGTTAGTTTAGAGTATGCTTGTCGTACTGCTTTCCCTTGCCATAAAAATTCATATATAAGAGATTACAGTCTAGAGAACTATTGCTTAGTGAGATAAGGGCATATCATACTAAGTGGGTATAATAAGCATGGTAGAACATTCATTTTGAGCACATTTATGTGACCCCAAAGAGAAAGGGGGAGATATCTCCACCTTTGTAGATCTACTTTTATGGTTAGTCAAATTGGCGAGAGGTTTAGTTTAACCATGTATATCAAGGTGCGAGGTAGTTTGATTCCAAGGTTTGTAAGAGCTGTGGGCTCCCAGGCTAGGCCCAGGTCTGTAATCTAATGTTTCTGGACAAGGTGGTTAAGGGACATAATGCAGGATTTTCCTACATTAAGTCTGTATCCCGAGATCTACAAGAAGCTATGTATAATATTAAGTGCTGCGGGCATAGAAGATTGGCAGTACTCGAGGTGCAATAGGACGTCATCAGTGTATGCAGATAAGGGAAAGGAAAGCTGTTGAGTACCTAGAGGCCAGTGGGGCACAGGACCCAAGGCAGCATGGATTCACAGCAGGAAGGTCATGTCAGACAAATCTAATTGATTTCTTTGACTGGGTGACCAAAGTAGTAGACCAGGGAGGGGCTGTGGACATGGCCTGCCTAGATTTTAGCAAGGCATTTGACACAGTTCTGCACAAAAGATTAATAAAAAAATTAGCCAGCCTGTAAGTGGGTCCCAGGGTGGTAGCCTGGGCAAAACACTGGCTGGACAACAGGACACAGTGGGTAATAGTAAATGGAGTCCACAGTGAAGAAGAGGGGGGTTACTAGTGGGGTACCTCAGGGTTCAGTACTGGGGACGGTCCTTTTTAATGTCTTTATAAGTGACATTGCAGAGGAACTGGAAGGGAAAGTATGTCTCTTTGCAGATGACACAAAGATCTGCAACAGGGATGATACGCAAAGTGGGGTGGAAAGGATGAAAAGGGACTTGGCAAGGTTGGAGGAATGGTCAAATGTATGGCAGCTTAGATTCAATGCTAAGAAGTGCAAAGTAATGCACCTGAGAAACAAAGACCCAGGGGAAGAGTACACAATAGGGGGGTGAGATACTGGCAACAACAAAAATGGAAAGGGACCTGGGGGTAGTCATATCATATGACCTAAAGGTGGGCCAGCAACATGAGAAGGCAGTAAGGAGGACTGGGGGGATACTGGGATGCAGAGGGAGAGGCATCACCAGTAGAAAACAGGAAGTTGTTGGCCCTCTGTACAGACAGTTGGTAAGACCACATCTGGAGTACTGTGTACAGTTCTGGAGACCCCATCTCCGCAAAGACATAGACAGGGTGGAGGCTATCCAGAGGATGGCAACCAAAATGGTGCAGGGTCTGCACCAGAAGTCATATGAAGAATGACTAAAGGAGTTGAAGATGTATAGCCTCAAGGAAAGGAGGGAGAAGGGGGACATGATTGAAACTTTCAAATACCTCAAGGGAATCAACAAAGTCCAAGAGGGTAGCATCTTTCAGAAAAAGAGATGTGCAAGAGCAAGGGGGCACAATTTGAAGATAGAGGGGGGACAGCTCAAAGGTAATATGAGGAAGTATTTCTTCACAGAGAGGGTTGTAGATGCATGGAATGGCCTTCCTGAGGAGGTTGTAGAGTCAAAAATAGTGGAGGAATTCAAGAATGCATGGGACAGACATAAGGCAATTTTAGTGGGGGGTAGGAGGAAGTAGGCTGTTGGTTAACTAGGATCTGCAGCTTATCCGTTAGGTAGGGGAAATGGGCAGTCTAGGTGGGCCAAATGGTCCTTATCTACCATCAAATTCTTTGTTTCTATGTTTCTGTCCCACATGAATGCCCTGGACTTCCTTACTTAATTGCAAGCAATGGATGAGGGGATCCAAGTAAAGATTAAAGAGAAAGGGGGAGAGGGGGCAGCCATGTCTGGTGCCCCATGTGAGAGAAAGTTGGTCAAAGAGAACCCCCTTACAATGGACTCTGGTTGAAGGATTTGAGTATAACACCCAGAGCCAATCGCAGAAAAAAGAGGAGAAACCGAACCATCCGAGGACAGCGAATAGAAAAGGCCAAGAAACTCGATCAAATGCCTTCTCAGCGTCAAGGGGTACCAAGACCGAGGCAGTGGGTCTGTCACCTGACAAAACTATAAGATGAAGTATTTTGCACATATGGTCTGAGGAGACCCTACCCACCACAAAACCCTCCTGCGAGTGACTTAGTAGACCCAGCCAAACCTAGTGTACACGATTTGCTAAGATTCTTGCCATGATTTTTATGTCTGAGTTGAGTAAAGATATGGGATGATAATTTCTGGGTAAAAGGGGGAGATTTGCCTGGTTTTGGAAGTACCTAGATACAAGCTTGAGTGCATGAGGTGTCGAAGAGGCAGGAAGATTATAAAAATTTGAAGCTGGGAGAGAAAAGGGGATAAGTCATCCAAAAAGGCTGCATAGCAGGAGACATTGAAACCATTCGGGCCCTGAGCTTTGTCTTTAGGTAGTTGTCCTATCACCTGCTTGACCTCAGAAACTGAGATCGGGCTTTTAAGAATGCTTGCTATGCCTGGGAGAGGGTAGGCAGGGGCTCTGAATCTAGAAACTGATCCGTAAGAGTAGCGTCAAACGGATGTTCTTTCTCTGGTGTATAAAGATTGTCTTAGTATTGTTTAAAGATTTCCTCTATCTCTCTAGGCTTGGTAAGAGTAGGTCTGGGCGACACAGGCTGGAGGCCCTGGATAATGTTCTGAGCCTTAAGCTGTATGAGCCATAGGGCCAGCAATTTCCCTGCTTTCTTCCTCTATTCCAGATAACAAAATTTGAACCTTTGCAGTGCTAGGTCAGTTGTTTCAGCCAGCAGGCCAAAGTATTGAGCCTTAAGGGTGTTTAGCTTGGCCCAGGTATTTGCATTGGATGAAAAGGAGAGTTCTCGTTCCAATACCCTAATTTGTTGGAGTAATTGCTTGGTTGATTCTTCTCTTAGTTTTTTAGCTTTAGTGGCTAATCTTATGCACTAACCCCTGACTGCACATTTCGCTGCACCCCACAACATGTCGAGAGAAGTTATTGATCCCAAATTGGCCTTAAAGAAGTTCTGGATGAAAACTGTTAGGGACTGTACTGCTTGCCTGTCCCATAAGTTCCCCCAACTGAAGCACCAAGATCTATACCAAACATCCATCCCCCCCCCAGAGTGTGCTCCATGTATATCAGGGCATGATCAGAGAGTACGGTAGGTAGATAATTGCAGGTCACTAACCCCAGGAGAATAGATGTAGATATCAAGAAATAATCATTTCAGGAGAAGGAGTTATGGGAAAGGGAAGGGAAAATGTATTGCTTTTCCGTAGGATGAAGAATTCACCAAGGGTCCCCCAAGCCCAAGGTATCAATCAATTTCCTAAATCCCCTTTGAGCCGGTGAAAGACCCTTCTGGTGCCCTCCAGACCTATCGCAATCATTGTGATTTTCCAGATTCCAGTCTCCACCTAAAATTATTGTGGAGCTAGGGAATGCGGAGATATGGGATAGAAGTTTTGAGAAGAAGCTGGGAGAGTCCACGTTAGGACCATAGATGACACGTAGAAGTACCTCTGTGAGCCCAAGATGCCCATGCAGTAAGAGAAACTGGCTGTCTGAATCTCTGAGTGCATCTATCAACTGAAAGGGAGTACCCCTATTGATTAAGAAGAGCACCCCTCCCCTTTTACTGCTGGCTCCTGCCCTGTTGGCTTGACCAACCCATTCTCTGTGGAAGAGCAGGATGTCATCCTGCTTGAGGTGGGTTTGTTGCAGGAAAACCACATTGGGGGTGATATTTTTTGAGATGGCGGAGTATCATATAACATTTGCGCTTAACGTTTGAACCTTTTACGTTCCAAGACAGGAATTTATATATATTGCCCCCATTTTGACCTGTACAGAAATCAGTTGCCCAGAACTCCATTCATGGAAAAATTACACTTCTTTATGCTCCAGCCCCATCGACCTGCCCAACTCCCCGCACCCACCCCACCACACCCCACAAACAACAATGCCCTTGAAAATGGATGAGGCAGTAACATGAACAGTAAGCAACCCCAACCGCCCCTCCTTCCACCGCCTTGAGTATGTCCATACAATATATGAGGTGTAGGACACACTTGTGATCCATTTTCATTCTCTAAAATCCCTCCCCAACCCTCCAAACTATGTACAGGCTTCAAACCTCTGGCCCTAGCGGCGCACTACCTCTCTATTTGTTTACATGATATCCTTCCCCCTCAGAGTAGGCCCCCCTTCCTCCCTGGCTCCCCAAAAGTCACAGAATATAACAGTAGGTATAAGTCTAAATGATAATGATCTAAAACAGTTGCAAGCAAGTCAGAAATGTCCGCTGGCCATCCCGCCTCAGATGCCTGTTTAGCATTGGCCATACGAGAGGACTCCACTTCCAGTTGCAATAATGAGGTTGCATTCTGACAACAACTGCGGCAGCAAACCAGTTAGCCTGTCCTGGGGGGACAAGAACCAAAAGCAGCCCCACCATCAGGGCACCTGGACCCTATATTAGAGCAAGCATGCTGGACCTCTGAGAGATGACTGCTGAATACCAAGCAACTCAGAGCCGGGCCAGCACCCCCCCCAGCAAGGCATGCCAAGACAGCACAGCCTCCATAAGAGGAGACAGCCATACTCGGATCTTGCATGGTTGCAGTGACTTAGCCACCCTGCTGACCCCTCTGTAAGCAGCAAATTAGAGTGAGCAAGTTTTGGGCTGCTGTAGCAAAAATTAGGAGGGAACCCTTCGCACCCGATGAACTGCCCCCTGGGCTTAAGCCCAAGACCTTGGTAATATTAAACTTAAAGCAATACAAAACTCATGGGGGGAGAGAAGGGGGAGCATCCACAACCCCACCCTCGAGATCAGTCGCATTACACCAGGACACCTATCGCTGCTGGGGGGGCAGGGTGAGTGTTGATAAGATCGGCTGCTGTATCTAAGATCGGCCATGAGACCCACGCCTTTCCTCTGAGCCATCCATCTAGAGTTAGTTGAATGTTGATCAGAGGGGGGCATACCCCTCCCTGAACACCCTAGGCACCTGAAAGAGGTATATTTCTGGGAGGTGTGCACCCATGCATGCCACATCAGGAGGGGGAAGACAGACCACTTGCCCTGAAAGCCAAGCCCCCAATAAGTCAATAATCGGAGGTCCTACCTTACATCCTCTGTAAGGCTCCCAGGTGTTCTGCAGCAGAGAAGCTCAAGGCTGGGTCCTCCATGAACAGGACCAGCCACTGCTATTAGCTATAGAAAGGCATGTCTGTAATGTCGGAGGAGCAATTCCAGAAGTGGGCCCCAGAGTAAAGTCTTTTGTTGGCACATTCCGGTAAATCCTTATCAATGACCAGAGTTCAAGGCAAAGTCCCAGTCCCTAGATGTTTGTGGTAGCTGCCAGGTAAGAGGACAAGGAAGCAGAGATCTGAGGACCAGCCAGTTCAAATAAACGTGCACTTTATCCAAGCTTTGCAGGAAGCCCTGCTAGTGATAGTGTAGAAACCATCAACCTTCAACCAAGTGGAGGTTCACTTAGGGGCCTGGAACAAGTCTGGGAATAAGGCTGGAAGTTCAATCTTGGCTTGTTCTTCAGTTTTGAAGGACTTGAGGGACCCTTGGTGCGTTATTTGTAGTTTGGCTGGGTAGAGCATTTTGAAGCAGAAGCCAGCTGCAATTAGCTTCGATATGATGGGATTGAAATCAACCCTTTTCAGTCTTACAGGACATAGCAAATCTTGAGATAACCTTATCCTGTGTCCTTCCCATGTAAACTCCTTGGTCTCCCGGAGCTTAGCCAAAATATGCATCTTATCAAGGTAATTCAGGAGCTTGAATATCAGTGGGTGAGGTGGGGCATCCAGGGGTGGCATCAGCCTCAGAGCTCTATGGACTTTTTCAATAAGGTAGCTTGGGACATTAGGAGAAGGACCTGTGACCTTGCCATAGAACTTCTGTATGAAGAGCACTGGATTCTGCCCCTCTTCACCTTCTGGCAGTCCAAGAAGGAGGAGGTTATTCCTCCTGCTGCATCCCTCAAGATCCTCCACTTTCTCTCTAATTTGGCTAGCTTCCAATGGGTGGCTTTAGCACTGAGCTCCTGTTGGTTCCGCCAGTTGTCCAGGGAGCTGATCTGTACCTCTGCATTTCCCATTCTACAAGACAGGGATTCAGAAATGGCCTGTAAGCTGGTAAGTTGGGAGGTAATGCCCAGTAGTGCTTCCTTTAATGGGGAGAACTCCAGCAAAAACTTCTCTCAGAAGCAGGATGGGAGCTGCCGGGCAACTTCATGCTGGTTACTGCCTGGATTTTGGACTTTTTAGCCTCTTTGTTTTTCTTCAGCATGTTTGGTGGGTTATGGCTGAACCCCTCAGGCTGCATCTCCACCTTGATACCTTGTGCAGAGAGAAAGCCAGCTGTAGAATCACAATCAAAGGGCAAAGCAGGCCGATGAAGGTATTGGATGATTATACATCAATAACGGAGTGAGTTGTTGAGTTTAGCTAGGGTAATGAGGCTTAAAAAAACTTCATTTATGGAGCCGAGGAGTGGAGCCAAAAAATGAATGCCCTACCCGCTCTGACACATCACGTGATCCCCCCAACATACCCATCTCTTTATAGTATGTCATGAATGTCACAGCTGTCATTTTCAAATACTGGCCAAAATGACTTTTCACATTCTGAAAGGTGATTTTGCGGTCCCTGCGTGAAATCACATTTCGGGAAGGAGTTGAAAATTTTCTCTGGCCTTGTTCGTGAGGTGGGGTCAGAAGAAGGCTATGTTGAAAATTTGGTGTAAAAGTATTTAAAAAAGGACAAAGTTATGAGTCTACATTGAATTTTGAGACTACAAACTCATAATTTGTCATTTTCAATATTCTGACCCTTGATTTACAACATAGCCATTTCTTTACAGCACCTCATGAATGTGACAACTGTCATTTTTCATCTCTGGCCCAAAAAGTGTTTTTGTGTCTTGAAAGTTTATTCTGCAGTCCCTGCATGAAATCCCCTTTCAGACAGGAGTTGAACATTTGCTCTGCCCTTCTTCATGAGGCAGGGTCATAACAAGATTTTGTTGAAAATTTGGTGTACAAATTTTACAAAACAACAAATTTGTGAACCTATGTTACATTTTCCTAACACACGCTTGTAACTTTGGTACTTTTCAATATTTTGACCCCTAATTCCTCCCATGCAGCCCTGTTGGCTCTGGTCAGAGTTTGTTTTTCTAGCATCCTGTCGCCCTTTGTTTGTACTGTTCTAATCATGTGCTTGTGCTATTTAGGCTCCCATTTACTCACCAGATTTCAGCAAACACTCAGTGCAACTGCACTTATCTGTATATTTCAGCTCAGCTGCTGCTGCTCTGCTTCTGCTGTCTCTGTGCTTATCCACCTTAGTTGTTTGCACCTGGTCCAGGCTCATCCTGCTCCAGCTAGCTGCCACTCTTTGCTGTGTTCTGTTTGTCTCATCAGCTCAGCTCAATTCATTCAGTGTTAGCTCAGTCAGGCAGCTATTATGCCCAGCCTTTAAATCCCCTGCTTGCCTTTCTGAAATATTGTGTGGCTCTGCTGCAGTTTGTTGTTGCTCTAATGCCTCAGCAGCTTGCTGTCATTTAGCTGTGTCTCAAACTAGGACCTTTCCAGTAAAAGCACCTCTATGTTGAGGGTTCCTGCCTTATCACAATTACAGTGCTATTTGGTCTCATGGTGCTCAGCTTATGTCTTCCTGTTATTCCCATGGTGGGAGACTGTGATGTCACAGTGGGGAAGGAGCATGCTTTATGTAGGCTATATGATTTTGCCCTGCTTTATTGCCTTCATGGCTTTCAGTTATCCATGCATAAATCATTAACCTCACAACCTACATGGACTTTCTATCATTGCGCTGCATGCTCCTTACTGGAATAACCTGTCTCCACCTTAATGGCACTTAACAAATTCATGTCAATCATATTAATTCACTATTCATGCAATCATATCAGTTTACTATTCATGTTGAAACCATAGCATCAAATGCTTTTACAGTATGTAAACTATGATTTGCTCCTTTATGGAACTGGTTGGCATAGCATATACATAATTCAGCTTACCTCATTTGCAATGCATCATGCTTGCCTTAGCTGCTGCCCATGTTATTGCTGTTGCAAATGCTGTTGCAAATCCTGCAACATATCTCCTATCTGCTAAACCTCATTGAGTCATTTATGGTAAACCTCATTGAATCAATCACTGGCATCACAGCCTAAACACCTACCTTTTTTGTCATCATCAATTCAGCTTCCATAATGGAATTGGTTAGCTTGTTCTCTTCTGGTTGCTACTACTATCAAACCACCCAACACTGGCTCACACTGCAGCCTCCTACCTTTCCCAGACCCCACCTTGGTAGTTCTCATGGTTGCAGAGTTTGCTTGCAACCTTTCAATCTCGTAGTTGCAGAGTTCAGTAGCAATCATTCAAGGCTGGCCTCCTCATCAATACTGTATATACAGCCTCTGGCTGTGCCTGGCCTTCTCATCAATAATCTGCTACCTGGGGTGTGTGGCTTGGCTCTGACCTCAATCGCTGCCTGAATCTGTAGCTCCGTCTACCCCGGGAATAA
The DNA here is from genome assembly GCA_016271365.2 of Neoceratodus forsteri. NCBI lineage: Eukaryota > Metazoa > Chordata > Ceratodontiformes > Ceratodontidae > Neoceratodus > Neoceratodus forsteri. The sequence goes on from CM057458.1 coordinate 324,889,601, forward strand.
AAACAAAAATTCTGTCTGACTAAATCAGTGAGTGATCTCATAATACTGCCTGACAGTTACATCCAGTTTAAGGGGCTGGCAGTATAGCCTAGAGGTTAGGGTAATGAGCTGTGAAGGAGCTTGGTACATCCAGCAGACCTGGGATTGAATCCCACAACCTCCACTTGCATACTGTGTGACTTTGAACAAGTCACTTAACCATCCCAGTGCTCCCAGGTCACCCAAGAAAATAGGCACTTGTGTCTAGTGGGCTTTACCTGTTTACCAAAGAATAAAAAAAAAAGGGGGACATAAAAATCTGCTTTAATGGAGCTGAATGCAAATCCACTGCAGACAAATGAGCGGTAAGATGAAAGCCCTCATGGAGCATGGCATGGACGCAGCCGATAACTCAGCCTTGAACATGAAGCAAATCAATAATAGGTTTAGTGCATTGATGCAAAGAATGTCAGAAGTCATCCTAGCAATTAACAATAAGACCTTGGCCATTCATCAGCTGGACACCAGAATATGACAGACTGAGAGGCAGGTCGCACCTCAACTCCACTGCTTTAGAGAACATAAATGCAATGATCAAGGGATCAGTCTCACACAGTACTGTAGCTCCGGGCTAAAATTGACAACCTAGAAAGTAGAAGCTGCCGGAACAATCTGCTGCACCTGGGGTTCCCAGAGGGAGTGGAAAAGGGGAACACTCTAGACGTTTAGTACTCCAAACTCACGCACATCCTAAAGCACGAGCTACTGCTGGGGATGGCTATTGAAAGGGCACACAGGACTCTCAATCCAGCCCCCAAACCCATCGAGACCTCTTAAGGTCCAAACACTAAACTTTGCTGACAAGGATTGGATCCTCTCATGGGCCTCGGAACTCAGCGCTCTATCCAGGCAGGGACATCAGATTCTGATATTCTAGGACTACTCCCACTATCTACCCAACTGAAGGAAGTGATATACAGAGGCCTGACATCTATTGCACTCATTGGGACTCTAGTTCTCCCTAAGCTATCCCATGACCATGCGGCTGGTAGTTAGAGAAGCAGCAAATTTAAATTCCGCTGGCGAAGTGCCCAAGAAGTGAACACTGTGCGTTGGCACTCCACAATGTGGAGTGACCACTGTGAAAGGCTCACTTCGACTTTTAATTATTACTTTGTGTTGTCATTCCACCTTAACGTGAAGTAAGGTGGAGTGGCAAGTCTATTGGGAGCCCCCCTACATATCACATAGCTTACAGTACAGTAAGTCACATGCTTTAGCCAGGCAGGAAGGAAGTGACTCGTCCTAGGAGATACTTTCACTTTCTCTTGTGCAGAGGGGGAGAGAGGAGGCAGTCAGAGCAGTTAAAGAGAGAGAGAGAGAGAGAGAGAGAGAGATCTGGGAGGCAGTTTCAAACGTTTCTTGAAAAGCTACATCCGTTCGTGTTTTATTGTAGACCATTTTGTTACTTAATTTGTTCTGTGAATTTCTTTTTTTCTTAGTTTTATTAGTTGTTGTTTGTGTGTGTCTGACTGTGTGTGTGTGCCTGTGTTGTGTGCGTGTTGTGTGTGACTATGTGTGTCAGCCAGACTGAGGGAGGGCATTCGAGATGGAGCAGGGAATGTCTGGGGTGGGGGCAGTTCCGTGGCGTAGCCAGGGAGGAGTTCGCACTCATGGGGGGTGTGGCCAGTTCACGATGGACCAGAGCCAAATCTTTTCCCCCCCAAGCAGGAGGAGTTGCTGCGGTTATTGCAGCACCAAGTGAACCACCACCACCACCTCCTCAGGCAGTGGCACCACCACCACCAGCACCATCTCCTGAGCAAGATGTGCCTGTGTCCCCGGCCCCAAGTGTGGACCCTCATCACCAGGCTGCCAGTGCATCTGGATCCCCTTCTGCATGTGCCTGGTCCTCCATGCACCTTCCTGGTTTGGGAGTTCTTTGATTGTGTGGGGGGAACAGAAGTCTGGTGAAGTGCCACGTTTGTGGGGTGGAGATGCGCTGTGGCCCTTGGGGAGTCATGTGGGGCCCAGGGGACAGGGCACCCACATGATCAATCACCACTGGATGCAGTGGCAGGCTGCCACAGAATGGGCCAGGCCACACCTGCTGGCCATTCTGTGGCAGAGGTGGTGGCTGTGTGTGGCCCTAAGAAGAGGAGGGCCACGGCAGCACCTGCTGCTTCACAAGCATCACCCCCGCCACCACCAGTCGCAGCACATCCTGACCCCGGAGAACTGGCTGTAACACAGGCCAACACTGCAGTTCTCTGGAGTGCTGTGGATGCCTCAAATAAGAGGGTGAGTGCTGTCGAGCAGAGTTGGAGTGGATAAAGGGCCATCAGTTGCAGATGATGGCCATGATCCAGCTGCTGCAGGAACACCATGAGATTCCACGCTAATTTTTTTTTTCCTTCCATCATGTGCCCCCCACCACCAGTCCTGTGTCATAAAAATGTATTCTCCCACAACCCCTTGTATCTTATAATTATGGACTTTTTTCCTTGTCTTCTGTTCTATATGTGTTACAGTTTGCATCCTGGCCTCCCTCCTTCTGTTAAGTGTGTGTGTGTGTGTGTGTGTGTGTGTCTGCGCTGTTTTGGTTTTCATTTTTCTAAGTTAAAATGAGTTGTTCCTGCCATCATTATTTAAACTTAAAGGAGTAGTCCACACAAAATTTGAAATGGCATATGTTATGCAGAGCGTTTTGATTTGCATGTAAATTCCCTCCCCTAGTGTGTCCTTCCCTCTGTCTGCTATTAGGAGTTTTTACTAAATTAAGCTTCAAACTTTATGGTAGTTTTACCACCCCTGAGGATCTTCAGGTTAAACTGGTTTATTGCCTTTATCGCTGTGACAATGCACCCTGTGTCATGTGACAGTGATGTAGCATAGCCCATTGATTTAGTAAATGCACAGTTCACAGCAGCAGAGCTGTGTAACTGACTAGCAGTTTTCATATAGAAACCCCACTCACCTAGTTCTGAGCTGTATGCTAAACTGTAACAGTTGCCACTTGGTCTCACTGCACAACAACAGTTACACAGCTCTGCTGTTGTGCATATGGTAAATCTATGTGCTATGCTACATTACTGTCACATGGCACAGGCTGCCTTGTCAGAGCAATAAAGGCAATAAATGTATTTGACATGAAGAAGGTCCACAGAGGCCATAAAACTACCATAAAGGTAGCAGGCTAATTTAGTAAAAACTCTTAATTGCAGACAGAGGGAAGGATGCACTAAGATTTTACATACAACATATGTTTTTTTTTTCAAATTCTATGTTGACTAGTCATTTAACAAAACCAGAAAGCCATAACTCCACATGAATAGATGCCACTAAAATAATTTCACTGCTACTACAACTGTATTTATGACAAAACAAAGTACACACTAATAAGCCTTGCATTTTGGAGGTTAGGCCTTCAGTGGTGTGCCTCCTAATGAAGACTTAATAATAATAATAATAATAATTTTATTTATAATGCGCCTTTCAATTGTCAAGGTGCCGTACATAAATAGCAAATCAAAACAGCAAAAATCATTAAAAAATATAATTAGATCAAAACAGTCATAACAATCAGTGTTCTAAAAATGCAGTTTCCCATAAAAAAGTCTTCAAACCTCTCTTAAAGCCCTTCATAGAAGTGCACTCCCGCAACCAACGGGGTAGAGAGTTCTAAAGGGTGGGGGCCGCATACGCAAAAGCCCGAGCACCCGAAGATTTCAAATTTACCCTTGGAACCTCCTGCAACCCCTCATCGGCTGAGTGGAGTGATCAATTAGGGCGATAAGGAACCAGAAGTTCTTTCAGATAGACTGGGCCCAGATCATGTAGAGCTTTAAAAGTCAGCAATCTGACTTTAAAGGTGATCCGCCACCGAATTGGCAGCCAGTGCAGTTTGCGCAGCACTGGAGTAATGTGACAGGATCTACTAGAACCCATCAAAAGCCAGGCTGCAGCGTTCTGCACTAGCTGCAGGCGATGGATTTCGACCCCAGAAAGCCCTAGATAAAGGGAGTTGCAATAATCCAAACGTGAGGACACGAAGGCATGGACTAACATTGGTAGGTCGGCAGATGGAACAAGATGCTGGATCCTGGCAATGTTTCTAAGATGGTAAAAGGAAGTCTTGATGACTGCCGACACCTGCGAATGCAGTGTCAGCCCATCGTCAAGATCTACCCCCAGGTTCCGCACCTGTTCAGAGGTCGGGAGAGAAACACCTCCAAGAAAGATTCCGGAAGATGCACCAGCACCCGACCCCCTATCTGTCGACTTGGGTCCACAACCAATACCTCAGTCTTATCAGAGTTCAACCTCAGCCAGCTAGAATTCATCCACTCCTGGATTTCTGTTAGACAGCTATTAAAGACCGAGAGAGCTCCCTCCTGGTCGGGGGCAAAAGAAAGATAGAGCTGGGTATCATCTGTGTAACAGTGAAACCTCAGCCCATACCTCCTTACAATGTCTCTGATGGGTAGCATATACACCACAAATAACATGGGTGACAATACTGAACCCTGAGGCACCCCACAAGACAAAGCCATTGAATCTGAGGAAAAAACCCCGGACACAACTGTTTGTGATCTCCCAGTGAGGAATGATGTGAACCATCTTAAGACGGTTCCAGATATTCCACAAAACAGCCTCAGGCGTTCTATCAACACCATGTGATCTACGGTGTCAAAGGCTGAAGAAAGGTTGAGGAGAACCAAAATGGAACGACTTTTCTGATCTCTAGCCATCAAGAGATCATTGAGCAACCAAACCAGCACTGCCTCGGTACTATGTATTTTATGGAAACCAGACTGGAGGGGTACATAGTCATCATGGATGGTCAAATGGTCTTCCAGTTGTGCAGTCACTACTTTCTCAATCACCTTCCCAACAAAGGGAAGGTTAGAGATAGGACTGTAGTTTTCCAGACAGTCAGGGTCCGCAATAGCTTTCATCAAGAAGGGTGTCACGACTGCCTCTTTCAGGGAGCTGGGAAACTCACCAGATTCCAGGGAGCACCTGACTATCTGCATAAGGACTGGACCAGTGATGTCAATACAACCCAAAATTAGGGAGGTTAGTCCAGGATCCAAACTACAGCACGTAGGGCACATATGCTGGATGATCCTCATGACATCAGTGAATTCCAGCTGACTGAAGGAACTCCTGGAAAACCGAGGCACTGTGATCTCACCCCGGTTCATAGCAACCCCCATAGAGCATGATGGCAACAACTCAGCCCTAATGTTGGTCACTTTATTTATGAAGAACTGAGCAAGCTCATCACACTCCAATTGCAAAAAAACTTTACAAACTTGAAGACAGGCTGGGTTGCACAGTCTGTCCACAGTTCGAAACAGCTGAGCTGGTCAATTCAAAGCAACCACAATCTCCCTGGACAGGAACTCTGCCTTCTTATGGGTGGTTGCAGATTGATAGACCAAATAATGATCCATCAATCTAGGGTGGTCAGCATCAAGGGCGGACCTTTGCCAGCAATGCTTTAACCTTCGCCCCTGTCTCCGCATCTCCCTCAATGTACCACCAACCAAGGGGACTTGGGGTGAAGGGAGAGGGGGTGAACATGAACTGGAGCAATGAAATCCAGAGCCCAGGCAACAGCTGTGTTATAGGCCAACACGAGGGTCACTGGATCACTGCTTGCCAACGCGGGGGATGAGAGGTCAAGCACTGCTGCAAGGCCTTGGGGATCTATATCCCACAAAGGGCGGTACCTAACCAACTCCGTAGGGGCAGGCCTTCTAGAACGGGAGCAAAAACTAAACCCCACGGTGTAATGATCTGACCACCTGATGGGTTCCAACCCCACATCGGATGCCCCGACCCCTAGAAGGAAGATTAGGTCCAAAGAGTGCCCACATTTATGTGTAGCAGAGGAAACCACCTGTGTAAGGCCCAGCGTTGTCATTAACTGGAGGAAGTACTGACCAAATTGCGAGAGTTCGTCGTCGACCCAGGCATTGAAATCGTCCAGAACCATCAATCTGGGTGACTCAAATGCCATATCAATGACGAAGTCCGCCACTTCCTGAAGGAATCGCTTCTCATCACCAGGTGGACGGTAAATGAGGGCGATTCGAATGCCTACACCAGCTACAACTATACACTCAAAGGACTCAACCCTCCCCCACTAGTACCTCCATGAGGCTGAGTTTGGTCTTGAAACAGACCGCAACCCCTTCCCCCCACTATCCAATCTTGGGCGGTGTAACACCGAGTACCTGGCTGGAGTCATAGCCTCCAAAATGGGGCCAGAGTTATCATCCAACCAGGTCTCGGTAATGCAAGCCAGGTCCACCGTACCAACAAGATCAGCAATAATTGCGGTCTTGTTTTTAATGGACTTAGCATTGCACAACACCGCCCGAGCTCTATGAACCTCGCGGGCCGCACAGGCCACGGCAAAGCACAGTGGTCATTTGTGTGTGCCTTGTTTTGCCATCAATAAAGTTGCAGTAGAATTGAACATTTTTTTGTGGCATGTATTCATATGGAGTGGTGGCTTTGTTTGTTTGCCTTGCACTTTTAGAGCCAGATATTGTGTACCAGGGATCCACGATGGGCTGTCGAAAAAATAGTTGTTGAACGACCCGACAGCAAAACTGGCAGATCAACTGCATTTTGCAGTCAGCTACCGGTTTCCAAAAGACACAAGTGTTTTCTTCATGGTGGCAGTGAACTGGACCTGTTATATATTTTCTGACTTTATAATGTCTGTACATAGTGAAATATTTTGGGTGCCTCAGCAATATTTCATGTCTTTTGGGTATGGTTTGTTGGAAAGCAGGAGTTTTTGTGCTATGATCTCCTAAAAGTCATATGTGCTCTGTGATAGAGGTGCACACTGCCCCGAGACCTCTGAAAACACATTATATGACTTTGTTCGCTGCTGCTGATGGTACAAATAAAATATACATTATATATTCCTGTATTTATTCTTTATACCATAAACACTGGAACAAATCAGCATATATATGTTTGCATGAAGCTGGACATTGAGTGAACACACAGGAAAGTACACTGACTGCAAACATGCAGTTTAGCACAGTATAATTGCACTGCTAAGTCCTGTCTTTTAACAAACACTTCACAATACCACGACAGAAAGAAAACATTACTGAGGCTCCAAAAATATTTATTTCTGGAAATAGACATTATGAAGTTGGAATATAACTAGGAAGGGAATTAATTAATGGCACACTCAATCATTTGTGCAGTGCTCACACACAGTCACCAGAATGTACATCCCCAAAATGCTACTGTCTTGTGTCCAGAAAATTCCACAGTGCTTGCTGACAAAGTGAAATGAGAGCATAACAAGAAATGCAGTCTCCCAGAATTAATGGCACACTCAGTCATGCGTGCAGTGTTCACACACAATCACCAGAATTAATGTGCATCCCCAAAATGCTATTGTCTTGTGTCCAGAAAACTCCCCAGTGCTGATGAAGTGAAATGAGAGCATAACAAGAAATGGAAAGTCTCCCAGAATTAATGGCACACTCAGTCATGCACTCAGTGTTTACACAGTCACCAGAATTAATGTGCATCCCCAAAATGCTACTGTCTTGTCTCCAGAGAATTCCCCAGTGCTGATGAAGTGAAATGAGATTATAACAAGAAATGCAGTTTCCACTGTCCACACTCCAATAAGAACTAAGTGCCCTGCTGCTGCTGTTGGAATTACATGTAATGCTGCAGTTAACCTGACTGTGATGGGATGATGCACAATGTCTTACCAAATGGTCTGCAAGAAGGATAACCTGACCATTGAGTTTACCGTCCAAGATGATGAGACTGTGAACGTTGTTGGCTGTCCAAAGTAGGCTGCACTGACCCCAACAGGAAGAATGTCCTTTGTGTGTACACTAATATTACCCTTGGTAAGTTGATTAATGTACCTGCCTGGCACCATCATTGTTTTCCACAGAACCTGACCTTAATTGTGTGATATATACAGTATATAATAGTTATCTATATATATGTAACCCCCCCTACAGATGGGGGTTCCTGAAAGTCTTCCTTGGGTGTGCCTAAATGCCCACTGCCAGGCTGGTATCCTGTGTCTTAACACTTTAAAAGTGTTTGTGTGAGAGTGCCTTAATGCCTCTGTGCTCTGTCTCTTTAAGAGCTGCCATTAACATGGTGCTTATTTAATCTGGGAGAGAGCAGAGTGTTTTTATGCTTGAGTCCCACCCAGGCTGTCAGATAATCGCTCCGTTCTGCCATCGCTATTTGCGCAAAGGGAGCTCTGTTAGAAGCTGTACTTATGTGCTGATTATCTATTAGCATGGCAATAGTATTGCAGTTTGTTTAACCTGCCTTTTTAGCAGCCTGGACTTTATGTATTGCGCCACCATTTTGGTTTTGGACTTCCAGTCAGCACCAATCAGTACCTATGGGGACTCTAAAATGGAGCCTGTCCCCAGGGGTCTTGTGGGAGCAAATTTCTGTAGGAATTGTAGTTTTACATTTTGGCAGCAAAACACACCTGGACGGGGACCCCTTGCTTTGACAGACAGATGGATCAACCAACCAGAACCTTTTGGACCGAAGGGAAATTTCCAAGCTGCCTGCTGCAGTCAGTCAGTCTGGAGTTAGAGTTTGAAGGGTAAACAGCTTGAGTGATTTGAGCAGCAGCCCCTACGTAGTTCATGTGGGAGATTAGTGGAAAGGATGAGTTTGGCCTGTCTGCCTGCAGTCCCTCGAGAGGGAGTCCTTTGAAAGGCTTAGCAATCGGACTGTATCCGAATTGGAGTGAGAGAAAAGCCACTGAAGTGTGACCAGGCTTAAACCTGAAGAAGACCAAAGATTTGCTGTATGCTATCGGCCTGTCAGGACATCCATTCACCATAGAGCTTCCAGTTTTGCTCAGAGACACTGATATTGCTGCCGGACTGCTATCTGCTTTGTGGTAGGGTGATTGCTTTACTATAAATGTGTTGTGTGCTGTTAGTGGGTCGCGATTTGGTTCCCCACTGTTTAATTGTGCCGCGCTTCCTGGAAGCTGCATCCAGCCTTCCCAGACTGATTTTCAAACTTGTTTTACCCAGCCTGGGCCCTGCTGCACTGGCCTAGCCAGCTACTTCAGGTGCAGAGAACACCATCAATGAGAGACTAGCCAGGGTATCAGCCCCCTGCTCCACATCTCAGACAGGAATGACATCTCAGTGATTTGTGTGGGCCCTGCTTCTTCTGGCATACCAGTTGTCAACCTGCAGTCTCCATTTCATCCGTCCTGTGTCTTGCATTGGGTAGCGTGAGTTACAATCAGGGTAGCTCCCTCCAACAACAGCTAAATCTCAAGTGTTGTCTTCTGATTGTATTGTTGTTTTTCCTTTCACGAACTGTGCCTCCAGGCTCTGGATTACAAATTGTGTGTGGTTGTGCATGCCTTTTCTTTTCATCATAGGGCCCCGACCAGCTGTGACACTGGCCTACCCTGGGCAATGTTCCAGGCTAGCCCACCTTACTTCCAACTGGGTACCCAGCGCATGTGACTGTGTAGGGACTAAAAGTGCATGCATAATTGCCTGACTAGATCAGTTTTTGAATCAATCAGCCTGATTACACACCTGCCTTGTTCAATTTCCCTGAATAAATCAGATCTAACTCTTTTTGCATTTAATCTGACTGTGGTTCCAATTTGTAACAAAAGTACCATACTGTTGTTATTTGCTGTACCTAACCTTGTTTTACAGGGAGTCTCCAGGGTTGAACTGGTGGAACCAGCCCTGGTGGTAAGTGCAAACAGTGGGGGGATTGGTATGCTGAATAGGTGCTACTGTGAAAGTGTTTGTTGCATATTGTCTAGGCCACTAGAGGGGAAAAAGGGGGGGTAACAGTTTCCCGGAGGGCTGTACCCAGGTTAGCCTTGTTACTAACAACCCTGTACTCCAGGTGGAGACATCCGTTTCAGTACCCAGGCCCCTTAACCTGCAACTAGCCACACAGGCAGAGGTAGTAGTCCTTGGGTTGGCACTACCTAGGGATTACATCTTGGAGGCACCAGTGCTTGGATTTGCACCTTCTAGTGGTCAGAAGTGAGTACTACAACCTCACACTCATAAATTGCGGTAAAATGGAGGCCCTCACTACGCCCAAGTTTAAACTTGCTCCCCAAAAGTTGCTAGTGCACTGTATGATGGGGTGGAGTGAGGCAGAGAGGGTGGACCCCCCCGGCAAGCTCTGCTATTAATGGATGTCCCCTTGGGGACCGAAAAGGCCACTATTGTGGAAGTGGTCGAACTAAATAAGTGTTTGGGGAAAGTTGAAGCAAGAGGAAGGGATTCCAACTTGTTTGATCAAACTATGGTGGCCCTACTCTCCTGCAGCCTGCCCATTGAACCAGAGAAGGTACCCCTGTCATTTTGCCTGAAGGTCCCAAAAGGGGTGGAGGGTCATTCACTTACATAGTGACCTGGCTGCTCCTGGAGGGTCCCCCTATGTAGAGGGATTTAAAGATAAGCTATCTAAACTGTTAGCCTCGGAGGGGTGCTCTGCTACAGAGCTAGTACAAATGTTGAAGGTTTCTGAGGAGATCACTCCGGTGCAGTCCTTCATAGCCTCTCCTGCCACCCCTACAGTTGCTTTCCCCATAGTGATACCTACTGTACATTTGGACTCATACCGCAGACTTAGGCCCTTTTTGGGCACAGTCCCAGTGCCAGTGGGGGAGGACAATCTGGAAACATGGATGGACTATGCCACCCCATTTGTCCTGGAGTGGCAGTGTGCTTAGGGGGAAAAGAGGAAGAGGCTCATGGAAAGCTTGAGGGGTCCTGCACTGGAGGCCATTCACTTCCTGTGATCCAACAGCCCAGAGGCCATGGCAGCTGACTACCTCTCTGCCCTGGAGGGGGTATTTGGTAGCACAGAGTCAGGAGATTACCTGATGTGCAAGTTTAAATCCACAAAACAGTGGAAGAATAAAAAATTGTCAGTATTTATCAATCGAATTGAGTGAGCTTTGCAGCAGCCCACTGGAAAGGAGGGGTGCCCGCTAGTGAATTGAACACGGTCAGGCTAGATCACATCTTAAAGTCAGCAAGGTACTGTAGCATGACGTTGCTGAAGCTTAAACTGCAAGACAGAAGGGGCAATCCCCCCAATATTGTCACCCTAATGAAAGAGATCCGTGAGACTGAGAATGATGAAGAGGGATGGAAGCCCTTTGCCGGGGCTGCCCATGCCTGCCAGGCCCCTGAGAGAGTTGAGGAGGCTGAAATGCAACAGATGAGAGAACTGATCAAGGAGTTAAATGAGTTGAGAGTCAGTCAGCAAGCTACCAAGGCAGCCAAAGATCTTAATTCCTGTCCAGCCCCCTGAGACAAAGTGGGAAGTCCTGCCAGGAAAGGTGGGAGTACACATTGTTGCTTCTGAAACCTAGCCTGAAGACATCCTGCTGGAAGAGGTACAAGAACTGAGAGCTTTGGTCGGAGACCTGCTCTGATCTACCCAAAACACTGACCTTTGGGAGAGCTCAGAGAGCCAAGAGAGCAAATCCCAACCAGAGAGAGACCCCGAGGCTCCCCAACTATGTTCAAGAAGGGGAACAGCTTCTCTTCCTCGAGAGACTCTAAAGAACTTGTTTTCTATTACCACTGCAGAGAGGAATGGCACACCTGGTTCACCTGCCATTCACCTGAGAATCTGAGGAAAGTTAACACTAGACTGCTGGCATTGATTTGATGGAGCAACATACGACCGCAAGGTGCAGCTGCCCAGAAAAGCTATTCATCCAAGGCATCTGTAAAGCCAACATCCAAGCCCAAGTCACCTGAGTGGTCTGAGGTGGTGGGTCCTTCAATGGAAACTACAGTGACAGTGAACGGTGTGTCTACCCGGGCCGTGCTTGACAGTGGATCTCAAGTGACCATAGTATTTCAAGACTGGTACCAGAAACATCTACCTGATGTGCCCCTACAACCCTTGGAAGGTCTGCACATGTGAGGGTTGAGTGAGAAGTCCTATTCATACTCAGGGTATATCCGGATCTGGCTGTCATTCCCTACCACTGTGGTTGGGATAGATGAACAAGTTGAGACACTCGCCCTAGTGTGTCCCCCCACCAGACTGTATGATGAAGTTCCCCTGTTAATTGGAACAAACAACCACATGTTTGGGAGACTAGCACAACTCTGTCATGAGAAACAAGGGCAACAGACTGGATGGGTCCTAAGAATTCCAGCATTAATCAAATGGGCATAAGACTTGCAACAGAAACCCAATGAAGTGGACCGAGATGAGCCAGTGGGGATAGTGTGGAAAAAGGATCCTGACTCTTTGGTGCTGACCCCCAACACCCAGTGTACGATCCATGGAGAAGTCCACCTAAGAAGAGTTGTAAAGAACAAAATATTGATGATAGATGCCCCTGGTGAAGGGAAGCTGCTATAGGGGTTGATTATTAAGCCCAGTATACTACCTGCACATGCCCATGCCTATGCTCACGGAGTGATGGTGCTAGTGAGAAACATGTTGGACAGGGAAGTTCGTGTGAACCAGGGGTATACGCTGGCTACAGTACACTGCGCAGACACTGCAGTATTACCCAGTAACAAGTACTCTGGTGAAAGAGAGAGAGAGACCTCAGACTTATTTGATTTTGGTGATTCCCCTCTTGTCCGTCGAATGGAAGACCTGAACTTGCAGGACACTTGTGCAGAGAGACCAAGTGTTCTCACTAAAAGAGTGGGACATGGGCTGTGTCCATGGTGCCAAGCATACTATACACCTGCATGATGACTGACCATTTCAAGAGGTCCCAACTCCTTGCCCCAGTGGACATAGACGATGTGAGGAGGCACCTACAGGAAATGCTCACTGTTGGCATTATTCAGGAATCGAGAAGTCCATATGCATCCCCCATCCTAGTGGTGTGTAAAAAGAATGGATCCATGAGGATGTGTGTGGATTATCGGACCCACAACTGACTGACTATCCCAGATCAATACACCATGCCACACATACAGGATGCCCTGCATTGCCTGAATGGGGGTCAGTGGTTCTCAGTACTGGATCTCTGCAGTGGATATTATCAGATTCCGATGGCCCCAGAGGACCATGAGAAAACAGCCTTCATCTGTCCTTTGGGGTTCTACTAATTCCTGAGGATGCCAAAGGGGATTTCGGGTCCCCTGCCACCTTCCAGAGAATGTGCGGTGGGAGACATGAACTTGCTGGAATGTTTAGTGTACTTGGATGATGTCATTGTTTTCAGACACACGTTGGAGGAACGTGAGACCAGACTGATCAAAGTTCTCAGTCGTTTGGAAGAATTCTGCCTCAAGTTATCCTTAGACTAGTGTCAGTTTTTCCAAACATTTGTGAAATATGTGGGACACATAGTGTCTGCAGAAGGGATACAGACAGATCCCAGTAAAGTTGAATCTTTGACCACTTGGACCCAGCCCAATGACCTAAAAGAGCTACAGCATTTCCTGGGGTTCTGTGGCTACTACTGCAGGTTCATCAAACTATTCAAAGGTGATTCGACTGCTCCTTAACCTTACCCAAGGCTGCCCTCCTACCAACCTCAAATACAAAAAGGGGGCAATCAAAGACCAAGAGAAAGTGTATTTTCAAACAGGTGAACCTTTTGGAACTTAGTGGACACCTGAATGTGAAGTAGCATTCTTTGAAGTCATATACCAGCTCACCCATGCCCCAGTCCTTGCTTGTGCTGATCTTACCAAGCCCAATGTTCTACATACAGATGCTAGTTTGCAGGCCTTGGGGCTGTGCTATATCAGGACTATGACGATGGCTTGAGACCTGTAGCTTTTGCCAGTAGGAGCTTGACCCCGTCAGAGTAGAACTATCCAGTCCACAAGTTGGAATTCCTCGACCTAAAATGGGCCATAGTTGACCAGTTTCATGAGTACCTGTATAGGGCAAAGATATTAGTAAAGACTGACAATAACCCACTGACCTATATGCAGACTTCAGCTAAATTGGATGCCACTGGGCACGATTGGCTCTCTGCCTTATCAACTTATGATTATGCTGTTGAAAATAGACCAGGACTAAACCACATTGATGCTGACACCCTGTCATGAAGGCCAGCTTCTAAGAACAATTGGGTCAGATTATCTGAACCTGACATCAAAGCATTATGCCAGAAGTTTGATAAAGATGAACAAATGCCTGTGGACACAGTGGACTGCCTAGTAGATTACTTGGGCCCTTCTGATACCTGCATACTGGCTGCATATTGCCATTTCTCTGCTCTAGATATTAGTGCACTACCTCAGTTCCATAATGACAGTATTCAGTGGCCTCAATCCTAAGATCCCATGATTCAACCAGCACTTGACACCCTGAGTGCGGGAAAAGATGTGTCCAAGTTGCGTTCCCCTGACTTGCGAACTGCTCTGTTGTTCAAGGGGGGGTCCCAGGTAAAAGTTGCATAATCAGTTGTTATACAGAGAGACAGTGAATCATCGTGGTCAAGTAGACAAGCAACAGTTGGTTCTACCTATGGCTTTTAAACAGCTGTTACTGAGGTCCCTCCACAATCACATGGGGCATCTCATTATTGACAGAACTCTTGACTTGGTACAATCCCGATTCAACTGGCCAAAGATGGGGGCAGATGTAGAGCACCACGTAAAGACCTGCAGTCATTACCGCCAAAGAAAATCTCTGTCTCAGAAGGCTGCCTCTCTTGTCAATATCACTACCGGTGCCCCTCTAGAATTGGTCTGCATAGACTTCTTGTGCTTAGAACCTGACCAAAAGAACATTGGCAATGTGTTGATAGTTACTGATCATTTTACATGGTAAGCACAAGACTTCCCAACTAAAGATCAAAAGGCCACTATCGTGGCAAGGCAGAGACTTCAAAAGTAGGTTAATCTAAGAAATGCTGTCTCTGTGGGGGGTGCAGAAGTCAAGAACCACCCCCTATCACCCGCAAGGGGACCCTCAACCAGAACGCTTTAACTGCTCCCTTCTAGACATGCTGGGCACCCTCCATCCAAAAGACAAGCATAAGTGGAGCCAGCAGATTAGCACCTTGGTACATGCCTACAATTGCACCAAACGTGATGCTACTAGGTTCTCCCCTTGCCGTCTCATGTTCGGGAGGGAGGTCCGACTGCCAATTGATATCTTCTTTGGGGTCTCTCCTGATGGGGTCCGAGCCAAAAATTACTTGCAGTATGTACAGAAATTGAAAGATCAGTTGAATCATGCCTATCAACTAGCTCAAACTATGGCTGCTAAGTGAAATCTTGCCAACAAAGAAAGACATGATCGATGAGTAAAAGCCCAGGAGTTGTTGCCCAGAGATAGGGTGCTACTACGCAATTTGGGACTGCATGGAAAACACAAAATTGCTGATAGATGACACCATCTTCCACATGTAGTAGCTGGTAAACAGGATGATATGCCGGTGTACAAGGTACGCTCAGAAAATAATTTCAAAGCTGTTAAAACCATGCACTGTAATCACTTACTGCCCATCGGCCAAGTTATTATTGATACTGAACCAGCACCTGACACTTCTCCTGGGCCAGTGATTCATGCTGCTGCAAACAGGAAACAGAACCAACCTGCCCATGTTGTTCCAGAACTAAGGCCTTCCTCATAGCTGGCCCAGAGTGATAGTGATGACTGTTTGTCTGTCTCTGATGAAAGTGACTGTGTTAATGCCTATTATCCCTCATATGAACTGAGTCAGTTGTTTCGAGGCAATCCTCTGCAGAATCATGGGGATAAAGCTGGGCCTTCAATCAATCAATCAAAATCTTTATTTATCCAGGCAGGCACCATTGAGCAAGGCTCATTTGCAAGGTGGACCTGGTCATGAATACATCAAAGTACAGTACAGTACAGAAGCAGGTATACAAAAAGCAATAATATACAAGGAAGAAAAAGTATATACAGTGCATACAGTACAGTACAAGGTTGAAATAAGTAAAAAAAAAAACAGCATTATTTTACAATTGAAGAAGTCAGCAGATGTACAATCAACCATAGGCATGCAGGGGTTATAAGCAGAAATCTTTTGAGTGAGGCAGCTGGCAACTACAGATATAGGGGAAAGAAGCCATGTATGGCATGGCAGGTTAGAGAGGTAAAGAAGAGGAGGGATATATTACTGATGGCTGGGGGAAAAATTGGGCTAAAACCACAGAAAGTGACGATGGCTGTCATGTACTTGTTTATTATGATAATGATGGAGGAGGGATAGATAATTGGGACACTACTATGGATGGGGTGGGGTGGGACTTTAGCCATGCTGGAGTGGACAGGGAAGGGTGGGTGCAGCAGGAATAGTTAATAGGGAAAGAGTGAGAGCCAGGGATAGAAACATGATGAGCGTCAGGATGGAAAGGGGGAGTTGCAGAATTAGTGGGCTAGCAGTGAGGAAAACATTTGCAAGGTGCTTTCATGTAGCGATCATAGAGCGCCTTGAAGATATTCAGGCTAACAGGGCAGCTCAGCTTCAAGTTCCTTTGTAAACCATTCCACAATGTGGGTAAAGAAAAGCTTAGAGCAGCTTCAGAACTGCCTAACCCCACAGCTTCTTCCCTGGATCCAGTGCCCCCTGAAAGTGAGGTGCAAAGTATCACATCTGAGGTTACAGACTCTCTGTGTCTTGTAGAACTGTTTGACTTGCCCGAAGAAGGGGCTGATGGTCTGAGTCTCCCTGGTGACATACTGTACCAGAACTTAAAGAACAATATGAAAGTGTTGACAGCACCCCTTCAGTGCTGCAAAGCCTAATTGTGCCAGAGTCTCCCCAGAATGAGCAACTTGGGCCCTTGTCAGAAGATAATAAAGAGCAAATTGTTGTAGAAACAGTCTGCAGAGCCAGGAGCTGATAGTGTTCCCAATCTGGACATTTCAACTAATGCAGAGGCATCCCTCACTGCAGGAGAAGAAATCAGTACCAGTGTTGACCACCCAGAGCCTGTGTCTGTTCCCCCCAGAAAATCTGGGCAACCTGTTAAGCCAGTGCCACATTTTAGTTATGATTCCCCTGGGAGGCATGTGGACTTTCCTCTCAATGTGGTCCATAAAGATGTTTATGTTTCCAAGAGCTCACTGCCCAAACTGAGCCTGACTGCCACCTCCCCAATAATTGTTCTTCCTTCAGAACATGATGTCCCTGTCCCATCTATCCCCAAGTTAGCTGACTGGGAAGGGCCCCCTTCTGCATTGTTTACTGCACAAGAAGTTAGAAAGTGAAGTCATAGGTAACTGTTCAGAGCCTGTTAATCATAATAGAATCAGTAGAGAGTGTATGAAACATGCATAAGTATTGTCAATGAAGATATTCTATAGTGAAATGTATAGTAATGTGATAAGTTTATGTTAACTGATGCATCAGATAGTATTTCCATAGTATGCTAATGTAACGTATGTCTTGTATATATTGATTCTTCAATATTGTGATGATGTAGACTTGACACAGAAGCCAAGTTTTTCCAGGCAGGGAATGGTGTAACCCCTTACAAATGGGGATTCCCGAAAGTCTTCCTTGGGTGTACCCAAATGCCCACTGCAAGGCTGGTGTCCTGTGTCTTAGAGCTTTAAAAGTGTTTGTGTGAGAGTGCCTTAATGCCTCTGTGCTGTCTGTTTAAGAGCTGCCAATAACGTGGTGCTTATTTAATCTGGGAGGGGGCTGAGTGTTTTTATGCTTGAATCCTGCACATGCTGTCAGATAATCGCTCCATTCTGCCATCGCTATTTGCACAGAGGGAGCTCTGTTAGAAGCTGTACTTATCTGCTGATTAGCTATTCGCATGGCAATAATATTGTAGTTTGTTTAACCTGCCTTCCTTGAAGCGTGGACTTTATGTATTGCACCACCATTTTGTTTTTGAACTGCCAGTCAGCACCAGTCAGTACCTATGGGGACTCTAAAATGGACATAAGAAGAGAGTGTCCATGGAAATCACCTCTTTTTTTCTTAAAATTATAATTCTCAATATTATTGGGTGGAGCTTGCCTGTTTCCGGTAAATTACTGAACAACATAGATGATTGGCATGCTCATAAGCAAGAAATGCTCTTACACCATTGATTCTTGTCTCGGAAATTTTATTTAGTTTTAGAAGATCCCAATGTTTCACCTAAATAATTAGGCTTCTTCAGGGGAACTGTAAAAACATATGAAATATTTTAAATCAAATTTCTTGTTTATTTTTATATGAACCATTCACATTTATTTGAACACTTATATTTAATGTTATACAGTTTATATTTGTTTGTCCTACTTATATTACACATTTTTAACATTTTTAAATATTATACCAAGATAAATTAATGTATTTCCTGCTGCTTCTATGAAATAGGACCACCTATGCTTAATTAAATATGTTTTCCTTACTTTATAACACTGCCAATTGAGGCCAAAAAAATGACTGCCATGTCTTGCTGAGGTGAAATCGTCTCAGATGCTCACTTAAATAAAAATAAATTAAAGAATAAAAGAAAATGTGAATTTGCAATCATTAAATCACTTACTATTGATTCATTCAGTTTTAATGTATTATAATTTACCTCTTTCATAACTCATATTCTGTTATTCTTATAAATTAAAGCCTTTTTTGTGATATTTTTCTGTGAAATACGAAAAATATAATAAAATATAGTAAACAAGGAAGAAAAGAAGGTCACTTTATAAACAGTAAAAGTTTAAATCAGTTTCCGTATCTAACTCTTAATTTGAGTATATTAGCTTGTACAATGCACTAAAACAACATTAGTTACTTCATGCTCCATTTGTTACCAATTATTATAAACATATATATAACATTAAATATAAGTGTTCAACTAAATGTGAATGGTTCTTATAAAAATAAACAAGAAATTTGATTTAAAATATTTCATATGTTTTTACAGTTCCCCTGAAGAAGCCTAATTATTTAGGCGAAACGTTGGGACCTTCTAAAACTAAATAAAATTTCCGAGACAAGAATCAATGGTGTAAGAGCATTTCTTGCTTATGAGCATGCCAATCATCTATGTTGACTCTAAAATGGAGCCTGTCTCCAGGGGTCTTGTGGGAGCAAATTTTTGTAGGAATTGTAGTTTTTTACATTTTGGTGCCAAAACAGACCTGGAGGGGGAACCCTTGCTTTGACAGACAGATGGATCAACCAACCAGAACCTTTTGGACCGAAGGGAAATTCCCAAGCTGCCTGCTGCAGTCAGTCAGTCTGGAGTTAGAGTTTGAAGCGTAAACAGCTTGAGTGATTTGAGCAGCAGCTCCTGCGTAGTTCATGTGGGAGATTAGTGGAAAGAATGAGTTTGGCCTGTCTGCCTGCCTGCAGTCCCTCAAGAGGGATCCTTTGAAAGGCTTAGCAATCGGACTGTATCCGAATTGGAGTGAGAGAAAAGCCACTGAAGTGTGGCCAGGCTTAAACCTGAAGAAGACGACTGAAGATTTGCTGTATGCTATCGGCCTGTCAGGACATCCATTCACCATAGAACTCCCAGTTTTGCTCAGAGACACTGCTACTACTGCCGGACTCCTATCCACTTTGTGGTATGGTAATTGCTCTACTATAAATGTGCTGTGTGCTGTTAGTGGGTCGCGATTTGGTTCCCACTGTTTAATCATGCCACGCTTGCTGGAAGCTGTATCCAGCCTTCCTGGACTGATTTTTGAACTGTTTTACCCAGCCTGGGTCCTGCCACACTGGCCCAGCCAGCTACTTCAGGTGCAGAGAACACCATCGACGAGAGACTCACCCAGGGATCAGCCTCCTGCTCAACATCTTGAACCGGAATGACACCTCAGTGATTCATATGGGCCCTGCTTCTTCTGGCATACCAGTTGTCAACCTGCAGTCTCCATTTCGTCCCTCCTGTGTCTTGCATGAGTAACAATCAGGGTAGCTCCCTGCAACAACAGCTAAATCTTAAATGTTGTCATCTGATTGCATTGTTGTTTTTCCTTTCATGAACTGAGCCTTCAGGCTCTGGATTACAAATTGTGTGTGGTTGTGCATGCCTTTCTTTTCATCACAGGGCCCTGACCAGCTGCGACGCTGGCCTAGCCCGGACAACATTTCAGGCTAACCCACCTTACTTCCAACTGGGTACCCAGCGCATGTGACCATGTAGGGACTAAAAGTGCATGCATAATTGCCTGACTTGATCAGTTTTTGAACCAATCAACCTGATTACGCTCCTCCCTTGTTCAATTCCCCTGAATAAATCACATCTAACTCTTTTGCATTTAATCTGACTATGGTTTCAGTTTGTACCAAAAGCACTGTACTGTTGTTATTTGCCGTGGCTAACCTTGTTTTACAGGGGATCTCTAGGGTCGAACTGGTGGAACCAGCCCTAGAGGTAAGTGCAAACAGTGTGGGGATTGGAATGCTGAATAGGGGCTGCTGTGAAAGTGTTTGTTGCATATTGTTTAGGCCACTAGAGGGGAAAAAGGGGGGTGACAGTGTCCCAGAGGGCTGTACCCAGGTTAGCCTTGTTACTAACAACCCTGTCCTCCAGGTGGAGGCACCCGTTTCAGTACCCAGGCCCCTTAACCTGCAACTAGCCATGCAGGCAGGGGTAGTAGCCCTTGGGATAGTGCCACCTAGGGGGAATTGCACTAACACCACCAGCTGGGACATCATCATCTCCTCCAACTATGAGAGAAGCTACTGATTGCATTGCAAAAAATATTGATGGAGAAATCCCTTTACTGACATCAGCTATGCACTTCTGCATATTACCACACCTATGCACAATCTTGCCACTGGCAGCAGTGCCATGGCCAGAAACAGCTTTGCTTGCACTTCTCTTTGCAGGCATTTTGGGGGATCACCAAGAAAATTCTAAACAAATTTAGATTTCTGAACTTTGAGTTTGGGCCGGTGGATGTGAAGCCAAAAAAAACAACTGTGGCTTGCAGATGGAGATTGGGCACTAAACAGAAGCAAAAGCACAGGCAGATTAAGACTGCACTGCGCAATCAAGAAGAGATGCAGATGCAAAGTAACAACACCTTAACCAGTGCTCACAATACAAAACCATGCAGGTGCGGTGGATAGCAGGTTCACACTGCTGCAATTACTCTGTGGCACAATAAAAGGTGTCTGATTTGATGGCACGTATCGCATACATACTCACACACCCACACTACAAGTAATGCGTAGCAAATTAAAAGCTTCAGTAATATGACCAAATCTTTTAATCAAACTGAAATTATGCACTGCTGCACCACAACAATCAGCAAAAAAAAAGTCAAGAATTACTGAAAATATTACTGTTTGTACATTAAAACAGTTATACAAGAAAAATATAACCAAAACAGAAAGACTGCCTTTTTCTCCCAGTTTTAATCTACCTCCACCACAGATACGCCCCTCCCCCAAAGCACAATTCAAGTGTATGTCAGTATACAGACTGAATGTTCTACATTAACATTCAAAATCCACACACATACAATAAACTCTCAATGATATGAGCACAGGAGGGGTTTCCTACAATCAATGTACTAAATGTTGAGCAAAAAAGTGGCTCAAAAAGGCTTTTTTTACAGCTTTTAGAGGATTTGAATTGCAGAACTCTCAGAGAAAACTGTCTCCATCTACCACTACACACGCACTGCTGGTAGTAAACTGAACCCCTGTATTGTTCTCAACCCCAGATGTGCTAATGGAATACATGAAAAGGACTTGGCCTAGGAAATGTGGGGGAACAGAACCTGCTCAAAGCCATCTGGTAAAAACGGGAGACTCCAGGAAGGCCCCAGGGAACAATATTGAGCAGCACCAGCATAGAGCAGAAGACTACTCACCCCAAAATCAGCACGTAGGAACCTGTGCCCTACCAGCCAGAACAAGGAAGAGACAACAATCCAGCTGATGTGCCAGACAGGAGCATCTGCAGCAGAGAAACTAAGAGAAGGGTTTTGGGGGAGAAGGATCACCAATGAGAGAGACTGAGATACTCTGCCTGTACTTCTCCAAGAATAAATACGAGCTGCTCACAGAGGTGGAAAGGGCAGACTCAGCTGGGTCCCGGGGCTACCCGGAGGAAGATATGAACATTGATCCAAGAGAAGAGGATGCAGTGGAGGAGATATGGGAAGAGGCCACAACACACGCAGCAGCCCCAGATCAATATTTGGCCTTCACTAACCCTTTGGAGGCTAACCTTCCAAGGAATTCACAACAGTAACATACTGCTATGGAGGCAATTGTTACAGCTGGTCTGGACTAAATGTGCTTTATATGTCAGATAAGTGCCTCGTTTGCTGTTTCTCTATGGTATCACAGGCATGGGGGGAAGGGGGAGGTGTAATTTTAAGCTATCACTCCTGAATCGGGATGGGTACACCCTGATGGGGCAGAGGCAGGGGCATCAACCCCCAACATTCCCCAGTGGCAAGGTCCAGGGATTATAACCACCCACCTCATGTCTGGATGCTCAAGGGATGAAAAACACATGAGCACTTTGATGTGCCCCTATACAAGCTGGGGCTGACCTGGGTTCTTCTCTACTTATGTGGCAAGTGATTATTGATAACGTGGGGGTGAGGGGGCAATCAAAGCAGTTGGCTAAATCAGTTCTACTTGCCCAAAGCTCAAATGGAATGAAAATGCATGTGCTGGGCATCTGGTGGAACCACAAGTGAGATCAACATGAAGGTACAGTGGATACCAAGGGCTCAGGGGGTGACCAAATGCATATTTTTGATATGTTTGAGATGCAGGGGCTACCTGCTTAGACTATAAGGGTACCAACAGCTGGGCAAACAATGGAGTGTTTTTTGATAGAATGTTTAAGTTTTTAACAGGTTGAAATGATATTTCTGACTTCCCCAGTTTAATGTCCCAGTGTGCTTACTGTTAGAGCCTGTCTGGAAGGCATGCCTAGACCCCAAAGTTGTGAATATCGGGTATTGGGGAGCTGACCCTGGTAGACAGGCCTGCCCTGCCTCCCATGTCCTAACATACTTCACACAGTGTGTAATCGGTAGCAAGTCTGAATTAGCAAATGAGTGCATGGGGGGACTTGCTGATGTTTACAGTTAAGGGGGCCCAATCTCAAAATAATAGAAGCATAAAAAGTATATTAGTAAATACAGTACATTAGTTATAACTACGTTTACTTTTTGAGTCACCCAAAAAAAAGAGATTCTGGAAATCAGTTTTGGGTGGCTAGAATTATAAATTCTGCATTTTTTTTTATTTGTTACTGTGCAGCAGCGTCACTTTCAACTCAGGAATACTAATAGACTCACTGTGCACTGGTGGATAGTGTGAACCCTGGCCCCACCAACTGATTGCCATGGAGTAACAGACCCCACAACGTGCTAAAGACTGCAACCCCACTTTGGGCCATGCACCTCAGTCTGTCCTATACTGTAATTGTGCAACCGCCTTCTTTCATTTAGTGATGACTGTCTCATGGGTGTCTGAGCAACAGTTGAATTAAGGTGCTATGATCATATTTCTACCAGCTAATCTGTAATCACCTCAACCAGAAATTAAAAACTTTCTTTTTAAGGTACACACAGTAATACAGTTTTAAAGGATAGTTAAGGAGGATAATACAAGGACATGATGAATTGCAACACTAAGCAGAGGGGCTGTGTGTGCCAGTCTCCAACATTATGCCCTACAGTGGCATGCTTTTGGTGATTGTGGGAAAGGGCCTTTGATATTGCGGAGAGCAATTACAGCTAGTGATCTAACACATTTACAGAATTTTTACAATAAAGGTTGAATCTGATACTAAAATACTGTTTATAAATCATGTTAAAATTTTGCACTTACTAAGTGGTTCAGTGGCAGCATCTTCTCCCTCCTTTCCCTTGCTGCCGTCCTGGACCGGGATCGGCTTTCCTGCACCTTGCTGAACCTTCAATAGCTGTCCAAGTAATGATGCTGCACAACCACAGATCACTTCTTCAGCTGGGGGAAGCTACGCTCCACCTCATGGCACTTTTCATTTTATTTTTGGATTTGATCCATATTTCCTCCCAATTATGGAATGTGAGGGCACCAACACCAAATAGCCGTTTGTCATAGCTTGACAAAAGGTACAAGAATACCACAATCTCCTTGTTACTAAATTTGGGGCTTTTCTGAAAATAAAATAAAAGTACAACCCAAAAAATAATAATCTAAAAAGATAATATATATATATTATAGGGGTGCAGTCACACCCCTATAGTTAGGGCTGAGTACACTTCAATGTTAAACTCAAAAATTTGTACTTTAATAACTTTGTAATCATTCAACAGATTTGCATGAATATTGTCATGCACTGTCAGCCATGGTAGATCTCTGGATGTGGCAAGTTAAGTTTCAGTCGGATGTACAGTTTCTGAGTTTCAGACAGGTGAAAAAAGCTTTCTGTCGCTCATTGACTTTGCAGGCATGTTTCTTTGAACTTGCCCACAGCCCAAATGGTTTGGAATTTTGGTCTGAAATTTTCAGGGAGGAAAGGAACTAGTCCACAGATGTGCCTTTTGCTAGTCTAGTGAAAAAATAATAAGCCGTTTGTAAGTTATTGCATTTAAAAAATTTGAAAAAATCATTTCTGAGCATGCTCAGTAAGCACTAAAAGATAGCTGTATGAAATGAAAAAGCAATCCTGTTACATGTGGAAAAATTACTTTTTAGTATGGCCACCATCTTGTTTTCAGTTTTGTCTAAGAAATTCAAATTTGGAAAACCCCAAAATGATATTCTGGGGAGGAACCAACACATGTTGCTTATTTATTGGGACCCCCTTATGTGCATTCTTCACTTTACTGCTCGAGAAATGCCCTTAAAATGTGTTTTATTTAACATTAAAATTATTTCTTTGTATTGGCATCATATGAAGAAGATCTTGTTTCGTATGATGACTCACAAAAAAAAGATCTTTTTTTGCATGGGAAATCAATGTATTTCAAAGGGATTTTCAACTTTGGTACATAACTTTGCCATTTTTGCATATTTTGACACCAAATTTTCATTATAGCCTTTTGGAGACCCCATCTCATGAACAATATGACTGTCACACTACACAACTCATGCCAGAAAGCTGATTTTGCGGTCACCTGGTGAATTCACCATTTTGGGGGGGGGATTTGCATAATGAAAGTTATGTTGTTCATGAGGTGGTGTCATAAGCTGGTTATGCTGAAAATGTTGAGTCAAAATATGCAAAAATTACAAAGTTATGACCACTGGTTGCAATTTCGCTATGCATGCTCATAACTTTGGAAATTTTAATGACTTTGACCCCAAATTTTCAACATAGACTTGTTATTACCCCACCTCATGTATGTCATAGCTGTCATTTTTCAGATCCTAGTTAAAATGTATTTTTGTACCTGTGGCACTGGATGACTTGCAGTTGTGCAGAATTACATTTTGGCAGGTTTTTGAAAAATTTCTGCACCAGGTACATTGAGTGGAGTAATAAGATGGCTATGCTGGCAATTTGGTCACTGTTGTCCTAGTAATTGGAGTGTGGGGGCCCTTCCACAGTGACATACATATATGCATCTATGCAGGGATGAGAGCGCAGAGCCCAAAAGGCACTATGCTCCCACAGGCAAATAAGACAATGATTATACTATCTCATAAAGTTAGGAAATTATTTGTAAAAATAAACTATGTTGATGCATCAGTTAGGGTTGATATCAAACTGTAAAAAGGAGGGAAATACAACATCAAGGTTTCAAGCATAACACCCCACCCCCTTCCTGCACACACCAACAGGTGTCAGGAGGGCGTCTTGGGGTCAACAGCCCTAATGCTCACCCCATTCTCCTACACTGTACCCATCTCAGCTTATGTACCTATGGAATGGGGTAAGAGTTATGGTTGATGAGGCCAAGGCACACCCCGGACGCCTGTTGTGTGGAGGGAGGGGCTGGGGTGTTAGGGATGAAACCCTAATGTTATATTTCCTTCCTTTTAACAGTTTGATATCAACTCTAACTGATGCATTTACATAGTTTTTTTCAAAGAATATTATATTATACTGAAACAATAGCACTAGAATAGATAGGGTTCCCCGACAGGTTTTGTGTTAAACCCCTAACTTTGCAGTTAATACCTTTGGCGTCTTTGATACAATTGCTTCAAATTTTGCATGTGTTGACTAGGAGGCAAATCTGAAGTATGTGGAAAGTATTGTGATGGCAGCTTGCGCTGTTACTTAGATTCCCATTTGTCATTTTCCTGCTAGAGCTCATTTTTTCAGATACTTAACATGTTTTTTTTCTGCTCTCAAGTACAGCTTAAAAGGAACAAACTTTTTTTCTGAAACTGTTAGGGTAGAAGCGACCCAAAGATTTGGTGAAAAAAAATTAAATGGTCCCAGCGTTATAAGGATTTAATGTTTATTTTTTAGTTGTTCCAGGCATGCTCAGTAGTTTTTTTTTTTGGGTGACCCTCTGATAAGGCATAAAAAATTTTATGTCGTGACTCGTGAGACTGTTTTTGGTTTCTCACCACTTGCTTCTCACAACATGAATTTTTTTTTTGTGTGTCGTGACATCGTAACATCATTTTCCCCGAACTAAAACGCAAGGAAAATACATAAAAACTATGTATTTTTAAAGAAACAAACACATGCACCTAGCTAAACAGGGCCTGTTTAGCTAGATTCTTGTGTTTATTAAAAAAAATCCAGAAATACCTTTTCTTGGCACCCCAAAATCCTGGGTGCCCTGCTTAGTAAGAGGAGCCATTCACCCATATTCTCTGTAACAAAACAACAGGACTTCCTTGACATGTGAAGCCACAGATGGAATCATGCTGCTGCTTCAGATGCAGCAGTGAGCAGATGGTGTTGAGGGCAATCCTAATTTCTCTCTCTAATCTGCCTGCCTATCTATTTATCTATTACTGTGAAACTGCCTTGTCATGTACATGGGATACTCAAGGCTCTGGGAAATAGCATCAACCAGTGGGCAGTGTCCAAGTACAATTTTAGTGATTATGTCTTATTGCATTGCACATTGTGGGCTCAATTATCAAAGCCCTGAGTTTGACGCAAGGTGCCTGTGCCAAACATAAATGGTGCAAGTGGCATCTTGCATCTAACATTGCACCAGGAGCTATTCTGAAAAGCAGCCTGTGTCAAACGCAAGCTGCATGTGCCAAAGGAGGTTTGCACCAGCCTTGAGCCATTAAACAGGCTGCAGCATGGTGCTAGGGCGCACACAGCAAACACAAGCTGCACCATCCCCTATAATGTAAATCACAAATCTGTAACGGGAAGAGGACCTCTAAATACCGGTACATTAGCCAGGGCTGGTCTAAGGGTACTTATAATATGTCCCTCTGTGGCAGTTGTAGAATGTGCAGCAAAGTGCTGCTTCCTGATCCCCTGTTAAATCACTACAAGTCCCATCCTTGGTGGTATAGTGCCCCCTGCCCCGATCCCTGATGCTGCCCTGTCATTTACACAATACAATGTCCCTGATCCCCAATGCTGCCATGTATTTAATTAATAAAAAGATCTCCCACCTGATCCCCTAAACTGTCCCGTTATTTAAATAATAAAATTTCCTGATCCCCAATGCTGCCTTGTTTTTTTCTTGCTAAACAGTTCCCCCTTCCCAATCCCCAATGTTAGTATTCTTAAATTAATAGTGAGCTCCTCCTCCCCTATCCCTCGATGCTGCCCATATTAATTAACAACATCACCCCCCTTGTGGTGGTATAGTGCCCCCTCGTTGATCCATATTGAAATATATATATATATATACATTCTCCCTGGTGGTCTAGGGCCCCCCAAGCCCAAATCACCCATAATATGTACTGAAATATTCCTGGTGGTCTAGAGGACCCCCACTCCCCTACCCCCACAGTGCCCATCCTGTAGGAACTGGAGACTGGATCTACTCAGCACCTCTGCAGCCAAATTCTAACAGTACACACTCAGTCAGAGCTCAGTCGGCAGCTGGCCATGGAGGTGAGCAGTAGGCAAAGCCAGTTGCTGGCTCCATTACAGGATCAGTACTGTGGGTTAAGAGGGTCCACTAGACCACCAAGAATATTTCAATTTGTCTTATGAGAGATTGGGGCTTGGGAAGGCACTAGACTACCAGGAAGAATGTACTGTATATATATTTATTTCAACTGGGATCAGGGAGGGGGCTCTATACCACTGCAAGGGTGGTCATGATGTTTATTAATTAATTTGGGTAGCATTGGGAAAGAGGTTATTACTAATTAAAGAATACCATCAAAGATTGAGGAGAATGGTATTAACAAGCACAGCAGCATCAGGGATCGGGAGGTTGGACATTTTGTTATTTAAATAACTGAACAGCATCGGGGATTGGTTATGGAACATTTTATTATTTAAATATACAGCAGCATCGGGGAGGGGCGCATTTTATTATTTAAATAATGGGACAACTTCAGGAATTGGGTTGGGGAACATTTTATTATTTAAATACACAGCAGCAATGGGGAGGGGGGAACCCTTGTGTTTGCCACAAGGGGCCTTCAGTAGACCCTTCCCATGTGCCAGGTGTTTGCCACATAGGAGAGGATGCTGTAAATGTGGGGACTTAAGTGCCGAAACCCCTCCTGTACCAGAATCTGGTGCAGGGTCCCTAGTGCACCGGACTTCAGTGCAAGTTGCTGTTTGCTGCAGTTTGTGCAAATCCTGGCCATGTTTGAGAATCAAGCCCTGTATATTTACATGTTCCTATATTCCTATTGGTGTTCAAATGTTTGCTTTTCAGTGTTGTTCTGTACATCATATCCTTATCAAACCAATTGTCACTTCCCATGTTTTATTATTCTTATGTTGTTATTGATTCTATGTTGTACTCTCCCAGGTCTTGCTGAAAATAGGCAACTGTGGAGGACTCACCTGGTAAATAAAAACTAACTGAATAAATAAATATGTACAGTATATAGTCCTATGCCAGAATCATGAACCAGGCTCCCTCTGTCTGAGCCCTTGTTCCCCCTCCCCTGGTAAGTTAGGGTTTGGCAACAACATCACTCAACACTCACAGTTTCTGATTCCCAAGATGAAGACCACAATTTCCCATATCCTTTTGAAACTGCTGTTATGTTTCACAACTGCTGGTGCTATGACTCCTGGACTGACACTGATCAGTCTGGGAGTTGTAGACCACCAGTTATTAAATAGCCCAGCAGTGTTGAAAGAGGAGATGAGATGCAGGGTTACTGGTGGTTTTCATCTTGGACATCAGAAACTGTAAGTGTTGGCTGGAAATGGGTCCCGTGACTGTGGCTCTCAGACATTAGAAACTTTCTGTGAGTGACAGCTAGAAATGGGTCCAGGGTATCAGGCTGGGAGCTCATAGCTTACAAGCAGAGCTCTTTCTGAGGAGAAAAGATGTGAAAGGCTTCAGTCTCAGTCATGGGTAGCGTAGAGAGCAGAGTGCAGTATCTGGAGTACATTTATTCATGAAGCTCTCATTCAGACCAGTGGGATTTTGAGCAAATTTGTACTTTTTTATCTATTAAACTCAGCGCCAAGAAGTGCAAGGGGAAAACACCTGTGGTTAAAGATCAAGGCAAATGGTTTGTGTTGTTTTAGTGTACTGTGCCTTTTTTCAGTCTTGTTCTAGGTATCTAGCAGTACTGCAGCCATTGTGGACATTAATGTTATTGTGAACTAACATTTTTTTCTCCTCATGATATTTCAGCATCACAAAAGAAGTCTGTTTTATGTTCTGTTTCTTACTAAGCTGCCTGGTCAAACGGTGCTGTGAGAACATCATAGGGGGTGCTAATTTGCATAACTGCCTCTATGGAGACCATTTTGTCCCCGGTGTAAACTCTGAGTAGCTTTCCAGTAGCTGTTACTTCTGTAAACAACAGAGTGTGCTTGCTGCTTGGTCAGAGTAGAATAGTTGATCTGACAATCAATCAGAGGCATAACAAACAACACACTGAAATAGTGCATGCACACAACACCATAATTGCCATGTGTCTTGCCAAGCACACTGCAAGGACTACATCAAGTCAGTATATAGATATTTTAAAATGGGCTGCCAAAAGAAATTCTGGCTAAGTAATGGCTGGCTGATTAAAAAAAATAAATAAATAAAATAATTCATAGACCCACAACAACAACAAACCTATGTTAGACAGAAATGGCGAGGCTGAATACTATTTTTTGTAGCATAGGTAATTTAGTCAGGATCAAACAGTCAGCAGCTGCCTCAGAAATTATGAGAACTCAAATGCTGCATGAGCCTGCAGAGCACTTCAGTTGACAGGTACAGGCTCACAGTACAGACACAGCAAATGACATCATTAGTACAGTGGAGACTGGAGCATAACAGAGAACCAGCCACAATGCTTCAGGTAAACACACCATGACAGGAGACAAAATATTATTTCAAAACCAATTTTAATAAAACAGTACAAGTGCCATGTGGAAATAGGTGGTTGATAGAACATATTCAAAGGCCTTCATTTTAAATGACAGACATTTGCCATTGGTCTTCAACGTTCCTTCAGTTGCAGGAGAGATGCTGCCTAGCCTGCGGCAGTTACTTTAACTTGGTCTAAAATTAGTGACTGAGTCTGCCTTCTAGTATCATGTTTTGTTGGGAGCCTCCTCCATGGCTGCATTTCAGGAGTCACTGTTGATCACTGTATCATGTATGTTAGGAGCCTACTATGGTGGAATTGTGTCAGGAGCAACCTGAGGTAATACCTGCTGCAGAGGAGAGAGAGAGGTGATCAGTGAGAGAAGGTACAGTCCAGAGACAGCACTGGCAACTTGAAGCTTTGGTATTTTCAGCAGGTCTCTCATTTCATGGCCATTGCACTCACACTTTCCCTTCACATCTGAATCTGGATTGGCTTATCATGTGAATAGCCATGCTGGAAACTAATCTGCAGTGTTTGATACTGAAAAAATGACAGACTTCCTTTTGCTGGTATTGCACTTGCATTTCCTGCCAAAAATGTTTTAGCATTTTAGATTTCCAGTTTAAACACTGGGAGTATGTAGGTTGAGGCATAGTTATAGTGTGAAAACTTTAAAATGTGTTTACAGGTGTAGGGTGTGCATTTGTCTCTCATAGTGGTGTGGGTCATGTCAGGCGATCAACTCTCTGAAAGGCATCATAGGACATTCCTAGAATTCTTGTTCCAAATTTTTACTTGGTTATGAAAGTGTTGGTATATGCAATTTTGTGGTGCTGCCAAGGAAAATGTCAGGACATGTCCAGAATTTGGTATAATTTAAGGTAGTCACACTCACCAAAATGTGATACAGTGGCTCTCAAAATATGGAGGCTGGGGAGAAAAAGTGGGGGTACCTGATGCAATCTTGGAGACATAAGCTCAGAACACATAGGGGAGAGATCACCAAAATAGATTAACCGGAGTTTCCTTCCCCTGCAGGTACACTTCTCAAGTATTCTTTGCATGAAGTTGGCATGTATTCCACTGGTTGCTGAATTGTTCCAGGAACTGGGTGACACTCACAGTATGATTTTGGTCTTCCTGTGAAACCCTTAGAATTGTTTGGATCTGTTTCTCTTACCAGAAATGTACTTTATTGGTACTACTGTATGTGTTACTTTTTGTGATATTGCTGCATTTATTGTAGGCACTGTGTTTTGTTGTTTGTGAAAATGTTTAATAAAAAGTTTAACATTAAAAAAGTAAAGTGCAATGACCCTATTTATTTATTTATTTGTTTAGTTAAAATTTGGTAACCGGGAAAGGCCTCCTTGTGCATCAACCCTGTTGCAAATCTCTGTGTCATCAGCAAAGAGGCATACTTTTCCTTCCAGTCCCTCTGCAATGTCACGTATAAAGACATTAAAAAGGACTGGACCCAGTACTGAACCCTGCTGTACCCCACTAGTAACCCCTCTTTCTTCAGAGTGGACTCCATTTACAATTACCTTCTTTGTCCTGTTGTCCAGCCAGTGTTTTGCCCAGGCTGCCACCCTGGGACCCACTCCCAGGTTGGTTAATTTGGCTATTAATCTTTTGTGTGGGACTGTGTCAAATGCCTTGCTAAAGTCTAGGTAGGCCATGTCCACAGCCCCCTCCCTGGTCTGCTACTTTGGTCACCCAGTCAAAAAAATCAAATTCGTCTGACGTGACCTTCCCACTGTGAACCCATGCTGCCTTGGGTCCTGTGCCCCACTGGCATCTAGGTACTCAACAGTTCTTTCCTTCAGAAGTGATTCCATCACTTTCCCTACCACAGAGGTCAAACTGACAGGTCTGTAGTTTCCTGCCTCTGTCTTGGTCCCACTTTTGTGAAGGGGAATCACATCTGCCTTCCTCCAGTCCTCAGGTACCACACCATCCTCCCACAATTTGTTAAAAAGGGTAGTCAGTGGTTTCACTAGTTCTCCCCTTAATTCTTTTAGAATTCTGGGGTGAATTCCATCAGGCCCCATTGATTTGTGCACCTTCAGTTTTAAGAGTTCTTTCAGAACCCTTTCTTCTGTGAAAGGACTGGGATCGACCCCCCCTATCCAGACTGCTTCTGTTAACTGGATTATTCACTTCCCCCTCCTCCACTTTTGTGAATACTGAGCAGAAGTATTCATTCAGTATCCCTGCCTTTTCACTGTCCCTCTCTGCCCACCCACCGTCCATTCTATTCAGCCTCACTATCCCTCCCTTTGTCATTCTATGCTCCCTGATGTACCTATAAAAGGTTTTATCCTCCTTCTTAACTGAGTTGGCTATCTTTTCCTCAGTTTGGGCCTTTGCAATTCTGACTTCTCTCCCTGCTTCCTTCTGCCTTAACTGGTACAGCTCTCTGTCCTGCTTCTTCTGTGTTTCCTTATACTTCCTGAATGCTGCCTTTTTCTCCGTGACCTTCCCCACCACTTCTTTTGAGAACCATAGTGGCTTTTTCTTTCATTTTGATTTGTTTATTTGCTTCACACAAAGGCTTGTTGCCTCTGTGATGGCAGTTTTGATGTTTTCCCATTGTTTCTTCACCCCTCCTTCTAGCCTGTTTGCTAGTGCTTTTCTAAGGCACTCTCCCATCTTGCCAAAGTCAGCACTCCTGAAGTCCAGTACTCTCACTTTTATATGGTTTGACTCTGTAGCTGAGTTGAGATTGCTTCCAAACTGTATCACACCTTTTGTGAAGTGGACCAGGTGCCAACTCATTTCTTAATGAGATGTATTTACTCCATTGGCCAGGTGTTTGTCTTGACTGTCCGGTGTTCCCTGTCGAGGGGGTCTTTCCTCATGTCTTGAAGGAGGCATTGGTGAGACCCCTTCTGAAAAAACATCTTTAGACCCTGATGTCAAGGAAAATTACTGTCCTATCTCCAATCTCCCATTTTTGGGTAAGATTGTTGAGAAGGTGGTGGCGCTTCAGCTTGAGGAGCATCTCGTGGCCCATGATTTATATGAGCCACTCCAGTCTGGGTTTCGTGCGAGGCATAGCACTGAAACTGTGCTAGTTCGGGTGCATAATAACCTCCTTAGAGCTAGAGATTGAGAGGAGGGGACAATTCTTGTACTCCTTGATCTATCTTCAGCATTTGACACGGTGGACCATCTGGTGTTACTTGACCGCCTAATGGAATTCTGTGGACTTGCTGGCACTGTTATCTGCTGGTTTGAGTCTTTTTTATCTAACAGGAAGCAGAGGGTAGTGATGGGGAATTTTTCCTCCTCCCCTGTCAACCTGTCACGCGGAGTTCCCCAGGGTTCAGTCTTGTCACTGATGTTGTTTGCCATGTACATGCTACCCCTGGGAGAGATCATTAGGAAGTACAGTCTGGATTTTTACTACTATGCTGATGATACCCAACTGTACCTCTCCTTTGCTCCTGGAACATCTTGTGCAGTAGAAGTGCTTAACAGCTGCCTAACTGAAATCAATGACTGGATGGCCTCCAGCTGGTTGTGACTGAACCCCAGTAAGATGGAAGTACTGGTGGTGGAGTCGAACAGAGGGCATGATAGGTTGGTCTCTGGTGCAGAGACAGGACTTTGTCTTGGCTCTGTACCATTGAAGGCCTCCTCTAGGGTACATGATCTTGGTGTTATTCTTGACAGTGATTTGGCACTTGAGTTTCAGGTGGCATCCGTTGTCCATACCAGCTTTTATCATCTGAGGAATATTGTCAGGATAAAGCCCCTAGTTCCGCCACTGGATCTCCCCACTTTGGTGCATGCCTTCATGACGTCCAGGCTTGACTACTGTAATGCACTCTAGCTTGGGGTCTCTGTGGGTACCCTGCACCGACTGCAGCTGGTGCCGAATGCAGCAGCAAGGCTGTTAACAGGACAGTCTAAATATTGTCATATTACTCCGGTGCTGTGTCAACTGCACTGGCTGCCGGTTAGGTGGAGGGTCCTCTTCAAGGTGGGTTTGCTCACCTTTAAGACCCTACACAGCCTGGGCCCTGGCTACCTGAAGGACCTTCTTGCACCTGCTGTCTCGGTCCACTCCCTCTGCTCCTCCTCTAGGGGCCTCCTAGTGATTCCCAAGATGAGGTTAAGAACTCCTGGTGACAGAGCATTTAGTGTTGCCGTCCCCGTCCTATGCAATCCACTTCCTCTAGCTGTTAGGGAGGCCCTATCTGTTGAGGTTTTTAAGGCCCGTCTCAAGGTCTTTTTGTACAATCAGGCCTTCCCGAACTATGTTTTAAGTTCCTTACCAGTCTTTTTAATAAAGATTAATCTGATGTTGATTTAGTCATAAAGACTTTAAATGCTGCTGAAGTTGAGGGTAGTTAATTATATAGCAAATTTTGTTTTAACTTGTTCAGATTATTGTATTTAATTGATTATTATTGTGATGTGTTGTATTTATTGATTAATGTATGGTGCCCAGAGCCTCCAGGATGGGCGTCTTTCTAAATAAATTGTGCCTTGCCTTGCCTTGCCTTTATCATGAACCACACTGGTGGTCACTTGTTCCCAGATGGCTGCCCACTTCTAGATCTGAGATCCTCTCACTGTCCCTAATTGACAGTATGAGGTCTAAGATTGCTACCTCATGAGTGGGTTCCAAAACTAGCTGTCTGAGGCATGCCACCTGTAGGGCATTGAGAATGTCTCTGCTCTTGGATGTGGCTGCAGCAAAGGTGCTCCAGTTAACATCTGGCATATTCAGGTCACTCATCAATAGTATATCTCCTTTCTCTGCTCCTAAGGATGCCTTCTATCATGTCATTGTCCATTCCCTTCCCCTGACATGGAGGTCTGTATACAACCCCTGTGCAGATTATGGTGCCATTTCCAGTCTCTAAGGTAACCCACAGTGCCTCCACTCCTCCCTGTTTACTCTTTTGTTCAGTTGCTTTTATTCCTTCCCTTACATAGAGAGATATCCCTCCATCTCTTCTCCCCTCTCTGTCTCTCCTGTAGGTTGTGTAACCTGGTATGTTAACATCCCAGTCATGGTTCTCTGTGTACCATGTTTCTGTGACTGCTTCAATATCCAGGCATCCCTCTTCCATCAAGGCCACCAGTTCTGGGAGCTTGTTGCCCAAACTACAGGCATTGGTACTCATTACCCTCCATTTTCTGATGGCCTTACCCCTCTTTGCCCCATCTCTGTCCTTATTGCCTTTGTCACTTTCTCCATTTACCCCTGCCTTTTTCCCTATTGACTGTTCTATCTTGGTGTTTACCTCACTTTCTACCTTGAGATTTCCCTGCTCCTTTCCAGTGCCTCCCCCCTTGGCTAGTTTAAATGCTTGCCAATGAAGCATTTATACCAATCACCTAGGATCCTGGTTCCCTTCCTGGACAGATGCAGACCATCACACCAGTATAGGCCTGCATCACTCCAGGTGGACCCCCAGTCCTCAATGAAACCAAATCCCTGAGCTCTACATCAGTATTTCAACCACTGATTGAATCCCATGGTGTGGAGCACCCTAGCCTCACCTATGCCATAGACAGGCAGCACCTCTGAGAAGGTTACCGTGTGTGCTACTTGTCTAAGGCCCTTCCCTAACTTCACAAACTCTTCCTGCACTGCTCTGATCCCTTTCTTAGACAGGTCATTTGTCTCTAGGTGGACAATGACATCTAGTTCTCTCCCCCGGGCAGCTGCTCTGGTGAGCCTGAGGATTCTATCCCTGTCCCTCCAAGCCATGGTGCCAGGCAGGCACCTTACCTTCCTCTCCCCTTCCTCCCCAAGTTCTACCTTCCTAACAATGGAGTCCCCCACCAGGAGTTGTTTCCTTCCCCTGTGGGGTCCCATGCCACCCTCCTGTGGGTCTTCTTTGTGGAGGTTCCCAGCATCCTCCTTGGTCTCCACTGGGGGTGCCTCCATAGAGGAACCACACTTTGCCAGAACAGCATATGAATTGTGGAGAGGTACAACTGGAGGGATGCACCTCTGTTCCACCACCCTCACCCTCCCTGAGCCCACTGTGGTCCAACCGCTCCTCTTTCTTGGCAACCTCTGTGGCAATGACAGTGGGCCTGGTTGTCCCTGGATGGGAGATGAGGTCCCACAAATCCTGCCCAACTCAGCTTGGAGATGAGCAACCACCTCCCTCAGCCCAGTGAGGTGTCTGCAGATGGGACAACACCGCATCCTCCAGAACATCTCCTGGAAGACTGCTGCTCCACAGCCACTGCACCGCACCACTCCCATCATGTCTTATTTCTGGCCCCTACACTGTTGTTTGGAATACTTTCTCTTTCCTCTGTTTATTTTTTTTCTCCCTACTTACTTACTGCCTCTGTGCCCTTTAAGCTCCTGATCTTGCTGTTCTGGGACAAGAAGATCCTGTATTTCTCAGCAGTCTCCTTACTTGCTGAGAGGTAGACCTCCAGCAGCTGGGGTGGGGGGAGGATGGAGAGCTACTCTTTTCCTTCTAGGATGGTGAGTCTTTGGTGGCTCTGTGATCACTCACTTCCTGCTCCCAAACAGGAAGTTCCTGTTGTCAGTCAAATCCTGTGCCTATAAAAGTATAACTGGCTTAGGGTGGGGGGATGGAGGGGTGGGAAGGAGGGCAATATAATCCCAGTAGAGAAGTCCAGTCACAACAGCAGCTCCTTCCTCCTGGTGTTCTCTGGCAGAAGCTATCTAGGTCAGTGTTTTAAATCTGGCTTTACCCTGGCTTCCTTCTAGCTAAGCCACTCCCCCTACTTTACAGATCTTTCTACACTTAGTTAAATTGCACAGATGACCATCCTTTTCAACCACCTGAGACAAACACCTAGATAACTGCACAGATAACAATTCACCTCAGCCAACTCAGACAAACACACTAATGTCTTTTTTTACCCTAAATTGAAGGTCCCAGTAGTAGAGTTCTGCTTTTTTCGTCCCAGTAGAGAAGTCCAGTCACAACAGCAGTAGGTATCATAGGAGTACAGAGCCTAGTTTAGACTTTCATCCGTTATGCTCACTACTTGAGATTTTAGTACTTGTATGGGTTTCCTGAATCCCTATCAAAGTTGTCTAATTTGGACTTAAACATATCAGTAGTCGTACTACTCACTACCTCAAGTGGGAGTTTATTCCAGTCATGCATCACCACTTCCCTGGGGTTCTCTTTGGCTTTCTTTGTCAGCTGCTGGAACTTCTCCTACTGTAAATGAGAAAGAGCATCAGAGACCTCATTCTCAACACCATG
Organism: Neoceratodus forsteri; assembly: GCA_016271365.2. Lineage (NCBI taxonomy): Eukaryota > Metazoa > Chordata > Ceratodontiformes > Ceratodontidae > Neoceratodus > Neoceratodus forsteri. The sequence goes on from CM057458.1 coordinate 324,927,125, forward strand.
CACATGCACAGCCCTAAAGTGCACATTCAATATAAGACATCTCAGCACAAAAACCTTCATGACCTTACCCTGGGTCTGTTCCTTCTAAGTTGTCCATTAATACTGAAAACCACCCCATATTGTCATTTCTAAATATTACCCACTTATTCCTCAGCTGTTCCCCCCAAATCACTAAACCTCCCACAATGGGGAAGAACTTGAGCAGTGTATTCTGCTACAGCAAGCCAGCCTCCACCTACTCCTGTTTCAAAGACCTGTGGACCTGACTCATTGAAAAATGTTCCCAAATCCCAAGCTGTTGGATGTATTCATCGAGAGTTCCAGCTCTTGGCTTGCCACCTCCTCCAGCCAAATTGCTACCCCATTGAAATATGACAGAAAGGTTAGACATACTTGCAGGTCATCCCTAATGGAGTCTATGATCCTGACTCTGTGAAAAGGCTTGCTTCACCCTGCGCAACAGCTGGCTAGGTGCTAGAGGAAGGTCTGTCCCATCAGCATGACTTTGCTTGCAAAATTCAAATGTCCTACCAAATGCTGCAACTCCTTCAACATGATCTTACAGGCCTTCACCGCCCTATTCAGCATCTGCTGTAGTGTGCTGATGTAATCTGCTGGAAGGTGAAACTATATGGCTGCCATATAGATCTTGATACCCAAAAATGTCAAACATGTGGATGGCCCTGCTGTCTTGTGTGCTATGGCTCATCACACACCTCCAGGAATGCCTTCATTAGCTGAGAATATTATTCTGTGTTAGCCTTGCCAATGAAAAAAAAAATCGTCCTACAATGCACTAGTTCTGACCGCCATGCTTGCAACAGCCAAAATGCCAATTCTGTGTCAGATTTGGCCAATAGAACTCTTACCAATTCCTTCAACCAATTTTATGACTGTCAAACAAGGCACATGACACCGCTGTGTCTCAAGGTCAGTTTAGTGAGTTACCAAATTCCCTTAAGAATATGATAAATGATTTATCAACCAGAACTCTCATGGTGCTTTCTTCAGCACCAGCCAAATTGATGCCACCCTCAGGTGTTCGAGAGGGGGCTTGTCCAAGGGGCAAATGAGCCTGCCTAGTGTTGCCTCCTTCTCCAGAATTTTTGCCTCAAAATGGTGCCTGGCTGATCTGAAATTGTTGGCCTCTCAGGCCTCACAAACCCCTTTGTATGGGATTCTAATGTCCTGTGAAAAGCCCTCCACCAAGGACCAGGAAGCTGCCCTATATGGATAATTCTCTTATCAACACTTAACACTTTATGTGCAAATGGAGGCTTGGGTTGTCTCTTCCAAAAGGAATGCTGATTCGAGTCCTTGGTACACTCCACAAAGGGGTGGATTTTTCCCACATGCAAAACATTCATGCTCATATTTGTAAGTCTCCACCTTGCACTCACCATGATTATAATGAAAGCATTGTCAGCCTGTCCCCCACTTTTCCTGACCCTTCCCCACTGATCCTCAGCTCTCTGCTGCAACCCTTGCTTGGATGGCTGGGTACACAGGATGGAGACTCTGCTATCTGAATGCTGGATTCCTCCACCCACTTCTGTGGACCACAGAAATGGAAGGTCCAGTGCCCACTACAACCTCTTGTGTTCATATTGCTTCCACCGCTTCCACCGCCTAAATTCTTCATTGTATTCCAATCGCCCCCAGACCCCTTTTGATGCATGCATGGCCATTATCTGGTTGTAGTAGTACATCCACAGGCCATTTGACTTCTCTGGAATCAGCTCTGTCAACAGTCAGGTGTAAACAGAAAAGCCCATCTACCACTTCTCCCAGTTAATAGGGCTCTACAGGCTCCAATATTATTCCTGAATATCACAAATAATGCACTATTCTTCCCCTATTTGGGAAGTACCTAAAAAAAAAACCAGCTCCCTACCACCCTCCTCCCTAGCCAATATCTGGCAATTATAGAGAGAATCCCTCTTCCCCCCACCCTCAGATAGCACCTAAACTCCCTCTTCCCCAACCACATTTTGACAGGTTATATATGTTAAAGAGAAAAAGGAAAACATACTTCAATGGGCAACCGGCACAACCTGCCCACCTCCCCCGCAGGCCACCAAGTTTCAAGACTGTGTCCCCCCCATACCACCCAGTAGGTAGCAGTGGCCCCCTGCCTCCCCCTGCACCCTGTGCCTAACAGTAAATTAAAACAAAAGGCAACTGGCACAGCCCACCCCCTCCACGGCCGACTACCTTATTGTGGATGAAACCACTCATGCATGCACTTAATCACAGAGTAAAACCAGCTGATCACATGATCAGCTGGTTTTACTATGCAAGTGCCCAGAAGTAATCAGATTGTGTGCCCCTCTGATTCTTCTTGCTAACATGCATCCCTGCATCCCCAAAGGCAATACACCCCAAGATGGGTCTTTACAGTTACCATACAAACATACAAATTTGCCTGCAGAAACAGGCCATAATGGTCTATCAAGTCGCTTGAGTGTGCAGCTCTAATTAGTTCCCTGGAGCTGCCCCCCCCATTCCCCTTGGAGTCAACTATCCCTCCTCTAGTACCCTCCCCTTTCCCATCCCAGGGACACTTACCCTAATTTTCTTCATCAGCCTATCCCACACCGTCGAAACTAGTCACTGTCTTTACCGCAACCACCTCCTCTGGCAACTCGTTCCACCCCGACACCACCCTTTCAGTGAAAATGTGCCTCCTCATTTCCTTCTTAAATCTACCCCCCACTAGTTTCATGCTCTACCCCCTTGTTGTACCCTCCTTCCTTAAGTTAAATATGCCCTCCGATCTTACTCTGTTTATTCTCTTAAAGTGCTTGAAGGTCTTTGTCATGTTTCCCCTCTCTCTCCTATCCTCTGGGAGTACATGTTTAGCTCACTCAGCCTCTCCTCATATGTTTTGTCCCCCATACTCTGGAACATCCTAGTCGCCCTCCTCTGGACCCCCTCTAGTAGCTTGATATCCTTTTTCAAATATGGGTACCAGAACTGCACACAGTATTCCAGGTGTGGCCTTACCAGTGACCTGTACAGTGGCAAGATGACTTCCTCCCTCCTAGAGGTTATTCCCCTGGTGATGCAGCTTAGCATTGTATTTGCTTTGGCTGCTGGCTTGCAGCTTTTTGCAGAGTTTATTGTTTATTGTTTATTGACTACAATCGGAATTACAAACCTTTGAGTCACAGACTCTTTTGTAAAGGCTCCACGTCGGTTACAGGGGGTGGAGGAGGACAAATACAGATTAAGACGAACAAAAACAGGCAGTATATACATTTTCAGTACTGTCAAATGCAGTACAGGTTTGCACTTATTAAAACAGAGAGGCAATTAATCAACATTCTAGGAATCGTTTGACAGAAACTAGTAGGGTGCAGGTACTTGGGGTCAAGAGAGAGGCCCTGTGTCAGGAGATGTGTGGGGTGAGGAAGCAAATAGAGTGGGCTGCAAAATTAGCCACAGGTGCATTTAGCACTCTTAAGTAGTAGAGCTTTGAGACCTGTTTTGAAAAGAGAGATGCTAGGGGTCTGGGAGAGAGGGGGTGGTAATGTATTGAGCCAGAGAGGGGCACGGTGGTGGAAGGATCTCTGCCCTAGGGATGTTCTACAAAGGGGGACTCGAAAAGAAGGGATAGTTGTGAGTCTTGTGGTGTGCCTGGGGGGGGCAGCACTGATAATGGGGAGTAGGCCTTTGGGGGCTATCTGAAGTTGTATCTTTTTTGCGAGGATGCATGTGTGGTACCTTAAGTCTTTGCTGGAAGTTTAGCCAACCAGTCAAAGAATAAAGATCACAGGTGTGGGTTAGTCGGTTGCTGCCTGTTACTAGACGGCATGCTTTGTTCAAGGCTACATTTATACTGCTTAGCGTGGTGGGTTCAGCGGAGCCATATATAACAATCCCGTAGTCAATGAGGGAGAGGATGGAGGAGTTGACTGCAAGAAGCATAGCCTGCGAGGGTAGGCAGTGCTTGAGACGGTAGAGTATGCCCACTCTCGAGTTGACAGCGGAGGAGAGGAGTTGGGTGTGACTATGGTAGGAGAGGGAGGTGTCTAATGTGATGCCCAGGTATTTGAAGCTTGATACTTGTTCCAGCGGGTCGCCTAGTGAGTTCTTAATTAGTAGTGCCAACTGACTGTGTGGGCTTTGACGATGAGCAAATATCATGGATTTCGTTTTTTTATAGTTGATGATCAGGCGGTGGTCCGTGAACCAGTTCTCTAGTTCCTGGAAAAAGCCCTGTAAGGCCAGTTGGAGGGCGCTCGGTTGAGAATGTTTCCAATACAGTACCGCATTGTCTGCGTAGAGTAGTAGATGACCATTACACGCCTTCGGGAGAGAGTTAAGGAAGAGGGTAAAAAGCAGGGGGCCAAGTATAGACCCCTGCGGGACCCCAGAGCAAACTGTTTTGGAGGTGGAGAGGGTGGTGTTTATCCTGACTTGTTGCGACCGTCCCGAGAGGTAGTCCCTGAACCAGGCCATTGTCTCCGGGGTCACATTAAGCTGTGAAAGGACACAGAGCAGTAGCTCGTGACTGACCGTGTCAAATGCCTTGGTCAGATCCACGTAGACTGCCCCTGCGATTGAGCCTTGGTCGAGGGCCTCATGGAGGAATGAGGTGAACTCCGCAAGTGCAGTGACGGTACTATGGCCAGTCTGGAAACCATGCTGTTCCTGGCTGAGAAGGTTAAGTTATCTGGTCGGAGACTATTTTTTCCAGAGCTTTGGAGAGGGGTGGTAGTATAGAAATAGGTCTGTAGTTGTTGGTGTTGGTAGGGTCACCGCTCTTAAGAATGGGGGTGATTATGGCTCTTTTCCAGGTAGAGGGGAACTGAGCACAGCATAGCGAGAGGTTGAGGATTTTTGTAAGGTGGGGAAGTGTGACATCCAGAGTAAGCCGAATGAGTTTAAGATCAAGGGAGTCATTGCTGTAACGGGTGTTGGCTATGGCTTTGGTAATGTAGAGTTTGGCCTCACTGCACGGGATGACTCGCAGCCAAAAGGGAGGCAAGTTGACACTGCTCGGAGTTACGGGGGGATGGTGGGGTGGGGCCAGGTGGGAGACATCGGGGGGGAGGATATGGGAGAGGTCCGAAAAGGAGGAGTTTAGGGCCTCAGCGATGGTGGCAGGATCCTGTGTATCAACCCCATTAAGGTTGAGTTGGGTAGGGGTGGGGAAGCAGGATTTTCCACTGAGTTCTTTTATGTTGTTCCAGAATTTTTTTCCATCGCCCCAGGAGGAGGTGAGGGTTTGCTGGTAGAAGTTCGCTTTGCCTGCCGAAGGCCCAGGTACATTTGTTGTGTGCCTCCCGGTACAGTTGTCTATCCTGGGTGCGTTGGGAGTTGAGGGCCTTGTGCCAAAGGTAGTCTCTTTGTTGTAGCAGGTTTAGAAGTGAGGGTGTGATCCAGGGGGTGGTTCTGGTTTTCACAACTTGCTTTGAGAGGGGAGCGAATATATCACATGCTTCGCTGAAGGTGGTTATAAAGTGGGCGAGCGCAGTGTCAACTGACTGTGTGTTGTAAATGGGGAGCCAGTTGCAGAGATAGGTGGGCTTTGAGGTTCTCAAGGCCTCCTCTTTTGAGCCTTCTCTGCCATGAGATTTTTTTGGGGGAAGGGGGCAATTTACCCGACCACCAGCAAGTTACCGGTGAATGGTCACTGATAGAGTCGGAGAGCACGGTTGCGTGGGAGAGGTTACATGGCCTGTTGGTGAAAATGAGGTCTAACAGTGTGGAGGTCCTGGATTTATGGTCCCTTCTGGTAGGGGAGGTGACTATTTGGGTAAGATCGAGTGCACAGGTAGTGTCTTTGAAGCTGGCAGAGGCTGGGGATAGCCAGTTAACATTGAAGTCACCCATTAAGATGATTTCACTAGTATTAGGTAGGTGGGAGATAATGCGGAGGATAGAGTCAAATGCGGGTTTTTGGTTTCTAGGGGGGATGTAGGCTGATATGATGTGGAGAGTTTTAGTACCCAGCCTGAGTTTGACTGTTAGCATCTGGGCTCCAAATTGAGGTGCGGGGGTGTGCACTTCAGTGGCATTGAGTGAGGATTTAACATAAATATCACAGCCTCTGCCTCTCTTGCTGGTCCTGTCAGTCCGGAAGAAGGTATAATTACTGAGGGAGACAGCAGTATTGAGAATTTTATCAGAGAGCCAGGTCTCTGATAGGGCTAGTATGTCCGGAGTATGCTGGGCAATCCAGCCTTGGAGAGGGGTGTGTTTTTTAGGTAGGCTGCAAATGTTAAGAGTGGCTAGCAACAAACTCCCATGCAGTTGTTTAGGAGAGGACTTAGAGCGGGGTGGTCCTGGGTTTGGGTGGATATTGCCAGATAATAATAGGAGTAGGAGGGTGTTCCGCAACAGGGTGAACCTGCAAAATTTGGATGCTTGACACTGGGCCTGGTAGGGTGTAGGGCTTTTAGTGCTGGCGGTGGGAACTGGGAAAGTAGGAATGATGCTGGAAAGAAAGGTAAGGTTCGTGAGAGGAATGTTAGTGGGGCTTATATGGGTGGTGGGGGGTTGGGGTCTGCGAAGTGGGAGAGCTGAGGTACAGCGCTTAGCATTTGTGATTGGGAGTGTTTCATGTCTCCTCTGACCATCGCCCCAAGGTCCTTTTCCTCCTCTGAGACTGCCATCTATACTCCCCCCAGCCAGTAGCTGGCCCCTTTGTTCCTAGCACCTAGGCACATGACCTTGCATTTCTTGGCATTGAAACCCAGCTGCCAGATGCCAAACCAATTCTCCAGTTTATCCAGATCCTCCCTTAATTCCTGTCTCCCTTCCACTGTGTTCACCCTCCCACAGAGCTTGGTATCATTTGCAAAGAGGCAGATCTTGACCAGGGGTCAATCTTAACATTGTTCTACTAGCCCAAACACTAGTGCAAATTGACCAGGGCTAGTGCAGCTAACCATCTACTTGCCTGTCTTGACTAGTGCAGATTTTCATGGCTGTTAATGAAATTAAAAGTTCTGGCCGCCCGCCGCCAGCGGTTGATTTCCATGACGCCGCGCACCGGTTCGGAATGGACCTGGATCGCTGGAGGGCCAGCCGGGTGGATGGAGCGTCCCATGGACTGCTCTCCTTCTCGGGGTGGGTGTGGAAAGTGCCCGGAGCATTGGCGACCCCTGGCGGAGGCCAGGAAGTCGCACAGCTGCCGGCGCTAGCACGCTTAGGAGGCGGGGCAGACGCTAGGCGTCATTGCACGACCCCGCCTCCTCGAAAACCAGGAAAGAAGACAGCTGCCTGCCGCCTTCCATGAAGCCTGCCACGGCTCCAATTAGCTCTCAGGCCAGCCCTCCGACCTAATCCGATGACTGCGGCATGCACCGGGGAGTGCCGCAGCCCCGCCATGGGGGGTAAGCCACGGGCTTCGGAGGGCTCGCGGCTGATGTGAGGAGTGGGAGCTCGTGGTCTGTGACCGGGCCGATAATACCGGGCGGCGGGCAGCCCGGGGAGGATAAATAAAGAATTAAAAAAAAAAAAAAAAGTCTCTACTTTAGCATTTTCTAATCCTCATGTTAATCTCTCTCAGTGTTCCAGATGGCCAGGTGTGATTAACAGCTCATTAAGAGCTGCAATTATCTGGCAGTTCAAGAGAGGGATCCCACAAAAGACTCAATGTGAGTCATTATCACTCCACTGCTAAGACTTTCAGCTAGTGTCCAGGGAGTGATCAAGGGTAGAGTGCTGTTAAGTCACTAGGTTCCAGTTTTTTGAATGTGTCTACATCTAACAATTTGTCCAATATTATTAAGACCAGTGCCCCTCATTTCTCTACATTTTGAGTGTTCATATCCAACATTTCAGTGACAAAATGCAAAGAGGTATACAGGATTGACTCTGCAGGTGGTAGGTTTTATTCCAGCCTCATCATAACTTCCCTCTCCACTCCAAATATCTTAACTCTGTTCTTTCCCTGGCTACCACTGCAGACCAGACTCTGAAGTGACCATCCATAGATGATAGCTGCCATTACTGGTAAGTGTAGGGGAGCCCCCAACTCTTCTAAATGGACCATGCCAGCCATCACCATCCATATAGTTCCACCCATATCCCACTCAGCATGTCCTTTCAGCCTAAAAAAAACCGTTGGATCATGTATGGTACACAAATAAACCTTGATAAAATACATAATTTGAAACCTTGAAATAGGCATTCCTGGGGTGCATAGCTCATCCTATACAGAAACAGAGATAGTATAGTATTATGCCTGTGTACTGTTTCCCCTGGGCTGATGAAAGGACAATGTTAAAGAAAAATTTGTTCTTGTTGGGGCAGAGCATATTAATATCAATGCTTTTACAAATAAAAATGTCATAGTTTTCTATTTCCCAAGCCCCTTAGGGTTGTCTAGCCCCTACCCCAAAGAAACCTTAGAAGTGCTCCTGGCTCATTTGAGACTGTACAAAAACTTTCAGAAATGCAGGTCTCCAGTTGACTATAGGGTGGGGTCTGAGAGTGCCATTCTCTGCCTGACTCTGTTCATTGCCCTGTGGGTGGTGGTGACAGTGTGGTGAGGTGCATGATGATGTCAGTCATTGTGTGCACAGAGCTAGGACTGCTTGACTGAGCATTTGCTGTTGTGATGTCCTCTTTCTGTTTGGTTGGAGGGGCAGAAAGAGGAAGAGAGGAGGCCATGGTACAAAACAATGGGGGGGGGGTCACTTTCTGAGATAGCATTGTAGTCTTTTTTTCTGCTGGGGAGCTAGAAGCAATGTGGGAGCAGGATAAATGTGCAATAATCAGAGTATTTCTTGGCTTTGCTTGCATTGTTTCCTGTATACGTGATCAAAATTTACCATTGTAATTAAGGGCTAGTGCAACCATCTGCAGGCTAGTGCAATTTTGAATCAACTTGCCCTGCTGGCTAGTGCAAAAAAAGGTTAAGGTTGACCCCTGATCTTGACCCCCTGTGCTATGTCACCAATAAAGATATTGAACAGCACAGGTTCATGGCATCGAGCCCTGTGGGCCCCCCCACTTGTTAGAGGCTAAGGTTTGATAGTTCCCTCACCATGACTCTCTGATTCCATCCTATCCAGCACTGAATTTAATGCCTTGTTGAAGTCTAGGTACAGGATGTCCACCACCTGTCCCCTGTCCAACGACCTCGTAACCCAGTCAAAGAAGTCAATCATGTTGGTTTGACAAGATCTCCCCCTGACAAACCCATGCTGCCTGTTGTCCTGGAGACCATTTTCCTCAAGGAAGGACACCAGTCTTTCCTTTAGAATGATCTCCATTATCTTCCCCACTATGGAGGTCAGGCTAACCGGCCTGCAGTTATCTGACTCATCCTTGGGACTGCTCTTATGGAATGGAATCAAGTGAGCTGTTCTCCAGTCCTGTGGAACACACCCTTCCTCCAGTGAGGTGTAAGTGGGGCTGCTAGTATGCCCCGCCAACTCCCGCTGGACCCTTGGGTGTAAACCGTCTGGTCCCGGTGCTTTGTCCACATGCAGTTCACTTAGCCCCCATAAGATCCTCTCCACCCCAATCTCCCCTTCATAGTCCTCCACCCCCGGGCTCCCCCATTCCTCCCCTGTGGTATGGGCCCTTCCGCTACCTTAGTGAAGACAGAGCAAAATTATTAATTTAAAGCCTATACTTGATCTTCCCCCTTTTCTTCCCATCCTCCTTCCCTCTTTATCCTTACAATCTCATCCTTTCAACTTCTTTTCTCCCTAATTTATTGGAAGAAATCCTTCTCCCCTTCCTTAATCCCCTGTGCTAGTCTTAGCTCTTTATTCGCCTTGGCTGCCCGGACCTCTCTCCCTGCCTCGTGAGATTTCTCTGTGTAAGTCTATCTGTCATCCTCCTTCAGGGTACGCTTGTACTTTAGGAAGGCCTCACACTTTGCTTTCACCTTCTCAGCCACCCTCCTGCTATACCAGCTGGGTCTCCAACATCTGGACTTCTTTTTACAAATCTTCATGCAAGCATCAGTGACCTGTATTAACCGCTTCTTGTTGACTGCCCATTTCTGCTATGCATCCATCTGTGGCTCGAGTTTTGCCAGGTGCTCCTTCAGCATGTTACCCATTCTAGCGAAGTCTGCCTTCCTGAAATGCAGCGCTCTCATTTTTGTCTTGGCTGCATCCTTCTCTATGTTAATATAAAATAATATGCGGTGGTCACTGACTGCAAGGGGATCCCTCGCTTTAACTCCCGGGACATGCTCCCCATTCAACAGCACCAGATCTAGTATGGCTTCCTCTTTTGTTGGCTCCATGACACCCTGTGTCAGGAAACACTCCTGGATAGCATCCAGGAGGACCTGATCCCTGCCACAGGAAGTAGCTGGGGTACCCAGTCAATACCTGGCAGATTGAGGTTGCCTAGGATTATAGTGTTCCTTCTCCCTCCTGCCCTCCTAATCTGTTCCCCCAGCTCCCTATCCAGCTCTGTTCACTGTGCTGGTAGTCAGTACACCACCCCCACCCAAATCTGTTTCCAAGTTGTGTTCTGTAGCACTACATATAGGGCTTCAGTAGCTCCATCCACCTCCTCCTCCCTGGTGCACATTATCCCATCCCTTATATAAAGCGCTACTCCTCTCCCTCTCCCTCTTTCTTTGTCCTTTCTATGCAATTGGTACCCTGGGATCTCAAGGTCCCAGTCATGGTACTGGGTTGCACATGTCTCTGTGTTGGCAGCCATGTCCACCTCCCCTTCTGCCATCAGCACCTGAAGGTCTGTGTCTTGTTTGCCAGACTCCTGGTATTCAAGGAGACCACTTTCCATCTCGACTTCTGCCCCACATTTCCCGTACTCCTTTTTTGACTTCCTTCCCCCCTTATATCTGCTATCCCCTCTCATTGCCCTCTCCCCTCTTTTAGGTTCCCTCCAGGGGGTAGACCTGGTGGACTTCCTCACCTGGTGCCGAGTGCTGTGCTCTCTAATGCCCCCCCCTTGTCAGTTTAAATGTAGCTTATCCATCAAGTATCTTTCCAGGTTGTCTTTCAGGACCCTAGAGCCCTCCTTACTCAGATGCAACTTGTCCGCTGCATATAGGTCATTGTGTTCCCCTGTTCTGCCCCAGTCTCTCACAAGCCCGTACCCATCTGCCTCACACCAACCTCCCAGCCATGTATTGAATTCTGCAATCCTCAGCTTTCTTGCAATACTGGCTCTTGGGACACTTAGTACCTCTGAGAACGCTACTATATTCCCAATCCCACTGCAGATTCTCCTCAATTCCCTGAATCTTTCCTGCACCACATTCACCTTGCACCCTGCCAGTTCATTGGTTTCCAAATGAACCAGTATGTGTGGCTTCCCCTGTTTCTGTCCCACTCATTTTGGTATGATTGTTTCACCCTCCCTGCAGTCATGCCAGGCATGCACTCCACCTTTCTGTTTCTCCTAATATGTTTGTTACCCCATCATACTCCCTTAAGTATTGAGTCCCCGTAATTACCACCTTCTCCCCTCCTTCCTGACCTCCTCTGCCATGGTTCCCCCCGGTTCCTTTCCCTATATGTTCTCCTCCGCTGTGGGTACCACTCAGAGCAACTTCTCTTCTCTGTAACCCAGCGTCCTTTTCCCCATGCTTACCCCCATCTTTGGCTCCCCGTGGTCTGGCCTTTTCTCCCCCTTTGTACTCCCCACCTAGAGATTTCCTCACATTGCCCATGCCTCCCTCCTCCATTCCCCCCTTCCCATGCTTATGCTGCCCGTCAGCCCTCTCGTCTCTCCTACATGCCACTTTATATGGCACTTGTCCACCCCCACATGAAATACTGCATCCAGTTTTGGAGACCACACCTCAGAAAAGACATTGATAGGTTAGAGACAGTGCAGTGAAGGGTGACAAAAAATGACACAGGGGTTACATCAGATGATTTATGAAAATAGCTTGAGGGAACCAGACATGTACTTGCTGGAGCAGAGGAGGAGGAAGAGGGAAGACATGAAAGAGACATTCAAGTACATCAATGGTATAAATAAGTTACAGACACAGGAACTATTCCATGTCAAGGAAGGCAGTAGAACAAGGGGGCATGATCTAAGACTGAAAGGGGAAAAATTCAGGACCAACACAAGGAAGTTCTTCTTCACTGAGAGGTTGGTGGATGCCTGGAACAGCCAACCTCCTGAGACCATGGGCACAAAAACGGTCGAAGGATTCAAGGGAGCTTGGGACAGGCACAAAGGTATCATTTACCGGGGGGGGGGGAATGGTGGGGTAGATAGCATCTACTTGGGCAGACTAGATGGACCTCACAGTCCCCTTCTGTCATCATCTTCTAAGTTTCTATGTTACCTCTCTGCCCCTGTTACCTTTCCCAAACCCTGTCCTACACTTACTTCCCTGTCCCCCTTACTGGACACTGCCTCTGCCTCTGCCTCTCTTTGCTTCCTGCTCCCCCCTTTTCCCTGCTCATCCAAACCCTGCAATACTGTATACCTGTCAGAGGTCTTCTTTCCCCTGCCCTCAGCGCCTTGTGCTACCCTTCTCAGCTCCTCCCTCATTCCCTCCTTGCCCTGACCCCTTCCCTTCTTTGCGTCCCCTCCTCACCACCTTCCACTTCCCTCCTTCTCCCTCCTCCGATCCCTGTGGTGATGGTTTTCCCTGACTCTATTGAGCTTTCCTAGTTTCTTGCCCTGGTCCCATCACTGCATTGGCTGGGTGTGATTTGCCCACATACCCCCTCCCTTGCTCTCCTACACAACTACTCCTCATTCCCAGTTCCCATCTCAATCTCCTTATTTCCTACCTAGTCTGCCCAAGCTACCTACACACTTGACAGCCCCCTGCCTTCCACATTGCTCCTAGAAGATGACTGCTCCACACCCATTACATCTGACCATCCTCCCATGACCCCTGTATGCTCCATCTACTATCCCTGCCCCACCAAGCTTCCTCCATGCTGCTTCTCCACTCCCTCACCCCCGCTGCTAGGTTGCCACATCATCCCCTGTATCTATGCTATCGACTGCCTCTGTACTTCCCCTTAGCAGTTTACTCCCCTATTTACCCTGCCCCAGCATGGCCTGTGGCCTGCGGTCCTCTCTATGGATGCCCTGCAGATGCCACCTAGTCAGAAGCCACACTTCTGTTTTGTGGCACTCACGCTTCGGGGTTTCTTGGCCCCCCTTGTAAGATAAATGGATACCAGCCCTATTGGCTGGTCTGAGTCACGTGACCACCCCTTCACAGTGGCCAAATGCATTCTGCTCAGATGCCGGAGAACAGTGGATATTCCATCATTGGTTGAATGGCTTCATGCCATTGGCTAGCTTGCATCTGCAAAGGCTGTCATACTTGGCAGTAAGGAAAATGGTCCTATTTAACACCATCTGGTCTCCATTTCTAAATATCCAACCACCTCCAATGCAACCTCAGTCATAAAGCACTGGTGTTTACTGTTATCTGATCATCCTGAATTGATCTGGATGTTGAAGTCTGATTTCTGGAATGAGGCACAGCACACCCTGCAAGGGGGCAGAGGGGTTATTTGAAGGGTCAAATGAGTTCCACTGCGTACCAGTGCCAAGGCCGCTGGTTGTCATGAAAGCTTCCCAGTCTTTACTTGTGTGTTGATCATAATGTATGCATGTGTGATGTGGCAAAATTCAGATTTTTTTATTTGTCTGCTTTCTCCTGCCATGTAGCCTTGATTCCTCAATGTTATATTTGTAAAAGTTACTAAGATAACAATTAGATGTTTTTGGTGAAGCATTAGCCACTGTTAAGCAATTCAAATCACAAACTGTAGTGAGAAAGAAATAATCTGACCTACTGAGAATTGAACCCAGGTACCCAAAATACCATTAGTGCTCTAACCACTGTGTTATAAGTTCACATGGTTGGACCTGAGGTCCCAGACTCACTTTCTTTCTCTTATATGTCATATCCTTCAACTAGAAATACTATAATTGTCATCTTGGTTACTCCTAGTTACAGGATATGTAATACCAGAGAAAGCAGGTATGTCTGGGAACTGTAGGTCCAGTCATGTGAGCCTGCAATTCAGTGGTTAGAGCACTGAGATGGTATTCTGGGACCTGGGTTCAATTCCCAGAAGGTCACTTTAATTCTTTCTCACTAAAAGTTGTGGTTTAAAAGTTACTAACAAAAAGCAAGCAGAAATTAAACATTCTAAGTCATCACCTGTGTGAACTAGGTAGCTTGGCTAGTGATGCAGTGTGACTTAATAGTTACAACTCAGGGTTGGGAAACAGGAGGCCCAGATTACTAGCCCACCAGAGCCACTAACTGCATGACTTTGAGCAAGTTACATGACCTCCTTGTGTTTCATTTGGAAAACGAGATATAACATCTCTTCTGAGCTATCCAATTAACAAGAAACAGTAACAAAAAAACTAAAAATCACCCTTGGAAATACTTTGCATGTTTTCTTCTCTTTGCTCTTGTTTCTTTTTTATATTATTTTTCAACACTGGATAAAACATACAGGCCCAGATATTCAAACTGCTCCCAAAATGTGCGCAACAGCAGGAGCAAGCACAATTGAATTGCGCATATGCTCAACAGACGCGATATTCAAACATGGAGCAGAACAAATTGCACAAGCAGCCAACGTCTGAATATCACACAACTGCGCCCATAGCGCAACCAGGAAGGGGAAGCTGAGCAGAAAGGTTGCGCCATAGCGCAACAAGGGCAGCCCAGCTGAGCAGTCCAGAGGTGCCATAGCGCAAGCAGAGCCCTCCCCCCCAGCAGAGTAATGGAACTGCACAACCAGGGAGGCAGGCTGGGGCCCACCGCCAGCCATGCCACACATGGGCACAGGAAAACACTGCAGAACCAACAAGACACCTGCACACCCCAAGCACAGCATTACTGGGGGTGGGACGGATGATCTAGTGGCCCATGGGGACAAGCCAACAAAGCACAGCAGGGCCATGATGCCCCAGCACAATCACTGGCAGGCTGAGACTGCCACACACAGGGGGTTGACAACCACAGTGCACATCAGCCCCCAGTATGCACAGCACACCCCGCACCGTGACCCCAAGACACCACCCATGTGCAGTGACTGGCACTGCAGGAAACACCATGCATCCCCCCCGGCACACGTCAACCTCGTGTAGCAGAGAACCATACAAGCCAGACCCATCCTGTGCACCCAGCAGTGGGTGGCAGCAGATGGCAAGACCAACAAAAGTCACTCCACATTGGAGACACCTCCCCATGCACACACACGCACACACACAACACACACACACACACACACACACACACACACACATACCCAGGACCATACCACCCCAGATGGCATGCACACCACTGCAACTGAGCAACCATAGCCAGCTGCAAATCAGAGACCAACACAGCATTCATATCAAAATATATATATATTAGAAAATGTAAAGTACAAAATGAACAACAACAAAACTATTTACAAGAGGGGGTAGGGGTACAAGGTAGGGGTGGGCAAGGGTAGGGATGAACAACTTGGAGAGGGAAGGCAGGTGGGAGGGATGGGTGAAGTGGGAAGGGAAGCCGGCCTAAGGCCTAGCAGGCTGGTCCTCCGCTGCCTGGTGCCGTCGTGCCTGGCTGTGCCTCCTCCGTAGCCCATGGCGCTGGATATCCTGGGGGATGGTCCTGTTTTCCATGGACACCCGGGTCAGCTGTTGCAGTGCCCCCTCTATTCTTCAGAGCACAATGAGGCCTAGGAAAATGGGAACACAGTCAATGGCTGTGACTGACCACAACCCTGAACACCACCCAACCTGCAAGCCATATAGCCCAATGTGCTGCACCTGTGATGGTATGCACCCACCCACAGTGAACATGCACATGGCCAGCCCAACCAGGCGGCACCAGCTATGTGCACCACTGCACACACACACACACACTGCCCATGTCCATCACAGCACAAACAAGGCTGTCAAGTGACGTGGCAATGTGGTGCGATGCCAGTTCCACAGCCATGTGCCCAGTGCATGCATGGACCACCAGTGACGCACACACAGACGTGCAGTGACACTGGACAGTGATGAATGTCATCTGTGTCGTGCATGGTTGTGTTGTGCATGGCTGGTGGTCATGCCCACCCCCTCCAGCATGCAATAGCATCTATGATGTAATGATACTCACACTCTGCAAGCAGCTGTGGCCCACCCCTCGCAGCACCACCGACCGCCACCGGGGCCCTGCCACGGCCCTCCTCATCCCGTGCCTGCATCCTCTCTGCCCAACCTGTGGGAGACAAATGTTGAGAAAAACATCAGTGTAACTCCAAAGCAGACTGCCCCCTGCCCCAGTGAGAGTGCCTGCCCACACAGCCAGACCCATGCATCTCACACCTGCACACACTGACACAGCCAACCATGTCAGAGCCATCACCCATGCACAGCCACCAAAACTCACTCACACCCCTATGGAGAATACAGGTGCATAGATGGTACACCCACCTGGCCTAGACACAACGCCCCTCCTGGCACGTGATCGTAGCCTCTCATGCAAGTCTGGCTCCCTCCTGCAGAGGTCACTGTACCTGTGCTGGCACTGCTCGGCAGACCAGCGCTGCCCAGTGACCCCCACCAGGTCATTGGCCACTTGCAGCCAGACCTGGGTTTGAGCCATGGTGAGGGGCTCCTCCCCATACAGTGCCCCATAGTGGGGCTCTACCAGGGCAACCAGGTTGGCCACCTCCACCAGGCTCCATTGGAGTGCCCTCCTGCGTGCCATTCTTCCAACTTTACAGCAGGCAATATGGCGCCCCGCAGTGCGGCAACCCCACATGGAACTGTTGCGCAATAGACCACCATAGGTTCCAATCGCACTGTTCATACAGCGCCATCGGTCCACATAGTGCTGTCACCAGACAGCGCAATAGGGCCGTACACATGGCAGCCAAACAGCGCCAGGGGGCAAAGGTCGGACACCAGGTCAGGGGTCTATGATGCAAGGCCACGCACAGCGCCATCTGACGTCTACTCATCCTGCGCGACCGACCACCTGCGTGACAGTGCCACAGTGGACTATTGTGCAGTAGTGCCACAGCGCCATATGGTGCCCAGTGCTGTAGTGCCACTGGCATCATGGTGGCCATGGCCTGAATTGCCGATCACGCACAGCACATCATCAGCTCGGCAGACGCCTGCGTAAGCTACCTGGGCATGCGCACGCAGTGTACCGCAGTCACAGATCTGCGCTTATTGGCTCAGCCGGCTCAACCAACATAAGCAAGCTCAATGGCACGATATTCAGCCGACACATGCAAATCATCCGATCAGCCATTCAAAGGCGAGTGGCGCGATTTGCATCTCATTACAGTTGCTCCACTCTAATTTGCATGCATTGTGCTATAAAAGTGCGATGCGGGCCGCGCCTGGCCAGATTCGGTTACTGCAGGTGAGAGGTGAGTTGCATGCTGTGGGATGTTCTGGACAATGGGCATGGATAACGTTGTAGACTGCACAGTGACAGGTGTCCACTTCCACCCATACAGATCGCCATGACCGAGCAGAGCCAAGGTGAGGGGTGAGGATGGTGGGTGAAGGAGAGGAGGCCCAACTTCACCACGGCAGAGACTGAGGCCCTCTTCCAGGCCTACCTGGAGGAGGAGGCACTACTGAGTGGATGGCGGGGCACCCCTCAGGCCCGTGCGGCTGCATGGGGAGGGGTAGCCCGGGCAGTGAACCTGCACGGAAGCCACCAGCGCTCCATGCAGGAATGCAAAAAGAAGATTGGGACAGACTGCAGGAGGGTGAAGGAGAAGGTGGCAGCCCTCAGGGTGGCACGTGCTGGCACTGGCGGGGGCCAGCCAGCGGTGGTGGAGCTGACCCCGGCTGAGGACCGACTGGCTGCATCAATGCAGTGCAGTGCTATTGAGGGCATACCAGGAGGTGGATTCCAGACAGGTGGAAGCCCATCACTGCACGGTATGACATGGTGGTGGTGTTGGGGGGGGAAGGTTGCTCACATGCACTCACATGTCCTCTCTTTCTGTTACAGATCCTGTTCATCTTCAGCGGATGGTGGTGGTGGGTCCAAGCAGTGAGGATGACCTGCTGGACATGGAGGAGGGTTCATCCACCTCTGTCACCAGCCAGCATGCACTGCACCAGCATGCACGCTGGGCTGCCAACTCTGGCATCGGTGATTCGGGTGTTGGGGGTGCACAGCCTGTGTCTCAGCAGTTGGCATGCATGCCAGCACGCGTGACTATGGCTGTTACGCACTCTGCACCATTGATGATGCAAGGACTGCAATGGGCAGTGACATGTGTGTGTCCCATGATGGACACACAGCAGGCCAGCACGTGCCCTTGGGCCTTGCTGATTCCAACTTGTGTGCCAGCATGTCGGCACAGTCCCAGGCTGTGCCTGTCAGCACCAGTGGGGCAGCACCGGTGGCTGTGCAGGTGTCTGGCACTGTTGCGGCCACAGCAGTGGAACGAGTGGTCCCTGGGGCACAGCGGTTGGAGGGGCAGGAGCAGCAGCAGTCACCCACCAGGTCTGGGGGTACAGTGTCCAGCAGTGGCACATGCCTGTCACCCTTTGATATGCCCATTCCTGGTCCTGGCAAACAGCGCCCACCCTCAAGGGGTGTTGTGCATCAGGACCTTCCACACCCTGGGGGACAGGATGCCGTTGTGGCAGAGTACCCATTGGACGAGCACACCCGCCTGCTGCGGGAATCAGTACAGCAGCAAAGACGGGTTGCAACGTCTGTGGAGGCACTGTGTGTGGCTGTGGAGTGGCACAGCAGGGAGTGTGCTCTGGACCGTGCAGAGATGGTCCATATGCAGATGGATGTGACCACCGCCATTGACAGGCAGACCCAGGCATTGGTCACTGTCGTGGCTGCATTGGGCAGACACGCAGGTGCTCCTGTACCGCGTACCCCACACAGTACTCTCTCCACTCCCCCGTTCCCAGCATCGTGCGACACCAGGCCTGTCGATGCCGGGTTCTGCTGTGGGCATCCCAAGCACCCCTGGTGCAGGTATGTTTGGCATTCTACAGACCCCACTGCGGACAAGGTCGCAATCGCGCAGTGGGACCCCTGGTGGTCCATCAGTGCCACCCCATGTGGCCCCTGCTCAGCCCGCCAGTGCTGTTGGGTCACAGCAGGGCTGCCCACGCATCCGCGGTGGCCGTGGAATGGTGCAACATGACTGACCTGTCTCCCAGTGTGGGCCTGTCTCCTGCTGCCCTGTGTGCACTGTGCGTCATGGTGGGCAGTGCACTGGTGGGTGCCCTGTCCATCACGCCGACATACGGACCACCTGCACACCATCCCGACTGCTGTCCACAGGTGCGTGTGCATGATGATGCCTGCATTGTACTGTACACCAAGGTGCAAGGGTTCCCAGCATCTGACACACGTGCTTGGACAGTACAGGTGGTGGGTGTGATCTGTGGATCTGTGTGTTTGCCATGTCTGTTCCTGCTCTGCTGTGCACCTGCCCATGTATGCTTTGTGCCTGGTGTGTTTGTGTGTGTGTGTGTGTGTGTGTCCATATGACTGTTCGCCACTCCCTGATGGTGTGTTTGTGTTCCTGGTCCCTTCCACCCCCCTTGCCGTCATGCACCCCTGGTGTGTTTCTCTGTGTGCCTGTGGGTTGCGCCAGGACAGTGTTGTTTACACATGGCCCCTTGACTTACCTGTGTAGTGCATAATGCTCCTCCGTGATGGTGTCCTGGTGCAGCTGGGCCTGCCGGATCAGTCGGGGGTCCCGCCGTCCAAGGGGGGGGCTGCTCATCACCATCCACACCGGCGCCGCTGGCGTCCCCATCGCTGTCCCCCTCTTCAACCTGTACGGCTATCCCACAGTCATTGGCCATGTTGTGCAGGATACAACAGGCCAGAAATATCCCACAAGCCTTTGAGGGGCTGTACTGTAGGGCACCGCTGGAGGTGTCTAGGCATCGGAAGCGTGCCTTGAGCATCCCAAACACCTGCTCAATGATGTTGCGTGTGGCGGCATGTGCCTCATTATAGCGTTGCTGCGATGGGGTCATGGGGCGCCGGTACGGTGTGAGCAGCCAGGGACGGAGTGGGTATCCGCTGTCACCTGTGTGGAGATAGTGGAGATCAGTCTCATGTTCAGGTCCATATTGCCCATATCCCTGTGTGCCACTACCATGGCACCTGTGGCATTCCCACCCTTGCCCCGAGTTTGCATTTCCTACATGTGTACTCACCCACTAGATGGCCTGTGGGGATGTCCCCACTCTCGAATTGATGGCACAGTGTGGACTGATGCCATATAAAGGCATCATGTGCTCCACCAGGGTGTGTGGCACAGACATTGATTATACGCCCAGTGGCATCACACACCACCTGGCAGTTGACACTGGGGAAGCCCTTTCTATTCCTGTATGCGGCCCCATCGGGGCCAGGTGGTGTGCGAATGGCCACATGGGTGCAGTCTATGGCCCCTAGCATGCCAGGCATACGTGCTACCCTGTGGAATGCCTGCATGTTTGCTGTAAGCTCTGCCGCGGTGCTGGGAAAATGGATGTGCTCCGCAGCATGTGGCAGCAGTGCGCTGAGGAATTGGGTGAGGATGCATGACATGGCCGACTGTGTGATGCTGTGGTGTCCCCTGTTGGCCTCTGGAAGGTGCCCGTGGTGAGCAGACACATGCAGGCTGTCACCTTGGTCTCCACTGACAGAGCATGACTCCGTCATGAGGTTGCCTGCATCACATCACTGCACAGCTCACAGAGCCGCCTCAGTATTGCCCTGTTCAGGTAGTACCGGCCATGATCTCTACATCTGTGTACAACTCAAAGCTGATGCACAGCGACGGTACTGCCTGTTGGGGAGTACCCCGACGGACCCTCCACGGCCATGTCCCTTGCACCTGCATTCTCACCTCTCATTACAGCTTCCATGTGGAAGCTGCCACTGTCCATCTTCCTGGCTTGTGCCCCCGCTGATGTTGCTCTGTTACCCCCGCTGTCCTGACTGCTACTTCCACTGCACCGGGCACCCCCCCACTGGCCTCTGCAGCCTATGACCCACACTGCTTCCCTTGCCTGTCACTGTCTGTCTTTTCTCTCTCTCTCTTCCCCACTTGGCATCCCTGTGGCGTTCTTGCACCGCTTCCTTGAGCCTTTTTATTTTGGCTCATTTCCGCTGGGGGCGCAACTTCCGGCTGGTCCGCTGTTGCGCATGGCGCAAGTCTTTGATATCGCATTGCACTCTTTATGCATGGATCCACCCCCTTCGGTTGCGCATGCTGTCATTTGCATTGCGCTGTTGCTCAGCATGTTTTTGGTGGCGCAACTGCCTCCTGCTGAATATCGCAGAATAGCGCACTTTTGGACTTGCACAGGCGCAACCCTATTGCGCATGGCGCAACCCTTTTGAATATCCCACCCACAGTTTTTTTCTGTATTGGTCCATTTGTTTTAAAATTACAAGTTCTGAAAGTTACCCAATTTCACATTATGAGGATCTGTTTTTATTAAAGTCACATCATATTGTTTCACTGCAGTATAGCTTTAATGGCTAGAGCACTGGGCTGTGAATTGAGATACCCAGCAGACCCTTAGTTTCAAATTGCCACCTGCATACTGAGTGGCTCTGAGTAAGTGACATAAATTCTGTGTGCTTCCAGGTCGAGATACACACACCTGGCAACGAGCTTCCACTCAGTGCGCCTTTTCTTGGCCCAAAATTCTAGATAAATAAATACATCTTTTAAATATATGTCTAAATATGAATCAAATTTCACATAAAAAAACAGACAGCTGTCATTAGCAATTGCAAAAGATGATGGAGTGATGGATTAGGAAACTGAAGCTCTCTGCCTTTAAGTCAGGTACAGAAAGCACGTTGCAAGCTTCACAGTCCTCTGCTAGGGAATCTCATAACAGACTGGGGGAGGAAACACTTCTCCAGAGATACAGGGCAGTTCAGTGTCATAGTCTTTAAATTCAGTGGACTACTCTGTAAAACAGTTTAGAGTTACACACAGTCTATCAAATTCTGCATGTTGTATATGTACAGTAGATGTTCTGTTGTTGTGACTGCTGGGAATTGAACTGAGTTCCTGAAACTCATTTCACTTATGTCAAGTGAAAAATTGGGGTGGGTAAGCAGAGGTTTTAACTTCTACATGAGTACCAAAAATTAAGTTGGTGGCGGGGGAGGATTACAAAAGGAAACAGAGCAAAGGTCTTCTGCATGACAACCATGAACTAAATATTGAAAAATTTCTTTATCCATTTTGAAGAAAGGATATCAATGCCTTTAGTTAAATATTATGGGGTATTTGGTTTCCCCTTCCACATATTCTCTACATGCAAGTCAGAGGGCAGGATTTTCAAATGGTCATAGAGCAATGGTTCTCAGACTTTGTCACAGTGAGCCTCCCCTAATCCATGTAAAAGATTTTGAGACTCCCCCAAAAATTGAAATAATCTTGGGCCTTCCCAAAGAAAAATAACGTACTGTACTTTGTGCAGTACACCATGAATAAATTGAAACCCTTTTGAGTACTTGGCTCACATTCAGTTCTTTGTGTTATACTGACTTGGAACTTTTGAAAAGAGCTCATGTGTTCAAAGGTGTTATCTGAATAACAAATAAATAAAATAAACAAATATTATTCAACTTATTGTAAACCTCCCCCCTCCCCCAACAGGCCAACCTACTTGCTCTATTTTCACTCTTGAACCATTGTTACCCCTTGTTGCAGTACCTTCATGGGTCAGACTACTTCCTCTGATTCCTCTCTCTATATGAAATAGCCTTCCTGCATACTTTGCCTCTCCCCCTCCTTCTCTGCTCCTAAGCAACATCTCAGGGATTACTTTGCTCCTTCCTGCTATTTCTCTTAGCACTTCTATGCTCAACCCTTGTATTTTGGGCTGTTCTGCCATCGGTTTACAAATTGATCAATAACCACCACTCATTATGCACAAGTTCATATTTATTTGCATTATTACTCATTGTATATTTCTTGATTGTTTTGCAGTTACCTTTTGAAATGTATTCACTCCCTACCCTTCCCCTGGTGCACCTGGAATGAGCCTTGGCTCACTCACCTTCCCTTGTCACCTGTTAGAAAATAAATACATAAAATTCACCTATTGTTATCCTCTTTCAGTTTGCTTCATCTCTTCACCCAAAATATATAAAACCCCAAATTTAAATACAGTACTTTTTCAGACTTGCTTGAGCCTCCCCTGGAACAGGTTGGGGCCTCCCCAAGGAGGCTGGCCTCCCCATTTGAGAACCCCTGCCATAGAGTGATGCAAGTTGTGTACAAGAGCCAGCTTGCAGCAAAACCCAGTGCATCATGAACCCTGTGCCAGATTTTGGTAGAACACCGATCCTGGTGGCAAAGTTCCCACAGTTGCCGCAAGCAGTCCTCTGTGTCAAAAAGAGGATGCATAGGAGGAGTTTGACAGAAGCTGCAGCACTAGTGACCATCGGTGCATCCTGGGAAACCACATGATTACCAGCAACATCATGGACACTAGAGATGCTGGTGTCTCAGATGTGGTGCACCAGATGCCATGCAAGACCAGTGTATCCCAGTGGAATAACACATCACATGTCTGTGTTGTGGTATCATGGATAGGAGGCATAGATGCACGGACAGTACTGTGACCATCAGTGAAGGAGGTGACAGAACTATGGACCTCTATCCATACCGTCAATACAGTTGTGTCTGATACATTGCAGCAATGGTGTGCTAACACATTATATAGTATGGTCATTGTGTGTGCAATAGACTGTACTGGGTCATGAGGTACTGTACATTGCTCTACATCCTGGTTTGCATGGTGTCTGCATAGTTCTAGGAGTATGAGGGTTGCCATGTGTTGTCCAGGTATGTGATATAGCCAGAGTGTACACATGGCACATGAACAGGCACAAGGAATGATAGAAATCCATTGCATAGTGCCGGCCTGCTAGCACTGAGGACTGAAGCACAGGATGCCTTACCTCGTGTCATGTCAGTGACCCGTGTTTGGGAATGAGCCAGGGTTATTGGGAGCTGGCTGGGGGGGGATGGGGCAGGATAGATCTGCCAAAAGGCAGCTCTCCTCTCCTCTCCTGGGGAGGACACTGTCACCCACCATAGTTCCACTGCCCCCAGGTGGAGGTCCGAGGACAGTGCAGATGGGCGGGTGGCAAAGCAAAGGGAGGGCACCTCAGAATTGCAGCATGTGCATGCCTCCACATGCATGTGCATGGCTGAGACACAGAGATGGAGAAAAAACTGGGTATAACATGTAAATTAAAAAAAATCCACCACACAATAACATGATGGACGTATATGCCACATGCTTACACACACTTCTCCCATTTACTGCATCATACATGGTGTCTTTTGTGTTGTGCCATGGATTGACCCATCTCCTCACTCCATGGTGTGCACAGATGTGGCCGGGAAGAGTTTGTGTCCATCATCCTCTTCCCAGACACAGTACATAAGCATTTCAGTAGTGTGACAATACTCAAGCAATGAATTCATTGTATAGAAGCATAGAAACATAGACTTTGACAGCAGATAAGGACCACTTGGCCCACCTAGTCTGCCCATTTCTCTACCTATTGGATAAGCTGCAGGTTCTAGTTAACCACCAGGCTACTTCCTGCATCCCCCCACTATAATTGCCTTATGTCTGTCCCATACATGTTTGAATTCCCCCACTGTTTTAGACCCCACAACCTCTCCAGGAAGGTGGCTCCATGCATCCACCACTCTCGCCGTGAAAAAGAATTTCCTCACATTACCCCTGAGCCGTTCCCCCCAACTTTAAATTGTGCCCCCTTGTTCTTACACATCTCTTTTTCTGAAAGATGCTTCCTCCTGACTTTGTTGATTCCCTGAGGTACTTGAAAGTTTCTATCATGTCCCCCTGTCCCTCCTTTCATCAAGGGTATACATATTAAGCTCTCCATCTCTCTTCATATGGTTTCTGATGTGGACCCTGCACCATTTTAGTTGCCCTCCTCTGGACTGCTTCCATCCTGTCTATGTCCTTGCGTAGATGAGGTCTCCAAAACTGCACGCAGTACTCCAGATGGGGTCTCACCAACTGTCTGTATAGCGGGATAACCACTTCCCTTTTTACTTTCGCTTGCGCGCAGGCACAAGGAACGTTTTGGGAGAGTAGCACACTTTGGAGGTGTGCCTCTCCTGTTCAATCCACTGCTCCATTGAGCAGGCGTGGCTGTCCTGCACCAATGGGTGCAGGAGCTGTATGACAGCGGTCTTCGCTCAAAGAAAAACACCGCTGTCATACACAGTGCTGGTAGTTCACGCTTTCCCCAAAGCTTTGGTGTTAATGCTGGGAGTTTCCACCCCAGCGTGGCAAACATCCCGTGTCGCCTGGCCGACGGGGTGCCCAATCCCCATCGGCTCCAAGTCCCCAAACGCCCAAAGCTTTGATGCCACTCTGGGAGCCCACCCCAAGCGTGGCAAATGTCCCACATCGTCTTTTTTTGTTACCTAGAAGCAAAAACGGTCCCACGGCGCTTCTCCCTGAACCTCTTCCCACAACCCGCACCCCCCAACTGTGCACCCTGCCTCCCCACACACCCCCTCACCCCATACTTACCTCCGGAGCTCGGCGTGACGATCTTCGGTGGACCAGGAACACGTCTGCACTCTTCAAAGCCAATTGCGAACTGAGGAAATGCCGGTAAGCTGTATAATGGGCTAGATGGGGTTTTCAACTTATTGCATATCTCAGGTTTTTGATTGCGGTCAATGGCTTCCTTCATGATTGTCATTGTCAGAGCGCTAGTCTCCGGGGTGATTTCGCAGTCACCGCGCGAAATCACCCTTCAGGCCTGAATAACACCATGACAGTGACATCATTCATGAGAAGGGTCCCAAAACCCCATGTTGAAAATTTGGTGCAAAATTCCTAAAAATTACTGTTTTATGAGTGTATGCCATGCAGCTCTTGGTGCAGACTTTGTAAGTTCATGAATTTTCAATATTTTCACCCAGATTTTCAACATTGCTATTTTACCACACCTCCTTATGAGCAGTACAGCTGTCATTTTCACATCCTGCCCAAAACGTGTTTCTACTCATGTAGCACACAATGGCACAGTCGAGCGATAAATCAATGTATGGGACACATTAAGAAAATCACCATGACACTGTTCATTAGCAGAGGTCTTAAATGGCTATGTTGAAAATTTGTGAAAAATTCCTAAAATTACTGTTTTACGGCGCAGTTATGCAGTTCCTATGCACGCTGCGTAGGTTTGCGAATTTTCAATATTTCCATTCAGATTTTCAACATTGCTATTTTACCACACCTTCTAATGAGTAGTACAGCTGTCATTTTTCACATCTCACCCAAAACGGTTTCCGCCATGAAGCGACAATGACCCAGTCGAGAAAGAAATCAATGTATGGGACACATTAAGAAAATCACAGTGACACTGTTCATGAGCAGAGGTCTTAAAATGGCTATGTTGAAAATTTGGTGAAAAAATCTAAAAATGACTGTTTTACGAGTGTGCTGCTATGCGAGTTCCTATGCACGCCATAGGTTTGCGATTTCAATATTTCACCCAGATTTTCAACATTGCCATTTTACCACACCTTCTTATGAGTAGTACAGCTGTCATTTTTCACATCTCACCCAAAATGTGTTTCGACTATGTAGCACACAATGGCGCAGTCGGTGTGGAACTCAATGTATGGGACACAGTAAGAAAATCACAGTGACACTGATCATGAGCAGAGGTCTTAAAATGGCTGTGTTGAAAATTTGGTGAAAAAATTCTAAAATGACTGTTTACGAGTCTGCTTGCTTGATTCCCACACACTAACGTAGGTTTTTGAATTTTCAATATTTTCACCCAGATTTCCAACATTGCCATTTACCCACCTCCTCATGAGCAGTACAGCTGTCATTTTTTCACACCCTGCCCAAAACATGTTTCACTCATGTAGCTTACAATGGCGCAGTCGGTGCGAACTCAATGTATGGGACACATTAAGAAAATCACAGTGACACTGTTCATGAGCAGAGGTCTTAAAATGGCTGTGTTGAAAATTTGGTGAAAAATTCTAAAATGACTGTTTTACAAGCGCATATGCGAGTTCCTATGCACGCCATAGGTTTGCGAATTTTCAATATTTCCACTCCAGATTTTCAACATTGCCATTTTACCACACCTTCTAATGAGTAGTACAGCTGTCATTTTTCACATCTCACCCAAAACGTCTTTCCGTCCATGAAGCGTACAATGACCCAGTCGGTGTGCTAAATCAATGTATGGGACACATTAAGAAAATCACAGTGACACTGTTCATGAGCAGAGGTCTTAAATGGCTATGTTGAAAATTTGGTGAAAAAATTCCTAAAATGACTTTTACGAGCGCAAGGCTATGCAGTTCTTATGCACGCCATAGGTTTGCGAATTTTCAATATTTCCACCCAGATTTTCAACATTGCCATTTTACCACACCTTCTTATGAGTAGTACAGCTGTCATTTTCACATCTCACCCAAAATGTGTTTCGCATGTAGCAAAGACAAATGGTCAGGGTGTGTGAACTCAATGTATGGGGCACATTAAGAAAATCACAGTGACACTGATCATGAGCAGAGGTCTTAAAATGGCTGTGTTGAAAATTTGGTGAAAAAATTCCTAAAAATGACTGTGTACGAGTCTGCGTTGCGCAGTTCCCACACACCTTGTAAGTTTGCAAATTTTCAATATTTTCACTCCAGATTTTCAACATTGCTATTTTACCACACCTCCTTATGAGCAGTGCAGCTGTCATTTTTCACATCTTGCCCAAAATGTGTTTCCGCCCATGTAGTGCTCAATGCCGCAGTCGGTGTGCAAAATCAATGTATGGGACACAGTAAGAAAATCACAGTGATACTGTTCATTAGCAGAGGTTTTAAAATGGCAATGTTGAAAATTTGGTGAAAAAATTCCTAAAAATGACTGTTTTACGAGCGTGCGTTACACAGTTCCCACGCACGCTCGTAAGTTTGCGAATTTTCAATATTTCCACTCCAGATTTTCAACATTGGCATTTTACCACACCTCCTCATGAGCAAAACAGCTGTCATCTTTCGCATCCTGCCCAAAACGTGTTTCCGCCCGTGTAGCTCACAATGGCGTAGTCGGTGTGTGAACTCAATGTATGGGACACATTAAGAAAATCACAGTGACACTGATCATGAGCAGAGGTCTTAAATGGCTGTGTTGAAAATTTGGTGAAGAAATTCCTAAAATGACTGCTTACGGTGCGACGTTGCCAGTCCTGTCGCACGTCTAGAGGTTTCATGATTTTCAATATTTCACCCAGATTTTCAACATTGCTATTTTACTACACCTCCTTATGAGCAGTACAGCTGTCATTTTTCACATCCTGCCCAAAACATGTTTCCGCCATGTAGCACAATGGCACAGTCGGTGTGCTAACTCAATGTATGGGACGTGTAAGAAAATCACAGTGACACTGTTCATGAGCAGAGGTCTTAACATGGCTATGTTGAAAATTTGGTGAAAAATTCCTAAAATGACTGTTTTGAGCATGCGGTAAGTAGTTCACGAGACGCTGGTAAGTTCAGAATTTTCAATATTTGCACTCCAATGACTTCCAAATACCTAAACAGCACATTGAAGCAAGCAACATTTGGCATTGACAAATGCTTGTTTATTTTTGCATTCGCCATATGCATGTGCAAGGAAAGTTTTGGGACAGCACGACTTTTTGAAGGTGTGTACCTCCTGTCCAATGCAGTGCTCAGTGTAACATGTGCAACCCTACTGCACCAATGGATGCATGAGCTGTCTATGACAGCAGTTTGGCTGCAGTGGTCTTCAGTTAAAAGAAAAGCACCACTGCAATTAGCGGTGGTAACGTGTGTATTTAGCATATTGACATCACCCTTTTCCCTCTGGCTGCTAATAAAATCCCTCCCACTTCCTCCTCTGCTGCCGCTACCCTGCTCCCTTGTTATTGCCCCCACCAAACACATTGTATGTGCAGACAGAGTGCACAGTCCCCATTGTCTCCAGGCCCCCAACAAACACCCAGGTGACATGCTGGAAGCCCACCCCAGCATGCCCATTGTCTCTGTAAATGGGAAAACTGTCCCGCAACATTTTTTGTTTTTTTAAAACCTGTGAAAACAGAAAACCATCCCTCGCTGTGTCTTGTGCCCCCTCCCCAAACCCACACCCACCCTCTGCTTACCCCACCTCCCCCTCACCCCATACTTACCTCCGGAGCCTGGTGCAATGTTCTTCAGTGGAGTGGGAACACGCCTGCACTCTTGAAAGCAGAACACAAACTGAAGAAATGACGGTAAGCTGTATAATGGCATAAATGGGTTTTTTTTTCCAACTTAGGTGGCTATCTCGGGCATTTTTGCAAATTTTGGCACCACATTTTCAACAGGGGGTTCTTGGGACACCACCTCATGAATTCAGTTACTGTCATGTGAGTTATTCGGTCCCCAAAGGTGATTTCAAGGTCACTGCACAAAATCACCTTTTGGGATTGATTAACTAAACAACAGTGTCACTGTTAATGAGGTGGGCTTCCAAAATCCTATGTTGCAAATTTGGTGAAAAAATGTCAAAAAATGACTGTGTTACGAGCGTGCATTGCGCAGTTTCCACGCACACTCATAACTTCCAGAATTTGAAATCTTTTCATTCCAGATTTTCAACACTGGCATTTTTTCACACCTCCTTATGAACAGTACAGCTGACATTTTTCACATCCTGGCTGAAATGTGTTTTTTGCACATCCAGCGCACAATGGTGTGGTCACAGTGAGAAATCAATGCCCAGGACAGATTATGAAAATCACAGTGACACTGTTCATGAGCAGAGGTCCCACAATGCCTATGTTGAAAATTTGGTGACCAAAGTCCACAAAATGACTGTGTCATGAGCGTTCATTGAGCAGTTTCCATGTACGCTAGTAAGTTCAAGAAATTGTTGTATTTTTACTCCAGATGTTCAACATTGCCATCCCTTCACACCTTCCTATGAATGCTACAGCTGTCATTTTTCACATCCTGCCCCAACTGTGTTTTTGCACATGTAGAGCACAACGGTGTGGTCGCTGTGGGAAATCAACGCTCAGGACAGATTAACAAAATAACAGTGGGACTGTTCATCAGCAGAGGTCTCAAATGCTTTTATGAGGTGGGGGTAACAAAAAGATCATGCTGAAAATTTATTGTGCAAATACCAGCAATCACACAGGGCATTAGGGTAAAGCACCATATGTGCCAAACAAAACTGCAAATACCTGCAAGCGAACGTTCGGCATTGACAAATGCTTGTTCTACTTGTGATGCCCCTCCCTATGTATCCCAGTATCCCTCTGGCTCTCCTTACTGACTTCTCACATTGCTTACCCACATTTAGGTCATCTGATATGACTACACCCAGATCCCTTTCCATTATTGTTGTCGTTAGTATCTCCCCTGCTATTGTGTACTCTTCTCCTGGATTTTTATTTCCCAGGTGCATTACTTTGCACTTCTTTGCATTGAATCTAAGTTGCCATATGTCTGACCATTCCTCCAACCTTGCCAAGTCCCTTCTCATCCTTTCTACCCCTCCTTGTGTATCAACTCTGTTACAGATCTTTGTGTCATCTGCAAAGAGGCATACCTTTCCTTCCAGACCCTCTGCAATGTCACCTATAAAACATTAAAGAGGACTGGACCCAGCACTGAGCCCTGAGGTACTCCACTAGTAACCCCCCTTTCTTCAGAATGTGTTCCATTCACTATTACCTTCTGTGTCCTGTTGTGCAGCCAGTTTGCTACCCAGGCTACCACCCTGAGACCCACTCCAGGCTGGCTAACTTGATTATTAATCTTGTGCGGACTGTGTCAAATGCCTTGCTAAAGTCTAGGTAGGCCATATCCACAGCCCCTCCTGGTCTATTATTTTGGTCACCCAGTCACAGAAATCAATTAGATTCATCTGACATGACCTTCTCCAAGGGAATCCATGCTGCTTTGGGTCCTGTGCCCCACTGGCCTCTAGGTACTCAACAATTCTTTCTTTCAGAAGTGATTCCATCATTTTCCCCACCACTGAGGTCAAACGAACAGGTCTGTAGTTTCCTGTTTCTGTCTTGCTCCCACTTTTGTGAAGGGGAATCACATCTGCCCTCCTCCAGTCCTCAGGTACCACCCCATCTTCCCATGATTTGTTAAAAAGTGTGGTTAGTGGTGTCGCTAGGTCATCCCTTAGCTCTTTTAGGATTCTAGGGTGAATCCCGACAGGCCCCATTGCTTTGTCCACCTTGAGTTTTAGGAGTTCTTTCAGTACTCTTTCTTCTGTAAATCTCCTGGCATCAACCCCACTATCCAAAGTGCTTCTACTGTTTGGTTTAGGTAACTCCTCCTCTTCTTCTTTTGTGAATACTGAGCAAAAGTATTCATTCAGTATCTCTGCCTTTTCATGGTCTCCCTCTGCCCACCTCCCCTCTCCTTTATTAATCTTCACTATCCCTCCCTTAACCTTTCTATGCTCCCTAATGTACCTATAAAAGGTTTTATCCCCCTTCTTAACTAGGTTGGCTATCTTTTCCTCGGTTTGGGCCTTTGCTTTTCTGACTGCCTTCCCACTTCTTTCTGCTTTAATTGATACAGTTCCTGTCATGCTCCGTCTGTGATTCCTTATACTTTTGAATGCAGCCTTTTTCTCCTTAACCTTCCCTGACACCTCTTTTGAGAACCATAGTGTTTTTTTATTCCTCTTTGTTTTCTTTATTTGTTTCACACAAAGGCTTGTTGCCTCCATGATGGCAGTTTTGATTTTTCTCCATTGTTCTTCCACCCCTCCTTTCTGGCCATTTGCTAATGGAATGCATCAGGTATTCACCCATTATGCCAAAGTCAGCCCTTCTAAAGTCCAGTATCCTTGTCTTTGTATGGCTTTTCTCCACGGTTGTGTTTATTGTGAAGCACACTGTGCAGTGGTCACTTGTTCCCAGATGTCTACTGACTTCTAAGTTTGTGATCCTCTCTCCATTTGAGAGTACCAGGTCTAATATTGCTCCCTCCCTAGCAGGTTCCACCACTAGCTGTCTAAGGCATGCCCCCTGTAGGGCATCAAGAATGACCCTGCTCTTGGATGTGGCTGCAGTCCACGTCACCCAGTTAACATCTGGCATATTCAGGTCCCCCATCAACAGTATCTCCCCTTTTTCAGCCATTTTGAGAATGCCCTCTATCATTTTCTTGTCCATTTCCTCCCCTTGAGACAGGGGTCTGTATACAACCCCTGTGCGGATTGTGATGCCATTCCCTGTCTCCAAGGTGACCCAGAATTCCTCTTGTCCTCCCCCTTTACTTTTTAGTTCTGTAGCTTTGATCCCTTCCCTTATGTAGAGAGCTACTCCACCTCCTCTTTTACCCTCCCTGTCCCTTCTGTAGATTGTGTACCCTGGTATGTTGACATCCCAGTCATGGTTCTCCATGTACAATGTTTCTGTGACTGCCACAATATGTAAGTGTTCCTCTTCCATCAGAGCTATTAGCTCTGGAAGCTTGTTTCCAAGACTTAGGGGATTTGGTACTCATTGCCCTCCATTTAATGTTGGCTTTATCCTTTTTTACCCCATCCCTGATCTTATTGCCCTTGTCCATTTTTCCATTTACCCCTGTCCTGCCCTCTGTCAAGCTCTGTACCTCAGTGTTTACCCTACTACCTGCCATGTTTTGTGGGGGGAGGCTTGAACTTTCCTGTTTCCTATCAGCACCTCCCCCCTTGGCTAGTTTAAAAGCTTGCCAAGGAAGCCTTTAAACCTGTCACCCAGCAGTGTGTTTCCCTTCCTGAACAGATGCAGAACATCATGCCAGTATAGACCTTCATCTCTCCAGGTAGAGGAAGCTGCAACCCCCCACCCCTGACCTGTGGCTTGGGGTAGCCTACTTGGCTATTAAGGCTTGCTGCTTTGAGGTATGTGAGATGTGCAAAGTACAGTGCCTTGGGCAGAATTATAAATTAAGAAAATAATATGGTGTGGTAAGAAGAATACCAAAAACCCAATGTTGGCATTCTATCTCAAGATGGTATTCTGCTTAATCAAAAGAGCAGTATTCCAGTCAGAATAACAGCATAATGAAATTGGTATTCCACCTTGAAAACTGATGTAGTGTATAGGAGAAGGTTATTGTTAACTGAATTCCATTGTTTCCCAGTCTTGTTGTACCATCGATGTGATGTCACGATGCTGTTGTACCACCATGAGTACATCACATTGATGGTACAATATAGAACACCTCTGCACATGCACATTTTGTGATGCTCTGGACCTTGGGGAAACCACCACAGTGGTGAATGCTGTCACCTGGAATTCTTTTTTTTTTATATGTACGTTTTGCTCCTCTTTGGAGTGAGTAGGCAGCTCTGGCCCCTCCCTTGGAAGGGACTCATCTCTCCAGCCAGGCATCTCCTACACCCATCCTGCCAGGCCATCCCCCATAGATTATCCCCCCCATGACAGGGCTGGTGGCGAGGGGTGTCAGCTTTTCTTCCCACCTCTGGAAGCCAACATCTAGATCACTAGTGGTCAGCATGGGGTAGCCATCCATCATGCTGCCTTCCAGCTCCATCTTTTTCCTCCGATTTTCCTCCCCAAACCCATGCACATGCAATGGGCAGACTGACTGCCTCCACCTCTGCAGAGGCAGTCTTACGCCCTGTGCATGGGTCCACCCCTCTTCTCAGCATCACGCCTGTGCTGACCCCCAGCTTCTGCTGGGTGTCAGTCTACAGGGCAATGCTGTGTCCCCCCCACAGTTGAGGAAGGAGAGCTGTTGGCAGATGCTCAATCCTTCCATGCCCTGGCTGACCCCTGAGCAACCCGAGTCCGTTCCCGAACCCAGGATGCCGGTATGGCACAAGGTGTGTGGTCCAGTGACTCAAACCTCAGCACCACCAGGCTGGCATGGAATTCTTTTTTTAAAAGAACTGTTGTGCTTTCGTTGTAATGTCCTTGGAAGACATTATAAACTTCTATTTTATTTACTTTTGATTGCAGATTAATGAAAAAGTTGACCTGTTTTGTTGAGGAAGGGTTGGTCCAATAAAAAAAAAGTGGTCGGGGGACTGACAGCTTTTTTTTATTGAGAGGTTGAAATTAGGGCTGTGCAGTCACTGAATATTATTTCCCAAATACCACAAATAGTATGTCTTCCAAATGTGTGTAAGCCCTTCCCGAATAGGGTACTATTCGTATTTGGGAAAGAATATTCAGCTAGTTTCAGAAAAAAAAAATTGATTAAGTAAAATTAAAAAGTCCCTTCCTTCCCAACCCCAAACTCAAGAAAATAAATTTAACCCCCTTCCCCTGCCCTATCAGCATCCCACTGCCAACCTTGTGCCCCCAAGCACCCACAATGTGTTATATTTTAATGATTTGTTTTCTGCATTTGTAAACAATATATGCCCCAATGGATGACTGGCACAACCTGTCCACCTACAAAGCCAACTGCCGTCTTTCTTAGCACTCCATTTGTTCATAAAACTATGTGCCCCTACCCACTCCCCCACCCTGGCAGCACCCCAGCACCAGCACCTTATTCTTAAAACTGTGAGGTAAGGCAACCGGTACATACCTACCTTCCTCCATGGTCGGCTGCCTTGACATGAATGAAAATGCTTGGGTGCTTTCTCTATCAGTATTGTAAAACTAGCTGATTGCTCTATCTGTATAGTAAAACATTTAATTTTACTGGGATTGGGGCTGGGGAGGGGCAGTTTTTTTTTTATTCTGTTTTAAATGGACTGCCGAATACAGAGTACCCAAATATTTGGCTGTTGAATATGAAAATTTGTCCAAATAGTTGGAAAAAAGTAACAGCAGCAGTAAGTAGTAGTGGTAAAATATGTTATTCATCATATGAATCGGATACTTACTTGAGCAAAGCTCATTTTCAATGAGGTGTAGTACATTGCACATGATACAAGCAGAAAATGTAAAATAATATGTTTAGACATTGTTACAACATTTGAGGTAAGTGTATGGGGAAGGTACCGAAATATTGAAGGAAACTAGATTCAGACATTGTTACAGACATATCTAACAACATATGCAATATGAACTGCAATAATACATAAGGTAAAGAGACTCATGCTGTCATTCTGGAACTAGGCAGCAGGGCCAGGGCTTGTTGATCTGTTTGGTGTGCAATTGTTTGATTTTTACCCAGGCTGATGGGTTTGTCTTCTGGTCTGAGGTGGATCGGCATGGAGTTCCAGAGTTTAGGACTTACATACCAGAAGTGTTTTTTTGCCTACCTCTCGGTTTCTGTTGGGAAGTGACAATTCCATCGCTCTCGTGGATCTTGATGACCCTTTGATATCTCCTGTGTGGATATTTCTTCTCATCCATAGTCTGGAGCTTTGTTACCATAACATTTGTGCATGTACGCTGGACAGTGTAATCTCCTTCTCTCCTCTAACCTTTGCCATCTCAGTCTGCTAATGAGTTCACATTTGTGTCTTCTGCGGGGGGGCATCCAGAATGAAGTGGGTGAATCTGCCATACATGGTGTCAAGTTTTGACAGTTCTAGGCTAGATGCTCCTGAGAACAACAGGTCGCCATAATCAAAGATTGGTAGGATCATGAATTCTACTAATTGATTCTTGGTCTGTGTGTCTGTTGAGTGTTTCATGTTGTAAAGGGTCCTTAGGCATTTCTCCAGATTCTTTGTCAGATTATCTATGTGTGCATTCCATCTGATGTTCTTGTCTAGCCAAACACCTAGATAGCGGTAACTGTGGACTTGCTGTAGGGTGACTTTGTCTGCTGTTCTGACTTGTAATGTGCTTGTGGCTGCGCCCTGACCTTTAGTGTGGCTGAAGTACATTACCTGTTGTTTTTTGCAAGCAGTGTCAATTTTGAATGCAAATAAAAGCCTTGGAACTCATCAAGTGCTGCTTGTATAGTAGTTTATGTTCAATTTCTGAGTGGTTTGTGCTTACCGAGTAAAGTATCATGTCATCAGCATAGAGCTAGAGTTTGACATGGGGGCTGGTCATGGTAAGGGTGTTCATGTATATGTTAAATAATATTGGCCCTCAAATTGAGCCTTGGGGAACCTCTGACACTATTGGGACAATGGAGAATCTGAATCCATTTCCTGACACCATTTGTTTATGCCCTTTTAAGTATGAGTTGCAGCAGTCCACCATGCCACTTTTCACTCCCATGCTCTTTATTCTGGTCAGGAGGATGTTGTGCTCCAAGGTATCAAATGGTTTTGATAGAGTGACAAAAATGGCAAAAAAGTATTTACACAGCTCTAGTTGAAATGTATATGTAATACTGGGTGACTAGATTATATACAGTATTACAGAAGGGGCCAAAATACTGGCATTGCAGGCCCAGCTCCTGCTGAAACGCTCTGTACCATTGTGACCCTGTACCCTTAAAATCCTGTCTCCAGCTCAAAAAAGTAACTGAGACAAAACTGTTGCCCCACAATTACATATCCAGACATGATAATTACATAGCACCATTACTTCAACCCAGATACTAACAGGGTTGTGTAAGTAAACTATCAGGTACAGTAAGTGGCTAAAACTTAATTTCCGAAACCCGCACTGCCAAATTTGCAAGCGCTAATGCTACACTGTAAAGCTGGCAGCCAGTCCCTAAAATTGACTTGAGCATCCTCCAATGTCTTGAAGGCATGCCTTAAAAGTAGATTCTTGTGGAGTTTGGGAACAGTAAAACTCTTTCTACTGGCAGTGAGCACCCACAGAGTTTTGTAAAGGCTGGCACCCCTTCAGGGTCCAATACTGACACCAGTCCACTGGCCAAATGTTGGTAGATTTTCAAATGGATAAGTAACATCTTCTTTTAACTAGCCCTTCTGACTTGTATTGGAGTATATGAAATTACAATACAACACAAGTTGGACCACTGGATTTTCTCAGCCACTAGCCCTGCTTGTTGGTGACTGTAAAATATAATTTTTAATCCTGCCTGCCCAGTATTTCGCTTCCTGTTTATTCCTTCCTCTCATCAATCCTGATTAGTACATCCTGATATTCCCTCCCTGGTGAGAGTGTAGTCAGTCTCCATAGGCCTCTAGGTTCCAGCCACCTTCTCATTTCCTCTCCTGTCACCAATGGTCTGGTAGGGTTGTGAGGAAGCTGAGCACCCCATGCACAGAGAATGATAGCTCTGGTTTTTACAGCACATGTTCTGAGGATGTTGCCTGCCAAGCCACTCTAGTGCATCTAAAGTGGAACAAATCAGGCCAACAGCCACTAAGATAATTGGTTTGGCTACCAGATTGAAAATTACCAGCCAACTGGCTAGCTGCTCACAAAGTGAATTCTAAACCTTTAAAATGATGACCACTAAAAACCTTGATTTGACTACCAGATATTAAAAACCAGTGGTCAAACTACCACCAGCTCAATAACTATTTTGTCCCACTCTTACTGCACCTAGCATCTAGCTTGGGTACATTTTCTATGTTGCTGATGTTACCACCTCATCCTAGATTAATCAGGGGACATAGAGAATGTGCTGTTTATATTAAACCAGGCCTGCCTCACTAAGTGAATACTCTCTTTCATTTTAAAAAAGGACAGTTTCTTGGCCCATTACACTGAACAAAATCTGGCTTCTGGTTCTCAAAATGATGATCTCAGGTACTCTAAGGAAACTTAGAGAAAAAAAATCCAGCTGGGATCCTTCACCAAGGGGGGCACCTTCTTCAAACCCCCTCTATCTATCTATCTATCTATCCTATCTATCTATCTATCTATCTATCTATCTATCTATCTATCCATTCAAATAACTGGTAAGGCCGGGCTGCCCACCCTCTGGTACCACTTCTTTCTCCCCTCTCTCCTTCAGGTTGCCCACCACCCCTTTCCCATGTTTAAATTCAAATCTAATAAGTGGACCAGAGTGCCCACCCCAGTATCATTTCATTTTGCATCCTTCCCCTCCAGGTTGCCCTTCCACCTTCCCATTATTATGTGGCAAACTAGTGAACAGCAGGGTTCTGTACCTAGACCTGCATAGATAAATGTATTTATGAGTGATCTAGAATTGAGTATTAATGTCTAGAGAACAAAAATTTGCCAGTGAAGTTAAGATGGGAAGGGAGGCTACATTATAGTAGGAATAAATTAGGGCTGTACGAACCTCCAAAAATTTGACCTCGCAAACATTAACCATCAAACTGTGTAAAGTTTGCCAAAGTTCTCTTAACAGTCAACAAGATCATGCTGGATCAACCATTAAAAAGCAATAGACAATGGGATAAAATAAAATAACATAACTCACTGGGCTGACGAAGCACCCAAAACACAGGAAGATACAGTGTGGTGGCACTGGTTCCAAAACTTGTGCCTGTTCAGTCACTGCAAAACATGGATAGTATTGGGTGTAATACATAAGAGTATGTGGCTAAGCAACAATGCTCAAATAAAAAAAAAAAATGGTTGTAAT
This sequence comes from Neoceratodus forsteri, assembly GCA_016271365.2. Classification (NCBI taxonomy): domain Eukaryota; kingdom Metazoa; phylum Chordata; order Ceratodontiformes; family Ceratodontidae; genus Neoceratodus; species Neoceratodus forsteri. The sequence goes on from CM057458.1 coordinate 324,965,515, forward strand.
CGTAAGGCCTATGTATGCCCACAAAATATCAATGCAGAATCCCACAACATAGGCTACTGATTCCAAAACATGTGTGCCCACTGGGACAGTGTCAAACATTAATCTGAGTGAAGACAGCAGTGAGTGTAGCATCCCATAGTGTGAGCTACTTGTTCCAAAACCATTGTGTCAATTGGGACTGTGCCACACATGGACAAGACCTCAGTTCTGCAATGGATAAGTGTTGTACTCACTAGCTTCATGGGCAATGTTGCTCCAAAAATAATTTATTTGGCCTGTGTAGGCCTGCCAAGAAGTCACAAAACATTAATCTGAAGAAGACTGAGTGGAGACAACAGTGCAGCATCCCACGCTGAGGGCTAGTGGTTCCACAAATTGTGTGCACACTGGGATTGCACCATACATGGACAAGTCTTCCTGTTATGCCATACATAAGTGTTGAGCACACTGGTTTCATAGGCAATTTTGCCAACAAAATTATTTATTTGGCCTATGTAGGTTTGCGAAACATTCACAAAATTTTAATCTGAAGAAGACTGAGAGAAGGCAATAGTACAGCATCCCACTGTGAGGGTTACTGGTTCCAAAAATGGTGTGCTTATTGGGACAGTGCCACAAATGGACAAGGCTTCCTGTTATTCCATGGATAAGTGTTGAACACACTGGATTCATGGACAACATTGCTGCAAAAATTATTTTTTTAGGCTTGTGTAGGTCTGGTAAAAATACACCAAACATTAATCTGAAGAAGATTGAGAGAAGACAGCAGTGCAGCATTCCGCAGTGCGTATGTGTAGGCTACTGGTTCCAAAGAACAAAAACTAATGGACACAGAACCCTCCTCATCCACCTCATAATCCACCTCTGTCTTTAACCCAGCTGGAAGTGTAAGAGATGCATCATCCATAAACCATGCCTAAAAGGGCTTTGGAAAAAGGGGCAGGTTAATTTTTGAAAAGTAAGCATCTCTACATTTTGGGTCAAAAGGCATGTTCTCCTGTTGATAACAATATTGACCGCAGTGCTGAAAATCCCCTCTGAGTGTGTTTGGAGGTGGACAACTGGGTGCTCAACAGCTGCCTATGTCAAAGAGGGCCATGTGGTCTTTTTTTGATACCAGCACAATAGACAATCATCTCTTTCTGCTAATGGCACATTATCATTCAGATAATCCTGTACTATAGAGGATAATGTATGGTCATCGATCTTTAACTGGTTTGTTAACCATTGAGAGGTTGCCAGGGTAACTGTGTAAACCTCAAGAGTGAAGTTTGAGACGTTAACGTTGCCATGACAACCTTGAGATGCTTTTAAAAAAATGATTGATGGTTTATGTACCATGCATTATATTTTATAGTGTATGGTACCATTAATGTTTTAAAAAATAAGAAAACAGGTCCTTACTAAAGTTCTTTATGTCACCGCCGCTCTGCTCTAGGTCATGCTATCACCGCCATGGGTGTTTCAAGGATGTTCAATCAAGGTGTGCACATGCGCAGACTATTCCTGGTTATTAACCCATCGATGTGACATATCATTGATGGGTTAACAACATTGTGATGTCTCATTGATGGTAAAATGTTGTTATAAAAAGGTAGATTTCTACCTATAACAACTTTCTAACATACATTATATTTTGTTTGCTGGCATTTCAGGCACCACTGTGTCAGAAAGTGACTTGCAGTACTTCTTCATCAAGCCACAGACAGACAGTTGTCCTCACAGTGGTTTGTCATCAATGGCTATCTTTTTGGGGGGTTGGGTGCAGCAGCAGCAGCATTAGTAGCAGGCTGACTTGGAGACAAAAATGAGTGATATTCAGTAGTAGCAGTGGAAACACATTGGAATCCTCTTTCTTCCTTCTCATCCAAGTGACCTGGCATGTGCGACTACAAGGGATGATGGTGAGTGCTGTTCTTCTGCTCTATTTGTGGTCCTGTTCTTGTTTTGTGCCATTCCTACAGAGACCAGATGTATAAGCCAAGCTTTATAAGACTGCTGATTTTTACTGCATTCGTGTGCATCAAAGAATGTCTCAAATGTGGCTTTGAGCTGAGGGTCCAAGATAGTGGCCAGGCTGTAGTGGTCATCTGTACATATTTTTGAAATGTGAGTGTCATACCACCAACATGATCTTATCCTTTCTACAAGATTAAGACAAGATGTGTCCTCCTTTTCCTCATTATTGGCTCTATGCACCAATGGAGCAGAGTGGCTACATGTGCGTATCTGGGGTTCGTAGCCACTCTGCACCCATTGTGCCCCCGCATGGTATGCACAAAGTGGGGGCATGCATACAGGATGTGCCCGATCCCCTAGGTCCATGGTCCGAACTGTGCGGGGGGCATGCCCGCACAATGCACCATGCACAAAGGTACATAATGATGGTCATGGGGGCCATTGGTGGGTGCAGGGTATGCCAGGGAGAACCCTGCTGTAAACCTCCTATGCACCCCATGTACACTACAGGATATGCCGTGGGACAGGGTGAACAGCCCACCGACCATCCAGGGCCACAGCAAATGACCTCCCGGTGCCACCCACCTGCCCCAGCACACAGTGGTGAGTGAGGCCAACCCCAGAACCCAAACCCCTCACAGGAGCACCGGCACATGGATGCTGCCCCAATGGCACTGCATGTCCACTCCCCCACTACCAGACATACCTCCCATTCCTCTGCACTGCTTTGGTGTCATCGGAGTTCTGGCAGCATTGCTCTTCTCCCACTCACTACAACTGCTGGCCCTTGGACATCTGCAGGGCACACTGCCAAGGGGCACCCCACTGCATAAGGGATCTACTGTTGAACCCATGCCAGGCATCTGACTGGATGCCTGGCTGGGTCTGTGACTCCACCAGTGCCCGCCCTGTGCAGATCTGCCCACCGGGGGGGCAGGACCATAGACAGGTGGCAGGCAGCCGTGAATGCTGCCAGTGCACATCTGTCCACAGGTGTGGAGCTCCGCAGGTGGGTATTAACCACCCATTGGTGCATGAGGGCCATTAAATTTTACTACAAATAAGACACAAGTTGATAAGGGCAATGAGGGGAAGTACCTGCCTTAAATCAGCTGCATCAGCACTTACCACTCTTGTGTCCTTCTCAAAGGGCTTCAGCACTGTGCAGAGGGTCTCCATCAGGTGCCTCTAAATTTGGCTGATGATTAAGCAAGGAATAAGACATGACGAGGTGTGGTTAATGGGCTGATAACAGCATGGCCCTGATGCATAATGAAGCTGTTGTGTTGTGCCATGCCTTAGCACCTGAATTGTTGTTATCAGCCCATAAACCACATCTCAGAGTGTCTTATTCTGCTGAATATTTAAGAAAAAAAATAAACACAATAAATTGCCATAAAATGTAAAAAAGGTGGTTTAAATAGATTAAAGACAAAAAAATAGTCCTCTTATTAATTTTACTCATTGTACTCACACACATACACACACACACACACATACCGGTCAAGCACCCCCCACGCCCCCCACAAACACACACACACACACACACACACACACACACACACACACACACACACTGTATTTCTTAGCACTGCTTTTATTTACATTAGACTCCCCCAAAATATCTCCATGGAGGTATATTGAGAGCGGCCCTTGTATTAAGAGGGAATGGACTATTTCACTGAGAATGAGCATGCCCCACGCCAGCCATCACATGCAGTGCACCCCTGACTGTGGTTTATAGTATTGGGCTGCTCGCTCAAAAATGGAAGGTTTTATTATAGAAAAAAGTCATAATTTTCTTTTACACTGATTCCCTGAATGTGATTGTGATTGTGAGTGCTATGGAGTCACTGGCTCAAGACTGAGCGTATCCATTTGGAGCTGCTGCACGGTTTTGTGCTTTGCGCTTCTCTTCGAGCAATCATTTTACTGGTCAGTTTCATTGCACTGCTCTCTCGAACAAACACAGTTTTTCATAATTTTCTTTTACACTGATTCCCAGATCATGACTGTGAGTGCTATGGAGTCACCGGCTCAAGACCGAGCGTATCCATTGGGAGCTGCTGCTGGGTTTTGTGTTTTATGCTTGTCCTCGAGCGAGCGCCTTACCGATCAGTTTCATCATGCCACACCTTCGAACAAGCACAATTTACTTTTTGAATTTAGTGTGCTAATTTATTATTCCTTGTGTGACTGTGAGTTGGGAATTGCTGTGGGTGAACTTGGCAGGTTGGCAGGTAGGTTGGTGAACTGCTTCAATACTGGACTGCAATGATGGTAGAATGAGCCAGTAAGTGAAAACTCAGTTTTGGTTTCAGATTACATTTTTTACCTTACAAAAAATGGGATTCTGTTTGGGTTTAGATAAGAGGAGGCAGACGAGCTGCACCAGGGGGAGGTGGAACTAGTGATCTACAATGTATGCAGTGTTTTGGGAAACTTGGACTGCAGCTGAGAGAGTTTGGTTTAGAAAGGTATGGGAGGTAGGGACACCTGTCTGTGCACCACCTTTCTGGGTCTAAGTACGACCAGTTGGCAGGTTATGGCTGGATAAGAGCGCAGGTAAATGTGCCTCTTATCCAGTCATAATCCTGGAAAATTTCTACCCATTTTATAAATCTCCATTGCTAATACCATACCCAACGACATACTGGTGGACAGCCTTCTGTTGTTCTAGCAGTCATTCCATCATATAATGGGTGGAATTTCATTTTGCTGCCGCATCCTGTTACAGGTAGTGGAGGAGAAGGTGGCTGCACTGCTGAATGTTTTGTAACAGCTTCCACGACTTCATAGAACAGCTAACATGACAACAAATGTTTTTGGCCAGACCTACACATGTCTACATAGTGGTTCCTTCCTTATCTAGGAATATGTGAAATATCAGATTTATACAGAGAAAAATATGAAATGTATTTAATCACCATCATCCATTGCCTTTATGATGTTCTTTGCATTACAGTGTCTGATACTATAAAACACTGTGTTAATGAGTGTGGTGTCAGCCACTTATCACATTTTTGTTGAAGAAAGTGTACACAAGTATTGTGGTCATCATTGTCAAAGCCAGCAGTACTAAACACTGCCTTCTAGAGCTGTGCAGGATGAGAAAATTCTGAATTTGTGGAGTTTCAATGACATTTCATGAAATGCCTTGCAATTTCATGGAATTTTGTCAGAATTTTGTGGAATGTTTAAATGTTTTAATTTGGCCATAACTCAGCCATCTATTGAGCTAGAGCTCTGAAATGTAGCATGCCTACTTTTGGGGGGATGTTCTAGTGACATGCCAAACATCATGAATTTAGGATGGATTGTCTCAAAAGTATAGGTGCTCACAATCTGTGATTTTATTTTTTTGTGAGAAATTGCTTGAAAATTCATATCTGCAGATACCTGAGCCATGTATTGGGACAGAGCTGTTAAGTTTGGCATGATTACTTAATCATATGTGTTATAAGAGTGTGCTAAATGTTAAGACATTAGGATGAACCGTCTCAAAATTATAGGTGCTCAAAATCTGTCATTTTTTTTTTTCTGTTGGAAAGTTCATGACATTTTTTTAGCATATAGCTCAGCCATCCATTGAGACAAAGGGCTTAAATTTGTCACGATTACTTGATGTTAGGTTTTCTAAAAATGTGAAAATTTTATGACATTAAGACCTATTGTCTCAAAATTATAAGTGCACAAAATGTGTCATTTTATTTTTTGTGGGACATTTCATGAAAAAGTTTATCTGCATATAATTCAGGCATCTTTGGAGCTAGATATGTTCAAATTAGCATGAATAACATTTGTGTAATGGTTATAGAATCATCTACTGTAAATAGATAATTGGATTAAAGATTTTAAGTAACAGGGATTCAAAATTTTACTATGCAAATATTTTCCAAATTTTGTGAACACTCTCAAAAATGTTGATGTATTAATATCAGAAGAAGGGGTCTGACTAGAATTCTTAATGCAGTGCAGCTGTGTTTTTACGAGGGAGTGGAATCGAAGCACAACTTCTTGAAAATCTGTATGTGTCCTCCCATTCCCTGTAATGGGTTTCCTTCTTCTCCCCCACCACACCCCCCTGCACTATATTTGTTCAACAGAAATTCATCCTGGGGATTCTGGGTGTAGGGCACAGCATTCCATCTCAGATTCCAGTGGTAAATCATTTCTGAGGGCTTCTTGACTATTTGAAAATACAATAAAATCAGCTTACCCCAAGAGTAAAGTGCATTAGTGTGAAAGGGAAGTTGATTTTCTGTGGTCTCATCCCCACACAGATGGAAAATTTCAGTGGTTTCAGTTTCAACAGTGAGTGACATGTCCTTTGCTTCAGTCCTCATAATTCATTATCATGCAAAGTTGCACCTGATTGTAAGCCAGTGTACATGTTTCTGTTTGATTCTGTGCTTGTCACTGTTGGTTCAGGGTTTTCTATAATGTCCAGAACAGTACTATGGTACATACTTTGCAAGCAAATACAAGTTCAACTTTTTTCTGTTGTGATGGCTGTACTACAGAAGTTTCTTAAATCTGAGCATCACCAGTGAGTAAACTAAGCCACCCTTCTTTTTACAGTCAGTATCATATTTGCAGGGTGCACCTTGAAGGGTATTCTAGGGTTTTGTTCCCTTTAATTTAACTGAAGCAGAAATTAGATTTGTAAATACCTTGTAAACTGAGCTAGTGAAACTAACTACAGAACTGATAATAAAACAGAACCTAGCAGCCATCATAAACTGTGTTATAGTATTTGTCCATCCCAGATTTTACTGGTTCTGACTGTTCCTGCTCAAGATTAAAGCAAGTACCATAAGGGGTACAGCATCATGCATGTATACACACTATGCATTTTTACAAATAGAGTGAGAAAAAGGTAAAGATAAAGCTCTCAGAATTCATTTGGCTTTCTTTCAGTTGGCTCAAACAGGATGCATATAGTTGGTGCATGTTAATATTAGGTATAAGAGACACAGATGTGTTTTCAGCTAATCCTTTCTTAAGGTTGAATGCATGATGTGAATGAATATACTGCAGAGTCAGATTTAAACAGAAAATGGGGTATGCACCATTATGGTTTAAATGTGTTTTTTATTCATGTTAGCTGTTAAGGGGACAACCTGAAATGTCTTTAATTGACTATCTGAGTGAGAAATGACTTAAAGCTGGAAATAATATATGGCTATAAGGTGAATTATTAATTTTGTCCAGTTTGGTCCACTGAGCACTAGCTCCTTGAATAGTAGTTTAATATTTGAAAATATATATTTTTTTAACCAGAAAACCACTATATGACTCTGATGAAGCTGATCTTTCCAACCAGATGTTGTTTTTTATATGTACGGTGGATAAATAAATTATTTATTATAAGACTACCAAAGCTGAGTCTAGTTCTTGTTTTGGTTGAAGTTTGTCATGGAAGTTACCCATAATCCTGTTAAGGTCTATCATTTGGTATATGGGGAGACCAGATGAGGTCAAGAAGGCCCAGGATGTGTCTGCCTGCAATTTCGTTAACCAGTAGGATAGGACTTTGTAGGAATTTCTCTGCCTCTCCCAGTATCTGTGGTACAAACATTGTAGGACTACTTCTACTTTTTATGGCTGCAGTGTGTCACACTGCTATGCTGATATATTGCTATCAGAAGAAGGGGTCTGACTGGAATTCCTAATGCAGCACAACTGGGTTGTTACGAGGGAGTGGAACTGAAGCACAACTTCCTGAAAATCTGTCAGCATCCTCCCATTCACTACGTGTTTCATTCTTCTCCCACCTCCTCCCCTGCTATACTATTTTTGTTCATGAGAAATTCATCCTGGGGAGATTTTGGGTATCAGGCACAGCATTCTATCTCAGATTCAAGTGGTAAGCCATTACAGTGGGATCCTTGGGTATTTGAAAATGCAGAGACCGAGAGTGTGTTTAGGAATTTCCCGTCATGTCTGTAGCTGAGAAGTTTCCCTTCATGACATGGTTTATTCTGTCACACAGACTCACACTCCAGGCTCCCTGTATGTCAATGTTTCTGTCCCAGCACAAGAGGAAGGGCAGCCTGTAGGGGTTAGCAACGTGAGAGGGCTGAGCCGCTTGGTACACATGGTGGAACTTTGGGAGGATTTCACGCAGCTGTAGTGTGGAATTATCTCAAAATTCAGCATATTTTAATAACTATATCAAAATAAAGTTGTGGGTGTCTACCAATTGGGATTTGTCAGTGAAAATCCTGGACTGTTCTGTGATGGGAATTGATGCATGCTGTGTAATGATGAGTATCAACTACAGTGTTTAATAAAAATCTGGAACAAAGCTCATCTTGCTCAAGTTTACAGTAATCAGTTCTGATTCAGTAAGGAAAAAAATGCAAATTTTAAGAAAAGAAGGTGTCAGTGCTGTATTCATAGTATTCATCAACTGTACTTTTGCGTCGTTTATAATAAAAATCTTCTATTTGTTCAGAATCAGATCCTAAATATTTAATTTAATTCAGAAAGATAATTAATTACCCAGAGCTATGAGTTTTTCTTTCATGCTCATAACCTTTTTACGGCCTCTAACTGACATCCTTATATACAGTATCTGACTAGTTGGATTCACTTCACCACCCCCATGCATGCATACATGGTGACATTACATCATGGCTGTGCAGTCTTGCTGGGGGGGTGAGACACTGAGACTGAAATAACCAACCTGGAAAATCAGGAGATATGATCCAAATAACCACATTCAAGTTCATGAGAAATTCATGCCCTGGAAATTCTGGGTGTTGAGCACAGCATTTCATTTCAGATTCCAGGGGTAAGTCATTGCAGAGGGCTCCGTGGCTATTTCAAAATGCAGAGACCAAGAGAGAGTTCATCTAGGAATTTCCTGTCGTGTCTGTAGCTGAGAAGTTTCCCTTCACTATGTGATTTATTCTCTCACACAGACTCACACTCCGGGCTCCCTGTATGTCAAGGTTTCTGTACCGCACGCGAGGAAGGGTGACATGCAGGGGTTAGCAGAACAACAGGGTTGAGCAGCTTCATGTGTAGGGTGGGAATTTGGGAAGATTTCATACAGTTGTGGTGCAGAGAGTTTCAAAAGACAGGCTCTCAGAGTTTAGTATCATAGTTCTAACTATGGGTTTGTAAAGCAAACTGTCAGGCCATTGTGATTAGCAGCAGCAGGCAATCTACTGTACTAAACTGGTCACTATATTTAAAATAAGACTAATGATTATTAGTCAGTGTCTTGATCTAGGCAAATACAGCGTATGTGCAAAAGTCCTGTTCAAATGAACTAAGTGTGTTACAATAAAGTGATTTTGTACTTCAATGGTTTTATACAATTGTATGGGGTTTTCAACTGTCACTTTCTGTATGAACACAATTTCATTGTAATATCTCCTATCTCTTCTATGTCTCTTTTCAGATGAATGCATTAGCAGCTGTTGTGGCTCTGACCAGACTTTATTGTTTTTACCACCACTTTTGGTATTTTTTGATCTCTTGCGTGCATCTGTCCCAAGCTGAACTTCCACCTGTTCCACCTCCACTTCCTCCCCAGAACTGCTGCTTCTGTTATCACTTTGCTCCACCTCCTTGGTCTGTCTCATTACCAGAAATAATCCCTTCTTATTCCTTTTTTCTACAATAATTGCTCATGTTGCAAACCTTGCAGTGCTATTGTGAATGGTTTCTACAATGAGTGATACTTTATGGACCGATAACCCACTATTGTCATCTTCCTCTACACTTGTAGTTCTCACTGAGGCAGAGGATCTATGACTAAGCCCACTATGCTTTTTTTTTCTTTGATGTGACTGGACAATCCCATGCTGTCATCTCCTTGGCCCTCTGTTGCTCCATTTCCTAATGCTAGCTACATGACTCAGCCACGTGGGTGATGAATGATGAAGAGTAAGACTTTGTTTAAATTTTTTATGATTTATTATTTTTTAATTGAGTTTTTTATATTTTTATTTACTTAATTTTTAATTTTCAATTTTTTTTGTTTGTATTTATTTTGTGTTTTAGTTTTTTATATGTATGTATTTTTATTTTTTGTTTCTTTATTTTTCATTTTATCACTGGGATTTCATTAAAGACTACCATATTCTGGCACCAAATCATTACCAGCTGGCATATACTTGCTTACCCCTGCCCAGATCACACTACAACAGGGAATGGTGAGGATTTTTTTTTGTTTGTTTTTACTTTTTTATGGGACGACATTCAACATGCCAACTACCGCTGGCCGGGCACCACTACACAGCCAGCAGGCACACACTTGATGCCCACTTCCCAGATCACACTGCAACAGAACAACTCAGGACAACAGACACACAGGCTGCTTCATACGCTGACAGCTGGTACACCATTACTTTCCACTGCCCAGATCCTGCTGCAGCAGCCCAGGTCAGGATGACACATGCACACAGATTGCTTCAGGACTCTGGAGGAGGAGAAGAATGTTTAGCAACTAACTTGAGAGACTGTGTAGAATTATTTTGCTTTTCTATGGGAAGCCACCATGGTGACAACTACCAGGGGCCAAGCACCAGAACACTGCCAGCTGGCACAGATTTTCTGCCCACTGTCTAGAACACAATGCAATAGCACAGCTCAGGATGACATATACACAGGCTGCTTCAGGGATCAGGAGAAGGAGGAGAAAGGAACCTCAGCAACTTACTTGAATGAATATGGAGAATTTTGTCATGTTAATTTTTTTTTATTTTACTTTTTTATGGAATGCCACCAAGGTGCCAACTACCAATGGCTGAGCACCAGCCCACTGCCAGCTGGCACACACATTTGATGCCTTCTTCTCAGATCACACTGCAACAGCAGATCTCAGGACACCACCCAACACACACACACATGCTGCTGGCTGTTTCAGGACTCAGGAGGAGGAGGAGAAGGTGGAAGAAACTTAAGTAACTTGAGAAATGTGAAGAATTTATTGTTGTTTGTTTTTTATAGAATGCCACCATGGTACAACTACCAGGGACCAGACACCAGCATGCTACCAGCTGGTACACACTTGCTGTCCACTGCCAGAATACACTGCAACAGCAAATCTGAGGTGATACACACAGGCTGCTTCAGGACTCAAGAGGAGGAGGATGAGGAAGAAGAAGGAACGTCAGTAACTTGAGGGAATGTAGAGAATTTCTTTTTCAATTTTTAATGGGATGTCACCATGGGGGCCAAATATCAGTGGCCAGGCACCAGCACACTACCAGCTGGCACTCACTTACTGCTCTGCCCACTGCCCAGATCACACTGCAGAAGGTAGCTTCAGGACTCAGGAGGAATAAAGACTAAAGAGTTTTAATTTAAACTGCCACAAAAAGAAACATGAATGAAGAATTATTAGGATGCCATCAAAGTGCCAACTACCAGGGGCCAGGCACTGGTATGCTGCCAGCTGATATACACTTCCTGCCTAAACCACTGCCTAAACCACTGCACATATCACCTTGTAAAAGGCTGCTTCAGTACCAGGAGGAGGAATAAGGGCTAAATAGTTTTAAACTGCCATAAAAAGAAATATGAATCAATGAAGATATTTTTTTATGGGATGCCACCAAGGTGCCAAATGCCAGGGGCTGGGCAACTGCACACTGCCAGATGACACACTTTTGCTGCCCTAGCCACAGCCCAGATCATACTGTGAGAGGCTGCTTCATGACAAAGGAAAACAAATGAAAGTCTAAACAGTTTTAAACTGCCACAAAAAGGTGACTCAATGAAGAATTATTTTTTATTGGATGCCACCAAGGTGCCAACTACCTGTGGTCAGGTAATGTACTTCTTCTAGCTGGCACACACTTACTGCCCAGTAAAATTACTAAATAGGTGCAACATAGAACTACAAAGATGACTACCAGAGTAAAATACCACCCAAATGAACAAAGACTGAATGAACTGGGACTCTACACCCTATAGTGTAGAACAGTAAGTGTGGATATGTTGCAACTGTGTCAAATAACTAAGGACCAAGACATGGTAATTGTTCAGGACTGGAGTATTATATGAGAGCTATCAACCTAAGGTGCCACACTAGAAAACTTAAAATAAAGCAAGCCAAGAAAAATGATAGAAAGGGATGTTTCACCCTTAAAATGGCAGAAGTATGGAATGGACTAACTATAAAAATAATACAGTCAAACACAATTGCCTCATTCAAGACAAAGCTTAATAAACATTTGATACATGCAAATTGAAGATGGTGGCCCCACTAGAGACTGAATGGGCAGTAGCTTTCTTTTGTCTTATACCAAGTATTGTCCCAGATACAGGAGTAACTCCCCCCAAAAAAATGACATGAAGTTTCTGCCAGGAGCTATTATTATTAGGCAACAAGTGGCATTAGCAGACAGATGTCCCATCTGCCCACTGCCCAGACTCAAGCACACTCCTCCTCCTCCATTCCAGAGTGTCTCTTTCTACCTTCTCCCCTCTTAGGCAAGCCACTTGTCCCAAAGGCCTGCTGCAAGTCTACAATGCTGCTGTTGCTCAGCCTGCCTTTTCATTTTTTCTACTTTCCACCAAAAATATATACAATTTCAGCAACCCTGCTGTTACAGGACTAACAGGTCAAACTTCTGAAGATTTGTGAGTTGCTTTGAAGAATTTACTCACTCATCTAACTAGAAATTAATCACCGCCCTGCCTGAGCTACCTAATAGCCTGACGATAAGCGTGCAAATAAACTTTCACGCTTTTTCAGATTGTGGAGCTGAATCTAGCTGTGCCTCCAAACTGTGACTCATACTGTGCTCTAGTTAACTGTTTCTGGTGCAAACTGTGGTTTGCAGTTTGACTGATTCAGCCAGTCTGCACAAAAGTCTAGATTGAACCAGTTGAACAAAAAGTCTACCTATTTCCCTTAAAATGTCACCACCATCTGAAAGAATGGAACACCAGAAGTTTGAGGTGTTCAATTCTTCAGTAGAACCAAATTTGGAGCCCTAATAAAACTGAAATGTAGAAGATTATGTACAGTATTGGAAGTGGGAGTAAAAATGAAAGATGAGCTCCAATACTGAAAAATACAAAATTATGCATTTAGAAAAGAAGAACATGAAAACATGTTACTATCTAAATGGCATACAAATTACTGAAAACAAATCAGAATATGACCTAGTCATATTGCTCATCTTCAGCTTTCAGTAATAATAGTAACTACCCAGTTCCCTGGGCTTATTAGAATCCTCTTAGTATCAGTGCTAGGCAGGGAGAGGCAGCTGGTGATTAACTAGGTAAATGGTTTTTCACCTGCTCATTCTTCTGTTTACTTGGCTTCAGCTGAGATGGAAGTGATGAGCTCATTTGGAACTCTCACAGCAGCATAACCCTTGTGTCAGCTGTTGAGGTGGGAGATAGAATGTTGAGGCAGGAGTCAGTGGTAGAGTCACTTTGAAGTGAGTAGAGTTGGAGTGTGGGAGTGATAGCTGCTCTGCTAGTGGGCTCTGAGTTGAGAGCCCTGAATTCTCACCCTAGTTCTGGAATTCTCCAGCTTGCCAAGAGAAGTGGTGGAGACCTTTTCTACAACAGGATTTTTTGATTGTTATCCCTGGAGGGGTGAAAAGGACTGCTAGCTGATGGATCCAAGGGGCATTCCTCTTTTTGATCCAGGATGTTTTGAAGCTGCTTGAAATGTCTAACAGTGAGTGAATTCTGACTTTTACTACAGAAAGCAAGTACCTGTTCTGTTGTATTCCATGCCCAGAGGGAAGGCACAATTTATTTTCCTGTAAGTACAGACATGCAAGACTGTCTTTGAACTAAAGCTGGCTGAGGTGTGTGATGTCCAGAGGCATGACTACATCACACTGTTCAGGATTTTTTACCTTTTCACTACTGAGGTAGTGCATTTGAATTCTGAATGCCAAGTTTCATTCAAAAGCAATTCAAAAGGTTTTCCAATGTTTAAGGTGTAACTCTGAAAGAATGGCTGTATATGGATTTGGGAGCAAAGGGTGGTCAGAACCCCATCTGGAGTAACCAGCTCAAGACTAACAGGTTCAGTAAGGGTGCTTGGTTATTTTAGACAAATGGACAAATGTCTGAAGAGAATATTTTTACCTCCTGGAGTGGGTTACAGTTTCTTCTCTGATTGTGAAGAATGGTGCTATTGTTAGCAAAATGTGTTTTCAGTTGTGGCCAATATGCCACTGAAAGCAATGTTCTACTGTATGTCCTACGGCATGTGGAAATACAAAGTGCAAGTGTCCTATGTCCTACTGTGGTGGGAATACAAAGAGTTTCTGTCAGATGCAGTTCGATTTTGTTGTTCTGGAAGTTCCTAGTGTTAAAAGGCGCCAAGATGGGGGTCCACCCTTGCTTTGAAAAACATCTTTTGAATAAAGTCACACTCTAGAACCTCAACTATGTTCTGGACAGTTATATTATTGCTTCCTCAGTGGAATTACTGGGTACCCCTCCAGAAGATAGGTCTAGCATATGCCTAGCAGAAAATCTCTCCCCAGGACCTGGTTTTGTAAATATCAAATAGCTATGCTTTTGTACACCCCACCCTTGATCTCTAGAAGAATGAGCCTGGTATACCTTCCCAAAGCTAGAGGTGGTACCATTTCTAAATGTTCTGAGTTTGTGCTCAGTATGGGTGCCAGGGGTACTATCTGTGTAAAGTAGTGGGGGGGAGGGTTACAATAGTAATGTTTGTTTATTAAAATAAAAATAAACTGGAAATGCTACAGTCATAAGCCAAAAGGCTTATCTAAAATGAAGTCCTTATAGTGGACTGAGTGGCATGTGTCATGGTATGTACTGCTGTGTCATTTCATAAAAACATATGTTAATCTTTTTTCAGTGGCACCACCCATAGCCACATATAGTGGTGGGCTGAGTGGCATGCAATGTAATTTTAGCTGCTTTGCCCAAGTTTCTTGAAAATGAACTAGTCTTTTTAATACTGGCACCCCTCCCACATCACCAAAAGCATGCTGCAGGGTATATAGCATAGTTTTTGCTGCTGTGCTTTTTCCTGAAGATGGGTATTGTTTTTTCAGAAGCCCCCCAACACACACTGCCACATAGTCTACTGAGTTGCAGTCAGTGAAATGTTTGCTGCTTTCTCACTACCTTTTCAACAAGAAATTATACAGTTATGATTTTTGGAAAAAGTGTTAATGGGCCCTACATTGGGCAGAAGGGTATATAGCACAGTTTTTCTGCTGTGCCTTATCCTGAAGATGAGTACTGTTTTTTGTAGAGGCACCCCCTTCTTTCTGAAAGAATGTTGTTGGGCCCCACATACACTACTCATATAAAAAAGCTGTAGTTGAAACTAGCTTCTCACAGTTTTTAAACATGCGTAATAAATTATCAAACATACTCTGCAAGAGTGTGGGAAGACATTCTCCTGCCCTTTAGTAGATGATTTGAGAGATACTTAATGGTCCTACTTACAGTAGCACTTGCATCTGTCTAAATAGCTCCTCACTGTTGGGGTTGGTGCTTATCCTGCTATGCTACTAGATTAATTATGTGTTTCATACATTGTTTTGAAATGTTGTATATTTTGCTTACTGTGTTATTATCCTACAAAGAAGAAATTCTATCAGACTTACCATAATTTATTTTTCTGTTAGCTCCAGCATTGTCAATGGCTAAATATCTACATGTGGGTAAAACACCCCCACTAGGGGTCACTGATACAGCTGTAGATTTAAGAAGAGCAAGAAACTGTCTGATTCAAAGACTTCCACCAAATAGTTGAGACAGATTCTTACCACTCTGCATAAATTCACTTCATGCAGCTCGTTTTCCTGGGATGGACAGAGGAAAGCAAAAGGAAGGAGGTAGCCTTCATGGATTACTTTAGTTACCATGAAAAATTTTTGGACGTAAGGAGGGGACTAGTTTCAAAAGTACTTTAGCCTTATACAAGATAAGGTAAGGCTGCTTGCCTGAAAAAAACAGATGCTTACTGATGCATTTTGAAGAATACAGCTCTGATAAAAAGACCTCTTGTGTGAAGGATATTGTTATAGAATGATGACAGGAATTTGAATGGCAAATACAGATCTCAAGGAGGTAGCTGCAGAAACAGAAAAAAGGCCTGTTGTGAATGACTGTTTGCATTAACCTAGTTATATCTGAATAGGTGCACTGAAATAACCATTCCATGGAACCCTGACTAACCATATGGTCAGTACCTGTCCACGGAGATAACTGAAAGTCACTCCTTTATTTACTGTATACTGTAATAACCCAGAATTATTTTCTGCACCTAAGCATAAGTGAGCTTGATACCGTTCTCTTTCATTCAAGAGGTAAAAACTAACCTAGTCCAGTCATTCATCTGGACCACCAAGGGCTTACTAGATGACAGAAGAATCAAAGGATATCCATCTGGATAGCCCTGAATGGATTTTGCCAAAAAAAGGAATCTCCCTTAAATGTAGTGGTTCCAGTTTGAGAGAGAAAAATGGCATAAGTAGATAGCAGCACCCTCAGTCCCCCTAGAGAGAAACAACAGAAAGTCATGAATGAAAGCTGAGCAAACACTCATAAGGAACTGATCAGTGCCTTACATATATTTATTTAATCTCAAGTGTCCTCTGACTGGCTCAGCAAAACATAATCACTGTAGAAGGAACTAGCCCTACCATCAGTTGAAGTCTGGGTTACTCTAGCAGCTTGCAGAGTGCACCTGGTGGTCAGTTCTAACTTTAGAGGGAAAAACATTATAGATAAATATCATAATTTACTGCTTCAGATGCCCTATACTAGGCTCAGTGGGTGTACACAACCTAAGTGAGGAATTATGCTTGTGCAACATTGTTGATAGTCTGGAGGTAGTTGAATAGATCAGTGTTTGACTGTTATGTGTGGATACTTTGGCCATTTGGCACTCTCTGTCCCATCAGGGCCTACCACCCTATTGTGGTACCATGAAGGCAAAGGAACCCTCTGGTAGAAGGTTCCACCCATAGAGGTGCCATAGGAACATAATTCCCTAAGGCTAAAGGTACCATAAGAAGGAGTCCAAAAGAACTATGAAGCAGGTTGTGAACACCATGACTGATTGGAGTAATGACTGACAGCTAAAGATAGTTATCACTGATAGCAGAGAGAGACATGACTTTCAGAAGGAGTGAAGAACAACAGGATTGTAGGATAAGCCAGCCACCACCCAACCCCTACTCACAGCAGAAAGCCTACCATCCAATATGAAAGAATGATACTAAAATAAAATTAACTGAGGGTCAACCATAACATAACAAGGACAAAACAATCTGTCAAATTATTTCAAAAATGGTTGGCGATCGGTTCTACAATTGAGCACCAAACCATCCATTGCCCCTAATGTATAGATCCAATAGGATTTTGTCAGAATTTTGTGGAATATTTAAATATTTTCATTTGGCCATAACTCAGCCATCTATTGAGCTAGAGCTCTGAAATGTAGCATGCCTACTTTTTGGGAGATGTTCTAGTGACATGCCAGACACCATGAATTTAGGATGGATTGTCTCAAAAGTATAGGTGCTCACAATCTGTGATTTTTATTTTTTTGTGAGAAATTGTATAAAAATTCATATCTGCAGGTACCTGAGCCATATATTGGGACAGAGATGTTAATTTTGGCATGCTTACTCAATCATATGTGTTATAACAATGTGCTAAATGTTAAGACATTAGGATGGACCGTCTCAAAATTATAGGTGCTCAAAATCTGTCATTTTATTTTCTGTTGGAAATTTCATGACATTTTTTATTAGCATATACTTCAGCCATCCATTGAGACAAAGAGCTTAAATTTGTCATGATTATTTGATGTTAGGTGTTCTAAAAATATGCTCAATTTAATGACATTAAGACCTATTATCTCAAAATTATAAGTGTACAAAATGTGTCATTTTATTTTTTGTGGGACATTCCATGAAAAAGTTTATCCACATATAACTCAGGCACCTTTGGAGCTAGATATGTTCAAATTAGCATGAATAACATTTGCTTAATGGTTATAGGATCATCTACTGTAAATAGATAATTGGATTAAAGATTTTAAGTTACAGGGATTCAACATTTTACTGTGCAAATATTTTTAAAATTTTGTGAAAACTCTCAAAAATGTTGATGTATTACTATCAGAAGAAGGGGTCTGACTAGAATTCTTAATGCAGTGCAGCTGTGTTTTTACGAGGGAGTGGAATCGAAGCACAACTTCTTGAAAATGTGTATGTGTCCTCCCATTCCCTATAATAGGTTTCCTTCTTCTCCCCCACCACACCCCCCAGCACTATATTTGTTCAACAGAAATTCATCCCGGGGAGATTCTGGGTGTAGAGCACAGCATTCCATCTCAGATTCCAGTGGTAAATCATTTCAGAGGGCTCATTGACTATTTGAAAATACAATAAAATCAGCTTACCCCGAGAGTGAAGTGCATTAGTGTGAAAGGGAAGTTGACTTTCTGTGTTCTCATCCCCACACAGAGGGAAAATTTCAGTGGTTTCAGTTTCAACAGTGAGTGACAAGTCCTTTGCTTCAGTCCTCATAATTCATTATCTTGCAAAGCTGCACCTGATTGTAAGCCAGTGTACATGTTTCTGTTTGATTCTGTGCTTGTCACTGTTGGTTCAGTGTTCTCTATAATGCCCAGAACAGTTCTATGGTACATACTTTGCAAGCAAATACAAGTTCAGCTTTCTTCGGTTATGATGGCTGTACTACAGGAGTTTCCTAGATCTGAGCATCACCAGTGAGTAAACTGAGCCACCCTTCTTTTTACAGTCAGTATCATATTTGCAGGGTATTCTAGGGTTTTGTTCCCTTTAATTTAACTGAAGCAGAAATTAGATTTGCAAATGTCATGTAAACTGGGCTAGTGAAACTAATTACAGAACTGATAATAAAACAGAACCTAGCAGCCATCACAAACTGTGTTATAGTATTTGCCCATCCCAGATTTTACTGGTTCTGACTGTTCCTGCTCAAGATTTAAGCAGGTCCCATAAGGGGTACAGCATCATGCATTTATACATACTATGCATTTTTACAAATAGAGTGAGAAAAAGGTAAATATACAGCTCTCAGAATTCATTTGGCTTTCTTTCAGTTGGCTCAAACAGGATGCATATAGTTGGTGCATGTTAATATTAGGTATAAGAGACACAGATGTGTTTTCAGCTAATCCTTTCTTAAGGTTGAATGCATGATGTGAATGAATATACTGTAGAGTCAGATTTAAACAGAAAATGGGGTATGCACCGTTATGGTTTAAATGTGTGTTTTATTCATGATAGCTGTTATGGGGACACCCTGAAATATCTTTAATTGACTATCTGAGTGAGAAATGACTTAAAGCTGGAAATAATATATGGCTATAAGGTGAATTATTAATTTTGTCTACTTTGGTCCACTAAGCACTAGTTCCTTCAATAGTAGTTTAATATTTGAAAATATATATTTTTTTTAACCAGAAAACCACTATATAACTCTGATGAGGCTGGTCTTTCCAACCAGATGTTGTTTTTTATATATACGGTGGATAAATAAATTATTTATGCAAGACTACCAAAGCTGAGTCTAGTTCTTGTTTTGGTTGAGGTTTGTCATGGAAGGCAAGGCAAGGGCAAGGCAAATTTATTTAAAAGACGCACAATCCCAGAGGCTCTGGGCACCGTACACATTTTAAAACATTATACACAAACAATCAAACAAGTAAAAATAATAAATCACAAATGATATACTAAATCATACTCTAAACATCAGTTGCTTGTGAGAATAATAATGTCTTCAAGCGAACCTTGAAGACATCTATCGTGGGGGCCTCTCTGACCATAGCTGGTAAAGAGTTCCATAGAACGGGACCCATAACACTAAAGGCTCTGTCACTGGCTGATTTAAGCCTCATTCTAGGAACGGTCAGGAGGCCACCACTGGAGGATCGAAGAGGGCGGACAGAGGGAGTAGGTGTCAGAAGGACTGAGAAGTAACCAAGTTACCCATAATCCTGTTAAGGTCTATCATTTGGTATATGGGGAGACCAGGTGAGGTCAAGAAGGCCCAGGATGTGTCTGCCTGCAATTTTGTTAACCAGTAGGATAGGAATTTGTAGGAATTTCTCTGCCTCTCCCAGTATCTGTGGTACAAACATTGTAGGACTATTTCTACTTTTTATGGCTGCAGTGTGTCACGCTGCTATGCTGATATATTGCTATCAGAAGAAGGGGTCTGACTGGAATTCCTAATGCAGCACAACTGGGTTGTTACGAGGGAGTGGAATTGAAGCACAACTTCCTGAAAAATCTGTCAGCATCCTCCCGTTCACTACTATGTGTTTCCTTCTTCTCCCACCTCCCTGCCCCTGCTGTACTATTTTTGTTCATGAGAAATTAATCCTGGGGAGATTCTGGGTATCAGGCACAGCATTCCATCTCAGATTCAAATGGTAAGCCATTACAGTGGGATCCTTGCGTATTTGAAAATGCAGAGACCAAGAATGTGTTTAGGAATTTCCTGTCAGGTCTGTAGCTGAGAAGTTTCCCTTCATGACATGGTTTATTCTCTTGCACAGACTCACACTGCAGGCTCCATGTTTGTCAGGGTTTCTGTCCCAGCACATGATGAAGGGCAGCATGTGGAGCCTAGCAACATGAGAGGGCTGAGCAGCTTGGTACACATGGTGAAAGTCTGGGAGGATTTCACGCAGCTGTAGTGTGGAATTATCTCAAAATTCTGCTTATTTTAATAACTATATAAAAATAAAGTTGTAGGTTTCTACCAATTGGGATTTGTCAGTGAAAATCCTGGACTGTTCTGTGATGGGAATTGATGCATGCTGTGTAATGATGAGTATCAACTGCAATGTTTAATAAAAATCTGGATCAAAGCTCATCTTGCTCAAGTTTACAGTAATCAGTTCTGATTCAGTAAGGAAAAAAATGCAAATTTTAAGAAAAGAAGGTGTCAGTGCTGCATTCATTGCATTCATCAACTGTACTCTTGCATCATTTAGCATAAAAAGCTTCTATTTGTTCAGAATCAGATCCTAAATATTTAATTTAATTCAGAAAGATAATTAATTACCCAGAGCTACGAGTTTTTCTTTCATGCTCATAACCTTTTTATGGCCTCTCCCTGACATCATTATATACAGTGTCTGACTAGTTGGATTCACTTCACCACCCCCCATGCATGCATACATGGTCGCTATTCCATCATGGCTGTGCAGTCTTACTGGGGGTTGAGACACTGAGTTTGAAATAACCAACCTATAAAATCAGGAGATACGATCCAAATAACCGCACTTAAGTTCATGAGAAATTCATGCCCTGGAAATTCTGGGTGTTGGGCACAGCATTTCATTTCAGATTCCAGTGGTAAGTCATTGCAGAGGGCTCCATGGCTATTTGAAATTGCAGAGACCAAGTGAGAGAGAGTTCGTCTAGGAATTTCCTGTCGTGTCTGTAGCTGAGAAGTTTCCCTTCACTATGTGATTTATTCTCTCACACAGACTCATACTCCGGGCTCCCTGTATGTCAAGGTTTCTGTACCGCTCTTGAGGAAAGATGACATGCAGAGGTTAGCAGAACAACAGGGCTGAGCAGATTCACGTGAAGGGCGGGAATTTGGGAAGATTTCATACAGTTGTGGTGCAGAGTCCTTTCACAATTCTGCATAGTTTTAGTTACTTTTAGCTGCTCAATAAGTTGTTGTCCTGTCCTCACCCCTCAAATAGTAAAACTGGGTGACTAATATTAATGAAAGGAGGGTTGACAAGACTGTGTTGGCGTGTTTTTCTTTCTTTGCAAAACTGCAGATACCTTTTTCCCTGGCCAGGAATATGTGATTTAGTCATATGCCAGCCCCAACAGTAAATACAACCATATGTGACTTTCTCCCCTATGTTCCTACTTGCACATTGTACTCTGTTATTTTTTATTTCCCTTTCCTGGAAATAAACAACTTTACTATCAATTACTGTGCCATGTCATACTTTGCCATAAGTGCTCATTATTTTCCTGAACAATAGTACCAAACAGGGATTGGAGCAGATAACCATCTCCAGATAAAAGTGTAACCTCTGTTTTGAATGGTGACAATGTATACTTATTTTACAAAGTCCTCCCCCCCCACTCCCACCATGTTCCTCACCATCCCAGAAACATTCTAAATGTTTTAAGTGAAAGTTGTAGAAGACACAACCTGTGTAAACTGCAGGTTTTTGACAGTTGTCAAATAATATCATCTGCTGGCAATGAGAGCTGTGACTTCACGTGTTTTGTTTTTGACAATATGAAGTTCTGGCTTGATCTTTCTTCTTTTTCTTATTATTTCAGAGGTCCCCAAATGCAGAAGCTTAAAAAGCAGCTGACACCTTCAGGTAAACTTTAGCAAAATATAATCTTTAGACACAGTCAAGCTTGTATTTCACATTAGTTCTGCATTTCTACTCCCCATTATTTATAACTGAGATAATTTGCATGAAAACAGGATCTTTGTTCCTGAAGAGTTTGTCTATTCCTGCTGCTTGCTCCTTACCTGAAATAATAATGCATCCCTTGTGACATCACAGTTACTCGCATGAGAACAGGTTGTGATGTCACAACAGAGGATTATGACCTGAAGTAGGGGGTAAGCTATAGAGGCATATATACTCTAAAGGAACTCCTAAGGGCTAAAGATCATGTATTCAAGCAAATTTCCCCATTATGAAATGATGGGGAGAAGAAATATATAGAATATATGTGGAATGCATGCAGAATTGTACCTAATTATTTTGTTTTTCAAAGTTTTCTTTGAGGCATCAGTAGCTCTTTAAATAAAATTAAATGAGCAATTGCATTATGCATGTGATGACATTTGGATTGCCACTGTTCTCGTTATATCTTTTACATGTTTATGATTTTTTTCATTGCAATGATCTTCCTTTAAAGACCAATCATATTAGCTAGTATCCTCTGCTTCGTCTTTACTAGTCTCAAAAGACATGCTCTCAGTGTTTAGTATCATAGTTCTAACTATGGGTTTGTAATGCAAACAGTCGAGCCATTGTGATTAGCAGCAGCAGGCAATCTATTATACTAAACTGGTCACTATATTTAAAATAAGACTAATGATTATTAATCAGTGTCTTGATCTAGGCAAATACAGCGTATGTGCAAAAGTCTTGTTCAAATGAACTAAGTGTGCTACAATAAAGTGATTTTGTACATCAATGGTTTTATATAATTGTATGGGGTTTTCACTGTCACTTTCTGTATGAACACAATTTAATTGTAATATCTCCTATCTCTTCTATGTCTCTTTTCAGATGAATGCATTAGCAGCTGTTGTGGCTCTGACCAGAGTTTGTTGTTTTTACAGCCACTTTGGTATTTTTTGATCTCTTGCATGCATCTGTCCCAAGCTGAACTCCCACCTGTTCCACCTCTCTTCCTCCCCAGAACTGCTGCTTTTGTTATCGCTTGGCTCCACCAAATCACTTTGCTCCACTGCCTTGTTCTGTCTCATTACCTAAAATGCTCCCTTCTTATTCCTTTTTTCTACAATAATTGCTCATGTTGCAAACCATGCAATGCCATTGTGAGTGGTTTCTACAATGAGTGATACTTTATGGACCGATAACCCACTATTGTCATCTTCCTCTACACTTGTAGTCCTCACTGAGGCAGAGGGTCTATGACCAAGCCCACTATGATTTTTTTTTTCCTTGATGTGACTGGACAATCCCATGCTGTCATCTCCTTTGCCCTCTGTTGCTCCATTCGTAATGCTAGCTACATGACTCAGCCACTTGGGTGATGAATGATGAAGAGTAAGACTTTATTTAATTTTTGATGATTTGTTTATTATTTTTTAATTGAGTGTTTATATTTTTATTTATTTAATTTTTAACTTTCATTTTTTTTTGTTTGCATTTATTTTGTGTTTTAGTTTTTTATATGTATGTATTTTTATTTTTGATCTCTTTATTTTTCATTTTATCACTGGGATTTCATCAAAGACTACCATAGTCCTGGCACCAAATCATTACCAGCTGGCATATACTTGCTCACCCCTGCCCAGATCACACTACAACAGGGAATGGTGTGGATATTTTTTGTCTTGTTTTTACTTTTTTATGGGACGACATTCAACATGCCAACTACCGGGGGTTGGGCACCACTACACAGCCAGCAGGCACACACTTGATGCCCACTTCCCAGATCACACTGCAACAGAACAACTCAGGACAACAGACACAGAGGCTGCTTCATACACTGACAGCTGGTACACCATTACTTTCCACTGCCCAGATCCTGCTGCAGCAGCCCAGGTCAGGATGACACACGGACACAGATTGCTTCAGGACTCTGGAGGAGGAGGAGAAGGATGTTTAGCGACTAACTTTAGAGACTGTGTAGAATTATTTTGCTTTTCTATGGGAAGCCACCATGGTGACAACTACCAGGGGCCAAGCACCAGAACACTGCCAGCTGGCACAGATTTGCTGCCCACTGTCCAGAACATGATGCAATAGCACAGTTCAGGATGATACATACACAGGCTGCTTCAGGGATCAGGAGAAAGAGGAGAAAGGAACCTCAGCAACTTACTTGAGGGAATATGGAGAATTTTGTCATATTCATTTTTTTTATTTTACTTTTTTATGGAATGCAACTCTGGCGCCAACTACCAATGGCTGAGCACCAGCCCATTGCCAGCTGGCACACACATTTGATGCCTTCTTCTCAGATCACACTGCAACAGCAGATCTCAGGACACTCCCCCCCCCCAACACACACACACGCTGGCTGTTTCCGGACTCAGGAGGAGGAGAAGGTGGAAGAAACTTAAGTAACTTGAGGAATGTGAAGAATTTATTGTATTTTTTTTTATAGAATGCCACCATGATACCAGCTACCAGGGACCAGGCACCAGCATGCTACCAGCTGGCACACACTTGCTGTCCACTGCCAGATTACACTGCAACAGCAAATCTGAGGTGATACACACAGGCTGCTTCAGGACTCAAGAGGAGGATGAGGATGAGGAGGAAGAAGGAACGTCAGTAACTTGAGGGAATGTAGAGAATTTCTTTTTCAATTTTTAATGGGATGCCACCATGAGGGCCAAATATCAGGACCCAGGCACCAGCACACTACCAGCTGGCACTCACTTACTGCTCTGCCCACTGCCCAGATCTCACTGCAGAAGGTAGCTTCAGGACTCAGGAGGAATAAAGACTAAAGAGTTTTAATTTAAACTGCCACAAAAAGAAACATGAATGAAGAATTTTTAGGATGCCACCAAGGTGCCAACTACCAGGGGCCAGGCACTGGTATGCTGCCAGCTGATATACACTTCCTGCCTAAACCACTGCACAGATCACCTTGCAAAAGGCTGCTTCACTACCAGGAGAAGGAATAAGGGCTAAAGAGTTTTAAACTGCCACAAAAAGAAATATGAATCAATGAAGACTTTTTTTTATGGGATGCCACCAAGGTGCCAAATGCCAGGGGCTGGGCAACTGCACACTGCCAGATGGCACCTAGTCACAGCCCAGATCACACTGCGGGAGGCTGCTTTATGACAAAGGAAAACAAATGAAAGTCTAAACAGTTTTAAACTGCCACAAAAAGGTGAATCAATGAAGAATTATTTTTTATTGGATGCCACCAAGATGCCAACTACCTGTGGTCAGGTAATGTACTTCTTCCAGCTGGCACACACTTACTGCCCAGTAAAATTACTAAATAGGTGCAACATAGAACTACAAAGATGACTACCAGAGTAAAATACCACCCAAATGAACAAAGACTGAATGAACTGGGACACTACACCCTATAGTGTAGGACAGTAAGTGTGGATATGTTGCAACTGTGTCTAATAACTAAGGACCAAGACATGGTAATAGATCAGGACTGGAGTATCACATGAGGGATATCAACCTAAGATGCCACACTAGACAACTTAAAATAAAGCAAGCCAAGAAAAATGATAGAAAGGGTTGTATCACCCTAAAAATGGCAGAAGTATGGAATGGACTAGCTATAAAAATAATACAGTCAAACACAATTGCCTCATTCAAGACAAAGCTTAATGAACATTTGATACATGCAAACTGAAGATGGAGGCCCCACTAGAGACTGAATGGGCTGTAGCTTTCTTTTGTCTTATACCAAGTATTGTCCCAAGTATAGGAGTAACTCCCCCCCAAAAAATGACATGAAGTTTCTGCCAGGGGCTATTATTATTAGGCAACAAGTGGCATTAGCAGACAGATGTCCCATCTGCCCACTGCCCAGCCTCAAGCACACTCCTCCTCCATTCCAGAGTGTCTCTTTCTATCTTCTCCCCTCTTAGGCAAGCCACTTGTCCTCAGGGCCTGCTGCAAGTCTACAATACTGCTGTTGCTCAGCCTGCCTTTTCATTTTTTCTACTTTCCCCCCAAAATATATACAGTACAATTTCAGCAACCCTGCTGTTACAGGACTAACAGGTCAAACTTCTGAAGATTTGTAAGTTGCTTTGAAGAATTTCCTCACTCATATAACTAGAAATTAATCACAGCCCTGCCTGAGCTACCTAATAGCCTGACGATAAGCGTGCAAATGAACTTTCATGCTTTCTCAGATTGTGGAGCTGAGTCTAGCTGTGCCTCCAAACTGTGACTCTAGTTAACTGTTTATGGTGTGAACTGTGGTTTGCAGTTTGACTAATTCAGTCAGTCTGCACAATAGTCTAGATTGAACCAGTTGAACCAAAAGTCTACCTATTTCCCTTAAAATTTCACCACTATTTGAAAGGATGGAACACCCGAAGTTTGAGGTGTTCAATTCTTCAGTAGAACCAAATATAGAGCCCTAATAAAATTGAAATGCAGAAGAATATGGACAGTTTTGGAAGTGGGAGTAAAAATGAAAGATGAGCTCCAAAATTGAAAAATACAAAATTATGCATTTGGAAAAGCAGAACATGAAAACAAGATACTATCTAAATGGCATACAAATTACTGAAAACAAATCAGAATATGACCTAGTCATATTGCTCATCTTCAGCTTTCAGTAATATTAGTAACTACCCAGTTCCTGGGCTTATTAGAATCTCTTAGTATCAGTGCGGTAGGAGAGGCAGCTGGTGATTAACTAGGTAAATGGTTTTTCACCTGCTCATTCTTCTGTTTACTTGGCTTCAGCTGAGATGGAAGTGATGAGCTCATTTGGAACTCTCACAGCAGCATAACCCTTGTGCCAGCTGTTGAGGTGGGAGATAGAATGTTGAGGCAGGAGTCAGTGGTAGAGTCACTTTGAAGTGAGTAGAGTTGGAGTGTGGGAGTGAGAGCTACTCTGCTAGTGGGCTCTGAGTTGAGAGCCCTGAATTCTCACCCTAGTTCTGGAATTCTCCAGCTTGCCAAGAGAAGTGGTGGAGACCTTTTCTACAACAGGATTTCTTGATTGTTATCCCTGGAGGGGTGAAAAGGACTGCTAGCTGATGGATCCAAGGAGCATTCCCCTTTTTGATCCAGAATGTTTTGAAGCTACCTGCAATGTCTAACAGTGAGTGAATTCTGACTCTTACTACAGAAAGCAAGTACCTGTTCTGGTGTGTTCCATGCCCAGAGGGAAGGCACAATTTATTTTACTGTAAGTACAGACATGCAAGACTGTCTTTGAACTAAAGCTGGCTGAGGTGTGTGATGTCCAGAGGCATGACTACATCACACTGTTCAGGATTTTTTACCTTTTCACTACTGAGGTAGTGCATTTGAATTCTGAATGCCAAGTTTCATTCAAAAGCAATTCATAAGGTTTTCCAGTGTTTAAGGTGTAACTCTGAAAGAATGGATGAATATGGATTTGGGAGCAAAGGGTGGGCAGAACCCCATCTGGAGTAACCAGTTCAAGACTAGCAGGTTCAGTAAGGGTGCTTGGTTACTTTAAAGAAATGGCCAAATGTCTGAAGAGAATATTTTTACTTCCTGGAGTGGGTTACAGTTTCTTCTCTGATTATGAAGAATGGTGTTATTGCTAGCAAAATGTGTTTTCAGTTGTGGCCAATATGCCACTGAAAGCAATGTTCTAGTGTATGTCCTACAACATGTGGAAATACAAAGTGCAAGTGCCCTATGTCCTACTGTGGTGGGAATACAAAGAGTTTCTGTCAGATGCAGTTCGATTTTGTTGTTCTGGAAGTTCCTAGTGTCAAGATGTGCCAAGATGGGGATCCACCCTTGCTTTGGAAAACATCTTTTGAATGAAGTCACACTCTAGAACCCCAAATATGGTCTGGACAGTTATATTATTGCTTCCTGTGTGGAGTTACTGGGTACCCCTCCAGAAGATAGGTCTAGCATATGCCTAGCAGAAAATCTCTCCCCAGGACCTGGTTTTGTAAATATCAAATAGTTATGCTTTTGTACACCCCCACCCCTTGATCTCTAGAAGAATGAGCCTGGTATACCTTCCCAAAGCTAAAGATGGTAGCATTTCTAAATGTTCTGAGTCTGTGCTCAGTATGGGTGCCAGGGGTACTAACTGTGTAAAGTAGTGGGGGGGAGGGTTACAATAATAATGTTTGTTTATTAAAATAAAAATAAACTGGAAATGTTACAACCATGAGCCAAAAGGCTTATCTAAAATGATGTCCTTAAAGTGGACTGAGTGGCATGTGTCACTGTTTATACTGCTGTGTCATTTCATAAAAACATATGTTAATCTTTTTTCAGTGGCACCACCCATAGCCACATATAGTGGTGGGCTGAGTGGCATGCAATGTAATTTTAGCTGCTTTGCCCAACTTTCTTGAAAATGAACTAGTCTTTTTAATAGTGGCACCCTTCCCCCATCACCAAAAAGCATGCTGCAGGGTATATAGCATAGTTTTTGCTGCTGTGCCTTTTCCTGAAGATGGGTACTTTTCTTCAGAAGCCCCCAACATACAGTGCCACATAGTCTGCTGAGTTGCAGTCAGTGAAATGTTTGCTGCTTTACCACTACCTTTTCAACAAGTAATTATACAGTTATGATTTTTGGAAAAAGTGTTAATGGGCCCTACATTAGGCAGAAGGGTATATAGCACAGTTTTTCTGCTGTGCCTTATCCTGAAGATGAGTACTGTTTTTTTTCAGAGGCACCCCTTCTTTCTGAAAGAATGTTGTTGGGCCCCACATACACTACACATATCAAAAAAGCTGTAGTTGAAATTAGCTTCTCACAGTTTTTAAACATGCGTAATAAATTGTCAAACATACTCTGCAAGAGTCTGGGAAGACATTCTCCTGCCCTTTAGCAGATGACTTGAGAAACACTTAATGGTTCTACTTACAGTAGCACTTGCATTTGTCTAAATGGCTCCTCACTGTTGGGGTTGGAGCTTATCCTGCTATGCTACTAGATTGATTAAGTGTTTCACACATTGTTTTGAAATGTTGTATATTTTACTTACTGTGTCATTATCCTACAAAGAAGAAATTCTATCAGACTTACCATAATTTATTTTTCTGTTAGCTCCAATGTTGTCAATGGCTAAATATTTACACGCAGATATAACACTCCACTAGGGGGTCACTGGTACAGCTGCAGATTTAAGAAGAGCAAGAAACTGTCTGATTCAAAGACTTCCACCAAATAGTTGAGACAGATTCTTACCACTCTGCATAAATTCACTTCATGCAGCTCGTTTTCCTGGGATGGACAGAGGAAAGCAAAAGGAAGGAGGTAGCCTTCATGGATTACTTTAGTTACCATGAAAAATTTTTGGACGTAAGGAGGGGACTAGTTTCAAAAGTACTTTAGCCTTATACAAGATAAGGTAAGGCTGTTTGCTTGAGAAAACCAGATGCTCACTGATGTATTTTGAAGAATACAGCTCTGATAAAAAGACCTCTTGCGTGAAGGATATCGTTAAAGAATGATGACAGGGATTTGAATGGCAAATACAGGTCTCAAGGAGGTAGCTGAAGAAACTGAAGAAAAGGCCTGTTGTGAATGACTGTTTGCATTAACCTAGTTATATCTGAATGGGTGCACTGAAATTACCATTCTATGGAACCCTGACTAACCATATGGTCAGTACCTGTCCACGGAGATAACTGAAAGTCACTCCTTCATTTACTGTATACTGTAATAACCCAGAATTATTTTTTGCACCTACAGTAAGCATTAGTGGGTTTGATACCATTCTCTTTCATTCAAGAGGTAAAAACTAACCTGTCCAGTCATTCATCTGGACTACCAAGGGCTTACTGGATGACAGAAGAATCAAAGGATATCCATCTGAATAGCCCTGAATGGATCTTGCCAAAAAAAGGAATCTCCCTTAGATGTAGTGGTTCCAGTTTGAGAGAGAAAAATAGCATAAGTAGATAGCAGCACCCTCAGTCCCGCTAGAGAGAAACAACAGAAAGTCATAAATGAAAGCTGAGAAAAGCACTCTTAAGGAACTGATCAATGCCTTACATATACAGTATTTATTACATCTCAAGTGTCCTCTGATTGGCTCAACAAAACACAATCACTGTAGAAGGAACTAGCCCTACCATCAGTTAAAGTCTGGGTTACTCTAGCAGCTTGGGGAGTGCAATTGGTGGTCAGTTCTAACTTTAGAGGGAAAAACATTATAGATAAATATCATAATTTACTGCTTCAGATGCCCTATACTATGCTCAGTGGGTGTACACAACCTGAGTGAGGAATTATGCTTGTGCAACATTGTTGATAGTCTGGAGGTAGTTGAATAGATCAGTGTTTGACTGTTATGTGTGGATACTTTGGCCATTTGGCACTCTCTGTCCCGTCAGGGCCTACCACCCTATTGTGATACCATTAAGGCAAAGGAACCTCTGGTAGAAGGTTCCACCCCTAGAGGTGCCACAGGAACATAATTCCCTAAGGCTAAAGGTAACTTAAAAAGGAGTCCAAAAGAACCATGAAGCAGGTTGTGAACACCGTGACTGATTGGAGTAATGACTGACAGCTAAAGATAGTTATCACTGATAGCAGACAGAGGCATGACTTTCAGAAGGAGTGAAGAACAGCAGGATTGTAGGATAAGCCAGCCACCACCCAACCCCTACTCACAGCGGAAAGCCTACCATCCAATACGAAAGAATGACACTAAAATAAAATTAACTGAGCTTCAACCATAACATAACAAGGACAAAGCAATCTGTCAAATAATTTCAAAAATGGTTGTAGATCAGTTCTACAATTGAGCCCCAAACCATCCATTGCCCTTAATGTATAGATCCAATAGGATTCATGATATAATAGTATATTGACATGGTCTCCCTCTCATGATTTTACAAATGGTTTATTGATCATTGTAAATTTAAACTTGTGGTTACCACCCATATCACAAACATGGTAAACTAGTGCATTATATCTGTTACCACGTTCAATGGCTCCCCGATGTTCACCAATGCAAACCTTCAATTTTTATTTTGTATTTTCCCCAATGTAAAAATGCCTGCAATTACAAACAGCAAGATAGACAACACCTTTTGAATGGCATGTTATAAAATCCACTGATAGCAAATATCTCCCGTGTGTTCAGTACTAATCCAATTTGTTTTTATATTTACACCACAGTTAGCACAATTCCCACATGGGAAATTCCCCTTGGGCTGTGATGGTAGCCACTGAGGTCTACGCTGTTGTAAATTATAATACTATGTTGGCAACTATTTACAGTCATGTCACCAATAATGTAACCTCTTTAAAACAACATCCGAAAGCTGGCCCAGTAGTGTTGAGGGTTGAGGCACTGGACACCACACCTCGCACCACACCAGCGACCCAGGTTCGGGAAAGGACTCAGGTCACTCAGGAGTCTGACAGAGCAAGTAAGAAAAGAGCGTTCGCTGATTGCTCTTTTTCATCAGGGGTGGGGGGGGACACAGCATTGTGCTGTAGACTGACACCCAGTGGAAGCTGGGGTTCAGCACAGCCACAATGCTCAGAAGAGGGGTGGACCCACACAGAGGGTGCAAGACTGCCTCCACTAAGGTGGTGACAGTCACCCAGCCCATTGTATTTGCATGGGTTTGGGGAGGAAAAATGGACGAAAAAGACAGAGCTGGCAGGCTTCATGATGGCTGGCTGCACCCGCGTTGACCCCTAGCTATCTAGATGTTGACTTCTGGAGGTGGGGGAGGCTGGTAACCCTCAACACTGGCCCTGTCAAGGGGGTAACCCGTGGGGGATGGCTGGGTGGGATGGGTGTGGGAGATGCCTGGCCGGAGAGATGAGTCTACTCTGAGGGAGGGGCTGGAGTTGCCTGCCTGTACCAAGGAGGATTAAAAAGTACATATAGAAAAAACACCATCCGAATTGTGGTTGTAATACATGGTCTCAGTTCTGGTTCTGCACCAAAAACATGCCAGTGTTTCTGTATTAAATCAGATACTTCCCTTACTTGTAATGAAAATGCTGTCACAAAATTTCATTTTTCAAAAGTAAGACAGGGAGAATTCTCTGTAGGAACTCCAGCAACATATTGAACTGCTATATTTCCGGGAACTAACTGGCCCTGTGGCACTGAGGGTTGAGGCACTGGACACCACACCTCATGCCATGCTGGCAACCTGGGTTCAGGAACAAGCCTGGGCCATCAAGGTTCAGCAGGGAGGGAGAGGACTGAGCATCCAGGGGACAATTCTCCTCTCCTGGGAGGGAGACGGGTACAGGCTCGGTGCTTGACTGGCCTCTGGCAGAAGCAGATAGAGAGGGTTGGGGAGTGGTGAACATAGGTAGGAATGCCTTGATGTTGGACACACACCACTCCATTGGAAAGCAGGAGAAACACCTGCAGAGATGCCTGGAGACAGGCCCCATCATCATGAGACCAGGACCATAGAGGAGCCACATGAGTATGGCCAACACTTGGATGAAGGATGGGAGGTTAGGGGTAGGCCTCCCACCCCACTCAGGGGGTCATCCAAGGGCTGATGACAGGGAAGACCTGTGAGGGGCTCACAGTTCCCAGGAGACCTGGCAGGCACGATGCCTTGGGAGTCCCTGAAGGAAGGTAGGCACTGAGGTGGAGGGGGGCATAAATAGAAAGTATATAAAACTATATATATATATATATATATATATATATATATATATATACATATATATTTCCTGGAACTAACAAAGTACTTCTGTCAGTTATTTCTGCCTTCTCACGCTTCCTTCTGATCACATCATTTCCACATCCCATCTTCTGAAATCTTTTTATAAATTATGTGCATGACATTCAAAGGTATTCTCACTGCTGCAATTTCATCTGAGTTGTAGAAATTGACTTACTGATATGCTGTGGATAATATGTCTTAGATGATAGTTAAAAAATTGTCTCAGTGTCCCTGGCAGTCCATTGGCTTGTGGTAGACTTGATTTTAAATTCCTCTATCCAGTTTCTTTCCAAACAGGATGTCCAAAAAGTGCACTTCTACAATGTCAAAATTGAGGATAAATGTCAAATTGCATTAGAGCTCTCCAAATAGGTGAAAATGTGCAGTAATTCTTGTTCACTACAATTCCAGTACATGACTAAATCATCAGTATAACATCTGCAAAGAGCTGTATTGGTGAAAAACAGATTCCTGAGTCACTTTGTTTTCCTACTTACCAAGACAAAAAGTTGAATAATTGGGGGTGAACGCAAGCCCAGTTGCTGTGCCTTCTTGTTGCAATTCAAGTTTCCACAGAAAATAATGAGTAATGAGTTGCATTTCAAAACCTTTTGTACTTAGCTACATAAAGGATAGATGAAAGATTAGGGACAAATAAAGTGGAAAAAAGTATTCCCAGTCAGGAGGTAAACAATACAGAGAATAAAGAAGGATCTTTGCAAGACTCTGGATCTAAAAAACAGACAGAGATGGTGGTAAATACAGAGGATCAAACTAATAGAAATGGTGACCTAAGGGAGGTAAATCCATCACAGGAGGTAAAAGGGAAAACCAACAAGAACAAAATATATCCTCAACTGATAAAAAGAATAGATAGGAATAACATAGGTAGTGGAGGAGGAAAAAATGCCTCTTGAGATGCAACAAGGTGGAGATATCAGTACTGATAACACTGATACTCATAACTCTAATAAATCACAACAAGTTTCTCCTCATTTTATGGGGAATGAAGCCACAAGGCATATATGTCAAGCAGAAGGAAAGCGATAATCCCTCTAATAACTGATCATATATCTGATCAGAGCCGAACTTGGGCTACAGGATGAGAGGGATGCAATTTGTGGAGTTTTTAGAGACCATAATGATTGTAGCAAACGTGTATGTGTTTTGTTGAATGATATGAATAGTGCCAGTAAAGTCTGGACAAAAATACATACCTTACAAAGATTAGGACTAGAAACAGTTGTCCCAATCAAGTAGAGTACAGTCTTGATTTTCTCACAGAGGGATCACACAAATAAAAAATTGGTTAACTGAGAAGAAGCAAACAGTGTAATCTCAGATCTTAAATGGAATTTTAATTAATCACAAGAAAATGAAAAAGAAAAAATAATGTCAGTGTTTGGAACAGAGATCTTTTTTTTTATATAGAGATTTTTATAGACTTTTTCTGGTTCTCTCCCCGTATTCCCCCCCCAGGTCCCTGACACACGGCCATATGTGCATGTGGAGGTGCGCATGCACACCAGAAGCCAGCTTAGACCCTTCAGCCCACCCTTACTGCCACCCCTCACCCACCTACATTACCACACCGGATCTCCACCCAGTGGGGATGGAACTACAGGAGGGGTGACAACTCACCCCCACCACCCATGGGACAGGACAGCAGCCTGGCAACTTGCTCAATCCCACTCCTCCCACCCCCCACCCCGATTTCAGAACCCAAGCGACCCAAGGTCATTCCCTAACCCGGGTCGCCGGTGCAGCATGAGGTAAGCTGTCCAGCACCTCAACAATCAGTGCCACCAGGCCTCAGGGAATTGAGATCTTAAAGAATGAAAACCATAGAAAGTTAAAAGCAGCAATGTGCTTTCTAATTCATAACACCTTAAGAATACCAGAGGATTATGGGACAATAGGCATAGTTTAAAGAGTAAGTAAACAAACATTACGGATCAATATTTGCATCAAAAGAGGCAGATTAATTGAAGCAATAATAAGGAAGGCTCTCATCCTGGATGAGTTAAGGATTCATGTGTCTGACTGGGAGGATTTAAATAATCCAGTAGAAAGTGATGGAGATATTCTAACACAAATATTACATGGTCTCATACCAGAATGACATAAGGATACAACAATAGAGTCCACCCCCCCCCACACACATCTAAGTGACCAAACAGGTCACTGTATTATCACGGAACATCTCAGGGTTGGCTACTAAGATAGTAGATGCAGATTGGCTTCATTTTATAGAATTGTATAGAGTTATAACCTCCTCTGCTTACAGGAAACGTGGGTTTATGAAAATTTAAACTTAAATGGGTGTCAAGTAATTAGTGCACCAGCACAGAAAGTGAAAAAAAAATGGAAGACCTATTGGTGGTCTCACAGTACTGTGGATATAAAAATTGCATCTGATATTGAAGTACTGGAGACCATATACAAAAATGAAAATATATTAGTACTGCTAAAAGATAACTTTATCTCAAACATAATAGTAACTGCCTATATTCCACCTAAGAGCACACAGAAAGTGAAGGATAGTCTGTTTACATACTCTGGAATAAACCTGATTCTAACTGGTGATTTTAATGCATGCATAGGTTATTATGATAATATAGATAGTTTTAGAGAGATGTTTCAACTAGCCAATGTTCAGGCCAGGAACACTTCAGATCTTATTCAAAATGAAAATGGGGAAAAAAGTTTACTTAGCTACTTAAAAATTGAACCGCTTCCACTGTGTAGCGATCTGAGGCCCAATATTCAAAACTTTGACCAATTTATTTATTGAATTTTGTTGACTGGGTAAACCCACTGGGCCTCAGAGAGTCCCTTTTTCAGAGGTGACCAGTGGGCAAGGTGTTTGTACCCCATTTGTCCCAGGTTGCACTGGAGCACATATTCAAAAGTGGCTGTTGCACATACTAACAGGATTAACACGCATGCAAAAAATAAAATATGCGGGTGGACAAAGGGAGGGGTGAGGACAGGAATACCTCCACAACCCAATATTCATTGCATTTGTGCTGCGCAAAAGGGGTTGTGCAGAGTAAATATTGTATCTCCAACAGGAAAGCTGACTTACTGTGGGCAACACTAGTGGCCGACAAAGTCACTGCAGCTAACAACCAGGTTGGCAGTTGGGGGAGTGACTTTAACCCCCATCATGGGGTATGTTGGTGTATAAAGATGTAAAGTTGGATTTTCAATGCCCCCAATTGCTGCAAGCCCTGGGTGTGGTGAAGATGTGGTGCACAGGGCTTGCAGCAATCACCGGGCTGGTGATCAGAAGTCTGAACCTGTGTGCCAGGTGCCGCAAGTTAGACCAACTGTTCCTGGTCTAGCTTGTCGCATTCCCTGGGGCTGTTTTTGAAATACTACTAGGTCATACGTGCCATACAGATTGTGAAGGGGGGGTTCACATCCCAGACACTGTGTTGCCCATCTCTGTGCCTGTACTACTGCTAAGTTACAATGATGTTAGCATAGACTCTGTGTTGCCCATCTCTGTGCCTGAACTACAAGGTCATATAGTGCCTCATGTATTTTGAGAGGGGTGTCACATCTCAGGCTCTGTGTTGCCCATATCTGTGCTTGAATTACTACTAGGTTATAATGCCATATAGACTGTGAAGGTGTGGCGTCACGTCTCAGACACTGTGTTGCCCATCTCTGTGCCTGAACTACTACTAAGTCATGTAATGACTCAAATATTTTGAGAGGGGCGGTGTCACATCTCAGACTCTGTGTTGTCCATCTGTGTGCCTGGACTACTACTAGATCATATAGTGCCTCATGTATTTTGAGAGAGGGTGCCATGTCTCAGACTCTGGGTTGCCCATCTCTGTGCCTGAACTACTACTAGGTCATAGTGCCATACAGATTTTGAATGGTGTATCATGTCTCAGACATTGTGTTGTCCATCTCTGTTACTGAAGTACTACTAAGACATATAGCACCTCATGTATTTTGAGAAGGGGTGTCATGTCTCAGACTCTGTGTTGCCCATCTCTGTGAGTGAACTAATATGAGGTCATAATGCCATACAGACTGTGAAGGGGTGACACCATGTCTCAGACTCTTTGTTGCCCATTTCTGCACCTGAACTACTACTAGGTCTGGTATCAAGTGATTATAGTGCAGACTAAACTGTGCATGAAGAACTGCACAGTCTGTAGCGTGTAGTGCTTTAGAACGACAGGGGTATATGAGCTATTCACAAGTATCACTACCCCTGTCACTCTGCACAGGAAGGGGAAGTGAATGTAGAGACAACTGGTTGGGTGATCAGTTGAGCCGCTTCCATGGTGGAGTGGCTAGAGCACCCAACCATACAGTGGGAAGTAGGGCAGGACCAGGGTTTGAATCCCTGGTGTTGGAATTTTTTCGATTCCCATCATTGTGCTGATGGCTAAGTGCTGCTGTGAAATTCTGTTTTGCCCCCGTGTCCACACCCTCTCATGGGTGATTATAAATAGTCTGGGGGTGTGGGGCAAAGTCCGCATGTTTGGGGGTGTGGAGGGTGAAGCCCCAGCAAAAACAATAACACTGTTTTGGTGTGAGGCGTATCTGTTGCCACTGGCATTATGTGCCACCACTGTGTTGCCGCATGCTGTGTTTGGTGCACGGTTTTGACATGTGCTATATCATGTGTGACATTTTATTTATTTCATTTTTGTTGTCCGGGTAAGTGCACTAGACAAATCCTGCCTATTTTCAGGCACGACCCGGGGGAGGGTGTTACAGATGAATGCCAACTGACCTTGAACCAGATTAAGCTGTTGGTGGTATTTTTAGTGAATGAGGGAAATTTGGCCAGGACACTGGGGAAATTCCCCTATTCTGTGAGACAGAGGGCACTGCATCCTTGAGATTTCTCTTCAGTGTGTGGGAGTTTTTTGGGGAGAACAGATGTGTGGGAGGCTGAGGAGCTGATCACCTCCTCAGCTCCTGATGGACGACGTGATCAAAATGGTATTGGACTCGGCTATGGATCAGACAGTTTCTACATATAGTATGCAGTTATCTGCTGAGGTTGGCTCCTGCAATGTTCCTTTGGAAGCAGGAGAGTCTTTGTCGGCCAATGCTGCTGTTGGAATTCGTTCTAGGTTCGCTGAGCTGGACCGCCAGCAGAACCTTTTGCTTTTGAAACTGCAGCAGACCCGAGAGGATGTTCCCTGCATTCCGTAACAGGAAGGGTCATGTCACACCACTGCACCAGTTTCTTTCCCTGAAGCACCATCTATGGAACCTACGGAGCTGCTACCTGAACAACCTTCCTGCTCCACTAAGATGCTACGAACGGAAAGGGGTGAGTCTGCGGTTCTTTCTGCTGCTGTACTACAGCATCCGATTACCGAATCTGTGGGGATTGCTACTACGGGTAGTTTGACTGTTACTTCTGAAGGCTCAAAAGTGGGTCTTTTCTCTATAGGCCTCTCTCTGAAGGACACCCGCTCTCGGGCTGGGGTTGTAAGTATGCAAGTTGTTGAAGGACTTATATCCCCTTCTTTATCTGTGGCTGCGCCTGTTTTTACACCAACTAGGCAACGATAGATGGGGAAGCTAAAGCCCCTGCTACCTGGGTAGCTGCAGCCTTAGAGGCTGCATGGTGGGTGAAATCCCCTGGTGGGAACTCTTGGGATGCAAATTTACCAGCTGGAGGGGTCAAAGCTCTCTCTTCCCCAGTTGCAGACTCAGGAATTCCTCCAGGTCAGTTACCTGCAG
Organism: Neoceratodus forsteri; assembly: GCA_016271365.2. NCBI lineage: Eukaryota > Metazoa > Chordata > Ceratodontiformes > Ceratodontidae > Neoceratodus > Neoceratodus forsteri. The sequence goes on from CM057458.1 coordinate 325,004,276, forward strand.
AAAGGTCTGCTCCTGTTTCACTTGTTCCCTGTCCTGATTTAATAGATGATATTAGGCAGCTACAAGAAGATGGCCTGCCACTTCCCACTGACCCCCCGCCCCTGCAGAGGCCTTGAATGACAGCCTTGCATCTTGACAGTCTAATCCTGCAACACCTTCATTGACTGAACCTGAGCAACAAACTACCTCATCTGTATGGCATGTCAAGGTGAATGAAAAACTGTTTCCTGCTACGTTTGGTTTATTAAATGAGCCTGCAGCCAGACGTAATGCAGTAAGGTTGAAATTTAGGGGATCAATGGATGATATTCCTAATAGACTTTTTATAGGACGGGAATTACTGAAGAAAAGTGTGAGGTTTTATGCATATGAGATCTATGCATTAATTCATATGCCTGGGGATTCTATTTTCGACATCAGTTTCAAGCATCCTGCAGGGTTGGACTGGTTTTGGAAACAATAACAGGCTTTAAAAAACACTCCTTTATGGAAACCTTTTATAGCTATTCCCCTAACTAAACCTGTTACAAAGAAAATTACAATTTTGTTTCGCAACGAAGGAGTCAACGTTGCTGATATAACCTACTGGTTACAGCAGCACTGTACTGTTAAAGGTCCCCCAAGCCCATTCTTGACAATGAACATCTTTGGACAGGGGGCTGGTGTTAATTAATTGACCTGCGTTTGGAGAATGGCTTAACTAAACACCTGCCTAACTGTTTTTTTCTAGGATGGGACAGGGGTGTTCTTTTTTATCTGGGGCAACCAAGGGCCTGTTATAAGTGTGGGGCATTGGGGCATTTGAGTAATGTGTGTGACCAACAGAAGTGTGGGCTTTGTGGAGATTTAGGCCATATAGGGGCTCACTGCAGACGTCCAATGAGGTGTAACATCTGTGATGAGCAGGGCCACACTTTCCACTCTTGCTCTTGGGCTTCTCATAATCAGACTGATCCTGTTCTCCGTTCTGAACAAGATGTGTATGTTGCTAATGCTCAAAAGGAGCACCAGAAGATGCAGGATTACTTGTGCTTACTGATTTACCTACTGCTGTTCCCCACATACCAGCCGCCTCTTCTTCAGTTCCTGCTGAAGGAGGGACAACTCAGGCTCAGGCACTAGAGCATATGGACACTACTGCCCAGTTTCTTTTCCTCCTCCTGCCATTAGAGAGGGTGCTGAACTTATTCCTGTTTCCCCTACTCTCCCTGCAAACTCTGCACAAGTGTCTCTTCCTTTGGTTGATAGGGGAGTCACTCCGCTTGATGTTCCCTGGACTAGTGTACCTGTGGAAGAACAGGAGACTAATAGTATGGCCCCCCCCCCCAGGAGTGCAGTGTGAAATTCCCTTTCAAAGGGTCACTCGTTCTAGGTCTTTGAAATCTAGTTCTGAAGCCCTTTCTCCTTTTCCTGAGACTGATCTAGTTGTAGCTCCTAATCCTTTTGGCCCCTTACTGGATCATGAGGGAGATGATGACGGGGTAGACTCTGATTTCTCCTCGGTTGCCTCCTCACTTCCAGAACCTTCTCCTGATACAGAGGTTAAGGATAAACCTAAACCAAAGAAAAGGAAGAAAAGGAAATGATTTGCTTTTTCTTCTAGTCCTTGACCCTTACCTTCCTTAATTTTATGGCAAAAGTCATTTCCTTCCTTACTGTTAATGTGAACAGTATCAAATCTCAATTAAGGAGACTATTACTTTTGCCAGCCTAAGTGAACATTCTGGTTCTATCATCCTCTTATAGGATACCAGATTGAGTTCACTGAAAGGCATAAAAGATGCAGAAAAGGACTGGCGGTGGGGTGTCTCCTTCTGGTCGCTAGGAGAGGATGTTTGTGATGGTTTGGGTATATTATTTTCTAATATAGAAGTACAAGTTTTGCAAGTCTTAGACCTTCTACCTGGTAGGGCTATGCTTTTGGATAACATTGTTTCCCATGGTGCATACCACCTTATTAATATTTATGCCCCTCAGTCAAAGGCTGACAGGTCAGCTATGTTTCATCGCATCTCTCCGTATTTGCATACTTCAAAGCTGGTCCTGTGGGGCGGTGATTTTAATTGTGGTCTTGCTGCTAGAGATTGGGGTCATAAAACCAAGAAGCTGTTTTGTGATACTAATGCATTATTGCAAGTCTTAAAAAGTAATAATTTAGTAGATGCTTATGATAAATTACAACTGATACCAGTACAAACTTTTTTTAAAGGTACAGTTTCTTCCAGAATAGATTTTTGTTTTTTGTCAGAAAGACTTACATGTTCTACCATTACAACATTACCATTAGAAACTTCTGATCATTTAATTCCCAAATTAACTATTGGCTCATTTCAAGAACTTCTGATGGGTCATGCTTATTGGAGGTTGAATACGTCCTTATTACAAGATGATGGTCTTTCCTCACAGATACATTCCTTTTTTTCAATCAGATCAGATGTTGTTTTTTTGTATGATAGTCCACTTGATTGGTGGGAAGACACTAAAAGTGATCTGAAGACACTTTTCCTTCAAGTCTCTCGGACTAAAGCTCGGAATTCCTATTTAACTTATCTGGGTTATAGGGCACAGTATTTAAAATTGTTGTCACAGGCATGTTCCTCACCAGGTACTATGCGCCAATAGTTTTTGGCTATTAAAACTAAAATGATTGACTTTCTCAAAATACGAGAACGTACAGATATAGGTATCAACAGAAATATGTTATTACTGGTACTCATGAGCAGGTAAACCCACTTGATCCTTCTGAGCAGGAACTGCCAACATTGTGTATGTCTGTTTTACAGGCTCCTTATGGGTCATTTGTCCGTGACACCAGAGGATTACGGACTGTAGTTCAGTCCTATGTTTTTCAGACTTTTAAAAAGCCCAATTATGATACTTTCCATCCTTTTTTTCAATGTCTTGAAATTCCATCACTATCACCCTCAGAAATTGAGGCACTGGAGTCCTCTATTTCTTTAGATGAAATTACTCAAGCCATAGGCCATTTGTCTACACACACTAAACCAGGGATAGATGGCCTGCTGAATGAATTTTACAAAGCATATGTAGATATTCTCTTACCATGGTTACTTTTAGTTTTTCAAGCTGTCTGGGCAGAAAAAAGACTTACTACTAGTATGAGTAATGGTATAATTATTTTTCTATATAAAAAAGGGAATCCTGCTTTATTACAGAATTGGAGATCATTGAGTTTGTTAACCTCTGATTATAAAATTCTGGCTAATATTTTAACTCACTGTCTCTCCAAGATTGCCAACAAATTGTTAATTTCCATGCAAACTTGTGCTGTTCCTGGCAGAAACATCTCTCAGAACTTAGTCTATATTAGGGATTTAATAGATCAGGGTCTTCGAAATAGGCTATCTGACTATCTGTTAGCCCTAGATCAAGAGAAAGCCTTTGATGCCATATGCCATGAATATTTTTGGGCTATTCTGACACACTATGGTATTCCTGTTCATTTTTTGGTTTTGATTCAAACCCTTTACAGTTCAACAAGGGTGACACCTTTGGTTAATGGGCATTTGGGTTTCCCTGTTCCTTATCAGGTTGGGGTTCACCAGGGCTGTCTTCTGAGCCCGTTGTTGTTTGTTTTTGGTTTGGACCCTTTGTTACATTCCATTGAAATAGATGATGATATTTTGGCTATTGTTTCCTCAGATGGTTATTACTTTTCTAAAATTTTGGCTTATGCGGATGACTGTATATGCTCTATAGCTGATATGGATTCTGGAAAGCAAGTCCTTGTCCTTTTGGATTCTTTGCAAGCCGGTACCGGAATTAAGATTAATACTTCTAAGTGTTCATTGATGCCCTTAGGTACGGCCCCTAGTATAAGCACCTTTGATATTCCGGTTGTTACAGATAATTTGAAACTCCTTGGTGTATATTTTGGTTCTCAAGAGTCTGTAATGAGTAATTGGGACATGGCGTATGACAAAGTGTACCACAAGGTTAAAAGATGGCAATCTTGGAAGAAGACACGTAAAAAATGAATGTTTCTCTTGAAATCCTGTATTGCTCCTCTTTTTTTGTTTATTTCCCATATATTCCATTGCCATTTTGCATGCATACCAAAATTATGAGTCTTTTTTTTCAGCTGCTGTGGGGCAGTCATTTGAACCCTGTGAAGAGGGCACACACTTACAGACCCTGGAGTGCAGGTGGACTGGGTATGATACATCCCATTGTCTATTTTTTTGGTAATTTTTTTATAGTTCATTTAGGCCTATGTTATTAGAGCAAGATGAAATGGATCAAATGTGTATGTCACTGTGGGGTCGCCCCTTCTTAACAGCCTGGGCAAGGGGTAAGTGGCATTCTACAGATAAACAACTCCCTATTTATGTTCAGCATACACTGAAGTATATTAGGTTGTGGAAAGTGGAGCTCAGCTGGTTTGTTTCTCATGAACTGAAATCCTTTTACACTTATGTTGTATCCTCTTGTTATTTTGAAGACCCTCTTTTTAATGCACCTACTACCATAAACACAGTTTCATTATTAGCAAGTGTAATAGAACCTAGAATCCCTAAAAAAAATGCAGGATGTGGTTTGGCTGTGTGCTCATCAAAAGCTCAGTGTGAGAGCCAATCACAAGCACTAGCAGCTTAGTGATAGGGTTTGTCAGGAAAAATCCTGCCAGGGGCAGTTTGAGACAATGCAGCACTTGTTCTTTGAATGATCCCTTACTCAAAATTTTTGGTCAGCCTTGGCACACTAGAGGGGAGAGCCACTATTTGGTTTACTTTCTTATGATATTTTGGTATTAGGGCAGATTCCAACAGAACGGAACAAATGGCATAAAAGCACAGTAATAGTTTTGTTAGCCTGTCTAAAATGGCATGTTTGGCAGGCCAGGTGTTTGAGAGTGCTCCAGAACAAAGTTGTACAGCTGCAAGATGTTTTTTTTCATATACAGGAAGAACTGGACACTCTTTATGAATACGAATTCTGCACTTTAGGAGAAGAAGTAGGTGCTTTTTTATGGCGTAACATTGGATGGGTAGGATGAATTACTGTTTTCTCTCTTTTTCTTCTTCTTTATTATTACATATGATGTTTGGAATTATTGATTTTTCCCCCTGTAGAACATTGTCTGCTGCTTTCCTTTGGTATATTTGTTTTTGTTGTCTAATAAAAATTTCCCCTTCTCTTTTCGATAAGCGCCATGGGATCTTTAACATCCACCTGAACTACCACCAATCCAGGCAGATGGGACCTTGGTTTAATGTCTCATCCAAAAGACGACATCTCAGAAGTACAGCACCCCTCTCAAGCTGCACTACAGTGTCAATACTGGTATAGTAACCCAAGTGCAATATGTGGGAACTGAACCCACATCCCTCTGATCTCCTGACCTCAGAGGTGAGTGTGCTACTTACTGAGCCACTGACACTGACATAAATGACCCCATGCTCTAGGTCTCATAGTGCCTCACATATTTTGAGAGGGGGGTGTCACATCTCAGACTCTGTGTTGCTGATCTCTGTGCCTGAACTGGTCATATAGTGCCTCATGTATTTTGAAAGGGGGGGGTGTCATGTCTCAGACTCTGTGTTGCCCATCTCTGCATCCAAAGTAATACTGCTAGGTAAGCATTGTCATCATGATCATCAGCATCGTTTATTGGATAGCAAATTGAGAGAAAAAATCTTGTTTACAATTGTGTCCAAGTACAACAAAACAAGTGTAAACAAACACAGACACATGCACAATAAGAAGTCACGTAGTTTACAAGAAATTGATAAGTTTAGTCTTCAAAAGTTAAAATAGTTGAAAAGCAATTAAGTTGAACCCCAATCGATTCAGAATCAGAATCTGATATGGTGAATCCCCTGATCAAAGTAGTGCTGCACTGTCGGCATTGTCAGAAAAATCAGATAAAAGTAAAACATGAAAACAGGTAGCCAAAATACCTAGACCTAGAAATAGAAACATTCTATCCAGTACCAGTAGATGTGGCACTCTATGACATGCCACTAATGCATATCAGGCTAATTCATCAGAAAACAGTGCCTCTGATGAGGAAGAGGTTGAAAATAGAAATATAGAAACACAGAAATTGATGGCAGATAAGGACTTCTAGGCCCATCCTGTCTGCCCATTTTCCCTACCTACTGCAAAGACCAAAGACACTCCTTGTTCTTTACCATCTTGTTCCTATCTCTAGGATTTCCCTATGCTTGTCCCATGCATTTCTGAATTCCCCACTGTCTTTTCCCCCACCACCTCTGCTAAGAGTCTATTCCATGCATCCACCACCCTTTCTATAAATAAATACTTCCTCATGTTACCCCTAGTCTACCCCGTTAGTCTACCCCCTTTCAACCTCATGTCATGCCCCTCATATTCCTGAACATCTCCTTTTCTGAAAGATGCTACCCTCTGGTACCCTATTTATGCTCTTTAGATATTTGTAGGTTTCTATCATATCTCCCCTGTCCCTCCCCTCCTCCAGGGTATACATATTGAGGTCTTTCAATCTCACCTCATATGACTTTTGGTGCAGACCCTACACGATCTTTGTTGCCCATCTTTGAACTGCCTCCACCCTGTCTATGTCCTTACAGAGATGCAACCTCCAGAACTGATCACAGTACTCCAAATGAGACCTGCAATGATCTGTACAGTGGTATCTCCACCTCTTTTCTTCTGCTAGTGATACCTCTCCCCATGTACCCCAGCATCCCACTGGCTCTCCCCAAAGACTTGGCACATATTTTGGACACCTTTAGGTCATCAGATATGTTTATTCCCAAATCCCTTTCTTGTTTGGTGACCATCAGTATCTCCCCCCAAATCATGTAATCCTCCCCTGGGTTCTTGTACCCCAAATGCATGATTTTGCACTTTTTCACATTGAATCTCAGCTGCCACACTCTAGACCATTCCTCCAGTTTATTTATGTCCTCCTCATTTTTTCCACCCCTCCCGGAGTGTCCACCATGTTGCAGGTCTTAGTGTCATCTGTAAAGAGACACGCCTTCCATTCCAGGCCATCTGCAATGTCTCTTATGAAGACATTGAACAGGACTGGCCACAGAACTGTTCCCTGAGGCACCCAACTGGTCACCCTCCTTTCCTCAGATTGAGCTCCATTTACCACCACCCTCTGTCTTCTATCACTCAACCAGTTCCTAACACAGTTTACAACCTTATGACCCACTCCCAAGGCTTCCCAGCCGGTTCACAAGTCTTCTAAGTGGAATGGTATCGAAGGTCTTATTAAAATCCAGGTGGACCACATCAACCACTCCCCCCCCGATCCACTTTTCTAGTCACTCAATCAAAGAAATCAATTAGATTTGTTTGACATGACCTTCCCACAGTGAATCCATGCTGTCTCAGATCATGTGCTCCGCTGGATTCAAGGTGTTCCATAATACTTTCTTTAAGTAGTGATTCCATAGTTTAACCCACTATTGAGGTGATGCTGACTGGTCTACATCTGGGAAAATTTATAAGGACAAGATCACCAAAGGTGATGAACCAGAATGTCATACTGATGAAGTAGAGGATGCCATTTTGGTTCCCCCACACAAAAAGAAAAGACACATGCAGCAAGCACCACCAGTAGCCACAGCCAATAGTGGGAAAAAAAAAATAATTATCATGTTAGCTCTTCTGGGGACAGCCATAGTGTGCATGAATCAGGGTCAGAAACAACTGCTGCCAAATTTGCTGCAGTTTTTGGCATGACAACAAAACGTTCCACTTCAGTTGTGTGGTGCTGTTTTCATGAGTCCCAAAAATGAAAGTGTTGCTATCTGCACCATTTGTCATTGTGAAGTTAGCTGGGAGAAAGTGAGGGGCCAGTTCAGGACAACATCACTAAAAAGGCATTTGCAAAGAGCACATCCAACCATTCGGCTGGGCAGCAGTCCTGAGCAAGGGACAAATATCTGTCATAAAAATAATCCTACAGACAACAGTGATGGCAAAAGACTGAGAGACAGGGCAGAAAACAAACATGTTTGACTTCACTGATAAAAGTATTTTGACAAACTACAGCTTCACTACCGCAATTCCATTGTTTTTGCCCCTTCCTACACAAACTAAACAGCAGACCATTACTGCGATGTCTGAACAAAAATCTGCCTGCACTAGATCCCATCAAGTCACATTAAAAATGAATCAGTTCATAGCTGAATATATCACTAAAGACCTGCAACTATTTTCTGTGGTGGAGAATGATGGTTTTAGAGCCCTTTTAAAATATTTTGCTCCATGTTACAATACACCAAGCCGTAAATATTTTGCAACTGTGGCTGTTCCCAAAATGCATGAATTTTGCAAAGTAAAATAAAATTGGCTCTTCAAGGCAGTGAATGAGGTTCTATGCACGTGAGCACAGACATGTGGATGAGTTCTCAAACCACTGATTATATGTGCATCACAGCACATTGGGTGTCACGATCGTCTTCAAACACCACCACAAGCAACAGTATACAGGAAGTTAGACAAAAAATGGCAGCTCTTTGCATTAGGGTGTTTGGTAAGCATCACACCGCTGACAATATTTTTGAAGAGTTGCAGGAGGGATGCCTGAGGCCTCATCACATATTCTGCTTATGCTGCCTGTCTCCCACCAAAAAACATGCCAGACTCAGTGAAGGTCTGTCTGCACTCTGCTGTTGAGTTTGTTGGCCCCTCTATCCCTCTCTCTTTCTGACAAACATTTGACACACTGCCTCATTTCACTGCAAAGCCCCAAATGACCTGCATACACTGGGCTGGATTCACAAACATTTTTGGAACTATGTCCCACATAGCAACTCCAGCTGTGGAGATTGCTAGTCACATCCACAGAAGCTGCAGAAGATGTTATGGCTGGTCCCACCAGCCGAAACATTTTTCCACAGCTGTGGGGATTTCCATGGCAACACCAACCACAAGCTGCCATAAATCATGGAGCTTGTCATAAACTGGCTCCACTTTTGAGAATACCATACCTGTGGGGAAATTGCAGTTTCACAAGTGGCAACCCACTTGCACCAAGCTTTTTTCCACAGCTGTGGGATTTTCAAGAGTTTTGTGAATCCAGCCCATTGTTTCCTACAAATGGCATGTGGTGGCTGACACACAGGACTGGCAAGAATAACAGGCAATTGATTTTATTGCTATTGGTTGCTTGTTAACCCAGAAAAACAACAGGGAATATAGACACATTTTTTTTCAAAGGTTATTACATTTTCATTATTTTTTTAACAGAGGTCTCTAAGAAAATAATATTGATGCATCTCTCATAATCAAACAGACTAAAATAGGTCTGCAATTCATCAGAGTAAATCAGAACCATTTGGGAAAAAAATCAAAGTTGGAATCAGACCCAGGTCACAGCCGACCCACTCATCCCTAGATTAGATATACCTTCTGAACATTTTGCTTGCTAAATTAGGAGAAATGCATTCAGAGAAGATACCTAGGGTCCTTGGTTAAGGCACTGGGTCATTATGTCGCACGGCAGAATGCCATGCAACACAAGCGCGTTGCGTAATTTCTGGCAGTTTTTGTTCTGTGGGGGGCTCCGTCCTCACACCCCCCTTTATGGGGGGCTGTGCTCCCTGGGCCCCCCCACCAAAGATTCTCAACTCCGGGAGGGGTCCAACATGGAGAGTGCACAGATCTGGGCCTTCCATAATGTCATACACTATTATGCGTGCGACATCATAATCCAGTACGCTTGGTTACCATGTAGGTAGCATGCTTGGGCAGAGTGGGTGGGTCTGCAGGTCCTTATCTGCCATCAATATAAATGTACTGTATCTATGTATCTATGTTGGCTAGTAACCATGACAAAGCAAATATTAAAAGTTTTGTCTTTCTTGTTTTTTTCTTCAAGTGAGAAAGTGGGTATTCTTCTGAAATTCTTACCATTCTGGTATAGACCAGGTACTCCTGTGCTATGGGGTGAGCTGAAGGAGTCTTTCACTTAGACTTGTCAAATAAGGCAAACCTTTTTCAAGCACATTAGCTAGCATTGGTAACTTGCTTCCTTGCTCATGGAGGTATTAATGCTGGTGTTGCTAGTTCTGTCTCACTTTCCCAATAGTGCTGCTTCTGTATATTTTTCTCTGCTGTGCCAGTTTATTACAGTACCTTCCTCAGTCAGTCCCTTACACTTGCATCAGTCCCTGACCTGTTGAAACAAGCCACTTTACCCTTTTTCCAAAGGGGAGACCACTTCCTCACTGGCAGTTAGCATTCCATTTCCCTCCTTCCCAACCTTGCGAATCTTAAGGAACATCTGATTCTCTCTGAACTCTCTCTCTTCCTTGATGACTCCTCCTCCTTCTTCACCCTCTTTCAGTCTGATTTTAGGAAAACTCATTCCACCACAACCTCTCTCCTCAGGCTCATTGCCTCAGTCCTTTCTGGCATCGATCAGGATTATCTCCTGTGCCATTTTTGTCAGCTGTGCCAAAGCCTTTGACACTGTTGCCCACCCCATTCTCCTGGGTAAACTGTCAATCTGGGCTCTCTTCTTTCTGTGATTGAGTGGTTTTGCTCCTACCTAGACTGCAGGACCCAAGCAGTCCGTATTGGTGATGCAATCTCCTCTACTGTCCCTATCCACTTAGGCATCTCCAAGGTTTCATCCTTGGCCCCACTCTTTTCTCCATTTTCCTCAATGGCCTCCCACTCTCCTCTTCCTCTAAGTCCATTCACGTGTATGCTGATGTTACAGTACTCTATGCCTCTGGCCACTCTGCCTCAGATCTCATGGTCCACCTCCAACTGAACTTCAAACATCAAGCACTGGTTTCAGGCCAACCAGCTGTCCTTTAAAGTCAAGAAGACAATCTCTTAATCTTTGGCACCAGGCAGAGACTTGCTGAGCTCTCCCTCCATCCTTACAGACCCTCGATGGCATTGTGATTGATGTTGTTTCTTCCTTCAAATACCTCAGGGTATGGTTGGACAATTACCTAGATTTGGATGCTATCCACAAAAAGCTGAACCTCAAGCTGGGGCTCTTTACATGAATAAATCATGCATTCTGCTGCCTGCTGTAGAGAGACTGTTACAAAGATGATCCTACCTGTCTATGACTATAGTGACATAGTTTATAGTACCATTCCTAAATCTGTCCTTGCCAGGCTGGATCCCTTTTCCACTCCTTTTTCCGCTTTGCCCTGGACTGTTACCCCAGAACCCACCACTGTTCACTGAATGCTTCCCACTCCCTTTCCCTCCCAGAAGGCAGATGCCTAGCAAACTGCACCACCTTCATCTCCAGATTCTGTCTAGGCACCCTTCCTAGCTACCTTTCCTCCCTCCTCTCCCTTCGACACCTCCTACTCCCTTTGCAGCTTTGACTCCCACTTGCTCACCTTTCCACAAGTCAAATCCTTTGCTACTCAGTCTGCATTCTCCTTTTACCTCATAAAATTGTGAAGCCCCCTTCCCATTGCCATTCACATGGTTTCCTCTTAATTCTCATTTAAATCACTCATTCTGTAACTTTACTAATCACACCTGCAGTTGCCACTAACACTTGAACTTTATCACTACCCCCTCCTTACTATTCATCCATTCCTTAGGTTCACTCCACCTCAGTTAGTGCCCCCCTCCCCCATTGCTACCTCAGCCGCTCTCCCTCTCTGATTAACAACTGTTTCACCTCCCTTCCTACTGCTGCTATGTTATGCAACTACAATGTTTTAACCAATGTTTCTGTTTATTACACACAATGTCCCAAGACTAGTATTTTGTAATTAGGATTTTTAATTATGTATATTGTCATGACTGTTAACTGTATTATGTTCAGCATTTTTGTAATTTTGACTGGCGGGCTAATAGTCTGGATATCTAGTAGGATGTACAATTATACTTTAGGCGGGGAAAAATGAGAAGACTTGGTGGGCCAAGTGGCCCTTATCTGCCAGCAAATTCAATGTTTCTGTGTTTCAGTGACTGCACTCTCCACCTTCCCCTACCCCCAGGACACATCTGAAACTGAGCTTTTAGCTGAGAATATTCTTCCTGTTGAAACTCTTGAAATAAATAAACAATGATTTCCCTCCAGTGTTCCGTTTTCTGAGTTCCAGATGTAAAAATGTCTTCAATGCTTGTCTTAAAGTGTGGATCCAATGTCATAGCAAGGCTATAATGTTACTGCTAAAATATACCATGTATACTGCTGACTCTGTCTTGCCTCCAAGTTAGTCCTCTGCAACAGCATTCATAACAACATTATCTTTGACTTCTCTGCCAACAGTTGAAACATACTAACATAGTAATTTATGGCCAGAAAGGACTCTGGGTACATCATAACCCCCTCCTCACTTTATAAGCAGTGAAAAATAAGTATGCTGTACAACATACTAATTTATAGGGCTTTTTCTACACACCGTTCTACCCAGGGCACTTTGTGATTCCCTTGATAAGTAAACTTTTGTCCAGATTTACCTTGAAAGCCTGTACTGTCTTCACGTCCACTGTGTCTGTTGGTAGGCTTTGTCATAGGTCCACTACCTTCTGGGAGAAGAAATGACTGCTATCGTTACCCCTGGTCCTCTAGACACAATTGCATGCATGAAGCCTATGGAAGAATTAGGAAGAGAGAACTAGAAAGTGAGGATTATGGACTATCCTCCTAAGCCTAGTTTAAATATTATCTCAGTCAAGTAATCTGACAACAGTGCCAGGGCAGACTTGAACAAAGCTGCAGCTAAAACATGCCTTGAAATGCCTTTACTGGCAAAAATTAGGGAATTTATTCATAAGCATAAATTATTTTTAAACAAAACATGGGCATTAAAAATATGTTAACCTTTGAAATTCGACTTAATTTATTTAGAGCAGCAGTGTAATAAATTTTTTCAGAAAAGTTATTTCCAGCTACATAATTACATTACTTAGGTCACCAGATGGCCTAGAGGTAATGTGTTACATTACCATGTGGGCTACAAAGGTTAACATTGGCATCTTGGATCCCCACACTGCAGCAACCAGGGGAATGTGCCCCTCATGACAGCACTGTTCCTTCCTGGGGACAGGTCCTGTAGCATGCTATTCAGCTCTACAAGCAAATCCCATGGGTGGCCAAGAACACTGCAACACATTATATGTCAATGCTCTAGTACCAAGAGTGCCTTGAGACTGGTAGAGATTCATGTGGGAGAGTGATTGGATGCACACTCACTATTGTCACAGGCGCTGGAGCAAGGGAAACTTTATAATGGCTCTGGGACAGTGGTCCAGCACCAATGCAGTCTTCCAGAGCCTCAAATATAGGAAAATCAGGAGTAGATGAGCACTGTATGTGCTTCTAGTCTACTCCCCACCTGGTCCATCAATTCCACATAAATACCATCTTCCAAAGGGAAGGTTGTCCCACTGTGGGAATGAGCCATGGAATGTCATCTGGAACCATGAGGGTGTTAGTGCATAGTAGGAAAGAGGCATGGTGGGTCTAAGTGCCCTCCTGAATATTGTAAGGAATACAGAATGAAATTTAAATTACTACATTAGCATAAGTGCCTGTTAAATCTTCTTTTCTAGGTGCTTCCAGTACTGCACAAATTTAATTTGTCTCAGTCATAACCCTAAATCTAACCATCATGGCACCCATAATGGTACTGCTAAGCCAAAGGAAGTGGTCATCATTTTTTTCTTAAGAAAAAAACTAATTCAACAAAAGGATGGGTTCAGGAAGCCTGTTGCCTTTACTGGGGAACTAAAAAAATGGTAAGTATGGAGCAATAATCTTCATGAAACAAACCACGCCTGAAAAATTACAAAAATGAAGGCTCCGCTCTTGGTTGGGTTCAAAGTAAAGATTGTTGTTTTGTGGCCTTGTACCATATTATCAAGCTGATGGTAATAAAACAGTAAAGTTACAATGGGGAATCATCAAAACTGTCATCACAGAGGCAACAAGCCTTTGTGTGAAGCAAATAAACAAATCGAAATGAAAGAAAAAGCCACTATGGTTCTCAAAAGAGGTGGCTGGGAAAGTCAGGGAGAAAAAGATAGCATTCAGGAAGTATAAGGAAACACAGAAGGAGCAGGACAGAGAGCTGTACCAGTTAAGGCAGAAGGAAGCAGGAAGGGAAATCAGAATAGCAAAGGCCCAAACTGAGGAAAAGATAGCCAACTGGTTAAGAAGGGGGATAAAACCTTTTATAGGTATATCAGACAGCGTAGAATGACAAAGGGAGGGATAGTGAGGCTGAACAGAATGAATGGTGGGTGGGCAGAGGGGGACAGTGAAAAAGCAGGGATACTGAATGAATATTTCTGCTCAGTATTCACAAAAGAGGCGGGGGAAGGGCCTAATCCAATTAACAGAAGCACTCTTGATAGGGGGGTCGATCCCAGCCCTTTCACAGAAGAAAGAGTTCTGCAAGAACTCCTAAAACTGAAGGTGGACAAAGCAATGGGGCCTGATGGAATTCACCCCAGAATTATAAAATAATTAAGCAGGGAATTAGTGAAACCACTGACTACTCTTTTTAATAAATCATGGGAGGATGGTGTGGTACCCGAGAACTGGAGGAAGGCGAATGTGATTCCCCTTCACAAAAGTGGGACCAAGACAGATGCAGGAAACTACAGACCTGTCAGTTTGACCTCTGTGGTAGGGAAAGGGATGGAGTCACTTCTGAAGGAAAGAATTGTTGAGTACCTTGAGGCCAGTGGGGCACAGGACCAAAGGCAACATGGGTTCACAGTGGGACGGTCATGTCAGACGAATCTAATAGATTTCTTTGACTGGGTGACCAAAGTAGTAGACCAGGGAGGGGCTGTGGACATGGTCTACCTAGACATTAGCAAGGCATTTGACACAATCCCACACAGAAGATTAATAGTCAAACTAACCAGCCTGAGAGTGGGTCCCAGGGTGGCAGCCTGGGTAAAACATTGGCTGCACAACAGGACACAGAAGATAATTGTAAATGGAGTCCACTCTGAAGAAAGAAGGGTTACTAGTGGGATACTGCAGGGTTCAGTACTGGGTCCAGTCCTTTTTAATGTCTTTATAAGAGACATTGCAGAGGGACTGGAAGGAAAAGTATGCCTCTTTGCAGATGACACAAAGATCTGCAACAAGGTTGATACACAAGGATTCGTGGAAAGGATGAGAAGGGACTTGGCAAGGTTGGAGGAATGGTCAGAAGTATGGCAGCTAGGATTCAATGCAAATAAGTGCAAAATAATGCACCTGGGAAGCAAGAACCCAGGGGAAGATTACACAATGGGGGTAGGTAGTAACAACAACAAAAAAGGAAAGGAACCTGGGGGTAATCATATCAGATGACCTTAAGGTTAGCAGGCAATGTGAGAAGGCAGTAGGGAGGGCTGGGGGGATACTGGGATGCATAGGGAGAGGCATAACCAGCAGAAAACAAGAAGTTGTTATCCCTCTGTACAGACAGTTGGTAAGACCCCATCTGGAGTACTGTGTCCAGTTCTGGAGACCCCATCTCCACAAGGACATAGACAGGATAGAGGCAGTCCAGAACAGGGCAACTAAAATGGTGCAGTGTCTGCAAGAGAAGCCGTACGAGGAGAGACTAAAGGAGCTTAATATGTATGTCCTTGAGGAAAGGGAGGGGGATATGATAGAAATGTTTAAGTACCTCAGTGGAATCAACAAAGTCTAAGAGGGTAGCATCTTTCAGAAAAAGAGATGTACAAGAACAAGGGGACACAATTTAAAGATGGAGGGGTTCTGGGGCAATGTGAGGAAGTATTTTTTCACAGAGAGGGTAGTGGATGCATGGAACAGCCTTCCTGAGGAGGTTGCAGGAACTAAAACTGTGGGAGAATTCAAGAATGCATGGGACAGACATAAGGCAGTTCTTGTGGGGGGTTGGAAGAAATAGGCTGTTGGTTAACTAGGATCTGCGGCCTATCCTGTAGGTAGGGAAATGGGCAGACTAGGTGGGCCAAACTGTCCTTATCTGCTGTCATTGTCTATGTTTCTATGTTTTTGACACGTTATGAAGAAACATTATTATCCTCGTTTAACCTTATTTTGTTGCGTACTGTAGCTTTCTCTGCCCTTCCCTTTCCTTTGAACTGCTCTATACCAATCTAATCCTCAAAGTTTAACAGTACTTGCTTATTGTATACAGTTCTCTCAAGAGGTAAGATGACTCATGAGCCACTAACACATCAACCTGTGGCACAGACTGAAGTAGAGAGTAGGGAGTACCCGAGGGGAGAGGAACTCCCTAGGAGACAAAATAAATGAAGGGAAGCAGGAGATACAAATGAAGGGGGATGGGATTGGAAGCATTAAAAGGAGGAGGAGGCAAAAAGGAAAAAAAGGGGGTAACAAGCAGATGGCTAACAAGATCTGGAAGGCCACATGTGCGAATGCTAGAAGTCTAGGAAATAAGAATACGAACCTAGAGGTCATCATGGCAGAAGTCAGCCTGGATATTGTGGCCATTACTGAGCCATGATGCACTGAAAACCATGGCTGGGACATGGCCATACCAGGCTGTACTCCATTCAGGAAAGACAGTGTGGGATGGAGAGCAGGGGTGTGGTAATTCATTTGAGGGAAAGCATGAAAGCAATGGAGATACAGGGAATATGGGGGAGAGGTACTGTGAGACAGCCTGCAGATATGGAATGGAGCTACTATTTACACTGGTGTGATCTACAGACCTCTGACACAGGGGGAGGAGTTAGATAAGGTACTGTTGGGAGCAATTAGCAAAATGACTGAAAAGGAGAAGGTGTTGCTCTTGGGGGACTCTAATCAGTTGAATGTAGATTGGAGCCTCCTAGCTGCAGCTTTAGCTAGAAGAAAGAACATCCTGGACACCTTGCAGGAGGCATTCCTCTGCCAGCTCAATGAACCCACTCATGATGGAGCAATACTGGACCTGGTACTCATTAAAAGGGACTGTGTTGGAGACATCAAGGTAGGAGGCCACCTGGGGACCAGTGATCACTAGTGTGGTTCAAGGATAGCTGCAGAATGAAACCACACAAGGGTGAGTGTCCTCAACTTCAGAAGTGCAGATTTTATAAAGATGCATGAATGCTGTGGTGATGAACTGGCAGGTGGACCTGGAGGGCTGGAAGAACAGTGGGCAAAACTAAAAGGGGGCACAGTTGAGGTGACAACCCTCTGTGTCAAGCAAGTGAGCAAAAGCAAGAGGAAAAAGAGACCACTATGGTTCTCAAAAGAGGTGGCAAAAAAGTGAAGACTAAAAGGGTGCATTCAGAAGGAACAGGGTGATGCAGAATGAGGAATTTAGGGAGGTGTATCAGGGGAAACAGAGGGAAGCAAGGAAAGCAGTAAGCAGTACAAATGCACAAACTGAAGAGAGAATAGCCTAGGCAGTTACAAAAGAGGGCAAAGTATTTTTAGGTATATAAGTGAAGACCAGAGGAGGCATTGTAAGGGTAAAATGGGAAGGGGGAACTGTGAAGAAGGAGCCAAGAAAAAGGCAGACATCCTGAACAAATACTTCTGCTCGATGTTCATAGTGGAAGGAGAAGGGGAAGGGCTACAAAAAAGTATCAGGGGTTTTGGGGGGCAGGTGGACACTAGTCATTTTTCAGAGGAGAGATTCCTGAAGGGATTTGCAGATCTGAAATTGGGCTAGGCAATGTGGCCAGACAGGGTGCATCCAAGGGTACTGAGGGAGCTTACAGAGTTACTGACTGCACTTCTGACAGTGCAGTTTAACAGCTCATTGGAAACAACAGCGGGTCCAGAGAACTAGAAGAGGGAAGATGTAGTCCCACTTCATAAAAGTGGTAGCAAGGAGGAGGCTAACAATTATAGGCCAGTCAGCCTGGCATCAGTGGTGGGAAAGTTAATGTAAATGCTGCAGAAGGGAAGAATTGGGAATATCTTGAATCTGGCAGGTTACAAGACCTAAGTCAATATGGATTAATGGTGTAGGAAGTCATGTCAAATGAACCTGAAAGATTTCTTAGACTAGGTGACCAAGGAATTAGATAATGGTGGAGCATAGGACTGGACCTACCTAGATTTCAATAAGGCTTTTAACACTGTTCCACATAGGCGACTAGTAAGAAAGCTGGGTAGCTTATGAGTGGGTCCAAAGGTGATAAACTGGATAAAAAATGGTTAGGGCATAGGAAACAGAGGGTGGTGGTAAACAGAGTTCACTCCAAGGAAGGGACATTGACCAGCAGGGTGTCTCAGGTGTCTGTGCTGGGGCTGGTCCTCTTCAATATCTTTATAAGTGAAACTGGAGAGGAGCTGGAAAGTTAGACCTGCCTCTATGTGGATGGCATGAAACTCTGCAACAGGGTGGACATGCCAGGGGTGGAAAGGATGTGCAGAGACCTGAGAAAACTCGAGGAGTGGTCAAGGATATGGCAGCTTAGATAATGCACTTAGGGCTCAGATACTAAGGGGGGGGTGGAGTACAAAATATGTGTAGTGGTATTTATATCAACAAGCAGTAAAAAGACCTGGGGGTAATCATATCAGATGACCTAAGGGTGGCCAAGCAGTGTGAAAAAGTAGCTGGAAGGGGGACTGGGATGCTGGGGTGCTTAGCGAAGGGTGGCACCAGCAGAAAGAAGGAGGAGGTGTTGTTCTATGCAGATTGCTGGTAAGACTCCGTCTTGAGTACTGTGTCTAATTTTGGAGACAATGGGCTTGATTTTAAAAGTGCCCATAGATCGGTACAGATTGCTCCAAACCCCTGCTTCTGGCAACCTTCAGGTGCTCCAGGGACCATGCACCACATTTCCAAACAACAGGGATCCCTGTACCAAAGTCCCCAGATTTGCCACAGGCAGGGTGCTGCACCAAACAGTTGGTGAACTTAAGAGGATCTGATGAAGTGTGCAATCATGCCCCCCCCCAACCGATGCAGAGCCAGCACCAGAACTGCAGCACAGTGGATGGGAGAACACCATGCAACTGGCATGGGCACTGGTCAAGGACCTGTGGGAGTGCCTAATGGGCACTTGGTGTACGGATGACTGTGCCAGGGAGAATGATGGTACCAGGTAGGTGTGCCCATGTCAGGCTCACAGACAGGCAGATGGGGTACCACTTATTTGGGCTTACTGTACAATGCCAATGTGGAAGTTGTACAGTAAGCCTGAGTAATTTGTACCCCATCTGCAGGTTTGTGAATCTGATACAGGCACAGTTGCTTGGTGCCACCATGCTCCCTGACACAGCCATCTGTGCACACAGTGCACATTAGGGCAATCCCACAGGTCCCTGGCCAGTGTCACACTGGTTGCAGAGTGTCCCCCTCAAACAAGTTTGATGTTAGCCACAAAGGCTGTTAGATCAGCACTTGGCTGGTAAGGATGGAGCAAGCCTGGTTGGTACAGGCAGCCCCAAAATGGCGCACACTCCCTTCCAAAATCAAGACTGGTACAAGGTGTAGTGCAAGGAGCCCTTTGTGTCATGTCTCCTTGCCACAAGCCCCTTGCACCAGTTCTGACCTTTTGAAAATTGAGCTCCACATCTCCAGAAGACATAGAATGGATGTAGTCCACAGGAGGACAACTAACATGGTGTAGATTCTGCACCAAAAGCCCTACAACAAGATACTAAAGAAGCTCAGTGTGTACATACACCCTGGAAGAGAGGTGAGAGGGGGATTTGACAGAGACCTTTATATACATCACAGGGGTAAATAAGGTACAGAATGGAAGTATTTTTCAGAAAAAAAGGATCTCAAGAACAAGGGAACATGCTATAAAGCTGGAAAGGGGTAGATTCAGAAGAGATGTGAGGAAGTACTTCTCAGAAAAAGCAGAGGATTCCTGGGACAGCTTTCCACCAAAGATGGTGGATGCAAAGACAGTGGTTGAGTTCAAGAATGCACTGGATTGGCATAAGTATATCTTAGTGAAATGGATGGGGGGAGGGAGAAACAGCTAGAGACAGATTAGGGTCTGTAATAATACGTTAAGTGGGGAAAAACAAGCAGATTGAGTGGGTGAAACGGTGCTTATCATCTATCAGATTCTATGTTTTTATGCTACTAGGAGTCTTAACAATTCTTCCTAGCATGTCAAAGATAAAATATTTACAGTTATGCCACTGACACCCTGGTGAAGTGATGTAAGGTAGTGCTGTGCAGAATGTGGAATTCCACTGGTGGAATTTATCAGGAATTGATCATTCTGCCGGCAGAATTTCCACTGGAATTTCGCAGGTTCTTCTGCAAAATTCTGCCTGCTGTGATCCATGGCATAATATTCCTTGGAACAGCATTTTTTCTGTGAAAATCATTTCACAAGCATTTCTGTGGAAAATATTGAAATCCGTGGAATACAATTCCATGGAAATGTTACGGAAAAACTCATTTTGCATTTTCTGCTGCTGAACTCTGCCATTCTGTGACCAGCAAAATTCAGCAGAATTTTGGCAGAATTTCAAAAATTCCATGAAATTCTGTTCCACCAAAATTTTAAAATTCCA
Organism: Neoceratodus forsteri; assembly: GCA_016271365.2. Taxonomy (NCBI): domain Eukaryota; kingdom Metazoa; phylum Chordata; order Ceratodontiformes; family Ceratodontidae; genus Neoceratodus; species Neoceratodus forsteri. The sequence continues at coordinate 325,024,680 of CM057458.1, forward strand.
CACTGCACTAATGTAAGACCGTGAAATGTCTGTTTTTGCACAGAAGGACACTTTTTGAATCCAGCCAGGAGGGGGCATTATTTTTGTAATGTTTCAATAAACTAAATGGAAACATTTAAAAAAATACTTACATTCTGGAAGAAAAATAACAGTTTACAAGCAAATGAGAGTGGAAGAGGTCAGGAATATTTTATAGATAAGAAAGGTAGGGTCAGATTTTTTGCCCAACTTCACAATACTGCTGCTTTAAAAAATTAAAACTTAGATTTTTTTTTCAATTGATTGTGTTTTACATGAGACTTTATCAGATATCATGTCATGGAGGGCCAATATCAAAGTCTGTGACCTTGATACAGTATTCCTCACAGATGAGATGTAATTATTTTTTGTTGGTAAAACTAATGAATCAAAACCTATGGAAGGGAAGACATAGAAAAAGTTCTGTCACATCTTCAGCAAATTGCAAAAGGAAATTGAGGGATCAGTTTATTTCTTTTTCCTAATATTTAAAAGACTGTTTTGGACAAAGTTGCTTCCATAGAGCAATTTGCATGTGCATTAATCACACCCTACATTGTTGATGTCATTAAGTTCACGCCTCTCAGGGCATCAGATAAGTGTATTATTTTGTGTCCAGAAATGTGTGTAAAATGTCCAAAAATAGACTCCCTGGAGTAATTTACATCCTCATTTAAGAACCATGTGAAGGGCTGATGTCTGTTTTTTTTCTGTTGTGGATGTCCTTTTTAAATTTAACCCTTCACACTTAACAAAGCGACACTTTTGAAGTTAACTTTGCATTGACTTCTATATAATTTAAGTGTGAAGTGAAGGGGTTAAATTGAACTAACAATATTTGCAACCCTGCTAATTAACTCTAGCAAGGAATATGTTCTATCTATGTTTTGTCACAGTCTCTGACTTAAATAGCTGAAAGATTTATAGTCAACCTTGAAATGGCTCTTGTTCTGATCACTGTGTGTATCAGTTTATTTCTACAAAGATGAGACACAAGAAGCCTGTTGTTTGAGTGTATCTCTTGTTCTACTGTTGACAAGTTTAACAATGTTGAGTTTCCCTACTGCTACTCAGGCTACATTCTCCTAGTTGGTCTCCATTACTAGACATAAACTCATCATAATCAGGAGGGAACAAAAGTATTTTTTTTTAATTATTAGAGAGCCACGAAAGACAAGAGGTGCCTATATGTGGCATGGATAAGAGAGGGAAGGGGAAGTTGTATAGTTGGGCTAGCACTAGTGTTGCTCAGATGGTATCCTAGCAATTAGGATACCAGCAAATACCAGCCATTTGGTAGGATAATGGATCTGGTCAGATAGCAACACTATCTGACTGTGGATCTGACCCCCACTGATCCAGGTCTGATCCCGCATTATCTGATGTTGGATCCCTGGATATGGCATTGGATTCCTGGATCTGACTTTGGATAATGCAGCAACTGATCTAGGATCTGACCTCCAAATTCAACCAGATCTCAGGTAGGATCTTGCTCAGATAGCACCACTATTTGATGAATCACAGTCAGATCCATGGAGGCACTATCCAAGAAACACTAGCTGGCACTGTATAGCCTGAGGTTAGACTAACAAGCAGTAAATGAGCTTGGTACATCCAGCAGACCTGAATTTGATTCCCATAACCTCCACTTGCATACTGTGTGACTCTGAGTAAGTCACTTAATCTTCCCAGTGCTCCCAGCTCACCCCTGAAAACAGGTACTTGTATTTACCAGACCTTACCTGGCTACCAAAGAATAAACAAACAAAAAAAATTACTTGCTCCCTTCCATTCCACGGGAGGTCTGTGTTGGGGCTGTGGGTAAGGGAGCTGGCCTGGTTTGCTTGAGTGTGGTAGGGGCTCTCAGTGTTGGTGCTGAGGCAGGCTGTGTTCACTTGGTTGGGTGGACTGACAGTGCTGATATCAAGGGTAGTGCAAGGGGGCCTGCAGTGTTGGCATGAGGTGGCCTATTTGCTTAGGTAGGGAGGGGTGACTGGCCATGAAGGTGCTGGGTCCATCAGTGTTCTCTTGGATTTGGTGGGGGTGCTGGTAGTGTTGGTTACAAGGTTGGATGTGTTTACTTGTGTGTGTGAGGTGTGGTTGGCAGTGTTGGTACCAGGGCTGTATTCACTTGGATGTGGGATGGCTGAGGGTGGGACTGGCTGTGTTGCCATGTTATGGTTCAGAGGCTGTTTATGTTGCTGTGGTGGCTGTGGGGGCTGGCTGTAGTCATTTTGGGGGAGCAGGATGCCTGGATGAAGAGGGGGACTCACTGGGAAATAGAAACTCATCAGCCATATTCCTTCAGAGAGGGAGAGAAAGATTGTTTGTGTGTATTTATGTGGGGAGAGAGGAGCGGTCTGTTTGCGGTTTGGGGAGTACGCTGTGTGTGTCTTGGTGGGGGATGGTAGCTATTGTAGAAGATGCTGTGTGTGCATGTGGGAAACTGGTCATATTGGCAGAGGAAGGGACAGGGCATATGTGTGGGGAGCTGACCATGTTGGTGGGGGCAGGCATGTCACAGGAGCTGGCCATTGCATTGAGGTGTAAGGGTGCCAGGAATGGAGGCCTTACCATGTTGATGCCTTAAGCTGGAGGTGAAAGGTTATTTTTGGCTTACAAAATGTTACCAAAGCATGCCATCCTTTGTTGCACTTTGGGAAGTATGTTTATATATATTTTTTTTTCTGTGTGTGTGTGTGCAACAGGTTGAAAGGCTGCAAGATGGCTGGTATGTCCAGGGGTCCTTCTGATCTTAGGTGGCTCCACATGCTATGCTGTTTTGTGCAGAGTATAGGGGGACACGTGTGTGTGAGTGTGTGTGTGTGTGTGTGTGTGTGTGTGTGTGTGTCTGTGTGTGTGTGTGTGGTACACAAGACCTGACTGTTTACGTGGGTTGGCTATGAGGAATGAGTTTGGAGCAGACTGTGTGTGGGTTTGAAGAGCAGGCTGTGTGTGTCTTGGAGGGGGATGATGGCTATTGTAGGAGAAGCAAGGTATATTTGTGTAGAACTAGCCATGTTGGCAGTGGAAGGGACCAGGCATATGTGTGGGGAGCTGACCATGTTGGTTGGGGCAGTCATGTCACAGGAGCTGGCCATGGCATTTTGAGGTGAGGGTGCCAGACATGGGGACCCGACCATGTTGGTACATTACACTGGTGGTGAAAGGTTAGTTTGGGCTTATGAAATATTACCAAAGCATGCCATACTTTGCTGCACTTTGGCAAGTATGTTTATATAGTATGTGTATATGTGTGTGTGTGTGTATGTGTGTGGTGCACAGGACCTCAGTGTTTAGGTGAGTTAGCTATGGGGAATGAGGAAGCAGACTGAGTTTACCGGGAGCCGCACTAGTGTGGTGCTGGTCAAGTTGGTAAGGTGGTAGAGATGACTGGTTATTGGTGTGGAAATTTGCGTATTTTTTGGGAGGGAGTGCATTTTGGCAACTTTGCATATCTCTAATCAGAACTTTGTGAGTGACAATGGGTTTCAGCATACTCTGTGATGTCTGGCTCTCCATTAGCAGGCTTCCTACTATTTATTTGTGGATTTTTAGGGGAATTCACTTTTTTTTTCAAAGAAGTCAGGTCATGCAGTCAAATGTTACAGTAGATTGCACTGGACCAAGAGAATCCACCTTGGCATTTGGTGGTTCTGCTTAATTCATAACTGAGCTCTGACAAATTAATGTGAGAAACTGGTGCTAAGAGATGTGGACTAAAGTGATGCAGTCACATCTGATGAATGGCAAACACTGCTGTGATCACCCCAAAGGGAATCAGGGCAGTAGTGCTGCTGCTTCCATCCCCCCGAGGGATGGGGGTGGTAGTGCTGCTGCTGCCGCCCCTGTCATACCTGCAGGTTGGAGCCTGGGTGCTGCTGCTGCAATCACACCTGAGGGATGGGGTCCCTAGTACTGCTGCTGCTGCCACCATCAAATCCTGCAGTGGAATGGGGGCTGTAGTGCTGCTTCTGTCATCACACCTGAGGGATGGGGGCCGTAGTGCTGCTGCCTCTGTTACACCTGCAGGATGGGGGCTGGGATGCTGCTGCTGCCATCACACCTGAGGGAACAGGTCCATAGTGCTGCTGCTGCTGCAATCACATCTGCAATGGAATGGGAGCCGTAGTGCTGCTGCTGCCATCACACCTGTGGGATGGGGGCTGTAGTGCTGCTGCTGCTACTGCCATCACACCTGCAGGATGGGGGCCATAGTGCTGCTACTGCCACAATTAAAGTTGCAGTAGGAAGAGGGCTGTAGTGCTGCTGCTTCTGCCATCACACCTGAGGGATGGGCTATAGTGCTGCTGCTGCTGTCATACCTGAGGGGTGGGGTCTGTAGTGCTGATGCTGCCATGACACCTGAGGGATGGGGGCCATAGTGCTGCTACTGCCCCATCACACCTGCAGGAAGGGGCTGAGGTGCTGATGCTGCTGCACACCTGAGGGATAGGGTCCGTAGTGCTGTTGCTGCTGCCACAGTCACACCTGCAATGAGATTGGGGCTGCAGTGCTGCTGTTGCTTCTGTCACACCTGTGGTATGAGTGCTGTTGTTCTGCTGCTGCTGCCATCACACCTGAAGAATGGGGTCACTAGTGCTGCTGCTGCTGCTGCAGTCACACCTACAATGGGATGGGGGCTGTAGTGCTGCAGCTGCTGCTGCCACTGCCATCACATCTGAGGGCTGTAGTGCTGCTGCTGCCATCACACCTGAGGGATGGGGGCCATTGCGTGGCTGTTGCCATCACTCCTGAGAGATGGGGCCATAGTGGGATTGTATAAGTCTTTGTCATTTTCTTTATCAAGTAAAGGGCTTGGAAGTTGGAGCATTGCTAGTGGAAGTCCCATTCAGGGGAGGACAAACTGGCCTTGCATGCTCACTATCATGAGTACCAAGGGGCAATCAACCATAAAAAGGCATAGTTCCTGTCTAGAGAGATTGCCGCAGGGAAAAACAGGCTATCTCAGCTATTTTGAACTGTGGACAGACTTCTGCATCCAGTCTGTCTGCAGCCAAAAAGCTTTTTCAATCACTTTGTGTGAGGAGTTTGCTCTGTTTTTCTCTGACAGGGTGTCCTCCATCTGGATGGAGATCCTGTCAATTAGGCAAATTTTTCCTTGCAATGATTGGCCTGGGATGAGCAGAGCCACTCCATCAGTCTGGGATGTGTTTACATCAGTGGCGGTGGCCGAGGTCATTGAGGTGATCTTGAAGCTTAAGCACACTTATTGTGAGCTGGACCTGGCCCCAACTCATTTCTTGATGAGATGTGTCAGGGCCATTGGTCCAGTGTTTGCTGGGATTGTCCGGTGTTTGATAACTGAGGGAATCTTTCCAGATGCCTTGAAAGAGGATCTGGTGAGACCCCCTCTTGAAGAAACCATCTCTTGACCCTGATGTCCTGGTGAATTACCATCCAATCTCCTACCTGCCATTTTTAGGCAAGGTTGTCGGGAAATTAGTGGTGCAACAGCTCGAAGAACACCTTGTGTCCTTTGATATCTATGAGTCATTCCAGTTGGGTTTCAGGACCAGGCATAGCACTGAAATGGCACTAGTTAGAGTGCATAATGACCTCCTCAGGGCTAGAGATAGAGGAGACAGATCAATTCTTTTTTACCTTGATCTGTCATCAGCTTTTGATACCGTGGATTACATTGAGCTTCTTGATCACCTTTGAGAGTATTGTGGACTTGCCAGAACTGTCATTTATTGGTTTGAGTCTATCTCTCTGGCAGGGAGCAGCGGGTGGTGATGGGGAATTTCTCCTCCTCCCTGAAGTCCCTGTCATGTGGAGTACCTCAGGGTTTGATCTTGTCACCAATGTTATTCACAGTATACATGCTGCCCCTTAGAGAGCACATTCAGCATTACAGTTTGAGGTTTCACTGCTATACAGATGATACCCACCTGTATTTGTCTTTTGCCCCTGGAACACAAAATGCCATAGAAGTGATTAAAAACTGCCTGGCCAAGATCAACGACTGGATGTCCTCCAGCTGGTTGTGACTGAACCTAGAAAAAGACAGAGGTACTGGTGATTGAGCCAGGTCACTGGGTGTAATGGGAGTGCTTCCGGAGTGTGTACAGGAGTGTTTCTGGGATCCTCTCTGTTGATGGCTTCCTCTAGGGTGTGGGATCTTGGCTTTATTCTGGACAGCAGATTGACACTTGATGCTCAGGTGTAATCTGTGGTCAAAAGTTGTTTTTACCACTTGAGGAATGTCACCAGGATTAAGTCCCTAGTTCCACCTGAAGACCTGCCATCACTGGTGCATGCCTTTGTGACTTCAAGACTTGATTACTGCAATGCTCTATACTTTGAGGTTACTGGAGGGACCCTCCGCTGGCGGCAGCTGGTGCAGAATTCAGCAGCTCAGTTGCTGATGGGCCTGGCAAGGTCTAGTCATGTGATCCTGATCCTGAGGGCTCTGCACTGGCTGCCTGACAGGTGGAGGATTATCTTCAATGTGGACTTGCTCACATACAAGGCCCTATATGGGCTGGGTCTGGGCTATCTGGCTCATCTCCTTTACACCATTTTCCTTGGTCCATTCCCTCCTCTCCTTGAATCAGAGCCTCTTTGCTGTTCCCAGAGTCAGGTTTAAATATCTGGCGACTGTGCCTTTAGTGTCACCAGGCCGACCCTGTGGAACATTTTGCTAGCTACTGTCAGGGAGGCCCTGATAGTCGAGTTGTTTAAAAAGGGGCCAAAGGCTCATTTATTTTGTATGGCCTTCCCTGACGAAAGCAACTGACCGGCACTAATTACAGGAAGTTATTTTATTTATTTTTTTAACTCTATTTTTTGTCCGCTTTTAGCCCGGGAGAACTCTCTCGGGCATACACTACCTTCAGCTCTACCTTCTGACCTGATACTCACCAGCATCCTGGCACCAGCCCAGCTATCCCCTTGGTTCTGAGCCCTCCCGAGGTGGGGCTGCCCTATCCTTCCAGGGGCGCTCTATGGGCAAATTCAGGCTGGGCTGGGCTCGGCCCAGGGGCTGGATGAGTTTGGTCAGTGTAGTGTGGCTGTAATGTGGTGCCTTCGCTTATCTCCAGGAGTTGGGATTTTTCCTTGTTTATGCCCTCCCCCTCCCTCCCCCTGCAGGCCCCGATGTGCAGTGATGCCAGGGAACATCTTGCCATGGCTCTGCAACCCTGTTCTCGAGTCCTGAAGTGTATCGGTACTTCTGGTCTCCACCAGAGGTCACCGCGGTGCTGGGCATCATCTCTGGACCCCCACCCCGAGGAAGGAGAGCAGTCCTCCAGATGTTCAACCCTTCCCATCCCCTGCCAACCCCCCAGTGCCTGAGGTCACTCCCAGACCCGGGTCACTTGCATGGCGCGAGGTGTGGTGTCCAGTGCCTCAACCCTCAGCACCACTGGGCCAGCAAGTTATTTTATTTATGCCAAGATTAATTTATTGTTTTATATTTTGCTGTCTTGTATATGCTTATAATGTGTGTGTGTGTGAGTTGTATGGACCTTGCCTATTTCATTGTAAGGCTTCCAGAGCCCCAAGGATTGGGCACCAGATAAATAAAATGTCTTTGCCTTGTCTAATCTTATAAATCAAATCCATATCCACCTGTCATTCTATGCATCAATCTGACATGTTTGTAAAAGTGGTTGTTGCATCTTTAACATCAAATAATGTTGGCACATCATCGTGTGCCAGTAGGAGCAGCACCTCCGCTACTGCCAGTGATGAAAGTAGTACCATAAATACAGAGAAAGGGGGGTGCTGAAGACAGTAATTTAGCCGATGAGGATTTTCTTGAAATAATCAAGGATGTCAGTAAATAATTTCATAACTGTTCTGATTTGACTCTTTTGATCCATGCTCTGTATTTTTTTGTATAATATCACTGTTAGAAATACTGCAGAAATATTTTTCTGGAAACAAGTAGTTGAGATTGAGAATCAAAATGGTTATTCTTATTATTCCCCAAATTTGTGCAACATGCTGTGTAGGGACACTGCAGCTGTAGGTTGCAGCCTACTGCAACACCAGTTAGAAGGGGAGGGGCTCATGTGGCTGGGAGTTGGGGTGGAGTAGAATTTGGAAATAATGAACATCTTTTTGGACTAACAGTTCACACACAGACCTCTTCTGCTCAGTTTCTTACCTCTAAAGGAAGATAAGAAAAGTAGTATTGTTATCATCATTCACCCAGGATCATGGTGGCAGACGTTCACAACCTGTTGCCTCACATTGCTACAAGTTCTGGTTGCAATATGTTACCTAAGAAAGATATAGATATCAAAAATGTATATATATAATATATATATATATATATATATATATATATATATCAACTTCAGAGAGGAAACTTAAGTATAGTGCTACTTCTTGTATGCATTACTTCCTGCTCTCCCCCTAACCAAACAAATAAAATTGGTTTGCATAGCTATTAGCCAGCCTTTTTAACAAACTTGAGTACTGGGACTTGGACGCCTTGCCTTGGTAAGCATCAAGCATGTGATCAGTCAGTCAGTCACTGTCTACCCAGTGCTTACCCCTCTGGTTGAAGCAGATTTCCATACCCCATTTCATTATGTTTTATGATTCAAAGTCTCAGGCTTAGCTTACAGTGTGAATGTGGTAATTCAACACTTTTTTGTTCTTGTAAGTTCTGATTGGAATGGTATGGGTAAGACAGAGTGCCATTCCTCTACTGAGAATCATTAAGCCTTATGCAACCAGGCTGCCATCGTGATGTTGGACTGATATTTTTTTGGCCTTGTCCAACTTGCTGCTGATGTGCTGCTGATGTGCAGACCAGGTTGACAGCTTACCCCAGGTGACCAGCTTACCCCAGGTGATCCACCTTTCTCTCCTCTTGGCTGATGTGTTTGTGTCTGTCATCAATCACATCACACCAGTCTGTCTCTCAGTCTCTTTTAGACTAATTGTCCATGATGAAGTTGGAGGGAGGACGATTCAGAGGAAACGTGAGGAAGAATTTCTTCACAGAACGGGTGGTGGACAAGTGGAACACCCTGCCAGAGGAAGTGGTGGGGGCTGAAACAATCACGGGATTTAAGAATGCATGGGATAGACATAAGGGAATTCTGGAGGTCAGGGGTAAGGGGCAACAGACTTCCTGGAAAACATAAACTGAACTTACAAACTTAAATGGGCAGACTGGGTGGGTCATAGGCCCTTATCTGCTGACACTGTCTATGTATGTATCTATGTATGTATATGTGCCTCACTGCTTCTTTGTACTGTCTTGCAATGGGTTGGTCTCTTGTTTCTCCCTTTTCATCCAGCTTAAGGCTTCTTAAAATTGCCCCTCAGGCTCTTGCCTTTTCTTCCTTCCCTGTTCTGTTGAGAGGGACACTTAGGCAAGTGGGTGGACAAGAACTTATATTGTTTAAATTGCCACATACAAATTTTATTTAGTTCTCTTAAGTTGTACTGGTGTGTCCCCCCATTCATAGGGTGACCTCTTTTACTACAAATTCCCAAACTTATACAGGTCAGACTACAAGCAGCTGATCTGGCATGATGATCTGCACTACACACTCACTGAGTGTACTTAGCACATGGACAGAACAAGAAGCATAACTGGAAAAACATCTGATCAGTGATGATCATCAAAAAGCTGTGTAATACCATTAACTTTAGGCAGGCCAGGCAATTAAGCATCTCACACAGTACAGCTGAATAGTGTGGATGGCTAGGCAGCAGTGCAGTGTGGGAGATTCATTTGAATCGTCTGCCTGCAGTGCATTTTACACAGCTTTTATGATCATCACAGGATCAGATTTTCTAGTTATGTTTTTCCTCCAGGTGCTTTAAAGTACACTCATTAACTAACGGTACATAGCAACCCATGGAGAAGTGGACCAGGCAGCAAATAAAAAAAGAGGCTGACCACTTTTGTCAGATATATAAATCTGATGAAATGTAACATGCACACTGTCTGGCAGGCTATTGACTCTCCTGAACTCCTGAGTCTGGGCTTGCTTTGGCTACACTGATGTCAGCTACCTGCAGACAATACCATCACTCTGCCTCTGAGGGGTCCGTAACATAACACAGACCAAGACGTCTGTCTGTCAGCCAGCAACAAGTAAACAAAATTAGTCTAATACAATGAATCTGCTTTCTACTGCAACAAAGTAAATCAAATATTTTTTGCACACTGGGGACCAGCAGCACCATCTTGAGTAAAGTCTAGTAGTGTGTGGGGCCCTTTTGTGGTAAATTTCCCATTTAAATGGGTGGCAGTACTCTACAGTATACTGTTAATTAAGCATGAGCAACAAACAAAAACAAAACTGTAATAGGTTTGTTTCACTTGATGTGTTGGTTGCATAATTGCATTCATGCAGTGTATCTTGCTTGCCATCATCAATGTATAATAATACAACAAATGAGATCTCAAATCAAAATATCTGTCAGCTTAAATAGGAAGGTGATATCTGTGTGTTAGTGTTAGTGTATGATCACCGGACTTTGAGTGTAGCAGGCATCTGACTGCAAGCAACTTAACTCACGATTGATGGAGGTTACTTGGAACTGCAAGAACAATTAATGAAATAAACACATTCTGTAAGTAATTGATTTACTGTGCATGCTTTCCTTTCCTAGACTCATTCAGAAATGTATTTCTGTGAATGTGCCATGGACGGGGTTACAGTGAGATATTCAGAAGGCCTATGACTTCAAAAACTATAGGACTTGGAGTATTTCGACTTCCAAAATTTATGGATTGGAATTATTTTGATTTGCAAAAATTGACAGCTGGAAGTATTTTGACTCCAATAAAACTGAAATTACTTCCAGATTTTAACCAATGGAAGTATTTGACTTTCTCTAAAAAAGAAAAACCTGAAGCCTTGCATCTAGTTAAAGATCAGTTTTCTGAAATGATGCAGATGTACATTATCTTACATTTATTGCACACATATGGCAATATCCTTTGTACATTCTTACTACAAATGTAAAAAAGAAAAGATGAACTATACAATCTTTACTCAAGAACTCAGTATTCCTCATGTTTTTAAGGACTTGTCAATTAAATTAACTTGATCTATTTTTGAACAATGTTGCCTTTTGCCGAGTTGTATTTTTAGCAAGTTTAGGCATGGCAGCTTTAGCAGCAATCTCCTCAGGCTAAAGATTAAGTTGCTCAAAAAATGGCAGCAGTATTTACATGGGTGGAAAAGACAGACAAGACAAAGATCTAACAAGCCCAGAGGGGCATTCTTAAAACTTTGAGGAACAAGACATTTGTTGATATTGCATCAACATGTTGACATTAATGGATCTTTGCAAAGGGCTAAAATAAATTTGGAAAGTCTTACAACAAAGAGCCTAGCCACTGCCCAATAGCTGTCAAATTTAAACCCTCGCTGGAAAGTAGTTCTAGTGTTAAGACCCTAACAGTAGATGCTTCTATCATCCACCAGTCATTCATATCACAACATTTAATTATTGAGGTCAGGGGTTAAGGGCAACAGACTTCCTGGAAAACATAAACTGAACTTACAAACTTAAATGGGCAGACTGGGTGTGCTATAGGCCCTTATCTGTCAACACTGTCTATGTATCTATGTATGTATGTATCTATGTAATAATGATAGCTTTGATCAAAAGATTACAATAGCATATGTTTGAAGTATGTAGTACAGTACTCTATGACTAAACCTTTTATCGGCTTTGTTACTTATGCACAAATTAGAATGTTCATTGACATAGAATACTTCAGCACATGGAGTGCTGAAAAGTGTATTTTAAATAAATGGTATTACAATCTTTGGAAAAAACAAATACATGAAGGTGTTATTATATGCCAGCTCTCCTACATCGGAGAAAAGAGTGGGTTAGGTTGGAGTAGTCCATCCAGAGTAAATGTTGTCTACAACAAAAGGGAAGACAGAAGCTACCTAGGTGTTGGAAAATCAACATTTCAAGACAGGTGTAACTTTTCCAAGGTAATGGTGGTCCTGTTTAATGGAAGAACATACATAAAAAAGAGCATAAACACAAACAGAAATAAACCACAGGCCCCATATTCTAAAGTGGCAGGCCACATTGCACAAGTGACTGTGCTACGCATCTGAAATGTGCCATCACAAAACAACAGAATATTCAGAAGATGCGGCTTAATATGTGATCATACATATCTGTCTGAATATCTCGAACATGCGTGATAGCGCAACATAAAATGTGCGGTGCAGTAGGGCACTTTTGAATATGGGGAACCGTGCACAATAGGCAGGGACTGATGTGCCCAAACAGTGAATGGAGCCCAATGCACCGGTTATGTGGGATGGATGGTGGTACAACATAGCAGCATCCCAGGGGACAGGGGTGCACAGAGGCACACCACAGTGGCCAAAATGCCCTGAAGCAGGGCCATCGAGTACCCAACACAGTACACCAAACAGACATTGCCAACCATGGGGAAGGCAGTTATCACCGGCCAGTGCCAACACACATGGCCATGGATAGGGTACCACAGCCAAGGCCGTGCCAATGTACAGGGCTGAATGTTGAAGCAGAGTGACAACACTGCAGACATACCTGTGAGAAATGTGGCACAGTGTGCCACCAGCACACCAACAGAATGGCAGAGGCACACACAGGGGGGCCCACACTGACAAACACATGTCCGCTAACAGTGCAGAACACAGCAACATGGCCAATGAAAACACCACAGAGGGACACAGTGCCACCACAGAGAACCAGCAGAAAGGGACACAAGGACATGCCACATGAAACACTATGCATCCAGTGCAAAAGAGACAGGGACGGACACAGTGTGGACCATACCCAGGGGACAGGATGCAGTGGGAGAGGTGATGACCTGCACCCACCTGTGCACCAGTGGTTGCGGGGATGCGGGGCACATGTGCCAAACACCAGGCAACAATAACCATGGAAAAACCCAACAGATATAGCCATGTTAAACAGGAATAAAATGTTTACTACAATCACAAGTAGAACAAGCAACAACAGTAGAACAAAACAGAACATATGTACAGGTAGGAAGAAAAGCAACAACAACGTCCAGAAACAGGGGTAAAACTATTTACAATATTGCACTCAAGGAATTAAGGGAAAGGGTGAACATGGGAGGCAGGGGTTGAACTATGTACATCAAATGAGGCCTGGAGCATGGGGTGGTCATAGAAATGGGCCACTCAGTGTGCCATAGGGGCATGTCAGCATGCCTGCCTAGGGTGAGGTGTGCCCAAATGTATGCATATGGCCGTCACTGTCCAGCTGACCATGCAGATGGCCCACACTGCAATTCCCAGCCAGTTATATATGGCCTGCAGGATCTCCCTGGTGCCTGTTGTCATCCTCCATATGGCCAGCTGTCCCCAGGTCCTTCGGACACCTCCACCCATCGCTGATGTGCCAACATGTCTGAAAGGAGGAAACAGACAAACAAAACACAGCCTCAGTGCCAACAGTCAATCATGCCCTGACAGAAATCTCCCCCCACCAGCAATGATGGTGACATACAGACATGCATATGCAAGGAGGAGTGCACAGGCCTACCACATGCCACATGCAACAGTGACAGGCAATATGCCATGGACACGTGCCACACATAGCATGCCACATGGGATGTGGGCAAGGAAACAGGCAATGGCAGTGCAGGACAGCAAGAAAACATGTCATTGGGTAATGTGGATGTGTACCACACAGTCGTGTGCCAGAAGTGCAGTGGTCCCTGAAATAGCACACCGGCCACATGCAGAGGCATGTGTATGTTATGGCCATGAGTGGGCAACCGCTGTCACAGGTGCACCAGAGGCAACACCACAGACATATGAAACTGGTCACTATGGGCCACACATGCAGGCATATAAGGATGGCATGCAGTGTCCACACAGATGTGGTCCAACCACAACTTCCACACCCCAGAGAAACACACAGAGACATGCAGGCCTGGGCATGGCCACCTGTATGGACAGACAGGCAAAGCCAATGGCAACAGCATGCCAGCAGCCACCAGGTGACTGACACATAAGCATGGGGGGGCACAGTCCCACACAGGACCAATGGACATGCAGGAGACAGGGAGACACCCCTGGGGCATACTGGCAGGGCTCTGGCAAAGGGAGTGTCCATGGGCATCTACCCAAACACTATCCCCTATGTGCCAATGAGTCATGCAACAATCACAGACCACCCCCAATGGCACTGTCTGCAGCACCACAAGGCTACACACATGTACAAACCATATGGGGTAGTGGGGCCCACAGGCAAACAGGGCGTATGCCCAGGACCCTACAACAGAGGGGGTACTAAGTGTCTGACATCCATCAATGGCCACAACTGGCACACCAGGTCTGCCACAGGCAGCTACACACTGTGGATGGAGGTGACCGCTGCAAGGGACACAGACAATGGCAGTGGTCATGTCTTCATGTTGGTACACTACCCAGGGCCATACCGGTACACAGGGGCACACATGGAATGGTGGCAGATGTTCTCACTGTGTAACACAATGATGGACGGCCCAGTGGACCACACACAGAACCAGAGGCAACATCATCAGAACACTCTAGCACCGTCCAGGCAGCACACATCAATGTACAGGGCCCCATGGACACAATAGGATGAGCTGTACAGGTATCGTGAAGGCCAACAGTCACAGAATCCAGGTGTCATCCAGGTGCCCAGCCAAGGGGGTGCACATGGATATGGCCTGGTGACATGGCAGAACAAAACAACACTGGCCATGCACTGCACAATGGATGGTTGCAGGAACACAGATGGCCACATGGGCTGTGTCACCTGGAATGGCCAGGAGGTGTCACACCCACATCTGTGCAGCACACACATGTCACTCTGACTCAATGATGTGGACCAGCATTAATCTATGGCAGCCAACAGCCAACTGTGAACAGTGGACAATAGCAATAAACAGCCATGGACACTGTTTGATGCAACACAGGGCCGGTGGTATGTGGAGGTGCAATATCACAAATGGTGCCCGAAGAGGGAACGCAAGGGCAGCCCCACACCACCTGTTGTGTGCCACAATCTGCAACAGGCAGGTGTCACACACAAGGCATGGCCATAGCAACACCAGCAGCCTGCCATGGTGGAAATGGCCAGTACACAGTGCCATACTGGAACCATATAGCACCACTGTGTCATTGCTGCAGGCCACAGCAATGGGGCAATGTGTGCCAGGCAGCATGCAAGATTGTGTGGGTGGGATGTGGACAAATGTATGTTGGTGGTGCAACACAACTACATGCTGCACAGCAGAGGGTGGGAATGGTGCATGGAGCAGGCACACACACATGCCACTGTCCACACAATGGGGGATATACATCAGTGGGTGCACCATGACCAGTGGTCCCATGGCATACCCTGGGTGATTGGTGGAGTTGGCTCATGACCATGTCCAGACACAGTGGACATTGCAGGTTCCACAAGGGCTAACAATGGCGCATACCCAGCCAACAGCACAATACTGCCACCACATGTGTGCATGTGCATGCACATGCCACATGCCATGGACCACAGTGGGCAATGCAGATCCCCCTTATCCACATGTTACAGGAAACACTACATGCACACTCACCTGATGCCCTGCATGGTGACAGACATGCCACGCTCTGTTGCCTGGTCTGCCTGGTTTGCCCTACCACTGTCCTTCTCATGCCTGCGGATACCACCACGCTTACCAGCCCAATTCCCTGTCTGCAATGGAAACACAAAGACAAGGGCACCATTAGTAACATGCTGTAGCACACTGCCGCCCCCCACTACACCCATGAGCAATGCAGGCATGTGAACACCTACTGAACACCCACACAGGAATGCATGTACCCCCACTGATGTCCACCATACAGTGTACATGTGCAGTGGCATGATAAAGGCTGTACAATCCACCACCCTTCGGTAGTGTCCATACAGTACAGCATTGAATGACAGTGCACATTTGACACGTGTGCACCATGGTGCCCTGCTAGACCATACAGTGGGCCACCAGGCCCATGCCGTCTGTGTCTGGTACATGGCACATGCACCCTGGCACACAGCATATGGGGACAGTCTCCATGGCATGGGTGGTGTCCACCATGGAGAACACCACCATTGTGTATCATGGACACCATACATAAGTGCTGGGCACTGTACCTGGCTTGCATACACATGCAGCCTACAGTGGACCCACATGCCTGCATAGTGGCACACATGCATGGCTCACACTGGACTGTGTGGCACCCCTGTAGGTGGCCATGCCCCAACACTGTCAGCAGGTATCACCCTCTGTGGCATGGCCATGGGCCCACAGAGCTGTTCGTATGCCCCCCTGGGGCACTGGGCCAGACAGTGGCAGACACAGCACACTGCATAGCATCACACCAGTAGACAGGCACCGTCCAGTATGGGTGAGATACCACTCTTCACACTCGACAGTGTCTGCCACACTCACACACCTGTTAGTGTACAGTATCCTGAATGGCACACAGTCACGTGGCATACATACCTGAGTGTGGCACTGTTCCCTGTGCACCATGTCATGGAGCCAGTCCAGCTGTGCCCTGTCCCTGCATCCCAGGTCAACGAACCTGTGGCGGCACTGTTCCCACATTCTGGGGGAAGCCAGTCTGCCATGTGAGGCATCTGACTATTTTGGCTTACAACTGGGTCCCAGACACATCCAGCTCCTCCTGGCCAAACAGCTGTCCTTCCCTGAGGACCACCAGGTCAACCAAGTTTGCCAGCTCAGTCTCCCTCCACCTCTGGGAGCGCGGGCAGGTGGCTGCTGTGCAAGTGGCATGTGCCATAGCAATGCTTTCTGCTGCAGTGGTACTCCCTTCTGCAGCTTTGGCCAGATGTGTGAGCCATGCTCATTGCATGATAGGCTTCACATGGCTGGTCCCACTTGGCTGGCGCATGCACCATTGCAATGCACAATAGGACTACCATGGTGCATTACCACACATGCATGGTAGCGACAAGCCACACAGGAAACAGGGGTTGCATCCGCTGCATCCACGCATGCATGGCTGCACTGTGACGCCATATTAGGAAAGTCAGCTGATGTCACATCCACAGCAATCCATACCACAAATGTCAGGGACCATGCCCCTTACACGCTCACAGAGCAGGTGCAACACGTGGTAACATCTGTGCGATGCGTCAACACTAGCATCAGTGATCTGCGACTACACAGTTTACTGATGTGTTGTGGCTATCATGCATGCATCAATGAAAATGCATGATGTGTGTATGCAGTGCACAATTAAAATGCACAATGCACATTGGGATGTGCCTGACTCAAAATCACAATATTCAGCCTGGATATGCAGACTGCCTCATTGCACAATCTGTGCCCAATCCACACATTTGCATCTCATTACTGGAACATATTCAGCTCATCTGCATGTGCTGGACCACAAAAGAGCAGCTCTGCGCCACCCCAGCACAGATGACTGAGAGGTACTGCAGCCTTGAAGGCAGTTTTTTTTTTTTTCCTCTGTTACAGTATGTTTGCCTGGAACTGTGCATGTTATACAGCACATGCCACTGATGCTGTACCTGTCCCTATTCCTGTCCCTGTCTGTTTGTCCTCCAGGGCACCAGTGTGGAATATGAAACAGGCAAATGCTGATGACAACCCAGCAACATAAAAGATGTGCTGAAGGCCCTCATTGAGGCCTACATTTTATGAGAGGACCTAGTCAGCCTGAAAACCGGGATCCAGCAGGAACAGGCACAGGAATGGGTGGAGGTGGCAGAGGCCATTAATGTGCAGGGTGTGTACAACAGGACACCACAAGAATGCATCTAGTGCATTAATACTGTGTGTCTCTGCTGCAGGGAGCAACTGGTGCAGGCCCAAGCCCATGTCTCATGCAGTGCTACCAGTGGGGGACCATCCACAGTCCCTGCCATGATGGTATACGAGGCTTGCATGGCCACAAATCTCAGCCGTGTGGCTGTAGAGGGCATAGCCAGAGGTGGCTTTGATACCGGTGGTGGTCTGTCAGTGCACTGTGAGTATGCAATATACAGGTCATGTGCAGCCCAGTATTTGGTGTTCACAGTTGGTGTGTGGCATGTTACACAGTCATTGTGACACTGGGTGGTCACGGTGCTGTGGCCATGGATGCCTGTGGTGAAGGGCTGCATGGGCTTTGTACATGGGTTTGTCTGGCCATGATGTGGACCAGTACTATCCGTGGTCCTGTCTATTTGCAGACACTTGCACATGTGTGTCCAGACCATACTGCTGGCCTCTTGGTGTTGTGTATGTATTGAACTCATCAGTCTGATGGGCATGCATTGGAGGGGATTGTGTATGGGCAGGGGGTGCCTTGTTGGGTGTGCCTCACAATGTGCATTGGTGGCCACACACCTACTTCCTGACAACCCCTCCGTGCAGCTTGGCATGTCTGCCATGTATCCCACACACAGTGTCCTGCCCATGTGTGTTACCACCTGCACCCCTGTGACACACATGTGTACCTCACTCTGTCTGATACTGTACTTTTGCCATGGACATGTAGCCCTAACCATGTTCCTGCCATTTGCTTCCACAGCCCCATCACATCTTGGGATCAGTGCAGCTTCACAGGTACAGCCGCATGGACATCAGAGCATCATACCTGTCTCTATGGCGTTGGCCAATGTTGTGGCCTCTGCTGTGGATGCACCCACACAGGTGGTGAGGGACATTGATGATGATGCTGATGATGTCTCCCTGTCTGGGATCGACCTCCTTGATAACCTTGAGGTGCTCACCATGGATACAGAGGATGAGGATGGCACACAGACTGACAGCATCATCCCCGACATCATTAAACTCAATGCCATTCTAGATGCCACACAGGCCATGACTGACACCAGTGGCTGTCCTGAACCATCCAAAGCACAACAGGTGAGCCAATGCATGCAGGCTGACATGGTACAGGCTGTGAGTGGACAGGGCCAGTCTACTGCTGTGCGGGCAAGGTGCAGCGCCACCCTGCTACAGGGTAATGGGCACCAGCAACAGCCTGACTGGGCGTGTCATCAGGTGAACACAGCACACAGTGCGGGTGCATGCACCCTATCAGGAGGCCAACATTGGCCAGCTGTGCAGCTGCCACAGTAGCTAGCACACAACAGGCCACCCTTCCCCTGCTGAGCAGCCCACCTCCCAACACATGTCACCTGTCGACAAGCTGCCGGAGCACACATGGCTCCTGTGGGCCTCCGTGGAGGGCCAGATGGTGCTCAGAGAGGATGTGCAGGAGCTGCGGGTGCAGGTAGGTCTCCTTGAGGAGTGGGGATCTATTTGGCAAGCGGACCTCATAGGGGAGTTACACCTCCTGTGGGTGGACATGACCACAGGCCTCAGATGGATTGCACAGGCCTTACAGGAGGGGGTGTGCAGCAATGGCCACTCATGCTCGCAGGACCTCCCACCACATGTCACACAGCAACACCTGCACACTCACCCCAACATGATGTGTGGGCCATGTGTTCCAAACTCCATCTCCTGTCCTTGCACAACCACCCACCCATGGCATCAGTGTGCATTCTCAACACCATCATCCACATGTACCTATTCCCAATCATGTGGTTAGACCCCCTCAGGGTTGAACTCTCACCCCAGGTGGCACAGAGGCTCACACTTGAGTGGACTGTGTCTGTGGTGCGTGGCATTGCACATGTCCAAAGTGGCCACACATGCACACACTGATGTGTCTGGGGCACTGTTGGCCTGTCTTTGTTGCCTCAAGGCCATTGCTGGGTGACCATCTCATCAGTTATACTCAAAACCATGTGCTGTCCACACCCTGTCCATGCAGTGTCCCACACACTCACCCCTGTGACATGTTTGTGCCATTTGTGTGGCATCTGGCCATGAATGTGGGCCATGGTGTCGTGGGGTGGCATGGATGAG
This sequence comes from Neoceratodus forsteri, assembly GCA_016271365.2. Classification (NCBI taxonomy): domain Eukaryota; kingdom Metazoa; phylum Chordata; order Ceratodontiformes; family Ceratodontidae; genus Neoceratodus; species Neoceratodus forsteri. The sequence continues at coordinate 325,044,592 of CM057458.1, forward strand.
ATGATAGTGCCTGTGGCCTACCGAAGTGGGTCTGAGCCAATAGTCCATGTCTGACCCATGCCATTGCTCCACCTTCACCTGTGTGCATCCTTGGCATTGTTGCCTGTCCTGTGGACATGTGTGTATGTTACTTGGGCACACGTGTCTGCATATCACGCTGCTGTGCATGGTTCCCTCTGCATTGCCATGGGGTGCCTCGTGCTCCCACATCACCTGTGGCTGTGTGCAAGCCTGCATTGTCACAGTTGCCTACAGTACTTACCTTTGGGGTCCAAAATGCTCCTGGACAATGGTGTCCCTGTGCCACCATCCCCTCAGGGCCAGTCTTGGATCCCTCTGGTGCAGCTCTGGCTGCCCACCCTCATCCTGCAGCTCATTGGCCTCTGCACTGTCACCCTCAGGAACCTGGACAACTATTCTATGGTCAATAGCCATGTTGTGTAGCATGCAACAGGCCTTGTCTGGGCTATACTGTAAGGCACCACCAGACCTGTCTGAGCATTTGAACTGCATCTTTAGCACGCCCAACACACACTCAGTGATGTTCCTTGTCACAATGTGTGCCTTGTTGTACCACTCCTCAGCTTTGGATGTGGGCTACAGTACTGGGGTCAGCAACGATGGCCAGAGGGGATACACACTGTCTCCTGTATGAAGGAAGGAGATCTGGTAGTCTACAGTACACATCCATGCCGGTCCCCCAATGCTCTGTGTCTGCTGCTTGCCCCTGTCAGCACTGTACACTGGACAATGGTTCCCACTTGCATACGCCCACGCATGCCTCTGTGGCACTCTCCCAGCTGGTGTGTGGCCACTGTCACTGCCACTGCAGCCTGCATGGCATTTGATCTGTGCTGCACTGCTGCAGCTGGGTCTTTTTATACTACTTGATACTGTCAGTATCCAATGCAACACACTGCCCTACCCCTCACACAGTGTCATGGGCAGTCAGTGGCTGCCTGCACCCCTGTTGCCTGTGCCAGTTGCAGTCCATCACATGTATGGCCACCCAGTATGGTACCACCATCTGTCTACTGTCAGTCATTTGGCAGGCCCTTCTCTGGCACCCTCTCCCCATCCTGTGTGCCACGTGTCTGTGGACTGTTGCGGTGGCACATTCATATTTGGCCACCCCTACACAGCCTGTGGTACTGCATTTTGTGGACATTTGGGCACCTTTGTCATGGGGTTATGTGCCACTCACTCACAAGGTGGCCACTGGGTATCTCCCCTGTTTCAAACTGACAGCATAGGGCCGACTGATGCCAGACATAGGCATCATGTGCACTCCCAGGGAAGCAGGCAGAGACATTGGTGATGCACCCTGCAGCATTGCACACCACCTGGCAGTTTAGGGAGTAGTAACCCTTCCTATTTATGTACACCTCCTTGTCACTGCCAGGTGGTGCTCTGATTGCCATATGGGTGTAGTCAATGGTCCCTAGCACGCCTGGCATTCGTGCAACTCTGTGGAAGTGCTGCTTTGTTTCTGTATGCTCTGCTGTTGTGCTAGGGAATGGTATGAACTCCATAGCATGGGGCAGCAGAGCAGTGAGGAACTGGGTGAGGAGACAGGACATGGCGGACTATGTGATACTAGTGGTGTCACCCACTGGAATCTGGAAGGTGCCCATGGTGAGCAGGCACAGCACTGCTGTCACCTTTGTCTCCACCGTCATGGCATGATTTCTGTGTGTAGATGCCTGCAGATCATCATGGAGCAGCTCACAGAGCTGTCTGAGAATTGCTCTGTTGAGCTAGTACCAGCCCACTATGTCTGTGTCACTGAGTTGTTCAAATGTGACATGGGGCCATCACCATCTTTGGTGGGCATACTGCCTATTTACTCTTCCATGACCACATTGATGTTGTTCCCATCTCCTCACTTCAACCATCACACCTGCCATGTGGAATACTGATCCATCCACTGTTGTTGTAGTGCTGTAGACAACCTCTGGCAGGCTTGCTGATTTAGGCCATCTCCTTATATACCTAACTTTGTGCAGCACAGTTTTTGGGTTGCACATGCGCCACTCATTTTGGTTGACTATACAGCTCCCCAGCACATTCAGATTTCCAGCCCCTTTTATCTGTGCTATGTACATTATTTCTTTGGGATCGCACATTTGATTTTGGGAAGCATCTCTCCCATTTGAATATCATGCCTCCATGCATGTTCCCAGGCTGTGCCATGCATCTCCACTTTATGCCACACATCTCTTTTAAATATCTGGGCCCAAATCTCCTTCTCTAAACAAACACAGATATATTCATTAGGAGTTTAAGTGCATTGCACTAGTGCTATGCAAGTAATGAAGATGTAAAACTATACCTGCCACCTATATGTTATAAAATGTGTGATATGGGACCATTTGATCAGCCAGAATAAGATGCCTAATAAACCCTTGCTGTGTCACAGAAAAGTATAGTAAAAACTTACTACCACATTTTGTATGCTTTGCCAACTCTAGCCCAGATATTCAAAGCTTTGCACGGAGTGCAAACCATTTGTGCGGATTTAACACTGGATTAGCGATGGTCTGCTACATTCAAAAGGCCAAATAGTGTACGCAAATCGCATTAGCACCTGGCAAACCATAATTATATGCAAGGGGCACACTGAACATGAATACAGGCACTATGGGATATTCATCGGCTAGCACCACGCTAAGGTGTTTAGCGCAACAGTGCAACCCTTTGCGCAGTACAAATTACCGCCCAGGAAAAGCTGGTCTTAACCCTGGGCAAACAGCTTTGCATGACATTGTTGCTTTGTGTGTTGTTTGTGTGGCTTTTGTGTGGTTTGCGAGACCCTAACATAAGAATATGACACTTAGAAAATGCCAAACATGGAGGACACATGCTGCTCACTGATGGCACCACCATGATGCCAACAACTGCACCCAGTCCCAGTCATGCCAGGCAGTAAGGGGTGATCTGGCCCACAGGGGACATCATGGTGGTGTGGCCATACAGCACACACCTGCAGACCATACGTCTGTGGTGACCAACAGATGCCAGCACATACATGCAGCACTGTGGGCATGGTGGCCATTGAGGGGAGAGTGTACGGGTGGCCAGACCTCACCACAGTCCAGGTGTTGCCACAAGGCTGGGACACATCATGCAGTGCACATTGGCCAGCAGTGGGAATACCCCACCACCTGTGTGCCTGTCAGATCTTATGTGCCCCCCCAGCCACATACCGCACAACTGTACAGATGCCACAACTCACACAGCCAGCCATGTATATATCATTGTGAGCATCCCATGCCACAGGTGCAGCATCTGTGGATCACAACAGCGTAACAGTACTGTCCACTGTCAGTAATCACCTGCAAGCTGGGCCTGTCACTGTGTACAATACAGTGGTCATCACTACCCTACATACCATAGGCATTGCTGTGTCCCTTACACTACTGGCCCCCTTGCTACTGTAGTGTCTGCTGTGCACTGTAGCATGACCTACAGTGTGACGGTTGCATGCAGTACCACCACCACCTGTGCCTATGCTGTGTTGTCTCCTGGGGTACAATATGCTATGCTATGCTGTACTATTTACATGTAGCCTGCAGTTATCATCATGCACTGCCTGACTAACCTACAGATGGAGCTGCAGTAGGACCTGGCCAGTCCCTGTACTTCCAGACTGACCTACAGGTGGAGCTGTGGGATCCTGCAGTAAGGCTGGGCAAACTGCATGCAAATCAGGGCATAATGAGATGCTAATGTGGCTGTTTGCCCAGAGACTACCTAAGAAGGGTCATGTGCATGTCACTTTAGAATATGGCAAAGTTTAGCACCGAGCAAAAGTGTTTGCACCAGACAAACAGCTTAGCTCTGCGCTAATCCCATGCAAACATGTTAGCTCTGCCCAAACGGTTCGGGGAATATTATACTGTTTTGCACACTGTACTGTGCCATAGGCTGCTCCCTGCAGCTGTACTGAGTCCTTGCATTTGCTGGAACACACATTGGCCACATAGGTTGCCTCTACCTACCTTCACGTCGCTGTGCACTTTGTTGCTGTTGTGGTCTGCACTTCCTGGTTGCTATATTCAGAGTTGTCATATTACAGGGCTATGTTTGCCCTGCACTCCCAGCCCAGTTTGCCCGTCCTCATTCCAATACTATATTCAGAGGCTGTTTGCCCTGGGCTATTCCTTTTGAATATAGCTTGCTTTGTGCCCCGAGCTAACTTTGCCTGCCAGGCAGTGCTAATTTAGCCCTGGAGCAAAGTTTTGAATATCTGGCCCTCTACCATCAATAGGTTGCAATCCTGAAAAAGTATAGGGGGCATATCATGAGCTGTAACAATTTAAAAGAAATTAGTTCAAATCTGTTTATAGGACAATTGTCACTGTGACATGATAACCGTCTACTAGTTATGAGCATGTGGCTTTGATATAAATATATGTTTTAGACTTCTGCTTAGGAAAACAGGCCTAGTAGCAAAGCATCATGGAACATAGAATTTGAGCAGAAAAAAAAGAAGGATCTGCCCTATTCTTGACCCAGTGGAAAAACTAATTAAGAGCTTCCTTTTGACACCAGGTTGTAACAGGTTGTAAAACCAGCCATTACTTTGAACCTAGGAATACCTGTTATAAAATATTGCATTTTACGACATCAGGAGGTAAGCCAACTCTGACAGATACCTGTGAAACTCCTCATAGCTAAGAGAAGTGTCTTGCAGGATGTTGTTCTGCGAGATCAAAGGGATATTCTGTCCTGTCATAATTCATGCTCTGCGGCTCACTAATTAAAAAAAGTATATATTTTTTTTAAGTGGGATGTTAAGCAATGTGCAGTGGCATGTGACTAATTCAGTATGCAGGAATGAGAGTGACCTCACAGCCAGCATCACTATAGAGCTGTGACCTCACAAGCTGGGTGCCCCTGATATTGTTAAGTTGCTGAGGGAACATTACATACTTGTGTTTGGACTTTCAAGAGACACTTGTGTTCTGGACTTTTAAGAAGCACTTCTAACAGAGTTAGGTAATTTAAGCACCACTATTTACCAACTGAAACTGGGGTAGGATCAGTTACTCAGTATAAGGTGGTTTGTTTATACGTGTCCATTTATTTGTATGACTGTACCATTTATGTTATATGTTCTGTGTTTTGTATTCTATTTACTATTTTTAATTTTAGTAAACTCTGCTTTCCTTGAAACCCTGCCTGAGCCATTTTCTCATTTTGAGTGTGAATGCTGGGACAGTGTTGATAATTCTGACAGAACTGTTAAAGTTCTTATAGTGTGTTACCATATGCAGCAAGGTAAACAAATACCTAGATCGCAATTGAGTCAGAAGGGGGATTGTGAACCAGGTTGTGTGCTGCTGGGTTAATTATTGCACTGCTTTCCCCAAAGAGGATGTGATATTTGGACCTGTTACCTGGGCGTCCTAGCGAAAAAGGGTTCATATTTAGCCCCAGGACTCGAGACTGGTAGTTGCTCAGATCCAAAACAGACAGGAGGGTATCCCTGTTTGTCTCCTGTTCACATATTGCACATTGAGGTTGGGCACTGTGGGAGCAGAGGGTCTGACCCCCTGAGTGCATTTGTGACAACCACTAGATTACACCAAGTTCCTGAAGTATTCTGCATCACATCCCTGGAAGAAATTTTAAGAGCCTTACATTCTGGCTGACTCCACTTACTGTATATAGGATGTACAGTGAGCTAACTTGGAATATGTAGTTTAGCCTCAAGTGTGTTGGGGTGGGGGGAGGGTAGCAGACACATAACTCATGACTGGCAAAGCCAGGAGGGAGTAATGAAAGTCCTAATATCTTACACTGATGATAAACTGCAAATGGTGATTGAGTCTGTTATGTATTTGAGTCCTACAACAATCATCCAACATCAGTTTACTACTTATAGAGTAGCTTTTTAGCCTGCTGTTTGAAGAAGTTTCTTTTTCTGTTTGATTTCAGCTGCTGCCTTTAGTGCTGTATAGTGTTAAGATATCAGGCAGGCTGGCCAATTGGCATGGAGGGCTGAGGTGCTGGGCACCTCACCTCCTGCCACACTGGTGACCCGGATTTGGAAATACAAACATACAAAATTGCCAGCAGAAAAAGGCCCACAGGTCTATCAAGTCTGCCCGATTGTGCAGCTCTTAGTTTCATATCACTACAGCTGCTCCACCCCTACCCAAATCCCTCCCTTGCTCCTCCTTCCTGGTCCTTACCCCCTTTGTGTTCTTGTCTGTACTAACCCTGCCCTTGACTCGATCCCAACCATGGCTTAAAGTTATCCACTGTCCTTTGAGTGATTAACTCCTCCAGCAGTGCATTCCGACCAGCCACCATTCTCTCTGTGTGAAGTAGTGCCTCCTCATCGCCCTCCTAAATGGACGTGGGTCAATTAGGTGCTGACTTGGAGCCAGAGGATTGAGTGCCCAGAGGACAACTGTCCTCCCTAAGGGAAGGGGGGATAGCACATCTCGCGCTACAGGTGCCTCCTAATGATCCTAGGTGGTAGTGTAGCAGGACATCAAAGAAAGGTATTCCACCCCATGGGAGACCAGGGGATGCCTCCACAGAAGGGGAGTGCAGACAACACATCATTGCACTTGGCACAGGCCCAGGGAGAAAAAGTAGAAAACACCACAGCCACAGGATACAGCCCGACCCCCTCATATGCCCTGCACTGGTGATCAGGCACCACTGAGGAGACCTTCTGGCAAGAGTGAAGGAGCAAGGTAAGCCCCATGGAATCTAGTTGATGGGGCTATGGGGTTAGGTCAGTCAGTTGGGGTTGCTGAGCAGAGGATTAAAAAAACACAAGATATCATCAGCATTTTAAAATCTTTTTCCTGGTGTGGATTTTTTTCCACCTGCAAAATTACATTAAGTGACAATTTCTTCACATTCACAGAATTTTGCAAACCTCATGTGGAAATTTGTGAAAATTTCACCTTGAACAAAGACCATTTATTGTGGGGAAAAGGCATTTTGCATTGCTTTTCACATAGCTCATAGGGAAAAAACATTAGTTTGTCAAAGGAACATTATGTTATGTGTAAAAAATATTCCATTCTGTGGAAGAATTTTCCAGTGAGACTTGAAATACATTTTTTTCCTCAAAAGTTGTTCTGGGATGTTTTAGAGATAGAGAAACTGACTGAGAGCCCAATCCTCAATTCCACTCGAATTGAGCATATCCTGACTGTAGCTCTGTGCACCCTGAAGCCCATCTGCACTGGATGGCATCTAGACTCCTGCTCACCATGCTTTGCTAGTGTGGAGCCACTCAGTGGGGCAATGGTAGACAGGGGTGGGCAGAGCTGGTCTGGACAAGAGGCATCCAGTCTGTCATCCAAGATGGTCCAGCTGTGGATCCTTTCCTACAAATGGTTCGGGGAATGATGGAATATGACAATCTTAAAACGTTTTGCTGTATCCCCAATGGATTCCATCACATTAATGAAAACACTCTGGATGGTGCATGTGATGCCCCTAGCCCACCTTAGTGGCTCCTAAGGCTGGGAGCTAGAGAAGTGGTGCTGATCAGGCCCAGATGATTATGATGTGGCAGATGTAGTAGCTGCCCCCTCCACTGGAACACCATACAGCTTAGAATGCAGCATATATCTGCATGAACCCCCAGGCCCACCACATCCTGGTCACCGGCATAGTCATGCAGAAATCTTGAGATCAGGTGCAGAGGGGTCAGCCACCAGGGCTGTAGATGTCAGGCAACCCCCCATGTGGAGAGAAGGACCTCTGCACTCACAGGCCCTCATACCCCCCCCCCCCCAACACAATAGGTGCAGAAGAGGATTGGACCCTAACTCTAAGCCAAGAGTTGGAGACTTTGGAGAGGAGACAGGCTACAGGCAGAAGCAGGCATTTTTTCAGCAACCATGCTATATGTAGGGTAGGCAGAAGGGATGGGTTGACAGGCCATTTTCTGCCATCATTCTCTATGTATCTATCTGATTTTTGGAGTGAGGATGTGACTGAAATAATGGTTTAAACAGATAAGGAGATTCATTCTATGCTGCTGGACAGAACTAAATGCCAGAATGGGGAGTCATAATATGTTATAAAATTTTAATCAGGTACCTTCTATGCTTCTGGGACATGATAAAACCATATAGACAGAGTATGTGGAATCAGAAAAGTTTGAAACTTGACTCTGGTACTTAGTCAGGTACAGAGACTCCTTCTATGCAGCTGGCTACAAAGCTGATCAGAGGCTACTGTATATACTGTAAGGATGCCTACATGGCAAAACATCCATATATATGCAGTTAGAAAAAAGTGAGTGCCTTAAATATAGCATGTAAACAGGTACAGAGATTCCCTATGTGCTAATGGAACAGGGCACAACACAAGTAGACAGAGTGTGTGGAGTCAGACAATTTTTAGTGACCTAAGTACAGTATTTAAACAGGCATGGAGATTCACTTCATGCTGCAGTGTTAGCTGGCAGCGACTCACCTGCCAGGGTAAGCACTACTTTAGATACACATATACACACCATGTCTGCGCTATCATGCTATGCTTGTCTGCTGTGTGTGTATGCCTTTAAGATGGGTACCTACATGCATGGACAGCGTACAACAGAAGCATAGAATGGTACACACACCGTGCAAATGCAATATTAAAAAAAGAGTGCGATTTTATTATTATTACAAAATGTAGCAATGAATTGTCTGCTCTACTGTAAGGAAAGGCAAGCCCAAACAACAGTCACTCTGCAGCAGGCTGCAAGGCCTGCACAATCTCTCCTTCAAAATGTCAACTCCTAAAAAACTGAAGTTAAAAGAACACAAAACTCTACAAAAATATAAAGTATGTTTGAAAATAGGTTACCCCAGCAACTAAGTTCAACTTACAAGTGTTTTGCACAATTTTCATAAAGATTATTTTATGATGAATAAACCCAAAGGCTGAGACACAACCTTTCTGAGAGCCAAGCTGCATCTGAATAGAAGATGAGAAATTGTGTGGTAAATCCCATCACAGAACATTGTATCACGATAGATCAATTGCAAGTTAAACTTTAACCCTCTCCTCCCTCCATTTCCTGTTAGAATTTAAGAAAAAAAATCTGCAAATGTTTACCTGTGTCAAGGGACTTTGCTGGTTAAATCACAAAGGTTTTCACAGATGTTTTAGGACCATCTTCACCTTGTTAAAAACTACAGATATGTGTGGAATTTTGTTTAATTTTTTTCCGCATAAAGCAAAATTACATGTAGGCAGGGAAATCACAAATATTCCTTGCACCTTTTTATAGCATGCAGAGTCATCACAGCTGGGTCTTAGAGGTGTCCTATTACAGGTTGATGTAGTGTACAAAAAGAAACTTGGAATCTGATCCTGACTCCTCCCTTTACTGCTGGATTGTTCCTCAGTTTATTTTGTGCCTCTCTCCAGGCTGGTTGTATCTGCTTTGGCTCTGTGCTGTTTGAATTTTTGTGGTAAGAAATAATACCTTTTCATTCCTGCAAGTGCTTTTCTTTTGGAATTATCACTGTGACTGTACCTAGACGTTTTTGTTTTGGTAGTGCTGTGCGGAATGCTGAATTCTGCCAGCAAAATTAGCACAAAATGACTATTCCACTGGTGAAATTTCCACTAGAATTTTGCTGGTTCTTCTGCGGAATTCTGCCTGCTGTGATCTGAATTACATTTTTTCTGCAGAAAATCACTCCACAATCATTTCTGTGGAAAATATTGAGATCCACAGAATAATTTTCTGTCGAATAGCATTTTTCCACCGAAAAACATTTCATCCCTATTTCCGTGGAAAATATTGAGATCTGCAGAATACAGTTCCATGGAAATGTTGTAGAAAAACTCATTCTGTATTTTTTCTGCCATGGAGTTTTGCTATTTCTCTTCTGGCAAAATTTGGTGGAATTTTGGTGGAATTTCAAAAATTCCACCAAATTTGATTCTGTCAGAATTAGAAAATTCGTGCAACACTATTTCTTGGTATTTTGTGCCTGTTTTGCATGTTGTTCTGTGACATATGGGATACTTAAGGGTTGGAACAGCCAGTCCTATGTGCAGTATTTCCCACCCCCCAGCTCAGCCTGATTTGTTTTTGTTTTTTTGTTTTTTTCCAACTATGTTTTCTCTTATCTTATGTGTAAGTAACTTAGATGACATCATCCCTTTGTGCTGTTGGTTTTGTGCTTAAGTGTATTTATTTATTTTTGGTGCCTCAAGACATGGCAGAGCAGGTCCGTTTGGTGCTGGAAGGCAGGCAGTCATGCTTGACTAGATGCTGTGAATTTTCTACTGTATGTGGTTATCGTTTAGATTTAAGTTACTTGGCTTGCTTTTCTGACTCCCCCCAGCTTACCTTGTTAAGCCAGGCAGGTGAGTCCACTAAGTTGTTCTGAGAGTCCCCCTTCCTGCCTCTTTTCAGTTATGTCTCAGGGACAGGTGAGGCGAGGAAGGCTACACTTTTTGGTTGATCAAAGATTAATTTGTACTGAATTCAGTGTGGCAGCTGAGAGAGAATGCTATCACTTTTGCACCACTGATCTTCAATGGGGAGAGTTCCATGCCAAAGCAGCACAACCTCTCTGCCCTATGTTTTGGGCCATGTAGTAACTGTTCAGTGGATGCCTAACCCCACTCCTCCAAGGACATGATTGAGCAGGGCAGAAGATGCAGTAGCCTAAACAGCTTGCTTTCTGCAGTTGATGTTTTGTAGTCTGTTGTGCTCCCTGGGACAGCCTCACACTCTCACCATGGTGGCACCCCCACCCTTTAGATGGTTCTAACATCACATAATCATTCCTGATCCCAGTGGCCATACTGAGTGCTCCCACTGTCCATCTCTAACCTGTAAAATTACACTGGAATCTTGTGGGTTTTCGCGATCCAGGCAGCCATTTTGTGATCCTTCCATCTCACAAGAGTTAGAGATCCCAGTGGATATTTTGGCAGAGGTGGACTGATCAGTCGGGCAACCGGACCACAGACCGAGGGCATGTACTGCCGGAGGGCCTGCCCAACTCCCAGAGGTTGCGCAATGCTGATATAATTGCTGCTTGTGTGGGCCCAGGCAAAAAGAAGTCCCTCCTACCTGTTCTGTCCCATCCAAGAGGGCCCACCAGCATCCTGACACAGTTTCCACACAGCACTGCGGGTTCCTTCTTCTTTGTAGTTCTCCGTTACCCCTTGCCCTGCCCGTACACGCGGTCCATGCCACCACGCCGACTCTCTCCATTGCAATGCTCACCACTTCTCTGCACAATACATTGTTTCCCCAACCGGCTAATGAATTCTGATACACAGCACATGCACACCAAGCATGCTGAGTGATGTCATCAACCCCTGATTAACCAATCACGGGGTGTTCCTTGGTCCGCTGCTGTTTCTAACACCTCCACCCACCAGGACCTAAACTTTACTGTCCCCCCTCAGGTTCGTGAAGTCTGTGGGCAGTGTATAAAAACAGCCCCCCCGAGGACAAGAGTTTCAAAGCGCCGGGGAGAATTTGTAGATTAAAGTCCAAAGCTGCCGTTCACCTTCATGCTTCACCCTATCATCAGAGTGAGAGAGGAGAGGAGAGGAGCTCAGACCAGCCCACTACAGCCCAGCAACAGCTGCCTGCTCCTGTCTACCCAGTCTCTAGCATCAGCCAACTCAGAGGGGGCCCCACCTGGGCTTTTATTGCATTCTGTAGCACTGCAGTAGTCTGCTGAGCTATAAAGAGGCAGGCAAAAGAGCTGTATTTCATTTTAATTTTTTTAAAAGCTCAGCGCAGATCTACACCGACCACCGGAGTTGGATTGGACGAGGGAGGGACCAGAGTGCAGCATAGCTTGTTACTGCAATATCACCTGCCCTGCGGAGACTTGGAGCCTGCTACTAGAGTGTCAGTCTGATCTGCACACCACATTTTTGAGGAGGTAAGACAGAAACAAAAAGAATTTGGGGGGGGTGGAGAGAGCCAAAGGAAATTTTGGGTGTTCGGTGATGAGGATCCATCATACATGTTCAACTCTCAGCATAACAATCCTAGCACTGAACTTCAAAAATGGCCAGAATGTGTAACTATTGTTTTGGATGTCAATAAATAGTGCACCCCATAGCTGGTCACAAGGAATGTTTTTATTGGTTTATTTCAGTGACTTTAATAATCTGTGTTGGTGGAGCAAGGATAAATTTGAGGACGAAAATCAAAGTACTATGTTCAATTCATTTTGAGAGGTATACTGAGGATATTTCCTGAATTTCTGGAGTCCCAACTGAATTAAAATAAGCTCCTCTCTTAGTTTTTTCTGGACACTTTAGTTTTTATTTGGGGGGCAGTTGGAGGGTCAGGGTGGGAATGGCATGGGGTGTAGTTGGACAGCACTTGAATACATTCTTCAAGACCAGTCATCCTGGCTGAAAGTAAGTATTTTTTTGTTGTTGACTTCTGTCTATAGAATTGGCCAGATGGAGAGTGATTGTCAGGGTGTGGGTTCCTAATTCTACTCAAGTCCCAGAGTCCTGGCTTAAAAAGTAAGCCTCCTGTTTTTTTTTTGTTTGTTTTTCACACTGAGTTTGGTGGGGGGGGTCAGGGTGGCAATGACTTTGGGGAGGGGGAGAAAGGCAGGGTACAAGTTATTGGGCATGGGGAGAGGGGGCAAGGCTCAGTGCACATTATTGGGCATGGGGAGAGGGTAACAGGATAGCAATTTGTATTTAATTATCTCCAAAATGCACCAGAATGCACTGCTAAGTACAAATAATTTCTAGGGGCCTAGGCGGCCCCAGACCCCCACCTTATAGTTTTATCTATTCACAGCACCATCAGCACCCACCCCTATTTCACGATGTAGGGCCCAAAGAACATTGGTGCCCGAGAGCCCAAATGTGTATCAGTCCACCCCTGTATTTTGGTCCTCTTTGTTTCTGCATTGGTTTTTCTCAGATTTGGAATGTTGTGGCAGCCGTCTTGTGAGTAGCTTGATGCTGACATGTGGAGGCAATAGATATCATTTTCATTTTTGTTCTTTGGTTCTGCAGTGGTGATTTTGTTGCTGTCTTTTCCCCTCTTCGTTCTTGATGGGTGGCCAGTAGGGTGTCTACACAGCTTGCTACACAGAAGGGACAGACTTCCATCCTATGTCCTGCAAGTGGTGCCTACTCCACCCAGGGTCTGAGCAATAGTGGTTATTTTTTGAGGTCTCTCATGGGCCGGTTTTGTGGTGGTTCATCTCATGCTGCTTCCTTCTCCCATTTCCTCCACTGAGCTGGGGGCCCTCCGCACTGGTTTCAGGGTCTTGATACCAGGGCAAGTTGTCAGTCTGTTCATCTTTGTCCTGTTATTTGTGCCTTTGCTATTCTCCTTGTTCCTCACACATTCTCCCCTGCAGCTCTTCCCTTTTGTTTATATGCTCTTGGCTTCAAGATGGTCAAAACTTGACAAGTGTGTCACAAGTTCCCCAATTTTATTTATTTGAATTTTGTTGACTGGGTAGGCCCAGTGAGACAAGATGGCCCATTTTTCAGGGGCGACCAGGAATTAGTTAAAACAGTGAGCAGGATTCACAATAGAGATGCACCCAATGCAACTCAGATGCTCCAGCACAAGCCAGAAATGTGCCATAAGCCAATTCAGAAACAGGGTGAATGTGCCAGCCCAACTGAGATGCCCTGCGCCGAAGGACATGTGCCATAGGTGCAATTTAATGACATGCAGCATTTACAGGGGGCGTACCCATGCATACACAGTGCAACTCAATTCACAGTGCATATCCATGGTGCATCTATGGGGCAACTCCAGTGCAAAGCCAAGATGCACCATAGCAAGATAAGTACAAAAGAAGGAGACTTATGTCTAGCCCACCTGCAGGTCATGAATGGAACAGCCAGAGCAGCACACTGCCGGAGCCAGAAGGGGGAGAGGAAGACAGAGAGAAACAGAGAGACACAGACAGCCAGCCAGCAAGCCAGGCAGCACACCAAGCCAGAGGACCACAAAGACAAACTCAAATGAACCCAGCTGCAGTCACCATAGCAAGTGCACAAATGAGGAGGAGGAGGAGGCAGGGCGCTGGAAGGCACTGTAGGCAGCCAGCCCCATGGCGGTATGGTGCCTGGCTGTCCTTCGAGCAGCTCACAGAAGTGGAGACAGTAGGATGATACTGCCTCAACAGGGCCATGCTGAGGCAGCTCTGTGAGCTGTGCCATGATGAGATGCAGGCACCCACTGCACAAGGTCATGCCATCTCGGTGGAGACCAAGGTGACAACAGTCATGTCCTTGCTCACCATAGGAACCTTCCAGAGGCCTACTAGGGACACCACTGGCATATCACAGGCCTCTACATCCTGCCTCCTCACAAAGTTCCTCACCACACTGCTAATGCATGCTTCAGAATACATCCATATCCCCAGCACGCAGGCAGAGTGGACAGAAGCGATGCAGGGGTTCCACAGGGTGGCACACATGCCAGGAGTCATAGAGGCCATTGACTGCACCCATGTGGTGATCTGCGCACCACCTGGTGATGATGCCATCACATACATCAACTGGAGGTGGTACCATTCTGTGAACTGCCAGGTGGTGTGCTATGTCACAGGGCACATCACCAATGTCTGTGTCACACATCCTGGGAGTGCACAAGATGCCTACATATGGCACCAGTCAGCACTCTGCATGAGGTTCAAGAATGGGGACATACTAAGAGGCCATCTGATAAGTACATGTGACAGGGCACCAACAGCACAGGAAGGCACCAAGGCCGGGACACGTGGGGTGGGCAGTGGGCAGTGTGACACAGGCTCATGGGCCCTGGGACAGCAGGGATGTGCAAGGGTACAAAGGTGGACACAGAGTGGCATGCAAGCACCATGCACCACATGACAGATGGGAGCATGCAAGTGCGGCTGTGGTAGGGATGCAGGACTGCCAGGTATGAGGATGCACGGATGGTAGAGCAGGACAGGTGCACACACCACTGAGGGCAGGGATGAGGACAGGGCACATGCCACAGTATAACCCAATGTACTAACAGACACACGTCTACTCCCAAAGGAGATGCCACATATCCACTGAGGCCATGGCTCCTCACCCCCCCTTCTGACGACCCGGTACACTGGCAGAGGAACGCTACAATGAGACACACATCATAACATGCGCCATCATAGAGCGTGTCTTCAGCATGTTGAAGATGCAATTCTGATGTGCCTGTATCGGTCTGGTGGTGCCCTATAGTGTAGCCCTGAGAAGGCCTGTGGCATATTCCCGGCCTGTCAGCATGGCTCAGTTGGTAGCACATCCACCTCTGCACCAGAAGGTCATGGGTTCTTGTCCCAAACCGGGATTGGACTTGCACCTAAAAATCGCTGGCATCCGAGTGCAGTATTGGGGGATGCTGTACTCCTGGGGTGTGCTGTCCTTCAGATGAGATGTTAAACCAAGGTCCCTTCTGCCCATCCTGGTGTTGTCCTGGTGGGTATCCAGGTGGAAGTAAAAGAACCCAGGGCACTCTTCGCAAAGGGTAGGGAACATTCCCGGTGTCCTGGCCAGCATTCCCCTTCCCATAAACAGGTTTGTGCAATTATCCAGGCTGTGTGTGGGTGATGATGTGCGATATGACCACCACTGCACATTCAGTCACTTCACTACCAGTCTTGCATTGCTTGTAAAGCACTTTGGATGTATGAAAAGCGATATATAAATGCTGATTCTTCTTCTTCTTCTGTTGTGTGCTACACAACATGGCCCTAGACTGTGGGATACCTGTCAAGGCCAGTGAGGGTGACAGTTCAGAGAAGGAGGAGGGGGTGTGGGAAGGGGGTGGACAGGGCACCCCTGAGGGCCAGGGAGGTGAAGCCAGGTAGGGCTTGAGAGATCCGAGGCTGGTAGAGAGAGCACGGGACTACCACATGCGTGTGGTGGAGGAACACTTTGGGCCACACAGGTGAGTATGCAGGTATGTATGCATGCAGGTGTGTAAACCATGGTGTAGGGACTGCATGGCATGGGCACAGTGGACACTGGATGCCACACAGTGGCACACACACAGGCACACACACACGGTGGGAGACATGCAGACAAAGACACACACACACACACCAGGCATGCATCAACCAAGCACCACCCAGGCCATGTCGCAGACGTCACGGGTCAGTGTGCACTGCAGCCTGCACACAGGCACTGCAGGCACTGGAACACACTCATCATTCCCATAACACATGGCACAATAGTGGTGCACATAGACACAAAGGACATCCTGCACAGGTAGCACAAAGTGGTGCCAGGATGGCTGTGGAGCAGGCGAACGCCACACACACCGCCACTGGCACCACTTGCAGGGCATCCAGTACACACAGGTATGCCATCCCACCACCACAGGCCTAGGGACATGGGCATCACAGGGTGGCTCCCAGCTTCCATGGACATGGGGCGGCCTCTGCCATGGCTGATGGTGGTGGGAGTGCCACCACTGGCCAAAGGGGGTGTTCCCTGTGACCCTGCAGAGGTGCTGCACTGAGACCGTGAACGGGTGCCCAGTGGAGTGGCCATCCCATGGCCACTGTCCAAGCCATGGATGGTCAGCGTGGAGGTCATTGGCAATGGAGTCAGCAGTAGGGGGTTCACTTGGCTCCACTGCTGGGGTGTACAGGATGTGCTCCTGGGCATCTGACTGGATGCATGATGTCCATGACAAGTTGTGGATGCAGCCACCACCTCTGCAGCCACTGCAATCCGCTCCAGAGCTGCGGTCATGCCCACCCGCATGATGTGTGTCTCTGCCAGCATCTGTGCATGCCACGCAGCTGCAGACACATGCTCCTGGACCGTCACAGTCCTGTGGCTCCAGAACTCTGCACGGAGGGCCTCCTGCTCCTCCACATTCACCTGCAGGTCAAGGTAGGCCCCCATGTCGTTCGTGGGTGATGCATCATGGTGGCACCGTCGATGAGCAGGGGATGTATCACGGGCAGTGGATGCACCCTAGCAGGCTGCGACATGGGTGGGGCTTGGCTGGCATCACCACTGATTGCCCATGGGTGGTGTCCTTCAGGGCCACTGGAGCGGGTGAGTGCACAGAGGCACCCTGCCCAGATGACACCAACATTGCCGGCACTGCACTGGGCAGTGATGTAGGGAGCACAGCACCCATAGCTGTGGGCAGCTGTGCTGCATCTGCACCTGAACCCAGCACAGTGGGAACATCAGTGGCACCCAGGTCCACGTGCACAGGCAACCCCATGATGTGTGCACCATTGTCAGCCATGTCTGCATCAGTGGTGTCGGTGATACATGCGGTGATGCCAAGGCCCTCCCACTGCACGCCACTGGTGAGCACAAAGAGGGCATCAGCAATCTCCATTGCATCATCTGGATCTACATCAGACAACCTGGACAGGCTCCCAAACCAAGCGATGTACCTGCTGGCCATCCCACCAACACTGGCCGAGGGGACCGCAGGGCCTGCCTGCACCGGGGCCATGACTGGTGTTGCTCGGGACTTGGATGGAGCAGGTGCAGAATCATCCATGGTGGTGTCATTGGCCCTGTGTGATGGGCCCGCATCATTGCCCATGACGGCATCACATTCAGCCATGGCCATGGCTGCACTCTGGAGGCATGATGGTGCTGTGAAGAGAGGAAGGGAGACCATGGTTAATGCACAGTACACATATGTCACATTGGTAATGCACAACAGAACACATCTGTTCACATGTTGCCAGGTCTGCAGGCCTGACCACCCCACTGCCAGGGCGTGACAGCGATATGCAGGCCATGGAGTGGTCAAGCCTGTCACTGTCTCATTGGGCACACTGTGTGGCAGTGGTCTCACATGCCACATGGATGCACAGCAGACACCTGCCTTCTGGTTCTGTGGCATAGCACCAGCAGCACCACGGGGCATGTCACGTCAGGCCAGGGACAACCGTCCCTGGGATGCTGTGCCAGGGTGTACAGTGACAGTGCATACCATGCAGGGACAGGCACGGCAACTGTGGCACATGGGTGGGAGAGCCTGTCTAGAACACACTGCTACTCACCATGCTGCGACGGGCTGCCACCAGTCTGGAATACACCACCTGAGACACCATGCACAGCTGTCTGGGACACACTGGCAGCCAGGAGGGCCTCATTCAGGCTGAGCTGTTCTGCCATGCTTGGTCCACCCCCTGTCTGCCACAGGGATGCCTGGATGTTGGCCACCATCTCCTTGGCCCTCCTGTGCCCATCATTCCAGTGCTTACGGGACTCTTGGACCATGAGTTTGTACAGTGCCATGGCATTCACATGCTGGGCCACCTCCTCCCATCCTGCTGCCAGTGCAATCCGGCTGCCTCCCCTGCTGGTGAGGATGTCCAGGCATAGGTGGTATGCCTCTATGAGTGCCCTCTCCTTATCCTTGCTGAAGTTTGGTCACTGCCTGGTGGCAGCACCTGCATCCTCTGACATACTAGCTACTGTGGGGGGAAGCATCCTGGTGTTAGTCATTCTTGTGGGTACACATGTTCCTGCACCCATCTGCATCTGTCTGTTGCCCCCCCCACATGTTCCATGATACCGGTGTTCTGGGTGGTGGTCTGCAGGTGGTTGTCCTAGCACAGGTGGCCATGCCCCATGGTACATGGTCCACTGGGATGCTGTACATGCCATTATGGCCACCGGTCCATGACTGGACCAACAGTGCAGCTGCCCCGGGGGGCACACTGTGCTGTCTGTCATGGTCATGTCCTGGTACCTGTGTAGCATGTGTGCTGCCACCGTGGTACCTGGTCCATCCTGGGTGACACTCTTGCTACGCCTGCAGGGTGGGGACACAGGACATGTGACTACAGCCATGGTGCAGCTGGTTGCAGTGTGTGGCATGGCAACACTGACATTGTGCCTGCACAGGCACCGCTGTGTGCCTTGGACTGACCTGATGCACTTTGCTGCATCCACCACACATTGCCAGTGCCACCCAGTCACACATACCACTCATGTGTCCCACTATAATATACTGTTTACGTTGCATGACCTCCCTGTTCCACATTGCAAGGCCTAGGCCCACTAACGACCGTATCATCGTTCAGCAGGTCTGTATCATACATGCTGAGATGTGTACATCCTGGTTCACAAATAGCCATTCTGGACATGACAGGAAACAGTCTATTGGTGATCTGTGCACCTTCTGTACTGCCCTGCTGGAGTATTCCATGTTATGACCATTTGTTCCACATATTGGGAGGCATTGTTCCACATATGGTGGCCATAATCATTGGGAGGTATGTATGCTCATATTCAATCGCCCCAGTATGTTCTGTAGACCCTATGAATATAGCTGTGTACTCACCTTCAAGGAACTGACTCCTTTCAGTCACCTGCTGTCAGCCTGCTGAATTGGGAGCATTTATGGCTCAGGGCATGCAAATGAGGCCTGAGCCCCTGGTAATGAGATGCTAATCAGCTGAGATGCCCATGCATGTGGGATGAGGCTATTTTGGGCACATTATCTATGAATTGCACAATTTCCCCCAGCTTATCTCACTTTACAAGGAGCATCTCAGGGTTGCGCCACTGGCAGAACAGTGCATCTCTGGTGCATGAGCGTATCATTGGGTGCATGTTCCTGTATCTGGTGCAGTCTACACAGCGCTTCTGTCACGCATGCACAGTCACCATGTCCGATGGCGCATCTTCCATGATACACCATTACGCTGTTAACCTGATGTGCTGTTGCAGGCCTGCTGTCCATGACACTGTGTACTCCATCATGCAGTGTGATCCCACATGTGCGGTCCATGCTGCACTGTCTTTGTAGTGCCCATGGATCACGCACGGCACATGGTAGGTGTACGTAGCTCATGCCATGCACAACATGGTGTCTGCATGTGCATCACACATGCATGACCAGGCCATGGCCTTGCCACGCTGTTGCGGTCTCCATTGCACATGCGCAGGTGTGTTGCCTTTGACCTATCATGCTTCATGCACAGTGCGCTGTGTTGCATGTGCCTTGGTGTTTCACATGGTGCATATTGACCACTAGGCTGCACATTGCCGTGTTGCACCTTGACATTGTGTCTTAGTATTGCAGTATGCCTAGGGCAGGGAGACAGACACCTAGGGCCATGAACTGGTCCCAGGTGGAGCTGCTGCATCTGGTGGCTCTTTTCCTGTCTTCGGAGGGCAGCTGTTTGGACAGGATGACCTCCATGAGCCCAGGGCCCAGGTGTGGGCCTCCATTTCCCCATAGGCTGGTGCAGCACATAGTGATGCCATGCACTGGGGAGCAGTGCAGGCATCGGTTTGGTAACCTCCAGAGGCGGGACCCGGAGAGACTGATGCAGCTGTGTCACCGGGCATGCAGGGTGCACTGCCAAGGCCAGGTAGGTGTTGATCACCTGGCTCCTTTTGTGTCACATGCTGGGTGTATGTGTCAAGGCCCTCATGGGGCACCCACATGAGTCTCAGGCATCCTGCACACACGGCAGTGTCTGGCTGTTCATACATCACCTCTGCATGTCGGTGTTGTGGTGTGTGTCTGTCACTGCTGTGGTGGCTCATGGTGCTGTCTGTTGTGCTTTGCAGGACCAAATGCCAGATAGAGGGCCACAGATGCCATTGAAGTGAGGAGGAGGATCATGGGTGCCTGGCCTGGTGCCCTTCCAAGGGCAGATGAGTGATGCTTTCTGCTATTGCTGCATCTCAGTTGCTGTGGGTACAGCTGGGTTGGGGTGTTGTCCACATTCAGGCCCTCAGTGTGTGTTCCCTCAGTCATTGTTGCAGGTCTCCAGGATCGCCATGCAGCGGCTGGGGGTGGTACCCCTTTAGACGTGGACCGACTGATCCGCGTGGCCATCCAGGCAGCCCTGTGCCCACAGTCCAGGACTGTTCAGCACCTGTCAGCTGCCCTACAGGGTGTCCTGCTGCAGCTCCCATACTGCAGCTATGCCAGGGTGTTGTGTGGCAGGGCACAGTGTTGGTAATGGCCCCCTGCCACTTACTGGGGCCATCCCATGTATATAGTTGTTGTACATAGTCCACTGTTACTGTTCCCTTCCTGCCCTCCTTCCCATCCCTGCCATTCCCTTTCTCATTTTGGTGTTGTTCTAGTTGTTTGTTGTTCTACTTTTCTGTTGTACAGTTTTTTATCTGATGTTACACTTTTATAAACATGTTGTTCTCAGCACTTGTCTCAGTAGGTTTCATTGTTTCAGCTCTGTGGTTGCTCCCTTGTGCCCTGCTGGCTTGCTTCACTTGCTCTGAATAGCTCCCCTGTGTGACTCAGGGCATCCAGCATGCCCTGGTGCATCTCCAGTTGCACCAGGGCATCTCCAGTTGCATTGTACTGTTTCAGCGATTCACAGAGGGGCTGCGACTCAGTGCTTCCCATTGTGCATGCCTTTGTGAATTGCTCTGTCTGTGCTCGGTGCATCTGATTTGCACCGGCGCATTTGTGATGCGCCATGGGCAACTTCTTTGTGAATCCTGCCCCATAGGTGAATAAAATATATAACATTTACAGAATGCATATCAGATAATATACATAAAGGTACAATGGTATTAGTTATGGTACATACATTAGGTGACTAAGTTGCACAATATTTATAGAAAATTTATGGAAATGAACAAATCTATTGAAAATCTACAAACAAAAATCATCTAGATAGGTGACTGGGTCCTTAAAAATAAATTATTTTTAAATATTGAAAAATGTAAAATTATGCATATGGGATCAAAAAACAGATGTGCAACATATATACTATATGGAGCAAAAATGAAAGAATCAATGCAGGAAAGAGATTCGTGGATTGTTTTGTCTAGAGACCTTTCTCACACAAAACAATGCAAGGCAGTAGCAAGAAAAGCAAACAAAATCATGGGATATATATTGTCAAATATTACTAGTCATGACAGGGATGTGATTTTGCCATTGTACACATCTCTGGTGAGGCCACATACAGAGTATTGCATTCAGTGTTGTGCTCCCTGCAAAAGAAAATATGTTGAAATACCTGAGAAGATACAGAGAAGGGCAACAGAAAGTATTAAACAATTTAGGGAGGTACCATATGGAGATAGGTTGAAAACCCTGAAACTTTACAGCCTCAAATACAGGAGACTTAGAGGAGATTTGTGCATAGTATATAAAGTATACAGTAATCCAGAGCTATGGGAATACATGGTCTTAACTAGAAATAATACGTATAGTAGTAGATATCATGAGATGCAGCTGAAAGGAGAATTTAGCAAGACAAATCTTAGAAAAGGTTGGAAAAATCAAAGAGTTGTGGAGTGCTGGAACAGACTTCTTATGGAAGTTGTGGCAAGCCCTACTCTTGAGATGTTTAAGTCATCTCTTGATAACTATATGGGAGATGAGAAATTTGCCTATTATGGCAATTGGTTGAGTCATTATGGCCTTTGGCTGCTGAACTCATATCAGTCTATGATTCTATGATAGACAATATAAAGCAGCAAGTAATGATACAGATATGGCACACCAAGGAGCAACTGGACATTGAGTGCAGCTTGATTATGTTGCACAATATTTATAGAGAGGTAGACAGATAAAGCAGCAGGTAATAATACATATAAGATAAACCAAAGGAATGATAGGTCATTGATTACAGTTGCTGGGAGCTATCACCCAGGTGAAGGCTCTTCGGGTCTCTTTTGAATTGTATAAGGGTGGGGCAGGTAAGAATCTCATGAGGTAGAGAGTTTCACAGAGTCTCCTTCTGACTGCATACTGGGGATGTCCATCAATGGACTGGCTGCAGATCTTAGAGACCTTGCATGCTGCTTACACTCGATTATTCCAGCAAGACTAGGGGGAGTAGTGAGTTTCAGTAGCTTAAAAGTTAAACAATATAGGGGATAATGCAGCCTAGCCTCAAAAGAGGGCCTTTCCAGTATTGCAAGCACTCCACAGTGGTGATCTCTGGAGTTAGGCACCAGATGCAAAATGCCCGATTCTGTGACAAAAAGTGCTTAGTCTGGATAGTACAGATTTATGAGCAGATTGTAATACTGGGGCTTCATGGAAGAGGATGGGCAGGAGGGTCCTGCTAGCAATTGCTAGCTGAGCAGCTCTAGAGAGGTAGGAAATAAGCTTTATAAAGGAGGCCAAGCTTCTGATGGAGTGTTTTGACCAAGGTATCTACATGAGTTTCAAAGGTCATGGTTTGGTCCAACACAACCCCTAGATATTTGAATGATTGCACCACATCAAGGCTGACACCATTGATGGTGGATAGCCTAAGAAGGTGTTGTCTCTCAGAGCCTAGATTCTGAAGGCCAAAGAGCATGGCTTCCTTTTTTTATTTAGGAAAAGTTTGTTTTCAGAAACCAGTTTTCAAGAAGGTAGAAGTCATTTTACAGGTGGTTGTTAATCCAGCTTATGTCTGCAAAGGATCTATATAAAATAGCAGCATCCATATACAGCTGTACTGTGGCCTCTCCACAATTAAAGGGCAAATCATTTATGAATAAGAAAGAGGAGGGGGCCAAGGATAGAGACACGGGACCCTATCTGTTATCAATCTAAGAGCAGAGGTGCTGCCCTGCCACTTTATACTCTGTTTCCATTCAGCCAAGTAGTTTTTCAGCCAGAGGCAGGAGAGGTCATCCAGGCCTGAGCCCCTTAGTTTAGAAAGTATTAGGTCATGACTGACCAGGTTGAACACCTTCATCAGGTCTACAAAGGTCGCCCCTGTAGCCATGCCTAAGTCCATGGCACTGAGAATGTCAGAGGTTATATGCACCAGGGCTGTGTTGGTGCAATGTTTTTTGTCAAACAATGCTGAGCATTGGGCAGAGAGTGATTATGCTCGAAGAAAGGCTTGGAGATGGTCATATTGTAGTCTGTCCTGGAGTTTAGCAACTGTGCTGAGAAGAGATCAGTCTATAGTTTTCAATCAAGTCTTGTTTCCCCCCTCCACGCTTTGTGGATAGGAACCACAAGTGCCAGTTTCCACTTTTCAGGGACAGTGTCCAAAAGGAGAGGTTTATTAATAAGGTGCATCATATGGGTGGCAATTATGGGTGCAGCAATTTTAAGGAACTTGTGTTCTAGGGTATCAAAACCAGAGGAACCTTCATCTTTTTTAAATTTAGGATGCTTGAGAACTTCATTCCTGGCTACTAATTTAAGGTGGAACTTAGGAAGGGGTGTCAGGTCAGGTAACTGATAAGGAGGCAGGGAGGCTCCTGAAATCTTCCAGGGACTTGTGCTCACTGTACTTGGTAGATGTGGACTGCCAGGTTGACAACGTGGGTTCTGGTTCCTCTGCAGAGGACACCACACAAGACAGAACATCCACGGTCTCATAGGGTGTCATGATTGACATGTTTCTGAAGCTTCTGGGCAGGGTTGAGTGCTTGATGACCTGAAGTACTCATAAGATGATTCTGACAAAGACACCCTAAACCTAAGTAACTGAGAAAAGATGATGACCAGGAACCAGAGGACTCAGAGAGGGAAAATTCATCTGGCAAAAAATATTTTGATGAAGAGGACAACGAGCCAAGAGAAGACATAGAAGCTCAGCTATATCCTTTTAATATAGTTCAGGAAATTGTCAAAGTGATCTGCGAGACCTTCAAGTTTCAGGAACCAGCACCATCAGTGGAACAGAAACTGGTTCCATTGCTCAGGGAGATAAAAACAGTCCAATACATTTTTTCCTGTGTGCAAGGTGCTGGAGGACATCCTTTCCAAAGACTGGGATGCTCCAGAACTGTCCAGAATAAGAGAAAATAACTCCTTTGGCAGGAGATATCCTATAACTGAGGATAAGCAAGAGGCCTTGTCTGACCTCCCAAATTGGACTTGCAAACTGTTTCTTTTTAGTCACAAGAATGGAGAAGGGGGAGAAGGGACTAGTCAAGGAGGGATGGGAAAATGAAGCAGGCAAAGTGGAACAGAGGATGGGGAGAGAGAGAGAGAGAGAGAGGAAAGGGTAGGCAGAGGGGAGAGAAAAGTGGAATCAAGCACGGCTAGCCAAAAGTGAAGGGGCAAATAAGGGAATTGAGAAACAGAAGGGGGGATAAGTAGTGGAAAGTAACATAACATACAAACATAGAAATTGTCGGCAGATAAGGACTGCCTGGCCCATCTAGTCTGCCCTTAAGCCCTTGTACTGGATTACTGCTTCCAACCCACTCACTGCTGTACCTCTTTGGTTCCCCTATGCCTGTCCCAAGCATGCTTGAATCCATCCATGGTGCTCACTGCCACCACCTCCTGAGGCAGACCATTCCATGCATCCACCACCCTTTCTGTGAAGAAGAACTTCCACGCATTCCCTCTTAACCTCCCACCTTTCAATTTCATGTCATGCCCCTTTATTCTTGTGATCCTCCTGTATTGGAAAATGTCTCTCCTCTGCACCTTATTTATACCATTGAGGTACTTGAAAATTTCTATCATGTCTTCTCTTTCCATCCTTTCTTCCAGTGAGCACGTACTGAGGTCCCTTAATCTCACCTTAGAAGTCTTGTGTTGCAAGCTCTGTACCATCTTAGTTGTCCTTCTCTGGACCGTCTCCAGCCTGTTAATATGCTTACAAAGGTGTGACCACCAGAATTGCAAACTGTACTCCACATGAGGCCTTATCATGGGTTTATATAATGGTATCACTACCTCCCTCCTCCTGCTAGTGATACCCCGGTCTATGCACCCCATCATGCCACTGGCCCTCCCAGTTGCCTTAGCAGTTTGCTTTGACATTTTCAGTTCATCTGAAATAATAACCCCCGGGTCTCTTTCCTTCTTTGTGACTGTCAGCAACTCCCTCCCATCCTGTAGCTTTTCCCAGGGTTTCTGTGTCCCAGGTGCATAATTTTGCACTTTCTTGGATAAACTGCAGTTGCCAGTCCTCAGACCATTTTTTAAGCTTCCCCAGGTTCCTCCTCATTTTCTCCACCCCTTCTGGGGTATCCACTCTGTTACAGATCTTGGTGTCATCTGCTAACATGCAGACCTTTCCCTCCAGCCCTTCTGCAATGTCGCTAATGAAGACATTGAACAGGACTGGCCCCAGGACCGATCCCTGAGGCACCCCACTGGTCACCCTCCTCTCCCCAGACTGCATCACATTTACCATCACCCTCTGCCTCCTGTCTATTAACCAGTTTCTAACTCAGTTTACCACTCTGTCCCCCATGCCCAGCCTACCCAGCTTGTTTATCAGCCTCCTACATCGGATGGTGTCAAAGGCTTTGCTGAAATCAAGGTAAGTGACATCCACTGGCCCACCCTGATTTACTTCCTTTGTCACCCAGTCAAAGAAATCAACCAGATTTGTCTGGCATGACCTCCCTGCTGTGAATCCATGTTGCTTATGGTTCTGGGCTCTGATGGCTTCTAGATGCCTCACTATCCTTTCTTTAAGCAATGTCTCCATGATCTTCCCTACTACTGCGATTAGACTGACTGGCCTATAGTGCCCCGCCTCCTCCCTGCTATTGGATTTGTGTAGAGGGACCACATGTGCCCTCCTCCATCCTCTGGCACCACCCCTGTGTTGAATGACTCGGTGAATATGGCTGCCAGAGGTTCTGCTATTTCCCTTTGCAGTTCTCTTAATATCCTTGGGTGTATGCCATCTGGTCCCATCGCTTTGTCCACCTTCAATTTAATGAGCTCCTGCAGGACTCTTTCCCCTGTGAATGGACTATTGTTCACCTCTTCACCCCCTTGGCAACTGCTGTACTGATGTGGTCCCTGCCCCTCCCCCTCTTCTGTGAATACTGAACAGAAATATTTATTCAGTATTTCTACCTTTTCCATGTCACCCTCCTTGCATTCCTCTCCCTTTCCCTTGAGCTATGCAACGCCCCCTTGTTTTTCTTCCTTTCTCTGATGTACCTGAAGAATGTGTTACCCCTTTCATTACTGACTGTGCTAAACCTTCTTCACTACATGGATTTGCTCTCCTTACTGCCTTTCCAGCTTCCCTTAGACACTCTAGGTACTCCTCTCTGTTCTCCTCCTTTTGGGTCTCCTTATATTTCCTGAACCCTTTCCTTTTTGCCCTGACCTTTACCATCGCCTCTCTCAAGAACCACAGTGGCTTTCTCCTTCTCTTGCCTTTGGATACCAATCTGATGCATTGGTTTGTTACTTCCTGTAAGGCTTCCTTTAGACGCTGCCACTGTTTTTCCACGCTCCCTCTTGCCCCTGTTCTCTCCAGGGCTCTTTTGATACCCCTCCTCTTTTCAGTGAAGTCAGCATTTTTGAAATCCAAAACCTTTGACAGAAAGTTAACCATGGCAGAGAGGGAGCAGTTATGTGGGATAGCAGATGGTACTGCAGATAAGGAAGGAAGGATGGAAAACAAGGATATGGGAGATGTAAAGGTGGTAATCCTAGGGTCTTCATAATTAAGAGTATTCACTGGGAAAGGAAGGGGTGCCGAAATACAAGGAGGATGGTTTCATACCAGGGATGACAGTGGGGAGGGTGTGCCCAAGAATCAGGGAAATAATAAGGATGGTTGGAAGGATTCTAAACTTAGTTATACATACTTTATGTGTACCAATGACCTACTGTAGCTAGGAGGGAGGTGGGGTAGTGCAAGGTAGATTCAGGGAATTAGGGAAGATTTGTATAGAGGTAACAAGATTGCTGGCTTTCTCAGAAGTGATACCAGTACCAAGGGCCAGCACCATCAGGAAGAAAAGGATAGAGGAATTTAATGACAGGCTGATGTAATGGTACAGGGAGGAACAGTTCATATGTATTAGGGATTGGGGAAAACCTAGTCCAATAAAATACCCTTTTCACCTGACAGGCTACATCTCACTAGAGGGGGCTCAAGGGTACTAAGGGGCAAACTAGGGGGCACATAAGCAGTGATTTTAGTTTAAACTACTGAGGGGGCCAGTGGGCCTGCAGGCCCAAAGACTCTGAGATAAGGAGGTCAATGAAGAAATGAGAAAAAAAAGAAGAGAGGGAAGGGGAGGAAGCTCAGATTCTAGGTGGCAGGTGGTGTAGCTGAATGCACAAAGTCTTGGAAGCAAGATGGACAACCTGCCAGCCAGCCAGAGCAGTGGTAGCACTATTGCCTGTGGAGTTGATGACTCACATTTAGGATTAAGCACAGTGCATCAGAGGATCAGCTGGGGGGGAGGCAGAATGAACATCCCACAAACAGCTCTCCTCCTCCTCCAGGGAGAGGGTCATGGCTTCCCAGTGTATTAGTGACACCCAGTGGAGGCTGAGTGTGCACCATCAGGGCCACTCTTCAGGGGGAAGGCGATGGCTGATGACTGTAGGTTGGGTGTCGGAGCATGCCCAACCCACACTGACATCATTGAACATCTGCACCTCCAGGGAAACATAGAAGGAAAATGTCTTGGCTGGCCACACCATGAGACCCTGGACCTCTGCCTGAATAGCGACCCAGGCATAAGTTTCATCTGGGGCCTCAAGTAGATCTCAATCCCTCTCCTTGGGGAGCCCTGCTGCAGGAGTCAAGCTCTGAGCCTCCTGGTCCAGGTGCAGAAGAGGGGGTAGATCTCTCATGCCAAGTCAAGGTGCTAAAAAGAACTGAAAAAAAAAATTGTATGACCATCAGGCACTGTTAGCAGAAGTGAGGGTGGAAATAGCGTCAGTAACCGAGACTTGGGCCATACCACACCATGATTTGGACATCTTGATCCCTGAATATAAACTATACAGGAGGGACAGAGAGGTAGGGAATGGTTGGTTATCGGTTTATTTCAGGAAGGGTATAACATGCATGGTGGCTGAAAGAGGATCTAAGATGGTGGCTGCATGCTAAGTTGAGAGTCAGTTGAAGCAGGGAATTTTGTATGCTTTGTGTAAAATTTTGGTAAGAAATGCCACCATTGCCCTACCTTTGATTTGATTTTTCTTGCAAACAAACTCCTTTCTGGATTTTCTTGTGTTGTGCGGTTTCTTCTGTCTCTGTTTTTTGGTCTCCCCCCCCCCAGAACAAGAGGAGTCCTATCGGTGGAGGAGCCTGATGGAGCTGAGGGGGGGTGATGGTAACCCTGCAGGGGGTGAGTGACTTATAGAAATGGAATAAGAGTGGAAAGAAGGAGCTGAGACAGTTGAGAGAGTTGAACGAGCTGAACGAGTTGAAGGGTGAAGTGCAGGAATACTGTGGAAGTAAAGGAAAGGAAAGTGTGAGAAAGCATTGGGAGAGAGGCATAACCGTGAAGCAAACAGCACTGAACAACAAGTACACCAAGTACAATGAGTCCTGGGGAAGTTAAAACTTTCCCTGTAATTTTATTAAAGCCTATGTTAAAAGCCTATGTAACCTTTACATAAGTGTCTTATAGAAGTGCTTGTGTAAACGTCTTTTTGATATTTCTGTTGACTTTTGCTTTCTCTGGAAGTGTTAGGGTTGATTTTGGCTGCGCTATTCCCTAATTTGCTTCCTAAATTGCTCTCCCTTGTTTTATATGAGTTCACCTATTCCTCTATTTCTCTATTTCTTTTCCTTGTATCTAGCATAGGGGAGCTTTCAGTAATTAAGGTCACTGATACAGTGCTGGCTAGTAATTTTACTCTAGGGTATGATTAAGCCACAATTATTAGTGTATTCATAAGTGTACTGTGTTGATAAATTAGCAAACTGATTAATAATGCAATGCGATTTGCTGCACTGTGCTATGCTGTATTGTGCCGTGCCATTGATTAAAGCTAATTAGACTGATTGGGTTACAAGGGGCCGCACGGGTCACACGGGCCATACTAACTGTGTTTAATTGAAATTGTTGATGCTTTGAGCTATATAAACCAGTTTCCTAACATTTTACTCTACCTTGTCATTTTTCTTCCCTGTGCGAAGAGGAAGGATATTAGGCACAGACACCAGACAGCAGAGTGCAGCTAGCCAATTCTGCTTTTTCATCGGCTCTGTATGTTTTTCCCCTTGGATATTATCTTGATTTATTTTGTGGCTGGCTATGTATAACTGAAATGATTAAGGTAAATTATATTTTATGCTCTCTGATGTATGTTTATTAATAAGCAGGGTTTGTATTTATTAAGGCTTGCTTTTTATTTAATTTTTTTTTTTACATTGTGCATTGGCATTGATTCATATTTTTTTTTTTTTTTTTATTTTTTTTTAGGAGCCAGTTATTTAAAGTTTTAAATACTGAGATATTTTGCCATCTTTTTAAAGCTCCGTAATAGCTGATGGATGGTTAAAATTAAGAAGACAGTTCAGACCTGTGTGAAGCAATTTGAACTCAGAGGAAACCTTAATATCCTGTCCTGATTACTTTGTTGGGATAGGCTCCTGCAAGACAGTTAAAAAGGGCTACCGATTGATTGTTTAAAGGCTTTTGGACTTTGGAGCTGTGAAGACATAGACAGAGTGGAGGCTGTTCAGAGGAGGGCAACCAAAATGGTGCAGGGTCTGCACCAGAAGACATAGAAGGAGAGACTAAAGCAGCTTAATATTTATACCCTTGAGGAAAGGAGGGGGAGGGGGACATGATAGAAACTTTCAAGTATCTCAAGGGAATTAACAAAGTATAAGAGGGTAGCATCTTTCAGAGAAGAGATGTGCAAGAACAACGGGGCACAATTTGAAGATATAGGGTGGAACGGCTCAGAGGTAATGTTAGAAAGTATTTTTTCACAGAGAGGGTTATGGATGCATGGAACAGTCTTCCTGAGGAGGTTGTGGAGTCAGGAACAGTGGGAGAATTCAAGAATGCATGGGACAGGCATAAAGCAATTCTAGTGTGGGGTAGGAGGAAGTAAGCTGTTGGTTAACTAGAATCTGAAGCTTATCCATCAGGTAGAGAAATGGGCAGACTAGGAGGGCCAAGCAGTCCTTATCTGCCATCAAATTCTATTCTTCTATGTTTCTATGTGAATAACTTTATTAAGTTGGCTTAATAATCTATTTCCAGACTGCATCAGGGTTGGAAGCTGTGAACTGTAAACAGTTGACAAAGGAAATGAAGAAGAATGACTCAAAGAAAGAGAAATCTGGAGACCCCTATGTCTTTTTGTCTACCTTGGACTTTTATGTAAAGGGAATTTTACATTTTAATAATTAAACAGTGGCTAATGGTTAATGTCATTTGCAACCTGGTGATTTAAAATGACTTAAATTGGAATACTGTGACTTTTATGCTGGTGATTTGTGTAACTGATATTAAAGCATATACATTCCAGCTTAGTGCTAGGAGAAAAGTGTGTATTTGAATTGGACACAAAGGGATACTATGGCAAATAAAACAAACTCTAGTCCAAAGGGCCAAAAAAAGGAAGGGGAAAACAAATTTAATGCCCAAACAGATGCCAGGCTACATAAAAAAATTACTAACTACTTAATTACTCCAGGTTCCCAGCTAGAGTTAGTTGGGTCAGAAAGTATTGTTTGAGTTAAAGGCTCCTTAATACCAAATAAGACATTGTCTCCTATTAGGTGGTCCCACTCCTTGCCTCTTACTTTTGAGCACCCCCTTAATGAGAAAGATACATAATTTAGAGTATATGGAAGAGGAAGTTGTGTTGACCAAGTGTGATAGTATGGATTTACATAAAGACCCGATTAATGGACATTCTTTTCAGAATAATGATCCTTGTATTAAGATAACAAAGGAGGATCAGAGACACGCTAGCTCAAATGCAGCTATAGATAGAGACTCCCATAATGCTTCTAATGAATTGACTGCCAGGAGAGCTTTTTTCATGGATTTTGAGAATTTTATCTCCCCCTATACAGATAGAATAAATCTTGACCCACCCACCTCATACCTTTAGATATTCCACATCTTTGGGAGAA
The DNA here is from genome assembly GCA_016271365.2 of Neoceratodus forsteri. NCBI lineage: Eukaryota > Metazoa > Chordata > Ceratodontiformes > Ceratodontidae > Neoceratodus > Neoceratodus forsteri. Next base: position 325,076,316 of record CM057458.1, read on the forward strand.
TGACACTAAAGAAGGGAACATAAATAACACGGTTCCCCTTGATAATAAGAGAATGAAAGCTGGAAGAAATGAATCAAATAACAAAGATTGTAAACCCATTGTTACTGGGGCAGATTATCTGAATCAGGTTTGGGAAGAGATTTTAGTAATTAAAAATGCTGTAATTAAACAAATGGACATTTTGAATCAGTTACTTGAAACATTAAAAGTTATGGATGGAAAAAAAAAATAACATTTAAAGGGAATGAGGGACATAGAACATGTGACCAAAAGGACAAGGATTCCCTGGCTTGTATACAATTAAATAAGAAGTGTTTGGGAGGCAAGGGGAAAAGCATTATTAGTAATTCTAGAGTCATGAATAGGAGAGTGGAGAGGGATTAGAACGTCAAAGAATGGGAGAACAAAAAGGAATTCTAGAACATAATAAAGAAAGAATCAAGATGACTACTGTCCTGATATTGGAGAAGGACAAATTAGCTATGCAGAAATTGGTTGAAGAAATTAGGTCACATAAAAGGGGGAAAAGGAAAAGGAGAAAGGTAGTAATATGATAGGAAAGAGTAAGATCTCATCTATTCCTGACTTACAGACTATTAGAGAGAAGGGAGTGGAGAGTAGTAAAAATAGTAACAGAGTAAATACAAGTGTTCAGACTAGCAGGATATGGGTAGAGGATAATCCTTCTGATAGGGCTAAGGAAGGGAATCCTGTAGGATTATATGAGCCTAATTACATGGATGTTAAGGATCGAGAATTTTCTCAGGGTATAAGGCTGCCAATGATTTTCTTGGATGGTATTCCCAAAAATAAGAGAGAGAATACAGTTATGTTGAAATTACTGGTGTATAATTTATGCAAAGGAGTGCTTGGAGCTAAATTTACATGGAATGACATTAGCTCCACATACAGATACCAGACAGGACCAGATAAAGGTATTACTTGTTTAGTCTTGAAATCATATAATTTAAGGAGACTTTTACTCACCAAAAAACAGGAGTTTAGGGACCTGGGTGTGAACTTGATTGATACAACAGCCAATTTAGGGAGAAATAGGAAGTGCAGAAGGGATAGTATTTACAACACTGGGAAAGTAATCACAAGAGGGAGTAATTTAAATTTAAGCAATAGGAATAAGCAAACATGTATTCCTGTAACATTACAAACTAGAATTACTGAATTCATTAAGCCAATAGAATTCATACATGCTTTGAGAGGGGAGAAAGAATCACCACAGAACAAGTTCTTTAGAGGCAGGAAAATTCTGGGACAAAGAATTAATTCAGAAAAAGTATTAGAAGTCTCCTCTTGTTTGGACAGCTCTTATACTTTAAATGAAGAGAAATGTCTAGCGTCTGATAGTACTAAGTCTACCATTTCAATCAGCACTAATTGACAGCAGAAAGAGCTTTTAATTATTAGTTGGAACATTGAAGGCCTTCCAGGAAAATTTACAGACTCTGGATTTTTTAAGAAGTTAACAGATCATGTTATAGTCCTCCTTCAAGAGACCTGGATGCTAAAAGATGATTTTTGCATACCAGGGTATAGGAACTAGGCTAAAAAGGTAATAAAACACATAACTTTGGTAGGCCAAAAGGAGGGTTAATTATATTGGCCTCAATCAGTAGAATTACAGAGTGTATACAAATTGAATTTGATAACCCTTTGAAGCTAAAGGTTAAATTTGAATTGTTCAATCAGGAGACACTCATAATTCTAAATATGTATATTCCCCCATTGACACTTATGGGTGTAATAAAGTCAATGGATTCATTTCATGAAACAATTATATTTATACAGACAACCTATCCAGCTGCAACCATATTGATGATGGGTGATTTTAATGTAAGAATAGGAAAACTGCAAGAAATATATGACCCAGTTTGGCACCTGGATGACATATTTAGAATACCTTTAAGGGGCTATAGAGACAATACAATAAATGGGAATAGTAAAAAATTAATGAATTTAGTGGCAGAATTGAACTTAAGAATTTTCAATGGTAGAACAGAAGGAGATAAACAAGTGGAAATTACTTATCCAACATCTACAGGTGGTAGTATTCTTGATCTAGCTTTAATAGATGTTTTTTTCTTATTCAAGAGTAAATAAATTAATTATTCCCTCTACATGGGGAAAGTGATCACTACCCCTTAATAGTTCATTACAAAATTTTGAATGATACTAATCAAGCTTTTGTGGTGGATCCACAAAAAGCAGATGAAAATCTTATAATATATAATAAAAAGTTAATGAGATGGACCCCACAATTAACTTCTTTTATTAAGCCCCTTCTAGAGAATTGGGATTTTGGGAAATTAGGAGCTAATATTAATCCAATACAGGAATATAATAATTTAATATCTTATTCAAAAGACTATATTCATAAAAAGAAGGCAAACAATATTAATATTAGAACTAAGGGGATAAGAATGAACATGCCTTGGTTTGATAGGGAATGTGAAAATCATAGAAGGGTGATGAATAAAATAGGAAGGCATTCAAAGAAGATGACAGATTGGTTTCCTAGAATGTCTATGAAATGACTTAAAAAAGAATATTAGGACCTTATTAATAAAAAGAAAAATCAGTATAGGAGGGGATTATGGCATATATTACAAGAAATAATACTAAGGATAACAAATCATTTGAGGAATAGGTGGCACTGGGCACTGCTAATATTGATATAAACACACATTCAGTTATTCCTGGCAGTACTTGGGAAGAGTTCTTTATTAAAAAAACATGAAGTTCCAAAAAAGTATCCTTATTTTTCTGCCAAACTTGGAGTACTCTCAGCAACTATTACCTGAACTTAAGATAACAGTGGCAGATGTTAAGTGGGCCATTATGGCACAAAGGAAGAATAAGGCCCCAGGTATTGATTTGCTGGGAGCAGAATTTTTCCAGGCCCTTCCTGATTGGTGGGCCAATAAACTCACTATACTTTTCAATTACATATTAGAAAAAGGAGTCTTACCAGAAGAGTGGTTGACTAGTTTTATAGTTCCAATTTATAAGAAAGGAGATATTAACAATGCAGGAAATTATAGACCTATTAGTTTATCATGTATTGCAGAGAACATTTTTACCTGAGTCATTCTACAGAGATTGGGGAATTGGGTAATGGAGAATAATTTGATCTCTGAAAAGCAGGCAGGATTCAGATAGGAAAAAGGGACTATGAATAATATATTTATTCTTACATTTCTTGTAGATACATATTGCATATAGCAAAAGGGAGTTTTATATACTGTTTTTGGGGGGGCTTGAAAGCAGCCTTTGATAGTTTGGATAGGGAGATATTGTGGGTTTTATTACAAGATCTAGGTATCCAGCCTGAATTGCTGAATGTACTGAGGTGTTTGCATGATAAGACTTATGCCTTGATTAGGATATCAAGAGATGGTTATACCTCTCAACCAATTCCCCTGGAAAAGGGGGTTAAACTGGGATGCCTGCTGGCACTGCTATTATTTAATTTATGTATGGAGAAAATAATAAGGGAAATAAAAGCCATAAATTGTGCAGCACCTAGTATATATGGGGAAAGAGTAAGCATCCTGGTATATGCAGATGACACTGTGTTATGTTCTTTAACCAAAAATGGAATAACACAGGCCCTGGAAAGGTGTATTCATGTACTTGGAAGCTTGGAGTTGGTTGTAAACAGTGAAACATCAGCTATTTTGATTTTTGCAAAAAAAGAAAATTCAACATAAGAGCTGGGTTATAAGTAATCTAAGTTTTGAAATAAGAAATGAATATACCTATCTAGGGGTCATTTTCAATATAAAAGGGTCCTGGAGTTCACATTTTAGTTGGTGTAAGAAGCAAGCTATAAGTGCTTCTAGAGTTATGTTTAGGTTTGCTCAAAACTTCGCAGGTAATGCCTATAGAGCTTTTGAGTCCAAATCTATTGGTATACTATTATATGGCTCAGAAATGTGGGCCTTTTCAAAGAATGCATTGACACTAGAAACAGTACAAAATATGTTTCATAAGGTAATTTTTGGCCTACCTTATAGAACTCCTACAGCTGTACTAAGAACTGAGCTTCATATCATCCCTATAAATATGCAAGCACAATTTAGGGCTTTGGGCTTGTGGAAACAATTATGTTGGCAGCTCCAAACACATTATTATCTAAATGTCGGGTAGAGATAAAAAGTAAAAGTAAGACTATGCTTGGGGGGGTGGTTTCAAGAGCTTAATATTCGAGTAACTATATCTGGTATGCCCCCATTTGGGACGTGTTGATTATGAATATTGACCAACACATAAGTATGGCTAAGCAGAGGATAAGAGATATTCATTTTCAGATGGAATTTAGTAAAATAAGAGAGATTCCCTATTTTGAAAGTTATTTAGGCCATAAACAAAATATGGAACGTGAACCTTATTTAACTTTTTGCGAGAATAGTATCCAAAGAAATGCCTTATGTAAATTCAGATTGGGAATATTTAAAGTTGATTCTAGAAGAGGGTATTTTTTTGGTCCTTGTAATAAGGTATGTCCCTATGATTTTATCACTGTTATAAATATTAACCACCTGATATTTGAATGTCCATGGCTTATGAAATGCAGAGAACAATGGTTAAAACCAATTTGGGGTCACCTTGAAAACAGTAAGTCTAGAAATGTGATAGATTGCATGCTATCTTCCAACAAGCCTGCCCATATGTATGCAATAGCTAATTTTGCTAAGTTTGCACAGTATAATTTAAATGGTTGGAGGCCGAATGAATTTTGAATTATAATTTTTATACTGTTTTGCTGTAATGATTATGAGATGATGTGATGTAATTTATAAATGTGGTAATATTTTGTTTGTCATGATTTTATATCTGTACGTACCTAAATAAAGAATCTTTGAATTGACATGCACAAGGGAGGAGTTTGAGAAGGGGATGGTGGAAGTATTGTGGGTTTAGTTATGGTACAATAGAAGGAGAAAGCTAAGGTTGGGGGCGGTTTAAAGACCACCCATCCAGAAAGAGGAAAGGGACAGGAAACTGAACTTGCAAATATTGGAAGTTGCAGGGAAAGGAGTGGTGGTAATAGTGGAAGACTTCAACCTGCCCAAGGTAGACTGGAGAGTACCATCCACAACATGTGCTGGGGTCAGATAATCCTAGAAGAGTTGCAGAGTGGGTTCCTGACTCAGCGCATCAGAGAACTCACCAGGAAGGGGCAATCCTTGATCTAGTACTCATGAATGGGGAGCACGTGTAAAAAATAATCATTACAGGGCCCCAGGGTGGAAGTGACCACTGTGCAGTGTGGTTTTGGTTGGATATAGACAGGGAAAACATCCCCACTAAAACCAAAAATCAGGATTTTAGGATGGCAGACTTCATGAAGATGGGCAACATGCTAAAGAGGTACCTGGTAGGCATGAGAGCAGATATGGTGGTGGACTAAAGATGGTCCATTATTAAGGATGGAATAATGGTTGCCACAGAGGAGTTCATTAGGCTCAAAGGGAAGAACTAAAAAGCACCCAGCTGGTTCAGTACTGAGGTAACTAAGACAGTAAGGGACAAGAGGATAACCCGTAGAAAAGTCAGAAAGACCAAGAAAGAGGTGGAGTGGAAGAATTACCTAAGGTTGGCTAGTGTGGCAAGTAAAGTAGCCTGGTAGGCTAAGGCACAGATGTAATTGCATACAGTTGAGGGAACTGAGATGGGGAGAAGGCCTTTTTTTACTACATAAGCAAGAAAAGGGACAAGAAGGATAGGACTGTTAGGCTTTGAAAAAGGAATGAATGGGTAGAATTAAACAGGAAAAAAGTAGAAGTACTGAAGGAATACTTCTGTTGCATTTTCAACAGTGAGAAAGACAGAATGATGCCTACAGGAGGGACATGAGGAATGGGGAAGGGGAGCACAGATGTGGTGGTAGAGGAGGATAGAGTTAGGAAGGACTGCTAGCATTGAAGATGGACAAGTCACCAGGCCTAGACATCATACACCCAATGGTACTAATGAAACAGGCAGAAGTGCTTGTGGGGCCACTGGCAGACCTGTTCAGTAGTTCACCGGAGTCAGGCATGGTACCACACAACTGGAGAATGGCACATGTGGTGCCCCTCCATAAAAGTGGTCCCAAGAATAACTCAGGGAATTGCAGATCTGTCAGTCTGAACTTAATCATGTGCAGGCTCATGGAGACCATCATTAAGGAAAAGTTGGTACAGAACATCTAAAGGAGCATGGTCTCCAGTATGCAAGGCAGTATGGGTTTATGGGAGGGAGATTGTGTCAAATGAATCTAATTGACGTCTTTGACTGGGTCACTAAGGCAGTAGACTGGGACCAAGTGGTGGACATCCTTTATCTGGACTTCAGCAAGGGCTTTGACTCTGTACTCAACAAAAGGTTGATCAGGAATTTGGCAGATCTCGGGGCTGGGGATGAGAGGACCAGATGGGTAGAAAACTGGCTGAGGAACAGGACTCAGAGGGTGGGGAAGGGGAGTTGTCTAGCACCAGGGAGATAATAAGTAGGGTCCCAAAGAGCTCAAAGATGGGACCAGTATTGTTCAATGTTTTCATCAGTGATATTAGTAATGGAATTAAGGGTAAAATGCATCTATTTGTGGATGACACCAGGCTATGTGGGAGGGTGGACACAGCCAAAGAGATACAGGATCTACAGGATGATCTAAAACAGCTTAGCGATGGTACAAAATTTGGCATTTTGGTTTCAATGCCATGAAATGCAAAGTCATGCACCTTGGAGCCAAACATTCTAGGATAGAGTACTACTTTTGGGGGGGGGCGAATATCTGCAAAAGAGGAGGGGAAGGATCTGGGAGTGATGATCACTAGTGACCAGAAACACTCCAACAGTGCAGGAAAGCAGCAGCATGGCTGAATAAGACTTTCAGATGCATAGTCAGGGGGATCAGCAGTGGGTGAGAGGAGGTTATGCTGCCCTTGCATGGGTCACTGGTGAGGCCACATATAAGTATGGAGTACAGTTCTGGTGCCCACACTTTAAAATTGACATTAGCTTGCTGGAGATGGTCCAGAGGAGGGCAATAAAGATGACTGTGGGTCAGCAGGGTAAAGCATATGAGGAGAGATTAGGTGCCCTGAACATGTACTCCCTGGAGAAGATGAGAGAGAGGGACATAATAGTGACCTTCAAGTACTTGAAAGGGATAAATAGGGTGGATAAGGTGGGACTCTTTAAGCTAAGTGGCAGTGGAAACACAAGGAGGCACAGTCTTATGCTGGAGGGGTGGGTTGGGAGGAGGTTAAGAAGCAATTCTTCATGCAGAAGGTGGTGGCTAGTTGGAATGCACTGCCAGAAAAGGTGGTCTCATTGAAGATGGTGGGCAGCTTCAAGAGAACGGGAAAGACATAAGGGGAACATAAGTGTCATTGGAGGGAATGATGGAAAGGATGGGAGGATTGTGGGGGGAGTGGCAGAGTGAGTAGCTTAAGCTATGGACCTTGTAATTCAAGCAGACTAAATAGACCAAATGACCTTATTCTGATGGCTTCTTCTTATGTTCATACAAGACAGTGCTACCATAGGAGGAGTCCTTGGCTTCAAAGATCCTACAGTCAAGAAAGTAGAGGACACAATTAAGAAGGCCCATAGAATCTTAATGATGTCCATGAAGGCTTACACATCAGCTATCTACACCACCAAGGCCATTCTCAGATGGCTGGAAGACATACAAGATCTACCCCAAACCAGCTCCCACAGGGCCACAATGGACTATGCCATCCACAACTTCATGATGTTCTCTCACCCCATTGCTACAATAACAAAACCCAGAAGATGCTATGGCTAAAGTTATGGCAGGTGGGTAAAGGATGAAAGAACTTGCTAACAAAGTTGCAGTTCAAGGGAGACATGATGTTTGTTCCTGACCTAGAAAAGTGAAAAAGAGGCGAGAAAGTAAAGACTTACCCGGGAGATCTATCATCCCACCATCTTTTCATAACAACCACTTTTGCAGCTTCTCTCAAAGAGGCTGCAAATCCAACCTCTTTCAACTGTTTAAATCTTGAACTTTGGGTTCAGACAAAACTTCTTCAACCACAGAGACTGTCATCAAAACCATAGAGTTCGAAACGGATGTCTCAGGGCCAGAGAAGGATTCACACCAACAATGGACACAGAAACTACCAGGCATGAGGAGTCACAGGCCCAGGTCTCAGACCTGACAGTGAAAGGAAGACTGCAAGAGTTTGCTGGCACCTGAGTCAAGGTGGTTAGACAAATGGGTTCTGGAAGTAATCACCAAGGAGTATGTGATATACTTCAACAGTGTTTTAAGAAACTCCAGATTCATCCTGTTTCACAAATTGACATGCAACCCCAATACACCAGACAAGAGCACTCCTGAATCAACTCCTACAGGAGGGTGGCACAGTCCCAGTGCCAACTGACAAGTGAAAATCAGGAGACTAGTCTATCTTCCTTTTGGTTCCTAAAAAGACAGGAAACTGCTGACCAATTTTGAGTCTCAAGTTCGTGAACAAGTTTGTGAGGTACAGAAAATTCAAGATGGTGACCCTGCATTTCACCATAGCAATGGACCAGAATGGCAACCAGCTCTACTAAATAGAACTGAAGGATGCCAACCTCCACATGCCCATTTGACCATCTCACCACAAATTCTTGTGATTCTGCATTCTGGACCAACACTTTTAGTACAAATGCCTTTTGTTCAGTCTGGCATTGGCCCCCCGAGTCTTCAACAAGATCGTGGTGGCTCTGGCAGTGAAACTGAGAGCAGAGGGCATTCATGTGGTCCCCTACCTGGATGACTGGTTGATTCAGCCCAGTACCAGGGAAGCACTGGAAAATACAAGAAGGGCACAGGACATTCTGACTTAGCATGGATGGATCATCAACAAGATCAAGAGCAACCAGAGTTGATCTTCAACACCAAAAGGAGAATAGTCCACTTATCAAACACCAGCATGAAAAAAACCTGCAGTTTCACTGCAACTGGATATTCTCATGTGGTCATCCCATGAACTGAGACCTAATGCAACTCCTGTGCCTCATGGCGACATGTGCAGATCTCCACAACTGGACAAGATTCCATATGAGACCTCTACAGAGATTCATTCTTGTCAGTTGAGACCACTCTTCACAAAATTATCAAAAGAAATACCTGCTGCCACCAGCACTGAAGAGATCCATATGGTGGTGGGACTCACCCAGACAATGTGATCAAAGGGCCAAATCTCAACCAACAGATCACCAGTACCATGGACTTAGACACCAGCTTATTATGGTAGGATGCAGTCTTGAGCTCCAGAACAGTGTAAGACAGTTGTCTTCAATAGTGTCCCATCTTCCCATCAACATTTTGGAGACAAGAGTAATCCAACTGGCCCTCAAACCCTTCAAGGCTAATGTAGAGAACCACCACACCAGGGTGCAGAAGGACAAGAGGGTTGCCATGTTCTACATAAACAAGTGGGGGTAATGAAGAACAGGGTGAAGGCCAAGGAAGCTTCCATCCTCCTGATACTGTATGTGCAGAGACGTATCTCCTCAGATTACCAGCCATTCATCTAAGGGGGTCAACTGAATATGCAAGTGGACTGGCTCAGTTGTCAGACTATGCAGCTGGGAGAATGAGGATTAACCCCTGAGGTGTTTTGAAAAATTCAAGAATAATGGGCCCCTTTCCCAATAGACTGAATGGGCACTGCCAAGAACAAACAGATAAACACGTTCTTCTCTAGGTACAGAGAAAAAAAATCAGCAGGCATAGATGCCCTATCAGCATCCTGGCAGTTCAAGAGAGCATTTGTGTTTCCACTGATCTCCATGACAGGTACCGTGATGCAAAGGATCCAAGACACCAGCAGCACAGTGGTTCTCATGGAACCAAACTGGCCAAGATGAGCATAGTATGCATCAGTCATGCAAATGACCAAAAATCAACCACTGACTCTGCCTCCCCAGTGCAACCTCTTATCTCAGAGTGCCGTCCTTTGCTTGGACCCGAACTCCTCCCAGCTGATAACATGACTACTTAGAGGCTCAGACTGCTAAATTTGGGGTATCCGACAAAGCAGCTGACACCAGATTCAGGCTTGGAGACATTTCACCAACTGTGCCTATGAGAGACACTGGTTAATTTTCTCTAGACGGTGCAGATCAAAAGGCATAAATCTCACTGACTACTGTGTGCCTCAGATATCTGACTTCCAACAGGAGCATTTTGAAAAAGGCTTCTCCATGACTTCTCTTCCAGTTTAAACAGCAGCTATCAGAGTTATCAGATGGGAAACTAATGGTTGCCTGCCAGGAGCCCACTCCCTGGTCCATATTTTTCTCAAAGTCACTGAAAATATTAAACCCAAGACAACTCCACCATTGCCCCATGGAATCTACACGTGGTGCTAGACGGTTTGACTATACCCCATTTGAAACCCTGGACTCTGTGTTTCTGCATTTTTTTAATGTTAAAGATTGTGTTTTTGGTTGCTATTTGTTCAGCTTGAAGAACTAGTGAGCTTCGGGCCTTATCCTGTGCAAAGCACTAGCTATACTTCCAGAGAAACAGAGTGGTGCTGAAGACCATTACCACTTTCTTCCTGAAGGTAGCCTCAGCCTTCCATCTCACTCGGAGATTTCCCATCCCATGTTTGATCCCAACTCTAACAATACTTAGAGGAAGGACCTCCTCCTCCTGGACTTGAGCTGCTCCATCAAAGACTACTTAAGTAAAACAGTCTCTTTCAGGACATCTGAGAGGATGCTCATTTTCAGCCAAGGGTGCCAAGCGGGCCTGGCTGCTTCAAGGTCCATCCTAGCCCAGTGGTTAAAGATCACCATCTCAGAGGCCTATAGAGCCTCTCCATTTCCTTGTCCAGGTTAGGTTAAGGCTCACTCAATGAAGGCAGTAGCCGCCTTGTGGGCAGAACACATTGCAGCTGCCATCAATCAGATCTGCACAACAGCCACTTGGTTATCCAACCATACCTTCTGCAGACATTACAGACTAGACACCTGGGATCAATTTTCAATGGTCAGAGAATGATGTAAGGTGCTTGCACTAGAAAAGAATGATGCAAGGAGCAAGCTGCAGGGGTAAGCTGTGTCAGAACTTCTATACAGGCACAAGGGAGGCAGCAACATAAATGAAAACCAGATTCTCTGACAAAGGAATTAATTACAGGTAAAAGAAATTGGGCTTCACAGTAACCTGAACAAAGTGACCTATAACAATAAGTACCAATTAAAACTTGTTTATTACATAAAAAACAAGTGCAAATTACAGCAATGACATAGCAGCAACCCCCAACATAAACCATCCACGTTTCACGTATTACATTGGCTTTTTCAAGGTGTAGCTGACTGGTGTGAGTGACCCTATTAAAAGATACCTGTTAAAGGGATCTACCCTGCTTTTTTCATACCTGGTAGTACACTGAACACACATAACCCATTAAACAGCACAAAAGCATGCCCATATAATATATGCATATGTACATCACTTAAAGATCACCATCTTGGAGGCCTACAGGGCCTCCCCACTCCCTTGCCTGACTTAGGGTAAGGCTCACTCAACCAAGGCAGTAGCCACCTCATGAGCAGAGCATATTGTGACTTCCATCAATGAGATCTGCACAGCAGCCACTTGGTCATCCATCCATACCTTCTCCAGACATTACAGACTAGACACCTGGGGCTCGATTTTCAAAGATCAGAGAATGACGCAAGGTGCTTGCACCAGAAAAGAATGATGCAGAGAGCAAGCTGCATCAAAACTTGCATCAATTCTGATTTTCTAAAGCTGCTTGCATCAAAAGTAAAACTTCCTGCACCAAAGTGACTTGCATCAGGCTTTCATCAAAAAAAGGGTGTGCAGTGTTGCAACAGGACTTTCCACAAAAATGATGCACCACCCCCTTTTTTTTATTTTCAAAGGTGGAAGCTGTTGAAACTGCACCGAAGATGCATGTTGCTATCAGACCAATCTGGGCTGGTCTGACTGATACTGGAGCATATAAAGGCGAGGGTAGATTATGTAGCAGGTTGGTTTTAGAGCCAATATTCCCCTTCGAGACTAGTTTAGAGAGTTTCAGGGGCTTAACATGCCACTGTCTTGGCCATTTCATCCATGTTACTTTTTGACTTTGTTTGAGTCATTTCTTGCCCCATGCTTCATCATTTTGATGAAGCTTTAAGTCACATTTTTGCTTCATGCATCATCTTTTTACACTGCTTGTGTCATTCCCACTCTATACATCACTTGTCTTTTTGACTCAGTTTGAGATATGCTCATGCCCTGCATCATCATTTTGATTCAGCTTGAGTAACTCTCAACCCATTAATTTTTGACTCAGCTTATGTTATTCTCTCCACAACGACATATTTTTGGAACAGGTGATCTTACGTCATTTTGGGTGATTTTGATACAGAGAATGCTATTCTTGCAAAATACAGCAGAGTATTTAATGCACCTGGATTTGATGCAAGCTGGGGGTTTTGGGGTTTTATTTTTATTTTTTTAGGCACCTTGTGTCTGTCCAAAGGCCCTACAAAAATCCAGCCCATGGAGTCAGGACAAACCTAGCTTTGGTCACTTGGTATTACAGTCTGTTTTTAGACTCCTTCCCCCTCATCCCAACCACCTCCCCCCCCCCTTGTCTTGGGACACTGCTTCTTAAGCACTCAGCTGTGATGACTCAGACAGCTGTAAATAGGTGTTAGGGATATTGGTAATTTACTGACCTGGTAAGGGTGATTTTAGAAACCCCTTTTTGCAGCACTCCACTTCGGTATCCCAACAGGAGAGTGCAGGGTTTAGGGTGAGGAGATGTGAGATCTGGCAGGAGGGCAAAGGCAATGGGTGCAGTATGGACATTGGAGCTTGTAGCTCCTTCCTTTTGCTCTGACTGCGTACATGTACTGTACATGATCTCTGCCCTCCTCCACCATTGCTGCTGACTGGAGGTGTTTATATAATATTTAGGTGGGGTGCAGGTAGCTTCCCACATCACACTGGTTGTCTGGGATGTCTTTGTATTTTTCCAGACAGGTGCTTGCCATATATGTCGCTGCATGGTACTGCTTCTCAGAGGTGGTGTTTGAAAGTGTTTGCATTCTGACTTCTTATCGACCTTATTGGTCCTCACTCCCCCTGATTCCAGCTTCTTGCTGTTGGTCTCTTGACCTTTGGTGAGATAGTTTCCGCTCTAATGTGGCTGACCCCTCCACTTCCCACCCGACAAGGAGGAACGTGGGTTTCTTCATGTTGTTTAATGTAGTTCTATGTCATAATCGTGAAAATAATATGGCGACTCGCACAAGAGCGAATACATTTCACCGAATTCAAAATTTCTCTACTTAGCAAACACACCACATCTAAAATCAGTGACGGCTGTGGATGATATGATTTAACATTTAATTTGGAGGGCTATGCCCCCCGCACCTCTCTTTGCAGAGGGTAAGCCCTTCACACACTTCTAATTATTATATTCAACTACGGGAGCAGGGCGGACACTGGGGGACAGAGGAACCCAGGGCAGGGGGATACCCTGGCTGGGGCAATACAGGCAGGGGAACAACAGGATGAAAAGCAAAAAAAAAAAATCTAACAGCTTACAGACAGTGACATAAAAAATAACCTGCAGCCAGTCCCAAACCCAGAACCATCACCACTCTGGGTGGTGACCGCATCACTACACCAGACAGCCAGCTTGGCAGTAGCAGGCTGCACTCCCATACCTAAATCCTAACACTATTCAATCCCCACCCCCTTCAGTCACTCTTGCTTTTTTATCCCTCCACCTTCACTATATCCTCCCAGTCTCTACTCCATTGGGCGAGCAATTTAATCACTCATATGTGAGTCGCTCAATTTTCTACACCGATATTATGTGATACCATTTAATGTACTTGTTGGTGAAGTGTTTAGACTTGATGATTTAGCCACTAGTTGTATGCTCAAGTACAGTATAGAAAGTTAGATTTGCTTTTTGTCTTGTTTAATCAATAAAGTCCTTTGAATCTGTTGCAATACACTGTGTCTTACCCTATGTTTTATTCTCTTCACTCAGTGCTTCTGTATGGTTAACCAGTTTTAATCCTAGGAAATATAGCTTGAGTAGTTTATTGCCAAGGAATGATACAGTAGGAAGAGTGGAATCAGAATCAGAATCAGGTACCATGTTTCTTTTTGTGCATCAGCCTATCAGAGGGCACCACTAAGACCCAGCTGAGATGATGTGTTGTGCTGTTAAAAGGTGACCCTATAATCACCTTTACCAGGTGAATAAACTACCATTTCTACCACTCCTACTCAGTACTCCAGTGTGATGATGATAATAACTTTCAAGATAGGAATTGCCTCAACACTAACAACAAGATATAATGGTAACTTGAGGTCAGCTGCAAATACATCACCTGTTATATCACAATTTTTATCTCCACTGTCATGTTATCAGGCAATAGTGACCATATGAGCATATGAATTGGCAGCAGAGACAGGCGATATGGTCTACCAAGTCTGCATGATTGTGCAGGTAGCCCCTCAGCATGCAGCTGCCCCACCCTTCCCTTCCCTCCTCACCAAACTTCCTCCCTCACTCTGTCCCATCCCCTCTTGAAGCAGCCCACCATCCTACAGGAAACCACCTCCTCGGGAAGAGTATTCCATTTGTCTACCACCCTTTCCATGAAATAATGGCTTCTGATTTCCCTCATGAATTTACCCCCTCCAGCCTCAGTTGATGCCCTCTAGTATCCCTCCCTCTTTGATCCAGAATATCTCTCCTGTATTAGCCTTTGTTTATCCCCTTCAGGTAGTTAAAGGTCTCGATCATATCTCCCCTGTGCCTCCTCTCTTCCAGTGAATACATGTTAAGCATGTTCAGCCTTTCTTCATATGAATTCCCCTCCAAACTCTGGATCATCTATGTTGCTCTGCACTGCACCCCCTCCAACAGTCTGATGTCACTCTTCAGAAATGGGAGCCAGTACTGCATGCAGTATTCCAGGTGTGGTCTGACCAGTGACCTGTACAAGTGAAGGATCACCTCACTATGTCTAGAAGAGATCCCCCTTGCTATACAGCCCAGCATTTTGTTGGCTTTCATTGTTGCCTTCCTGCACTGAACGGAGTTGTTCATATTCCCAATTATAATCATCCCCAGGTCCTTTTCTTCCTCTGTGCTCCCCAACTGTATCCCTCCCAGCTGATAGTTCCTCCTCTGGTTCTTAGCTCTGAAGTGCAGTACCTTGTACTTCTTGGCATTGAACCCCAACTGCCATGTTTACGACCATTCCTGTAGTTTAGTCAGGTCTCCCTGCAGTTGCCTCCACCCCTTGATGTCATCCAACACAGCCCCCATCTTGGTATAGTCTGCGAACAGACCGATCTTACTCTGGGCTCTGTGCGAGATATCTGCTATGAATATCCCAAACAGCACTGGCCCAGTACCAATCCCTGTGGCTCCCCGCTTGTTACCGCTCTTGGCAATGACAATTTCCTCTCCAGCACCACCCTTTGCTGCCTGCCCTTCAGCCAGTTCGTGATCCATCTGACCATCTTAGTACCTACCTCTATATTTTCCAGCTTCCCCTAACCTCCCATGCATCACAGAATTGAAGGCCTTGCTGAAGTCCAAGTACAGCACATCCACTGCATAGCCCTTGTCCAGCTCCCTGGTCACCCAATCATAGTACTTAATCAGGTTTGTCTGGCAGGGCCTTCCTGTGACAAACCCATGTTGTTGCCTGTCCTGGAGACCACTGTCCTTCAAAATTGTCATTAGCCTCTCTTTAAGGATTGACTTCATGAGCTTTCCCACAATTGATGTGAGCCTCACTGGTCTGTAGTTACTTGGATCATCCTTTTGGCCACCTTTGTGAATGGGCACCACATGGGCTAACCTCCAGTCCTGTGGTATGCATCCTGTGTGCAGAGAGGTATTGGACAAGTCAGCTAGTGGTCTAACCAGGCTCCCTGCCAGCTCCTTGAGTACCCTAGGGTGAATGCCGTCAGGTGCCTTGTCCACCCGCAGTGCCCTCAGTCCTTCCAGTATTCTGCCCTCTGTAATTTATACATCTGTCACCCCTTCCCCTCCTCCACCACTTCCATGTGATAACTGTCCACCCCTCTCTACCATGAATACAGAGAAGAAGTACTCATTCAGTACCTCTGCCTGCTCCTCCCCCTTCTCTACCCATCCCCCTTCCTTCTTGAGTCTCGCTATCTGGTCCCCATTCTTTTTTCTTTCACCAATGTAGCTGATGAAGTCCTTTTCTCCATCCTTAATGCCCTGTGCCATCCTCAGCTCTCTGGATGCCTTGGCAGCTCTGACCGTTCTTGTAACCTCCTGTATTTCTTTGTATACTCCTCCCTGTCTTCCCCCCTCCCTGTTCTCTAGAATCTTTAGAAAGCTCTCCTCTTTAATTTGAATTTAACTGGATTGTGAAACTACCCTGATATACAAAGTTGGCAAATATTCTTAACATTACTGCCAAGCTGAGCAATCCCCTGCTTCAGGGTATGATAGAACTGCAGATCATTGTGACTGGGCCCATTTGCTGAATACTGACATGGGTTAATGGGCCTTGTGGCATGATGACCGCTTCCATAATCAGCCACCCTCTTTATCCACTAAGGAGAGTTTAATGGTCCACTTAAGTTTTTTCTGCAGTAAAACATAGGGCTGTGCACTTCCACCACTACCCAATCTCGCAAACGTTTACCTGCCTGATGTAGTGGCCCATAGGGTACAGTAGCAATCCACTGAAAATGCATTCCACATAGAAGGGGATCATGGGTGAGGTACAGGCTATAATGTGGAATGCGAGGGGAATGAATTCACCTGTTAAGACAAAAAAAGTTATGTTGCATTTTAAGAAATTAAAGGTACAGATAGCCTTTCTACAAGAGACTCTCCTTACTGGAATAGAGGCAGGGCAGTGTGTATCTCATGTACAGGGCCATACTGCATGTTCCTCGTTCTCCATGTGTTGATGCCAAATCTATTAGGGAAAAGATGTGTCCCCCTCACCCCCCTACTCAAGCCACGATTTTGCCATCATGGCATCAGGAACTCTTCTAGACTCATGTTAGAGTGCCCACAGGTCTCCACCTGTATGGGCCAAAAAGCTTTCTCGTCAGTCACCCCAAAGCTGGGGAACAGCCTATCTGCTCCCTTAAGGTTTCTAGGATCTCACCCCCTATTTAAGTCCTACTTTAAATCTCACCTTACAATGACAGTCACCTGCTCCTGTCCCCATGGTTGATTGTCATACTCAGTCCAAGGGTAGCCAGACTGTCCAGAATTTTCAACCCCAGAATTGTTGTATTGTATCCATAAGTTGCTAGTACTGGATTGTTTCATGTGGGTCCTGCACTGCCACTGTACAGCTGGCAGTTTACTTACTGTACTGTATTCACATGCTCACACTATATTTACTTGCTCAGTTTTCCACCAAATGGTATAACTTTACTTAAATGTGTTACCTATGCACTTTACTTATAATACTGTATTCAGATGTTTGTACTGTGTACACTATCTGCTCAATTTTGCAAAAACTGTATAGTATAACTTAATTGTCTCACCTGTTTCTATAACTACCTGCAATCACTTTACTCATTGTACCTGTTTCTGTAACTACTTCGTACCGTGTTATTGAGCCATCTTCTTGGCCTTGTTCATGCCTTAAAAATGGTCCCTTGGTTCAGTGCACCCACCCAGTGAATGAACAAACAAACAAACAAACGAACAAACGAACAAACAAATACTTTGTCCCCCGTGGCCTTGACAAGGGATGTGCAGTTCTACTTTTGGTAATGAACACATAAAATATGCAACAGTACAAGCGTAACTTTAACAACATAAAGCCCAGCTGCAGCTGAGTAACCACAACAATCTTTTTTTTGGTACCGAACCCTACATGAACAGATATCCTAACATTCTTCCCCTTCCTTGTCTGTTTACCCCCAAATACCCACTCCAACTACATATTGCATCCCCAACGATTATAACAAAAGTTACCATACCCTTACTGATAACATAAGTGTCCACTACTGGAGATTTGGACGTGATAGTAGAGCTTATTCTCTACCCCTTTTCTCTGATTGCTAGTGAGGGCCACTGGAAAGTCACAAAGAAAATAAGCCCCTTGAGTAAAAGGTAATAGGAGCAGACCCACCTCAGGACCACTGCAACTACCTTAGACCTTTACAACCCTAATTTCCTACCTTAATATGAGGGCTTGGTGCAACTCTTGGGGGGGGCCGGGGACTGGACCTTAAATAACTTGTTGGGCCTACTTGTTGCTCTGCATTTACTTAAGTTCAACAGAGGCCATGTTTTTTCAGAGAAAAGTCTCAGCAGCCTCCAGGGACTGGAATTGGTAGGCCACTCTGTTTTTCATGATACAGAGAGCAGCTGGGTACTGCAAATTATACTGCACATTCAAGTCCATCAGTGCACATTGAGCCTGCATATAGGCCTGGCAACAGCTGGACAGCTCTACCGAGAAGTCCTGAAAAACTTTCATGCTGTGACCCCTCCGAAGGACCACTCTTTTATCTCTAGCCCAACTAAGGATTTTTTCCCGGTCCTGGAAATGGAAAAACCTGGCCAGAAGGGGACAAGCACAGTTGCCAGGCTTGGGAGGGAGGAATGTTGACCTCAATCAACTTCAATGTTAGATGGACAGTCAAGGGCAACTATATCTGCTAAAGCTGTCTGCTGGAATGTGATAGTGTCTTTTCCCTCACTCCCTTCCAGGAATCCAACACATCTCAAGTTATTCCATTTGCTGTGATTATCCAGGTCCTCTACTTGTTCCCAAAGCAGTGAGAGGACCCAATATTTGTCTCACAGATGCCCATCCACTTTTATTGGAAATATCCTCTTTTGTTGCTATCCTCTGTTTGACAACACTGAGCTGATCACCAATTTGTATAATGTCAGAATTAACCCACTGTGTAGCTATTTCCAGTTTGGATATCTGAGTCATGAGTTACTCAAACATCATATTGATTTTTGATAGGGCTATTCCAGACTCTGGTACTGCCGTTTTGCCAAAGAGCTAGTTGCCTGAGAAGAAATTTCAGATGCGGACAACATCATGACTGGAGTACTGATTTTCAAGCTGGTTGGATCGGACTGCACCCCAAGGTAAGTATCTTCCACTGATATGAAAAAAGTGAAAGTATCTGTGTTTGCTGGCTTGGATTATGCAAAATTAGTTATAGGGATTTAGACAGTAAAATAAATAGGTAGCCATCATTATGCTGGGTAGTCCACGGATGCTGGGGGGGACTTTAACCTGACTATGGATTCAATATTGACCAAAGTGAATTGCCCTCTTCTTTGAGAACTATCAATTCATTCTCAGGTTTTAAATCTAGGCATAAACAACACTTATTAACATTGGCAATTTACTGTATACCTGTAATGTGTGATGTTTTTTGATGAATTGTTGATTATGTTACTCTATTGTATGTATTTTATCTTGTATTGATAAATGTTTTCTGTCCGGGTTGGACCTAAAGAAGGGCTTTGCCCAGTGTCCCTACCCAGTTAACAAATGTATAAATAAATATAAAAAATACAGAACCACATGGTCAAGTGCACGAAGCCCTAGAAGTATTTTTGCACAAACATTTGGTGGATGCATGAAGGATCTAAAATCTGAGAGAAAGGGATTAATCCTGCTTCTCAGCAGTGCACCTAGCATTGAGACATACAGATCTCTGGTTTACCTCTCCAGAGTTGACAAACTGCAACCTAACTGGGAAATGTTTCCCCTTAGTAATCTCCAACCATGGATCAGTATTTCTCACCATGATGTGGGGGGTATTCCTTCTCCCAAATCCAAATACTTGAGGTTGAATCCCCTTCTGTTACGTGACCCACAGTTTGCCACTTGGGCAATGTCAGAGACATCTCACTTTCTAACTAACAATAGGATGGGGGACACATCCATTGCAATGGTCAGGAAAGCCTATAAGATTTAAATGTGGGGCCACATTATCAGTTATGCAGCACACAGGTGCAAAGAATGGGAGGACAACCACCATACAATGGAGGAAATGTTGATATCTTTTGAAGCCCAGTACAAAGTTCAAAACCCCCTATCTCAGGATACGTTATCTAAACTGGTCAACACCATATTGCAGCTCAATGGCTTCCTAACTAGAAAAGTAGAATTTGCCATGTTCCATATCAAACTTGCACTCTGGGAGGGAAGGGAGAAAGCAGGCTGGCTGCTAACATATGGAATCAAAAGGCATCAGGTGGATACGCACATACAGTAGTAGGAGTACATGATGCCAAGGGCCAAATTCAAATGAACACCAAGGACAATAGCCAAATCATGCATTGGTTCCACCAAGAAATGTATGCCTTCCCAAATACTCCATTCAATGACAGCATATGGACATTTCTGGACAAGCTTGCCATACCTGGCATCATCCTATCTTCATTCCAAAGGGTGGACATGCCATTCACACAGTGTGAAAACAAACAGGCAATTCAGGCACATAACACTGGGTAGACTCCAGGAGATGATGACTTTCCCATTGATTTCTATTGTATAACCCATAACTAAGTCACCCCCTTGCTATTAATGGTGCTCCAGTCATCCCAGTAGGATGGTGAAATGCCACCTACCCTAGAGGAGGCTATTATTACCATATTGCCAAAGAAAGGTAAAGACTCCATGGACCTGGGAATTACAGGTCTAAATCCCATTTTAATGCCAACATGAAAATTCTGCTGAAGGTGGTGGTCACCAGACTGGAAACAATATTACAACGGCTAGTACTTATTGCACAAGCAGGTTTCATCAAGGAACGGCAGAGTTTGTATCATCTCTGAACATTTGCTTAATTTCCCAGCAGTTGTACAGCAGGATCCCTCACCAGCAGTGACCATAGCGATCGATTCCCTGAAAGCATTTGACTTGATTGAACGGAACTACGTTTCCTTTACTCTGGAGTACATGTGCTTTGAGCCTGAATTCCCTAAATGGATCCAGGTGGTATGCTGATCCCGTAATGCAAGTGTTCTCACAAATGGACTACGATCACCACCATTTCTATTGCAGAGGCACCCATCAGGGTTGTCCCCTCTCCCCTCTTCTATTTGCCCTGTCCATGGAACTCCTTGCCATAGCAATCTGATATCATCCCTCTTCAAAAGCGAGAACATGTGCATGGCAGGAACATCAAAGTGCTGCTGTATGCAGATGACCTGCTTATCATACAGCAAGATGGGCAAGCCACCCTTGACCCACTGATCAACCTCCTGTTAGAATTTTACAAAGTTTTGGGACTACTGGTTAACAGGAACAAGTCAGAAATTGTTCCCCTTCACACGTCGGCCTCCTCCCAACCCTATATGGCAAAAGGTCTCTGATGGGAACCAAAGAGCATTGCATACTTGGGAATCAGGATCCACTCTAATCTCAATGCAATGGTCCAGATCAATCTCCATCTCATCCCAGAATCCAACAATGCCTAATTAGCATACTGGAAACTGCTAAATCTATTCCTTACGGGTAAGACTGAAGCCTTTAAAATGATGGCAGCACCATGGTTTACCTATAGCGTTTCGACAGCGCTAGTGCTGACATCCCCTACAGCGACAGTTACAATGCTGACTGTCAGCACTGTAGCCATGGGGATGTTGGCACTCACAAAAGGGGGTCTGCGCCACCTGAACCCCCCTTTTTGGGGGGCTCCGCCCCCACACCCCTAGTCTCTAGGATTCTAACTCCAAGTCGGAGTTGGATTGGGGGGGCAAACACTTAGCAAGGCAGTCCCGATTGGCACACTGACCACCACAGAGATGAGCAGATTTTGCCTGATTCCTGCTGCTGTGGTGGTGTTCACCGTCGGGAATTCACTGCGGTGACGGTGCACCCAGCACCACATATCACTCACCTTCTGTCCCATTTGTCTATTGCCCAGCCTCTACGATGGTTCTGGGATTTGAACTGATGGGCTGGTGGACTTCCTATGGGAAGGAGGGCTGCCCAGACATAGTAGGGGGAAGCTTCAGAGCCACTGTACTAAAGGGGAATGGGGCCTACCCTGGCCATAAGGCTACTACCTCACCTACACAAATGCCCAAATTGCTGGTTCACTCCAGCATCAGCCTTATCCCCATTATGGCTGCATCAGTAACAGGCTTTGTCCTGTATTCCATTAGCAGCCACTTTCCTGTATGCCCCACTGGCAAAACATGTACATCACCATCCCACTGTAATATTCTCCAGAAAGGCATGGTTACAGATGCATAAATATCTGCAATCAGACCCTTTTTCCCATCAATTGGAACCACTGTACTTGTGCATAGTACAGCAGCCCCCGTTCTGGCCTGCCTGGGCCCATAGAAGCATATGCACAATTAGAGACATTCTCAGCTCAGATGCCTGGCATTTACAAACCATGTACAGTATGACATACCAAAACAGGATTTCTGGAAATATCTTCAGATTTGCAGTAGAGTGGCCACCAAGGTGCCCAAAACAAAAAGGAAGGATGTACAGTCGACACTCACCCTGGTGGATGCACACCTCTAAATGTCTAAGGGCAGGACTAGCTACATTGGTTCCATGTCTTAATGGCGATCACCAAACTGCGATCACTGTTACAGTGGGTGTACATCACTGAAAAGAAAAATGTCTATGTACACTCCAGTGAGAACTGGGTGAAAATCATAAACAGTATTTATATGGGGGTCTTCACCCCCCCACACACACACCCTCTCATGGGGGGCTTCACCCCCCACACACCCTACCTATAGATGGTTAACTCCAAGGGGTGCAAGTCAGGGAAGAGGAGACAGTCACAAAACAAAAATTAAAAACTCTCCAGCACAAAAAACTTCCCCTACCCAGCCCCGAACCCTGTGTCTAGTTCCCTACTGCTGACCACCCTCACCTCACACCACAGGGGTAGCTCAGCAACACTGTGCCACACTACCTCCCACACCAATTTTGGATCTAAAATACAATTAAAATCCCCACCCAACAGGCAGAACCCATGGGCTTTGTCTGTTAGAAAATGTAATATCTCTTGAAAAAGGAGTAGGAAGGTATATTGGGGGCATAGATATTTAAAATAAACATGAGAGTGTCTAAATAACTCCCATTCACTAAAACCCATCACCCCTGTGAATCTACCCTTCTTTTTAATTAATATAGCTACTGTATTTTTTTCTCAGTACGGTGGGATGATGCAAATATCGCACCCACCCACTGTCGGCATAACTAAGAGTGCTCCATTGGAGACAAATGTGACTCCTGAAAGAGGGCTATCTCCGATCCCATTTTTTTAAGGTGAGCAAGGATCTGAGTTCTTTTAAAAGGGTTATTCAGGACTTTAACATAAAAAGTAGTACATTTTAACAGAGACATAATGGCAACCAAATAAGGGAAGGTTTACAGGAAATCAGCTCCGCCTCCTATGACTGTAAGGGGTCCTGAATTCTGTCTGAAATTACAACATTGAGGGGGAAGGTAGAGCAAATATGACCCAATGGTCCCCTGGGAGGAAAAACACCCCATAACAAAGGAGACAAATGTCTAGGCACCACCCCTTTAAGACCAAATCAAGAAAGAACAGACACATGAGAAAGGTAACTGCACCATTTCCCTGCTGTGCATGTAAATAGAACAATATAACGAGCAATACAACAACAAACCAATACAATAAAGCATAATTTGTAACTGGAAATGCTAGAACTTTGAATTTAGTGACTTCCAAAGTAGGAGAGGGTCATGGCTCAAAAGCCCCATCCCACGGTGGAAATAACATCTGGCGTGGAGCTGTGGGGGATTCTTCTCATAGAGAGGAGTCCCTAGATGTGAACTGCATCTGGATAAAAGTGTTGGCACCCCAAGAAGGCAAAAAAAAAAGGCAAAATCAATCATAGCTGGTAAAAAATCCTCAGTGGGTTATCCTAGAACCTGATAAAAAGAGGAAAAAGTGAGCAGGAGGTGGAGGAGTAAACATACACAATCCCAATCGATGAGAATATACACGTGTGCATACACTGGAAAATGTTAATTAAAAGGGCCACAGCCAGAAAAACAAATTCTGGCCAGAGCTGATAGGGCTGCAGCTGAGGAATTTATGGTAAACATTGGTGGGCCATTTTTTTTTTT
The DNA here is from genome assembly GCA_016271365.2 of Neoceratodus forsteri. Lineage (NCBI taxonomy): Eukaryota > Metazoa > Chordata > Ceratodontiformes > Ceratodontidae > Neoceratodus > Neoceratodus forsteri. Next base: position 325,100,460 of record CM057458.1, read on the forward strand.
ACAGGTTAAAAAGAAAATGGACAGAGCAGCAATCCTGCAAACTCTCCTGGTGTCAGAGAGTTTTCTACAAACTATGCCAGAATTGCAGCTTCTAAGCCCCAGTTACATGAGGAAAATGTCTATTGACAGACACTCTTATGACATATCAGCCCAGCTAGATGGAGTGCTCTAGTATTGCAATGACAAAGTGGACAATGTAGTAGTCTGTTTGGTGCATTCCCAAGTGGTGCACAGCTGTGGCTATACAGTGTATTATCAACACATTCAGGAAAGAAAGTACCTACGTATGTACTCACAGCACCTCCCCCACAGAGTTCTCACTGCTCCCTCAGTGGTACCCTGGATTACAGTTGCTGGCTCATCCAACTTTATCAGTGCACTTAGTTACTGACAACAGTACAAACAAATATAATCCAACTTGGACTGCCTAACCAGGGTGACGAGATGGACAGGGTGCTGTGTTCCCAGCTGACAGACATAGCAGGGAGGGTGGAGGTAGTAGTAACAGGGGACTTTAACCTGCCTAAAATAGAATGGGACACTCCTGCCACATCCTGTGCCAGAAGTCAAAGGATAAATGGATGCAATACAGGATGGCATCATGACACAATTGGTGATGGGTCCAACAATGGGGGAAGCACTCCTGGACCTAGTGCTTACTAATGGGTGCACATTCAGGAAATTGACATCAGAGAACCCCTGGGTGGAAGTGACCACAGCTCAGTGTGGTTCGAGATAGATATGGTAAAGGAAGAAATCCAACACAGACTAGGGTACTGGACTTCAGGACAGCAAACTTCAACAAAATGAGGGAAATGATTAGGGAGCAAATAGGGAGCATAGATGAGGGAATCGAAGTGGAAACACTATGGAAAACCATCAAGGCAGCCATTCAAAACACTACAGACATTTGCCTAAAAAAATAAGAGGGAAGAAGGGGGCAAGAAGGCCTAGCTGGTTCAATAGGGAGGTCACTAGAACAATAAGGGAAAAGAGGGCAGCCTACAAGAAAAGTCGAAGAACTGCTAGGGTAGAGGATGAAACATAGAAGTTGATGGCAGATAAGGACCGCAAGGCCCATCTAGTCTGCCCATTTCTTTTTCTACCTTATAAATGTCCGATCGGCCTTTGCTCTGTCAGTGGTCTATCTATTCATTCTCATCTGTATTGCTCCCTTATGCCTATCCCATGCCTGTTTGAAGCCCTGCACTGTATTCATAGCCACCACTTCCTGAGGTAGGCTGTTCCATGCATCCACCACCCTTTCTGTGAAAAAGAATTTCCTCACATTCCCCCTTAATTGGCCTCCCTCTAGTCTCATGCTGTGTCCTCTTGTCCTGCTATTTTTTTATATTGAAACATGTTAGACTCTTTCACCTTGTTAATCCCCTTAAGGTGTTTGAATGTTTCAATCATATCACCTCTCTCCCTCCTTTGCTCAAGGGTATACATATTGAGCTCCATTAATCTGTCCTCATATATCTTCTGATGCAGTCCCTGCACCATTTTGGTTGCCCTTCTCTGGACTGCCTCAATTTGGTTAATGTCCTTGTGAAGATGTGGCCTCCAGTACTGCATGCAGTACTCCAGATGGGGCCTAACCAGCGTCTTGTAAAGAGGGATTATTACCTCCCTCTTATGACTTGTGATACCCTACTAATATACCCTAACATCCCCCTAGCCTTACCTACTGCTCTAGAAATCTGCTTGGATGATTTCAGGTCATCGGTGATGATGATGCCCAAGTCTCTTTCTTCCTTTGTGACTGCCAGCAACTCCCCTCCCAGCCTATAGGTGACTTCAGGGTTTCTCTTCCCTATGTGGATGATCTTGCACTTCTTTGCATTAATCCAGTTGCCACTCTTCTGACCATTTTGCTAGTTTATCCAGATCTCTTCTCATTCTGCCCACCCCATCTGAATCATCTACTGTGTTGCAGATCTTGGTGTCACCTGCAAACAGACAAGCCTTACCTTCTAGTCCATCTGCAATGTCACTAATGAAGATATTGAAGAGGACTGGCCCCAGGACTGATCCCTGAGGTACCCCACTTATGGCTTGCATCTCTTCTGACTGTATACCGTTTACCACCACTCTCTGTTTTCTGCCCGTCAACCAGTTTGCCACCCAGTTGACCAACTTCTGACCCACCCGAGCCTACCCCAGCTTATTTATCAATCTTCTATGTGGAACAGTGTCGAAAGCTTTGCTGAAGTCAAGGCAGGCGATATCAACTGCTCCCCCTTGGTCCATCACTCTGGTTACCCAGTCAAAGAAATCTATGAGATTAGTTTGACAGGACCTTCCTTTTGTAAACCCATGCTGTCTTGGATCCTGTGCCCCTATGGATTCCAGGTGTTGCACTATCCTTTCCTTAAGGAGTGCCTCCATAATCTTGCCCACTACTGAGGAAAGACTGACTGGTCTGTAGTTCCCTGCCTCCTTCCTGCTACCAGTCTTGTGGAGTGGGATCACATGAGCCCTTCTCCAGTCTTCTGGGACCTCTCCTGTGCTCAGAGACTCACTAAACAGTTCTGCTAATGGCTCTGCTAGTTCCACCCTTAGCTCCTTAAGTACCCTGGGATGTATGCCATCAGGTCCCATTGCCTTGTTCACCCTGAGCTTAGTGAGCTCTTGTAGGACCCTTTCTTTTGTGAAGGGAGTAGTGCTCACCTCCCTCCCCCCTGTGTCCATGGTGCTGAGCTGTAGGCCCTGCCCTACCTTCTCTTCAGGAAATACTGAGCAAAAGTATCTGTTTAGGATAGATGCTTTTACAGGGTCCTCCTCCTCACATGCCCCCTTTTTCCTTTGAGCTTAGCAATACCCCCTCTGGACTTTCTCCTTTCACTAATGTATCTATAGAAAGTCTTGTCACCTTCTTTTACTGTTCGTGCTAGTGTTTCCTTAGTTTGGGACTTTGCCTGCCTTACTGCCTTCCATGCTTCCCTTAGGGCAATTTGGTATGCCTCCCTATCTTCATCCCGCTGTGTTCCCTTATATTTCCTGAAGGCCAGCCTTTTGGCTCTGACCTTTTCTGCTACTGTATTTGAGAACCAAAGTGGTTTCCTACTTCTTTTGAACTTCCTTTTCTGTCTAACACAATAGGATGTTGCTTCAAGTATTGCATCCTTAATGCTTGCCCACTTTGCCTGTACCCTCTCCCCTGTGTTTCGTTTTGCCAGGGCTAGCTTAACTCTGTTGGCCATCTTATCAAAGTCAGCTCCTCTAAAGTCCCATATTTTTGCCTTGGAATGGGATGATTTAGATGTAGTGGCCAAATTGAACCATACCATGTGATGGTCACTGGCCCCAGGTGACCTTCTACCTGGAGATCTGTGATCCCTTCCCTGTTAGTCAGTACTAGATCTAGGATAGCCATGTCTCTTGTGGGTTGTTGTACCAGTTGTTTGAGGCCCTTCCCCTGCAGGGAATCCACCATGTGTTTAGTTCTGGCAGATGTTCCTACTGGTATTGACCAATCTGTATCGGCATGTTGAAGTCTCCCATTATCAGAACCTCCCCTTTAGCTGTCATGTTTTGTATATCTTCTAACAGTAATGTGTCTATGTCCTCCCCTTGATCTGGGGGCCTGTAGACAACCCCAGTTCTTATGGCTGTCCCATTTCCTGTTTCCAGGGTGACCCACAGTTCTTCTGGCTCCTTATGTGTATTCTGAATTTCTGTAGCTTTGATATTTTCATTGACATACAGGGCCACTCCTCCCCCTTTGCACCTCGGTCTCTTCTGAACAGTATATAGCCAAGTACTGAAGTCTCCCAAGTGTGGTTACTGGTAAACCACGTCTCACTAATTGCTACTATGTCCAGTTTAGCCTCTGACATTATTGCCTGCAGGTCTGGGATCTTATTTCCCAGGCTGTGAGCATTTGTGTACATGATTTTCCATTGGCCAGATTTCAGTGCATTAGTTGTTGGGTGAGGTTTGGCATTCCTTTTGTGCGTGGTATGGGTAGACGGACCTTTTTTCTTACCTGGTGATGCAAATGAACTGCAAACATGCTGAATCCCTGTTTGACCACTAGCTGAGGGGGAAGGGTGTTTTTCCCATTCGACATATGGGGTGCTGTACCCCTCTCCCCATTTGCTAGTTTAAATATTCTGCAAAGACGTCAAACTTCTGCCCCAATGCACTGACTCCCTCCTTAGTCAGATGCAGTCCATCAAATTTAAAGAACTTTCGCTGCCTGAACTGTTGCCAGTTCCGTACAAATCTGTGTCCTTTTTCCTGGCAGCAGCCCTTGAGCAGCATGTTTAGCTCTCCTATCTCCCCTTTTCTGACCTTCTGTCCATCTGCCCCCCTCTCACAGACTGGCAGGATCCCAGAGAAGGAGATGTCAGTCGAAATGGATGATAGTTTGTCACCCAGCCTGGTCAGGTGTTCCTTGGTCTCCACAACTGACTGGCTTGCGAGATCATTAGTCCCTATGTGTACCAGGTCATCAATGTTTTCTCCTGCTTTGTGAACAATTTTAGCAATGCGGTAAGTGTCTCTCCACGCTGATGTACCTGGGAGACATCTGACCATTACCACTGGCTGGAGATGGGTATCAACTTCTCAAATCATGGAGTCTCCTATGATCAGAGGATTTTTGGATGTCCTTTTTGCTTTTTTTGTTTTGGTTCCAGATTTGGGTGAATTTTGTTGTGCTAGCTCCTGTGCTGCAGTGTACTGCTCTGCAGTGTCCTCTGCCCCTTTGTTTGATTTCAGAGACAGAGACAGATACCTGTTTGTAGTGTTTATATGGTTTTTGGAGGTAATATGTTGGAGAGCACAGAGTGATGGGGCACCCGGTTTGCCCCCCCTAACCACCTGCCAACCTCCTGGACCAACTACCTTCTGAGGTTGAGGTTCTTCTGTTGGATGTTGGGGAAATGGTGGGTGGTTCTTATAATGTATTTCCTCTTGAATATGAAATTTGAGGCGCACAATCTCTGCCCTTGCTGCCCGGAGCTGAGCCCTAAGAACTCCAATGGCCCAGCATGTAGGACAGTGTCCTAAATCCTGTAAGACTGTCCTTCTGAAAAGTGTTCCACAGTACCTGCAGTTAATAATATCCATTCCAGATAAGTTTCTGGTTTTATAACCTGGTCAGAGTAATTAGAAGGAAAAAAATGCAAGTAATGGTTTAATTTTGTGTTTTGTTTTCGTATAACTTGTTATAACAAGTTAAATTACTAGTGCCCCTGTAAATGAGCTCACCTTGTGGATGCCCCACTGATCCACCCCTTCCTGCTTTGCCACAGGAAATGTCACAACTGCGGTACCCTATAAAAGGAGTGTAGTGTGGGGTGGTTGGGGATGGGGGATGGTGGTTGGGCCCTTCCCCTGCTGAAAAAGAAGAACCACGGATGAAAGAACAAGGAGGTAAGAGCAGAAACAATCAGTCAACAACAAATGCAGTAACTCTGAAAGCTTATCCTAATGTTAGATAAAACTGTAAAACCTGTAAAGCACCACCTGTAATAATTTCAGAAGATAACCCTGTAAGAAACACTTTGCTACAGAGAAAAATAAAGCAGTAACAGAAGATATACCTTGCAAAAGACAATTTGAATCAGAAGATTACAGCAGTAATCTGTTAGCCAGATACTTTTGCTCAGTATTTACTGAAGAGAAAGTAGGGCAGGGCCCACAGCTCAGCACCATGGACACGGGGGGAAGGGGGTGAGCATTACTCCCTTGGCAAAAGAAAAGGTGCTACAAGAGCTCACTAAGCTCAGGGTGGACAAGGCAATGGGACCTGATGGCATACATCCCAGTTTGGCTGGCCAAACTAGCAAAAAAGGAGCTACAGAAGGCCAAGGTGCAGAAAAAGTTCCAGATAGCGGAAGGGATAAAGAGGGGAGAAAATGCCTTCTTTAACTACATAAAAGAAAAAAAAGGACAAGAAGGATGGCATTGTCAGACTTAAGAAAGGGGATGAATGGGTAGTAGAAGACAGGACAAAAGCAGAAGTATTAAACTAATACTTCTGCTCTATCTTTAACGAAAGAAAAGGATGGACCAATGCCATAGGCAGGGATAAGAAAGGAGGGAACCAGAGCACATCCAGTAGAGGAGGTTGGGATAGAAAGAGTGAGGAAGGAGTGAGGGCACTGAAAGTGGATAAAGGACTGGATGAGTACACCCCAGGTTACTCAGGGAATTGGCCGAAGAAATGGAAGGCCCAATGACAATTCTATTTAACAGTTCCCTGAATTCAGGAGTAGTGCCAGAGGAATTGAGAACAGCAAATGTAGTGCCACTCCACAAAAGTGGTCTCAAGGAGGACCCAGGCAACTACAGACTGGTCAGCCTGACCTCAATAGTATGCAAACTTATGGAGACCATACTGAAGCAGGGACTGGTGAGGAAATGGAAGAGAGTGGTCTGCAGGATAGTACATAGCACAGTTTGTGGCTTTCAGATCATGTCAAATGAATTTAGTAGAGTTATTTGACTATGTCAAAAAGGCAGTGGACATGAGTCAGGCAATAGACATCATTTACCTGGACTTTAGTAAAGCCTTAGATTTGGTGCCACACAGAATGCTGATAACAAAACTGATGGAGCTAGGGGTGGGGGAGAAATTAGTAAGTTGGGTTGAGAACTGTTTGGGGGGGAAGGACACAAAGGGGATTGGTGGGGGGTAGCCTCCAGTACAAAAGAGGTCACCAGCAGGGTTTCACAGGGGTCGGTTTTGGGCCTGGTATTGTTTAATATATTTATAAGTGACATTGGGGAGGGCATTCAGAGCAAAATGTGCCTATTCACTGATGACACCAAGCTCTGTGGGAGGGTGAACACCCAGGAGGGAATGCAAGAGTTAAGGAAGGACCTAGTCAGACTGAAGAAATGATCATGGATTTGGCAGTTGGGGTTCAATGGCAAAAAGTGCAGGGTGATGCACATTGGGGCAAGAAACCCAAGAGCAGAGTGCTACATAGGAAAAGTACAGGTAGCTGAGTCAGCAGAAGAAAAAGACCTGTGGGTAGTAATTACTAGTGATCTGAAGCGGTCTGTGCAATGCAAAAAGGTGGTGGTGAAAGCCAATAGGATGCTGGGATGCATCGCAATAGAAGGCACAGCGAGGTTATTCTCCAGTTATTTAGATCACTGGTAAGGCCTCACTTGGAGTACGGAGTGAGGTATTGGCACCTGTACCTAAAAAAAGACATTAAATTGCATGAAGGGATGCAGAGGAGGGTGGCTAAAATGATCAGGGGACAGCAGTACAGGTCATACGAAGAGAGGCTGGGAGCTCTGAGCATGTACTCATTGGAGGAGTGGAGGCAGAGGGGCGATATGATGGAGACCTTCAAGTACTTGAAGGGAGTAAACAAAGTACAGTGTGAGGGTCTTTTCAATGAGAGAGAAAATACCACCACAAGAGGACACAGCCTGAAGCTGGCAGGGACAAGATACAGGAGGGATGTGAGGAAGCACTTCTTCACAGAAAGGGTGGTGTCAGCCTGGAATGAGCTGCTGGAGGAGGTAGTGGCAACCAAGTCAGTGGGATCATTCAAAAGTGCCTGGGACAAACACAGAGGAAAGTCATGGGACCTAGGAAAAGGGAGGGGCGAGGGAAATGAGGGGGCATGGACACTGGTGTAGGGGTAAAATACAAAACCCCAATATATATCAAGAAGACAAGATAGAACCGATGATCTCCATCTGCTGGCTACTTCTTATGTTCTTAACTTACTTCATTCACTTATTTTGCAGCTCATGCCTCTGTCCCTAATGCGCTGCAGCAGAATAGCTGCAAAAACACAGACCAGCTCTAGCCCCACCCCCAAAAAAAATATCAAGCAAAATTCTTAAATTGTTAGAGTCGATTTTCAGTAGCTCTTCTTTCTAAATGCAACAGCCAGGACACTTTGCATCTTCTATTTATTTATTTATTTTAAGGATTTATTTATTCAGGATAGCCCAGATGAGAAGGCAGCTAGCGTGCACTTATTATAACTCTAAAGGAAATACCTGCAGATCCCAGTGCTGGCAGCTACATAACTTTGCAGAACATTGTTGAACTTCCATTGAACACTCAGGCAGTGCACTCAGGACTAGATCTTGTTGGTCTCTCTCTGTCTCGCTCAGATGGGAACTGCGTTTTGCTGTTTGGGTTTGTAATAGCCAGCCATGAAAGAACTGCAACCAGGAACCCTGATTCAGAAAGGACAGCATTGGTGACATTTGTGGGCACTATCTAGGGACACCAGAATTGAGAGGATATCTCTCAGTAAGCTGACTGTGGGAACTCCGTGTGTGTGAGTGCCGCACTGAGGCTACTGTGTCCATCTGTGGCTCACTGTCTGTCTGACAAGGACTCCCAGTGTATCTTCTGTACTGAGCCAACTTCAGTATGTCTGTCTGTGGCTCACTCTCCCTCTGTCCCTGATCACACACACACACACACACACACACACACACACACACTTCTGCCCCACAGTTGCAGCTGCCACTCGCCGCTTGCCAGATTTCACCGTGCTGTTTTGCAAACATTTATGACACCCACAGCACTGAGGGGTTCTCCATCAAATGTGCTCTGCACAGAATCTCCATTAACATACAAGTGAGCCATTGCGAGCAACAGGGACAGAGATCAACACAGACAGAGACAGTGAGTGGTGGTTACAGTCATTTTGTGTACTATGTCTCAGAGATAGTCACTGGAGTTGAGGAGTATTAGTGCTGAGAATATGACCCACATCATTATTGTTGTTTTATGAAGTGTTGTGTAGGGTCAGACCTAGGGGAGCGTTGGGTGACCTAGGAATATATCTGCACAGAGCCACCTAATGGTGTCCAGCACTCTGAAATGGTGCAGTGCTGTGGTCAGTAGGGACAACATGGGCAGACTGCTTCATAGCTATGGAGGCGACTGTGATGCAATTCAACATGTTGTTTGTTTGTTTGGAAGGAATGCAGATTCCTTTTTAGATGATATAAAAGGACTGCAGGGCTCTGCCCACTGCAGTACTAAAAAAGGAAAAATAACCAGGACCAATTTCCATCTACACTGGTCCCCTGTGTAAGGTGCAGACTCCCTGGACATACAAATACTATTTATTAATAAGACCAACTAGAAGTAGGAAATTGCCCCATCCCCAGTAAACTAAAAAAGGGGGAGGGGAAGGACAAATATATATCATAAAGAACACTGGTAAACTGTACTATGTAATACTAAAATAGGTCATAAAACACAGATAAAAGTAGACTCTAAAATGTGCAGGGATTAGCCCAAGCCCTGAACAAATAACAAATGCTGTAAGGCAAATAGAATATAACAATGACCAATGGGACTCCCTAAAAACTGAGTTAACTACCATAGAAAACAAAAAATTTAATCATATTAGAATGGTCAGTGACCCTCGGAATTAACACCAGTCTTATAGCCCATTGCATGCAGTGCCAGTTTAATTAAAAATAAAGACTGCAACACCAACAGCAAGTGTCTGAAGGTAGGACAGTAAATTACTTCCAGGTCGGATGTAGGGAAATATCATGCAGTGCAGACTCAATAGGGCTGGGCTGGCTAACGAAATAAAGGTCACTTATAGGAAAAACCCTTTAACAGTGCACTCCTTAGATGGCAGACACACTCCAGACCAGGTGATGGAACAGTAGAACAGTTCAGGAGAGTGCTGAGAAGTTATATCATATACTAGCGTGTAAAGTGAGAGAACAAAGTTAGAATTAACGGTGCACAACCAAGATGACAAACACTTAGTAAAGCCTTCCTGCAGTCAGAATAGTAAGTTGTTAGCCAATCCAATGTAGGAAAATACAATATAGTGCAGAATCAGAGGAGCAGGGCAGGTAACTTAGCAAATGTAAGAAAAACAAATAGAAACATAGAAACATAGAATTTGATGCTTGGCCTACCCAGTCTGCCCATTTCCCTACCTAATGGATAAGCTGCAGATCCTAGTTAACCAACAGCCTACTTTCTCCTACCCCACCCCCTAGAATTGCCTTATGTCTGTCCCAAGCATTCTTGAATTCCCAAACTGTTTTTAACTCCACAACCTCCTCAGGAAGGCTGTTCTATGCATTCACAACCCTCCATGAAAAAATACTTTCTCACATTACCTCTAAGCCATCCCCCCTCTATCTTCAAATTGTGCCCCCTTGTTCTTATGTGCCTCTTTTTCTGAAAGATGCTACCCTCTTGGACTTTGTTGATTCCCTTGAGGTACTTGAAAGTTTCTATCATGTCCCCCCTCTCCTTCCTTTCCTCGAGGGTATACATGTTAAACTCCTTAAGTCTCTCTTCATATGTCTTCTGGTGCAAACCCTGCACCATTTTAGTTGCCCTCCTCTAGACTGCCTTCATACTGTCTATGCCCTTGTGGAGATTGGGTCTCCAAAACTGCACACAGTACTACAGATGGGGTCTCACCAGCTGTCTGTACAGAGGGATAACAACTTCCTGTTTTCTACTGGTGATGCCTCTCCCTATGCATTCCAGTATCACCCCAGCCCTCCTTACTGCCTTTTCACATTGCTTGCCAACCTTTAGATCATCTGATATGACTATCCCCAGGTCCCTTTCCATTTTTGTTGTTGTTAGTACCTCATCCCCCATTGTGTACTCTTCACCTGGATGTTTGTTTCCCAGGTGCATTACTTTGCACTTCTTTGCATTGAATCTAAGCTGCCATACATTTGACCATTTCTCCAACCTTGCCAAATCCCTTCTCATCCTTTCCACCCCACCTTGTGTATCAACCCTGCTGCAGATCTTTGTGTCATTTGCAAAGAGACATACTTTTCCTTCCAGTCCCTCTGCAATGTCACTTATAAAGACATTGAAGAGGACCGGTCCTAGTACTGAACCCTGCGGTACTCCACTAGTAATCCTCCTTTATTCAGAGTGGACTCCATTTACTATTAATCTATGTGTCCTATTTTCCAGCCAGTTTTCTACCCAGGCTACCATCTTGGGACCCACTCCAAGGCTGGCTAACTTGTATATTAATCTTTTGTGTAGGACTGTGTCAAATGCCTTGCTAAAGTCCAGGTAGACCATGTCCACAGCCCCTCCCTTATCTACTACTTTGGTCACCCAGTCAAAGAAATCTATTAGATCCGTCTGACATGACCTTCCCACTGTGAATCCATGCTGGCTTGGGTCATGTGTCCCTCTGGTCTCTAGGTACTCAACAATTCTTTCCTTCAGAAGTGATTCCATTATTTTCCCTATCACTGAGGTCAAACTAACAGGTCTGTAGTTTCCTGCCTCTGCCCTGCTCCTACTTTTGTGAAATGGAATAACATCTGCCCTCCTTCAGTCCTCAGGTACCACCCCATCCTCCCATGATTTGTTAAAGGGGGTAGTCAGTGGTGTCACTAGTTCTACCCTTAGTTCTTTCAGAATTCTGGGATGAATCCCATCAGGCCCAATTGCTTTGTCCACCTTCAGTTTTAAGAGTTCTTTCAGAACTCTTTCTTCTGTGAAAACCCTTAACATTATGCTCCTAAGTCAGCTGATAATTACTAATGCATTCTGGACCAAATGATGGAACAGTTAAGTAGTCCAAGGAAAAGTTGAAAGTTCACCCCATATTGAAGTTCAAGAGGAGGAAAATAGTTGGTGTTATACACAAAATGACAAGCAGGTAATATGACACCTCAAACCAGACAAGATGTTTAAACAGGTTGAGGGAGTGCTGAAAGATAATCCCAAACATCAGTGTGTGAGGTGGGAGGAAAATTATACTAACAAGGTACCAGCTAGAGATAATAGAAAAAGGTGAAGGCAGTAATCAGACAGCATCTTCACTCGAAAAGATTGAAGAAGCACTTTCACCTCTGCCAAAGCCTGCTGCATCTGCCTTTTGAGATCTGCTGGGAAGGTAACATTTTTCCATGTCGTTCTCTGAAGGTCTTGTAGCAGTTGGGAGTCCCGCTGTTTCCTTGGGGGGGTGGGGCAGGCTCATTAATATTGCAATTTCAAAGCTCCTGGACTGCTTCCTCTGGAGTTGAGAAATGCTTTATGCCATCCAGAATGGTAACTTAAAGTCTTGTCAGGTAGGATGTAATGAATTTCAATGTCTGTGCCTTCAAAACCTGGAGAACAGAAGAGTATGCTCTCCTCTGAGTTAAAACTGCAGGGGAGTAGTCTTATCCACAAAAATCCTACTGTCTTTATAATGACGTTGACCCTTGCACCAGGCATGTGTTAGCAGCTCTTGCCTGGCCAAGAAATTTAAGAAGCAGGTCACGACTGAATGAGGCTGAGCATCCAAGGAGGCAAGCGGGGGTAAGTGCTCAATCGGTCCACTCTATTTGCAGGGGTAGTAAGTCCTCTAAGTCCAGTAGTGAATATAGAAGATTGGACACTGGGTTTATGTAGCATCTGACTCCTTGTGTGTGTGTGTAAGCTTCTTGTTACACATCCTGACTCATACTTTATTCTCAATGTAAATTGCACCTTAGCACCTTGAATGACCTATTGACTCAGCATGCTAGAGCTTTAATATGGCCCACAGGAGTCCTGGGGCTATCCTGTTTTGACTACGCCATTTCCTGTGAGATCCCATGTGAGTCATTATTCAGCCCTGGGCTGTGCTATTGCAGCCCAGTCACTATACGTGACGCCGGTACAATCCCATAATCACACAGCACACTTTGTTTGAATATTGTTCCGAGCCAATTGTGCGTTATTTGTCAAGTAGCACTACTGGCTGTGCAGTGCCAGTGGCTGGCTTTGAATATCAGGGCCCCTCTCCCTTCTGCTGTCCCATAAGAAAATGATGAGGTTGTTCAGTCTCTGCTCATACATCTTCTTTTGCTGACCCTGTATCATCTTGGTTACTGTCCTCTGCCCTGTCTCCAGACTTTTTTCATTCTCCTGATATGAAGATTCCAATATTGCACACATTACTGCTGGTGTGGCCACACCAGGGTTCTTTACAAGGGTAACATGACCTCTTTTCTCTTGTTGAACTTCTGAATAATGTATCCCAGCATTCTGTTCATGTTTCCTGTTGGTTTACAAGAGTGTGCTGATGTTTTGATGTTGTTTGAGATCACCTCTCCCAAATCCCTTTCCTACTCAGTCACAGTGACTGTCCCCCCCAAGCCTATACTCTACCATTGGAGTTTTGCTTCCCATGTGCATCACTGCACTTTTTGACATTAAAGCCACATTGCTATATCTCTGCCAACCTCTCAAGCTACTCCAAGTTTTCCATCAAATCATGGGTTCCCTTTTCAGAGTCAGAGCTGCAACATATCTTGGTGACATATGCAAATAGTAACATTTTCCCTCTGATACCTTCTACTATGTTGCTTATTAAGTCCTTAAATAATGCAGTTTCAAGCACTGATCCTTGTGGGACCACACTAGTGGCCTCCCTCACACCTGATAATTCTCTGTCTATCATTACTCTTTGTGTCCTTCTCCTAAAGTCAGTTCCCCATTGACTTTGTAAGTGTGTCCCCACCCAAGGTCCCCTACTTTCTTGACAACCTCTTGTGCAGAACAGAATCAAACACCTTGTTAAAGTCAATATGCAGCATGTCATCTTCCTGAGTTTTAACAGCCTTTGTTAACCAGTTTGAAACTCTGTCTTTACTATGTAATGCATAACTGTCCCTAAAGACTACAATACGAATTGATGACACCTGCAGCAGACCAGCAGCCTTTGAGAAAGCTCATTTGTTTAGACACACCAGAGGGTGTAGACAGAATGAGAAGCAACCTGCAGAAACTTGAAGAATGGTCAGGGGTTTGGCAGTTGAAATTCAATGCAAAGAAGTGCAAGATAATGCACATGGGGCACAAAAACCCTGGCACAATATATCAGTTGGGGGGTGAGGATATAGCATGCACCAAGCAGGAAAGGGATCTTGGGGTTATCATCTCTGATGACCTCAAGGTAGGGAAACAGTGTGACAAGGCAGCAGGTAAAGCAAATAGGATGCTGGGATGTATAGGCAGAGGCATCACCAGCAGGAAAAGGGAGGTCATAATTCTGCTATACAAGACACTAGTGAGGCCCCACCTGGAGTACAGTGTCAGTTCTGGAGACCATACCTACGTAAGGACATAAGACAGGGTAGAGAAGGTTCAGAGGAGGGCAACAAAAGATGGTGCATGGATTGCATCACAAGTCCTATGAAGACAGGTTGAAGGAACTGAACATGTACTCCCTGGAGGAGAGGAGGAGAGGGATATGATAGAGACATACAAGTATCTTACAGGGAGGAACAGGGTACAGGAAAACACTATTTTAAGCGAAAAAGATGTTCCAGGACTAAAGGTCATGGGATGAAGTTGGAGGGAGGACGATTCAGAGGAAACATGAGAAAGAATTTCTTCACAGAACGGGTGGTGGACAAGGGAACACCCTGCCAGAGGAAATGGTCGGGGCTGAAACAATCACAGGATTTAAGAATGCATGGGATAGACATAAAGGAATTCTGGAGGTCAGGGGTAAGGGGCAACAGACTTCTAGGAAAACAAACTGAACTTACAAGCTCAAATGGGCAGACTGGGTGGGCCATAGGCCCTTATCTGCCGACACTGTCTATGTATCTATGTATCTATGTAAACACATCAGGTGACCGGCAGAAACCTGTCTTTTTATGTCTTTTGTTGTAGGAACCTTTCATTTAATAAAGCTGACATTTTCCTAAGTGCATCTTAATTTTGTTGGTATGTCTATTTTCTTTCTCTTATAATCCTGCGTTCAGGTCAGTTTTGCCAGTGTTTTTGCGTTGCACTTTTTGTTGATTTTGGATCAGGAACAGATGCCTTTGAAGCATACCTTTCTTTGTCTGTAGCTCTTTAAAACTGCTCATCTTTCCATTGTAAACTGTCTATCTGAAACTGTCTAGGTAGATAGGAATAAAAAAGAAACATGAAAGGCTACCTTGGTTCTCAAGGGAAGTGGCTGATGCAGTAAGAATAAAGAAGGCAGCTATGAGGAAGTAAAATAGGAACCATCAAATAGGAAATAAGGAACTCTGTTTGGAGAAAGCAAAGGAGGATAACGTACGGTGGGTGGGGTGGAAGAGAGATGTGGGTAAATAAGGGCGGACCATTTATGAAGCATGTAAGATATGCTTGGGAACAGTTACCAAAAAGATCAGATTCAAGAGACCATTATGGTTCTTGGCAAGGGTCAGGGAAGTGGCGAGGGCCAAGAAAAGGGCCTTCTAAAATATAAAGAAAAGCGGGGGAGAAAGAACGGGAAGAACATTTGCTAAAAAATAGGCAAGTAAAAAGGGCAGTTAGGGAGGCAAAAGCAGACACTGAGCTGCATACTGAAGAATGGGTCAAAAGTGAGGAGAAACAGTTCTTCAGATATAGTACGGAAACAACTAAGAAAGGGGGAATTGTTAGGCTAGCTGAGGGGGGAGAGTGATAGAGAAGGACAGGAAAAAGGCCACTATTTTTTTGCTCAGTTTTCATTAGGGAGGACAGTGGACCCTTGCCAGAGAGTGGCATTAAAGTGGCCAGTAAAGGGGTACCAAAGATGAGGCAACTAATATTTACTAGCAAAAGGGCACAGAAAGGGCTAGTAGCCCCGAAGATAAATAAGGCCCCAGATTCAGAACAGCTTACTTAGAACAGGGTAGTTTTGAAGGATTAGGAGTTGGCAGATGTGGTTCCACTCCATGGGGGGGGGGGACAAACAGGGAACTACAGACCTGTCAGTCTTACCTCTATTGTATGGAAGCTGATGGAGTCACTGGTGAAATAGGACCTTGTGGACTATTTGGAGAATAACAGTCTCCAGGATAACAAACAGCATGGATTTACCACAGGAAGGTCTTGTCAGACTAACCTGATAGTTTTCTTTGACCTGGCAATGAGGTAATTCTATAGAGGCCTTGCTGTGGATTTGTTCTACTTTGACTTCAACAAGGTTTTTCAACTTGGTACCCCACTGACATTTGCTAAAGAGGATTGAGGATCTGGGTGCAGCTAAAGTCACAGTAAAGTGGCTAGGCTACTGGTTAAAGGGAGCAGCAGATGGTTGTGCTCAATGGGGTTAAATCAGAAGAGACAGAAGCTACAAACTGGATTCCACAGGGATCTGTTCTGTGCCCGGTCCTCTTCAACATGTTTGTCAGCAACATTGTTGGGGAATCTGGGGCAGGTTGTGCCTCTTCGCTGATGACACAAGGCTCTATGAGAGGGTGAATAGTGATGAGAGAATAAGGGAAATGCAGAGAGACTTACAAAAGCTATAGTGGTGGTCCAGAGTTTGACAGTTGAAATTTAATGTTAAAAAGTGCCAGGCAATGCACCTAAGGGACCAAGAATCTAAGGATGGAGTACTGGATGGGAGGGATTAAACTTAGTGCTATGTCTGATTCCTTGGAGTTGTCGTCAGTGACTCCCTAAAATGACTGAGTCAAGACAACAAGGTTTATAGCTAGGAAAGTAGGATGCTGGGATGTATCAAGAGGGGTACTGATTGCAGAAAGAGAAAGGTAATACTTCCCATATATAGATTCCTGGTGAGGCCACTCCTGGAGTACTGCACCCATTTCTGGAGTACTCGCCTTAGGAAGGATAGGGATAGGCTGGGAAAGTATAGTGCAGAGTAACAAAAATGATTCAGGGCCAACAGGAAAGGTCCTGAGAGGAGCGCCTCAAGGCGCTGGACATGTACTGCCTGGACACCAGACGCGAGAGAGGAGATATGATAGAGACTTTCAATTTCCTGTGAGGAATTAACAAGGTGAACTGTGCGGAACTATTTAGCTTGAATACTAACTCATGATCACAAGGACATGAATAGAAACTAACTGGAAGGAGTTTTAGGAGGCACAAGAGAAAGTACTATTTTACAGAAATGGTGGTGTTGCTGTGGAACAGTCTGTCACAAACCCACTCAGCAGGTCAGGCCCTCTACTCCCAAAGTGCCAGCCTCTGAGCGCAGTCTTGTAAACAGTGTAACAAACAAGGTAACCCTCTTGTCTGTTTTTGTGAGTTTGGATCAACCTTTGGTCTCCAGTTCAGTTAACCTCTTGTTAGCATACCCAGTGCACAGGCTCAGATATATCTGTCATCAGGGGGGCCAGATATATTTGCCTAAGGGCACCCAACCAGGTATACTGAGATGAACCCTTTAAAACTTTAATAAAGACCTCAGATTTAAAACGCTTTTCTTTCCAGTTTGGTACCACCATTCAAGCTTATGTCTATTGTCTGCTATAACCATGGACTTTTCTTACAAAATAAAAAGAAGTCAAAGACCGACCAAGTAAGTTTTATAAGAATTTTACTAAAATAGTTAAAAATATGTAAAACACAAAATACAGAACTCTCATATCAAAAGACATACAAATCTTTTGAAAGAAACAAGGTTTAAACAGTGCAAATTCCTACTTCAGTACTTAGTCTCTAAATACTTGCTTAAGTGCTCACTGATCTTGTTTTGGTCAGAGTCTAGGTAAAAATGTGTCTCTGTAAAACAGAATTATTCCTTAAACAACTGTATTGGCCAACCCCTTTTTGGTGAGGTCAGCTAGCTCCTCCTCTGTCAGATTATATTTAAAAATATATCTAATAAAAAAAAACAGTAGTCTGTTCAAAGTATCAATTTTGCAATCCTTCAGCATGACTCATGTTTCAAATGACATCTCTTTTGATCCACGCTGCATCCTCCTCACACAGGCTTCATAAGAGCATTTAAACCTCGCACCCCAGCATTATAACCTGTTTTTTTTTCTTCAGTGTCATAAACCTTTTTTATGATTTCCTTCTAATCAAAGCTAACTTAAACAACTCTGTAATTAGCGCCTGGTCTGCCATGTAACACCATGGGCTGGATATTCAAACTGCAGCCATTCTGTGGCGCAAGCCCTTGTGCTGCTCAAAAAAGTTGCGCTGGGGTGTGGCCGGGGCGATATTCAATGGAGTTGTGCTATTGAGCAACTCCTTTGAATATTGCCCCCCAGCCACAGCTACTGTGCATGGCGCAGTGGAACTTGTACCACCGCAAGTGGTCAGAGTGGAGTATTCAGATGCGGTGGCGCAAGTTCCATTGCGCCATGTGCAAATTTCCTATATTCAAAAGGTGACATGCAACTGGGGCCATAATACATGCAAGGCGCAGAGGGGGCCATTTGCATCTAATTACGGCCCCATTTGCATGCTATTAGCATGCAGGTGCGCCAATCTCCAATGACTTGTGCCTGGCGCCCTGCCAGGCAGCAGCCATCGGGGACCGACGCCCCCTGCAGCCCGATCGCGGGCATGATGTGAAAAAAAAACCCCACTGGCCCGATCATGGGCAAAACAGAAATGAACCCCCCCACTGGCCCGATTGCGGGCAGAACGGAGTTCAAACCCCCCCGACTAGCCCGATCGTGGGCAGAATGGAGTTCAACCCCCCAGACCAATATCCCTGGTGGTCCAGTGGACCGCGGCCCGATCGCGGGCATGAGTCAAATCCCCAGGCCTAATTTCCTGGTGACCTTAGGGACCCCCACCCCACCCACCCATGGAGCCCCACCACCCGCCCTCCTCCCCGCCAGCCAGCGGGTGGCAGCACCACCCGCCTGCTGCCCCACCCATTCATTCACATATCTGGACTGCCTTGTGGTATGAGCTGCACACCCATTGGCTCTTGCTCTGAACCAATGGGGCGTGCAGCCTACCAAGCAGTCAGTTGGCAGGCAGCGGGTGGCAGGCAGGTGGAGTGCTGCTGCCCACCAGCTGGACGGGGAGTGGGTGGTGGCCCATCGGGTGGGTGGTGGGGTGGGGGGCATTGATCACCAGGGAAATTGACCTTGGCGGGTTTGACTTTATGCCCGATCAGGCTTCGCGTCCACTGTACCACCAGGGATATTGGTCTTTGGGGGTTGAACTCCATTCTACCTGCGATTGGGTTAGTCGGGGATTTGAACTCCGCTCTGCCCATGATTGGGCCAGTGGGGGGTTCATTTCTGTTTTGCCCGCGACCGGCCAGTGGGGGTCATTTCTGTTTTGCCCACAATCGGGCCAGTGGGGTGGAGTGAGATCTGCCCGCGATCGGGCTAGTGAGGGGAGGTGTTCTGCCCGCGATCGGGCTACGGGAGGGTTACTATTATCCCTGCGATCGGGCCAGTCAGGGGTTCATTTCTGTTTTGCCTACAATCGAGCCAGTCCGGGAGTGAGATCTGCCCGCGATCGGGCTAGTGGGGGTGTTTCTGCCCACCATCGGGCTACGGGTGGTTACTATTATGCCCACTATCGGGCTGCAGGGGGGCACAGGGAACAAGTGGAAGGCCACCCAGGTGGCAGCCGCTGTGTTGCGCCCTGCAATGCGCAACTCACCTGTGGGTGGCCCTCGACTTAATCCCTTTTCTTTGGCTAAAGTTGTGCAGACACAGGTAGGGGGTTGCGCCTGCACAACCCTGTACAGCCCGGCTGAATATCGGGCTGTGCAGTTTATGCATGGTTCCTCCCCCTCCAGTTGAGCATGCCTTCATTAGCATTGCTCTGTTGCTCAGCATGACTTGGGGGGGCGCAACTGCCTCCTGCTGAATATTGCAGAATGGCACAATTTCAGACTTATGCAGGCGCAACCCTATTGCGCATGGCACAACCCTTTTGAATATCCAGCCCATTGTGTCTAAAAACTGAGTGTGTGTGATACACATGCTGTCAGCATTTCTCTTAGCTTGCATCTGTCATCTGAAAACTGGGGGGGGTTGAGGTCACTCCTAGAGTTTTAGATTTTTCAGCAGAGATAGTCATTAATACATTTTAAATTAAAAAAAATATTATACAGCACACAGAACTGGCTGTCTATGTCATACAGTCTACCAGCCAAGGTGGTGGATGCAGAAACTATTAGCAGTTTCAAACACAGTTGGGTCAGAATGAAAGGTACAGTGGTTGCTCAGGCCGACAGAATCAGGGAGAAGAGAGGGGAAAGATGGGGAGGTCTAGGACCATGGAGGAACAGTAAATCCCAGGGCTTATTTGGGAACTCGGACAAACTGGATCAACTCCTGGTCATTTCCTGCCATCACTGTCTAAGTTTCTATAGAGATAACAGAGTGGTAAGAAAAGTGAAAGCTGAGATTCAGCTGAAAATAGTAGAGGGCATAAAGGAGGGGTACCTTCTTTCACTATATCACAGAACAGCAGAGAACAAAGGAGGAATTGTCAGACTGCTGAAAGGAAGGAAAATGCAAGAAGACATTGAGAAAAAGGAAATGTTTGAACCAAATACCTCTGCTTAGTCCACATGAAGAAAGAGGAAGACTCTATTGCAGAGTGTCAGACTCTAGTCAGGGGGAGGGGGAAGGAACATGGATTTAGAGATGAGACAGGTAGCAATGGAGAGGTTACTCAAGTGGCTTATGGTCATGAAGGTAAACAAATCACTAGACCCAGATGGTCTGCACCATAGGGTGCTAAGGGATATTGCCCATTCTTGGAGGAACCACCTAATGACCCATTAAATGGATCCACAGAAACATGGGTGGCTCCAGTGAATTGGAGAAAAGCCAATGTGGTCCCACTCCACAAGAGTGGGAGTAGGGAGGATCCAGGGAAGTACTGACCTCTCAGCAGGACCTGGATTCTGGGGAAGCTATTAGAAACTATTATAAAAGAGCATATACTGTAGGGTAATGGCTGGAAGACAACTGACTCAAAAACAAGAAGCAGCATGGGTCTGTGTCAGGCAGATCATGCAATACAACCTTGATAGATTTCTTTGATTGGGTCACAAAGTCAGTCAATAAGGTACAAGCAGTAGACAAACTGTATCTGGACATTAGCAAGGCCTTTGACTATGTGCCCCGTAGGAGACTTATGAAAAAGCTGAGGTATCTGGGGATGAGAGACAAATTAATTAGGTGGTATAGGTACTGGCTGGGGAAGAACTCACATCAGTTGTCACGGGGAATAATTAGAAGCTAGAGAGGCCAATAGTGGGTTACCATAGTGGTCATTTCTAGGGTTTGTCGTTTTAGTACACTCATCTGTGATAAAGAGGAGGTCAGTCCAGAGTAAACTAAGTATCTTTGCAGATGATAACAAAATCAGTGTCAGGGTGGATAAAAATGAGAGGATATGGGGATTCAAAACTTACCTGGACTGACTGGAAAAGTGGTCTAAGAGCTAGCAACTCAAATTTAACACCAAAAAGTGTGGTCAAGCACACAGACCAAAATAAATAAATAAAAATCCAAAAACAGAATACAAGTTGGGGGGGGTGCAGATTTTGGAGGCGAGTGTCTTGCAGGTTATTATTACTCATGGTCTAAAGTACCATGCTAAAAGCTAGGATAGTGCAGGAGGAGTTCAGGGAATTGGGGAAGGGTCTTAGGTAGCACACTCAGTGGCCTTTTCTGAGGTTTTGCTTGTCTATGATGGGGGAAGATTGGCACTCTGTATCAAGAACTTCAACCACTGGTTGAAGGATTAGTGCAGAGAGGAGGGTTTTGGCAACATTTGGGACTGGGGTCACACCTGGAAAAATAAATGCCCATACAGGGGAGATGACCTACATCTATCTAGGAGGGGAACTAAAGTCCTCAGTGTACAGTTTAAATGCTACATTGACAAGCATTTAAACTAGCTCAGTGGGTTGTGGAAGGAAACTGGGAGACATAAAGTG
This sequence comes from Neoceratodus forsteri, assembly GCA_016271365.2. NCBI lineage: Eukaryota > Metazoa > Chordata > Ceratodontiformes > Ceratodontidae > Neoceratodus > Neoceratodus forsteri. The sequence continues at coordinate 325,122,047 of CM057458.1, forward strand.
TCCACCCTCAAACTGAAGTAGTCAGTAGGGAAACCCCTAAGGAAGGGAAATCTCCAAGGGATCTTAATAGTAGGAAAAGCAGAATGGTAGAAATGAAAAGGAATGGGAATGAAGGCAGAGGAGATATGGAGATTAGGCAAAAGGGAAAAATGAGGACTGACAAGAAGGGTGGTAGAACAATTTAAAAGGCCATGTCCATAAATGCTCAAATTCTTTGAAATAAAATCCTGCACCTTGTGGCCATTATAGCAGAGGCTGACCCAGACATTGTCACCATCACAGAGTCATGGTGTAATGCAAACTATGACTGGTATATACCAATATCAGGCTATACTCTGTTCAGGAAAGACATGGAGGGTAAGAAAGGGGGAGAGGTGGCACTTTATGTAAGTGATAGCATACAAGCAACAGAAACACAGGGATTACAGGGAGGGGAAGAGGCACACAGGTCACCCTAGACACAGGAAATAGAACCACTATTCACACTGGTGTGATCTACAGACCTCCAGAACGGGGGGGGGGACAGATATGGTTCAGGTGGAAGTCATCCAAAAGGTGACTGGGGGGAGGTGCTGATGGAGGGGATTTCGATATGCCAGATGTGTACTGGAGGCTACAAGCTGCAGCTTCAACTAGGAGCAGGGACATCCTGGACTTCTTGCAGTGGGCATTCCTCAGGCAACTACTAAGAGAGCCCACTTGTGAGGGAGCAATATTGGACCTTGTACTCACTAACGGGGACAGTGTTGCAGACATCACCATGGGTGGCCACCTAGAAAGCAGTGATAACCATATGGAGTGGTTTACTATAAGTACTGTGCCAGAATTGAACTACACAAAGGTGAGGGTCCTGGACTTCAGGAGGGCTGACTTTACAAAGATGAAGGAATGCCTCTGGGATGCCCTGGCAGGAGGAAGGACATGGGAAGAGTAGAGGTAAAGTGGGTGAAACTAAAAGAGGCCATAGCAAAGGCAACAAACCTCTGACTCAGCCAAGTAAGCAACAGCAAGAGGAAAAAGAGACCGCTATGGTTCTCAAAAAAAGGTAGCTGGGAAGGTAAAGGAAAGAAAGTTAACATTTAGGAGATATAAGGAGACACAGAGGGAGGTGTATCAAAAAGCAGAGAGAGGCAGGGAAAGCAGGAGGACTGCAAAGGCACAAATGGACAAGAAAACTGCCCAGGCAGCAAAAAAATGGGATAACACATTTTTCAGATATGCAAGTGAAAGGAGAAAAGTCAAGGAAGGGGTTGTATGGCTAAGGAGGGAAGAGAAGGAGTGTGTGGAGGGGGACCAGGAAAAAGTAGACATCCTGAACAAATATTTTTGTTCAGTGTTCATGGTGAAAGGAGAAAGTGAGAGATCACAAATAAGTGACAGAAGCATAGAAGGAATTGAGGTGGACACTAGTCCATTTACAGAGGAGAAAGTCCTGAAGGAACTCACAAATCTGAAAGTGGACAAGGCAATGAGACCAGACAAGAATCATCCAAGGATACTGTAGGAGCTCACAGAGGTGTTGGCTGCACCCTGCCAGTACTGTTCAACAACTTACTTGAGACAGGAGTGGTCCTGGAGGACTGGAGGAGAGCTGATGTAGTCCACTTCACGAAAGTGGTAGCAGGGAGGAAGCTGGCAATTACAGACCAGTCATCTTGACTTCAGTGGTGGGGAAATTAATGGGATCACTGCTGAAAGAAAGGATTATGGAATATCTTGTAACTGGTGGCTGTATGGATTTACTGGGGCCAGGTCATGTCAAACAGATCTGATAAATTTCTTTGATTGGGTGACCAGGGAAGTACCCAAGTGAATTGATATCAAATCACCAATCATGTTTTTTGAACGTCATTCATGACTGATCCATGTTAATCATCAAATGTTACCATATGATCAAGGCACATCATGATCTAAGATCATCATCTAGATCATGATGTAATCATCAGACATGTAACTTTTAAATTACCAACTGATAATTGATTATTTTTGTAAGCGTAAATCAGCATGATGGTTTTTGATGATCTGTAGATGATCAAGAGATTATCATTGATTATCATTGATGATTATATTAGTTTTGCATTATACAATTGTAAGTCACATTAGTAATACTTAAAGTTTTGTTACTAATATGAAAATATGAATGTCATCTATCAGCAGAAGCAAATTATAATGCAAATATTCAGAAGTTAAATGTTAATCTTTTTTGGAAGAGTACATGAGATGTGAGGCATAGTATGTACATTTGCATAACTAGTTTGCATATTTCATGCAAATTTAAAAAGCACAGTTTATGGACTAATACAGTGATAATTTATATTGTTGCAATAGTTTGCCTTAAACAGTATTAATTTGCGGACTGTTAGGAAAGGTTCTGAGCCACAAACAACAAGCTTTCCTTCAACGACCACGTAGAGGATCTATCAAAGAGGCTTAAAGCACGCTTGGGTTTCTTCTTTAGAAATAGGACCCTCTTTTCTCTCGCAACCCACAAGAGACTTGTCCAAGCAACATTCCTTCTCTTGCTTGACTACGGAGACATTATCTTTATCTCCTCCCCAACCTTGAGCCTATCTAAACTGGACGTACTCTATCACCGTGCTCTTCACTTTGTTACTAACTCTGCGTACAGGACCAACAACTGTGATCTTTATGCAGCAGTTGGGTGGACCTCTCTTGCCACCAGACACCTCCTGCATGCTGGCATTTGGACCCTAAAATTACTACTCCACAAACTGCCTGTCTATTTAACGTCTCTCATACACATCTCAAGATAGCACCTACTACCTAAGGAAATCGGGACCTTATCCTACTAGATGTCCTGTGACACGTACCACAGCTACAAAGAACTGTCCCATATGCCCTGCCAAACATTTGGAACCAACTACAAGCCATGCTGAAGCTAACCAGCATCACATCAATTAACTCCTACAAAACACTAGCTATCTCTAAATTGAAAGACATATGTAGGTGCTACTAGGCCCCCAACACCAAGTCAACTTCCTAGGTAACAACTGGCCCTCTACTTATTAAGCTGAAAAGTGTTGCATAATTTAGGGCAAGGTTAAAGCTGGAATGTACTGCATATATAGCATAAGGACTTCTATTGTGTATACCTCTTGTATCATATATTTTTTCTTTGTTGTTCTACATTTTATATCTCCTGTCTATCTAATTGCGAACTGTATGTGTATGTGCCTCAGGACCTCCTTGTGAATGAGCTTGCTCAACGGAGTCTTTCCTGCAATAAACTTGAACTTGAACAAACCAGATACTTGTAGGAACTCACCACAACTATAAGAGGAACCACTGAATGGATCACCCTTACAGAAATAATTATATGAAATGTTTTCATGCTGCACACATAAAACTACTCATGTGATATGCATGCTATAATCATGATTTAAATATTAAATTGGAACCAATTGCATTCATGTGGTATGAGTGCTGCAAGCAAGTGTGAAAAGCATGCTTTCTATGTTAAACTGGAACAGACTGAATACATGTGGCATGCATGCAAAAAGCAAGTGGTCACTGATTACTGCACACATAAAGGTTAAGTGACTTGCTCAGGATCAAACCATATACTGTACAAGTGGGGGTTACTGAGATTCAGACCTAGGTCCTCAGGTCTCCAAGTCTCCTGGTTTGCAGTTCAGTGCCTTTAACCACTAAGCCATACTACCTGCATACATATGGCTCACTTGTACTTCAATACAAATCTGAATTCATTTGCAAGGATGTGGCATGCATATAGCCACTGCTATACTTTTCAGTTGTCTTGTCTCCCCTCATCTCAGTTGCACTGCTGAACTGCAGCACATATACCAATGGAAACACATGTAGTTCTTCCCATCCCCAATAAACACACTTTCCCACAAAACTACTTAATTATTTCTGCCTTGCCTGTACTCCTACTGTTTTCTCGTCATAGTTTTAAATGCTTCCATCCAAACAGACTTTAAGGGACAAACACAAAAGTAGCAATACTTCGACACCCACCCACATGGTCAGTCCTCCTTCCCCATGCACACACACTGAGGCAGGTGCAGCCATGCTGCTCCAGACAACACACCACGTTAAGAGTCTTTTACTTGAGTACTAGGGAACCAGAGGCAGGAGTCTTTAAGAGATGATGTCCATAGGTCAGAGTGCTGGGGTGTATCCCCTTAAAATGCATGGGGTTATTTTTATTACTATTGTATACATTATGATGATGAGTTGGAGAATAATTAAGGCCACTGTTCTACTAACAAGGCCCTTGTTGTTAGTCAAGTGGTGGCCTTCATTAATCTCCAACTCTCCATCAAAAATGTATAAAATAGTAATAAAAAACACCCCCATTCATTTCAATGGTGTATGCCCCTGCAGTTTCCCTTGCCATATGTCATAATGTGCCTGAGCATGGGTATGTGGAGGTCAGCTTCACTGGTGGGGCATAAGCCTGATTATAGAGGGGCTCCAATAGTCTGTGCATACCGTACCGCTTAACTGTCCCTGAATGCAAGGGGCAGCCCTTATTTTACCTTGAAAAACACTCTGCTCCTCATCCATCCCTCATGGAAAACATGCTGCTCACACAGAGGCTGTCCAGTAAATTTAGACTTTATGGCAAGAGCACCATTTCAGATTTCAGCAGGGGGGAGCTAACAACTAGTGGAGGCCAGGTGCTAGTTGGCACCTAGGTGACAATCTCTAGAATGTCTGAAGCATCTCTAAAAGGTAAAACTTATCTTTTGTGACTGAAAAGTGATATGCAAATCAGGAAAAATTAAAATGTATAAGATTCATCAGTCTATACCCTGGACAGTGCATCAGGTTTGGGCTTAAACCCACTCAGTTACTAGCCAACTTTTTCCTGGCTGACATTCTGACCCCCACGAAAGAAAAGTCCCATTTTCTCTCCCAAACTCCATTCCATTCAAAACCTATCACTTGCTGGTCTTAAAGCCATGCAAAGGTGCAGAAATATGAAAAACACATCAATATTTCAGTCCTTACTCCTCTCCAATCCCCCTGTAAAAAAGTATTTACTTTTTCTTATACAGCCATCTGGCCAGAACCTGCAGCCTGGCCCAGTGTGTCACCAGCCCAGTTTTCAGTCCTCTCCTCCTCCATCCTTCTGCCAGAAGCTGAATACTAGAACCAACCATCCCAGGTCAACAATGTGGTCCATGACCAACTCACCTCATCAACTGAACCCACCCATCCTGTGTTGGTTGCTTCTTGCTTGGCTGCACTTCACTGTTCAAGGCCTATGAAGGCCACCCACACCAATTGTTACCACTGCTGCTAGGTCTAACTTGCTACCGTGGTTTCTGTGCTATCTTTTTTGTGAAGCGAGCCTAGTAGAGTACGTAGGGAGCCTAGACTCAAGTTAGCTTCTAGCTTACCACCAGCCTCTTCAGCCATCAGGGGAGGCAAAGACTTACTAAGGATAGTCCAACAAAAATATGCCACCACAACACTGCTATTGAGAGTTCAGTATGCACTGATTCCTCCAAGCTGTAGTGTGCAGCCTGTCTGTTCTGTGGCAGAAAAGACAGTGTCGCACTTGCATGACTCATGTGCTCTTGCTTGGCTGGAGCTCTTCCACATCACATGTAATGATGCCACCACTAATAGGTAGAGACAGTAGACAACACAATACAGACCCAGTCATGGCAGGAGTGTAACTGTAGCATGAGTACACAAAGGCCAGGGGTCACTTATTGTGCAAACGATTAAATCCAAATCTGCCATCAACATCTATGTATCAAATGTAATGCCATTATTGCCACACCATAAGAAAAACCTAGACACAAATGAGGGGCGGGGGGACTGCTACCCTCTGCCCTACCTAAATGGCACCCCTGCTTTATGGTAGAAATTCATTCTCAGGTGCTAATATCAGTACAAGTAAATACAGTGGTTTCCACTGTGTTATGAGGTACTGTATCTCCATATTTCAGGATGTGTTTTGATCACTGTGAGTGTTAGTATCCCTATTGTCCCTCATGTGAGTGTCCATGTACTCATTTCAGTGACAAAATGTGAGGTATGGGGCATGCTTCCAAGACTCTACTCAGCATAAAGAGTGCTTGGCCATAGCTTATACGCTCCATACAGAATGACAAAGGGAAAGTGAGATGAAACAGTCATGGAGAAACACATTCATAGCACTATACTGTATGTGCATAAGGGGATTTGTATGGCCTGAAACAAAAAGGTCAGGCTTCACAACGCAGAGGCCCCTCTTCGCACATCTGGAATGGGGGATGTTGACCAAATATATCCTAGGCATTTAATGCAGTAAACAAACAATACTTTACAAATGAATGGTGATTCAATGACAAAAAATCAAAAGCTATGAAACAACTTGCAAAAGGATCAGAATTATTGAGTTTACCTAATTTTAATGGGAACACAATGAAAATGTATTTTAATGGCTCTAATTGCTAGTAGTAGTATAAGAAGTCGAAACTGTGTTTTCCTTCAATGAGATTTGCACCAGCTTAGTTTCTGCATGCATCGCAAGCGTGCAGCATATGAACCTGATGTGATTTTTAAATGATGTTCACACCAACTTAACTGCAATACTCATGTCAAGCATGCAACATGTGAACTGATGTAATTTTTAAATGTCGGAACCAGCATACCTGATGCTCACATGTCAAGCTTGCAGTATGCAAATCTGATTTGCTTTTTAGACCTGATTCACTTAGGTTCACTCTGTGTATGCAAACATTGCACAATTAAGCATGCGGTATGCATTCAGCATGTACACAGCACACTTATATTTCAGTAAGGGTGAGCTACAGTGTATAAACCAGTCTTTATAACACTAGTAAGTAGTCAGAGTAAATATAATTGAAAGCAATGTGTTTGTGTAGAAGATATGTCATAACTAATGATTCCAATGATCATGTCTCATTAGAAGGCAAGATGCATTCATGAGTATGGAAAAATAAATATTATTTTTCTTTTAATTTATTGTAGCAGTCTTGACCATAGCCAATCATGAAAAATAATGATAATATGAGAACATTATTAAGCACAATTATTATTTTCATAACATTGTGTTTTTTTATTGGTGGTCATTTAATGTTCATGTTTAGTCATTGTTACACATGATCACAAGGATAGTTTTTGAAGTTTTAACATGATCTTTGAACATAACTGATAATAATCATTAATGACACATTATTAAATCATCATCTTTTCGGCTGGGTAGATCAGGGTGGAGTGGTGGATATGGCCTACCTAGATTTCAGTAAGGCCTTTGACACCGTTAGACATAGGAGACTTCTAAACATGCTAGGCAGCCTGGGAGTGGGTCCAAAGGTGGTAAACTGGATAAGGAATTGGTTGGGGGATAGGCGACAGAGGGTGGTGGGACACAGAGTTCACTCTGATGAAGGGAGGGTGACCAGTGGGTACCACAAGGATCAGTACTGGGGCCAGTCCTCTTTAATGTCTGTATTAGTGACATTGCAGAGGGGCTAGAAGGGAAGATATGCCTTTTCACAGATGATACTAAAATCTGCAATAGGGTAGACACTCTGGGTGTATGTGTGGAAAAAATTAATAGGAAGCTAAGAAAGCTTGAGGTGTGGTCAAGAGTGTGGCAACTAAGTTCTAATGTGAAGAAGTGCAAAATCATGCACTTAGGGTACAGAAACCCAGGGGAGGAGTACAAGATGGGGAGGTTGTACTGATGACCACCAAACAAGAAACAGACCGGGGGTAATCAAATCTGATGATCTATAGGTGGCAAAACAATGTGACAGGGCTGTGAGGAGAGCCAGTGGGATGCAAGGGTGCATGAGGAGGGGTATCACCAGCAGAAAGAATGAGGTGGTGATATTGCTGTATAGATCATTGGTGAGACTTCACCTACAGTACTGTGTCCAGTTTAGAGATGCAGCGAATTTATAATCAGCCAGCGAAGTGGACGTGAAGTGGCCACTTTGCATTACCATCCAGCTACACGAAGTGAGCTCTGAAAAGTGCTCACTTCACCTTCTCATTTTGACTTTGCGTTGCCATTCCGCTTTAACAAGAAGTAAGGTGAAGTGCCAACAATATAGGCAGCCCCCCACATATCACATGGCTTACAGTACTGTAAGTCACATGCTTTAGCCAGGCAGGAAGGAAGTGACTCAGAAAAGCAGTTACTTTCACTTTCTCCTTTGCAGTTGTAGAAGGAGGAAGCTTTTTTAAAAGCTACATCTTGATTTTTTTTTGTAGTGTGTTTCTTCATTGTTTTTTTGCTACTGATTTTTTTATACGTGTGTGTGATTGTGTGACTATGTGTGTGCATGTGTGTGAGACTGTGAGTGTGTGTAAAGGAGTATTGAGGAGTCGGTCACAGTCTGAGGGACTTGTGCACGATGGACCCAGGAGGAGACTCTGTGGCCCATGGGTGCGGGCAGAGGGGAGGAGTGCGCACACTTGGGGGTGGTTGGGTGTTATTGGACTGCTCCCGACTCTTGGGTGTTACATCTCCCCCCTGGAAGCAGCAGCAGCAGCACCAGTGCCACCAATGGCAGCACATCCACTGAGTCTGCCACTACCACCACCAGTAACAGCTGCAGGGGCTCCAGCAGCTCCCCCTCCACCACTCCACAGCCGCAAGTGGAGCCCCATGTGAATGAAGGTGCTTCTGGCAGTACATCTGGTACCCCCCTGCAGCTCCCCAGTGTGGCAGTTTTTTAACTGTGTGGGTGGAGACAGCACCATTGTGGTTTGCCATCTGTGTAGTGTGCAGGTGCACCGTGGCCCCTAGGGAACACATTTGGGGACAGGTGACCAGTGCACACACATAGCAAACCACCACAAGGTGGAGTGGCAGGCTGCCACAGAAGGGGCCAGGCATCCACCTGCTGGCCTTTCTGTGGCAAGGGCAGAGGATGTTGGGGGTGTTGTGCCTCACCGTTGCAGCAGGAGGAGGGCAACAGCAGCAGCTGCTCCATCACCACCACTGCCACCGGCACCACCCTCACCACCACCATCACTACCTGGCTTTCCTGCTGCAGTGGACCCTGCCACAGTGCCTGCAATGCAGGCAGACATTGCACTGGTGTGGGCAGCCCTCAAAGAAAGCAATGAGAGGGTGGGTGCTGTGCAGCAGCAGGTGGATCAGATCCAGCAACAGCAGCTGCAAATACTGTCAATGCTCCACCTGCTGCTGGAACACCATGGAATCCCCCATTAACAGATTTTTTTCAGGACCCCCCCCCCACACTGCTGGGCTATAGTGTTTTGTGTGTTTTTTTTTTGTTGTTATTTAATAATAGACACTTGTCCTTTTGTTATAATGCAGTGCCTCAGTAATGTTGACTTTCTGTTGTGGAGTGCTTGTGAACAAGCTGGTGTGAGCAGTGCAAATATGATGTGTTAAATTGCATGTGTGCAGTCAGTGTTGTTTCGTGTGTGTGTGTGTGTGTGTGTGTGTGTGTGTGTGTGACACATTGTGCAGCACCTTGCAAACATATATTGCTGTTGCTGACTTCTTGTAGTGTTTATGGTATAAAGAATAGCGAGCAGAATAAAGTATATTTTATTGTCACCATCATTATCAGTGTACGAAGTGATACGATACTTTTTCAGAGGTGTCTGGCCAGAGTGCACCTTAGTCACATACTGCACACATAAATTTTAGGAGAGCATGTGATTTTTGTGCTATGATCTCCACAAAGTCATGTGTGCACTGTGAGTGACTGAGGAGCACAGTGACCTGATACCCCTGAAAAAATATCATATCACTTACTCCTGTCTTTACATAGTGCAATACATTTCTGTCAAAATGCCTGTAATTTCATTAAAGTGTGTCACATCACAGAAGGATTCCCATTCTGAAAAGCCACCCAAATTCTGCCCCTTGCTCTCAACAATGTTAGGACATGATGCCATGGAGAGCGTGAGTGCGTGCTCCATTATAGTGAATGTCTGGCAGCTTTCTGAATGTGGTGTGCATGTTTCCAGTAAGAAGAACCTTGTTAGTGGAAACATGCCTACATTTCACCACAAACTGACCATTATAACATAAAGAAAACATTCGGAAAGCTGCCTGGCATTCGCTATAATGGAGTACGCACCAACACTCTCCCTGGCATTACATCCTAACGTTGCTGAGAGCAGGGGACAGAATTTGGGTGGCTTTTCAGAACAGGAATTCCTCCACGACATGACAAACTTTAATGAAATTATGGGTGTTTTTGACAGAAATGTATTGCACTATGTAAGGACATGTGGAGCAAGAAAGATTCCCCTTGAGGTAATGCACCCATATATTGGGTGCAATGCCTTAATAACTATGTAACATGGTGAATCACTGTAAAGCAGCAGTGCAACAATCTGTTGAAAACTCTGACCTATACTTTTTAATGCTATTTTACATTACCACTTTACTTACATTCTGACTTGTTTGATACTATAATTTCCAGTGTTTGAGTCTGCTTTACTACTTTTTATCATGTCTGAAATAATAAAAGGAGCACTCCTTTTAATATGGTGCTAACCAGGTCTTTGTCAATATTTTCCGCTGCTTTTCCCTATCAGTTGTTATATATCACTTCTGTTGTAAAATTAACAGTTATGCAGCAGCCAGTGTTTTATGACCTCACAGAACAATATTTATTGAAAAAAAGCTGCAAATAGTGCTAAAAACCTGGTCAGAACAATATTGAAATGCGTGCTCCTTTTTTTTCAGACATGGGAAAAAATAGTAAAGCAGACAGAAATTGTGAAAAGAAGGGTATCATTCAAGTCATCACTCTGAGGTAACTATTGGCTGGCAATGTAAAATAGCATAAAAAAGTACAGTTCAAAATTGTCACCACATTTCTTGCAATGCTGCTTTAAGTGATAATCTCAGTATGATATCATGTGCTCACAACCACGACACACAAAATGCATCTGTCTTATGTGCATAAAATTGACAAGTGGTAACAAAGTCAAATGTGAGCGTTATAGCACATGCAAAGTCCCCAGAATTATTGGCGCACTCAGTCATGCGCACAGTAGTCACACAGAGTCCTCAGATTTTTTCTGCATGCCCAAAAATGCATCTGTCTTGTGTGCATAAAATTGACAAGTGGTAACAAAGTCAAATGTGAGCATTACAGCACATGCAAAGTCCCCCGAATTGATGACCATGAGTGAACTGTTGCTGGTCCAATGTGTGCTGCTATTCCAGCAAATGCAATGTGATCATCTGAACCACATGGAAGGGTGCCCTTTATCTGTACACTAATAGTAGCCTTGGTGAGTTGATATATATATCTATATATAGATATATATATATATATATATATATATATATATATATATATATATGTGTATGTGTGTATTTTGTAGGTGGGGGGTTGACATATATAGACATGTACTCATTGTACTCATTGTATTGTTTTGTATCACAGGTCACAGATACTGTTGGTGTGCACATTCCAGTGCTCGATGAGAACTTTTTTGCGTAGAAATTTGAACTGGAAAACTCTCAAGCCAATGAAGGTAAATATTTTTTTTATTGGGGTGGGGGGAAGCATATTTGCAGGTTGTCTCATTAATGGTTTCTTACTTGTTTACTTCTTCACAGATTTCATCTGCATCCTTCTCGAGTCTGGTTGTTAATGATGGTCATGGTCCTCGATTGAAACAACTTCTGCGTGCTGCATGTCTGCCTCAGCCCGGGGGGGTGGGGTGGCCTGGTGTTGAAGAACTTCTTTGGACACAACAAAGCATCTGGAAGTTTCCTAAAAAAAGAAATGAATAACTTCTTACAACTTGATTGTCCCTGGTTCTCAATTTCAAGTCAAGTTACATGTCAAAACCACATCATTTCAAGTGACACAACCTGTGTGCAACTTTTTCAACACTGTTATGGCAGCACAGCTACAGGTTCAGTATACAGTGCATGAGATCTTGCAGAAATAGTTTTGGCGACTTACACATATCACCTAGTTTATGAATCGTACTCAGTCACATTTGCTGCAATCTTTTAAAAAAATATTGAACAGATGAAATAAAATCTTGATACTTGCCAGTATGGATTTGAAATGGATATTCCATAGGTTCCTGTGTACGGTACAGCTGCAGTACCATTCATACCTACTTTCAGCAAAGGAGAGTTGTTTTGTTAACCTGTAAAAAAACAAAATAAGTTTATCGTATGTGTTTGACCATTGCAGCACAGAAAAGCTACAGAAAACAAAACATACAGCTAAAGGAAGTTAAATAACATAAAAAAACATTAGCACACATACTCACTTTATAGTTTTAATATTAAGAAACTTTGTGCCTGTGGCTGATGGATGTGGTTTCCTGTTCGACTCCCTCTGCCTTGGCATGGTCAATGTAATTGGGAAACATTGTCTGAATGACACTGGTGGTGGGTGCTGGTGGTGATAGCTGCAGCACATGATGACATTCTCTGTGACATCTTCCTGCATCTGGTGGTGGTGGCAGTGGCTAACATCAGTCCCGGTGGTGGTGGTCTGGGAGGACAGACAAACTCATGCTCAGTGGTGGCATTGGCTAACATTAGTCCCGATAGTGGTGGTGGTCCAGGGGGGTGGACAAACTCATTCTCTGTGGTGACAGTGGCTAATATCAGTCCTGGTGGTGGTGGTCTGATTCCAGGGGGGCACACTACCTTTTAACAATTTCAGTTAAAACCTGCCAACATTAACCACATCATCATCCTCATAAAGAAAACTGCCCTCACAGTCATCTATGTATGAATTCTGACCACTGAGAAATTCTTTCTCTATTATTTCATCATCTACATCAGTGGTGAGCCATTTCATGCTGCCACTGCCAGTGCCACCAGGATGGTCCATTTCCACATCACCAAAACCACCATGACTAGGCAGGGGTATGAATACTGAGGTTGCAGTCTGTGCTGGTATGTGCATCTCATTCATTTTTATGAATGTTAGCAAACTAACATTTGCTGGAGAGAGACGTTTGTTCGATGATCCCTGACTATTGCACCTGCTGAGCTGAATACCCTCTCGACACTTACACTGGAGGGTGGGCATGTGAGGTACTTCAGTGCCACTGCAGTCAGCTCTGGCCATTCACTGACCTTTCCACTCTAGTACAAAAGAGGATCATTAGTTACTGACAGATGCCTGTTTTCAGACAAATATGACTCAACCATTATCTGTGCCACACTAAGTCCAGTGACTGATGTATCATCCTGTTTTCTGGAATCATTTATTTCACAAATCCCCACTTGGGACAAAGCCTCCCAAAGCGGGTTGATGACAGCTGCTTTGGATGACAGACCACCTGGAACTGCAGTCCCCTTCCCCTTGCAGGATATGCTTGATGGTCCTCCAGGTACACTTTCAGCCAGATTATGCTGCTGAGGTTTGCTGACCTTTGCACGTGACTTCTGTGCCCCATGAACCAAGCGCACCAGTTGCCCACTGACATTTTTTATCTGTTCAGGCCCTCCCTCCAGTACTGATGCAATTCCACGTTTGTATTGTGGGTCCAGCTTTGTTGCTATGGCAAAGTTGTCACTAAGCTGAATGTTCAAAACGTGATGATTCTGGTCGAATACTGTCAGCATGTATTGCAGCAACATACTGCTACCACCATCTCCGGCAACATCAAGGCTATGCTGTACATTCACCAATGTCTGCCTCAGCACCCGCAGCAGTGGAATTGATTGGCTAAGGGAGGCAGACTCGCCACTCACTGCCTGTGTGGCATGTTCAAAAGGCCACAAAATTGTTATTACAGAGTCCATGAGGTGCCACTGTTCAGTCATCATAGACATGGAGGCCCTGGAACTGTCACGGCTAGTGTGCATCACAAGATATTCTGAGATGGCTTTGTATTGTTCATACAAGCTCTCTGCCATGTATAAAGTGGAGTTCCACTGGGTGACAACTTCCAGCTTCAAGCGGTGCTGAGGGAGGCTGTTTTGCATTAGCAACTGCCGAAGTTGGTCATGGGCCTTAGCAGATCATGAAAAGTGAGAGCAGATATGGCGTGCAGCTGTCAGCATTTCCTTTATATCAGGGTGCTGCAGAAACTCCTGCACCACAAGGTTTAAACAATGGGCCATGCATGGAACATGAAAAAAGCTACCATTCGTGTTGCATTTCACCAGATTTGACCCATTGTCACTTGCTATGAACCCAGCTCTCAGGGACAGGGGGTTCAGCCACTTGTCAATTTTAGTCAGTACCACATCCAACATGTTTTTGCCAGTGTGTGAACAGGTCACATTGAGCACAGCAATCACTGCATGCTGTCGAATTCCTGGAAGATTGCTACCATGACAATCCACCTTACTGCACTGATTATTCACACTACCAACATCACAAACAACCCCCGGCACCTGCGCCCAGTGTGCAGTTATACACTAATATGAACCTCCCGCTATTTTGCCACTTATCCACATATCCATACTTAAATGGATGAATGGAGAGGAGGAATGTTGAAGGGCATGTCTTACTGAGTCGGACACACTACAGAACAACTTGGGGACAGCACAGGTTGAAAAGTATGTCCTGGATGGGACTTTCCATTTTGGACAGTCACATGCATCAAACCACAGAACCCAGAATTCTGCACAAAGGAGAAGGGCAAAAGATCAATTGCCAGAATTTCACTGTGGGATTGGATGGGTACTTCAGCTTATGCGCAAAAACACTCTGTAACGTGGGCTGACTTAAACTTTTTACATGGGGTTTGATGACAAATGGTTCTGCTCTGCGAATGGCAGGGGATGGAGTGTGGACGTTTGATGAAGATGGTTGCACAGGTGGTGATGATGACAAACCCAGAAATGCAACGTGTTTTGCCAGATTTGCCAACCGGGGTTGATGTCCCACTTGCACTAGACATACTGCATTCACCACCACCAAAACTGCTACTCCCACCAGCACTGGACAACATTTCAAAATCATTATGCTTCTCCACCTCATCATGCTTGTAGTAATCCTCTGCTCTTATTTCCTCACTACTGCACACATTTAATTTCCTACTGGACTTAACACTCATGGAAGGGGATAACATGCTCATAATGGTTGATGACGAGGGTGAATGCTCCACTGTGGTATTAGCTGCTATCTTGTGCTAGGTCCACAGTGCCATGTGCCTATTCTTAAGATGTGTATGCTGTCCTCCTGTGCCCAGATGGCTCCCCTTTTTACCTTGACTCACATGCACATTGCAAACCTGGCAGATTGCAACTGACTCATCATTTGCATCTTGAACAAAAAAATCCTAAACAAGGGATTGTGATGCTCTACTTTTAACATGTCCATGATGCTGCTTATTGAACTCCATTCTTTTAAGCACTGAAGTGGGGGGGGTGCTACGTGATGTTTCGGGCAGTGAACAACTGGACTGCAACTGACCACCAGACTATGTATCATTATTTCTGGGTCATCATCATCATCAACTGAAACTGGTAAATCACAAGTTTTTTGCAGGGGGGGGATTAATGCAAACAGACCCAGTCAGAGCCACCTTGAATTTCGTTTTCTCCGGTTCCCAACTGGGGTCAATTACATCATCATCACATTCATCAACATCCCCCACATCCACATCTTCTGCTTGGATGCTGGCATGTGGACTGCATGTTGCAACCTCAGCAACATCACCATCATCATCAACACCAGCATCACCTGATATTTTTTCACCACACTGTGAATCACTGCATGGAAAATGCATGACATGAACCACGGTGGAAGAAATGTCACATTCTATGCTATCGTTGACATGATTATCAGAATCCTCAGGTTCAGTTACTGGGATGTTACTAGGAAGTATGACATCATCTACACTGCCACTCACTTGCACTGCTTCACACTCCACTATATTTTTGGACATGGTACACTGGTCAGAAGTTGAACTTGAGGCAGCAATACTCATACTACCACCACCAGCAACTGCACTAACACTACCGACTGGGACTACATCATCTCTTCCAAGTATGAGTGAAGCTACTGATTGGGCTGTAAAAAATGTTGCAGAAGAAATACCTTTCCTCACATCAGCAATGCACTTCAGCATCTGTGTACCACCATGCCCATAGACTATCTTAATGGCAGCAGTGCCATTGTGAGAACCAGCTTTGCTTACATGTCTCTTTGTGGGCATTTTGGGGAATCAACAACAATATTCTAAACAAATTTAGATTTTGGCACGTTCACTCTGACTGGGGGAACGCTGGATGTGAAGCCAAAAAAAACAACTGTGGCTTCAGCAACAAATAGAGAAGCAAATTCACAAGTGAAAACAACACCTTAACTAACCAGTGTGGTGCTGAGGCACAAACAATCTAATCAGGAAAACAATTCCTTTTGCCTGTAGGGGTGGGGGGGCACTGACTGTAGATTTTTATGGCACTACATTCAGCAAAACAAACAACAGATACCACAATGGCACTACAAAATCACACAGCTGCAGTGGATAGCAGGTTCACACTGCTGTGCCTGCAATTACATTGCAGCACAATAAAAAGTGTATTATTTGATGTCATGCAGCACCGCACAGACACTCACACACACACACACAGTTTGTCTACAACGGTCAACGGGTAATGTGTAGCAAATTGAAAAGTTCAGTAATATGCCATGTATAGTAAACAACCTGAAATTATGAACTGCTGCACCAGATCCACACAACACACAATCATCAAGAAAATTTCAACAATTGCTGACAATATTACTGTGTGTACAATAACACAGTCGGTTATATAACAAAAATATAACCAAAAATCAAAGAACTCCCTATTTCTCCGACTTAAATCTGCCTACACCACAGATATGCCCCTCCTCCAAAGCACACTTTCACTGTCTTTACTACATACACTCAATGTTGTACATTAACATTTAAAATCCACACACAAACAAAAACACTTGATGATATGAGCACAGGAGGGTTTCCTACAATTGATGAACTAAAGTTTAAGCAAAAAAAAATACTCAAAAACACTTTTTTAACAGCTTTTAGAAGGTTTGAATCACAGACAGCTCTCAGAGGACGCTGTCTCCTATAGCTTCCTACACACTACCCCAAACTGAGGCTGTGCAGATCAATATAGAGCCCATGTGACCTAAAATCCCATGAATCACTGCAAAATTTGCCTTTGGAGCTTAAAAACAAGGCAAAGTGAGGCCAAGTACATTGTTTCTAATGCACTTTGCTTTTAGGATTGATGGAGTAGTGGTCTGGGAGGCAGAGTAAATTGAAGTCATTGTTTTCAATGGACTTCTCGTTACCCATCATAATGTGAATTACTCTGTGAATTCGCCTTTACACCATGAATCAATTCGCAGAGCTGATTGAGCCCACATCGCCCACCACTAGTCCAGTTCTAGAGACCACATCTCAAGAAGTACATAGGGAAAGGGGAAATTGTTTTACCAGGAAAGGCACACTAAGCCAGAGCTTGTTTACAGGTGTGACCTGGGAGCACAAGGACGTTAAGTGACTTGCTCAGGTTCACACAGTATGCAAGTGTGGGATGATGGGATTCAAGCCCAGGTCTCTGGTTTGCAGATCGGTGACCTTAACCACAACAGCTATACTAGCTCCAAATAGAAAGAGTAGAGGCAGTCCGGAGGAGAGCAACTAAAATGGTGCAGGGTCTGCACCAAAGGCCCTATGAGGAGAGACATAAGGACCTCTATATGTACTCTCTGGATGAAAAGGAGAGAATGGTGGGAAATGACAGAGACTTTCAAATACCTCATCGGTACAAATAACGCACAATAGGGAAGCATTTTTCTGAAAAAAAGATGCTCAAGAACAAGGGGGTATGCTATGAAGCTGGAGGGGAGTAGACGCAGGGGAAACTTGAGGAAGTACGTCTTCACAAAAAGAGTGGTGGATGCCTGGAACAGCCTTCCAGTGAAGGTGATGGGGGCCAAAACTGTAACAGGATTCAAGAATGCATTTGATAGACATAAGGGAATGTTAGTGATTAGGGAAAGGAGACCTAAGCTAGTGATCAAGTAGAGTCTGCAGATTACAGTAGGTAGGGAAAATGGGCAGACTAGGTGGGCCAAGCAGTCCTTAACTGTCATCAAATTCTATGTTTCTATGTGTTTATGTATAGCAAGAAGACTGCAGGAAAATCAAACAGGATGATAGGGTGCATATGGGGGGTGGGGTTTATAGCACAGGGAACGTGGTATTCCGTGTACATATCATTGGTGAGATGGCGACCTTACTTGGTGTGCTGTGTGTAGTTCTGAGGCATGCACCTGAAGAAGGACAGGGACCTTTTGGAGGCTGTTTAGAGGACTACAAAGCTGATTCAGAGGCAGCAGGGGAATACATATCATAGGTATCATAGGTACTTTGCAAGCCAAGAGAGCTGAGGCTATAGGCTTGCCCTTTACATAAATGGATAAACCAGAGATCCATTTCTTGAGAAATACTTATCTAACCTTGATTTAAAAACTGCAATAGATCTACTAGTAACAGTAGTCAGTGGATGTTTATTCTATATTCCCACCACCCTTTTGCTATAGAAACCAGCTCTCCTTTTGGTCACACTGATCTCTCCTTTTACCTGTAGATCATGAGCCCTTGTCATGTAATTTTGTTTCTGTAATTCAAAGCCTAGGCAGTTCCATAAATCATCATTTGACATTGAAATGAATAATAGACAATGGTCACCCCCTTAGTCTTATATACGCCAGGGTGTATAAATCCAGGCTGGTCAGCCTATCCCTAAAACTTAAATGTTCACAGCCACTGACCATTCTGGTTGTACATCTCTGTACCCCTTCCAGGATCCCAATCTCAGTTCTAGTATTTGTGACCAGAACTGAGGGCAATACTCCAATTTTGGTCTAATCAAGCAGCAGAACAGTGGGACAATCACTTTTTTATCCTTGCTAGAGATATGTTTTCTAATACAGTGAAGTGTAGCATTTGCCCTCTTTGCTCTCTGCCTGCAGAGTGTCTTACATGTAAAATATTTTGAGGTTGTCATACCTAAGTCCCTCTCCTCTGTTGTTCCTTTCAATAATTTCTCGCCCAATGTAAACTCAATCAACGGGTTGTTTTTACCCAGATGCATAACTGCACACTTTTCAACATTAAACCCCAGTCTGTACTTCTCTACCCATATGAGGAGAATGTGGAGAACCTCACTATGTACAAACTACCAGTCAGGAGGGAGAGGGGTCATGACACAGTCCTGTAAGTATCTAAGGGATATTAATAATGCCACCAACAGTGACCTGTTCACAAGACATGAGGCAAGGTACAAGAGGCCAGAGATGGAAACTAGTGTGAGTGGAGCAATTGCAGGGATATAAGAAAGGTTCAGAGGAGGGCAACTATAATGGTGCAGGGTCTGCAAGAGAAGCCATACGAGGAGAAGCTAAAGGAGCTTAATATGTATACCCTTGAGGAAAGGAGGGAGAGGGGGCACATGATAGAAATGTTTAAGTACCTCAGTGGAATCAACAAAGTCCAAGAGGGTAGCATCTTTCAGAAAAAGAGATGTGCAAGAACAAGGGGACACAATTTGAAGATAGAGGGGGGACGGCTCAGGGGCAATGTGAGGAAGTATTTTTTCACAGAGAAGGTGGTGGACACATGGAACAGCCTTCCTGAGGCAGTTGTGGGGTCTAAAACTGTGGGAGAATTCAAGAATGCATGGGACAGACATAAGGCAATTTTTGTGGGGGGTAGGAAGAAATAGGCTGTTAGTTAAATAGGATCTGCAGCTTATCCTCTAGGTAGGGAAATGGGCAGACTAGGTGGGCCAAGCGGTCCTTATCTGCCGTCAAAGTCTATGTTTCTATGCCTCTATGTTTCTATGGTCTTCTTTAAAAAAAGGGTAATGGAATCATGAAACGCATTGCCAGAAGAATTAATCAATGCAGCTTTAGAGACATGAGAGACAGGCACAGGGCATTTGTCCAAACCAGGAGGATAGACTGTGGACAGTTGAGAGAAGGGGATTTATATACTAGGGAGGCGATATTGAAATACAGTCAGGGCCATAGGTAGACTTGCTGTGGTCTAGCAGTACCACTGGCATGGATACAAGCAGCTACTGGGCAGATTTGATGGGCCATTGGGCCCATTTTTCTCTGTTTCTATCTGACCTACTGTTTTCTGTATTCTAACTATAAGATCTATATAAAAATTACGTGTTCTAAGTGGAAATAATGTGTTTCAAGTGAAAAGAATGTCATCCCTAAACAACAGTATTCATTTAACTAATGTGGTTACCTCTGATGTGGTATGTATTGTAGTACAGGTTCTCGGTGTTCTGAAGGCTGAGGGGAGTTACAGCAAGTTTTTCAAGTATTGAATGCAGGAACATCCATGATCAGCTGTTGTTTCCTCATGTGACATTTAATAGTACGCCTTTATCAACTGTATCTGAAGGTAAATTATTCTAGTTACAGCAGTGTGTGATCATATGATCAAAGAATGTAGGGATCCGTATGATCGCCCAACTATCAACTGCCTGACTCTCTATTGCCAAAGTCCTACTGCCCGTAAATAGCATCTGCCCATTGTCCATCTTACCAAACGACAATTTCCCGACATGCAGATATAAGTACAGGTTTCAGCACAGCACTTAAACTACACAGTACAGCACATACACCTTTTTTTACAGTTTCAGTGCAGGTGCTCGGTTTCAACTATTTTAAACTACTCACTCTCTGTTACAGTTTCAGTGCAGACGCTCGGTTTCAACTACTTTAAACTACTCACTCTGTGTTAAAATAAAGACTCTGTTTCACTAAGGGAAGTATCAGTGCAGACTCGTGCAGACCTGCTCTCGACACAGTCACCATGGAAATGCTCCGTTTCAGCGCTCGGCTCTGTTAAAGACTCAGTTTCAGCATAGCACTATTCTCTCGCTCTCCACTTTAAACTACTTTTTTTTACCTGTTTTGGGAAGTCTCAATGCAAACTTGCTCTGTGTCAATGCTCATAAAATAAAGACTTACCATTCTTGAAGTGCAACTTTTAGTCGATCAGAAATAGGCAGAAGATATTAGCTAGCCATGTCTTATACTTCTGCATTAAAGCTGTGATCCAGACACTGACAGCTGCAACACAGAAGCATATTTTGGACCACTAGGTACTGTGTCCCACTATGTGAGAAACAAACTTTATTAATTTCTCATAAAACTATTTTGTGGGCAATGCCACAGACAAAGTCCTTTGCCGAATGATTATCTTTGTCACCTATGATGTTCTCAATTTTCTCTTCACGCACAGCATATTTCTTCTTAAGATGGGACCGGGGGAGACCATGCACTATTTTCTTGATTGTGCATTCAGTGTTCTGTTGTTCATGTCTCAGCTCCTGCATGAATCTTCCAATGCCAACATGGGATGCTCCTATCAATGTTGACAGCCTTCTGTGCCAGGCCCCCACATTATTTTGTGTTCTTGGCAATCCAAAAACAGTTTGGTCATGAACTGACCACAGTTCAGTGGGGAACAGAGGAGGGCTATGGATGGTTGTGTCGTTCCTCATCCTCCTCCTCACACAGTCAGGAAAATGAATGAGTGATAAAATGTACATCAGGAGACAGTACTAGTCGGGAACGTAATTGCGGGCTACTGACTGTCGGTAAATAGAAAGTCAGGAGATCGTACCAGACCCAAGAATATAATGGTTCAGGGTATGGCTAAAGTAGGATGTTGTGTAATTGTGGAAAAACATCTGTTGCATTTGACAAAGCAGCTGTAGTGGAGCTGTCTATGTAAGGCACAACAGACTGTGTGGTCATACTCAGAAATGTCCATGCCTTGGGTGCATCAGCATGAAGTAAAAAGCCTCATGCCACCAGCAACTGAAAAAGTGGGTATACATCATCAGCTACATATTCAGTGCCTTATCCCTTGTCTAAAATTAATACAATGAGCCTGATTTTAAAACCCTGAAGTTTGTCACAAGGTGCCAGCATCAAGTGGGTAAGATGCAAGTGGCACCTTGCATCAAACTTTGCAGTAATCCCAATCTTTAAATGCAGGCTTCATTGAAATCAGGATGTCTTGTACCCAACCCACCCAGTGCCACCCTTGCAGCAAAAGTGCTCCTGCACCAGGTCACAAAGGGGCTTGTGCCACTGCATGGCTGCACCATCCCCTTTTTTGGATTTTGCAAGCCCCACTGTTGATGCTAGGGGGCTCAAGTTAGACCAGCCAGGAAGTAGTCTAAGAGCCCTGTGCCACTGCAGGATGATGTTGGCAGTGGGGTTGGAACTTCTAGAAGGGGGCCAGGGGTAGTCAGAGCATGGGGGGTGCCCTGGGGGCATGAGAGAGATGGAGAAAGTGTAAGGTGGTGGTGTTTCACCCAGCTGGGGTGCACTGTGCTATGCCAAGCAGTCGATTGACTGCCTGGCATAGCACAATGCACCCTAGCCAGGAGCCAAATCACCACCCTGCACTTTCTATGTCTCCCTCAAGCCCTCCTAGGGCACCCCCCATACTCTGTCTGCCCCTGGCCCTCTTCTAGCATGCACAATTATGCACCCAACCATCCTGGCCCCTCTCGTGTTGTGCCGGTTGGTGGGGCAGATACCTGCTAGAATTCCCACAGGTGTGCTGTATGTTTGGTGCTAGCCTGCAGCTGCAGCAGTTCTTGGGTTTTTGGTGCAGAGCATACCCCCAGTATAAAATTTGGTGCAGGGTCCATGATGCACCTGAAATTTGATGCAGCCCTAGAGTGACTCAATTTGCATCACTGTAAAGTCTCTTTGAAAATCTGTTCCCATATTTTTTTGTACTGTAGTTCTGTAATTACATCAGTAAAAAGCACAATTGTTTAAATCACAGTTTGTACTCTTTATTCAACTGTTTCATTTTAAATGTTTCATTGTGAATACTGCAGAGTGAATTGTGATCTCAAGTATTGTTAACAAGGACAGACAATCAGTTGTAACTGGTAGCTTCTTGTACTGTTCCTGTTTTCAGAAATGATGTTCACACCCATAAATGAGCAATATTTAACTGTACCTAAATAAACAAGCATTTGTCAATGCCAGAAGTTTCCTTGCATAGTTTATGTGGCAGGTGTGTATAGTGTTTTAGTTGAACGTCTGGTGAAAAGCCTGCCTGAACTATGTTTTGACAAGCTGTCACATTTTGGACAGCAGTTGAATACAGAAGCTCAGGTAATAAGAAGACTATGTTGAAAATGTGGGGTGCATCATCTAACCAGTGGCCCCAAGGGCTGAGGCACTGGACACCACACCTCGCAACACACTGGCGACCCATGTTCAGGAATAAGCGCAGGCTACTGGGGGTTGGCAGGGGCGGAGAAAGATTGAGCATCCCAGGGACAGCTCTCTTTCTCTGGGGAGAGGAGTGGCTAGTTGTCGGTGCCTGCCTGGCCCCTAGTGGTGGCTGGAGGCTGCCACACCAATGCTGCAGTCATCAGGTCAGAGGCAGGACAGACACCTATCAGGGTGCGTGCACGGGAGCATGTGCTGCACTGTCGCCAGCATCCTTGAACACTCTGCCCCTGAAGGGGTGAAAGCAGGAGGAAAAAAAGGCTCATGGTAGATGATGAAGGGGGCTTGCAGGTCCCACCACCAAATAGTGATGGCGCTGACCCCTGTAGTGGATCCTTTCTTGGTGATGGTGGACCCCCCACTGACCCTGCTGGAGGTAAGCCTTGGAGGTAGCTGGTCAGCATCGGCTGGTGGATGTCAGGGGTCAGGGATGGGGCTCCATCCAGATAGAGAGGGCCATGGAGCAGGAGTACAAATAATAAAAAAATGTGGGGTGTAAATATTTAAGATTTCTGCAGTTATTTGCATGTGTACCAAAATTGCAACAAGTGGGCATAACTTTGTCTGGCTGGAGGGAAAGCCTGCCCAAACTATGTTTTGACAATCTGTCATATTTAGGACTGCATTTGAATGCAGAAGCTCACGTAATAAGAGGGCTATGTTGAAAATGTAGGGTGCAACACTGGCCCAGTGGTGCTGAGGGTTGAGGTGCTGGATGCCACACCTCATGCCATGCTTGTGACCCATGTTCAGGAGCAAGTGCAGGCCACTGTGGGTCAGTAGGGGAGGGGAGGGGAAGGATCGAATGTCCCAGGGACAGCTCTCCTTTTCCCAAAGAGGGGTGACCAGTAGTCAGTGCTTGCCTGGCCCCAGCCCCCTAATGGTAGCTGGAGGCAGGCACACTGATGCTGCAGATATCGGGTCAGAGGCAGGGCAGATACCTGATGAGGTGTGTGCATGGGAGCATGCAGAGCACCATCACTGGCATCCTTGCACACTCTGCCCCTGAAGGGGAGAAAACAGGAGGGAAAAAGCTCCTAGCGATGATGGTGGGAGCTTGCAGGTCTCACCCCCAAATAGTCAAGACACTGACCCCTGTACTGGATCCGGTCTTGGTGGTGGTGGGCCCCACCACTGACCCTGCTGATGGGGGGTAAGCCCTGAAGGTAGTTGGTTGGCATTGGCTGGTGGACATCAGAGGTGGGGCTGGGGTTCCCTCCAGATAGAGAGAGCCATGGAGAAGGAGTACAAATAATTAAAAAAAATTGTGGGCTGCAAATATTTAAGATTTCTGTAGTTACTAGCATGTGTACCAAAACTGCAACAAGTGGGCATAACATTGTCATTATTTCATATTTTGACACTAAATGTTGAACATAGTCTTCTTATCTCCCCACCTCATAAATTCTGTAGGTGAAAATTTTCAAATCCATGGGAAAATGGCTTTGCATGCCTCAGGTGCAAAAACACATTGTGGGCAGGATGTGAAAAATGACAGCTGTACTGGTCATAAGGTTGTGTGATAAAAAGCCTATATTGAAAATTTGGAGCAAAAATATTGAAAATGAGCAAAGTTACATGAGCGCGTTGAAAGTTTTGAACAACCGGGTGTAACTCGATAATTTTTTGGAGTTGTTTCACCAAGTTTTCAATATAGCCTTTTTGGGACCCCACCTCATGAACAGTGCCACTGTCATATCATTCACTTGGGAAGGCAGTATAGCGCAGTGGTTTAAGGCTCTGAGCTGCAAATCTGGTGATATCCAACAGACCAAACCTGGGTTTGAATCCCACAGCTTCCACATGCATACTGTGTGACCCTGAGCAAGTCACTTAACTTCCCTGAGCTCCCAGGTCACTCCTGTAAAAAAGCTTTCAGCTTAGTGTTCTACTCCTGGTTAAACAATCTATCCTGAAAGGTGATTTCGCAGAGCAACTACATCCTTCAGCGCCATAGGTGCAAAAACACATTTTGAGCAGGATGTGAAAAATGTCAGGTGTACTATTCATAAGGAGGTGTGAAAAAATGGCAATGTTGAAAATCTTGAGTGAAAATATTAAAAATTGGCAAAGTTAGAAGTGTGCAGAGAAACTGTGCAATGCATACTCGTAACACGGTCATTTTTTGGACTTTTTTCACCAAATTCGCAACATGGGCTTTTTGGGACCCCATGTCATGAACAATGGTACTGTTGTTTCATTACTCGATCCCAAAAGGTGATTCCACGCAGCTACTGTGAAATCACCTTTCAGGACTGGGTAATGAAATAACAGTGACAGTGTTCATGAGGTGGCATCCTAAGAACCCCATGTTGAAAATTTTGGGCCGAAATTCCTACAAATGGTTGAGATATCAACTTACTGTCAGATGAAAACTCAATAGATTGCCATTATATGGTGCTTACTGATTCTTCAGTTTGCCAATTGGCTGTGAAGAGTGCAGATGTGTCCCGGTCCCTAGAAAATGACAACACCAACCCCCAGAGGTAGGTATGGGGTAAGGGGGGTAAGAGGAGATGGATGCTCAGTGGGATGGTGGGGATGAGGGAATGGGACTGGGGAGATGACGAGGGATCGTTTTCTTTTTTACATGTTAAAAGAAGAGGTTGGGGAGGTTTTCTTTATTTACAGGTACAAAAAATAAATTTGGGCACACTGGGGTGGGCTCTCACTGTTCCACATGAGTTGGAGGGTGCATGATGTCGACACAGGGATTGGGCACCCCAATGTTGGCATGGAAACAGGGAATGGAGGGTGTGGCATGGACAGCATGCAGTGGGAGGGAGCGGGAGGGTTTGATTAGATGCCCAGGGTGGGGATGGAAGCAGGGAGGACAGCAGCAATGAGAGGGAGTGGGAGTGTTAAATAAAGATGCTGGCCCAGTGGGGGAATGGAGGGTGTGGGGTGGACTGCAGCAGTGGAAGGGAGTGGGGGGATCTGTAGAGTTTCAATGCTGGCTATGCAAATGAGAGGAATCAAGCACACTCTCTCATTATTGCGGTTCATTTCTCTCAAGTGCGGGCTGGCTCCCCATTGTGAAATTCCAACAGCCATCACGCTCGACTTCAGTGGACATTGGTGTGCCAGGTTCGAGCCCCTGTACAGTGCTATGCATTGGACTTGTCCCTGACATACCTCTCAAATGTGGTACTGTCCCAAGGTGTTTCTTGATCAAGCGCAAGAAAACATGAAACTTATGTGAAAAATTGTATTTGATATTGTCTTGTTTTAATGGGCAGTATTCTGTCTTTTTATGGAACCAGTGATCTAGAGTTTTAACTATGTCATGGTTTGTGTGCAGACCTCTAAGCATGGTTTTGATAGGCCAATAGCTCATCCTTAGCATTCTATACACAACTGTGGCATAGTAAAGACTTCAAAATTCTGATTCCATGCGAGAACTTGATATTACTTGGTATTACTTGGTATGAAAGAACAGAAGAAGGCCAGAGCCCATCGAGACTGTTCCCCACACTATGTGGGACATTATTTATCTATTATCCCTCAACCAAACATTTAATTGGTTTTTAAAGACAGTGGCACTAGTTGCCTCTACCAATTCTTGTGTCAAGGTGTTCCATACAATGGATGCTCTTATTGGAAAAAAGTTTCCCCTTTTGCTGGTTTTATAAGTTTTTACTTCAAGCTGTTTATTATGCAGTCTTGGAACATGTCTCCTTTTGGAGAGTGTTAGACCACATTTTTCCATTAGAGCTGGTGAATTTATTAAATTAAAAACCATAAGCATATCACCTCTTAATCTTCTAGTCTGAAGACAGAAGAAACCAGTAGCTTTTAATCTGTTCTGATAATCCAAGTTTGTTAATCTTGGAATCATTCTAGTTACTCTCCTTTGAACCTCTTCAAGAATTGCTATGTGTTTTTTTGGTTTGGATTCCAGAAAGGGCAGCTATAGTCTAGATATGGTCTAATGTATGCCCTATACAATGGAATAAGGCATTGTTCAGAGCGATTAACAAAAGTACATTTTATTTGCCTCAAAAGTCAGTTGGTCATGCAAGCAGTGATCATTTGAAGTAAGTTTATTATTAACATATATCGCTAAATCTTTTTCACAATTTGATGAGTGAAGTGGTAGTCCATTTATATAATATATCGTTTTTGGATTATTTACACCGAAATGCACTATTAAACATTTGTCTTGATTAAACTGCATATGATTTTCATTTGCCCAAAGTGTTAATTTTTCCAAATCCTTCTTTAATTCAGAAATATTTTCTTGATTATTAACCTTGCCTACCCGAATTAGACAAGATATCATTAATTCTGACTCTCTGAGAATGATTTGTCAACCAGTTTAAAGTCCAGTTGACAATATCAGGTGACAAACCTAGACTGTGCATTTTAGTAATGAGTTTTTCATGTGAGACTTTATCAAAAGCTCTACTAAAGTCCAAAAAAATTACATCAGTAGGGATACCCACATCTAGTAGAGTACTTATATTATTGTAAAAAGATATCAGATTGGTGGTGCAGGAATACTTGGGAGTAAACCCATGCTGATTTGAATCACAAATTCCTAATTTTTTACAATCTTGATCTATTAGAGACTTCATTACTCGTTCCATTAATTTACCAGCCACTAAGGTTAGACTAATTGGACAATAATTTTGCACAGAACCTCTATTGCCTTTTTAAATATGGGAGTAACTACTGCTGAACACCAATCATTTGGTACAATGCTTTCTTGTAAGGATTTGTTGATGATAATTGACAAAGGTATAGAAATATTTATAGAGGTTTCGATCAGAAACCATGGATGAATACCGTCTGGGCCCGGACTAGTATTTTTTTTTTTTAGTTTTTTGATAGCCTGTATAATGTCAGTTGGATAGAACCTATGATAATCTACATGGTGAACTTCACATGTACTAACATACTAACATACTATTTGCCAGCAGATTAGGCCTTATGGTCTATTGAGTCTGCTCGAACCTCAGATCCTTAGTTGGGTGCCGAGGCCCTCCCATCCCTTGTGCTCCAGAAACCCCTATCATCCATCCCCCCTGGGACAGGCCATCATCTGATACATCCACTTTCTGTGTCTGTCCCACTCTCTCTTGAAGCCTTCCATTGTGGATCTCTGAACCACCTCACCAGGCAGTGCATTCCAAAGGTCCACCACCCTCTCAGTGAAAAACCTCCTCCTCTTTCCCCCCCTCACCCTTCCACCTTCCAACTTCAAACCATGCCCTCTGGTGATACCTCCCTGCTTTAGTCTAAAGATCCCCTCCATGTTTACCCTATTTATTCCCTTGAGGTACTTGAAGACCTCAATCATGTCCCCCCTGTCTCTCCTCTCCTCCAATGAAAACAGGCAGAGCTCCTCAAGTCTGTCCTCATATGTCAAATCCCCTAGCCCTCGTATCATTTTAGTTGCCCTCCTCTGTACCCTCTCCAGGAGCTGTATGTCCTCTTCAAGTGTGGTCTCCAGTACTGTACACAGTACTCAAGGTGTGGTCTAACCAGTCCATTGTACAGCGGCAGAATCACTTCCTTGCTCCTAGAGGTGATCCCCCTTACGATGCATCCCAACATCCTGTTTGCCTTGCTAGCCGCTCTCCTGCACTGCTCAGAGTTATTCATACATGCATCCACCAGACCCCTAGGTCTTTTCCCTATTGAGGCCTCCAGCACCTCCCCTCCCAGGGTGTACCTGTGTTTAGGGTTTCTCTGACCAAGATGCAACACCTTGCACTTGGTGATATTGAAATTTAATTTCCATGTGTGAGCCCAGCTTTCCAGGGTGTCCAGGTCCCCTTACAGGGCTAACCTCCCCTCTTCTCCCTCAACTACTGCTCCCATCTTGGAGTCATCCGCGAAGAGACTCATTTCACACCCTATACCCTCCCTGATGTCCGATATGTATGCATTAAACAGGATCGGACCCAGGACCGAGCCCTGCAGTACCCCACTACTAACCTCTCTAGGGTTTGAGAGCTCCCCACAGACCACTACTCTCTGGGTGCATCCAGCTAGCCAGTTTTCAATCCATCTGACCATCAAAGGGCCTACTCCTAACCCCATCAGTTTCTCCACCAGACCATTGTGGGGGACAGAGTCAAACATCTTGCTGAAGTCCAAGAATAATACATCCACAGGCTTTCCCCTGTCCAGTTCTGATGTTACCCATTCGTAGGAACTCCACAAAATTGGTTTGACATGATCTACCTGGCACAAACCCATGTTGCCGACTATCCAGACCTCCCACCTCCTCCAAGTACACCCCCAATTGTTCCTTTAGTATACTCTCCATTAATTTTCCCACCACTGAGGTCAAACTGATGGGTCTATAGTTACCTGGTACTTCCCTCGACCCCCCTTTATGGATTGGCACCACATGTGCCTCTCGCCAATCCCTAGGTACCCTCCCTGTCTCAAGAAACCTGTTGAAGAGCTCCGCCAGGGGTGCAGCCAGTATGTCCGCCAATTCCCATAGTACTCTCAGATGAATGCCATCCGTCCCAGGAGATTTGTCTTTCTTTAGGGCCTTGAGGGCTAACCACACCCTTTTGGTGGAGATAGCATCATCCGTCCCCTCCACCTTACTGGCCTTTTTATCCTTATCCAGATGTGACACCCCTGGGGTACCTCTCCCTCCCTCTTGCTCCATTTCTGTTGCTCCCCTGATCCCACTCATTGCCGCTTCTATCCCCTTCATGCCTTGCTTTGTACATATCCCATCCCCCTCCCTAGTGAACACAGAGGCAAAGTACTCGTTAAATACCTCTGCCTGGTCCCTCGCCTCTTCCACCCATCCTCCTTCTGATCTCAATCTGCTGAGATGGCCCTTAGTTTTTATCCACTCCCCAATGTACCGGAAGAACCCCTTTTCCCCTTCATGTATCCCCTGTGCCAGCTGCTGCTCTTTACTGGACTTTGCTCCCCTCACCATCCGGGTGACTTTTCTAGATGCAAGATGGTACATTTCTATCCTATCCCTCTTGTTGTTTTATATTTTTTGTAGGCCACCTTCTTTTCTCTGACCGCTACCTGTACCTCACTGGACCACCAGCATGGTTTATGTGACCTTGCTCCCTTACGTTTCAACTTAGTGCAGATCCTGACTGCCTCATGAAGTCCCCATTTTATGATCTCCCATCTCCTTTCCACACTTGTCATTGATGTAATCCCCTTCAAGTGATCCTTGAGAATATTTCCCATGCCCACAAAGTCGCCCCTGAAGTCCACTGCCAGTGTCCTAGATCTCCCCCCCCCATGCTTATTTGAAACCAGACAGTATTGTGGTCACTCCCAGTCAGGGGGTCCTGTACAACCAGGTCCCATACCAGATCCCCATCTGCCAGAACCACGTCCAGGACATGCCCCTCCCTTGTGGGCTCCATCACATGCTATGTTAAGAACACATCCTGAAAGCCATCCAGCAGCCTCTGCTCCTTGGCCACCTTAAAGGACATGGTTCCCCAGTTTGTACCTGGCATATTAAGGTCCCCCATCAACACCACTCCTTCCCCTTTTGGTCCACACTGGACAATGATGTTGTCCAGCAAACCATCCTCTAGAACATCACTCACCCTGGGGGCCTATACTATACCCAGCTTGACCTTATCTCCACTGGGGATCATAGGTGACCCATAAGGCCTCCACGTTTCCTCTGCCTCTTCTACCTAGCAATTTCTATGTCATCTCTAATGAACATAGCCACTCCACCCTCTGCCCTCCTTTCTATCCTTCCTAAGCATAGTGTACCCTCACTGCGTTTAGGTCCCAGTCATGGTTTTGTTGGCCCACGTCTCCGTGACCACTGCCACATCCACCCCGAACAGCATGGCCTGGAACTCTGGCAACTTGTTTCCTAAGCTCCTGGCATTTACTAACACCAACCCCCACCCCTTATCCCTGATCCTCTTTGTCAAACCCCACCCAGATTCCTTATACTCCATCCTCCCTCTGCTCCTCCTGAAACCTCCACCCCTAGTATGTTCCCCCTTCCCCCTTGGGCTTGAAGGCTACTCCCCTCATCTGGAGGAGAGGGCTTCTGGTCAGCCCCTCCATTATCCCTTCCCCCCTCACAAGTTTAAACTCCACCTTTCTTGAATGTAGTCAGCCATTCCCTGTTTAAGGACTTCCTTCCCTAATGGGACAAGATGAAGCCTATCCTTGGCATACAGCCCCTTATCCTCCCAAACTCCTTTCCAGTTCCCTAACACCCCCAACCCACTTTCTTCACCCCACTTCCTGAGCCAGTCATTAACCTCTGTGAGCTTCATTTTTTTCTCCACTGAGGCCTTTGGTACTGGCAATATCTCCAGAAAATGTTGCATCCATTATCCCTACAGACTCTGGCAAGTTCTTGGAACCTTCTTGATTTCAAAACGCTATTTCCCTCTAGATCGTTAGTTCCCAAATGCACCAGGAAATCCGGTTTCCCTCCACAATCCCTAACCATTTCATACACCATGAACTTTACTCTGTGCAGTGTCAGCCCAGAGATACTCACTACCTTCACCTGGCTATGGCATCCACCCCCCTGTCCCTCCCACTGGATACCCCTAATCCTCGAGTCTCCCATTAACAGAACCTTAACACCGCCATCATCCTTATGGTTACCTCCACTATGCCCTCTCAGCCTCCCATCCCCCCTTTTATTCGTGATCTCAATTCCATGGGAGTCTTCCTGCCCTATTAGAGACCCCCTTGTCACCCTCCCCTTTCTGCCTCCCTCGTTATTTTGCCCGCTTAACTCAAACCACCTCTGAATAGGTGTCCCCTTTAACCCTCTCTTATCCGAACCATTTATCCTGGCCCTGATGGTTTCCCCTTCCCCCACACCGCCATCCTCCCCCCCCTTGTAATAGTACCCCTGCCTCCAGAGACTCTCTGTGGGTCCCCTTTAGCTAGGACCCCATCCTTGGTACTGACCCCCCTGCTGAAGGGGCTCCTCTCCACCTCCTTGTCTCCCAGTTTCTCTCCAGTCATGCTCTCATCCCTCATGTCTGCAATATGTTGCATCTCCCATTTGCTTAACATTTATGTTTCCTTCTCCCTCTGGGACTATTTCTATCCTTTCCATTGCCGGTCTGTGATGCCCTATGGTATCCGACCCTCCCCGGCCTCTGTATCAGTTTCCTCATTTCCACCAACCCCTTCTTCCCCTCTAGGTTGCTTAGTAGCTCAAATTTATTGTGACACTCTATTCAGCCTCCATCAAGTAACCCGAGTTTCCCTGACTGCACCTCTAAACTGCCTCTTTTCTTCCCTCTTGCTCTGTTCACCTTAGGAGCTCCTTCCCACAGTCTGCTGTTTTTAGGCTTCCCAACAGCCTCCTGACTCTTCCCCTCCACTCTCTTTGTATTCAGAATGTTCACCCGTACACTTTCCCTTAGCATCAACATCCCTATCTAAGGGTCCTCTGTCCCTAATATCCCCCTTCTGCTTGCTGTAACATAACATCCTGTAATTTCAGAGCATTGCCCCAGCCTCCCCTCAGCCCCACCCTTTTGCTGCCCATATCCACACCCCTTATCCTTGGACACCTCCCCAGCTCCCCCAGCTTACTCCTTAACCAATATACCTCACTCCTGATACAAGATAGCTGTCTACAGACTGGGCAGCCTCCCTCTCTCCAGGCCCAATTGAGAATTATTGCCATCCCACAGCCTGTGCAGCCTACAACCCTTCTGAAGATGCCTGCCATGGTGGAATATGGCCACCTTGTTTATCCCCCTCTGTTTATAATGGCACACCCCCTTTTCTCAGTCCCTTTCCCCTGGAATACAGTTTCTCTCTATACTGACTGCAGTTATTTACAAACCCAATTTCAACCCCACCAATAAAGTTCCCAAGTCTCACAAACACATACAGTCCAGTGTGTGTCCAGTCCCACTAACAGTGTGTGTATGCAGACATCAGGTACCGTATGATGTCACAGGCCCACCAGTTCCTGTTGCTTCGAATTTCAGTCCCAAACAGAAATACTCAGCCCTTCAATCCCAACCCCCAGTGGCTTTTCAGTATTTAAGAAAGCCTACAAAACAGGGTGGGTGGGAGGGCTCTTACCAACACCAGGCAAACAACACAATTAAATTTCACTCTAATTATCACTGCCAAACAAGTGTTCCCAAGCCTCAAAAGTTACAATATCACAGCCCAAGTAACAGTTCTAACTCAAGGTAGTAATTTTTAACACATAGAACTAATTTCACGTACAAAACTATTCAAATATTTCAGTCAAAACAGAATATAACCCAAGACCTCTGTCCTTACCAGCCTCCTGCTTATGTTCCCAAGTGAACAATGAAAGACAAGGTAATTCCTGTTAATCTCCCCTCTCCCTAACACCAGGCAAACAACACATTTAAATTTCACTCTAATTATCACTGCCAGACAAGTGTTCCCAAGCCTCAAAAGTTACAATATCATAGCCCAAGTAACAGTTCTAACTCAAGGTAGTAATTTTTAACACATAGAACTAATTTCACGTACAAAACTATTCAAATATTTCGGTTAAAACAGAATATAACCCCAGACCTCTGTCCTTACCAGCCTCCTGTTTATGTTTCCAAGTGAACAATCAATACTAATAGGGGATTTTTGAGAGAAGACAGAACAAAAGTACTTATTAAAGAGATTCAAGGTTTCTATATCAGATAGAGAAGAGCCATTGGTTATAATAGAAACATAGAAGTTGACGGCAGATAAGGACCGCAAGGCCCATCCAGTCTGCCCATTTCTTTTTCTACCTTATAAATGTGCCATCGGCCTTTGCTATGTCAGTGACCTATCTATTCATAGTCATTTGTATTGCTCCCTTATGCCTATCCCATGCCTGTTTGAAGCCCTGCACTGTATTCATAGCCACTACTTCTTGTGGTAAGCCATTCCATGCCATCTACCACCCTTTCTGTGAAAAAGAATTTCCTCACATTCCCCTAATCGGCCTCCCTCTAATCTCATGCTGTGTCCTCTTGTCCTATTTTTCTTATATTTAAACATGTTAGACTCTTTCACCTTGTTTATGCCCTTAAGGTGTTTAAATGTCTCGATCATATCACCTCTCTCCTCCTTTGCTCAAGGGTATACATATTGAGCTCCGTTAATCTGTCTCCTCATATGTCTTCTGATGCAGTCCCTGCACCATTTTGGTTGCCCTTCTCTGGACTGCCTCAATTTGGTTAATGTCCTTGTGAAGAGTGTGGCCTCCAATACTGCACGCAGTACCGCAGATGGAGCCTAACCAATGTCTTGTACAGAGGATTATTACCTCCCTCTTATGACTTGTGATACCCCTACTAATACACCCTAACACCCCCCTAGCCTTACCTACTGCTTTAGAGGTCTGCTTGGATGATTTTAGGTCATCAGTGATGATGATGCCCAAGTCTCTTTCTTCCTTTGTGACTGCTAGCAACTCCCCTCCCAGCCTATAAGTGGCTTCAGGGTTTCTCTTCCCTGCATGATTTTGCACTTCTTTGCATTAAATCCCAGTTGCCACTCTTCTGACCATTCTGCTAGTTTATCCAGATCTCTTCTCATTCTGCCCACCCCATCTGGATCATCTACTCTGTTGCAGATCTTGGTGTCATCTGCAAACAGACAAGCCTTACCCTCTAGTCCATCTGCTAGGTCACTAATGAAGATGTTGAATAGGACTGGCCCCAGGACTGATCCCTGAGGTACCCACTTGTGACTTGCATCTCTTCTGACTGTATACCATTTACCACCACTCTCTGTTTTCTGCCAGTCAACCAGTTTGCCACCCAGTTGACCAACTTCTGACCCACCCCGAGCCTACCTGCTTAGTTTATCAATCTTCTATGTGGAACAGTGTCAAAAGCTTTGCTGAAGTCAAGGTAGGCGACATCAACTGCTCCCCTTGGTCCACCACTCTGGTTACCCAGTCAAAAGAAATCTATGAGATTAGTTTGACAGGACCTTCCTTTTGTAAACCCATGCTGTCTTGGATCCTGTGCCCTATGGATTCCAGGTGTTGCACTATCCTTTCCTTAAGGAGTGCCTCCATAATCTTGCCCACTACTGAGGTAAGACTGACCGGTCTGTAGTTCCCCGCCACCTCCCTGCTACCACTCTTGTGGAGTGGGATCACATGAGCCCTTCTCCAGTCTTCTGGGACCTCTCCTGTGCTCAGAGACTCACTAAACAATTCTGCTAATGGCTCTGCTAGTTCCTCCTTTAGCTCCTTAAGTACCCTGGGATGTATGCCATCAGGTCCCATTGCCTTATCCACCCTGACTTAGCATAGCTCTTGTAGGACCCTTTCTTTGTGAAGGGGTAGTGCTCACCTCCCTCCCCTGTGTCCATGATGCTGAGCTGTGGGCCCTGCCCTACCTTCTCTTCAGTGAATACTGAGCAAAAGTATCTATTTAGGATAGATGCCTTTACAGGGTCCTCCTCCTCACATGCTCCCTTTTCTCCATTAAGCTTAGCAATACCCCCTCTGAACTTTCTCCTTTCACTAATGTATCTATAGAAAGTCTTGTCACCTTCTTTTACTGTTTGTGCTAGTGTTTCCTCAGTTTGGGACTTTGCCTGCCTTACTGCCTTACCTGCTTCAATTAGGGCAGTTTGGTATGCCCTATCTTCATCCCGCTGTGTTCCCTTATATTTTCTGAAGGCCAGCCTTTTGGCTCTGACCTTTTCTGCTACTGTATTTGAGAACCAAAGTGGTTTCCTTCTTTTTTGCACTTCCTTTTCTGTCTAACACAATGGGATGTTGCTTCAAGTATTGTATCCTTAATGCTTGCCCACTTTGCCTGTACCTCCCTCACCTGTGTTTCTTTTGCCAGGGCTAGCTTAACTCTGTTGGCCATCTTATCAAAGTCAGCTCCTCTGAAGTCCCATATTTTTGCCTTGGAATGGATGATTTAGATGTAGTAGCCAAATTGAACCATACCATGTGATGGTCACTGGCCCCCAGGTGACCTTCTACCTGGAGATCTGTGATCCCTTCTTTGTTAGTCAGTACTAGATCTAGGATAGCCCTGTCTCTTGTGGGTTTGCTGTACCAGTTGTTTGAGGCCCTCCCCTGCAGGGAATCCACTATGAGTCTAGTTCTGGCAGATGTTCCTGCTGGTATTGACCAATCTGTATCTGGCATGTTGAAGTCTCCATTATCAGAACCTCCTTTAGCTGTCATGTTTTGTATATCTTCTAACAGTAATGTGTCTATGTCCTCCCTCTGGTCTGGGGGCCTGTAGACAACCCCAGTTCTTATGGCTGTCCCATTTCCTGTTTCAGGGTGACCCACAGTTCTTCTGGCTCCTTATGTGTATTCTGAATTTCTGTAGCTTTGATATTTTCATTAACATACAGGGCCACTCCTCCCCCCTTTTCACCCTCGGTCTCTTCTGAGACAATACATAGCCAGGTACTGAAGTCTCCCAAGTGTGGTTACTGGTAAACCACATCTCACTAATTGCTACTATGTCCAGTTTAGCCTCTGACATTGTGCCTGCAGGTCTGGGATCTTATTTCCCAGGCTGTGAGCATTTGTGTACATGATTTTCCATTGGCCAGATTTTGGTGTGTTAGTTGTTGGGTGAGGTTTGGCATTACCCCTGTGCATCGTATGGGGAGACAAACCTTTTTTCTTACCTGGTGATGCAAATGAACGGCAAACACACTGAATTCCAGTTTGACCACTAGCTGAGGGGTGTTCTTCCCATTCAACGTGGGGTGCTGCACCCTCTCCCCATTTGCTAGTTTAAATATTCTGCAAAGACGTCAAACTTCTGCCCCAATGCACTGACTCCCTCTTTAGTCAGATGCAGTCCATCAAATTTAAAGAACTTTCGCTCCCAGAACTGTTGCCAGTTCCCTACAAATCTGTGTCCTTTTCCTGGCACCAGTCCTTGAGCCATGTGTTTAGCTCCCTATTCCCCTTCTCTGACCTTCCGTCCATCTGCTCCCTTCTCCCAGACTGGCAGGATCTCAGAGAAGGAGATGCCGGACGAAATAGATGATAGTTTGTCACCCAGCCTAGTCAGGTGTTCCTTGGTCTCCACAACTGACCGGCTGGCGAGATCGATAGTCCCTATGTGTACTAGGACATCAATGTTTTCTCCTGCTTTGTGAACAATTTAGCAATGCGGTCAGTGTCTCTCCATGCTGATGTACCTGGAGACATCTGACCATCACCCTAGCTGGAGATGGGTATCAACTCCCGGAATCATGGAGTCTCCTATGATCAGAGTTTTTGGATTTCCTTTGTGCTTGTTTAGTTTTGGTTCCTGATTTGGGTGAGTATTGTTGTGCTAGCTCCTGTGCGCAGATGTCCTGCTCTGCAGTGTCTTCTGCCTCTTTATTTGATTTCAGAGATAGAGGCAGATACCTGTTTGTAGTGTTTATATGGTTTTTGGAGGTAATGTGTTGGAGAGCAGAGAGTGATGGGGCACCTGATTTGCTCCTCCTAACCACCTGCCAACCTCCTGGACCAACTACCCTCTGCGGTTGAGGTTTTTCTGTTGGATGCTGGGGAAATGGCGGGTGGTTCTTATAATGTAATGGGACTAATGGTCCTTGATACACCTTTTCAACTATTTATATAGGAGAAAAGAGATTTGTGACAGTCTCTTGTGTGAGCTAGTTTAAATTCTAGCTTACTTTTTGCCAATTTAATAGAATTTTTTAACTTTTTCATAGATAGTCTGTATTTATGTAATAGAGTAGTTTTAAATGGAACAGAACTATTCTTAAGTTTCCTAAAAAGTTTAATTTTTATTTTAATCTGATTTTTAATTGTCTTGTTGAACCAAGGGGGAATTTTTCCTTTATTATTAAGTTTACTCTTAGATGGAATAAAGGTACTTTCCAAATAATGTACAATGATTTTTTAAAAAGTCCCAAGCTTGTTGAGTTGTACAATTAAGAAGATTAGATTCCCAGTTTATGTTTTGTAAGTATTCATTGATTTTAGAAAAATTTGCTTTATTATCATTTTTTGTACAGTATAACTTCATTTGTGTAGTTTTAAACTGTTGAATTTCAAAAAGAATAGATGAATGATCACTGGTCCCAACTGGATCCCAAATTTGTAAATTGCTAATTTGTTGCTCTATGTTAGTAAATAATAGATCCAAAATATTAGGACCTCGAGTGGGTTCAGTAACAAGTTGTTGTAATCCAGTACTAACTACCACATCTATTATTCCTTTCTCAGCATATGACTGTCCTGAGAATGAGTCCCAGTTAATATGAGGGAGGTTAAAGTCGCCAAATATTACAGTATCTTGAGATTCTGAAAAATGTGTAATTTCTTTAAACATATCAGTTGTGTAATCTGAATTTGCAGATGGAGGTCGATAGATGTTACCAATAGTTATATAGGACTGCTCCTTCAATAAGATTTTAACCCATTCACTTTCCAAAGAAAAGGGAGAACACACTTCAAAAGAAGGGATATCATTTCATATGTACATACAAACTCCACTGCCTTGCTTATCTAATCTGTTTTTATGATATAACTTATAACCCGGAATTTCTCTGGACCAAATTGAGGATGCGTCCCACCAAGTTTCAGTTACTCCCACCGCACCTATATTTAAAGTTTTACATTTGGCTTCGAGTTCTGCTAATTTGAGTTGGTTTAAAGATCTTGCATTCAAAGCTAGGAATTTACATTTAGTTGTAATAATATTTTGTTCAGTATTCAGAGACTTGGGAATTGACCCATTCGTCCCCATTGTTTTTAGATTAAACAATGATTTATGATTTTTAGTGATACTTTTCCCCATAAGTGTACTACCCCTATGACTGAGATGTAAACTGTCCCAGAAAAACAAGGAAGAAAGGGTCCTACAAGAGCTTGCTAAGCTCAAGGTGGATAAGGCAATGGGACCTGATGGCATACATCCCAGGGTACTTAAGGAGCTAAAGGTGGAACTACCAGAGCCATTAGCAGAACTGTTTAGTGAGTCTCTGAGCACAGGAGAGGTCCCAGAAGACTGGAGAAGGGCTCATGTGATCCCGCTCCACAAGAGTGGTAGCAGGGAGAAGGCAGGGAACTACAGACCAGTCAGTCTTACCTCAGTAGTGGGCAAGATTATGGAGGCACTCCTTAAGGAAAGGATAGTGCAACACCTGGAATCCATAATGGCACAAGATCCAAGACAGCATGGGTTTACAAAAGGAAGGTCCTGTCAAACTAATCTCATAGATTTCTTTGACTGGGTGACCAGAGTGGTGGACCAAGGGGGAGCAGTTGATGTCGCCTACCTTGACTTCAGCAAAGCTTTTGACACTGTTCCACATAAAAGATTGATAAATAAGCTGGGTAGGCTCAGGGTGGGTCAGAAGTTGGTCAACTGGGTGGCAAACTGGTTGACGGGCAGAAAACAGAGAGTGGTGGTAAATGGCATACAGTCAGAAGAGATGCAAGTCACAAGTGGGGTACCTCAGGGATCAGTCCTGGGGCCAGTCCTCTTCAACATCTTCATTAGTGACGTTGCAGATGGACTGGAGGGTAAGGCTTGTCTGTTTGCAGATGACACCAAGATCTGCAACAGAGTAGATGATCCAGATGGGGTGGGCAGAATGAGAAGAGATCTGGATAAACTAGAAAAATGGTCAGAAGAGTGGCAACTGGGATTTAATGCAAAGAAGTGCAAGATCATGCACCTAGGGAAGAGAAACCCTGAAGCCACCTATAGGCTGAGAGGGGAGTTACTAGCAGTCACAAAGGAAGAAAGAGACTTGGGCATCATCATCACTGATGACCTGAAATCATCCAAGCAGACCTCTAAAGCAGTAGGTAAGGCTAGGGGGGTGTTAGGGTGTATTAGTAGGGATATCACAAGTAGTAAGAGGGAGGTAATAATCCCTCTTTACAAGACACTGGTTAGGCCCCATCGGGAATACTGCATGCAGTATTGGAGGCCACACCTTCACAAGGACATTAACCAAATTGAGGCAGTCCAGAGAAGGGCAACCAAAATGGTACAGGGACTGCATCAGAAGACATATGAGGACAGATTAACAGAGCTCAATATGTATGCCCTTGAGCAAAGGAGGGAGAGAGGTGATATGATCGAGGCATTCAAACACCTTAAGGGCTTTAACAAGGTGAAAGAGTCTAACATGTTT
This sequence comes from Neoceratodus forsteri, assembly GCA_016271365.2. Taxonomy (NCBI): domain Eukaryota; kingdom Metazoa; phylum Chordata; order Ceratodontiformes; family Ceratodontidae; genus Neoceratodus; species Neoceratodus forsteri. The sequence goes on from CM057458.1 coordinate 325,162,363, forward strand.
AAATATAAGAAAAATAGCAGGACAAGAGGACACAGCATGAGATTAGAGGGGGGCCGATTAAGGGGAAATGTGAGGAAATTCTTTTTCACAGAAAGGGTGGTGGATGCATGATATGGCCTACCTCAAGAAGTGGTGGCTATGAATACAGTGCAGGGCTTCAAACAGGCATGGGATAGGCATAAGGGAGCAATACAAATGAGTATGAATAGATAGGCCACTGACAGAGCAAAGGCCGATGGCACACTTATAAGGTAGAAAAAGAAATGGGCAGACTGGATGGGCCTTGTGGTCCTTATCTGCTTTCAACTTCTATGTTTCTAAGAATGATCTGAAAATGATTCCCAGTGGGTAATACAGGTATATTCTGCTTAAAACACCACTTTTGCAGCCATTCATTTAGGGCTTTGATTTTCAGCGTCATGATAGATGTTACTCTCGGGGCTGGTAGAATTTCAGATATACTGTACATACACAGCATCCCCTATCAAGTAACAGGTTACATATCGCCACATAGTCCTGCTGTAACTGATTAAATGGGGTGTTGTTTATATCATTAACACTGGCATGTATGATAACCAGTGGATTTTCCCTTACATTTTGTCAAATTTTAGGCATCATGGAGGCAATGTCAAATACCCTGGCCCCACGGAAGCTATACAAGTGCGGTTGCTCTTGTCACTATTGCATACCACCCTGTAAATGTGCTTAATGATTGAATCTCCCAGGACTAACACTTGTTTTGAGACAACAGGGGTACAAGAATCAGAAACAGGTGATTGTTTAACACACTCTGGAGCGATTAACTTAATAGGTATTGATTTGGAAGCTTGAGACTTACAAGGACAAATATTCATGGGCATTAATTCCTGATTGAAAAGTGTTTTTAAACCATTATTATCAACAAAGGGTGATGCACAAGATAAATCAAGTAGCACTTCATTATTTGATACAGTCACTTGCTCAAACCTATTACGAGCTTCAATAGGGGTACTATTGTGTATTTGACCGCCCCTCCTTTTCTAAGAGGCTTTGTGACAAATGGTCCAGTCATCATTATCATGAGAAGAGGGTGGATGATCATCCACCTTATAAGAGGGGGCAGAGGCAACAGGTATACTAGTACTAGTCGTTACAATTGTCTCCTCATCAGGAGGCATATAAATGCTACCTAAATGTGAAGGAAATTGTTCATTAGAATGAAGTTGTTCATCCATAAGATGAATGTAACTTTCCAGTTCCCTAATATCAGTAGAAACTGGTTTAATATTAAGCAGAAACGCTATATCTGCTTCAAGAGTAGTAATCAGATGGCAATTAGCACATACATACCCGCCCCATACTTTCCCTCACTATACATCAAACATTGCATACACTTACTAAGTTCTTTTTCCATTATTAAAGGTGTATATTTACTAAGTAGAGGATATGCTAAAATTATCTTATCCAAGTTTGTCTAATGCCAGCAGTTTCAGCGTGCCCAGAGGACACAGCAGACACTCCAAACGCTCGTGTCTCTGCACGCGTCTCCATGCGCGGCCCTGTGCACGCTCACCCCGCTCACTAGAGGGGCAAGTTTTAAGCCGAAAAACCAGAAGTAAGCGTCTGTTCACTTACGGTTTTGACGCAAAGTAAAAATAACAATATTTACTTAAATTCAGCAAGATTCTGTGAGTTGAAGGTTTACAAGCCCTTAAAAGGGCAAGAGAACCACCAGGCAACAGTGCTTTTAACAGAGAGATGTTGTTTTGAGGTAGGAGGTATACTAGCCTATTGCTAGTCCTCCAGGTTCCCACAATGCTCTGCTATTCACTGAAGAGTCAGTTACAAGCAAATGGTACCACACAATACAGCAACAGTTAAAACAAATATATTAATGGTATATCAAAGTATATTGGTGCACTCCACTACTCCACCTCTCACCAGAGGTTCGCTACATTAGTAGCAATGCCACTATTAAATGCCCCGCTTGCTGGAGGGGCAGGTTTTAAGCCGAAAAACCAGAAGTAGCATCCGTTCACTTCCAGTTTTGGCACAAAGTAAAAATAATGATAGTTACTTAAATTCAGCAAGATTCTGAGAGTTGAAGGTTTACAAGCCATTAAAAGGGCAAGAGAACCACCAGGCAACAGTGCTTTTAACAGAGAGATGTTGTTTTGGGGTAGGAGGTATACTAGCCTATTACTAGTCCTCCAGGTTCCCATAATGCTCTGCTATTCACTGAAGAGTCAGTTAGAAGCAAATGGTACCACACAGGGTTGACAAAAACCAATGTTTCTTTATGATTCTTCCCTTCCTTCTGCCAAACAGGAAGTTCCTGTTGACAGTCAAATCCAGTGGCTATAAAAGTAGAACTGGCTTAGGGTGGGATGGAGGGCAATTAGTAAGAAAAAAGGTTAGCAACAGGAAGTTGTAATGTGAGTTACCTGCTTTTATAGTGTCTAAGCCACACACCCAATTAAGCTCTCTCTCTCCTCCTACTGGTTTAGCAAAGTAAATTGATACAGTACCATTCACAGCACAGAACACACACTGACTTTCTTGCTTTTCTTTCTTTTTTTAACCCTAAGATCCCTTCTACTTCTAATAAAGTATCTGTCTGCTTAATCTCAACAGACCCTGACTCCTGCTGAGATATAAGTGTTAAATTAATAAGAAAATGTAGCTTCTTTTAGTTAGCTGCTTTCTGCTCTACAAGCAAGGCTAGCAACTGTGAAAAATGTTGTCCATATGAACGAAACAAATGAAAACAGTTTTTTTTACATTAGTGTTTATTCAGGTACAGTTAAAATGGATTGTTTGGAGGTAGGAATTACATTTCTGTAAACAAGAATATTCATAAATGCTGCCAATCAGCACAAATTTCCTGCCCCCTTTAAATATGCTGTCCCACTGTATAGTGACTACAAAGACATGCAAATGAACAGACTGTGTGGATATAAGAGGATATATTATGCATTCTGGAATCTCAGTAGTCAGTCACATCACTCAGATCACAGCATACTCCTGGACATAAGAGCTGTGCAGAATATACAATTCTACCTGCAGAATGCCTGTGGAACTACCATGCTAATTCAGTGAAATGTCACTGAATTTGCATGAAAATTCAGTGGAATCTCCCCAAATTTTGCATTTATTTTGCTCTAATTGCTAAAGTATGCATCCAACTGACACAACATTTGGTATGTAGATAGTAATAGCTTACATAAGTGTTTCAAATTCCAGAGACATAGGTTGACAGGGGAGGAGTTATAGGTGGCCAAACATTTAATCAAAATGTAATATTCAGTTATTTTGATTTAATTTTAAAATTTCTTATCCAAATTTCCAAACAGTCTCAAGATTTAGAGAAACATGCAGCATGGATATGTGCACCATGTTTTAAGTCTCAGGCTTCAATGGGGGCTGAGTTATAGGTAGACAAACATTTCGCCAGCATTTAGATTTCTTTTATTTTCATATTATTTTGAAAAGTATTCATTGAAATGTTATAAAATTGTCCCGGTATACAGGTTATTACTACATATTCATATTTGTACATAGTTTCAGATTTATGGCTTCAAATGGGACTGAGTTATAGCCTGTCAAACATGTCACCAAAATGTAAATTTCAGTTGTTTCCCACTAATTTTAAAACAGCATATCCAAATTTAACCATATTTGAAACATTTAAACTAGTATGCCACATGATCATTTCTGATAAAATTCATATTTATAGCTTTAAATGGAACTGAATTTAAAGTAGTCAAACCTTCACAACATTTTAAAATTCAATTTTGCAAGAATGAAAACTGCAAATGTAAATGTATAAACCATTGAAACTTTAAAACTAGAGAATGCAATGCCATTAAATGTGGTGGGTTTATTGACCTTACAAGGAGACTGTTCATGCCAATTGCGTTACTTGGATGTTGCAGAAATTGCAAAATAGCATCTCTACTAAAAGTTAAATTCCAAGAGTCTTGGTGGAAATTGTGGAATTTCATAATTCCATAACACTGGAATATGCTAATTTCACTCAGCCGTATCCGGTGGATTAAAATTAAAGGATTGGAGTATGAGAGGCAGGTAGTGCAGGAGGTCACCGGGTTCAATAGTTAAATGCACAGTTTTACCAAGACGTGGATACCAAGAAATAGACAGCTAAGCTGGGTGGCACACCAGTGGTAGACCCCCCCTATTTGGAACAAGGAAGCAGGAGTGTCAACTCCAACATGAATGCAGGATATTTAAGGATCACACCCAGTAAACTGATGATCCAGGTATCCTGACATACATGTGAGTCTAGGACTTAGAGGTACTCAAAAATATGTAGTGGGGAAAGACAATATCTGAGGCACCAGGAAGTAAGAATTCTGGCTATTTGAATGGGACAGGTTGTTAGGAAAAGGAATAGGTGACTCTCGTTTTAAGAACTTTGTCACTGTAAAGAATAAAGAGGATATCAGTGGGATCAGTAGCTCTACTGAGTCAATTTGGTTATGCTAAGAAAGAAGGGGGGTGCAAAATAGTCACCCAGAGAGGAACAGAAAGACTGCAAAAAGCTCAGCCCAGCTTATCAAATGAAGTAGTGATATGTGCATTGTGAATGTTAAATTCCACAAAAAGAATTCTGAATGCCTCATCTACAGTATATGCTATCATAAATATATGAGAAAATGTTACCAATAACGTTTTTCCACTGTACAGTAAATTTAGAACTGCTAAGCCATTTTATCCAGTTGTGTTAGTCACCAGGATACACTAACACTGGATAGGCATGTCAAATGTTAAGTCTATGCCTGCAAGAGCAGAGAAGTTACAAAGATCAACATTTTTGAGAATTTTCACAACATATTGTAAGTATTAACATACTAACAGTTTGAACTTAAAAATCTCTAATCCAATTCTCTCCATATTTAGAGGATACTATAACCACTACAAAAAGGTTATTTCTGCCAATTTACACATGTATAGCTCTAAAGGTGTCTAAGTTATATCCAGGTAAAAAGTTTCATAAAATTTCAAGAAAAAAAATATTACAGACTTTGGGTACATATAATTTTGAGATGATGCATCCTAATGTCATGCAATGTGACGCATTATTAGGACAGCTACAGTATAATCAAGTAATCTTGCCAAATTTCAGATCACAATAGACAGCTGAGGTATATGTAGATGAACATTTTCATGAAATTTCCCACACAAAATAAAATGACAGATTTTGAGCACCTGTAATGCTGAGGCAATCCATCCTAATGTCATGACATTTGGAACATTGTTACAACATCTATCATCATGTAATTATGCCAAATTTAAGGCACTTGACCCAAGAGATGACTGGGGTATATGCAGATAAAAATATTCATGAAATTTCCCACACAAACTAAAATGGCAGACTTTGAGCACCTATGATTTTGAGACAATCCATCTTAATTTCATGATATTTGGCATGTAATTAGAACTCCTACCAGAACATAAGCCTGCCAAGTTCAGAGGTCAGGCACAACAGACTGCTAAGTTATGATGAAATTAATAAATTTTTAAAATTCAGTAAAATTGTGATGAAAGTCTGTGAAATTTTGCTGAATTTTATGAAACTTCATTGAAATTATGTGAATTCACAATTTTCTCATTCTGCGCAGCTGTACTGGATGTATTATATATGTTAATACATCCCCCAGAGCCACTCGTTGCTGTATAAGAGTGGTTTAATGCACCTTTGGCTGGAGCGAGAACAGCGAAGCAAAGCTGTGCTGTTCTGGCTCAAACTGAAGGCAAGTGAAACCACTCTAATACAGCAACGAGTGGCAATGGGGGAAATATTAATATATTATTTATCAAGAACAATCAATAATATATATTTTATTTAAAACTGTTTCCAGAATGTGCCCATTTCCAGGGCATCTGTGCATAAGATGATCTTCACAGAATAAGGGTGTCTCACGTGCAGAGGAAAGGAGCACTTCAATTGGTCAGGAGCGTTCCCTCAATCTATAATGTAAGTAGGCAATAAAGCGTGATATGATGTGGTTGTACTTGGAAAACCATATGTTTATGAGGGTAGTAAGGCACAAGGCCATAGTAATACTAACCATTGTAGAAATGATTAGAAAATCAAAAACAGAGGATTATAATTTTACATAAACTATTGCTTGTAACAGGAGCAGATGAAGTCCAAGTAAAAGAAAATCCTAATTTCATGCAACATTCTTTTTCCCTGGATCCCCTTCCCTTCAAATAATCATGCCACACATATTGTTCTTTGGGTACTCAGTTGGCAACATCTTTATTTATACAACTCTCATTCCAAATCTCTTTCCTGATTCATCTCCTTGTATTTACAGTGTCATTTTCTTTGTCCATTATTTCGATACACCACCACATATCCACATCCCCATCATATAATCTCATATCTTTATTCACTGTCTTGTCACCCAGATGTATATCCAGATGTCATCATTCTTCATGTTATCTCCTCTATCTCTTGTTGTGGTACGGGTGTACCTCCTTACTCCCACCTCCATTTTGCCACTTGGGTGTACACCCAAAGATGCCTCTCCTCCAGCCTGGATATACATCTAGGCTAAAATCCCCCTCCCAACCCCCTTCCCAGGCCTCTCTTCCCTTCTCCCCAATTCACCTGTCTTGTACTGCCATCCACCTTCAGCAGTCCCCAACTGTGGCCTTCGTCATTCCTCTCCCCCCTTTTTTTCTGTATTGTCCTTTTTCCACTAGCCAGTCTCAGAGGCAGGTGGTGGGAAAACATTCTGAGCAGTAAATAACTGTGGTCTCCCTCCTCCTCACCACACCTTTTAAACCCCCCTTGCCCAACCTTCTTCTCTCTCTCTCTCTCTTTCTCTGCCCAATCATCAGCTTTCCCTTTCTCAGCCCCACCCCTTTCCCTGTCTATCAAACTGGCTCCACCCCCTTCCTTTGTCTCCCTTGGGTTCCCCCTCCCCATCCCCCTCTCTCATTCCTGCTCTTTCCTTTCTCTTGTCCCTCAGACTGAGCACTCCTTCCCCTCTCCCCAGAGGTCAGGTGACCAGTGACAAACAGACCTGCCTCTTTAATTAGGTAAACCCCCTTAGTAATAAACAATAAGGTAACGTAAATATAGGAAATATCTGAATGCTAATATAAAAGTCTGTGTATTTAGTTTTGACTGTTACATCAAAGGAGAATATGTTCATAAGAATTATCTTTAGCTGTTTCTTAAAAGCATTTTACTTTGAAGAAACTACAGTATCTGTGGCATACATTGAATTGAGCATGAATATACTGGCAACATGCATTTATCCCCCATTTGTTTTCATGCATCCCTTCCTTCTGTTGTAGCCTGACAATGGTAGTTTACTCACCTGGTAAAGGTGATTATATGAGCACCTTCTTACAGCACTCAGAGTCTCCACACATGGGTAATCTCTGGCTCTCCTCTCAGGCTGATGCACAATAAACTTTAGGATCAAAATCCTTCTCCTCCTCTGTGTCTGTCTCCTCCCCTGTAGCTCCCAGACTCCTCAGTACGAGATCTTCCAGAGCTTATAGACCTTCTGAAAAATGATATATGAACTGACGTGAGTAAAGACGCTTGGTGGCCTCCAAAAGGAAGGCCCCCCCTGTATAATGACACACCACACAGTTTTATGTCATGTGAAATTGTCATCATTTACTTTTTCTGTGGATACTTTCGTGCACAGGTTACATCAATACTGTCTATGAAATTGACATCCATGTCTAGTATACAGCCTTTGCATCACAGCATTCTTTATAATTGTCATTCCTGACATTGCTATGGTGTGCTCCTCCTCAATGGGTGGGATACGGAGTGCTGTAAGAAGGTGCTCATATAATCACCTTTACCAGGTGAGTAAACTACCGTTATCAATCGTACCTTCTTACAGCACTCCGAATCTCCACACATGGATGATTATACAGCAGTGTTTGACTTGAAGCGGGCAGGAGGAGGAACCTGGCTCAATGCTGTTTGAATGACTTTTCGACCAAAATCTGAATTATCTGTCAACCTGGTATCTAACCGGTAGAATCTGGAGAAAGTGTGAGGAGATGACCAAGTAGCTGCCTGGCAGATCTCCCTCACAGAAGCTAAGTTTCTTTCCTCCCAGGAGGTGGCTACAGCTCTAGTGGAGTGGGCCTTGATAGTGGGTGATGGGTCAATACCCCCTGCCTTGTATGCTTGTGAGATGGTTTGTCTCAGCCATCTAGCGACAGTGGCCCTAGAGGCCGGTAGACCCCGCTTGTGTCCTTGATGAAGGACAAATAGTCTATCTGACTGTCTGAATGAGCCTGTCTTGTGTAGGTAGGTGTGTAGGGCTCTGGCTGGGTCCAGGTAGGTGAGAGTTTCCCTGTTATGGTCACCCTCAGATGGGCAAACAGTGGGCACTGTGATTTCCTGGCCTGTGTGGAATGCCGTTGCTACCTTCGGAACAAAGGACGGCACAGGTCGTAAGACTACTCTATCTGGGAAGAATGTGAGAAATGGCTGTCTACATGACAGGGCCTGTATCTCACTGGTTCTCTTAGCTGAGGATATGGCTACCATAAAAACTGTCTTCAAAGTTAACATTGTTAATGGGATTGAGTCTAGTTGTTTGAAGGGTTCCTTAGTCAGGGCATCCAATACCAAGTTAAGCTGCCAAGGGGCAGTAATTGGCCTTGGTGAATGTGTGACATTGGCAGCTGCCTTTAGGAAGGACTGCACCAAAGGATGTGCTCCAAGCAGGTGTCCTTATGTTTGTCCCCTTATTGCCCCTATTGCTGCCGTTTGCACCCGTAAGGATGCCCCTGTCAATCCCTTGTCCAAACCAGCCTGCAGGAATTCTAAGACATGTAAAATACTGCAATTTGAAGCTTTAAGATTTCTAGACTCACACCAACAAACAAATGCTCCCCAGTGTCAGTTATAAATCTTGTTAGTGGACTCCCTTCTGACCTGTTCTATTGTGTCCGCTACCTTGCCCGACACCCCTAAGTTCAGCAGTGTAACCCTCTGAGTAGCCATGCCGTCAGCCTCAGTGGTCGTGGGTTCTCGTGTCAGATCGGCCCCTATCTGAGCAGAGTCCGGTATGGGGTGAGTGTCATGGGACTGTCTATCAACATCTTTCTGATGAGTGCATACCATATCCTTCTGGGCCAGTCTGGGGCAACTAGGAGTACCATGGTGCCTGTGTCCCTGATTTTTTGCAGTATTGCCGGTATCATGGGTATTGGAGGAAATGCGTATGCTTTCTGGAAGACCCAAGGGGTTGAGAGTAAATCCACCCCTGCTGCGTTATTGTCCTTGTATCTGGAAATGTACACCGGTAGTTGAGTGTTTGCTGCTGATGCCATGAGATCCACCTGAAAGGGATCCCATCTCCTCTGCAGTTTGTTGAAGATGACCGGGTTGAGTTGCCACTCTCCCTGTTGTAAGGCTTATCTGATCAACCAGTCTGCCCTGGTGTTTTGGACGTCTGCTAGATGTACCGCTGTGAGACTGAGAAGGTGCTTCTCTGCCCACAGCATTAGGGTTTCTGTTTCCTGGGCCATGGCTCTGCTTTTTGTGCCTCCCTGTTTGTTTATATATGACATTGCCACTCTGCTGTCTGTGCTCACTTTTACGTGGTGTCTTGACACTTGAGGTTTGAAGTGTTAGAGAGCTAGCCGAATCACCCTGGTCTCCAGAATGTTGATTGGTAGTTTTATTTCTGATTCTGTCCACTTTCCTTGGACTGATCACCTGTCCAGCACAGCACCCCAGCCTAGCAGGATTGAGTCTGTTTCTAGGGTTCTTGTTGAAACTTTTTCCAATCTCGCTCCCTGATTTAGATTGTGTGGGTTTGCCCACCATCTCAGTGACCTTTGCACCTTCGCAGGTATGGTCTCCCTTTGGTTATAGTTCTGTAGATTGTAGTTCCAGTTGTCGATAAGTAGATGTTGTAGTTGTCTCATGTGCGATCTGGCCCAGTCGTGTAGGTCTATACATGCAGCCATTAGTCCCAACAATTGCATTAGATGCCACAGTGTCATTGTTTTGCAGTGTAGTGTTCACCTGCAGTGTGTCACTAGTGTGGTAATGTGGGCTTCCAACAGTTTGACTGTTTCTTGTGGTTGTGTTGAACACAGTCCCCAGGTGTTCTATTGTTGTTGTGGGGGATAGGTGGCTTTTTGCTTTGTTGATAATCCACCTGTGTTGTGTGAGCAACTGTTGGGCTCTGTGGGTTGCAGCTTGTGACTCCTCCTGAGATCTTGCCCGTATTAGCCTGTCATCGAGGTAAGGGATTACATGGACTCCCTCCATACAGAGTGTCACCGCTAGTGGTGCCATGACTTTGGTGAACACTCAGGGTGCTGATGCCAGGCCAAATGGTAGGCACTTATATTGAAAATGGTGTCCCAGAATGCTGAACCGGAGAAATTTCTGGTGGAATGGTCTGATTGGTATGTGGAGGTAGGCGTCCTTCAGGTCTATAGAGGTCAGTAGGGCTCCCTTTTGGACTGCCGCAATGGTGGACCATAGGGTTTCCATTTTGAACTTCTGATACCTCACAAATTTGTTCACAAATTTGAAATCCACGATTGGGTGTAAATCCTCTGTCTTTTTTGGTACCAGAAAGAAAACCGAGTAGATGTCTGAGTATCGTTCTAGACTTGGAACCAGCTTTATGGCTTTGCTGTTGAGTAGCTGGTGCAGAGTTGATCTGACCTCTTGTGATGTCATTTTGTCTCTTGTAACGTGTGATTCTATGTACCCTTCTTGCCTGGGCAAGGAGTTGAACTCTGTAACCATGTTTGATTATTTCCCTGACCCATCTGTCCTTGACTGATTCAGCCCAGGTTGAGGTGAGGTGTTGAAGCCTTCCTCCCACTGTGTCCACATTGTCCTGGACCTGAGAATTCTCACTGCTGGAATCCTCTGTTCTGCCTGTTGGGTTTGTACCCCTGTCTGGCATTGAAGTGGGTGCTGTGATCAAAGTTGGATTGGTATTGGGGTTTTTGGCTGAAGAAATTTGGTTTGAAACCGAACAAACGCCTGTCTTGGCCTTGGTATCATTGTCCTCTCTTTCCTCTATTGGAATAGGGACGAAGTCTATTGCTCAAAAAAAACAGTAGGGTGGTCTGGCCTCCTTGGTTGTCTTAGTTGTCTCCCTTCTTGACAGTAAATTCCTCTATTCTGGCGCCAAATACCTTGTCACCTGAGAAGTGAAGTTTCATTACCCTGGATTTTGACTCTTGGTCAGCATTCCAGAGTTTAAGCCAAATGAGTCTTCTGGATCTGTTAACAGAAGCTGCTGATTTGGATGCCATCTTAAAGGTGTCAATCATGGCATCTGACACATACTTAATTGCTTGTATGGCATAGTCCATGGTGGCCCCATGGGAGCTGGTTTCGGGGACATCTTGACATGCCGCTTCTAGCCATCTGAGGACTACTCTGGATGAGTATGTGGCGGCCATGGATGCTGTCACATTCATGACCAACATGTCGTGAATCTGCCGCACTATATTGTCCACCTTCCTATCCATGGGGTCTCTTTAAGTAGATGCTGACTTGGGCGGTGATACCATTTTGTTGCTCATGGAAGAGACCTCTGAGTCGACCTTTGGAGCTGTTGACCAAGCCTTCTCCTTCTCCTGAGGTAGAGGGTGCCTGTTTTCGAATGTATCCTTTTCCCTAGTTTTGATTGGGTCTGGTGCCTCCCATTCTTTCACCAGTATATTTTCTAAGGCCTTGCAAATGGGAAAGTATGTGGTAGATCATTTTCTATCATGTACTAGGGGGTCCAGTGTTCTTTCCAGTTCCTGTATTGGCTTAACAATTCTGAGCATTTCATAGACCATTCTGATTATCTCTGGTATAGTGTCAAAGGGGCATAGCCTGGCAGCCATGTCCTCTTCGCCCTCTTCCTCCTCTGGGTCTTCGTCCCCTAAGTAAGGGGATTCTTCCCCATCATCTGGGGTTGGATGCTTAGGCCCCCTTGGTCTCTTTGGGTGGGGGGGGTTCCGGGGTGCGAGGTCATTTATCTGAGCCCATGGCATCCATTCTTTCCAACAACTTTTGGAATAGTTGCACCACCATGCTCTGAGATGAGGTGGACACACTGTCTTGTAGGAGGTCCTCATCTGGGAACCCCGAATTTGAGGTAAAGATATTTGGATCGGAATCTACCATGCATAGGGAGCAGAGATCCCCCATGTCCAAGGTCAAGAGAATATCAGAGCATTTCCTGCATATCGGTCTAGAAGCCATTGAATTTTTTTCTGAAAAACATCATTTGTAGTGGGCATGCTCTAGTTAGATTCTAATGGGTGTTTAGAACATTAAAATGCACTGTAAAAACTTATCTCAAATGAATCAGAGGTCTGGAGGAGAGAAAACTATCCAGCCTCTGTAATAAAAGCAAGCTTTCAGTGGTTGTACCAACTTACACCTGCCCATTGCATGTTATGACAGACTGTGATTAAACATTTTCTTTAATATGCTCTCCGTTTCCCTTTTAAGGGCTAGAGAGTCAGGCCCCTTTAAGAACTGCCCTTTCAATCTTCCATTTTGGCAAGGAAAATTACCTCGTGGGATCCGCCATCTTAGGAGATGGCACAGCATAAGCATTGATAGGCTACTGGGTTGTTGGGAGTCTCGTGATAATGTGAGGATGGCCTAAGATGGTGGGCAGATCAAGGACAAAGCCTCTGCTCACAGCGCAAATTTTTAAGAAAATAGCTTCCAATTGAGCCAAAAGGGACTGCGATATGGTACCGGGCGGGAGTTCAGCATGGGGATATTTGCAGGGTATGCTTTCAGTGGTGATAGCTGCAGACAGAACAAGCAATCAGCTGCTCAGACTCGGCGCCAGTACCCTGAACCTTGCGTGATGCAGGTAAGTGTTTCTGTATTTTATCCACCGAGTTCCCATGTGTAGTTCTGGTCGGGAGACTGCAGGCATCAACAGGAGAGTTTAGACTCGTCCTCACGGTTGAGCAAGGTAAACAGTGAGGCGAGGATAAAATGTAGGATTCATCCTTTACTGATAGCTTCTACCCCCAGCTGAAGAAGGTAAGCTGGGGGTGAGCTAGGCACTGGGAGACATCGGGACAACTTCAGTGGTAACAGTATCAGGCACCCGTTCCCTTCCCTCAGCTGGACAAGGTAAGCTGAGGGAGGGAGGGAGGGAGTGCTGATTTAAAGGCATAATATCGCTTCTTCCCCATACAACAATATTTCAGAGTTCCCAGCAGAATACAACAGATAATTCTAACTTGCCCTGATGCCCGTTGACTCACTATCTACACAATTATAACATTAGGCCATTGACCTAGTAATTAGAGCAAAAAAGGTTTTGTCTTTGGAGGGGAATTTTAATTTTTTTAAAGGTCCTTACCTTAGTTTTCTTGGCACAAAGCCAACAATCTGTGACCAGCCTGGATGAGATGCACAAAAGAACTGAGGAGTCTGGGAGCTACAGGGGAAGAGACAGACACAGAGGAGGAGAAGGATCAGATTTTGATTCTAAAGTTTATTGTGCATCATCCTGAGAGGAGAACCGGAGATTACCCATGTCTGGAGACTCGGAGTGCTGTTAGACGGTGTGATTGATAATATGGATTACCTCAACCACACCAGTCCTTTGGATAAATGGATAGCTCAGACGCTGTTTCCAGCTACTAATAATACAGCTGCATGATTGCTGAGCAGGGATTTATAAATACTGGATTACCTGCAACCTCGCATATCTGGCGTTGACTGTCTGTCCACTGCAAAACAGCTAGTCATCAAGTGGACATGTGCAGGTTGGGTTTTTTGGTACTGACAGATTAGGCAAGGTGGGAAAACACAAATCGATTCTAAACTCAGAACCAAAATAAAATTTAGAGTAAAAAAAAAATTCTACAATCAATTTAAAACATACTGTAGAATACAAAAAGTATGCTGTTAAAAAAAAGTCGCTATATTTGCATTGTTTAAGCGAGCGCTAAATTAATCGAAACTCTATTTAATTATCAGGCCATATTTATTGAATCACCATGTTAAAAATAAAACTTTTCTAAAAAAACACTTAGAAACACTTTTGTGCAGTACTGCATGGTGCTAGTTCAGACTTCTATGCTTGGGGGTTGGGGACCTTCATTCTTTGTCACTCCCTGGTACCTGCAAACGAAAGGCTCTGTAAGTACTCACTCTGCCCTACTTCTTAAATACATTACTAACAATAAAAGAACTTTAAAAGTAATCTAGTCTGCTTACCGAGTCCAGACAATGGACATGAGCATCTGAAATGCCTGCTTGCTGAAATCCAGGAAGACAATCCTGATGTCTGTCCTTTAGCTGGCTTAACGCCGGAACCAATCATTCTGCATATTTGGCCTTTATTGTTGTGATACACAGATCTACTTTGATGTCCTCTGACTGTGATCGTGCAGTAGTTTGTTCTGTTATAAGGCCAGCATACCATACAGTAAAAGCCTGCTTGAGGTAGTCCTTCAGCAGATTATTTATGGCCGCATCTAGTGGCTGCAAGAGGTTCATACGGAATGCAGGGACAAAACTAGGAATTATGCTCTCTGCTTTGAGTTTTTCAAACACAGCAGTGGTTGTGTGCACACAGTATAAATCCAGTATAAGAACAGAGTGTTGCTACAGTGATAGCTTGTTTCTCTCACACACTGCTTTAATGTGCAGCTTTAGAATGTGGTCAATGTATAGGAGCGTAGATTCATTATTTGTTCAGTGATTCTCTGTCATTGTAATGCACCATTCAGGTGGGAAACTGCAGTTGGGTAAGCATCCGGTTGTCATTCCTTGATAGATTACCTGTGGTGGCAGGTAATCCCCTCTAAGAGTGCATCCCATCACCAGGGAGACCTGCCTTTTATCCCCCAAACTGGTCGCATTTTTTTTTTATTTATTTAAGTCTCAGATTACATATATCTTTGAGCTAAGAGCTCTTTTACTAAGGTTCCACGTCAATAGAAAGGACAACAGATTAAACAGGACAGTAAAGTATGGTACAATAAAGTGTAAATAAGAGGTACAAAACTCATAATGGACATAAAATCATAATGGACAGTCAGTGTTAAACAACAGAGACACATTACAGTAATCAATTTCAGGCACAGGAAAATGCATTAAATACTGTACATTGATACTGGCCAGCAGGCTTTGTCAAGACAAACAGGGCACAGAGTATAGGAAGGGATGTGGGAGGGTGGTCTGGGAAGAGTAAGAGAGGGGGGTTGGAGTGGATGATGTGAGGAGAGGTGGGAGTAAGGGGGTGGGGAGGAAGGGTGGAGAGGGGGTAAGGGGATGCAGGGGGAGGGGTAAATGGCAAGAGTGCTAAGTTACTATGAAAGAGGTTGAGTGCTAAGGTTGAGGTTTGGGAAAACAGGGTTAAGGGAGACAGTCACAGGTGCTAGCTGTGGAGAGTAATGACTGAAGCTTGACTTTGAATGGGCCCAGCTTAGTTTTGGAGGTGATATCACTGTTGAGAGCATTCATCCAGAGGGGGGGCTCTGTAATCGAATGATCATTGACCCTGGGTGGTTTGGCAATGAGGGACCTGTAGGAGCTGAGAATGAGAACCTCGGGTGCAACGTGGATCGTGAGGGGGGCTTCATCAACATGCCTTGCACTGCACTTGGCCATGGTCCACTGGCTGCAGGGGACTAAGCGCACACCAGTCTAGTCAATGTTGATTATTAGGTCTGATGGCACTAGCTCCTTACGCGAGCCAGAAAGTTTATTTTTAACTGTTCAAAATCATCTGGTGTCTTATGACCAGCCTTGGTTGCTTTTCTTTTTTACAAAATTCATTCAGTTTAGGAAATGCCAGGCCCAGTGTTTTGTTATTGTAATGGGCCCACCAAAATCAGAAAGCAGCTTATAGTCGGTGGCTTTAACAACCCCCACCACAACTGCAGCCACTACCCTTGTGTTAACGACAGCACCCTCATTGCAGAGACTCCTTATAATCTTTTTCATATCAGTCTCCACATCATCAATGAGACATATAGGACGCCCTCGGGGTTTGGTAGTTAATGCGGGTATAAGTAAAGCAGGGTCATGGATGATTTTATTTTCTCAAGGTAATCCCTTTTTAAATTACGGATTGTGCTTCTGTAATTTTCTGTCCATATTTAGATCTGTACAGCTGGACAGCATTCATTACACTGCTGGTGGTGGCATACTTCCCTAATTCAAAGTGGACATTAGCACTGTAGTGCCAGTAGTTAGTCCTTCTTCATTTTGGTTTTGGGGGGGGGGATGATCTTTGAAGCTCACAAACAACACTGTCCACAGTTTTGAGCATGACACCTGTACATTCTAACAATGCACCCCCCGGTGTGATGTCCTCGGTCACAGCAAGATTTCTGTTTACTCACTTTTTCTGGAGCCACTGAACGAGAGACATCTTACTTGCAGGTAATCCTGATCATTTGGTGTAGAAGGTCTGCTCACTGAACTTGTGCTGCAAGATAATACTGCAGTGCTAATTACTCAAATTACTGTAACTGATTTTCAATTACAGTTAAGTACCTGTGAGCAGTGTTAGCTGAAAAAGGTGTGAAGAACAGTGCGAGGTGTGACCTAAATGCTGTAAAAACTAATCAACAGGAATGATTGATGTTACATCATGTTGCAAGTCTATATGAGGGTGTATGAGGGTGTGTGAGGCAGCCAAGGCCCGCTAACATTTTGTAACGCCAATCAGACCACACAGTTCAGATCGCTAAATTTACGTAATGCAGTCATTATGTATTCTACAGTACATTGAAATGCTATAAAGCATTTTTCAGCTTGTGTCACTGAAGAGGCCAGTGTGAACCATTGGCTTTATTTTCTCCACCACCTGTTACATCCCACCACTTCCTCCACTGGAACACTCATGATCACACAGGTTTAATGTTTTGATGCTTTATCAATCCAACATATTTTATAACATGGGTAGGAACATTCTGCATTTTGGTTGGTTGGTAGCTGTGCATTTGAAGTGTCTAATGCATGGCAACCAACAAGTTCAGGTAACCACAGTCACACTTAAAAAACAAACTCTGGTCATAGCCGATAGGACTGTAGCTGGGAAATTTGGGTACAAATATTGAAAATTACCAAAGTTATGAGCATGCGTTAGCAAAATGTAATGTAGGGTCATAAATTTGTTGTTTTGTAATATTTGTGCACCAAATTTTCAACATAGCTTTGATATGACCCTGCCTCATGAAAAAGGGCAGAGTAAATGTTCAACTCATGCCTGAAAGGTGACTTCACACAGGGATGGCATCAACATCACAGCAGCAGCAGCATTACAAATCACATTCTTGTCAATCACCACCAGATCAACATTGAATGTCATCGCACTGAGGACATCAGACATTAGCCCAGCAGTGATAGGGAATGATGCAGTTTTGTGCTGTGCTGTGAGGCAACCTGCATGGGATTTTCACCTTATTTAAGCTTACCTGTGATTACAAAGTTTGCAGCAGGAAGGAGTGAAGCACATGGAGGTCAAGTGACTACTCAAGGTCACACAGCGATTCACTAGCTATCATGAGATTTGAATCTGGCATCTCCTGGTTTATAGTTCTGCACTCTAACCATGGCACCATACTACAGTACCTTCCTTCAGTCAGCTACACCGCAGGCCTCAGAATACACTCTTGTGTGTCTGTTTATTTCAGTAGTAGTGGCTCAGTAGCTTGTAGCTTACCTCTGGGGCTGTAAGATTGGAAGGTCACGGGTTCTAGTTCCAAGATCGCCACCGCATGCTACTGCGCATGCACGACTGCTAACACATGTGCAGTAGAGTGTTGTGGCCATCTTAGACATGACGGAGTGTCCTGTCATCAACTGTGACTGCCGGCACAGTATAATGCAGTGCTGTGGTGGTAGGGACAACATGAGTGGACTACTCCACAGATGCCGAGGCAACTGTGATGCAAGTCCAACATGTTGTTCATTTAGCAGGAATGCAGAGTCCTTTTTCTGAATAATCATAAAAGGTCTGCAGGGCTCCACCCACTGCAGCCCTAATAATGTATTACTGAGCCAAATCAAATGTTCATTTTATGAATAGGTGCCATTTTTTTGACACTAGCCATGAAGTTGTCCAAACCTTGTAAACTTCATAGTCATTTGTGATGGCAGTACATACCTTAAATTTATTTATTTATTTATTTATTTAGATTTTGTTTACCAGGTAAACCCACTGAGACCAAAAGTCCCTTTTTCAGGGGCGACCCGAGGTGAATACACCACCAACTTTACATTATGTACAGTGTACAGCTTCAAAGATACATATACAGTTCATATATAAGGTACAGCATACAGATACATAAGTAAAATTAATTTAAAAAACAAAAATATTGTATATACAGTTCATACAGGAGGTTGCGTAAGGATGTATGGCGAAATACAGGTTGTAAGGAGAAATACAGTTGATAGAGGTTAGTTAGTACCTTTGACTGCAGACCAGTTTCATATATCTGACAAACCTCAATCACCTGTTTCCATAGCTATGGAGCCACTAACAGTCAATAAAACTGATTTCCTTAACATCTCGATCTATTTCCATGCATCACTTGCCGACGCTCAATTGGTCCCACCCTCTGTTCTCTCCTGCACACTGCTTGTTCTCTAACAACCCTTTGAAAGCATACAGCTCATTAGACAAAGTTTGCCTTTTTTTAAAAAAGCACAGCTGCTTATTGCAGACATGCACTCGTGCATCTCCTCAGAGCCACCCTGTCACTACCCACACATCTTGTTCCCTTTCTGTCATATTGGAGCAGTGTCTCTCATCATAACAGCTGTTTATAGCTGGCCTCATAGTTCCTTCCTCATTTTTTTTAAACTTAAATGCGAGGGGTATGCAGAATGTACCTTATAAACATAGAAACATAGAGACATAGAATTTGATGGCAGATAAGGACCACTTGGCCCACCTAGTCTGCCCATTTCCCTACCTAATGGATAAGCTGCAGATCCTAGTTAACCAACAACCTACTTCCTCCTACCCCCACTATTTTTTATTTTATTTTATTTTTTTATTTATTTATTCTAGGATTACAAGTATCTTTGAGCCAAGGCTCTTTTACAAAGGTTCCATGTCAGAAATAACAAACAACAAGGAAGCAACAGTGAAAAAACAGTAATCAATTCATGTACAACAGTGCTAGTGAAAGGGGTCAATTATAGGAAGAGTAAGGTATAGAGGAGGAGGAGAAGTATAGGTACTTAACAGAGGCAGCTATAGTAAAATGGTGAACACAGTTAGGACGCATGTGCCAACAAGGAATGGGTAGGGTCAGGCGTCCGGGGGTTGCAGAGAAACAGGGATGAGAGGAGAGGGGGAGGATGAAGATGCAGTGGAGGCATTTGTCAAAAAATAAATGGGAAGGAGTAGTAGAAGAGAAAAAAGGGGCAGGGTGAGGGGGGAGGGAGTAAGTGCTATAATAGGGAAAGGAGAGACTAATGAGGTGGTATGAAGACCTAAGATTTGAAGTGGCACCTCAGGAGCTGGGGGGACCGGGGACTGGGGGGCCTGGGGTTAAGCAGTATATAAGTTAGAATTAAAGCTGCATTGGTCATGAGCTAGGAGAGGCAGTCACAGGAGCTAGAGGCAATGAGATGGGACCGGAGCCTGGTTTTGAACAGACCTAGTGTTGAGGCAGAGGAGATGATGTGGCTGAGACCATTCATCCATAGAGGAGCCCTATAGGCAAAGGAGCATTGGCCCTGTGTAGTCCAACAGCAAGGAACTTGTAGAATCGGGGTTGTCGAGCTCCTGGTGTTCTGTTGGTTGGTGTTTTGATGTAACAAGGCAGTAACACGGGGTGAGGCCAAGGTTGATTTTTCCCGCCATAGCACATGTGAGATACTTTATACGGCTGGAGAGTTGGAGCCATCTGGATTGTTCATAAGGGGCACAGGTGTGGTTGAGGCAGTGGGCACCAGTTGTGAGTCAGCATGGTTTGTTAAGTGCAGTTGTTATATGTCGGAGGGTGGACGTCGTGGTGGAGCCATAGATAATGAGGCCATAATCAATAATTGACACTACAGAGCTCTGGACGGCAATCTTCAGGGCCTCTGGGTGAGGTGCTGCCTGTGCTTGTAGAGTAATCCAAGGCATGTGTTGGTAGCTTTAGCCACGCTCTCATTGTGAGCCATATAGGAGAGATTGGGGTCAAGCAGAATCCCTAGGTATTTGAATGAGTAAACTTGTTCAAGGACAGTCCCCTGCTTGGTGGAGATGGCAAGGGGGTGTTGCTTGTAACAGTTATGTGAATTGCAGAATAGCAATGACTTGGTTTTCTTGTGATTGAGAACTAGTTTATGATTGGAAAACCATGTTTCAATGGCACTGAGTCCAAGTTGGAGGCTGTGTTGTAGTGGTGAAAGGTCCTTGTGCATAGAAAAGACAACAGCATCACCTGCATAAAGGATGATTTGTTCTGAGCAGGATTGTGGTAGAGAGTTTAAAAAGAGGCTGAAAAGGAGAGGGCCCAGTATGGACCCCTGACAGACTCCAGAGCGGACAGGCAAGGTGTTCGAGATAGCATTAGCAATTTTTACTCTTTGAGGGCGGTTGTCAAGGTAGCTTCTGAACCAGCAGGCTGAGTCCAGTGCAAGGCCAGCAAGGAGTAGTTGGTCATACAGCAGCAGATGATGGACCATGTCAAATGCCTTCGAGAGGTCGATGAAGACAGCTCCAGTAAGAAGACCTTTAGCAAGGGAACTATGCACTGCACTGGTAAATTCAAGCAGGGCAGTGGTGGTACTATGCCCTTTTCTAAAACCGTGCTATTCTGTACTCAGAGTATTATATTTGTCCAACTAATCAGTGAGTTGGTCCACAACAATACGCTAGGGCCTTGAATAGTGGTGGCAATATGGAGATCGGGCAGTAGTTAGAGTGGCAGGTCTTATCCCCACTTTTGTGGACCGGGATCACAGTGGCAGTTTTCCATATTTCAGGGAATGTACTGGTGTGAAGAGAGAGATTAAGAATTTTAGTTAGGGAACTAAGGACCTCGTTAAGAGTAAGCATACCTCTCAACTGTCCCTGATTTTCAGGGACGTCCCTGATTTTGGCTCAAAATTTTACTCTGTCTCTCCTAAAAATTGTCTTTCTGTGACCAAACTGTTGGGGTTATAAGCACTAAATAATGTCAAACATTAAAGTTACAGACTTGTTCTTCCTTAGATAATGCATGTTACACCAAGCCTTTTATTCTACCAGCTTCCTGAAGGGATATCTCCAGTTTTGAGGAAGTGTCCCTGATTTTGGTCTTTTGTCCCTGATTTTTTTAAGCCTTGTCCCTGATTTATGAGGCAGGAGGTTGAGAGGTATGAGCGTAAGTGATAGCAGCTTAAGGTCCAGGGTGTCACTGTAGATTCTGGAAGTGGAGATGGCTGAGGCGATGTGGTGGCGAGCTTCATTCATCTTAATCTCCCTGAAGTAAAAATGATGGTGGTTTGACAGAGTGCGGGTGTGTTAGAGGGGGTGTGACTGACTCTGAAGAAATCAGGTGGTAGAACAGTACTGAAGTCAGTAAAAGCTGTGTTAAAGGTATTTGCAATGACCATGGGATCAAGGGTAGTGGACCCTTCAACAATTAACATGGCCGGAGGGGACTTTAATTGTTTCCCATTAATGTCCTTGATATTGTCCCAGAAAGCACAACCATTTCCCCAGGTGTTGGTGAGGATGTCCTTATAATATGAGCTTTTCATGAGATGAATGGATTTTGTGCAGGCATTATGGGCATGTTTGTATTTTTGGATGTCAAATTGTTTGCCTGTGGCTTTAGCCACTGCCCACAGGTATTCCCTAGATTTCAGCTGGAAAAGGAGCTCAGCAGTTAACCAAGGGTTACAGAGGGCTTTTGTTTTCCATTTTTTTGAAGGAGCGAAGAGGTCACAGGCCTTATTGAAGGCGGTGATGAAGTAGCCAAGGGCAAGGTTAACATCCGTCACCTTGTAGATGGGCAGCCAGTCTTGCAAGGATAGGTACTGTTTGAGAGGGGTAAGTTAACCACAGGGGAGGATTCTGCTGGTAATGATTATAGGGGGTGGCTTTAGAAATTTATTAGACCATTCACATATAACCAGGGAGTGGCCACTGAGACAGTCTGGGAGAACTGAAGTACGAGAGATCTTGGTAGGGTGATTGGTGAGAACCCAGTCCAGCAGGGTACTGGTGCCAGTTTTGTAATTTATCTGAGTTGGTGTGGTGACCAATTGTGAGAGGTTGGCAGCTGCAAGGGCATCTGTATGAGTGTAGACATCAGATGCGAGCCACTTTTTATTGAAATCACTAAGCAGAATGTGTTCAGAGCCAGGAAGTTGGGAGCTGATGAAGTTAAGAACTTCTTTGATGCCAAGATCTTGATCTTGAGGTGGAATATATACAGAGACGATGGTGAGGGCTTTTTGATTGGGATCTAGAAGAATTTTAATGGGTAGAAGTTGGGCCGAGAAGGCAGGGATGGGGGTTGGAGCAACGTGCCCCAGGAGATTATCCTTAATGTAGATGGCACAGCCCCCTTCCCTTTTAGAAACACGGTCCAGTCTGAAAACATTGTAGCCCTGTAAGGTAATTGCCAGATCAGGAACTTTTGGTGTCAGCCATGTTTCAGCTACAGCAAGGATGTCAGGATTATGTTGGCTGATAAAAGCTTGGAGTGCATCAAGCTTTGGTAACAGGCTGCAGATGTTAATGGTTGTGATGGTGAGGGCCCCTGCCTTTTTCAGAAGGCTTGAACAGCCCAGGCCAGGGTTCGGGTGGACGTTGCCCAAGATCAGTAGGAGAAGTAGGAGGAGCTTCACTTGAACAGAGGCGCAGGTCCAGTAGTGATAATTTGTGTTTCCTTTTAGTGTATGGGCAGTAGGTAGAGTCCATATGAAAGCCCCGATGATAAGCAATGTGGTACAGTAGGGATAGGCTGGCATTAAGACCCATCTAAGTGGTGTTAAGAAGCAGCCAGATATTTTCAAGTGGAGGCCCATGGGGAGGACTGGTCGAGAAGTGGAGTGTTCCCAAGGTGCTGCTGGTATTCATTAAGTAGATAGTGGGTACAGGGTGGGGGTGGCAGGGGCCTGGGAGAGAAAACAAGGGAGGAAGGACGAGGGAGAGAAGGGGAAGGAGCAGGTGAGGGAGGGAACTCAGCTGGTGTAGAGCCCATACATTCCCATACATTCTTGAATTCCCCCACTGTTTTTGACTCTACGACCTCCTCAGGAAGGCCATTTCATGCATCTACAACCCTCTCTGTGAAGAAATACTTCCCCACATTACCTCTGAGCCATCCCCCCTCTATCTTCAAATTATGCCCCCTTGTCCTTGCACATCTTTTTTTCTGAAAGATGCTACCCTCTTGGACTTTGCTGATTCCCTTGAGGTATTTGAAAGTTTCTATCATATCCCCCAACCCCCTCCTTTTCTCAAGGCAATAGCGGTCACTACCAGAAGATCTTGCCCCCTTTCTTTTGTAATGGAGTAATTTCTCTCACCATAACAGTCATTTACAGCTGCCCTCTTATATCACCCTTGATTTTGTTTTTTAAACCTAAATTGCAGTTTCTCCCTCTCCTACAGGAGTTGTCTTTGCAGGCACACACTGCTTTCTAAATTTATTCATATTTATTACTCTCAGCTCTTGGCTTCAGGATCAGTGAGGCAGAGGAGTCAAACTACAAAGATAAAACAAACTACAACTATGGGTACAACATCAGGACAAATGTCTGCTACATGCTAGATGTTGCTAGCTGGAGGAACTATTTTAACAAAAAGTTGAGACAAATAGTTCATTTTTTCAATATGAAACCATATTTATTTCTTGAACAATTTTTTTTATATACCCATTTTATAAGTGCAATAAAACACCTTGGGGTGTGCATTAGACATTTCTAATGCACGGCCAGGGGTTGAAGGAACTTGGCATGCAACCTTGTGGCTCACTGCACCCCTGGCCATGCATTGTGTCTTATTGCTTACCTTTTTATGTAAGAGAATCACACAAGGTGTGCAGAGACAAAAACATGCAGTATGTTGCTTTCTCAGTATGACGAAAGTGAAACTCCTGCACTTTGTTATCTTGGTATTTGTGGTGGCAGTGACAAAAAAATTGACAGTAGAGCTGTGCGGAATGTAAAATTCTGGTGGCAGGATTTAGGCAGACTTAACATTCTGATTTCGTGAACAGTTACTAAAATTAAAAGATATTTTGCCATAATTGTAAAAGCACTAATCCATGTGTTATTATATGTCACTGTTTAACCAGTCCATAACATGTTTTAAGTGTACCAAGCTTCAAATTCCTAAAGGTAGCCAAGTTGTAGAAGGCACATATTTCATTAAAATTTAAATTTAAGTTATTCCATATAATTTTAAATCAATCCAAATTTTACCAAATATGACATTTTAAACAACTATATCACATAAGTGCATGTGCCATATTTCACATTTCAGCATTAATGGGACCACATTATATGATGCCAAAGTTTCAGCAATGTTTAAATGAAATTTTGCAAGTTTGTATTCAGAGACTGTGTCCAAAACACTCCATCAAAAACTGGGACTAATACACAGATTATTTCTGCTCCTCATTAAATCTGCTCACCTGGCCATTGCCAACAGCACTTTGTTGCCTACTCTGAAATATGGAGCTCTGGTACTACACTCTTGAGGGCTCCTGATCACAGTAAACTTAACTGTCTGTATAATACAATTGGGAGCTTCACAGCTGGTGCACCCAACTGCACCAAAGTGATATTTTCACTTTGCTGGCTTGGCCTCCCTTTTCTGCTTGCTTTCAGCTCCTCTTCCACTGCCTTGCCTTCAAATTGATAAAAGGACCCTCTCTCCTTGCCTTGTGGGGTCCTAATGCTCAAGCTGCATTACAGATCCCTTCAATCCTCATCTGTCCCCTACTAGAAATTCCCAGACTTAATTCTGCCTCCAGTAGGCAAGCCTTATCCTACAGGTACACTGCCCCCTCCCTCTGGAACATCCTGCTGCCTGTGATCTTATCCTGTGACTAAAGATGCAGCGAAGTTTTACTACCTTAGCAAAGCTGAGGTGAAGTCACCCACTTCACATTCATAGAAACATAGAAGTTGACAGCAGATAAAGACCGCAAGGCCCATTAAGTCTGCCATTTTTCTACCTTATGAATGTGACATAGGCCTGTACTCTGTCAATGGCTTATCTATTCACACTCATCTATATTGCTCCCTTATTCCTATCCCATGCCTGTTTGAAGACCTGCACAGTATTCATATCCACCACTTCCTGAGGTAGGCCGTTCCATGCATCCACCACCTTTTCTGTGGAAAAGAACTTCCTCACATTACCCATTAGTCAGCCTCCATCTAATCTCATGCTGTGTCCTCTTGTCCTGCTATTTTTCTTATATTGAAACATGTTAGACTCTTTCACCTTGTTATTGCCCCTAAGATGTGTGAATGTTTCAATCATATCACCTCTCTCCCTCCTTTGCTCTAGGGTATACAAATTGAGCTCCGTTAATCTGTCCTCATATGTTTTCTGGTGCAGTCCCTGCACCATTTTAGTTGCCTTCCTCTGGACTGCCTCTATTTTGTTAATGTCCTTGTGCAGGTGTGGCCTCCAGTAGTGCACGCAATACTCCAGATGGGGCCTAATGAGTGTCTTGTAAAGAGGGATTATTATCTCCCTCTTACAACTTGTGATACCCCTACTAATACACCCCAACATCCCTCTAGCCTTAGCTACTACTTTAGTGGTCTGCTTGGATGACTGCAGGTCATCTGTGATGATGATGCCCAAGTCTCTTTCTTCCCTTGTGATTGCCAGCAACTCTCCTCCCAACCTATAGGTGGCTTCAGGGTTTTTCTTTCCTATGTGCATGATCTTGCACTTCTTTGCATTAAACCCCAGTTGCCACTCTTCTGATCATTTTGCCAGTTTATCCAGATCTCTTTGCATTCTGCCCATCCCATCTGGATCATCTACTCTGTTGCAGATCTTGGTGTCATCTGAAAACAGATAAACCTTACCCTCCAGTTCATCTGCAATGTCACTGATGAAGATATTGAAGAGGACTGGCCCCAGGACTGATCCATGAGATACGCCACTTGTGACATGCATCCCTTCTAACTGTATACCGTTTACCGCCACTCTCTGTTTTCTGCCCGTCAACCAGTTTGACACCCAGTTTACCAACTTCTGACCCACCCAAAGCCTACCCAGCTAATTAATCAGTATTCTATATGGAACAGTATTGAAAGCTTTGCTGAAGTCAAGGTAGGTGACATCAACTGCCTCCCCCCTTGGCCCACCACTCTGGTTGCCCAGTCAAATAAATCTATAAGATTAGTTTGACAGGACCTTCCTGTTGTAAACCCATGCTGTCTTGGATCCTGCGCTACTATGGATTCTAGGTGTTGCACTGTCCTTTCCTTAAGGAGTGCCTCCATAATCTTGCCCACTACTGAGGTAAGACTGATTGGTTTTCAGTTCCCTGCCTCCTCCCTGGCAGCCCTTCTCCAGTCTTCTGGGACCTCTCCTGTGCTCAGAGACTCACTAAACAGTTCTGATAATGGCTTTGCTAGTTCCACCCTTAGCTCCTTTGGTACCCTGGGATGTATGCCATCAGGTCCCATTGCCTTGTCCACCCCGAGCTTAGCGAGCTCTTGTAGGACTCTTTTTTTTTTGTGAAGGGACTTGTGCACACCCCCTCTTCCCTGTGTCCATGGGGCTGAGCTGTGGGCCCTGCACTACCTTCTCTTCAGTAAATACTGAGCAAAAGTATCTATTTAGGATGGATGCTTTTCCTTGGTTCTCCTCCACACAGTCCCCCTTATCCCCTTTGATCTTTGATCTTTGATCTTTTACCAGTAACCACACTTGGGAGACTTCAGTACCTGGCTATGTATTGTTCAGAAGAGACCGAGGTGCAAAAAGGGGGGGAGGAGTGGCCCTGTATGTTAATGAAAATATCAAAGCTACAGAAATTCAGAATACACATAAGGAGCCAGAAGAACTGTGGGTCACCCTGGAAACATGAAATGGGACAGCCATAAGAACTGGGGTTGTCTACAGGCCCCCAGACCAGGGGGAGGACATAGACACATTACTGTTAGAAGATATACAAAACATGACAGCTAAAGGGAGGTTCTGATAATGGGAGACTTCAACATGCGGATACAGATTGGTCAATACCAGCAGGAACATCTGCCAGAACTAGACTCATAGTGGATTCCCTGCAGGGAGGGCCTCAAACAACTGGTACAGCAACCCACAAGAGACAGGGCTATCCTAGATCTAGTACTGACTAACAAAGAAGGGATCACAGATCTCCAGGTAGAAGGTCACCTGGGAGCCAGTGACCATCACATGGTATGGTTCAATTTGGCTACTACATCTAAATCATCCCATTCCAAGGCAAAGACAGAAAAGGAAGTGCAAAAGAAGAAGGAAACCACTTTGGTTCTCAAATACAGTAGCAGAAAAGGTCAGAGCCAAAAGGCTGGCCTTCAGGAAATATAAGGGAACACAGGGATGAAGATAGGGAGGCATACCAAACTGCCTAAGGGAAGCAGGTAAGGCAGTAAGGCAGGCAAAGTCCCAAACTGAGGAAACACTAGCACGAACAGTAAAGAAGGTGACAAGACTTTCTATAGATACATTAGTGAAAGGAGAAAGTCCAGAGGGGTATTGCTAAGCAATGGAAAAAGGGAGCATGTGAGGAGGAGGACCCTGTAAGGCATCTATCCTAAATAGATACTTTTGCTCAGTATTTACTGAAGAGAAGTAGGGGGCAGGGCCCACAGCTCAGCATCATGGACACAGGGGAGGGAGGTGAGCACTACTCCTTCACAAAAGAAAGGGTCCTACAAGAGCTTGCTAAGCTCAGGGTGGATAAGGCAATGGGACCTGATGGCATACATCCCAGGGTACTTAAGGAGCTAAAGGAGGAACTAGCAGAGCCATTAGCAGAATTGTTTAGTGAGTCTCTGAGCACAGGAGAGGTCCCAGAAGACTGGAGAAGGGCTCATGTGATCCCGCCCACAAGGTGGTAGCAGGGAGGAGGCGGGGAACTACAGACCGGTCAGTCTTACCTCAGTAGTGGGCAAGATTATGGAGGCACTCCTTAAGGAAAGGATAGTGCAACACCTGGAATCCATAGGGCACAGGATCCAAGACAGCATGGGTTTACAAAGGAAGGTCCTGTCAAACTAATCTCATAGATTTCTTTGACTGGGTAACCAAGTGGTGGACCAAGGGGAGCAGTTGATGTCGCCTACCTTGACTTCAGCAAAGCTTTGACACTGTTCCACATAGAAGATTGATAAATAAGCTGGGTAGGCTCGGGTGGGTCAAGGTTGGTCAGCTGGGTGGCAAACTGGTTGACGGGCAGAAAACAGAGAGTGGTGGTAAATGGTATACAGTCAGAAGAGATGCAAGTCACAAGTGGGGTACCTCAGGGATCAGTCCTGGGGCCAGCCCTCTTCAACATCTTCATTAGTGACCTTGCATGACTAGAGTAGGCTTGTCTGTTTGCAGATAACACAAGATCTGGAACAAGTAGATGATCCAGATGGGGTGGGCAGAATGAGAAGAGATCTGGATAAACTGGCAGAATGGTCAGAAGAGTAGCAACTGGGATTTAATGCAAAGAAGTGCAAAATCATGCACATAGGGAAGAGAAACCCTGAAGCCACCTATAGGCTGGGAGGGGAGTTGCTAGCAGTCACAAAGGAAGAAAGAGACTTGGGCATCATCATCACTGATGACCTAAAATCATCCAAGCAGACCTCTAAAGCAGTAGGTAAGGCTAGGGGGTGTTAGGGTGTATTAGTAGGGGTATCACAAGTCGTAAGAGGGAGGTAATAATCCCTCTGTACAAGACACTGGTTAGGCCCCATCTGGAATACTGCGTGCAGTATTGGAGGCCACACCTTCACAAGGACATTAACCAAATTGAGGCAGTCCAGAGAAGGGCACCAAAATGGTGCAGGGACTGCATCAGAAGACATATGAGGACAGATTAACGGAGCTCAATATGTATACCTTGAGCAAAGGAGGAGAGAGGTGATATGATCGAGGCATTCAAACACCTAAGGGCATAAACAAGGTGAAAGAGTCTAACATGTTTAAATATAAGAAAAATAGCAGGACAAGAGGACACAGCATGAGATTAGAGGGAGGCCGATTAAGGAGGAATGTGAGAAATTCTTTTTCACAGAAAAGGTGGTGGATGCATGGAATGGCTTACCACAAGAAGTGGTGGCTATGAATACAGTTCAGGGCTTCAAACAGGCATGGGATAGGCATAAGGGAGCAATACAAATGACTATGAATAGATAGGCCACTGACAGAGCAAAGGCCGATGGCACATTTATAAGGTAGAAAAAGAAATGGGCAGACTGGATGGGCCTTGCGGTCCTTATCTGCCGTCAACTTCTATGTTTCTATGTTTGGGGCTACGCTAAGTTCCCATTGAAATGGGCTACTTCGCCCTTAATTGAATTTGCATTAGTGACCTCATGTTTACTTCACCTTATTTTCAGAAATGTGAAGTGTGTGAGAATTGAAATAGACCACGTCTCACAGTCTGCAGGTCACATGCTGCAGGTAGGAAGTTAATCAGGCAAGACAGTGAACTTGTTTCACTTTCACCTTGCCAAGTGCTGAAGATAGAGCTGATTTTGTGACTGAGAGAGAGAGATTTAGATTGCCATTGAATTTTCTAATTCTTTTGCAGTTTACTTGCATATTTCTTGTTTTGAGTTGTGCCTCTTTTGAGTTCCTATTCCTGATTCCATATTTTACCTGTTTTAATTTTTCTTTTAGTTGTTGTTCTTAATAGTTTAATATGTTTCTTTTTTGGGTAAAATAGATGAGAGAGGAGGTTTTGGTTCAGGGACACGTAGAGGAGATTGTGACAGGCCAAGGATGCGTGGTGGCACCGTGAGCATGAACTTCGGGACTTTGTTCCCTCTTAGTGCTCCCCTCCCTGGAAGTGGAGATAGTGGTGCCATGCAAGCACCCCCACCAGTGGCAACTAGCACTGCCCCCCACTGCTTGCCATGGCCACGGCGGATCAGCAGCTGCCACAGCAGGAAGAACAGCAGCAGGTTGTTTCCCCCAATTGTCCACCAACAGCCTGTGACATCTGGGCCCCCCCCCACTGCCTGTGCCAGATCTGCCACACAGTTCTGTTGTGTGGCATTTTTTTAAATCACTGCCTGGTGACCCCAGTGTGGTGAAGTGCAAGATCTGCCATGTGCTGGTGCATTGTGGGCACAGGGGTAGTCATCTTGGGACAGGTGGGCAGCACTATCACCTTGCTAACCACCACCGTGTAGAGTGGGAGACGAAGGCAGTGGAACTTGCCAGCAATGCTCCTGCTGTGCAACAGGTGGAAGCATGGCCTCTGCCTGCATGGAGCGAGAAATGTAGAAGGACAAGGGACCAAGTGGCTGCTCCTGCACCTGCATGGGATGGAAACCCAGCAACAGTTCCTGCCAAACAGGCTGATCTGGGGCTATTGTGGAGCAAGGTAGACCACCTTAGTAATGTGGTGGAGAACCTGCAGCAGTGGTTGGAGCTAATGGAGGGTGATCAGCTCCAAATTATGGCAAGGCTCCAACAGCTGCTGAGTCACCATAACCTGGCCCGGTAGTGTTTTTGTTTTTGGTATAATTTTCATTTTGTGTTCTGTCTTTCTTTTTCATAACCTTGTTTTCCCCCCAAAAAATTGTAAACCCACCCAAAAAAATGTTAAAGAAAAGAACATAAAAAAATACTGTTCTTCCCTTCCTTCTTTTCCTACTTAATCTTTTTACAAACAGGAACATTATTATTATTATTTTTTTTTTTTGCAGTAATGTTTTCTTCCTGTCGTATCGTGTTAAAGCAGCAGTGCAATAATATGTTAAAGAGCAGGTGTGCACTGTCAGGTACCCAGCCCCCTGCAAACATATGTAATAGGTGACTTGGTCCAGTGTTTAGGGGTATTAATAATACCATGTGGTCCCATCTATTAAAGTAGGAACAATCAGTATGGCTCTCAGTCCCTGTCGCAGCTTAATAATCCATGGCAATTGCAGTAGGATACATTTTCCAAAAGTTTATTTTATCAGTACACAGATAGAGGTACCCCATCCCACATAGCAATCTGAATGGTGTTGCATTGTACCCACACTTTGTCAAAGCTGAGGTGGTAATTGGCATCACACCCTATGTAAAAAGTTTAATTAAAGTGACAGTGCTAAAAAGCGCTGATATAAAGTGCAAAAAGTTGGTGGAAACATGATCTGTTTTTTAGACACCTTTTACTAGATCTTACATTAAATTCCATGTCACACAGTTTATAGACCTGCCTTTGGTGGTAAAATACATACACATAGATGAATTACTATTATTTAATAGCAGACCCCTTTGTTATTGTTATTTATTATTATCCTTTGCACAAACTTTTTGCAGTGTATATCTACGAACATACGAACATACAAAAATGCTAGCAGAAACAGGCCTCACAGTATATCGAGTCTGCTCCAGTACGCAGCTATCACCTTATAATGCTGCTGCCCCTCTTCCCCATCCTATTACCCCTTCCCCTTCACTTTCCCTTCTGCGCTGTTTCACACTGTCACTTTAATTTAATTTCTTAAATCGTGTCCTGGGTGTAATGCCAATTGTCACCTCATCCTTCACAAAGTGTGGGTACTGCACAAAAATGTTTGGCTTGCTATGTGGGGAGGGGCACCTGTATCTGTATGCTGGTAAAATAATGTTTTGTGGAATTTATCCTACTGCAATGTCTGTGGATCATTAGGCTGTGGACAATGACTGAGAGCCATACTGACTGGTCTTCCTCTTCCAGTAAAAAAGTAATAGTACCCAACATGTGTACCCACAGAAAAACAGAGGCATTTCCTTAGCCTACTGACACACACCTATGCAGGCACCCCATGTTAATTTTGTGACATTAGAAAATGAATGCTGAGAGTACACTCCATTGACCTGTATGGGAGTGATCTTTCTTTAGCTGTCAGTGATATTTATAGCTGCAATTAAGAAAAATGAAAGTGACTACTGTAGTAAGAGTGGCTGTTACTCCACTCCAGCGGTTGCTTTGATTTCTATAAATTGCAATAGTAAGTAGTACAAAAAGCTGTAGAAATATAATGCCCATACATGTTAATGGAGTGCACACTCTGAATTCATTTACTAACATCACTAAGGTGGCCATGGGTGCCTGCCTGGTGGGGTGTCAGCCTGTTTCGGACAATACTCTGTTTTTCTGTGGGTACACATTCCTGGCGCTGTAACTGTTTTACTGGACCAGACCACATGGTATTATTAATACCCTCAACACTGGAGCACATCAGCTATCATATATGTCTGAGGAGTGCTGGGTAACCACCTGACAATGCACACCTGCTCTTTAAAAATTTTGACCTATACAGTTTTATTCTATTTTTAATTGTCCCTTATTTATTGACTTGTATGTATACCATTCCTTCCACAATTAATGTTCTTCTGCATTATGAAAATGTCATTAATGAAAGTTCAAATGTGACGACCTGCCATTTGGCAAGAAGTTTCACCTGGTCATTCATTAATACCCCACTCAACCAACAGTTGGCATGCTTATTGCAAACATTTTTTAATTTTTGCTTTTTATAGTTAGCTAGCCCATTTTATAAGTGTTATAACCCACTCCAGCCCATGGGTGTATCAGGGCATTAATGCACTTCCCATCTGGTGTAAGTCACTGTGGCAAGCCTTTGTGCCTCACAACGCACCCAGGACATGCATGAATGCCCTGATACACCCATGTTCTGTCGTGGGTTCTTTCTAGTGTGCTTACTCCCTATTTTCACATATGAAATAACAGTAGTTCTCCTTTTAATCTTGTTCTGAACCATTTTTTCATCAGTATACCCAGCTGTTTTTGAACACCTACTGCTCAGTAATGTAATGGCAGTGTAGCATGTCCTGCTGGATTGCATGCCACTTAGTCTGGGTCACAAGATTAATGATATGAATTGATAGATGTACAAAAATAGGTGTGAATACTCATGAAAATCTGCCGCAAGCAAGATTAAAAATAGTACTGTTTATTATGTCATATTTGAAAAAATGTAGTCCAGCAGTCATAAATTGTGGAAATAAGGGTATCATATAGACAAGTCAGTAGATAACTACCAATTGAAAATCAAATAGAAAAGCACAGGTAAAAATTGTCACCAGATTATTGCACTGCTGCTGTAGTTGTCATGCAATATAGGTTTTTGGGTACTGTTGACTGTGTTCAGTTTTCTTAGCACATCAACAACAACCAAAATAAAAATATCCTACCATCACCTAACACAATTACTGTACAACCCACCCCCCAAAAAAATGGCTATGTTATGTGAATGTAGCATGCTTATACTGCTATCTTGTTACATCATTCAGCATGCAGTATTAGTGTCCCAACTTCTGACGAAGAATAATCACGAGAAAATTTTCACAAAAGTCACAATTATTTCAGGATGCACTGATTAAAGCGTGCACCAACAGCCACAACTCTCAATAAGCAATATGCAGTGTCAGTGGCTCAGTAGGTAGCACACTCGCCTCTGAGGCCGGGAGATCAGAGGGCTGTTGGTTCAGTTCCCACATCTGGCACTTGGGTTAATATCCCAGTACTGACACTGTAGTGCAGCATGAGAGGGGTGCTGCATTTCTGAGGTGCCGTCTTTCGGATGAGATGTTAAACTGAGGTCCCATCTGCTTGGATTGGTGGTACTTCAGGTGGATGTTAAAGATCCCATGACACTTATCGAAAAGAGTAGGGGAATTTCTCCGGTGTGCTAGCCAAATTTCCCTCATTCACTAAAAATACCACCAACAGCTTAATCTGATTCAAGGTCAGTTGGCATTCATCTGTATCCCCCTTCCCCAGGGTCTGGCCTGAACATAGGCAGGATTTGTCTAGTGCACTTACCCGGTCAACAAAAACTAAATAAATAAGTGTGCACACTAAAATGGCTGCTGTTAAAATGTCATGAAAAGTCCCACTCCAGACTCACGATGAAGAATAATCACATGAAAAAATGTGCAGAAAAGTAACAATTATTTCAGGACGCACTGATTAAAGCATGCATCAACAGCCACAACTCTCCATAAGTGTCCCAAGTGAGAAAATGATGTGCTGACGCCTGCTGCTGCTGTTGTCCTTCTGTTTTCTGCTGCTGCTGACTGAGCTGATGTACAGTGTGCTGCCAAATGATGATAGCCACAGATGACCATGGAGTGAACCATAATTTGATGTTCTGGACCATTAATTCAGCTGTGTTGATTGAAACATGCTGCCCTATGTGTGTATTCATACCACCATTGGTAAGTTACTGTACGTGTCATGCCCATGTTTTTTCAGAGACCCAGACATTTACTTTCTATATATGTAATCATTTCTTTTTTTTTCTGTCACAGGTTATAGGGCAGAATTCTAGAAGAATGGTGCAAATCACCACCATAGATGATCTGCGACACACACAGCTGTGACATGGACCCTGCACCCTATTCTGGAAGGGGCAGGGTCCCTGTGTCTAAGTCCTGTGACTTGTGACATAGAGCCAGGTATGCTGAACAGAGGGCGTACCTGGTGAGGATGTCGGAAGCTGCGTCTGCTATCCTGCAAGGTGCAAGTTCCCCCCCACCCCATGCCCAATCCCAGTGGAGCCCCTCGGGGCTAGAGGCCCCCTACCCCCTGCTGTGCCACCAAGGTTCCCCTCACCCCTATCTGGAACACCATGCGACTGTGTACTGTACAGTATGTACTGTACATGCATTCTGATGTCCTGTACTGAAATGGGACAATAGAGGCATATACCTGGTAGTCTAGTGACCCCCCACCTCCCAGCCAGCAGTGCCAATCCACCAGTACCCCCTCACCCGTCCCCAGCAGGCGACTGGCACAGCCCACCTCTCACCTCCATGGCCAGCCACTGACTGAGTTCTGTAGGAGCACTTACTGTATAGACATGCTCAAAAATGAATGAGTATTCATTCATTTTTGAGCACGTCTATACAGTATGCACTCCTATGGAACTCAGTCGGTGTGCTAGCCATGAGAAGAGAGTGAGCTGTGCCAGTCACTGGCTTGGGATGGGTGGAGGGGTGCTGGGTGGATTGGCACTACTGGGTGGGGGCCACTAGACTACCCAGGTTAGTTGTGTGGTAAGTAATTACCATTTGCGGCACTGTGTTTTGGGGTCTGGGCATGGGTGGGGTGGACAGCACTGTCCTGCAGGGCCTTAAGCAGTGGGGGTTTGAGTGCATGAGGTGTGTAGGCAGCCCTGTGGGTCTTTACTGTTTGGGGGTTCAGGAGCTGCAGGGGTGTGCTGCCCTGCAGGGCATGAACTGTTTAGGGGATTGGGGGGCCATGGTGTGAGATGCCCTGTGGGGCACCTACAGGGGAATTCTGGGCATGGGGGGAAGGCACATGGATTGCATGCTGGACTGCTTGGGGGGTCTACAGAACCCCTGGAGGGCGTACGTACAGTTACACCAGCTAAATGCTGGTTTAACTTACTTTGGTGGTTCTCCTCCAGGGGTCTTGTAGAATCCCGACATTGGGGACTTAGTTGCTGCCCTTCCAGAATAGGACGCAACTGCTACCATAAACCCCCTAGCACCATGTCGCAGGGGGTTTAGGGCGTAGGTGCAGGTGTGACTCAACTTTGGTGCAAGTGGCCTGTGGCAGGCTGCAGGCCACTTTGTAGAATACCGCATGTCACAACTGCTAGCATAACTTGCTACTTGCACCATTCCTTTTGGCACAAGTGCAGTTACACCAGGCATAACTCTTCTAGAATCAGGCCCTTAGAGTCCCACTTTGGTTACACACATTTCGGCTTGCTGATTACTTTGGTTGTATGAAAACTGTCAAGCCATGAAAGGTAAGTATTTTTTTGGGGGTGGGGTTTGGGGCATCATTTGAAAACAAATTTCATTAATGTTTTTGTCTTCTTTACAGGTTTTCTGTGTATCCACCAGATTCATGCCAGTTGCATGTCTTCAGATTTGAATAAAGCACTGATGGCATCACACAGCACCTAAATGTTACCTGCAAACATATTAAGAAGAAATTATTTGGACTTCATTGCACTACCATAGTCTGTTCCAAGCATGGCTGTTCCTGTCTGTTATATCCAGCTTAAAATACCAAGCTATTAGTAAGCCAGTCCAAGACCAACTAACATGTTTAGTGCCTGTGATATGCACTGGCCCACTGTCTTAAGTTACATTACATGATGTGTTATCATGACCAGGATAAAACGTCATACAACCATGGCATGCTCAAGTACGTCAGTGACAGATGTGCATGAAAAATGTATTGTCTGGCTTGTATGTCATGTCTGTTGCATGCTTTACACCAGATGGAAAAAATGAAAGACAAAAAGGACCGATGAAATAAGATTGATATTTACCTGAAAATGATATCCTTTAGATGGTCGTAGTACTACAGTAGCCCTGTCCTGTTACAGTGTTTGTAACTGGAACCTGTGAAAACAAAATGAAAATCATTTGCTGGTATTTTGGTGACAAAGGCATCTATAAAAATGTTAAGGAAGCATTCACACCACAGTTCAAGGAAAAACCATAGTATGTGAAATTAGTACATACTCAACGTAAATTACTGATAAGAAGCATGGTGGCTGTGGCTGGCTGAGGGTTCCTACATTGGGCATGGGCACAGGTACACATTCTCTGTCTCTCACTCTCATGAAGACGGGTCGCTGTGGCTGACTGAGGGTTCCTACATTGGGCATGGGCACAGGTACACATTCTCCGTCTCTCACTCTCATGAAGACGGGTGGATGTGGCTGGCTGAGGGTTCCTACATTGGGCATGGGCACAGGTACACATTCTCCGTCTCTCACTCTCATGAAGATGGGAGGATGGATATGGTGTGTTACAGTCTTTCAGTGTCAGGAGGAGGATATCTGTCATTTAATCAGCATGAAAAGAGAACATATAAACTGAATAGAGGGCATCCAAAGAAGAGCCACAAAAGCTATTTCTGTATTGAAAGGCAAATCTTATGCAGATAGATTGAAATCACTGAATTTGTATTCCTTGGTCTATAGGAGATTAAGAGGGGATTTATGTATGCTTTTTAAGGCTATGGGAGACCCAGAATTACTACTGGATTTAGGATTTACCCCTAATCTAAATAGGTGCAGCAGCAGAAAACATGATAAACAGTTATTTGCACCAAGGAGGAATCTAAATTTAAGGAAAAGTTGGTAAAGCCAGAGGGTGATTCTGTTTTGGAATGAGCTCCCTAATGTAGTAGTGAGTATGGACGCTTTCAAGACTAATTTAGATGTCTATTATAAAGATATAATCACTAGTTTTTAATATTACTAATTTGGCAAACTATATGGACTTTAAGTCTGTTGCTTGAAACTTTTCTATGATTTTTATGATTAAGTACCTACATCAAGCTGACATTTGTGTTTATGAGGCTGACTGTTTGCTTATGACAGCACACATTCTGTTAACTGTACTCACAAAATCTACAAAATAGAAGGTAAAATAGAATGACGGGTCATTGTTTGTTCATATCTGTCATATGGCATGATAGTCAAGGACACTGTTTTTCTTTGATGAAACACAAAAAAATGTTACCATTACAGAACTGTGACAGCCTTTAAACCCTGTTACACACTACCACCAGCATCTTTCTCATCCTGATCGCCCACATCATCAGCACAACCATCATTGTGATGGGGTACAAACAGAGATGCCGTTGTTTGACTTGGTATGTGACCGTCATTCATTTTGATAAATGTCAGCATACTGACATTTATATGTGATAGGTTAGTAAGACGGTCATGCTCTATTGCCACGGCAAAAATGAATATCCACTCCACACTTACACTAGAGGGTAGGCTGGTCAGGCACTTCAGTGCTACAGAAGTTAGCTCTGGCCATTCATTCACCTTGCCACTCCAAGACACAAGGGGATCATCAGGTACTGACAGATGCCAGTTTCTGCCTAAAAGGTGTCAACCATGGTCCTGGATATACTCAGTCCTGATCAGTCATCCACCTGTTCAGAGGATTCACTGAGGACACAGATTCCTACTTGAGACAAGGCACCCCAAAGTGGGTTTATGGCAACCTGTTTTGCTAACAACCCACCCCATCCCAGGCACCTTACTGGATGTGCTTACTCTGCAGTGACCTTCTGCCTTGTTATGCTGTGATTTGCAAAACTTTGCACATGACTTCTGTGCCCCATAAACCAATTGGACCAGCTGACCAGTCAGATTTTGAAACTGATCAGGCTCTCCCTCCAGTAAGGATGCAATGCCACATTTGTAGCATGGGTCCAGCATTGTTGCTATTGCAAACTCTGCACTTTGCTGAATAGTGGTGATGTGTTGATTGCAGCTGAGCATTGTAAGCATGTGTTTCAGTAAGGCGCTGCTTGACCAATCTTTGGACACATTAAGGCTAGGCTGCAGATTCAACAAAGT
Organism: Neoceratodus forsteri; assembly: GCA_016271365.2. NCBI lineage: Eukaryota > Metazoa > Chordata > Ceratodontiformes > Ceratodontidae > Neoceratodus > Neoceratodus forsteri. The sequence continues at coordinate 325,200,863 of CM057458.1, forward strand.
CTTCTGAAGCACCCGAAGCAGTGAAATGACTTGACTAATGGATGCAGTGTCACCACTCACTGTCTGTTTAGCATGTTCAAAAGGCCTCAACATTGATATCACTGAGTCCATGAGTCACCATTGTTCAGTTGTCATAGACACCGAGGCCCCTGAACTGTCACAGCAAGCGTGCATTACCAGGTATTCTGAGATGGCTTTGTACTGCTCATGCAACCGCTCTGCCATGTAAAGTGTTGAGTTCCAGAGTGTGGCAACTTCAAGCTTGAGGCAGTGCTGTTGGAGGCTGTTTTGAATCTGCAGCTGCCTAAGTTGGTCATGGACCTTTCCAGGGTGTGCAAAGTGTGCACAGATGTGGTGTGCAACAGTCAGCATTTGCTTGATGTCAGGGTGCTGCAAAAACTCCTGTACCATGAGATTTTTTTAATTTTTTATTTATTTCAGATTTCGGAAAGAATACCTTTGAGTCAAAGACTCCTTTGCAAAGGTTCCACGTCACATAGATTAGGTACAGACAAGCATTACAATGATTGTTACAGAGTAAAAATTCAGTTTGTTACAAGGAACAGTCAGGCTAACATTCAGGTACTAGAGCAGTTTAAGACAGTTAAAAAACAGGATGCATAACAACCCCAGGAAGACTAGAATTAAGAACTATGAATAGATGGTGGGCCGGAGGCCGTTGTCAGTGGTAAAGGGAAGGGAGGGGCCAGGTTCAGGTACAATTTAAACAGTACACCATGCAGGGAACCCTCACTAAGCCACCATTGCTGATAAATTTAATGATGTTTGATCCATTGTCACTAGCTATAAAGCCAGCTTTTAGGGACGGAGGTGCAGCCACTGATCCGTTTCTGTCAGTAGCAGGTTTAGCATGTTTTCACCTGTATGCGACCCTACTACACTACACATTGCAAGTGTTGCATGCTGTCTAATTCCATGAAGGTTGCTACCATGACAGTCTGACTTATTACATTGCTTTCCAATCCTGCCATCATAGACAACCCCCAGTACATCCATACTTAAACGAATGTAAGGCGATGAGGAATCTCGAAAGGCATGTTTTATAGACTCTGTCACCATCTGATATAACTTGGGACAGCATGGGTGGAAAAGTATGTACTGGATGGACCTTTCCATTTGGGACAGGTGTGTGCTGCAAAACACCAGAATCCGGAATTCTCCACAAAGGAGAAGGGCAAAAGGTAAATTGCCAGCATTTCTGCTACAGCAGCATTCAGTTCACATGACACGGCATGATTTGGTGGGTATTTCATGTTCCTGGTAAAAAGACTGTGCAACATGGGCTGCATTGTCACCTGTTTTGCATGTGGTGTGCCAAATGGCTCTGCTCTGCAAACTGCCATGGGTGGGGTGCTTTTGCTGTGTGATGGGTGGTGCACAGGTGACAAGTCAACAAATTATGTTATTTTCCCCTTTTTAAGCACAGGGGATGATGTACTAGAAATACTGCTTGGACCACCACTGCTACTCTGACCACTACTTGACAGTTCAAACTCATCCTCTTCCTCATGCCTGTAGTAATCCTCTGGTGTCATGTCACCAATACTACACACATGGCTACTTTGGCTACTTCCAGCCAAGGAAGGGGATACCATGCTCAGTAAGGTGGATGAGGGCGAATGCCCTACTATGACATTAGCTCCCCTCTGGTGCAGAGTCCACAGTGCCATGTGCCTGCTCTTCAGATGTGTATACTGGTCCCCAGTGCCAAGATTGTTACCCTTTTTATGACACCTCACATGCACTTGGCAAAGCTGGCAGATTGCCACTGTTTCATCACTTGCATCTTATATGAAAAAATCATAAATTAGGGATTTTGATGCCCTACGTTTCACATGTCTCCGATGCTGCATTTTGGACTCCAGTTTTTGTGGCACTGAAATGGGGGGTGCACTGCATGATTTCTGTTGTTGGGCACACTTGGACTCTGCCTGAACATCACAGTCTATGACTATTACTAGGTCATCATCATCAACAGACACAGCTACATCAGAACTTTGAGGAGGGTGTGATTTAATAACAGACTGTTTACACACAGCCACCTTCAGTTTCTTTTTCTCCGATTCCCAACTGGGGTTACTAGCATCATCATTGTAATCATAATCCACATCCGCAAATTCAGTTTGGATGCTGTCCTGTGGTGAACATGTTCCAACCACAGATGCAGCATGATCATCCACCATAGCTTTGTCAACATTTGAATATTTGGATGCCCCAGGCAAAACCTCAGCGTCAATGGAAATATGAGATTGTGAGTCATCGTCATGATCAGAATCATGTTCGTCTAATGTGGGGATAGGGAGTATGACATCAACTACACTCTGAATCATGTCTTCAGACTCCACAACATTTTGGCACCCAGATAAGCTTGCATGGGTTGAACTTGGAGCAATACTCATGCTTGTCCCAGCCATCACTAACTTTACTACCACCATCACCAGCAGGGACAACAGCATATTCAACCATCATTGAAGTGACGGAGTGTGTTGTGAAAAACATAGTTGGAGCAATCCCATTACTTGCATCAACTGTTCCCTTATGCTGTGTACTGCCACACCCATGGCCATGGCCACTGTTGGCACTGGCTGCAGTGCCATGGCCAGAAACATGTTTGCATGCATGCCTCTTCATGGGCATTTTTTGAGATGACACAGACAATTAAAAACAGATTTAGATTTAGGCACTTTTGGGAAGATGGAAAGCAAAAAAACAAGTGTGACTTATAGATGGAGATTGGGCCCTAAAAAGACGCAGTGGCACTGACTGACTGAGATTGCACACTAAAGAGATGCAGCTGCACAGGCACAACAACACCTTAACCAGCGGTAAAAATAATACCTTCTTTTGCCAGGGGGGGGAAGGTAGGTACAGCAGTGCCTAGATAGAAGCAGTAAAAAATAATGCAGATGGGCAAAGAAATTAAGAATACTGCGATTATGGCATAATAAAAACCACTTGACTTGATGGCATGCATGCACACACACTTAAGGTACTGGGCAGAAAATTTAACAGTTCAGTACATTACAATCCAGTGTTTTAAAGAAACTGAAAAAATGCAAAGCACCACATCAAACAGCAACACATGGTCAAAACTTACTAGAAGTATTAATGTGTACAGTACCCAACAACAGTTGGAAAGACTGCCTTTCTCACTGTGAATCACCCTTCACCACAGATACGCCCCTTCCCCAAAGTACACTTCTACAGTGTCTGTCAGTACAGAGACTGAATGTACTAAATTAACATTCAATATGCACACAAAAATCAACTCTTGATGATATAAACACTCAAGGATATTTTACATTTGATGTACTAAATTTTTACACAAAAGGTTGTCACAAAAATTATATTTTAAAGCTTATTCGATGGTTTGATTCTCAGACCTCTGAGAGCAAACTGTCTACAGCTTTCCACTAAACACACTATGCTGGACTGAGGATGTGCAACACAATCAAGAGCCCATGTAACCTGCCATCCCATGAATAACTGCAAAATTCACCTAAAAGAGCAATAAAAAAGGCAAAGTTAACTCAAAGTTCTTTGTAATTAATGGAACTTTGTGTTAAAACTAAAGGCAAAGTTATTCGTTTTGCATTGTGGAGTATTACATGAATTTTGTGTTATATGTGAAATACTCCACTTATTTAGTTTAGGAACTTTGCCCACCAGTACCTGTGACTCCTTGTCTTCCCTCAAGAACACCCAAAAGGCCAGCACAGCGGTGGGATGAATTGCAAATGTAACTGGGAAGTGTCAAATATGGCCTCCCTGATACTGTCATTTAAGTGTTGTGGAAGTCTGTTCTAATTCATGGTCTAGATATGTTTAACTGACACAGCTCTAGTCCTCTTGTGTTAAGCTATTCCTATAGAAATCGATCCACTTTCCTATTGCACTACTATTGGTCCCCTATTGATTCGTTGGTTACTGATATTAGTTGTCCCCTAGCCTATGCGAGCCAATACCCATTTGATGTATCACTCCACCGTGTATAATGTTGTATGTTATCTGATGTTTGGATTGATTACTTGCCACACCATGTATGTTTGTTCTTGATCTGCTATCTAGCCATTTTCAGTACTCCTGTATGACTCTTAGGTGTACTGCATGTCTTTAATTGTTGTAACTGTATGTATTATGTTGTTGTATTATTAACTTCTGGTCACCCCTGAAAAAGGGACAATTAGTCTCATTGGGGTACCTGGTTTCCAAAATTCAAAAAAATGAATAATAAATAAATAAGCCTTGTAACTACAAAACTTGAGAATGCAATGCCATTACATGTGGCAGGTTCATATACTGGGAAGAGGATGTGTGTGTGTCTGTATGCGTGCTCACATGATCATGTGTGTTTGCGTGTGTGTGAGTCAAATTTTTAATCTCTTGCTCTAAGGATGCGTATGTTATAAGCTTACCAGAAATTTCAAAATAATATCTGTACTTAAAGTTAAATTACAAAAATCTGGTGTAAATTGTAGAATTTCATCACAATTTTTGGGAAACCATATTCATAAATCTTGTCTAGTCATTCACCTAACCTTCCATGGATGAGAAAGGGAACGGCTTCTGAGGGTAGTAATAGGTTTGATTCATGGGGTCTCAATTGTAAAAGTTGCAGGACAGCTGGAGGAACATTGCAGGAACTTTATGCTAATGCAGGTAAGCTCAATTGCCAGTCTGCAATGCCAGTCAAATAAGCGTGATTCATGTCCAAGGGTTCTATGTTACAGCAGTAATCATGGAAGGGGGATTGCCGTTTGGGCGAGTGTACATTGCCAAAAATGAATTACGGCCATGTACACTTGCAGTGACTAGAAAAATGGCAGCTGGTTTTCTATGTTATGTGAGGGCTGTGCCCCCCACACACCCCTACTTAAGGATTCTCAGCTCCAGGGTGGTGCATATTAGGAGGGGGGTGTAAACTTAAAAAAAAATGAAAACCACAACCCGGTGCAAAAAGAAATTGCACCCCAAAACCAAACCCGGCACCCTCCCAATTCCAGCCCACCACCTACCCATCTCTCCACATGGCTAGCTTGGCAGCTGACCACTGCACTACACCCCACATACCCTTTCTCCTCTTTCACCCATTGAGTGGCATGGTCTCCCCCGGGTGTGTATCTATAGCGACATCCCATTACCGTAGTCTCCTACCCCCATAACTGGTCGCTAGCCTGCCAGGTAGCTCAGGGCATGGGCACCGTGATTGAGTCACCCTCTTTGTAAGTGCTCAAACGCGGTCACCGTGTTCACTGGATACCACGTTAAAGAACTGTATGTGAAGGAGAAGCTAACTGTTGTGCCCTTTGCAATGGGGAGTTTAAGTTCTGAGGACATGAGGGGGGTCACGTTTTACATTAAAAATGTTCCAAGTGGAAAGATGTCCAGAGAGATCTTTACCAAGGCTCTCATGATTCTCGGGGCTGGTGAGAAATTACAGTGGCATTAATTAGACAAGCTAATTTGTTCACAGATTTGATTGAAAAAGTGTGGTTCTTCTTTTTCTGGTAAGTTAGAGGACATTTTGGGGCAAAGAATGCTAGTTGTATTTATTTGGTCAAGGGCCATAATGTTTGGGGTATTTCATTAAATAATAGGGGTTAGGGAGATAGCTAGTATAATGGATCAGTAGTTGCAGGAGTTAGATGCCTGGGTTCACCAAGAAATTAGCAATCAAGCAGGGTAGCACTAGAATAGTACAATAGATTTCCAGCTGGAGCAAATAGTAGTACACAGACAACAATTCCAACTTGAATGCAGGTTATATAAGAATCACACCCAGTAAAATTGATTACTATAAGAGTCTGATGTCCATGGAAACCTAAGACTTAGAGGCACTCAGAAAGACGTACAGTGGTGAGTAGTGGTGGGCGAAGTGGCCCCAATTTGCTCTGCGAAGTGATTCACAGAGTGAAGGCCAATTCACGGAGTGCTCCACAACAAGAAGCAGAGTACTTCGCGTTATAATGGGTAACGTGAAGTCCATTGAAAACAATGACTTCACGTTACTCTGCCTTCCCAAACCACTACTCCACCAATTCTTAAGGCGAAGTACATTGAAAACAATGTACACTGCCTCACTTTGCCTTTTTTAAGCTCCAAAGGCGAATTTTGCAGTGATTCATGGGATTTCAGGTCACATGGGCTCTAGATTGTTCTGCACAGCCTCAGTTTGGAGTAGTGTGTGTAGGAAGCTGTAGGAGACAATCTGCTCTGAGAGATCTCTGTGATTCAGACCTTCTAAAAGCTGTTAAAAAGGCCTTTTTGGGTCATTTGTTTTGCTGAAACTTTAGTTCATCGATTATAGGAAACCCTCCTGTGCTCATATCATCGAGCGTTTATCGTTTGTGTGTGGATTTTGAATGTTAATGTACAATATTCAGTCTGTGTACTGACTGACAGTGGAAGTTTGCTTTGAGGGAAGGGCGTATCTGTGGTGTAGGTAGATTAACTTGGAGAAAAAGACAGTGCTTTCTGTTTTGGTGATATTTTTCTTGCATAACTGTGTTAATGTACACACAGTAATATTTTCAATAATTCTTGCCATTTTTTTGCTGATTGTTGTGGTGCAGCAGTGCTTAATTTTAGTTTGTTTAAAATATGTGGTTATATTACTGAAGTTTTCAATTTGCTACACATTACTTAGTGTGTGTGTGAGTATGTGTGTGACACGTTTCATCAAATCAGACACCTTTTATTGTGCCACATAATTTCAGCAATGTGAACCTGCTATCCACTGCAGCTGTGTAATTTTTGTACTTCTTTGTAGCATCTTTACTGGTACTAGTACTAGTGACTGTTACTGCAGCAGTTCAGTACACTTCCCCCTCCCCCGCGGCCTGCCCCAACCGGCAAAGGAATTCTTTTCCAGATTTGAATTTCTGATGGTGAGCACTGGTTAGGTGTTGTGCCTTTGCATCTGCATCTCTTCAGTGCACAGCACAATCTTAATCTGCCTGTGCATTTGCATCTCTTTAGGGCCCAATCTCCATCTCTAACTTAAGTCACAGTTGTTTCTTTGGCTTCCCTTCTGAGTCCTGAACAGGTGTGGTGCATAATTCTGCATGAACATTGTACTCATTAATATGCGTTTTTAAGTCAGAACCTTCATCAAGAGTCAGTCATGATACAAATTAACATTCTTCATCATCATGGTCACAAATGCAGTCACAAATCATGATTTACGATCACTCCATGAATAACAACATTAATCTTTTTTAATAGTTACTTGGATGTATTGTAAGCCTGTTTTGTAGTATCTCTTCATGCTTCACCACCCCACCATTGTACTCATTAATGAGTGTTTTTAAGTGAGAGAGTTTTGTGCCACACCTCATTGGGGCCCGTTGAAGTTCAGCCATAGGCATTCAAGTTTCTTTATCATCATGGTTGCAAATGCAGTCACAAATTATGATTTACGATCATGTCACAAATCACAACATTAATTTTTTTTAATAGTTACTCAGATGTATTTTAAGCCTGTTTTGCAGTATCTTTCCATGCTTCATCACCCCACCATTGTACTCATTAATATGTGTTTTTAAGTCAGGGATTTGGACAGTGTCTGCAGTACATAAACAGACTGGAAAGAAGATTGACTGCACACATGCAGTTTAGCATAGTATACTTGCACTGCTCAGAATACAAAGTGTCACGCATATGGAAGGCAACAAAAAAGGGCATAATTACATACAAGGGTTGGGGATGGTGGAGGAATACATTTTATAACACAGCAAGGAAGGTGTGGGGGGGTACATGGTATGAGGGGAAAAAAAAAAGTAATGTGGGATCCCATGGGGATCCAGCAGCAGTTTCAGTATAGACATCATTTGTAACTGATGTCCCTTTATGTGATCTTGGTGGAGCAGCATGTGCTGCTGTGGCCCTCCTCTTCTTAGAGATGCCGCCATGCACAGCTGCACCCTCTGCCACAGAATGGCCAGCAGGTGCAGGAATGGTCCATTCTGTGGCACCCTGCCACTCCAACTGATGGTGATTGAGCATATGGGTGTACTGGCCCCCAGTCCCCAGGTGAGTACCCCGGCAGCCACGGTGCACCTCCACCTCACATAGGCAGCACTTAACCACACTGCTGTCCCCCCAACACAGTCAAAAAACTTCCAAACAACGGAGGTGCGGGAAGGACCAGAAACAGGCAGGGGAAGGCCAGATGAACTGGCAGCTGACTGGTCACAGTGCTGAACAGGGATGGGATCCACACCTGGGCCTGGGGGAACAGGCACATCCTGCTCCAGAGGACCTGGTGCTGGACTTGGTGATGGTGGTGGTGGTTCAACTGCCTCAGAGTCAGGACAGGAGGCGGTGCTGGTCCTGTTTCCAGGTGGGGGGGACAAACAACTAACTGCTTATAAAGGTAAGAAAAATTAAATTTACAGAAAGAACAAATTAAGTAAAAAAGAGTACAGAACAGACAAAAAATGTAGCTTTTATAAAAGCTGTTGGGTCTAAATCAAAGTTTAAATCTCCTCGCTCTGATCTCAAAGTATCAGCAGTCACAAAACACACTCCTCTCTCTCTCTGCATCTGCACAGGAGAAAGTAAAAATGTCTACTTGTATGACTCACTTCCTTTCTGCCTTGCTAAAGAGCATGTGACTCACAGTACTGTAAGCCATGTGATGCGTGGGGGGGGGGCTGCCAAATCTGAAACACCAAGGGGATCACTTAGAATCATAATGAGGAACATGAAGTCCATTAAAAACAATGACTTCGTCTTACTTCGCATTGCCATTCCACCTTAACGCAAAGTGGTAATGACAAGACGGAGTGATCACTTTGCATTGCTCACTCTGCATAGCAGAGTAGCAATGCGAAGTGCCCACTTTGTGTTCACTTCGCTGGTGGAATTTAAATTTGCTGCATCTCTAGCGGTGAGGGAAGAAGCTGCCTGGAATACCAAGAAGAAGGAATTCTGGCTGTAGCAGTAGGTGGCTTTCTTTTTAAGGGAGTGTGTCACTGTGAACAACAAGGAAGATATCAAGGAGGGTATGGGATTTGATCCTTAACCAAGGGAGCATACCTACTCCATAGGTGGATGCTCTACCTAATAGGCTATCCCTCAGGTAACATTTTCTTTGGGTAGGGTTCAATTTTACCTCAAATCACCCCTATAAAGTCATGGTACACCCCCTTGAACAACCCTTATAGGCTCATGCTACACTGCTTGAACCTTCCAACTGGGAGCATCTGGGGATTATTGATGTTTGATTGATTAATTTAGTTAGTTATATAAGCTTAAGCTCATTAGGCTCTCCCTTGATATTATCCTCATTCCCCTTAACAAAATTTTAAATTTATCTCTTATCTCTGGTAAATTCCCTAAACTATGGAAAATAGTGGTGGTTGCACCTGTTTACAAGAATGGTGACAAAACCATCAATTCAAATTGTCAACCTAAATCAATACTTCCCTCTTTTTCAAAACCACTTGAATGCATCATATCAGATCAATTAATGGACTACCTAGACAAATACCAGCTGCAGTGCCAACAGCAACATGGTTTCCAGAAGCAGCATAGCACCCCAATCGCTCTAGTTGAGTTTACCTGATATATTCATAATGCTCTAGACTGGAGGGCTTGGTGGGGGCAATATGTATAAACCTCACCAAGGCCTTTGACACCATTAACCACAAGCTGCTTCTGACTGAATTATCCTTTATGGGTCTCTCCACAGAATCAGTTGCCTGGTTCAGGAGCTACCTCACAGGGATAGTGCAAAGAGTGAAAATCCATAATGTACTCTCTGATAACTGGCCTGTGACTACAGGGGTGCCCCACAGCTCCATTCTCAGCCCCCTACTTTTTAGTTTGTTTCTTAGCCGCCTCCCCAAGCTGTAAAAGACAATGTATTACTGTATGGAGATTATGCGGTTCTTTATTCAAGCCACTCTGATCCTACTACACTAGAAAGTCAGATGCAGTCTAACTTCTCCACTGTACAACAATGGTTCCTCAAATCCAAATTACTATTAAACTACAAAAAAAACCAAAAACATGATATTTGCCTCTACCCATAATAGACACAGGTCATAACTACAAATACTTAACAATCTTAATTCCCCCCTTGAAATGGTGCAAAGTTTCAAATACTTAGGAGAAACAATAGACAGCACATTATCATTTATTCAACATATTGATCTGTTCTACATAATTAAACACTGCCTAACTAAAGAAGCTCCAAAAATTGTGATTACAAGCTCAGTGCTATCCATTATTGATTATGGCCTAGTGGTATATGGTGCCACAACTTCCATGGCTCTCAAACGGATCAGGACTACACTCAACAAGGCCTGTAGGCTTGTACTGGGTGTAAACTGGTTGACACACACTTTTGAACTGTACGCACAGACTGGCTGGCTTAACTTGTACAGTTCAATACAATACCAAGTCTTCCTTCTTGCCAAAAAATCCACTCTTGGGCTTACCCCTCGCCCGGAGTGTGAAACCTCTTCAGCTTACCCAACTCTTCCAGAAGTATTAGGAATGTGAACAACTGGTAGCTGAAAATCCCTTTCCACTCAAAAGGTCAATGGTTCTATGGGTACCATACTCCTCTCTGGCTAAACTCTCTCAGGGAAGATGTTAAGAAGGAAACCAAGACAGGACCATTTAAATCAAAACTTCAAATGCTACTTGCATCTACATTTGACTGCGACTGCGGAGTCTAATCATCCCTCATTACCTCCTTATCTAGATTCTCTTTCCCTCAGTTAATAGCTACCCCCTGTCTCTTCCCCCTATCCCTCCTTTTCCTCCTATTCCTTGGTCCCCTATTCCACCCTCCCCTCTTATCCTAACAAACCTAGTACTATCCTGTTATGCCCATGCTTCTTATTAATCACCTATAGCTAATTAACCCTTTCCCCTACTCTTCACTACCCCTCTTCCGCAACCCCCTTTCTTTTGCCTGCTGTGCTCCTATGCCCTAGACTCCCTGCTACTGCTTCTTTATAATCTGCCTTCCCTCTTCTCATCTGCGAGTGTCTGCTGGGATAACAGGGATTCTGGACTCTAAACTTTCTTATAAGGTATAGTAACTCAGTGTGTTAAAAGTGAGGCTGTGTACTAGATGTTTAATGTCAACTGAGGATGAGCCCAGTGATGGGTTTATCTGTGACAATTGCAAACTTATTGATATTCTACAAACTGAAATACAGGTGTTAAAACAGAGGGTTCAAGTACAGATTGATATTAGTAATCTGGAACAATATATTGATTCTGCTGTGGATGCAACAATATTGTCATGTGAATTTAGCCACCAGAATGAAACACATGCGATTGAGGAGGACTGGAGTCTCGTAACAAACATTACTAATAAAAACAGGAAAAAGGGTAGAAGGAACATAGGAGGTTCCTCAAATATCTTAACACCAAACAGGTTCTCCATCTTTAATCAAAACACAGAATGCAATACATCTGCAAAAGGTGACCCCCCCACGTCAGGAGAACCATGCTCATTACAGAATATTCCACCTAACAAGGGAATAAATACTACAAACTCCCCTCACTCATCCACAAATATGCACAATAATAAATCACTACCGCACACACCAATAGAAAAGAGCAAACACACAACTGATAACAACCTACCAGGAAATGAAGAGACCAATTTAAGAGACATTTTGGTTATGGGTGACTGCATGCTGAAATACACAGACCACATTATTTGTAAAAATCATAAACTAACAACCACAGTAAGTGCAATCCCTGGAGCAGGCATAAAAGACATTAAAAATCTCCTCCCAGGACTGAGAGAAAATACCTATCAACCTCTGGTGCTACTATATGTGGGATCAAACGACACGGGTAAAAGAAGGCTTCTAGAAATTCAGAGAGAGTTTGAGGAGGTAGGCAGGACCCTTACAAGGGATGGATGCGATCTTATTATCTCTGGGATCTTACCAATACCTAGGGCAACACGTGCAGTAAATAATGATATATCACAGCTAAATGGATGGCTGAAAAGATGGTGTATTAGAGAGGGTCATACCTTTCTTGAACATGGGACTAAATTCAGGGACCCAAAGTTATACTCACAGGATGGACTTCATCTAAACAGAAGGCCGAAACGAATTTTTGCCCACCATCTTAGACATACTTTAGAAGTAAATTTAAACTTGGCATGGGGGGGAGGGTAGGCCAATTGCTTCTCTTCTAAATAAAGATACACACGAATGTACCCCATATAATTTCCTTTCTTTAAATGCTAGGAGCTTAAATAATAAAATGGATGAATTAAAATTAACCCTAGAACAATTAAACATCAGATTATGTGCCATAACCAAGACCTGGTGGAACCCAAATGATTCTTGGGATAAACAAATAAATGGTTTTAGTTTGTACCATAAGGATAGGAAGGACCAAAAGGGTGGGGGAGTGGCCTTATATATTTCTGACAAAATAGATTCCGAAGAAATTGATACACCCAAATGGGACAAAATTGAAGTTCTATGGGTCAAATATCTCCCGCTATCACATGCCATCAACATTGGAGTAATATATAGAGCCCCATCCGTAACAACAGGTCAGGAGGAACAACTCCTAGATTTTATGAATACTATAGGTGGAACAAAAACAATATAGTAGTTGGAGATTTCAATCTACCAGGTATTAACTGGACAACCCTACAGACAAGTAGTATTACAGAATCACGATATTTGGAAACATGTTTACTATCAGGGATGAACCAATGGGTTAATTCAAATACCAGGAACAACCACATACTTGACCTAGTATTAAGTAACTTAGAGGATATTATATCATCCTGTAAAGTTATAGCTCCTCTTGGATCCAGTGACCATTCCATGGTTTATTTTTCCCTTGACATATTATCCGATAATAATAAAAAGTAGGACTAGCAAATTTAACTAAAATCAAGCTGACTTTACTAGCATGGGATTATTTCTAAAAAATTGGAATTGGGTTGAGGACTTCCAGAACAAAACACTCGAGTCTATGTGGGATCTTTTTGTGGGTAAAATAACTCTTGCCACTCAAACCTTCACCCCTTTAATAAAGATAACAGATGTCACCAATAAACGTAAACCCAAATGGATGTCTAAATCAATACGACTTTTGATAAAGAAAAAAATATAGCTTTATACAAGGCCAAAAAATCAGGAAGTAACACATGGTGGAATACTTACAAAGCCCTACTAAAAAAGTCCAAAAAATGTATTAAAGAAGCTAAATCAAAATTTGAATTAAAATTAGCAACAAAAGTCCAGGATAATTACAAATCATTTACACATATTAATAACAAAGGGAACTTACAGACCTATTGGCCCATTACACACAAATGATGGTAAAACAATTATGGACCAGTCCCACACAGCCCAGTTATACAATGACTTCTTTATCTGTATTCAACAATAAATCCTCCCTAAACTGGAACATCTGCCTACTATACTAAACATAGAATCACTGATAACTAGTGAAGATATACTCAAAAGGCTACTTAAAATCGATCAAAATAAATACCAAGGTCCGGATGGAATTCATCCAAGAATAATTAAAGAACTGGCAGACCTTTTGGCGGGACCTCTGACAGTAATCTTTCAAACCTCACTGAGAAAGGAGATGGTTTTGGAGGCTTGGAGACAGGCAAGTGTGGTCCCCATATATAAGAAGGGGAATAAACATGACGTATCCAACTACAGACCCATTAGTCTGACGTCAGTCCTGGGAAAAATATTTGAAGGTATCCTAAAAGAGTATATTATGGAACACATCAAGGAGACAGACTTGATAGACCCCGTCCAGCATGGTTTCACCACTGGAAGGTCCTGCCAGACCAACCTCCTGGAATTTTATGGAAGGGTCAGCAGTGCATTGGGAGAGGGGCAGCCTGTGGATGTGGTATATCTCGACTTCTCAAAGGCCTTTGATAAGGTCCCTCATGGTGAGCTCATCGACACATTAATATTGCATGGCCTACCAGGAACAATAACAAAATGGGTGGATGCATGGCTTACCTCTAGTAAACAATCAGTCAACATAAATGGGGCCAACTCAGCATGGGCCAAAGTGACGAGCGGGATTCCCCAGGGATCTGTCTTGGGGCCTTGTTTATTCAATACAAACATTGCCTCATTGAAGGTCAATAATGGGGTTTGGGTTTCCAGGTTTGCTGATGACACCAGGGTTGGATTTCCAATTAATAACCAAAATGAGGCTATAGCACTACAAGAGGCGTTGGATACACTGGAACTTTGGGCAGTAGAGAAAAAACTAACATTTAATGTAGACAAGTGTTGTGTTATGCATTTTGGGAAGGCAAACTAGCAGTTACCCTATATACTTGGTGGTAAAATACTTAGTATTGTCGATCAACAGAGTGACTTGGGAATTATGATTATGAAAGACCTATCATTTAAGACGCACTGTAATGCAGTTATTAAAAAATCGAGCAGTATTCTACACTGTATCAACAAGCATATCACATCAAGAAGTAGGGATGTTCTCCTGCCCCTGTATATGTCCTTGGTGAGGCCTCACCTGGATTACTGTGCGCAGTTCTGGTCACCCATGGGTAAGACTGAAATAGTGGCACTCGAGAGAGAGTCCAAAGGAGAGCCACCAGATGTATACAAGAGGTCAAAGGCTTAGATTACACAACAAGGTTAAACACTTTAGGTCTGTACTCCTTGGAATATAGATGCTTAAGGGGAGATATGTGTTTAATATATAAAGCAACTATCAATCCAGATTTATGGGAACTACTTGGCTTGAAATACAGGGAACCTGTATATAATACCAGATCTCACCCACTACAACTTTTTGTTGAATGTCCAAAAACCAATAAAAGGAAATCCTGGCTCACGCTGAGGGCCACCAATATTTGGAATAGATTACCCTTGGAAGTAGTAGGTAGTGATACTGTGAACACATTTAAAAACAGATTGGATAGCTTTCTATTCAAATACAATATCCGGGGTTACTAACTAAATGGCGAGCAAAAGGACTAACGTCTATATGGTTCTGTATTTACCTATGAGACCTATGAGACCTCAGCCTTCTAACATTTCTCCTTCACATCTCACCTGTTCCCTCTCACCCTCTCAATACTCTCCACTACATGGCTCCCCCCCCCACAACCCTTCTGGTATAGTGCCTCTTCTATGTACTTATTTCACTAGAATATGGCTAAACTTGCTGCCTTGTCCTCTAAGCACTTCAGACAAAGAAACTGTTTTCAGAATCATGCCTGGCTTGGTGCTCCACACAATGAATTGCACTATTGTAACCTTTGTATGTACTTCTTGTTTAAATGCCTAGTATTTTGCCCTCAAATGTTTGTAACTGTTTTTCCTCTGTATTATTTTTACTGATGTGGAACCTCTGTAAACAAACCTCTGTCTCAAAGGTATTTCCGATGTACTAAATGAATAAATAAAAATAGGGCTTTCTCTTGCAGATACTTAGGGAAGGGTAATCACTTTACTGGGTCAAATGGGCTACTAAGGCTGATATATATATATATATATATATATATATATATACATATATATATATATATATATATATATATATATATATATATATATATATATACACACACACAAACACACACATATATATATATTCAGTATATATGTAGATATACTTATTTATACAGCATATATGGGGGAAGGACAGTGTTAACATTAGGGGTAAAATTGATAGGGAATTGTTTTAAAGTGATTGACCCATACTGAATTCCCCAATATGGGTATCTAAATCCTGTTTTTATGGATATCTAAAGAGGGATTAACTCACAACAGGGTATGAGTTTACTGAGCATTAATCCACACCTGGGGGGGGTTGGATTAATGCTCAGTAAACTCATATCCTGTAGTGGGTTAATCCTCTTGTAACATGGGCAATGTTTTGTTAGAGTTTTGCCTATAGAAACGGTGAAATAAAGCCATGTGACCATGCAACTGGGGGTATATCAGACATTAATCCACAGTCAGGTGACCTGTGTGGATGAATCAGAAGACAGTATTTTAGGAACCCATCTTACAAATCATGTTATTTAATGGGTATCTGAATCCTGTTATTTAAGAAATATTTAGGTACTCAGTACTAAGATACTTCTATCAAGATTTTCATCAAGGCAAATTAGAGAATGAGTACTTGGAATAATAGACTCATAAAGGCAATAAGAAAGGAGGGTTAGGACAAACAAAGTTGAAATTTAAGTGCATTTACAGAACAAGGCAAATTAGAGTACGAGTACCTAATATAATAAACTAGTAGGCATTAAAGGGTTTACTATGCAATTTAAGGGGATATATAGAGGAGAGAGGGAAGGGGAGTGAGGGTCAGATGGGGAGGAGGCAGACCGAGTGGATGGAGAGGTGCATGGAAGGGGTCATGGGGGTGAGAGTAGGATCAGGGAGAATAGTGGGGTGTAATAGATGCCAGGCAGTGGTTTATATGGAGACACTGTCGAGAATGGGGATTTGGCCAATATGTAACAGATTGACACAATTAGAGGCAGAGGTTCTTAAACTGAGGAGAACGATAGATAGATCTTACATGGGGAGCATGAGCAGTGGAAGCAGCTGGGTGGCTAGCAGCAGATTGGGAGGGGAATGTTCATTAAAAAGAGGGGGTTAAGGAGTACCATTCCAGGACAGAGAATGGTCCAGATTATTTGAGAAATAAAGGAGGAGGGCAGATGGAGGATAGGACAAGGGGAAAGGACAATGAGAGGGGGGGAGGAGAAGGAAAAAGCAGGAAAGGGGAACAGGCAGGAGGAAAAAAAGGTGGAGAACAGCAACATGGCTATGGGCAGTGTGGTGAACCAGAGGAATAGGTATACACCCTTAAGAAAATTGATGGATTCAGGAGAGCAGGAGGAAAAAGAAGCAAACATAGATAGAAGTGGAGCAGGGAGAAGGGAGGAAGAGCTAGAAAGGAGAAATGAGAAGTCATTGGGGAGGGGGAACCAACAAAGGTTTTTGATGGGGGTGCAGGGGGAGAAGTTAAGCAGGGGCACATGGACAAGTGGGAAGGCAAGGCCAAGGAAGGGAGGACATCAAAAGGGATGGAGAGGGGTGCATATAGGCAAAGTGCACAAGGAGGAGATATACAGCGAAGAGACTGCACCATGTATACAAGCAGGGTAACACCAGACTGGAAGCAGCCAAGTAAGGAGTCCATGGAATGCAAGGGGGCTGAGGAATGGAGAGTCCTTGTTTTACTTATTTATTTTATTTTTTATTTTAGCCTTTGGTAACCAGGTAAGACCCATTAGACACAAGTGCCTGTTTTCAGGGGTGACCTGGGAGCGCTTGCCTAGAGTCACACAGTATGCAAGTGGAGGTTGTGAGAATCAAACTCAGGTCTGGTCTGCTGGATGTACCAAGCTTGTTCACACCTCGTTCCTCTTACCTCTAGGCTATACTGCCAGCCCAAGTGGGGGGCTCTATAACTCTATATATTCTATAATTCTCTATAATTAAGGGAATCAAATGGGGATGGGAGTGGAGGATGGAACTATTAGGACTGAGTGCATGACGGGTATGACAGTGCTCAAGGCCTCCTGCTTAATACACACCTTGGCTAGGAAGTATGAGGGGTTTTGCCCACATAGTGATGCATCTGGGAACTATTGATCTGGTGGACAACAGTGTAAAGGAAGTGCAGGCTAGATTCAGGGAACAGACAAGGATTTGCCAGGTGGAGGGAAAAACTGTATCATTCTTTGAATTCCTGTCTGTACCAAAAGCCAGTATGGATAGCAAAGAGAGAATTGAAGAATTCAATTTGTGGCTGACAGGGTGGTGTAAGGAAATGGGAGTTGGACTGGTGGGGGAATGGGGTGGGACATGGGATAATGTGGAACTTTATGCTCCCGACAGGTTACATCTAAATGGGGGGCACAAGAGTCCTTAGGGAAAAATTAGATATGTAAAGTCGGGTTTATGTTTAAACTGGTCAAGGGGGGAACAGCGGGAAATAGCTTAGCTAGGACTCCCCCACAAAATGGGCAGATAGGGCAGCAAGGGTTAGTAAGGATGATGGGGGTTTATGGTGGAAAAGCCTGTCAGTAAATGCCAAAAGTTTAAGGAATAAAATGGTTGACCTGGAGACCATTATGGTGGATGAGGGACTAGACATTGTGGCTATAACAGAGACCTGCCGGCCCAGTGACACTGAGGGCTGAGGCACTGGTCCCCTTACCTGGTTCAATGCCGGCGACCCATGTTCGTGAATGAGCATGGATCACCGGGGGTCGGCAGGGGTGGGGAAGGATTAAGCATCCGATGGACTGCTCTCCTTCTCCAGGAAGGGGGGGTTTCAGTTGCCAGCATTTGGTTGCCTCTTAGCAGATGCTGGGGGACATGGCTGCCACACTGCAGGCAGAGGAGGAGTTGGGACAGATGCTTGGAGGGCTCCGCAGGTGTCATTGCACATCTCGACCCTTAGTGGAAGAAAACAGACAAATACACATGCTGCAGTACTGTGATGGAGGGCACCTCACAGGCTCCGCTCCTGGCCAGCCACGGCACTGGCCCCTTGAATCCAGTCTCTGGTGGGGGTTAGGGAACCCTGCTGGCCCTGCCGGGGGGGCCAGCCCTGGAGCCTGGTCAGTGCCAGATGGTGGATGTCAGGGGATGCAGCTGGGAGTGTCCTCTGGATGTAAGCCGACGAGCAAAAACTAATAGCTGTAAAAAAGAATAACAAAGACCTGGTGGTCAGAGCACTACTCTTGGGAAGTAGGGGTCTGGGGTACAGGCTTTTCAGAAGGGATAGGGCTGGCAGAAAGGGGGTGGGGTTGCATTCTACATCAAACAGGACATTAGGATGACAGAAAGGCAGGAGATGCAGGGGGAGGTGGAGGTCCTGTGAGTCACATTGGAAAAAAGATCTGAGGCTTCATTAAGATTGGGTGTGATGTACAGGCCTCCTATACAGAGCAGGAAGAGGACAAACAGATGGTACAGATGGTATAACAAATGGCACTCAGAGGAGAGATCCTACTACTGAAGGACCCTAACCTCCCCAACGTGGACTGGGAAGTCCCAACAGTGACATCTGCCAGGAGCAGAGAGGTACTTGAAGCAATCCAGGGGAGCTTTCCTGCAACAGCTAGTTAGGGAGCCCTCTAAGATATAACATACTGGATGTAGTTCTCACCAATGGGGATAGTGTACGGGAAGTCAAGGTGGGGAGAATGCCTGGGTACAAGTGACCACAACACAGTCAGTTTCAGGAAAAAGACAGGGAAGGAAATAAATCGAACCAACACAAAGGTTCTGGACTTCAGGTGAGAGGACTTCACAAGAATGAGGGGGATTTTCAGGGAGGAAATAGAGGGTAAGGAGCAATTAGGAGATGTAGAGAAGTTATGGAAATGCATTAAGGGGGGCTTACTGAAAGCCCCAGAGCTCTGCATCAAGAGGGTAGGAAAAAAAAAAATTCTGGTTTACCAGGGAGGTGCTGGGGGCAATTAGGAAAAGAAAGATGGCATTCAGAACATACAAAAGATCCCAGGGGAGAGAGGACAAGGAGATTTATGGAGAGAAGCTGGTGGCAGGGCAAAAAGATTAAGAGGAGAAAAGTAGACACACAAGAGAGAATTACTAGACAGGCCAAAGGGGAGATAAAATGTTCTTTTAGGTATGTGAGGGAAAAGAAGAGGGCAAGGCAGGGGATAGTGAGGGGGAGGGGGAGGAGGGATCACTGGTGCAGGGAGACTTTGGGAAAGCAGAGGTGCTAAATAGCTACTTTTTCTCTGTCTTTATAGTAAAAGGAGAGGGGAGGGTACCTGAGTTAAGGAGGAGAGGAGGGGATGACAAAAGAGTAGATCCTATCCTGTTCAGGGAGGACACAATAAAAGAGGAACTAGGAAGGTTAAAGGTAGACAAGGCAATGGGGCTGGACGGCTTGCATCCTAGGGTACTCCAGGAACTCAAGGAAGAGCTGGCAGCACCACTGGTGAGGCTGTTTAACTTGTCCCTTGATACTGGATGGGTGCCAAGTAACTGGGGGATGGCAGACATGGTGCCACTACATGGGGGGGCAGCAGAGAGGAGATGGGAAATTATCACCTGGTCATCCTCACCACGGTGGTGGAGAAGATGATAGAGGTGCTAATAAAGGAAGAGTGGTAAACTACCTGATAGACAGCAGGCTACTAGATGACAGGCAACATGGTTTCACGAATGGGAGATCATGCCAGACAAACCTGATCAATTTTTTCAATTGGGTAATGAAGGTGATGGATCCGGGGGGAGCAGTGGATGTGGCATATCTGGACAGCAGTAAGACCTTTGACTCTGTCTCTCACTGCAGGCTGGTAAATAAGTTGGAGAGCTTAGGGGTGGAACAGAAGATAACTAGATGGGTAGAAAACTGGTTGAAGGAAAGAAACTGGAGGGTGGTGGTAAATGGAGTACACTCCAGGGAAAAGGGGATGATGAGTGGGGTGCCCCATGGGTCAGTTCTATGACCAACCCTTTTTAACATCTATATCAGTGATATAGCAAAGGGACCTAAGGGGAAGGTGTGCCTTTTTGTGGATGATATGAAGATCTGCAATAGTGTAGACACTCAAGGGGGGTGGTAGAGGCCATGAGGAAGAACCTGCAGATTCTGGAAGGGTGGTCAGACACATGGCAGCTGAAATTCAATGCCAAAAAGTGTACAGTAATGCACATGGGGTGTATAAACCTGCAAGTTGAATACACATTGAGGCAGTTAATTAAGCATTCGAAGCAGGAGAGGGATGTGGTGATTATAATTTCAGACAACCTGAAGGTGGGTGACCAATGCAACAGGGTGATGGGCAAAGCAAATAGAATGCTGGCATGCATAGGTAGGGGCATAACAAGCAGAAGGAGGGAGGTGCTGATGCCTTTGTATAAAACCATGATCAGACCTCACCTCGATTATGAGGTCCAGTTCTAGAGGCCTTATCTGCACAAGGACATAGATGGCATAGAATGGATTAAAAGGAGGGCAACAAAAATGGTGCAGGGTATGCAAAAGAAGCTCTATGAGATGAGATGGTGAGATTTGGATCTGTACCCATGACAGACTAGAATGGAGAGGGGGGCATGATTAAAACTTTTAAGTACATGAAGGGGATAAAAAAGGTGAAGAAAGGTAGCTTATTTAAGAGAAAGTTGGGAGCCGAAAGAAGAGGTCATAGTCTAAGATTGGAGGGAGGAAAATACAAAGGCAATGTTAGGGGGTGTTACTTCACAGAGAGGATGGTGGAGCCCTGGAACAAACTACCTGAGGAGGTAGTGGAGGCTGAAATGATGGAGGGATTCAGGAGGGCACGGGGCAGACATAAAGGATTGAGCAGTGGGTGGAGGGGGATAGCACCTGACATCGGTGACAAGTGGGGGGGTAAGGGGCAGACTAGATGGGCCAGAGTGGTCCTTTTCTGCCACCAGATTTCTATGATTCTATGATCATGGGACCAGAAGTTCCCCTGGCTCTGTCTGGTTCATGGAGTACTACAGTCCAAATTTGCAAGAACATGTATTGTGCAGAATGTTTTGATGCATGTGTATGGTCCTGGTGTGTCCTTCCCTTTGTTTGCTATTAGTTTTTTCTAAATTTGCCAAGTAGTTTTATGCCTCTGGGGGTCTTCATGTTAGCATGGTTTATTGCTCTTCTTTTTCCTTCAACACCTCTTGTCCCATGGGACAGTGACGTGTCTGAGACAATAGATTCAAGTTTTGCTTGATGACTTTAAAGGTCCTACAATGTCTGGGTATGGGCAACCTGAAAGATCTTCTGGTTTCATACACTCCTGCTTCTTCCCTCTGCTCAGTGGAGGCAGTAGGGTTGCCACCTGTCAGGTTTTTTAATTGGTAATCAGGTTTTCTGAGTTCCTTTCAGGTAATCCGTTTTTGCTGTGTGCTGGTCAGGTTGTTGAGCCATTTTGAGTGCTCACACACTTTTGAAACAAATGTCATATTATTCATTGTTTTAGCTGCATGTCCAGCTTTCAAACAAGTTCTGTTGTCAATATAGCCCTTTGTTTTTGAAAGCAGTCAGCCTGGGAGGTGTAAAGTATGGCTATTAACACCATTAACACTTACTTAACCCAATCTTTTCCACTGCATCTCAAAGTGGCATAGCATTACAGCTGCCTCCACCTTTTATAACAGTAACAGAGACAGTTGTCTGCCACTTTCATTTACTGGTAAACAGTTTAATCTCTAACAAAATTTAGGCATTCTTAGATGTTTTAAATTATTTTTTTTCCTCAAGAAAAAAGTATGGTTACTTCTTTGGCTTCGAAATAGTACTGTGGACATGAAAATGAAATGGAGCCAAAAAAAGATATAAAGAACACATTACAGGAAGCAGTTTGCTATGTATTGTTATATACCATGTAAACTGTTATATGCTATTTATAGTATTTCCCTTATCTCCTCCCAGATAATTTCTGAAAATTATATGTCTTTTATCTCTGTATGTTTATTTGGTTAACAAGTGTCTTTAAATAAATAAGCGACTAAATAACTAGGACAAACCTAGGAAAGTAATTTTAACAGGTACGGTACATTATCTTAACATTTTTGTTGAATTGCTGCTTTAAGTGTTGTCTTTTATTAATATAACAAATGGCCTTCTAGGAGGAACAGTGCATGATGAGTCATAAAAAGGGGTGGGGCTAGGGGTGGAGCTTAGGATTCTGTTTTTGCCCCATCCAAGGGTAGCAACCCTAGGAAGCAGACTTCCTCTCTATTCCTTGATCATGGCTGAAATCCTTGGAATATAGGACATTTGGTGTGGCAGTTCCTATTCACTGGAATGCCCTTCTCTGAGAAGTGAGAGGTGCTCCTTCGTAGACCATTTTTAAATGTTCTCTAAGAACATTTTTCTTTCATCTAAGTTTTGGCCTGGATTCAAGTTATTAGTATTTTAATATTTCTATTTTAATTATTTTTTATCTTTATTGTGAGGTGCCCAGAGTTTCTGGGAATGGGTGCCATATAAATAAAATTGCCTTGCCTTTCCTAGATTCTGCAAATACTGATTTTGAGTCAATTTTACAACAGTAGAACTGTAATTTTAGGTACCTTTCCTTATCCAGTGGGCACTGAAGGCTACTTTTACAGTTTAGCAAACACCTGAGGTCTAGTTGAGTGGAATTTTATAAAGAAACAGATAGAGTCTTTAATAATACTTGCATTACTGACCTAGGGGGATTTGCATGCTTTTTATGGCTGGGTGTAGTTTGATAAAATTAAAGGCAAAACATTTACTCCTGTTGGCTAGATCTAGACACAGAAAACAAAAACATTGAATTAAATTTATTTAGTTGAGGCCAGAACATCAGTCTCCTATGTGAAGATTATTGCTGTAGTACCTTCCCTCACTGAATCAGTGATCCTGAACACTTCACTGTCACGAGACAGGGGACATTATAGGAAAAAGGAAAACAATAAACCATGCTAACATAAAGATCCCCAGAGGCCATTAAATTAGTTGGCACATTTAGAAAAAAACTTTTAATAGCAAACAATGTGAAGGACACAGACAAGTCAAAACACTCAACACAACATATGTTTTTGCAAATGCTGGCTGCAATACTCCTTTAAGCTAAGAGAGAAAAATGGGAGGGTGACAAAATAGTCTCAAGGAAATAACTGTCACACTTGGACAGCTGGTTCTGATCCCTGTATCAGTTTTTGTAAATATAAAAAAAATGTGATATTAACTGTCTGTCAGGAGGAAATGCTGGCTTGCTGAAATTGACACATCCAAACCCCCAGGGATAAGTTCAAAGGACAGGAGGTAGTTTTAAACTGCAGATTTTTAAAATGAAATTACCTTGTCAATTTGCTTTGATCCCAGGAAATAAAATTAGTCATTCATGATGTCATCAGATAATCCTTTGATCTGCACTAGGTGTCATAAAGGAAAGAATATGCCTGTGTTTTGGGTGTTTCCCAAAGATAGCCAGTAATTACATCAAAGGGTTTCTGATGTCTGGGCCAAGCAGGACCCAGACTAATTTGGAAGGTCCAATAACCATTCCAAGGAAGCCCTTGAATTACATTGAAGAAACTTTTGATGTGTGTGTGAAACAAGAGCACAGACCAGTTTTGACCAGTCACCATGAGAAGAGGAGATTTATTTTTTCATTATTTTTTAAATATCTTAGTAGGACAGCCTGTGTTATAAAGTATTCATTTTTATACGCCAAGGTGGAGTTTGGTGACCTTAGAGAGAAGGCCGGCTCAGGACTGTTTTTAAACCTACTGAGCAAACCTTAGGACACATTCATATTTCTGACTGAGAGAAGGAGGAACATCAAGGCACTGAAAGATTAATAAAGTAAGGCTACATTAGCTAAGTTCAGTCTAAGTGTTATTAGTTGTAGGAATTTGCACTTTAAACCTGTTTTGCTTTTAAGGCTGTACGTGTTGGGATATTTTGTTCTGTATTTTACTGTTTTCCTATTTTATCTATTTTAAAGTAAAGATATATATTTTAAAAACAGAAACTACGTGGTGTGCCTTGAAACTTCTTTTTATATAAGTGGAGCTTGGAAAGGTTATAGTTGACACTGTGTATGAGCTTATTGTGATACCAAACTGGGAAATGGATAGAGTTCTCTAAGGTCTTGCATAGAGTTCTAAGGGTTCATTTAGTAATACCTGATTAGGTGCCCATAGGCAAAGATATCTGGCCCCCAAAGACAGAATTATCTGATCCTGATAATTGGGTACGCTAACAAGAGGTTATCAGTTTGAATCCCTCCAGAGCTTGAGACTAAGGTGACTCAAACCCACAAAACAGACAAGAGGGTTACCTTGTACTGTTAGCTGTCCACAGATCCTATGCTCAGAGGTTGGCATTTTGGGAGTAGAGGGCTGACCGGCTGAGCGAATCTGTGTCAATAACTACTGGACTGCAAACAGCTCAGCTCATCATACAAAGCAGTGATATCTGCTTTGTGAATGTTAAATTCTGCAGGTGGAATTAGGCATGTATTACCTGTTATACTACCATGAATACTTGAGAAAATGTTGCCAATAATAATTTTTGGCATTTCCAATGTAAGTTTAAAACTAGTAAACCTACTTTTCCAGTTCTGTTAGATACCAGAATACAGTAATGTGACTTTAATAACATCCTAGAATGGCTCCAAGCAAGCCAACTGAGGGTTAACACACAAAAAACAGCCTCTATGACCTTCGGGTCAAGATAAAAATTCACAACACTCTCTACCCCTCCCCCGTTTTCTCCACAGCTGATGGCTCCTCCTTAGAAGCAGTTTCTCCCTTCAAATACCTTGAGGGTATGGCTGAACAATAAGTTTGACTCGTCACTTCATATTGACAACCTGCATGCAAAACTCCACCCCAAACTCAGTATCATATATCAAATTCAGGTATCGAACAAAGAATGTCTCTCTTTCTCCCTGTATGCTGAGAGTTGGCTACAAAAACAATCCTCCCCATATTTGACTATACGGATATCATTTACTGCACTGCTTCCACCTCTTCCCTTGCCAAACTTGATACCCTCCTAAATGCCTTTTGCTGCTTCACCACAGACTCCCCTTTCTGGACATATCACTGCTCCTTCTACTCCTCCCTTTTCATGTCCCCCCTCACCCATCGACATCAAATCCAATCCCTTGCCTTCATAGGTAAATACTGGTTTGGACTTCTGCCTTCCTCTGTCTCCTCCCTCCTATCCCCTGCTAGTCCCTCCTTTTACCCATTCCACTCCAGAGGATCCTGGCCCTTTTCCCTAACACCCACTCCTACCCCCACAAAACTCTGGCCGGTCTGTCTTCTCCTTCTCCTTCTGCCTACTGTCCCTCTGGAACCAAATCCCAACAACCCTCCAGCATGCCTCCTCACTCCCAGTGCTCAAATGCCTTCTCAGGCTAACTCCAATTGCTCCTTGCCACTGCTCCCAAGTATCTCTACCTTATTACTTAATCCTGTGCTCAGGCTCTCCATTTTTTATTACTGCCAATACTAATAGTTTTTACTGTAAGCAGAGTTGCTAAAACACATACTATTTCTGTCCCATTCCTAGTGGGAATTGATGCATTGTGGATACACCCACTCTTATGGCAATTTCCAACTCTGCTTTTCTATATTTTGTAAATACTGTATTACTGTATAATGATCTAACTCAAGCATGATGTAATTCATACTGTTATCCTGGAAACTCCTTGTATAGTTGTATAACTGGATGTACCTGCCCTCATGTCACACTTGCATACAACCCCATGCTGGGCTGGGCTAGTCAAGTCCTCAGCCTAAAGGAGTCAAGAATAATGTATGGTGTTCTAACTGTCTGCTAAGACCACTCCCCATGCTACTTTACTTTAATTCCTAATGTATGAATGCTTACCTACTTATTACCATGTAACACAGACCTGACCCTCCACACTGCTGACCAGACTGTAACCTGCAAAGGTCAAATACACCTACGGACTGTGTGCTCACACTGTGGATGATATGCTCGACTGTGTAACCTATATGGTCAATTACTACTGCTTGCTATGTACTTTCTCTGTGTATGAAATGCTCTTCTATGTAACTAATTCCGGGTCGCCCCCCTGAAAAAGGGACCTTCAATGCTCAGTGGGTTTACCAGGTTATCAGAATTGAATAAATAAATAAATATCTGTATATATCATCAAAAATTGTCTATCTGAATATATTTATCCCTATGTAACCCAATTGTGTCATGTGTCACACCTGGAAATGAGCCTTGGCTCCTTGTGCCTTTCCCAGTTACCAAAATATAAATACATAAATAAATAAAAATAAATTAATATGGGATATACATGACAAATGCCAGGTCAACATTTGCAAGAGCAGAGAGATTATAAACATCAACAGTTTTAAAAAGTCTTCACAAAATTTCACAGATAATTTCATAACCCCTATGACTTAATTTCAGAATCAAATCTCTCTATATTTTGATAATTCTATGACACTTATTAAAAGGTTATGCATGCTAATTTTCCTATATCTAGCTCCAAAGTTGACTGACTTATAAGCAGATAAATATATTCACCCAGCCTCCCCCCCCCCAAATAAAATGACAGACTTTGGGCAACTACATGTTGGCAATGACTCATCCAAATTTCACAATAGTTTGCCATCTGTTTAGGGCACCCATCAACAAGTTATCATACCACAGTCCAGGTCTCTAGCTCAATTGATGGCTGTGTTATATGACCAAATAAAGAAATATCCATGAGTCCAAAAATGTATTAATGGAATTTCCCAATTATGCACAGCTGTAACTGAGAGTGGAGTGTTTACCAGACTACATCAGCTCAAACAACAGAAGAAGAAGAAGAGTCATATAGGACAAAATGGAATGTGCACACATGCAACATTAGCAGCATGCACTCCAACTGACTAAATAAATTAGAAATCATTAATTTATCATCACAGCAGTATGTCAATTTTTGTTTTAACACTTGTGAATTGTAACCCACCATTTACATAAGTCATAAGGGATATGCAATGGTATTGTGCAGCATCAACAAAAGCATAAAATATTCTCTGAAAATGCTTAAATAAAATACTGTAGGACTTGCATTGAAGTAGGAAAATGTATCAATTTGTAAAAACACATTTGCCATATTTTCATATTTGTCTACTGTTTCATTATTTCCATATATGTTAATAGTAATACATTCATATGTATAGCTTTTCAAAACTGTTTGATACTTGCTTTACTGTAAATACAGCCATATCAAGAACAAATATTTTCTCTTAATATAAAGACATCACTAAAGATGTAGTGATGCCCTAAACTTGCAATATATTCACTGGAGACCAGGCAGCAGTGTGGGGTGGGTGGAGGGGGTTGGGGATGTGATTGAAAGATATACATTTCTCAGGGGTATAAACAATGTAACCAGTGAGGACCTAAACCTAATTCTAAGAAATAGGAAAGCCGTCACTGAGGTCATGACTGGAGTTGGCCAGAAGCAAATTCAGGAGAAACATGAAGAAGTTCTAAATCACTGAGAGGGTGGTGGAACCATGGAAAAGACTGCTGGCAGAAGTGTTGGAGGCTGCTACCCTGAATTGGTGCAAAATCTGTTGGGACAGGGCAAGGAGTCTTGCAGTCCCCAAGGAGGGCATCAAGAGTTTGAGGGGTGGAGTAGCAGCTGAAGGAAAACAGACCACCATGACAGTAGGTTAATGAGGTAAGGTAGTACCATAAGGGACAACTTGATGGACCTTCGGTCTCATTCTGCCATCAGATTCTATGTCTCTATGTTTTTATGATGCTCTTGATACAGTAATGTTTAGAGTTGTGTGGAATTTTCAAATTCTGCTTCTGCTGAAAGTCTGCAAAATTTCTGAAATTCCACCTAATACCACAAAATTTGCTTGGAAAGGAATCTTTAAATTCTGACAGCAGAATGCTAACTGCAGAATAATTTTCTGCAGTTTATGTACAATGTGGATTACTTTTCCACAAACTACATGATATTATTCCACAGATAACATGATATATAGAAATTATTTTGGGAATTCAGCAGATTTGGAAAAAAATTCCAAAAAGTATTTCAGAAACAGAATTACCAAGCCACACGAACTCTGCTAGTGGAACTTCACATTCCACACAGGTCTAGTGACGGTGTGGCATAGAAAAATCAAGAAAAGGAACCTAGTAGCAGCAGGGGTGATTGAAATACTGTAGTAATAAGAGAACATGTTGCATTTCTTCTGTTTTAACCAGAAAAGAGAGGAAACTGCAATGGATAACTAAATTTAATGTACGTTTATAAAGCAGTGTTTCAACCCTGTCATCATCCTCATAGAAAGCCTGGCCCTTTATAATGTTAGATCCATTATCTGTCACTGTCATTCCTACACAAAATTAATTTAATAAGTATTCATTCATCCCACAGTTTCTCTGGTGTGTTATGTTTGTTGACTGCAACGAGTTCCCCATCCACAACACTTATTTTTTTGGCAAGAATAGGCACACTGAGCCAAACCTCATTTCTGGGTGCATCCCAAGAGCCCAGAGAGGTAATTGAATTGCTCATGGTTACCCAGTATAATAGTGGAGGTTGTAGGATTCAAATTCAGATCTGCTCTACCTGCAGGTTCATAACTTTGTAATCTAAACTCTAGGCTATACTGCCTCCTCAGTAGATGCACAATCTATTGCATCCTTGGCCTACCTTGCCCTTTTGGTGTCAAATTAGACTGTCATGAATTACAGAAAGTGAGCTCTCAGTGTGTGATGAGAGATAAATCTTATTATGTTGAAATGCTTCTCCAAATGCCTGATGTAAAAGTGTAAAACCCCACTCCCTGCATCCTTTACTGCATTTACAATGCAGGTTTTGACTGCTTGGTCAATGACTGGAACTACTCTGAGAGTAAATGTTAACATGCATGGGGGCCAATTCTAAAAGGGACTAGCAGGACACAAGAGACTTGTGTCATAAATGTATGACGCAAGTGGTGACTTGTGTCACACCTTCATCACCTTGTGATTCTGGTAGGCAGCCTGCGACTGCCACAGACACACTGCGCCAAAGTCCGCTTGAGCCAGGCTTGCATACAGCAACCCAGTATGTCAGGTGACAAGGGGGCTTGCACCATGGTGAGGTTGCCACATACCCTTATTATGGGGAGTTTGGAAGCCCCACTATGGATGCAGAAGGGCTCACCACTTAGACCATCCTGAAGCTGGTCAAAGTGGCTTGTAACTGGCAGAGCCAGCAAGCAGTAGTTCCATAGTGGAGCAGCAGAGCCATATGGGCCAGAATTGCAGGGAGGGAGACAGGTGCTGTGGTCCCATAAAACTGAAGCATGGGGCATCTTTCCCCATAGGTCACAGTGTCACACCTGCCTGGGCACCCTTGTGCCAATCGGATGGCATGCCTGCTGTGCTAGGCTATTGCCAACCCCCAATGCCATAGTTCCCCCCCTTCCAATGCACAGTAAGCCCTGATCCCCATGGTCCAGTGTGAAACACGAATTCTGGGTCCCAGTCCCCCCCTCCAACACACAGTTAGTCCCAATTCCAATTGTCCAGTGAGCAGTAATAATCCCGGGTCCAAGTCCGTTCCTCCCAACACAGAATTAGCCCCAATCCCCATTGTCTAGTGACTGGCAATACTCCTGGGTCTCGTTTGTACCCCCATGCTCTGTTGTGCCTGCATATACATTCAAGATCTACCCTGGTGGTCTAGTGGCCCTCCACCCTCCCACCCCTGACCGACATTACTCAAACTCCCCGGTCCTTTCACCCCCCGTTTGTTGACCCACTGCAGAGACTGGCACTTCTCTCTGAATACCACCACAGCCAACCATAGAATGCAATTGCATAGTCTGTGTGATCGCATTGTGCAATCACATTCTGAGGCTGACCATGGTGGCATGCAGAGGGAAGTACCAGTCTCAGCAGCGGGTTGACAATCTTGGGGGTGAGGGGAGGGGGGTGCTTGAGCATTGTCAGACAGAGCAGGGAAGGTGGGGAGCCACTAAACCACCATGGGAGGTCTTGGAATGTAAGTGCAGGTATGGCAGAGCATGGGAGGGGGAAGGACTTGGACCCAGGATTATTATTGCTCGCTGGACAATGAGAACCAGAGCTTATTGTGTATTGGGAGGGGGGAACTATGGCATTGGGGGTTGACAATAGCCTGTCGCAGCAGGCATGCCATCCTAGTGGCACATGGGTGCCCAGGCAGGTGTGGCACAGTGCCCTACAGGGGCATGATGGCCCATGCCACAGCCTTTTTGTGGCTGCCCAGTTGGTGCCCAGAGCCCATGCTTCCTGCCCTTCGGCCACCTTGGAGGGCCACTACGACCGTGTACCTGAATGTATCACTGGTTTCTGACATTGCTGCCCTCTGTGCCACTCCTTCTGGTGCAGGACTGCATTTCATAGCTATTCCAGATCATTTTCTGAAAGTGGCAAACTTTCTGGAATAGCACCTTTTGCATTTGCTGCAACTGCATTGGTGCAGCCCCCTTTTCTGTTGCAAGTTGCTCATGATGCAGGCGGTTCCAGAATAAGCCCCATAATGTTTATTGAATTGCAATGATGTGGCAACACCACTATAGCGAGGGTTTAACAGGAGTTTCTGGGCCTGATCCAAAAGTACTTAGATTGATGCAAGATGGTTGTGTCAAACAACAACGCAATCTGCACCTTGCATCATAAAATGCGGTATTCCCTATTCCGAAACATGGTCTGCATCGGACTGGGAAGATGAACTGCAAAGTATTGATTCACTCAGCACTGATCAGATCAGACAAAACTCACCTAAATCCGTGGCCCAGCACAGTGTACACCCCTATTTCGAGGCACCCCTAATGTCAGATGTGGGGACTCTGACAGGAACTATGGTTAGCCCTAGTGGCAGCTAGCTCAATGGGTTGTCATTTTTGTAGTACACAGAGGAAATAATAGGGCTTAGAAACAAACCTGCAGAACAGAGATAATCAAATAACACTCAGGAAAGGTCTGAGAAACAAATCACATGAAAAACCCTTGCATAGCTTAATTACATGCATGGGAAGGGCATTTCTATGATCAAAAGTTTGGTCTGATAACAAAGGTTCTACAGTAGATTGATTGGTTTCCAGATGATGTTATGTACTGTAAAAAACAATTCAAGACAGAGAACACATCTGAAATAAACTATCTGTTTCTATTAACGCCTTACATATTGGGCAGAAAATCCAGACTGTGCCAGGCAGGGGTGCAAGCCTGGGTGCAGTGCAACTGGGATGCACCAGGGCATGGCCCAGATGATATTCAATGGTGCTGCGTTATGGCTCAGCACCATTGAATATGGCACTGAGGACGCACGCACTGCGCATGGCACAGTAGCACTGCACCAGCGCAAGTGGCAGCAGGGGAGCAAGGGGCTGCGCCAGCACAAATACAATTGTGTTAGGCGTAGCAAGAGTGATATTCAGCTGTGAGCATGCAAATGAGGCCATTATGTATGCATGCAAGGTGCAAATGGGGACATTTGCATGTCATTATGGCCCCATTTGCATGTGATGTGCCAATCCCTGGTGGCTTGTGGCTGGCACCCTGCCAGGCTGCAGCCATTGGGGACTGACGCCCTCTGCTCCTCGGTGGGCAAAACGCCCCATTGCCCTATCATAGGCATATGTATACAATATCCATGGTGGTTCAATGGACCCACTCCCCTGCCCGATCACAGACATAGTAAATAAATATCTCTGGTGGTCCACTGGACCACTATCTCTTGCCCGATCATGGGCATATGTAAGAAATATCCATGGTGGTCCAGTGGACCGAATCCCCTGCCCGATCGTGGGCATATAAATCAAATATCCCTGGTGGTCCAGCAGTACCCCCCTCCCCAGCCAACCACTGAGCCCCACTACCCTGCACCCCCCGGTCAGCAGCGGGTGGCAGCTCCCGCCCACAAGCCGCCTGGCCACCAGCAGACTGACAGCGTACAGTACGGCTAAACGTCTATTGGTCCACTGCATGGGCCAATAGGCCTGAAGACCGTACTGTACTACACAGTCCCAAAATATGAATGAACCAGTCACATTTCAGGACTGTGTAGCACAGCATGGTGTACATGCCCATTGGTCCATGCAGTGGACCAATAGGTGTACAGCCGTGCTATGCAGCTGTCAGTTGGCGGGTGGCAGGGGCGGCTTGTGGGTGGGGAGGCCGCCTGCCGCTGGAGTGGGGGGTGCAGGGCAGGCCCAGTGGGCAGGTGGGGAGGGGGGTACTGCTGGACCACCAGGGATATTTGATTCATATGCCCGTGATCGGGCAGGGGATCAGATCCACTGGACCACCAGGGATATTTCTTACATATGCCCATGATCAGGCAGGAGATAGGGTCCACTGGACCACCAGGGTTCAATTTTTATTCTGCCCATGATTGGGCAGGAGATAGCGGTCCACTGGACCACCAGGGATATGTTATTAATATGCCTGCGATCAGGCGGGGGGCATGACACCCGGACTGTGTTCTGGGAGGTCGGGTCGCTGCCCACAGCAGGCGGCTGCCGTGTTGCACCCTGCAATATGGCAGCCTGCCTGTGGGTGTCCCCAACTTGTTCCCCATTCAAACGGGTACAACTCTGCACCCCCTGAGCAGTGCAAGGTGGAGTTGTGCCTGCGTATCATGCGCTGCATCCCGGGCTGAATATCAGGCTGCGCCAAAGACATGCATGGGCATGCCCACTGCATTATGTTGCATAAGAGCTACTGGAGTGCCCCAGCACATTGGGGATTAAGGAGCAACCTACCCCTTTGAATGTCATGCCGGGGCACATTGGTGGGTTGCACATGGTGCACCACTGTTGCGCCATGCACAACCCCTTTGAATATCCCACCCCATTATGTTTTTAAATGGCATTGTTGTTGTAAAGATCTGTAACATAGAAACATTGAAGTTATTGGCAGATAAGGACATCTTGGCCCACCTAGTCTGCACTATTTTCCCTATCTTTAGTGCCACTGTAGACCCTACTCGGTCTCTGGCTTGCACCCCTACCCTTGCCTTACTTCTAAGATACCCTTGTGTATATCCCATACATTCTTGAATCCTGTAACCATTTTAGCCTCAACCACTTCTCCTGGGAGGCTGTTCCAAGCATCTACCACCCTTTCTGTAAATAAGTACTTCCTCACATTTCCTCTTAGCCTGTCTCCTCCAGCTGCATAGTGTGATCCCTTGTCCTTGAGGATTGCTTTCTCTGGAAAATGCTCCCTTCCTGTACCTTGTTTATACCTGTGAGGTATTTGAATGTTTCTATCATATCTCCCCTTTCCATCCTTTCTTCTAGGGAGTACATATTTAATTCCTTATGACTTTCTTCATATGGCTTCTGATGCAGGCCTTAGTTGCCCTCCTTCTTAGTGCCTTTAGCATGTCTATGTCCTTTTGGAGGTGGGGCCTCCAGAACTGGACACAGTACTTGAGGTAGGGTCTCACTAGGTATCTATACAGGGATATTATTACGTCCCTCTTTCTGCTGGTGCTACCCCTGCCTATACATCCAAGCATCCTACTGTCTTTTCTGACTGCCTTGTCACACTGTTTAGCTACTTTCAGGACCTCAGAAATGATTACCTCCAGGTCCCTTTCCTGTTCTGTGACTGCTACTACTTCTCGTCTCAGTTTGATACATACTCCCCAGGTTTCTTTGCCCCAAGTGCATAATTTTACAGTTTTACATTGAAGCCCACTGTAAGCTGAACTTGTTGAGAACTAAAATAAATAAAACTAGCATAACTGCCAGATTTGCTTTTCTAAGTGCTTAACAGTGTGCAATATATATACATTTTTTTTCTTCTGAATCATATCCTATTATCATGCACACTTTGACATTTCAAAAGCAACCAGGGTGGGTCATACATCCTAACCTCATCACCAGTGTTTTCAAGATAGTAACAAAACATGGCAAGAATGGTATGTATACTTTTTTGATTATTTTATTCTTTATTGATTTATGACAAAAAACCTTTATTGTTTAATTTTTCTGCAGTCTTTTTAGAAAGTTACTGTGTAAAATAAAATTGTAATGCATTGCATTGTACTGTATTAAGCAAACAAATGGAGTGACAGTAAATTTGAATCATGTCAAGAAAATAGCATTAGTGCCCACTGCCCAGTCCACAAAGTCCTATGCACCTCTATAAGAGCTAGGCCATCTCTTTCAAGTTTGTACAGAGTTAGGCTAGTAAGTATTTTTTTTATTTTGTTTCCCATCACAGAACACTGCGCCTCTACCCCACCCACTTCATTGACATAAGCTGATAACTGCTGCTGGTGTTGTTACAGTATCCTGACTGTCAAAATGGACTGCTGCAAAATCAGCTTTTGGTACATTTGAATCAGATCCATCTCTGCTGTCCACTCTATCCCAATCACCATGCCCATTGTTCCCACAAGCCACTTGCCAGACCACTTCATCAGCTGTTTGTCAGCCCACAGTTCCTCGCTAGATGCTCACCAGCCCACCTGACTTAGTTTATATCATCAACCCATTCCACCCACCACACTAACAGCCTGCAAACCAGCAGCTCATTAGCCTGCACTACCAGTTGATCTACCATCCCACCTCACCAGCAGCTCACAAACCTGCTCAACCAGCTGCTCACTAGCCTTCTCCACTAGTCACTCCACAGCTCACTCCACCAATTACATGTCAGCCAGCTTACTAGACCCCATCTGATGCACAGCCTGGGGGCCACCTCAGGGTTGCCTTGGAGATGACAGTATGAATCAAGTCAAGTAACAGAGATTGTTGGGCATTTCAACAAATCAAATCTCTGAAGCTGCTGCAGTAACATGGCTGGAAATTGTCAAGTGGCCTTGGCACCTCACCCTGACTCTGTGGGAGCTCCCCACCTAGATCTCCATCTAGAATGAGTTGGATGGGATGGCAATATTTCGGGCAGTTACTTTTGTAGAGGCATTTCTGTCAGGAAAGCACCAGGTACTACTCCGCAAATTATTGTAATACTCTATGGAATAAGTGTGCTTTTACAACAGCAATGCATGCTCAGGATGCTTGTAAATCTACTTACGACATTCAGTAATAAAAGAAGTTCCCTCCTGGCATATGCCAAAACACATGCTTTCTGAAGAACGTTATAGTGTTGTTAGTGTTGTATTTAATGTGTTGAAATATTGTAGCTTGTGTTGAAGTTTCAACTTTAGGTCCTATTATTTAAGAACATATTTTATAACATTCCTTGAATTTCTTAAGGGGACTGAGGTTTAGTGTGCAAATGAACAGTTTTAGTAAATAAGAATACTGTAGCACTGAGCCACAAATCTCAGCATTTAATTGTCCTTTTACTCATATGTCTTGGAAATGGATTTTGAGGTGAAGTCTAAAAAATTCAATAAATGGCAGTTTAGACTATTCTCAATATAAAAATTCTCAATTTGGGCCACAAAACTAGCTTGGTCATAGTTTAGTTTAAATTCCACCAATCCTAAAAAATAATTATGCAAGCCATTTTAAATTAAAGAAAAAAGACTTGCGGATGACATAGATTATGTAATTATTGAGTATTATGGCTCAGACCCAAAACACAGAAAACCACATGTTTAAAAATGGTGCTAGTATGGCGCCCGGCTGTAGCTTGCTTTTTCTTTGATACATCTGGTCTGCACTATAGAGAAACTTGGGGCAAAGGCATGTGATACTGTGCAATCTCATCAAAAGTCATTTGCTTCTTCACTTCATTTTCTAAGTGCCCCCGTTAATTCTGTTAGCACCAGCAATACTCAGTTCTCCAATCATTCCTTAAGCATCTGATTTTGGGGAAATTACAAACTATTGCTAAAACATTTACCTGAAAACAGGCTTTTTACAGATAAGAGTCCATCTGATCCTAATGCTTATACCTGCCTGCAGTAATAATATTCCACCTTTGACATTAAAATAATGTAATTGGCAACAGATTTGTGATCTCATGATGCTGAGGAGTATGGCTTCAAGGCAGGAAATCTAAATTAATAAAAGAAGTCTTAGGAAAAACATTGTGTTTTAATAAAAACGTCTTCAGTAAGAAACACGAAAGATGTGAAACTCTGGTGTTTAGGGAACTTCGTGTAACTGTATTATTCTGAAGCAAACTACAAGTGTATCCTTAATCCTTTTGTCCTAGAATTTGTATTCCCATTCTGAAATGGCCTTGTGGAATTGTGGAAATATGAACATACGAAAATTGCCAGCAGAGAAAAGGCCTTATGGTCTATCAAGTCTGCTTGGTTGTACAGCTAGCTGTCCTTATTTTGCAGTCAAGCAGCCAGATACTCTAGCAAGACCCCTTTTAGACTTAAACACATGGTTTGCAAAATGTTATTCAGACATCACGAAAGGAAATTAACTCAATTGAGCAGAGCTCATTTGCAATGAGATCCCAAGATACATTCATTCAAGTTACCATACACCACAACGTTCACCACATCATTAAGTTAGTAAACATGTACATAGGACAAATGAACATGTAAGACATAAGAAAACATAGAATCAATATGTGATTCATACTCAAATACAAGAAACAGTAAATAGCATACTAAGTTGTTGATGCCAACATTAAAAAAAACTTGTTTTGTAAGCAATAAGACAGGACAGGCTTGGTTGTATTGGTTTAATACACACCCAGGAGCCTGGTGAGGTACAAGGCATTCTGCTGAGTGACTGTAGCACCTAGAAGTGCATTAACCCCAGACAACTAGTGACTTGGAGTATCTTACTGTACTTGTAAAATGAGCACAAGTGAAAGATAATAAAAAAAAAACAATTGACCTTTTCTTATTAAAAACAAGTCTTTTCATTTACAAAAATCTAGTAAACTGTAATTCGTCAGTGCCCACCTACCAGTCATCTGTTTTCCACACATTCAATAGATGGAATGTTTATTTATTCTGGAATATAGGAATTCGAACATCTGCAGAATTGCAATGGCAGAATGTTCACTGCTTCACACACAACAACATGCCTTAAATGGAATCATGGTCTGAATTTTACCTGTGGCAGGTTGAGAAACAGAGACTGGCCTGGAAAGTTGGTAGGGGTATTAAGGTGATTTTTCATGAAACATAGAAACATAGAATTTGACAGCAGATAAGGTCTGCTTGGCCCATCCAGTCTGCCTATTTCTTCCTACCTACTCTATTACATCAAACCATGCCTGACCTACACATTTTTCTCCCTTTCCCTTCCTTTGCTCTATGATTCCAAGACAGAATGTCCTGGAAGGGCTCCCTTCAAAGTCAGTTCAAGTTTTTTGATGGGGGCCAGTCAGGTGAAAAATCAGAACAAAGAAATGTAGAAACTGGCCACTCATGGAAATTTTTTTATTCAAATAAGGCATGGTTAACATTGGCAGACTGCCATGTATACAAGCTGAGCACATAAGAAGACTGTTACAAATAATTTTGATTCTTGAAAGAAAAAATGATGCTTCAAGAGATGCAAGGTGTTCACTAACAGAAAACTAATCAAGTTGACTGATGAATTCTTTAACAGACTTCACAGCCTAGATTCTCTCCCCTGATGAAGCCCATAGTGGCAAAACATTGGGCTTGAGATGAGGATCTTTGCATGATGCAAGCTACAATAAAAGAACCTACTCACAGCGTCCAAGGCGTTATGAATGTGTGTTGTAAAATCAAGCAAGGCAGTGGTCATACTATGTGCCTTCCTGAAGTCATGCTGCCATTGGCACTGGATGTTGTACTTGTCCAGGTATTCTGTCAGTTGATCAGCAACTATACGATCTAAAGCTTTGGGAAGTGGGGGGGGGGGGAATTGATATGTAATGGAAGTTGGAGTGTTGGGAATGGTCTTCACTTTTGTGCACAGGTGTAACAGTGGCAGATTTCCAAGCCTGGTGGAACTGCTTGAGTGTGAGTAAGATGTTTAGGAGTTTGTCGAGGGGGTGTAGGACAGCTTCAAGTGCAAGGTGAAGAAGTTTTAGATCAAGGGTGTCTCTACTTGTTCTGGATTTGCATAGCACCTTCCCTAGATATCTACAAGCTTCATGTTGGAATATCTTTCTGAAATAGAAGGGAGGGGGCAGTAGAGGAGGGGTTAAATTTATTTTGCCAGTGGGCAGAGAGGAGCCAGTGAGGAAATTTGGCAGGAGTATTCCACTGAGATTGGTTAAGCAGAATTAAGGGTGTCAGCAATTAATTTGTGGTCTTGAGTAAGAGTGCCGTTGACCTCTAACATTGTAGGAGGGGATTTATTGGGTTTTCCTGTTAGGTTTTTTATGTTTTCCCAAAATTGTTTACTATTGCCCCAGCTGTTGGTTAGCAGACCTTTATAATACACCTGCTTAACTCTCCGTATCGCCTGAGTGCATTGGTTTCTGGCAGTTTTGTGTCGCTGCATATCAGTGTGGAGTCCAGAGGCATTTGCAATGTGCCAAAGATTGTCCCAAATTCTTCATCATTGTTAGTTAAGCAGGGGTGATCAATGCATTTGTATTCCCTTGGTTTTATTTTCCTGAAGGGGACAAACTGATCACACACCTAATTGAAATGACTGTTAAAAGTAGTTTAGTGCATTGTCAATGCAGGTCATGTAGTTTAGGGGGGACCAGTCAATCATAGAGAGCACATTTAAAAATTCTGGGGACTTTCCTTTTTTTTACTATATGATGGTAGGCAAACTTGGTTTTAGGTTTGAGCACTTTATTGGACCACTGATAGAGTACAGAGGAGTGATCGCTTAAGGTGTCGGAAAGGACATGCACATTGAAGACTCTACTGGGATGGGTGATGAGAATCCAGTCCAGTAGGGAGCTGGAGCCAGTTCTGCAGGTTATTCTAGTAGGGCAGGTAACCATTTGGAAGATGTCGATAGAGGCAAGAGCATCTTTAAATGGATCGGCTTCTGGGGCAATCCAATTAATGTTGAAGTCCCCCGACATTACTGTCTCAGTGCGATGCTGGAGTTTTTCAAGGTACTCAGTAATCATTTTAATGCCAGAGGCCAGATCCTGCAGTGGGATATAGACAGATATGACTGAGGAATTTTCTATGGTGACCAAGGATGACTGACTGCAAGCATTTGGGACGAGCAGGCAGGTGGTGCTGTTGGGTGGACATGGCTTGCGAGGGTTTCAGTTACATAAATGGCACAGCCACCTCCTTGCTTCCCAACATGGTCAAGCCTGAAGATGGCATAGCCAGGGATTGCTACTACATTGTCTGGCACCTTGGGGGGTAGCCGGGTTTCGCTATTTGCTAAGATGTCCGGTTTATTTATGGATACCCAGACTTGGAATTCATCAAGTTTGGGCAGAAGGCTCCTAATATTATTTGAGGTGAAAGTGAGGGAATTTAGGGGAATTATGTGGGTGAGTGGGTGTTGTTTGGGGACCTGGGTTGTGGTGGATATTTCCTGAAAGAAGTAGTAATAGCAGAATAATCCTAAAATGGTAAAGCAAGGAGTTGATTGTGTTTAAGCAGCTGCCATTTGGGGATTCTATTTAAATATGAGTTGCTGATAGGGGAGATCAGTGATAGGAAATTGCAGTACTCCAGTGGGTGGATTCTTATACACTCAAATGGGGAAATCACAATGGTTATCCCAGTAGAATGAAAGTCAGAGTACAGTGTGCTTGTGGGATGTCTCTGATAGATATGATGCATGTAGGCAGTGTGGGGGGGGAAGGGCCACAGTAAAGGAAGAGGGTAAAATAATAAGAAACAAGCATTTATCAATGCCAGAGTTCATTGCTGGGATTGCTGTTGGTACGCACTGATTGGCAGGACTACAGTTCCCAGCAGAAAGAATAAGTTATGCCACCAAGTTCACATTCCATTGAAATACAGTGAAGTGCATACCTGTTTCATCAATTCGTGATCTGGCTTTGAAGAGTGACAATGTGTCTGTGGTTCAGAGAAGATGAGGGCACTGGAGCCCCACCATGGGTTGGAGGGGACATTATTTGTTAGAAATTGTAATGCCCCAGGCATTTGTTGGTATTTGTGCCACAAATTTTCAGCATGCCCCTTTGTAACCCCCACCTCATGAAAGCATTTGGGACCTCTGCTCATGAACAGTGGCACTGTGATTTTGTTAATCTGTGCCGAACATTGATTTCGCACAGCGACCATGCCATTCTGCACTAGATGTGCAAAAACACAATTCGGGCAGGATGTGAAAAATTAAAGCTGTACCATTCATAGGGAGGTGTGAAGAGAAGGCAGTGTTGAACATCTGGAGTGAAAATATTAAAAATGCTCAAACGTATGAGCAAACATTGAAACTGCACAACGCATGCTCATAACAGTCATTTGGTGGAATAATTTCATCAAAATTTCAACATAGGCATTTTGTGACCTCCACTCATGAACACTGTCACTATGATTTACTTACTTTGTCCTGAATGTTGATTTTCCTCAACAACTGTGACATTGTGCATCAGATGTGTGAAAACACGTCAGGCAGGATGTGAACAATGATGGCTGTGCTGTTCATAAGAAGGTGTGCAAAACTGACAATGCTGAAACTCTTGAGTGAAAATATTGCAAATCCTCAGCGTTAAGCGTGTGCATGGAAACTGCTCAATGCAAGCTTATAAAAGAGTCATTTTATGAACTTTTGTCACCAAATTTTCAACATAGGCATTTTGGGACCTCCGCTCATGAATGATGTCACTGTGATTTTATCATCTGTCCTGAACACTGATTTCCCACAGTGACCGCGCTATTCTGTGCCGGAAGTGCAAAAACACTTTTCAGCCAGGATGTTGAAAATGGCAGTTGTACTGTTCATGAGCAGATGTAAAAAAAATACCAATGTTGAAAATCTGGAGTGAAAATATTACATATTGGTGACGTTACGAATGTGCTTTGAAACTTCGCAATGCACGCTTGTAACACAATCATTTTTTGATTTATCATTAAATTTTCAACATAGGCTTTTTGGGAACCCACCTCATGAACAGTGACACTGTCATTTCGTTAATCGGTCCCAAATGTTGATTCCGTGCAGTGACTGAAAAATCACCTTTTGGGACTGAATAAACACATGACAGTGACTGAATTTATGAGGTGGGGTCCCAAGAACCCCATGTTGAAAATTTGGTGCCAAAATTCACAAAAATGGCCAAGCTATGCAACAAAGTTGAAAAAAAATAAACATGTATGCCAGTATACAGCTTACCATCATTTCTTCAGTTCGCGGTCGGCTTTGAAGAGTGCAGATGTGTTCCCGGTCCACTGAAGATCGTCGTGCCATGCTCCAGAGGTAAGTATGGGGTGAGGGGGATGCAGGGAGGTGGGATGCACAGTGGGTGGGTGCGGGTTGTGGGAGGGGGAAAGAGACTCAATGAGGGACTGTTTTCTAGTTTACAGGTTTAAAAAAAATGTAAACACATCACGGGAAGGTTTTCTTTCTTACAGGATCTTTTGGCACACTGGGGTGGGCTCCAGTGTGCTACCTGAGTATTTTTTGGGGGGGCTATAGCTGATTGGCTATAGCTGGGGATTGGGCACCCCCACTGGCACATACAGAGTAGAGGGGGCAAGAACCAAGGGGGATTGGGGGCCGATGGAGAGTGGGCTCCCTGTCAGCAAATGAACTGGGAGGAGGCATACTGACAGGGGGATTGGGCACCCCCATTGTTTTTTTTGGTTTTTTTAAGTGCAAGGGGGCATGCGGAAGGCCTGGGCTCAGTGCGTTCACACTGCTGTAAGCTACAGTAGTGTAAATGTGCAACCAGGAATGCAATGCAGGAATGTAACTTCAAAGAACTGAGCTGCACCACTATTGGTGTGGCTTCATCTTTTGAAAAGTTGTCCAACTCAGCCCAAACAGCTGAAAGTGAGTCATCGTCAGCCTGCTGACTGATTCACCTGCTGCTGTCCTGCCCCTAGAAATGGAGCTCTCCATTGGGCACACCCCTATAAAGCACCTCTTATAGCAATGAGTTTGTCTGTGCCTGTGCCTACAACAAACTCAAAAATAGAAGGGATAAAGTCGTAGGCTGATACATTGTGACTACAGCAAGTGAAAGGTGTAGCTAAAGGGAGAGTAGTTATAATTTATTGATCCGTAGACTGTACTGCAGCGAGCAGTGAAAGAAAGCTCATACAGGTGTGTCTATGGTAAGAGGGGAAGACAAGTCTAGAAATTTGCAGTTGCTGAAAATAGATAGAATGGGCAACTTAACTTAAAGCATGAATATTTTATACACTAACTTTATCAGATTGCTCTACTTAATTAGCGGCAGTAACTACTTAAAAGAGACTAAAACTTTTTCAGGCATGTGCTGCTGAAAAATGTTGCTGCTATAGAACAGGACAAGTTAAAATATTGTAGCAGAGAGTCTTTTGAAAAATTGGCACAAGAGATGCTGATTCAGCTAAGACCAAAGGTTAGTCCAATCAGGGGGATGTAGAGGAGTGGCTACAGCCAATAGTGGTGTCTCACTCAGCTGCAGGCAGCCTGTGGGCATTCAGAAATGAGCAACTTGAATCCTGATGTGGCGTATCTGGTTTGGGGTGGGCAGGCAACGAGGATGGCTTCACCAGTGGAGATCCTTGTCGGTGTGTAAGCAGTGGAGCACCTGCAGATCTGTGTCCTGGTTCGGAGAAGGTGGGCAATGAGGACAGCTTCACTGTTTGAGTTCCTTATCGGCTTGTAAGCTGCAGAGCACCTGCGGATCTGTGTTCTGGTTCAGGGTGGGCGAGCAATGAGTAGAGCTTCACCGGCTGAGTTCCTTGCTGGCTTCTAAGCCATGGAGCATACATGGGACTGTGTCCTTCTGTTACTTCTGTCTTGATGTTCCATCTTGAACTCATCATTGTGACTTCTATGATGCCCTATCCTTTCCCCCTCTTGCCAACAGGTACCTCACTCATTGTACCAAACTCACTGCTAAATCTTGGCTTGGTGAACTCCCCCCACCTCTCATGCTCCCTCTCAACCCCTCCTTCTCCCTCCCACTCCCTCTGATCCACTGACACTCGCACTTTTCTGGTCCCCCACCAATCCACACTCATTGGACAGTCTGTATTTGCTCATCACTTCCCTAAAGTCTGGAACCCTCCCCAAATATGGCATTCCTCCTCCTCCCACTCCCTTGCCTCTGCCTTACATAACTATCTCCCCTCTAGCTGCTCCTGTTTTAATCCTCCTTAATGTCCTCCTATGAGTCTGGTCCCCAGCATGTCACCCTATCCCCCCTAAGCCCCACCTCTTTGCCTATACCTCTGTCTCACACCTGCCTCCCACCCCCTCTATCTTCTCTCACTGACTTATTCACCTAGTTCTGGCCCTGGCAGGGTTCTCAGCATCCTGGAGGGGTTAGTTCTAGGAATGCCTCTTCCTTCCCTTCTCCCCCTCATCTACCTAGCTACCCCACCTCCACCTCCCTCCCCCTCTACTGTACCTCCACTGTACCCCACTACACTTAAGTAGGCAGCCCCTGTATCTATAGGCACTGTCTTTAATTACTCTCACTTTGTCCCTATGCTTATTGTACTGTCAGAGCTGTTGCTTCAGCTTGCCCTAGACCTGTGATATACATATCACTCATTTGAGCTTTGCATATGTTTTTGCTGGTAATGTTCTGGCTTCCCCTGTCCCATTTGATTTTCCTTCACCAGCACTTCAATTGTATAATTGTACTGTTTACC
This sequence comes from Neoceratodus forsteri, assembly GCA_016271365.2. Taxonomy (NCBI): domain Eukaryota; kingdom Metazoa; phylum Chordata; order Ceratodontiformes; family Ceratodontidae; genus Neoceratodus; species Neoceratodus forsteri. The sequence goes on from CM057458.1 coordinate 325,245,012, forward strand.
TGTTTCTTAATTGTAATGTCAATCCAGCAGTTTGTCAGCAATATTGTGGTTTTAATCTCTGTACCTAAATCTCATTTATGTTTATGGAAATTGTATGTATAATCTTTGTATTACATCTCCTTAACCCCCACCCCCACCGAGGTTGCACCATGAGACGAGCAACTTGTTGTTTAGTGTGCCTTCCTGGTGAAACATTTCAATAAATAAATAAATAAATAATGGTGGCAGACTTGGTGGCCTCTAGGTGGGGGAGTGGTCCCCCGAATCCTAGCCAAATTGGCCCGGAGTCTTGCAACCTCCTCCCTCAACCCAGAGAGGTGTGTGCAGATGGGCCAGCACCACAGTCTACAGAAGGTCTCTCTAAAAACTGCCACCCCACAGCTGCTGCATTGCACCCTTCCCATCATTCTCAACCTCTATTCTCCCTGTGTTACCTGAAGATACTTTTGTGCCCTTATCCCTGATATGGTATTTCTAGTTTTCTTTTTTTGTTTATTTCTATTTGTCCTCCCCCATGCCTTGGTTAAATCTTCATATACTTCTACTCTAGTTAGGGTGTTGCTCTTTTTCAAAGTGTTGGACTACCTTTGACCTCCCACACTTCCCAGCAGTGATTGTTACACAGAATCAAACAGGCACCTTGTCCATGTCAACCAGCAGAGTCCTCTGCTTCACCATTTCCTTCTGCTGACACCTGACGATGCCTACAATGCCAGACACTGGTTCCACTCCTTTACTGTTCCACTCACTCGCTGGACATGAACACGTGGGACACATTGGCAGTGGCTGATTTTGTGACCACCAAAGAAATATCAGAAATTAAAACCATGAATAGTAATTAATTTTTTGAATGTGTTCATGTGTGTACGGAGAAATGAGATGTAAGAACATTTAATTATTCATTTATTTTTGTTTAAATTGTAAGGGAGCTTTACATTTTAGGTTCTAGTGGAAGGTTTTCAGTGGCTAAAGGTGGCAGCCATGTTTGTTATGCTATTCAGTGATAAGTGAAGTGGGTCACAACTTCCGTATGCAATTTCCCAAATTCCAGATCCCACTGCCTGAACTTTTTCCAACCTGTGCATCTCTGAAGGGTAACATATGGGTCTCAGAACTTTTTTAACCAATCATAAAGCAGAACATTTCCACCCCATTTGATAATATGCACATTAATTCTCCTTTTCAGTCAAAATTCTTATCTTTGTTTATATTGTTATCATTTGCCACCCTTTGCCATTCAGTCCTAAGTTAATTTGCATGGAAAGATGATCCTTGTCATCTAAAGTTCACCAGCTCTAAACAGTAATGATAAAGAACTGGTAATAAACTCTAAACTCTTTCAAAATTCATCTTAACAAAAAATCAAACATAATTTGCCTATGTGAAAGATAAAACTTGGGAGTTAAGTGTTTTAGATTATTTTTAGTGAAGTAAAATTTATTTATTGTGAAAAGTGAAATTCGTTCCCTATTGCATATATTGTGCTGTGAACTGTATTGTGCTGTGAACCACAAGTCTGAAAATGTTCCCCTTGTTTTCTACATTGGTAAATGTGTATTTACTATTTTAATGCAAATGTATATTATCGAAATGCTAAACAGGATCACCTTGAAAACAAGTCCTTTTGGTCCTAATGGTGTCAAGATATCATCTTTCTGTATAAAAATAAAGTTTTTACTTACTTACTTACCTACTAGCATCTTTAGCTCAGTTCTTTGCTGACATCACAATTTTCTGGTTCTGACACCACAGATTGTTGTTATGGAAATACTTATGATGTCACAGTGGACTGTGACTTCATTGATGATTAAACTGGAGATATAGATCAGCTTGAGGGGATTAGGTTCCTGTTTCCATGTGAATGAACCTAGCAATGAAGAACAGAAAGAAGAGAAATGCTGAATGCTATTAAAATATAAGCTGAAATATATCTCAATATTATGCTTCTCCAAGTGTGAAGGTAACAGTCCAAGTGACAAGCCATCATGGTTGCTGGGTTCACACTAATGTTTGTTGATCTTGTGGATGCATTTCCAGAGTAGAGACATTGTGAAGTTTTAATTCACTTGCAAAATTCAAGTGGATTGTAGCAATGTGTCTTCATGGAGAATTTGCAAATGTTTGTGCTTATGCTGAAAATTCACTTTTCTGGCTACAGATTGTAACTTTACCTTTAACTTCTCTTTTGGTGTTACCAATGGTGAATTATTTTGAAAATGAGGTTTTTGGTAAACAACTTTACTCAAGGTCATATGGAAGTGACTCTGCAGGTCACATGGTAAATCTCTATACACTAACTGTGCCTGACTTGCTTCATGTTCTTCATTTCTATCCAGACTAAAAGAGGAGAAGGAGACCCTGGACCAGCAGCAACAGGAGTAGGAAAATAATGAGGAAATGCAGCCCTCTGATCTCTCTGAGATGGAGTAGCCAAACCCCCCTGTGCCTCTGAATCATGGTTCTACCACTGGCACCAGCTCCTCTACTAGCAGAGGAGCCCTGGTCATCATCCTTGGACTCCTTTGTTCTTCCACCACCAACAACTCACCATTACAAGACAACAAGAAAGCAGTACCCAAGATCTTCCATTATGTGGGAATGTTTTGAAAAGGAAGCAAGCAACAACAGCATAGTCACTTGCAAGCTGTGCAAGATGCGTGTCAGTTGGGAAAAGAAAGGCACTCATTTTGGCACTGGTGGGCAGTGAACGTATATGCAAATCAGGCACCAGGTGCAGTGGGAGTCACAGCAGCAGGAAGCTGTGAGTGGTGGTGGTCCCTCCTCTGTGCCAGCAGAGGGTCTGCACACTGTTCCCTGCAAGCAGTCATGGCACAAGGAGGGGCAGTGTGCAAACATTAATGCTAATAACCCATCTGCATCTGCTGTGGTTCCAGCAGTTGAACCAGCAGCACTCACACTGCTACCTGCCATGAGACTTGAGCATTAGAGCTCACCAGTCTTCAGGAGGAAATGGAGGCACGGGGTCACCTCAATGGTAGGAGGTGTTGCAACAGATCCTTGGAAATCAGAAGTTGCTGGAAGTCATCATGGCTAAGCTTTTCCATGGCAGTACTAGTGCTCATGGCAGTGATAACTAATTGGTGACAGTCACTGTTTGGTGTTGCAAAAACCAGGGCACTGGACCTCTACACAGTTGCTGCAATCAGTTCTACACAGTGATTATGTGATGTTGTATGCTGAAATGACAATAAAATAATTGCACTGCAAATTATCATTTTGTGTGGCTGTCTGTTCCTACTTCAATAGTTCAGCTGAACACTTTGTTTTACTTGTTGTAGTAGAAATACCTTGTCCAGATTTTTGTTATATAACTATAACTCCTGTTTATACTGCTTCTAGTCTTTCCTTCAAAGTTTCTTATTTGTCTGTTTCTAAAAAAATATAAATGATTAAAAGGTTCAAAATCTAAAAACAATTTGAATAGATATTTACTTTTCACTGCATTATTTTACATCTGTATTTTTGTACTGTTCTGGTATTATCTTAAACAAAAACAAACAAACCAAAAAAAAACAGTAAAATATCCTCCAAAAAATGTCTATTTCTAATTCCTATCTATGTATTCTGTAATGAAGTTCTCATATGTCAGACTGAGATATTTTCTGTCTCTCTGTTTCGGTCTTTTTCCTGAATATTTTTCAACTACCAGAATAAATATGTCAGGCTTCTAAAGTTTGCTAGTAGTGTCACACAACACTGCACTGTGTGTCACAATGTGCAAAAGTTGTAATGCAGTTTGTGTTAATAATATATTACTCACATTGCACTTTAATTATGTTCTCCCTGAAGTTTTCTCAAGTACTGACCAAAATTTGTCAGATTGTTACATGCTGTCACACAGTAGTGCACAGTGTACAGTATAACTGCCCCAAATACTCTTGTTGTAACGTAATTTGTTTGAAAAGCACAATATACATAAATTTAATATTCCAATATTTTGTGGCATGAATAACAATATAAATAGGTCACGCTGCTACATGTATCGCTGTTGTGAATTTTTCTTATGATATCCTTAAATGAGATGGGCTTGCTTCCCAAAGTTATACAGTATATGCAGCTGGTGCTGTGCTGTGCATGTCTCCAATCACAGCAATTGTCAAGATGCACTTTAGTGCCTGGAAAAGTAATGAATTTTCATGGCTGGAGAAAGTCTCATGATGCCCTAAAATGAGATATGCATCCATAATTGATATATGCTGCTGCTAGCTGGGTCTGTGCCATGTAAGCCTCCAACCACAGCAACTGTCAAGATGCACTATAGTACCCAGAAAATAATAGTGAATTATTATGGCTGGAAAAAGTTTTTTTTTTTTTTTTTATTTGTTTAACCAGGAGTAGCACACTAAGCTGAAAACTTTTTTACAGGTGCGATCTGGGAGCATAGGGAAGTTAAGTGACTTGCTCAGCGTCACACAGTATGCAAGTGGAAGCTGTGAGATTCAAACCCAGGTCTGGCCTGCTGGATGTCACCAGATTTGCAGCTCAGAACCTTAAACCACTGCGCTATACTGCCTCCCTCATGATGTCCCCAAATGAGATGTGCTCCCATCATTTATATACTGCTGCTAGCTGGGGCTGTGCCATGTGAGTCTTCAACCACAGCAACTATCAAGATGTGCTTTGGTGCTCAGAAAATAAGAGTGAATTATCTTGGCTGGAAAAAGTCTCATGATACTCCAAAATTAGATGTGCTCTCATAATTCATAAACTGTATGCTGCTTCTGCTGGAATTGGTGAAAGCAGTCTACAAGAACTGGATATGGATGATAATGTTCAACTTGAGTATCACTTTCCAGTGACCAACCAGCAAAAGTAAATAATTTTGTTCCCTTTTCTGGCTTGTGGTGGGTGGGGGATTTTAAACCACTGCATTTCTAACCATCTTTTGTTACTGCTTCTCTCTCTATGCAAGTATTTATCACTAGGGTGATTAAATCCTGTTGCTGCATGGGTCTTGCCCAGATCTGGTTATTAAACCTTTTGTTTTTAATTTTTTTAAATGTTATCCATATCCATATGTCACTCTATAACTGTTGTCTGTTCCTGTTTCTCTTGTTTCAGGTATTTTTGAGGTACAAGACAAATTATAGAATGAGGCAGTAGCATGAGCTGGGTGATTATTATTAATGCTGGATACATAGGATGTGTTGGCTTTATTAAGACCACACACTGTGGCAGAGAAGCTGGAGGAGGTGGTCCAAGCATAAATCAGCAAAGTTGACCACATCAGTGATCTGGTAGAGAAGATGGCAATGACTTGCTTGCTGTAGGAGGACAAGGCATTCATCTTGATGACAGAATGTGAAGATACATGGGCCCAATTTTAAAAGGTCCTTAGAACGACATCAATTGCAACACTCTAAGGGTTGTGACAAACACCAGGTGCACCAGGGATCCTGCACCCAATTTTACAAAAAGCAGGATCACTGCACCAAACTCCTTGGGTTTTCCTCAAGTGACCAGCTGCACCAAACAGGTGGCACATCAGCAGACTTTGCATAGGGATCTGACCCTCCCCCCCATGCAGTGTAACACCTGAAGGGCTGGGATAGTGTAAGGGGAAGTAACACCATGCCAGGAGGGGGCCAGGGGCATAAGGGGCATGGGAGGTGGGGTGTCACAGCAAAGCTGGGCATCAGCCACAGTGATGTGGCACCCAGCAGGATGGCATTGCAGTGTGTTGAAATATAATTATCATTTCTGAAATAAAACTGCCCATACTGTACTATCTTCATTGGTAGTCTAGTGCTCCCACTGTGATCCCCGCTGGTTATATATAATCCCTGGTGGTGCAGTGGACCCCCACAACTAATCCTGATCTCCTCTGAGTATAAAGAAACATGTGTCCTGGTCCTATAACACCCACCCCAATCCCTGATCTCACCTGATAGAAAATGCAATAGTCCCCAGTGGTCTAGTGGACCCCCACCGTGTCAGGCACTGCCCAACCATCACACTACCTCCCAACCCTGGCACAGTCCTGAGACTGGCACAGCCTTCTGCACACCACCACCATGTCCAGACATAGAATGCATTCTCAATGACCTTGTATTATATACAGTACGTGATCACTGAGATCAAATTCTGTGATTGGCCATGGTGGTGTGTGGAGGCTGTGCAGTAGCAGGATCATGCCAGGGATGGGAAGAGGGGACTGGGGTGGTTGGACAATACCTGACGGGATGGGGAGGGTGGGGGATCCACTAGACCACCAGGGACTATTATCGCATTTTTTATTGGGTGAGATCAGGGATCGGGGGTGGGTGCTATAGGACTGGGACACTTGCTTCTGTGTACTCAGAGGAGATCAAGAATCATGGGTGGTGGTCCACTAGTCCACTACACCACCAGGGATTATATGTAACCAGTGGGGTTTACTGGGGAGCACTAAACTACCAGAGAAGATAGTACAGTATGGGTTTGCTGAAATTCAGAAATGATAATTACATTTCAAGACACTGGAATGGTACCCGTCTGGTTCCACATCACTATGGCTGATGCCTAGCATTGCCCTGACACACCAGCTGTCACCTCTCATGACCCTAGTATGCCCCTACTGCCACCTGTACTACTGCACTCCTCTGGCACAACCCACGTAGACCACCTCCTGGCTGCTCTAACTGGTATCCCTTATAGCATCCATGGTGGGGCTTGCAAAATCCCCAAAAAGGGGATGTTGCAGCCCCACCATGGAACAAGCCCCTTTGTGATGTGGTGTACTGGGTTATTTGCTGCAACACTGGCACAAGGTGGCTTTGGTGCAGCATTGTTTGGATCAGATGCAGGCTACTTAAGAAAACTGCATTTGACACAAGTTATTATACAAGTCACCACTTGCATCAAACTCTTTTGCTGCAAGTCCCTTGCATCATTCTAACCTGTTTGAAAATATTTAGACTGTAGTACACTCTCTGTTGTGTTACAGACTTCAGTACACCTGAAAAAGGAAGCCAAAATTAAAATTTAAGAGAAATAATGAGATTTTAAAAGGATACCAACCATCACATTGGTGATGGTCCTGCCTTGAAAGACAGAGATGGGGGAGGCAAAGGAAAATAATTTTTGCTTCCTCAATGAGAAGACAGTGGGACAGAAGGAGACCCGTGAAGCAAGCGGTGGGCAAGGGGTCCTGTGTGGGTGGGAGGGCATAGGTGTGGGAAATTTACCTTGATCGGAGACTAGGGTGGGAGAGGGCCCACTATACTACCAGGGAATTTTGTACATACATTTACTGTGATCACAGGCAACAGGGGGGTGCCACTAGACCACCAGGGCAGGTCATCCTAGCAAGTATCAGGAAACTGTGTGGGAAGGGAGAACACTAGATCAACAAGGATGGTCATGTACAGTATATATCTCAGGGACTGGGAGGGCCACTAGACTACCAGGTTCCCTGTTCTACGTATATTGCGCAATCGCGGATGGGGGGGCAGGTCCAGTGAGTGCTTGTGGATGGTGTTCTGGGTGGGTGGGTGGCCACCCACGGCTGGGCTGCTGTGTTGTGTCCTGCAGTACAGCAGCCCACCTGTGGATGGCAGGGTTTTGCTCCTATTCTGCACGGGCTCAACTTTGAGCCCCCCTCTGTGGCACAGTGCAGGGGTGCACCAGCATATGAACCACACATCCTGGGCTGACTATCAGCTTGTGCCACATATGCATGGGCACACCCCCTGCATCTGCACCTCATACAATTACATTGTGCCCTGGCACATCGGGACTTGTGCTGTGCCAGGTAGCCTTCTCAATATCCCACTGAGGTGCAATGCAGGGTTGCGCCAGCACAACTCTGTTGCACCAGGTGCAACCCCTTTGAATATCCTGGCCACAGTATTTTCTCAGCAGTTTTAGATTTCAGATTAGAAAGTATATGTGGACTGCCTTTGCTGCTTTTAGCTGCAGGTTCTAATACAGTATGTTAAACAAATCAGTGCACTCCTTTTAAAATTCAGGTATATCTAGTGCATTGTCAGAAAGAGTTAGAATGAGTTGTTTAGTTCATCTGTTAGACTGTTTGTACACAGGTTTTTTTTTTTTTTTTTTGAGGATGGAGAGTTAACAGCAGAAAAAAATAGAGGATGGGAACTTGCAACAAAAAATTGTTTATCTCACCCTCCAGGTGCTCAGTAGCTGCTTTTATGTTTTACTTCCTTGAGGCTTTGTTAGTATTTAAATGAGACAGAGACTCAGCTGGCTGAGCAATTAATTTGTAATTCTAAATTTCTAATCCCTGCAATGTGTTCACTTGCTTTTTTGGATTCACTGAATCTTGTTACATATTCATCAATGAAAAGTCTACCCTTGTTTTAGTCAGAACCATTTTCATTTCTCTTGCTTGAAGGAATGCTCAGTTAGATATCTATACAAAAAGTAAAGCTCTCAAACACCCCTAGTATTCCCAAGGTGAAAGACAATGCAGCCCCCACAGTGGAGTATGGAGCTGAATCCCCTTCATTATTTTACTTCCTTTTTCCACTGTAATGATTCCAAATTATTATACTAGCCTCCTTAACGCGTCAGGAATGAGAGGATGGATTATTATTACTTTGATAATCATGTTAAGAGTATTGAAATGATTGGGTAAAGGGAGGATTAAGACTTATCAAAATAGTTATAAAATGAGTAGGCATATTTATCTACTTATGAAGTGAAACCCAAATAACACTCTACTACTTTGTGTAAATAAGTTCTTTTTGGCAGAAGTACTGGACTTATTATTTAACTTTCATATCTACCTGATATAGAAGAGGCTAAAAAAGTTATGACTTGTAACATAAATGGGTTTAGTAATCCAGTAAAAAGAAAGTTTTACATTTTACCAAGAAAAAAAGGAATAAATACTATAGGCCCTATTCAAAAAACTCCTGAGAATGCTGCAAACCCCGGGTGTGCTGAATAGATGGCACATGGGGCTTGCGGTATTCCCTGGCCAGCGATCAGGATTCTCAATCCTGTGTACTGACTAACACAAGTTAGACCAGCTTTTTGTGGTGTAGCTTGCAGCAATATCGGGTATCCTTTTGACAGGGCTTGCACCAAATATTTGGCACAAGCTGCCATAAAGCAGGAAAAGTGTTGCAAATGTGCCCAATCTTCTTGAATCGGGTGCAGTTTGTGGGAAAGATTTTGTTGCAGCTGTGCCCACCACTAGGTTTGATACAGGGCTTGGCACAAGCCCTGCATCACCCACTGTGAATTTGGGCCTATGTTCCTACTAAAGACAGATCTATCCCCAGTAAAAGCTGCTAAATAAAATCATGGGCGGTTACTCACTTTATACCTCCAAATCAAGGGGAACTTCCATTCTGCTAAGAAACAGCTTTGAAGCAACAGTAGAAAATTGTAATTTTAATCAACAAAGGTGTTATACTATAATCCTGTTAAACTATAAGGATAAAAAACTAACTTTAGCATCATTTTATCTATCTAAGGGTAGTCTGATATCAATATTATCTGACTTTTATATGAAACTTGCAGAATTTCCATACAATAACTGGTCAGTGGTGACTCTGATTTGGTTTTTAATAACAAGTTGGATTCTACTGCCCAAAATATTGAATATCAGGAAAAAGACTCCAGCTATCTTACTAGCAGAATGTAAGATTGCAGCAAGAAGGAGAGATGCTGGCAACTGTTAACAGTGCATATTATAATAAGTGTAAGCGCTATTGCTTCTCACTTGCCACAGAGCATAAGGAGCATAAGAAAGGTATCAACAGACATGCTTGAGTCCAAAAGTGCTTTCTTTTTATTTAAAATGCAGTCGTGCAATTTTCAGCCAGAATTACAATATGCTCAAGCAAAACAGCTCCTTCTCCCTCCAGCTACAGTACACAATTGCAGTGTCTGCATTTCCTGATACATGTCATGCCCTCTGGGACTTTATCAAATTTATCCCACAGTTGGTAAAAGAATATGGAGAACAATCTGGATATCTGGTGAACTGTAGGAAGTCTGAGTCACTTCCTATACACCCTCAAAAATGTAAATGAAATTCATCAAAATGTCCTGCAACTTTAAAAAAGAGACCATTATATATCTAGATGTACATTTGTCCAATAAAATGAATCAGTTATTGAATATTAATTTAAATCCCTTATTATATGCCATTAGTCAGGACATAAAAAGTTGGAAGGGCCTTCTCTTATTCTTGCTAGTATGTGTCTAGGTTACAAAAATGAACAATATTCCACATTAGCTGTACCTGATCCAGGCCTTGCTTTTGGTAATTTCTAAATAATTTTTTTTAAAGTGATAATATTGTAAGTAAATTTTTATAGAAAAAATGGTTGCCCTAGGTTGACACACAATAAAATGTATTTGAGACATAAACTTTTGAGTTTAAAATTACTAAATTCCCAATGCTATCTTTGGGCTTCTATGTTAAAACTATTGTGAGAACTATGGAGTGATACTCCCTTGGGCATACAGTATTTTGAAAGGGGTGAACTCTCTCATTTAAATGTTGCCCATTTTCTGTCTCAAAACCTGAACAGCAAAAAACCCTTTGGACAAGAAAATTTATTTTTTAAGAATGTATGCATAGCTTGGAATAAAATAATGAAAGTTACTTGCATGGATAATAGACTTAGTAAATCAGCTACTTTTTTTGGTAATAATTTCCATTCCACATTTACCTCTCCATATATTAGTAAATGGTTAGATTACAAAATGTTCTCAATTATAGCTCTTTTTGATAGACTAGTTATTAAATCATTTCAGCAGTTGTAGAATCAATATGGTTTTCCTCAAAATATGTTTTTTAGCTATTTGCAAGTATGTTCTACTTTGAGGAACTTGATCAGAAAATATAAAATAAGATTTGATAATACCCCCCTTCCCCTTTGGAGTTATTAGATCTGTCTCCAAATAGAATCATGTTGATTCTAAATTGTATATTTTTGTTGTCAGTAATACTAAAACTAATTTGCAGATTATGAAACAAAATGGGAAGTGGATTTACAAATTAATATATCCATTCAGAAATGGGATGCTATAAAAATGAATGTGTCTGTTTAGAAATGGAAAGCTATGTGTACAACATGGAAGAGCTGTACAAATAACAGAGTGAGTAAATAAAATACATTTCTATATTCTTCATAGAATTTATTTCCCACACCACCTAAAAAATGTAATAGTGATGTATTTCCTTATTGTAACAGAGGATGTGGGGAAAGACAAACTCTGTTTAGCTAGTGGTCATGCATCCATTTATAAAGGTGTTCTGGAAACAGGTTATGAGGCAGATGAATACATTGTTAGATAGTAAATTTGAATTTGAGCCAGAACCATGTCCATTTTCTATCTCCTCTGTTCAATTCATTCCAGAAGATAAAAACACATTTTTACTTCACATTGTTTTAAGTACATAAAGATGTGTTACTCATATGTAGAAGGATCCAATAATTCCTAGTACTGGATTGTGCAAAAATGTGTTTTTAGAGTCCATGTGACTGGAAAAAAATCATTATTACATGAAAAAGCAAACTTTAAAACATTGGGAATTGTGGGCCCCAGTTCAGAAAGTGATTGAGGAAGGTAGATGTTGTAAAAATAAGCTTTTTCAAGGCTGTGGGTGTGCCCTTCACTCAGATGGTCCAATTAGGTATCCTTAATCTGTTTCTGGGTTCCATAGTGATCAGAGTACTTGAATTTAATATCCCGCTGTTCTGCATTTTTGTCCTGATGTATCACTTAACTGTATTTACTAGTGTGCATTTATTACAGTATTTTAAGATCTAACCTTTTTTGATGTAATTGGGAAAAGGTTTTCACCCTAATGTATTTCGAACTATCATTTTTGCCAATATCATGATGAATGTTTTTCAATATAATGTTGTATATGTGTTTTGAAAATGAATTAAAAAATGGTATTAAAAAAGCTATAGTAACACCAGACTGACAAAGATAATTTACTAAAACACACAAAACTTTTCTTCAGAAATAAAATAACAAATCACAAACCACAGAAAAAGTAAATAGGAAGAACTTATACAGAGGTAGCGGTGATCTTTGGGGTGGTTGTGCAGCTGCTAAATAAATATTTCAGGTACAGATTGTAGAACGCACTTACCCCTGCTCAGGAGACAGGCAATAGATTTTTAAAGAGCAAGTTCTAACCTCCTGTAATTTCTTGTATCTTCCCCAAATGGCACCATAAAATGTGTGATATAGCGTTTCCCCTTCTTTAATTTTAAAAAATGAATTTCTAAAACAATCTAATTCTTTTGTTTAGTTTACTCCATCCAGCGGCAGTCACCGATGCACGTTGAAAATCTGTGCTTGCATATGTCTCTCATTACTGGGTTGCTTGAATCACTAAATGAACAGCAGTTAGCACTCTGCATCCTAAAGCTAGCATTACCTTTGTCAGATTTTCCATCGTAGCGCAATGCGGACTACATGCCCTTCACAGTGTGCTGTTTATTTGTTTGTCCTCATCCTGCTAACCGACTTGTTATATGCTGGATGTATTCTGAGGGTCCTTACCTGCTGAATGAACTGCAGCTGCTGTTTTTATTATGCGCTCTCTATCATATTAAGCTTCTTTACCTGCTTACTTGCTAACAGTTCTGATCCTTGTGCTGAGTGTTGTGAGGCATTGACAGTTGTACAGTATCCCGTATTTCTAATGAAGCAAAGGGCTGGTAAAAATAAGTGGGCAGTGTCTCTCTAATTTCTCATTTCAATACCATTGCTCCCATTGTACTTTGCCACTAATACTGTCATAATTGTCAATGTTGTCTGGCATTTTTAGCATAGGGCATAGGGCAGGTGAAACTATGTGATTTTACTGCCATCTCTTATTTGGTCATGTCTGGCTAATATTCTTGCTAATTTCTATCCCACTGCTACTTGTCAAGATTTTCCTTTGCCGATGCCTCCCCCCCCCAGCTGTCATAACTCTGCCTTCCTTGTATGACTCAATTGTGCTTGCCCTGTGCTACAGTAAGTCATAGCGGGACAGTTACTGCTTTGCTACGAGGTTCATTTTATGATTCATTTTATGTCTCACCTGTACAGATTTTAAATTTTTCCTATACTGCTGCACACGTCCTCATTCGCTCGGCCTGCTATTTTTATTGCAGGCTTGCTGTGTAGCGTGCACCATTATTTTGCTTATTGTTGCCCCAATATTGTATGTGGCATAATTTCTAATCATACCAGGCTGCTCCTTATTTCTGCCACTGGCTCTAGCCATTTGTACATTGAGTCCAAGGTGTTGTTGCTTGTTATACTGCTCTACAGTATCCTGATTTCTTATTGTTTATGATTCCAGTAATTTGCTTGCCATGACTCCAAGTCCCATCTAATCTCCTAAGCAGTCTCCTGTCATGCCATAAAACCTATACAGTGGTCACCCAGTCACAGGTGCTGTGACTGTCTTTTCATTGGGAGCTCTCCACATTCATCTGACACCCTACTTTTCTTTACCCCTTTAGTATACAGCATATCAAATTTAGTTCAGCAGTTCAGTGTTCTCCTGTTTTAGTACGCAAATCACACCTATCCCTTTTATTACAAATAATTCAATTTTCTTTATGTGTATGTCTATATGTGTGTATTTTGTTGGACTATGAGCAGATTTCTACAGTTAACTGTATGTCCTATTCTATTCATTAGTATATTAATAGTAGTACTGTAATAGTAGTACTGTAAAACTACTGTCACATATTTACTTGTTGCCACATTTTTAGTTACCCTGCCAGTGTACCAGTTATCAGTCTAGGCTGGCTAGTTTTAATCCTAACATTGTTTACCATTTCTATGTTCTGCAGAGTTTCATCTACTGTGTCTGTAGTTGTTTTGTGTCCACTTTATGAATTTGATTGCAGTCAGACTATACATACCATATTGGTGACATCACAATCACTATTGGTAATTAATAAAACTGTTTCTGTCATTGTGTTTGTGCGTCTGTGTCTAATTTTTTGAGTACATTGTTTGCTTCCAGTTTGTCTGATAGTTATTACCATGCCAAAGTGTTGTGTTGTGGGGGGCTGCAGCAATACAAATGCTGACAAGGTCAGTCTACATTACTGGCCTAAGTAAGAGAAGCTCTGAAACAGCTGTGACAAGTTTGATTCATCAACATGCAAAATATGGTTGCCGGGCTCAAAAACAAGTGGCATGCACATCAAGGCTCCAGATGATTTCATCAACTACTGTATAACCAGTGGGCTGCTGGCTACAAGAAGAAATTAGACTTGTTACCATCTGCTGTTCCCACTATCAAGCCAAAACTGTCAAGACCTTGTTCCTCTTCTGTTCACATTGACCAAAGTCACAGGAGATCGATGGTCTCCAGCCCTCATAAAGCATCCATGAAGCTCAAGCTTCAAAGGGTAAGTCTCCAACAGTATATACATCCTAATATTTATGTATTTGTTTATGCTGCCAAACAACAGCCCAAGTCATGGTTTGTTTGTGCTTTGCTTATATCTACATCAGGTTGCACAGTGTTGTATATTTTTGGGGTTGGAGTCACACATCACTGCTGGAGCACCCACAGTGGAGACTTTGTCTACACCAGAGGCCTGGATAAAGTGCAATTTGTTTCCCAACACCCTCCCAGCTACTGTGCATCCAGTGCTCTCCAGTGCACATTTCTGGCATGCAGTGCCAGCTGGGTGGAGACTGTTGCTACAACCACCAGTTGTAGCATAGGGGCTACAACATTTTACTTTATTCTCCCCACCCACTCTAGACATGAGTTGTGTGCAATTCAAGACATAATCCATACTCCCTTGTGCATTCCCCCTATATATGGTGCATGCATCATCATCGTCAAATCACTGCCATTCCCCCCACTGTCAGTGGTAGCAAGTATTCTGTGGATTCCTGAGTTGCCTCCACTCACCCAGCTCTATGAGTACCTGGTCCCATTTCACAACTCCTGTTCCCACACCATGAATCTTCAGTGTGCATGACTATGATCAATGACCTAGATATTCATGTTTCCTCCTATGTCTCCCCCCCCAAGAACATTGGTGCACCCCCCTTGGTCACTTTGTTTTGTGCTTACCCTGCTGGCCAATTGTGTCATGGTACTTGGCATCACAAAGCCACATTGTGCACATCACACAATCCATATGACATAAAATATGTAATCAAAATCACTGCTGTCTGTCACAAAGCATAGCACAATGGGTGGGGGTTAGGGCCATTGCCATGCTGGAGATCATGGGCAGAGTGAGTGATCACTGGCAGAAGGCACAAGGTGATGGTGCCATTGTACAAAAACTGGTCAGGACACAACTACATCACAAAGAGCAGTTCTGGTGTCCACATCCATGCAAGGATATTGGCACACTGTAGGTTGGATGTGTTCCTTGCCCAGCTAGTGACTAATCTGACGGGGGGAGCATCCTGCATATTGTCCAATAAGACATGGAGCTCATCAGGGATCTAGTTGGCATGGTATAACACACAATAGCAGTACTTGTTGCTTTCTGAGGTTCATAATTTGTTTTGATGGAGCTGAGATTGGCACAGGGTATTAGAGTGGGGGAAGCTCGCCGGATGAGAGAAGAGACAGGGGGTATATGACAGAGGTCTTCAAGTATCTCAAATGCATTAATCTGTAAGCCTTGAGTGGGTTCTTCAGCTGTGGGAAAGGGAGTGCCACCAGGGATCACCATATGAAGCTGGATGGTGGAGGCTGCGTGTGGTAACATGGATGCGCTACTTTACTGAGAGAGTGGTGGAGCCCTGGAATGTGCTACCCAGGAAACAGGTGGCTGTTACTACCATGGTGGAGTTCAAGAAGGGCTGGGATAGGTGTAGGTTGATCCAGGAGCCCCACTGAAAACTTGTAGTCCTTGTTTGTGGGGGGGGGGTGAAAATCTGTGGTCTGCGAAAGGCATTGACACACAAGCAGACTCTATAGACAATAAGGCCTAGTCTGCTGGCTTCACAGTGTGTTAGTATGACATAATGTACCTAGAGCAGGTGTATTGCCCTATATTGATGTACTTCATACAAGTCCTTCAGATTTGTGTCAGAAGACTGTCATACTGTTCAGTCCCAGTTGCATAGTATATGGGGCTGCACAACTGAAGCAGCACACATAGAAACATAGATTTTGATGGCAGATAAGGACCACTTGGCCCACCCAGTCTGCCCATTTCCCTACCTAATGGATAAGCTGAAGATCCTAGTTAACCAGCAGCCTACGTCTTCCTACTCCCACCCCCTAGAATTACCTTATGACTGTCCCAGCATGCTTGAATTCCACCACTGTTTTGACTCCACAACCTCTCCAGAAGGCTGCTCCATGCATTCACAACCTCTCTGTGAAAAATACTCCTTAAATTACCTCTGAGCCGCCCCTTCTATCTTCAAATTGTGCCCCTTGTTCTTGCACACCTCTTTTTTGAAAGATGCTACCCTCTTGGACTTTGTTGATTCCTTAGAGGTACTTGAAAGTTTCTATCATGTTCCCTCTCCCTCCTTTCCTCGAGGCTATACATATTCAGCTCCTTAAGTCTCTCTTCATATGTCTTCTGGTGCAGACCCTGCACCATTTTAGTTGCCCTCCTCTGGACAGCCTCCATCCTGTCTATGTCTTTGGGAGATTGGGTCTCAGAACTACACACAGTACTCCAGATGGGGTCTCACCAACTGTCTGTACAGAGGGATAATAACTTCCTGTTTTCTACTGGTGATGCCTCTCCCTATGCATCCCAGTATCCCCCCAGCCCTCCTTTCTGCCCTCTCACATTGCTTTCCCACCTTTAGGTCATCTGATATGACTACCCCCAGGTCCCTTTCCATTTTTGTTGTTGTTAGTATCTCACCCCCCATTGTGTACTCTTCCCCTGGGTTTTTGTTTCCCAGGTGCATTACCTTGCATTTCTTAGCATTGAATCTAAGCTGCCATACATTTGACCATTCTTCTAACCTTGCCAAGTCCCTTCTCATCCTTTCCACCCCACCTTGTGCATCAACTCTGTTGCAGATCTTTGTGTCATCTGCAAAGAGACATACTTTTCCTTCCAGTCCCTTTGCAATGTCACTTATAAAGACATTGAAGAGGACAGGTCCTAATACTGAACCCTGCGGTACCCCACTAGTAACCCCCCTTTCTTCAGAGTGGACTCCATTTACTATTACTCTCTGTGTCCTATTCTCCAGCCAATTCTTTATCCAGGCTGTCATGTTGGGACCCACTCCCAGGCTGGCTAACTTGTATATTAATCCTTTGTGTGGGACTGTGTCAAATGCCTTGCTAAAGTCTAGGTAGGCCATGTCCACAGCCCCTCCCTGATCTACTACTTTGGTCACCCAGTCAAAGAAATCTATCAGATTTGTCTGGCATGACCTTCCCGCTGTGAATCCATGCTGCCTTGGGTCCTGAGCTCCTCTGGCCTCTAGATACTCAACAATTCTTTCCTTCAGAAGTGATTCCATCATTTTCCCTACCACTGAGGTTAAACTAACAGGTCTGTAGTTTTCTGCTTCTGCCTTGCTCCCACTTTTGTGAAGGAGAATCACATCTGCTCTTCTCCAGTCCTTGGGTACCACCCCATCCTCCCATGATTTGTTAAAGAGGGTAGTCAGTGGTGTCACTAGTTCTACCCTTAGTTCTTTTAGAATTCTGGGATGTATCCATCAGGCCCCATTGCTTTGTCCACCTTCAGTTTTAAGAGTTCTTTCAGAACCCTTTCTTCTGTAAATGGGCTGGTATCAACTTCTGTATCCAGAGTGTTTCTACTGTTTGTTTTAGGTACCTCCCCACTTCCTTTGTAAATACTGAGCAAAAATATTTGTTTAGTATCTCTGCCTTTCACAGTCATCCTCTGCCCACCCTCCCTCCTCTTTATTAAGCCTCACTAACCTCCTTGGTCTTCCTTCGCTCCTGATGTACCTATAAAAGGTTTTATCCCCTTCTTAACTGAGTTGGCTATCTTTTCCTCGGTTTGGGCCTTTGCTGTTCTGACTGCCTTCCAGCTTCTTTTGCTTTAACTGATACAATTCTCTGTCCTGCTCCTTCTGTGATTCCTTGTACTTCCTGAATGCTTTCTTTTCTCTTGAACCTTCACTGCCACTTCCTTTGAGAACCATAGTGGTTTCTTACATCGTTTCTTTTTGTTTATTTGCTTCACACAAAGGCTTGTTACCTCTGTGATGGCAGTTTTATTATTCCCATTGTTCTTCCACCCTCCTTCCTGCCCATTTGCTAGTGCATTCCTTAGGCACTCACTCATTTTGGCAAAGTCAGCCCTCCTAAAGTCCAGTACTTTTGCCTTTGTATGGCTTGACTCTATTGCTGTGTTTATGTGAACCATACTGTTCGATGGTCGCTAGTTCTCAGATGGCTACCCACTTCTACATCTGTGATCCTCTCAATCTCCATTTGAGAGAACCAGGTCTAAGATTGCTCCATCTCGGTGGGCTCACATACTAGCTGTCTAAGGCATGCCCTGTAGGGCAACTAGAATAACCCCACTCTTTGAAGTGGCTGCTGCAACTGCACTCCAGTTAACATCTGGCATATTCAGATCACCCATCAGCAATATCTCCCCTTTTTCTGCCATTCTAAGTATTCTTTCTATCATTTCCTTGTCCATTTCCTCCCCCTGAGAAGGGGGTCTGTATACAACCCCTGTGCAGATTGTGGTGCCATTGCCGGTCTCCAAATTTACCGGCAGTGCTTCTTCTCCTCCCTGTTTTCCCTTTTGTTCTGTTGCTTTGATTCCTTCCCTTATGTAAAGAGCTACTCCTCCTCCTCTTTTACCTTCCCTGTCCCTCCTGTAGATAGTGTATCCTGGTATGTTTATGTCCCAGTCATGGTTTTGTGTGTACCATGTTTCTGTGACTGCCACGATATCCAGATGTGGTACACTGTGGTACAGTCTCCCCTCCATGTGTCTTCTCAATACAGCTCTTGTTTACAAATAATGGCATTGCAGGGGTTAAAAATATTTTTTCTGTCTGATCTCATCATGCTAATTACACTTAGTGTGCCTGGTGTCCTGCTGTGTAATTAGCAACTAATCAACTGCTGCAATTACCAGTCTGTTGTCTTAGCCGCTAACCTAGTAAAACATAAGCCTGAGTAATTAGCATGTCACAGTTTGTCTCATTACCTATTCTGGTATTCATCAAGGGTACAGAACTTTTAATTATGTTGAGTGTTCTTCATCTCAGGCTGTGTCAACCACACAGTTGTTTCTGTATTTATATCATTTGTTCAGATACTGGGATTGCACAACTGTCAACACAACACTTTTTCAACTTTGCAGGCACAGAAGCAACACAGTATATTATGTTCATGGGTTGTCTTCTCTTATTCCTCACTACATCTCCTCTATGTTTGGTGCCAGATCTCACATCTCTCTGCCTACCAATGCAGAAAAGGGAGCATCTGGGGATTGACATTGTGTCTTGTCCCATCTTGTGTGTAGAGTAAAAGCAGACACACTTGGCCATATCTTCGCCATGTCAACTGTATGTACCAGCTGTTGGTCCTCCCACACACACTCACACAGAACCTAATCCTGACCCACCCACACCCCACCCAAGGTGTCCCTTCATCAGCTGGCAGCAAAATCAACCCTCATGCCACTACAGCTGTTGTGGGTGCCAGTGAAGTTTCAGCGTCCAATCACTCCCAGGTGGAGCGAGAGCTTCCATGAGGTGGTTATAGTACAGTACGTGCCCAACAACCACTTCCCCCCTTCTGCTCTTTACCAATCCACTGTTGATTGCGTACTGCTACTTGTAGCGTCCATTAATTAATCCTTCAGTGCCACAGTTCCCCCCCCACCCCGTGTTGAGATGCTCAACATTCTCTCCTGTTCTGATGCAGGCTACATTCTGACTGCCAGATAAGGCAGACAGTGTTGCATCCAGCTAGTCTCTGCTGTCCAGTGCTTATCCCCTTTTGCTTCCATCATATGTCAGGACACTGCTTAGTATTAGGGCCATAGAAAATGACTTTATAAAACATACTAGAGGGATGAAGAAAAATAATGCCAATATTGTGAGGATTGTGACAGATGGGTGATGGTTGGGGAAAGAGCATACAGAGGCACTAAATCATTACTTCTGTTCTGTGGTCACAGAACAGAAACGGGATAAGATGCCGTATGGGAATGAGGTTGTAGGCATGGGGCAATGGGTTATTGACATCAGGATTACTTCTGTAATTTTCATAGATTTTTAAACATCCACACACACAGGGGCATAGGATGTGTTCCACAATACTGGAGGATGGTCTATGTCTTACCCCTTTGCGAAAGCAAGCAACTGCAGATGAGCAAGCCTCACATCAATTGTGGCAAATCTCATGGAGACAATACTAACGAAGTGGATGGTGGCCTTTTTTGGTGTCAATGACCTCAAACACAGGTCTCAGCATGGGCTTGTCTTGGGTAGGTCCTGCCAGTTAAACTGAGTTGAGTGCAATAACTTGGTGACCAGTGCACCGGACAATGACCATGCTGCAGATGTCCTGTACTTGGATATCATCAATGTCTGTTATTTGATTCTGCATGGGTGTCAGGAAGGGATAGCTACAATATTTTGGGGTGAGGATAAACATGGTAAAATGGATCACCAACAGGCTGAGAGCAAGGCAGCAACTCAATAAACAAACCCTGGTGTCCAGCAGCCCCTGACCAAAACCCAGTAGGGCTGGCTTGGGCCTAGGTACATCCCTCACTAAGTCTGGCTGGGGCCTTGACATGTCAAACACTGAGGCTGTCTTGTACCTGGACACATCGCACACTGAGGCTGGCTGCGATACAGGCACATCCCAGACTGAGGCTGGCTGGGGCCCTGACTGGCCCTACACTGGGGCTTGCTGGGGCCTGGACTCATCCCACACACTGAGGCTGATTGGTGTCTGGACACATCCCACATGGAGGCTGGCTGAGGCTCAGGCACAGCCCACACTAATGCTAACTGGGGCCTGTACATGCCCCACACTGAGGCTGGCTGGAGCCCCGATATGTCTCACACTGATGCTGGCTGGGGCCCAGACACATCACACACTGAGGCTGGCTGGTATCTGGATACAGAGTAACATAGTATTTGACGGCAGATAAGGACTGATAGGCCCACACAGTCTGCCTGTATTCCTTGCCTGCATCAATGGTCGCTGACCTTACTTGGTCATTGGCTCCATTCCTACCCCCCTCTCAGGTTCCCTTGAGCCTATCCCATGCATGTTTGAATCCCACCACTGTGCTAGCTCCCACTACTTCCTGTGGTAGGGTATACCATGCATCTACCACCCTTTCTATAAAGAAACACTTCCCTCACATTCCCTTTTATCCTGCCTCTCTCCAATTTCATAGCATGCCCCCTCATCCTTGTACACCTTCTACACTAAAAGATGTCTCCCACTTGAACTTTGTTTATGCCCTTCAGATACTTGAAGGTTTTTATCATATCTCCCTATTCCCCCCACACTCCCAGTGTATACATATTGAGGTATTTTCATCTCTTCTTGTATGACTCCTGGTGCTAGCCCTGCCCTTCTTTGTTACCCTTCTCTGAACTGCCACCATCTTGTCTATACCCTTATGAATATGCAGCCTCCAGAACTGTGCTCCATACTCCAGATGAGGACTCACAAGTGTTTTGTACAGTGGCATCACCACCTCCATTCTTCTGCTAGTGATACCCACATTTATGCTGGCTGTATCCCTATCACATCCAAACTGTGGTTGGCTAGCCCTGAGGCAAATCTCACACCAAGGCTGGTTGGGATCTGGACACATCCCACATGGAGGCTGGCTGAGGTCCAGACACAGCCCACACTGATGTTAACTAGGGCCTGGACATGTCCCACACTGAGGCTGGTAGGAGCCCCCATATGTCCCACACTGATGCTGGCTGGGGCCCAGACACATCACACACTGAGGTTGGCTGGTGTCTGGACACATGGTAACATAGTATTTGATGGCAGATAAGGACTGATAGGCCCTCACAGTCTGCCAGTATTCCCTGCCCGCATCAATGGTCGCTGACCTTACTTGGCCATTGGCTCATTTCCTACCCATCTCTCAGGTTCCCTTGTGCCTATCCCATGCATATTTGAATCCCATTGCTGTGCAAGCTCCCACTACTTCCTGTGGTAGGGTATACCATGCATCTACCACACTTTTTGTAAAGAAACGCTTCCCTCACATTCCCCTTTTATCCTGCCACCCTCCAATTTCATAGCATGCCCTCTCATTCTTGTGCACCTCCTATACTAAAAGATTTCTCCCACTTGTACTTTGTTTATGTCCTACAGATACTTAAAGGTTTCTATCATATCTCCCTGTGCTCCCCTCTCTTCTAGTGTATACATACTGAGGTATTTTCATCTCTCCTTGTATGTCTCCTGGTACAAGCCTCACTCATCTTTGTTACCCTTCTCTGAACTGCCTCCATCTTGTCTATGCCCTTACGAATATGTGGCCTCCAGAACTGTACTCCACACACCACATGAGGACTAACCAGTGTTTTGTACAATGGCATCACTACCTCCATTCTTCTGCTAGTGATACCCACACTTAGGCTGGCTGTAGACTGTATCCCTATCACATCCAAACTGTGGTTGGCTGGGTCCTGAGGCAAATTCCACACCAAGGCTAGGAGGTTACAGTCCATGTGCATAACTGGATAAAATGAACAAGGGTTGCAGAGGAGGAAAGGAGAATAGAGGCATTATGGCTGTAGCTCCTAGACTCATGGTGAAGGAAACTGAGGTTTGGTATTGTATCCAGTCTGATGATCTTGAGAGTGACTTAGTGGCACAAATCAGAAAGGAGTGTATAACATGGAAGGTGGTCATACTTGACCGGGGCTGACTGGGGCATTCCGATCATCTCCATTGCAAGGTAACACATGCCCCTGGACGTGATCCCTGAGGTTCTCCAGATGCAGTTGGTCAATAATGTCAATGAAGCGGTGTATTTGGAAAACATGATAAACTTCGTCACAACATGGCTGAGTGGGACACTGCAATGGGTGGTGGTGGGAGGGTTGCCTGCAACTCCAAAGCCTGTAAGGAGGGAGTGGGGGCCACAGAGCCCTGTGCTGGGAGCAGTATTATTTTTGGTCTTCATATCAGAAATTGCGCATGTGGTTGTGATCAAGCTGAGCTTGTTCACAGACAACACCAAAAAGAGATCAGTGGTGGATGGATGGAAGCAGCTCTAGGGGGACCTAAGCCCGCAAAAGGAGTGATCAAAGATGTTGCTGTTGGTGTTCAATGCAAAGAAGTGTAAGGTTATGCACTTCAGAATGAAGAACCCGGGGAGATAACACTTGGGTGGGGCTGTGTGGAAATGAGTAGCACTGAGGAGTAGAAGAACCTAGGGTTAATGGCAACAGGGACAATGAACAATACTGCCCAGCGTAGGACAGTAGCTCCAGAAGCAAAAACAAATCTGCAGTGCATTCTCATTGTGTTTTTGTCCAGGTGAAGAGAGGTGATCTTTACCCTCCGCAGTATGCTGGTAAGGAGCACTTGTGGTATGGAATGCAGTTTTGAGGCACTACCAGAAGCGTTCTATCAGGCTATTTGATGGGGTGCAGAGGAGGGCAACGAAGATGACATGTGCAACAGAGGGTTGAGACTATGCGAGCTGCCGGGGTGACCTGCATTTATACACCCTGGAGGATAGAAGGGACAGGGGCACATGATACAGACAGGGATTCTTATGGGAATCACTAAGGATGGGCTAGGGGTTGGGGGCACAGGCTGAGAATAGAGGAGTGCAAATTTTGATGTTATATGCGAAGACATAATGTCACATAGAGCGTGGCAGAGAAATGGAACACACTACCACAATGGTTGTTACCATGTAAATCTGTCATGGAACAGGGAATTCGGGAGATTAATGGGTGGGTAGTTGGGGGCAGTGCTGGAATCACAACTGGGAGCGTGGTGGGACTGCTTAGAAGTAGGGGTCCTAGCTGAACACTCTGGTTGGCTTAGATATACCGGTGTGTCTGTTTCTGAAGGCACAGTCGTATGTTCGTAAATCATTTCAATGACATGCTACATTCAATATACCAACTACATTCAGTATTACAGGAGTACTGCCCTGGCACCTGGTTGTCATTCCCTCCACTGGCCCTCTCAAAACATCCCTTGTTTACTATTTCTGCCAATTCACGTATTATTAATTATTTCAATGTCTCGCTTCAGTTATCATGCTAATGTACCTGAGTAGACATTGTGTCCTGCTATGTGATTAACAGCTATTGGACTGCTGCAATTAACAATTCCTTTTCTTGGCTGCTAATCCTTAGATGACTCATTTGTAATCATTATCACTCCATAGTTATGCTCACCACCTATTTATCATGCTCTCATCCAAGATAGTGAACTTTTAGTTGACAGTACAGTATATCGCTGTATGGTTGTTTCTTGTTCCACACAATTTTCTGTGTCTAAGTATCTAGAATACAATTATAGTGCATACATGTACATTTACAATATTCCCAACTCAACATGGATCTCAATTTTGATTCTACAAGCCAGGGAGCAATGTAAATCAAGGCCTGGATGTGTCTGTTATTCCATATAGTATGCAGGCCTTTAGCAGGAAGTGCTGTAACTTGACATGGACTTGGACTTTGAAAAATGGTGCTAAAGTCACATAAGTCTTGGGAACATGCCATCTGTGACAAATGAGTGGACACAGGACATATCCTGGATGCCCACTGCTCAGCAACCTCCCTGTCCTGGTGGGTACCCCCCTTTACTACCACCCTCTGAGTTGTTATCTTTATTAACTTCTCTTTTGATGTTCCTTCACATAGGTTCCCCAGGAGAAAACTGAAGATTATGTGATTATGTGTCTGAACTGAACCACAGGAGTTATGGCTTTAATAACTTCAAAATCTATTGCACTGTGTATATGGATACATCACACAGTGCTGAATGTTTTATTTTGACTCACAATATTTATTTTGGCTACTTATGGCTTCACTTATGTCTTGTTAAACACTTTTGTTTAATTGATTGATTTAATAGTGAATTATACTGACACCTGATTGGTCATTGCACTTTTTGAAATCACGGGTGACTTGTACTTAAACCGACCCTTTTATTCTGATCACTATCTCTGATGAAGCCAGTTGTGACTGGCAAAATGTAAGAAGCAGTGATTGTTTGCACTGGTGTCCTGCAAAGCTCTTTCTTTTTGATGCTTGATGGAATGCATAATGGAATAAATAAATAAATCTACAACAGCTCTTATTGTTAAGCATCTGTTGCCTATCTCCTTTGCATGATTGAGTGCGTTCTACACAAGGAGGTGTGGAAAGGATGAGAAGGGACTTGGCAAGGTTGGAGGAATGGTCAGAAGTATGGCAGCTTCGATTCAATGAAAAGAGGTGCAAAATCATGCATCTGGAAACAAAACCCAGGGAAGATTACACAATGGGGGTAGTAACAACAACAAAATGGAAAGGGACCTGGGGTAATCATATCAGATGACCTTAAGTTTAGCAAGCAATGTGAGAAGGCGGTAGGGAGGGCTGAGGGATACTGGGATGTACAGGAGAGACATCACCAGCAGAAAACAGGAAGTTGTTATCCCTCTGTACAGACAGTTGGTGAGACCTCATCTGGAGTACTGCATCCAGTTCTGAGACCCCATCTCTGCAAGGACACAGACAGGATGGAGGCAGTGCAGAGGTGCAACTAAAATGGTGCAGGGTCTGCAAGAGAAACCATACGAGGAGAGAGCAAAGGAGCTTAATATGTATACCTTTGAGGAAAGGAGGGAGAGGGGGGTTATGATAGAAACTTTTAAGTACCTCAGTGGAATCAACAAAGTCCAAGAGGGTAGCATCTTTCAGAAAAAGAGACATGCAAGAACAAGGGGACACAACTTGAAGATAGAGGGGGGACGGCTCAGGGTCAATGTGAGTAAGTATTTTTTCACAGAGAGAGGGTGGTGGACTCATGGAACTGCCTTCCTGAGGAGGTTGTGGGATCTAAAACTGTGGGAGAATTCAAGAATGCATGGGACAGACATAAGGCAATTATTGTGGCGGGTAGGAAGAAATAGGCTGTTGGTTAACTAGGATCTGCAGCTTATCCTGTAGGTAGGGAAATGGGCTGGCTAGCTGGGCCAAGCAGTCCTTATCTGCTGTCAAAGTCTGTTTCTATGTTTCTATAGTCTGTACCAATTAAGAAGAAACAATGAGGAAAACAATACTAGTGCTAACAGACTTGCTTGCTTGCTAGCTAAAACAGCTACCCTCCTTCATACCACATGACCTCCAATCCCATGGGACAAAGAAAACTTTACTTATGTGCTCCACTTCATAGGCACAGTTATCAAATCCACTATTTGCAAATTTAGCACTGTACTATGAATTTATTTATTTATTTAGCTTTTGTTTACCGGGTAAGTACACTAGACAAGTAGTATGCCTATTTTCAGGAACGACCCGGGAGAGCACAAAACATACAGTATACATACATGGCAACATTGGAGAAACAGCATGATACAGTAAAAAACAGCTATAACAACGCTTGTATAAGGGCAGAGATACTGCCACACATAGTACAAATTGTTACAGGACATAGATAGACATTAGAATCACTGAATACATATTTCATAGACCATCATGGACTCAGAGTGGACAATTGTGGACTGCAGAGTATTACATTACAGAGACTAGGAGCAGTCACATCTTGTCATTTGTTTTAGGTGGGACCACAGGGAGGAGCGAAAGGTCCCATGGGAAGGGGCAGAGCGAACAGAGTCCGGAATGGAGTTCCAGAGCCTAGGGACAAAGCAGCAAAGTCAAGATCCCCATAAGGGTCCAGTAGGGGAACTTAGCAACCTCGGCAGTCTGTGACCTGAGCTGGTAGGGGATGGCGTCCAGTTTTGGGAGGAGATGCACCAGTCCTGACAGTATGCCCATGAAGCACTTTCCTGGTGAAGTTTCCTACACAAGGATCAGGAATTCCGCAGGGGAGCCAGCTGAGTTTGTCATAGAGCTCACATCGGTGGGTGAGTTTGGGGCAGCAAGTGCAAACCGACAGATATCATTATATGCCGTGGTTCCACCGATTAAGATGGATTTGAAGTGACCTGGCAAATAGGTGGTATCCATAACTAAGGGAGGGGAGAAGCACCCTCGCAAGTGCAAGCAGCCTCTGGCCTCCGGAGTCAGGTTGTATTTGGCACTGTGGCAAGGCCAAGCTTACACCTGGTGGTTCTTCAGATGTTTTGGATATGGCTTCCCATGTCAAGTTGTGGGTCAAGGGTGACCCCAAGATATTTAATTGAGCTCGCTGTGGCAACAGGGGCCTCCATCACAAGCTATTTTGAGCATAGCTGATGGGGCTTTTAACTGGCCGTGAAACCAAAGAGCATGGCCTGAGTTTTGTTAGGATTCAATACCAGTCTATGGTTGGTAATCCAGGCCGAGACTCTGCTGAAGTCTTCAGATAGGCACTGGTTAAGGTCAGCAGCATTACGAGCATGGGCCACTAGCACAAGGTCATCTGCATAAAGCGTGACTTGGCAGCACGAGAGGTCACCCGTGGGAGTTGATTAATAAAAAGTGAGAATAGGAGAGGTCAAGTACCGATCCTGGGGAACTCCATGGTCACAGCCCTAGGCTCCGAGAGGACCTTGTTAAAGCAGGTGCGCTGCTTTCTACCCGTTATGTAGCTCATCATCCAACTCATGGCATGCAGAGAAAACCCGAGAGCCCTGAGCTGCTCCCCCAGTAAGTCATGGTTGACAAGGTCTAAAGCTTTTGACAAGTCAATAAATATAGCACCTGACAGTTTGCCCTGATCCATGGTGGATCTAATACTAGAGGTTACAGTAATCAGGGCAGTAGTGGTACTATGACTCTTCCGGAAACCATGTTGGGCCCCAGAAAGCAGCTCATGGGTATCCACTTACTCCGAGAGTTGCTCCGCCACAACTTTTTCCAGGAGTTTGCCAAGGGATGGGAGAATAGCAATAGGGCGGTAGTTGTCAGAATTTGGGATTTCCTGCTTCAAAACAGGGACTATCCTTGCCTCCTTCCAGATGTCAGGGATTATCCCGAGCTAAGGGATAGGTTAAGATATGGGCAATCAGAGGGCAATGTAGCTTGCCCAGCTTGAGAAGCCTGGGGCTCAAGGTTGTCATGCCCTGCACTGGAGTGCTGGGAGAGGCAGCCAAGCAGTTCCGAACATCAAGGACAGACACGGCCTTAAGATTAAATGCTCTCCGAGGAGGATGTTCACTCTGCATCGGAGGGATATTAAGCGAACGACCCCCATCGGTCGTGAAACGAGAGGTGAGGGCCGAAAGGTCGAAGAAGTGGAGATTGAGGTGGTCGGCTATAGTGTGGGGATTATTGCACAAGACTCCATCAATAATCATGTCCACGACACCTGAGTGAGAGGGCCCACTGAATTAGAAATTCAAGGGGTAGATTAAATTCAGACATGAATGCAAATTCACAAATTTCTCCATGCAGCAAAGTTTCCTAGCTTCACACACCTCTATTCCTGAGTAGAGGTGGGCGAAGTGAATAAAATTTGCTTTGCGAAGTATTTCACACAGAACCCACATTTCTTGTTATATTCAGCATAGCGAAGTGCATAACTTCGCATCTCAAAGTAAAGCTAAGTTCCCATTATTCTCTATGGACTTTGCATTACTTCGC
Organism: Neoceratodus forsteri; assembly: GCA_016271365.2. Lineage (NCBI taxonomy): Eukaryota > Metazoa > Chordata > Ceratodontiformes > Ceratodontidae > Neoceratodus > Neoceratodus forsteri. Next base: position 325,273,671 of record CM057458.1, read on the forward strand.
CTTCTTTTTTAGCTCTTTAAGGCAAATTTTGCAGTGGTTCATGGGATTTAAGGTCACATGGGCTCTATATTGTTTTGCACAGCCTCAGTTCAGCGTAGCGTGTGTAGTGGAAAGCTGGAGATGGTTTGCTTTCAGAGCTCTGAGATTCAAACCATCTAAAAATTTTAAAAAATGCATTTTTGCCACAAATTCTGTGTCAAAACGAAGTGCATAAGTTGTATTAAACCCTTATGTATTTAGATCATTGAGCATTTATTGATTTTGTGTGAATATTGAAGGTTAATTTAGTACAATCGGTCTTTGTACTGACAGACACTGTAGAAGTGTGCTTCGGGGGAAGGGTGGATCTGTGGCGTAGAAGGGAGATTAGTGAGAAAGGCAGTTTTTTCAAATAACGTTGGCTATATTTGTATTGTTTGTGTTCAGGTACACACAGCACACCTTCACATACGTTTTTTCTGTTTGCTGGGCATTTTTTCAGTCATTTTAAAAGACTGTCTGTATTGTAGTTTACTGAACAGTTAAAGTTTTTGTGCCTGACTTTTAATCTATGTGAGTGGTATTAAATGATAAGCATTTTATTGTGGCACCACAATAGCAGTACTCTGATTTTCTCAGGCTGTCTGCAATAGTTTTCCCTGCTTCTGTGATTACAGCTGTAACCGCCCCCACAAAACAAGGTTTTGTTTTTTCACTTTTGGATTTTTGAAGACTGATTAATGTCCTATGTTGTGCCTGTGTGGCTGCATCTCATTTGTTTTTTGCTTACTATCCCTAAAAACTGTAGAAATAATATGTTGCTATTAATAGTCTGTGTAATCTCAAAAAATCCCACAAAGAGAAGGTCATGCAAAGCTGTTTCTGGCTGTGGCACTGCTGTCCAGAAGACTATTAGCAGTGGAAGTTGTTGTGGTGATGATAAGGCAGATTCATCAGGGCTAGCAAATCTAGCAGTGTCAAGCATAGTGGTCATGTCCGTGGTAGTATGCAGCAGAAAGGAAAGGAAGCAGTTGCTGCAAGTAATGGGATTTCTCTGTTTTTCACAGCAAAATCAGTAACTTCAGTGCTGGTTGGAGATGATGTCGCTGCTGGTAGTAAAGTTAGTGAAGGCATGGTTGAGAACAGCACGAGTATTGTTACAAGTTCAACCAGGACAAGGTTATCAGGTGGAAAAAATGTTGTTGAATCTGCAGACTTGAGTGTAGTTGATGTCCCACTCCCCACAGCAGTTGAACATGATTCTGATCATGCTAATGACTCACAATCTCATGTTCCCTCTGATCTTGAGGTTAGGCCATCCAGACATTCAGATGTTGATGAAGAACGAGTGGATGATAGTATAGAGGCTGTGGTTGGACTATCTCCACAGGAGGACAGCATTCAAAGTGAATTTGTAGATGATGATTATGATGATGTTGTTAGCGACCCCACTTGGGAACCGGAGAAAAAGAAAGTGAAGGTGGCTGTTTGTAAACAGTCTGTTAGTCAATCCCCCTCCTCAAAGTTCTGATGTAGCTGTGTCTGTTGCTGACACTGAAGTAATAGTCATAGATTGTGATGTTCAGTCAAAGTCCAAGTGTGTACAACACCAGAAATCATGTAGTACACACCCCCATTTCATTGCCACCAAAACTGCCATTCCATATGCAGCCCCAGTAGTGAAAAATGAAGAGTAGGGTATCAAAATCCCTAGTCTGTAATTTTTTCATACAAGATGGTAGCAATGAAACAGTGGCAATCTACCAGCTTTGCAAGCGCATGTGAAGTATGGTAAAAAGGGTAGCCATCTGGGCACTGGTGGCCAACATACTCATCTCAAGATCAGGCACATGGCACCAGAGGAAAGCTCATGCCATAGTGGGGCATTCACCTTCATCCATCTTAGTGAGCATGGTATCCCCTTCCTTCAGTGTAAGTAGCCATGTCGGTAAAAGTGATGAAATAACACTGGAGGATTACTACAGGCACAAGGAGGAGGAGGAGGAGGAGGATTTTAAATGTTCAAGTAGTGGTCAGAGTAGCAGTGGTGGTCCAAGTAGTAATTCTAGTATATAAACCCCTGTGCTTAAAACAGAGAAAATAGCTGCATTTATTGACTTGTCACCTGTGCACCCACCATCACACGTCAGATGTACCCCATCCATGTCAGTTCACAGAGGAGAGTCATTTGACACATCACGTGCAGAACACCAAACAATGCAGCTCAGTTTGCACAGCCTTTTTGCCCAGAACAGTAAATATCCACCAAATAATGCAGCTTCACATGAACTCAATGCTGCCATAGTGGAAATGCTGGCAATTGACCTTTTGCCATTCTCCTTTGATTCAGGCACTTTGCGGCATGCGCATGTCCTAAATGGAAGATTCCATCCAAGACATACTTTTCCACCTGTGCTGTCCTTGAGTTATATCAGATGGTGACAGAATCTGTAAGACATACCCTTCAACATTTGCATCACCTTACATAGAAACATAGACTTTGATGGCAGATAAGGACCGCTTGGCCCACCTAGTCTGCCCATTTCCCTACCTAGAGGATAAGCTGCAGATACTATTTAACCAACAGCCTATTTCTTCCTACCACCCACAAAAATTGCCGTATGTCTGTCCCATGCATTCTTGGATTCTCCCACAGTTTTAGACCACACTACCTCCTCAGGAAGGCTGTTCCATGCATCCACCACCCTCTCTGTGAAGAAATACTTCCTCACATTGCACCTGAGCTGTCCCTCCTCTATCTTCAAATTGTGTCCCCTTGTTCTTGAACATCTCTTTTTCTGAAAGATGCTACCCTCTTGGACTTTGTTGATTCCACCGAGGTACTTAAATGTTTCTATCATGTCCCCCCCTCCCTCCTTTCCTCAAGGGTATGCATATTAAGCTCCTTTAGTCTTTCCTCATATGGCTTCTCTTGCAGACCCTGCACCATTTTAGTTACCCTCCTCTGAACTGCTTCCATCCTGTCTATGTCCTTGCGGACGTGTGGGTAAATGTGTGGGTCTCAATAACCAGATCGTACAACCAGATTATGATGCATAAAAAATGCATACTTCTGCGTTTATGATTTTATTTTAGAAAAACACAAAACCCAAAAAAAAATCCAATATTTACAGAAAGGAAAAATATGATGTTATTTCTTCACAACATTTCAAACGTCAGGATATATTTCTTGCTTTAAATGCTATAAAGAAATTCCTGTGTTCTCTCCTTCCTCAGTTAATGTGAAAACCTGCACATCACCTCCTTGCTGAGATCCTTCTCTCACCTTGGTCAGAACCCTACTGACCAACCTAACTATCTATCTAAGCCTCCTAGTGGAGGGTTTATATAGTGAAGGAAAGGGGTGTGGTATTCACTGAGCCCCTCCTCCTTTGCGACATCACATTCCCTTGCATCTATAAAACCTGCCATTTCAGGGGCAGCTTGTCCTATAGTAGGACCTTACAGCATGAGACAGACCTCAAGGTAAAATAACTTTTCTTTACAAATGTGAATAAGTATAAGGATAAACCAAACCTGTTTAAGAACAAATAACAGTCTATAACCTTAGCATAGAAAAGAGAGATGAGGGGTGTGCTCCCTATCTGCCTCCATATAAGGTTATAGCTTTTTATCTGTCTTTTTGTTCATATAAGGAAAACATACATAAGTGAACCACTGTAGTAGTATCTGTATTTTGTTTCACGTAATATGGTACTCTAATCTTTGGACATGCATTATTTTCTTCCCAAATCCCTTGTTTTATATTTCCAGAACATTTTATTATTTTTCTCAAACAGCTTAACTGGTTACTGCACTTTCAGCAAACAGCTTATCTGGCTGCTGCACTTTCAGCTGACGCCTTGCTGAGGAACTCAACCTTTTAAAACACAGAAGGCTTAACTTCAGTAATTACAGCTCCCTTTTTGAATAAATGTTTGACACTTACAGAACTCCAATTAATCTGCCTGTAGTGTTTTAATTATACTCTCTTACTTTTGCCCATTTTCAAGTGTTTTAAAAACAAGGGTACATTTTTCATTGCTTTGGGGCTTATTAGAGTCAGCACCATAGCAACCAAACGCAGTTGCTTTCATTTCCTCCTAAATTTAAGCTTAAATGTTTGGATACATGGGTATTAAACTCATACAGAAATTGTACAGGTTCTATAGCACTTTCCTGCAAACCTGTACTTTGTGTTGCCCAAAACATTTGTTTTACTGTTTGCAACAATTTTATAGTCTCAGCTGTCCTTACTCAATAATTTAAATTGTAGCTGAAGGCTTTTTCCACAACCCAGCCCTTTACTCATTTTGGGGCTTTTTTAAAGTGACACAGCTCCTTTTTTGTATATATATATTTTTTTTTTATTCTGGAACACAGGGCTCCTATCTCGTAGGCCCTTAGTGTCCTTGATTCTATTTCAGCCCCTATTTTTAATATATTATAACAAGATGCAATATTTTAATACAAGAGCAAAAAAGTGACAGTAAAGGCAAAGTAGAAAATTGCCAGGTTGGCCACCCTGACAAGAAAATTAGGATAGATAAGAATAAGCAGAAGAAGACAGGATAGAGTGAAAGTAGAAACCCAAAAAAAGGGGGGGGTTATTGCATCTTCTCTGTGTCAGCTTTATCCTTCAAAACTGGACCTCCTGTTACAGTGGAGATGGGGTCTCCAGAACTGGATGCAGTACTCCAGATGGGGTCTCACCAACTATCTGTACAGGGGGATAACAACGTCCTGTTTTCTACTGGTGATGCCTCTCCCTATACATCCCAGTATCCCACCAGCCCTCCCTACCGCCTTCTCACATTGCTTGCCAGCCTTAAGGTCATCTGATACAATTACCCCCAGCTCCCTTTCCATTTTTGTTGTTGTTACTACCTCCCCCCATTGTGTAATCTTCCCCTGGGTTTTTGTTTCCCAGGTGCATTACTTTGCACTTCTTTGCACTGAATCCAAGCTGCCATACTTCCGGCCATTCCTCCAACCTTGCCAAGTCCCTTCTCACCCTTTCCACGCCTCCTTGTTTATCAACCTTGATGCAGATCTTTGTGTCATCTGCAAAGAGGCATGCTTTTCCTTCCAGTCCCTCTGCAATGTCACTTATAAAGACATTAAAAGGGACTGGACCCAGTACTGAACTCTGTAGTACCCCACTAGTAACCCCTCTTTCTTCAGAGTGGACTCCATTTACAGTTGCCTTCTGTGTCCTGTTGTTCAGCCAATGTTTTACCCAAGTTACCACCCTGGGATCCACTCCCAGGCTGGTTAATTTGACTACTAATCTTTTGTGTGGGACTTTGTCAAATGCCTTGCTAAAGTCTACGTAGGCCACGTCCACAGCCCCTCCCTGGTCTACTACTTTGGTCACCCAGTCAAAGATATCAATTAGATTCATCTGACATTACCTTCCCACTGTGAACACATGCTGCCTTGGGTCCTGTGCCCCACTGGCCTCTAGGCACTCAACAATTCTTTCCTTCAGAAGTGTTTCCATCACTTTCCCTACCACAGAGGTCAAACTGACAGGTCTGTAGTTTCCTGCCTCTATCTTACTCCCACTTTTGTGAAGGGGAATCACATCAGTCTTCTTCCAGTCCTCAGGTACCACACCATCCTCCCATGATTTGTTAAAAAGGGTAGTCAGTGGCTTCATTAGTTCTCTGCTTAATTCTTTTAGAATTCTGGGATGAATTCCATCTGGCCCCATTGCTTTGCCCTCCTTCAGTTTTAGGAGTTCTTTCAGAACCCTTTCTACTGTGAAAGGACTGGGATCGACCCCCCTATCAAGAGTGTTTCTGTTAATTGGATTTGGCACCTCCCCCACTTCCTCTTTTGTGAATACTGAACATAAGTATTCATTCAGTATCTCTGCTTTTTCACTCTCACTCTCTGCCCACCCACCATCCATTCTATTTGGCCTCACTATCCCTCCCTTTGTCTTTCTACGCTCCCTGATATAACTATAAAAGGTTTTATCCCCTTCTTAACCGAGTTGGCTATCTTTTCCTCAGTTTGTGCCTTTACTATTCTGACTACCCTCCCTGCTTCCTTCTGCCTTAACTGCTACAGTTCTCTGTTCTGCTCCTTCTGTGTTTCCTTATACTTCCTAAATGCTATCATTTTCTCCCTAACCTTCACTGCCACTTCTTTTGAGTACCATAGTGGCTTTTTCCTTTGTTTTGATTTGTTTATTTGCTTCACGCAAAGGCTTGTTGCCTCTGTGATAGCAGTTTTGATATTTCCCCATTGTTGCTCCACCCCCTCCTTCTAGCCTGTTTGCTAGTGCTTTTCTGAGGCACTCTCCCATCTTACCAAAGTCAGCCCTCCTGAAGTCCAGAACCCTCACTTTTCTATGGCTTGACTCTGCAGCTGAGTTTATCATGAACCACACTGTTTGGTGGTCACTTGTTCCCAAATGGCTACCCACTTCTAGATCTGAGATCCTCTCACTGTTCCCATTTGAGAGTCCAAGGTCTAAGATTGCTCCCTCATGAGTAGGTTCCCAAACTAGCTGTCTGAGGCATGCCACCTGAAGGGCATCAAGAATGGCCCTGCTTTTGGATGTGGCTGCAGCAAAGGTGCTCCAGTTAACATCTGGCATATTAAGGTCCCCCATCAACAGTATCTCCCCTTTCTCTGCCATCCTAAGTATGCCTTCTATCCTATCCTTGTCCATTCCCTCCCCCTGACATGGGGGTCTGTATACAACCCCTGTGCGGATTATGGTGCCATTTTCAGTCTCTAAGGTGACCCACAGTGCCTCCTCTCCCCCTATTTACTCTTTTGTTCAGTTGCTTTATCCCTTCCCTTACATGGAGAGCTACTCCCCCTCCTCTTCTGCCCTCCCTATCTCTCCTGTAGGTTGTGTACCCTGGTATGTTAACATCCCTGTCATGGTTCTCTGTTTACTATGTTTCTGTGACTGCTACAATATACAGGCATCCCTCTTCCATCAAGACCACCAGTTCAGGGAGCTTGTTGCCCAGGCTACAGGCGTTGGTACTCATCACCCTCCATTTCTTGATGACCTTACCCCTTTTTTCCCCATCCCTGTCCTTACTGCATTTGTCACTTTCTCCATTTACCCCTGCGCTTCTCCCTATTGACATCTCTATGACATTCAGCAGAAAAATTACCATTGATATTAGTTTTCTGCGATCTGCTGGAGAGGTAGCGTCTGACCCATTTGACAATACTTTCAGATATGTGCAAGCTCTTGAGGGTGTCTAGGAGAAGGCAATGGTTGACCAGGTCCAACACCTTGGTCAGATCAATGAAGACAGGGCCTGTGTACTGGCCCTTATTGCTTGCCTTGAGGATATCACTGGTGAACCTGACGAGGGCAGTTTTGGTGCTATGACCAGATCTGAAACCATGCTGAGAAACACAGAGCAAGTTATGATGGCCGAGGAAGGTGGTGAGCTGGGTATGAGTAACTTTTTCAATGATTTTTGGAAAAGGGAGAAATGAGGGAAATAGGTCAGTAATAGCCTGCTTCATTCCTTGACCCTAACTTGAACAATGGTTTGATGGTGGCAGTTTTCCAGGTGCTAGGGAAAAAGCCAGAGCAGAGTGAGTGGTTTAGTATGTTGGTGATGGGGAACGCTAAATAATTAATGGCCAGTTTAGGCATTTTAAAGTCGATTCATTCCACCCCTTTGCTGGGTTTAGGGTTGTTACTTTGGATGAGCTTTATGGTGTCTGAGGGTTTAATACCCTACAATAGAATTTGGGACTGGGCTTGGATTTAGAATTGGGGTGAGGGGGTAGGGGAGGATGAGGGGGGAGTGGAGAGGAAGGTTTATTATTTATTGAGGTCACCAAAGACTGATTTGAAAATGTTTGCTACTTCTGAGGGGTCATTGGTCTGCTTGCCAACATGGATCAGAGTGATTGGTTCAGTATTCTTGTATTTCCCAGTAGTGAGTTAAGTGTAACCCAAAGTTGATGGGGTTTGGATGCTTCCCTGAGTAGTTTATTATGGAAAAAGTCAGACTGGGCTTTTCTGATGACTGATTTGCACTTGTTTCTAAGTGCTTTGTAGAAGGAGAGCTGAGCAGGGTCTCTGTACTTGATGTAATTGGCCCAGGCCTTGTCCCTGGTCCTCATCAATTTAATGATGTTGGACGATACCCATTCATTATTTATTTATTTATTAAATTCTGGAATTACAAATACCTTTTAGCAAGAACTGCTAGTTTACAAAGGTTCCATGTCAAAGGATGGAAGGCTAACATACAAACAAAGGTAAACATTAATACAGAGTTTCAAAAAAACAAAATACTGTATTTCAAGTGGAGAGACTGCAAAAGGTTAGTAAGGCCACATGAGCGACCAGTAGGGGTGGGGATGATGGGGGGGGTCAAGAAGGAGTGGGCAGGCTGGAGGGCCATTGTCTGGGGGGTTGGTAAAAGAAGTGAAAGGTAGAGGGGACAGAAGTCTGAAGTGCTAAAAGATGAGAGTGTGTGTGAGGTAGGGGAGGAATGAGGGAGGGGTTAGGTGAGTGGGAGAAAAATGGAGGGCAAGGATAATTGGCCAGAGGTAGTTTAGGGCCACACAATGCCAGGCATGAGTGTAGAGGTTGACCAATTAGGAGAAGCATTAACACGTTCCCTAACCCTGATTTTTTTGAGAGAGGTGTATTTGTCACATACACTGTTGAGTATGGTAGAGAATCTGTCAAGGATAGAGTCAAGGTTACCTGGTACAGTGGTGAAAGTCAACTAGATTGAGATCATGTGAAATATTCTCAATGGAGTTATTTGTCCAGTGTCTAGAGAAGATTAACTTGGGGGGGATTGGGACACTGGACAGACCATAGACAGTAGGTGGTGCAGTGATCACTGATGCAGCCTGGCAATACTCCAGAGTTGGTAATGTGGGTGGAGTTGAAAATGAAGACCCAGTCAATTGGTGATTGAGTACCTGTCTTATAATTTTTCCTAGTGGGTGTGGAGATAAGCTGGTAAAGGCCTAGGTCAGCGATGCAGGATTTGGCAGCATCAGCTTGGCTGAAGAACCAGTTTATGTTGAAGTCCCCAAAAAGAACCCACTCCCTGTTAAGACAGAGGGAGTGTTTGAGGGCCAGCAAGGACTCCAATTCAGAGGGAGTGGTTCCTGGGGGGAGATAGGTGGTGGTGAGGGTGATGATTTTATTTTGTCTGAGAAATAGGTTAATGGAAAGGGTCTCAAGCAGGATGCACTCAGAGCTGACATTGTGATTGGTGAAAGAGAACCTGTTGGAAATGAAGAACATGGAGCTGCCCCCTTTTTTTCCCCTGTATGTCCATCCTGACAGAGGTAAATCCGTTGAGTTCAATCTCCCCATCAGCAATTTTGTGAGAGAGCCAGGTTTCTGAGAACACAATAACATCAAAGAGATTTGCAGCTACTCAGGCCTGGAAAGCATCCATTTTAGCCAGAAGACTCTGTATATTCAGGTGGACTGCGCTAATGTTTTTCCCTTTATTAAGATGGGATGAAACGGGAAAGGGGCAGGGGTAATTGGGACCAGGGTTTGGATGGATGGATCCAGTGGGGAGTAGGAGGAGGAGGAGGATGAGGGTCCTGAAAAACCTCCTGATGAGGGATAGTGACTTTGGTTTGCAGAGCCTTGAGCATTTCACTGAAGTGACAGATATGTGCTTGGTATAGTGCCGGGGTAGGAGACGAGGAGGAAGAGTCTAGGGTCCTGTTGAGGTAGTATGAAAGAGAGCCAAAGGCCGGTGGAAGGTTTGAGAGGCAGTGATGAGGTGAAGCAACTGGGCTGGGAGTGGTTCACAGGGATGAAGTGGGTGTGAAGAGAGGGGTGTTAAGACCTGAAAAGGGTGAGGGTGAGGGGAGGGGGGATGGCAGAAGAAGCAGTAGGAGAGTGAAGAGCGCCATGGTTGGTGTTTGTGGGCCAGGAGAAGAGGAGGCAAGGGGGAGAAGGTAAGGGACAATTGGTGGAAGAGATGAGTAAAAAGAAGTGGATGGGTGAGGAGGTGAGCAGTAGAAGGAGCTAGCAAAGGGAAAGGAATGACACTATAACTTTGGGGAAAGCTTGAGAGTGACTAGATTACTAAACTTTCTATGTGCTGTGTGGATTCCACCTAACTTCGTGAAATGACTACCATCTGCCTAGTTGCCAAATGGGGAAAAAACAAGTTGACATTAAAGAAGCGAGAAAGGCCTTGGGGTGACCTCTAGTGGAGATAGCTTATAACTTACAAATAGAGTTTTGTGGACTTAAAAAAAAAAGCTTAAAAGAAATGCAGAAACAGTCCATTAAATACAATTCTAGCTGTCTGAACTGTGCAGGGATTTTCAAAAATGCACCAGATGCTGAGATGGGCTCAGAGTGACTATCTTGTTCCCGCAGTGGTGCTGCAGCTGCTGGGTGCGAGGGTTGGGGGCGCTTATGGAAACCCTGAGGTGTCTTGAGAAGGACCCTAGGAATGAGCAGAGCAGCATGGGTTAAACAAGGTGAGGGAAAGTGGAGGGGTGATAGTGGACTAATCGGGGGAGGAAGGGAGATGTCAGTGGAAGGACTAATGGACTGCTACAGCAGAGAAGATTTACAGCTCTGAGCAGTTACAGCCTGTAATTAGTTAAATCAGTTGCACACTGGGTGGGTACAGCATCTAAATAGTTCAAACAGTTTAAAACTCTAAGTAGAACAATCACAAAAATCAAATTGATCACAGTAGTAAAGAGCAAAGATCTGGCTAGACAGTAAGTTCACTGCTAGCTAAACAGCTTAAAAGTAATGCAGAAATAGTCCATTAAATACAATTCTGGCTGTCTGACCTGTGCAGGGATTTTCAAAAATGGCACCGGATGCTGAGATAGGCTCCGAGTGACTACCTTGTTCCTGCAGCGGTGCTACTGCTGCCGGGTCCGAGGGCTGGGGGTGCTTGTGGAAACCCTGAGGTGCCTTGAGAAGGACCCTTGTTCCCTCAGTAGTGCTGCAGCTGCCAGGTCCAAGGGCTGGGGGCACTTGTGGAAACCCTGAGGTGCCTTGAGAAGGACTTTGTTGAGTCTGCAGCCTAGCCTTGATGTGGCCAGAGATAGGTCAAGCTGTGCATTATTGAAACACATAATTACAGCAATTGACACTTCTCCACTATTCAGCAATCTCCAGAATTTGGAATAGCTACAATGCTGGACCCATGCCTCAAGCTTGGCATTGCATCCATACTGGAGGGAAGGCATGATCAGGTTCAAAATCTGACTGGACAGCTGATCCGATTGGTTCATGGTGCACAGAAATCACATGCAAAGTTCTGCAAACCACAGCATAACAAGACTGAAGGTCACTGTGGACTGAGCACATCCAGTAAGGTGGCTGGGGGTCAAGGGGTTTTGCCAGCTGCACAGTTGTCCATTAATCCACTTTGGGGTGCCTTGCCCAGTAGGAATTTGTGACCTAGATGAATCTTGTGAACAGGTGGAAGATTCATCAAAAATATGTGCATCACAGACCATGGCTAAGGCCTATTTGGCAGAAAACAGGCATCTGACAATATTGGATGATCCTTTGGTGTACAGGAGTGGCAAGATGAATGAATGGCCAGTGCTGACATCAGTAGCATTGAACTACCTGACCTGCCCACTCTTCAATGTAAGTGTGGAGAGGGTTTTTAGGTCTGCCGGGGCCATAGTGTGTGATCTTCATATGAAGCTATCACCTACAAATGTCAGCATGCTGACATTTATCAAAATTAATGATGGTCACATACCAAGTAGGACAACCACATCTATGTTTGTACCCCATCATGATGATGGTTGTGCTGATGAAGAAGGCAAATCCGACCATCCTGGTGGCAGTGTCAAATGGTGTACCATTAAGGTTGATGAGGCAGTCATGGAAAAAGAATTTCCCAGTGGGTACAACTCAAGCATTGAGGATTGTGAGGGCAGCTTCCTTCTTGATGATGAGGAGTGTGTTGGTGGGAGGGAGTAATGGCAAAATTACTGTGGTGAAGGCTGTCGTAGTCCCATAATGTTACAATTTTTTGCATTAAAAAATGAAAAATGGTGGCCTTGACTATCATATGGCAATCGACAAATAAACATTAATGACATGTCATTATATTTTGACTTCCCCTTTCTTGATTTTGAGGGTATAGTTCACAGAATATGTACAGTCATTATTACCCGTAGTCCTCTAAACAGAAATGTCAACTTGAAGCCACTTAAATCCTGCTGATTGAATGACATATATCCTCCTGACACTGAAAAACAGTGACACACCCCAACCACAGCCATCCTGCTTCTTGAGAGACATTATATCTGTGCCCAAGCTATGAACCCTCAGCCAGCCACATCCACCCTGCTTCTTGAGAGAGAGAGAGAGAGAAATTGTACCTGTGTCCAAGCTATGAACCCTTAGCCAGCCACAGCCACCCAGCTTCTTGAGAGTGAGACATTGTACCTGTGCCAAAGCTATGAACCAACAGCCAGCCGCTTAGTATCGCTAATTTACAGTAAGTATGTAATAATGTTATGTGATATGGTTTTGACTTGCACTGTGCTGTGAATCCTTTCTTTATTGTTTTAAAGATGCCACTGTCACCAAATACAGGCAACTAATTTTTATTTTGTTTTCACAGGTTACAGACTGTGTAAACTTGCAAGGCTGCAGTACTCCTACCACCTAAAGGATAACATCTACAGGTAAGTATCGCTCTTATTTCATCTTTCATTTTTTGTTTTAAATTTTTTTCTGCTGGTGTAAAGCATTCAATGGTGGTGACATACAGGCCAGATAATATATTTTTCTTCACAGATTGGACAGGCGTACTTCAGTATGCCAGGATTGTACAGCATGTTATCTCCTGGTCCTGAAAACCTGTAATTTAATGTAAGTACGACAGTGGGCCAGTGCGTGTGACTCACTAAATGTGTTAATCTTTTTTATGGGGTATACTAATAGCTTGGTATTTTAAACTGGATAAGGGGTTTACTAATAGCTCTGTATTTTAAACTAGATAAGGGGTTTACTATACAAATAGCTTGTTGTTTAAAGCTGGATAAAACAGAAGACAGGAACAGCCACGCTGGGAACTGAATTTGGTCATGCAATGAACTCTGAATAATTTTGTCTTCATCTGTTTTCAGGTAACATTGAGGTGCTGTGGACTGTCATGGGTGGTATCTTCCAATCTAAAGATGGACAACAGTCAGAATATGCTGAAAACATGGAAAGAAGACAAACACATTAATGAAACTTGTTTTCAAATGATGCCCCCACCCCCAAAAAATAAATACTTACCTTACATGTCTTGACAGTTTCTGTACAGCCAAAGTCATCAACCATCCCAAATGTGCAAAACACAACTGTGCCTACGACCTGAGGAAAAAAAAAGTAATCAGAAATGATGACATTTCAATCAACCACAACAGTAACTCCTCACCCCCAAATAAAAATTAAATTGTATAGTACCACATTAGGTGTCGGCCTCATAACATATGTCTGGCATGTGGATGTGAACATCATGTCCACCAGGGTAAAGTGGAATCATTCCATATGTATTATGATTACCTGAAAAGGAACAACATGACAGACTGCTTACAATATAGAACAAGATTCAATAGAAATTAAATGGAGGTGTCAAGAAAAAAAATACACTGGGGCAAACAATGACACACCATTGTGGTATGAAGGCACACAAAAAGGGCAGCATGTATTAATGATGCAGCAGGCATCACCACCAGGTAAAGCTGTCACTTAAGTTGGGACACTGAAACACATTTCTGGCCTTATTCTTCATCTGGACTTTTCGTGACATTAAAGCAGTAGGACAACAGCAGCAGCAGCAGCAACTGGCATCACCACCAGGCAATGCTCTCACTTAAGTTGGGACACTGTGACACATTTCTGGCCTTAGTCTTCATCTGGACTTTTCATGACATTAAAGCAACAGAACAACAGCAGCAGCAACAACTGGCATTACTGTGATGCATTTCTGGCCTTAGTCTTCATCTGCTCTTTTCATAAAATTAAAACAGAGGGACAGTCACAAGATAGGAAGGACATTTGGGGGGGGGCTTAGGGCATGGTAGGTGATTTAATGGTATTTTGATTATTGCTCTGCTGCTTTAACCAAATTAAAGGGAAAAAAAAGTCATAATTCCAATCTAAATCACACCTCTCACAAATGTATAACTCCATTATGCTTTTCACAATAGAAAGACAGTTTCTAAGAGTTCTTGCTTACTTTCCTTTATTTTTCAAATGTCATAGCACTGTCTGCAAAATTGCAGGCACTGTGCGCTCTCACTACAGGTGACACTAAGGCAACGCACCACTCACTTCAATAAAAGTGTATTGCAGTATGCATTTCTATGCCACAAATGCAAAGTAAATGAAAGCATGAAGCATCCAAAAAGTTGGTGACCATGGGAATTTTAAAAAAATAAAATAAAGAAAGTAATAAGAAAAAAATTGTTTCTGTTCCAGAAACCATAATAAAGTGTGGAACATTAGAGTGATCTGGGGATTTACAATTATGAGCATCACAAAATCCTTGTTAATTTTATGAACATTTTTTAGAGATGCATAATAGGAATGGCCGTGAAGTACTGAAGTGACACCAACCCCACCCCCGCCCTGTACAGACCCACAGGCATTGGGGTGTGCCTTTGTGTCATCAGGTATAATGCTCATGCCATTGTACCTCACCCTACCCTGTAGACACTGACAAGTGTTGTGGTGTGCTTTGGGATCTTTGGGCATTATAGTTACCCCATTCCATAAGGTAATACGCTGAGGTGGGTGCAGCATAAAGACATGGGGGTGAACATGGCCGAACAGTGCAAGGCACACCACGATACCTGTCACTGTCTGCAGGGGTGGGGTGAGGATGGAATGGCATGAGCATTACAACCTAGGATCCCAAGTCACACATCTGATGCCTGTCAGTCTCTACAGGGTGGGGTGTTACAGTTGGAAACACTAACACTGTAGGCGTGTGTTGGTATTTTCACTCCAAATTTTCAACATGGGCTGTTTGTGAGCCCACCTCATGAAATGCGGCATTATCAGTTTGTTAGCTGAAAGGTGGTTTTGCACAGTGGCTATTCCATTTGGCGACACAGGGACAAAAACACATTTTGGGCAGTATATGGAAAAAGACATCTGTATTGTTCATGAGGAGGCATAAAAAATGGCAATGTTGAAAATCTGGAGTGAAAATATGAAAAATTGGTGAAGTCATGAGCATGCATAGAAATTGCGCAACACACGTCCGTAACCCAATTATGTTTGGGAGTTTTTTAGTCACACTTTCAACATAGGCATTTTGGGACCTGCCCTCATGAACAGTGGCACTGTAATATTATTAATCAGTACCAAAAGCTGATTTCCCACAGCTACCACACCATTGTGTGCCACAGGTGCGGAAACACATTTTGGGCAGGCTGTGAAAAAATGACAGCTCTACTGTTGATAAGAAGGTGTGAAAAATGGCATGCAAATATTGCAAATTTGCGAAGTTACAAGGGTGCTTGGAAACTGCACAACACACGCTTGAAACACAGCCATTTTATGGAATTTCAGCACCAAATTTTCAACATAGGCATTTTAGGACCTCTGCTCATGAACAGTGCCACCGTCATTTTTTCAGACTATCCCAAAAACTGATTTCGCATAGCGACAGTGTTATTCTGTGTTGGATGTGTAAAAACAGATTTCGGCCAAGACATGTAAAATGACAGCTGTACTATTCATAAAGAGGTATGGAAAAATGCCATTTTTGAAAATCTGAAGTGAAAATATTACAGATTCACAAAGTTATAAGCATGTGTGGAAACAGCACAATGCATGCTCATAAAACAGCCATTTTTTTTTTTTCACCAAATTTGCAACATAGGCTTTTTGAGAGACCCCTCATGAACAGTGGCACTGTCATTCCATTACTCGGACCCTAAAGGTAATTTCTCACAGTGACCGTGAAATCACCTTTCAGGACCAAATAATGCCATGGCAGTGACTGAATTCATGAGGAGGAGTCCCAATAACCCCATGTTGAAAATTTGGTGCAAAAATTCCAAATAATGGCGGAGATATGCACCAAAGTTGAAAAAACCCTATTTATGCCATTGTACATCTTACTGGCATTTCTTCAGTTCGCAGTCGGCTTTGAAGAGTGCAGACACATTCCTGGTCCACCGAAGATCATCGCGTCAGACTCTGGAGGTAAGTATGGGGTGAGCAGAGGGGGTGTGGGGAGGCAGGGTGCACAGACGGTAGGCGCAGGTTGTGGGAGGGGGCAGGGAGACCACGAGGGACCATTTTCTTCTTTCACAGGGGTAAAAAAACCAAAAAAAATCACAGGAAGGTTTTTCTTTTTCAGGGGAT